>OY759170.1:24749700-27497200 GCA_963662145.1 Sturmia bella
TTGTTCGTAGTTTGAACATAAAACAAAATATATTTTTGTTTGATAGAGTTTGAAGCAAATATCAGAACAAATATTTTATTCAAATATTTCACCAATCTGAACGCACCTTTATAGTATCTTCAGGTTAATATTAAATTAATTTTTTCAAGAATTTAATAAATACATAAATAAATAAAAATATAAATTATGACTCTTCAACATACTTACTAAATTTATTTTATGAATTAAATGAATATATTATACAGTTTAATAATATTATAATATTTTCATAACATTTAAAAAAAAAATTAAGTACTTAATTACAAATAATACATTTGTGTTGCTAATAAACAAGTTATAGTGCTAGCTGTACTCGATTACTTATGCGCAAAAAATGGCAGCACTAATATGAAAAGTTTTAAAAAATATGCATGAAAATATAAATAAAAGTAAAAAAAATGCTTTAAGCATTGAAAAAAAGAATTTAAAAGAAGAGTGGAAATGTGCAACAAATTATTTATAGCATAATACTACCGGTTATCGCTACCGTTAACTAACCGGTTATATACACGTTAGCACTGATGTGTGCGAGCGAGAGCACTATAATGTTCCCTGTTCTAAACAATAATGTAAAAGAAAGAGATATCAGTTCACACGTACAGGAAAGAGACATTGTTTTTTCCCAAATGCCTGTACAAAATAGCTGAAAGATTTAAAATTTCTAAACAATACTTTGGTTATGAGTACTTGTTATTTAACGCGTTATTTGGCCGGTACTGTTCTTACTGGGTTGTACATTCAAGAGGCAGACTCATGAAGAGCTAGGTGCATTAGAATTCGCAGCACAACACACACAAGCTAACACATGTTTTCGTTGGGGTAAAGTGATTTAAGTTCTTAAGGCCTGAATATTTACTAAACATATTAAAATAAATAATGAGCTCAAATAAATACATAAATAAAATATAAGAAAAAAAGGGGTCAAAATAACTAAATATTAAACATATTAAAAAAAATTATGATGATTTTATCACAAAATTTTCGTACCACTAAAAAGCTTCAGAACAAAATGCTACATACTATATAGATTCGATTCCGTATTAGAAAAAAAAAACATAAAATTCACTTGAGGTATAAGTATTCTGATGGAATGGGTACGTTTCATTTATTACTGATACAATTGTGTCTTTTTATTCATTGGCATGTGTTCTTATAACAAACATTATAATATTAGGTTCGAGTATATATCGATTGGAAGTGTTGTGAAAGATGTATGTTCAGTTCCAGAGTTGTATAATTCAACCCACATCTTTATTTATTTAGACACACAATATCTGTCAAAAATAAAAACAAATTTTGAATGGACTTGGAGGAGGACATTGGGACTTTTTTCTTTCCATAGGTTAAGCAACATGTTCTCCATATCGATTGACCATACGATTCGAACACCAGCTTTCTTTTGCACTGCAATAAAAATGAATTTATTTATAAGTTATTAAAAGCTCCGTTCATTGTTTTGTGTTAAATTTTTTGTGTATTTATTTTCACAAATGTCATTTTGCTAGTGTTGGTACAAAAGCAATCGATTTTCTGCAATTTTTTTAGTGATGGTACTAAAAAAATCGAGAGATGCAAAATGGAGCAAAATGAGAAAGGATCATCTTCGGCTGATGTAGAAAGATGTACAATTTTCGGCCTGTATAATTCTTATGGGAAGATGTAAACAGTTAAAATAATATTCTGTTTTCATTAGCTCAATAAAAAAAATAAGATTAAATGAAACATTTCCGTAGGAAATGTAAATCGTATTATTTAATTAGTAAACGTAATGACAAAAATTCATGTATAAAATGAAATGATCTTTAAAATAAATTCTACTGAACAGAATTTGTTAAATCAATGAATGGTTGATTTTTTCATTAATTTAATGGTTGTTAATGCCAGAGTGCATTATGTCTTGCTTGCACAATGGTTTTATAAATAAAATTCCTTCACTAAATTGTATCTTATGTGTATTATTATTATTTAAGTAGTGATATTGCGAATATTCTATTCGACTTGCCGAATATTTGTCCATTTCGTGATATTCTCACTCGAAGTCATATGCACCAAATTCACAAACAACACTTCTAGACCACACTGCGTTCCTTTCGTGTGTGTCTAGTAATTGAGGAACTAGTTTTATTCGAGATATTTCAGCATAGTATATAAGCAGGGCTGGGCAGTATTTGAAATAGATGTATTTGAAATACGTATTTAAAATACAAATACGTATTTTGTGTTTGTATTTTAAATACGTCTCACGCATGTATTTGTATTTTAAATACTAAGCGCTTGAGTATTTTGTATTTCAAATACTTGTGCTCTCAAAATACATTTTTCAAAACACATTTTTAATTCATGTTAAAAAATATGCGCTAAAGATTATTCCATTCATACATCAACAAAAAGCGCAAAACTTTTTTACTGTTTTATTTCCAAAAAATGGCAGTATTACAATTTAATTACCAAATACAAAGTACCTGTGTAAAGTAAATGCAACTGAAGGCATACACATTGAGAAAGTCGCCAAGCTGTCAGAAAGTTAAACAATGAACAAATAAAATATAAGAAAAAAACAGCTTTTGACATTTTGATCTAAAATAAGAAGAGACAAAAATATCAATCAGATGTTGACTTGGATAGACTTTATATACATATGTATCTAGCCTTTGGTCAAGCGTTTTTTAATTGTCACTTATTTCGTAATTGCATTGTTTCTCTTTCAATAAAATATCGCGTTCGAAAAAGTAACCGTTGATATTTTGCCGATAGCTGAGTTTATTCATTCGCTAAATACATATTTTTGTTACACTGTATTTTGTATTGCAAATACTTGCTTTTAGAATGCAGTATTTTGTATTTTAAATACATGGAGAAAAACTATTTGTATTTTGTATTTTAAATACACAACTTTCATGTATTTGGTATTTTAAATACATCAAAGCGTGCATTTTGCCCTGCACTGTATATAAGATACTACAGCTTATTCAACCATACATATGCATAACTTATTCTACATGTTGACACCTCCTCCTTGCACTGTGGTAAAGTTTCGTAGATTTCGAAAAGATGAAGGCCGCCATTTCTTATTGTAGGGGAAATACATGTATTTGAAATACGTAACTCACTGATCTTATGATCCACACTGCTTTTGGTAAGCTTGTAGAGAAAATATTTCAATAAGGGCTGCAGAGGAAGGGAGGGGGTGAAAGGATTGTGTGTTTAGGACATATCGTGCATAAAATATATAAAGTGTGAAATGGGGTAAAAAGGCCTTATGTCTGCTAAATCAGGCCTCCATAATCTTTTTATTTACCGTAGGGTATTTGTAGAAGTCATATATGTACATATGCGACACGTACACAACCACATGCCTTCGTAGATGCCGTCCTTGCACATGAACACACTAGACTAGTCAGTTTACATGTTTATGTTAAAGTAATGTGAGAACAAGGAGTGCCTCATTAATGTTTGTGAAAAAGCATTTAATTTAGGAAAAACAGTATGCTTCAAATCATCATACGACTAAAATATCTACTACAAAAATTTGTAGTAGCACAAGAGCAACAGTAACATGTACAAACTATTTGAAACGACTTTGTTATTACTGGAGAATATCACTATAATTACGTTAATATGCACACCGTACGACTTCACTGGTACGCCACTAGTGCTTTAAAATAATATGTATGCATATACATAAATACATTCACAACCACATTTACAATATGCTTATTGAAATTAAGAAACTAAAAGTTTTCGATATCGACATTACGTAGTTGAGAAATAGAAAAAAAAAAATCAATTCCTCAAGAAATTGGACTTGTCTGCGAACCTGAACAAGTTGAATAGTTAGTTGAGTTTCAAACATTCTTTTATGATTTTTCGAGTCTACTGATGAGTTGATTAGCATCAACGGAGTGTCGGCGGTATATAGACGGCTGAAAAAGGCAGAAAACATTAAGATCTATTTTTAGACCTAAAAAAAAGAGTACATCTGTTGATGCTCGTGTGATGTTTCATGATTTTGTTTATTGAAATTATTTGCATGAATCAAATATTTAACCAAAACCAGCGACGCCACATTGTTTAGCGTAAAACAAACAAATTCAATTCTTACAATAAATAGAAAACAAAGAAAAAGTTCATCTCTTATTTACTTTTATCGCTTGGGAACTAAACTTAAGTCTTTTTTTTCATATTTAGTTCCCAAAATCGAATTTAGCTGCTGGCTCCTTTAAAGAATTTATTTAGCTCTTTTAAGTTCCTTCCGTCAAACTCAAAACTTAAAAAAACCCCCTGGTGCTCTGACAAGAATTAATGTTGTGTTATCACTAATTTAAAAGAAAAAACGGTAAAATTAAATGTATTCCCTGCACATGTCATTCAATGCATCTATCTGTTTTTTATGGATCTAAATTCTTGCACCGGTATTCATAAAAAATAAAACGTTGCTCAAATACATTTTAGAAATAATTTTATATAAAAAATTTGTCGTAAAATGTGTTTCAACAATGTTTTATTTTTTATTTATACCGGTGTTGATATCAAAGCTCTGCCTCATGAAGTTGAAAGCAATCAAAATATCGATATATGTACAGAATTATTACTTCTGACATGCAGCTAGCTACTTAATGCTACTTTCACATCTGCGCAAAATCTAGCGGATTTGCATTGAAAACTCCAACAAAATCGTTCTCGTTTAGATTACAGTTTTTTGACATCTTGCAAGATTGCACTTCCATAAAATTCTTTTTTATTACAGGCCAACCTAAATTAGCGCCTCAAGCGTATTTTCGCTATGTAAACCACCCATTTCCATACAAAATGGGTGGCTTAGACGGCAACAATAGGCTTGACGCGCTAATTTAGGTTGGACTGTTAGGCGGCTGACAGAGCAAATTGGTTCACGTCGGGAGTACACCAGTAGCGAATTATTTTTTTTGAGTATTTTTTTAAACAAAATAAAAGCTGCGTTATTAGATACTGAGTAGATTTAAGGAGACTTTGTCAAAATCTAATCTGATAGTAGATTTTGTTTTCTATGGGAAATCTCGTCAAAATATCAGATCTAACTTGAAATTTAGTTCCGTATCTATTGGATTTTGCGTAGCTGTAAACAGGCTATAAAACAGTCAGAGCTTATGACACCAAACGGTTGCGTACCACTGGCTGGAGTTACACACCTCCTTTAGCGCTGCGGCCATTTCGGTTTCTTGTCACCAAGATAAAAATTTAAAACAATTCCATAATGACTTGGAATTCGCTAAATGTAAGTTTTTTTAAAGCCTTTATTCTCTGTTGTACAAAAGGTTAACAAATTGTTCGAAAATAATGGCGAAGACCCCTCGCAATTGTGTATGAAGACTTCGATCCTTTCAAATCAGACTTACAATTTTATTTTTTATTCAATAACATATTTTATTACCATTTTACTGAAATTTTAATTTTATTGAACTATGGTATTGTAATACTTTTATATTAAATAACTTTTTCAGGCTCAAGTTCAACCCTTGGTTTGGTACTTTTTAATCAACATTAATTAAGTAAAGAAAAGTAAAATTTTTATAGCTAGGTGAAAAAAAAAATTTACTTTTCTTTATACCATGTTCATACATGCGCCTTTATTGAGATAATCGCAATAAAGTCCATTATTGAGCTCAATATTTCATACAAAAAGTCAATAAAGTTATTGCTTAATAAACTCAAAATTGCTTTGAATATTGAGAAAAACATGAAACACAACACTGTAAAAGATGTGTTTAATAAGCAAAAGTATACAATGCGAGATGAATGAGGAGATAAATGTCAACAAAAGCAAACAAAACAAAATAATAAATAAATAAAAATATTGAAAATATTTTTCACTTTTTCTTTTTCACTACCAAAACAAAAACAACAACATTTTTTCCAGCTGTCAAATACTAATTGAGTTAGCACAATATTTGTATGTATGAACGCAAAAAATATTATGTCAATAAACTGAATATTATCTCAATTAGAAATGCATGTATGAACAAGGTATTACTTAATTAATATTGATTAAAAAGTGACAAACCAAGGGTTGAACTTGAGCCTGAAAAAGTTATTTAATATAAATGTATATTTTAGTATAATTTTGAACAAAACTTTGTGTCGGCTGAAGCCGATAAAACCTAGAATATGTGTTTAATGTTATGTTACCGCCACTGGCAACTCTACACTTTATGCATAACACATATTTGTCCTCTTTTTCTTTATCGTACTGAAATATTATAAGCTCTGCTTGTTATCCAAATAAAAGTGTAAAACAAGAATATAGTAGATTATAATGATATTGTTCAAACGTGCAAAGCTACGGATATGCCGTAAATGTTCGCGGAAGCCATTCCGTGGACAAACTTCATATAAGAGACACCACAAAAATTGCCTGCGCATATTCTTGGCTATTGCACTAAAATGTAAGATATATAAAAAACTTTGAATTTATGACTTATTACTGAATTGTACCAAATATTTTGTAGGAAATTTAATGCTGGTTAATAAAATTATTTGCAATTAATAAATGTGCATCTTGTTTTATGAACCCATTCAAATTCAAGCCATAGCCAGGATTAAAATCGGAGTAAACGCCTTTCTCGTTTACAGTTATGTTTCAATGTTATAAAAACTTTAATTAAATACATACAATGTTCGAGTAGTTTAAAAGAGATATGACATGTTTATATGTCGATAGTATTGCTTTTTAGGGTTCCGTACTCATCAGAGTGAAACGGAACCCTATTATCGAGATTTCTACGTCCGTTCATCCGTCCGTCCGTCACAGCATCCATTCTCCGAAACGGTAAGAGCTAGAGAGCTGAAATATTCACAGGTTGTTGCTGTACCTTGCCGCTACAATAAACAATAAATACTAAAAACAACAACAAGTCGAAAACTACCAGGTGTCCCTATACAACGTAAAGTAAAAATTAGCCGTAACCATTAAACTGTAAGAGACAGAAAGATGAAATGTTACCAATATGTACTCACATATGCCCTAAAATAACAAATGCTAAAAACAACAACAAGTCAAAAACTACCAAGTGTAGTACAAATGGATTGAATTGTTGTTTCAGTGTATACTTATATTTTTTTTATATTTTTTATTTTTTTATTTTTAAGTATATGTATTATGTTTTATCCTTTTTTGTGTAAATAATTTTGATCAAAACATAATTCTTTACATACTTATCCATGCATTCTGATAACCAAATAAAAAACTTTTGTTAATAAACATTTGAAAGTTGGTACTGATGCAATATTTGCATACTACTCAGCCGATTTTGTCTCATGTTGTGGTATAGCATTACTCGATTTCAAAGGGTTATGCTCATTTAATGAACCAAATCAATTTTGTCAGCCTGAAAGTAATTCTGGTAGTAAACGAATTTGCATAATCGATATTGCATAAACAGATTTTTTTTTTAATTTCCGATAATCTATTTGAAACGGTTTCAATGATGTGAAATTGTGGGCGAAAAAACAGCAAATACATATAGACAGCAGAATATGGTACTCTTACCAGTATTTTTAATAACACAAATATGTATATATTTAATGTTGAATATACATATATATATGTATATATATATATATATATATATATATATATATATATATATATATATATATATATATATATATATATATATATATATATATATATATATATATATATATATATATATATATATATATATATATATATATATATATATATATATATATATATATATATATATATATATATATATATATATATATATATATATATATATATATATATATATATATATATATATATATATGCGTGTTTTGTGAGGAAAATCGTGGTAAACAATTTAGCTACATTTTTGGCTGCAAATCAAATTTCTTAACCCCTTTTCGAACGTGATTAAGCTTCATCTCATTTTAAAATCTGGTCACACTGCATACATGATTAGTTTTACTCTTTCGCTCTTCTGATCACTAAAAACAAACATGTGACGAGTGTATCCGTTGTGTTTCGCGTGTGTTTTCAAATATACACTTGCCTGCCCCTAATAGATACCTGCCTTCGTTGTTGTTTCATTGTTTTGTTTTCCTTAAAATGCCGTTGATAAACACAATGAGGTAGAATTTTCGAAATTTTTAAATTCTTTTTTTTCTTCTTAAAGGAAAGTTTTCTATTGTTGCTTTGTGCTGGAAAAAATTAAGATACTATAAGTTTTCTATTGTGGTTTTTCATTACAATGACAAACTTTTAAACTCTTTTGTGCAGCAAGAGTTTAAAAGTTAATATAAAACGGCTTAATTACATTTTTCAAACTTATGTAGTTACAAACAATAATTAAGAAAAAAAAGTGCTGCGAAAATTAAGAACTAAAGTGCTTAATGTAAATTTAGAAGATAAATGGAAACGTCATATAAAAGAACTTATGTGTTGGTGTGATTCAGAGGTTATTGCAGAAGTGTTTATTAAGCCGGGCTTAAAGCGAATGGGCGACGCGTTACAGCTTCGAAACTTCTGCATACAGGTTTCAGTTCTTATATTACATTTTCATTGCTTTCTGTCCATACACTACCACACAATGGTTTTTTTTTTTTAAATATAACAGCCAAAAATATTTTTTATGATCCTGATCTTAAAGATGTGAGCACCAGCCAGAACCTCAAGAGCCAAATAATTTTAGCTCTATTTTACCTACAAAACAGCAAACAGAGTGATGCAAAACGAACATAAATTTTATATATTAGTGTAATTAATGGGCTTGCCACACGGGAAACAGAAATGTGGTTATGAAAAAAGTTCTGCAGTGTAATGTTTAGGTAATTGATAAGTGTGATAGACATAATCTCGCAGTATTTGCTATGCATTACATATTTTTATTTTCGTTGCTCAAAAAATTATATATCCTGTCAAGCTATTTCAAAAAAGTTGAGATTTAGCCTCTGAAACTGTCTGAGCCAAAAGTTTCGTTTAGTCGTTTTCCGAATATATTTATGTAAAATAATTAAAAAAGCTGTATTCGGCTGGGCCGAAACTTAAATAATCCTTACAATCACTGTCAGAGCCGATGTATATAAATCGTTACTAATAGTTTATGTGCCTTTTGTACAGTTATTCTATTATTGGAACAACTTCATGGCACTAATATGGCAATAATAATAATATTTTAATATTTTGGCATCGAATTTTTGCCACCAAAAATTAATTTGAGCTCGCTTACACTCCCAACTTCTTGAGAAATAGGATTTCGCCATATATCGGCTATATATTAACCGATTTCGAAAACTTTTTCTTGTTTATCTTAAAGTTATCTTAAGTTTATCTTAAGTTATCGATGCTATAATAAAACAAATTATAGCATCGACTTTTTGGAAAGCTCAATCCTTAAGAAATCAGTTTCAAACAAAAAAAAGCTACAAATTACTAAACTCGGTGCACAACTTCGGAATTATTCACAAAAAATCAAAAATTGCAGTCACCAGACGAAGCCTCAAAAATTAAAAAAACATTTTTTTATGAAATGATAACTGTTGGCGAGGTATCTGCCTTGGTGGCTTCCACTATAGATTATAAACGCGCAAGTCTAATTTAGTTAAAATTCTTTATTTCAATTTTCATTCAATTTAAATGGCCTTGTGACTTTATTAAAAATTAGATACTTATGCGTTTATAATCTATAGTGGAAGCCACCAAGGTAGATACCTCGCCAACAATCTTAAAATTCTTTTTGGTGTGGTCACCGCTTTAGTTTGACAGGATAACTCCGCTAAAAATGGCTGATTTCCAACCCTTTTATCTGTACGTCAATCAGAAATCCGCGTGGAATTCTTTTGGATTTTATGATCGCGTAATAAAATATATAGTCACTCAACCAATACAAACATATAATTTGACATTTAGTAGAGCTGTGTTTACAGAACAAATTATGTATGTGAAGCTAGCAATCTTTTGTTAAAGCAGTAGTGGCGGTAACAGATAACCGTTTTTGAGTTAAGGGAATATATGTTGTAATACCTCCTCCATTTTTAAAGCAACGGTATATCTCAAAAACAAGAGCTAACCTAAAAAACTGTTGGCACCACTGAATTGAGCACACCCGAATTTGGTCTGTCGGTTTTTTCAACTAGCACAATGTTAACAACTCGACACTTGATGAGTCCATGACCTCTGTGGTATTATTTTATGGTGTCGTTTGCTTTTAATTGGTATTTTTCACTGCATACGTTTAATTAAAAAGAAAATTCAATCTTCAATGTTCATCCCTTTTGAATGTAATGATAAAATCAGAACTTATTAATTTATCTCAAGTGGAATGTAATTAGAATTTCATTCAATATACATACGTACTTATTAAATAAGTATGTACGCAAGATTCATAGGAGTAATGTTAAAAATACAAAAAAAATTTGTTGTACGAATGGAGTTGGAAGTTGGAATAAGTAAATTAATACAGTATTTTTTGCTATGGAATTCCGTACACATTAGAACGATTTAAAGTGGTATGTTTCAGAAAGTATGCACGTTAGGACCGTAACTAGTTTAGATATCTTGCAATTATCATAATGGCCCCCAGCATATTCGAATAAAACACTGATTTGGTTAAGAAAACTGTATTACTTTTTGGCAGCTGTAAAACAATTTCAAACTTTCTCCCAAATAAGCAGGTTCCGAAGATTAATTTTGATAGTGGAGACAAAACGAATATGTATACATATATCAGTGTTAAGGAAGACTACAGAAGAATATTATTTCAGAACATTTTAAGGCAGTTCACAGTCACTTAACTTTTTGGCTTGCAAAAAAAAAACTTTCGCTCCTTTTTCGTTGAATTATTTTGCAATGCAATTTAATTTATCTCAATGTCTACTACACATGTAATGTACATTTAATTGGGTCAATTTGTATGGAAGCAAACAATTTCAAAGAACTATGGGGGAAATAATTGCTTGAGTAATTTTAAACCCATTAGCTACATATAGTGCAAAGACAAAAATGAAATCATTAGTTATATCTACGAACATTGTTTTTCTTAAAAACCTGGTATCTCTTTTATTTATGAATTAAAATAAACACCCTGAAAGTATAAATTTCAAGACATTGGCATCAAAAAGCATGGATTACAAAAAGTAAATGAAATGTAAGAAGAGCAATCTATGACATGTACATATGTATATAAAATGCATATAAGGATATTTCTCGCTGTAACCCTCCAGTTCCACATGATCAAACGATAACTGATTTTTTGGATAAAAAGTATTACATTGCAAAAAAAAAAAGTTCGGAAAAAAGTCGTATTGAATTCTAAATTGCATCACTCATAAAAGTAAAAATGATTGCCAGCTGTAACGTTGTGAAATGTCGGCCGATTGCTGTTGATAATTCACTTTTGAAGCAATTAGCAGGACAAATTGTAAGCATTGCAGCAGGTTCTGTAGCACTGCAATCAATGAAGATGTTTTTGGATGTCAGGGCGGATACTGAAAGCAATTTCGCGTATTTGTCCGTTGTTTGCGTAACTGAACGAATGTCTGTGCTCACAAGTGAAAACGACATGAGTCGACTTAACGAAAAATAGGTTTACATATGCTTCTAACAGAAATTCATAGTTATGTATGTGAAGTCTCCAGGTCTCTAACGAAGCTTGTTAAAAAGATACAATCTAAACAGAATGGAAATAGTCCTTGACAAAAGTCATATACAACTTGCAATAAGTGCCAAAGTGTCCTATAAGACATTTTTTATGAAACCTTACCTGAATTCTCTAATATTATAATCCTTAATTTATCAGAAATATCTTCTAAATTGTAAATGTTGATGTCTTCAAAGAAATTGCTTAACTTTGAAAACATATGTAGCTTTAGCAAAACTATGTTTTAGGACTTAGGCTGTTGTCGCTTCCAACGCTTTTTTACGTTTATACTTAGTTTTAATACGAACGTGATTGGACGTGAGTATTCTTTTCGTTTTTCGTGCGTAAAATTGCGTAACGTGAGGCTCAAAAAAAATTGTAGTGCATGAACGTGCGTCAAAAAAACTATTCTGATCGTGAACGTGCGTGACGTGAGCCAAAAAGCACTCACGCACACATCTCTACTCTCAAATATGCATATTTATTACTTACGGATCCCCCATTTTACCTGTGTTAAGCCTGTGTGTATTTAAACAAGTACGAATCGTGGACGGAGGCGTATCAGCCCGAAAATAAACAGCAGTCAAATGTACGGGTATTTTTGCTGCATTCAGAATGCATTTTTGGAGATAGATCAATCAGAGTGTCAAGAGTGATTCGACAATTGGTTCAAACGCATGCAAAAGTGTATCGATCTTGATGGGGAATATTTGGAAAAACAATAATGTTATTTTCGATTACTAATATTTGTTTTTGTTCTCTAAATATAGAAGGCAAATCTCATATCAATCATATCAAAAAGAAACAGAGAATAGTATGTATATTGCTTAGCAGTTAACGGACAAAACCGGGCCGAAAAGCTGGTCAGTTTTCGCCATTTAAAGCAATTAGATTTATCGTGCCGACTTGGATTGTATTTAATTACTTAATAATATTTCAAATATTTGTACTTGCGAATATTAACAGTGAAGACTGTTTTTGTTTTGTGACGACTGTGGGTAAAAATATTGAAAAACCGACTTCTTAGATGTGTATGTTGTGAATTCTAGTGTGGGACACCGCTTAGCGGACATTTCCATCAATTCCAATTCAAATTAAATATGTACACTCGCTGCACCCCGAACCGAAAAGTCTTAAAACTGCGTATACAATCACTCTCAAGCTTGGGTACAACTCCATACTTTTTAAGACTATAAAAAGCATTGGCGAGTTTACTGTCAAAAATTTTGCTTGAATGCTGACATAAAGCAGGGAGAACCTAGATCAAAAGAGAATGCAAGCAAAGTCGACGTATTCAATTCAATTCAATTTACTGTTCTTCATATGGCATATGTGTTTACAATTACAACTTAAATTTATATTACAATAGTTCAAGTCCCTTTTTTTCCTACTTTTTCTACTTAGTAAATTTTAGTAAATATGAAAATTATGCATATACAATATTTGCAAAAAAAAGTATATTGGAGGCAAAAATTTATAGAAAAAAAAAACCTATTTGAATGTATTTTTCGAAAATTTTAATAAAACCAACTTAACTAAAAGCCTACGAACTACTTAAGCTGATGTCAAATCATTAATATGAGTATGTATTGACCAAGAGCATTTAGTATAAAATTTTTCTGACAGTTTATTAAGTCTGGTAACTACAAGATCTGAATTCGAAATTGTATGCAGTCTGCGGATTGAATAGAACCAAGGAAGATTATATACAAGTTTCAGTAACTTGTTCTGTGCAATCTGAAGCTTCTTGATATGACATGACGCAGCCGTTTGCCACATTGGAAAGTCGACGTATTGCTGAGATTTCTTCTTATATTTAGTTTTTCTTGTGCATTTATAATGCATAAATGTATGCGTGTATACCGAATGTCGTGTGCAAATATAATACATACACACATACATATTCGATTAAAACACATACATATACATATATTCGGTGAATTCTGCAATCTACTTTAAATCTTCAATTTTAATATATTTTTCATTACTACTATCCAAAACATCAATGCAAGTTCACCTTCTAACTTGATTTAATTTTGTGTGGTTAAACTAGTAACTCTTTGAGTGGATGAATACTTAAGCTGCATTTAAACGAAGAAATTTTTGCATTTAAAATTTAGTGCAAAATCAGCTGTTTGACATCTTTGGCAACGTTGCCTAATTGTTATTTCTAAAAACAATAGTAAATGGTTCATAGAAAAGTTTTGTTTAACCAGAGTTTAAACTGTAACCGATCCTTTAGGCATTAGTGCAAGTTTTTCCTGTTTTATATTTAATTATATGTTTTACCTTTTCCTCTTTTTTCTTCTTTACAGCTGTGCTTCGTGCCATTCATCCTGTGACACTTGCAACGGTTCTGCGGAATCACAATGCATTACTTGTCGTTCCGGCCGTTATGCCCTCGATGGGAAATGTTTGAATAAGTGTACAGACGGCTACTATGCTGATAAAAAGCGCCAAGAATGTGTAGTGTGTCCAACTGGTTGTGCCACATGTACAACGAATGGTTTTTGTTTGACGTGTCTGGAAAACTGGACACGTAACAAAAAAGGAAGATGTGTTATCACCGGCAGTGAAAATTGTGAAGAATGTGAGTATGAATTTGAATAAAGTCAAATAGTTACGTTGTGATGTCCTGCCAACAGTCTAAAGGATATTTCCTTTTGTTGTACATTAGGGGGCTCTTCAACTTCCAAATTTTCCAAAATATTTTAAATCGCTACGACAACGTATCAGCGTAGTTGAGGACAAACCATAGCTTATACCCTTCTATTGTTTATTTAATTAAAATTTCAATTAATGCACACCGATATGTTCAAACTGTTTTTCCTTCTGCCTCTTCAAGTAATTGATTTAGATTAATATTTCATCTGTTGAGCTGTGACCTCCCCAATGCACAATCATCCAATTACAAAGTAATTTTGCCATTCCAGATAATAATACAAACCAATCTCACGAGTCATCATTACACACGCACATTTCAGCGTATATGAGTTTTTGATGACTTTAGGTGTCAGAGCACCAAACAATAGAGGCTTTCCATTTGATTTATGTGTACGTTCATGTTTTGGGCGACTGCATGATATCTTTTGTTTTTAATAAAAGTCTGGAAATAAAGTTGCTGTGTTGTGAATGCAAAATCAGGCATCCATCATGAAGAAATAATCAGTGTAATAAAAACTTCTTAGTGAGAAAAAAGAATCATTCTTCTTGACTATTCTGTGAAAAGTTTAAAGCTTAAATATTGGGAATTGTCAAATGCTCCCATTGGTTAGGTGTTACAAGGACCACCCCACGTTGGTTTTGGTGTTGACCTCCAGTCTTTTGTTTTCTTTCAATTGCGAATTGTGATTCCATGAAAGCTGAAGCACTAACAGACACTGAGAAGCTGAAATATGAAATTTACTGCAGTATCCGTTGACAAACCTCTAAATTTGCAAAAGTGCCTTCTTATTAGTTCTGCCAGTTGTGAAGAAAGGATTTCCATCATGAGTATAATAAAAATCACGTTACACTTGAGAAAAAAATGTGCTTAAAGAGACTAGATTCGAAAAAATTTAGTATCATGGGGATAGTTAAAACCATGGGACAATTTTCATATTTGCATCGGAGCCCTGCTTAAGCGGGGAGATAGAAAAAGTGGTGTCAATCCTAAAAAATGTGGTAAAAAGTATGGAAGCTTTAAATTAACGTTTGCGTAATTTGAAATATTTGTAGATAAAGATTAATATTTTTTTTTTACTGAAAAATTTTTTTTTAATTTCATCGAACTTTTGTATTGTAATACATTTATATTAAATAAATGCAAAAACAGAACATGTAGAAAAAAGCTTTCAGAGAGCAAAAAATAACAGTCTTCTGAGATGATAAAATATCCTCCAAGACTGCAAAAATATCATTGCTTTGGTTAATGTTAGTTAAGTATATAAACAGAAAGTAAAATTGCGTGAGCTTTGGTTGCCGAGTGGTTTAAGCGGCTGTGCCAAAATTGTGAAATTTGACACGTCCAAAGTTCATAGGGTGCTGATGAAGGGTGTTTGCTACCCAGAAACAGCCGGTTGTCCACCTAGCTATTAAATTTTACTTTTCTTTACTTAATTGATATTAATTAAAATAGTGACAAACCAAGATTTGAACTTAAGCCTGAAAAAGTAGATTAATATTTTTAATATCGCGGCAAAAGAATGGTATAATTTTAATTGAAATTAAAAATTGCAGGTAAAATGTATTATTTTAAATGCATTTGCTTAGTGCTATAAAATTGCTCTTTTAAAAATGTGAGTTTTTTTAGTATTACCACTCTGGCAACACTACTTTTTTCGCAGACATAAGGTCCGCTAGCTTGCCAACAAAAATTAATTCATAGATATTTATTTCAATTCCGGCATAATTTTTCACACGCCTACGATGAAAAATGGCCAAAAATTATTTTAAAAACTGTCGAATTTCGAACCCTTCCAACTGTAGCGTACTTGCTCCTAATTCAAAAGGCTTACCTTTTTACACATTGTTAAAGAGTCGTCTTTTAATGTTAGTAACAATAAGAACATAAGTTGAAGCAAAGTTTTTGTAAGTTTAAAAACCATGCAAAGAGCTTTCAAAAGTTCAGTTTTGAATTACGACCCATTCATTTTACGGCTTATCGGAGCAAGTTATTTCAACATATTTTAGCTTGATGTTATTTAAGATTTTATAAAAAAAAAATTAATTCGTGGGTTGAAATAAGTTGTTTAACAAGACTGTGCGATGCAACGTGTATTACCTGAATAGAAATAACTAATAACACATCAGAAAAATTGGGCCTAGCTGGGATGCGAACCGTGCATATCTGAGCCATGGGTCACATTTGTAAAGTACTTATACTATATATTTATATATATATTATATTTTCGACACCATTATCCATCTTATTTAGTTTCCGTTTTGACCAACATCATCATGCTCTAGTCAACTTTTAATGTGTTACTTTTTGTCTCCTTTCAGCTGAATACTACGACAACAACCATTGTCATTCATGTCACAGCACTTGTGAGTCATGTGACGGGCCCACCGAATCAAATTGTTTAAGTTGTCCCCAAAGTCTGCTGTTGCAAAACAATCATTGCGTCAGCTCATGCGATGAAAGTTTCTACATGGAGACTGGCGTATGTGCTAAATGCCTGCATACATGTACTCAATGTGTCTCACGTATGAACTGTACGGCATGTGCCAAAGGATTACAACTACAAAGCGGTGAATGCCGCACCACCTGTGCCGACGGGTAAATATTAAAAGAAAAACATATTTTTTTACTGATGTTTATGAAATAAAACCATCCGTAAAATTCGACTAATATTCCTATAACCAGGGCTCGAATTTTCATGGAAACTAAAATTTATTTTATTAAATCAACTAATATTAGTTTAATTATGAAAAAAACTATTGACTGACTTCAAGGCATGAGCTGACTTTATGTTTTAATGTATATTTACATAAAATAAGATAAAGCCTTAACAAATTGTTTATTTATTTAAGGAAAATAAAGAAAACGTAAAAGGTACTTTCATACTTCGTTGGTCTCGTGTAAAAATGGCCTGGCTGGAATTTTTACAATCTCCGGTTTGTTTTTACATACTCATATTTTGATTAATTGAAAGGTCCTTTATTGAAATATGATATCTGCATGAGACCAAGGATTTGAATTTTGTAAGACATCGTGCTCTAAACATATACAGCAGTTTTCAGATTTAACGAACATTTTTTTTTGCTGAATACCTGAATGTAACGAACAAAAAATTTGCTTTGTAACCAGTTTCACTTTTTTAGGTTTTTGCTACCGGAGTATAGATGAAACGATAAAAAACCTTTTCCACTCTCAAAAACCTCTTTTAGTTGCTAGTTTTGGTAAAAAAAAAGTTTTAGTTCTTTTATAGTAAAAGTACATGTAGCTAATGCTGCAAGGGTTCTGTACTACCGTACAAGTGGTGAATAAAGGTTACCCTTGGTATGGGGTACCGCTTAGTCTTTGACTTATTATTGTTTTTTGTATTTGCACCATGTAAATTTCAATCAAAAGTTATATCTGATTTTCAAGCTAAAAGGTGTCCCCGGGCATTAACACAAAATAAATTTTAAGCAAAAACTAAAGGGTACCACCCTTTAGTTTTTAACATTTTATTATTTTTGGTGTTGCTGTTGTACAACCTATGTAATCACATGTCCTATGCAAATATCAAGTCTCTATCTCTTATGCTGCAAATGTTACAGCTATTTACTAATTTTCAAGTTTCTTGTATGGGGACCCCCTTTAGTTTTTAACTTTTTGTTGTTTTTACTGTACATTGTTGTAGGAGCCGCGTAACCTCAAGTTCTGTGAAAATGCCAGCTCTCCAGCTCTTACCGCTTGGTAGATGGGGGCTTGTGGCGGATGGACAGCGAAGTCTAATAAAAATTTTCCATTTTCATTTGATGAGCACGGAACCCTAAAAAGTAAATTTTGAACCTTTTCTCAGGGTGGGATTCCTGATGCAGTTCAGGAGCTATTTAATGAGTCATTTATATACACTTGATATGCTTGATCATGATGAAAATTATTATAGTATTAATACTTTTGTTTTTTCTTATGCGCAGTTTCCACAATGAAGATACGTGAATTTTTATAGAAGTCAGTCAAAACTTTTTTGACTTTAACCAAAATTTATTGCTTGTGTTGTGGAAACTAAACATCAGAGTTTAACCACAACTGTTTTTGATTTCGACTTTTTAGTTGTTTTTGTTCATATTTCATTAAAAAGAACAAGTTTGGTAATGTTTTTTACATCATTGGTCCGTACTTCTTGAAAAACGATGATGGCCAGAACATTACAGTCAATGGTGATCGGTATAGAGCCATCATTACTAACTTTTTCATTTCTGAATTGAATAACCATGATGTCCAGGAGATGTGGTTTCAACAAGACGGCACAACATGTCACACAGCTCGTGCCACAATCGATTTATTGAAAGACACGTTTGGTGACCGGCTAATTTCACATTTTGGGCCTGTGAATTGATCGCCAAGATCTTGTGATTAACCACCGCTAGACTACTTTATGTAGGGTTATGTAAAGTCATTGGTCTATGCGGATAAGCCACAAACGCTTGACTATTTGGAAGACAACATTCGCCGTGTTATTGCCGATATACGGCCACAAATGTTAGAAAAATTGGACGTCCAGATTGGACTACATACGCGCCAGCCGTGGCGGTCATATGCCAGAAATCATATAAATAAAATTCAAGTCAATCGAATTATCCATCGTTGTTTTATTGCAACTTAAAGTTCTATACATCGAAAAAAACACCCTTTATAACCTTATGAAAACAATAGTTTAAATTATTTAACAAACTTATATTTAACACTTAGTTTTTATACATACATAAGTATATTATTTATGTTTATTTCAAAGCCTCAACTAAACATTAAATTATTTTTTGCTTTTCAAATTTATTTTCTGCGGCCATAATCTTCAACTATAACGACGTGTTGCTTATATTCGCGCTATAAAGATACTACAGCGACCGCGGAACTTGCGCCAAATGTTACCTTAGTTGCCATACCTGCAGTGGACCACGTCGTGATCAGTGCGTTCAGTGTCCAAGTGGTTGGGAGTTAGCTGGCGGCGAATGTCATCCTGAATGTCCCGAAGGTTTCTACAAGTCAGACTTTGGTTGTCAAAAGTGTCATCATTATTGCAAAACTTGCAATGGTAAGTTATGCATATAATTATTTATACTAGTATTGTTGTTATTATTTAGATTTAAGCTTATCCGTACAGAGGCCTGATATCTCAAACTCTCCGCTATGTGGTTTTGTTATGGGCCAAGACCAGTAGCAAATAAATGTCCACGCGAGCATTATTACCGGCTGATTTTGAGGGCGCTGGTGTAGCGTCAGAATTACTCCACGTTATTTGGTACGTTGTCTGGTTAGGGCTTCTGGACACGTACGAACGTATAACGCTCCACATCTGTCAGGTGTCCCAGTAGATTTGTCAAGGCTTTTAAATTTGTTGGTGATGCACCTCCTATTGCTGATCGATCCACTCACCCATCACATTCAGTCGTTTCACTGTGAGTGGCGCTTCGTATTTTATAAGAATTTCAGTTGCTTGTGTCGTTTTGAAAGCTCCACTGATGTTGCATTTATATTCAATCGACGACCACAATACTACAGTAGCGTAAATCATAATCGACCTTGTAACGCTATTATAAAACCAGTGTATTATCAAAGAATTAACCCACCGTCTTGTGAATATGGCTCTTTTGCAGGCTGATGAACACATATCATAATTATTATTTCTTTCCATTTTATCCGCCGATCGAGGTTGGCTCCTAAATACTTCTTCATGCCGGAAAGGCTTACTGCCTTTAAAAGGTAGCATGGCTCATCGTATGTACCTGTCTTCATCTTTCATGTAAATAGACCAATTTTCATTTTGTCTGGGCTTATATTTAACCCCTTTGGCTTACCCCAGTTGTATGCCTTGATTAATTATTTATCTCTCTTCCTGTGCAACTGATTTGGATTTCTTCCGCTTAAAAGCGTTGTAATGTCATCTGCGTAGCAGACTGTCTTGAATCTTTCAACAGTCGGAACCTAAAGCTAGGTATCGTTGTGAACATTCTGTTCCTTAGCATATCCCAATTCCAGTTACGATGACATGAAACTGGTCCAAAAAATAGATAAGTCAATGGCCACTGCACACGTGTACAGTGATTCATTAAGTAACATTTCTATAAAAAGCTTCACACAGTGTAATGCAGTGTATAATAGCTTACCTTTGACGTACGCTTCTTGCCTGAATTTTAGTATATCGCACAAGATTCCGCAGTTGATTATGACATCGATTATTCTGCGCAGATTTTTAGCAAGGATGAAGTTAACCTTGTTGCTTCAGAAGCCGGATATATATCGTCTGGATCGGGAGTGAAGCTTTTTATCGTTTCCATAACCATCCCATTGCTAATAATTGACATGTCGTGTTGCATCTCGTTTTCATGATTTTCACTATCGTCCAGCATAACCGAAGATTTTATTGAGCTGCCTGGAAAATTTGTGTCCGTTAGAAGTTTGATGGTTTTACTATATTTTTGCCGGATTTATCCACTAACTCAGTTTGGATGTCGTTAATATTGTCCACCTGTTCACAAATAGCCTCTGGGATGAACATTTAGCCCTTCTTAATATACTTTTGTCCTTTTTGAGTCTATCACGATAGTCCTCCCAATATACTGCTAATTTCTTACATTATCCTCTATCGTAGAGCCGATGGACTTTATTTCCCATAGCCCATGTCTCCTAGGGTTTTGTTTCCCGCAGTAGGCAACTCTCTTCAGCCGACTCAATGAAAGCGTCGGTAATGGTATTGGCATCATTGTCTATGTTCTCTCTTTCTTTGCGATTAAAGTTAAATTGACCCAAGTGAGAGCCAAGGAACCTTTCGACTTTTTGGACTAAATGTATTATGTTTGGTCATGGATCTGCAAATTGCTTTATTTTCTATGTATTTTGTGGATGGAGTAGAATTACTAGAATCTATTACGACTGAAGTTGCTTGAATATTATCGCTTTTAACTTCTTGAATTTCTGTACATTTGATGGAGTTACTTATTATTATCGCAATACCCCCATTGCCTGCCCATCAAGCTTTGTCAGAAGTACTGTTATAGTGTTTATCATTTTTGATAGTTACTTGAGAAATCAGTGGCTTCATCATAACTTTAATAAGGTCTTGCATATTGTTATTTTCTTGAAGGGAAGTGGAATTGGTTGTAGCATTATTTGTTGTACTGGTTGACGTATTTTTGGCGTGGCCAATAGTGGGCGTCGTCTGTGAGCTAGGGACTTGTGTCTGTGCTATCGCTTGAGCGTAAGTTATTGCAGGATTCACAATACTTGTGACGTTTTGGGAGAGATCAGCTTTTCTGAGTTTGCTGTTCTTGAGTGGATATTATTTCTATATTTCTGAGGGGCAGAAAGTATTTTAGTTTGAGGGATTTATACACCATACAGCCTTTTTAGCTTGCTATATGATTTTCTTAGAAGTTGTATTATTTGGGTGTAATGAACAGCTTCCAACGGTTAAATTTTTACTTCATTGTCCTTCAGAACACGTACAGCCAGTCCCAGGATGTCATGCGCTAACGTTCGCAAGCATTTTAGTCGCAAAACACATGATGTGCTTCTCTCTTAAAATTTCCAGCACGACAAGTAGCAAATAAGTGGCAACGTATGTAAGTGTTTCAGTACAAATTTGCGCCCCAATAATAATTTTGGTTGTCATCTGTGCGCAACCAAATGTCAATATCAGGCACTTACATTTATGCCGTCGACAAAATAATAAATTTCAAAAAATACAGTCAAACCTCACTTTAACGAATAATAAAATGTTCAGAACATTCGAATCTTCAAATGAATTCCCACTTCTGAAAAGTTTGCAAAAAAAATACTAAGGCTCATCCCTTGCGTGGCGAAAGTAGACTGCTTTTGTGTTTGTTCTTAGTTTTAAATAACCCTTAGAACATTTAAACATATGTGTATGTTTGCTTTACTCTGAAAAAAGGTATTATGCATACATATATGTATGTTCATAAATACCCATGAATGCCATTGTAGGTGTTAAAATCAAAAAAAAAACTATAAGAAAATAACGTGAAGAGTTTATAAAACATTTGAGATTAACACATATCAACACATATGTTCGGTTTGAAATGAACTTCATATATAACATGAGCTTATTTTATTGTTGGGAGTTGTTTTTCTGCAAAAAACTGTTGTTCACTATTTAAAGCCATACAATTTTATTCACAATTTAGAGAGTTCATATAAGAAAACGAATGTTCACATTAGTGGCTAGTTCACTATTGTGGAAGTTCACTTTACCGCGAGTTACCTGTATTCCTTTTGCCTGCCTTTTATTTGGAAAAAAATTCAGTTTTTTCCAAATAAAAATTTGTTTATTTCTACTTTATTTATATTATTTAACACACAGAGTTACATTTTTTTTAGAACAAATTTTTCCATATAAGAATTTTTTTTCTCGATAAATATCTTTATGGCAACGACAAGTATTTGACACCCTGAAAATGTTTTACGTAAAACACGTAAATTCGTCTGCATGTCAAGTCACAAGTTTGGCGCTCAGACGCATGAAAGTGAGTGACTGACTTTCTTTTGCGAACGTTAGCGCCTGACATCCTGGGACTGGCTGTTAATTCATAACAACAATTTGATAATAAGCTTAGAGCACTATTCAGGTTATTTATAAATTGTACATTTTGGATATATGTATATTGGTGGAGGCTTACTTGATTTTTTGTTTCCAGGTTGCTTGTAGAGGACATTAACATTTCGTTTTTTAAATCTTCATTCTCATCGACAGATAGTATGTCAAACCTACTTGTTGCAAAAGTTTGGTTTAACCAGTAGGATTTGAGTTTTTTGGCATCTGCTCCTTAGACTTTAGTTTTATAATGTTAACCATCGTTCCGATGATCGCCAGTGCCCCTCACGGTAGGACTGTTATTTGGAATTACGACGAAAATAATTTCTAAGAGACAGCCTATAAAACAGATAAACAAAAATTATCAAGTATTTTAATTGTTCGAGCCTTAAGGTCACTTGTTTCTTTTATAAGTGTTTATTAAATTCGATATTTCGATATCACAATGGATATCTTCTTTAGGAATGTTTTGAAAAAAAAAATTATCAAAGTATTATTCATCCGATGGAAAGTTTTTTGAAGCGGGACGCGAAGTCCCTCTAATCATTCAAAAAAAACCAAGTAAAAGTTGAAGTAGATTTTCATATGCCAAAATAGCCAATTGGAATCGCAGAATTGTAGACAATGACAACCTGTCAAATGATATTAGGGATTTACTTTGAAGCCATTGCTTTAGAGCAAAACATGAACTACAAGCTCTTGCCCAGGAACGTATTTCAAAATTCCCAAAAGCAATATATCGGTCACATTCAAAATATATAACAGAATAGTTAGATTTGAGGCTCTTTATTATCCAAAATATATAAATAATATTGATATCAATGTTTTAACAAAATGCATATTAGACTATTTTATTTTTGGCGACCTCAACACGAACCACAGGAACTAAAATTGTCTACAAAACAAAATAGCCGGCACTATCATCTATAGCCCTAACTCCATTCTTATTACTGTGTTTATGGTCCCGATACGTTTACACTATTCGATTAAACTGCTCCTCCGACGCAACGACCTGTTGTAGATATTTTGCTTTTAAACTCTGATTTAAATATTTCAAAGCTTCAAGGCCATTTGAGTATTCTGCACATACTCCGGTTACTTGTACTCTATCAGGCTCATTCGCTGGAACAAATTGGTGCAATGGAAAAAATAACTAATGGCTTGATCGAAAATTACTTACATTGTATATGAAGCCTCGAAGCAGTATACGCTGATCTCGTTTTGGCCGTCTTTCACCTCTGTGTACTTTGTCATAGTATAAATTGAATAATGAATGAGTGATTTCAGAATTCAGTTCGCTTGATGCTGCTGGGGTTATTATAATCCATTTTAAAGCGCCACGTGAATGAATTGAGTGATTCAAATTTGTAAAGAAAAGAAATAGGATGAATTTTTATGCATAGAAGCAACATATTCCTGCTTCTGAAAATGTACAACTATATACACATGGCAAACCATGTATAATAATTGTGGCAGGTAATTTTATCTGCCTTCGAACGGATACGTGATTCGAAATACGCTGTCCGAAATGCATAATACGTTTAGTAAATGGATGTAGGCAATTAATTTCTCATTATTGTTGTTGTTTAAGATTGACGACTGTAATATTTATTTCATGTTCAGGTGCTGGTCCATTAGCTTGCACTTCATGTCCTGCCCACTTTATGCTAGATGGACAGCTTTGTATGGAATGCTTGGGCTCTCAATACTACGATTCACCGACTCAAACTTGCAAGACCTGTCATGAATCGTGCCGATCTTGCACTGGACCTGGTCAATATTCATGTCAAACCTGTGCCTTTCCTCTTCACCTTGATCGTCTAAATAACCAATGCGTTCCATGCTGTGCCAATGATGCTTCGCCCGAAGACCAATCTTGCTGTCATTGTGATAAAGATACAGGTACGTACAAATTCATTACAAGCCAATTATTTAAAATTCAACCGATTCTGCTATAGAATAGCGTAAAAATGTGTTTGTTTTTGGGACATTTCGTCTTTTTGTTTACAGGTGGCTGTGTGAACGCCTCGCCTGCTGGAAAACGACGCATTGCTGCTGCTGCGGAACAGCAACAATTTGGCAGTTCCTATGGAAATAGTGGTGGTCTTTATGGGAATTTACTAGACGACGCAGATGGTTCGACAACAGGTGTTAGTGGTTTGTTTTCACGCGTCGGTTCACCTTTAACAACTATAACAGCAATTGCGGTTGCTGCCTGTCTGCTCATTGTAACCGTGTTTGCTGTCATTTTTGCTGTCCTACAGGTTTGTATTTAATACGAATTATTTATATATTAGTATAATTAGTTTTTATTATTCGAATAAATTCTGTTATCCGATAAACGTAATACAAAATTAATATATCGGGTCCGACATCTAAGGTTTTTTTCAATTACTGTTTATTTCGTGAATGGTAACACTTAGCTCATGTCTGATTTGACAGATAATTAGTTTTATCCTTCCGCTGAACGAATATGGTGACATTACTTTGAAAATCATGGTAATGTTGCAGAATGTGGACGAAAATTGCTACGGATTTTGGAAGAAGAGAAGCACCGTCAGCTCCGTATGTTCGTTATCTTGTGAAAAAAGTGAAAGAAACTGGCATCCTCGTCGATAAATCAAAGCGTGAAAAGCCAAAAACAGTGCGTACACCCGAGAATATTGCTGCTGTGGCAGAAAGTGCGCGTGAAGCGCCATCAACATCAATTCACCGTCGTTCTCAACAATTGAACATTTCGGAGACATCATTGAAACGAATTGTGCATAAAGACGCCATTTGGTATGACGCCACACAAAGTCCAATTGGTTCAGGAGTTGAAGCCAACTGACCATCCATCGCTTCGCTAAGTGGTCCTGCGATCGACTTACAGAAGATGTCGATTTTGCCAAAAAAAAAAAAAAAAAAAATACATCTTTTCAGATGAAGCTCATTTTGATCTTGGTGGGTATGTAAACAAGCAAAATTGTCGCATTTGGGGTACAGAAGACCCGCACGCATACATTGAAAAGCCGACGCACCCAAAACGAGTTACTGTTTGGTGCGGATTTTGGTCTAGAGGCATAATTGGGCCATTTTTCTTCGAAAATGAGCAAGGAGTGGCCGTTACAGTCAATGGCGATCGTTATCGGCCCATGTTGAACGAATTTTTGTTCACAAAAATTGAAGAAGAGGATATTGGCAACATTTTGTTTCAACAGGACGGCGCTACGTGCCACACAGCCGAAGCTACACTCGATGTTTTGTGCAATATATTTGAAGATCGTATTGTCAGCCGCAGAGCTGATGTCGTTTGGCCACCTCGGAGCTGCGGTTTAACACCGTTGTACTATTATTTGTGAGGTACCGTCAAAGATAAGTGTTACGCCGACAAGCCACAGACAATTGACGCTTTAAAGGACAACATTCGTCAAGCCATTGGGGAAATACAGCTGCACACAATTAATAATGTGCTGAAAAATTGGACCGATCGTGTAGGCTACTACATGGCCAGCCGATACAGCCATTTGAATGAAATTATTTTCCATTATTAACCGGAAGGATTGTACTTTCAATTTAAAAAAAGGAATTTGAGAAAATATTCAGTAGTTTTTTTGTATCATTTTAAAAAAGAAAAAAGTTATTTGGCGGACCCTAATATGTAAATATGTATACCACAGTAAAATATGAGAAAGTAGACCTTGATTTGCGGCATAATTTTGGATGTGTGACCTCAAGATGTAACAGAATTATAAGAATTTTTAATGGACATATATATGTACATATCTGGAAATGATTCTCGATCGTTTCTGTACATACATACCTTTAGCTGTTAAATTTAATAGTTAATGAAGGCGGCAATTCACTGACCCCGGCACACCCCTTAACAAGCAGTGTAGATAATAAACTATAATTAAAGCTGATTTCCATAACTGAACGGTACATAAAACAGAATCGACTGTTTCAATAGAAGGATGACAAATAATATTTTAGTTTCATTAGTAATTATTCTAAAATCTCAATTTTCCGTGTTATTGTTATCAAAATTATATTTTTTATGTTAAAAGTACCTCTACAACAACTAATCAAAAGAAAAACTTTACTCACAAAAAAGGATATACATATATATGTATATGTATATATACTCGTACAATGCGTTCTGCGGACCTTCAGAAGACTGAATTCATTCTAGTGACTACGAGAAAGCGTAGAGTATGTACTATTCAAAACCCGTATTGGAAACCGACATCTTTTGAATTTGATTTTTAAAATTTGTTAGTGAAATATTTTAACTTTCGTGATAATATGAAAACTTGATAATGCCCGTATAACACTACATTTTTCTTGCATTGTTTAAGTTTTATATAACAGTGCAAATATAATGTAATAGTAGAATTTAGTATGTGCAAAGAGTTCAGCTATATTAAGATAAATGCAAAACTGTCAACATTTTCATTGAAGTTATCGATAAAAAAAAATTTAAAATTTTTCAACTTAAAATTGACATTTCAAACTTGAATGTTGCTGTGTCAGCGGTTTATGGACAATTTTTGCGATTTAACGCTTGTTTTTTAAAACATTTTTATTTCCTAGCGCTTACTTGAAATAAAAAGAATACAACACTTACAAAAAAGATGCTAGTTTTGTTTACGTTTTGTATATTTGGTTCTTTCTAGCAATTGCTGTTTCTTTCTATCAATTCTATACCAATTAATGAAAGAAAAATAAAGTATCATACGGGCTTAACTCTCTTTCAGCTTATTTTACGGGAGAGACAAAAAGTTCTCTAATTTCATAATTACAATAAAGGTAATCATAAAATGAAAGGTTTTGAGAGAAGGAAAGGGTGTTTTTTTTTCGATGTATAGAATTTTAAGTTGGCATAACTGTTCATGATGGCGACCGATTTAACAGCTGTCAAGTGGTTTATTCTCAGTTTGGTTTGGCAATTCATCATGAATTGCAAATAGTACAATTTTAGTGCAAAACCAGGTGCCAGTTGTTCCGGGTTTTCATAAGCGAATTTTACATACGTACATAAAATATGTCCCCACCTTTTTAAGCCACAAACAACTCTGGAAATATATTTTTAAGGGATTTTAACGAAAACAAAGTTTTTTGAACCGTTTTCAAAAAAAATATCACTAAAAAAACGTTATGTTTGCATTTATTTCATAAATAATGCGGCATGATGAAAAAATCGCTACATTTTGGAGAATATAAAAAATCTGTCCGATTTTCCCTACGCTTCTATTTTAGTATCAAAAATACCTACATGTAGCGATTTTCTCCTACTTCTGGCAGCACTGTTTGCTCAGTTACATATTGGGTTACAATTATCCTTTTGATTTTTGGAAGGAAATTTATAGTGTTATGTATGTATGTATGTATTTGTAGAATGTATGTAGGTATTTATAGAAACAACTCGACGGGTTGTCCAACTCAGCCTACGTTTTCGCACATGCATGTGTTTAAGCATCACAGATATGAGATGCTTTTAATCATTATATTTTTCTTTATTGCTATCGATTAAGCGAAATCATTCATTCCCAAAAGTGTATCTATTTTTCATCAATACATATCTACATATGTACATTTATCTTTTATGGCATGCCAAATGTCAAAGTTTAATCGTTTGTAAAAACATTACGACATAAACAAATACATAAATAAAAAAAATAAACGCAAAAACGTTCACCAATTCCTTAGTACAAAACTTTTATTTATATTTACAACTTTTACGTAAATACTTAAGAGGCGCCAGCCAATATATCAATGGCTGTGTAACATTTGAGTTTTACATGAGAAAAATGAGTGCTTTAAAAAAGTCTTAACTTTACACACTTTTTCACATTTGTTAAGCTTAAACAAGCTGGAAAAAATAAAAGCGCACAAATCTAAACCGCGAGAAAATTCATGTCTGTATGTATGTAAGTAAATGTTTTAAGCCTTTAAACAAAGAGGGAAGTGTCATGGATATGTAAAAATTCAACAGCAGGAAATAAAAGCAAAACTTTTCAACAATTTTTATATGTATGTATGTATGTATGTATGTATGTATATTATGAACAATATTTTTTTTTTTTTTGTACTTGAAAATGATGCACGTATTTAAGGACCGTTTAAATAAACGATACACAGCGGTTTTTAATGGGTTGAAGATAAAAGACAAGAGACACAGTTGAACTAAGACTGACTGACATACATAGACATGAGTGAATTTATTATGCCATGGAGCTCATGAAGCAATTTAATAGAAATTCAATTCATCTGGGAATTTAAAAATTTATTTTTACGATTCTTCGAAAGTATTTCAGAGTAAACTAAAGATTCCATAGTAGCACAGAGTATACAGAGGTGAAAAAAGTGACTTTGGAAAATCGCCCAAATCAGCTGCTAGACAATTTGGTTAAAGAGATATGTAGCTCTAGTAGGCATTTTATACGAAAAACAAATGTAAACAAAACAAAAAATAACACGTTTTTATGAACCACCACCACCGACACAGCACAAATTTAATAATTTAAATTAATTTAAAAGTAAAAGATTGGTAAAAAGTGGTCAACCAAAAATCCTCTTTGACGTAGGATTTGATAATACAGTATTTTTCGGTTAATTGCACATCAAAATTTGCAAAATTTTTTGTTCAATTAACCGGGGAACCAATTAGCCGATACCCGTTTAATTGAACAATTCGTTCAATTACAAGAACCCTATTTAATTGAACAGTTTGTTCAATTACAGAAATCACGCATAATTGGAAATATGTACTAATGAATTAAAAGAAATCGTGCACTTTAAGTTTTTCAAAATAATTTTTTTTTACCTTAAACGAAAAAAAAAAATGCAAGTAACAGCAAAAAATGTACATATATGTGTATAGTAGAGATGCCACCCAGTGTTTTTCACAAATGATGTCAAATATGTATGTGCAAAAATGCCAGATTATTTTTCAATGCAATTAACCGGGTAAAAGTAAGAGGAAATTTATTTTTGATGACAGGAATTTTGAACGAATTAAGCGGGAAAATCAATTAACCGGGTTCAATTATCCGAGGAAATTCACATGGTGTTCGTATGCAATATTTTTTTTGCCCGATCATGTGGTTCAATTAAGCGTGGAAACCAATTAACCGTAGGGTCAATTAACCGTAAAATACTGTATTTGAGTGTTTGGAAATTGATTACGAAGAGCATGTGTTTTTTCCTCACAAAATCATCATTACGAAGTACAATTAAAACACTGTCCCTTAAAATCACAAAATAAACCGTAACCCGGTAAATATGCAATGATAAATATAAACAAATAAAAATAGAAATGAATGGTGTGTTTGATATAATTGAAATTTAGACAGAAAATATACAACAACTTGGGTGGCTGAGTGGCATGGTTGTCGCTTTAGAAACATGAGCCCCTGAGTTCAAAGACGGATGCTGACGAGAAAGTGTGGCGGTTTCGAAACAACTAGTTGTTCACCCTGCTAAATGTCTTTGATGTTTCTTTGTCTAATTTAATTAATATCAATCACAAAGATAATATAGAAAAAAACTTGAGCCTGATAAAAACTTAATACAGAAATAGTTATTGTTTAGCACATTATAAACAATGAGTAGTATAAAATTTTATATTATAAAAAAACCATTTCATATACAGTTATTTCCGTTTAATTGAGTTTCTAAAAATGCACGACTTTTGACGCAATTAAATGGGAACTCAATTAGGCGATACTCGGTTAATTGAAACGCCGACGCAATTAAATGAAAATCGGTTAATTGAGCAATATGTGCAATAAAGCGAAACACCCATGCGTAGATGGAAAATAAAACTCATTTCTCTAGTTACATATTAGGTTGAATAATTGTTTAGGTTTATTAAAGCAAAATAAAAATCAGGTACGTTCATCGTACAATGTTTGTAATGGAACAGAACCATGACCTTTTTACCGCAAAATAATTTTTTGTTTACGTGTGTGAAGCAAAGAATAAAATTAAGTAGACGGAATCAATTAAGCGAAACATTTGCACTTGTTTTTCGCAATGCGGTCTTTATTTGCGAAACAATTAAGCGGGTGACGCAATTAAACGGAACTCAATTAAACGGGTATTTTAACATAGACAGGTATACTGAATGATTTCGTTCCATGATTTTTAGTGCAAAGCGGGAAACTCAATTAAGCGAGGCTCAATTAAGCGGAAATAACTGTACACTTTTTCTTACCGCACACACAATATAAACACAAAGTGTAACAAAAAGGAACTGTAAACAACGTTTTTTGTTTTGTTTTGTTTTGACTACAAGTTCTCGAGCGATTGTGAACAGGAGAGGTACAGAGTGTTGCGCTGACTTGCTATCTCGCTTTGGTCGCGTTTCATCTCTGTGTACTTTGTGATAGAAGGATGGGACAAAAATAGAAAAAAAAAATCCAGATGATTGTTACAAACTACTAGGAATTATACAATTTTGTCGTAGAAATCGAAAAACTGATAACACAAGGCCATATCCGATATACATTTTCAACAAAAACCTGACAACACACAGGTCGTTTTTCGGTGGCCAAAATTCTGTAACTTTTGAACCGATGAAAATATTTAAGTAGTTTTTTTTTTTAATGGATAGATATTTAGTTCGGCTTGACTCAGTTTTAATTATATTAAAATTGATTGAGGACTTTTTAAGGACTTCTAGGTCAAAGTTGAACTTTTGGAGTGAAATATGGGTTTATTTCTTTTATTTACATATTCAAAAATTTAATATTCGGAACATAATAATAAGTATAACTATTTTTTGTGATGATGGAGTTTTTTAATGTTACACTCAAAAAATTGTTTACACTAAAAAAAAAATTTTACACTCAAAATCTATTTACACTAAATAAAAGTAAAATTAACTGGAGATTTTGCTGTTACTACAGAAAAATTTATTATTTTTTGCTGTCAAATTTGATTATTTTAAGAAACATTTTAAAAATAAGAACTGCAATACATTTTAATAGCATTTGTAACAATGGTAGGTTATATTTATTATTATTTTTTACTAATACTATGTTTTTCGTACTTAAATAACTATAAAAGGCAATTATAATTATTATTCATTTGACACAAATATTGATTGCAAATATTCTATATTTTGTTCTGTGCTATTTCCGTTCTTTAATAGTTTTTTGACTTCTTCATCTAAATGCTGATGTTCCACTTTCCATTGATTTCGAATATTGGCGATGAGCGGATCTAACGTTGCCAATAATATATTAAATAGATCTTTATTGTGGAATTTCGTGAAATTTTTCTAGTATTGTGCTGTCTATAAAATCTGTGATCCTTGTTCCTTTTTTCCTGTGCCTCCTCTGAAAGACCTCCAAGTGGCACCAAATTATATATAATGATATCTTCTCCATGACAAAGGATTTTGTGAAATGTTGCAGACATTATTAGGGGAGTTGTCTATATACATATATTTTTGCAGCTTCCTTAGTATAATCACCAAATTTTCTAGAGTCAATTGTACACTAAATGTCAAATGTAACTAAAGAAATGAGTTTTATTTTCCATCTACGCATGGGTGTTTCGCTTTATTGCACATATTGCTCAGTTAAACGATTTTCGTTTAATTGCGTCGGCGATTTAATTAACCGAGTATTGCTTAATAGAGTTTATTAATAGAGTTTACTGCGACAATTTTGTTTATTAACATACCCACCGAATGAGAAATGTGCTTCATCGCTGAAGAAAATTTTGTTCGACAAATCGCCGATAAGTGGCTGTGGCAGAATCACAATTTTTGTAGTATGTTTTGATAATTTTTATGCGTTTTGAGATAGTTAAGCGATCGATTTTCGTCATTGTCAGACTTTCAACCGAGAAGAAAAAAAAATTGATTTAACAACTCGGTTTGACAGATGTCGAATTCCACTCCTATACTTTTGAAACCACGAAATGGATAACCCGTTATATTTATGGCAAACACAATATTTTTGATTTATTAAATGGTAACCAAAGTTTGTTGATGAAGTATACAAATTATAGTGGTTTTAAGAAAGTTTTTGTTGCTGCCGCTGACATCTAATTTATTTCTCAGTTTTGTGTTGTATTTGAAAATGTATGTATGCTTGTCGTATGGAAACTATTTTATAATCGAAGAAACTGCGGCTATTAATCGCAACAGAACTGCGTAATATACATATGTATATGGAACAACTGAAGATCTGCTAATACTGCGTGTGTGTGTGTAAGCAAGAAAATTTATTATCCTAAAGATATGCAAATATGTGTGTACAAACATTTGTTGGCATTTTGTTGTTTGAAAATAGTATGGTTGGAAGTTAAATTTTTTTTTTTTACATATCTGTCTGCCACCTCCTGTGGTGACCAAATTGCTCTCTTCGCTTGTTGCTTATGGGGAATATATTCACCATCGTCATTACTTCGTGCCGACTCCCAGTGTAACTGTGGGCAAGCCTCAATTTGAAATTAGTAAGGTTGGACATGACAAAACCATAATATGATTCCCATTCATATTATATTTAACAATTAATATTTTTAGATTGTAAACACATATTTCAATATTAATATGATCCTCCTTGAATATGGTTCCCTCAACCATGTTTTTCTTCACGTAATACTATATGCAAAAAAAAGAATGTTATAGAATTATTGTTATATATAATTTTTATATGATCTTATTAATTTATGAAAAGCCAATTTTTGCAGCTTCAGATAATTTGTTACATACAAGTTATTAACAATTTTATTCAATATTTCGCTGACAGTATGTTAGCATCCTCAGGAAATATTTGAAATATCAAATATTGAATAAATTTATTAATAAATTTTATATAAAAAAGAATCTGAAGCTATAAAAATTAGTTTTTCATAGAATTTTTATTTTATAATATACAGGGTGGCGCAAAAATAACCTTCCGATGTATTTTGGCTGTAATTAAAAAAAAAGAAAGAAAACTTTGATTCTTCTTAAGGATTATTTTTATTTGGTCTTTTAATTCTTTTACATCAAGTCGAGAATATGATGTCATATAAATGGCCGCCGCCACAGTTGATTGTCATTTGAGCCCTTTTTAAAGCATTTTCCATCACATTGGCCAAAACTTCCGGCGATAGGTCCTCACATTCTTGACGGCTATTGTCTTTAAGAGCTGCAAGAGTCTGAGGCTTGTTGACATAAACCCGCGACTTCAAAAATCTCCACAAAAAGAAGTCTGCAGCGGTCAAATCATGCGATCCTGCTGGCCAGTGTCAATCGCCAAAACGGGGGATTAGGTGCCCGGGAAATGCATCATTCTGCATATCGGTTGTGGCACGTGCAGTGGGTGCCGTAGCACCGTCCTGTTGGAACCACATGTTTTCCAATCCCAATTCATCAAGTTGCGGCAAAAATAACTCGTTGATCATTGCTCTGTAGCGCTCACCATTCACAGTAACCGTTTGGCCCGCGATGTCTTTGAAGAAAAAAGGTCCGATGACTCCTCCAGCGAAAACAGCACACCATACAGTGACTTTGAGCGGGTGTAATGGCTCTTCGTGGGTTACACGCGGATTTTCAGTGCGCCAGAAGCGTAAATTTTGCTTATTTACGTACGCGCTAAGATGGAGATGGGCCTCATCCCTCATCCAAAGTCACCGACCGATTATTGGTCAAATAAATAGTAACCAATATTCCGCGTTCTGGAACAGTGTAGCGTAACATTGTTTATTAACATGTATTTCGCATGTGTTTACTACACAAATGTCAAAATAGAACTGACATTAGGGGCCAATCGCAAAATTTATAGCATTTTCTGATAGGAGGATTACTTTTGCACCACCTGTACATACATACGTATGTATATTGATGAAAAGTGCATACAAAAAAGTGGAAAAGTTTAGACCTCTTGGTAAAAATTGCACAATTCTCGAAAAGATAAAAAAAATGTTGAATGACTTTTCACCAATCAGATCATTTTTTTTTATGAACCCCATCTAAAGGACTTTGAGGAAACCCGCTTTTTATGATTCAACTCCTTGAATTATTGAATTGTTTGTTTTATTTTTGAGGTGACATGTCCGTATATTTTCAATATTTTGTTTGGAAAGTTTGTGTTTATTTGTGATTATTTCAATTCGAATCATTTGTATTTATTTAAGCGTCATCTTTTCAAAACTGCATGTTTAGTTTGGCAGAGCAATCGTTTTATAGAAATAGCCATTGCTTCAAATGTTCAAGACCAATCTTATGACTCCTTCTCTACCCAGTATTTTGAAAAAATATTATACACAGACCGGGAAGTATGATTTTTTTTATTGCAAATCGATTTTTTACTACTAAAAGTGAAATCGTCTTGTCATAATCGATGTGTTAATGCATAACTGAAATTATTATTAAGAAAAAATATGTAAATACATTGCTTAATATTTTCGTTTTTCACATCAATCTTTTTAGCGCTCCAGTCACCATCCGGCTCGTAAAACTACTCGTTACAATAAAGTACCAACCAATGGTCGTCGAAAAAATCGTTCAAATTCGTCAAGTACTTTCTTGAAAATTGACACTGAAACAAACAACGAGGAGGAGGAGGAGGAGGATGAAGAAGACGAAGAAATAGATTATGAGAAACAAGTGATTTTGCAGCAACAAGGCAACGATTGTGGACTCGAGGACGATGTTGGCGAAGAAGAAGAAGAAGAAGAAGAAGAAGAAGAAGAAGAAAAATTAAAGTTATATGACCTCCAAGGAACAACTAGTAATTCAACACAGTCCGCTCAAATCGAAATGGAGAAATTGAAAACTTTCGTCCGGGTGCCACTAAAGAAAACAAACAGTAAACACAAGCAAGACACACCACAAAGCACATAGAATTTTACTCATCGCCAACTGTGTGAAAGTTACACAGACGTAATAAAGGTTTATGATTGAAAATGAAAAGCCTTACAAAACGATTATAACAGAAGAAAGAACAAACAATTTTTTAAATGAACATATTTGTAAATGTAAATTTTGTATAAAGAAAATTGTACCTTATTATATAACACATTAAAAATTAAAACTTAGAATTAAAACAGCTCTAAGCTTAACTTTGAATACATAAAAAAAGAAAAATACTTAATTGTGTTAATTAGAAAATTTTATTTTATTTGTTTAGTATTTTTGTATAAAAACAATATATTTTGTATGTAAAGTTTAAAACTATTATGTGTAAATTAACGCAATCCTTTTAGCCAATTATAATCTTATCCTTATGATCAGTTTACCCGGGGGGAAATTAAATGTGTATTGGATGTACTTTGTTATTTTGATTTATAATTTTACTTATGATTTGTTATACATATTTTAATTAAACAGGAAAAACAAACACTAACTTTAGTTTATACATGTGAACTTTGATGAGCAGAAGCCCTTGAAGGGATATGTTTTTTAATTACCTTATTAATTTAATTACTGTATAGCATAATTTGTCTAATATGTATGTTAATGATTGATAACAAATTGATAAAATTAAACACTAAAGAAAATTTAAAAATAAAAACGATTTTAAAGCCACCATAATCAAAACGAAACGGATATTTTGTTCTAAAATATGGAAAATAATGGCGAAATTCGTAGTCTTCAAAACATTCTTTGCAGAGACAATACAGAACATAGTCATCGAACTTGTGAGAAATCATTTGTAAATTGTTATAATGTCTTAATTGTTTCGAAGGTATGTATGTCTCAAAATGCAGTTGTAATTAATACAACTACAAAAATTAATTGAATGAAAATATGTATGTGTTTGGGGGTGCATGCTACCGCAATTTTCTAGGCACTAGAAATCTGTGGCTGGTATTTCATTTTGGTTAAGGCTAGTTAATATTTTCCTCGTGGTCTTTATAGGGTTGCTACATAAACCAATATCCCATTATTATTAGATTTTTTTCCTGGTTGCCTATCACCGGTATTCGTTTGGACGTTAAGTTATAGGACACCCTGTATATGGACCGGTGGCAAAACATTTTTTTTTTCTCCTTAAATAACTATGTGTATATTTTAAATCTAGTTTTTACCCGACATTTCGGATAAATTCGCATTCAGCTCCATACCAACCAATATCAAAAATGAATATTTTTTGTTTATATAATTCACACTTTATTGTAACGCCTACTCTTTGGTGCCAAAGCTGGTTTACGTTCGCGTACAAGTCCAACGTCTTAGAAAATCGATTTTCACTATATCTCGGCTATATGCATATGAACCAGTGTTGAAAATTTTTAGTTTTTGTCTTATAAAGGGTTTTTTTTTCGATGTATAGAATTTTAAGTTGGCATTTCTGTTCAAGATGGCTACCGATTTAACAGCTGTCAAGTGATTTATTCTCAGTTTGGTTTGGCAATCCATCATGAATAGACTCATGCCTGCACAACGCTTGCAAATAGTGCAATTTTAGTGAAAAACGAGATTGCCATTGTTCCCGTTTTTCATAAGCGAATTTTGTTTAGCGATGAAGCTCACTTCTGGTTGAATGGCCACTACGTCAACAAACAAAACTGCCGCATTTGGAGTGCAGCTAATCCTCAAGTGTATGTCGAAACACCGTTACATCCAGAAAAACTGACTGTTTGGTGCGCTTTATGGGCTGGTAGAATTATTGGTCCGTACTTCTTCAAAAACGATGATGGCCCGAAGGTTACAGTCAATGGTGATCGGTATAGAACCATGATTACTAACTTTTTCATTCCTGAATTGAATAACCATGATGTCCAGGAGATGAGGTTTTAACAAGACGGCGCAACATGTCACACAGCTCGTGCCACAATCGATTTATTGAAAGATACGCTTGGTGACCGTCTAATTTCACGATTTGGCCGCCAAGACCATCGTTAAGACTACTTTCTGTGGGGCTATGTAAAGTCATTGGTCTACGCGGCTAAACCGCAAACGCTTGACCATTTGGAAGACAACATTCGCCGTATTATTGCCGATATACGGCCACAAATGTTGGAAAAAGTCATCGAAAATTGGACGTCCAGATTGGACTACATCCGTGCCAGCCGTGGCGGTCATATGCCAGAAATCATATTTAAAATGTAATGCCACAAGATTATCATTCGGATAAATAAAGTTCATGTCAATCGAAAAATCCATCATTGTTTTATTGCAACTTAAAGTTCTCTACATCGAAAAAAGCACCCTTTATTTGCTACCAAATTTATTTTTGGCGTCAAGACTTGTTTGTGCTTGAGAAATCGAATTTCGCTATACCTCCTCGGACACATATAGACCGGTGTTCAAAATTTTAGCTTGAACCTTTAAATAATTATGTTTATATTACTATATCATCTATTTTTTTGCCAACACTTGTTTAAGTTTACTCACACTCTTATGAACCTACACTCTTAACTTCTCGAAAAATCGGGTTTCGCTATATGTCGGATATTAGTAGACCGATATCTAAAATTTTTACTTTTGCCTAATTTTTCATTATGATATCTACTTTTGTACCAAAACTAATTTATGTTCGCATGCAGGCAAAATTTGTTGCGAAACCGGTTTTTCCTATATCCTGGCTAGATTAGATCCGCCGTCAAAAATTTCTATTTTCGTCTTTTAGTGAAATTATTTCGTTTCTGCATCTAGTTTTTGGTACCAAAAATTATTTCAGTTCGCGTACAGGCCCAACTTATTGTAGTGGTATAATTTTACAGGCCGATGTTGATTGTGAACCACACTTAAACCTGAATTTTTTTTTCTACATTTCATTTGATATTTATCAATTTTAGTCTTATTTAAATTAAACCATGGAAAGATATGCAATCGAGCAACGCATTGAAGTTATTCAGGCTTATTATGAAAACGAGAGTTCAAATCAAAATGTATGTAGATCGCACACTTCGTGATTCTTTTCGGTCAATTTAACGTCCAAATGTGCGTACAATCGGAAAACTCACCTCTAGAAGATGTGAAAGCACTAGTTCATGCTCGTACAGCTCGTAATGCAGAAAAAATTGCTGCTGTTCTTGATATTGTGGCTGAAGGCCCATACACCTCAACTCGTCGTGGTACCAAGCAATTGCAACTCTCATGCTTGCCTTTGATGAGTATTATGTATAAAGACTAGCATTTACACACTCACAAGGTGCAATTGATTTAGCAACTAAAGCCTCTTGACTATTCCAAGTGGAGTCAATGGTCAGAATGATGGCAAGAAATGGCAATAGTGGATGATCAATTTTCGAAGAGAACCATCTTCAGTGATGAGGCACATTGTCACCTCAGTGTATTCGTCAATAATCAGAGCTGCCGCATTTGGGCGAATGATAATCAAAGAGTGATTATCGAAAAACCAGTATAGCCACAAAGATTGACTGTTTCGTGGGGCTTATGGGCTGGCGTCACCATCGGGTCGTACTTTTTCCAAAAGGAGGCCTGTCAGGCAGTTGCTGTGAATGGTGTTCGCTATCATGAGATGATAATGAACTTCTTTATGGCCCGAGTTGGAAGATATGGATGTGGGCGGCATGTGGTTTCAACAGGACGGTTCCACTTGCCACACAGCTAATGAAATAATGGCTCTTTTGCGCCACAAATTCAATGGCCGTGTTATCTCACGTGGTGGGGATGTCAGTTGGCAGCCAAGATCATGGAATCTGTCACCTTCTTTCTTTGGATATTTCAAGGTTCTGTCAACGATCTCTGTATATAATATATGAGCCATAGTGCATTCTTTCCACATGATCAATGAGGCGTCTTGTACATAATAGGCACATACATACATACATTTATTTATTTATCTTGCGCTTTGCCCTTTTCCACTCCCTAAATGAAAAGGCATGGATGTTATCTTACTGGCCTACCGAATGTCAAGAAAATAGGGTAATTAGTTAGGTTTGGCCCGAGAAAAGTCTGAATTGGTGCCAATGATCGAAATCGGCTCAGGTGTTCTTGAGTAATGAGCTGAAGTGTGTGTGTTTTTTTGGCGGGCACAACTCTCAAGAAGCCCTATTTCATTTAAGCGTCTAGAGTTCTGCAACAAAAATTGTTTCCAACTGCTGCCAAGAAACCAGTTTTTGTTATAGAAAGGATATGTATGAATCGATGTCGAAAATGTTAAGTTTTTGGCTTTGATGACCAAGAATTCCCAACTTTGTTGGTCTTTCGCAGCTCTGTACCTATAACTCGTTGAATCGTGAATCTTAAAGCACATACATGATACATGAACACTTTAGCAGCAAATACTTTTTTCTGAGCTAAGTAGTATTCTAAGAAACTAAATAGACTTTTCTATCTACTGATCCAGAATATATACATACATATACATATAATGGGCTTGGAAATTAAAATTGACGAATTTACAAACGGAATCACAAACTCATAGCCTCGATACTTGCTATGAAGGTTATGAAAATTTCAATGTAATGGAGAAAAACTTAAAGCAGATTTGAGCTTCGTTCACCAGAGTCATTATTATTCAGATAATTTTGCTCCAAGAACATTTTGGCTGTTGCATTATGTTAAAGCTTAATATTTACTTCAATATGTAATCCTATCACAAAAAAATATTTTAAGTACAAATTAACCTGCCTATTAAATGCATGTGTGTAATTTAAGATCATATTCTAACATGAGGAAATTACCATAATCATTCATAAATATCTAGACATTAATAAATTTGACATCATGTCAAAAATTTTAGGAATCACATTAAATTTGTAATAACGTAATCCAAGTGCCCAAAGCCAACATAAAAACACATGTATGTGTGCACATATACGACTACAAATGTGCATTTATATACATATGTACCTATATGCACATATGCACATAAATGTAATGCAATCATGTGTACTAACTTCAAACTCGAATTGTTTTGAAGTTTGTCGATTGATGGAGTAAGAAGATAAACAAAGTTGAAAATGTACGTTCTGTTCATATTGTTGCAAGATTTCTAATTCCTGTGTGTTTTTAGTACTAATAAAAATAAAGTTTTAACATTAAATTGTTCCAGATGCTGAAATTAGTTGAACTTTGATAATAGTTTTCGTACATGAGAAGGATAATCAGTAGATTTTCCACACTATGGCAAAATACGGCACAATGTGCCGTAAAACAGTCCTAATTCCTGAGAACGACGAGGAATCGACACATTCGAGAATCTACGGCAACACTTCCACTTACAGCAGCGATATTTTCAGCGCAACGAGCGAAACGATAATGCACAGGCCTTACAATATTTGTAACCGCTACAGTCTCTTCAAATTGCTTCACAATTTTGCCAATTGCTTACGTAGTTGGACGATTATGTAAACCATAATCTTCTCTTAAAGCACGTTTTGTGGCTGTGGCAGAATCATCATTTTTGTTGTATGTTTTGATAATTGTATGCATTGTGTAATAGTTAAGCGATCCATTTTTGTCAATGTCAGACTTTCAGCTGAGAAGAAAAAAAATTGGTTTAACAAGTCCTATACTTTTGAAACCACGAAATGGATAACCCGTTATAAAACATAAATAAGCTTTAAATCACCAAAGTTGTTCATATAATCTGCAATAAAAAAAAGCACTGAAAAAATATATATTTGTACTCCAGTGCAATTTAACACTAAATGCCTTTTGATCATCAAGTTAAAAATCTGCCATTAGAAAGCTTTGGTGCTATGAAAAGACACATTTTAATATAAAGGGTGTTTCTTTCGATGTACAGAACTTTAAGTTGCAACAAAACAACGATGGATAATTTGATTGACATGAATTTTATTTATCCGAAAGATAATCTTGTGGCATTAAATTTTAAATATGATTTGTGGCATATGACCGTCACGGCTGGCGCGGATGTAGTCCAATCTTTTCCAACATTTGTGGCCATATATCGGCCATAACACGGCGAATGTTGTCTTCCAAATGGTCAAGTGTTTGTGGCTTATCCGCATAGACCAATGACCTTACATAGCCCCACAGAAAGTAGTCTAGCGGTGTTAAATCACAAGATCTTGGAGGCCAATTCACAGGCGGTCACCAAAAGTGTCTTTCAATAAATCGATTATGGCACGAGCTGTATGACATGTTGCGCCGTCTTGTTGAAACCACATCTCCTGGACATCATGGCTATTCAATTAAGGAATGTAACGTTCTGGCCATCATCGTTTTTGAAGAAGTACGGACCAATAATTCCACCAGCCCATAAAGCGCACCAAACAGACAGTTTTTCTGGATGTAACGGTGTTTCGACATACACTTGAGGTTTAGCTTCACTCCAAATGAGAAAGTTTTGTTTGTTGACGCAGCCATTCAACCAGAAGTGCCCTTCATTGCTAAACAAAATTCGCTTATGAAAACCGGGAACAACGGCAATATTGTTTTGGTCCCATTCGACGAATATACGCCTTACTTGATGATCGTGAGTCTATTCATGATGAATTGCCAAACCAAACTGAGAATAAATCACTTGACAGCTGTTAAATCGGTCGCCATCTTGAACAGTAATGCCAACTTAAAGTTGTATACATCGAAAAAAAGCACCCTTCGCTTATTCAAAAATTAAAATGTTCAATTGCAGTTCATATAAATATAACCAAGACGCAGGAGAGGAAGTTGTTAATGGTAGTCGGATCTAAGGGTCAAAGGTGTTGATTGCGAAGGGCATTTTAGATTCGGCCGAATTTGTACATTCTGGTGTGGAATTAGCCCTGTAGAGGAGGAAAAGCTTATATTACTCTGAGCCTAGCAATATTAGAGACTCTAATGTGTTCAAATATTAATACAACAACTCGCGTTAATACAAATATGGCCTTCACTTCAATTGAGAAAATATGAGCTAAATATAAAGTGTCAGAACCAAAAGTTAAAGAAATTGTAGATGTTCTTGTTGGAACGAAGTTCCTTAACGCGGCTTGCTGGTAGTGGAAATTAGTAGAAATCGTCACGAAAGCGTGTGAGCTGTTTATATGTATTGGTGTACTGTCGACAAGCAATTGTGTATGATGGGCGGTGACACCTACCAATAAATATTAATTAGTTGTGAAAACGGACACTAAAAGCAGCTAGATGTCGCTAAAGTAAAGTTGCTTTTCTTCGTTTTGTACCAGATTGACAAAAAAATACTGCATGTGTCAAAAGTAAAAAATAAAACGTTCCAAAAATTTAAAGAATCATAAAATTTCAAAAAACAAAATAAAACATACAGATTTCACCTTGTATTACATTCAAAGATGAAAAAAAGTAAGGAACTTCGTTCCTAACGGGGGTCCCCGACCGCATTTCGTTTTTTTACCTACACTGTGCTTGAATTTGAAATTTTTTTTCCGACAGACGGGGCACCCAGTGGGTATACCTAATTCGGGTGAGCTGAATTCACATTTTTTTAAAGGTTAGCTCACGTTTTGAGATGCACCGTGATATTAAAAATATAGGAGATAGGACAACATACATTCCCTGAACTCAAAAACGTTTTAAAATACATTAAAAATACTATCGAAACAACACTGTGCTAGTTGAAAAAAAAAATTTAGTTTTTAATTTTTGGGGTTTCGTCTGGTGACCGATTGAAACTGCAATTTTCGATTTTTTGTGAATAAATTCCAAAGTTGTGCACCGATTTTAGTCATTTATGGCTTTTTTTGTTTGAAACTTTACTTGTTATGAATGAAATAAATGAAAATTCATCAGCATAACTTTTTTTCTTACATTTCTTATGCTGTTTTAAAGAATAAAAGATTTATAACTTTTGCAAAAAAAAAAAAATTAAATTTTTTCATCGAAAAAAATTTTTATTTTCTAAACTGCTAAGCCGATGAAAAAAAGTTTTACTGTTAAAAAAAAGTTTTACAAAAGATTTCGAACTTTTGCAAAAAATAGAATTTTTTTCATGGAAAAAAATTTGTATTTTCTAAACTGCTAAGCCGATTAAAAAGAGTTTTAAAGTTGTTGAAAGGTAATTTTGTTGCCAAATTTCGGTTTTAGTATTTTTTTAATATTTCAAAGCGTTTTTGAGTTAAAGGCATGTATATAGGACACTACCTCCTCCACTTTTAAAATTACGGTATATGTATCTCAAAAACAAGAGCTAACCAAAAAAAAAAAAAAAAAACGGTTGGCACCACTGAATTCAGCGCACCCGAATTAGTTTTATCCACTGAGTGCCCCGTATGTCGATTTTTTCAACTAGCACCTTATTGTTTTTCGATAGTATTTTGTATATATTTTTTTATTGAAAATTATGTAACTGCTCCCAGAAGGCCAACATCATCCTCTTTGCAACTTCGTTTGATATTTTATTGTGGATGAAAAGTTTACATAGTCAAAAATGTTCTCAAAAATATTATCAGTATTATCGACTCTAAAAGTATATAAAATTCTTTCCATTTCGTAACACCATGTTATTTGTTCATAAATAAAAACTTTTCATTTTGTTTTAAAAATCAAAGTTAATACGTATAAACTTTTGTCGACGCTCTATCAATGTAGTCAGCATTTACAAAGTACAATTTTGTCTTCTGCACTGAAAGTTTTTTTTTATTTTTGTACTTTTTGGTTTTTCTTAAGCATGGCTTATTCCTTAAACATGATAAAAAGTAGAGAACAAACAATTCTTTGCGCTTAACGCATGGCTGCGTTTGCGCTTAAAAACCTTTTTGCGAAATTTTCTGTAGCGAATGTGTGCAAGTATAATGAATCTGATATGAGTTGCTCTTGCAACTTTTAAATAGTTTATTAAAAGTACTCGAGTGTGTATGTAATATTTAAATAATAGTTGGAGAAGCTAGAAAGGTGTTTTAGTGTTTTAACTTTTGTATTACGCATACACATGCTGCCACATTATCATACAAACTTTATAGAGCGCGTTAACGCATTATTAAGGCATAGTAGAAAGCTGCTTCTGCAAAAGGGGATACAAAATGTTGGCGGAAATCTCTTTCGTAGTCATAAAACGTACAAATAGTAATAATATTTAATGTAATATTTTAACGCTCTAAATTTTTTATTTTAAAATTATAATAGACTAGTAGTCTGTTTAGTCCTTACATATGTATAAGTCAATCGAAATGTTAAAACTATTGGATCAAGTTACATACTTCCTTCAACGAGTTTGTTCGCAATTACTGTGCGTGGTCTTAGAAAACACGAAAATGTGAAAATTTGCAACTGCACCAAATGGATTTTTCCTTCTGCAAGTTTGTTTGAAATGAATTTGTTGAAAATTTGACTAATTCATTCCCAACAGCATAAGAATATATTCAAAAATAATTTATCGAAATTCCAAGCAATATAACTTCACAATCTGAAATCTGGAAATTTCCAAAGGATGTTTGTATTTTTACTTCGAAAGCTAGGTATAGAAGATTGTAAGATCTTACAATATTGTCAGAAAATGTATAGAATATTTTTAACCAATCATGAAAACTTACAATTTCTTCCTGACAATATTGTAAGCAAAAGCATTGGCAGGTCACCTACCCAACAATTAATTGTCAGTTAACTGTCAATCGTCTGAAAACTTTGGCATCATCATTGCTAGTGCATTGTCAGGCATTGGCATATTGTAAGATGCATAAATTCTCTACACCTTACAATGGTGCCATTGTCAGAGTAATGACAAAGAATATTAAAGGAAAATGTGAGTGTACGAAATGGAGAGAAAAAACAAGAGAATAGTAAAAATGTGAGTACGAGAGGTAAAAAGTTGTAGAAAAGAGAATAAAAAAAAATTAAAAACATGGTTATTGAGCAAGAAAAATAAAGAATGTGAACACGATGTAACTTTGGTAGTACCCTGATTAGCGGGATTGACTGTATAGCTCTAAACACATAGACGACAGCAGACTGCAAATGCTGCCAACTTCATGTGCAGCCAACTTCAAATGCTGCTCTGAAGTCGGCTTCATAATTATTTTGAAGACAGCAACAACATAGTAATCAGCTGGTGTGTAAATCAATTTCGAATTTTTATAAATATTACAAATTCAAAGTTGAAAAATATAAAAAATGAGCGAAGAAAATTTAGCGAATTTTATCACAACAATTGTTAAAATAGCTCAGACTACAGCTGAAGTGTATAAAGCCCATAAGACGAATAGTACAAGAAACCGAAGATGGTGGGTTCGCCCAGTAAATATAACCTCACGGGTTATATGAGGAGGGCATTTACAAAACATGTGTACAACAGCTCAAGGAAAAAGATGAAGAACACTTTTTCAAAGCAACCAGGATGAAAATTAAATAAAATATCACAAAAAATTAGCTCAAACGAAAAAAATTGTTTTGATATTGAAAATGAACAGCTGTGTATTTTAGCAATGCTAATTTCAGGGATGCCGTATTTCTTATTTCATAATGAATAAAATTGAAAATATTGATGAAAAATGTAATAATATCACGAAAAAACTATAAAAACACATACATTTATTTATTTATTGTATTTTTGCAATGTTCTTTTGTGTTTAATATTAAAAAAAAGTTTTTGTTCTAATTTGTCCAATTTATATATATATAATGGCAACACTATATTTGCTTAATTGCTGCCCGTCAAAATAGAAAATAGCCTAAGTTGGCAGCAGCAGCAAATGCTGTTGTGCAGTCGTGCTGCCCTGATGCCGTCAAAATAATCGTTTTCATTTAAACACATGCATTTTATTTTTGACATATTGCTGCTTGCTGTCTGCTGTCGTCTATGTGTTTAGAGCTTATGGGTGGGTTATACCAGAGAACTACCTTTTTTGTTATTCGTGCTGCGTGTATGTTTATAAATTCTCGATGGTACCAGAATTTATAAATAGGGTGTTAATGAAATGAGACGATGAATTGTAAAGATTAGTATACAAATTTATTATATGTATGTATATTATATGATGTTCACCATTGGCCAGTTGAATTGATAGTATCTTTGGCGCCTTTTTAAAAAATCTTATTATATATATATATATATATATATATATATATATATATATATATATATATATATATATATTCTTCCATTTTGGAGATTTTAAGTGACTACATATTCCAATTGTCAACGAAAAGCATAATTCACAATAATTCAATTACAGAATGGTAAAAATTATTTTAAGTTTAAATTGCACGTTTTTTAAGATACATAAATAAATTCAAATATGTGGAGTGTATCTTCAAGATGTATAAATGAAAAAAGTACTTAAGGTTACAGGTTGTAAATTCATGGATATCATAAGGTTTGTTAAAAATAGTTTGTGTTTTGAACAGAATGAATAATGGCATGTGTGTGTGTATTTTGATAATAACACTTGGCTGACAATTTTTGATATATAGAAAATCTTACATCCGTGTAAGCTGACAATTTTCGTTGGTAGCTAAATTTATTGTCAGGCAATTTTCTGGCAATGAATTTGTAAGATTTATTGCCTGACAATAAATTTAGCAATCGTCTGAACTGATAATTTTCTTAATGCTGACAATTTTGTATTTCTAGTAGATTGCCAGCACGTAGTTATGGTTACAATATTGTAATATCTGACAACCGTCTATACGAAGCTGAAGCTTCCAAGCCAAGTGAATCCGAAAAAATGTTCTGGGTTATTTAGAATACATTATCAACTTTATACGAAAGCTGCCTTTTATGTTTCGGGATTTGGCAACCCTAGTGTAGCAATCCGGCAATTGACAGCTCTATCGTGAGGTTGGACATATTTTAGGTTATACGTACTCAGAACATTTTGGCATACGAGCGCTATTTGTATGGTTTACATTTACATAACTTAAAAGAGTCATCTCGGCTCAAAAATGGAATTAAATCGTAAACATATTCGTGCATTTATTTTTTAAAACCTTCGACGCGGATGAATTCATCCGCAACAGTGCATGAATGAACTTAATTAAATTTTTGGCTATAAAGCTCCATCAGCGACCAATGTTTATCGCTGGTATGGTGAATTCAATCGTGGTCGCAATTCACTCCACGACGAATTCCGCGAAGGTCGTCCAAAATCAATTGTTGCTCCGAAAACCATTGATACTGCGCGTGAACTGATATTGCAAGATCGTCATGTGACCTATCGTGAGATTAAGACAGTTCAATATTGCAAAAACATTTGACTGCCAAAAAATTTTGTGCGCATTGGGTTCCACACAATTTTTCAATCGCTCAAAAAAAAAGCTCGTGTCGGTTGATCGAAAGAAATGCCTAAAAAATACAATCGCGCTGCTTCGAAATACGTGATGAATCGTGGGTTTAGGCGTCTGAGCCCAAAGTGAATAGCATTTGACTGTATGAATGTTTTAAGATGAGCAAAATTCAATAAAAGTTGTTCGTTCAAGAACCACTTCCAATCCAAAGGTCACCTGTGTTTTCGGAAAAACTAGACATGCTGCAACTATACCACTAGAACAACACACAACAGTCAATTGTGTGGGGTGCACAACGATTTATTTGCCAGTTATCTTCCAGGAAATCAGAGAAACTAACTGCAAAAGATCGCTCACTCCACGATCAGATGATCGTGAGATGCCCCAATCAGAGTGGCAAAAATGCATCGACAATTGGCTCAAGCGCATGAAAAACTGTACAGATGTTCATGGGGAACAACAAATTAAATTTTCGATAATTATTATTTTATTGTTCTAATACGAACTTAATTATTTATTTGCTTTAAGAGCCAATTGAAATGTATTAATTCAGGTAAAAAGGGTTAATGTTTGGACCTGAATTAATATTTTTTTGTTCTCTAATTCCGAAATATAAAAGTCAACCCTCGGAAAGAAATTTTACATATCATCAATTGATTGGTTCCAAATTTATAGTATCCATTCTCTCTATGTACATACATTCATACATATGTAGTTTTGTCAAATGCAATACACTGTATATTATGACATTCATATTCATCTTGTAAATATAATTAATTACTTAATATCAAGCATACGAATAAAAGTTTGCAATACAAACACGCCGTAAATGATTTGGAACTCTTAATCTTTAGTTTTATCATTCTTGGGTCAATAACTTACTGCGTCAAACCATTGATTGCAGAAAATACACAAAAAATAAGACAAAACATACTCACACGAACATTGCACATAATTTTGTGCATGCTTAAAGCTCCTAGAGACGTACGACTAACTCTTCAAACAATTTGGTTCGTTTATTTGAATAATTTGCACAGACGTACAGTAATAGACGTCAACCATCATAATTATTATGACTTCGGATAGTTTATTGCAATGTCAATAGTTGTTCTTCATTAACACCTACATTTGAAATTTATGTGGTAAATAGTATTTTCAGGAATTGTCAGTGGTAGAACTCACTAAATCATAAGTGCACGAACTTTAATAGATTTGTTATAAAATGTCTATTTTCGGCCACCGATTGTGAAGCCACCACACAACATATTGATCTAAATCACACTTTAATTATTTTATGAATGTCCCCTCTGCTTGGGGATTGAAAATAAGCAAAATCGGACCTATAATTACTAAGATATAGACAAAAACAAAAACATTTTAAAACATCTTTTGTGTTGAAAAGTTTGCCATTTAATTCTGGTAGGATTTAAATCGCCATCGTAATAAAAATGTACTACAAGCAATTTAAATAGATGTTGTGTTACACTATGGTATTGAATCAAGTTATTATTTCTGTACGAATTTAGCATGATTTTTAATTAAATTTTAATCAAATTTTGCATCAGTAAAATGAAAAAAAAAAGAAAATGAAAATAATTTTTCAGGTTCGGCCCATCTGGGATTCGAACTCGGATCTCTTGGCTTAATATTTTTCCGTGGTATGCTACAAATATTAGTTACTAAAAACAGATTGTTATTTAAAGTAATTTATAAACATATTATAATTTATTTTATCTAAAAAATGCATATATAGTTTCCGATGTTTGCTAATGCTTGGTCAAAATTCATTATTTTGATATACATAAGTGCCTTCTTTTTAAATAAACTTAGGGATATTAAAGTTCATATACGACCTGGTATTACACACTTACATATATAGAAAATCTTCTAATTACACTTTGGTAAAAAGTATATAAGATTCGGTACAGTCGAATATCTCTTACTTATTTTTGAGGTAAATTTGTTTTTATATACTTAGAATAGTGTTAAATATAATCGAAATATCGTAATATAATATAATATATACAATATTATATACTTTATTTTAGTGTTCCGTGCTCATGGAGTGAAAACGGAACACTATTACTCATACTTCGCTCCATTCTCCCAAACAGTAAGAAATATAGAGCTGAAATTCTTACAGAATATGTGGTTGCTATAACAACAAATACTGAAAATAAAAAAGATAGTAACTAAAGGCGGTCCCTGAACAAGAAAGTGTGCAAATTATCACAAAAAAATTTTTTTTAATACATATTTTATTACACCTGTCAGCAAATTGACAATAAGTAATTGGATGTGCTTAATTGAGGTGTTAATTATCTTCAATCAATACTTAAGATAACACAAGGGAACAAGGTATTTGTTGTTAATGAACTGAGTGTGGTTTTAATTGGGACGCTGAATCCAAATCTGCACTTGGTTCTTTTGTATCAGCTCGACTTTTTGAGATATACCGTTATGTCTACAATTATGGCGCTTCCAGTACAAATATTTAAATAACTTGAAAACGGTTCACCATATTCAGTTAAAAAAAAAATTGAAACTCGTCAACAAAATTATCTTTAATCCGTGCCTACATTGTTTTTAATTTGAACGAGTAGTTTCAGAGTTATCGTTGTAGTTTTGAAAAAATAACAATTTTAAATAAAAAAAAATTTTATTTAAAAATTCATAAAAAAAATAATGCAACTAAAATCACAATGTTAAACTTAAAGCATTTAGCTTAATATATTTTGAATCAAATGAGCTTTATTTCATTGAAATCGGTGCACAACTTTTGATGTTCTCAACGATTTACTGAGATAACTAAACTGACAAAAATCGCGATTTTCATACAGAAATAACATTTATTAATATGTGTGTTTGTGTGTGTGCTGTTCTATTTATTTAATAAGTGTATGAAAATCGCGATTTTAATGAAATAGAAAAGAGTGCAAGATCCTGCAGAAATAACTCCGAAGTGAATACATTTGTTCAGAACGTTTTCATGTATCTAGATTCAATTGTCTGCAATATTGGGATATTATTAATTAATTTTCTATACCAAACTATTTAAATACTGCTTTCGCAATTGCCGTTGTATCGTTTGCCATATACCTATATTCCCAGAGCACAGTAGTTAATCTGGGCAAGATAACGTCGTTGACGATATTGTATAGTCACTTGTTATAAAAATAATAGTTTATAGTAAACCTCTAAGAAGGGAGCGCCTCGGTGGATGAATTGGTAGAGTGCTCTGCCAAGAGTCTCCGAGGTCGCAGGTTCGATTCCTGCCGAAGGCTCTGGGTGTTTCTGCAGACAAGCAAAAGGCTTCACAGTTTTGTGTTTGTCGGTGGAAGCATCAAAGTGGTCCATGCAAACAATATCCTTTTGCATGAAGTTTATCCCACAGATTCTGCTCCACTTAAGCCTGCGGTCTTCGTTGTGCACACCGAAGTAAGTGCCACCTCCACGCCGCCTCTTTCCACAAATGCAACACTTTTACATTTTTTTTCTATTATATTTATTTAAAACAAAGTTTTACTTCTCACACAATATTTTTGAACTACAAATTTGTTTTGTAAACAAATTGTATTTATAAACAAAGTTTGACAGATCAAATTACACATAAAAAAGTCACCTGTAGACTTGGCACCACCACCTGATAAATTAATTCGCCTTGGATTTGACATGTGCGCGAATTAACGTAAGTTGCACGACACTACCAAGTCGCGTCTTATAAACCCTCCTGCAAGAAATGGCTGATGGAAACTAACACAGTAACAACTTATTTACTAACACATGCAAAGCAATTTTATAGCTTTCAGCGTTGCCATTACAATGATTTTTTTAATATTTTGATTTTCCCGCATTAGTTTGGTAATTTCATTTGGAACTACGTTTATGCATTAATGTTTTTATAGGTTCAGTTGGGTTTTTTTTTTTTTCTTTGAAATAACATAGTGCTGTGGATGTTTTTCCCATATGCTTCAGTTTTCTATTGTTAAACTGCTATTGACTACTGTTTTTCTCTTAATTTTATCTAAATATGTCTAAAATAATTTATTTTGTTCTCCTTGTATAGTTTTTTTTTAATTATTCGAAAAAACTCTTTTTTTTTATTAGTAATAAAGAAATAAATAGCATTGCATGTAAATTTGTGGGCATTTTGAAAAAAAGATTTCGAATGATCGCTTTGCTGAGGTGGTAACGCTGGTTAAAAAAATAGCTCACACATACACGAATGTTTACATCAGTTTTTTCATTTTTCCCTTACGAAAATGATAGAAACCCTGATGTATGAATCCATCAGCAGTGTCGGTCATATGATCCATCATATGTTCTTGCAGGGCCATTTCATGAACTTTGTCCTGTGCTACAAACTGCCTGTAAATCAAGAGGAATGAAAGTGGTTTTAATAGCTAAAACGTTTGCGTTCAGGTTGGTACTTGAATTAAAACAAAAGTTCTATGAAGCAAAATCAATATTGAAAAACGTTAAAACGCCCTTGTTTTTGATGTTTTAACTTGAGTTTTTTTTTCTGTGTATTGAAAATTGATGTTTGTATCATCAATAGTGGATGTATGCATAAGTACATGTATGCGGTCTCGTGTTTGGCAACAAATTATTGCAATTTAATATTTGGAGCAGCCATTGAAAGACGTTGATTTTTCTCCCATTGCTTTGATATACCAATACTATAATGTGGGGAAAAACAAACTTCAGCATCAAATGTATTTGTGGTAGTTCCAGCAGCAACAAGCTGTTTGCATTACAGTTTGTTTGCACCACAAAAAGTGTCTTAAGTAGCATACCATTTTGTAATTCTACAACAGGGATTTTCAACAATATCACCAGTAGCACCAGTAGCATGTATTATTATGATTCTTAGTACCATCGTTGGATACAGGAATGCATCTTGCACTCGTATACATGTGCGTATGTATGTATGTATGTATGTAAGCCATGACTTTTTTCTCAGCTTACTTCTTACGCACGTGTAGACATGAAGACTCACTTTTGTTTGATACATTATCCCCATCTTTAGAGGATATAGTAATACGGCAATGACTGTTCATGTTTTCCATCATCGACTGCACGTACATGTGTAAGTGAAGGTATTTATCAAACTGTGTCCTCTACACGTATCCTGAATAATGTAGCATTGGGAAAGTAAGTAAAGAAACATGTTTAAACGAATCAGTTGATTGTTTATTGCTACTGTTAGCATTTTTCAAACTATTGTCAACATTGTACTTCAATCGTGAGTGCATCTGTTACGCCATGAAGCAGGGAAAGCAATATTGGCATTTTTCATAATATGAGAGTCGTACAAATTTTTTCGTATTTCTGTTTTTGTCTGTTGTGTGATTTTAAGAGTTTTATTTATCAGCTTACAGCAAACGCAAAGGCTACTTTCATCAGTGCGGATCTTCTAAAGATTTTGTCAAAGGATTATCATTGAGCGCTGTTAACAATATTATTTTGTCAGTTGTGATTTGATGATGACGACTTACTCATGAAAATGTGAGAGCTTCGGCTGGAAAAGTTAAAAAAATATTTTAAAGTGTAGCGATTGTAGAACTATTTTAAAGTCAAGCAATTTATGTTTCAGCTAATATGAAAAATATGTCAGTTCAATCGCTGCTGCACCAAACAAATAATTAATTTCTTTAAATTTTGTTGTATTTTTGTTTATAATTTTTACATTTTCACCTGAAAAAAATTGTGCCACAAATAATTCATGTGCTTAACCATTTAAATGTCAGCCGAATTTACTCATGCTTGAACCTTAAAAGCAAGTGCAAACTCAAATGTTTTAATCACAAAACAATTTTAAATACTATAACAAACATTAAAATATTTTTTTATTGATTCTTACACTCAGAATATTTTTCTTGTACCTGATCGAGTTTTATTTAGAAATAATCAGTGCAGTTAGTTTTATATGGCGAAACGTTTAAAAAAGAATAAGATTTTAATTTTGACTGATTTGTACAGTTATTTAAAAAACTAACTACAGATAAATACGGATTTTCGCTGACAGTTAATAATGACAGTAGTAACTTACGTTACACATACATTGTTACGAGACATTTGCCCCCAACGAATAAATTCAGCGGCAGTAATTAAGAACTGCAACAACAACAGCAAACGCTAAAGCCTTTCAGCAATTAGGCCAGTGTCATTTAGCAGCCCAAACTATGGGAACCGCTGCCACTGCAGAACATTGGTACGGGGAAAATCGGGCAAAGTCAGCATGTGACCAACAGTCGGTTGGGATTCCCACGATCGCAGTAGCAGAGACAGGCTGTCGACAACCTATAAAAAGCAGTTAGTTGTCAGTAATCGAGAGCAGTTAGTCAGCAGTGATCAATCATCAGTAATCAGAATCAAATCAGTTCCAGTGTTCTGTATTCAGTATAATGTATATAAATAAAAAGTTGAAGTGAATGAAAAGTGTATGTCTTTCCCTTTTATTCAAAACATATCCTGCGATTCCTACGGGACCCTCCAGGGTAATAATAATTTAGTAAACAAGCCCGCCATACGCCAGTCTCAAACAAGACGGGTCCCTGAAAGGCTATAATTACAATGAAATAAATAAAATAAAACTTTTTACCTTATAATCATACAATATCATAACAACATGAACTAAGCTGTTAATACGTACATATTTTTTATTTGGTTTCTACATACATAGTATGTAGCATACATACTCTTTACTTAAATTGATTGCTGTTGAATTTGTTCTGATTTTTGCGATGGCTGAGTAGGTATGGCAGCTGCTTTCAAGTCGAGAAGCTGCATGTTCGAATCTCAGCAGAGGCTTTACACTACAAAAATGGAATTAGCGAATTGAAAAAGGAGATAATACAGATAGAAAACTATAATTAAATAAAATGACCACCTGAGAAAAAAAAAATGTTTACAAGTTGATTACGCATGAATTATTTGACAGTTAGAATAAAGGAAAAATCATTATTTTTGCCGATTGGGTTCAGTAGATTTTTTAACATTTAAATTCAAATGAAGTAATAAGTGAATTTAAATGAAAAATAAGTAGGGTGGTTTTTCATTTATTTTAAAGAGTGATTTCAGTTATTTTTACCGACAAAATTTTCTGAGTGTAGTTGAGTTGGTTGACATAAAAGTGTTCACAATTTTATGAAGTGTATCCATAAATAAATTTCAAATATGTCTACTAAAGCATGAAAACGTTTATGTACTGAAATAAGAGCAGAAGTTTAGAACGCAAAGAAAAACTGTGAAATAAGTAGTGAGACATACATTTTGCCTGCTAAATATATAAATCCTCATTCATGAAAATTATTACAGCCTTATGAAGCTCTTATATGAAAAATTTTTATGGAATATTTGTCAAATAGGAGTTTAATAAACTTAAAATACAAATTATGAATAAAACCGGTAATATATAAATGCTAAAAGCCTTTTGCAAGCAATTCACTGCTTATTGGATAAATCAAAAAACGCCGAAAACCAACTTAGAAAACAGGGTTGACATCCACATTTATATAACCTGCCTTATTAATTTATTGTGTTTTTTTCTATTAAAAGTAGATTAAGTGACACATACTTTGCTATTATTTTTATATTTCATGCGTTTGGGTTACGAGATGTATACAAAAAAAAATTTTTTTCAATGAGGTACCTCCCTAATTGTGACAACAAATCAGAAAATATGATTACTAAAGTTGTAGCCCAATCTGACAATGCTATATATGAAAGAGATTTATTAATTCAGGCCCAAAAATGAACCTCTTCATATTTTGGACCTGAATTAATACATTTCAATTGGCTCTTAAAGCAAATAAATAATTAAGTTCATATTTGAAAGAGATTTAGCTTATTCTAAATGGAAACGGTTTAAAACCTCAGAATTAAAATCAGTGTTAAGAATTGCCAAAAGGAATGTGAAGCTTAGCATTAGTAATGCTAAAATAGAGAATTATATCAGACGTTTCGGTTCAGCAATCTGTTCTGGGAAGACATGAAAATACATCCGTTAAGTTGGCGCTTGCTCCAATGAGGAACCATAATCAGTTAGATCCTGGTGAGCTTATTAGAACTCTCACAAAGATACCTTTAGCTTTAATTTATTAAAGTTTCTACAATTTTTCCAGTGTAAATGCTGCAGGATCTGCCTCCATTAACTTAAAAATTTTCCGAAGTTTTTTCTTGCTTTAGGTTAGTCAACGGGTTGTGATAACATGCATCCGAAATTCGTAAATAAGTTGTTGCCACTTACGATTCATAACACATTTATTTAACATCATTATTATATCCTGTGTTTTTCCATCCAATCGGAAGATTTCAGAGAGAATACCTCTGCGAAATCTAATTTTATGTGCAGCGTACCCAGCGGAAGGGTTGGGACCCGCTGAGGTTTTTTTCTCCGTATTTTTTTTTGTACGAGCTGAGCTGGAATCCCCTCTGGTCTCTGCGGCTGTTACATAAATGGCTGCATTTATGTAACAGTAGCTTACGCTACTTATCTAAAGCTCTGGAGAAAATACTGTAAATGTCGGCATTTATATCTGAAAACAACTTATTGTCTGATAAGCAATCAGGCTTTTGATCAAACCATAGCTGTGTTTCTGCTTTGCTTGATGTATCCCAAAACATCCGACGCGAGCTTTATAGCCGTGACATTAGTTCCCTAGTCCTAGTACTTGACTACTCAAAAGCATTTGATGCAGTTCACCACGGAACACGTCTAATGAAGCTTTTGCACTTCTTCAATTTCTCATGGACATCAGTGTGTCTTTTGTTTTCGTATTTGACTGATCGGTGGCAATCTGTTTTTACAAACCATAACCAATCCCTAAATTTCCATTCTGGTACCACTCCTATTTTCTATGTATTCAAATGACCTCTCAGATCGCACTTCTCCATTGCAAAATTCACATGTACGCAGACGACGTACAAGTTGTGAATACTGTTAAGAATCTCTAGCAGATTCTGGCCGAATCCTATCTTATTCCGTTATTAATTTATGATTGCTATCCTTTTGCAAGCTGTACCCAGTTACGAATATTCAAATTGTACAATGTACATGACGTATTACTACAGGCTGAGAGAAAGTAAGCTAATTGTAGTATAGAATAGAGTGTAACACACTTTCTCATTGTACAAAGTATTACACGCAGAAGTGATGTTGCTTACTCAGCAATGTACAAAGTGTTCAGTAGTGTGCTATCGATCAAAAAAAGAAAAACATTCTTCAGGTAAACACGCGTATTTATCGTGCTGCTGTGAAATAAATTTTATTGAAGTTAAATAATTATTTAAAAGTAATGGATGGACTTAGCAAGCGTCATTTACGAAGATTGGCGGCGCAGGAGAGACAAAAAATGTCTACTATTGCTAATAGAGAAGTGGAGGAAACTATTAAAAGTGTGAAAATATTATGTAATGAATTCCACTTCACTACAAGGAATGCCTCAAGCGCAAGTATTGAATGCATTTAATTAGTGAAGCCGTAAAGCCTTCATTGAAAGATCAATTGGCCGACTGGTACATGGAATTTCATCCCCCGTAAGGGCCGGCCACACGCGCTCTATTAAAAGTATTGCATGAGCAAAATCTTGCTGTTCCACTACCTATGTATGTGAAACAAGGTTAATGGAAACAGTGATACAACAAAATACTAGAACTGTAGAACCGGGCACCTACATTCATATTGGAATTAAGAAATTAATAGATGACAACAACCTGCTTTTTAAGAATTATAAGGAGTTAGTACTAAATATAGGCATTGATGGGCTACCGCTTTTTAAAAGTTCTTCAATGTCACTGTGGCCTATTTTAGGCAACTTCACGAATGTTGAAAAATCGTCAGTTTTTTTAATTGGGTCATACCTTTTTTAAATATGTGTTTTTCAATATTTCGATGATTTTTTACAAAATACACATAAAAAGTAAAGCCTCAATCTCAACAAATTATTTAAATACTCATAATTATTAATTTAAAAATGTATAACAAGTTTTTTTTTTTTTTATTTAAAGGTTTTATTTTTTTAATCCGAACTGTATGTGTATATATTCTTAGCATTATTATTAATAATAAAAATTATTATTAATAAAAATTGTTTTTCAATTCATCTAACATTTTATGCAGGGTGTAGCTATTCCACTTCTCCTTGTACTTTGTATATGAGCAAGTATTTTATGCTAATTACAGTACCGTGTACAAAGTATATGAAAAAATACTTCATTTCGATTACAAAACCATAGTACAAGGTACTTGGAATTGTATTACCGACAGATACTCTCTCGTGCAGTTTGTGTGTTGGTGGTAATCAATGAAAATGCGGCCATGCTCTATATCAGGGGTGCCCAAAATCTTCTTATGGAAGCGTAAACACCAATACGTATACACTTTATTGACGCACACAAAGAAAAACAGAAATAAACTCATAACAAAAAATGATTTCTTCAAGTGTTTCATACTCACGAAATCATTAAAAACAACAACAAAATCATGAAAACAAAAAACAACAAAATTTACGCTTGGCACCAATGTGTACCAACAAAGCCTGCGTTCTTATTGCTGTGCATATAAAAGTGTTGTTGCTTTGAACTTGGGATATGTGTGTATGTGTGTATTTCATACAAAGAGTTGTGTATACATATTAGAATGATCAGCCAATGCTTCGCGCTTTTACAAAAACAAAAGCGTACCAAGCGTATAGGCCGTGGGCATCCCTGCTCTATAGAAATGTAAGCCAGAAACGTATATAGAGTTCTGAGTACTTCGTACACACAAAGTGTGACCCACGTATTGCAATATGCCACTAAGCTGACACTAAATACATTCTGCACCAATATCCTAAGATATGTATATAGATTGGGTAAATTTGATCATGTGTCTTGTTTCTCTTCAAATCTTTACGGCATTTCTTGTGATAGCCTGCTTATGATTCGGGTTCTGTTATTTTTGCACAAGAATATCTATTCGCAAGTTCCAAGGTATCTTTATGACCAAATAAGATTTTCAAGATCTCCTAGAGAAAAAACTATCATCATTCCGTGTCATCGTTATCTAGTAGCTGAATGGTTTCTCTTGTACATGTCACGTCTTTGGAATCTTCTTCCACAGTCCCAACAAATAGCAACAAAAGTAGTATAAGACAGGTTTTGAATTAATTATATTTAATATTTTAATTCATTACACTTTTAATTAATTTAATGTGTTTTCCTTAAATATTTGTTTTTTTTTTAATTGGGTTCCTGTCATATTGGTTATTAATAAATTTTTAGTTAATATATTTTTAATACATATGTAGTAAATTTATTGTGTCCATTAACTCTTTAGATCGTTTTATCGTTAACTGGAATTAACATTAAGTAACAACTGTGCTTTTCTGTACTTTAATTGTAAGAGTACAGAAAATGGATAAATAAATATAAATAAAATAAATCAATAAATTAATATAATAACAAATAGCAACGTTTTACTAAATTTTTACAGTTCTCTCAACTTTCTATTGAAATGATGCATTCCAGGGCTCTAAATGAATTCTTGTTTAATAGGAAATTGGCTTGCTATTAATTTATATGCTAGTAATTTTGTTTTGCTAAGGCCGTACTTTTCCGAAATATTCATCATTCATCACATGGAAAGGTGGGGGAATCCCAAAAATAGATTTTTATTACATTTTGTATAATACAGTTCATATAACTTTTTTACTGCAATTACACTGCGGTTGAATTTGAAACTTTTTTTTCCGATAGACGGAGCACCCAGTGGGTAAACCTAATTCGGGTGCGATGTATTCAGTGGTGCTAACATTTCTTTTAGGTTAGCTCTTGTTTTTGAGATATAGCGTTATTTTAAAAACTCAAAAACGATTGAAAATCTTGGAAAGAATACAAAAACCGAAACTCAACAATAAAAGTGTCTTTCAATAACTGTAAAAATCTTTTTAATCCATCTAGTAGTTTAGAAAATACATGAAAAAAATTAAATTTTTTGCAAAAGTTCGAAATATTTTGTTTTTTAAAACAGCATAAAAAATCTAAAAATAAAGTTATGCTGATGAATTTTCATTTATTCATAAAACATTAAGTTTCAAACAAAAAACGCCTGAAATGACTAAAATCGGTGCACAACTTTGGAATTTATTCACAAAAAATAAAAAATTGCAGTTTCAACCGGTCACCAGATCAAGCCACAAAAATTAAAAAAAAAAATTTTTAAAACTATTTTTTAAAGCTTAAGGTCTTATATATTTCTTTATTAATTTTTCGATATTTCGCTAACAATTTGTTAGCATCGTCAGGAATCTTTAATTGTTTAATTAGTTAATAGTTTTATTAATTTTAACAATAAAGGTCAAAATTATAGATAAAATAATAGAAAAAAAATTTGTATTAAATGAAAGTAGTATGGAAAAAACATTTTGTTTACTTATCAAAATAAAGCAATTTCACATGACGGAAGTAAAAAACAACTCACATATCGATACCCAAAGACAAAATTCCATAACTAACAAATTATTCAACAGTGACTTTTCTATAGTTGCTATATGAAACACGCAGAGTTAGTAAAGAAATATACACGCACAATTTTATAGTTTGTTAATAATTGTGTTTTGCAATATATTTTGATTTATTATCCGGCAGACCGGTAATTTGAAGTGTAAATGTTTGTTTAGGAAGTTATTCTTCTTCTTCTTCCCGTAAATTCCAACATATATACATCTATCCCCTAAAAGCGAATCAAGTTTCTTGCCATATGTAAGTACGTATGTATGTATGTATGTGTGTGTGTATATAATTTGTTAGTTACGGAATTTTGCCTCTTGGGTATCGATATGCAAGTTGTTTTTTACTTCCGTCAGTTGAATTGCTTTATTTTGATAACCAATTATTTTAATTTTTGAGGCTTCGTCTGGTGACTGTTTGAAATTGCAATTTTTGATTTTTTGTGAATAACTTGCAAAGTTGTGCACCGATTTTAGTCATTTATAAATTTTTTTGTTTGAAACTTTATTTTTCATGAATAGATGAAAATTCATCAGCATAACTTTATTTTTAGATTTTTTTATGCTGTTTTAAAGAACAAAAAATTTCGAACTTTTGCAAAACATTTATATTTTTTTTATTGAAAAATTGTATTTTCAAAATTACTAAGCTGATTAAAAAGACTTTTACAGTTGCCGAAAGGTAATTTTATTGCTCAATTTCGGTTTCTGTATTTTTTTCAAGATTTTAAATCGATTTTGAGTTAAGGGAATATATCCTCCACTTTTAAAATAACGGCATGTCTCAAACACAAGAGCTAACCTAAAAAAAAAACGGTTAGCACCACTGAAGTCAGCGCACCCAAATTAGGTTTAGTCACTGGGTGCCCCTTCTGTCGGTTTTTTCAAGTAGCACCACTGAAGTCAGCGCACCCAAATTAGGTTTAGTCACTGGGTGCCCCTTCTGTCGGTTTTTTCAAGTAGCACACTGTTAAGGTATACAAATATCAAAAGGAGAATGCATTCATTTACACAAAAATGAATGCACTACTTCAAAGCGCTGGAGAGCAGCAAACTAAATCGTCTCCGGTTGCACTTCACGTTTTAAAAAATATATTGCAAGTTAAGACGAAAGCAATATAGAAAAGTTAAAAAAACAAATTCTGGTGGGAATTAAAATTATGGAATGTGTCACAACAAGTTGAAATCATAAACCAAATGATAATGAAAATTTCTGGAAACTGCAATAGTAAAAAATAGACGTCAGCAATGCAGCCGTCAACAGGTATGCCGCAGTAGGCAGCAGAAAAATCGTGGCAACCGCTGATCGGTATTAGGAATAATTTTAGTATATAAGCTTTAACAAAATACAAATAAAGTGGAGAAAGATAATTTACTAAAAAGCTTGCTATAACTGCTGCACTCTTTGCCATTCCAAGCTGGTCGTCACTGCGGCATTCGTGCCTCGACCAATAAAATCACTTAGTGATAGAAGCTATTCCTGTAACAATTAGAGGTTACAGGGATAGCCCTAATCACTATCACTTGTAGTTATTTCCTGTAGCAATTAGAGGATACAGGAGTAACTACAACAACAGTGTTATTGGTTGAAATGTTTGATTGTATTAGAAAACAATAAGCAAAGCAAATTAATGAAAGCATATTTTTTTAATTTTTATTGTTAACCAGCGGTCCGACCCTGCCTCACACGGGTATTTGCAAAAATTTAAAAAAAATTATAAAGTTTAGCCCACACACTCATAAGCCTGCAGGCGGTTACTAAAAAGGAGCATATTATGGAAAATGTGTGATTATTCGCTTAATGAAGAAATTAATTTAATTAATTAAATTAAAAAAGAATTTTGCAAACCAAAGAAAAACAACAGCAAACAGAAAATGGATTGTTTAAATTTTCTGATATCAGTATAGATTATTTTCTATCAAATGCTTCTAATACATCATATTTACAATGCAAAGGCCATGAGTAAAACAATGTGTTCGTAGGTCGATCCATACGAATGTTTGGCCTTGAGACTTGTCACTGGTTAGCACGAAATATATTTTTACTGGAAATTAATTAGGTTTGAATGGTACTAGAAGGTCAGTTAGCATCATCGATGTCCTATATCGATAAATTTCTCAAAAGCAATTTGTTTACCTCTACACTATTAGTATAGATGATTGAGTTATTTGAAAAGCTCAAGCTCAACTATTGATTTGAAGATTCATTCATACACTACGTTAACAAAAATGGAGAGTTACGAGGATACGGGACAAAACAGGATACAGAATGTTATTTTGAATTTGTTAGTTAAAGAAAGTATAAACCAAAAGATTATCATAATGGCAATGGAAAACGTTCCTAGGATTAATAGAATTAATATTTGATAATTTCAAACACTTCTGATTTAAATTTTCTTGTTTGGATTTTGAAATTTTTATTTGTTTTTCTATCACCGCTATGTCCTGTTCATTATATCAGAATTTTTTGGCTGAAATTCATGTTAGTTATGCTTGATCTTTTTTACCTACAGGCAAAAGCTTCAAATTGCTTATGCTGATTACAAAATCAATTGCTATGCTGTTCCTTTACGTTTTCCCCCTACTAACATTTTATGTCAGTTATAACGTTTTTAGACGTTTATTTTTTTATTGCCTTTTTTGTATTTTTCATGGCAATCATGTTATCTTTATGTAAATTTATGTTTATTAACAAATATCATAGTCATTGTCTTTTTAGCCAACCCTGCTATTTGCAACCTAAGCTTATGCTCCATCTTTATCTTCGTAATCATCATCATAATTACGTTTGTTGACACGGAAAAGGACAACATATGCCTGAGGACAATTTATTGATACACAAACCCCAGTCACGAAACTGTACGCATATACAAGTACGTATGTTGATATGTGCAATTACACAAAACTGTTTAAATTTTTTTTTTCTTTATTTTATTATTTTTTTTATTCAAATAGTCCACAAGTAACCATTGATTTCTCCAGAGAAATCTAAAAAGTGTTTTCAAATACATTGCATATTGCAAACTCAACAAAAAAAAAAATACTTTTTTTGCGTAACAGTTTTGTAGACGACATCTTGAAGTGATGATGCTCTCCTTAATTTGGTTGACTGCATGCTGAATAATTTAAGAAATAGTCAGAAGGGAAACGCGTAAATAATTCACTTCTCTTATTGTTTTCGCATTCACATTTTATCAGGCTTGAGTTAGATTTTTGCTTCCTCAAAATTGAGAAAAATATAAGAGTGGAGTGATCAACATTTTTAAAGGAGACAAGTAAAGTTGAAGACTTATTGGCTGGGGTACAAACCATGACTGTTTCACGACCACTACGTTGCTTCGAACCCACGCCAGCACTAATTGTTTACTGTTTATAGGCAGCAGCGCATAGCCATCCTACCACCTGAGCTCTGGAGCTACATGACACACTTCTTATCTAGCGTCAAGTTGCATGCAACGCTTTCTACGTTTTGATCAATTATAGTGTAAATATTTGTAGCATACAAAACAAGTTTTTACAGAAAAGGGGAATTTTTTTGATGCTCCCATTATCATAACCAAATTAAAGATCGCTATTAACATTCATTCTTATGGATTTATTTGTACTTTTCTAAGGAAAGCGTTTTTTCATCTCTTTGTCTTTACCAATGCAACTCTATTACAAGATACCATAGCATAGCAAAAAAACTTCACGGCTTTTGACACAGAAATGTCACAATTTGCTGTTTTTCGCTTGTAAAGGGTGTTTTCTTTCAATGTATAGAACTTTAAGTTGCAATAAAACAACGATGGATTATTCGATTGACATGAATTTTATTTACCCGAAAGATAATCTTGTGGCATTACATTTTAAGTCTGATTTCTGGCATATGACCGCCACGGCTGGCGCGGATGTAGTCCAATCTGGACGTCCAATTTTCGATGAATTTTGTGGCCGTATATCGGCAATAACACGGCGAATGTTGTCTTCCAAATGGTCAAGCGTTTGTGGCTTATCCGCATAGACCAATGGCTTTACATAGCCACACAGAAAGTAGTCTAGCGGTGTTAAATCACAAGATCTTGGAGGCCAATTCACAGGGTCCAAAACGTGAAATTAGGTGGTCACCAAACGTGTCTTTCAATAAATCGATTATTATGGTACGAGCTGTGTGACATGTTGCGCCGTCTTGCTGAAACCACATCTCCTGGACATCATGGTTATTCAATTCAGGAACGAAAAAGTTAGTAATCATGGCTCTATACCGATCACCATTGACTGTAACGTTCTGGCCATCATCGTTTTTGAAGAAGTACGGACCAATGATTCCACCAGCCCATAAAGCGCACCAAACAGTCAATTTTTCTGGATGTAACGGTGTTTCGACATACACTTGAGGATTAGCTTCACTCCAGATGCGGCAGTTTTGTTTGTTGACGTAGACGTTCAACCAGAAGTGCGTTCATCGCTAAACAAAATTCGCTTATGAAAATCGGGAACAACGGCAATCTCGTATTGGACCCATTTGCAAGCATTGTTCAGGCGAGAGTATATTCATGATGAATTGCCAAACCAAACTGAGAATAAATCACTTGACAGCTGTTAAATCGGTCGCCATCTTGAACAGTAATGCCAAGTTAAAGTTCTATACACCGAAAAAAACGCCCTTTATTTGTGTAGTAACAGCAACGTTCGCGTGATCTTACTGGTGGAGTTGCTTTCTTTGGCAGTTTTCTGCACGCAGGCATGCATTTTTTCGGTAATACGCACTACAAATAAAAAAACAACCCTGTGACGCACACAACACCTAGATGTTGTTAACCATAATCGCAAAAACAGCTGTATGTTGTGTTGTGAATGCAACATAATCGGGGCATTACTTCTATTTCAACGACCTAAATCATGTTGATTCATTCACACTATTTTGTTTCAAACATGATTGTGGTAACGTACAAGCATTTCTGAAATCGTGGAATTGACTGCTAAAAAGTGAGTTTAGCTCTTACGTAAATCACCACCAAACCAGTGATGGAAATTTCAGTGTTTAAGTACTTTTCTTAGAACTATTTTATGTTAAAAATACCGCAGTACCCCACAATATTTTCAGTATGTTTTAAGAACTGTTTAGTATTTTGAGCTCCTTAATTTTTTATATTTTAGCAATATTTTCAATATGACAGTAAACTAGGTGTACATATTTTTAGCATGACATTGTGAAGGACCTCGTGAATGAAAAGTATTTTTTTAGAAATCGACACTTTTGATGTTATTCTAAACAATTTTCAGTTCGACATTAAAAACCAATTCGTAGGAAAACTTTTTCAGCTTCTTACTCCCTTTTGAATCAATTGAATGTAGCACATCTATTTTCTGCAAGTGTGAAGGCAAACATTCAATCTATATCAAGAAGTCAAAATTAAATAATTCTGTTCTATTGTGAAGAATATTGGTATCTTCATTATTCGAAAGTTTTTTGTAAACTCATTAATTAATTAACTTTAATGGTAAGCTTAGCCCGTGGGACTGCTTCTTGCTTTCCGTGCAAGTTTTCGATACCAGGGTATACTGCATCTATTTCTAAAGGTGGGATGACGCGATTGCCGTAATGCACCAATTTTACACAATTTTTATTGGGCTGAATTGGAGCATAATAAAAAATTTGTCCCAATAAAATTCTCTGCAATCACATGATTGTCACATTTTACTGAAATTTTATTGTCGCAAATTGCCGCAAAACAATTTAGTACCAATAATTGCCGCATTATAGTCACACGATTGTTATATAATACGGCAACTCTGACAAACAGCTGTTGTAGCTGATGACAAACTTTGTTTTCCAAAAAAAATGAATTAAATCATTAAAAAGAAAGAAAATTGCTTCGGCTATTATTATAATGTTATGCGGGCTGAAAAAGCAAAAAAATTAATAGTAACAACAATTGAATTTTACTGATTGAAAAGTAGAAATCATGTTTGGAAGACGCGTTTAAACAATTTTGAAACTAAATAAATGTATACATATGTATGTATGTAGATTATTGGCGGGCATTGTCTTCTTTGGTTGCCGCATGAGAACACAATAAATATTGGTGCATTTTTAGAATTTTTATTGGTGATGAGTTGTATGTCAAGTGTTCACACGGTTGTCGCATCAGGGTTGTATTTGATTGGGACAAATAGGAACAACATTCGTTTTGGTTGCCGCATGAGCCAATAAATTGTGCTATCACACGATTGGCACACAAAATGTAACAAAAATTGGTGCATTGCGGCAATCGTATGATCCCACCTTAAGTTATGAACTAATTGGAATAAAAACTCATACAGAAATGTTTCAATTTATATTTAGAGTGGCAAGAACTTCTTCGCAAGTTTTGAAAGTTGTGGGTAAACACTAACTGCAATTACATGAAGATGAGCTCGGATATTCGTCCGCAATCTTAAATCTCATGCTTTCGGAAACAGTGTGCCTCGCATCACGAGAAAATACAAAAGTTATCCCACCCATAATACCAGAGGAGTTTCTAAGATATTTCAAGGTTCTCTCAACGGCCTCTGTATGGTGCATTCATTCCACATAATCAATGATTTTTCCATACTGATATACATATACATACTTAGATAGATACATATATTTATTATGTACAATGAAGTCTCTTCTCTGTATAATATGAGAATAGATTGAATATACGAATTTGATAGTTCAAGCTGTTTCCCGTTATAAGTAAACTAAATTAAAATAGCGACGTAAAACTGGTAAAATTTGTAAAAATTTCATTTGGATAATGACAAACATTAAAGAAAACTAACTGAACCAGCGAAGTCTTTCTCCCATTTTAGATAAAATCAAACAATGGGCATAACAGACCGTGTGGTAAATTTTTATATTCTGAAGATGAGACTTGAGGAACATTTAAATGAAAAATTTATTAAATTATTTTAGTAGCTCTTCTTTTTAAAAAAGATAGACGTAGAAATAAGCGAGGTAAATTTTTCTATTTGTTAAAATCTATGTAAGGTGGAGTAAATCGATTCAGTTGGTATCCGTTTTAGGCAAACTAAAGAGCGTGGCCTTAGACTTAGGCGTGAGAATGGATTATGCTGAGCATTTGAAAGAAAAATGCAACAAATCGGCCCAGCTGTACTCCGTTGAAGATGAACTAAAAAAAGCACCACCTGCATGTCAACATGAAATAAGCCCGTCCGCTCAGTTTGAAAAGTATTAGAACACTGGTCCACTCAGTGAAACTTTTTATATCTGCATATTTACCGATGCAATCATAGTTATCATCTTAATCATGTTTACTCAAGCGAATCTACAAGCAGCCAAAACAACCCTATTCGTTGAGAGCTGGCAGATTCTGTGAAACTCGTACACTACTAACGCCGCTGAGGAGCGCCATCATGATTCCCGCTTCGAAAGCTACGAAATCGTAAACTTCAGAATGAAAAAAAAATTAAATCAAATGGTTCAAATTGCTCTTGGAAAACATTTGAGTAAGCGTTTCGTGAACTTTTCTTACATCTTATACATATGTGAACCAAGCTAGGCTGCAGTTTCCACAACTGAACAACAACAAAGTAGAGACAGTACAGTCTCAATCGATGAGGATAGTAACCCTTGATTGAATTGTTGAATAAAATTTATTTGAAATTGCGTAGTGAATTAAATAGGATTATCTAGAATAAAATAATTGTGAAAGAAAAATTATTTATTTTAACCGTTCTTTAAGGAATATGCGAGGAAACAGAAAAACTATAGCGGAACTCACGGTTCATTGCAAATTACCCTTGCAGACCTTGCAGATATTGCAACCGTAGCATATGTGCTACAGTCTGGAAGACTACAAGAGCAAAATGTATGAAACCGAGATTTGCATCACTGAAGTAAATATGCATAACCGAAAACCATTGCAGATCCGTATTTGCAAATGTCGCTAAATGCTAAAACAGCTGTTTGTTTTTAACAATCCAACATGTAAACTCCTGCACTCAAAAAACTTTACGACGGCAAGGCCGCTACAAAACATGCCTGTGCTGGAATGAAATTAATGCTAACGTTGCTCAAAGAAGTATTTACAAAATAGTAAAAAGTGAATATTATACCTATTATTATTATGCTTCATTTTTATTAAATTTTATAAAATAAACAAAACATCGGGTGGTTGCTTCACGTGCAAATTTTATCGACGGCGTTACTTTTCAAATATTGGCTCCGGCTTAGCTTATTTCATGCAGCAAACTCACTTTATTAAATTTTGTATGCAAATAAATAATAAACAGGCAAGAAAATGAACACGGAAGAAATTAAATATAAAATGATGGTAATTAAACAAAAAGTCAACAACAAAAAGATGGACAGATGCAGAAATAAACAAGTAAGAGTTCTATATTTGGCTGGGCCGAATCTTAAACACCCTTCACAACGTTTTACATATGTACCATTCTGATTGCTTTTTGGTGCCAAAAGTTGTTTAATTTAGCTTATAGAGCCGATTTCTTGCAAAATCGGGAAACGCTATATCTCGAATTTTGCTTTTAAACATCCTATATGTACCATTCTGATCGATTTTTGGTACAAAAAGTTGTTTTATTTGGCTTTTAATGCCGACTTCTTGAGAAATCGGGAGGAGCGTTATCTGGGGTGCTTATGGGCCGATTACAAAAATTTTTCGATTTTTATGATGTAATGGGCATTAAAAATGATATGGCTAACTTTGTAGGAAAAAACATTTATATCAAAAATCTGCCAAAAAAAATGGTCAAAAATGCCCCTCATAACCCAGTTTTTTGGATATATCTCGTCTATACGTGGACCGATCTTATTGAATTTCTATGGCAGACCCACTACCGGGATTTAGCACATTTTAGCGAAATAATGAGGTTTCTATATCAAACCATTTTCTCAGAAACGGTATTTCAACGACTACAGACGGACAGACGGACATCGCTTAATCGTAATATCTATTGATTCTGATCCAGAATATATACACTTTAGCGGGTCTTAGATGGTTATTTCAATGCGTTACACACGGAATCATAAACTTATATACATATGTATACCCTTACACATTTTTGTGAAGGGTATAAAAAAATATTGAATAATGAAATTTTTGCAATTTATTTTCTAAGCTTCATTTTCAATTTACAAAACAAAAATATTTATGTATGTATATTTTCCGTTACTCTAAAATCAGCTGCTATAATTATTTTGCTAAGCACTTAAAAAAGAAACTCACGCGTTGTAGCAAAAAATCATGCTATACCTACATATGTGCTAAAATTGCAGATGTGCCACCAAGGGTGATTTCCGCTTATGTAAATTATTTTTTGGTTCTAATCCAGTAGGAATTAAACACCTTCTACATATGTTTTTATATTTTTATTGTGGTTCGATTGGTAAAGTTATTAAATAATATTCGTGCTTCTTATTTTAGTTTTTCAATTTAATTTCTACTACGTATGTAGAACTTCTAGTTAATGGCAAAAATTATTTGTTATTTATTTTTATATAATTTCTCAATTTAAAGTATTGTAGTTTCTTATTCCCTTTTACTTTTTACATTAATTTTTACTTTTACTTTTCTACTATGTAGAATTTTCAACAAGAAACTTTATCTTCAAAGTCCCAGTTATTTTTACATTTTTTTGTAATACGAAGCACGATAATTTATTGAAATCTTTTAACTTTCTAATATGTAGAAATTTTAGCAATCAGTTTGCTCTGAGAAAATCCATTTAATTCATATTTTCAATATTAAATTTTTTTATATAAAATAGATCAATTCATTAAATTTTTTAACTTTTGTTTCAAATTTTTCTATAATTTTTAATAGTGTTTTTTAATTTCTTTTAACCTTTAACTTTCGGTTTTAACTTTCAATTTTCTAATAATGTTTTATGTGGAAAACTTTTTAATTTCTTAAGTTTAGCTTTGACCTTTTTTAATTTTTTCAAAAGGCTTCGTGCGCAATAATTCTTGTAATGTTGCGTTTCATTAACATCAAATTCAACAATGAAGCATCCGAATTAAAAAGTGTAAGAAGCGAGTAAATTAATAAACATCTTAATATTTTACCTAACTGTTAGTTCAATTGACAAGAGAGTGAGAAGTTGAAAGCAGGTAGAATTCAATTATTATTTTATATGCTTTACTTAAAATATAATTCGCTTGACAACAAAATAACAAAAAAAAACTAAAAAAAGGAAGAAACGACAGCGAGAGCATGAAATGTGCTCCTCTTGTTTTTATTCAGTTGTTTCTTGTTTTATGCAACTGTTATTAACCATAACATTTAAATCAAAATGTGATAGTAAAAAATACAATTATTACAGTAAAGCAATGAATTATACAAACAAGTAACAAGTATGTTAACTTGTACCCTCACAGAAGATTCAGGGCAGCCGCATATGGCACTCTTTCCTTCTTAACTTTAAGGAATGTACTCTTTAGGGTCCACCTAAATCTGGTATCCCTACAATCCACAGACGATGTGAAGGCCGTACAAAACAAAATTCCTTTCCGCCAGTGCTTCAATATTTGATTTCGGTATGTGACATTAACTCAACTGATTGCCACTAACAAGTCAGCCAACCACTAAATTGCATTGAATTGGAAAATTGTTTACCGATGTGGCAAAAAAAAAAAGCAAATTCATGGACGTGAATAGCAGCACATAGCGTGGTCACTTGAAGGCTTATATGTAGATACGCATTCTTACATGCACATACACACATGCCTAGTTTTAATTTTTGTAGTGAATTACAAAGATTAAAAAAGAATTGTGTCTCTACTGGAACGCTAACAATTCTTTAAAATCACGTTCTTTAGAATACAAAAGCAAGTGGTTTAAAGTGTATTTTATTTGGCAATAATTTATGTAACAAATCTTTGCAGCAAAATCAAACAAAAAACAGACAATTATGCTTAAAATGTTTGTTTATGTTCTAAAAATTTAGGGACAAGTGTATATGTATATTGTTAAATAGCATCAGTTAGTTCCTTTATTGATACGTGAAATTATTTTGTGAAAATGAGTACACATGAACTCGTTTTGACTTTTTATTTTTAAATTTTATGTGCTTTAGGATTTTAACTGTTTTTGCTATTCAAATATGAACTTAATTATTTATTTGCTTTAATAGCCAATTGAAATGTATTGATTTAGGTCCAAAAATGAACCTTTATAAAAAACATTTCAGCAAAAATTCTATATGTCGTCGGCATGTAGACAGCTGAAAAAGACAGGAAATATTTTTTAAAAGGGTTCATTTATGGACCTAAATTAATGTTTTTGCTATTGTTTTAAAATCAAAATATTATGCCTTATTTATGAAATTAACTTCACAAACATTTTTATTTAAAAAGAAAAAACTTTGTGTCTTCTTTTTCACAAAAACGCGTTCATTCTCCATTTTGATTTGCGTTTTTAATTTTCAAAGTTGACAACGCCGGTCGTTCACACTTTTTTTTTATACAAATAAGTATAAATGACATAAAACTATTTGCTAGTATTTTTCAAAAGCAACAAACACAGATATTTTAGTGCGCGCAGGTGGCCACTTGTTCGTCCTTTGAGTGAATGTATTTTGTTGCCAAGTGTGTACTTACCACTAAAAAAGTTGTATTTACATGTATCGGAACCGGATATGTTCGTTCGATTGTCATACAGATTTACAAAAACAAATTCATGTTTAAGTATGACTATTATTTTTATGTGTTTAACAGTTTTTCAACATTGTTGCTGAGCGCTATATGTATACCTACATATATTATTACTTCATGTCTTTATGTCGTTGCTCGAAAGCAGCCTTTTTATAAAATTAATTTATTACCGAAAATTATATATGTATGTATATCTGCATTTATGCATGTACATACTGTGCATACATACAGGGTGCCCCAAAATTTTTTTTTTTTTTATTTTTAGAAAAAACAAACACAAAACTGCGAAGCTTTTTTTGCTTGTCTGCAGAAACACCCAGAGCCTTCGGCAGGAATCGAACCTGCGGCCTCGAAGACTCTTGGTAGAGCACTCTACCAATTCATCCATCGAGGCGGAGGAGTTTGAATTGCTCACAACTTTTTTATTACAAGTTTTTTCTTCTTGTCTTTTCAGTATTTTGTAAAGAAGACTTGGGGAATTTAAAATGGAGCAGTACTCAATTGAACAACGTGTCCAAATTGTTAAGCTTTATTTTTCAAATCAATGATCCATTGTATTGACTCCGCGTGCATATCATCGTTATTTTAATGTGCGGGTTGGACCCTCAGGGTCAACAATAAACCGTCTGGTTGCAAATTTTTGACAACAGCACCAGGAAGATAGTAAGATAGTAAGGAACCTTCCTGGTGCTGCCAGATGACAAGCGGTGCACACGGGTGAAAATATTGAACTAGTACAGAGAAGTATTCGGGAAGATGGAGAAACATCAACCAGGAGACGTTCGACACAATTTGGCCTCTCACGAGCGTCGCTACAGAGAATGTTGCATACAATAGAAATGTTTCCATACAAGATTCAACTTGTCCAAGAATTTAAACCGATAAATTACCAGCAATGACTTGATTATGTAGTTTTTTTCGGCAAAAAGCAGAAGAAAATCATCATTTCATTCATAATTTAATTATGAGCGACGAAGCGCATTTTCAATTGAGTTGGTTTGTTAATAAGCAAAACTGCAGGATATGGGCTATGGAAAACCCGAGAGCAGTTCAGCAGCGAGAATTACACCCACCTAAGTGTACTGTTTGGTAAGGTGTTTCATCGCAAAGGATAACTGCGTCTTATTTTTTTTTTTTTTTTTTAAATGAAAACGAGTTCGCCCTTTCCGTCAATACTGGCAGATATCGGACAATGTTGGAAAGTTTTTTAAGGTCACCCGTGGAAAACCATCCACAAGTATGGTTCCATTAAGATAGAGCCACAGCGCACACTGCAGGGGACACAATGAGTCTTTTTCGGGACATCTTTGGTGAATGAATTATTACGCATAGAAGTGATTTTAATTGTCCTCCGCGTTCACCTGATTTAACTGCTGTATGCTGTTTTCTTTGGGCTTATTCGAAACAAAACGTCTACTTTAATAAGCCAAGAACCATCCAGCAATTAAAAAGCAATATAAGCGACAAAATTGACAACATAACACCTGAAATTTTGCGAAAGGTTAGGGAAAATGTATTGGAAAGAGCACGAATATTATTTTTCATAATTAAACTAAAAACATTCCCCATTTATATACTGCATTAAAAAAAAAATGTTTAATAATTAAGTCTTAAATAAAAAGGTTATAAGCAATTCAAACCCCTTCGTTAAGTTTGGGCCACTCTGTACACACATGCATTTGTGCTTACACATAATCATCAACAAACATTTTTAAAAAACCAATAAAAGTTTTTTTGCAAATACAAAAGAAGTACTAAAATTGAAGACAAGTTTTCTTTCAGATCCAGGTATCTCAATACCCGGTAGCCTTACAAGCCCTACTCCTTCTAGCTTGAAGAACTGTCAAAATACAAACACGCGAAGGCGAACAAATCAGGGGCAGAATTTTAAGTACTTTTACCCATGTTACAACTAATAAGGGAGCCTCATTAGCTGAACTCTTAATCATCTGACTTCGTAAAACTATCATGAGCATAGAGTTGTGAAAGGAAGCCCAAACGAGGTAGTAAATCAGCGTAAGCTCTGTTCATCTCTCTTCTGTTGATGATGTTAAGTTTTTAGCAGCGGTGTCTTTTTGACGGTTTTCAAAAGCTGTACAAAAACAAAATGCATGTTATCTTTCTTGAAGTTGTTCTTATTGTAAAAGGTTATTAGTTGTGTCACGCTTTTACCAACAAAATATCTACATGGAATGTTTTTTGCAAGGAAGCTCGATACCAGGTAGTGTTTGTTGTTGTTGTGTTTGTTGTAGTTATGCGATTACCTGACTGGTATCCGTCTGCCTTGGTTTTTTGGTACAGTATTTTTCGGTTAATTGCACATCGAAATTTGCACAATTTTTTGTTCAATTAACCGGGGAACCAATTAGCCGATACCCGTTTACACAAGAACGTATTTAAATGAACAGTTTGTTCAATTACAGAAATCACGCATAATTGGAACTATGTACTAATGAATTAAAAGAAATCGCATATGTGCACTTTAAGTTTTTCAAAATATTTTTTTTTACCGTAAACGAAAAAAAATGCAACAGCAAAAGATGTGCATACATGTGTATAGTAGAGATGCCACCCAGTGTTTTTCACAAATGATGTCAAATATGTATGTAAAAAATGCCAGATTATTGTTCAATGCAATTAACCGGGTAAAAGTAAGAGGAAATTTATTTTTGATGACATGAATTTTGAACGAATTAAGCGGGAAAATCAATTAACCGGGTTCAATTATCCGAGGAAATTCACATGGTGTTCGTATGCAATATTTTTTTTGCCCGATCATATGGTTCAATTAAGCGTGGAAACCAATTAACCGTAGGGTCAATTAACCGACAAATACTGTATTGTGTTTGTTGTGGTTATGCAGCTACCTACCTTGTATTGAGGTACCTTGTTTCAGATTTTGCAGGCATTGCTATATACTAATTAATTACGCAGACAGCCCACGTGGTTTTTTAATATTCTATATTTGTATAACAAATACATATTATTTTTGTCATCGTTGTGTATTTTATGGTGAAAAATACATATTTATTGTTTAATGTATGAATATTTTTATAGATCGCATAGGCTATACAGGGTTTTTATGTGTGTGTGCCACGTGTTTGTTTGCATGTACTTTTTCGTTTTCATAGATACATGGTCAGGCCTTCTGCAAGGCCTGAGTATGCAGGCGCAAGGCTCTTTACTATATTCCGCAAGTACGTCTATTGATTTTCTCTTCAAAAAATCTGACGTCACTTGGATCCAAAAAGGGGTACTGGCCATAATCAAATGTACTAAAAGATTTCCTTCCATTGACTGAAAGTCAGATGGGCATTCCTGGGATGCGGACTACACCTTGAAGGCTTAAGAAATCCTTGTTTTGGCAGGCCTACGAAACTTTACCGCTTGGTTTTGATTCTACACGTATTTATTGTTTACGTATTCATGTAAGTGTCTACATGTGGTTGTACAACTTTTTTAGTTGTGTTTGCTTTTGTTTTTCATTTGCCTTTTGTTGTTGTAGTTGTTAGTACGTTTCAATTTTATTTACACAGGATTGTTTATGTTAATTGTTTCCTTTTTTTGCAACTTTTTTATAGGTGGTTCAATATGCGTTTAATTTTTATTATAATTTATTGACAGGAATTTAATATTATAGTTATTAGTTTAATAAAAATTTATTTAAGTCGGGTTGAAAATAATTAGAATTTGTATAAGTATGTCTGGAACTGAATTAGGGTACAATGAATATTCATTCCATCGATGTCACCCAGTAATCAGTGCTTGGCAAAATACATGCTTTAATGTATTTAAAATACAAAATACATGAAAGTTGTGTATTTAAAATACAAAATACAAATACTTTTTCTCCATGTATTTAAAATACAAAATACTGCATTCAAATACTTGCTTGAAATACCAAATACAATGTAACAAAAATATGTACATATTTAAAATACAAACTACTTTTAATCAAACAAGTTTTTGTTTGCATTCATAAACACCAGCTTTTCAAATGTGGTATCAGACCAAAAAACCCCTTGATGGCGAATTAATGAAACCAGCCAACGAAAAAATCTAATGATTTCTTATTAGAAAACCATATTTTATTGAAAGAGAAATAACGGAATTAAAAAATAAGTGACTATTAGAAAACCTTTGATCAAAGGCTATATATACCTATATACAAAGTATATTCAAGTCAACATCTGATTGATATTTTTTTCTCTTCTTGTTTTAGATCACAATATCAAAGGCTGTTTCTTTCTTATACACTAGAGCCCCGACTTGCGTCGTTAATGGGGACCGGAGAAACGCGACGCAAATCGAATCACTTTTTTCTATATACATAAATGCACTGAAGTTTAATTTGTTGGGGAAAATATTTAAAACAAAGCAAAAAATTTTGTATTTTTAAAAAAATACTACCTAGTATGAGTACGTTTTTATTTATTTAATTTAGTTCAACAAATTTTTATATACATATGTATATTATAAAGAAATAACAAAACCATAAATTAAGAAAAAAAACATAAAAATGACTCATGTTTTACGTCCTTAAGGCACATTCTGGTAAATCACACACTAAATTGTTACTACTTATATAAAAAAGAAAAGGGGATTCCCTTTTTTCACGCCATCCGAAAATTTCTTGACGTACAGGTGACGATTGTTGTTGCCAGAAGTTGTAAAAACTAATGAATTCAAGATGCTAAATACATACTACACTACAAATGCTAAAAATGGTAATCCACAATGATGCAGTAAAAAATGTAACCGTGTTTAGCGACGCAAATCGGGGTCAAAACGATGCAAATCGAATCGACGCAAATCAGGGTCAAAACGACGCAACTTGAAATCGCAACGACGCAAATCGAATTTTTCAAGTTTTAAAAAGCGACGCAAATCGAAACGACGCAAGTCGGGGCTTTAGTGTATTTTATTTGTTCATTGTTTAACTTTCTCAATGTGTATGCAGTCAGTGGCGTTTACTTTACACAGTTATTTTGCGTTTGGTAATTAAATTGTAGTGTTGCCATTTTTTGGAAACAAAACAGCAACAAAGTTTTGCGCTTTTAGTTGATGTGTGAATGGAATAATTTTTAGAGCATATTTTCTAAAATAAATTGAAAATATATTTTGAAAAATGTATTTTGAGAGCACAAGTATTTGAAATACAAAATACTCAAGATCGTAGTATTTAAAATACAAAATACAAATACATTCATCAGACGTATTTAAAATACAAATACAAAATACGTATTTGTATTTTAAATACGTATTTCAAATACAAGTATTTCAAATACTGCCCAGCCCTGCCAGTAACACAGTTAACCCAACCTCTTCAACATTGTTGTTAAGCGACAGGCTCGTTTGCCTCGCTTAACTTAATAGTGAAAATAGGGCTAACTTAGTGATTCACCGAGTTAGCTGGAAGAATGACTATCCAAGTAATACACAAGGATAGAAAAGGTATATAGATTTTTTTTATTATTGGTTGCCCAATTGTTGTGCACCACAAGGACAACGCTGAAAAATAAAATACTGATGAAACTAAAACAAAATAGTAAGTTGTCAGGGTGACTGCTTTAGGTTCAATCACACTCTTTATTGTAAAACTGATTCTATTTAAACAAAAAAGTGTGGGAAAAAGTAATCATAATACAAAATAACAAAAAGGAAATACAAAACGAATAAACAAAAAAACTATGTATATGAATTAAAAATAATTGCAAATTATTAAAATAAACAAATTTAGCATGCCAGAACCGTTCATTTGCACGAAATTCCTTTCTCACCGTTAGCCAGCAACAAGTATTAGATTACGTCTGGCTGGTAATTTGAATCGTATGTAGAAAATATTTATTTAAATTAAATTTAGGTAACGTGGGAATGCAAATGCAAGAATATAAATGGCATGGAATTACAATATGGGAAAGAAATTATGGAATTTATTTTAATTCTAGTAAGATTGTTTTTATTTTGGCAACAAAATAAAAAAAAATCAGAAGAATTAACAATTATAAAGCTGTGACCATACAGAGGAAAAGGGAGAAGCTTCAGTGACATAGTAACACGACAAGATCTACGCCAATTTCCTAATTCTGTTTAAGTTCTCTTGCTGTTACATTTCTTTAAGAAAGTGTGTGTTAAAGAAGCTATTACTGAACTTATGTAAGGTACATAAACTTAAAAAACCTAAAAGTCGAAAAAGAAATTAGTAATGAAATAAGCTTAGTGAAGCTTTATAATAAACATCTCACAACTATAAATTGGTCTCAAGGTTTTCTGTTGCTTTTTTTCTTTAACATAAAAAGCCAATAACTTACTGAAAGTTTTATCAAATATTTCGTTTTTCTTTGGAAATCTTTTTTGCAATTTCGCACCTCAACCAAAAAGACCTTTTGTGCAGCCCTTGGTCTCCATACAACGAGACTTAGATTTTTAGCAAATCTCGTTGCGGCAGTAGGTTTGATGTTATTGAAATCCTAATAGGCTTTTTACACTTACTCACATCTTACATCTTTTATCATTTTGGCAAGATGTTAGTTAACATCTTCCTATACAAGTTATATATGAAAAAAACTCAACATCTATACAAGATGTTCATTTCTCATTTTGCTGTATTCGCTTTATTTTGAGAAGAAAACAAAATGTTTCTTCCACACAATTTTCATGTAATTAAGATTATTATTTTTTAATTTTTGAGCCCTCGTCTATTGAACGGTTGAAACTGCAATTTTTGATTTTTTTGGAATAAATTCCAAATTTGTTAATCGATTTTATTCATTTATAGCTTTTTTTTGTTAAGAACATTATTTGTTATGAATAATTTAAAATTCATCAGTATAACTTTATTTTTAGATTTTTTATGCTGTTTTAAAGAACAAAAAATTTCGAACTTGTGCAAAAAATTTTATTTTGTAAATTATCAAGCCGATTAAAAAGACTTTTACAGTTATGGAAAGGTAATTTTGCTATGTACCAAATTTCGGTTTTTTGTATTTTTTTAATACTTTAAACCGTTTTTGAGTTAAGGGAATATATGTTGTCCTACCTCCTCCATTTTTAAAATAACGGTATATCTTAAAAACAAGAGCTAACCTAAAAAAAATGGTTAGCACCACTAAACTGAGCACAATCAAGTTAGGTTTACCCATTGGGTGCCCTGTCTGTCGGTTTTTTCAACTAGCACAGTTGTCTTACGTGATGCATTTAGTTTCTTATATCCAGGGCTGGGCAGTACAAGCTGCACAAATATTCATACATAAAGTAGGTACACTTCAGCCTGTCTCCTGTTCTAGCTATAGACATAGAAAGCACGGGGCTAAGGGTGTAGCTTCTTCTCTGCAACATTTCTAAAGTTCACAGAAATCTGTGACCAAATTACATTGAACAACTTATTTTTTTACATTATTTTTGGAACGAAGTTCCTTAACGCGGCTTGCTGGTAGTGGAAATTAGTAGAAATCGTCACGAAAGCGTGTGAGCTGTTTATATGTATTGGTGTATCTGTCGACAAACAATTGTGTAGGTGCTGTCAGTGGAGACACCTACCAATAAATATTAATTAGTTGTGAAAACGGACACTATCAGTTGATAGATGTCGCTAAAGTAAAGACAAAACAAAAAACAGCAATATTGAAAAATTGTCTTCGTTCTCTAGCACATTGACAAAAAAAATACTGCATGTATCAAAAGTAAAAAAATAAAACGTTCCAAAAATTTTAAGAAGCATATAAAATTTCAAAATTTCAAATACAACACAAAATAAAACATACAGATTTCACCTTGTATTACATTCGAAGATGAAGAAAAAACGTAAGGAGCTTCGTTCCTAACGGGGGTCCCCCGACCGCATTTCTTTTATATATATATATATATATATATATATATATATATATATATATATATATATATATATATATATATATATATATATATATATATATATATATATATATATATATATATATATATATATATATATATATATATGAAAGTATTTATGAATTTTTATATTTGATCTAATATTTCAATTTTGGCTAAACATTGAATTCTTTTATCCACCTGTTTTGAATTGATTTTAATATAACTTTTGTACTAAATGTTGCTAGAGTTGACGAATGGAAAATTCCACATGAAAAGCGCTGGTTTTCCAAGAGTCATAACTTTCCTCATTATGGATTAAAAAACCTCTGGTCACTTCTTGATCAACCTTCACCTGCTCCATTTGGATTTAAACTTTAAATTTATTTAATTTGTATTAAATTGAAATGAATAAAACTTAAATTATTTAAGACAAAGTTCAAATTTCAAGTCAACAGACAAAAATAAGGAGAGGTATATAATAATAGTTTAATAGTTTGCAAGTCTCAGACTTATAAAGTTTTTTGAATGGACACCACTGTGAGATACTAAAATAATTGTAACTCAATCAATTGGTAACCCATTTTTAATGAACCTTCAATGATTGGAGTTAATAACTTATTAACTTTTTTCTTATATTTTTTTATCATTGCGATATTTGGAAAAATTTACTTATCCTATATAATCACTAGATATCAAATGAAATGAAAATTAATTAAATAAAAATTTAATACGTACATATTCATGTACGCTATGTAACTACGAGTATACATTAACAATTTTGTTTGTTTTATACTGCAGTGTAACCCATGTCTATCGATCGCAATTGTTTTTCTATGGAATGATATTTTTCAATAATTTTATTTCATATTTGTTATTAGTGTCATGATGTGTGTACATATGTACTTATTAATAATAAAATGAAAAAAAAAGGAAAATTGATAGTCATTTAGTAAAGTGTTTCTATTTTCATTTTAATGATTGTTTTTTGTGATTTTAAAAATTTCAAATGGAAAAGACAAACACACAAAATAATCATTTGCTTGATTTCCCACATGTTTAATTTCCATTAACAGCAAACGCCGTTATTTACCGCTCTTCTAAAAACAATATACTCGTATAAAAAATAGAAAATTTTACAAACCGAAAAAGAGAATGTTGAAAAAAATCTTATGAATTATGATTTGGGTATTGTAACATCACACCTGTACTATTTTTCAAAGAGTTCATAATGAAAAGCGTATGGATGGTTGTGGATACTGCTGAAATGAACTCTGCCGTTCCAGCAAATTGCTTTTTAAATTTATATCAATATTATTCTATGTACCAAATACGGAGAGGAGTTTTAAGACAAAAGAAAACTTTTTATTTATAGCTGCATTCGTACACATGAACTATGTAGTGAATAAAACATATTATAGTAGGGCTACATTCCGGTTGGGTCGACTATCAAATACTCTTCACAATAGTAATCTGGACATATGTATGTATATGCATTTAGCATCACGAAAATTCGCTTATCAATTATGAGCTGCCCCGCCAAAGCCATGCTTTGCCTCTTTTAGTATCTAATAGCATGTTTCCATTGCGAGTTGAATCACCCACTTCGCTCTCTCAATTACATTTATGAATCACACTGTTTACACGACTCTCGTATGTGCTTCGATTTGACTTTTGCTTTTAATAAGCCAACATAAATTTTCCCCTAATTTCGTGAAGCAAATTTTTCTAAATGGACAAAAAAGTAAGTGAAAGTGTTGTTGCAAGAAAACTACATTCATATGGAAATATCTTCGGAGTTGGCATTACAGAGCATTAACTACAACCCGGAACTTAACTTATTTTTCTAGGACAATTACGTTTTCTTTGTTTGTTTTTTTATGATTTTGACAGACAGTGCAGATAAATTTGCGATATAAATTAGAGAAGACAGGAATTTTTAGTGCTTCACATGTAGCTTCAATATGAAGCTACTTCATTCGCTCTCGAAATTTTGTAAGGCGAGGCACGTTCCTTCGCTCTTGATTAGAGTGTTAAGCACAAATAGAGAGCGAAACACATGTCGTGGAAACATGCTATAAACAATATCAAATATCCAAAACTGCGGAAATAATGAGCAATATTGATTTTTTCATACCGAACATTTGGCCTGTAGTTAACGAAGCTCATATGTTTTTAATTATACTTTCGTAAGAAATTTATAAAATTTCGTCACAGAACATAGATAAAATATTTTCAATTTTGTAAATATTATTTGAATTTTCCATTTTTGTTACTAAAAAATTAAAAAAAAAAATAAGTAAGAGTACTACATTCGGCTGCGCCGAATCTCAAATAGCCGACATGATCAACTGTACTGACCCATTCGATGTATAGAAATCGATATCAAAGCTTGTAGTGAACGTGATTTAAAATTTCGTACATGATAGTTCGTGATTAATTTTGTAGGGCAGGTGAAACGAAGTTTCACTTGAATTTTTTTCAATATAAACTCTTATGTGAACTTATTTTTTTGCTTTAACAGCCAATTGAAATGTATTATTTTAGGTCTAAAAATAGGTCTTAATGTTTTCTGTCTTTTTCAGCCATCTATATGCCGCCGACATTTCGTTGATGCTAATCAACTCATCAGTAGACTCGAAAAATCTTAAAAGATTGTTTGAAACTCAACTACTTGTTCCAAAATTCCCCTGAACTTTTTAGTTCTCTATTTTTTCTCTATTTTTTAAAATCAAAAATTTCAAATTTTGTCCTCAAAAAAAGCAGAATAGTATATGGGTGTTTCCATGGTTACGCACGTGACATTTGTACACGTTTAATTGTTTTGAATATTATAAAAATATAAATGGTTTGGAATTTTTGAATGGAATTTTGCCATTGTTACATTTAATGTGATGAGTTCCTTCCAAAAAGTATATACATATATATTGGAAAATTGAGCACTGGGTACCCAAGTTCCATGCGATCAAAGTTGACTTACGCACGTGACAAAAAACGTAAGTGCCTTTTAAAGCAGCATGAAATATTGCAAAAGTAGGCGAATTGTAGAAGATTTTTATTTCGGAAAAAATGTTTTTATAAAGGTTATTAATGGACCTTTATAATCATGGTTTGTTCAAAAACAAGTGTGCATGAGTTGGCTAAGAAAAAAACATTTTTTTGATTACGCACGTGACACTTTTTACCTTCATACATATTTTTGTAATTTAACATATATTTTCAGAAGTTTTTACCATCATTTAAAATTATTATAAGTTAATTTTTTTTTTTATATAATAAAATGTCAATAGTTTTTTTTTTCAATTTTCTGTGCTTAAAAAAATTGTGCGAGCGTTTTGATTTTTTAACTAACGGTGGACCATTTCATGGAAATACCCATATGTTTTAATCAATTCAATAGCCCCAGACATACTGGTTATATTGAAATATTATGTGATAACAGTTCTATACATTTTTCAACATTATGTGTAAATAAATCCCTGGTTAAGAAACTAAAGCTACGTATAGACGCTTGTAACATCTTACAATATTGTCAGAAAATGTATAGAACATTTTTAACCAATCGTGAGAACTTACAATTTATTCCTGACAATATTGTAAGCAAAAGCATTGGCAGGTCACCTACCTAACAACTAATTGTCAGTTAACTGTCAATCGTCTGAACACTTTGTCATCATCATGGCTAGTGCATTGTCAGGCATTGGCATATTGTAAGATGCATAAATTCTCAACAAAGAATATTAAAGAAAAATATGTGTGTACGAAAGAGAGAGAAAAAATAAGAGAACAGTAAAAATGTGAATACGATAGGTAAACACTTGCAGAAAAGAGAATAAAAATAAATTAAAAATATGGTTATTGAGCGAGAAAAATAAAGAATGGATAATGACATGTGTGTGTGAGTGTATTTTGATAATGACAATTGGCTGGCAATTTTTGATACATAGAAAATCTTGCATCCGTGTAAGCTGACAATTTTCGTTGGTAGCTAAATTTATTGCCAGGCAATTGTCTGGCAATGAAATTGTAAGATTTTCTTGCAATCGTCTGAACTGATAATTTTCTTAATACTGACAATATTGTATTTCTAGTAGATTGCCAGCACGTTGTTAGGTCTTCCAATGTTGTAAGATCTGACGAAGCTTAAGCTAATTGTAAGTTAATTTAAAGTTAACTATTTCACAACAGGTACAGGTTAATGCTTCAATTATTTTATTTTTCAATAGAAATAAGTAACTATTTTAACATTGCGATGGCTTAGGCAGTGGAGTTGTACCCGTCAGCTCTTTTAAGTGAGAGCTCCTTTTAGATCGATTCTTTTCATTGAACTAGGGTGTTCTTTTAGTTCGCTAGTTCGAGATAAATTTGTATAGGCGAGATTGACAGCAAAAATGTGGTTCGCTCACATTACTTGAGCACAGAGTGTTGGGCTTGAGCTGTCTGTTAATTAAAAAATTATTATTAAAACTATTATTATTATAAAGTCAAATTAAAGCATGGAACTATTAACAATTATTGAACTGAAAAGAAATAGTTAAGCAGACGTTTTCAGTGTGTATACAAATTTTGAATAAATTTGTGTTATTTTCGGTTTTTGTACGTTTATGTGTTCTAACATGCAAATGCAAATGTCAAAGACAAAGTATATTTAATATTCGTTAATTTAAAAAAAAGAGAAATACTGAATATAAAAGAGCTTGCTATTATGAGCGAGTCCTTTAGGTCAGTCGTGTGAGTAGTTCCATCGAACTAGTTCGTTCGCAAACTACACATCTCTACTATGCAGTAGTCAGTTGCCCGGCGCATATATGGGTATTTGGCCAATTTCGGCTACTATATCTTCTCACAATTCGAAATAAACGCAGTGTCGAAAAATTCCTGGCAGAATTTTCATGACGGTACAATTGTTTTACTTAAATAATGACACAAAAAAATTTTTGATATGATTATTGTTAACTGAATCTTCTTATCGGTGGGAAGTGCTTTATTTTATGGAATTTATATCAAATACAGCGTTTGGCGCAGCCCACAGTTTTTATTTCCGTGTCAACGTTTTCACGCACATTGGATACGTTTCGTGATCTCCAGCACATTTAACGCAATAAGGATTTTTGGTTCAAAAATTTTTAGTGTGGTCATATTTTGGGTGGTTTGTGCACTGAGGCAAATTTATTTTTCAACCTGCAGGTTCAAAACTAATTTTACTATGCAAAAGATGAGTTAAAGAATATATTTTCATTTGACCGCAATAGAAAGCCAAGATAATGGATTTTTGCTCCAGCTTTTTATTCCTTCGTTTTCAGTAAAATAGATAATATTACGCTATAAGACCTTAAACCAATATTCTTTTGGTTTATAAAGTGTAATGTTGTGTTCTTTTTTATCCTTTAACATTTTTATTATTTGAGAACGAAAAAGAGTGTAGCGAGCAGACTCAAAAGGTTAGATTTTTGTGCATTCATTTTAGTCTTATTAGAACTTTCTTACTTGCAATTGTTAACAATTTTATCAGTCTTTAGTTCGATTTTACTAGCTCAATATTGAGAAAGATTTTTTTTATAAAACTGTATTGAGCAACATTTAAAGAAAAAAAAATTTTAAGTTAAAGACTTACTGACTGAGGTACATACCATGGCTGTTTCAGGATCACCACGTCACTCATCAGCATCCAAATTGCTTTAAACACAGGCCATGACTAATTGTATACTGTATACTAAGCAACAGCTCATAGCCATCCTGATCTCTTCATCACTGGCTGTCTAAATATAATCCTATTGATCAACTTTCCATTTTAGCTATATGTTTTTCTGTTGATTGGAATATATTTTATATTCTCTCATTAACATCCGACTTATTTCCAATTGACTTTTGTGTTTGTTGCTATTGTATCAGTGATAACAACGGTTTCAAACTTTCACCGCACCCAGCGGTTCTTAAGCATTAATTTTAGCTTCATAGTTAAATTTTGTGATTTATAATTCTTAATAATTTTATCAGGCTTGAGCTCGATTTTACTTCCTCAAAACTGAGAAAGTTTTTTTTTGTGATAAAATTGTCTGTTTCACGTCCACCTCAACTCTCATCAGCATGGTAAATTGCTTCGAACCCAGAAGAGCAGTAGTTATCATTAAATTTTTCTCCACCAATTCTATACTGTTTTTAAGCATCAGCGCATAGCCATCCTACCACCTGATCTCTTAATTACTTGCTGTCTATATCTAATCATAACGATCATTTAATCATATTGAGTAAACTTTTACTTCATTGTATTCTTAAAAGCAATTACAATGACAACTTTATAACCCTGCAAGAACAGTGTTGGTCATTTGATGTATCATATGACCGACACTGCTGATGGGTTCATACATCATGGTTTCTATCATTTTCTTAAGGGCAAAATGAAAAAACTGATGTAAACATTCGTGTACGTGTTCTTTCTGTGTTTAACCAGCGTTACGACCTCAGTAAAGTGATCATTCGAAATCTCTTTTTCAAAATGCCCACAAAATTACATATAATGCTATTAATTTATTTATTATTAATTAAAAAAGAGTTTTTCGTAGCAGTTTTAACAATAGTAAACTGAATCATGTGGGAAAAACTTCCACAGCTCCATTTTTTTTTTTTTTTAAATAGGACAAATGAACCTATAAAAACATTAATGCATAAACGTAGCTCCAAATGAATCTACCAAACTAATACGATTTTCCCGTATTAGAAATAGTAGAAATACTAAATACTAGTAGAAATACTAAAAAATGCAATGTAATGGCAACGCTGAAAGCTATAAAATTGCTTTGCATGTGTTAGTAATTAAGTTGTCAATGGGTTAGTTTCCATCAGGTATTTCTAGCAGGGTAATGAATTTAAAGTCGGGTTTACTTAATATTTTGTTTTTCATGTGCTTATTTTGTATATAATCTTCATTATTTTCATCGTCAGAAATGATATTTCAAACCGATTTGGCGTTGGCCTAACCAGTAGGACTTTAGTGTTTTTATGAGTCTGCACTTTGGATTTCACTTTAATGCTGCTTTCTGCTGTGTTTCGAGAATTTTGAATGGGTGAGCAAAGAGGCCTCTTTGTTATGTTACTTGCTTATAATATCTATTTATTCAACGATGTCTTAATTTCATGTTTCTTAAAGCCGTGATACACTATCCTATTGAGTCGTACGATCTGTTAAAAATGACATGTGTGTCCAAAAAGTGTGATAGTCTGGACTAAAAGTGTATGTGTGTGAAAGACTTTTTGACAAGTCTGTACGATTTGTTAATCTTTTGAAAATTTGAAAAAAAAACTATCTATTTTTATGCGATCAGAGTTGCCTTTCGAAGTTGTTTACAAAAGCATAATAGTGTGGCCGTTTTGATGCAACTTTTTAAAGTAGGACAGAATTCTATCAGATTTAGCTAGCAATTTTCAGTGAATGAATCGTACGATTGAGTAGGATAGTGTAACACGGCCTTTACTTGTTATCATTATTGGTGTGTTTGTGTAGGCTATTGATGTTACTATTGTTGTTACTGGCGCTAGCGTTGCTTGTGATGAGTATGATGCTGTGCCGCAGCTGGTGGGAATGTGTTAAATGATTGAGTATCATTTATTGGAGTTAAGCAAGAGAGCGGTGGTAATTGCGCATGTGCAGAGAGATTATTGCGATGAACAGTGAATAAATAGAATGAGGCAGCTAGAAAAAACACTAATTTAATTTTTATCGGTAACCCGTCATTTAGACGGGAAAGTAAATACCTGAAAGTTGCAATACACTCACACTTTTTTACTAACACACCCACAGTATTTTGCTTTCAGCAAAATTCTCCTGAAAGTAATTTTTTGACATTTACTGAAAGTAAAGTGACAAGGTAGTAAACACGGTTGCCTACTCCACGGCACATACAAATTTTTAGGATTGCAGTAGAATATTAATTGTGAATTTTAAATTATTTTGTACATTAGAAAATATTTAAAACATTTTTACAGCAAATATGAATGAAGAACACAAATGAAGTATATTTATTGTGATAATTATTTAATTAATTAATACAAATTTAGCAATAAAAATTATTTTCGAAGGTTGCCCTGTAAATTTATGTTTGTAGTAGTCTTGGCAATTCTATTTCAGTAGTAAACAAAACTATAATACTTGCAACTCTCCGCTTTGACGACATTTTTAAAATGAACTTTCACGTTCCTTTGAAAGTGAGCAAGAAATTTTCATGAAAGTCACAGATTTCATTGAAATTTTTATTCATAATACGTGTACAAAAATTTAATGAAAGCGCTTTCCCGTCTAAATGCCGGGTAAATAACAGTATTTATAACTTTCACATATACAAACTTTATTCATAAATACATATACATATGTATTATACTCTTCACCCACAATAGTAAGAGATATTTCTATGTTTAATTATTTTTTTTTTTCACAAAAAATAAAAAACCACATACTATTTCATGTAGAGGAAATATGAAAAAATTAAAACAAGTATACACGAATGAGCTTTAACCTCTGGAGGCAATTACTTTTTGATTGATTTCAACGAAATAAATTGTTTTGGGAGCAGCCTCAACTTTCACGCCAGTGCATCAATACAAACGGTAGATGAAAATTATTGAAAAACACAATGAAAGATGAAAATGAAACAACAAATTGCAATAACTCATAGTAATAGTAAACGAAACCAAAAAAAAGAAAAAATTGTGCAATCAGTTGCATACACATACATATGCAGATATACATATGTATATCCATGATGATATATTATATCTTACGTCAGAATGAGAGAGAAGAATATTTGTTAGGGAACATTTGAAAGAAAAACTACATATGTATAAGAAAAATCTTAAATAAACCAAAATTATTACAAAGTTTCTTAAAAAGTAAGCAATTAATTATTGGGTGGAGAAATGCTCTTGTGCAAAAGAAAATAATCAAGGAGTCTATTATCCTTCTGTGAAGCGATGAAATGAAAAGAATTTTCTAATTTGCATAGTAGTTTGGATTCTTATTTAGTGAGCAAGCATCAAAAGCACCATTTTCATACGAATACAAACATTGAAAAAAAACGAATTAACCCACTCACGATTCTTCATTTGTAAAGGTGTGAAGTCAACTACTAAAATTACTGCATATGAAAAGTTTTTTCTCAAATAAATTATACCTGAAAAATGTTGGCTAATCAGCAGATTATGGATGAAGTTTGCGATTTAACACTTCTTTTTTTAAACTTTCGTTTTCTGCTTTCGGGGTTTTTTTTTTTTGCAAATAAAAAAGTATTAGATGTACGAGGTCTGATCAAAAAATAACCGATTTTTTAAATTTTTTCCAAAAATATTTTAATAGTTCGAGTTTTAAGGTCACTTGTTTTTTTTTATAAATGATTATTACATTCAATATTTCGATACTTCAATGGGCATGTTCTTCTTCAGGCATGTTTTTAGTTTTGATGGTTTTCAAAAAAAAATTTTTTTGAACAATTTCAAAAAAAAAACAAAAACAATTTATACTGGCAAAATGCTTGAAAATTACATACACTTTTACAAAATATTTTTACATATATACATATGCACATATTAATTAAGTTTACATAAATAGATAGACACCTACATATCCATATGCATCCACGTCCACACATATGTATACGGGCACCTGCATACATACATCCACATATACATAAGTATGCATATATGTACATACATGCATACTCATGCATGCATATACATGCACATATACATAAGTACATATGCATACATACCCTGAAGGAAATGTCAGTAGAAAAACTCTAGTGATTTACGATTGACATGGTCACTAGTACTAGTGACATATTATACCTCATACAATGAATTTTTCTGTGGACATTCAATATGTGCTTGTCGTTGCAAATCAACTACTGACGAAGGAACAAGTGACAAAGAAGATCTTACGACTCTTCTTTTACACGGCAATTAGTAATTGCAACGTTTTGGCTCCTTTTATGGAGCCTTTGAAGTTATTCTGGCTTGTTTATTTAATAAAACTCATAATTTGCAAGATGAGTTTAAATTTAAGGTTGTCAAAATACGTTGTCTGAATAGTCGTCACTGAATAAGTATCTTCCATAGCCACGTTTCAGATGAAAAAAGAACGATGATACGGACGAAATAAAACAGATGGATGTGAAAAAATGTGGTTCTATAAAATGTCGTGACAGAATTTGAGTGTTTAGTAGCGTGAAAGTCTGTGTTAAATTAAAACACTCCTAACATTTCGTATCGTTAATTTCAAAGTTACAAATTTTCTTGTTGCAAGTTATTTGCAAAAAAAAAAAGAAAGAAAAATCTGCAATAGTTGTTTTTGCTCAAAATTGAGCAATTTTGGTACAAGCTTCGTTGCCGCACTTTTCATGCCTAAAACATCCATAAAAATTGCTTGGCATGAGGCAAAAGGCAAAATTCCTTAACCTTTCGTACCCTTTTGGGTATCGATATGTAAGTTGTTTTCACTTCCGTCAGTTGAAATTACCTTATTTTCATAACCAAACAAAATGTTTCTTCCATACTACTTTCATTTAATAAAACAATGTTTTTTTTTTTAATTTTTGAGGCTTCGTCTGGTGACCGGTTGAAACTGCAATTTTCGATTTTTTGTGAATAAATTCGAAAGTTCTGCACCGATTTTTAGCCATTTATGGCTTTTTTCGTTTGAAACTTTTTTTGTTATGAATTTATGAAAATTCATCAGCTTAATTTTTTTTCAAATTTTTTATACTGTTTTAGAGAACGAAAAATTTCGAACTTTTGCAAAAAATTGTATTTTCTAAACGATTAAAAAGTTGTTTGCAGTTGAAAGGTAATTTTAATGCCTAATTTCGGTTTTTGTAGTTTTATTAATATTTTAAACCGTTTTTTGAGTTAAGGGAATACATGTTGTCCTACCCCTCCATTTTTAAAATAACGGTATATCTCAAAAACAAGAGCTAACCTAAAAAACGGTTAGCACCACTGAATACAGCGCACCCGAATTAGGTTTACCCACTGGGTGCTCCGTCTATCGGAAACAAAAAGTTTCAAATTCAAGCACACTGTAACAAAGCTGTGGCAAAAACAAAACACAAAAAGTTTAGATATCGACTTATAAGCATTAGATATGAGGGTCAGAAATGTTTCGAAGGGTATTTAAAATTCGGCCCAACTGAATTTTACTTCATTTCCTGCTTTATTTGTATAGGTGAAATGTAACACATATTTTTGTTGTCAGTAACTTTTCATTTCATTTTTTGTTTGCCATATCATAAAATTAAGTTGAGTGCAAATTGACAGTGTGACAAAATAATACGATTGAAGACCCAAAAAGAGCTTTGAAAATAAGCCAATGAAAATCTCAATCATAAAAGGTTTTTTATTTCTTGATTTTGCTAAGAATAAAGAAAAACGAATGTCAATATAAACTTCAATGCTAAACTGACCTCATAATCAAATGTTGTCACGCATTATTTGCATAGGATGTGACATTTACTTTTTTACATTCACCCTTATTAAGTCGTTGTCTTGATTTTGAATAACTTTACTTAATTGAGGTAAATTCATTTAAAAAAAAAAGTTTTGTTTTTCTGCTTCGTGAAGCATATTTGAGCAAAAATGGTTTGATTTCTTTTTGGTAATGCTTTACCAATTGTTTGAAATTTCATTGATTTGAACTTTTGTGGCAATCAACTGATGTATGGTGAATAAAATACGAATAAGTTTAAGATTGAAAATAAACTCCTGTGCAAAATTCAACTATTGTAAGTCAACTCACATTTATTTTTTGTTATTTTTTACTATTTATATTTTAAAGAAAAATTATAAAAAATTGTCATCGTTGCCATTTGTGTTCCTAATTTTCCTTGATAGTTGACTTGCCACAAGTTACTGTTCTTGATCATCAGAGTACAAAAACGTGACAGATGACATGGAATGAATACATTTATTTAAAATATAAAACTCCTGGTTAGACTTAGGTGAACCAGATTTTTTTTATGGCAAATTTTTCATACACACAGCGAAAACTTCCTAATAGATTCAATAAGATTTTCTCTTTGAAACGTTTTTAGGCTGAGGGGTATCCCAGCAGAGAGAAAAGAAGATTTTTCTATGGGTATTTCTTATTATTTCCATGTTGCAAATCTTATTAATTGTCTCAACAAGAAAAACACATAAAACCAAGAAGAAAACTTGTTACTCAAGTTTGTTTTTACTCAGTTTCCGATTTGCATGGTACCAAAAAAAAAATTCTATGGAGAAGAACTTATTGATTCTATTAGGTTTTCTTGTAAATTGTACACAATAAGGATTTCTTATTGATTTTATTAGGTTATCCTATTAATTTTTCCCTATTGGTTTTATTAGTTTCCTATATAAACACACGTAAATCATCTTTTTAGTTTCATTAATTGTTGTTTTTTCAATAAGGTTTTCCCATTTAAAATAATAAGGAATCCTTCTTGAAAAAAACCATAGAGATATCTTATTGATTTTTTCTACTTTATTAGGTGCTTTTTTCTCAATGTACGTTTGTAATTGGGAGAACGTGTTTCGCAGCTGGAAAATTGACCATCAGTTGGTTATGGTTACGGCTTGTAAATACAAAATTTGTAACAAGAAAATTATGGCATTTTAAAGCTTGTTTTTCATAAAATATTTCGAAGAAAATATTTTTTCCCGCTACATGTCTACGAAAGGAACTTTTGGAATAGAAACACACATTTGTGGCAAAAAAAATGAACTTTCAAATGCCCGACAATAGAGAATGATTGAATTTTTCGGGTCAATATGCACAAAAACTAAGTCAATTAAATCAATCAAGACTAACTCAGTCGCTCAACACAATACATTTTTGCCAGCGTTGTCAACTTTGAAATTTCAAAAGGCACCAAAATGGAGAAAAAAACGTGTATTTTTGAGAAAGGCTTTTCTTTTTAATTAAAATTTTTGCAAAATTCATTTCATATAAAAAACACAATATTCTCATGTTATCCGCGGGTTTTTCTGGGATACAAAAAATTTTGCATTCTTGAATTTATATTCAAAACAACAACAGTATATGAAAACATTGTTTTTGTTTTCAACATAAATACACGAAACAAAACGTTTTAGAAACAATGTTAAATCCCATATGAATTCTTTAATATTAAAAGCTTTAATTTATCAAAAAATTCTTCCAAATTTGGCAATAAGTGTCAAAGTGCTCTAGAAAACATGTTTTTAGGGTTCCGTTCTCATCAGATTGGAACGGAACCCTACTCCAGAGACTAATACGTCCGTACGTCCGTCCGTCCATCACAACGTCCATTCTCCGAAACGGTAAGAGCTAAAGAGCTGAAATTTTCACAGGATGTTGTTGTACCTTGCCGCTACAACAACAAATACTAAAAACTGCAACAAAGGGAAAACTACCAGGCGTCCCCATACAACGAAAAGTTACAGTTAGCTATAACTCTCGAACCGTAAACGATAGAAAGCTGGAATTCAATAGCAAATGCTAAAGACAACAGCAAGTCGAAAATTACCAGGTGTCCCTATACAACGTAAGATAACAGTTAGCCGTAGCTACTAAACCGTAAAAGACAGAGAGCTGAAATTCGCACAATATATGTATTTACACATGCCCTACAACAACAAATGCTAAAAAAACAACATGTCGAAGACTACCAGGCGTCCCTATGCAACGTGAAGTAAAAATTAGCCCTAACTCGCAAACTGTAAGAGACAGAAAGATGAAATGAGCAAATTATATGTACTCACATATCGCCTGCAATAACAAATGATATAAACAACAACAAGTCGAACACTACCAGGTGTCCCTATACAACCTAAAATAACCGTGCGAGACAGAGGGATGAAATTAGCATAATATATGTATTCACATATGCTGCAGAACAATAAATGCTAAAACAACAACAACAACTGTAATACTACCAGGTGTCCCTTTACAACGTTGAGTAACAGCTGTAACTCTCGAACCGTAAAGGCCGTGTCAGATAAAAATTTGTTGCTTTGCGTGACGTTTAAAATTTTGAAAGAAAAGCGTAAAACAAAAAGTGTATGTCACAATAGAAACTTTGACAAGACCCGCGCATTGTTTGTTTATCAATAAAATATTGAAGTTGTATATTTTACATATGTGCTTTTATATTTGTACTTATTTGTAGTTTTGTTTATTATATTTTTCAAATGAATTTATTCATTAAATTTATAAAATTTATTTATTTATTTGGATTTTTTTTTTTGTATTTCTGTTGACGCCAAGAAAAAATAAAAGAAAATGAAAGCAGCTAATTGCCAAAGCTCAAAAAAAGATGAAAGATGCCCAACTTTTTGCTTTGCTTTGCATCAAATAAAATTTATGTGACAAGTGCCATATAAACATTAAATGTCAAAGCGTGTATGTAACGTAACGCGAAGCAAAAGTTTTATCTGACACGGCCTTAAGAGATAGAGAGCCGAAATTCGCACGGTGTATATATTTACAGATGCTTTACAACAGCAAATGACAACAACAACAACAGCAAGTCGAAAACCATAAGGTGTCGCCATTCAACATAAAGTAGCAATTAAACGCAACTCTCAAGCTGTAAGAGACAGAGAGATGAAATTTATACAATATATATATATATATATATATATATTCACATATGCCATTCCATACGTACATTACTCATACGTACGGAACCCTAAGTGTGCGAGCCAGCCTCGTACTTGACTGAATTTATTATTAAATACTACATGAGTTCTTTAATATTATAACCTTTAATTTTTCAAAAAATTCTTCCAAATTTTCCACTGTAATTTCTTCAAACAAATTGTTCAACATTGTTGAACAATTGAAATAAAATTTTGTTTGCGTTTATATTTTCTTTCTTTACAAACGTGACTGATCGTAATAACTTTTTTCGTTCGTGAAAGTACGTGATTGAAAAAATTTTGCTTGTGAGCGTGCGTGAGGAAAATTATTCTGCCATCGTGATCATGCGTTATGCCAGCCAAATTACACTCACGCGCATATCTCTAATACAAATTCTGATAATGGAATATTTACTTGTAATGTTCGGAGATGTTTGTGTAAAAACAAAGGCCTCAAAATATAAAAAATATATATGTACACTAAACTGCTGGTTATGAATTACTAATAGCTGCATCACTTTTAATAATGCGGAAGAAATACAATTTTCCGCATCTAAATATGCTTTTCAACCGGCTGCCAAAAGAGGATTTTACAGTTGCACAACTTGCGACCAATTTCAGACAATACTTGACGCGCTTACACAATAACATCCTTATTCATAAAAATTATAACAGGTTTATAATGCTGTTATTTGACAAATTTGTATGGAAAACTTGTCAAATAAGAGTTTCATAAACCTAAAATATTTATTATGAATGAGGCCCTAAGCCTGCTGATGTCCCAAAATAAAAGAATGTATGTATACCAGAAAACTTGTTTAGAAAATTGTAAGCGAGATTTCATTCCAGAAAAAATACAAACATTGAGCCAATTCTTGACGTGTTATTTTTAAATTTACTTGCAGCCATGTTTTTGAGATGAAATAACTTCATTGTTAAATAGAACTGACGTATAAATAACCTAGAATATAATTTTGTTTTTATACCCTTACAACAAATGTTAAGTTTGTCGTTCCGCTTGCAATTTCCTTGAATTTAAATTTCTGACCCTATAAAGTATATATGTACTGGATCAGTATCAACAGAAATGTCAATTAGACGATGTCCGTCTATAGGCAGTTAAAATCAAAATTCGAAGAAAACTACTTGACTCAGAAAAATTGCTTAGAGCCAAACCGTTTGCTCATGTGTTTGCTATTGAAACTCAGTGAACCGGTTCAAGAATATCCGAGATATTTAAAAAAAACCGGTTTTGCGGGTAAAAAAATAGGAATTTTTTGTATAAAATTTTATCATTGCCAAAAAAAAAACTGGTTGGGTCCGAACAAAATTTTTGAAGCCAAGCTATTGATAAATCGGGTTTTGTATTTGCTATGAAAATTCAGTGAAATAAATGCTCGCTTAGTAAGAAACCCAGGATTTTTTTTGGCAAAATTTGTTAAAACATTTGATATTGCTTCGAATTTACTATTATTACTTAAATATGTGAAAAAAAGTATATAATTCTTATTTGATCCTCTTAATTATTGAAAAATACTAATTTATACAGCTTCAGATCGTTTTTATATAAAAATTTTTATTAACAATTTTATTCAATATTATACTGAAGATGCTAACACCTGTTAGCGAAATATTGAATAATAGTGTTAATAAAAATTTTTATAAAAATATTTTATTTGAGCCTGACTAAAAAACAGAGGAAGAAAAATTGTAAAAATTTTTATATAAAAACGATATGTAGCTGTATAAATTAGTTTTTTGAACATGTGAAAAAAGATTAAAAAAAACAAAAAATTTGAGTTATCGCTTCACATGCACCCGATATATGGCGGAAAGCGGTTTTCTTAGGGAATTTCTGCCAAAAAGTGAAAAAAATTTGTCCTGATATCGGTCCGATACATAATGAACACCGGATCTTTTTTCAAGATATTTCACACATAATAGCACTACACGAATTTTTGCCACCAAAAAATTAATCCAGTGATAAAAAAATTCTATATAGAGTAAAAATATTTTTCCCCGATACCGGTAAATACACACCCGATATATAGCGAAAACCAGTTTCTTGAAAAATTTCACATATAAAAACAATCTAAACTAAGTTTTGATATAAGAACCGGAGTTTGGGGATAAAAAAAACTCTATTTAAAGTGGAAAAAGTTGTCCCGATATTGGTCCATTTATGTCCGACTTCGAAAATTTCTTACATAAACAAACAAATTAAGCCTTTTCTAGCAAGAGGTTAACCTCGTGATAGAAAAAGCTTCTTTAGAGAAGAAAGTTTTTCTTCGATATCGATCCAGATAGACCCGTTATATTGCGAAAATTATTTTTTACTAAATTCGTACTTAATACCAATACCGAGCTACCTAATTTTAAGCGCCAAAAAGTAGTTGTGGTACTAAAAAACATTCAATTTAATTTATTCATGTTGAATGTGAATCACCTTTTTGCAAGGCAAAAAGTACAGTGAATGGTGTTCGCTGTCCTGAGATGACAGCTAAAATTTTACTAACCAAATTCGAAGATATGGTTATAGACGATATGTATGTAGTTTCAACAGGACGGTACCACTTACCACTCTGCGACAAATTAAATGGCCGTGTTATCTCAAGTGGCGGCGATATCAATTGGTCGGCAAGATCATGCGATTCAATACCAACGGTGTTCAATCACATGAAGACTTCCTTCTCTGGGATTATTTAAAAGAATTTCAATAAGGCAGCAACAACTCAAGAGCTAAAGGCTGAGATAATTTGGCACATTAACTGCATAGAACTTCAAATATGCCGCAACGTTATTCAAATTTTGGACCATCGGACAGAGGTGTGCCATCTAATCGCGGCCATTTGGCCAATATTTGATTTCATGCATAATAGAACCATACCAATATTATCATAGTAAGAGGAATGACAGAATCCTAAATAATTTGTGTTTTATTCAAAATCAACATCGGCCCTTCTTAAAATTTAAGCACCCGGCAGTTTTGTTTGTTGACGTAGCCATTCAACCGGAAGTGCGCTTCATCGCTAAACAAAATTCGTTTATGAAAATCGGGAACAACGGCAATCTCGTTTTGGGCCCATTCGACAAATCTACGCCTTACTTCATGATCGTTTGACTTCAATTCTTGAAATGCCAAACCAGACTGAGAATAAATCACTTGACAGCTGTTAAAACGGTCGCCATTTTGAACATGATTTGATTATATACATCGAAAAAAAAACACCCTTTATATATCTAAGACGATTTTTGAGGAAGCTTGTTTTGTTATAGAATTAAGAGAACTTTAGGTGCTAAAGTGCAAAGCTGGTGATAAAAGATAAAAGTAATTTAAAGACGCAAAATGAAAACTTTCGATATCGGTTCATATATACATATATAGCCTAAATAGACAAAAAAACAGATATACACATATAAATGTGGCTTTTGTGAAGGGTATAATCGATTCGATCCAGCTGAATATAGCACTCTAACTTTTTTTAACTATAAATTAAGAAAAACCCAAGTAGTTTACCTTCACAAATTAAGTATTCACGAGTTTCTACTGAATGTTATCCATCTTCTCTAAGTGGTTTATCTCTTTTTTTATTATGCCAAAAATAAATAAAACGAATTATGCAAACACACACAAGTTAGAGAAAAATTGAACGAGTCTAACATACTATTTGGGATGTTATGTGATAATTTATAAATAAATATTCCAAAGCAGCATAAAAAGATTTAAAAGTCTCTGTTGTCAAACAAACAGACTTCGTTCATTCACACATTCGGACTATTCCGCATACACACTTTTCGTTTAAAGCATTCAGAATTAGCCACTAGACGAATATCATCTGTCTTACATATCAATTAACTTATTTTTATGCCTTTGGTTTTATTTACCGCCTTTACTATGTAAGGTGGCTTACGCTGTCGCAGCAGTGTTCATGTGCATGTGATTAAAAGCGTGCCCATAATTAACAGCAATATCATTTATTGGGTTTGTGGAAAGTGTCGTGAGCGAACACAAAGAATAGAATATTTCAAAATTTTATATTCTGTGATAAGCAAAAGAAAATTTCGACAGCAAACTCTCTTGGAATTATACCAAAATCTACCAAAACCTTTTCATTGTTTCTAACTCTGAAATAATTTAGGAATAAACTTCCTGCTATAAAAACGCAGTTAATATAAATTTCAAAACATGGAATCTCCACCGGAATAAGTCAGACTGGTCTGAAATAAAAAAATAAAAAAAAAATTGCTCAAATTTAAAAAAAACACCACATATTTGTTTTCCTCGCTTATATATTACGCTGAAAAAACAATCCAATCCAATTGTAAAGGGTGTTTTTTTTCGATGTATAGAACTTTAAGTTGCAATAAAACAACGATGGATTATTCGATTGACATGAATTTTATTTATCCGAAAGATAATCTTGTGGCATTACATTTTAAAAATGATTTCTGGCATATGACCGCCACGGCTGGCTCGGATGTAGTCCAATCTGGTCGTCCAATTTTCGATGACTTTTTCCAACATTTGTAGCGGCAATAACACGGCGACTGTTGTCTTCCAAATGATCAAGCATTTGTGGCATATTCGCATAGACCCATGATAAATTTACATAGCCCCACAGAAAGTAGTCTAGCGGTGTTAAATCACAAGATCTTGGAGGACAATTCATGGGTCCAAAACGTGAAATTAGGCGGTCACCAAACGTGTCTTTCAATAAATCGATTGTGGCACGAGCTGTGTGACATGTTGCGCCATCGTGTTGAAACCACATCTCCTGGACATCATGGTTATGCAATTCAGGAATGAAAAAGTTAGTAACCATGGCTCTACACCGATCACCATTGACTGTAACGTTCTGGCCATCATCGTTTTTGAAGAAGTACGGACCAATGATTCCACCAGCCCATAAAGCGCACCAAAAAGTCAGTTTTTCTGGATGTAACGGTGTTTCAACATACACTTGAGGATTAGCTTCACTCCAAATGCGGCAGTTTTGCTTGTTGACGTAGCCATTCAACCAGACGTGCGATTCATCGCTAAACGAAATTCGCTTATGAAAATCGGGAACAACGGCAATCTCGTTTTGCACTAAAAATTGTTATTTCAGGCGCGTTATTCAGGCGGGAGTCTATTCATGATGAATTGCCAAACCAAACTGAGAATAAATCACTTGACAGCTGTTAAATCGGTCGCCATCTTGAACAGTAATGTCAACTTAAAGTTCTATACATCGAAGAAACACCCTTTACTTAAGTCAATCCCAAGCAGTGTCAAAAGTATAGCAAGTGAGGATTTCCTTAAACCAAGTACGTTGCGCTTGTTTTAGCTACCTGAATAACAAGCGCTAGATACTTAATTTCAGTCATATTCAATACCGTTTTCGAATTGAATATTGCTAAAACCCGTACTAAAAAACAAGTACGCTGAGCTTGATTTAAGAACATCGGTACTATTATACTTTCGACACAGGTTGGGATTGATTAAATTATGGAAGGATTGAATTTGTGTTAAGTGTGACGATTATTTATTTGATTCGATGCTTTTGAAGCTTATTTACATATATCCAAATTCGTAGGTTTTTTTCTTTCTGTGTACATGTTGAATCCACTGTTTAAATTCATTCAGTATATGGAGACTTTTTTTTTTTTAATTGTGAAATTGTTCTAGACCGGCTAAATTTATTGTTACTTGGACTTCTTCTGTCCTATGGTCAGGATAAAATATTGCTTTTGCCATTAATAGCTAATATACTGTTCATACATGCAGCAATATTGAAATTATAACAATTAATATCCTGTTCATACATGCAGCAATATTCAAATTATAACAATTAAAGCCATTATTGAGACAAAATTTTCATATAAAAATTACAATTAGCTTATTGGCAATTAAGAGATAATTGTTTCAATAATGAGTAAAATTTATAATGCAACACTGTTAGATTTGTATTAACAGTACCAAATGAACAAGCTTTTACAATAACAGTACATATTGAACACTCCTTGTGAAAATTTGACTAATCAAACATCAACAAAATAAATAAACAAAAAACTAAATTTTTTTTTTAATTTTTTATGATAAAGGGTGTTTTTTTTTCGATGTATAGAACTTTAAGTTGCAATAAAACAACGATGGATTATTCGATTGACATAAGTTTTATTTATCCGAAAGATAATCTTGTGGCATTACATTTTAAATATGTATGACTTCTGGCATATGACCGCCACGGCTGGCGCGGATGTAGTCCAATCTGGACGTCAAATTTTCGATGACTTTTTCCAACATTTCTGGCCGAATATCGGCAATAACACGGCGAATGTTGTCTTCCAAATGGTCATGCGTTTGTGGCACAAGCATGTTGCGCAATCTTGTTGAAATCACATCTCCTGGACATCATGGTTATTCAATTCAGGAATGAAAAAGTTAGTAATCATGGCTCTATATCGATTACCATTGACTGTAACGTTCTGGCCAACATCGTTTTTGAAGTAGTCCGGACCAATGATTCCACCAGCCCATAAAGCGCACCAAACAGTCAGTTTTTCTGGATGTAACGGTGTTTCGATATGCACTTGAGGATTAGCTTCACTCCAAATGCGGCAGCTTTGTTTGTTGACGTTGCCATTCAACCAGAAGTACGCTTCATCGCTAAAAAAAAATTGTGCGCGATACGTATTCCGCACAGAACCATTATTTTCGAAATAAAATTGCACTATTTGCAAGCCTTGTTCACGCGTGAGTTTATTCATGATGTAAATATTGCCAACCAAACTGAGCATAAATCGCTTGACACCTGTTAAATCGGTCGCCATCTTGAACAGTAATGCCAAATTAAAGTTCTATACAGCGAAAAAAATACCCTTTACAAAATAACCAGATATAAACAATAACTTTTTCACCTGTCAAATACTAATTGTCGTAGCAACATTAAGTATGTATGAACACCAAAAATATATTGTCAATTAACTGAATATTGTTTCAATTAAAAAGGCATATGTGAACATGATATAAATGTGACAAATATTACGTTCATCGCATTGGTAAATTGCAGACCAGCATTTCTGATGATGGGGTTATGTGACATAATATTGGTTCAATTTTTCATGACAATTTCAACAACATGACTGAAGTTTCTACATCAAGTAGGACTGCTATATTAGACCAGACCAAAACTTAAACGCCCTTCACAATCAACACGTTTGACACTTATGGCCAAGTTTTGAGTTGAAAATCATATGCCATTTATGTTTAATTTTCATTTAAGCATAAAATTTAAATTTTCAGCAATTTTTTGATCGCAACTTAAATGAACAACTCTGGCCATTTAAGGCTCTTTTATGTTTCATAGATTAATCATATGGTTTTTGTTGCGGATGTGCTTGAAGAGTAAAGAAAACACACGCACAGACGCAAGTAAACGTCAATAAAACATATAAAATATTTTTTTCATGATATTTCTTTTTTCTTATAAAATTTGAACATTGGCATTATATGCGAAACACTATATCATTTGAATGACCACCAAGCGAAGTGTTGCAAGCATTGAATTTTTTGATTGATAATTTTCGACCACCTTTTGACACATATTGGGCGGTATCTCAGTCACAACTTGACGAATGTTGGTTTTTAAGTGCTCAAAAGTTAAATGTTTATCTGAATAACAGCGGTCTTTTGCGTAGCCCCACAAAAAAGTCTAATGGTGTCAAATCGCATGATCTTAGTGTCCAGTTGATATCGACACAGCGAGAAATTACGCGGCCAGGAAATGTCTCTTGCAATAAAGCCATATTCGCTCGAGTTGTGTGACATGTGGCACCGTCTTGTTGAAACCCCATATTCTCCAAGTCGTGTTCTTCAATAGCAGGCAAAAAAAGTCTGTTATCATAAGATCATAAGGCGCCGAATTGAAGGTGACAGTCGTTCCATCGTCGTTTTCGAAGAAGTAAGATCCAATCACACCTTCGGCTAAACTGCGCATCAAATAGTGACTTTTTCTAGATGTAATGGCCTCTCTTAAATTACTTGAGGATTCTCAGAACATCAAATACCACAATTTTGTTTATTAACATGCCCATCGAGTGAGAAATGTACTTCATCGCTGAAGAAAATTTTGTTCGAAAAATCGCCGTCCATCGCCTGTTGTTCAAGCAGCCATTCCACTTATCTACGACGTTGCGATTAGTCAGCTGGCTTCAGTTGTTGTCTGAGAGCTGGACTTTATATGGATGTAGGTATAGATCTAAATGCAAAATACGCCATAATGTGAAGTAAGACAATCCTAATTCCTGAGAACGACGAGGAATCGAAACATTCGGGTCTTCGGCAACACTTTCACTTACAGCGGCGATATTTTCAGCGAAACGATGATGCACAGGCCTTACAATATTTGTAACCGCTCCAGTCTCTTCAAATTTCTTCACAATTTTGCCAATTGCTTGCGTAGTTGGACAATTATGTAAACCATAATCTTCACTTAAAGCACGTTTTGTGGCAGTGGCAGAATCACAATTTTTGTAGTATGTGTTGATAATTTTTAGGCGTTGTGTGACCGTTAATGTTAGACTTTCAGCTGAGAAGAAAAAAATTAGTTTAACAATTTAGTTTGACAGATCTCGGATTCCAGTCCTCTACTTTTGAAACCACGAAATGGATAACCCCTTACAATCAGACAGCTGTATTTTGATTGTAGACAGCTGTATGTGTGCCGCCCAATATGTGTCAAAAGGTGGTCCAAAATTATCTCAAAAGAATCAATGCTTGCAACACTTTGCGTGGTGGTCATTTAGATGATGTACTGTTTCACACATAATGTCAATAGTCAAACTTTATAATAAAAAAGAAATATCATGAAAAAACTATTTTTTATGTTTTTTATTTACGTTTACGTTGGCAACCGCAAAATGGATAACCCGTTATTACAAAATCACATAATCGTTACTGCAAGCGATAAAATGAGTAGCAAAATGTTACGATTAACAGATCTGTAAAAGTCACAGAAACGCACTACAGGTAAATTGATCTTTGTACACCTCTTAAAATTACACATTAATATTCCATTTTCTACCACAAAACAATGCCAGCATTTAAATGAAAAGAAAAAAACCAACTCCATCAATATTTTAAGAAATTGTTGTAGTTTTCTTTATAGAAACTTATCAAATCTAAACTTCATGTACTCGTAAACACTTCTTTATTGCTTGCGTCGTCGATGAACATTTTTTAAATCTTTTTACAAAACAAGAACCATTAGAAATACAAAATACGAATATATTACTGTTTTTAATTTAAATTCAGACACTGAGCTGTGAATTACAAAATTGGGTCCTACGTCTCTCTAGCTACACATACACACATGTGGACAAATGTTAGTATTAGATAAAAACTAATTTCGATGTGATTTGTAGGTGTAGATAGTTCAGACTTTTACACTAAAAGAACGGATGTAGTCGATTCTAGTGCATCCGACACCTTCTTCTTTTTATTCGGCAACAAACAAAGTCTACAACTGCATGTTTTTATAAATTCGAACGAAGTTTTCATTCGCATAAACCAAAAGAACAATAAATAATAAAAATAAATTAATTAAGGTCCAAATATGAACCTTTTCAAAAAGTTTACTGTCTTTTTCAGATCTCTATATGTCGACGACATCTCATTAGTAGACTTGAAAAATTCTTAAAAGTTTGCTTGAAACTTAACTACTTATTAAATAATTCCCATGAACAAAATGAGAATCAGAAATGTTCCAACAAACCTTCAACACAGCAAACATTTCTTTTTCGTTTTGCAACTCTCACTTTTCTTTGCAACCTTCTATACAACGAGTTACCATTGGTTACTACGATTAGCACCAACGAAAGGCGTTGGCATATAGACAGCTGAAAAAGACAGTAAACTTTTTGAAAAGGTTCATTTTTGGACCTGAATTAATACATTTCAATTGGCTCTTAAAGCAAACAAATAATTAAGTTCATATTTTAAAGTTAATTAATTTCTATTATTCGAACTTTTTCTTATATAATTATTTCATATTTACATATGGATGTATATACTCTGAATCAGTGTCAAAAGAAAATAGAAATCAGTTTTATAAGAAAACTACTGGGCTTAGTGGAACTTTTTTTTTCTTTTAGCGGGTAGTTAAATTTTAAGGGTCGATGTTGTATGTTTACGTGTAGTAAACTTCAAGTTTTTTTCTGCATTTCATTTGACATTTCTCGATTTCAGACTAATTCAATTTGTGCCATGAAAAGATACACACTCGAGCAACGAGTTAAAGTTATTCAGGCTTATTATGAAAATGGACGTTCATTATTAAAATGCATTTTTTTTACGGTCAATTTAATCGACCTAAAGGGCATACAATCGGAACAATCGTGCAAAAATTTGAGCAAACCCGGTCTGTAGAAGATGTGAAAAAATCAGTTTATGCTCGAACTGCATAAAATATTGCTGTAATGAAAATATCGCGATAGTGTGGCTGAATAGCCGTCCACCTCAACTCGTGGTCGTGGCCAACAAGTGCATCTCTCACGCTCGTCGTTGAAGAACATTATGCCTAAAGACTTGCATTTACACGCTTAGAAGGTGCAATTGACTCAGCAACTAATGCCTCTTGACTAGTCCAAGTGTCGTCAGTGGTCAGAATGGTGACAGGAAATGGCAACAGTGGATGATGAATTTTCGAAGAAAATCATCTTCAGTGATGAGGCACATTTTCACCTCTGTGGATTCGTCAATAAGCAGAATGGCTGCATTTGGGCGAATGATAATCAAAGAGTGATTATCGAAAAACCAGTACACCCACAAAGATTGACAGTTTGGTGCGGTTTATGGGCTGACGGTATCATATCCCAAAATGAGGCCTGTCAGACATCTACTGTGAATGGTGTTCGCTATCATGAGATGATAATGAACTTTTTTTATGATCCGAACTGGATGTGGTTTTAACAGGACGGTCCCACTTGCCACACAGCTAAAGAAACAATGGCTCTTTTGGGCAACAAATTCAATGGCCGTGTTATCTCAAGACGTGATTTCACACCGTTGGACTTCTTTCTTTGGGGTTCTTTAAAAGAAAACCCAGCAACAATTGAAGAACTAAAGGATGAGAAAGGTTTGGCTTATTAACGGCATAGGACCTCAATTATGCCTCAGTGTCATCGAAAATTTGGACTACCATTTGGCCATTGGGCCGATATTTTGTTGCATGCTCAATTGAACCATACCAATATTATCATAATGAAAGGGAATGATGAAAATTTCCTAAGTAGTTTGCGTTTTATTCAAGATCAACATCGGCCCTTAAAATTTAATCGCTTTTTGTGTATTATGTTTATATACTATATCATGTGCTTACTATTGAAATTCAATAAAAACCGATTTAAAATATATCAAAAAGCATTTCCTTATCAGGTTTTATGGTTTCTAAGAAAACTATATGGCTTAACTTTCTATTGAAATTCACTGAAATCAATTCGCGAATAATTATAAAATATATATAATCGAATGACCTCGTGAACTTAAAAAATATTTTACTAAATCGCAATTGTCATGCAACTATTTTGTTTAATTTATAATCTTCAAAGCGATTTTAAAACTTATAATAATCGACACATGGTCAAACTTTGCAGGATAATTTTGCTAGTCATAAAAAATCTTCAAATTGGTTTTCTGTTAATTACAAAACAAATTGAAGAGAAGTTTTTCTTTTCCTTGTTATTTAAATTGCATTCATTTAATAAATTTTTTATATCTGACATTTGTTTTGTGTTTGACATTATGTTTGCTGGGTTGGCCCTCTCACCAATACTTCTTTATTTTTATTTTTGAACATCACTGCTTTAATAGTCTGAACCATGATACAATTAACAAGGTAGCCTCGTCAGCTAAACCGTTAATCATCTGACTACTTTAGGTTGTCAAGAGATTGCAGAGATGAAAGGCAGCCAAAACGAGATAGCTAATCCGCTTAAGCTCAGTGCATCTCTCTTCTGTAAATGTAGAAGTGGCGTCTTTTTGACAGTTTGCATAAGTTGTGCAAAAACAAAATGCATGTTATTTTTATTGAAGTTGTTCTTATTGTAGCGAAAAGGCTACCTTGTAAGTTGTATCATGGTTCAGACCATTGGCTGCCTTTCATCTCTGCAATCTCTTGACAACCTAAAGTAGTCAGTTGATTAACGGTTTAGCTGACGAGGCTACCTTGTTAATTAATCTTTAAGGGTGGTTTCAAACAAAAACACCTTAAATACATTAAATCGATTAGTCCCGTGAGGGGATCCCGGCACAACCAATTTTTTTTTTTAATTTTGGAGGTCTCGTCGGTCTTATTAATGAAAAATATGTATGAAAAATTAACTTAATTATTTATTCGCAATAAGAGCCAATTGAAATTTATTATTTTAGGTCTAACAATAGACCGAAAACATTGAGGTCTCCTTGGAGTATCGGTCTTTCATTACTCTAGGAAGGAACAAATTTGACAGCTTGTAAAAATTTCGAAATTGATTTTGTTCCCATCCAACAATTTAATTACATATAAAATTGAATACAAATGAGCAGTTTATTTTATGCATACATACATATATGTACGTACGTATGTAAATAGTTATAAGGCAATCTTCTGTTTTCGTTGCCAATGCTACATAGAAGACAAGTATAGAGAACAAAAAGTATTAACAAATAATTATGGACATCTTCTTCCCAGCGTATAAAACAAATATTTATTATTGTTCTTTATATAAAAAGCTTTTAAAATGCTTTAGAACGAAAACAGGCGGGAGTATTAAAAAGACTTTCGATAGAAACAGAAGTGTGCAAGCAAAAAAAAAAAAAAGATAATTCGAATTCTAGTTTAAGCGGTTTACTTAAAAAATTAAATAAATTTTAAAAGATTATTTCATAAAGAAAAACATAAATTAACAAAATGCTAAAATTGTTATTTGTTTTATGTGGTATGGTTGCTTTAATGCAACCAACAGAGGCTTTTAAAGTGGTCACAATACAAAAAGGTGTGTGTGCGTTTGTGTGTAATATGATTTAAAAGGGATATAAATATTAATTGAAATTCAATTACTTTCAAGATGTTCCAGCTATAGATCCTGCCGCCTTAGTACAGGGTGTCCAATCAGCCATTGCTGGCAAATTGCAGCACGTGCAAACTTTGGTTGGTTCGTTGATTGAACAAAAAAAAGCTCTTAAACAAAATGCTTTGAATTCTATACAAAGCACATTGAGTGGTCTTAAGAGTCAGATTGGCAGCTTGGCTGGAAATGTGCCTCCACCATTCGTAATTCGCAAACACATTTACATAGGTGTTCCCAAACCTGCAGCTCCTGATTCCACAACTGCGGTTGAAGTAGATGCTACAACAACCTCAGATTAATTTCCAAATCACCAAAAGCAAAAGAAATTTGCAAGCAAAACGAGTTTTAGTTAAGCATTTAGTTGTATTCAAAATAATATGAAATTTTTTAGACTCATAAAAAACGATTTTTATACAAATACATACATTAAATAAATTTTGTACCTAGACTAGTAGTAGAACAATAAAATACCACCTTAAAACAAGTCAGAAACAAAATTAGTTTCAGCAGTTTTACTCACTAAAGTCAGGGAAATTCTTATGTACATCTTTCTTTAAAAAGGTAAAATTTTCTTGGCCGAAAATGAAGACACTTAAGGAAATTATCTTTTAAGTGATGTTAAAGTTATAAAAGATATTATGTCTTACAAGCAAAGTCAGCACATACAGGGTGTCCCGTCACTTAATGTCCAAGCTAAAACTAGTGCTCGGCCAAGTGGTGACTGCTCACAGAAAAATCATAAAAAATCTATATCGCGTAGTTTAGAAAGTATTGTCATATTGAAAAAAAAAAATCCTCCTGTGATGATCTGTTCATTCCTGTGATCACAAATCTTGAATTTTAAAATTTTTTTCCACTGATAATATAGCCAGTTTTCGTTTGGAACGGTTGTTCAAAGCGCTCGCAAATGGCAAAAAATACATAATGCTTGGAACACAACTGGGACGAACGACGAATACGCCGGCTAAAATTCGCTGTGTAAATTCGTCGTATGAAGCACAATAACCACGAAAAACAAAAACATCTGTTAAATTGATAAAGTTGTTTATTGTTTGTTCAAAGATAAAAAATTAAATGAATCAAAGAATTTAAAATTTGGTAAAAATAATGAACATCATGTTCATTATGGTAAAAGCCGCTTTGCTTGTACGTAAACATTATAATTTCACTTATATCCATTTTCTCAGTTTTTTTTAATTTTATCTTATTATAGTTGAACAGCTGATGCGGTGACCATATTATGAAAATTGGTTGTTAAAAAATTTAGCATTGCCAAAAACAAGAAATTAAACACTACAAACATGTTTCATAGTCTAATATGTTTGCTTTTTATTTTAAATGCAAAAAGTTAAAGCTTAGTACTTAAAATAAAAACTATTAAAGCAAAAATTAACTGTTTTTACTAAAACACTTGAAAACTAAAACCAAAATGGCCACATGTTACTGATTTGTTCGTCGTTCGCCGGCGTAAGAAATAGAAATAAATCTATTTTAAGTTCGCCGCGTACAACGAATTTCGACCGACGCTGCGACTGTGTACATTTTCATATACACCAATGTGTTTTACTTTTGACGGCGAATATTCGGGGCTAAAAATTCGTCGTTCGTCCCGGCATAATGCATAGCATAATGCTTTAACGTATAAAGATGGGATCACACGATTGCCGCAATGCACCAATTTTACACAATTTTTATTGGGCTGAATTGGAGCATAATAAAAAATTTGTCCCAATCAAATTCTCTGCAATCACATGATTGTGACATTGTACTGAAATTTTATTGTCGCAAATTACCGCAAAACAATTATTAATTGCCGCATTATAGTCACACGATTGTTATATTATATGTCAACTCTGAGAAACAGCTGTTGTAGCTGAGGACAAACTTTGTTTTCCCAAAAAAAAAAAAAAATTATTAAATGTTAAAAATATGGTTTGTTCATTAAAAAGAGAGAAAATTGCTTCGGCTATGCGGACTGAAAAAGCAAAAAATGAATAGTAACAACAATTGAATTTTACTGATTGAGAAGCAGAAATCATGTTTGGAAGACGCGTTTAAACAATTTTGAAACTAAATACAGTATTTATCGGATATAAGAACATCTCATATAAGAACAAAACGCTTATTAGAAACATTTGCAAAAACACCATGTCTTTTTAGTGTTTTTTCTAACAAAAAAGTTTCACATAAGAAAAACGCTTATAAGAAAAAAACTGATAAAAGAACATTTTTCTTGAACACCAAAACCACAAAATGTATAGAAAAAAAATTTATATAAGAAATTTTTAATGGCAACACTGAATTTATGTAGTTTGCATGGACAACTCTGTTTTCTGACAGTTTTACAGCAACAACAACGTTTTTTTTTACTTTTAGTGCTCATGAGAAGTTTTCGTTTCTTGCCTCGTAAATAAATAAATAGTACAAAATGAATTATGTATGTATGTACATGTATTTACTACATATAATTTTTTTTTCAAATTGAAGTTGTCTAGTTTTTTTATATCTATTTACTAAAGGGGTTAATAAAATAAAAGTTGATTTGTTATTTTTCTGTTTACATACATACATCTACGTATATACATACATAAAAAGGTAAAAAGCTCGTATATTCATATAAGAAACAAATGCCTTATGGCCATAGCTACTTATATAAGAAATAAGTTTCTTATATAAAATAATTGTATATAAGAAAGAAACGCTTATAAGAAAGTTTTTTCGTGGATTTTCAAGTTTCTTATATCCGATAAATACTGTAAATGTATATTATGGCGGGCATTGTCTTCTTTGGTTGCCGCATGAGAACACAATAAATATTGGTGCATTTTTAGAATTTTTATTGGTGAATAGTTGTATGTCAAGTGTTCACACGGTTGTCGCATCAGGGTTGTATTTTATTGGGACAAATAGGAACAACATTCGTTTTGGTTGCCACATGAGCCAATAAATTGTGCTATCACACGATTGGCACACAAAATGTAACAAAAATTGGTGCATTGCGGCAATCGTATGATCCCATCTTAAAACACTAATAGGCGAAATAATAACTGACCATGACTTTGCCATGAAAAAAAATCAACATTCACTAATATTTTATAACATAAAAACGCCAAAAAAAATAAATTTTATTATGACCAGGCAAGTTCTATGGGACTCCTTGCAAGTCATTGATTTCGGAGTAACAAATAAAAAGAAAGTAAATGAATCTAACGGGTTATCCAATTCGTGGTTTAAAAAGTATAAGACTGGAACTCGAGACCTGTCAAACTAAATTGTTAAACTAATTTTTTTCTTTCAGTTGAAAGTCTGACATTGACGAAAATGGATCGCTTAACGTCACACAACCCATAAAAATTATCAAAATATACTACAAAAATGGTGGTTCTGCCACTGCCACACATCGTGCTTTAAGAGCAGATTATGGTTTACATAATAGTCCAACTACGCAAGCAATTGACAAAATTGTAAAGAAATTTGAAGAGACTGGAGCGGTTACAATTAAGATCGTGTAGGATAAAACTTTGTTGCTTTGCGTGACGTTTATAACTTTGAAAGAAAAGCGTAAAACAAAAAGTGTATGTCACAACAAAAACTTTGACAAGACCCGCGCATTGTTTGTTTATCAATAAAATATTGAAGTTGTATATTTTATATGTTCTTTTATATATGTATGTACTTATGTATTTGTAGTTTTGTTTATTATATTTTTCAAATGAATTTATTCATTAAATTTATAAAATTTATTTATTTGTTTTGAATTTTTTTTGATTTCTGTTGACGCCAGGAAAAAGTAGAAGAAAATGAAAGCAGCTAATTGCCAAAGCTCGAAAAAAGATGAAAGATGCCCAACTTTTTGCTTTGCTTTGCGTCAAATAAAATTTATGTGACAAGTGCCATATAAACATGTACATTTAGCTTAAATGTCAAAGCGTGTATGTAACGTAACGCGAAGCAAAAGTTTTATCCGACACGGTCTTTATCGTTTCGCTCGTTCCGCTGAAAATATCGCTGCTGTAAGTGAAAGTGTTGCCGAAGACATGAGTGTGTCGATTCCTCGTCGTTCTCAGGAATTAGGACTGTCTTACTTCACATTATGGCGTATTTTGCATTTAGATCTACACCTTCATCCATATAAAGTCCAGCTCTCGCACAACAACTGAAGCCAGCTGACCATTCACAACGTCGTAGATACGTGGAACCGGTGCTCGAAAAAAAACACCCTTTATGTATATGCTGCCAAGATGCAGAGCAAACTGATTTTGAAGAAATTTGCATTAATATAAAACAAAAAGCGTTACTTCATCAGCCAGACAAGAAACGTATATATGTATATTGATTGCTCAAAAATATAGAAACATATAAATTAATATCATACATGCAGCACCGAGTTTGTATTTAATATATACATAGCTATTATTAAGAAACTTGAATTGTAAGGAATAATTTTTATGTTCTCTTGCTAAATAAATTATATTTCCAGTCGGCTTGTTTCACAAAAGACAAACTGCTTGGACTAAACGTTTCACGAGGGCCGTAAATTGGCGTTATCTGACAACATTTATGTATGTAAAATAATTTCTAATACAAAACTAGTTTCTATATAAAACAAAACATTTTGAACATGTTTTAACTCCTAATTTTATGCTAAAAGTGTGACTAAACACAAAATGTAAGTGAGTACTATATCTTTTTTTTGCTTTTATCTGCAAATATTTATTGTCTGTTGGAATTTAATGTGCAAAGTCTTGGCTGAAAGAAGGTTATCTCGTAAAATGCATATATCCTAGCTGATTTTTAGAGATATCAGACCCGCAAGAGAACAGAAACAATTTCCATGCCCCATACTAAAGTTACAAATCTACAAAACAACATGCATACCCATATAAAGGTGACTGTCGTGAAGGGTATATAAGATGCGTTTTAGCCGCATATAGTACTCTTACTTGGTAAAATTAACAAACCCACACTTGCTAAGTATTAGCCTGTCGTCTTTCTTTGCAGCTTCTTTCTATGCGTTGCTTTTACTCAAGTTGTTTGACAAGTTGTACCTGTTTAGTTATTCTAAGTTTATGATAAATCTCTCTTAAGATTTGTGTTGCGTTGAGCCATCTCAATGACCGCTGTATAACAAACTTGTTAGTTTTTGCGCAAAAATAACAAAGAGTAGAAAGATGGGAAATAAATAAAGGTGTGTGTGTGTGTGTGTATTACCCCAGTCGGAAACTAAATTAAATTTAAGCTAACTTAAAGCTAACTATATCACAACAGATACTGTTTGAAGCTTAGATTACTTTTCAATGAAAACAACTCACTATTTTGACATTGCGATGTCCTCTAGGCAGCAGTCAATAGTCCGGCGCCGCATTACTTTTCAGCTTAACTTAAAATTAGCTACTTAAAAGATAGTGTACCCTGGTTTGGTGGTGATATTTTATTTTATTAAACTGTATTTCTAGTAGAGTTGTGCTCGTGCGTTTTTTTTTTTTTTTTTTTTGATCAAGTCACACAAACTCATAATCAGAATATTTTTCCTCATGCACGACAAATTTTTTGGGCCTCACGTCAAGCACGCTCACGAACGTGCATTTTTATGCACAAAAAACGAAAAAACATTCTCACGAACAATCACTTAGGGATTATTGCAATCCTGTCTTCGTTAAAGACATGGAGATGTCACATAAATATGAGCTTCTGTCAGTAGAACAATGTAGCATGTATAACCTTGGCTTAAGGCGACTTATGTTGTTATCGCTTGAGAAGACAGGCATATCATTCAGTTACGTAAAAAACAGAACAACCTGCAACGTTTACAATTCCTAGTTAAGTTTCAAACAAACTTTTAAGAATTTTTCAAGTCTACTGATGAGTTGATTAGCACCAACGAAATGTCGTCGGCATATAGACAACTGAAAAAGACAGCAAATATTTTTTAAAAAGTTTCATTTTTGGACCTAAATTAATACATTAGCTACTTAAAAGATAGTGTACCCAAAAACAGTTCTTCAAGCTGATGCTGGTTCGGTGGTGATATTTTATTTTATTGAATTGTACTTCTAGTAGAGTTGTCACGCAAGCTCACGATCAGAATATTTTTCCTTACGCACTTTCACGCAAGACAAATTTTTTTGGGCAGCACAAAGTTTTTTTTAGTCACACAATTTCACGCACGAAAAACTTACTCACGAACAATCACGTTTGCATTGAAACAAGGACATTTTGGCGCTTATTGCGGATTGCTTAGGACTATTATTGAGGATTATTTCAATGCTGTCTTCGTTGAAGACAAGGAGATGTCACATAAATATGAACTTCTGTTAGTAGAACAGTGTATCGTGTATAACTTTGCTTTAAGTCGACTTATGTTGTTATCGCTTGAGAAGACAGGCATATCATTCAGTTACGCAAAAAACAGAACATCCTGCAATGCTTGAAAAGTGGATTTTCACCCGCTGGCATTTCATAATGCTATAGTTGGTGTTACTATTTAGTTTTATGCATGATGCAGTTTAACTTTCAATTCGACTGTTTTCCGAACTATTTTCTTTTGCAATATACAGTATTTTTCGGTTAGTTGCACATCAAAATTTGCACAATTTTTTGTTCAATTAAGCGGGGAACCAATTAGCCGATACCCGTGTAATTGAACAATTCGTTCAATTATAAGAACTCTATTTAATTGAACAGTTTGTTCAATTACAGAAATCACGCATAATTGGAACTATGAAAACTATGATTAAAAGAAAAAAGAAAAACTATGATTAAAAGAAATCGCATATGTGCACTTTAAGTTTTTCAAAATAATTTTTTTTACCTTAAACGAAAAAAAAATGCAAGTAACAGCAAAAAATGTACATATATGTGTATAGTAGAGATGCCACCCAGTGTTTTTCACAAATGATGTCAAATATGTATGTGCAAAAATGCCAGATTATTTTTCAATGCAATTAACCGGGTAAAAGTAAGAGGAAACTTATTTTTGATGACATGAATTTTGAACGAATTAAGCGGGAAAATCAATTAACCGGGTTCAATTATCCGAGGAAATTCACATGGTGTTCGTATGCAATATTTTTTTTGCCCGATCATGTGGTTCAATTAAGCGTGGAAACCAATTAACCGAAAAATACTGTAATACTTATCCATAAAATCATTTAACATTTGATCATACAGAACTGGAGAGTTGCCGCATCATATCTACATATATACATACTACGTTTATACGTAGCCTATTCACAAATAAAAATTATTCGCAAACAAATAACTCACTGTTTATGTGTCAATGCGAATGCAGAAAATTTGTATTTTTTAGTGAAGCCAGATGGTAAAAATGTAACTAATTGGTAACACTGTTAAGCACAACATGCATATGTTCAGAAAAAGACGTGATTACTAAAATAATAATGGAGGCACAAAAAATTATGATGTTTCTTACAATTCAATTAATGCAGAAAAGCCACGAAATATTGCAAGAACGGTTCAACAAAAGGCATGCAACTTTTGTAATCGCTAGTGAAAGAAGAAGGCGCAGACTTGCTTTCGTGCAATTTTTAGTAAATTATTTCCTTTCTGTTATATGATTGTACGTGTGCCACATGGAAGAAAACTTTAAAACCGAAAAAAGTGGCAACTTTTTGTGTTTTATTTGCGAATAGCATTTTAATCAGTACTTGTTTTCGTGACATAGCTATTCACAAATAAAAATTTTATTTACTATCTATACGCCAAATTCTTCTATTCACAATAATTTTATTCGCGAATAAGCAGTACGTATAAACGTAATAATAGTTTGCTCTTCTAACAATTCATGTACTCTTTACTTTGTGATTTTTCTAAAATTTAATCACGCGTGGCACGACATTTTCACAACAACCGCACATCAGACATCTGCAACAAGTACAACATTTTCGGGTTTGCATAAACACGCACTCTGATTTTTATGATCTAATTGTTTTTATACGGCTCGTTTCAAACAATCAGTTCAACGCACTTAATGTTTTATGCCAACATGAATGTTACAACCGTGTCGCTAAGGGCATGTGTCTTATTTTGTATCAATGCTAACATGTTGTTAGTGAAATAAGTGGTTTGATCACATGTAAAAGTAATTCTCTACTCGGTGTTTTCTTGTATGTATTGGCGTTATCAAACTATATTTAAAATAAACTATCTATATATTATTTAACTGTGAACTTCTTTAAAGTTTAAAATGGAACAGCGCCCAGAATTTATTTCCGAACAACTGCTAACCGCTTATGTGCATATAAGTGGCTCGGTTGTTTTTGATTTAATTACGATCAAGTCATATGCACAAAACAATTTTGCAAAAAGCAAACTGTGTACCAAAAAGACATTTTGGTTCTATACAAATCAGTTCGAGTAAAATGTGGCGAAAAAAACTTACACTTGTTGCGGCATTTTTTTTTTTTTTTTTTTTGAGCACAAAAAGCAAACAAGCATGATACAATTAACAAGGTAGCCTCGTCAGCTAAACCGTTAATCAACTGACTACTTTAGGTTGTCAAGAGATTGCGGAGATGAACGGCAGCCAAAACGAGATAACTAATCCGCGTAAGCTCAACGCATCTCTCTTCTGTAAACGGAGAAGTGGCGTCTTTTTGACAGTTTGCATAAGTTGTACAAAAACAAAATGCATGTTATTTTTATTGAAGTTATTCTTATTGTAGCGAAAAGGCTACCTTGTTAGTTGTATCATGCAAACAAGCATGTGCCTTAAATTCAACTTTAGTAAATATGTTGGCTCGATCATACTTGTCGCAGTTGTCTGGCACTCGTGATTGAACGATTTCGTTATAGAATGCTGTGTGTTTGTTGCTCATTTTGTTTTTGCTCTACATTGTTTTTATTATCGAGTATATTCGATCACGAATGCCAGAATCCGGCCCCTGGTCTACTTTATATTCTCTTTTTGTTGCGTTTATTTTATTATTTTTGCACTGTCGAGTTAGCTGAACTCGAACCGCAGAACCTCATAACTGTTGAGTACCCTTTCAGCCATCGTAAAAATTAGAACGAATGCAGCAAAAACCAATTCAAAGAAAGAGTCAACTATATAAGTGTGTATATTATTATATACGGTATTTGGATTAGTTAGAAATCGCGTGCACAGAAGTTAACTTGAAGCTAGTGCATAAAAGCTAACTATTTTAGTTGTAGACTACTAAATGTCCGACAGGGACTATATGCACCCATACATAAACTAAAATTTGTGAACACAAAACAATTTTAACACATTTCTCGTCTACACAGTCTACTGTACTCTCTATGTTCATAGTTCGTGTGCTAAATCTTTTTTACTGAAATTTGGTTTTTATGATTAAGAATATTTTCTTGAAGAAGAATTAGTTTGAAACCGAACGCCGGACAATAAAGTTGTATAAATTGAAAATCAAATCGTTGAAGACAAATTTAAATAGTACATAAAATGCGGCTCTTGTCCATGTTTTTAGTCAGTCTCTGCATAATTATGCAACAGCAAAAGGTTGCAGCCAAACCCTTCATTTTCAAGCTTTTTGTGCCACAAGGTAAGAAAATGATGTTTGACTCTTGAGAAAAATAACTTACCACAAAAAAGGAAACAAGCTTGTTTGTATAAAAATTGTACACTTACAAGGCTGACACTTGCAATAAGAAAAATAAAAGCTACTTAAGAATATAATTTATCCGGCTTTAGACCTGGGAATGACTGTAGTAGTGTGCTGTTCATGAACGAACTTGTTCTTTTGGACAATTTATTTCACTGCACAAAGTGACTCTGTTCAGTTCGGCTGTTCATTTCCGTTCTTTTTGTTCACCTCTTCTTATTGTTCTGCTGAGAATCCGTTCAATTCTGGCAATTCTGGCATTCGTGGTCGAATTAACTCGATAGTGAAAATAATGTGAAGCAAAAACAAAACAAGCAACAAACACACAGCATTCGATTACGAATACCGGAAATCGTGCCCAGTTTTTCTGATTCATTAGCTCCATTCATTCACAATTATTACTCCGTTTGTTCATTTCATACACATACATACACACATGTATTGACAAGTTTTACCAGCAATAGATTTCAAAACTACACTTAAGATGCAATCGAAATACCCGATTTATTTGAAATTACAGCCAGTATCAAATTTACGTTTTATTTTGTAAAAAAAAACTCCACAAAAGGACATGTTCAGGATTTATTGTGTCCAGATTATCGAGATGGTACTGCCTATACCTACATTCTGGATCATAATTAATAGAAAAATTTATTGAGCAATATATAAAATTGATTTTAAATTTTTTATACCAAAACATTTTTTTTTATTTTTTATATAAATAAATAAATACAGAACAGGGGGCAAATCACCGCATTCGAAATCGAGTGCTTTCTCATCGAAATGCTGTTAACGTGGATCACAGGACTCGTTATCGAAACGCATCTAATCGATGTTGTACTCGATTGTTACTACACTATCGAAAACAAATAAACTTTAGCTTTTAGCAGCAAAACAAATAAAATAGCAAAGAAGCGAAAAAAATTAAAGAAATAATATAAAAAATATAAATTTTATTTGTTTTTAGGGAAAGTGAATACCAAGAAAAATATTTTCCACTAAGTAGTGTATTTCATTTGTTACATTTTTCACCGCTATGTACACACGATGAAACATTTAGTTCTAATCTTTTGCTTTAAACTCACAACTTACTCAGTTTCTGGCAATGAAAAAGGATTGCTTTTGTCACAAATGTTCCTTCTTATAATGGCAATATTAGACTCGTCCTCCTACTCATTTATCTTGAAGTTTTTCACCAATTTATTTATATTTTGTTTTTCGTTTTGTTTCTTTATTGTCAAATGCGTACTGCGATGTAAAAAATAGTAGTAGACAATATTAATTGCGATCGAAGACTGTAATCCAAAAAATTGCAGCCGTCGAAATATTTGTACACACGAAAGAAGACTCGATTTCGAATGCGGTGATTTGCCCCCAGACTGCAAAATAAATTTAAAAAGCTCATAAAAATTAGTTGCGTTTAAGTTTCACGACTTATAAAAAATAGTGAAAAAAAATTGGTCAAATATCGAATTTAGATGACGAGCTGTAATTCTGCAACTACAGGGTCCGCCATCTAACGTTTTTTTTTCAACTAGTGCTTATTTCGTGAATGGCTGATTTGACAGATAATTAGTTTTATCCTTCCGCTGAACGTATGTATATGGTTGTGTATACGCTTCGCTAAGTGGGCCTGCGATCGACATGCAGAAGATGCCGATTTTTCCACACAAAAAAATCATCTTTTCAGATGAAGCTCATTTTGATATGGCCGGGTATGTAAACATGCAAAATTGTCGCAATTGGGGCACAGAAAACCCGCACGCATACATTGAAAAGCCGACACACCCAAAACGAGTCACAGTTTGGTGCGGATTTTAGTCCAGAGGCATAGTTGGGCCACTTTTCTTCGAAAAATCTATTATAATCGTTACAGTCAATGGCGATCGTTATCAGGCCATGTTAAACGAGTTTATGTTCACAAAAATTGAAGGGGAGATTATTGGCAACATTTGGTTTCAACAGGACGGCGCTACGTGTCACACAGCCGAAGCTACACTCGATGTTTTGCGCCGTTTTAAAAAAAAAAAAAAAACGTTATTTGGCGCACCCTTTAGTATGCAAACGTTGATAAAAAAAAAACATTGCTCTAAAATGGTTGAGAAATATGGAAAAGATGAATTAAACGTGTAAACAAACTACCAAATACAAAGAATTGTTTTGTTTGCTTTTGTATCTACAAAACGGTATTTTAAAAGTAGGGGCGGTCAAGTTTCATTTAACACCAAAAAGTAAATAATTTAGTTTTTTTAAGAAAAACAAATAATTTACAACAAAAACCTACCAACAATACGCATACGAAATAAATATAACAAAAATAATAATCACCATTGTTGGACTGTTGTTAGGTTAGGTTAATTGGAAGTGTTTGTTTGCCCATGTCTTGCGACATACACTTTAGCTACTATAGGCTCGTTGTGCGCTCTCTGGATTTAACCATGAACACTTTGACCCATAGGTCTATAGGAACTATGTGTTATTCACAAAATTCCTTAATTTCCTACAGCATATGCCCCGTAATTGGATTATGGCTGCTAAGGCGTCGCTCCCAAGCTATCGGGACTGTATTTGTGAGGAGGCGGGGCACTGGCACAAATAATGCTATAATGTCTCGCTCTCCTTCCCACATTCTTAACCTCATAGGAATATCGGGAGGAGAGGAATACTCTCGATATTCCTATGAGGTTGAGAGTGACCTGTCATAGTTGAGAGTGACCTGTCATAACTCCCTTTATTCTACTTAATTTGGGCTTGGTAAGCCTTAGCAGTACCCCTGTTTTTTCCTCATCTGAATCTTCTCATAGAGTTTTTTGCATTGATTGCCACGGTTTCGTTGTTGCAGAGAATTAAATGGACTCTATGTGTCCAATTCTTTAGCTCAGACTTAACTGCATCGAAAGGTTTCACGCATACGAAGCTTAACTCTCTTCCTCTTGAAACAAGTTTGCTCTCTCATCTCCCGTTATTCCCGTATGCCCTGGCACCCATACAATGCGCAGTTCATCATGAGTCCAGTAATTGTTGATAGCGTTTTGCAATATCAAACGGTTTGCAATTTAATACTTTCAGCTGAGATCGCTCGAAAGGCCATTCCCTAATACACTCCGTAATTGCCCGAATTTCTGCCCTAAAAAACTGTGGAATAGCTTGGCAGACAGAATAACAGTTTCGTGGTATTTTCTTTGTAAACACCAAGTCGTGTTTTTCTCCTCGCCCTTGATCCATCCGAGGAACCATGAAGCCGCATGGGTATCTGGTTCAAAGGGTCGGTCGACGAGAACTGGAAGTCAGGAATAAACGTTTCGCAATCGGGGTCTAGTCAGGTCTCCGGTATGTAATCTGACCTCACATTTTCCGTTATAAGCTCGCCTATGGATGTAAAGATTTGTTGATGATGCGCTTCACGTCCCCGATCTATTCACTCACCCATCATCTTTAATCGTTTCGCTGTAAGAGCCACTCCATATTTTATATGAATTTCGTTTGGCTTAACGGATAATATTGCTTCCATCGCTGTTGTTGTTGTCGGTTTGAAAGCTATACTTATACGAAGGCAGCAGGTTCTTTGAACTTTCTGCTCTTTGAAGTATCTATATAGTGTTTTTTTTTATATTTCATCGACGTCTACCACACTATAGAAGCATATCCAGTGTATCATCTTTGGATTCAGCCCCCTTTTTTTGTCTATGGCTCGTTTACTGGTTGACCAACACATATGACTCTTTCTCCTGTGCATTATTTTCATTTTAATTTCCGATCCAGGATGACCCCAAGATAATTCACCCCATGAGAAATATTTATTGTCCTTCCTAGAAATCGTGGTTTCTCAACCAACTAAACCTTTGATTCACTTTCGGTCTATATATAACTTTTTGATTTAGCAGATTCAATTTTAATTACTGCTTCTTTTCTTAACGTTTGATGCTTGGATGGAATTTTCGAATCTCTAAGAGCAACTGGTTTCAACTGTATGTATTATCACTGACCTGAAGAGATTCAAGTCTATGAAGAAGAACCATATAATGATAATACACAAAGTTTTAACTGTGTGTATTAACACCAAAATGAAGTGGTTCAAGTCTGTGAAGAACAAGATTTTGAATCCGGGATATATTTAATTTCCGCATTGTGAAAACATTGGGCCAGAGCAGACGAAGAAGTTGAAATTTAAATTTTGTTCATCTAATAGCTCCTAAGGTCCAAATAAAAACCCTTCAATGTTGTAACTTCATAAACCTCTTGTTTAGTAAAGTCTTCTCAGCAACTTCATATAGGTTAAATTATTCATTCACACGAGATGAGACATTTCTACATAAAGTTTAAATTTTAGGATTAAGATTAACGATACCTTTTGAAGCAGCTTATGAAATTTCATGAGAATCGGATATATCGTTTAGGAGCTGCAGATTTAATTCGATTGTATTAGGTCTCCAACTTTGTGTCGGAAATTTTTTCTTCCATGTTTGAATGAAGGGGCCAAAAAGCCTACCGAGTTTGTTAAAAATTAACCAAAAGGGTAGGTTAAAGATGGTGTCATACACATCTTAAGAGTCAAATGGACCATTTAGTACCACAAGGGCAACGCTCGTAGAGAACTTCGAATTACAGAGAGTGAATAAAAATTACAAGAAAAACAAAAAATTTCCGCAACACTCTTGCTTTGTTGATATCTAGTCAATTTACTAAATCAAGTTTTATTGTTTTTTATTTATGATTCTTTTATTTCGGGCTGCCACTGCAACTATTTATAATAGATGCAAGGAATACAAGACATTCTCTTTGTGAGAAGTAGTAAATAAGTGAAATTACTATGAACCCAACACGTACACAACACTTTTGTTAAAATTGCTATTTTAATTCAATTACACTAATGTTAATAAGCATTTTCTACTTTGTTTCGCCTGCAGCGCCAGCACGGGCCGATAGTTCCAGCTCAACATCATCGTCCTCCTCATCTGGCTTCGATTTTAGCAGCATCATAGCTACAAAATTAAATCTGCTGACAAGCCTTTTGCGCACAAGTGTTTCAGGTGGTTTTAATTTCGGTTTTAAGAAACTACTGCCCACAACTCAGGTTTCATCCACCAGACGGCCATATACTTCAACAACAATCAAAACTCCTGTAGATGAGTTCGAGCCTGACTCAACTAGTGAATCAAATTTGAAAACAACAACTTCAAAAACATCTACCACAACAACATCAAATAAAAATGACAAAACCACAGATGCAGAGGACTTGGGCGAATCAATTGATACTAATGACAAAGGCGATGTGCCTACTCCAAAAGTACCCATTGAGAAAAATACAACTGTAAGCCGCGACTCAAAAGTAACTACAGAGAAAACTGTAGCAGAACACAATAATAATGTTAACGTTGGAAGCACAAGTGTGGAACTTGGTTACGACTACACCACCTCTGATGAAACCACTGTTAGAAATCAAGCTAAGGCAACTACTATGGAACAAACTAATACTAGTAATGTTAACAACGGTTACGATTCTGCCACTTCTACAGCAACCACTTTCAAACCAAATGGCTACGGCTATTACACACCACAAAACGGTGATGGTTACTCAAATCAAGCTATGAGCGAAAATGAAATCTCTAATGAAGTTATGGCAATTAACAATCAATATTTGCCCGCCTTTTAGCCACTCAGATCTTTTTAAGTTGGATTATAGACTGTAACTGCTAACTTGACGACGTATTTAAATGTGGAACTATGTATGTGGTTACTTTCTATGTAAATTTAAGTTGCACTTAAATACAGTTTCAGTTTTTGAGTTTTAACTAATTGTCCTCATTTAATTGCGATGCAAATATGGCTACTCATATTATGTATGTAACCATTCAATAAAACAGCTGCTTTTTATTAGAAGAGCAAAATGTTTTTTAATGAAAGAAATTATATTTTATTTCTAATAAGTCACACAACATAGTTAAATAGATGTGTGTGAAGATAAATTTTAAAATTTTTAACCACGGACACAAACCTTCAAAGTTAACAGACCTCTGTTAACGTGATAACATGGCTCTGTTAAGCCCGAAAATTCAAATTTTTATAAAAAAAATACATTTAAAACAAAAATTTAGAAAAAACGTATTGTTAATTAACACCAACTAATATTTTCAAATTGAATTTTAATGAAACGGAGTCACAAAAGTGTCAAACGAAGTCGCAAATGAGGAAATTAAAAAAAAAGGACTTTGGTCCTTTTCTCGAAAACGGTAGGAGATGGTCGAAAGAAAATTAATGGACATCGTTTTAGAGCCCATCTAATATAATGTCCAATAGTCAAAATGTTTGAAGCTGCGTTTTTATGAAAAATATAAGCATTTTTAAAAAAACGACCCCTGAAATTTGAAAAAGGACTTTGGTCCTTTTTTTTAAAAAATGCTTATATTTTTTACAAAAACGCAGGTTCAAGCATTTTGACTATTGGACATTATATTAGATGGGCTCTAAAACGATGTCCAATAAATTTTTTTCGCCCATCTCCTACCGTTTTCGAGAAAAGGACCAAAGTCCTTTTTTTTTAATTTCCTCATTTGCGACTTCGTTTGACACTTTTGTGACTCCATTTCATTAAAATTCAATTTGAAAATATTAGTTGGTGTTAATTAACAATACGTTTTTTCTAAAATTTTGTTTTAAATGTATTTTTTTTATAAAAATTTGAATTTCGGGCTTAACAGAGCCATGTTATCACGTTAACAGAGGTCTGTTAACTTTAAAGGTTTGTGTCCGTGGTTAAAAATTTATCTTCACACACATGTTAAATAGATCATAGCATTCTGTTCTACAAAATTCACAACTTTTTGATATTTTTAATTCTTTCGCCGTCGGAAGGCTACACTATCCGCGGGGAACATAGGCTATGTTTAGTTTGACCACGCCCATTTTTCCGCCTACAAATTTTAAAATGCTCAAGGCGGATAGATAGGGTTTACCTTGTCTTTCAAATGCTCAATATGGATTTGTAAGAATGTGAATGGACCTCAAGCTTGAAAAAACATTTAGCATTTTCATTTTAAAACTAAAAAGGTCGACAATTATTAAGAATGTAAACATTTACCCCCCCCCCCTACTTTTACGCCCACCTCCATAACTTATCTAGAACGGATAATGAATAGATCAAATTATTCCAAATTTCTTTCAATGGTTCGCAATACACAACATTTAACTGAATATTTTAATTTCATTGAACTATTACATTGTATGTAATACATTTATATTTTCTTTTCTTGTTTTAGATTAAAATGTCGAACGCTGGTTTTTTACTTGCAATTTATTTTTTCCTTGTTTAACCTTCTGACAGTGCATTCAGTTGCGTTTACTTTACACAGGTACTTTGCGTTTGGTAATTAAATTGTAGTATTGCCATTTTTTGGAAATAAAACAGTAACAAAGTTTTGCGCTTTTAGTTGATGTATGACTGGAATAATTTTTAGCGCATATTTTCTAACATAAATTAAAAATGTATTTTGAGAGTATTTTTTTGAAATACAAAATACTCAAGAGCTTAGTATTTAAAATACAAATACATTCGTGAGACGTATTTAAAATATAAATACAAAATACTTATTTGTATTTTAAATACGTATTTCAAATACATGTATTTCAAATACTGCCCAACCCTACGCACCATGTAGAGACGAAATATGTATTTCTCAAGAAGTTCGGCACGATCTTAAACAACTGGTGCCAAAAACAGATATTTTTATTTTATTCTAATCTTTGGTACCAGAAAGTTGTTCGAATAATAAAATAACTTTACTAAAGACCAAACACAAACTTGTTTTGACTTCGGATATCTGAGAGTCAGAAGGATTGACTGTGAAGAGTATTTATGTAGCACTCTTACTTGTTATAATTACTAATAATAGAACATGCTCTAATTAAAAATTGTACTTATATTTCAAAATCTTTAATAGAGGCATTATGTTCTTTTCAATAAAACACTAATATTTTGCTTAATACTGAACAGTGATACTTCTGTTTAGATAATACTACTGGTACTTCTGTTTAGATACCAAATTAGGAAAAAATTTTTAACAAGCGCACAACATTTGCTTGTTGTAAGTGATCGTAAGAATGATATCTATTAGTCTCTTTTTTTTCTTGAGTAAATTAGAGTATAAACATTTTTTTAAGTTTTCTTTCAATTACCTCGTGGTTGCCATAAATTGAAACAGGAGCGAAGCTGGAAAAACGTCAAAATACAAGAGCTTCTGTGAAGAAAAACGTCAAACGTCATTTTAGTGCTTTTTGATGAAAATTACATCAAAATGACGTAAAATCGTCATATCTAACACCCTTGATAACCATATTGAAATTTTCATGGATGGTGACAACAAAATGATCAAACAGTAACATGAACTGTGTTACAGTGACTTTTACGGCATATTAAGTAAAAATATCTTGTTTGCCACAACATTTCTCATCGTTTAGAAAGCATAATACCGTTGTAGCAACCATATTGCAAAATGTTTTTTCTTTGCGTGTATGCTTCTGAAGCCAAATTTAATCCCAAAATCGTATTTGAAATAAGTCGCTCTACTTCCTTAATTCAGTAATAATTTATAAATTGTGAAGCCCAAAGTCATCCTTCGTTTTGGACCACAAATATCTTTGGGCACATTTCAATTATCGGTCCATGGAAAGGTAAAATATTCATCCATTGATAAAACATGTATTTTATTTCCTACAGCTATATCGTCTATAATCTTTTCACAATTTGTTTTATCAACGTTCTCATCGTCAATCAATTCAACATCTTCACAGCCTTCTTCCAGAGAAGTGATGGCCATTAGCTCATTTTGTCAGCTCATTTGGGCTGCAATACGTACCGCTCTTGTTTTCCAATAAATAATGGTGCTTATTCGGGAAAACGTGCTAGTGAAGTGAATCTGTACATGTAAAACAATAACAAAATGTCAAGAGTACAAACAAATTGTTTTTATGTTTCGTACAAAATTTACCGTTTACTGGTGAAAGAGATACGGTTGGCCAACTACCTCGTTAATTTTATTCTTGCGATGTAGGGAAAAACACAAACAATTCTTCATATTTTGTTTTTGTTTGCCAAGGAAAGTTTCACCTCTTCGGCGCGTTTTTCAGAATAGCCACCAATATTTGTTTGTTACGTAACATTAGGGGGGTTTTGTAGAAAAACATTGAATTTTAGGGGGTTTTAAAATTTTTGGTGGGGGGAAGAAATCCATTGACCGGGGAACACTGGCTGCGATCACAGCTAAGCATTGGTGTGACTGCGAAGCTATCTATACAGCGAACGCGTATAAAAGGAGGAGCACGAACTAAAGGCCTAGTTATGCGAACGTCTACATAAGCTAACGGAACGTACTTTAACGTACTGACGTTAGAGCAGTTATACAACGTTTATAAATTTGATAAACGTCAAAAAAATAAAAAAATATTTTGAAATTAAATAAACTTTTTTCATTGAAATTTGAAATAAAAAACATAATTTCATTCTAATTTAATGGATGTCTTATTTGTTGATGTAAGTTTCTTAAATCTTAAAATTGAATTTTTTGTCATCCATTGTATCAAAAAATGCCCATAAAATACGTAAAAGTTTAGTTAAAATTAAAATACATAAACAACAGAGATGGTAGCTGAAACGGGGTATGTTTTCGTATGGTTTGTAGAAAAAGTACCATAACAAAAAATAAGGAAATATTTGAAGAAGAAAAAGAAAATTATTTTATTGTTACCTAAAATCAATTATGATTTATGATGTATTCAACTAAAATACGTTTTCTTTAAATTTTTTTAGACTAATTTTATTAACAAACTTATAAGGCCGTAACTACAATATCAACAACTGTATAGGCGAAAAGGCTGTAGCTAGACTAATTAATCTTACTTTGTAATGTGAGCGCTGTTTCCCTCCATGTAACCAATAATGAATTTTAGTTTGTTCTTAAATAAAATGAATTTTTGTCTCAAATTTGTGAAATTAGCAGTAAGTAATTTTGTATATCTTATATTAAAAACACAAATAATACAAAGTAAAGAATGTAGTTTGATTAAATACATAGTTAATAAGGCTAAAAAGATACATTTTTCGTCCTAATTTGATGTGATAAATGGGTGGCTCTTATGGCTTCTTGATATTAGAGAAAAACAGTTTCAAAAAGCTGTGTGCATTCTGAAATTACTGTCTTACTAAAATTTCTTTAAACTTGTGTTTATTAACAAAAATTATAAAGTATTTAGCATTTCAATATAAAAGTACGAAAAGGGATAAATTATGCCATACTAATGACCAACAAATGTAAGTTCCATCACTGATTTACAAATATCAAATAGAAGAACAACACTGGCTAGCAAATGTCACGTAAAAACGTTATGACTTTCTATTTTATACAGGTTGAAACGTTCCGTCAACGTGACATTTGATTTCGGTAAGCGCTTACATTGTTTTAATATGCCAGAAACACACGTCCGTTCCATTAGCTTACGTAGACGTTCGCATAACTAGGCCTTAAGAAAAGTCAGTTGGCTGGCAGCTCGCGCTACCGCAAGTACTGCATATTAGAGGTTAGGCTCCTTCTCTGATATTCATACTCAGTAGTGTAAAAGGAATATAATTTATTATTTTAATAAAGGATATTCCTGAGCAAGCAACCCAAAGGACTGAATGTTGGCTACATATTCAGCCCTTTGGTAATTCACCCTGGACGGACTTTTACTTGGAAACTCTCTCCAAGTAAAAGTTTATAAAGATTGTATTTGCTCTGGGAGTCTGGGATACCTCTCCCAGAGCAAATTAGTGTCTTCTCCTTTGATGATCAACGCTTGTCACGCCAATGCTACCATTTACTTTTTTTAAATTAAATTTTTATTTTTGATTAAAATAAATAAAACCGTACGTTTTATAACTTTCTCTGAAAAGAACGCCACGTGTTCTTATTTAATGTACGACTAGGGACTCGGTTGAGCTTCCCCAGCAACCAGCGGAAACGTGTCGTTACAGTCTCTTTGCTGATTTGAATCTAGCACCTAACTACCGCCAGTCCAACCGCTCTACCAATTCAGCTATCACAGCAATTAAAAACGTGCAACAAAATTCAATACTCATGCAAGCACACAAAATCGCTGGTTACGAATACACCCAAGAATATCATCGCATTGATTTTATATGATGATTTGTTCTTATGCATTTATGTACGTACATATTTTATGTCCACGTACAAGTAATTCGAATTTGGAGAAATTTGAGCTAAGCTACTTTTGCAGCCCTTAGAATAAAATACACCACCTTTGAATTTCTTTTAGTATTATAACTTAAAAAATTAAAATTTTATGTCCATAAAAATAAACAATTAAAAGTTGAAAACTAGTTGCTATGAGCTATAATAATAGAAAATATAAAGTAAATATATTGTATTGGATTAACAGCCTATAGCAAAATAAGGCTTAATAGATTGAAATACAATTTAGAATATATTATATAGTGGCTCGCAAACAAATTGCCTATTCAATCTTAAGGTGGGATCACACGATTGCCGCAATGCACCAATTTTACACAATTTTTATTGGGCTGAATTGGAGCATAATAAAAAATTTGTCCCAATCAAATTCTCTGCAATCACATGATTGTGACATTTTACTGAAATTTATTGTCGCAAATTGCCGCAAAACAATTTAGTACTAATAACTGCCGCATTATAGTCAACACGATTGTTATATTATACGGCAACTGTGAGAAACAGCTGTTGTAGCTGATGACAAACTTTGTTTTCCCAAAAAAAAAAAAGAAATGCGGTCGGGGGACCCCCGTTAGGAACGAAGTTCCTTATCTTTTTCTTTTCATCTTTGAATGTAATACAAGGTGAAATCTGTATGTTTTATTTTGTGTTGTTTTTGAAATTTTGAAATTTTATGATTCTTTAAATTTTTGGAACCTTTTCCAACTAATTAATATTTATTGGTAGGTGTCTCCGCTGCTGTCAGTGGAGATACCGCCAATCATACACAATTGCTTTTCGACAGTACACCAATACATATAAACAGTTCACACGCTTTCGTGACGATTTCTACTAATTTCCACTACCAGCAAGCCGCGTTAAGGAACTTCGTTCCAAAAATAAATTAATTAAATGTTAAAAATATGGTTTGTTCATTAAAAAGAAAGAAAATTGCTTCGGCTATTATTATAATGTTGTGCGGGCTGAAAAAAGCAAAAAATGAATAGTAACAACAATTGAATTTTACGGATTGAAAAGCAGAAATCATGTTTGGAAGACGCGTTTAAACAGTTTTGAAACTAAATACATGTATACATATGCATATTATTGGCGCGTATTGTCTTCTTTGGTTGCCGCATGAGAACACAATAAATATTGGTGCATTTTTAGAATTTTTATTGGTGATTAGTTGTATGTCAAGTGTTCACATGGTTGTCGCATCAGGGTTGTATTTGATTGGGACAAATAGGAACAACATTCGTTTTGGTTGCCGCATGAGCCAATAAATTGTGCTATCAGACGATTGGCACACAAAATGTAACAAAAATTGGTGCATTGCGGCAATCGTATGATCCCACCTTTAGTCTTGAATCCACAACTAAGAGCGACCAATTTAAATTGGTTCCATTGGATTTAAACTGCAATGTGCACTTTTTTCTTACTTTCGTTATTATAACCATAAATCGATGTTAGCGATGAAAGCGCCGCACACATTCTTTTACATGTTAATTTATATTATTGAAATAGAGTTTTTCTGATGTTGTAGTTGTTCTTGTTACAATTTTACATGGTGTTTATGAGATTCACCTTTAATGAGTTTGTATAACACGGCTGCTTGAAAAACTAACAAATAAAATAGGTTGTCCAAAAACCAAAATTATAAATATTATAATTATGAATGTAAATGTACACACAAATGCTTACGCAGCATGTTTATTACACAAATATAGACCAAATCTAACATTCACTAATTTTAGGCTGTAAACGTTAATTTATAACGTCATTTATAAATGAAGTGTAAGTATGTTTAAATGTGCATATTCTGCGCAAATAATATGAAAAAAAATTTTAATTTAATGTAATAGAGCTTAAATACATATGTATATGCAAATATAATTTACGAGTGTAATAAAAAACGTTTTCGTATAATGTTAATTCCCTTTTTTTTTTTGTCTTGGATCAACTCAATGTCCGAAATGTTGTCAGAAATAGTGTTTTTCAAATTGGAAGTAATTTCGTGTTGTTGTATGACGTATAAAAACTAGTGATGTGCGCGTGAGTGTTTTCTGGCTCACGTCAGCACGGTCACGATCAGAATAATTTTCCTCATGCACGACAATTTGTTTGGCCACACGTCATGCACACTCATGAACAAAATTTCAGTAGCGCATTTTCAAGCGCGAACCTTTTTTAATCACACAATTTCACGCATAAAAAAGGAAAAAAATTTCAAGAGCAATCACATTTGCATTGGAACAAAATATGAAATGTGGTCGAAAGCGATAACAGCCTAAGTCTTAAAAGAAAGTTTCGAGGAAGCTGTACACTGAAAAGGCAATTTAATTCATTTGTACTTAAATCAATCCCGAGCGGTGTCAGAAGTTCGGCAAGTACGCATTTCCTAAAATGAAGTACAGTTATTTCCGCTTAATTGAGTCCCGCTTTATTGCACTAAAAATCATGAAACGAAATCATTCAGTATACATGTCTATGTTAAAATACCCGTTTAATTGAGTTCCGTTTAATTGTGTCAAATCAAAAATTTTGCAATTTTTCAAAAAAAAATATTTATTATTTTTTTTTTTTTTAATAACTCTAAAATGATTAAAGACACCAAAAATTGATTTCAGCAAAACTTAAAGCTGGCATAATTTATAATTTTTTTGATTATAAATTAGTATTACATGATAAAATCGGACACGCCGTTTTTATGTTATCACTAGAGGTCTGGATCAACCTTTACGAAAATCTCATATTTTAGAAGAAAAAAAAAAAATTCGAAAAAAACTGATCCATAGAATTTGAAATTTTTATGATGTTTGTACTTAGATAGGCATAGCACATCAAAAAACTATAGTAGTCACTCATGGTCAGAACATTTGTTTCCATTTGTTGTTTAGTGTAATCCAAGGAAAAACGTGTGAAAGTTGTTTTGTAAAAAAAAGCTAGTGTCTTAACTTTTTCGCGAACTGCCTTAAAGTTGCATTCACGCATTATCACGCACGAAATTTTAATTTTAATCACATACACGCATGACACGACAACTGTGCATCTCTAATAAAAATATTTCATAAAATTTCAATATTGAAAACAGAAAATAATTATAAGAAACGTTTTATGTTAGAAATGTTAGAGATTATTAGTACTCCAATATCACGTAGAATAAATTTTAAAATAGATGTAGCACAGAATTATAGATATTTAGTCAGTAGGAAATTAAGTACATAATGTAAAATGTAATATTATAATTATAATGTTAACAATGAGTAACAATTGTTCTTTAAAATTTAGGTTAAGACACAACAAGTTTGAGATATTAACAAAGCAAATGTTAGTCGTGGAATTATTATTTGTTGGCTTGAATATGTATGAGTTTTTCATTAAGGGTTAAATATTTTTTAAAAAAATTTTTCATTGAGCTTAAAATTTTTGAATTTTTTTAACTCAAATTTTTTTATTGTTATTGTTTTTTAAAATAATATTAAAAAAAATATTCCTGAAGAAGCCAACAAATTGTGGCCGAAATATTGAAATAAATAAATATTTGTGTTTTGTTGCAAAAATTTTTTATAAAATAGATCTTAAGCCTTAAAATTTGATTTATTATTAAAACAAAAAAGATCAAATATACCTTAAAATATTTTATAAATATTTTTTGTGACTTACTGTGTTAAAGGCTCAAGTGTGGTTTTCACACAATTTTGATTGAACATTTTATGAGTCGTTCTCAGTTATTGTGAAAAGTTCTGTTTTAGAAGAGTTTACGATAAAAATCCTTCCCATTCAGAGGAAGCTGCTTCAACGCGTCCGCGACCTAAGCTTATTCGACTGCTCAAAAACCGTTGACGCAGCTCTCAAGCAGCTTGCCGTGACAGATGCTTACTACAAAATTATGGCCATTGGTAGAATGTTCTGAGAGAAACAGAACTTTCACTATGTCCAGTACAACTGAGGGAGTCATTTTTTTTATCATTCTTGTATTTTGTCAGCCATCAGAACCATTAAAATTTGAAAAATGATTAAATTTCAAAGACCAATTGTGTGAAGATATTAGCATGCAATGACGACATACATTTATAAAGCAGGTTAGATGCAACTACCAAATAAGTTTTCACTATGAAATGATAAAATTTCAACCAAAACCTGTTTTTAATGATGAAAAAACTGCTGATTCGGTTTTCAAATTTCCACTAAATAAATGTGTCCCTTAGTAAATTACAACAATACGCCTTATTGATTATCTGCGATGAATGCACCATGAGTCATATTAGCGACAGACTCTTTCTGTCGTTAACAAATGCACACAAACAGACATCATCAAAACATGTGTGAAGTCATTCCCCTAATGACTTCGATTGAAAATTTAAAATCACGGACGAATATGCGAGTCGTCTTCATGCAATTGCAGCAGGTAGTGATTTCCCTTAACAGCTTCTAAAGCTGAGGGTAGGAGTTTTGCCACTCCAAATTTAAATAGAAATTATGAAATCCTTCACGCAAAGAGAAAAGATTTTAAAATATGAATGCGACATTAATATTATGTTGTCTATAATGATGTGTACGGTTGTCACAAAGTAGATAATTTTATCTAAATTGCGAGTACCAAAAATACACCTTTCAAATGTTTTCTGACAGAAAGCATTTGAAAGGTCTATTTTTGAACCTGAATTTATACATTTCAATTGGCTCTTAACACAAATAAATAATTAAGTTCATATTTGAATATTCAAAAAACTTTTAATTTTTGATACTTTCAGAACTACAAATCATAGTAACCGATTGTAACTCGTTGTATAGAAGGTTGCAAAAAAAATTAAAAGAGTTGCAAAACGAAAAAAAAAAATGATTACTGTGTTAAAGGTTTGTTTGAACATTTCTGTTTCTCATTTTGTGCATGGGAGCTATGGAACAAGTAGTTAAGTTTCAAACATTCTTTTAAGAATTTTTCGAGTCCACTGTAGAGTTGATTAGCATCAACGAAATGTCGGCAAATCGAAAGACAGAAAACATTTGAAAGATCTATTTTTGGACCTGAACTAATGTTTTTCTTTTTTTTTTTCAAATATTACAATTTTCAAATTTAGAAAGGGAAACGAAATATTGCAAATAAAAATAACAAACAAGGACCTCAAGCTCAAAATTGAGAAATCTTATAATTAAAAAGGAAAAAGGTCGCAGCAAATAGGATACAGAGGTAAAGCAATAATAAATTTATTTTGGAAATCAATAATTTTGGATTACAAGTATTTGGTAACTAAAACAGAACAGAATTGAAATTGAAGATGGGGTGGATGTTTGTGAAAACTGTAACTCATCCCGTCGTCATGCATGCAGTCGTTTGTATTTGTACAATTTGTAATTTTAGTGACAATTCAAAATTGAATTTTTTTCCACACAAATTGTTAATGAATAATAATGCAAATAGTTTCAACAACACGTTAATTGAGATGATGTGTGCAAATTTTTTATTATCAAATAACCTTTTATTTCTTCTATTGCTCTATTCCAGACCTTTTTTGTGACATGGATGTGTCTTCTTTAAAATTGTATGTATTTATGTGTGCATGCATATAAAAATACAATGAGTTTTTATGAAAAAAGTATGTGAAAGTTGGAAAGATTCAATAAGGAAACTGAAAAGTGCATTGGACTGGGAACAAATGTGTACTGGCGCAGGAAGAACAAATTCTCTCGTATGAGTGCGTATCATCTTAAGAGCATCATCTGAAACAATTTCTCCAAACTTTGAGTGGCGGAAAAGTTGAAGAATTTTTGTAAATATAATTTAAAATGATTCTTTACTGTGCATTCGTATGAACACAATATTAAAATTTCAATTGCCGTAGAAGGCACTTTGTAGAATTGCATCTTTTTTGTGTTTAAAAATGTTTATGTATGTATGTATGTATGCGTCGCCTAGCCTCTTTTGTGTTTGTTAGTAGTGCAGTGGGCGTTAATTCCTTTTTTGAGCTCGTTTTTGCAATTTATTTATTTTGAATCAAGAATATATTAATTAGTTCTTATTTAAAGTACTTTTTCTTCTATAACGCATATTCGTTAATTCATTACTGATTTAAATTTATTATTTTAGGCCTAAAAGTAGACCTTAATGTTTTCTGTCTTTTTCAGCTGTCTATGTATATATGCCGCCGACATTTCGTTGATGCTAATCAACTCATCAGTAGACTCGAAAAATCTAAAAAGAATGTTTAAAGCCCAACTACTTATTCCAAAATTATCATGAACAAAATGAGAATCAGAAATGTTCAAACAAACTTATTATACAGAAAACATTTTACGTCTTGCAACACCTTTACTTTTCATAGCACTTCCTTACCGCGGTTGACCATTGGCTACCACGACTTGTATTCTTGAAAGTATCAAAAGGTAAAAGCTTTTTTGAATGAACTTAATTATTTATTCGCTATAAGAGCCAATTGAAATTTATTATTTTAGGTCTACAAATAGACCTTAATGTTTTCTGTCTTTCTCAGCCGTCTATATGCTGCCTGATTACTGATTTAAGTTAATTTATACACATATGTATTCTACCTTGCGATGACACTTTGGAACCGAATCACGTTTGGGAATATTTTGAAGATTGTTTGCCGAGCTTGTTATAACTTAATTCTTAAATTGTTAGTTATTATTGTGAACCTTGGCAAAAAGGATATTAGACTATACACAGGGCTAGTAACGGGGCACTGTAAGCTAAATTCGCATCTCAAAAAACTGAAACTGGTAAAGGGCAATTCAGAATATTATACTGTGTATGAATACCTGCCAAAAATTCAAATAATACGTGCAAGTGTGATGGTGTGAATGCAATGTGTTATGAAAACGAGAAATAATACGATAAAAAATTGACATCCCATTTGAAAATTTTCTAAATTTTGAAAATTTTCTAAACGATAATACATTTCATTCGATCAGGGTTGTTTTTTTTTAACATAAGCAGCTGTTGAAAAATTTACTAGCCAGTTGTTTCACAGCCGATGGCGTGCAGTCACTGATTTTTCGTTTACAAGGTTTCGTTTATACAAGGGTTATACAAGGGTTCGAAATTTTGAATTTGGTTACCGTATACAAAAGTATTTTGCTCTAGCTGTATTTAGAAGATAAAATATTTTTGTGTTATTCAATTTGGTTCTGTTTTACTATTATTTTAGCTGCTGAATATTTTTTAGCGCCGGCACGTCCACCGCCTACATGAAATTGCTCTTCTGCCGCCGTGTAAAGTTTTATGTTGGCACGTTTATTCTGTGATTTAAGGTTAAATTATTCCTGACTTTGCCATAAGGCCATACCATAACCATAGCCATAACCATAATTATTTTGTCTGGCAACAATTAGTGCCGCCATAGCCGTAAACAGCTGTTTATGTTTTATTTTTATAATTTCAATAGTGCAGTAGTAGTAACACAACAAATGTATGTATATATTTTGCAATCAGCTGTTTACGGTTATGGCAGAAAACCAAAATTCAATTGGTATCTACGGTTATGGCTATGGCATTATGTTAAGTCAGCACTGTTCATTTACAGTGCTGCCCATAAAGTTGGTTCGACCAGCTGTTTTATATGGTTATGGTTAAGTCGGGACTAATTTAACCTTAAACGTATGTACATACATATGCAACAGCTGTTTTCTTTTCCGCTCAAATTTTTTATTTTATTTGAAGTGTGATGGTGTGAATGTAAAATGTAATTTACGTTAGACTTTTTGACAGTCGCAAGAAATCTAATTATACTTTCATCTCACAAAACTCGATAAAAGTATTTATACATACTTGTATAATAGTCTGAATTTCCCTTAAGCAGTGATGCCTGCAGACTGTGTAACGATGAGAAGGAAACGGTGGAACACATCATTTGCGTATGTCCCGCTGGGTTATTGAATCCCAGGGACCTCGGTAACATCAAAAGAGATTCACTAATAGTCTAAGGCTCGATCTATAGAGAACAAGGGCTGGACAAAAGATATTTTTGGTCGAGGTACACAATTGGCCCCAAATGACCATAATAATAATTATTAAATAGCAAGTTTGTTCCAAGTAATTCTGGGTAAAGTCCGGTAATATGAGTATAACGAAGAATACTCTAAAAACAATAAACGCACGAAACCTCATTTCAAGCCCGAAAAATGTTACATAGGCGTTAAAGTACAAACATATGGATGTACACACATACACATGTGTGTATATTAGGGCCGACTTTCGCTATATGGAGAAATTTTTTGGACAAATCTTTAAATTTTCCACAAGAGAACGAAATATTTAAAATTAAAATAACAAACAAGCACCTCAGATTAAGGTAAAAACCTTATTCTGAGCAAGTTTCATCGAGGTCAAAGTTGGCAAAAAAGGGTTAAAAAAATCAAGAAAAGTTTAACAACTGCCCTTGACTCATTTCAGAAAAATCTATGACCGATCACATGCAAATATTATATTTTTAATAAACTTCTCCACATCGATATAAATTCTTGTTGTTTGTTGGAACATATCTCAAACCTCCATCTCTGCTCTATACCAAGAAGGAAAAATAAAAGCTTGATTTTCCAGAAACATGTCGAATAAGAAAACTAATGAGGGTTATTCATATATTTGACACCTCTAACATTATGTTTATGGTATAACTGAATTATGTATTCCCGAGAATTCCTGTGTGAGGACACAAAACTTCGGGGAATTTAGGCCCACACAAATGTGTAATAGAATAAAGAGTGAATTGGAGATAGAGGTATTTGTTTCAGTGGGGGAAAATGGATTACATCCATACGTGCGGGCTGATTATATTTGCCAAATTTACATTGTAGATCACTGGTAAGTTGCAAGGGGAAAAAGCTACAAGTATGCAGTCGCGAGGGTATAAAAGGCCGTTGAATATGGACGGATAGGGGGCTTTTTGGTACAATAATCAAGAAAGTGTAAGACGTGTTGAGGGTTAAGAGACTGCAAGTGATACTACATCACCCAGGGTAGAGAGAATTTCTTCTTGGTTTACAACCAAGGAAGTCAGTGAATTACATTCACTAGGGACCCGCGATTATATCCGGGAAGCAAAAAAGGCATAAGGTTTGGCTGAGGTTACACCCCGAAACATAGAGACTAGAATCACTTGGATTGCATCCCGACAGGAGTTAGAGCGTAGGCAGTCTCGTAACATAGCAACACGCCATAAGTAAAAGTATCCAATAAGTAATTTTGTAAAGAAAATATAATTAAGAGAAAATAACCCGAAAGTTGTGGCTATTTAGTTGGAAGAACCCGGACATAGGCTGAGCATATTCTGGCTGGAAGACTTGGGGAAACCAAGGACTCTTTACAGTGGCGCCCGAGCAGGGACCAGGGAAAAAAACAAAACTAAGTTAACGGCTTAAGGTGGGATCATACGATTGCCGCAATACACCAATTTTTGTTACATTTTGTGTGCCAATCGTGTGATAGAACAATTTATTGGCTCATGCGGCAACCAAAACGAATGTTGTTCCTATTTGTCCCAATCAAATACAACCCTGGTGCGACAACCGTGTGAACACTTGACATACAACTATACACCAACAAAATTTCTAAAAATGCACCAATATTTATTGTGTTCTCATGCGGCAACCAAAGAAGACAATGCCCGCCAATAATATACATACATACATGTGTATACATTTATTTAGTTTCAAAATTGTTTAAGCCCGTCTTCCAAACATGATTTCTGCTTTTCAATCAGTAAAATTCAATTGTTGTTACTATTAATTTTTTGTTTTTTCAGCCCGCACAACATTATAATAATAGCCGAAGCAATTTTCTTTCTTTTTAATGAACAAACCATATTTTTAACATTTAATTCATTTTTTTTTTTTTGGCAAAACAAAGTTTGTCATCAGCTACAACAGCTGTTTCTCAGAGTTGCCGTATAATATAACAATCGTGTGACTATAATGCGGCAATTTGAGACAATAAAATTTCAGTAAAATGTGACAATCATGTGATTGCAGAGAATTTGATTGGGACAAATTTTTTATTATGCACCAATTCAATCCAATAAAAATTGTGTAAAATTGGTGCATTGCGGCAATCGTGTGATCCCACCTTTAGCCGCAAGGCATCGCAAAATCTCTGGAAAAAAGCACACACACACAACAACACCATCATGGTTCGCACTTCGTGGATATACACGTTACGCAATGAAGAGCTTAGTCAATACCTGGGAGAATTTGATCTCAGTCCACACTTTGCTCTTGATGTCTCCTATGCCAGAGCAAAAGCCATTTTTTTCTACAAATGCTTCGATAGCATTTTGCCTGGAACTAGGATATTTAGTTTCTGATCAACATCATTTTCTAGCGCAACAAATTTTTCACGGACTTCGTCAACATCTTGCTCCAAGTCGCACAATTTGTCTTCAATGATATTTTACTCTCAGACTCACAGCCTTATAAATTTCCACCCACTTCTCATTGTTGGTTTTAAGCATTTGATTCGTTGCATTTGACGTCACCTTAATAGATTGCATCATGATTTAATTTGTTACATTAGACGCGTCTTTGATAGATTGCATCATGGCAGCAAACATTGAATTCAAGTCCATATTGCCTGTTGATGCACCTACATTCATCCCCAGTTCTTCCTGCAAGAAATTTTGCAAGATGCTTCAAAAACTAGGTATGTGTGCCATGTTTACTATAAAAGCTCTAAGTCTGCTTCGCCATCCATTCGTACCTGAGGTAAGTCAATTATACATACATACATGATTGAACATTTTTAAAGGATCATTTATTATTAGACAATGCTTCGTCGCATCCTGAAAGAGAGTTGATATCTCAGGATGGCTTTTTTTTAACTGGGACCAGTACTCAGGGGATGACCCCTATACATGAATTGCATTATACTGGAACTAGAAAAATAGGAAAGCGGTATTGGTGGGTGTGAAAACGAAAATTGGGAGTGTTTGTGGACGTTTTAGTAAGCAAACATATTATAACATAAAAACAGAGCATTTATTTTTGTAAAGTTGAGTAAGTCAGGATTAACTGTTGCTGATTTGTATGTTTAGTGCCCAGTGTATACATATATGTATGTATGTATGTACCTTCGACACGATTCAGTTAACAACATTTAACGCAAACTCTTCAATTATTGCAAAACGTTGACTATACAGAACAAAAAGGCGACACAATATCCACGAATGTACGGACATATTTTTAAAAATATATCCTGTGTTTTAAGATTTCACTTGTTATATATCTACATATTTTGGCAAATAAACGTTTAATAAACATGGAATATTTTTTTCGAATAAGCCAACAAAAAAAGCACGCGTTCACCTATTAAGACTACACATCACAAGAAACACGTTCGCTTTGATCAAAGGTTCACAAACAATTGTATTTCTACAATGTTTTTGCTTCCAAATGTAGCCTCATTAATACAGCCAATGGATCAAATTGTTTTTTAAATTACAAAACTGCACAATAGAAACAGCTTTTTGATCTTAATTGCAGGAGATTAATTCAATTTCTTGGAGTCAATTAAAATGATTTCATTGCGAGACGCAACATGCGAGACTCTGCATGCAGTCGAATGACGCAAGAAATATTATTCAAATGTTTGGAAGATATTTTTGAGATTTGGTTTCGGATCAGGAAGACCCTGATGATAATGCACCCTTAGATGAATTGAGAGAATCCTGGCAGGCAGTAATAAAACGGTTGGAAGAAAGAGGGGTTGGTCTTCTGCAGATTTTAAGTCCTCATGTTTGTTTTATAAAAAAAAAAGAAATGCGGTCGGGGGACCCCCGTTAGGAACGAAGTTCCTTACGTTTTTTCTTCATCTTCGAATGTAATACAAGGTGAAATCTGTATGTTTTATTTTGTGTTGTTTTTGAAATTTTTAAATTTTATATGCTTCTTAAAATTTTTGGAACGTTTTATTTTTTTACTTTTGACACATGCAGTATTTTTTTTTTTTTGTCAATCTGCTACAAAACGAAGAAAATTTTTCAATAGTGTCCGTTTTCACAACTAATTAACATTTATTGGTAGGTGTGTCCGCTGACAGCAGCGGAGACACCTACACAATTGTTTATCAACAGATATACCAATACATATAAACAGCTCACACGCTTTCGTAACGATTTCTACAAATTTGCACTACCAGCAAGCCGCGTTAAGGAACTTCGTTCCAATATTTATTTTAAATCTAACACAAATGGAACAACAATTTCGACGAAAAACAGGCAGAATGTGCAGCTTTTAAATTTGATAATGGATCTGAAGGTGACGAACTTAACTTCTTGTAATTTTTTCTATACAGCCTTTTTATTAATAAATTAAATAGCTATGATTTTTCCAAGCTCTAGGCCAAATTTTTATATTTTATTTATTTCTTTTTTCCAATATTTCGATATCCATCGGATATCCTTCTCAAGGAAGACTAAACATTCATACAAAAAATACATGTTGGAAACATTCTTGTACAAATTCATAGCACCAATAAATTAATTAAGCTTTACTTAAAAATAATCATGCAAGAGTGAGCAACTTACATTTATTTTAAAATAGCACAGACAATAAGAAAACACGTTGGCGCAATTATCACTATCAGTTTTGAAATTAATTCTTCTCTCCTTAGGTGTATTGATGATATGTAACATTTCTAAAGTATAACGCTTGTTTTCTCTCTTTTCTCTTTGTAATATTTCAACATTGTCAAGCTCTATGTTTGTGTGCTGCACAATGGGATACAAGTGCGGGTTTTTGTATTAAATTTTTATTTATATTTTTGAAGTCAGATTTGTGACCTGCTAGTCTCGCTTTTAATTTATTGCTGGTTGTTCCGATGTATATTTGATCACATACATTTTGGTCATCTCCTTTGCAGCAAATTTTTAATATATGACATTACTATTGTCCATTTTCTCTAATCTACTCTTTGTATTAGAAAACAATTGTTTTAGTGTGTTTTTAGAAGTACATATATGCAATTTTAAATTTCTTTTTATCATAAATATCTGAATTTTTAATTCTTTCGGATATCTGTGGATTCTTGTACTGTCCTTTTCTTTTGCGTCTTTTCGTTCACCATAACCTCGAATAAGATTTTTTATAATTTTGCTCGGGAAGTTGTTTTTAGCTAGTGTGTCCTCAAGTTTTTGAATATTTTTATATAATCTGTTAGCCATATTTTTTTGCAGTGTTAATGATGACATTTTTGGGCTGGCATGAATAAAAATTTATTATTCTGCCAGATGATGTCGGTTTTTGGTACCAATCGATTTTAAGTATATTACTTTCCCTTATTATGACTGTGTCAAGGTACGAAAGCTTTCCTTCTTTTTCTTCTTCGATTGTAAACTGAATACTATTGTGTAAGGAATTATGTAAGTGTTTCACTTACTGCACTTTTCTTTACTATCGCAAACAGGTCATGCACATATTTAGTGAGTAATATTGGCTTTTCTGTACATGTTTCTATAAAATTTTCAAGAACATAGTGATTCTATTGTAGAATAACATTAAAACGTAATAAAACACAAGGGAGCAGCAGAATCATTAAATAAAGTCTTAAAATGGACCGAAAATAGAGATTGACCAAACTGAAATAAGAGTTTTAAATAGTCTTAAAGAAAAGACAGAACTAATAAATTCAATCAAGTACGAGGCTGGCTCGCACACTTAGGGTTCCGCACGTATGGAATGGCATATGTGAATATATATATATATTATATAAATTTCACCTCTCTGTCTCTTACAGCGTTTAATTGCTACTTTATGCTGTATGGGGACACCTAGTAGTTTTCGACTTGTTGTTGGTGTTGTCATTTGCTGTTGTAAGGCATCTGGAAATACATACACTGTGCGAATTTCAACTCTCTATCTCTTACGGTTCGAGAGTTATAGCTGTTACTTTACGTTGTAAAGGGACACCTGGTAGTTTTACAGTTGTTGCTGTTTTCAACATTTCGTTGTTGTGGAGCATATATGAATACATATATTATGCAAATTTCATCCCTCTGTCTCTCACGGTTCGAGAGTAACGGCTAATTGTTACTTTTTGTTGTATGGGGACACTTGGTACTTTTCGATTTGTTGTCGTTTTTAGTATTTTTTGTTGTAGCGGTAAGGTACAGCAATATCCTGTGAAAATTTCAGCTCTTTAGCTCTTACTTTTTCGGAGAATAGGGTTCCGTTTCACTCTGATGAGTACGGAACCCTAAAAATGGTAAAACAAGAAATAACAAAAGAAGATGTCCGCTTTCTTTGTGTAAAAGTCAATAGGAAACAAAACCCGTCATTTAAAGGGATATTAGTTGTTTGCTTTATTTATCTTAATAAATTTGTATTCAGTTGCTAAGCATTACAGAGAATAATCACATTTGTTAGTACATATGTTTGTATGTAGCTCTTGCATGTTTAAATAAAAGCACAATATCAATTATGAATTTTAGTTATTTATTCAAAACTTATAAATTTTAGGCTCGATGCGCCTTGAGCTCTTGCCTGTAGCATGAATAACCAGCATTAAGAACTAACTTATCCACTAGTTCATATCATATCGTCTTCATCCGTTCGTTGTCTTACAGTGTTGTATTCACTACGTGTTGCCGCTACTAGTCAAACGTCCCTGTCCCTCATGTATGTATGTACATATGTGTTTCAGATTTTGTTTTTGGTTTGCAGAAGTGAAAAAGTATAATGTGCGTATTTAAACAAATGTATTTGAAGTGTGTATTAAGAAAATTTTGTATTGAAAATTTGAACTAATTTGCATTTGCAGTTCGTGCTAATATTTTAGATAAGCCCCTAAATATTTCATTTTGGTAAAGTGAATAAATGAAAAATTTTAATTTGTATCCAAACTTATTATCTGATTTTTACTTGCTTGTTTGCATTTATTATTTTGAGCTTAACTCTGCTTTTCGTTCTAAAATTTTCACAATCGAAAACGTGAGCTTGAGGTCACTTTTATTTACATACATATATACTTACGGCCTAATTCATAAACACATTATAAGAGTGTTATAAACAACTTATGAGCAAAAATCCAGAAAAGTGTATTCATAATCGATTTATAGCTTATTATGCTGTTTATAACCATTTTATAAATTGGATATTTTTATTGTGGCCTCTACCCAACTATAAGCGTTTAATAGTGAAAATTGTTGAATTGAGGATTTTTTATTTGAACACTGTTTATCAAATTTTTTGCTTCTTGAATGTGTATATGATTGCATTTCATTGTTTCTTACACCAAATTATCATTACACATTAAACTATGAAATTCGAAAATATGTACATATGTACTTTAAATTCTACGAAATTCTAAGAATCAGTAATATACAGTCATAAAGACACTTTAACCCTGCAAAAATCATCTCATTTTTTTATCAAACAAATTTTTCTTTAGTTTTCATATAAATTACAAATATTTTGACGAATTATATCGATACAATACACAAAGAAATACAGACGTACATACATATGTATAGTACTATCTCTTTTGCAAATTTGAATTGACATGTACATACATACATACATGCATACACACACATATCTACGCACAAACAACAGTAGCGATCCTGCCTGTATTTACAATGTATACACACGCATTGGCTTCTACTTAACTATAAGCGTTTGATAAAGAGACATTTGTTGAGTTGATGAAGAGTTGCGAAGAAAGAATTCATCAATAAATTAATTTTAATAAAAGATATTAGCGAATTAAATAATATTTACCCCTTTTCATTATGTTTTCATGAAAAATATTTACAAATAATTATAGTGCTACACAAACAAATGCTAGAGAGTAAGTAGTCGACTACTTTTGGTACCAGTCGTTAAACAAATGTGTTTAGAAAAAATTTTTTTACAATTCAAAGCCTTGTATACATATTTTTCGCAATAAAAATAGGTAAACCAATAAATTATTTCATATTCGAACAAAATTATGTTATATAAGTAAATAATATTTTGCATTTTTCGCAGCTACCCAAATAATCAGTTTCTTACATACATCTCATATATGCAGCACTAGGCACAAAATGAGAGTGAGCATTGCATGGTATTGCCAACAATAAAGTACAAAATTAATAAAACAGTTTAATAGTTATTTCACCCATATAATGTGTTTATGAATTGAATTTCTTATGAGTTGCTTATAACACTGTTAGTGTATGATAACTATTACCAGCTTATAAGCTGAAATAAGAAATTTTTATGAATTAGGGGGTTATTATCTACATAACTACATTCGAAATTAACATAATTATTGTATACATAATAATGTTTTACATAAATTTTTTTTAGTTTTTTATAAAAAGTAAATTGAAAATCATTAAAATAATATAAGTAAATCTGAATACCTCTTAAAATTTAAACTCTTTTCCAATGGGACTTTACTAATTTCTAATATTTCTAAATTGTATCTAGGTTTGTAATTACGCTCTGTATTCAAAACTGAGGTATTTTCATAATTTGTATAGTAATTAAAACCGCGACAACGGGAGAATAATGCTGTCTCTTGCAAAGAATTATGATCAGCGTTGCCTTTGGAAAATTTCAAAAATTGTCACAAAAAAAAGGGTATTGAGAAGGATATTTTCAAAAAGGGTCAGAGCCCGATAACTGGATGCTGGATGATGCACGCAGATCATCCTTTTTTAGGGTGAAACGGAACCCTATTACGGAGACAAGTACGTCCGTCCGTCCGTCACAGCGTCCATTCTCCGAAACGGTAAGAGCTAGAGAGCTGATGTTGTTGTACCTTGCCGCTACAACAACAAATACTAAAAACAACAAGTCGAAAACTACCAGGTGTCCCCATACAACGAAAAGTTGCAATTAGCTATAACTCTTGAACCGTAAAAGATAGAAAGCTGAAATTTGCACAGTGTATGTATTTATGGATGCTTTACAACAACAAATGCTAAAAACAACAACAAGTTGAAAACTACCAGGTGTCCCTATACAACCTAAAGAAACAATTAGCTGTAGCTGCTAAGCTGTAAAATACAGAGAGCTGAAATTCGCGCAATATATGTATTTACATATGCGCTACAACAACAAATGCTAAAAACAACAAATTGTCGAAAACTACCAGGTGTCCCTATATAACGTAAAAAACATTAGCCGTAACTTTCAAACTGTAAGAGACAGAGAGATGAAATGTGCACAATATATTTACTCGCATATGGCCTACAATAACAAATGCTTAAAACAACAACAAGTCGAAAACTACCAGGTGTCCCTATGCAACGTAAAGTAATAACTAGCCGTTACTCTCGAACCGTGAGAGACAGGGGGATGAAATTTGCACAATATGTGTATTCACATATGCTCTACAACAACACTTGCTAAAAACAACAAAAACTGTAAAACTACCAGGTGTCCCTTTACAACGTAGAGTAATAGCTATAACTCTCGAACCGTAAGAGATTAAGAGCCGAAATTCGAACAGTATATGTATTCCCAGATGCCTCACAACAGCAAATTACAACAGCAACAACAAGTCGAAAATTACTAGGTGTCCACATACAACATAAAGTAGCTGTAAAAACAGAGAGATGAAATTTATAAAATATACATATGTATTCACATACGCCATTCCATACATACATTGCACATACTACATACGTACGGAACCCTAAGAGTGCGAGCCAGCCTCGTACTTGACTTAATTTATTTTATATTTAACCATAAACCATTGACGTTAACGAAAATTGACCAAAGCATTTTATATACATATGTACATTTTATTTGAAATAAACATTAAAAAGTGAATACTAACTTGTCCATATTATTTGTCGGATTTATTTTAAAGAGCGTTTTTAGTTATTTTTACGGACAAAATTTTCTGAGTGCACGATAAAAATTTGACATCAACAGTGTAAAAAATTGCTCAACAAAAAGTACCATATTTGAAAAAAGGGTAAAAAAAATATCACGAAATTGTTAAAACTGATTGATCCAAAAGGGTAAAATAAAGTTGGGGTCAAAAAAGTGTCAGAGGGCCTTAAGGGCAACGCTTATTATTTTTCCTATACTTTTGGTCAGATCTGCTAACCTAGCTTTAAGTCTATTGCCTGCTGTCCCTATATATAATATATGGAGCACAACAAGCAATAAATTAAGCCGCAGAATTAAGAAGAATAAAGTTTGGAGATAATTAATATTTACGTGAAAACCGCAAATATTAATTATTTTACTATACAATTTATTAAATAATTTTCAACAATATTTGGACATGTGCATTGTGCAATAAATTTCTTAATAACAACTAACCAATTATTATGTTTTACAATTGCTTGAAACGGGATGTTAATATTTTATTTCTATTTTCATTAAAAATCATGCCAAGTATATTCATTTATATCCTGCAATATTCTATCTTTATGCGAATCCAATACCCATTGTATATTTATTATTTGTAAATGAGACAAGTCGTCGTTTAGTCGTTCTTTAAGCCACATTAGAAACTTTGCTTTATCAAATTGCAATAAATTAATAAAAACGTAACAAATTTTCGAAAAACAATCGCCATGAACATCTAAATTTATATCGTTTAAAACATTACCACCATGCCATTGATAGTTTAGTTTTGCCTTTTCAGACTGCGGATCAAATGTATAAAAATAAGCAGTTTTAGCACGAAACCAATTACGATTAAGCTTTTTGTAAATTAAATTTTCTAATTCCAACAATTGTTGATCATCAAGATCTGTTACGCTGTCATCTTCAATGTGATCGCACACCCGCTTTAACTCTTTAGATGATACAAATTCCGTGTAATGATCACCCCATTGATCGTAGAATAAAGAAAATCGTTCACGTAGACTGGGTTTAATAGCCAACATGTCGCGTGGTTTTAATTTAAATTTTTGTTTTTCACAAACACGTAAAAGCCAATCCATTTTGACAATATCATATTGTTTGGATTTACAAAGTAACTTTACGCGATAAGTTTGATCACCCGCTACCACAATGCAGGTTGAATTATTTGGCAAAGGATTGTCCACCACCGTACCACCATTTTGTACTACTAAAGTTTTTAAATAATCAGGTGTATAATTTCTACCAAGGGAAGCACTTAGTATGCAAACACTAAATCCATTTAAAAGTGTAGAAAGTTTTTCCACCTGAAAAAGATATAAAAGGTGTACATGGGTTATAAACATTTTATGTCTTTTAAAATATGTACATATGTAGTTATAATTTTCAAAATTTCCTGTTGCTTGTTTCGTCAGTGGTAATGCTCGTCCGAAGATGTCCCTCAAATAAACTTCATATTCCTACATATATAATTACTTAAATAATTAAATCCTTATAATCTAGTTTCCTCATAGATGCCTATTCTATTTGACTACATACATAAGTAGGTATTTACAGCGAAACATTTTGTGTGTGGTGTTTCAAATATTCTCTGCAGTAAGTATTTTCGAAACTATTGAGTAAAAGGTTAGATCTCACAATTGCACAAAAATTATGGATATTAAGGTTTAAAAAAGAAATTCGGGTTCAACTTCTTAAAATTGCTACTAAATTTTAAACGCTTAAAAACAACAAAATATTCTCAAGATATCGAACTTATTGAAAATGTGCAAAAAGTGGGCTATTTTTGGAAAAGTGGAAATATATATGTATGTATGCAGTTTTTGAGCGTAATGCTTAGCTAAAGCAAAAGAAATAATTATTTTGTGAAAATTTTGGATATTGCAAAAATTAGCTTAAAATATTTGCGGATTATGTTAAATCGCCGCAAAAGATGCTATTGCTTCTAGAGCGTAAACATGTCCAAAAAATTTGGATATTGAAAAAATTAGCTTTAAACAGTTTTATTAAAAATGTGTCAAAGGAGTCCAAAAACGTAAAAAAAATGTTTGCAAATTTCAAAAGTTGTATTGAAATTGTATTTTAATTGTTCGTGCTGTAAGGTCACTTGTTTTTTATAAGTGTTTATTGAATTCGATATTTCGATATCACAATGAATATCTTTTTTTTTTTTTTTGTGATATCGAAATATCGAATTCAATAAACACTTATAAAAAAACCTTAAGGCTTATAAAAAAACCTTAAGGCTCGAACAATTAAAATACTAAACAGCAAAGGTCGAAAAATTAGCATCAAAAGTATTAAAATTGTATTTTCATCATATTAAACTGCTCCAGCGAGCATAAATGAATGCGAGGAAGTTAAAGTCGCAAGAAACTTGCAAATTGCAAAAATTTACTTTCAACTGTTTTTCAAAAACGGTAAGCACTTGTAAAAATGTATGTTAGCGAAAAAGTGCAAAAATTTGCGAAAAATACAGTTGAAAGTAGCTGTTTTCAATTTGAAATTCAGCAGTTATTTTTGAGACTATTTAAATTTTTCAGTACAAGGAATATTTTAAACAAAATCGCTACTGGTTGAAGGAAGCCACGAGTGAACATGGTGAAGGTAACCCAGATTAACCTTCACCATTCGAAAGCAGCTTCGGCTGCACTGCTCCTCCGAATGGCAGAGAAGAAAGAGGAGCTGGTCCTAGTCCAGGAACCCTGGCTTCACGGAGGCAAAATTCGTGGACTAGCAAATAACGGCTATAAGCTGATATACAAGAATGGCCATGGTAATATCAGATCTTGTATATTGGCTAGAAGTGATTTGAATGTCTTCATTTTGTCTGATTACAGCGATGGAGATACAGTAGCGGTAGCGTGGGAGACGTGTGATGGTACTTTTGTCATTGTCTCCAGCTACATGGCTCATGAATGTGAACCACCACCATCCATGGTTCGGGATATAATCCGCATGGCCAGACGAAACAATCTGCCAGTTGTTATTGGAGCAGACGCCAATGCTCATCATGAGGTATGGGGAAGCTCGGATACGAACACAAGGGGTGAGTTAATGTTTGACTTTATTCTCTGTAGTGACTTAGATGTTATGAATGTTGGATCCGAACCCACTTTTGTTGTTGCAAATAGAAGTGAGGTTCTTGATATTACGCTAGCAAGTGCTAGGCTCTCTGATATGGTCAGGGAATGGAAGGTGTCTAGTGACTGCTCATTCTCTGACCACAGGTACATTGAATTTGAGATAGGAATTCAGGTGGTTGGCTTAACGTCCAGAAGAAACAGGAGGAAAACGGATTGGGAGATGCATAGTAGACTGCTATCAAATCTCCTCTCGGAACCTCCGGTGATAAGAAACTGCATGGACATTGAATCGGCTGTGGATCTCTTGACCGGATCTCTTGAGACGGCCACTACTGAGTCTTGCAGACCTAGTGTCTACCGAGGTAGGAGTAAACCACCTTGGTGGAATGTGGATATAGCGAGAGCTCGTAGAGAGTCGCGAAGTTTATTTAATGAAGCAAAAATATTGGGAAACTGGTCTCAGTACAAAGCTTCAGTAAACCGATTCAAAAATCTGATCAGAAGTGCGAAGAGAAAGTCCTGGAGATCTTTCTGCAGTGGAGTGGAGGGGGTCTCTGAGACCAGCAGGCTTCGCAAGATTTTATCAACTACGAAGAACATTCCGAGTTTCGTGAAGAAACAAAATGGTAGTTGGACCCATGAGACCCTTGAGGCACTCATGGATGCTCACTTCCCGGGATGTTCTCCCAATGAGGAGGAGTCCATCAACGAGGAACGGTATGGCCATGGGGGCGATCTGTTACACATTGACAGAAACAAGATCCTCTGGGCGATGAATAGCTTCGATCCATTCAAGGCACCGGGTCCAGATGGTGTCATACCTGCGGACTTGCAAAGGAATGCCGAGATTGTAATGCCATGGCTGTTAGGGATATACAGGGCCTGTGTCAGATGGTCCTACGTACCGACATCGTGGCGAAGGTGTTCAGTGGTCTTTATTCCGAAAGGAGGGAAGACTTCACACACCACTCCGAAGGATTTCAGACCTATAAGTCTGTCATCCTTTCTCTTGAAGACTCTAGAACGGATCATAGATCTGCAACTAAGAGCGTCTATTAGTCGAAATCAATGGTCCAACTCTCAGCATGCCTACACTAAGGGCAAGAGTGTTGAGACTGCACTGCACTCTCTTGTGGGTTTCATAGAAAGAAATCTGGAACAGGGTGAGTATACACTGGTTGCCTTTCTAGATATAGAAGGTGCGTTCAATAATGTCGAATCAGGAGCTATAATTAGGGCTCTAAGCGGACTGGATAATCTGGATCGGTCGGCTGTAAGCTTCGTACGGAAGTTGCTGACAAACAGGGTCATAACTTCTAGTATGGGGCAGGCCACCGTCTGCAGAGTGGCAAGCAGGGGCACTCCACAGGGAGGCGTTCTCTCTCCACTTTTGTGGAATATTGCCCTGAACTCGTTATTGTTGGAGCTAGACTCCAAAATGTTTAAGACTGTCGCATATGCTGACGATATTGCTGTAGCGGTTTCGGGAAAGTATTCTGAAATCCTCTCGCAACAGATGCAGATGGCACTGACGATCATAAGTGGGTGGAGCACCAACAGTGGTCTTAGATTTAATCCGCAGAAAATGGAGCTTGTTCTCTTTACTCGGAAATACAAGCCTCCGATGTTCAGACCACCAAATTTAAACGGGATTGAACTCGGACTTAAAAAGGTTGGGAAATATCTTGGCACTTATCTCGATTCCAAACTTACATGGCAACGGAATGTTAGGGAAAGAGCCGGTAAGGCAGCTGTTGCCTTATATCTATGTCGAAGAGTCAGTGGAAGGAACTGGGGAATAAGCCCCAGAAACTTCTATTGGCTTTTCGGCGCGGTAGTGAGGCCCATACTGGTGTATGGGTCGCTTGTATGGTGGAAGGCGTTGGAAAAATCCATCTATTGCAAGATCTTTGAAAGGATTTTGCGTACATCGGCCTTGATGGTAACTGGAGCAACCGGCTCAACACCATCTAAGGCACTCTTTACTATGCTACACTGGTTATCAGCCGATCTCATGGTCAAGAAAACTGCTATGAATTCGGCAACACGGTTAAAATCAGGTGGCATGTGGAGGGATGCTGTCTCAGGGCATGCATCGATAATAGGAAGACTGGCTGACTTTCCAGATCGAACAGACTACTGCTCACCGGCCCCAATGGTCGAAAGGGATTTCAGAGTAGATCTGTCGGGTGCATCCTTAGATAGTGTCGTATTAGATCAGAGGATGTATTCCTGGTCTTTACGGATGGTTCCAAGTCGAGCACTGGGGTTGGGGGTGGTATCTTCATTCCCCGATTTCAAAGGAGGATCAATTTTAGGCTACGGAATGAGTGTAGCGTCTTTGAGGCCGAAGTTACGGCGATAAGAAGGGCGGTAAACTGGATGAGGTACTATAGGATATACGGTGAGCATATTATTATCTGTACCGACAGTAAGGCCGCCATTAAAACGCTTGCGGGTGTTTACTCAACATCTCGGTTGGTTCAGGAATGCCGGGTATCTCTAAACGAGATAGCGAGACATTCTGATCTGGAGCTTCGCTGGGTACCTGGACACAATGGTGTGTCCGGAAATGAGATAGCGGATGAACTGGCAAGATCCGGTTCCCGCCTTCATCAGGAGGATATTGACGAATTCGTAGGTATTCCTCTCAATAGCTGTAAGCAGCAAGTACAACGACAGCTGCTAAGAATCGCGCAGGATAGGTGGTCGAACGAGATTACCTGTCGGATATCGGGTCTTACATGGCCCAGGTATGAGCATAGGAAGACTATGCCTTGCTGGACTTTCCGAGGCATAGGCTCCATACCCTTGTGGCTGTTCTAACTGGACATTGCCACATGGGAGCACATGCGAGAAGACTGAATCTTCCATACAATGATTTCTGCAGAGGTTGCAAAGATGAGGAAGAGGAGGAGAGTGTTGAACACTTTCTCTGCAGATGTCCTGCCCTCGCTAACAAGAGATCGAATTGCTTGGGAAGACCGACACTAGAGGGATTACCGGAAGTGTCGGAATGCGGTTTGGACAGGGTGGAATCCTTCATCCGTTTATCCGGCTGGTTCAGGGGGGAACCGGTGGAGCTTGTGTAGGGAGATCTCCCTACAGCCTTTTTCGGGTAACAAACGGGACCTTTTCTAGGACCCAAGTGAGTCGGTCTCAGGACCGGCGACCCTCGAAACATAACATAACATAATACTGGTGAAGATCGTGTTTTAGAGTTTATTGCCATTTTGCATCGTATTAAAACGTGTGCCTTCTTTCTGTAATATTGGCGAAAAACTTGTCATATTGAAAACAGTGAAAACGAAAATTCCACTGTTTCTGGACCAATGGATTTTAATATAGAGTCCCATTTTGGAAATATATCATTTAAGTTGGAATTGTATTGCTGAATAGTCTTAAAAAATTATGCTTGCCGAGGACGGTGTCAGATAGAAGCTATGGCCAAATATTACCTACATCTTCCATTATTTTTATGATGCGCACTAACACGCAAAACATCATCGAACTCAACAAGAACCGTAATACACAGTGATCCTTCCAGCTTGGTGCTGTGTCACCGGGGCAGATGGTAACCAGAAATCTTAGGCAGGTACTGAGTGGTTGCGGAGTGTCCTGCTGAAACCATCCACCGATGGGCAATTCGACAGTACGGCGATCGGTGCCCGGGGATGACCATAAGTTCGCATGGGAGGGAACGTTGGTAACCGACCAGATCATATGGCCTTCAGGACTATGTTCGGTGGTCTAAGTCGATACGTAGCGCTATTGCTGAGCAATAAACGCTACTCTGTAAGGAATTTCGATCGTGATTTCTGTATGCCGTCCAGGGAATTGCACTGAAGCAGAGATTAGATAGCTCAAGCAAGGGGTTTTGTTATTAGCCAAAAACAGTAGCAAATAAATTGCTACGGGAGCAGTATGACCGGCTGTTGGTTTAACGTTAGAATTACACCACGTGGTTTGATTCACTGTCAGGTTTTGGCTTCGAGCCAGGTAATGACGTAAATCATTCTACATCTGTTACGGTTTTCCTCCCAAATTCAATAAAATGAGTCTGACTGTGACTTTCATATACATAAAGGTATTATTACAACTTGGTGTTAGTTAAAGACAGAATTTTAAAGGGCAGGTAAACTATTTTTCATTATTACAATTTCCCTTTAATAAAAAGTGAGCGATAAATTATCGGAACAATAATCCAACCTGCAAATTAACGGATTATCTTTTACAATTACCATATTTGGTTGTGGCTTATACCATGTTCATACATGCGCCTTTATTGAGGTAATCGCAATAAAGTCCATTATTGAGCTCAATATTCCATACAAAAAGTCAATAAAGTTATTGCTCAATAAACTCTATATTGCTTTGAATATTGAGAAAAAGATGGAACACAACACTGTAAAAGATGTGTTTAATAAGCAAAAGTATACAATGCGAGATGAATGACGAGGTAAATGTCAACAAAAGCAAACAAAACAAAATAACAAAAAATAAAAATAAATACAATAAAAATAAAAACATTGCAGCATTTCCAAATTTTTATTTCTCTTTCTTTTTATTATTGCCGCTTTGGAGTCATAACATGAACGCACTACTTGTACAAATTCCATATTTTTATTGTACAACACTAAAATCTTTTTAATAAAAGGCAGTTTTTCATCCATTTTTCTTATTGGAAAATATTTTTCACTTTTTTTTCTCACTACCAAAACAAAAAGAACAACTTTTTTCAGCTGTCAAATACTAATTGAGTTAGCGCAATATTTGTATGTATGAACGCAAAAAATATTATGTCAATAAACTGAATATTATCTCAATTAGAAATACATGTATGAACAAGGTATTAGCTTATCAAACTGAAATGGTCAATTCATTGGAAAAATATCCCTGAAATTTGTCATGCATTTACTCTTCCTTCAAGCTTGAACCTTTCAAAATTATTGCCGCAAATAAAGAAAAAACAAATGTTTCTTGCCAGTAAGGTGTAATAATGAAAATTGTTTGCCGGCCAGTTTATCGCTCACTTCCATTAAAGGTAGCTTTAGCTAACGCCAACTTTACCGCCAAATTAGGTACGCTTTCATGAAATTTCTGTATGTGGATTATTTCACAGAAATGCGGTGTTATTTTAAAAATGTTTTTTAATTGAAAACTTCTAAAGCTTGTTCTGATTTTTAACTGAAATAAGGTTACCAAAAATTGTCAGGAACTGTTATACCAACAACGAAATATTAACATACTTACGTTGACAGGATCAAACTTTTTTTCATATGCTTGCATTCCTCGTTTACGTTTTTCAGTCGGCGTTATTCTCCTCCGTTTCGCACGGGTTCCAGTAAAGTCATCCAAACACACTGTTCTTTTAACAATCTTTTTTATTGGTCCGCTACCTGAGTTTTGTTTTATTTGATTATATTCTTCGAGGGATAAGCATTCATGCCAAAGCTTATCATTACGCCAGGCCTGTATACGAGGAAAATGTAAAGCCATTGTTAAAGCAAATGCTCCCGACGGATTTAAGTCGGTAGCTTTGATTTGTAAAACAACTGAATTTCTTGGCTCTATCCAAGCATCTGGTCTACCTTCTGCATTTGTTTCTTTATAGTGATACCAAATTGGGGGTGGTTCTTCGCAAGCAACATGCCAATGTGGTTTCAAAATATTATTCAGTGCCACACGTTGCTGGGTATTATTGCTAACTTTGCCAATGGAATAAACTTCGAACTGTTGCAGAGAAACATATTTAAGTACGCCAACAAGAAATGACTCCACAAATGTCTGTGCGCGATTAAAATAAGCGCCTATAACCAAAAGATCGAATTCAGTCGTTAAGCCATCAATGTACTAGAAAGAAACATGGTGACATTTAATTAATAAATAATTTAATTTTATATACATACTTATATTTATATGTACATACATATGTCTGTACATAAATATGTCATTTAATTTTTAAATATTCACCCCCAAAGTCTATTTTTGATAAAATCTATGCAAGTGAACAACTGATTGGTTTTTTTTCTAGGTTTTGAGCAAAATGTCAAATGCTGTTTTTATACCCTTCACATAAAAAGTGTATACATAAGTGTGCCAGTCCTTAAGTTTTAATTTCCTACGATGTCCGTCTGTAGGCTGTTGAAAGGCCTTGACTGTGCCAAACTGTTTATAGATCGCGTCATGTACATATTTGCTATTGGAAATTCACTAAAATCACTTAACGAATAGCAGATATATGAACAAAAAAAGTTTTTGAGGGTAAAAAAGTATGGAATTTTTTATATCATTTTATAACGTTTCTGAGAAAACACTCCAGTCAGAAGAAAAATGTGTACGTCAAAGTGTTGCTATGATGTGTTTCCTGCGGAAATTCAGTGAAATCGGTTCACAAATAGTCGAGATATATCAAAAACCCCTTTTTTTTCATTTTTTACAAAAAATTTTCAGAAAAACATTTTTTTTTTTTTGCTTCAAATTTAGTAATTATTTAAATGTTCAAATATGAACTTAATTATTTATTTGCTTTAAGAGCCAATTGAAATGTATTAATTCAGGTCCAAAAATTAACCTTTTCAAAAAAACTTTTAAGAATTTTTCAAGTCTACTGATGACTTGATTAGCACCAACGAAATGTCGTCGGCATATAGACAGCTGAAAAATACAACAAACATTTTTTTTTGAAAAGGTTCATTTTTGGACCTGAATTAATTATTTAAATGGATGAAAAAAGTAACAAAAAAAAACATTTTCAATGTAGGTTTATATGTATGTATATATTCGAGATTTACCGAAAAGTGGTTTTCTTAGGAAATTTCCCATACGAGCGACCTTAATCAACTTTTGGTATGAAAAAAGGAATCTGGTGATAAAAAATCCGTTTATAGTAAACAAATTTTGTCCCGATATTGGACCATACATGTATATCTGATATATAGCGTAAACCAGTTATTTTTTTTTTTTTTTTTTGAAATTTCATACATAAGGTATCAATTACACTGTGCTAGTTGAAAAAACCGACAAACGGGGCACCCAGTGACTAAACATAATTCGGGTACGCTGAATTCAGTGGTGCTATCCGTTTTTCTAGGTTAGCTCGCGTTTTCGAGATTTACCGTTATTTTAAAAATGGAGGAGGTTGCACTACATGTATTGAACTAACTAAAAAAATTTTTTATATAATTCATAAAAAAAATTTTTTGTTTTAAAAAAAAAAATTTTTTTTTTGAAAAAAAAAACTATTTTTTGCAAATTGTTGAAATTTTGTGATCTTTAAAACTGCATAAAAAATTGAAAAATTAAGCTATGCCAATAAATTTTCCCGTATATATAAAAAATTATGTTTGAAACAAAACGAGCTTTAAATGACCAAAATCTGTGAGCAACTTTTGATTTTATTCACAAAAGATAAAAAATTGTAGTTCCAACCTGTTACCAGACGAAGCCTAAAAATTGAAAAAAATATTTTCTTGTTAATTAAAATTTATTTTTTATTTTAAAGTTTATTCTTCTTCATCCTGCAGATTCCAACATATATCACCTAAAAGGCAATCAAGTTTTTTGCCGCTATACCAATGTTCGAATCTGGCTGTTACTTGATGAAATCTCTCGCCGTGTTCATCGGACTCGGCTGGTGATTGCTCATTAAACTTTTCTGCATGACAATGCAGAAAATGTACTTTCAGTGACATTCTGACTTATAATTTTTTGAACGCTTTTAACATACATATCTTGAATTAAAATGCACCAATTTTCAGACCGATGATTTCCTAAAACGTTTTCAATTACTGCTTTCACACAATTCCAGGTTAATTGCTCGATATCATTCAATGCCATTTCAAATTGTTGGTCCTTTATTAGACGACGAATGTCCGGTCCATTAAGAATGCCTATAATATTAAATATAATATGATATAAAATATAAATTGAATTTAATATAATAGCTAGAGTTCGCACCTTCTTTTACTTTCATGCCGCTTAAACGTGGAAAAATTCGGCGTAATTCGGTAAAAGCAGCACCATCTGGGTTCAATGATTTTATAAAATTTTTAACAATACCCAGTTTAATTTGAAGTGGAGGAAGCAAAATCTGTTCCATCGGCACAAGTGGAAATTCATAACTCTTTACCAGAGTTATTTTATTACTGAAACGACTTCCTAGCTCCAAAGATTGTAATAATATAATACGAGCGTTGCCTTTTATGTTTCAAGATTTGGCAACTCTAGTGTTGCAATCGGGCAACTAATAACTCTATCTTAAAGTTGGATATTTTTGAGGTTATACTTAGTGAGAACATTTTGACATATGTACGATCGTTATTTGTGTTGTTTACAGTAACTTAAACGAATCATCTCGGCCCAAAAATGGAATTAAGTCCTGAACATTCTTGTGTGGTTATTTTTTACAACCTTCAACGTGGATTAACTCAGTAACAGTGCTTGGATGAACTTAATTCGATTTTTGACGATGAAGCTCCACCAAGTACCAGTGTTTATCTATGGTATAATTCAATCCAAGACGAATTTCGCGAAGGTCGTCCAAAATCAGTTGTTGGTCCGAAAATCATTGATGCTGTGCGTGAACTGATATTGCAAGATCGTCATGTGCCCTATGGTGAGACTGAGACAACCTTAGGCGTTAGTGGGACCAACATACAGTCAAGATTATATAAGATTATTGACTCGTGTCAATTGTTCGAAAGAAATCTCAAAAAATACGATCTCGGTGCTTTGAAACACGTCTATGTCATCGTGATAGGTGATAAATCGTGTATTTTCGCGTATGAGGCCAAATGTAAACAGCGGTCGACTTTATAGATTTTTCAAGATCAGCAAAATCCAAAAAAAGTTGTTCGTGCCCGAAACACTTTCAAGCAAGGTCAACAAATTTTAGCGTTTATCTTTGAGCAACCACATTTTTTATAACGTCTACTTTTTGGCACCAAAATTTTTTTAAGTTCACATACAGGCTCAACTTCTTGCGAAATCAGGATTCACTGTCTCGGCTATAAAGGGACCGAGGTCGAAAATCATTATTTTTTATTTTATTTACATAAGTTTTTTAAATTAAAAATCAACGTTTTTCGCCCCAAAACTAGTTCAACTCTCGTACAGGCCTAACCTCTTGTATAATTGTTTTTCGCTATACATATATGACCCGATATCAGAAATTGTTATTTTGTCTTTAGGTTTCGCTTATTTTATTATAGCTTCACTATAATGGCGCCAAAGCTTTTTTCAGTTCGCTTTCAGGCATAACAATTGAACTAGAGCCTGATAAAAGTAAATAAAATTTTAATATTTGGTTTTCTTCGACCTCTTTTTTATATTTAATATAATTATTTTCTTGAGCATTAGGTTTTTTTTGGAACGAAGTTCCTTAACGCGGCTTGCTGGTAGTGCAAATTAGTAGAAATCGTCACGAAAGCGTGTGAGCTGTTTATGTGTATTGGTATATCTTTCGACAAACAATTGTGTATGACGGGCGGCAAGTAGCGAAACTATTTGGCAGCAGCGGAGACACCTACCAATAAATATTAATTAGTTGTGAAAACGGACACTATCAGTTGCTAGATGTCGCTAAAGTAAAGTACGTCACAACAAAAAACAGCAATATTGAAAACTTGACAAAAAAAAATACTGCCGGTCTCAAAAGTAAAAAACTAAAACGTTAAAAAATTTAAAGAATATAAAATTTCAAAAACACAATATAAAACCAACAGATTTCACCTTGTATTACATTCGAAGATGAAGAAAAAACATAAGGAACTTCGTTCCTAACGGGGGTCCCCCGACCGCATTTTTATTATAAACGTATATATTATTTTATTTATTCAATTATTCTTGTCAATATTTCGCTCGCCTTCGGATAGCTTTTTCACTTGAGAAAACATTTTTTGTGATGAAACTGGAGTAATTGTTTTGTTTTTTTCTCAAGCAGCATTTTGTTTATAAAATGAGGTATGAGAAAAGAGGAAAAAGTTCTCGTGGAACTATCATTCATGATTGGTCTTTGTGTTTTTCCAAAAGTGCTCACTTGTTACACTGTGCTAAACAGTGGTTTACTAATGAAAAAGTGTGAGTGTATAGAGCTTCTCGCACTTGGTCGCGTAAACTCGATGTTTGTAGGAAATGTCTCGTCCATATGAATCATACATTAGAATCGTTTATATTTTTATTGCTGATCTCAATATACATTTTTGAAAAAACACAAATATGTATGTCGTTTGATTCTGGTATATACATAGATGCTTGATCGCTGGTACATACATACATACGTATGCACATATTCTTAATACTGAAAAACTAGTATTTGTAATTTGAAATAAAAACTAAATTTATTTAAATACTTACATCCGCCTTGACTTTGTACCAGCCACTACCATTCCGACGTCCTGGACGATAAACTGCGTTCTGTTGCTTTAATACAACACCTTCCTGGTGTTGATCTAAAGCCTGTTGAAATCGTTGTTTAAAGTGTTCAGTTGAAGTAATTTTCTCACTTTTCATAAGACGCAGTACCCCTTCCTGTTCCTTTAACAAATTTTTTAATTTGTGTAGTCTTTGTATATAAGGTGTTTGCAGCAAAGAATCTCCATTCCAATATAAAATATCATATGCCACAAAACACGGCTGACAATTGCGTGCGTTGTTTAAATGCTTAACATCTGTATTCTCGCTTTTTTCGTGATATTTATTGTGATAAGTATTCCATACCATCATCTCACCATCTAAAATCATGGATGTCATGCCAATTGGTAGAAGATGTTGCAGTTTTGAAGTCAATTTATTATCTTGCTCATAGGAGGAGCCAAAGCTGTCCGTATAATCAATGCCGTTCCGAGAGAAATATTTAAAAATATTATTTTGGTAGTGCAACTGAAATCTTTCACCATCCATTTTTGTTTCTAGGTATAATATATCGGTAGCCATTAGATTATCAATATTACCAGGGAATACTTCACATAACTGTGGCCTTATAAATTGAAAAGGTTCTATGTTAATAGGCAAATCTAATGTTCCTAGAGATGTCGAAGTTGTTGGAGCCGTAGTGGTCACATTCAATTTATTATCAGCTAAGCAGCAGCACAGTTTTACAAGATTTGGACATAGTTGAAAAAACCCCTTTGCTTGAGGATGCAGTATTCCGAAAATACGTTGATCTCCAATACCCAAATGCATAGATTTAAGCAAGAGACGCACAAACCACATCTGCTCTTCGGCAGAAGCCACTTCGGATAGTTGTGTTAAAATCTTTTCTGTATCTATTACGGAACAAAATTTAAACAAAATTGAATGGGACATTAAAAATTAACTACTGTATTTTGAAAGTCCCAGGTCAACATTTGGTTTCTAAATCACATAATATACAGGTGGGCCAAAAGAAGTTACCCCATTGGAAGTTGCAAATGGCGGCCAATATCAAATCTGTTTTTACATCTGTGAACAAGCCATGGAGCTAAACACTCCCCCAAGAACGCAGAATAATCGTATCTACAACGAAGTGGACGATTTTTCGACCAAAATCGTAATGAGCGATGAGGCTCATTTCCACCTCAGCGGGTATGTGAACAAGCAAAACTATCGCTTCTGGGGCACCGAAAAGCTACTAGTGATGCCCGAGGAGCTATTACACCCGCTCAAAGTGACTGCATGTTGCGCTGTTCAAGCTGGAAGAGTCATCGACCCACTTAGTTTTTATTACTTCTTTTTTTTTTGAGGACGCCGCTGGCCAAACGACAACGCGCTATAGGGCCATGTAAATTGAGTTTTTTCTGCCGCAATCGAACGAATTAGGTATGGAGGACATGCGGTTTCAACAGGACGGAGCAACGGCACACCGATATTCTGAAAGCCAAACAACATCGGATGACCTGTTTTGGCCCAACTGTGATTAAATTTAAATCTCTATGAGATACAATTTTAGTTACATTATGTATATATTCAACATATTTCATAAATTCAGTTTGGAAAATTCCAAAAACAAGACAGTTTTGGGTAGACCGTGTTTTACAAACATCGTGCAACGTTTACCCACTTTATATCTCCATAAAATTGGTAATTTCAAAAAACTACCAGACACCTGTCAGTTTATCTGCAGTAAGCATTCAGGCTCTACTTGCATTAGGTCCGGAAATACATGGTTACCGATATTGCCTTCCAATTTTGAAAAAGTGGCAAAGCCTTGGGTTCCAAATGTTTAAAAATTGTATACCCAACCATGTTACAACTAATAAAGTAAGTAACCTTTTGTTTACAATAAGAACAACTTCAATAAAAATAACATGCATTTTGTTATTGTACAACTTCTGAAAACTGTCAAAAAGACGCCACTTCTACATTTACACAGGAGAGATGAACAGAGCGTACGCTTATTTGCTATCTCGATTTGGATGCCTTCCTTCAATCTCTGTATTTGCTTGACAGTTTTAGGATCAGCTGATGAGGCTACCTTATTAATTGCATCATGCGCCCAACGCAGATCTACCAAGAAAAATCACTAAAACAGCTGCTCGTTGTTTATTAGCAGATTAGTGTCAAAAGTTTGTCTACAAGCCGTGCCTAGCGTGCTCTTTTTCTAAGATAATTACAAGTAATTTTGTAGCTCTTATTGAAGAAAAAGTGAAATAAGCAAGTAACTTTGCCAATTCAATCAATTTGCATTGTAAATATGACTTTTTAGACATACATATTTGAAATAAAATAATATATACTAATATCATAAATTTGTTAGATTTTATAAATGAGCTTAAGGTCACTCAATTCTCAATAAATATATTTTCTATTTATTGATACATTTTTCGATATTTCGATACGCCTTTGTGTATCTTCTTCAGGAAAATGTGTTTTCAGGAAAACACATTTTCCTGAAGAAGATACACAAAGGCGTATCGAAATATCGAAAAAATTTATCAATAAATAGAAAATATATTTTTATTTATTTTATTTATTTATTTATTTGATTTCAATACAAAGAAAGCCTCATGGCCAATAATACATGTATTGTTAGTGAAATGTCTATGTAAATTAATTTGACTAATTCTAAAATTAAAACCTAATTGTTAGTTAGAAGGCTCCCCAACCATCCAAATACCGCCAAAAATATAAAACTAGTTTCGATATTGAGAATTACAATCGCATTTCCTAAAAAACCAAGGATACTTCGAAAGATTTAAAAATTTAATGATGAATATTGTTAAAATACTCGAAGAGCATTTTACTATAAGTATGATAAGTATAACAAAATAATTTGAGAGTATTAGGAAGTTGACTCCAAATACGATGAACTCTTATCACAAAAGATCGATCAAATACTGAAAGGCGCCCCAAGGGGACGTTGATTTGAATGTTGCGTGTTGAGTTACCAAAAGAAAATTCGTTAGCTAGTAGTGTAGGTCTTCCAGTTTTAATGATTTTATAAAAGTGAAGTAAAATACGTATTTTCAGATAATTGTCAAAATTGCTTTTTAAAATTTCAGGGGTAAGTTCAGAAACACGTTCATGCTCCATTACACCAATATTGAATACATAACGAATAATCTTTCTAATTATTCTCTCAACAACATTCAAATTGTATGCCCAGGTAGCAGAAAAAACTTCTAATCCATAATTGATTCTTGACATAATGAGTGCTATAGCAAGGCGAATCCTGATATGTTTTGGTGTATACGCTTTTAAAGAATAAAGATGTCTTAAAATCAGACAGCTCTTGTGGGCCAGAAAATTAATATGATCGGTAAAGTTGAGCTTGGAATCAAGAATCAGTCCAAGACATTTGAGAGAGTTAACAAAAGTAATTGGACTACCGCTAATAAATATTCTTGGACAAGAAGAAATTCGATTTGATGTCTGAAAATGAATAGCTTTGGTTTTTTCGGGGTTAATTTCAAGATAATTTCTGTACATCCATGAAGATATAGAGTTTAGTTGGTCGTTCAAATTGTTTTCAAATTCAGTAGTAGTAGTAGTAGTGGAGCATAATAACATGATATCATCTGCGAAGACGTAAGGTTGACAAAAATCATTAGTTATGAGTGATATGCAATCATTTATGTATGCTAGAAAAAAGATTGGACCAAGAACCGATCCTTGAGGAACACCAGAGGTGGCTTTGAAATTATTTGAAGTCAGACCATTTAAAGAGACATATTGTGTTCGATCAACAAGATAAGAATAAATAAGTTTACATGCTGCCTTAGAGAAATTGAATTTTTCCTGAAGTTTGCTAATGAGAATATTATGGTTTATGCGGTCAAAGGCTTTTGTCAGATCCAAAGAAACCATTGCACAGTTTTCATATCTATCTAATTTTCTTCTTATTGACTCTGTTAGTGAGAGCAATAGTGATGTGGTACTAATTTGTTTCTGAAACGCATATTGGCTGGGATTTATTAGAGAGTTTTGCTCAAAGTGTGCTAAAATCTGAAACTTCATGACGTTTTCAATTATTTTAGACATTGCTGGAAGTATTGTGATGGGTCTTAGGTTGTCACAATCGAAGATACCATTCTTAGCAATGGGAACAATGCGACCCAGCTTCCAATCTTTAGGAAATTTGCTGACGGTAAAAATAGTATTTATAATATGCAACAGCAGTGGTGATATTAGAGGAAAAATCATCTTAATAAATTTAATGGGTATACTATCATGACCAGTAGCATTTGCCTTAATAGAATTTAAAACAAGTAGGAGATCGTATTCGGTGATGTGGGTGAAAGAAAATGAGTTATTGTTCAGAGGAAAATTGTCAAAATCAAATTCTCCTAGAAAATTAGGACTTAAATTGTTGCAGAACGAATTAGCAATTTCTTCAATATTTAGATCACCCATTTGTGACTCGCTGCGGCCAACACAGCCCAGTTTTCGTAATTTACTCCATATTTGTCTATTATTTACGCCTGTGAATAAATGCTCTCCATACTTCTGTCGAGTTTTTCTTATAATAGATTTAGTTTTATTCCTAAGTTTACAATACACTTTCCAGTTTACTTCGGAACGATTTCTAAGGTAAGATTCATAAGCCAAATCTCTTTGAGATCTTGCTCGTAAAATCTCCCTGGAATTTATCCAATTAGAATTGATTGAGTTAGGCGTAGCACGTGAAGTTGGAACAAAGCTATGCAGATTTTCAACCAAGCAGTTTAAAGTGGATAATTGTAAATCAACATCATTTGTCGTATAAATACCTGAAATATCAAATTGACTAAAGAATAGAGAAAGATCATCCCAATATACCCGGTTGTAGTCTTTGAATTGAATCGGATTTTGATGAGTTTGCGAAGAAAATTCTATGGACACAAAGATAAAACTATGATGAGATGACAAGAATGGAAACTGTAGTTGACCTTTAAAGACGACGGTAGAAGGTGAGCTAAGGAGAAAGTAGTCTAACAATGATGTAGAGTTATTTGGCAAATGTAGGTGTGTTGGAAGGCAGTTATGTAAACAATGGAGTCCACATCTGAATGCCAAGTTACGAAGAGAATTTGATTTTAGACTATTAAAGAGGTCACAATTGAAATCTCCCATAATTATGATGTTTGAATATTGGTCAAATAAGTTATTGTGAAGATTTTCAAAAGAGAGAATATCACCCCTTGGTAAATAGACTATTCCCACTACTACATAAGAATTGTTGATTCCAAAGATTTTTACAAATAAGGATTCACACTCACCGTAATGATTTCCTCGAAATATTACTTTGTAACGTAGCTTCTGTGATAAATACATACAAACACCACCGCCTCTACTAGGCCGATCATTCCGTACCAAGTTATATCCTGAAAGAGCTAAAGATTTTGAATAAATATCTGATGTGAACCAGGTTTCGGAGACACCAATTATGTCTAGATAGGAATTGCCGAATACACTTTTAAACTCTTCTAGTTTAGTGCTAGAATGAGATGGGCATAAACTTTGAGCATTGATATGACCAACGTTTAACTTATCAGAACGTGTAGAAAAGTAATTACTAAGAATTGAATTATCCGTGGCTATAGGACCGAGATTATAATTATGGGTCATCACTATTGTGGCGATATTTAAATTTCTGGGGGAGGCTTATAAATAACAAGATAAGAATGCGCGTAAAATAGTAATGAGTTTGTAATGATTTGAATGAAAAAAATTGTGTATGTAACATATTTCATAACATATTTATTGAGAATTGAGTGACCTTAAGCTCATTTATAAAATCTAACAAAGTTAAATAAAAAGGTCGAAGAACGAGTATCCAGAACTAATATCATAAAAATTATTTTATTTTTTTGTTTGCATGGAATAGCCTCCGAGTCGGGTCGGCTTTAGTTGGTTATACCATGGAAGAGAAAACTCCTTAGCCCTTTTGCATACCTTTAATTTATTTATATTTAAAAATTTATTGGATTAAATGTAAAATAATACGATTTTGGATGCTTGAAACCGTTTATGAATTCGCGATTTTATGTTCTGTGCAAAAACTTTCCTCTAACAGCACTGTTTCACCAACATTTGCATAATTTTCTTAGTAAATCCTGCAACTTCAACATCGAATTATTAATAAACTAAAAGCCTCCGGCAGACTTTGATTTCAGTTTTGGGAGGTCCACGACCCCCTCTACAAACCTATAAAACTCCTTTCTTTCAAAGCCCGGCTCCTTATTCCAAATGTTTCCCTCCGAGTCTTCTGGGCCAATTTGAAAAATTCTTTCTAACACTATCAAAAATAAGGGAAAATACAAATATGAACTTAATTATTTATTTGCTTTAAGACCCAATTGAAATGTATTAATTTAGGTCCAAAAATGAACCTTTTCAAAATGTTTGCTGTCTTTTTCAGCTGTCTATATGCCGACGACATTAGCACCAACGAAATGTCATCGGCATGTAGACAGCTGAAAAACAGCAAACATTTTAAAAAGGTTCATTTTCGGACCTGAATTAATAAGGGAAAATATAAATCAAAAGTTCATTGATTCATTGAGCGTATAGTCGCACTTTTACCATAATGTGTCCTATTTAGTAACCACTTGCATGATTTTGAGTGATTGAGCTAATATTATAATTTTTAAAAAAAATTTCTTTTATATTAAATTACTTTTTCAGGCTTAAGTTCAACCCTTGGGTTTTCACTACTTTTTTAATCAATATCAATTAAGTAAAGAAAAGTAAAATTTATTTGATTATTATTGATTTATTGATACAATAAAAGAGCATCTAGATCTCAATGATGCAAATAACAGAACATGTGAAAAAAAAGCTTTCATATAAACAGAAAGCACAAATAACAGTCTTCTGAGATGATAAAATATCGTCCAGGACTGCAAAAAATATCATTGCTTTGATTAATGTTAATTAAGTATACAAACAGAAAGTAAAATTGCGTGAGCTTTGGTTGCCGAGTGGTTAAAGCGGCTGTGCCAAAATTGTAAAATTTGACACGTCCAAAGTTCATAGGGTGCTGATGAAGGGTGTTTGCTACCCAGAAACAGCCGGTTGTCCACCTAGCAAATAAATTTTACTTTTCTTTACTTAATTGATATTGATTAAAAAAGTAGTGAAAACCCAAGGGTTGAACTTAAGCCTGAAAAAGTAATTTAATATAAATGTATTACAGAAGTTCGATAAAATTATAAATTTACAGTAAAAAAAATTTCGCAAACACCCGTGCGAAGCTAGGGCGGACCGCTAGTATATAATAATAATGCATTATTTTTCAAAATATAGGAAAAAATATAATTTAAAACTCAACTAGAAACTTCATAGAAAGGGTTCTTACGATTACTGAAAAGGAAATCCAGAAAGTTTCGCTAAATCTAATATATGAACATAGTAAGGAACAATATATAATTGATCATTACATTAGATAAATTATTTAGTAAAACTAAGGAGGGAGTTGGAAAATTGTATACTTCAAATATAGTTTACAGAGTTCCTTGTCGTGGAAATGACCAGGAGAATTGTAATAAGGTATATACATATATAGGGACCACAAAGAATGAATTAAGGACTATAATTGCAGAACACAATCCGGACCAGAAATATAGGCATATTAATACACAGACGACTGCGATATCATTTCATTGTTCTGGATTAACCCACAATTTTTCAGTATAACAATTTAGCTCAAAGCTATAGGTATTTACTTAACAACAGAATCAAAACTGAATAGCATTGGAAAATCACTTATTTTTTCAATCATTTAAACACCATTTTTCATGTGAAAACAGAACTTAGGTTTCAGATAGCAATGTTTTTTAATAGCAAACAAAATATAGTGGGCGTACTTTTTAATTTAAAATTAAAAAGTACGCGAAACCGGTGCCGGTTATACTACAGAGGAAAAGGCGCCACAGCCTGCCCAAAGGCCGGTTATCAAGATTAAATTTTAAATCCTACATCTATGTAAAAATCACAAAATCGTTTTTGAATTCGTGATTTAAGCTCTGTGTAAAAACTTTCGGTGGCAGCACTTTTAACCAATATTTTCAATTGGTCCTTAATGTAAAGTTTCCCCGGGACATACATATGGTTTTGAATCAGTGTTTTATAAGAGTAAACTTAACAAAATCCTTACTTGCACGATTTTCATTTGCTATAGCATCTAACATGCCGTGAACTTCTTTCAAAGTCAAAGAACTATGTTGGTTTGTACATCGGGGTTTTAAAATGCGATACACCCTTTCTGCATAATCTCCTCTAAAGCCGTTGAAATTACGGGCTTCTAAAATTTCCGCATCTCTCGCTAAAAGGCATAAGAGAATATAATAAATATTAGTTTTGCGTACAAGTATGTCTCGACATATTTTTACATACATTCCAAGCCCAGCTGCAAAATTTTAATGTACACCTTACCCAACGTGTGTATTTTCATGCCATATGGAGGGCGAGCTACGTCAGCGCCGGGTAGAAGACATCTGAGTATACAATAAAAACTACTACGACCGTCCTAAATGTTTATTTTTTTATTTTTCTGTACTTATAAGTATAACCAGCCTCATTACTAACCTCCACCATTTCAGGTTTCAACTTGTGTTCTTCACGAAACTTTTCTCGGTGTTTGCAAAATGAATCATAATATTGTTTAACAATTTTTGCCTTTCTATCCTTATTATCATTATCCTTAATCCTTTTCAACATAGAACATATATCACGGAACTTGATCGTGTCACCTATTTCCATTGTTATTTGTTAGAGGTGGCCAAAATCCGATATTAAGTCTGCCTTTGTATCGCTACCAGTGTTCCCAGATCAATGTATTTCTTCCCCCCTAAAAAATTTTGGTGAACATTCTGCTTTAGTTTGCGAATCACCCATGATGCAACTAACAAGGTAACCTTTTCGCTACAATAAGAACAACTTCAATAAAAATAACATGCATTTTGTTTTTGTACAACTTATGCAAACTGTCAAAAAGACGCCACTTCTACATTTACAGAAGAGAGACGCACTGAGCATACGTAGATTAGCTATCTCGTTTTGGCTGCCTTTCATCTCTGCAATCTCTTGACAACCTAAAGTAAACTGATAATATGTATTTTTCAGTGCATATGATTACAGGCGTATGTATATTTGTTATAAATTTTAGATTTATTTTGTATTAACATATTTTGAGATCTAAGTACATATTTATAGGCAGCTGGAAATTGTTAGCTGCGTATCTAAGAAAATTTAAGTTTCTCCAAAAATATTAACCCCCAATTTTTGACCTGAAATTTAAATGCCATTTCAATTTAAATTTGATTTAAATACAAAATTGACCCCCAATTTTTGACTTGGATTTTAAACACCATTTCAATTTAAATTTGATTTAAATACAAAATTGAGTCAAACAGTTGCTATTTAAATCAAACTTAAACGGCCTGCCGTGCCCATTTAAAATCGATTGAAGTTTTTCGTACTGCCATATGATTTTGACACTTGCTCATGCACATGTTTTTTTTTGTTTCATAATTTGATTTTTTATTATTTCCAGAAGGTAATCAACTTCTGTGGCAGTGAAATTGGGAGTCTTTTTATCACTTTTGCTACTCAATTTAATAATTTCTACAAAACAATTTATTATTTTCTAAACTTTTCACAACTTCACTTGCATCCAAATTTGTTTAAACAGCTGTTTTTATTGAGTTATCAATAATTTTTTGACACTTACATTATGCTGCCGTACTTTTATTACAATTAATTACCAAAAATAATTTTAGACTGTAAAACAGAAATCTATTTTAAATCCAACTTAAATTTTAAGGAAAATTTACTAATTTTGTATTTAAATCCCAAGTCAAAAATCGGGGGTCGGAGTTTCTAAGTCTTCTTCGCTCTTTACGTCCCTTTGACATTTTCGTAAAAGGAATTTCAATTTTATCAAAGGTTCTTAGATATTTTAATTTTTACAGGTGCCCGCATCCGAATTCGTTTCAACATTTTTCCACGATTTTATCTTTTGAGTTGTCAAAGCTGGTAGCAAACGACAACAAAACTTATGACAACTCGCAAGGCGATTCAAGTATAGGTGGTCGCAATTCAATTCGCTTCAACATTTTCTCTCGAGACGTCATAAGTTTTGTTGTCGTTTGCTATCAGCTTTCACAACCCAGAAGATAAAATCGTGGAAAAATGTAGAAGCGAATTGGGATGCGGGCACCTGTAATGGATTCGCCTTGACAACTCGAAAGAAAATGTTGAAGCGAATTGATACATATACACACACTAACACATGCTTTTGGAGTGCAAAATGATTTTTGTTGTCTTATTCTGAATATTAGCTAAACACAATGTATATATTTGTGATTGAAACACTATGATAATAAAAAACTTATTATCACAAAACATTTCTACTACCAAAAATCTTTAAAATAATATTTAAAATATAAGAAACAAAAAGTAATCAACTGTGCTGTCAACTTTACCTATATGAATTCGCCTTGGTCCAAGGTCTCTTGACAAGGCGAATTCATTCAAGGTTAACTTGGTAGCACAAATGATTTTTTTTTTTTTTTGGCATATTGTATCAAATACCTTTCAGATGTCAGAGTATTCTTCTCTTTGCTTTCAAAAAATTGAAATCATATTATTCTTAAGATCTTTGGTGGCAAAAAATTTTGTGATAAAACTTATTAGTATTTTGTGTTAAGAAAAGCAACAATAATATTAAAAAAAAAACTGTATATTAAACGTACTGCATAGTCCTTTATAAGTTTAAATAGTTTCACATATATACAATTTTGTATTTATTTATGTAGCATTTATGTATTAAGCTCTTGCACTGCAGTAATAGGTACGCAACAAACCCAAACAGAGAATAAAAAAAATGCCAAATATTAACGAATAAAAAAAGCGAAGTACGGGCAATAATTTTTCCCTTCTTACTGCCCTTCTCTGAATTCTTTAATAAGCTCAAGAATTGCCCAACAAAAATTGCTTCGTGTGATCTAGCTCAATCACTATCGAGAAAAAGATATCGATAGTTTATTAAGAATATAACCATCGGTTATACATCGCCTTCCGTGCAGCTCTAAGCCATAGAGCACACTGAAGTTGTTAGTTGGGCAATAAAATTGTAAATATTAGCACAGACATAACCAGATATCCCAAAAATGACTTTTGTTAAATGGCCATATCATTTGTTTGGGGACGGGCCAGCGATGAGCAGTGCAGGAAATCGTGGCAACATGAGCGTGTGAGAACAACTAGTGTATACAAAAACAAACATAAACAATGAAAAAATGTTGTTGTAAAGTGTTTGGAAAAATATTGGTTTTGTTGTAATTTTTACGAAAAAAGTAGAAAACATAAATGAAAAGCTTTGAAAACTACGTTTTAAACATATTCCATGTATTGCTAGTGATATACTCAATGCAAATAAAATATTAAATACAAATAATTATTATTTGTTTGCTTGCAAAGCTGTTTTGTTTGCATCAGATTTGCACTGAATTTTTCTAACCAAAAATCAAATGTAAACAAATGCGGAGTCAACCAACAGAGACAGCTATATAAAAATTTTCATGTTTGCTGTCCTTCACTAGATCCACACGTACCGTAAGGATGCCACTTTCAATATATTTGGCAGTAAATTGGTAATTTTTGTAGTCTGGTAGAGCTGGTGACCCTTCTGGTAGTATTCTGTGAATATTAGATCGGCCAACACAGAATACTACCAGAAGGGTCACCAGCTCTACCAGACTACAAAAATTACCAATTTACTGCCAAATATATTGAAAGTGGCATCCTTACGGTACGTGTGGATCTAGTGAAGGACAGCAAACATGAAAATTTTTATATAGCTGTCTCTGTTGGTTGACTCCGCATTTGTTTACATTTGATTTTTGGTTAGAAAAATTCAGTGCAAATCTGATGCAAACAAAACAGCTTTGCAAGCAAACAAATAATAATTATTTGTATTTAATATTTTATTTGCATTGAGTATATCACTAGCAATACATGGAATATGTTTAAAACGTAGTTTTCAAAGCTTTTCATTTATGTTTTCTACTTTTTTCGTAAAAATTACAACAAAACCAATATTTTTCCAAACACTTTACAACAACATTTTTTCATTGTTTATGTTTGTTTTTGTATACACTAGTTGTTCTCACACGCTCATGTTGCCACGATTTCCTGCACTGCTCATCGCTGGCCCGTCCCCAAACAAATGATATGGCCATTTAACAAAAGTCATTTTTGGGATATCTGGTTATGTCTGTGTCGGCCAAACTCCCTCTTGACGGATATCTGAACAGTTTTAATAAAATGTTAATATTACTGCGAACAGCTTGGAAAACTGTTCAAAAAACCAATGCAGTGCGTGTGATAAAAAAATTCCATCACAAGGCTTTTAGTGATAAATATTTGTTGGTGACTAATGTTACAATTTCATTGAGTCTCAGTTCAGCTGGTGATGTTTTGGAACAACAGTATGAGAAATATTGTGGAGAAATTGAAAAATGGGATCGTACACGTACTTCACATATGGCCATATCTGGAATGACTGTTGGAGTAATATGCCATTACTGGTATCATTTTTTGGATGCCCGCTTGCCTGGACGCTCAGTGCAAATGGTAGTGAAGAAAATTTTTTTAGATCAAGTGATTTGTTCGCCCGTTTATATATCTGCGTTTTTCATTACATTGGGAATATTAGAGCAGAAATCACGACAGGAGGTGTGGGACGAAATGAAAGAGAAAGCTTGGAAACTATATGCCGCAGAATGGATGATTTGGCCAGTAGCACAATTTGTAAATTTTTATTGGTTACCATTGAAATATCGCATATTTTATGACAATATTATTAGCTTAGGTTACGATGTATATACTTCACAAGTTAAACATCTGAACTAAATTATTTGTTAAATATGTAAATGCTTTATTTTCAAAATATGTACATACCTCCATGAAAACTACTTTTTTAAGATTAGTTTTAATATTAAAAAAATAATTAGCTGAGCCCACCAAGTTTTGTTTCTTCATTATGTTGATCAAAATAACTACCCGACGACTGCTTATTTGGTCACAAACAACACGAGAGCCTGAGCTTATATGCGGTTTAATCAGTTTTTACTAAATTTAAAAAAAAATTATTGAAAATTATTTCTGTATTAAATTTCAGTTTCCTGAAAACATTTCAAATGATATCAATCACAAAGATAATATAGAAAGAACTTGAGCCTGATAAATTTAATACAGAAATAATTATATAAGAAAAAGTTCGAATAATAGAAATTAATTAATTATTGAAAATTTAATTTTAAGAAAAAAGTAATACCGGTTTTATAGAACTTTATAGACCGTTTAGTTACTAAAGCCGCCTTCGCCCCATTTTGCTAATGGTGTTAAACTTGACGATTTTACGTCATTTTCAGAATACACCAATTTTCAACACGATTTTTTTTGTGTCTTAAGTTAATTTTGGGATAGAGAAAAAGACAATTTGTGTTTTCGTGATATTCTCTATGTTCTTTCCGCTCTGATTTGTTGTTTTACTTTGGCCCGAATTTTATAATTCACAACTCAATGCCAGAAATTATATGGAAAAGAAATTGAAAATATGAAACATTTTTGTAGCGTTAGGAATGTGTACAGAATTCAACGACAGTTTCCTGAAAACATTTCAAATGTATTGTTACTTTCCATATAAATTCTGCTGGATTCACAATTCATTTAGCTCTTTTTAAATTCTTTTACGACAGGATTTAATCATGGTGTCATCGCAAATTTAAATTCCGACATGTAGCTACTTAAGATAGTAAAAGGTTGTGACTCCAGATGGTTGTACAATTGAAACAGCAGTAAATCGAAATGAGAACCAAATGGTTAGAGTTAAACACCTATTTGAACATTATTGATTATTTGTAATTCATGTAATAAAGTCAAAATTGTAAATAAATCGTATAATGAAAATAATTTGCTACATATAAAAGTATTTAAACTGATATACAAAAGGTTAACTATATGTTCGTAAGTAATCACGCAGTCTCACGCTTCTGTTTTCCGAACTTTATTATTTATTGTTAAAACATCTTTGTAATTTAATTAATTTCAACTTCGTAGACTGGAATCCTTCAAAATCAGACTTGTATAATTGTATGATTTCAATACTTTATTTTAGTTTTGAGCAACATCTTGAGCCTAAAATACACTTAATATGCGTATGTATGCTGAAACCGAAAAAGAAATGTTGTATATTTTCTGTCTAAATTTTTAATTATATTAAACACATCCATTTATAGGCGTGATCCCGTACTCAATATTGGGAGCCCGCGGGATGATGTTTTTCAATTAGTATTTCACATAAAAGTACCTGCAAAGCACTTACAGCAAAACATTTCATTTTCCCAAAATGGACGTTTCAATATTCATTACGGCATCAAAATGTATCATGTTATTTATTTAATTTTTATAGCTATGTGGTTTTTAGTACTTTCCCGTACTTTCGTGCATATTTGTCTATTATTAACAGAAATTCATTATTATATATAAAATTATATTTATATTAATGGCATATCAGCACATTTTGAAAGCTTGTTGTGATTGGTTTTTACCTTTACGATTTTTACTACTAGAAAACTGATTTTCTTTTGAATTATCAATTATTCACATGTGTTTCCCTGCAGAAATTATTGGAGTACATGAACAGTTTTTAGTAAAAAGGAGTAGTTACAACATGATCCGATATAATGCAAACATAACCCATGATCAATGAAAAACAATTATTTGGTAATACACGCAACGCATGATTACCATGTGGTAATCCAAGGAGTAGTGACTTGAAGTATTTTCAAGACTAACCCTGTATTAATAATGTGTGGAGTAGTTACTTGGACTAGCTTTTGGATTACTCTGATGTAATGTTCTATATTTATAGGAATTTCACGAATATAAAAAGTTTTAAAATGAAAAAGGGTCTAAAGGGACTCTCACCCATCGTAGGGTTAAATCAATCGCAATAATGTCGATTATTAATTGCAAGCTTTTTAATCTCAAAATCAAAAGGAAAAACCTATTGCGATTTCCTCCTCTAAGCTGAGTATGTAGAAAAAAACATCTGTAAATTATCAAATCTATTAAAAATATTAATAAACCAAAATAACATTTAGTTTTGAGAAATCTTTTTAGTTTTTTAATATCACTTTTCACATTTTTTCCAAATAATATTAATTTTTACGATTACCGCGTCTACGCATCGAAGCTGTGCATTTAGGGCAATACCATTTACCCTTTGGCGGTTGTGTTATGCCCACGCAAGGATAATGAAACCATTCATACGGACAAGCATCATTGTCACAGGCCACCATATCTCCATAGCTCACTTGGTTGCAAGTACAGTATCGTGGCTCATTTGGATCATACGACCACTCACCTTCTGGTGTTTGTTCAACGACCATTCCATTTTCGTTGAGTGTAATATTTGAGCCAGGTGTAAGAGCTGTCGATGTCGATGAGTTTGAAGCAGACGCCACTGAAGCTGCTGAATTAATACCAACCCTACTTGAAGAAGCTAAGCTAGCACCGCCTGCAACTGCGGAGGCAGTTACATGTTGTCCAGCAGCAACTAACGAAGGAACACTTAAGGAAGGTGTGTTTGCAGCTAACATATCAACTGAATCCACGCTTAGCGAGGGCGAGGAAGACGCCAAACTCATACCCGTTGCCATAGTAGGAGCAGCCACATTTGTGGAAGCAACAGCATGCGATATATTGGAATTAATTTTCCTATAATAAAAAAATTATAAATACATGTATGTATAGAGCATAAGAAATGAGTAAACACCAATGAGGATTATGCTTTTTAAAATGTATAACGAGGGCTTGTATTGCTGGACAACTTTCTACCAAACCTCACTATTTAAAATTTTTATACATTTTGAAAAAGTCTATTTATACAAAACTATACATTTCACTTTTATATTATGAAAGCAACAAATCTTGCTGAAATGGGAATCAACAACAGCATCACTATTACTCAATTTCGAAGATTCGATGCCAAAACGATGCGCAGAGGTTATCAGAAACCAAGGATATCAGATGAAGTATTGAAACTTGTTGCATCAGTTTCAAACAGCATTATAGGAAGTTAATTTCACTTTTACTTTTTAGGGTTCCGTACTCATCAGAGTGAAACGGAACCCTATTACGGAGACAAGTACGTCCGTCCGTCACAGCGTCCATTCTCCGAAACGGTAAGAGCTAGAGAGCTGAAATTTTCACAGAATGTTGTTGTACCTTGCCGCTACAACAACAAATACTAAAACCAACAACAAGTCGAAAAGTACCAGGTGTCCCCATACAACGAAAAGTTACAATTAGCCATAACTCTCGAACTGTGAGCGACAGAGGGATGAAATTTGCACAATATCTGTATTCACATATGCTCCACAACAACAGTTGCTAAAAACAACAACAACTATAAAACTACCAGGTGTCCCTTTACAACGTAGAGTAATAGCTATAACTCTCGAACCGTAGGAGATAGAGAGTCGAAATTCGCACAGTGTATGTATTCCCAGATGCCTTACAACAATAAATTACAAAAACAACAAGTGGAAAATTACTAGGTGTCCCCATACAACATAAAGTAGCTTTAAAAACAGAGAGATGAAATTTATAAAATATACCTATGTATTCACATACGCCATTCCATACATACATTACACATACATACGTACGGAACCCTAAGAATGCGAGCCAGCCTCGTACTTGACTCAATTTATTTATTACTTGCAACAAAATGCAATGCATGATCTTTTACTATAATTACCCCCTAATTCATAAAAATTATAACAGGCTTATAAGACTGTTATTTGACATATTTGTATGGAAAATCTATCAAATGAGAGCTTTATAAACCTGTTATAATTTTTATGAATTAGGCGGTTAGAATATACATAACAATATAATAAATTGAGCCAAGTACGAGAATGACTCGCACAGCATGGATTCCGAACTACCAGGCTGGTGGCGGACAAAGGGTACCCCATGTATGGGGTTCCCTTTGGTTTCCAATTTTTTATTGTTTTTAGTATTTGTTGTTGCAGAGGCCAGCCAACTACATACACCGTGTAAATTTAAAGATTCTATCTCTTACGGTACAAAAGTTATAGCTAATTTTCAAACTAAAGGGTATCACTATGAGCAAAAATTTTAGCTTTTAGATATTTCTGGTAGTCCTGCCAACTGCATATACTGTGAAAATTTCGATTCTCTACCTCTTACTGTTCGAAAGCTACAGCTAATTTCAAAATTAAAGTGTGTCTCCGTCTGTAGAGCAACACTTAGGATTTTATTTTTTGTTATTTTTGGTGTTTGTTGTTGTATATGTCTGGCAAACATAAAGTCTATCTCGTACAGTTCAACAGTTACAGCTTCCTGTATGAAAGGACCCTTTAGTTTTAAAGTTTTTGTTTTTTAGTATTTATTTTTGTAGCGGTCTCCCTGTTTGGGAGAATGGGGCCTGTAACGGACGGACAGCGAAGTCTCAATAAAAGGGTTCCGTTTTCACGCTATGAGTGCGGAACCCTAAAAAATTAAATGTATTGTTTTGAATAAATAGACTTTGTAATAAATGTATAAAAACTTGAAATATGGTTGGTAAAAAGTGGCTTAAGTTTCGAACATTAATGTATGCATTTATTGTCAAAATAATCACGTTCTGTACATACTTCTTTTTATTTTTCTCCGACGAACTATTGCCAGTAAGTCCCCCTGCTGAAGCAGCAGCGGCACCAGCTAGATCTCGGCTAATCCAAAATTCAGTGGGACCGCCTCCAGCACCATGTATGGCTTCGTAACTTGCTTTCAGACTAGCTGTACGTCTACCCTGCTGCATTTGTTGAGTAGCGACTATGGCCTGAGATGCAGCTGCAGCTATTGCTGTTGAAGCAGATCCACTAATCTGTTGTAAATTATAGGCAACTGCTGATGGTGTACCCACAGCAGCTGTCGTTGTGTTAAGAACATTGCCCATGCCAGGTGTTATGGGCCTGACAACAGCTATCGGAGGGGTGACAGTCGACAGGTTATTACCCAAGTTTGCTCTCTTTTCTGAAACAACACTTTGTAGAGTTGAAGTGCTGTCTCGTCTCTTCTCCGGTTTGGGAGTCCGATATCTATTATCTTTTGTAGCTCCAGTAGGTGTTGCAGGAACTGTTATTCCTCCCATAGCCATGCCTACCGAGCTACCACCAATAACTGCAGTGTGACTGTTGCTACCCGAAGGGGCAATAGGTGCGCTAAGGCCGCCATAATAACGATTCTCTTTTTGGCTTAAGCATGCTACACTTAACAGAGCTGTAGCAGCGGTGCTACCACCATCCATTTCTAAAGAGCGTTTCTCCAGAATTTCAGTTATACCATTATTATCAGCCTCAAGTTCACATTTGAACTTGAACAACTCGCTATCTAACCGACGCAAGTACCTCTCAACCAATTCATGAATTTGTGTAGCAATTGTTACTTTTTCATCAGCATCTTCCAAAACTTTGTAATACTCTTTGCGCAGATTTTGGAACTCGTTGTCAGCAGCTGCCTCCTGTAAATCACCACGTTTGCATTGCATGAAAAATGATCTTGTCTTTTTTTCCAAAGAATCCATACTGTCTGTAAATTAAATACTACCATAAATTATTTAAGCTCTGTAGTAAGTTTTAACGTGTATCTTACTTTGAACAGTTAGGTCTAATTCACGCATTTCCGTAAAACGATCACGCAATTCTTGAGGCAAATGCTCAATCACTGTAAATAAAATACACAATTAAATGCCATGTCATGTTTTCAAGTTCTTTTGTTGGGAAATTTTGTTCTACATTTATTTTACTTTTTGTATTTTGGTGCATAAATTGGGGCTCTGAAAACCTTTATAAATAACCTTTTGAGTTTGTCCAAAGGTACATACATACATATCCTACAAACAGTCATAATAGCAAAAGTTGTAGAAATTAATCCAACTTAGGTTTTTAGTGTAATATTATACAAAAAAAAAGGAGTTTATTCCTAGATTTTAGAGCTAAAATTTATTATAATAGATCAAAACCGCCTTTCTGTACCATTCACAGAAAGTGTTAAGAGTATATATGTATGTATGTTTGTGATTTCATTTATAATTTGCACAATTTTAGCTTCCGGCACCATGAAATATATATGTACATCCACACATAAATATATTACAACTGTCACAATGTTTTTGGGTCAAACTTGAGCTAATGAAATATACAAAGTGTGCACAGCTTTAACTTGCGACGCCCCCTAAATATACATATTCTCGATCAGCGATGTCCGTCTGTCCTTCCGTCCGTAGGATGTTAAAATCAATTAAGGTTCTGATGCTAAACTGTTTGTATATCGAGTAATATGTTCGCTATTGAAAATCAGTAAAATCGGTTCACGAATCTCCGAGATATACATAAAAATATAAGTTTTATGGATTAAGTAGTTAAGTTTCAAACATTCTTTTAAGTCTAATGACGAGTTGATAAGCATCAATTAAAAGTCGGCGGCATAGATGGCTGAACAGGACAGACAATATCAACAAGGTACATTTTTAGACCTAAAATTATACATTTCAATTTGCTCCTTTACCAAATAAATAATCAGATTCATTTTTGGAGAATTGTCCGTAAAGTAGACTTATGTCTGTTTGCTAGAGGAGCAACTTAGTCTGCTTATACATAAATGTTTATAGTTTGGATACATACATATAATTCTTGTGTTGCGAAGCGGCTAGTAATCAACAATATTTGAGTTTGGATAATTTATTTTTTACCGTAAAAACATAGTTTTACATTTTTTCATTCCCTACTTACATACATATGTATGTATGCAACTACATTATATAGTCATTTGTTGTTAAATTTTTTTCCAGACCACACTGGCCAACGCAATCGTTCTGTTGTTGTTCTAATACTCACTTTCCAAATAATCCTCCAAATACAGCATGCTTATGCTTGTCTGGTAGTAGTTTTTGGCTTTTTATTTAATTCACTTCAATTATTTTTATTTTATCAAAAAATTGTATCCAATTTAACCAAGGCCCTTCAAGCTAGAGCTGCAAAACTATCGATGGCGCTAGGGCAGTTTTACATCTGGAGAACTATCGATGTGTTTTTCGATAGCAAAACTATCGAAACACTATTGTGGTTATCCCAAGGCGAATCTACTACAGGTGCCCGCATTCCAATTCGCTTTATCATTTTTCCACGATTTTATCTTCTGAATTGTCAAAGCTGATAGCAAACGACAACAAAACTTATGACGTCTCGAATGAAAATGTTGAAGCGAATTGAATTGCGACCACCTATACTTGATTCGCCTTCTTGGGTTATCCAAAGCAAATTCATTAAGAATCCAACGAAGGCGAAGTCAACGTAGGTGAACTTGGTAGCATAGGTGATTATTTTTTGCTTTTTGCATCAAATACCTCTTATATGTGAAATTTTTTTTTGGTTATAAAAAGGTTGGTGCCACTTCATTCTAATAACATTCTAAATTCTAATAACATTCATTCTAAAATGTTTTGGTAGTAGAAAAGTTTTGATACTATAATTTTTTTTATTTGCATGATGTTTAAAGCACAAATATAACTTTTAAAATTTTTAACAAAAATCACTTTACACTAACAGAAACATGTGTTAGTTTGTGTGCTGTGCGGCGAATTCTTATGCTCCTACCTGGTCTTGAATCTGCCTTGGAATCCAAGGCGAATCAAGTACAGCTGGTCGCAATTCAATTCGCTTCAACATTTTCTCTAGAGTCGTCATACATTTTATCGTTGTTTGCTATCAGCCAAGGCGAATCCATTATAGGTGCCCGCATACCAATTCGCTTCAACAAGCTGAATTAAATTACGTGGTTGCAAGCAAGGCGAATCAACTACAGGTGGTCGCAATTCAATTCGCCTCAACATTTTCTCTCGAGGCGTCACAAGGTATGTTGTCGTTTTCTATCGGCTTTGACAACTCAGAAGATAAATACGTGGAAAAATGCTAAAGCGAATTGGTATGCGGGCACCTGTAGTGGATTCGCCTTGCCTGGTATTGAATCTGCCTTGGAATCCAAGGCGAATCAAGTACAGCTGGTCGCAATTCAATTCGCTTCAACATTTTCTCTCGAGACGTCACAAGGTTCGTTGTCGTTTTCTATCGGCTTTGACAACTCAGAAGATAAAATCGCGAAAAATGTTGAAGCGAATTGGTATGTGGGCACCTGTAATAGATTCGCCTTGGTTGCAAGCATGATACAAATAATAAGTTGTCACTTCCCTACAATAACAACAGCTTCAAGAAAAATAGCACGGCCTTAAGCAGGAAAGTACATGTAAAGACTATACAGGAGAAGCTATGGTTTAATAAAAAGTGGCACATGGGAATTGAAAATATATTAATACATACATTTTATATGGAAAATACTTATATATCATAATAAAACTAATCAGAACGCCGTTTCCCTATAATAATAACAAGTGCAGGAAAATAGCATGTACATATGTATATTGCTTTTGTAAAACAGAAATGCCACAAATGTAAAAAACCACTAAAAATACTAGCACAGAGAAGAACATAACGAGAAACACAGAGTGGATATAAATAAAAATGTGTGTTTTGCTTTGTTTTCTGTTATGTGGTGATTGTGTGCTGTGTACAAATAATTAGAAAATTTTATTTTTACACAGAATATAGTTGGATAGCTAATGCTTACTTATTACTTGTACCATCGTTGAAAGCAAAACTTCGAGGCGGTTCAATTACAGGTGGTCGCAATTAAACTTGTTTAACATATTGCCGTGAGTGGTCATAAGTTCTGTTGTGGCTTGTTATGAGCTTTGATAACTTAAGATCAAAATATTATGAAAACATTTTGAAGTGAATTGGGATGAGGCCAACTGCGAACATGCCATACGTTTTGTTTGTGTGAAATCTTCTTGTTAGTTCAAAATTTGAGCTCTTCGTGATGTCTCTGCTCACTCACTCGTGTGCATACATGAAATCATGATACAACTAATAAGGTAGCCTCATCAGCTAAGCCGTTAATCATATGTCTACTTTGGTTGTCAAGAGAATGCAGCGATGAAAGGCAGCCAAAACAAGATAACAAACCCGCGTAAGCCTTGTTCATCTCTCTTCTGTAAATGCAGAGGTGGCGTCTTTTTGACAGTTTGCAGAAGTTGTACAACAACAAAATGCATGGTTTTTTTATTGAAGTTGTTCTTATTGTAGCGAATATGATACAATTAACAAGGTAGCCTTTTCGCTACAATAAGAACAACTTCAATAAAAATAACATGTATTTTGTTTTTGTACAACTTATGCAAACTGTCAAAAAGACGCCATTTCTATATTTACAGAAGAGAGATGCACTGAGCTTACGCGGATTTGCTACCTCGTTTTGGCTGCCGTTCATCTCTGCAATCTCTTGACAACCTAAAGTAGTCAGATGATTAACGGTTTAGCTGACGAGGCTACCTTGTTAATTGTATCATGGGTTACCTTATTAGTTGTATCATGCATGAAATCATGTGTATTAAATAGAATTTTCCAGTAATTGCCCGATTAAAATTACCTTTTGTGAACTAGGACTATGCTTCTAGAGGCAAAATAAAGTCTGGCAGCACAGTTTCTTATCAGTTTTCTGTTGAAGAATCAACGCTGAGTTTTAGCCAAGGAAGATGAGAGCAAAACAAAACCCGCAATAACTGTAAACAAATATTGTCTAATAGGATACTCTACCTGTTTTTTTCTTTCTTATTTCTTTGTGTAACTTGAAAAAAAATATTGCACATTCGTTATCACAGAACATCTGCGTTCGTTATATCCTGACGATGCAGTTCGTCATTTTCTATCGTTCGTATTAGTACCAAGATATCAGAAAATTATATGCTCTTAATTTAATCGTTAACTTAAGAGCCGTCATTTAAAAAAAATTAAATGGTTTACATCCAGATCATTAAAAAAGAATAAGTGGTACAATATGTACATATACATAAATATATGTAATTCAATGAGAGCTTAGAAAACAATAAAATGAAATCGTTTAATAGAAAATAAACTTGCAAAAACCACAAAATATTTTGTGATTTCTGCATTTTATAGCAATGTATAAAATTTTGTGTCTGAAAAATGTTTCTTCCATGTTATTGTATTTACACAGAAAGGAATAGTGTTTTATAATACAATTAATTTACAAAAATTTATTAAAAACGCCATAGAAATTTAAACAAAATAATTTTAAAAGCAAGGTTCGTGCACTTTTATAATTTTTTCATAAAAGATGGACTCTGCAAAAATTAAAGTTTCAAAAGAAGACCAAATTTGTACCACACCCAAACAAACCAATAGCGAAAACAACTCTTCGCCGGACTCATCAACGCACACTATTGATTTTGATGATTTCACTTCAACCAGCAGCATTATGGAATTCCTAAAACAAGAACAAAAATGTGTTGGCTCTGGAGCTTTCAGCAATGGACATGAGAGTGATATTGATGCCGAAAGTATTTTTCAAGAGGTTTCTCGGCTAGCTGACAACTCTGACACACGTAGTGTGGATGAACTACTCCGCGAAGCAGAGAAACTTTTGCAGCATCATCATTTAAAGGATAATTTAGCTTGCAATCAAAAAAGTAAAACATCAAAGCCCGCTATGCCAATTAAATCTCAACCGCAGTCTACTATCAAAATGAATGCCAAGTATACTAAAAGTATTGAACATATAAAACCTCGCAATAATGGCAAATTACTAAATGGATGTAAAGCTCCCATAAATTTCATTGCTACTTCAAAGCCAACCTATGATGCTTCAGAAACGCCCACACCCACAAACTCCAATTCGAATAGCAACAATATTACTTTTAATGCTTTCGTTGACAAATTACCTTCAGAGTCGATAATATCGCAAGAAAGCGTACCTTTTGATTGTCGGTCCAACACCACTGTTTCAGTAAAATCTTCTTCAACGGGCAAAGATATAACCACTAAACAGATGGATGGAAATGATACAGATGATGGAACAGATACGGTAAGTAGAATTTAAAGAATTTTTTTTTTTAACTTGAACTAGTGCATTGGAATGTAGAACTCTGTCCAGTTTGTTGGCACTGATTTTAAAGCATACTTTTGGGATGATCGAAAATATGCAGGGAGAAGAAATGTGCCCAATTCGCGTTTATAGCAACTGGAGAATATACTGACTGAAAATAGATATCAACCCTTCAGTGATGCCACCAACGACTCAGGGCATTATACTACAGCTGGTTCAAGATTATACGAAATTGAATGAAAGTGTAGAAAATTTAATTTAATCTATTATTTCATTTATGTACACTTGGGTGGGTCGATTTAGTAATATACATATATTGTGTCATCGATTTTTCGCTAGCATTTGGCATGACAAAAAAAGGATCCGCTACGACATATCAAAACATAGTCTTTGAGGCGTTCGATTTTTTTGTTTTGTATTTTTGAATGGCTCAAATATATTGGGCAGAATAAATTTTTCGTGTTTGGTCGTATATTTGACTCCTCAAATTAGTCTCAGAGGCACGTAATACGAAATTTATATTTTCTTTCCATCATAATTGTGTCCAGGGTGACTGTAGAGGAGTCGAATGTATGTCCAATCCATAATAATTTTCTTTCCCCAACATTTTTTTTTCAAAAAAAAAAAAGAAAACCCACCCACCCACCAAACAAATATGAAAAAAAAAGAAATTGAAAAGCGGACGCCTCGATAATAATTTTTTGATGTTGTAGTGGAACTTATTTTACTTATGCCAAAATCGAAAAATATTTGTCCTCCAAGTTAACGCCCTGTGTGAATCAACTGGTTTCATAAAAATTCGGCAAGAAGACTAGTTGGATATGGGAGTATGTATGTATGTAGGTCGTAAAGTATATTTATTTATTTATTTATTTTATATATTTTATAAGTGATAAAATTTCTTAAATTTTTGGATACAGACACTATAACATCTGAAAAGAACTTAAAGATAAACGTTTTTTGGAAATTCCACCATATAGTGTGTGAAATAGAGCAAAAAGCGTAAAGTGTTCCTAAATTATCAGTTTTTTAAATTAATTGTTTTAACAATTAGGAACCCAAGGGGGAAAAATGGTAAAATCGGAAACTCAGTATATACCAACTAACTGAATGTAGCACAGAAATTCAAAAAGGCACATGAAAGTTTTGACTAAATAGAAGGATAGGTGTTTGATGCTTTTTTGAAATCTTGAATTTTAGGGGAATAAAACGAGAAAAAACTGAATTTCGTTACTTTTTTTTTTAAGAGAAATGGGAACATGAAAAAAGTAAAAGTTGAACTTTATTCTGCAAAAAAAAAAAATTCCAATAGGTTTTGCCGATTTTTAACATTTGGACGTATATGGAGTAAAAAAGGCGAATTCGCTAATTTTATATCTCCGGACCTAATGGTCCTTCTTCTTCTTGAAGGACCTTGAAGATAAAAAGACAGTTGTGTGATACTTTTTTGAAATTTACAAATTTATGCGGATATAAAATGGATAAACATTGCATGATGTTTGTGTTTGGGAAAATCTCCGAAACTGCTAAATCGATTTCAATAAAATATATTACAAATAATATTTCTCAATTTCGAGGAAGTAGAAGCGAACTCAAGCCTGATAAAATTATTCACAGTTGTAAAATATATCCAACTTACAATATAGCCCATATCTTCTTTCCATATGTTTAGAAAACGAGGTTTTTCAAAACTCTGCCATTTATAAAATGGATTTAAACAATTTTTTTTCGCTAATTAATTTTTATTATTCGAACTTTTTTTTATATAATTATTTTTGTATTAATTTTATCAGGTTCAAGATCTTTCTATATTATTTTTGTGAGTGATATTAATCAAATAAGACAAAGAAGACATATGTACATCAAATACATTTAGCAGAGTGGACAACTAGTTGTTTCGAAGCCACCACACTTTCTCGTCAGCACCCGTCCTTGAACTCAGGCGCTCATGACGGAAAAGTGTGGCGGCTTCGAAACAACCACCCTGCTTTGGTGTCTTCTTTGTCTTATTTAATTACTATCAATCACAAAAATTATACAGAAAGAACTTGAGCCTGATAAACTTAATACAAAAATATTTTTTTTTCGCCTTTTAAATATGGTTGTCAGTAAATTGAGCATATTTATTTCTATATTTTTTTGAATTGCTTTCTAAAATAACAATTTTTGAAATAGAAAAAATTCCTTTCTGGTAATTTATAAAACGATTTTCGAAACTCTTTTAGCTTTTTGTGAACTGCTTTTTCGGAATCAAAATCGAAAAAAATTGCTATTTCGAGAGTTCGGCTATTTATAAAAAAAGGTTTTAAAAATCTTCTTATATAAAAATACCTGCAAAGCACTTTAAAATCTAATTGTGTGCAGAAAAACACTCCATCGTCCCAAAATGAACGTCTCAATTTTCATTGCAGCATAAAAATATTCCAGATGTTTTTTTTGGTGTTCCCGTAGTTGTGTGATTTTTTGTGTATTATTGAAAGAAATTCAAAAAGTACGGGAACAAACTTATTATTTGAAACAATCAGGCCTGATTTGAAACAATCAAGATTTTAAATCACGTGATTTCACCACACTATTATACTTTTGTAAACAACTTCAACCCTGATCGCATAGAATAAGATAAGTTTCTGAAAATTTTCAAAAGATTAGCAAAACGGACAGACTTTTCAAAAAGTCTTTCACACACATACACTTTTATTCCTGACTATCACACTTTTTGGATACACATGTCATTTTTAACAGATCGTACGATTCAGTAGGATAGTGAATCACGGCCTTAATAAGGTAGCCTCATCAGCTGAACCGTTAATCATCTGACTACTTAAGCTGTTGCCCAGTCTCAAAACTAAACACTAATCTAGGTATACCGTTTGCATAGTAGTAGCATAGATGTGACAGTAAAAAAATAATAAATTATTACATTTTATAATCTAAAACACTATCATGTCATATCGCTATCGTTTTTCTTTCAACAACAAATGCATTTTTTTTTGCAACGCTTATAAACAAACCTTTGACATTTATTCAAGCCTGTAAAAAATAGTGACCTGTTTTTATGCAATTATCTGGTATTGAGGTAGCTTCGAAAATGATTTTTTTAGGTCTCCGTGCTCATAGAGTAAAAACGGAACTCCATTACTGAGACTTCTACGTCCGTCCGTCACAGCTCCCATTCTCTCAAACGGTAAAAGCTAGAGAGCTGAAATTTTCACAGTGCATGTGGTTATTCGGCTGCTACAACAGCGAATATTAAAAATAACAAAAAGTTAGAAACTAAAGGGGGTCCCCATACAAGGAACTGTGAAATTTAGATAAAATTAGCTATAACTTTTGAACCGCAGGAGAGCGAGACTTGAAATTTGCACAGTACTTGCAGTCACTAGGCCTACACAACAAAGGTGGAAAAACGTGAAAATAAAGTGTTGCTATTTGTACGGGGGCAGCTTTTAATTTGAAAATTGACTTTCGTTTTTGAACCATAAAAGATAGAGACTCAAAACTTTTACACTTTCACAGTTCGCAGGCCTCTACAACAACAAATACCAAAAGCTGGAAAAAAATTAAAATTTACCTGGTGTTCACACGTACATGGCAACACCCTTTAGTTTGAAAATCAGCTATAACGTTTAAACCGAATCAGATAGAGGCTTAAAATTTACACGGTGCAACAACAACTGTTAAAAACAATAAAAAGTTTAAAACTAAATGGTACACCAGGGTAACCCTTTGTCTAAAACTTGCACAGTGGTACGGAACCCTTGCTGTGCGAGCCAGTCTCGTACTTGGCTCAATTTATTTTTCTTATTTCGTGATGCAACTTTTCTCATATCAAGAAAATTGGTTTGGTTTAATAGATTTTGCGACAGCGCTGTTTGTTTATCTTGTATGGAAAAATGAAAATATATGAAATAAATAAATGTTTATTATTGATTTTCTTAAAACTACATTAATAACTTAAGCAAAACTTTGAATTATATTGTATAATTAACTTAAAAAATGTACACTAGCACTCAAAATATGAAAATGAATCTCTGAAGCATTTTCATTTAATTTATAGCCTGGGCCACTGTGTCGACAATTGTGTATCCTTCCTGAGCAGTTTCTAATATTTGATTTGGTGGCAAGACAAAACCAAAATTACCACGATCTCTTAATTCAATAGTGTACACGTATTTAGTGCCTAATGCCGCACGTGACCAATCATCTGAGCCGCCGCCTGCAATACCCAAAATCTCATGAGTAACTGAAGCACGATATACGGAACCAGTTTTCTTTTCAATGCGCTGAACAGCAGTATTGGCAACACGTTGCAATTCCGAACTATCTTTCACTTTTACGGCCTTATAAGCCCATGGGTAGACCATCATTTGTCCATAACTATGGAACGTTAAATACGATTCTAAATTAAATTTTCTTTTACTTAAAAATCTGACAACTGCATCAGTTTCTAACTCGGAAGCGGGTGCACTTCCACGGTAAGTGTCGCTGCAGGGATTATTTGAGGAACCATAACCATTCCAGCCAATATCAAAATTTCGATTTAAATCGACTCCCAAACAGTTGTTCCTCTTTGAAGGAGAACGGTTTTTCCGCCATAAGCGATTTGTTTTCCGACTAAAAACATAACCATCGGGATTCATGATGGGCATAATGTACCAAGTTTTCTCCTTAATATAAGCGGGTTGCTCTTCCCAGTTGGACATTAATTGGTAAAGTATATATGTCACAGTTGCAGGGCTAATCCATTCACGAGCATGAATACCACCATCGATCCAGATTTTCTTGTAATCTCGGGGATTTTCGGATATTCTAGAAAAAATAAAAGTGAACAAAATGAAGCTATTAACTTTACCATTTAAAGCTCAAGGCCTAACAAAATATTAGGAAGTTAGAACACCAAAATTCAGATGTTCTTCAAAATACTATGTATTGTAACAAATAAAAGAAATATTTTCTTAGTTTTAAGGTTTTAACCGCAAAATATTATCGGCATACCTATAGTATTCATATTTTTATTCAAAACACAACCAAAAAGTGTTATTTTGCAGAACAGTGTTGTCAATAAAAAATTTTACCATTAGTGCGGTTTGCATTGGGCGATGCGAAACGTCGCAACAAAACATGATTTGCACTTGAAACCGCACTGGGCGATGCGACACGACAAAATAATATTTTCAGAAACTTTTACGGAGCATATAGCATCAAGCAGCAACTAAACTACACGACACAACTTAAGAACTACATACATTTGTCGTGTCGCATCGCCCAGTGCGGTTTCAAGTGCAAATCATGTTTTGTTGCGACGTGTCGCATCGCCCAATGCAAACCGCACTAATGGTAAAATTTTTTATTGACAACACTGTTCTGCAAAACAACACTTTTCGGTTGTGTTTTGAATAAAAATATGAATACTATAGGTATGTATTTTGATGCTCTAAATCCAAATCTGCTTTCACTTTTTCTCTTATCACGTAAGAAAATTTTAATGGCCTGACTATTTTTGCCCTTTTAACCTTTTATTCGGATGACCTTTCGCCAATTTTAGTATATTGCACACCAAAAGATGCGTTATAAAATTTTATATGTAACTCTACAATTTGAACCTCAAGATTAGTGATTGCGCAAATACCAACTTATTTTACGATATACTGTCTCTCCTAGCATTAATTTTCGTTCAATGGCCACAAAACATGCGGTTTTAGTAAGTTGCAATCAACAAGCTTTGCCTTTTTGTACCTTTTGTTGGTTTTGTCATACTTTAGGTACATATGTATGTAATATTTTAGCCAACAGAATCTGCCTGAGTACTGTACAGCGGTTACCTTAAATGTCCTTTCTATCTTATATTAAACACAACCATAATTTGTTAAATTGATCTGGAGTTTAGATAAATTAAAAATAATAAAATGAAAAGAATCTGTTCCACAAGAAAACTTTTATTCTAAAAGGAAAATATACAAATAAAATGCAATTTGAAAATGTGTCAACAATACATTCATCGGTTCTGGAAAAAGAAAGCCTCTGCCACCGTCGGAATGATTAAAAATTGGAAAAATCATTTTTTAAATGGCTTATGAGTATGAGGGATAAGAAATTTGTAAATATGAACAATGCCAAAAATGTGAACTGCCCTTGTTTTCATTAGTTCATATTATAGCGTAAGCACTATATTCGACTTTTTAACTAAGTTTTTGTTTATTTTTGAATTTTGCAAATTTTTAGCGGTCTTGCACCCTGTTTTTATTTTTTGCAATTGTTTTGCCTTTTATAAACTATATTAAGTATAATTTAATTTAATTTAATATAAATGTATATTAAGTATATTTTTGCTTTTGAACTTTTTTACAATTTCATTTTCTATCAGGCTGAAAAAATCGAATACTGGTGCCGGATTGTGGCATTCGTGATCGAATATACTCGATAATAAAAACAATGTAGAGCAAAAACAAAATGAGCAACAAACACACAGTTTCTATAACGAAATCGTTCAATCACGAGTGCCAGAATTTGGCCCCTGAATTCAAAAACCAATGAAATACAATGCTATATTCACAAGCTGTACGTACTTCCATACGCCATACAATGATACCACGGGAGTTTGGGAAATCGGCAATAGATTCTATTAGGTTTTCTTGAAAATTGTATACAATAAAGATGTCTTATTGATTTAGTTAAGTTTCCAAAAAAAGGTATTTCTTAATGATTTGAATAGGTTTGTAATTGTCTTGCGTGAGTCATGTACTTTCTTTTTATATACATATTTCTTTGAGTGTTTCGATGATGGCTGAGCGCTTGATTGATTGGCCGATTGCTAATCGCTAGGTTGTGGGTTCGAATCTATCAACAAGAAGCTTTTTTAAAATATCAACAATAACAGTCCCAATTTCGCTCTTGATTTTTTCAATAAGATTCTCCTTATTAAAGTAATAAGTCTTCCTTCTTGAAAAAAGGCAACTATAGGTAGTGTACAGAGAAGCAGGTTTGCCGACGGTTGATATAGGATGAATAGTTAAATGGCCTTTTGCTGCATTCGTTAAAGTATATAAAATTGTTGTATAATGGGCCTAGCCAATCGACAGAAAAATTCTACCGAAAGTAAAAATTTGAGAAGTCCGAAGTGAATAAAATTTCACTAGATCCTTTGAGAACCAATAAAATGGTTGATAAGCGGGTCAAAGTTAATTTATTCGAGCCTGCTGCTTATGGTCAAATAATTTTTGTTAGTAAAAAAATATAAATTTTGTACTGATACAATATTTTCATACTCTTCATTCGATATTGGTTCTCCTATAGGGCGGGATATAGCATGCACCGATTTTAAAGGGTTGTGCCAATTACGCGAACTAAAGCGATTTTGTCTGCCCAAAAGTCCTTTTGGTAACAAACAAAATGAGTGCTATAATAACATATCAATAAAATAAGTCAAAAAATAAAATTTTTTGACATCGGTCCATATATAGCCGAGTTATAGAAAAAACCAACTTTTCGAAAAATTGGGTGTGTAAACCAAATTAACGAAGTTTTGGTAGAACAAAGGATATCCTATAATATATACATAGTTATTCAAAGGTAAAAAAATTTCGACAACGGTTTATATACAGTCGAGATATAGAGAAACTCTATTTCTCAGGAAGTTGGGCTTGTGAGAGAGCAAACTAAAACAAGTCTTGGTGCCAAAAATTAGATATTTTAATAAAATATGTATAACTAAATGCAAAAAACAAATCTTTTCAGCCATATGCGAGTCCATACCGGAAAATGTGACGTCAGATCGCATACCGGAGACCAGACTAGATGCCAATTGCGAAACATTGATTCTAGACTTCCATCCTGGTTGACCGACCCTTTGAACCAGCTCCCCTTGGAGCTTCATTGTTACACGGATTAGTCAAGGGCGAGAGGATAAACTGTTATTCCGTTTGTCGGACTTTTGCCCCGTTTTTTGGGGGAAAGTTCGGGCAATTACGGATTATATTAGGGAGGTCAGTGAATTGGGAAGGTCAGGACCTGTGAATACATTCACGAATAGTCAAATGGCCATTAGAGCGATCTCAGCTGAACGGATTAAATTACAAACCGTTTGGGGTTGCAAAAATGCCATTAACAGTTACTCGACTCATGGTGAACTGGGCATCATATGGGTGCCACGACATGCGGGAATAACTGGAAATGAAAGAACAAGCTCACTTGCTTCAAGAGCAAGACAGTTAAGCAATATAAGCTTGGTATGCGCTAAACCTTTCGATGCCGTTAAATCTGAGCTAAAGAATTGGGCACATAGAGCCCAATGCAAGAATTGAAAGAGGGGATCCAGACGAGGAAAAAGGCAGGGAACTGCTAAGACTTAGCAAGCCCGAATTAAGTATATTAATGGGAGCTATGACAGGCCAGTCTCATCTACCAACACATCTTAACTACACAGAAATATCGGGAGGAGATGCATGTAGAGCATGTGCGAAGGAGAGTGAGGTACTTTTTATGCCTTCTCACAAATACGGTTCCGATATCTTCGGAGCGACTCCTTACCAGACATGACCCAGTTATGGGGCATAAGCTGGAAGAAATTAAGGAACTTTCTGAATGACACGGAGTTCCCATAGACCTTTGGGTCAAACTGTTCATGGTTAAATCCAGGGAGCGCCCAACAAACCTATACTGGTTCAAATGTATGTCGCAAGACATGGACGAACAAACCCCTCCAATCATCCTAACCTAACCTAAAAGCAAAAAATAAAAACTGTTGACATCGGTCCTAAAATAGCCGAGATACAGCGAAAAACGAATTTTCGACATCGGTTCATACAAATTTAGATACAGCCAAATTCGATTTCTCCAAAGTTTGGCTTGTATGCGAACCTGGATATGTTTTGGTACCAACTAGTGTATGGTGTAATAAATTATAGTTACTCAAAGGCGAACAAGGAGGACCTACCACATCAGTTAATATATAGCAAACCGCAATTTCTCATAAAGTTGAACCTGTACGTGAACTTAAACAAAATTTGGCGCCAAAGAGCAGATATTTTTATTTTATTACAGTTTTTGGTGCCAAGAAGATGTTGCAATAATGAAAACACAAACGTTTTGCTAACATCGTCAGAAGTGTTGGTTTGAGATTCGGTCCAGACGAATATTTTATTATAATTTCCACGATTTGGAACCATTGCTGTGGTGCTAAATAGCACCCTCTGTGTCTAAATGATTATGATGACTTGCCGAAAAGTACTGAACAGAAATGACAATGCAGTTTGTATTTTCTCAGCTGTTGTCGATATCGATAGTTCTCGTGCAGCTAAAAAACACCGATAATAACCAAGGCGAATCAAGTATAGGTGGTCGCCATTCAATTCGCTTCAATATTTTCTCTCGAGACGTCATAAGTTTTGTTGTCGTTTGCTATCAGCTTTGACAATCGTGGAAAAATGTAGAAGCGAATTGGGATGCGGGCACCTGTAACGGATTCGCCTTGAATATAACAAACCTTTTATTGAATTCGTGAAGTCTTTTTGAAGGACCAAATAATTTTTGAATTCGCTGAAAAGCCCCAGTGTGTATATACATACGTATCTCTTCATTAGTTTAGTTTATGACAATACATCATTGAATTGATTTATCAATGTTTTTGCCGGCATGCAATAAAAGTTAAGTACACGTATGTACATGATGTTGTGTCTCGATTGTTTACAACAACAACCCTTTTAATAAACAATAACATGCAAAGTTAATTAAATTGGATTGTTTCCTTTTTTATCTCCAAAAATGAGCCATAATTAAAAATCAGTTGTAGTTCAGTTTACGTTAGTAAAAAAAAAGTATGGAAATAAGATATTTTTATACTTTTCATTGTTGCACTTACCTTAAAACTTTTAAATCTCTGCCTTCGGCTGTTTTTCCAATCGTGTACAAGCGGCAAATCTCGGGAAATTTCCCACGAATTTCACGCATAAAACTATAAATTACATCTAAGTCGTGATAATCTTTCCAGTGGATACCACTACGTGCAGCTTTCTCTAAAAATTATGCAAAGAAGTGATTTTAGTAGTATACTTTTTAAGGTTTCTAGTTCAACAGAGTTTTTTAGGGTTCCGTACTCATCAGCGTGAAACGGAACCCTATTACCGAGACAAGTACGTCCGTCCGTCCGCCCGTCACAGCGTCCATTCTCCGAAACGGTAAGAGGTAGAGAGAGGAAATTTTCACAGGATGTTGTTGTACCTTGCCGCTACAACAACAAATACTAAAAACAACAACAAGTCGAAAACTACCAGGTGTCCCCATACAACGAAATGTTGGAATTAGCTATAACTCCCGAACCGTAAAAGATAGAAAGCTGAAATTTGCATAGTGAATGTATTTATAGATGCTTTACAACAACAAATGCTAAAGACAACAAGTTGAAAACTACCAGGTGTCCCTATACTACCTAAAGTAACAATTAGCCGTAGCTGCTAAACTGTAAAATACAGAGAGCTGAAATTCGCACAATATATGTATTTACATATGCGCTACAACAACAAATGCTAAAAACAACAAAATGTCGAAAACTACCAGGTGTCCCTATACAACGTAAAAAAATATTAGCCGTAACTTTCAAACTGTAAGAGACAGAGAGATGAAATGTGCACAATATATTTACTCGCATATGGCCTACAATAACAAATGCTAAAAACAACAACAAGTCGAAAATTACCAGGTTTCCCTATACAACGTAAAGTAACAACTAGCCGTTACTCTTGATCCGTGAGGGACAGAGGGATGAAATTTGCACAATATGTGTATTCACATATGCTCCACAACAACACTTGCTAAAACAACAACAACAACTGTAAAACTACCAGGTGTCCCTTTACAACGTAGAGTAATAGCTATAACTCTCGAACCGTAAGAGATAGAGAGCCGAAATTCGTACAGTGTATGTATTCCCAGATGCCTTACAACAGCAAATTACAACAACAACAACAACAAGTGGAAAATTACTAGGTGTCCCCATACAACATAAAGTAGCTGTAAAAACAGAGAGATGAAATTTATAAAATATACATATGTATTCACATACGCCATTCCATACATACATTACACATACATACGTACGGAACCCTAAGTGTGCGAGCCAGCCTCGTACTTGACTTAATTTATTTCTTGTTTCTTGTTGTGATAGATAATCTAATAATAAATATATATATACATAAATAGATAAATGGGATCCATATAAGGGGGCGTGGTACGCCTCAGTGTGTTCGAAAAAATATAGGGAGCCTCGATAGATGAATTGGTAGAGTGGCCTACTAAGAGTCGTGCTCGAGGTCACAGTTTCGATTCCTGCCGAAGGCTCTGGGTGTTTCTGTAGACAACCAAAAAGCTTCGCAGTGTTGTGTTGTATTAAAAAAAATATATGTATGACTTCGACTGGCAACCGTGTGACTGATTACTTGCATCAGGGTGCCCGAAGAGGAGTCAAATGTATGACTAACTTCCTATAATTATTGCTTCCCAATAATTTTTTCCAACACATCATTCCAGTACCATGCCTCCTTAGGGGAGCTCCAATACCAAAAAAAGTGAGAAACCAGACGCCTTGAGATCGATTTTTTGAAATCGACTCGTCCTATGTATATAGATAGATACACAGGGTCTTATTCATAATAAATATTTTAGGTTTATTAAACTCTTATTTGACAGATTTTCCATACAAATAAGTCAAATAAGAGTCTTATAAGCCTGAAATAATTTTTGTGAATTAGGGGATAGTATATAGATATATATAAAGGGTGTTTTTTCGATGTAAAGACCTTTAAGTTAGCATTACTGTTCAAGATGGCGACCGATTTAACAGCTGTCAAGTGATTTATTCTCAGTTTGGTTTGGCAATTCATCATAAATAGACTCACGCCAGAACAACGCTTCCAAATAGTGCAAAACGAGATTGCCGTTGTTCCCGATTTTTATAAGTGAATTTTGTTTAGCGATGAAGCCCACGTCTGGTTGAATGGCTACGTCAACAAACAAAACTTTATGTCGCAACACCGTTACATCCAAAAAACTAACTGTTTAGTGCACTTTATGGGCTCGTGAAATCATTGGTCCGCACTTCTTCAATGATGATGGCCAGAACGTTACAGTCAATGGTGATCGGCATAGAGCCATGATTACTAACTTTTTCATTCCTGAATTGAATAACCATGGTGTCCAGGAGATGTGGTTTCAACAAGACGGCGCAACATGTCACACAGCTCGTGCCACAATCGATTTATTGAAAGACACGATTGGTGACCGCCTAATTTCACGTTTTGGACCTGTGAAGTGGCCTCCAAGATCTTGTGACTTAACACCGCTAGACTACTTTCTGTGGGGCTATGTAAAGTCATTGGCCTATGCGGATAAGCCACATTTGGAAGACAATATTCGCCGTGTTATTGCCGATATACAGCCACAAATGTTGGAAAAAGTTATCGAAAATTAGACGTCCAGATTGGACTACATCCGAGCCAGCCGTGGCGGTCATATGCCAGAAATCATATTTAAAATATAATGCCACAAAATTATCTTTCGGATAAATAAAATTCATGTCAATCGAATAATCCATCGTTGTTTTATTGCAACTTAAAGTTCTATACATCGAAAAAAAAAACACCCTTTATAATAAAAACCACAAACTCACTTGTCCGGTGACCTTCTTCAGACTGTGTCAAATTAGCGCCTATAACTTGTTCCAAATCAATCAATTCCTGTATGTTGTCGTTTAAAATCTCTGGCATTAAATTGTGTGATTGCAAGAAACCTCTAGCTGCCTTCAAATGTTTCTTTTCTATAGAGATATCGAGGAATTTAGAATTGTCCTTCCAAACAACACCACCTACAATGAAATGAAAAAAAAAGAAATTCAATATAAATCTTCAAATTGCGTTTTTTTAGTACAAACATGAAATTTATTGAAAAAGATGTTATGCATCAATTTTATTACTTACCATATTTATTCTCTAACACATCTGCCACTCTAATTGTTTGTCGATGCATATTATTAGAAATGTTATGTATACGCCATAACTGTGCTTCATCAAATCGAATTGGTATGTCATTAACATCCAGCACACCCCCCTGTCCCACCCCATGAGCATTTCCGTTGCCGTGCTTTGAGGCAGCGAGTAAATCGTTGAAATTTGTTGCGCTTTCATTGATTTCCTCTTTTTGCAGTCTGTTATTTTCGTCAAGTGTGCCTTGAAATGTTCTGTCTCTATCGTGGGCTGTTGCAATATCTGTGAATACCACCAAGAAGTGTATGTGCATCAGCACTGTCAGTATATTCCACTTTTTATCTCTCGCCATATCAACAGCACAAGGATGTACTTTAGTTGTAATGAAAGTCTGCAGTGACAGATATAATTTTTTCTTTGTGAGAGGCAACAATTCGATTCTTTTTTTTTAGCTCGATGAGGGGAAATGTGCTGTAGAGTATTGATAAAAGTTGTAGATATGTACTTTGCGTAAGAAGTGCATGTGATTATTTAAAAAAGAAAATAATGCTGTAACAGTAGAAAGTATTTTTAATTATCCATATTAAATTTTTAGATTACTTATTGTAGTATGAAGGTTTAACATATGAATAAAAATAATATCAGCTCGAAGGCATTGCTGCCTTTAAGTTCTTGGTAATTGATTTGCTCACTATACTCTCCGCAATAGTGTTCAGGGTATGTATAAGTTTGTGATCCCGTTTGTAATGTCGTTAAGTTTTAATTTCCGACCCCATAAAGTATATGTATGTATTCTGCATTAGTATTGAAAGAAAATTCGATATAGAGATGCCTGTCTATCTAGCCGTGGGCCGTTGAAATACCGTTTCGGAGAAAAATATTTAACTCAAAAGCAGTCGGTTCAACAATAACCGAAATATTGCCAGGAAACCGTGAAGGGTAAAAAAATTTGCACTTATTGCATGAACAATTTGAAAAAAAAATTTTTTTTTCATCAAGGTTAAGATATTATCTACATATATTATTGGGCATGGTCATTAATAGTCCAAACAGAAAAATTTCCGACATCGGTCCATATACTATTTCGGAAATATAGCAAAAACTGGTTTCTCAAGAAGGTGGGCCTGAGCGCGTGCTGAAACAACTGTTGGTGCCAAAAAGTCAATAGTATAATAAAATAAGCTTACTTTAACGAAAAATGTAAACATTTTACTGTAAATTTATAATTTTATCGAACTTCTGTAATACATTTATATTAAATTACTTTTTCAGGCTTAAGTTCAACCCTTGGGTTTTCACTACTTTTTAATCAATATCAATTAAGTAAAGATAAGTAAAAATTTATTTGCTAGGTGGACAACCGGCTGTTTCTGGGTAGCAAACACCCTTCATCAGCACCCTATGAACTTTGGACGTGTCAAATTTTACAATTTTGGCACAGCCGCTTTAACCACTCGGCAACCAAAGCTCACGCAATTTTACTTTCTGTTTGTATACTTAATTAACATTAATCAAAGCAATGATATTTTTGCAGTCCTGGACGATATTTTATCATCTCAGAAGACTGTTATTTGTGCTTTCTGTTTATATGAAAGCTTTTTTCACATGTTCTGTTATTTGCATCATTGAGATCTAGATGCTCTTTTATTGATACAATTTTGAACATTTACGCCGTGCCATGCGTTATTAACATTTTACTGTAAATTTATAATTTTATCGAACTTCTGTAATACATTTATATTAAATTACTTTTTCAGGCTGTGCCAAAATTGTAAAATTTGACACGTCCAAAGGGTGCTGATGAAGGGTGTTTGCTACCCAGAAACAGCCGGTTGTCCACCTAGCAAATAAATTTTACTTTTCTTTACTTAATTGATATTGATTAAAAAGTAGTGAAAACCCAAGGGTTGAACTTAAGCCTGAAAAAGTAATTTAATATAAAAGAAAAATGTAAACATTTTCGAACGCGATCAGTATATAGCCGATATATAGGGAAACTCGATTTCTCAAGACGTTGGGCTTGTGAGCGAACTTAAACAAATCTGGGTCTAAAAAATGCATTTTGAATTTTTAATAATGCATACATTATCAATGACAAAAACTAAATATTTTTGACCTCGGTCCCTATATAGCCGAGATATAGCAAAATCCGTTTTCCCGAAAAGTTGGGCGTGTAAGAGAGCTTAAACAAGTTTTGCTACCAAATTCAAAACCAAAAACTAAAAGTTTTCAACATCAGCTCATATATAAACAAGATATAGGGAAAACCGATTTCTCCCAAAAGTTTGTTGAATGAAACTTGGTGCGAAAAAGTAGATTTTATAATAAAATATGTATAATCAAAGGCAAAAATTAATAACTTTTGACATCGGTCTGTGCATAGCCGAAATATATCGAGCGCCAATTTCTCAAGAAATTGGGCTTGTACTCGAACCTGAACAAGTTTTGGTGCCAAAAACTGGATGTCATTATAAAATATAATTATTCAAAAGGAAACAATAAGAACTTACCATATCGTTTAATATATAGCCGAAATATTGCAACACTGATTTTTTAAAAAGTTGGACTTAAACAAGTTCTGGTGAAAAAAAGCAGACCCTATTATTTTATTATAATTTTTCGTTCCAAGAAGTAATAAAATAACTGTACAAAACACCAAAACTTTTGATAAATTTATATATAACATCGGATCTGAAGGTCGGAAGTTTTGATTGTTAAGGGTACTTAAGATTCGGTTCGGCCGAACAGAGAACTCTTACTTCTTCTTACAAAGTAATTGTTAACGTATTGAATACTTACAGCTGTATTCATAAAAAAAATTGAACAACATTTGAGACACATTTTAGGGAATTTTTGATAAAACTGTATTCATAAATGAATTTTAAGCTAAAATGTTCATTTTAACGCCTTTTTAAATCAACTGTTTTGAAAATTGCTTGCACCCCTGTTTAAGGCAATTTTAAAATGACGTTTGTGCTATTTGTTGTTTGTCCATTTACATTTTATATTTAATATTTTCAGGCACATCATAATGCTCCGATGTACAAATATATATGTATTCGAAACGTTTGCGCTTTGCACTTTCCTTGTTTTCCATTTTTAATTATATTTAGCGTTCAAAATTTTACTTTATTGAACATTTTTATAGCAAATTCAATAGTGATATAAAAACAAATCAAAACAAAACAAAACGAATTTTTTTTTCGATGTATAGAACTTTAAGTTGCAATAAAACACCGATGACATGAATTTTATTTATCCGAAAGATAATCTTGTGGCATTACATTTTAAATATGATTTCAGGCATATGACCGCCACGGCTGGCGCGGATGTAGTCCAAAACAAAAGCATTGGCAGACTACTACCTAACAATTAATTGTCAGTTAACTGGCAATCGTCTGAACACTTTGGCGTTGTTACTGTCAGTGCGTTGGTATATTGTAAGATGCCATTGTGAGGTGTTGCCTTACAATGGCGTCATTGTCAGAGTAATGACAAAGAATACGAATGACAAATGTGTGTGTACGAAAAGAAGGAAAAGTAAATAATGAAGAGCGATAAAAGTTAAGCTACGTATAGACGATTGTAAGATCTTACAATGTTGTCAAAAAATGTATAGAATATTTTTAACCAACCGTGAGAACTTACAATTTCTTCCTGATAATATTGAAAGTAAAAGCATTGACAGACAACCGTCCTAACAATTAATTGCCAGTTATCTGGCAATCGTCTGAACACTTTGGCGTTATCATTGCTTGTACATTGTCAGGCATTGGCATATTGTAAGATGCATAAATTCTCAACACCTTACAATGGCTTCATTGTCAGAGTAATAATAAGGAATACTGAAGAAAAATGTCTGCTTACGAGAGGGAGAAAAAGCAAGAGAATAGTAAAAAAGTGACTACGAGATACGAAAGGTTGCAGAACAGAGAACAAAAAAAAATTGAAAACATAGTTTTTCAGCCAGAACAATAAGGAATGAAGAGCGGCATGTGTGTGTGTGTGTGTGTGTGTGTGTATTTTGGTAATGACAATTGCCTGACAATTTTCGCTACGTAGAAAATCTTGCATCCGTGTAAGCTGACAATTTTCGTTGGTAGCTAAATTTATTGTCAGGGAATTGTCTGGCAATGAGATTGTAAGATTTTCTTGCAATTGTCTGAACTGATAATTTTCTTAATGCTGACAATTTTGTATTTCCAGTAGATTGCCAGCACGTTGTTAGATCATACAATATTCTAAGATCGGACAACAGTCTGTACGAAGCTTTAGGAAAAGAAAACAGTAATAACGAATTATATGTGTATGTGTTTTTTGATAATGACAATTGGCTGACAATTTCTGCTACGTAGAAAATCTGACGTCCGTGCATGTTACATTGTCAGGTTGCACAATTTTCGTTGGTAGGTAAATTTATTGTCAGGCAATTGTCTGGCAATAAAATTGTAATATTTATTTACAATCGTCTAAACGGATAATTTCCCTATTACTGACAATTTTTCAGTAGCAGTAGAATGCCTGCACGTTGTTACAATGTTGTAAGATCTGACAACCTTCTTTACGCAGCTTTTTTAAATAAAGCCTAAAAATTTAAATATCACATGTATGTACATATATAATTTTTGTTTTAGTAACTCCAATATGTGTAGATAAAAATAAAAAAAGTTATTTATTTTCAATAAGAAATTTATCTTTTCAGAGAAAATTTGTATATACAGTCTGTTTAAAATTTTATGTATTAAGAGACATAGCTGCCTTATTAGGAAGGTTAATATCAACTTAAAATACATTTTAATACAAATTTTGCATATAAAATTTTCTTAATAAACATGTCAAACACACATCAATATTTTTTATGGAAAATGCACAATAACGTTTAGCTCAAAGAAAGATGGCGATTGTTGGAATATTTTTTGTTGTTATATCAGAGAATTTAGTGGCGCAGACAAACAATTTTTGTAAACATAAAAATCAGCGCGTTTTTTATTTTTACAAAAAATTGTATTTGCCGTTTCAGAATATCGGGCTTTTGGCCGGGCGATAATTTCCGCTTGCGACAATTTTCTGACAAATTAAATCAGGTCCAAAATTATTTTTAATAAAATAAGTCCCAAATATAAAATTTTTAAAGCCTTATTTTATTTCAAGATGAAATAAAACAAAAAAATGAAAAAAGCACAAAATGAAAATTGGGCCTTATTTCATGCCACCAAACAGCAGCTGTACACCGTGTCAAGCCATCATTTTACGGTGCTTGTATTTTTTTTTTTAAATTAATATCAGCAACATTTGGACTGAGCCTCATCTAGAATAAATTGTAAAGGGTATTTTTTTCGATGTATATAACTTTAAGTTGCAATAAAAGGGTATTTTTTTCGATGTATATAACTTTAAGTTGCAATAAAACAACGATGGATTATTCGATTGACATGAATTTTATTTATCCGAAAGATAATCTTGTGGCATTACATTTTAAATATGATTTGTGGCATATGACCGTCACGGCTGGCGCGGATGTAGTCCAATCTTTTCCAATATTTGTGGCCGAATATCGGCAATAACACCGCGAATGTTGTCTTCAAAATGGTCAAGCGTTTGTGGCTTATCCGCATAGACCAATGACTTTACATAGCCCCACAGAAAGTAGTCTAGCGGTGTTAAATCACAAGATCTTGGAGGCCAATTCACAGGTCCAAAACGTGAAATTAGGCGGTCACCAAACATGTCTTTCAATAAATCGATTGTGGCACGAGCTGTGTGACATGTTGCGCCGTCTTGCTGAAACCACATCTCCTGGTCCAGTCATGGTTATTCAATTCAGGATTGAAGAAGTTAGTAATCATGGCTCTATACCGATCACCATTGACTGTAAAGTTCTGGCCATCATCGTTTTTGAAAAAGTACGGACCAATGATTCCACCAGCCCATAAAGCGCACCAAATAGTCAGTTTTTCTGCATGTAACGGTGTTTCAACATACACTTGAGGATTAGCTTCACGCCAAATGAGGCAGTTTTGTTTGTTGACGTAGCCATTCAACCAGAAGTGCGCTTCATCGCTAAACAAAATTCGCTTATGAAAATCGGGAACAACGGCAATCTCGATTTGCACTAAAATTGCACTATTTTCAAGCGTTGCTCTCAGGCGTGAGTCTATTTATGATGAATTGCCAAACTAAACTGAGAATAAATTACTTGACAGCTGTTAAATCGGTCGCCATCTTGAACAGTAATGTTAACTTAAGGTTCTAAACATCGAAAAAAAACACCCTTTATTATTTGCCCTAACTTTCTCTTACAATTTTAGCGATCGAGTTTTAGCTTTAGCTTTGAGAATTACAGAACAAGCCTGGCGAATTGTAATCACTTACACAAACCGGTTTTGTGCAAAAAGTTTCAAAAACAGATTTTTCATCAACCGATTTACGAGATATCTCGAATATTTGTTAACTCTATCGATATTTCGTGGCCGCCTCCGTTTGTTAGAATGTAATTTGTTTGACTTTCCTCAAAATGGTTCCAGGTGAGGAAAAATTGTCGGTCTGTGTATGATTTTCCTAGTAGACTATTTTGAGTTTTTAGGCACATTTTCAGGGAAGTGTAATTTTTACTTATTTTGTGGCGAACACTTGAATGCTCGTGTGGCCAAAAGCATTTGTAAATTTTTTCAAACCTCTTTTCTTATACAACGACAATTAAAGTCAAGTTTATAATTAGTTTTCAACATTGTACGTTTGCACTGAAAAGACGAAAACTTACATTAACGTTGTCGGCTTGTTTTTGTTGCTTTTAAAACAATATATGTACATATAAAAAGTTTGAAAACTTGTTTTTTTTTTTTTTGTAATGACTCTTTCTCTTAAAAATTTCTTCTTGTTTAAAAAACTGGTTTAAAACTTGCCTTTGTGTTTTGGTTGTATATTTATTAGCAAAACAATTTTTTCCAAAATATTGTTGGTAATTTCTTGAAATTGAAAGGCAGTTGTTAATTTTTTTTTTTTTTTGTAACTAAAGCACGAACATATTTATGTACATATATAATTAATCAAATTTTGAATTTCATTACTTAAAAAAAATCACACTGCAACACACACCTTTGACTGCGATTAAGTATGAACCGTTTATGTATGTATGTACGTACGTACGTACACATGCGTGTTAATCCTCCGCTTGTTTTCCAACTTTTTCCGCTCTATGATTGTATTTATTACTTAATAATTTAAAAAGTTTTTTTTTTCACGTGTGTTTCGAATACTTAAAATAAAATTAGTTTTGACGATCTTCCATTCAACACAAAGCACCGCGGACACTTCAGTTACAATACTGACTAAGTGTCGGAAATGAAATGTTGTCAATTTTATATTGAGAGGTATAAAAATTCAAAATTTTGTTTTACAACATACTACGCTCACGAAACATCTTGTATTCACAAGGCTTTTGAGAAGTGAAAAACAACGAATTTAATTAAACTCCCGGCACTTAAATGTGTGTGCATTGACTGTGAGCATGAATTAAGTCAACAACACTCATTCATTCATACTCGCAGTCAAATTCATGTCCATATATTTACACACATACAGCGTTGCCAAATGTGCAGATTTGTATTTTTTTTGCAGTTTTTTGAAATTGTCTTGCAGGTTTTTGCTATAAAAAAACCCTACAGCTTTTTTAAAACGGTTTGTATTTAAAACAAGATATTATCGAACATATGTATCGCTCTTCATACCACAAATAAAAGAAAAAATGCAAATTCGATCGAACCCCAATTTCAATACACCCAGCGATCAAAACAAATGTAGCAACAAGCATTTTAAGTGTTACTTCAAGTTTAAATTAAAATTTTACATTTGGTCAGTTAATGTTAACCAATGTTAATCCTACCTAATTTAATGTTAGTTTAACATTAAAAAATCTTGAATTCTGACATCTGATTTAGTGAATTGTATATACATATACATATATTCTTAATGCTAATTTTACATTAAATTATTTTGTACGAAAATCTTGAATTCTGATGTCTGATTTAGTGAATTGTTGCTGCTTTTGCTTTGATATTAATATAAACGGGGTTTTGTACAATGTCCGATGTTATTCTTACTGTGAAAAATATAAACAAACAGAAAAAACAAGTTCAAAACAGAGAAAACAAGATTGGTTTAATGTATGATACAACTAATAAGGTAACCTTTTCACTACAATAAGAACAACTTCAATAAAAATAACATGCATTTTGTTTTTGTTGAACTTCTGTAAACTGTCAAAAAGACTCCGCTTTATAGAAGAGAGATTAGCAGAGATTATATTGATGTGCTGTCTCGTTTGGGCTGCCTTTCATCTCTGCATTCTCTTGACAACCTAAACTAGTCAGATGAATAACGGTTTAGCTGACGAGGCCAGCTTGACCAGTTGTATCATGGTTTAATGTTTTTCGATGATGAGTTTGGACTTTCATTTGAATTCAACCTGATTTTGTATTATATATTATGTCCGATTTCTATTTACATTTCGTTTGTTCTCCCATTTTTGTTCTGCAAAATTTTTCGCTAACTTTTAGTGTATTCGCCCACTCTGCCATCACCGCAATCAGAACACATTTAAGTGGAGAGTTGATTTTAAGCTGAGTCATTGTTTTGTGCAAATTTAACAGTATTAGTAAAGTTTTTTATGTTAAATTGGGGTTATTTTCTGTTTGTACGCAATAGTAAACACAAGCCTCTGACATCCACCATATTTTGTTGATTTGCAGATTCTTTTGACACAATTTTTTTTTTCTAAAATTCATTTTTGAAAAGGCTGCTGCGTCTTATCATAAATTTGAAGTAACGTACTCAACTTTAATATTTAGCATGTCCAAGAAAATATTAAATTGCAGCAGCTTTGAAGTATTTTAGTATAATTTTGTAGTATAATCATTATTTTATTACTTTAGGTCTAAAATATAGACCTTAATGCTTTCTGTCTTTTTTCAGTCGTCCATATGTCGCCGACATTTCGTTGCTGCTAAACAACTCATCAGTAAACTTGAAAAATCTATAAAGAATGTTTGAACAAAATGAGAATCAGAAATGTTCAAACAAACTTTTTATATAGAAAGCATTTTACATCTTGCAACACCTTTGCTTTTCATAGCACTTCCTTACAAACGGGTGACCCTTGGTTACCAACAACTTGTATTCTTGAAAGTATCAAACAGTAAAAGTTTTTGTTTAGCAGCAACGCAATGTCGGCGGCAGATAGACGGCTGAAAAAAGACAGAAAGCATTAAGGTCTATATTTTAGACCTAAAGTAATAAATTTCAATTGGCTCTTATAGCGAATAAATAATTAAGTTCATCATTATTTTATTTAAAAAAAATTTCTTTCTTAGAAAAAGTTAACACTTTCCAAAAATTAACTTAATTATTTATATGCTATAAGGGCCAATCGTGAAGAAAAATAAAAGCGTTGCAAGGCCAAAAAATTTTTTTCTGCATTTCTGATTCTCATTTTATTCATACGAATTATAGAATAAGTAGTTAAGTTTCAAACATTCGTTTAAAGGTGGGATCACACGATTGCCGCTATGCACCAATTTTACACAATTTTTATTGAGCTGAATTGGAGCACAATAAAAAATTTGGCCCAATCAAATTCTCTGCAATCACGTGATTGTCACATTTTACTAATATTTTATTGCCGCAAATTGGTGCAAAACAATTTAGTACCGACAATTGCCGCACATAGTCACACGATTGTTATATTATACGGCAACTGTGAGAAACAGCTGTTGTAACTAATGACAAACTTTATTTTGCAAAAGTAAAAAAGGAGTTAAAAGTTAAAAATATGGTTTGTTCCTTAAAAAGAAAGAAAATTGCTTCGGCTAAAAAAAGCAAAAAAGTGAATAGTAACAACAATTGAATTGAAAAACAAACATTACGTTTAGAAGACGCGTATTGTCTTCTTTGGTTGCCGTATGAGAACACAATAAATATTGGTGCATTTTTAGAATATTTATTGGTGAATAGTTGTGCATAAAATGTATGAACATTTTGATGTCGCATCAGGGTTGTATTTGATTGAGCAACCAAAACGTGCTGTCACACGATTTGCATACAAAATATAACAAAAATTGGTGCATTGCGGCAATTGTGTGATCCAACCTTAAGTTTCTTTCGAGTCTACTGATGAGTTTATAAGCATCAGCGAAATGTCGGCTGCATATAGACGGCTGAAAAAGTCAGAAAACAATAATAAGGTCTAAAAATAATTCGTTATGAATTTCCATTTTGAAAAATTTTACCACTTTTGCTCTTTATTCAAGAAGCTATATGCAGCTTATATAGAAATATAATATAATATTATATATAAATAGAATGAGCCCTCATTAATTAGAATGATGGGCAAATATGTACTTATTTAAGAGCAGAATAAGCAAAAATGCCAAGTGTGTAATAGACGTATCTGAACCAGAGAAGGAAAACGAGCACTTAAAACAAGTAGGAGTGCCTTATTTGCATTTACTCTTTAGTGCCGAAAGTTTCTTAATCCTATTGCGAAATAGGATTGCGCTATATCTCAGCTATATACATGTGTATGTATATGAGCACCGACGCCATAAATTTGAATTTCTGCTACATATTACATTTTTGCATTATCAGAACTACTTTTTGGCGCCCAAGACCATTCAAGTTCGCCTATTGGGCGAATTTCTCATTATAAAAATATAAAAAACAGCGCTCTTATCTGGCCTGCCAAACCTTCTCAAAAACCTATTTCTTGCTGCATATCGGGCTATATGTACTCATATATGCTATATAGAACAATATCGGGAAAATGTTTTTTACTCTTATTAAATCTTTTTGCGTCCAAATTTTCTTTTTGTTAAAAACAATATTTTAACTTCCTTGCAGCAGAAATTTCTAAAAAAAAAAACAGTTTCGGCTGTGTATACGTATATACACTAAAGCCCCGACTTGCGTCGTTCCGATTTGCGTCGCTTTTTAAAACTGGAATATTTATCAAATTACAACTTATACGGGAGTTCGTAGTCTTCTTCTCTAAATATTTCCGTTTTCGAATTTTGTGAAGAAGAAGTATTTTAGAAAATACATTAGAAACAAGTTGTGCATCCGGTGGCTGGGGGGTTTTCTATGCAGTTTTTAGGCCGTGTCAGATAAAACTTTTGCTTCACGTTGCGTTACATACACGCTTTGACATTTAAGATAAATGTACATGTTTATATGGCACTTGTCACATAAATTTTATTTGACGCAAAGCAAAGAAAAAAGTTGGTCATCTTTCATCTTTTTGCACGCTTTGACAATTAGCTGCTTTCGTTTTCTTTTATTTTTTCTTGGCGTCAACAGGGATCAAAAAAAAAAATTAAAAATAAATAAATAAATTTTATCACCGGTATTCATAAAAAATAAAACATTGTTAAAACACATTTTACAAAAAAAATTTCATATAAAATTTGTTCTAAAATGCATTTGAGCAACGCTTTATTTTTTATGAATACCAGTGTATAAATTTAATGAATAAAATCATTTGAAAAATATAATAAACAAATCTACAAATAAGTACATATGTATGTATATAAAATATTTTATATATTCAATATTTTATTGATAAACAAACAATGCGCGGGTCTGTGAAATTTTTTATTGTGACATTTTTTGTTTTTACGCTTTTCTTTCAAAGTTGTAAACGTCACGCAAAGCAACAAAGTTTTATCTGACACGGCCTTTTTGGTATGGAATATTTGTCAAATTACAACTTATACGGGAAAATGCCGACAAAACACGGTTATATTTTTTACTGCATCATTGTGGATTACCATTTTTAGCATTTGTAGTGTAGTATGTATTTAGCATCTTGAATTCATTACTTTTTACAACTTCTGGCAACAATGACCGGGGAATCCCCTTTTCTTTTATATAAGTGGTGCTAAGAGCAGCTGTCTGGTTATGGTAACAATTTAGTGTGTGACTCACCAGGACGTAAAACATGAGTCAAAGTAAAAGAAAAGTAATAAATCTGGTATTAAAATTGGACGTAATAAAATGTTTTAAATCGGGAGAAAAGGCTGTTAATATAGGAAGAGCTCTTGGACTAGCACCTACAAAACAATAAGAACAATTTGCAACAGAGACAGTGATAAAATAAATCAATTAGCTGAAATTGCAATTATTTATTGAAAATTTATTAATGCATATACTTTTTATGAATAGTATGCATATGAATTTAATTTTTATGTTTTTTTTTTCTTAATTTATGGTTTTGTTATTTCTTTATAATATACATATAAGTATAAACATTTGTTGAAGTAAATTAAATAAATAAAAACGTACTTATACTAGTATTTTTTATCAAAAATACATAATTTTCCCCAACAAATTAAATTTCAGTGCATTTATATAGAAAAAAATGATTCGATTTGCGTCGTTTCGATTTGCATCGCGTTTCTCCGGTCCCCATTAACGACGCAAGTCGGGGCTCTAGTGTATAGACCAATATCGGACAAAAATGTCCAATCTACATAAACTTGTTTTAGTCGCGAAATTGCATAGAAACAAAGTTTCTCTCTATATCGGATATACTAAATGGACCGATATCAGAAACAATTTTTGCAATTTATATATTTAAAAGTATACAGTTTTCCCCTGTATCAGTTCCATATCTCCGGTTAGCGCTTCTACTGCTTTTGCTCTGAACCACTGTGCACTATATTGGCGAATTCCAATCAACTAGATCGCAGAAATTTTGAAACGGTCATGAAGAACGTAAATTTTTAGACAAGAGATGATTTTGTACATGAATCTTACATGAGTCGTCGGTCGCTCTTGTGCCCCGAAATGTGAACTTATAAATATAATTATGTATGTAAATATTGAAAACAGAATTGATTGCTTGTTTCACGTTCCTCGACAAATACAATACTCAAGACTTGTCCATCCTGCATACAATTGCTGTATCGCTTTGTATTGCGTGTACCCGATTCCCATACAAAACGTTTAAAATTCTCCACTTCTAGGATACTTAACATTCGGAAATCAATTTCAAATGCAACTCTTAAGAGAATTTCTGCAACGTGGTGGCGACATGGTAACCACAATAAGAGGCGATACAATATAGTTCCAGTGCCACTGTAAGAGCCAGTATTTGCAGCAGTTGTATTAAAACATATCGTTTCTAATGTATTCTGCATATTTATTTTTAGTAAATAGTCATAGACGGATTGAGCGATTGCAACCCCATTTCCTTCTCCCTAATGGTGATCTAGAAACTTAAGCTAAAAAAAAACAAACAAATTATGCCATCACTTTGATAGTTGTAATGACGAAGCGTATAGTTCAACGTATCGATTCAATATATTGCCAGCGTCCTTATAAGTTATAAATTATATCCTAATTTATAATACGAGGTTTACCTTTTACAATTCGGGATTAGAGAACCATAACAAATATTAATGATTGAAAGTCACAAAGTCATGAAGGTCTATACACTTTTGCAAGTGCTTGAATAAATTGTCGAAGTACTTTTGCCACTCTGATTGAGGTATCTCCCAAACATGCATTCTAAATGCAGCAACCACTTTTTCAGCTGTCGAAAAATGTTGACCGCTCAGTTTGTTTTTTACGCACGGGAATAAAAAGAGGTCATTCGGTGTAAAGTCAAGACTATGCGGCGGATTATTCATCAAATCGATATTTTGGGTGCAGTTGTTTGAGCGGAAGTGTGAGATCTTACATTGCCGTGGTGAAGAGTGATACGTCTTTGGCGGTTTGTTTTCCCGATTTCTGGGAAGACAACTTGCAAACAAGTCGTTGTATTCCTCTCAAAATTGGCTGTCTTGCGTTGTTCTCGTGGTACGGTTGCCACATCTGCCGTTTTCCGAGAAAACAGTCGAGCATTTGCTTGGAAGTGCTTCGTGGGCGAACAACTTTTGTGGGATTTTGCTCATCTTGAAACACCCATACAGTCGACTATTATTTGTTTTGGGGCTCACACTTGTAAATTCACGATTCATTACCTATCACGATGACATAGACATGTTTCAAAGAACCGTGGTCGTATTTTTTTTAGCATTTCTTTTCACCAATCGACGCGAGCCTTTTTTTTTGAGCGATTGACAAATTGTCCAAATTTGTTTTGATTGTCAAATGTTTATGCAATATTGAATGTATGCTGGTCTCACTAATGCCTAAAGTTGTCTCAATTTCACAATAGGGTCTATGACGATTTTGCAATATCAGTTCGTGCGCAGCGTCAATGGTTTTTGGACGACCTTCGCGAAATTCGTCTTGGAGTAAACTACGTCCACGATTCAATTCACTAGACCATCGATAAACACTAGTCCTTGAGGGAGCTTCATCACCAAAAATTTAATTAAGTTCATCCACCCACTGTTGCTGAGTTAATCCACTGCGAAAGTTGTAAAAAATAATCGCACGAAAATGTTGACGATTTAATTCCAGTTTTGGGCCGAGATGAATCTTTTACTATAAGTTTCTGTAAAGAACACAAATAGCGCTCGTGTGTCAAAACGTTGTGAGTACGTATAACCTCAAAAATGTATAACTTTCCGGATTCTTAAACATAAAAGGCAACCCTCGTACAATAGCCATATCATAGAAATGTTATGTTAGTTGATGCGGCTGCCCAAATTGGTTTGGAAACAAAATCGGTATTCCCAACGCATCTGTTTTCTTTCTCTCTGCGTGGTCTCAAAATAATATCCATAAAAATTTAGATGTAAAACCTGGTGAAATTTCACGCTCAGCACAACTGTGTAAAGCTAAGAACAAAACGAACATAGAAATGTGCAATTGAAAATGAAAAACAGTATTGTTGTTCATTTGCACAATGTATTATTTGTTTTGAAATAAGTTTACTCATATGTTAAGCAAGTAATCACGTGCGTGTATTTCTTAAAAGTTTCCAAATAATGAATGATATTTTACTTGAAAGTAGTTCAAGAATTTGTACTGTTTTCTAAAGCTCAGAAAAGTCACCTGACCAAATAATTTAAGCTGTTTAAATAAAAAAAATGCGTTCAGATAAGAAAAATTAACTGAAAATGAATAGATTGAGTGTAATTAATAAATTATTTACTTATTTACGTAAATTACTTACTTATCAAGCCCATAGGGCCATATACGGGTATGATTAATGTAGTTCAGCTAATTAATATACATACATAATGTAGAAGTACTATTTTTTAACAACTAATTATCATCGTTAAATTACTTGATTCATAATGAAAAATAAACCAAATAATGAGTTTTTTGAGAGCGTAAAAATTTTACATCAGTGAAAAAGATGTCATCGTTTGCAGTTCTATAAAAATTAATAGAAAGAAAAATATAATATAAATCGAAGAAAATTATAATTTTTTGGAAATTAAATTTAATTATTTTCACAGTAGTTAAGTTTTCTATAGCTTTTTGTTTTAAATCATAATAAAATCTGCAACTAGTTAAAAGAAAAGATTTTATTGTTCTGAAACTATTAGACCGCTTAGTCAGACCACGCCCACTTTGCTGCCCACAAATTTTGAATTACTTTAAACGGGCAGGGGCTGCGCAAATGTTTTTAACTTTTCGTTTAAACGTTCGTTATAGATTTTTAGGAATATGTATAAAAATTTACCATGCTTACTTTTACGCCCAGTTTCATATTTTGTTTAGAACGGAGAATGTCTAAACCAAACAAATTAGTCAAGTTTCTTGCAACAAAAACGTTCGCAAAAACCCATCTTAGGTTTATAAAGTAAAAAAAAATTAACCACTCTTACCTCTGCCCCCACATCCTTTTTTTAATTTATCTAGAACGAAGAACAGTTGGACCGATTTGTCTAATTTTTCTTTCAAATGTTCACCATAATCCATCTTAGGTTTACTACTACTTCTCCGCCCACGTTCTTTAGTTTCCCTAAAACGGATGCCAGCTATGTCCAGCCTAGGTTTTTATGAGTAAAAATTCACTGCGCTTATTTCCACGCCCTCTTTTTTCAATTAATTTACAACGCAGGACGGCTGCACCGATTTATCTAATATTCTGTCAAATTCGCTTCGCTCTCTATTTGTGCTTAACGCCCTAAACAGGAGCAAAGCAACGTGCTTCGCCATACAAAATTTTGAGAGCGAATGAAATAGCTTCATATTGAAATTCCTGTCTTCTCTAATTTATATCGCCAATTTATCTACACTATCTGTCAAAAACATTTACTATAAAAAAATAAAGAAAGAAAACGTAATTGTCTCATAAAAATAAAAGTTAATTTCTGGGTTGTATTTAATAGCGGATTTACATTTACTCACATCTTTGAGATGTGTGTTGAAGATGTTGAAAATTGAAAAAAGCTGTTTACATTACATTTTCAACATCTTTCATCTGTCAAATATTATTTCACGTGTTTGAGCGAACTAAGAAACATTACACACACAAACTAAAAAACATTATTTTAGTCTTTTTTACTAAAAATAAAAGTATTGCATTACTAATTTTATATTATGTTTAATTTAATTAAAATTTAATTACATTGCTTGTTCACGCTCATTGGAAAAATTTTTGACACTTGTATATTTTCTAGTGATGATATGAATTTTTATAATTTTTTTAACTTCTTTTTAGTGATGACATTAAAATAATCGAAAGATGTTGAATACGGCGAAATGAGAAATGAACATCTTGTAAAGATGTTGAGAGATGTTGAGTTTTTTTCATATAGAATTTGTATAGGAAGATGTTAACATCTTGCCAAAATGATGAAAGATGTAAGATGTGACTAAGTGTAAAAGGCCTATAATGCCCTGCAATGCCAGCTCCGAAGACATTTCCATATTAATGGGGTCTTTTTTGCGACAACACTTTCAGTTATCTTGTTTGTCCATTTAGAAAAATTTGCTTCACGAAATTAGTGGAGAATTTATGTTGGCTCATTAAAAACAAAGCACATAGACGAGTTGTGTAAACAGTGTGATTCATTAATGTGATTGAGAGAGCGAAGCGGGTGATTCAACTCGTAATGGTTGATGATGCTGATGAGCATCGTGGTAGACGTGAAACAGTCATGGTATGTAACCCAGCCAATAAGTCTTCAACTTTCCTTTTCTTGTCTTTCCTTAAAATGTTGATCACTACACTTTTATCACATACAACTCTTTCTCAATTCTAAAGAAGTAAATAATTAAAAATTGTAAATCATGTAGTTCGACTACAAACTTAAATTAATTACTAATTTCAGCAACTTTTCATTAAAATTTTTCTCATATCAAACATGATATTAAGTTTGTAGAAATATGCTTTTTTCTGTCTACTTTTCTTGGTTTATATAAAACGGAGAACGACTTTACTGACTTATTAAATTTTTCTTTTAAATGTTCGCAACTATCCACCCTAGATTTTTAAAAATAATAAAAACTTAACACACTCATTTTGACGCCTCTTTCTTAATTTAACTACAACGGTAAACGGCTTGAACTAATGCATTCGGATATTCCATCTATACTCATATTACTCAGAGAAAGTATTTCATTCAGTGTGCCCAGGTCAATGTATTTCTTCCCCCCAGAAAAATTGTAAAACCCCCTAAAATTCAATGTTTTTCTACAAAATCCCCCTAAAACATTTTAGTGAACATTCTGCTTTAGTTTTCGAATCACTATATGTATTTTTCAGTGCATATGTTATGATTACAGGCGTAGGTATATTTATTATAAATTTTCGATTTATTTGTATTCACATATTTTGAGATCTAAGTACATATTTATAGGCAGCTGGAAATTGTTATCTGCGTATCTAGAAAAATTTAAGTTTCTCCAAAAATATTAAGAGTTTCTAAGTCTTCTTCACTCTTTTTCATAAAAAGAGTTTCAATTTTATCAAAGGTTCTTATATATTTTAATTTTCCCAATTCTTAAGAAACGGAAAAAATTCAAAGAAATTACCCATAAGGAAAAAATTCATTCAACTCAACAAAAAATGTATTTAAAATTACCAGTTGCAAAATTCTGTACTTGAAGCTACCAGATGAACATAAAATATCTCATTTCATTTTACTTTAAAAATCGTTAAAGTCTTCAAATTTATCAGTTGAAAATCTTCTAACTCCTGCCATTTTACCGTTCAACCGAACACAGAAATCCCCTAAGAATAAATTGTTTCACCCTAAATTTTTGCCGAAAGAATTTAACACCCCAAATTCACCCCTAAAAAAACCCTAAATCTAGGGGGAAACCTCCTAAACTGGCAACACTGATCTATACTCATATTACACGCAGGAAGCATTTCATTGTGCATAATACGGTGCATGTCCCTCTCAATGAGAGTGTTTTTATTTTAGGATGTTGATTCATCATCTTATTCGATTACTTGAAAACCATTGACGGAGTTCTCCAAGAAACATATCTATCAAGCAGCTCGCTTGCCATGACAGAGTCTTACAACGAATTGATGGTAATTGGGAAATTACTCTGAGAGAATGATCAGTTTTGCAATTTCCACTACACCTGAGAGAGAAAGAGAGAGAGAGAGTGTTTATGGTCATATTTTTATTTTGTTGGCCATCATCATAATTGAAATTAAGGATAAATTTCAAAGACCATTTATGTGAAGATATTAGTCATAGAATGTGGGAGCAAAATCAAGACTTCAGCCTGGCATACAAAGACAACATTATATCGAAGGTTTGATATAAATAAAAAATAAGCTGTTGCTATTAAATGAAAAACATTTAGCCGATTTCGAATGACCTCATTCAATTCGTACACAAAACAATTCCACAGATACAGTACCACATCACTATTAAAAAATTAGTCCTAGAACCAAGCGATGCTTTTGAGACTATGGTCGAAGTTTTCTTTTTTCATGTGCCAGGTTGCACTAGAAAGGTGTCTCTCCAATTCGATACTTGCCATAAAAAGAGAATCAGGTAAGATAGCGTTAGCAGTTGCATCATCAGGAATTGCTGCAACTCTTTTAATGGATAAAAAAAAACTCCTCAGTCTGGTTATAAAGTTTCTCTATTCGTAAATATTGAACAACAATCTTTATGTTCCCACCCGAAAAAAATAAAGCACCCCTTGTTAAATTATTATAAGACGCCTCATTGATTATGTGGTATGAGTACACCACCTTGACAGAACTTTAAACGTTCTTAGAAACTCCTCCGATGTTGTTGGCAGGATAGCTTTCGTTAACAGACGTGTGCGAATAGATATAACCAAACCCTGCTTGCAATCACATCCCCTGTGGACTGAAAATTTAAAATTAAGGACGAATATATGAGCTCATCTTCATGCAGTTGGAAATAGTGATTTCCCACAACACCTTCTAAGACTTGCGTGAGGAGTTTTCCCCTCTCTGAATTGGAACAGAAATTATGAAGTCCTTCTAGATGAGACTCATTAGGGCAAATATTCCTTAATTTGCAAACTTCAACAGATGCTGTGTGCATCAAAAATTTGCACGAAAATGATTTTCATTGGTTGTGTTCTACAGCATTGTCTAAAGGTGGGATCATACGATTGCCGCAATGAACCAATTTTTGTTACATTTTGTATGCCAATCGTGTGATAGCACAATTTATTGGCTCATGAGGCAACTAAAACGAATGTTGTTCCTTTTTGTCCCAATCAAATACAACCCTGATGCGACAACCGTGTGAACACTTGACATACAACTAATCACCAATAAAAATTCTAAAAATGCACCAATATTTATTGTGTTCTCATGCGGCAACCAAAGAAGACAATGCCCGCCAATAATCTACATACATACATATGTATACATTTATTTAGTTTCAAAATTGTTTAAACGCGTCTTCCAAACCTGATTTCTGCTTTTCAATCAGTAAAATTCAATTGTTGTTACTATTAATTTTTTGCTTTTTCAGCCCGCATAACATTATAATAATAGCCGAAGCAATTTTCTCTCTTTTTAATGAACAAACCATATTTTTAACATTTAATTAATTTTTTTTTTTTTTTTTTTGGGAAAACAAAGTTTGTCATCAGCTACAACAGCTGTTTCTCAGAGTTGCCGTATAATATAACAATCGTGTGACTATAATGCGGCAATTATAGGTACTAAATTGTTTTGCGGCAATTTGCGACAATAAAATATTAGTAAAATGTGACAATCACGTGATTGCAGAGAATTTGATTGGGACAAATTTTTTATTATGCTCCAATTCAGCCCAATAAAAATTGTGTAAAATTGGTGCATTGCGGCAATCGTGTGATCCCACCTTAACATTGCAGACGAAGTTCATTACAAACAGTAGCTTTTAAATTTACTTTATACTAATACTAAACTAGCTCATTATTTTGTACAAATTTAACATAATTTTTAATCAACGTCAATTTTGGATGCAATTTTTCTAGGTAAACATTAAAATGAGGGCTTCACTTTTAACATTTATCCTCACTGGATATGTGCACAAAATCAATTCCTGAAGCTGCAAATCAATACCAATCTTTTTCTGAAAATAAACTTTTATTTTATAAATTCGTTGTTTCATTAAATTATTATTTGAATATGAGCGGCTGAGAATTTGTTTACAGCCATTTGCTTCAAATTGATAATTGTCGTCACTGGTCTACTACCCATAATCATATGTTTGCTCCCAAACAAAATGTTCATTGTATTTTTGTTCTTTTATGCAGCATTGTTTTTATGTGCGTATTTTTTGTTTTTTATGTATAAAGCTACAGCAGCTTCGAAATCTCTGCAGTTTTACGCACTTTATTTAATTAAGAGTGTGCACTTTATGCTTGTTGTGAGTAAATAAGTCTCTGCATTAGATCTTTGATACTGATCGTATGATTATGTTGTGGGAGTAAACGGGGGCTATGATAATTTAGTACAAGCTCTAGAAAATACCAGGCCATTTTTTTTTTTAAATTTTGTTGAGTCCAATAAACTTGTCATGGCTTGAGACTTTAAATGCTTATTGTGCCAACTATCAATCAACTTAAATTACTACTGTCTACGCTATGCTCAGTTAATTGGTTTTGCATATAGAAAATTATGTTAATGATCATAAAATATGCGGTGCTCAACATATGAGGTCAACAAAACAACGCCCTGAGGTTGAAATGATGCACCAGACTCCGTGTACAGATCACAGTGCATTAGAAAATAAAACAAAAGTGCGCTCTAAATAGCGTCGTCCTAGAACGTCAACACTTTTTTATTGACATTGGATACTCGAAAGCATGTACCCCCTACATACGCACTACATTGCACTAAGAAGAAATATTGTGGGTAGGAGGAAAAAGGGAAACGTTCGAGTAAATAAAAATATGATAGTAATAATAACACTGTGCTAGTTGAAAAAACCGAAACGGGGCACCCAGTGACTAAACCTAATTCGGGTACGCTGAATTCAGTGGTGCTATCCGTTTTTCTAGGTTAGCTCGCGTTTTCGAGATTTACCGTTATTTTAAAAATGGAGGAGGTTGCACTACATGTATTGAACTAACTACAAAAATTTTTCGTTTATTGAACTTTAGTAAAAAACCGAAATTCCGCAATAAAATAACCTTTAATCTGATATATAATTAATTAAAATTTTTTTTTTTTTTTTTAGAAAAAAAAATTTTTTTTTTGAAAAAAAAAATTATATTTTGCAAATTGTTGAAATTTTGTGATCTTTAAAACTGCATAAAAAATTGAAAAATTAAGCTATGCCAACAAATTTTCCCGTGTATATAAAAAATTATGTTTGAAACAAAACGAGCTTTAAATAACCAAAATCTGTGGGCAACTTTTGATTTTATTCACAAAAGATGAAAAATTGTAGTTTCAACCTGTTACCAGACGAAGCCTCAAAAATTGAAAAAAAAATTTTTCTTGTTAATTAAAGTACATTTCTGCATGTTCATATAAAAAGTTTTTTGTAATTATCTAACATTAAGATGTGTTAAAAAAGTGTTATGAAACCTTTTTGCATAATTTTGCATAATAGTACAAATTATTTTGTATTCGGTTTTTTACTAAAGTTCAATAAATTTTTTAGTTAGTTCAATACATGTAGTGCAACCTCCTCTATTTTTAAAGTAACGGTAAATCTCGAAAACGCGAGCTAACCTAGAAAAACGCATAGCACCACTGAATTCAGCGTACCCGAATTAGGTTTAGTCACTGGGTGCCCCGTTTGTCGGCAAAAAAAAGTTCCAAATTCAAGCACAGTGTAATGAACAAAATTTATATTTGCAGTATTTTGTACAGTGGGTCAGAAATTTAGTATCCTGGGTATACCTACGACACTACCCAGATTACATCACTTAACCCAACCTCTTCAAAGTTGTAAGCCAGGAAATGGAGATAGTGCAATAACCACAATAACACCTATTACGAATTTATTTATTACAAATTTGGGCGCGAACTTGAACAAGTTTTGGTACAGGGCCTACTTTCATGCATGAGTACAGAACCCTGCCAGGGTCGCAGCTTCCTTAGGTTTCAAATTTTTGTTGGTTTTAGTATTTGTTGTTGGAGAGGCCTGCCTGTGAAAATTCCAAGTCTCCATCTCTTACGGTTCAAAAGCTATGGCAAATTTTCAAATTGAAGGGTGTCCCCATGTATAGGTTAGCATTTACATTTTTACGTTTTGGGAATTTTGGTATTTGTTGTTGTGTACGCCTGGTAACTGCACACGCTGTGCACATTTCAAGTCTCTATCTCTTACGGTGTGAAAGTTACAGCTAATTTCAGTTTTTTGCGTGGGAGCACCCTTTAGTTCTAATTTTTATATCCTTTGCCAAAAGGGTATATATAGATTTGTCATAAAATACCTATTTTCGGGGACCCATTGTGAAGCCACCAGACAACTTATTGATCTAAATCTCACTTTAATTGTTTTATAAATGTCTTCTCTGCTTGGGGATTGAAAATAAGCAAAACCGGATTTATAATTACTGAGATATAGAAAAAAAAAACATTTTAAATATTTTACCACATTTATGGTATTATAATAAAAGGAAAAACAAAAAAACAAGCAAAAGGAACAACAAAGGCTCGAACCAGAGCATTATGCAGGTTGATAAGCAGATAACACCACCTCTGAGCCATTGCCGGTTGTTGATGACGTTGGCATTTTAGATGTACTTATACATGTAGCTTTTATGTTAGAATATTACCCTTTTTCTTATAGGTTTGATTTTTCATAAAACAAAGGCACGTTGTAAGTACATGACACTCATCGTCTCATGTGTGTATGTGTTGTAAACAGTGATGCCAGTGAGCTTTTGCTCAAAAACATAATTTTTGGGAAAAAAAATCGGCAACATTTAAAATTGGTAGATTAAAAATAAACTTCCTTGTAGATAAAGGTCTGCGTATTTATTTGAAAAAAAAAAAAAAAAATACTTAAAAGAACAATTTATTATTAGTAACTAATGCTTTTAATATATGTAGGTATAAAAAAGAATTAAAATTTTATACAAAAGATTGTAGTTTGTAGTTTAGAGTAATTTCTTTTAATAACATTTAGTAGCTCATGCTAACTGCTTTCAAAACTGAAAAAATACGTTTTTTCTAAATTTTTTATGCATATGAACATACATACATACATACATATGTGTTTCACATTTGTGTTTGAAGTTTTTATTAAATCAGTTTTAATGTCCCCACCAACACAACTTCAGCAAATAAATTTCAAATATTCTTTAAGAGAAATAGTTGTTCATTATGTAAGCAGCCTCTAAGTTTCGTGTTACTTCAGTTGATTAAATATTATTATTTTCTTTACCTAAACGTCTTTTTATTGTATGTATTTTATGCATTTATTCGAATAATTTTGTCGATTTTTCGCTGTTATTCGGATAGCTTCTTCAGGACAATGGAGCGAAAAATCGACAAAATTATTTAGATAAATACGATATATCCCAAATGTAATGCATTACACCTTTTAAATGTGTAATTAAAATAAAAACGCATAGTTTTATGCTTACAAAAGTGGTCGAAATCATTACTCTCGAGGAATATAAAAATACTTAAAAATTATTTTTTTAAGTAATTTTTTTTTGTTGATTTTTTTCATCCTCTACCTTATTTTATTTTGTGTAGCAAAGTTTTCCATTTACCTCTGGTAGGTTTTAAATCGCCATCGTAATGAAAAGGTACAACAAGCAATTTAAATAGATGTTGTGTTGCACTATGATATTGAATCAAGTCATTATTTCTGTACGAGTTTAGCATGATTTTTAATCAAATTCTGCTCATGCTAATTTTAGTTACCAAACATCAGTAAAACGAAAGAAAAAAAATAAATAAATTTTCATGTTCGGCCCATCTGGGATTCGAACTCGGAACTCTTGGCTTAATAGTTTTCGGTGGTATACTACAATATATTGTTATTTAAGGTAATTTATAAATTTTTATTGTAAGTAAAATGTGAATTTTTATTCCCATAAAATTTTCATTTCCCAAGTAGGGAAATTTGCTATCATGAATGGGAACGTTTGTTTTGCTATCAGTAAGTAGTGAGTGTTCAATATAAATACAAAGGAAATTTATTGAAAATTTGTGGGTAAGTGATGTAAAAAGTAATTAAATTTATGTTTTATAACTAATAAACAGAAATTTGTAGTTTAAAAGGTAAAAAGGGTGAATAAATCGGCGTTTTCATGCCTGTTGAATATTTTGAAGGATTGTCTGCCGGAAACAAAAACAAAATCATTTGGTATTCCGTCCATCGTAAAACTAAGCGCATGCTTCCTTTTTTCACAGGGTGGATACCGAAAAAGTGTTGGAAGAGATTACGAAGTAGGAATGGCGCAATCCACTTTTTGCGAAGTGCCCTCTATAGTGTTGGATGCTTTAGAAAAGTCTCTGCGCATAATGGAATATCCATGGATAAAATTCCATTCATGAACTTTTTTAATAGGAGGGCCAGCACTTTTTAGTTCTTCTGTAAGCGAATATCGAAATTGGGACACCACATCTTTTGAAACCTTCACAAAACCACATGCAATGGGTCGGTTAGTTTGCACCCTATTGAGTTATATTGCACATTATGGGAAAAATGTCTTTGAAAAATCCATTCACGACAAGGGGAAATTTCGAAGGGGAACACATTTTATGGGAAAAGTTATTCATGATCGCACTTTTAGGAAATGGCAAAACATTTTAGGGGAAAAATTATTCATGATAGGGGTGATTATAATTTATTTTATCTAAAAAATGCATTTATAGTTTCCGATCTTTGCTAATGCTTGGTCAAAATTCATTATTTTAATATACATAAGTGCCTATTTCTCAAATAAACTTAATGATATCAAAGTTCATATACGACCTGATATTAGACGTTGATATAGAAAAGCTTCGAATTACACTTTGGTAAAGGGTATATAAGATTCGGCACAGTCGAATATAGCACTCTTACTTGTTTTGTCTGTCTAAATTTCAGCTCTCTAGCTGTAATGGTTCAATAGTTACAGCTACTTTTGATTAATTTTCACAGTTTCTTGTGTGGGAGCACCCTTTAGTTCCAATTTTTTGTTTGTTATGGCTAATTGTTATTGTAATTATAGTATAATCTGTAAACATTCCAGCTTTCTACCTCTTATGGCTCGAAAGTTTTTTTTTTTTTTTTATGTATTCTTTATTTGCAATCTATCTTAAGATATTAAACAAATGTGCTCAAAAATTAAATAGTGACATACATATTGATTTTCAGTGAAATCAATATTATTATCTACAAATTATTATGTTTCTAAAATTAACATTTACAATATATTCATAATTAATTAGTAATTACACTTAATTATAACTTTGCTTATAAAATAAAAAATTAGCTCGAGATATAACAATTTATGATCTAAACGGTAGATCTAAAACATGAACTCTTTTTAATCTTCTGGTTTCATCACTATCATCTAATAATGAGATGGCCAAAGGATTAATGTGATCACTTAACTTTTGAAGGTATCGACTGCTATATTTATTTATTTCGGTTTTAACATAGGGAATATCTAGGTCTAGGTGTAGTGCTTTATTTGTTATGTACCACGGTGCGCTAACGATATTTCGTAAAATTTTTGACTGAAATCTTTGTAGGATTTCAATATTTGAATTGCTTGCTGTACCCCAAAGTTCAATGCCGTAAGTCCATATGGGTTTTATAATGCTCTTATATAGACGTAGCTTATTTTCTAAACTTAGTTCAGATTTTGCGCCAACTAACCAATACATTTTCTTAAATTTATAATCTAATTGTGCTCTTTTTGCTTTTATGTGGGCTTTCCAAGTTAAACGCCGATCTAAATACATGCCTAGATATTTAACAATATAACGATCAGGGATTTACGAGCCGTACATGTAAATTGATGGACAATCACCTCGTCTTAGACCAAAAGTTACATGTGAGGATTTCTTTTCATTTACTTTAATATTCCAATAGTTTAGCCAAGTCTGAAGTTTATTAATCTGCTCTTGAATTAAAGTGGATGCTTCCGATGGCGACGTGCTCGTTACTAAAAATGCAGTATCATCGGCATATGTGGCTGCTGTTACTTCTTCCAAATGAGGCATATCTGAAGTATATATGGTGTATAATAGTGGCGCTAAAACACTACCTTGCGGTACTCCGGCTTCCATTTTGCAAAAATTCGACATTTTATCGTTAACTCTTACATAGAAGTAACGTTCACTTAAAAAAGATTTTAATACCATATAATAGGGGGCTGGTAGCAGCGTTTTAATTTTGTATAGCAGCCCACAGTGCCAGACGGCTCGAAAGTTACGGCAAATTTTATGTAATTTTCATAGTTTCTTGTATGGGGACCCCCTTTAGTTTAATATTTGTTGTTATAGCGGCCTGGTAACCACATGTACTGTGAACATTTCAGCTTTCTAGCTCTTACTGTTTGGGGCATGGGAAATGGGGCCTGTGACGGACGGACCGACGGACGAACGTAGAAGTCTCAGTAATAGGGTTTCGTTTTTACTCTGCGAATACGGAACCCTAAAAATAATTTACTCAATGTTGTGTTCAATAGTCGAAGTCCGAAATTGCTGAAGAATGTTTGTGAAAATGCAAATAACTAACAATGAATAGTCATCAATGGCCAAATTTATTTTTCAAGCCTTTGTTTAGTTTTTATTTCCTTCCTTTCACCCCTTTAAAGTCGGCCAAAATGCTAGAATTTCTTTTTTCATGCACTCTCTCTACTAAAAGAAATTATGTATGCAAGTTAAATTATATTTTTGTGATTCACAAATATTAAGAGTAAAGAAATTCAAGGCAGAAGTCATCATTTTGAATTAATTAGTTTAAACAAAATCTATGCATGTACATATGTTTATCTAAAATACGCCAGCAACAAAAACTATTTATTTAAAACATTTACCAGAAGTGTGTCAGAAATATAACAAATCAAAAATTAACTTTCTCCTTCAATAAACTCATATGAAAAGACCAAAAAAACTTTAGTTCCAATTTACATATTTGCAGCCAAAAAAGAATTCTTAATTTTTTGTTTTGAAGTCTTATTTTTTTTTTTATTTATTGATTTCACCAAAAGTTGTTGATCTGCTCAGTATTTTATAGAGAGCTTTGAGAGAGTACACAGAGAAATTGCAATAATTCGTGGTCCGCTCGCTGCTTTAAAAAGTCTCAATGAATCACAGCTTGCAGTACTCGTGCCATTAGGTAAACATTTAACAAAATAAAGGTTGGAGTTACAGAGCACAGTTTAATGAGTTCTTGCTGATAAGCTTTATTTATATGGGTTGTGCGCTTCACAAGCCTCATGTTACACACTCTAAAGTTTAGAGCATTGTTTTCTTAATCAGCTTATAAAAATTAATCGTTTCTAAGAAAACTACTTGACTCAGCAAAAAGTTGTTGATGCTGAACTACACATATGTCGTGTAATGTGTTTGCTATGGAAATACCCGGTTCATGAATTACCAAGATAAAGCAAAAAATTGTGAAACATTTTTATGTCGAAGAGTCATTGTATTGTTTTTAATAATTTCGGATTCTTTGTCAATAATCAAAAATAATCCCAAATAGTTTTAGATTCTTTGTCTTAATAATCAATTACTAATCAGAAATTGCCTTAAGAAGGATAATGTATATGTAATTACTACAATTCTTTTTGAAAGATAATGTAATTAATTAATAATTGTAATCAAAATTTAACAGCTCTGGCTTGTTTTCTCTGTTATTAAAAAAATATTTCTGTTTGATTAAACGCTTATTTAACAAATTATCAAATAAGAGCTTAATAAATAAACATGAATTATTTAACTGTTAAAGTATACATTTGTAATACGTCTTGTCATGTTTATTGCGTCGTTTGATATGTACCCGATAAGTAGCGAAAATCGATTTCTCAAGAAGTGGGGCTCGTATGAGAAAGGAATCCATTCCTGGTGCCAAACATGATGTGCGAAAATAGCGGTTTTGAAATTAAAGACATAAAATTTATCGACATCGAGATATATGTATATAGCCGAGAACCAGCGAAAAATAATTTCTGAAGAAGTTAAGCCTGTACGCGAACCTAAAAATACTTTTGACGAGTATCCAATATTCCCTTGTTTTTCGTAGACTTGAATCACTTATGATAGTGATAATAACGGGTTATCCATTTTACGGTTTCAAAACTAAACGTAAATAAAACACATATAAAATATGTTTTTTCATGATATTCCTTTTTTTTTTATAAAGTTTGAACGTTGACATTATGTGTGAAACACTACATCATTTAAATGACTACCACGCGAAGTGTTGCAAGTATTGATTCTTTTGAGGTTATTTTACGACCACATTTTGTCACATATTGGGCGGTATCTCAGCCATAACTTGACGAATGTGGATTCTTAAGTGCTCAAGAGTTAAAGATTTATCTGCATAAACACGATCTTCTGCATAGCCCCACAAAACAAGTCTAATGGTGTCAAATCTCATGATCATGGTGGCCAGTTGATATCGCCACGACGAGAAATTAAGCGGCCAGGAAATGTATCTTGCAATAAAGCCATATTCGCTCGAGTTGTGTGGCATGTGGCACCGTCCGGTTGATACCAATTATTCTCCAAGTCGTATTCTTCAATAGCAGGCAAAAAAAAAGAGTCGGTTATCATATGACCATAACGCTCCGAATTGACGGTAACAGTCGTTGCATCGTCGTTTTCGAAGAAGTAAAGTCCAATCACAACTTCGGACCAAAGAGTTCACCCAATAGTGAATTTTTGTGGCTGTGATGGCCTCTCTGCAACTACTTGAGGATTCTCGGATTCTCCAAATACGACAATTTTGTTGCTTAACATATCCACCGAGTGAGAAATGTGCTTCATCGCTGAAGAAAATTTTGTTCGAAAAATCGCCGTCCACCGCCTGTTGTTCAAGCAGCCATTTCACGTATCTACGACGTTGTGAATGGTCAGCTGGCTTCAGTTGTTATGTGTAGGTGTAGATATAAATACAAAATACGCCATAATGTTCCGTAAGACAGTCCTGATTCCTGAGAACGTATTAAAAAAACCCAGTCAAGAATTATATGTCCTTTATTTTAACGCGATTCATCGCTTTTCTGTGAAAAACAGAAATAAAATTACTTTTTCCTAATTTTTTTTCGATATTTTTTTTTTATCTAAAACTTTGGTGTTTTAAGTTTTTTTTTCGATTCTACTGAGAGTTGAGCCGATTAGCATCAACGAAATGTCGGCGGCATATAGACGGCTAAAGAACACAGACAACAATAAGAAGGTATCAATTTTAATTTTATAATTGAACTATATGATATACAATTGTTAATAGTTTTATCGGGCTTGAGTTCGATTTTTACTTCCTGAAAACTGCGAAAGATAAAACTGCAGTGATCAACATTTTAAAAGACGACAAGGAAAGTAAAGTTAAAGGCTAGCTGGGGTACATACCATAGCTTTCCCTACCACCACGTCGCTCATCAGCACCCAAATTGCTGCGAACCCAGCTGACATTACTGTCTATACTTAATATTAGTGATCAGGTTTCCACTTTATCACTGTATTTATCTGTTGACTGGAATATATTTTGTGTTCTCTCACCAACATTCGCTTGATTTTCAGTTGATTTTTGTGTTTATATTTTCGCCGGTTCCAGCGATTTTTAAGCATTAATTTTAACTTTATAATCGAACTATATGATTTACAACTGTTAATAATTTTATCGAGCTTGAGTTCGATTTTTACGTCCTCAAAATTTGCGAAAGATTTTTTTTTTTTTTTATAAAACTGGAGTGATCAACATTTTGAAAGAAGACAAGAAAAGTAAAGTTGAGGACTTAATGAAGTCTTAAAATAAATCAAGGTATATTTTTAGATCTAAAATAATACATTTTAGTTGGCTCTTATAGCAAATAAATTATTAAGTTCATTTTTAAAACTCTCTCTTTTAGTACTCAAAGTTCGAGTTTTCAGGCTTAAAAGTATTTTATTTAAAATAATTTTTAATGTACTAAAGAAATAATTTAAATTTCAGTAATTGAAAAAAAAGTACGTATTCTAAGAAATCAGTTCAATAGCTGCCATATAAAGCTAGCGCTATAACTTTCATAAATTCATAAACTTCTTCGCCACTTTCGACTATATATTGAGGAGGCATTAGGTAACCATAGCGACCCAGATCCTTGAGAAAGACACTGTAAACGTATTTGGGACTAATGCTGTACTGAACCCAGTCCGCCGAATTGCCAGCTCGCGCAAGTTTCAAACGATAACTGGAGCCAACGCGATATTCTGCTTGATTCAGTTTGCGAAGACTCTAAAAAAAAGAGAACTGTTTTTGAGAAAAAAATAATAATTGTGCAGTATGAAAATTTGTTATTACCGCTTTGGCTTTTCTGCCAATTTGATGCAATTTCTCTTGATTATTTGTCACGAAGTCAGCATCACCCCAAGGATAAGCAATTTCCTGACCATAGCCGCCAAATGAGATGTATGCACCCAAATAACTTTTCATATTCATGAGAAAACTCTTTATGGATTTTGTTTCAGGCTCAGAAAACTTTTTTGGTCCTCTATACAAATTTTTGCATGCACTTGCCGTTGATCCCGCTCCACCCCATTCATATTCGAAATTGCGATCTAAATTAACACCAAAACAATTTGTGCTGGCATCAAAATGACGATTTTTAGTCCATAAACGATCGGTTAAGCGAGAATATTGATAGCCATCTGGATTTACGACAGGCAAAAAATACCAGTCAATGTTACGCATCATGCTGGAATGTGGACTATTCCACAAATAAGTTAGTTTCGATATGGCTAAAGTAACGGCAGCAGGACTTAACCAATCTCTGCCCTGTAAACCAGCATCAATGAATACAGCCCAGTTCTTGGGATTGCCATTTGATATTCTTAGCACTTCTAAGGGTCTCTTGTTATTTGTTAAACCTATTTGTATTATTTCCGTAAGATCGGCATACTGATCCAAAGTGAATTGCATAAACTGTGTAATGTCTCCCATATCGTGATAACGATTCCAATTCATTATGGTGCCTGCTCAAAAGAACTGTATTAACTTTTTTTATTTTGATTTTTGTAAGTTGCCGTTATGTTTATGGGAATACCTTCTCGTTCCAGCCAGGGCATCTCTGGGTTGGTGTTATTTACTTCAGCGTAAGTATCGTCAATAGCCACTTCCAGATCATCAATCATTATGTTGTATGTCAAGTTTTTTTTAGCCATAAACTCTTTCCCTTTTGCACTATTCTTAAAATCAATCAATACATCAATACCATCTTGATTTATGTTCCAGATTTCATTGCCTGCAAAAGTCGGAAAGAAAAACGGAAATATTTTTAATGATCATTTACAGAGTACGACTTGACCTCCGCTTACTAAGAAAAACTTTTTTGAATAAAATACCTAGGGCTTGAACTTGAGCCTATTAAGAATTATATAAATTATATACTACGCTCGAATAATTGTTAATTTTTTGTTAATAATTTGTCTCAGAAAAACCGGCATCAGATTGGAAATTATATTTGCACCAAATACTTATTAGATCAAATAGTCAGAAAATATAAATTCATTGTACAAAAATAAAAAAATATTTACTGTGTCTCAATATTTTGTATTATTATGTATTAATAAATAAATTGAGTCAAGTACGAGGCTGGCTCGCACTCTTAGGGTTCCGTACGTATGTATGGAATGGCGTATGTGAATACATATGTATATTTTATAAATTTCATCTCTCTGTTTTTAAAGCTACTTTATGTTGTATGGGGACACCTAGTAATTTTCCACTTGTTGTTGTTTTTGTAATTTATTATTGTAAGGCATCTGGGAATACATACACTGTGCGAATTTCGACTCCCTATCTCTTACGGTTCGAGAGTTATAGCTATTACTCTACGTTGTAAAGGGACACCTGGTAGTTTTACAGTTGTTGTTGTTTTTAGCAAGAGTTGTTGTGGAGCATATGTGAATACACATATTGTGCAAATTTCATCCCTCTGTCGCTCACAGTTCGAGAGTAACGGCTAATTGTTACTTTACGTTGTATAGGGACACCTGGTAGTTTTCGACTTGTTGTTGTTTTTAGCATTTGTTATTGTAAGCCATATGCGAGTAAATATATTGTGCACATTTCATCTCTTTATCTCTTACAGTTTGAAAGTTACGGCTAATGTTTTTTACGTTGCATAGGGACACCTGGTAGTTTTCGACATGTTGTTGTTTTTAGCATTTTTTGTTGACAAGTTACACTCAAAAAAATGTTTATAATCCTACCAACATTATAGAATAGATCGCAGGCCATTATCGATGATAGCTTGCGAGTAGTAATCATTTTTGACAAAAAACACAAAAAACACCTTTTTCTGAAATAAAAAAAAAAAAAGTTTGACAGCATGCCACGCCCACAATTATCAATAGTTTAATCTAATTTTTTGACTACCTTAATTTGGACATATTAGCTCCAAAATGGCGTAAAAATTTTAAAAATCGCTGACAAAAAAAATTTTACTTTTGGCCCATGAAAAACGATTTTCAGCCACTGTGCGGCGGCCTTGCTGTCAGTACAGATTAGGATATGCTCTACGTATATTCTATAGTACCTCGTTTAGCTTACCGCTCATTACGTAGTCTAAAACAGATCAGAGGACCCTGCATTCGTCAGATTGATCTATTTCGACACTATCTAAGGACGCATTTGACAGGATATACTGAATCCCTTATCGGTAATTGGGTCCGGTGAACAATAGCATAAAGTACACAGAGGTGAAAGGCAGCCGAAACGAGATAGCAAATCAAAAAAGACTCTGTTCATCTCGTTTTTGGAAATGTGCTAGAATTTGTAACCAAAACAAAAGAAAATCGTTTTTTTTTCAGTTTCTCTTTATTCTACTTTGTGATTTTATGCTGTAAAAAAAGTGGGGGCTTTTGTTAAAATTATTTAAATAGTAAAAAAGAGCTTTAAATTGTGTTTTTCCTTGATAATATTTAGTCGATATATTTATTTTATTTATAGAATAGTGTTTTGATTGTACAATTGTGCCGAAATTTGTCTGTGACTTTGTGCTGTTTCTGTGGTGCTGCTTGTTTATAAAAGCGTGCTATTTTTTTTTTTTTTTGCTAACATTTGTTTTTCATATAAAGAGCATAATATAGCTATCTCCTTAAACTAACTGTCTATCAGCTGCTTTGGGCGATTTCCAAAAGTCTCTTTTCTCATCTCTGTATACTCTATGGCAATAGTTAATGTAACTCGGAAGGTCAAGTATCCCTCGAATTATCGATGCCTGCCCTGAGACTGCATCTTTCCACGTGCCACTGAAGGCAGTATCGTATCACTGAATTGATACCGGTTTCCTCAAGGTGAAGAAAAAGAAGTAGAAGTAGAGGAAAAACCGAGATATAGCAAAAACCGTTTTCACGCAAAGTTGAGCCTATACACAATCTTAACACAAGTTTCGGTGCCAAAAAGTAGATGTTATAATAAAATTTGGTACGACATCGCATCATATGTAGCCGAGGTATAGCAAAGACCGGTGTCTCATAAAGATGGGCCTGTACAAGCAGGCGTTATTTTTTTTTATTGTAACTTTTGGTGCCAGGAAGATGTTGCAATAATTTTACAAAACACAAAAACCTTTGACAACAAAGTCGAATATAGCACTCTTGATTGTTTTCTTTTTTTAGTATATTAACATCTGTTGCAAATTTGCATAGGGTTTTGTCACTAGCTTGTAAATATAAGTACTCACCATATTTCGCAATGAACCTTTGCATATCCTCAGTTCTGCTCACATTGTTTGCGCTTTTCTCTTGCTTAAATAATATTTTCCATATTTGAGAGCCATGATAATTCACATAATTCTCATCAAAATCGCTGCGATAATCAGATTTTCTGCCCACATGAACATTGGGCCGTACAGCTCGTAAAATATTACGAAAACTTCCGAAAAAGGGCCAACGAGCGAAAACATTAGTTCTTGGTACATAAATAACTTCTTGAGCTTGCGCAGGTTCGCACCATTTAGCGAATGAAACTAATATTAAAATAAAATTAAAATTGAATAAATTAAAATTCATGTTTTTCTATTTTCACAAAATCTCCGATCTGGAAGATGTTTTTAGTATAAAACACTAAAGCTAAATGCTGGCCGAGTGCGCGAAATCCAATTCGAAAAGCAGAATTAAGACAGATTTTCTGTTTAGTTTGCTTCAATATTTCTTATATTATGTTAGTTTTTATCTATTCAAACTGCTTAGCGTTAAAGAAAAAATTGAAAGAAACAAAACACTTAAATTTTCGGAAATTATTGGTCATTAATTGTGTTTCGCATTATAATTGATTTTTTTATTCATCTCACTTTCTTTTATTATGATTTTGTATATTTTGGTCGTGTGATTATTATTTATGATTACTTTTCTAAACCTTTTAGTTTCAAATAACATTTTATGAAATATTGGAGTCATTTATCATAAACCAGTTTCTTGTTTTGTTTACCATGTTTCTCTTTGAAATGGTTGTAATTTAAAATTAATTTCACTCTTTCTCTGAAAATCTCACTACAGCAAAAGCATCATTGGAACTACACCCCATTTATTTTATTATTTTTTTGTTTCGCTTATTCTTTAAACTTAACTTTTTTTGTGCAATAAATGAAAGTAAAAATTCACAATAAACGATGATATTTTTTGAAATTTGGACAATACTTAATTCAACACAACACAAAAAAATGGTTGCTGGCATTCCAGTAAAGTGGTGGGAAGTTTCATTTTACATACATATGTATGTATTTATTTGTTTTGTATTTGCATAAGAACAATTTAGTAGTTTTTTCTTAATATTGTATTGGGAAACCAACTAAAACTTGCACATTACCAATCTAATATATCTATGAAGTAAATAGTAAACATTTAATAGGCAAGCTGTCGAAATCAAGGACTCCAATTTGATTCGAAATCGAGCGACTACATTTCGCTTATTTTTACTTGCGACATTGAGATACCAGCAGTTAATTGCTTGTTTGTATCCATTTGCTTGCTCAGCAACAGGGAGTAGTGGCCCTGTTATTTGACATTATTTTGTTATGGCATTCGAGCTTTGTATGCGGCTCCCAATTCAATGAGTTCTCCTGTGGAACGAAATCGTCTGTTTTTAGGGTTCCGTACTCATCAGAGTGAAACAGAACCCTATTACCGAGACTACTACGTCCGTCCGTCCGTCACAGCTAAAGAGCTGAAATTTTCACAGGATGTTTTTGTACCTTTCCGCTACAACAACCAAGCGAAAACTACCAGGTGTCCCCATACAACGAAAAGTTACAATTAGCTATAACTCTCAAATCGTAAATGAAAAAAAGCTGAAATTCCCACAGTATATATATTTATGGATATTCTACATTAAAAAATTCTAAAAACAACAACAAGTCGAAAACTACCAGGTGTCCCTATACAACCTAAAGTAACAATTAGCCATGGCTGTTAAACCGTAAAAGACAGAGAAATGAAATTCGTACAATACATATAAGTATTTTTATATGCCCTACAGCAACTAATACAAAAACCAACAACATGTCGAAAACTACCAGGTGTCCCTATACAACGTAAAGCAAAAATTAGCCGTAACTCCCAAACCGTATGAGACAGAGAGATGAAATGTACACAATATATGTACTCACATATGGCCTACAATAGCAACTGCTAAAAACAACAACAAGTCGAAAACTACCAGGTGTCCCTGTACAATATAAAGTAACAATTACCAGTTACTCTCGAACCGTGAGAGACAGAGAGATAAAATTTGCATAATATATATATTCAGATATGCTCCACAACAACAAATGCTAAAAACAAAAGCAACTGTAAAACTACCAGGTGTCCGTTTACAACATAGAGTAACAGCTATAACTCTCGAACTGTAAGAGATAGAGAGCCGAAATTCTCACAGTGTATGTATTTCCAGATGCCTTACAACAGCAAATGACAACACCAACACAAGTTTAAAACTACTAGGTGTCCCCATACAACATAAAGTAGTAATTAAACGCAACTCTCAAGCTGTAAGAGACAGAGAGATGGAATATGCAATATATGTGTTCACATATGCCATTCCATACGTACATTACACATACGTGCGGAACCCTAAGTGTGCGAGCCAGCCTCGTACTTGATTGAATTTTTTTTTAAACAGAAAGATTCTATCTACTCTGACACAAACACTGTACATGTAAACTGTATAAAATCTGATACGAAATATGCTACTTTAAAACACTAGCAAAACTTATAGACAAATTAAATATTTTAGGGACTTCAAGTAACAAAAAAAAAAAAAAAAAAAAAAATAAAATAAAAATAAAAACATGCAAAAGGGCTATGCATGGCTGGGCACTTTTATTTGTTTTTTACTGGGCTGTATACGTATGGATTTATATAGAAAATTTCAATTTTGCACATGTTTTTTATCACCAGCTTTACTCTTTAGTACCGAAAGTTCTATAAGTTCGCTTACAAAACAAACTTCTTCAAAAATCGGTTTGCGCCATATCCCGGCTACATGCATGTGTATTTATGTACATATATCAGCATCGATGTCACAAATTTGTATTACTGCCTCACATCAAATTCCGAGTATATATTAAAGGAGAATGAAAAACATTTTTCAACACTCAATTTACCTTTTTGGTATAAAAAAGTCGGCTTTAGCTGACTTATAGTTAAAATTAAAAAAAAAAACAGTTATTGTTACATATCGGGTTTATGTTCATATATACAGGTTGGCCCAAAATTAACGAAACGGTTTGAATTGCTTATAACTTTTTTATTTAAGACATAATTATTAATTGTTTTTTAATACAGTAAATAAATGGGAAATATTTTTAGTTTAGTTATGAAAAATAATATTATTTTATCTATAATTTTTGACCTTTATTGTTAAAATTAATAAAACTATTTTTTAAAGCTTAAGGTCTTTTATTTATCTTTATTAATTTTTTCCGATTCGCTAACAATTTGTTAGCATCGTCAGGGATCTTTTATTGTTTTAATTTTCCATTTTATTTTCTAGAAAATTAAAACAATCAAATATCGCGAAATATCGGAAAAAAATAATAAAGATAAATAAAAGACCTTAAGCTTTAAAAAATAGTTTTATTAATGAAAAATAATATCTCGTAAGTGGTGGCCATGTTCTGCTTCGCATATTCGTGCTCTTTCCAACACATTTTCCATAACCTTTCGCGAAACTTCAGGTGTTATGTTCCGTATTTCGTCGCATATATTGCCTTTTAATTGCTAGATGTCCTTGGCTTATCAATGTATACTTTTCCTATCAAATAACCCCAAAGTAAACAGTCTTCAGCGGTTAAATTCGGTGAACGCGGAGGCGAATTAAAATCAGTTGTACGCGAAATAATTCGTTCACCAAAAATGTCTCGTAAAAGGGCCATTATGTTCCTTGCAGTGTGCGCTGTGACTCCATCTTGATGGAACCATACTTGTGGATGGATTTCCACGGCTGGCCTTAAAAATTTTTACAACATTGTTCGATATTTGACACCGTTGACGTGTGAAAGCCAAAAGATTATATACTAATAATATTCGCAATAATTGCTAAGAGTGTATATATAAATTTGTCATTCCGGCCCCATAAAGTCTCTATATTTTGGATCAGTATGAATAGAAAAGTCTGTAGGCTGTTGAAATGCCATTTCTGAGAAAGCTACTTGACTCAGAAAAAATTTTAATAACAAATTCTTTCTATAACATGTCATGGTTTAGTACTCAGTATAATGAATTCACGCATAGCAGAGATATCAGAGATATATAAAAAACTGAGAAAAATACTTTAGCCAGAACTAAATTTTTGATTCCAAACCAGTGACATCTCGTGTTATGTGTTTTCTATCGAAATTCAGTGAAATTGGTTCACGAGCATCCAAGATATATCGAAAATTCTGGTTTTTTGGAAATTTTTTAAAAAATATTTTGGGCCCTAGCTTTAGTTTAACACTGAAGCAATTAAATTTTAACAACTTAAGTGTTGCTTACTTTTTTTTTAACTATAGTCAAAATTAAAGTAGGCTTTAAGTTTAACCACCTTTAAGTTGGTGTCACATTATTTATCGAAAATGGCAAATTATTTATCATACAACTATTTACAAATTTAAGTAAAATCTCACCCCATGTTCATTTCCATAAAAAAATAAGAACCAATTGTCCTTTCCGATGAAACACCGCACCAAACCATACACGCAGGTGGATGTAGTTTTCGTTGTTGAACTGCTCTCGGATTTTCTATAGCCCATATTCTGCAGTTTTGCTTATTAACGAACCCACTTAATTGGAAATGCACTTCGCCGCTCATAATTCAATTATGAATAAAAGTATGATTTTCTTCTGCTTTTTGCCGGAAAAAAACTGCATAATCAAGTCATTGCTGGTAATTTGTTCTTGGACAAGCTGAATCTTGTATGGAAACATTCCTATTGTACGCAAAATTCTCTGCAACGACACTACTCGTGAGAGGCCAAGTTGCGCTGAACGTCTCCTGGTTAATGTTTCTCCATCTTCCTGAATACTCCTCTGTACCAGTTCAATATTGTCATCCGTGTGCACCGTTCGACGTCTGCCAGCACCAGGAAGGTTGCTTACTGTCCCTTGTTGTTGAAAATTTGCTACCAGACGGTTTGGTGTTGACTCTGAGGGTCCAACCCGCACATTAAAATGACGATCATATGCACGCTGAGTCAAAACAATGGATCATTGATTTGAAAAATAAAGCTTAACAATTTGGGCACGTTGTTCAATTGAGTACTGCTCCATTTTGAATTGCCCAAGTCTTCTTTACAAAATACTGTAAAGAAAATAAGAACAAAAAATTATAATAAAAACGTTAAAAGCAATTCAACCCCCTTCGTTAATTTTGGGCCAACCTGTAGATAGATGTGAGGAAACGTATTTTTCCAGTCTTAATCGACTTTTTTTGCCTTCTAACTCGCTTTTTGTTTTAGCTTGCTTATAGTAGAAATTTCCAAAAAAAAAATCCCAGATAAAAAATCCGCTATGTATATGGATCCATATCAGAAAAAACAAAGTTCTACTGTAAGTAACCTTCTTTTGACACCAGATTCACCGTTTAGTATGAAAAGTTAATTTAGCTTATAGATGAAATGCACCTGTTTTAGCTAGGAACTGGTTTTCCGTATATATCGGGTCTATGTAGACCATTATAGAAAAAAAAAAATAATTTTTATTTTAAATAGACTTTCTCTATCACCAGATTTCATTTTTGTTAAAAAAAAAATTATTTTAGCTCGCTTCCATATGAAATTTCCTAAGAAGTCCGGTTTTCACTATAAGTCGGGTATATACATATATTGACCAATATCGGGAAACACATTTTCACGCTAAAGAGAATTTCTTACCACCAGACTCACTTTTTAGTCCAAATATTGATTTAGCTTGATTATACATATATATGCGCCGTTTTCGCTATAAACCGATGTCGAAAATTTTTATTTTTCAGCTCTTCTTTTATTTAAATACAATGGGCCATACATAGACATCGAAAAAGTATACTTTAAGCAATTTTAAGTCACTGCTAAATAAAAGTAAGCTTTTTGTGTACTATAGACAAGAAAAAGCCGACTTTATCCGCACAAGTCTGCTCTAAACAAGTCTACTCTAAACTAAAGTTGTCTGTAACCTATTTAGCAACAGCTTTGATCAAACAAGTGTCACTTTTAAGTGCAAAAGCTTTTTAATGGATTTTTTTTTACATCAAATAATTAAATTAAAGATTTTTTATATCTATTATTAATCCGAATTTTCATTGAAATTTTAGTTCTATCCAATTCGCATGGACGTTTTTTGTTTACCTACAAATGCAACCTTGCATTTATATACATATATGTGTGTTTACATTAGGAGTCATTTTATTAGAGATGAGATTTTACTTAAATTTGTAAATAGTTGTATGATAAATAATTTGCCATTTTCGATAAATAATGTGACACCAACTTAAAGGTGGTTAAACTTAAAGCCTACTTTAATTTTGACTATAGTTAAAAAAAAGTAAGCAACACTTAAGTTGTTAAAATTTAACTGTCTAACACTGAAGACTAAAGCTAAGGCCCAAAATATTTTTTAAAAAATGTCCAAAAAACCAGAATTTTCGATATATCTTGGATGCTCGTGAACCAATTTCACTGAATTTCGATAAAAAAAACACATAACACGAGATGTCACTGGTTTGGAATCAAAAATTTAGTTCTGGCTAAAGTATTTTTCTCAGTTTTTTATATATCTCTGATATCTCTGCTATGCGTGAATTCATTATACTGAGTACTAAACCATGACATGTTATAGAAAGAATTTGTTATTAAAATTTTTTCTGAGTCAAGTAGCTTTCTCAGAAATGGCATTTCAACAGCCTACAGACTTTTCTATCCATACTGATCCAGAATATAGAGACTTTATGGGGCCGGAATGACAAATTTATATATACACTCTTATATGTTTGTGCGGTTGTAAGCAAAATTTTTTGATTTCTTTGTAGACTAAACAGCAAACATGCATAAACGCGGTTACCTGATAGATATGATTAGCATGTTTGTTTTGTTCCGTTCTTTGCTGTCAAAAAAAGTTACGTAGAATTACCAGTGTCATCAATATGATGTTTATGAAAAATTACTGCAGTGATGGCAATTATACGTCAATATGATGCCATTTATTGAAACCGTTTAGGAATACATTTAAACACAAAAATAGTAAATTAAACCATAACTTTTATTAAATATAATTATAATTAATAAAACTTAACACTGTTTTATTGCTTTCCTTTTGGTAAAACTTATAAAAGTTATTAACATTTTGCACCATAGAGTTGATGTCACAGCAGTCTTCACATTGATGACACTCAATTTATGCCGAAATTCTCTATTGACTTTTGTCATCAGGTTAGTATCAGGTTTTACATCTTTGATGTCGTTTGGCATAATATTGATGTTAAAATTTTCATCAGTATGAAAATACATTTTTCTATGAGTGTAGCAATTATTTTATCTTTATATTTTTGTGTTTAATTCAAGTTTTTCTTCTTTTGCAGGTACGTTAATAATTAAGATTTATGAAGCCACAAGGTGAGTTAAAATGTTTTAGGAAATCAACTTTTTTCAGAAAGTAAACTCTTTACATGCAATTCTTAATTGCCTATAAAAAAAAATTCAAGCCAAAAAGAATTTTCTTTACATAAATCATGGGTGACTGCTTTTTATGCTCACGTAACTTTTGCACATATAAAAAATGTAGCTGAGGTAACCATATTCGAGAAGAAATAGACCACAGTTGAAATATAGAGTTACAGTCTAAAGGCCATATTCATAATAATTATTGTAAGTTTATTAAGCTCTTATTTGATGTATTTCTACGGAATATTTGTCAAATAAACGTGTAATAAACCTTCAATAGTTTTTATGAATATGGGTGTAAGAATATTAACTGTTAAATAAAACATGCACATTGTTTCTAACTCCACTTTCAGTGATTAGGTCATTATGGCCACTAACCATATTATTGCTATCTTCATTCATATTCTTGTCATGTCTGACCATACTTTTGTCATTTTCCACCATTTTGCTGTCGCATCCCACAATAATATTGCCATTTCCTATCATATTACTGACCCATCCAAACAATTCTAGCCATACTATGTAATTTTCAACCATACTGTTGTTAAATTCAACTATGCTATTTTCATATTACACCTGAAAATATTGGCTGAATTCAACAAAACCATGGAATGGATGGATGGAGTTTTTGGATCAAAAAACGGTGGATCATCTTGATTTAAATATTCTTTCAATGTATCGTACGAAATGTTTCGCGTGAACGGTGGTTCAAATACGTTATTTATATCATTCAAATTAACTTGTGCAATTAAAGTTTATATCTGGATTTTTATAAACTCTAACTTATACTATTGTCATACATTTGTCATTATTGGGTGTGTTCTAGAATCCGAATTCACTCTAAAGTGGATTACTTTTGCATTTTTCGTGTTCTGCAATTGTTTTTATTCGTTTTCAAGGCCTTTTTATACCTTGCCGCTACAACAACAAATGCTAAAAACAACAATAAGCCGAAAACTACCAGGTGTCCCTATACAACCTAAAGTAACAATTAGCCGTAGCTGCTAAACTGTAAAAGATAGAGAGCTGAAATTCGCACAATATATATATTTACATATATAACATACAACAAACATAACAACAAATGCTACAAACAACAACAAGTCGAAAACTACCAGGTGTCTCTATACAACGTAAAGTAACGATTAGCCGTTACTCTCGAACCGTGAGAGACAGAGGGATCAAATTTGCATAATATATGTATTCACATATGCTCCACAACAACAAATGCTAAAAACAACAAAAACTGTAAAACTACCAGGTGTCCCTTTACAACGTAGAGTAACAGGTATAACTCTCAAACCGTAAGAGATAGAGAGCCGAAATGTATGTATTCCCAGATGCCTTACAACAGCAAATGACAACAACAACAAGTCGAAAACTAAGTGTCCCCATACAACATAAAGTAACAATTAACTCTCAAGCTGTAAGAGACAGAGAGATGAAATTTATACAACATATGTATGTATGTATTCACATATGCCATTCCATACGTACGGAACCCTAAGTGTGCAAGCCAGCCTCGTACTTGACTGAATTTATTATTTAATAATTTCAAGGTTAGTTTGGCAGAAGCTGTTGGTAGAAAAATACATTTCAAAACCGACTTGTGTATGTTATTTTTGACGTGGATGTTAATTCATTTCAGTCAGTTTAATACATATGGATACTATTTTTTATAGTAGTAAAAGTGATTTTTAGCATTAGCGGTTCTCACTCTTGATAGTAAACTCGATTGCAGATTTGGTTAAAGTAGCAGATTTGATTAAAGTACTAGTGTTTACATCACTGCAGCAACAAAATGTATTGAACTTTTATTTACTACGCTGTGATTAAAAAATCAAACAAAAAGTTTTAGTAAACATTGTAAAAAAATTATTGGGAATCGCAGATATTCTGTGCTGTGAATCGTTTTGCCGGCAAAACTTAATTTTGTGTTGAGAAAATAAAAAATATGGAAAAAACAAATAAAAATATACTGGTGAAGAGAAAACGTGACAAAATTCACAACAAAAGGTGGACAGATAAGAAATTCAGCAAGTTTTAAAATATTTGCAAGAACATGCAGACTTTGAGGTAAGAAAGTCACTCGAGCTTTGTGGTAAAAATCGTAGTGAATATAGCAGAGTGGTAAAATTAGTATCAAGAGTGAAAACCGCTATTGTCATGAGGTACCATGAGCCGTTAGAGAGCCGTGCGAAATTGCCCAGACTTGAAAGCAAAAAAGACTTCAAAGAATAATTTTGTATATTTTCTTTTCTATTACTAAGTAAAATTCATTTTTTCATTTCATTCTGACTAAATAAATTTCTGAAGAGAAAAATAAACTCCAAAAATAAAAAAGTGCCTAAAATTTTATTTTTTTTAAATGTTTGTATGGTGAACACCCCAGGGGGGGGGGGGGGGTTTGAAGGGGATGTGCCACTGGCATAGGTGGGTCGGCGCTCCAAAGTTAGTGGGGGTCGGCCATACATTTTGACTCGATTGAGGCACTCTAAATGGGTCAAAGTGAGATTTTTCAAAATTTGACCTTTCGGGTCAAAAGTCGGGACATCAAAAGACATTGTAGAGGTATGGTTCCTACGGCAAAGTTTCTTATTTTGATCTCTAGAATACGATTTTCCTTGAAATTTGTGCGATTTTTACCCTTGACACATGTTGTCAATGGTATACAAATAAGAATAGACTAGAGAAAACTTACACGCCTTGGCGTAAATATAGTTTGGGGATCTAAATAGAACAACGTGAGACAAGTGAGTTATAAAATTAATTTCTATACTTGTTCGCCTTATTCGTACTTTCCAATTTATTTTATTTTTTATCCTCTGACTCATTTCTGAAATATCACAATAAACTATGACGATGTGCTCACAGTAGTCATATATTTAATCATATATGTATTTTCTTAAGAGTTTATGACCACCCTTTGAATACCCTAAATAAACAATTTCGTTTCAAAGTCAATGAATAATGCTAAGTAATGGTTTTCATTTCAATAAATAAATTAAACTAACTTAAGCCTAAAATAAATAAATAAATAAACAAGTAAATATAATTGTATTCTCGTTAGACGGGCCTGTTCTGTAAATCTCGTGCTTTTAAATCACTTAATTTCTGAACTCAAAATCAGCATTGCTTCAATAAAATAAAGTTCTATGTATATATATAAGTGAATTCTGGGATAGCATTTAAAAAAATAACTGAATTTTTGTTGCTATTTGCTTTTGGAAATCACGTGATTTTCAGAACAGAACTGCTAGTAAGCTTTATACTTTGTATAAATCTTGGCACTTAAGTAGTTTTACGTTTTCGTTATCAATATTTTGTATGTGTATTATGAGCTTTTAGTTTGCGTCTACGCGCATTTTTCCCCATTGTGATGGCTTTGGCTACAGTTTCGACGATGGTGAAACCATTTTTACCATTAGGTTCAATATAATCGGCAGGCAGAACGAAACCATAACGACCAGTATCGCCCATTTCAATGGTGTAAGAATATTTAATACCAGCTATACCCTTGGCCCAATCATCGGAACCACCAGCGGCTGGATATAAAGTAGTGGCGGAAGAGCCTATAGTATACTTAGCTCCTGTGCTCTTCGTCATTATCTGTGAAGCGTACCAAATATGAAATGAAGTGATTTGATATTAAAGTTCAAAGAACTTACCGTTCCCGCTTGCCGGGCCACCAAATCCAAATCAGACATATCTGTTGTCATATGATAGTCATAGCCCCAAGGATATAAGATGTACTGCCCATAACTGTGGAATGACAAGTACGCCTTAAATGTTTCTTTAGGAAAGTTGCTTATGAATTTTGAAATATAAAAAGTCTCGGGCTCTGAAAATGCTTTGCTGCCTCTGTACGTCTGGGAACAGGGATTCGCTGACGTTCCCTTACCTCCCCACTTATAACCAAAGTTACGATTCAAATCTACACCAGGACATGCGCGGCCATGTGATCTCATGTTTTTACGCCACAACCGATCGGTTGTATGGGAATATTCGTAACCATCAGGATTAGCTACAGCATGAATATACCAGTTTATATTTTGCATATAGGCAGGCAAATCATCCCATCCTTCAATAATTTGATGGGCTATAAAAGTGACTACAGCAGGGCTAATCCATTCTCTGGCATGCATACCACCATCTATCCAAATGCCAGGGTTGTTGGCGTTACCATTGGAAATTCTGGAAATGTTTTTGATTATTATATTTTTCTTGGAAATAGCTTAATGACTTACTTCAAGAGCTTTAATGGTCTCTTTTCAATCGAATAACCAATTACTTCCACAGAACATATGTCGGGATAAGTTTTGGACATGTAGTCAAAGTAGCTGTGAATGTCGTCCAGGCGATGGTAGGCTTGCCAAGTCAAACGGGAACCTGAAAAAAATAAATACATGATTAGCATTTGTTGTATAATGCAGTACTAACATATTAGTCCAAAGCAAAAATTATGGTACATATTTTCAAAAAATTTTCGTCAGTAAACCAGAATGTGTGTATCTTTTTATTCAAGTAGCATAATATACTCAGTTCATTTAGCGAACGAAAAGCTCCAAGTGTTTGCTGTGCTTGATATATGTATGTGGTTTCTAAAGCGAATTTCCTGCCAGTCAGCTAGTCTAACTAAATTTTTTTTAATTATATCAAACGGTGTGTTTGAGATAACTAAAAAGAATTTAGGCAGAAAATATGCAACAACTTGGGTGGGTAAGTGGCATAAGTGTCGCTTTAGAAACATGAGCACCTGTGTTCAAGAACAGGAGCTGATGAGAAGTGTGGCGGCTTTGAAACAGCTGGTTTTCCACCTGGCTAAATGTCCTTGATGTTCTGTCTGTCTTGTTCAATGGATATCAATCACAAAAAATAATACAGAACGAACTTGAGGCCGACAAACGAAATATAAAATAATAATAGAAGAAAAAGTTCGAATAATAAAAATTAATTACAGTTATTTCCGCTTAATTGAGCCCCGCTTAATTGAGTTTTCCGCTTTATTGCACTAAAAATCATGGAAGGAAATCATTCAATATACCTGTCTATCTTCAAATACCCATTTAATTGAGTTCCGTTTAATTGCGTCACCCGCTTAATTGTTTTGCAAATTAAGACCGCATTGCGAAAAACAAGAGCAAATGTTTCGCTTGATTGATTCCGTCTACTTAATTCTTTTTTTTTTGCTCCACAAACGTAAACAAAATTATTTTGTGGCAAAAAGGTCATGGTTCTCTTCCTTTATAGACATTGTACGATGAACGTACCTGATTTTTATTTTGTTTTAATAAACCTAAACAATTTTTCAACTTAATATGTAACTAAAGAAATGAGTTTTATTTTCCATCTACGCATGGGTGTTTCTCTTTATTACACGTATTGCTCAATTAAGCGATTTTCGTTTAATTGCGTCTTCGATTCAATTAACAGAGTATTGCTTAATTGAGTTCCCGCTTAATTGCTTCTAAAGTCGTGCATTTTTAGAAACTCAATTAAGCGGAAATAACTGTAATATCAAATGGCAAACTGTAAATATATTTTTTGGTCTATTGGCTGAATTCACAAGCAAATTTGTATCGCTTGTCGTTGTATTTGGGGAGACAATTTCAAACGCAAACATTATTAAACTCACCAACAAATAATTTGAACATTGTTTTTTTAAGGTTTTGTGTTTGAAATTCTCTCTCTCTCACGTTTAACGTGGTATTTGTGGAGAGGGGGCTACCATATAAGGGCGGTGGTAACCGATAAAATATAACATCTATCCAAAAAGCCGCATTCCTGTGCAGAAAAGAAAACGACTTAGTTTGAGGAATTAATTGAACTGTTTTGAAAATTATTTTATATTATCAAGTAATTCGAATAATTTTATTTTAATAATTTTCGATTAATCGAAAGAGATAAAAATTACAAAACCATATAATCGATTACTAGAATAATTGAATTAGACTCTACATGCAATTTTTATATTTTTGATTTCAGTAACTTTTTTTTATATTCAGAATTAATTTTTGGGCTATTTTACAAGGCTTACATAGGTACGCTTGAAGTAAACGGACGTGGGGTACCGAAATATTGAAAATAACGCCAAAAAATAAAGCTCATAAAAGTGACCTCAAGCTCAACAAATTATTATTAATAGTACAAAAATATAAAATTTTTTTATTGTTTTTTTTCTCATTTTGTATTACAAATTTATTTTTTAATTTTTTCTATATGACAACATCTTCTAAACTATGCCACATAGATTTTTCTTATAATTTTTTTGGTCGGTAGGCATAATATAAATTCTTTAATTTTCACGTAACTACATTTGTGCATAGATACATATTTTATTAAAACAACAAAATTTTGATATTTTTTTTTCGAGATTTTTTGGCTATAGAAAAGTTGTGGGCGATTGGTATTTTTCATTCGCTCAAGTTTGGCGCTTGGGCTTTGTTAAATGCACAAGTTTTCTCACGTATGTACATATGTTTGTATATTTTTTTCAAATATATATGTATATTTTATTGAAAATATACATTTTTATGTATATTTTTATTTCATTTATTTAAAACCATTTTATTTATTTAAAAAAAAATATAATAATTTATTATGTGTGTGAAGATAAATAAGCCGAGTTAAATATATTTGACGTAACGAAATAACGTAGCGACATATTTAAGTGTGAAGATGTTTATCTGTGAAGGAAAAAATGTCCGTAAATATACATACATATGTATATAAGTAACTTGTTATAAAATAAAAGAATATTTAAAAAGAATACTTAAAATTTTAAAAAATTTTTAAAAAATTCTCAAATACAATTGAGAAACGGCACTTATACCCTAAATAGACCACATCCTTGGCTTCCTTTTCAATGTGGTCCAGTTGAGTTACACTCAAGAAATGTGCCCATATATGTCCAACTGCTTTCCAAGATCATTGATTTTTCACTTAGCCAAAATTTCAAAATATTTTTAAAAAAATTTTTAAATAAAATTGAGAAACGGCACTTATACCACAAATAGACCACATCCTTGGCTTCCATTTCCATATGGTTCAGTTGAGTTACACTCCCAAAATGTGTCCATATATGTCTAAATTCTTTGCAAGATCATTGATTTTTCACTTAGTCAAAATTTAAAAAAATTCACAAATACAATTGAGAAGCGGCACTTATACCTCTTAATAGACCACATTCTTGGCTTCATTTTCCATGTGTTCCAGTTGAATTACAATCCCACAATGTGCCTTTTTGTCCAAATTCTTTCAGAGATAATCGATTTTTTACGGTGCCGCTGTTACATTTTTTTTTAGTTTTCTCAATTTTAAAATGTTGAAGGTTTTTATTAATATTTTTAAATCTCTTTTATTTTATAAGTTATTTATATATATTTACCGACATTTTTACTTTCACAGATAAACATGTTGGTACAATGTTCGCTTACGAAAAACATATTTAACTTCACACTTAAATATGTCGTTACGTTATTTCGTTACGTCAAACATATTTAACTCGGCATGTTTATCTTCTCACACATTAATTTATTTGCTTTTGCCTGTGGATGATTGGTATTTTTCAATCGCTAAAGTTTGGCAAAAACCAAAAATGAACTGTCAATTGCGATGACATTCGGTTCTGGAAAACGCCATTACAGTGAAAGGATTTTGTTCATAAATTCAATGAATTCAGACATTAATTTAATGAAAAACTTCATTGTTTTTCAACCACCGTTGGAGTTCAGTGAATCAATGAATTCCGATTCATTAAAGTTATATGAATGATCGTCTCATTAATATATAAATTTTAGTTATTAGGCTAATGCATTATTTAATTGGTTTAATGACAAAAAATCGTCACCTGAAACGATGAAACGGTTCATTAAATATAGGAATTTGTTCATTGATCTAATGAAAACAGAACATAATTTTTATGACGTGTATTATAAAAGTTGTGGATAATCTTATTAACTATTATCAGATTTTCAAAAAAAAAATGATGCCACTTTTTAGGTGTTACTCGCAGTAGACTTCAAAACCTTTGCGAAATATTAAAATGTGTTACCATATATCCAAATGATTTTACGAATCAACTGAGAATTGAAACCTCCACTGAGAATTGAAACCTCAATGAATACATTAATTTGATGATGATTTTTTTTCAGAATCCAATGGTATTTTTTTTAACAAAATTATGAAAACTAATGAACAGTTTTTAATTTTTAATTAAATTTTTTCACTAGATCTATGAAAACACATTGCCGTAATAAACATTTTCATTGTATTAATCAAAAAATATCAAAGAAATAAATTCATTGGAACTATGAAGGAAAATTCTTTCAGTGTCTGAAAAACGTTAAGGTTTAAACGAGCCGTGTGGACAAGTTGCCTCTTGAAAACAGGCAGGAAGTCACAAAACTGGTGTGCTGGAACGTGCAATCCTAAAAAGATTTGCTATTTCAATGTACAAGCAAAAGCTGAAATGCCTTCAAGATAAATTGGTATATATTACATAAACTGAGAGTTGAACGGAAAAAATAAAAGCGTATAAATTAAATTTATTGCGTTTTAATTTATATTATCCTAATTTTATGGAAAAATTTGCAGTTGAAAAATATGCCGTTTTATTTGGTAGCTGTGTTACTTTTGATTGCCACAAAAATGACGATTCTAGAGCACCCGGCTGTTTATGTCCAGACAAAAAGTCAAGTGCTACCAGACTTTGCATGTCTATACAATGGCGGTTTTAGAGCACCCGGCTCTTTATGTCCATACAAAAAGCCAAGTGCTGCCAGACTTTGCATATCTACACATGCGTTAAACAAAGAGCCCGATTTTTAGTATAGAAAACACTGCAAACTGCGACTTTGAAACCAGAAATGGTTTTTGAAATTTTCCCCTTTTTAGCGTGTGGGTGTTAACAAAGTCTATTTCTAGCGGACCTTTAAAAACCAAATTTCGCAGCTTTCAACTAAATTAATAGTTTATGTACATATGTATATGTGGTATGTTTCTTGTATAGAAAACTACGCAAAATACCTCTGGGTTATAAAAATGCAAACTTTTTGTGTGTTGTAAGTATATTGGAAACCCATTTCAGCTCATAAAGCTTCAATTTGGGGCACGAGGAAAATTAAGTTAATAAATAATAAGATTACTTTCCCATATAACTGTTAAATTATTTGCGATGCTTACACAGACTTCTCACACTGTGTGGTTTCAATGAATGAAGAAGAAAATCAATAAATTAGACAAAAAAAACTTACCCTTTCTATTTTGCAGTTCTTTGATTTCTTCAGCCGATGGATTTTCCACTTCAATTACTTTTTGTAAATTGTCAATGAGTACAATGCGAGATAAATTTGCCGCTCTTACATGCTGTTCAGCTGCGGCCAACACTTGGGGTTTCAACAAGTAGTCAACTTCTTGTTTAACCTCTTTCCATAATTGTCCATCTATAAAAAAAAATGAGAAAGAAAAAAATTATTTTATATTGTCTAGTCCTGTTTTCCTTTTCATTGTTTGTAATTGTTGTTATACGTATGTATGTATGCAATTGTTGGTGGGGATTTACTGCGGTGTGGCGCTGGGTAATGGAGGATGTAGGCGTTTTGGTTGGTTTTATGCCGTTGTTTTAAAAACCAGAAAAAAGTAAAAGTTTTCTTTACATCTATTTTCAAGCTTTTAGAAAAAAGTTTTTGTACTCAAATGTTTTTATTTTTTTTTTTTACCAAAATAATAAAAGTGTTGAAAATATTTATTTGATTTGTCGTCATTGCAGAGTAGAAAAGAAGTAGTTGCTGATGGTTTGAATTCGTTTTTTTTTTGTGTTACCAATTTAAATTGCACTTCTTTTTCTGTTTTTTAGCTTTCATTGAATTTGCCATTAGATGTAAAAGTAGGTTGGTTGTAGTCATTCTATAAAATGCACATCAGTTAAGGTGGTTTTATATTTTTAGAACAAACAGTTGTCCTACTTTTTTCTCTAATAACTTGCAGTAATTTATGGCTTTTTAATAGTTTGCAATAATTTATGCATTTTGCAGTTTTTGTGGAATTATCAAAAGTAGATGTAGGTAAATATCATTCAAGTTATTAAAAATATAAACCATAACGACATTCGAAATGCTAAAAACTATAGGTCCAGGATGGCCCTTTGTCCTCGTGAGGGACAAAGGGTTGCACAATAGATCATCTTTGGTCGCAGTACAAAGGGCCATCCTGGTTAGGTTAGGTTACGCTGATTGGAGGGGAATTTTTTTGTCCATATCTTGGGTTAAACCACAAACAGTTTCGAATTGCAAAAGTGCTATTAACGGTTACTTTTCTCATAGTGAACTGTGCATCACTTGCATCATATGGATGATCATGTAGGAATAACTGGAAATGAGAGAGCAAACTCACTTGCTTCAAGAGCAGCATAAGCTTGGTATGTGCGAAACATTTCGATGTATTTAAATCTGAATTGGGTACAAAGAGTCCATTTAACATTTTGGAATAACGTGGGAACCAACGCAAGAATTCTAAGGGGGGATCAAGATGAGGAAAAACCAGGGGAACTGCTAAAACTTAGCAAGCTCGAATAAAGTAGAATAATGCGGAGCTATGACAGGCCACTATCAGGTACTGAAACATCTTAATCGCATAGAAACAGCGGAAGGAGATGCATGCAGAGCATGTGGAGAAGAGAGCGAGATATTAGATCACTATTTATGCCATTGTCCTGCCTTCTCACAAATACTCGTCCGATATCTTGGAATAGACACTCTCCCAGACATAACCAAATTGCGAGGCATATGTTGGAGGGAACTAAGTAGCTAATGCCTTCTCGGCTTTCATGCACAGTTGGTTTTAGTTTTTTTTTTATAAAATCCCCCTTCTTTTATCTTATTTCTTATAAAACTTTTGTCCTATGAGCAGCCTGGCCATAGTAAAAAAAAATTTTAAATCCAGTGAGAATAAAACGGACATTCTTACACCAAACGAGGAACAAGGCTTACAAAGGAGGCAGTGCTTGCACTTGCACTATATACAAAAAGTTAACAAAACAGCAGTGTACTCAGCCCTGAATGAGTGCGTTCGAAAAAGCCTCAAACTTATACCCACGATATCACTAAATAAATGCAGCTCGAAATTCCAAGCTTTTCATTAATATACCGATTTCGACAGAGAACGCTTGAAGGGTTTAAATCAATTCTAGAAATTGGGTGATTTCATTCCCTGGAAGTTTTTGCAGAATTGAAATATCGTGCTATTGTAATTGATTTGTGTGACAGGCCTGTATTCGATGCATTCTCTACATTCGTTTGTGCAAACTCTTTGGGAATAAAAAAAATATATATATTTATTGATAAAAGCAATTTTAAACTAAACCATAATTTAAAGCACAAAAATATCATAAAAATGTAAAAATTTAAACTTTGAATCGAACAATATTTCCCCTTTGCTTGATGCATGTCTTCTGCTCAAGCTGTTTCTAGTTTCAATTTTCATTTTAAATTTGTTTCCTTAAGAGAAGATTATGAGCAATTTTAACATTAAGTTTTTCTTGTTTTTTCTAGTAAACATTTGTGATTGTAATAAGAAAGTATGACTTGCATTGTTATGTTGGAAATAAAACGTTTTGTTTTCGCTGCACTTGACGTTTTAATTGACTTATAACCTTGACCGAAAAAGAAAAAAAAATTATATAATTGTTTGCTTGAGTAGATATAATAAACCTCAAAAAATTTGCATTGTTAATTTATGGTTTTCATTATGAAAATGAAAGCTGCAATTACAGATTTTACTTATTTAGATAAAAGGCTTTTAGCGTTTGTCATAAAACAATAAAAAAAAACAAAATCATTTAATAAATTGCCAAATAATGTTAGGAACACAACTGGGTCGAACGACGAATTTCGCCCCACACAACGAATACGCCGGTTAAAATTTGCTGTGTAAATTCGTCGTATAAAGCACAATAATGACGAAAAACAAAAACATCTGTTATAATTGATAAAGTTGTTTATTGTTTGATCAGAGATAAAAATAAAATTAAATGAATCAAAGAATTTCAAATTTTGTAAAAAATAATTAAAATAATGAACATCATATTCATTATGGTAAAAGCCGTGAAGTTTAACATCTTCAATTATAATTTCATTTGTATCCATTTTCTCAGTTTTTTAATTTTTAATTTATTATAGTTGAACAGCTGATGGGGTGACCATATTAAAAAGAATTGGTTGCTAAAAAATTTTGCATTACCAAAAACAAAAAAGTAAACACTACAAACATGTTTTATAATCGAATATGTTGGCTTTTTATGTTAAATGCAAAAAAATCAAAGCTTAGCACTTGAAATAAAGACTATTTAAGTAAAAATTAGGTGTTTTTACTAAAACACTTGAAAACTAAAACCAAAGTGGTCATATGGTACTGATTTGTTCGTCGTTCGCCGGCGTAAGAAATAGAAATAAATCTATTTCAAGTTCGCCGCGTACAACGAATTTCGACCGACGCTGTACTGTGTGCATTTTCATATACACCAATGTGTGTTATATATGACGGCGAATATTCGCGGCGAAAAATTCCTCATTCATCCCAGTTGTATTTCAAGCATAAGTTGTAATAATGAAAATTGCTTACCGGTCAGTGTATCGTTCACTTTTAATAAAGGTACCTTTAGTTAACGCTAACCTTATCGCCAAATCGTAATAATGGCCCTTATAAACATAAAGTTGCCGTCAATAGTTTGTTTTGTGTTTTGTTGCTACAAATGTTGAGATTGTTTTGATTAACTTCTATATTTCATATAGTTTACATACAGTGAAAGCCCGGTATAGCGAATACTCAGTTTAACGAATATCCGATATAGCGAATGGCGAAATTTTCACATTAGCTGCCTTATATAGCGAATTGCAAAAAAAAAGAATCTCGATTTAACGGATAACAAAGCAAAATACATTAAAAAATAATTACAGAATCGTAAGATTGTGGGTGTTTTTGGCTTCTTTGCTTTGTATTGAAAGAACGCGTGTGATGTGTTGCTTTTTTTCTTAAAATTTCAGTAGTTTTATTTGGTTCATTGTGAAAACGAGATGTCGATTTCTTAAGAAATTAATAATATGAATGAAATGTAACAATAAACCTACACATGTTAATAGCATCCAAAAATATAAGTAAATATGTATATGCACCTAAGTACATTTATGATTTTTAATGAATTTACATATTAGAAATAAAAATAATAATTAAATAAACATTGAAATATCAATTAAATGTTTATTTCTACACTCACTCATCAATACAATTAAATTTTGATGTTTTTAAAACTGCGGACCACCGTCTTTTATAAAATTTTAAGATAAAAAAATTACTGTTCGATATAACGAATATCTCGGTATAACGAAAAGTCTGAACATTATATCATTCGTTAAACCGGGCTTTGACTGTATTTCAGTTTTATATTACGCATGTGAAAGAGTCCTGCATTGGAACATATTTAATGACTGCTTATCCTTCCTTAATGCATAATGTCCCTTGTCTTTGGCACTATGCGAAGTAAATTTTACAAATTTTAGGCGCATGCATGACACAATTAATCATCGGCTAAACCGTTAATCATCTGACTATTTTAGGTTCTCAAGATAATACAGAGATGAAAGGCAGCCAAAACGAAACAGCAAATCAATGTAAGCTCGGTTCATCTCTCTTCTACAAATGTAGAAGCGCCGTCTTTTTGACAGTTTACAGAAGTTGTACAAAAACAAAATGCATGTCATTTTTATTGAAGTTGTTCTTATTGTAGGGAAAAAGTTGCCTTATCAGTTGTATCATGGGCACATGTTTGTTTTTTGAGTACAAAAAAAAATGTCTTCCATTGCTTTCTTAATATTGTGCACAACTTTCAAAAATGAATAACTAATCGGCCATACATCAACTCCTGCTGCGAAAATTTATGAAAGCTTTGGGCTTGTGAAAGAAATGCAAGTTAAATGTATAGTTTTTCGAGATGAAGGCAAAAGCAAATTAATTAAAAAAAGAAGAAAACCTCATTAGTAAACCCGTAGTAAGTTTGAAGCGGTAATCTTTTTTGTGTTGATCAGTTTGAAGAGTGATGCAAAATATGCTTAAGCGTGTTGAGATTAATCAATTCAAGGCATGATTATGGTTTAAGCAGATGTTTTTTTCTTTTACTGTGATTAATCAAATTTTAGTAAGCGGTTCAATGAATTTTGCTGTTTTTATTTAACCCTTTTTGATTGCGATAAGATTAAACTTATGTTAAACTTAAGACCAATACAGTAATTAACAAATGTAAATCATAAGGTTTGACCATAAATTAAAAATTAATGTTTAAAAATCGTTGGGCACCGTTGTTTGATGCATTAGCAACAAACACAGAAATCAATTGGATGTTGGTGAGAGAATATAAAATATAATCGAAACAATAGAAAACCTCAGCGATAACATTGAGAGTTTGTTAATAGGTTAAAACTAGACCAGTGTTCCCAGGTCAATGTATTTCTTCCCCCCAGAACATTTTTAAAACCCCCTAAAATTCAATGTTTTTCTCTAAAATTCCCCCAATAAATTTTGGTGAACATTTTGCTTTAGTTTGCGAATCGCCAATATTAAGGCATTGACAATGCGGAAAATGCATAAAATTGTTAAACTTTTCCCAATTAAAAAGAAGTAAAAATTAACTGATTATATGTATTTTTCAGTGCAGATGATACGATTGCAGGCGTATGTATATTTATTACAGATTTTCGATTTATTTGTATTCACTTATTTGGAGATCTAAGAACATATTTATAGGCAGCTGGAAATTGCGTATCTAGAAAAAGTTAAGTGTCTCCAAAAATATTAAGAGTTTCTAAGTCTTCTTCGCTCTTTACGTTCTTTCGACATTTTCATAAAAAGAGTTTAAATTTTATCAAAGGTTCTTAGATATTTTAATTTTCCCAATTCTTAAGAAACGGAAAAAATTCAAAGAATTGACCCATAAGGAAATAATTCATTCAATTCAACAAAAAAAAGTACTTAAAATTACCAGTTGCAAAATTCTGTACTTGAAGCTACCAGATGAACATAAATTTCATTTAATTTCACTTTAAAAATCGTTAATCTTTATCAGTTGAACAATTTCCTAATTCCTGCCATTTTACCGTTCAACCAAACAGAAATTCAGAAATCCCCTAAAAATACCCCAAGAACAAATTGTTTCCCCCTAAATTTTCCCCGAAAAATTTAACACCCCAAATTCACCCCTAAACGAAAAAACCCCTAAATCTAGGGGGAATCCCCCTAAACTGGCAACACTGAACTAGAAAGTCAGTAATGAAAACCTCAGGTAGTAGGCAATCAAGCTATGACCTATGATGATCATTGTGGCGAACGCGTACAGCCACGGTATATTCCCGAGCTAGTAAGGGTCGTATTCATAATAAATATTTTAGGTTTATTAAACTCTTATTTGACAAATTTTCCATACAAATATATCAAATAAGAGCCTTATAAGCCTGAAATAATTTTTATGAATTAGGGGTTAAGTCTTTAACTTTACTTTTATTGTCTTCCTCAAAGTCCCGTTTTGAAAAAAAAAGAAATGTGAATTTTCTGAAAATCCACTTATTAATGCTCTTCACTAGTATTTATTTATTGCCAGATAATTAGCAATCATTGTTATAAATATTGTTTAGACGTTTTTTTTTTTATTTGTATGTGTATACACTTTTTTGTTTTCTCTTTCTCTTCTCTATACTGAAGGGCTTTGCTAATAGTTTTCCTTCAAATTAAAGTTATTTATAAACATTATTTATGTACCTCTTTCTCTATTTTTAAACCTATTAATATTTAAGATATAAGGCAAAGCCATTTCTGTGCAATATTTGTTTACTTACCGTCTAATTCATAAAAATTATAACAGGCTTATAAGACTGCTATTTGACATATTTGCATGGAAAATCTGTCAAATAAGAGCTTTATAAACCTGTTATAATTTTTATGAATTAGACGATTAGAATATAGAAAGTTGTGCAACTTACTATTAAATAAATAAATTTATTATTTTTGTCTTCTTCAAAAATGCTGCCAATGTTACCACAAGAAATATTGTCTCTAATCTGAGCATCTGAGACCGCACTAAAGCTCAATAAAGTGTTTGACAAGTCGAAATTTAAGTCTGTTAACTTACCGTATTTGGTTTGTATTTCGTCGGCCAACTTTCTTTCTCTATCGTTTTGTACGACAATACGCCACACTTGCGCACCATCGTAACGTCTTAGTTTTGAGTTGAAAACTTGTTCTTCTTTCTCAATTTCTTGGTTCTGATCGCCACCGTTGTCGTTGTTCATTTGATTCATAAAGGATGCATTCACATAGTTGAGCACACTGTCCAAGACATTCAATGGCTTTAAGGTGGTTGAAATTTTAGTTTTGTCGGCTGTGATTTGTTGTTCTACTTCTTTTTGTAGGATATCACTTGTGAGCACTTGTTCCATGGTTGTAACGATTGAGGTGGCATCCTTCTCAGGCTCACTTTCAATTTTATCACTACTTAAGATGTTCTCCAAATTGTTTGAGGGTTTTTGAGTTTCAATGGACGAATAATGTTCCAATGCGGTTTGATTATTTGCTTGTAAAGTGCTTTCATCGGCCAACACATTTAAATTAGCTATATACTCCTCGTTCTCTTCTGGTTTGTAAGACACTTCTATACCCTCGTTCGAGGCTTCAGTTGGGTTGGCTGCTAATTCAACGCTTTCTTGTTCGATAGAAAATTTTGGAGTAACAGATTCCAAGGTTAGGATATTGCCCTCTTTAAGTGTAGTTTCTTCTGGCGAGGACTCCATTTCGACAGAAGACTCTTCAGATTTTACAATCTCCTGCCCTTCAGCATATTCTGTTTCAATTTGTTCTACGCTTGTCTTCTCTGTTTCTTCATATAAAGGTTCCGCTGATTGAAAGCTCTCCACCAATTTGTTTAGTTCCATACTCTGGACGTCTTCATGGGGACTAGCGACCTCGTCTTCGTTAATAGTTTCAGTAACATCTTCTGCCTCCGATTCATTACTAGTGCTAAAATTTTCATAACTTTGATTTTGGTCAACAGCTTCGATTTCAGCCACAGATTTGTGGTCTTCGTTAGTTTGATGTAATTCTAAAGGTTGACTATTTTCAAGAGGTTGCAATTGAATTACCGCAGTTTCATCATCGTTGTGTGCTTCGTGGAAAGTGAGTGTATTTTTAACGGGTAAAACTTCTTCTGTTTGGACAATTGAAGTTTGTTCAGTGTTTTCTTCTCCCCTTTTGTCTTCCGCTGAATGGTCAATTGACATCTCTAAAAAGAATCCAGAAAAGCAGCGTGGCATATTAAAAAAAGGAGAAAAACGAAACAAAAAAGAAAATTACCAAAATTTTTTATAATTTAGTCGGGTCAAAAAAGAAAGAAAAATAATAAGATTAAGGTCCGAACTTTGTAATGCACAACGCAGCGCCAGAATTTGAACAACAAAAAATAATAAAAAACATGAATTTCTTATTGTTGTTGTTTTTATAAAAATTTTCAATGCCACAAACAATGAGGCTAGGAACACAACTGGGACGAACGACGAATTTTTCGCCGCGAATATTCGCCGTCAAAAATAAAACACATTGGTGTATATGAAAATGCACACAGTCACATCGTCGGTCGAAATTCGTTGTACGCGGAGAACTCGAAATAGATTTATTTCTATTTCTTACGCCGGCGAACGACGAGCAAATCAGTACCATGTGGCCATTTTGGTTTTAGTTTGTTTAGTGTTTTAGTAAAAACAGTTAATTTTTACTTTAATAGTTTTTATTTTATGTGCTGAGCTTTGACTTTTTGCATTTAAAATAAAAAGCCAACATATTAGATTATAAAACATGTTTGTAGTGTTTAATTTTTTGTTTTTGGTAATGCTAAACTTTTTAGCAACCAATTTTTCTGATATGGTCACTCCATCAGCTGTTCAACTATAATAATATAAAATTAAAAAACTGAGTAAACGGATACAAGTGAAATTATAATGTTTACGTACAAGCAATAAGCTTTTACCATAATGAACATGATGTTCATTATTTTAATTATTTTTACAAAATTTGAAATTCTTTGATTCACTTCATTTTTTATCTTTGCACAAACAATTAACAACTTTATCAATTATAACAGATGTTTTTGTTTTTCGTCGTTATTGTGTTTCATACGACGAATTTACACTGCGAATTTTAATCGGAGTATTCATCGTGTTGGGCGAAATTCGTCGTTCGTCCCAGTTGTGTTCCTGGCATGAGGCGTTCATGTATGAAGTTTGAATTTTATGCAATTTGAAATAAATAATGGATTTTGAAAGAGCTCAAAATATAAATTGATTTTCTGCTATAAAATAAAGATGAGAGTTGAATATCATAAGCCAAATAAAACAAGAAAAAAAAAAATATACATGCATAGAAACCCTGTCAATCGGAGTAAAATACTCAAGTTTTTGAAAAATTTTGTTGCAGAAAAACGCACAAAATGCACTGTGAGAAATTGCGCAAAGCATTTAATAGTGGGTTTTCAGGATGACTTTGGGCTTATAAAAAGTATCAATCCGTAACAATTTCTATTGTTTTACCTTCTTGCAAGTTTTGGTATTCTTCGTTCGCTTGAATGTCTTGACCAGATTCAACTTCTTCATTGCTCTTCAAGTTATCGTTGCTCTCAATATCTTCCACACTTTCAGACTCTTCCGCTAATTGAATTTCATGAGAAGGCTCGATGTGTTCAGCATTCCCCTTGTCATCTTGGACAGGTACATCATCTGCAGCATTTTGTGTTTCCACATCTTCTTTTTCAGGCTCATGTTTTGAAATTTCCAGTTCCGAGCTCAACATTTGGATTTGATTTGTTTCTTTGTCTTCATTTAACTTAGATGTTGCATGTTCTTCGACTTGTTCAACTTGTTCTGCTGATGTTGGATTTTCTTCATTGAATGGCTCTGAAATCAATTGCTGTTCCCAGTGGAACACCACTGGATTGTGCTCATTTGAAAATAATTCGTTAAACTTATCATGCTGACTTTCCAAATCTTGATTTTTAATTTCTTCTGTGTTTCCTGCCATTATCAATGAGTTTGCCTCTGCATCGGACGCATCCATTAGATCAACTGTTGAGGTTTCCAAGGAAGATGCTTGGATTACATCTTGTAATTGATGTATTTTATCTTGACTATCATAATTAGCTGGCATATTGTTCGCTAACACAACAGACGACGTATCGGTGTCCTTACTTATTTGTTCGATTTGTACCTCACCAAGCTTCATTCCAATTTCATCTTTTGTATCTGAGGTATCCTCTACTGAATGTTTGAGCTCGTCTTCCAATTGATGCCCATTCATAACGTCAGCCATGTCTTCGGAATGATTCGCTGAATCGTTATCATTATCACATTGCGATTCCGCAACTTCTGTTGTTTCATCATCAGGTTTATATTCTCCTGCCTGATCTGTTTGTACGAAGCTGCTGATGTGGCTGTAATTTTCATTAGCTTCTTGACTTACTGGATTGACTTCTGATTTCGAAATTTCCCCAGAATTTTCCGTCTCCTCCCCCATCCCAGAAAAATTCTCACCAGTTGTATGGTCAGGGTCAGATTTTTCTTGAGAAAAATGGTTTAGTTGATTTTCAACTGATTGGCTTTCAGAGCCTTCAAACTGCAAATCTATTTGAGATTCTTTTGAACTTTCAGTGTCTATTGGAGCTTCAGGTGTTTTTAGCTCTTCCAGAGCAACACCTACCATTTCTTGTCCTTGTACGGCTTCTGCTTTGGAAATATTGGCATTTAAAAATTCTTCACTTTCCTGATTTGCCTTGTTACGATTTTGTTCAGATTCCTTTTTATTTTGAATTTCCTTTGCAGCCTCAGCTATGGTTTTTACCACAAGTTCTAAAACTGGCTCGAAACTTTTATTAGCTAAATCGGTTTCTTCATTTAATTCATTTTTTTCCACCAGCTTATCATGGAGGCTCATTTTCAAACCATTCTCTGGTAATTGTAGCACTTGCGCTGCCGGTATATCTTCACTTTCCTGCATCAACATGTCGGAATTCCTCTCGATATTATCAGATTTTATATAATCACCTGATTCTATTAGAGATTGTAAACTTTGTTCTTGACTGGCTGTAGCTGAAGATGGTACCAATAAATACATATCACTATTACCATCAATGGCTGGCACTAGTTCCATATCACTTTGTAAAATTGCACTTTCTGCCTCAGGCAGCATTAATTCATGTAATTCTAATTGTTTATCATTTTGTTGTTGAAACTGGCGCCTATGCCGCTCTAAAGACATTGACGACACGCTGCCGAACAAAAGGAGACAATGCGTTAGAAACGGAATTTTAAAGCACTGCAAAACAAAGAAAGATGTCCTCTTTGCGCACATCTTCGCGAGATCTGTTACTAAACAATAATGAGACATGTCCCATTGCTTGTTGTGCGCTTTTATACTTCAGGTGGTGAAAAATTAATTCCCACTTGACTATCTCTTGCCGTTGTTGCTGTCTATTATTTTAACATTGTTAACACAAAAACCCCCCTGAAACTCAGACAAAAGCAGCAGTACCTGCAGCAACAAGATATACACACTAACTGCACTCACACGTCGTAAAGAAAAGACGTATAAAACGTGTGTATGTATGCGCATGTGTTGTAAGCTCGTTTTGCTTTCGTTGTTGACAGAAGAAAGCAAACGCAATAATAAAGCCACAGAGCTATTGTGTATTTGAATACAGGTTGATAAGATTAAACAAAAAGAAAAATATGCGCATGTGCCCATCGTCGCTAAGCTGATCATGATTAATTTTACTTTCTTACAATTCATTGCCAGCCATTGCAAACTCTTTTTAAGTCGTGTGTGGGTTGCTCTCCTCTGTCCTTCTTGAAGCTTCAGCTTCTTAAGACAGTGATGGGAAATGAGTATTTTTGTTTCAGCACCAAAACAAACTTTTTAAAGTACTTTTTTGACTTTAAGAGTAAGCAGGTTTTTCTATGGAGCCACTTCAAGTCACTTCATGAAAAATATAACTTTAGCTCTAAAAAAACCTCTGACGTGGTACCGAACGGTCGCTCGGTGTATAAAAGTTAAGACCCATGACGATTAAACTGTTTCATAAATTGAAGGTGTGTTCAAACCTTTTATTAGGGGTCCGTACTCATCAGAGTGAAACGGAACCCTATTACCGAGACTACTAGGTCTGTCCGTCCGTCCGCCCGTCCCTCCGTCACAGCGTCCATTCTCTGAAACGGTAAGAGCTAAAGATCTGAAATTTTCACAGGATGTTGTTGTACCTTGCTAAAAACTACAACAAGTCGAAAACTACCAGGTGTTCCCATACAACCTAAAGTAAAAATTAGCCGTAGCTGCTAAACTGTAAAAGACAGAGAGCTGAAATTCGCATTATGGATTAAGTAGTTAAGTTTTAAATATTCTGTTAAGAATTTTTCAAGTCTACTGATGAGTTGATTAGCACCAACGAAATGTCGGCGGCATATAGACAGCTGAAAAAAACAGAAAACATTTGATAGGTCTATTTTGGCACCGGAATCAATACATTTCATTTGGTATCTATGAAAAATAACTAAAAATCAATTGTTATAAAGTCAAATTTCTAAGTCGATTAATTTGTTTTGCGCATGATTTGCGCACCCACAAACAATCAAAAGTTTAATTTTAGGAAGTTTTCGAGCTCGCCTGCTAAAATTGTTTCATATTTAAGTGCGAAATAATTTGGCTTGATTTCTCAGTTCTTAGCGTAATCATTTGGACTTTTTTCGCTGTTGTATATGTTCCATTTAATTAATACATATAGCGTGAAGACCACTCAGTATAATATTGAAAAAATTATTTGATTGCTTTTTTCAAAAACGAAAAATAGAAGCAAACATATTGGAAAGAAAAATGTTTTTCTTTTCTGTCTTTCACATTTAAAAATTTTAAAAATAAAGCATATTTCTTTCTTACCCAGCATTTAGACGGGAAAGTACTTTCATTAAATTTTTCTATACGTATTATGAATAACAATTTCAATGAAATCTGTGACTTTCATGAGAATTTCTCGCTCAATTTCAAGAGAACATGAAAGTTAGCGTTGCCAACTGATCGTAAAAAATACTGCTGTGCAATGTAGCTGCATTGCATGGTAGTAGTACAAAAACTATTTCTATGAACCATGTCCTCCAATAACACTGTGCTAGTTGAAAAAACCGACAAACGGGGCACCCAGTGACTAAACCTAATTCGGGTACGCTGAATTCAGTGGTGCTATCCGTTTTTCTAGGTTAGCTCGCGTTTTCGAGATTTACCGTTATTTTAAAAATGGAGGAGGTTGCACTACATGTATTGAACTAACTACAAAAATTTTTCGTTTATTGAACTTTAGTAAAAAACCGAAATTCCGCAATAAAATAACCTTTAATCTGATATATAATTCATTAAAAAAAAAATTTCAGTTTTTAAAAAAAAAAAATTTTTTTTTTGAAAAAAAAAATATTTTTTGCAAATTCTTGAAATTTTGTGATCTTTAAAACTGCATAAAAAATTGAAAAATTAAGCTATGCCAACAAATTTTCCCGTGTATATAAAAAATTATGTTTGAAACAAAACGAGCTTTAAATGACCAAAATCTGTGGGCAACTTTTGATTTTATTCACAAAAGATGAAAAATTGCAGTTTCAACCTGTTACCAGACGAAGCCTCAAAAATTGAAAAAAATATTTTCTTGTTAATTAAAGTACATTTCTGCATGTTCATATAAAAAGTTTTTTGTAATTATCTAACATTAAGATGTGTTAAAAAAGTGTTATGAAACCCTTTTGCATAATTTGTACTATTATGCAAAATTATGCAAAAAGGTTTCAGGAATTTCGGTTTTTTACTAAAGTTCAATAAATGAAAAATTTTTTTAGTTAGTTCAATACATGTTGTGCAACCTCCTCCATTTTTAAAATAACGGTAAATCTCGAAAACGCGAGCTAACCTAGAAAAACGGATAGCACCACTGAATTCAGCGTACCCGAATTAGGTTTAGTCACTGGGTGCCCCGTTTGTCGGCAAAAAAAAGTTCCAAATTCAAGCACAGTGTAATTATTTATTGAGCACTGACCAAACAATTAACATTTTAAAACGAGAAGGCACCAATTGCTGTGCGGAAGCAATCACGGATTTTTTTCAGTCAAATAGTACCAAAGAAGTACGATCGTATCAACTTTTCCATCACTGCCTTAACAATAAGCACGTAGTCTCTATTGATTTGTTGGCAACAAAACAAAGCTGACCATAATTTAAGCAAAGTTTGAGTTTGTCATTTTTTGTTGGCTTTACACAGTGATGGCATCTCTTGAAGAGGCGAAAGCATCGTGAGCTATTCAAAAAAAAAAGAGGGTAAAATGTGCAAAGCTAAGCAATGACGAAAAAAGGGATAAAAGAGCACCAGTAGTGGGGTACATATCTAAAAGGTTCTAATGTGCAACAGCTCAAGCTCAGCTCACAAATACACCCAAGAATTTCGTACTCATTTTAAGCCATAACAGGATTGATTCTCTTTTATAATTCATATTTGGCTTGTTTTAAGTGCACTTGTGTATGATGCGTACTTAAATTTCGTACTGAAATCAAGTAGAAAAAACTTAAATTTAGTATGAGTTTTTCCTTTCTGTTTAACGTTTCTTACACCCATATTCATAAAAACTATTGAATGTTTCTTATACGTTTATTTGACAAATATTCCGTAGAAATACGTCAAATAAGAGCTTAATAAGCTTACAATAATTATTGTGAATATGGCCTTTAAACTTTACATATTATTCATTCAAAACTGAAAAAAAGTTTCGTCCGTACATTAGGCCATAAAACAGCTCTAATAAAGTGCTGTTATTTTTTAATGTGCCTCATTTGAATGTCCTCCTTTCAAGCAATTGAAAGGAGCTTAAATCTGCTGCGACATGCGTCTTTAAATTGTAAGCCATATTTAATATGTAGAAGTCAATTTCTTCAATTTAAGGACAGAAAATTTTTAGCTTTTGTTTTAAGCATATTCAACAAACTAAACGTCATTTAAACTAGAGATGTGCGCGTGAGTGTTTTTTAGCTCACGTCACCTCACAATCCAAATAGTTTTGCTCATGCACTTTTCTGTTTGTATCTTTTCAACCAAGTTAGTAACATTGATTTTCCCATAGTTATGAATTTCTGTTATAAGAACCGAGTCGACTTATCGACTCGGTTGTGATCACAGACATATCGTTCAGTAACAAAACAACAGACAATTACGCGGCTTTGCTTTCCTTTTAACATGACGTCAAGAAACATCTTCACTTATTACAGGGCTACAGAACTTGCTGCAATGTTTACAATTTACGCTGTCTATTGCTTCTCCGCCCGGCGGCACAATATGCATCTTGCTGATCGTGCAGGTGCAGGATGCCTCGGCTGACTTGGTGGCCAGAATTCTTAGGCAGGTCCCGATGGATTTGCTAAAACCGAGGGGCAATTCGACAGTACTGGGACCGGAGCCCCGAGATGACTCTACAGTCATCTCGCCGGTCATAGATTAAGGAGCCTTCTTGGCTGTAAGGAACACACTAAATATCATGGCCTGCATAGCTATGCTGTTGTGTTTTTTTCTTTTCTTTTTTTTTCTCTTTTGGTCGAATTATGTCTTTATATGGAACTATTTTAATACCGTTCCATATAACGTAGGGATAGCATAATATTTTCTGTACAATTGCCACCATACCATGTCTCAGCTCCCGTAAATTTTTTTTCTTTAAGTTTAATTTCTTTAAACCCGGTGGAAGAATAACGATTTCGGAGTTGATTTTGTAAATGGTACCATAACGCATCTAAACGCAATAAAATGCATGTTAAGTCAGAATTGTGTAGAAACGGCACAACGTCATTTAACACACCTTTTCGATAAGTTATCGAACTGAAAACGTAAGAACTAGCTTCGCCAGTCATCATGATGGCATACGGAAATTCTTTTCTCTCGAACCTTCCATCAGTAAAGTCATCTGGTGTACCACGTTAAATCATTGTAAGTTAAATTATTAAAGCTAAAGTAACTTTTAGGTAGTGTCCCAGAAGATTATCTACCATAATCTTCCATTTTCACCTTAATGTCATGAAACTTATGCTTTCAGAGTATTCATTTGTATTGACAAAGAGAAAAGCTACCTAGGTTTTGAAAAAATAATACTCATAGCGAACCAAAAAAAGTTAGTGTCCTAACTTTTTGGTGAAATTAAAATGGTAATCAAGAAGCACGAAATTTTAATTTCAAATCATGCTCACGCACTCACGCGTGCTACGACAACCGCACACCTGTACTGTAAACCCCACCGTTTGTATATAGAAGCGGAAGTAATCATAAAGCTAGATTTACACGATTGAAATTTTCTTCAAAATAGCTCTTCACAATGCTTTAAACTCGTGTAAACAGCAAAATTTGTTCAAAATGTATTGTTCAAAATTTATTAAACAAAAGTTTTTACGATTTTATTGATGCCGTGTAAACAAGCATCAAAATCGCATCTGGCAATATTGATAACTATAAATAATTTGACAGCATGTTCATTCTTTTGATTCAATACATACCTATCAGCTGTGTTTATTTACGAATGTACATATGTTTGTTGCAGCAAGTGGCAATGTAAATAAATTTCTTGAAGAATAAAATTTATATAAATAAATTAATATGAGTTGGTAAGTATTACATATTTAATAATTATATGTTTGTGCAATAATACATATGTATATCAATATTTTTAAAAGTGATACCATAAATGATAATTTGCGCAACAATCGCAAGCAATAGAAAAAGTGGACTGAAGATAAATTGAGACTGTTCATCGAAATGGTTGAAGTACGCGAACCGATTTGGAATTTTAAAATTGATGGGTACAGAAACCGAAATGAAAAAGAGAAGTGCTGGTCAGAAATTGCTGCTGCAACCAATCATTGCATAGCTGACTGCAAAGCACAATTTAACGCTGTGCGATCACGCTATAATGTAAATTTTTTTTTTTTATGTTACATTTACACATTTAGAAGTAGTATATGTATATTATTATCATATATATGTATGTTTATTATTATCAGCTACTTCTTCCTCCAATATTAAAAATGTTGATGCTATGATGATTGTGTCGTCGTCCGTACTTATTATTTGCTTTTTTATAATAATAAATTATTTCACACAAACTCTGATCAAACTCAATATTTTCAATATAAAAAGTTTACCAATAGTGTAAATTAGCTTCAACAAATTTTGATCAAATTTTTATCAAAAGATTTTGAAATATATTGAAAGAATATTTTTATCAAATTTTTAAAACGTGTAAACAGCACATCAAAATAAATTTTCAAAATTTTGATAAGACTTCAAAATACCTTCAATCGTGTAAATCTAGCCTAAAGCAAAACAGTGAACTTTGAAACAAAGAACTTCAGTCCAGAAGTTGTCGCTCCTTTATGTATTTATACATTTACGCAGGTTATTATTTGCTGGGCAAATTTGCATTTTGGGAATAAGTCTTGAATCATTCACAAAGTTTTATACAAAAAATTTATAACTTTTGCTATTAGAATTCTTAAAATGTTATCCACTCTAAATAATGAATAGTTTTGCAACACTTACGCAAAAATAGTTCTTTAAACAAGAAGTAACGTTAGTGCAACTAAATAAGTTCTCAATCGTGCAAAAAACACAAATAGCACTGTGAGCAATTGTGAAAAACATTGAAAATACCTGCTTTAAAAAAATATACATATATACTCCAAAGGTTTTCACATTTATAAGGAGATAATAAGCACCAAAAAATACCCGAAAATCACCAAAATACCACCACTGGTTTTACACCTGTTTAGCTCTCAAGAGTACTTCCTCTAAATAACTCTCTTAAAAATATTTCTCTTCTTCATAGTGAATGTTAAAAAATAAAAACGTTTAAAATGTTAATTTCAGTAGGTCATTAATTGTAACTCGCGTACCAACTGTCAATAAAATATTTTACACACATTTTTGTGGTTTCTGGTTTAAGCTGGAGATGTGTAGTTGCCATGAAAATGTTGTGATTAAGTTTTAGAAAAATCACGCTTGAGTGTGGCTTAAAATGACAATTACTTGCGTGATGGTGCGTGGTTAAAAAATACACTCTTACACTTGTGTATTCACATTAGAGATGATCGACTTAAAAGAATACTTATAGAACAAGCATTACGTGTTTTTTAATGCAAAAGAAAAACGTGATGCATTTTCTTCAGAGGATCTACATTGATTTCGGTGTATGTGAGGTGTTATAAATAATTATTAATATTCTTCTATAAAGTTTAATGCTAGGAACACAACTGGGACGAACGACGAATTTCGCCCAACACGACGAATACGCCGGTTAAAATTCACTGTGTAAATTCGTCGTATGAAACACAATAACGACGAAAAACAGAAACATCTGTTATAATTGATAAAGTTGTTTATTGTTTGATCAAAGATAAAAAAAATTAAATGAATCAAAGAATTCCAAATTTTGTAAAAATAATTAAAATAATGAACATCATGTTCATTATGGTAAAAGGCTTGACGTTTAACATTTTCAATTATAATTTCAGTTGTATCTGTTTTCTTAGTTTTTTAATTTTATCTTATTATCTTATTGTAGTTTGCATTACCAAAAACAAAAAATTAAACACTACAAACATATTTTATAATCTAATATGTTGGCTTTTTATTTTAAATGCAAAAAGTCAAAGCTTAGCACTTAAAATAAAAACTATTAAAGTAAAAATTAACGTGAAAACTAAAACGAAAATGGCCACATGTTACTAATTTGTTCTTCGTTCGCCGGCGTAAGAAATAGAAATAAATCTATCTCGAGTTCGCCGCGTACAACGAATTTCGACCGACGCTGTGACTGTGTGCATTTTCATATACACCAATGTGTTTTATTTTTGACGGCGAATATTCGCGGCGAAAAATTCGTCGTGCGTCCCAGTTGTGTTCCTAGCATAAAGCATGTACTTAGGTTACACAATAACTATCAACGAAAAACTATAGTGTAATTAAAAATTCCCGTGCATCATCGTTTCGCTCGTTCCGCTGAAAATATAGCTGCTGTTATCACAACGAAATCTTTCTAGGACCCAAGTGCGGCACATTATGGCGCATTTTTCATTTAGATCTACACCTACATCCATATAAAATCCAGCTCTCACACAGCAACTGAAGCCAGCTGACCATTCACAACGACGTAGATACGTGGAATGGCTGCTTGAACAACAGGCGATGGACGGCGATTTTTCGAACAAAATTTTCTTCGGCGATCAAGCACATTTCTCACTCGGTGAGAATCAACAAAACAAACTTGGGGTTCTGAGAATCCTCAAGTAATTGCAGAGAGGCCATTACAGCCAGAAGAATTCACTATTTGGTGCGCTCTTTGGTCCGAAGGTGTGATTGGACCTTACTTCTTCATTATGGTCATATGATAACCGACTTTTTTTTGCCTGCTATTGAAGAATACGACTTGGAGAATATGTGGTTTCAACAAGACGGTGTCACACGCCACACAAGTCGAGCGAATATGGCTTTATTGCAAGAGACATTTCCTGGCCGAGTAATTTCTCATCGTGGCGATATCAATTGGCCACCAAGATCATGCGATTTGATACCATTATACTTTTTTTGTGGGGCTACGCGAAAGATAAACCTTAAACTCTTGAGCATTTAGGAACCAATATTCGTAAAGTCATGGCTGAGATACCGCTTAATATGTGTCAAAGAGTGGTTGAAAATAACCTCAAAAGAATCAATGCTTGCAACACTTCGCGTGGTGGTCATTTAAATGATGTAGTGTTTCACACATAATGTCAACGTTCAAACTTTATAATAAAAAAAGAAAAATAATGAAAAAACATATTTTATATGTGTTTTATTTACGTTTACTTTTGAAACCGCAAAATGTATAACCTGTTATTAATCTAAAGGCGGAATGTAATATACAATTTGTTCAAAAGCATTTGCTGTATTGCTGCTCAACAATCAAACCAAGTAGCAGATGGGTAATTTTACGGCGATTATACATGATAAAGTGTTTCCTGCTATTGTTGACTGACATAATTTTCAACAAAAGTGGTTTAGAGTGTCTACTACTTTTTTTTGTTTATGAATAAAATTTAACACTGAACACTTTCTTTCCATGGAATTACAATTGCACGACTAGAATTTGACGTCGCAGTCAAAAATTAACGGACAGATAAATGTCGCATAATGCCTTATTGTTATACGCAGTATGAATTGCTTTATGATCAAACTACAAATGGCGACTCATGTCTGTATACATAAGTATAAGCAACTTTTTGTTAAATTTTTTTTTTCAAAGTTCTTACATACTTACACACCTATTTATAACTGTGCTTTGAGAAAATTAACTCTGACCATATTCTCATGGAATGAAAAGCTTATGCAAGTTTGTGCCGAAGATAATCGTGCTTTAAGTGTAATTTCTTTTATTATTTTTGTTTTGAGCGTGCGTGACTTGAGACGAAAATGCTCACTCGCACATCTCTATCTTAAACATTCAAGCTCTAAAATAATTTTAATTGTTGAAACGTTTTTGTGCACAATTTAATATGTTCATTACCTCAGACTGACTAAATGTCGTTATTTGAATATTTTTGTCTAGTTGTGACGTTCAAGGAGCTAGAATTGGAACCAAATTCTAGCTCCTTGAACGTCAACGTAAAATAAGTATTGGAAATTTATTTGTTTACACACATACTTACTTTGTATTTATAGAGCTGTACATATGCATATAAATACATGCATTGATGAACGCAAACCAAGTGTTCCGACTTCTTCTGAACTCAGATTTTTCGTAACAGGCTCTGCAAGCTATTTCGGTAGAATAGTGGAAATCTTACTCAACAACAGTACTGACCTGATTTAAAATAAACTCTCTAGTTAAATTTCTTGTTGCTACCATTTTACTGAAATTTTAATTTCATTGAACTATGATATTGTAATACATTTATATTAATTATTGTGATTTATTCTAATTATTACATTTATTCTAATTATTGTGATGGCTGAGTGGACATGATAGATGTTCAACAGCCGTGAGCTTTTCGTTTCGAATCTAGTCAGAGTGATAAAATAAGATTATAAAATAACATTATTTAGTACAAAATTAAAATAAGCGAAATGTACAAAAAAAAAAAAAAAAAAAAATAATAAAAGTGAATAAAAAAATAAAATTTAACGAAATCTTTCCTGCATACCTGCACTATTTCGTAAATACATATCAACTTTACTTTTCTTGTCTTCCTTAAAAATGGGGTCCACTCCAATTTTATCACAAAAAATCTTTCTCAATTTTGAGGAAATAAAAATCGAACGCAAGCTCAACAAATTTATTAACAATTGTTCGACAATTAAAATAAAATTAATGCCTAAATACAAAGTAATGCCAACCACGTCGTATGATATTCGTTCTTAATTAGTAGTGAATTCGGTTCCGGAATTGGAGGACTTTGTCGACTAGTCGTAATATATTTGTAAAATTGAAATGAAAATATTTAAGTTGCTACTAGGGTTTGAAAATTCCCGGACTTTTTCTCTTACCGGGATTCTCGGGAAAATTTATAAATTTCCCGGGAATATCCGAGACATTTTCTTCTACTACAAACAAGTATTTTTTAGTAATAAACTTTTTTTAATTGGTTTTATTTAAAATTATATAATAAAGTGCATATACATACATATATACATTTAAAATAAAAATTAATTTAATTAAATAGCGCATGTCAATTCAATTTGTGCAATAAAAAGAGACAAATAACTGTAAGGAAATAATTTAAGATCATATTTAAATACAAAATAAATGCGGTCGGGGGACCCCCGTTAGGAACGAAGTTCCTTACGTTTTTTCTTCATCTTCGAATGTAATACAAGGTGAAATCTGTATGTTTTATTTTGTGTTGTTTTTGAAATTTTGAAATTTTATATGCTTCTTAAAATTTTTGGAACGTTTTATTTTTTTTACTTTTGACACATGCAGTATTTTTTGTCAATCTGCTACAAAACGAAGACAGTTTTTCAATGTTGCTGCTTTTTAAATTGAGGAGATTTCTTGATTATACGTATGTATGTTTTTTGTTGTGACATGCTTTACTTTAGCGACATCTATCAACTGATAGTGTCCGTTTTCACAACTAATTAATATTTATTGGTAGGTGTCTCCGCTGACAGCAGCTGACACCTACCTTGTTTGTCGACAGATACACCAATACATATAAACAACTCACACGCTTTCGTGACGATTTCTACTAATTTGCACTACCAGCAAGCTGCGTTAAGGAACTTCGTTCCAAAAAAACATAACAGAATTCATGCCATAATTTCGGTAAATAATAAGTTTTTAGTACAATACCTTGTTCATACATGCATTTCTAATTGAGATAATATGCAGTTTATTGACATAATATTTTTTGCGTTCATACATACAAATATTGCGCTAACTCAATTAGTATTTGACAGCTGGAAAAAAGTTGTTGTTTTTGTTTTGGTAGTGAGAAAGAAAAAGTGAAAAATATGTTCAAATAAGAAAAATGGAAGCAAAAAATAAGAAATGGAAACAAAATAGAACAAAAAGATATAATATTAATATAAAAATCTTACCTTCCTTCACTTGACTCTCCATTTTGTTTTATTTTTTATTATTTTGTTTTGTTTGCTTTTGTTGACATTTATCTCGTCGTTCATCTCGCATTGTATACTTTTGCTTATTAAACACATCTTTTACAGTGTTGTGTTTCATCTTTTTCTCAATATTCAAAGCAATTTTGAGTTTATTAAGCAATAATGTATGGAATATTGAGCTCAATAATGGACTTAATTGCGATTATCTCAATAAAAGCGCATGTATGAACATGGTATAAAGCATTAAGTAACTCGCTTGATGTCCGGTTTCGTACTTTTGTGGCAAAATTCCCAGCAACGGAGAAAACCCGTTCGCTATCCACCGATGTTGGTTTTATTGTTAGTAAAGCATTAAAAAAATTATCTAAGTTTTTAGTTCGAATATTGCTCGCTTCATATAAAGCAAATTCTTTTCTTAGAAAATTTGTTTGAGGAAGTTTGGGCATTTTTGGATTAGCCCTTGCATTTTCCATAGCATTTTTCAATTGAATTTTAAAACATTCATTAATTTTGTTATCATATATCTCAGAATCTCTGCTGGACAATTCAGAAAGTGATTGATCAAACAGCTGTTTATATAGCGGTTCCGCATATAATTTTAAAGAATTTTTTAATAATTTCGTATTGACATTAGGCATTTTTTAATAATTTAGTAATACTATCATTTTTTCATTACGTCTTTGGTATTGATTATAGCATCAGCTACTAAGAGGTTAGAGTCTCGGCGACTAAGCGGTGTTTTGTAAAAGTGATGTTTATGTACAGGGTGGCCCAAAAAAGACTGAAGGATTAAAAATAACTGTATTTTTTTTTGTTTTTATTTTTTATTAATTTTTTTTATGTTTTTAAATATTTAATTCATGGAAATTTTTTACATCTAAGTGTGAAATATAACATCTCTCAAATGGTGTCCATTTTCTTGCAAACAAAAATTGGCTCTTTTAACCGCATTTTCCGTTACTGCCCGTAGAGTTTCTGATTCCAAGTTCCTTATTTCTGCTTGAATGTTCTGCTTAAGCTCTTGAATTGTTTGGGGTTTATTGATATACACAACTCCTTTCAAATAGCCCCACAAAAAAAAAAAAATCTGGAGCAGTCAAATCTGGTGAACGGGGAGGCCAAGCAAAATCACAATTTCTGGAAATTATTCGTTCACCAAAAATGTTATGAAGAAGTTCTATTGTCGCTCTTGCTGTATGCGCAGTTGCTCCATCTTGCTGGAACCATATGTTTTGATTATTCTCAACATGTGGACGCAAAAAATTTTCTATCATAGTCCTATACAGAGCCCCGATAACCGTTTCTGGTTGACCATCCACATCTTCGAAAAAATATGGTTAAAACAGCCAATTTTTGTTTGCAAGAAAATGGACACCATTTGAGAGATGTTACATTTTACACTTAGATGTAAAAAATTCCATGAATTAAATATTTAAAAACATAAAAAAAATTAATAAAAAATAACAAAAAAAATAAAAGGGCCACCCTGTACAAACAGCGTATTTTTAGAATGAAATTCCGTTATTTTTGAAATTAATTTAACAAAAGTTTTTTTTATTACATGAAATAATTAATTTTAAGAAAATAAAAATGTGGAGAAATAAAATATTACTGTTATGAAATCCAATTTAAACCTTTCCCGTTTTCCCGGGAATTTTCAAACATTTTCCCAGGAATTCCCAGGAATTGCAGACAACTAACAAATCTGTATACAACCAAATGCATAATATGGTTGCAGACAAACATGTTACTTATTGCAGAGAACCCCAAGTCATTACTTAAAAATTTACCGTCTAATAAATAAAAATTATAACAGGTTCATAAATTTCTCATATTTGACAGATTTTCCATACAAATATGTCAAATAACAGTCTTATAAGCCTGTGATAATTTTTATGAATTAGGGGGCAATACTATATTTAATGCTAAAACATTATAGTGAATTATAAATTATCTCCGATAAACATAAGTCAAAATACTAATTCAAAGTTTCTTGGTATTTTACAGAATATTTTGCTCTATTCCAAATATATATCCGTAAATATAAGGGTCAATTCAAATACTTCACAATATTATTCACATCCATACATTTCATTTTGTCTCTTAATGGCTAATTAATATTACTATTTAAAAATACATATGCGCATTAGAGAAGGTCGATTTAATAGTCGATTTTTAAATAGCTTTTGGCATGAAGAGAAAAGTTCTACTGCAACATATCAAAAAAAATTTTTTTCCTTGAATACAAAAATAAAAAGCGCACATCCCGAAAATTATTTTTTTGATATGTCGTAGTGGAACTTTCTTTAGTCATTGTAAAAGCTATTGGAAAATCGATGACACTATTCGACAAATTTTTGTTTTTAAGTTTGAATTCATTGGTCCCCATTCTTCGATTAAATTTATGAACGCGAGTGTTTGTCGAATATCAGTTACACATCCTGCATTAGATCTGTCCCATAATTTAAAATACAGAAGCATTCTAGAAAGTCTCTTCTTCCGCAATTATGCTTTGTTTACTTATTTCTTAGAACCTAATAGAACGTTTGCGTAATTTTCTGAGCCTTGTTTGTAACAGACTATTTTAAATGGTTTTATCAGAAGTAAGAAAAATAATAAACAAATGCGAAAACCAGAGTCATTTTATTCTGCCAACCTGAGAACACTTTTCTAAAGCTCAATACATTTCTTTAAATAGTTTACATACATCATGCACTCAAACTCATTTAATGCTCATTTACTTGCCATTTACTGTCATTAAAATTCCATTCACTCACATTATTATAACAATATTTGAACAGTAACACTTTTACTATAAAAAATATGCAAGCATTTTTCAGACGTGGAAAATTGGAAACTTCAAATCTAGTGTTCAGTGAAAATAATAATACAGTATTTATCGGATATAAGAAACTTGAAAAATCCACGAAAAAAGTTTCTTATAAGCGTTTCTTTGTTATATACAATTATTTTATATAAGAAACTTATTTCTTATATAAGTAGCTGTGGCCATAAGTCATTTGTTTCTTATATGAATATACGAGCTTTTTTACCTTTTTATGTATATACGTAGATGTATGTATGTAAATAGAAAAATAAAACAAATCAAATTTTATTTTATTAACCCCTTTAGTAAATAGATATAAAAAACTAGACAACTTCAATTTGAAAAAAAAAAAAAAATTATATGTAGTAAATACATGTACATACATAATTCATTTTGTACTATTTATTTATTTATTTACGAGGCAAGAAACAAAAACTTCTCATGAGCACTAAAAGTAAAAAAAACGTTGTTGTTGTTGTAAAACTGTCAGAAAACAGAGTTGTCCATGCGAACTACATAAATTCAGTGTTGCCCTTGAAAATTTCTTATATAAATTCTTTTTTCTTATAAGCGTTTTGTTCTTATATGAGATGTTCTTATATCCGATAAATACTGTACTTTCTATTCCTCTTCAAATATTTACATGCAAGTAAAACTGTTTTATCAAATATTTATGACATTCTTATGAAACCAATCACCAACCAATTTTGCAATATTTAATCTCTAATTTTTATGAACTTAAAAAGTTTATTTCACTTAATTTTTATTAAAATTTGACTCTAACTGTGTTCGTAAAAGAATTTTAGCTTAAACTGATCTTTTTAAATCTCTCAAAATATGAAATTTGTAGTTCATTTAAATCTCATTTTTTATCAAATTTTCTCTCGGTTTACATTCGGCAATGTAATACGTGCATATGCAGGATAAAAAATTTTGTCTTTGGTTATTTTTATCCTTTTTTTCCTTTGATCTTTTTATATATGAATCTTGAAAATAGTGTTCGATCTTTACGTCCTTTTTATATGAAAGGCAACAATTAGCCAATTTTTGTTAAATATTTTGTTTTCCTTTGGAAAACTTCTCTAGGAATGTATTTGTTCATTATAAAATCGGAAAAAATTTTAAGACGGGAAATAAAATAACTTAAAATACTTAATATATATACACACACACACACTCAATAACATTCATCATAATATCAGTTTTCCACCACATGCGTTTCGCTCTCTATTTGTGTTTCAGACTTTAAGTGGCTTCGCCACACAAAATTTTGAGAGCGAATGAAGTTGCTTCATATTGAAGCTGCATGCGAAACACGAAAAATTTCCTATCTTTTCTAATTTATATTTGCGATATTTATCTGCACTATCTGTCAAAATATAAAATGTACACACATTGTAAGCAAACAAAAAAAATATATGTATAATAAACAACAAAGAAAATTGTCCCATCAAAATAAAAGTCAAGTTCTGGGTTGTATTTAATGCCCTGCAATGCCAACTCCGAAGACATTTCACTTACTCTTTTTGTCCATTTAGAAAAATTCGCTTCGCGAAATTAATTGAAAATTTATGTTGGCTTATTAAAATCAAAAGTCAAATCGAAGCACATAGACGAGTCGTGTAAACAGTGTGATTTATAAATATAATTGAGAGAGCGAAGAGGGTGATTCAACTCATAGTGGAAACATACTATTAAAGTAATAAAACCATGTTATAAATAATTTTTTAAATATAATATAACACACTAAATGCTAAACCATCTGTGTCCTTCCTCATATTAATTCTATTCTCTGCTGGCACATTAATTATGTATAGCATCTGAAGCATATAAAGTTTTGTGTATAATTATATGTATTAATTATTCAAGCTATTGATCTTTGGTTTTTTTATAAAAATAATATTAAAGAATTATTTATTTTCAATATTTCGCCAACAATTTGTTGGCATCTTCAGGTAAAAAATCATTTTGTATAATCATTTTCTGCATTTAAAATGGAAATGTTCTCAAAACTCGGGTTATGATGAGAATCACGACAATGAATTCATAATGCTGTCTTTTGGATGAGTTAATATTTTGAGTGTCGTGTTATGTAATACATATCCAAAATATGCTACAAGCTGGTACAAAAGACGATCATCTTTGTTTCCTATTGAACTCAAATCAAAATAAAAAGAAAATTTATGCCTTATGTCACTTGCTAGACTGTAAAATCAATTTTGAAGCTCCACGTCTAAAAAGCACTTTGACTCGGTGCACAAGCTGCTAAAAATATGGCCACACCAAAAACGTTTGCGTTAAATGTGCTGGAGATCACAAAACTATTCAATATCCAATTAAACGTAAAATTGAAAATATAAAATGTACATTGTGCGGTGAAAATGATACAGCAAATTGCAAAGGATATATGGTACATAAATCTCCCAAAGTAAAGTAATTCCCTTCGCTAAGAAAGAAAGGAACAATGAGCGTTTTCACGATGGGTAGTGTAAACTGTGCAAACGAAGCAAATGTAACCAGAAATACTCTGCTTGTTTCACATAACAAAATTTTTATTTATTATTATTATTTATTAATAGATATTTATCTATATGACTGAACATAATGTTGTGAAATGTATAAAATTTGAGTTCAATTCATTTAAATCATCATTCATGCATTTCGCTTAATACTAGTTAATTAGCTGGATTCATATAAAATCAATTTACGATATTTTAAAGATGTCTCTACATATAGGACTAAAGCTTCAAAGTTACATACATTTAAAATGCTGAGTACTTCATCAATATTAAGTTTTGGTTTCCCAAATGCTGCTATTCTTTGTTCTTTATATACTGGGCAATTACCTAGAAAGTGATATGTGTCTTCAGATTCTGATAGATTACAGATGGTGCAGTTTATTCCTGTATTATTGCTATATGACCTCGCTCTATAGTCAAGAAGTCCACCCCTTGTTCTTATTATCAAACTAGTTTTATAAGCTGAGTAGTCCTTTACTAGGAGAGGCACCACATTGTAGTCCAAGTGACAGTTCATGTTCTTTTGCTTTAAGTAATTGTATGATTGCTTTCCAGTCGGTGGAGAGCGGCTGAGCTGAGTTATTTGGGGAATACCGTATATAAAGGCTGAGGTCATACCAATCGTTTGCCCAGCTAATGTTTAGATCCAAAATGGCTTCAGCAAGAATACGCGGTAATCTATGTTGGGGAATAATTAGGACTTTGCTTATATAACGGAAGTGTAGTTCCAAAGTTGAGACGTATAAGGGCGGTAGGCCTGATTCTAGGTAATTTGGAGTTGTTGACGGTAGGTAGAGCAACTTTTTAATAAAAAACCGAAATAGCTTTTCCACGTATTCAAATTTTATGTATCCCCAAATCTCGGCAGCGCAAAACATAATAGAAATTGCGGCAGAGTGGAATATTTTCAGTTTATTTGATTTTGAAATATTTGACCACGTTGAATTGATAGCCCATTTAGCGACTGACAATTTATTTGAAATATGTTTTTTAAAAGACAGGTTATAAGCTATTTCAACTCCCAGATATTTATAGCTGTTGACAATTTCAATATTACCGTTATCAAAACTCCACTTTAGATGCTTAGATATCCTTGTTCCTTGTCGGAATACCAGTACTTTTGATTTGTTCAGGTTGACAGATAAGCACCACCTTGTGCAATATGTGTGTAGGGCATTGATCATAAATTGTAGCACAGTAGGACTATCAGCTCTCTCTATATCGTCAGCATAAAGCAGAGCTTTTATTGTTGTTCCAGCGATGTTTATTGCAGCGGGTATTTCAACAACAAGATCATTAACATACAATGAAAACAAAACCGGGCTCAGTATACAACCTTGTTTTACACCAACTTTTACTGGAAATTGTTCCGAAAGAGAGCTACCGTCCCAGATACAACTTTCTGTATTATCATACATAGACTGCAAAATTCGAATGATTTTAGAAGATAGGCCTAAACAGGAGAGCTTACAGAATAGTTCATTTCTGGGAATAGTGTCAAAAGCGCATGAAAGGTCAATGAAGAAAGCATAGGTATTTCTTCCATTATGCTGATTCAGCTCAACAATATTTACCAAGTTAAATATATTGTCGATGGTTGAGTATCCCTCTCTAAAGCCTGCCTGGTATTCGCTTTAAATTTTATTTGTCTCCAACCACTCCGTTATTCTATTTAGTAGAATTGTGTTAAGAATTTTGCAATCAGCGTTAATTAGAGATAATCCTCGATAATTTGCAGGTATTTCTTGGTCTCCTTTCTTAAATATGGGAATTATTATGGATTGAGGGACATTTTCACGCAGAAATTTGGGTTCGTTTTGTATGTGATTTTATAAATAAATTAAGTCAAGTACGAGGCTGGCTCGCACACTTAGGGTTCCGTACGTATGTAAAATTTTAGCACTGCGCCCGGGACCTTAAAATTCATACCTTTGTTTAAAATTGTTGCAGCAAACTTAGAAGTAAAATATATACTTTTTGGTAATTTACTGGCTATTTATATTTATTGAAAATAATAATTTTTGCATACAAACAAATCATACTGAAATTTTTTGGCACTATGAAAAATCGCCCAAAACCAAATCGCCCAAAAATAATAAATTAAGTCAAGTGCGAGGCTTGCACACTTAGGGTTCCGTACGTATGTATGTGTAATGTATGTATGGAATGGCGTATGTGAATACATATGTATATGTAATAAATTTCATCTTTCCGTTTTTACAGCTACTTTATGTTGTGTGTGGACACCTAGTAATTTTCCACTTGTTGTTGTTTTTGTAATTTGCTGTTGTACGGCATTTGGGAATACATACACTGTGCGAATTTCGGCTCTCTATCTCTTACGGTTCGAGAGTTATAGCTATTACTCTACGTTGTAAAGGGACACGTGGTAGTTTTACAGTTGTTGTTGTTTTTAGCAAGTGTTGTTGTGGAGCATATGTGAATACACATATTGTGCGAATTTCATCCCTCTGTCTCTCACGGTTCGAGAGTAACGGCTAATTGTTACTTTACGTTGTATAGGGACACCTGGTAGTTTTCGACTTGTTGTTGTTTTTAGCATTTGTTATTGTAGGCCATATTGTGCACATTTCATCCCTTTATCTCTTACAGTTTGAAAGTTACGGCTAATGTTTTTTTACGTTGTATAGGGACACCTGGTAGTTTTCGACATGTTGTTGTTTTTAGCATTTGTTGTTGTAGCGCATATGTAAATACATATATTGTGCGAATTTAAGCTCCCTATCTTTTACGGTTCGACAGTTATAGCTAATTGTTACTTTTCGTTGTATGGGGATACCTGGTAGTTTTCAACTTGTTGTTGTCTTTAGCATTTGTTGTTGTAAAGCATCTATAAATACATACACTTTGCAAATTTCAGCTTTCTATCTTTTACGGTTCGAGAGTTATGGCTAATTGCAACTTTTCGTTGTAGTTGGTAGTTTTCGACTTGTTGTTGTTTTCAGTATTTGTTGATGTAGCGGCAAGGTACAACAACATACTGTGAAAATTTCAGCTCTCTAGCTCTTACCGTTTCGGAGAATGGACGCTGTGACGGACGGATGGACGTACTTGTCTCGGTAATAGGGTTCCGTTTCACTCTGATGAGTACGGAACCCTAAAAAGAACCCTGATCCTGAGAAAATTATTATCGTTTTGGAAAACGTCAAACAACGATAAAGTCGTATGGGAGATAACATTTTTATCGTACTATTTTTCGCATTGCAGCCAAACTGCTACACTTGAACGTGTTACTTGAGTTCTTGACAAGTATGAATATACTGCATATACAAGTATTAATACTTTCATTGCACTTTGCGAGACAAAAGTCTAAATATGTACATATCTTGCGACTGTCAAATAAAGTGAAAAAATAGTGCATGCCTTGGTAAAATCTTTATTGATGGCATATGAGCAGTTTTATGTAGGCGGAAGTCATGCCGTCCACTAGAAATATTTGGCCGCTAAGTAATCGTTAGGCTTAAGAGCCTAAAAAGTGTCTATAACAAAATCTCATTATCTGTAAGACTGACCTTAACGAAATATAGTGTATGATTACTAAAATTAAAATTTTAAGCCATTGTATAAGGAAGAATAATGCTACCATCAACGGCTCGCTATCGGCGGCAAAACTATTGGCCCAGTGAATCTATTTTGTGTGTGTTATTGTAAAAGGCAACCTTGATCCAATGAAAAGTATTATCGTTGTGAACAAATTTCAAAGAACCACCAAGTCATTTGGGATGTAAAATTTTTACCGTATTATTTTTGGTTTGCATTCAAACTATCACACTTGCACGTGTTACTTGAATTCTTGACAAGTATTAATACACTGTATGATAGTCTGAGCTGCGCTTAAGTAGCAGACATTTGAAGTTTAATCTTTGCCACATAATGGATGTTGCTACGGTTACAAAAACCAAGTTTATTTTTCCATCTCTGTTTTAACTATTTCTTATTTAAATTCCTCAGCTATTTCAATATTCAAATTGACATAATTGGCTTTTAAACTTCAACTTTTTTTTTCTTTGCCACAGTTCATGCTGGTATGTGTGCGCGTGTGTGTGATTAAGTTTGTTTGAATGCAAGAGTAGTTTAAACTATTTATTTAATCTAGTTTATATACATAAATACTTCTTATATTTCATTATTAATTTTTATTAACTTTCATTTGTTTACATATGTATATGTACATAAGTCTAGCTTGCATTCATCTATTGTCTTCGATTAACAAACAAACACAACAAAAAGCAAACTGAGTTAAGACGGTATTATTAATACTTTGTGGTCTTATTGAGTATTGTAAACTTATTGGCAAAAAATTATTAACAATTATTAACTCATTGGCAACATTCATTTTATGTAGTTGAAAGAAGAAACATTTATGTATGTAAAACAGGTTACTTACCACTTCTAAAACTAGCGAAATAGTGCTGAGTTTTTTATTTTCTCAAAATTCATAAACAAATTAAGACTTGAGGTGCTTCGCTCTACAATTTGATGGATGTGAGAAGCGCTATTATAAAAAATCGCACAAATTTGCTTATAACTATCACTTTTTTTGTACACATTTCACAAGAATTATTTAGTGCCGCTCATAATTTCCGCAATTATCGTTTCCGACCGCAGAACTTATTGATAGAAAACTCGATTGAGGCGTTATGACACTACATTGCTCGTGCGTTGCGCTGTAATAAGAGAAACATACAGTAAATGCGAAAAGAATATATTTATTTTCTTGAGCTAAAGGTCTTTTATTAAAATTATTTAATTGTTTTTGTCGATGTTCGCTCTCCTTCGGAAAGCTTCTTCAGGGGACAATAATAATGAAAAAAGTTTTGATTAGTTTTTCAAAATCCGAAGGAGAGCGAAATATCGACAAAAATAATTAACTAATTTTAATAAAACTAATTTTAGCTCAAGAAAATAAATATATAAATAAAATATAAAAAAGGGGTCGGAAAAAACCAAATATTATTCTGATATCTTTTACGGGCTTCCAGTCGTGAAACCGGCCCATTTGGGTCCTAGAAAGTCCCCTTGTGCTAGCCGAAGAGACGGTAGGGAAACAGTCCTGCATGCCACCTACTTTTTATGTCCTAAACAAGCTAAACGAACAGATGAAAGACTCCACCCCGTTTAACTCACATTAAGACATATCGGCCAACCAGTGCTGGGCAAAATACAGGCTTTTATGTGTTTAAAATACAAAATACAAATACTTTTTATTCTATGTATTTAAAATACAAAATACAGTTAAACCTCGATTAACCGGCTCGCGCGGGACCGGGACTAGTACGGATTATCGAAATACACGGTTAATAGAGGTTTTATTAAAACGTATAAAATTTCATTTTTATACAATTGTGTCCACACATTAAAAAGGGGAATCACCGGATTCAAATTAACATAATAAGAAATCATATGAATGCTGCACGGATAATAGAGGTAAAAGCACAGATAGTAGATGTAAAAAATCAAAAAGATCTGCATGCCGGTTAATAGAGGCCCGGTTAATAGAGGTTTAACTGTACTTCATTCTAAAAGCAAATATTTGAAATACAAAATACAGTGTAACAAAAATATGTATTTAAAGTTCTTTTAATCAAAAAAGTTTTTATTTCCCTTCATAAACACCAGCTTTTCAAATATGATATCAGACAAACAACCTCTAATAGCCTTTTGTCAAGTTGTCAAGTGGCCATATCATTTGTTTGGGGGCCAGTCAAAAGTGAGCAGTACAGGAAATCGTATCAACATGAGTGTATGGTCCCAACCATGATACAACTAACAAGGTAACCTTTTCGCTACAATAAGAACAACTTCAATAAAAATAACATGCATTTTGTTTTTGTACAACTTATGCAAACTGTCAAAAAGACGCCACTTCTACATTTACAGAAGAGAGATGCACTAAGCTTACGCGGATTTGCTACCTCGTTTTGGCTGCCGTTCATCTCTGCAATCTCTTGACAACCTAAAGTAGTCAGATGATTAACGGTTTAGCTGACGAGGCTACCTTGTTAATTATATCATGGTACCAACCATGATACAATTAACAAGGTAGCCTCGTCAGCTAAACCGTTAATCATCTGACTACTTTAGGTTGTCAAGAGATTGCAGAGATGAAAGGCAGCCAAAACGAGATAGCTAATCCACGTAAGTTCAGTGCATCTCTCTTCTGTAAATGTAGAAGTGGCGTCTTTTTGACAGTTTGCATAAGTTGTACAAAAACAAAATGTATGTTATTTTTATTGAAGTTGTTCTTATTGTAGCGAAAAGGTTACCTTGTTAGTTGTATCATGGTACCAACTAGTGTACACAAAAACAAACTTAAACAATGAAAACATGTTGTTGTAAAGTGTTTGGAAAAATATTGGCTTTGTTGTAATTTTTACGAAAAAAGTAGAAAACATGAATGAAAAGCTTTGAAAACTAAGTTTTAAACATATTCCATGTGCTGCTAGTGATGTACTGAACGCAAGTAAGACTTTAAATATAAATAATTATTATTTGTGTGCTTATAAAGCTGCTTTGTTTGCATTACATTTGCACTGAATTTTTCTGCCCGAAAATCAAATGTAAACAAATGTGGAGTCTACCAACAGCGATAGCTATATAAATATTTTCATGTTTGCTGTCCTTCACTGGATGCTCGAGCACCGCAAGGCTGCCACTTTCATGAAATTTGACAGAAAATTGGTAATTTTTGTAGTCCGGCAGAGCTGGTGACCCTTCTGGTTGTATTCTGTGCTTTTTACACTGACTAACATCCACGTGAAACGCATGGAAGATGTTGAAAATGTGAAACATTGACAAAATCTTGCATCATTCATTTATTTAGTTGTCAAAAAAAAAAAAGACGCAAAGTTTCTGTGAAAAATAAAAAAATTTAACCTTTGCACTTTTTTTCCCCATTGGTCTAGTTTATATACATATTGATTGAGCATGCGATGCGAACGCCAGCTTTCTTTTGCACTGCAATTAAAATGAATTTATTTATAATTAATTAAAAATTATAGCAAAATACTCATATGTTCCGCTCATTTTTTTAGGTTAAATTTGTTTTGTGTTGTGACTTTCTAAAATGTCATTTTGCTAGTGATGCTACAAAAGCAATCGATTTTCTGCAATTTTTTACTGATGACAGTAAAAAAAGAATCGAAAGATGTAAGATGGAACAAAGTGGGAAAGGATTATATTCTGCTGATGTAGAGAGATGTAGAATTTTCTGTATAATTTTTATGGGAAGATGTAAAAATCTTTCCAAATTGCTGAAAGATGTAAGATGTACGACAAAATCTCAATGATTTGCTGGGCATGTTCCGCAATAAAATCGAACACGTAAATAATTTCAAAGTTATGATAAGATGTCGGTCGAAAGTAGACCCCTCGAAAATCTCATGTCTTAGAAAAAAAAATATTTCTTTTCAAATCTATTCCTAGAACCTGAAATACTTCTAGTTTTCGTAATTAGGAGACCATATCACATCAAAAAAAATATGGTGATTACAATTTTTTTGTCTGCTACAAACTATTATTGGCGTCATTTAAAAAAAATTCTGCAAAATTTCTTTTGTATTCATAACTATTTGTTATAATTGGCTATTTATAATCTAACGTTCGGTTTAGAAAAGGCTTCTCATATAAATTGTATGCATTTTAACTACCGTCCAACATTTGTTCAGCTGTCGGTGTTGTGTCAATAGTAATATCATCTCTTTGTATGCATGTATTATACGTAGAAAGATGAAAATAAACTTAACAACAAATAGACAACCAACAACAAAAAATTTGGTAGTAAACTTGTTAAGTTACCAAACAAAACCACTTTCCATTTTTCTAAAAACTTGTCATAAAAATAACAAATACAACACAAATTTAAATTTAAGCGTAGTTTTTGTTTCGTATTCAACAAAACACACAAAAAATAATAGTAAATTCCGAATGCTGCAGCAGTCACTTTCAATAAAAATCGATACTATTATAAGGCGGCATCAGCTCGTACGTGCGGAAAAATATTCCGCCGAAATAATACACATGAGCGGAAAGTATTCAATCATCTTAATGGGTAAAAGAAAATAAATTCAAAATATATTTTAAGTATAAATTGACGTATTTATATACATATATAACTGTTTAGCAATGGGCTTACTGTGTAATTCAAATACATAATGTCATTTGGAGCAAAATCAGTTTGTACATTACTTTCTGTTATGCATCAGCTGTTTCGTTTCCGTTCAAGTAATAAATTCAGTCAACTACGATGCTGGCTCGCACACTTAGCGTTCCCTACGTATGTGTAATGTATGTATGGAATGGCTTATGTGAATACGTATATTGTATAAATTTCTTCTCTCTGTCTCTTACAGCTTGAGAGTTACGTTTAATTCCTACTTTATGTTGTATGGGGACACCTAGTAGTTTTTGACTTGTTGTTGTTGTTGTCATTTGCTGTTGTTAGGCATCTGGAAATACATAACCTGTGCGAATTTCGGCTCTCTATCTCTTACTGTTCGAGATTTATAGCTGTTACTTTACGTTGTAAAGGGACACCTGGTAGTTTTCGATTTGTTGTTGCTCTTAGCATTTGTTGTTGTGGAGCATATGTGAATACATATATTATGCAAAGTTGATCCCTCTGTCTCTCGCGGTTCGAGATTAACGGCTAATTGTTACTTCACGTTGTATAGGGACACCTGGTAGTTTTCGACTTGTTGTTTTTATCATTTGTTATTGTAGGCCATATCTGAGTACATATATTTCATCGCTCTGTCTCTTACAGTTTGGGAGTTATTGCTAATTTTTACTTTACGTTGTATAGGGACACCTGGTAGTTTGCGAGTTTTTAGCATATGTTGTATTAGGCCATATGTAAGTACATATATTGTGCACATTTCATCTCTCTGTCTCTGGCAGTTTAGCAGCTACGGCTAATTGTTACTTTAGGTTGTATAGGGACACCTGGTAGTTTTCGTCTTGTTGTTGTCTTTAGCACTTGTTGTTGTAGGGCATCTTTAAATACATACACTGTGCGAATTTCACCTTTCTATTTTTTGCGGTTCGAGAGTTATAGCTACTTGCAACTTTTCGTTGTATGGGCACACCTGGTAGTTTTCGCTTTGTTGTTGTTTTTAGTATTTGTTGTTGTAGCGGCAAGGTACAACAACATTCTGTGAAAATTTCAGCTTTTTAGCTTTTACCATTCCGGAGAATGGACGCTGTGACGGACGGACATAGTAGTCTCAGTAATAGGGTTCCGTTTCACTCTGATGAGTATCGAACCCTAAAAATGAAAATGTATGGATTGCAAACAGTTAGAGATTTTAAAAATGCTATTAATAGTTGTTCGACTCATATGGTTGCTAAGACATGCGGAAGCAACTGGAAATGAGAGAGCAAACTCACTTGCTTTAGGAGCAAAAGAGTTAAGCGTCATAAGATTGATATACGCGAAACATTTCGGAAAGGCAGCCAAAATGAGACAGCTAATCAAACTAAGCTCTGTTCAGCTCTCTTCTATAAATATAGAAGCGGCGTCTTTTTGACAGTTTACAGAATTGTACGAAAGCAAAATGCATGTTATTTTTATTGAAGTTGTTCTATTGTAGGGAAAAGGTCACCTTATTAGTTGTATCATGCTTCCGATAGTACATTTCTATGGATTGGCACAGGGATTACGTCTTAAAATGTTTTTCTTTCTATTCCTATATCGTAGCATGTGTTTGCTGTCAAAATCAGTTCAAGTAAAGCGGAGGTATATCCAAAAAACTTGTTTCTGATAGACAGGATGGACATTTTTAAAAAAAGATATTTGAAAAATTAAACCCTACGAGTATAAGGGAACAAAAACAGTATCTGGTACCAAAAAATAGGTATAAAAAACTAAAAGGTTATTTAAAGGCAAACAAAAGTAATATTTTGTGCCATTTGCCAACATTTTCAACTTCGGTCGATATATGTACCTCCGTTATATCGCCCAAGCATATTTTGAACGCAATTCGCACTAATGTTTTATGCCAAAAAATTGTTCTGGTATTAAGAAAACAACAACTTAAATGATGCCAAACTTAAAATCAACCAAACTGCTAATGAACACGCAGAAATCAAAGATGATATATTATTTTACGGTGGTAAATCGCCGTAGGACGATTTCATTTTAATTTTCAACCTGATTTTGTATTAAGCTGAAAACAATATGTCAATACATATTACCAATACAAATTCGTTTTTCTATCAGACATCCATCGCAACAATTTGAACGAATGGATCAACGAGCAAATTATGCATAGTGTAAATTGTAAATTAGGTCATTATATTTCGATAAATTCAACATGATTTCGTATCAACATTTTATCGACATAATTTTGCATTGCAGATTTGTTTTTAGGTGTGCGGGACGATTTTAAAGGGCATTTACGATTCTGATCAGTCGAATCAACTGAAATATTTTTTTAACAAACTTTTCAAAAGATATTTTAACTTGTGCATAATGTTGTACTTTGGACTTCAACAAAATAATAAAGATTTAAATGACTAAAAGGAAATTTCTCGAAATTCATCTTAATCATTAATATAGTCACGTATCGAGCAACTCACTTCTCCTGCATAAATATGACTGCAAATGAAAGCGAAAGTACTTGCAGTATTTTCATTCGAACACAACAATTGCTAAATAAAAGAAATAAAATGCACTACTTGCATTAACATTAACCCTGTCAGAGAAACTGTAAGTACCTCCACTGTTGCGCATAGTATGGCAAAACAAAATTTAACAAGATATACATAAATGTGACTGCATTTGCAAAATTAAATAATTTCAACTGCTTTGCTATTACTCAATTTAAAAATTGTGCTTCTCTTAATTATAAGTCATTCTTGAAATAAATGCGTCCATCAGTTCAAGGGAAATGCGATGTTTATGACATTCGTACCAAGAATTTAGGAGTCAGAACTTTTCTGTTCCCGTACGGTTTTTCGAGAAAGTAGGACAGGTTTTTCGGTATATCCCGGTTTAAAATTCAAAACATATTTACGTAGAAGTTTATGTAAAACGTTTGTTAAACAAATATAAAATTTCCGTTCTTTGTAACAATGCATGCACATAAGCGAAGTTGCGCATATTCGTATTCGACTTGTCCACTATTCGCTTACGTCATGATTAGGGTTTGGGAATTCCCGATACTCCCGGGAAAATGTATAAATTTCCCGGGAACACCGGTAAATTTTCTTCTACTACAAACAAGTAATTTTAGTAATAAACTTTTTTTAATTGGTTTTATTTAAAATTATATAATAAAGTGCATATATTAATGTTCTTAGTGAAACCCAAACTTCTCCTTTGGTGGTTGAATTAGAACAAAACTTTTTTATTAACATTACAAACTAAAGAACCTTACTCAATAAATTCTTCCTCTTACTCTAATTACTCTTATTTCTAAAATTAACAATAACTAAACTTACATCTATATAATTAATAAGTGAGAAAGAGATGATTATATAGGCATAGAGAGAGTGATATTATCTTGTGTATGGGAGCTTACATCGCTATATACATCACTAAATACATACATATATACATTTAAAACAAAAATTAATTTAATTAAATAGCACATGTTAATTTAATTTGTGAAATAGAAAGAGACAAATAACCGATGTTGGTTTTATTGTTAGTAAAGCATTAAAAAAATTATCTAAGTTTTTAGTTCGAATATTGCTCGCTTCATATAAAGCAAATTCTTTTCTTAGAAAATTAGTCTGAGAAAGTTTGATCATTTTTGGATTAGCCCTTGCATTTTCCATAGGATTTTTCAATTGAATTTTAAAACATTCATTAAATTTGTTATCATATATCTCAGAATCGCTGCTGGACAATTCAGAAAGTGATTGATCAAACAGCCGTTTATATAGCGGTTCCGCATATCATTTTAAAGAATTTTTTAATAATTTCGTATTGACATTAAACATTTTTAAATAATTTAGTAATGCTATAATTTTTCATTACTTTGGTCTATGGCCAACTTTATCTCGAATTGGCTCAGCTTTGTTTTGAGGAAATTGTGTTTTTATTAACATAAGCTGTGCAAAAGAGTATTGATTATAGCATCAGCTACTAAGAGGTTAGACGCTCGGCGGCTAAGCGGTGTTTTGTAAAAGTGATGTTTATGTACAAGCAGCGTATTTTTAGAATGAAATTCCGTTATTTTTGAAATTAATTTAACAAAAGTTTTTTTTATTTATATATTATATAAAACAATTAATTTTAAGAAAATAACAATGTGAAGAAATAAAATATTACTGTTATAAAATCCAATTTCAACATTTCCCATTTTCCCGGGAATTTTCAAACATTTTCCCCCAAGCCCTAGCACCAACATAACAGCAAAAAATACGAAAATCGAACATACGTAACTCATGAAATTTAAAAATAACGGCTATTTTTTGATCAGACCTCGCATGTGAAGAAACAGTAATTATATCCATGTATGGAAAAAAATTGAGGTCAATCCTTCTATTGAAATATTTCTAATTTTACTGACAAGTGATGAACGGTTTTCAAGTCAGCAAGCAGTGAATGATTTCCAAAGAAAAACTCTAGGATAAAACTTGATTTGAAACCTTCGGAGAGCGCTAAAGCATACATTTTTAATTATTGATTACTTACTATTAATATACACTTACATTTTATTATATAAATTAAACACATTTTTGTATTCCCCACAAAAAGCTGCATTACATTTCATTTATTTTGGGGATATTTTTCAGGGGTGCATAACATGTAAGGCCGTCTGTCAAGAAAAAATTTTTCATACCTATGAAACATTTTTTTAAATTAAATTTAAAAAATATGATTCAGTATGATTCTGGATGCTCACAGCCGTTTACTAATTCGCGATTTTATGTTCTGCGCAAACACTTTCCTCTGGCAGCACTGCTTTTACCAACATTTTTATACTTCTCTTAGTAAATTCCGCAACTTCAACATCGAATTATTAATAAACTAAAAGCCGGCGGCAGACTTCGACTTCTGACTTGGTTGGTCCACGACCCCCTCTACAAACCTATAAAAGTCATTTGTTTCATAGCCTGGCTCCGTATTCTAAAGTTTCCCCTAAATTTCTTGTGAAAAGGTTTCATAAATCTAATGCAGAGGCTTCGTACAGTTAGTGAAAATGTTTAATTTATGTAATGTTATATATCATTTGTCTAATCAAATAATTTCATTTAATTTATGAATCTGTTTCATGCAGCTAATGAAGGTTGCTTACTAAAGCAATGACTAGTTCGAGTGCATTTATGACCAAGAAATTTCTAAATGCAATTCTTCATTAACTTAATAAAAACTTCATTAAATCAATTTTGATGACAAGTTTCATTAGTTGAATTTCAGTGCAGAATAAAACACTTCGCAAATAAGTGATGTGTTTATGCGCATAAGGCTCCAAGTTCTTTTATTAAAATTACTAGTATATCCCATACATTGTAGAAACCTAGAAACCTTAAATTGCTCTGCAAACAAAATTTTTATCCCGCACTGGCTTTCAAATTTTGTAGAAAATTTTTAGCATCCAAAATTGTTGGTGGACAATTGTTTTCTTGTTAAATTGAATAATCACAAGTTAATGAATTAAGCAATAAGAAATATATATGTATGTATGTATATTTTAAACGCGTAGAAATAAATACCAAATAAGCACTGCATACGTACGAGTGTGCACTTACTTTCATCTTAATTAGTACAACACATGTGCTGCATTGGTAATTACACCAAACCAAACCTTGTTGCTCAGTTATTTATTTCGCTATCTTATATATGACTTTTTCATTGTTTTCCTTTCGACTATCTTACAGATTGAAGAAATTACCGAAGCAATGGATACAATTGAGTTAATTGTTAACGACAATGATGAAGACGATTTTGTTGACTGTGAAGCTCTAGAAGGTGATGCTAGTGACGAATTCAACAAAGAAGAAAATTGTGAAAAACATTTAAATGAAATGTTAACGTCGGCATGTGTTAATGATTCAATTAGTCAGGCAGATTTCAACAGCGACTCATCTTCAGTCGCTCAAGCGGCATGTATGAGTTTGGAGCAAAATCAGCGTTACGAGCACACAACTTCAAATCAATCCACTTTTGCCAGGCGTCCCAGCTGTGATGTTAGTGTAAACAACTCGAATACCTCAGCGTTGGCGCAGATGCGAACACAGCCGCACCAATTGCAACAAGCGGAACAAAAGCACCAAACTGTCTCAGCACCAAATCTTTTGGCAAGTCCACTATTACGTTTGGCAACAACAGCTATGCCAGAGCGTATGAGTTCCGGAAGTTTTCTTGGGCGCCGTTCTTCAATAACAACACCCGACAGTGGCATAAGCAGTCAAACTAACACAATCACAACCACTGGTAGCGCCATTACCTCAAGCCAATTCAGTGTAATGCCACAAATCACCTCACCCAATGTTAAATCAATTGGCATAGGTACAACAACACGTACCTACTGTAACAGGTCAGTTAATTCATCGCCAATACGTGTTGTCTCCACAATCTCCTCACCCATTGATGCACACAATTCGTTGATTTCTGTAACACGTGAACATGCTCTGAAACAGGAAATTGAACAGTTGCAGGAGCGCCTCAAAGACACCGAGGAACGCTTAGAATCTTTTCGCATTCAGCACGACACAGTATCACAAATACATCGAAAATTACGCGAGAGCAACACCCATCTGCAGGAGGAATCTGAAATGTTGAAATTAGATGTCCAACATTTGAATGAATGTGCAAACATTTTAAGAACTGAATTACAATCGGCACGTCATGATCGCGATGAAGCTTTAGGTTTGCAAAAGGTGTTACAAAACGAATTGGAAGACACAAGATTGGAAAAAAAGCGTGCCCAGGAACAAAAGGGGCGTGATGCCAAAACAATTCAAGACTTGCAGAGACAATGTCGGGAAATGGAGAGGATTTTAATGCGTAAACACCCAGATTCTGTGTCAGCCTTAATTGGTAAGTTAAACAAGTTTTGCCATGCGCAACTAATTTGACTTGTCGAACACACGAATTTTTTTCTTTGAATAAAATACATACAGAGTAATTTATGTAAAAGACAAAAAACGTGGACCAAATCTGCGTATCCTTGATCGAATTAATTCAGTTACGTATACTGTGTGCCTGTAGTTTTGTTTGCTATATATTATTCTTACTCGATGGTTCGTTCTTTCGGTCACGAAGACGCCGATTTGTGTCAAAATACTGGAAAAAATGTATCGGTGCTCGCGGCGCAAGAGATAAACGCGCTTTTTCATCATCGGAGATATGGTAAAGTAAAAGACATTGTATACTTATTTTAAAATTGACAGTGCTTTCTAACATACTACATAAGTATAAATGAAAAGTAACAAAGTACACTAGAGCCCAGACTTGCGCCGTTAATGAGGACCAAAAAACACGACACAAATCGCATCATCACCTTTTTCTATATAAATGCGCTGAAATTTAATTTATTGGAGAACAGATTCAAAACAAAGCAAACAAAAATTAAATTCCTCTACATATGTAACTATTCATAAAAAATAGATGCATTAAAAAATTGTAATTTACTTAGATTACATTTTGGCTCTCTCAGGGGTGTTAGATGTGACGATTTTACGTCATTTTGACGTAATTTTGATCAAAAAAAAAACACTAAAATGACGTTTGACGTTTTTCTTCACAGAAGCTCTTGTATTTAACGTTTTTCTAGCTTCGCTCCTGTTTAAATTTATGGCAACTACGAGAAAGTAAATGTCTCTTTTATCTAAACGAAATATGTACATATATATTTCCGCCTTATATCTCAAGTTAAACCATAATTTTAATACTATAAAAATAAATTATAATGAACAAGTAGGACCTTGTAACACGCCGTTAAAGAAAAAGGAACAAACATAGACCTTATATGTACATATAAACATAATTCAAAACCAATTCATCAGATCAGTAAAGAACATTGTATTGGTGGGAGAATCATTAAAACGTTCAGAGGCTTCAGAGGCTCTCTGGCACTCGATGTACCCTTCTAAAAAAAGCTTAGGCATCAGCCCTAATACCTTGTTCATACATGCATTTCTAATTGAGATAATATTCAGTTTATTGACATAATATTTTTTGCGTTCATATATACAAATATTGCGCTAACTCAATTAGTATTTGACAGCTGAAAAAAAATTGTTGTTTTTGTTTTGGTAGTGAGAAAGAAAAAGTGAAAAATATTTTCAAATAAGAAAAATGTAAGAAAAACTGCCTTTTATTAAAAAGATTTTAGTGTTGTACAATACAAATATGGAACTTGTACAAGTAGTGCGTTCATGTTATGACTCCAAAGCGGCAATAATAAAAAGAAAGAGAAATAAAAATTTGGAAATGCTGCAATGTTTTTATTTTTATTGTATTTATTTTAATTTTTTATTATTATGTTTTGTTTGCTTTTGTTGACATTTATCTCGCATTGTATACTTTTGCTCATTAAACACATCTTTTACAGTGTTGTGTTTCATCTTTTTCTCAATATTCAAAGCAATATTGAGTTTATTGAGCAATAACTTTATTGACTTTTTGTATGGAATATTGAGCTCAATAATGGACTTTATTGCGATTATCTCAATAAAGGCGCATGTATGAACATGGTATAAGCCAGGTACGAGATGGGTGTCTAGGGTAAAATTTCTAGAATGTCAAAATCAATGGAGGTCTGTTATATATTTGACTACTCCAGAGACACCTTGGACTAGATAAGGCTATGAGGAAAATTTAATATGGAAGCTCCCCTAAGGAAAGGGGATAAAATAAAAGTGTATCATACATTTCACTCCTCCAGAGGCACCCTGGGGCTAGTTAGAACTATGGCGTAGTAGTTTTGTATGGCAGACCTTCTGATAAACAGAAATAAAGGATTAGTGCATTTGCCTAAAATGTTGGGAAGAAAACATCAATGGGGTCGATCAGAAATTCGAGGATAAAATCTGGAAACGAAATTTGTTGTATCATCGAGCCTTTAAGAAGTGGAGCACAGAGGTATATTTGTCCAATTTAAGCGACCAAAATTCGAATTCGAACTCACTTTTTCTTTAAGTACCCACCGTAGGGTGAAGAGAATAGAATGCTGGACTAGATCCCGTTATTTTTTAATTCCTTTTTGCTTTCGTTCGCTCTCGCTAATTGGGCATATGCTTTTTTGCTGTGTTTGAGACAAGTCAACGTGAAAAAACTTGAGTAAAAGCGTGTTTTCAGTTTATGAATTTTATTAAAATGCAGGTAAATATGATATAATTCACATAGTTTAATAGGAATATAATATATTCTGGTACCGGCAGAGCTACATTGAAAATGATGGTATTTTTGTTAATTTTAATTGATTAAAAAATTAACTATAGTCATAAAGCTGTATAACATCACTTAACGCAACTGAGATTCTCGCTCGGGTGTGTTAATTGATAATTCATGATTTGGAAAAAAAAACTGGCTGCGGATGTGTGTGGATGACTATTTTATGGCCCTTTGAAGTATGCTACTGCTGAAAAATGTACCAAAAATTCTGATGCTTTACTGTACATGCTGCTTTATTGCACACTTCTTTTACACATTTCATTTTAAAATTAGAGATATAATTAATAGATTATTGCTAACTTCAGATGCTCTGGACTAAGACCAAAGCCGTAAAAAACACAAAATCCTTTCTCAAAGGAATGCTTAGAAATGCTTGTCCCAACCGAAGACAACGACGACAACATGTATGAATTAAATAAAGAAGATATTTTCAGATCAGGCAATGAAGAAATGCCTTAAATTTCAAACTGATTCAATTCAATTCTTTATTTATAAATATCTTCCAAGGATTTACAAATTCAATAATTTTCTTAAAGAGTTTAGGATGCTTTATCCTTTTCTACTTAGATATTAGATAACAAACATTTTGTATTTATCTGAGCTTAAATTATTTTTAATGTAAAGGAGAAAATTTTCAAAAACCTTTGTGTGAAATTTTTTTTGGGGGGGTATATGATAAAATCTTAATACTAAGGGTTTCAAACTGATATATCACATTTTTATCTTTTCAATAAAAACAGAATTGTTTGTTAATTTTTCATACTGCACGACTTAGAATTTCTTTAAAAAGTATCCTCTTTTAATTTTAATTGGTTAAGAGGGTGTTTCCCTCTTAATACCCTACGTCTTTTTGCTTGTTTATATAAATTTACAATTTTAAACACCACAACATGTCTTTTCTGAATATTTTGCATACAAAATTCAATCAAAATAATTTTGGCCGCCTAGATTGGCCAAATACTCCTCTGTGCGGCGTTAGATCAAAAGCCTGTAGAGATAAAATGTTGGAAATAAAAAAGTATGGGGGTCAGTGCCACATTTAACTCCCCTAGGAGTGACTATGTGGTAGCTTTTTTTTACCTTTCTTTGGAGCTTCGACCGCGATCAGTTGTCAATTGCTCTCATCCTTCCACCACTATTTTAGGCTCCGAAAGCATGTGGTGGCTGATTAAAAATATAAATAAATCAATAATCTATAAACGGTGCGATTCTAACCAAATATACTACTGTAGTACTTGAAATCGTATTAGAGTTCGACTGCCTTTTTAGAAATTGCAGGTTCAAACCCATTTGTTTCCCCTGAAAACTCCACTGTGGAGCATATGTGCACGATAAACTAAGAACAAAATAATAGGAATAGCGGATTATGAAAAGACATAAATTTAAATTTCTATTTAATGTATATACGTTTTAAGTTTTGCTTTAAACACTTTTTTAAAGCATCCATACTAATTGAATATTGTTTTTTGAAAACTGCTGTTTTTCTTTTAAATTTCAAAAAAAACTTACTCCAAATATGTTTAATATTTCACTTATTAAAGTTGCTTCAAAAACTGGTGGAGGCTCACATAATGACCAGGAAAATCATAGTAGTCGCAAGCTACTAGAGCAACGTATTGCTCAATTGGAAGCTGATGCCAAAGAACAGGACTTAAAAGCCCAACAGATCCTTGCGAATGTACAAGCACGCTTTAACTCAGTGCAAGCAAAATATGAAACACATATAGCTGACTTAGAAACACAGGTCTTAAGGTAATACTGCTCCAAAAAATGTAAAGTATGTCGCTTTCAATCAATTGTTTTTTTTTTTCTTTTGCAGCCTTCAAGAAATTAATACGAAACTAAATGAAAAAATTGAGTCTCAAGTGCGGACTCTGGACTACTTCGTTTCCAAAAAAGCTGAACGTTTTTACAACAATTGCACACAGACCGAAGAAATCCTTGTAACTCCTGCTCTCTCCTCATGCCCAGCACCAGTACCTATAGTTGTTAAAGCTGACCCTAAACCAGCAAGGTATTTCCACAATCGTAAAACAATAAGTACACAAACCTTTTCCGCAACAAAAGAAAGTGGCACCAATACAATTGGAACATCTAGTCAACATTCGGCAAATTCCAGTACCAGTAGTACTGCCAATTCTACACCGAATAATTCCAGACCCAATTCGAAGCAAAGCGGCATACGTAAACCCATGGTTTCGGCTAGTTCATTGTCCTCAGCAGTTGCCTCAAAATGGCCAATTGCTCAAGCCGATACTACCACATCTATGCCAGCAGCTCAGGTGGTTGCTAATGCAAAAGATGATGCTCATCTATTGGCTACTATACGTGGAATGCGTGTGGACTTGGCTATAAAAAATAAAGCTTTGCAACGTTTGACACGTGAGCTGGATGAGTGCAAGAAGACAATAAAAGAAATACAAAAGGAAAAGGAAGGTATAGTATTTTTTTTTTAATTTTGTACATTCAAAGAACAGCACATAAAGGACATCTTCATAAAAAAGTAAATGGAGATGTGTTCTGGCTCCCACAAATATTCAAATGAATAAGTATATCTTTACGGGACCATGTAATAATAGAACTCTATAAAAATTTTATTGCGACAAGTTTTTGAGGAACAAAAACAGTGTTTAGGACTCCGTACTCATATAAGGAAAAAAAAAAAAATACTGAACCTTCGAAAACGGTAAGAAGTAGAGAACTGAAACCCTAAACTGTATCCTCCTACAAGAAACTAACATATGTTTAAAAACATTTGTAATTGGAGCCGAATTACGGTATTCGTGTTCGAATGAATTCCTGTTTGCCGCTTAATTTGTTTTTGTTTTACACTACTTTTACTCTATAGATTATTCAGTCACGAATGCCGTTATTCAGCCCCTGGTTTTTATGAAGTTGTAAAAACAGATCTTCATCTGCTGAGTAAAATGGGTTAAACTACTTTCGCACACACTTGCAAATTCAAAAGAGTTGAACAGTACAAGCAGCTCGGTACTGCTTAGCTTTTGCCAAGAAACTCTAATATTCATCAACAAAAGTTGATCAATGTGAACACGGTGTAAATAAACTAAAATTCAATTGATAACTCAACAAAAGTAGTCAGTTGAAGAAGGCGACGAACGAGATATGGTGAAGCCTATGTTATGTTGCGAGACATTCTCGCACAACCCACGTACGATTAAGTTAAATATATATATAGATAAAATGCTGATCATTGAGGATTTATTTTCAATGAGCTCATCGTTGATGTACTGCCCCCAGGAGCTCTCGCCAATTTTCTTACTCCACCTTATTGTCCGCAGGTGACTATAAACGAAGAGGGTATAAACGATAAGAAAGCATTACTTGGTAAAGAAAATAGTGCTTAAGCCCGTATGATACTACATTTTTCTTGTATTGTTTAAGTTTTGGAGAACAGTGCAAATATAATGTAATAGTAGATTTAGTATGTGCAAAGAGTTCAGCTTTATTAAGATAAATGCAAAACTGTCAACATTTTTGTTGAAGTTATCGATAAAAATCAGGTTATGTAAAAAAAAATTTTAAATTTTTTAACTTAAAATTGACATTTCAAACTTGAATGTTGCTGTGTCAGCGGTTTATGGACAATTTTTGCGATTAAACCCTTCTTTTTTTGAACATTTTTATTACCTAGCGCTTAAAAAAAGATGTCAGTTTTTTTGTACACGTTTTGTATATTTGGTTCTTTCTAGCAATTGCTGTTTCTTTCTATCAATTCTATACCAATTAATGAAAGAAAAATGAAGTATCATACGGGAAAGTACAGGTCTGGCTTTGGGAAAAAATTTCCTGAAGAAGTACAAATAAGAAAAGCTCCCAGTTAAAACGTCGAAAAGGAGATACAAATTTTAGTAAAAGATGGAATAGAGAAAAAACAGAATAATAATAATAATATGCGATAACTCACCAGACAATATATATACTGCTTTACCATGCTTCCATGTCAAGAGGTCAGAGATGAAGCTCGGACCTCACTTGCTGACACTGGGTCTACTTCTAGTGGGACGGAAAACTAAACGGCGAATGCTTGTCATAAGAAAAGGGCACGTGGAAACAGCCCCTTCAACATAAGTACCGGCGGAATAGAATCAACAGGCAATATGGACGTAGTTTTTGTAACACGTCCTTACCAAGAAGCAAAGGAGGGAAAACTGGCCCTACTTGTGGTACTGGGGTGGATTCCATCATAGTGAAAGAGGAGGCGATGAATGTTTTTCCCATTGAAAGCAAAGGTGGAGCAAAGAAACTAGCAGGAGGTTTTAGGGTTAACATTTTACATATATGTATACTTAACTTGATTTTTATACTTAACTTGATTTTACTTAACTTGATTGTGGGAGAATGTCTTGCTACAGTTAATTTTCCTTAAGAACGGGACTATTGAAAGCTTCCTTCTGATTTTTCTTCATTCTAATTGCCGTGATTTATCCCCACACATACATGCATTCATATAAATGGTATATATCGTCTGGCAAACCCACTTTGATGGTAACACAAATCACAATTTTAAATTTTACAGTAAAAACACAAAACTGTGTTGGATCTAAATAAAGAGCAAAGCAAGCTTGGTCAAGAGTGGCCAAATTTTATTTTAAATCGGTTACAATTTATCAGTACTGATTGAAAACCCTCAAAATGCTCAATAAAATTTAAGTTTTTAATTTGTGGGTACTATCGATCAAAATATGAGAAAACTCTTAGTTTATTTATTTTTTTTTTGGAGTCGTCTTCAACTAATCTTTGATCCTAATAGCTGAGTAGCTCAACTCTTTTTCGAACCACCCTAATGCACATCATATTTCCACTAATAATTATAAGTGTTGATTAATTTACATATTTTTGAAATAATGCAATTGAGGGGGCTGGTAAAACATTGGACAGGCAACTTGGTTTCTGCTGAAATTACTGAACCATTTCCTGACCGAATATTTTTTAATTTGTTAGAAGCTTTAATAGGGGCTGCACTAGAGTGTTACTTGGCAACACCATGTTTTGATGGTTATATTGGTGTTTGCGATACTAAAACATTATACTTTGAGATCCGACTGTAATTTCTAGAGATATAGCGAAGGCGACCCCTACGTTTGCCATAACAAATTTGTAGGTTTTTTCAAACTGCTTCTTCCATTTGTTAAGTAAAGGTAATTCACCAGCCAACCAAAAAAACGGTTGGAACTGCTAGATTCAGCGTACCCAAATTATGTTTAGTCACTGAATGTCGTTTAACAGCAAAAAAAAGTTTTAAATTCAAGCACAGTTTAATTAATTAAATCTTTAATGAAATTTCGGTTATAACGGGTTATCCATTTTGCGGTTTCAAAAGTAAACGTAAATAAAACACATATAAAATATTATTTTTCATGATATTTCGTTTTTATTATAAAGTTTGAAAATTGACATTATGTGTAAAAAACTACGTCATTTAAATAACCACCACGCGAAGTGTTGCAAGCATTGATTCTTTTGAGGTTATTTTCGACCACATTTTGGCACATATTGGGCGTTATCTCAGCCATGACTTGACGAATGTTGGTTTTTAAATGCTCAAGAGTTAAAAGTTTATCTGCATAAACACGGTCTTTCCCGTAGCCCCACAAAAAAAGTCTAATGGTGTCAAATCGCATGATCCTGGTGGCCAGTTGATATCGCCACGACGAGAAATTACGTGGCCAGGAAATGTCTCTTGTAATAAAGCCATATTCGCTCGAGTTGTCTGGCATGTGGCACCGTTTTGTTGAAACCACATATTCTCCAAGTGTATTCTTCAAAAGCAGGCAAAAAAAGTCGGTTATTATATGACCATAACGCTCCGAATTGACGGTGACAGTCGTTTCATCGTAGTTTTCGAAGAAGTGAGGTCCAATCACACCTTCGGACCAAGAGCGCACCAAATAGTGAATTCTTCTGGCTGTAATGGCCTCTCTGCGATTACTTGAGGATTCTCAGAACCCCGAATACGACAATTTTGTTGATTAACATACCCACCGAGTGAGGAATGTGCTTCATCGCTGAAGAAATTTTTGTTCGAAAAATCGCCGTCCACCGCCTGTTGTTCAAGCAGCCATTCCACATATCTAAGACGTTGTGAATGGTCAGCTGGCTTCAGTTGTCATGTGAGAGCTGGACTTTATATGGATGTAGGTGTAGATCTTAATGCAAAATACACATTAATGTGCCGTATCACAGTACTAATTCCTGAGAACGACGAGGAATCGACACATTCGGGTCTTCGGCAACACTTTCACTTGTTATGTTATGTGAGCTACCGGTCATGACACCGGCCCACTTGGGTCCTAGAAAGGTTCCGTTGTGATAACTTTCACTTACAGCAGCGATATTTTCAGCGGAACGAGCGAAACGATGAGGCTTTACAATATTTGTAACCGCTCCATTCTCTTAAAATTACTTCACAATTTTCCAATTGCTTGCGTAGTTGGACGATAATGTAAACCATAATCTCCTCCTAAACCACAATATGTGGCTGTGGCAGAATCACTATTTTTGTGTTTTGATAATTTTTGTGCGTTGTGTGATTGTTAAGCGATCCATTTTCCTCAATGTCAGACTTTCAACTGAGAAGAAAAAAATTGGTTTAACAACTTAATTTGACAGATGTCGAATTCCAGTTTTATACGTTTGAAACCACGAAATCGATAACTCGGTATTTCTTAAACAAGTACATCGTTCAGTTTATCTGCATTTATGTGCACTCTGTAATAAAACAGGTTGTTTAAAAATATAAATTTGGGAAAGCCTACCATTCATATAATTTAATCATCAGGTCAGTAAGATTTATTATGCACTGATCGGTAATTTTTGACACTCGGAGCTTTTGCACAATTTCTAACTCCACCTACTACTTAAGTACATAAAAAAAACGAGAAAAGGTATTCTTAAAAGTTTAAGTATCAAACCTTAAAATAATCATTTGCAAATTGGTATATGTATTAATTAAATATAGATTTATTATTAAAATGCCGGCAAATAATTTGTTAAGTTTGGTTTACTTTTGATTTCTTTTCAAATGTGTTTTTAATATTTATTGTTTTTAGCATTCAAATATGAAAGAAAGCACAGCACTGCCACTGCAAGCAGTTCCTCAAAATACAATGACGAACATATGCCAGCTACCCGAGAATCCCAAGCTTTGAGAGAAGCCCTGAATAAATACAAACTTTTGGAAGCTGATTATAAATTATTGCACGAGAAACGCCTACAAGATGTAAGTGTAAATTAAAAACAAAAAAAGTAAATTTAACTTTAAATTTGTAGACTTCCATCTGGCGTAAGACAATGGCATCTAATCGATCTATAAATGCTGCTACTTGCTACTGAGCACATAGGGGTATTTTGTCAATATAACGGGACAAAAATATTTATTCCGTTTTTATCCATTCCGTTTTTTTTTTTTTTTTTTTTAAAAAGTATACCCATCCGTAATTCTTCTGAAATTAAGCCGACATTTTCCTTAGCATTCTTTTTTTTTTTTTATTTTTTTATTATCACAAACACAAAACTGCGAAGCTTCTTGCTTGTCTGCAGAAACACCCAGAGCCTTCGGCAGGAATCGAACCTGCGACCTCGGCGACGACTCTTAGTAGACCACTCTACCAATTCATCCATCGCTTTTTGAAAGTATACTAGTAGAATTATTTGATGACGTGGTGAATCAAAATAGGCATGTTTTGCCCACTTTTGAAATAGCCTAATACCCGCTGTTGCCGTGGAATATATGCGTGAACTAGGCATACATTGTAAATTCCTGTTAGATGGGTCGAAACTAAATGCATTCCTTTCTGTGGGAGTGCCAGACAGATACCATCTGGACTAGCAGCCTGATAGTAGGCACTTCTATCATCGTAGCTTCTACTGGGATGCATGGAAAATGTGTGTTCATGAGGAGTTTAATGGTTTCTTCTCCATTTTCGATTACTCTACCCCATTGAACTTGAATGTGGGCTTTTGATGAAAATTTTTTAATTTTAGTTGTTAGCATTGTGTACGTGCTTGCAAAAAAAAAGCCTGCAAGGATGTACGTTTGGCTGTTTTTGTTATCCTGTTGTAGTTTCTAAGCCTACATCGATAGTCATCCCAATATAGTGTTAATTTTTGACGTTTTGGACTATTGTAGAGCCGACAGACTTCGCTCCCCGTATCTCCTCTGTCGTACAGGGTTTCTCGTGTCGGCATTTCCTTTCCCAAAGTGGGTAACTCTCTTCAAACGACTCAGCTAAAACACTCGTAATGATCTTGACTTTACTCTTTCTAGACGATTAAAATTAAACTGCCCCAAATTAAAGTCAAATGACCTTTTAAAATTTTGCCCAGTAAGAGTTCACTATAACTTCTGATGATTACCATGCATTTTTAAACGCGATATACTGATAATTTTGCAATGAATACTCATTTAGAATCCTGCGTTGTGAAATTTCATCGATTGCGTTTTTAGAACATATACATATGTAGTTAAATCTAATATCTCCACTCTAATTCTGCTAATAAAGGTTGGCTTATTACCAATATTAGCAGCTAAGAGGTCGTTAGTAAATGAAAAATTCTAGAAAAGCTTGACCCATCTGTTAATATTAATACTATTCAACGCAACTTGCTGCGAATCAGTATCACATCCTATTAGTGTTCACTTATCTTTCATTTCGCAATCTTTTACCAAGTGTTGCCATGCGGACATTGATGGTAATGTCGGAGCATCATTCGAAACTGATGCTAGGCATATGTTACCATTTCCTCATTGCCTCATTGCTTTTGCGTTCACAACTCTGACAACTCTGTGGATTAAAGAAAACCTAGATTCTTGGGACTAAGTACACAGATCCGCGAATGATTCCACGTTTTAGCATAAAATAGTTGGTAACTATCTAATATGGCCTAATCCATTAAAATTGTTTTTTGTTACCCAGGGTTCTTGTAGTAATGCCGCAGGAATTTTCTCGATAAGACTCTCGATTGGTTGCCATTTCGCTTCTGTGGAGGCTAATTTGAATCATATTTCAAATCATCATTCCTTTAATAGACGGTCATCTTTGAGTTAGTGATGTTGAGCTTCACCACATGTTTGCGACCTCCATTTGATTATAACTGGATGCAAACTGCTTCTTCTTTATGCTGTTGCTGGTGGAGTTGATTTTGCTCTTACTGTTGATACTGGAGTTAACTAATTTGAAGTAGACTGCTGTTGAAATAAGGAACACACTTACTTTAGAATTAGAATGTCAACAAATGGGTCTTTAGGCGATGCCAACAGTTCCATATTTGTTCATCTCTGAGGAACACCTCCTATTACTCCACCGCCGGTTCTTTGTTTTGCCTTCCGATATCCTCCAAAAAATGATCGGTTGTGAAGTTACATTTCCATCCTTTCATTTAAAAGGTTGCCTGGGTTAGATTTCGTATACTTCATCTTCTTCTTCTCAGCAGTTTCAGCTAATAAGATTACGGCTCTTTACCCTTTAATCCGTCTAGCTTCCTCTCACGCATGAGTAGATTCTGCTGTTTTAAGTTCTCCGCTTCTGCGGAAGATTTCATTCACGTACCTGCCTTCTAAGTAAATCCTGAACTTTCGGCTGCCTTAGGTAGCACAGTTTCTTTTTCTTCTCCTCCACAATGTTCTGTTCTTCCGGAGATCGGGTCTACTTGGCAGAGGCAGTCTTCAATACTACAATTCCTTTAGAACTGCTTTTTCTTCGTTCTTAGGTTCTTTGAAATCATGTATTTATAACTGCATTTGCTTTTACTTCAGATCCTACTCTTCTTAGATCTAAGTATTATGTACTAAAAAGTGTTTGTTTCTTAAGGCCGTGTCAGATAAAACTTTTGCTTCGCGTTGCGTTACATACACGCTTTGACATTTAAGATAAGTGTACATGTTTATATGGCACTTGTCACATACATTTTATTTGACGCAAAGCAAAGCAAAATGTTGGGCGTCTTTCATCTTTTTGCACGATTTGACAATTACCTGCTTTCATTTTCTTTTATTTTCTCTTGGCGTCAACAGAAATAAAAAAAAAAAAAATTCCAAATAAATAAGTAAATTTTATAAATTTAATGAATAAATTCATTTGAAATATATAATAAACAAAACTACAAATAAGTACATATGTATATAAAATATTTTATATATTCAATATTTTATTGATAAACAAACAATGCGCGGGTCTTGTCAAAGTTTTTATTGTGACATACACTTTTCTTTCAAAGTTATAAACGTCACGCAAAGCAACAAAGTTTTATCTGACACGGCCTTTATGTATAGAACTTTAAGGTGGCATTACTGTTCAAGATGGCGACCGATTTAACAGCTGTCAAGTGATTTATTCTCAGTTTGGTTTGGCGATTCATCATGAATAGACTCACGCCTGAACAACGCTTGCAAATAGTGCAATTTTAGTACAAAACGAGATTGTCGTTGTTCCCGATTTTCATAAGCGAATTTTATTTGGCGATGAAGCGCACTTCTGGTTGAATGGCTATGTCAGCAAACATTTAGAGTGAAGATAATCCTCAAGTGTATGTCGAAACACCGTTACAGAAAAACTGACTGTTTGGTGCGCTTTATGGGCTGATGGAATAACGATGATGGCCAGAACGTTACAGTCAATGGTGATCTGTATAGAGCCATGATTACTAACTTTTTCATTCCTGAATTGAATAACCATGATGTCCAGGAGATGTGGTTTCAACAAGATGGCGCAACACAGCTCGTGCCACAATCGATTTATTGAAGACACGTTTGGTGAGCGCCTAGTTTCACGTTTTGGACCTGTGAATTGGTCTCCAAGATCTTGTGATTTACCACCGCTATACTACTTTCTATGGGGCTATGTAAAGTCATTGCGTAAAGTCTATGCGGATAAGCCACAAACGCTTGACCATTTGGAAGACAACGTTTGCCGTGTTATTGCCGATATACGGCCACAAATGTTGGAAAAAGTCATCGAAAATTGGACGTCCAGATTGGACTACATCCGCGCCAGCCATGGCGGTCATATGCCAGAAATCATATTTAAAATGTAATGCCACAAGATTATCTTTCGGATAAATAAAATTCATGTCAATCGAATAATCCATCGTTATTTTATTGCAACTTAAAGTTCTATACATAAAAAAAAAACACCCTTTATTATCGGAAAAAAAAACATTTCATTTCACAAACTAGTTGTGCTAACGGAACATAGTTACCGACCAGTTCATAGCTTACCTCTGCTTAAGTTACTTTTTCGTCAACTTTCTAGTCGTGCAAATGGCCCGAAATATTTGTTAATGTCTGGCACCTGCCCTTGCGCTAGTTGCGCTGATTTTATAATTTTATCTTCCATCGGACTTAAAGTACTGATTCTAAATTCAAAATATCAATATGCTAATCAAATAAAATGTCCTGTTCGCAATATATAATCCAAATACATATTTCAATTAATCAAACACAATACGAAAGAAGGTTGTGAACTGATCTACTGCATTTCTCTTAAATTTATATTCATTTCTTTTTTTAAATTTTCAAACAGTTGAAAACCCTGCAGACTGCCCATGAACGTGAACTCGCAACTTGTCACGAAACTGTGCGTATTTTACAACAGCGTCTGAATGAACGTGACGAACAATTTGCCTTGCAAAAACGTCGTAAAGTGCCCGTTGACTACTACGCTTTGAAAGCCAAGGTATGTATGTATATAAATGTGTATATGAACATTTCAAATCACATGGACTAATGCCAAAACTTATTTCGAATTTACCTGTTTAATAACACTATGCAACAAGCAAAAAATCACTACATTTTTTTGAGGCGCTATGATCCCCTAATTACAAAAAGCATCAGTACTCCAGTTCTATGACAGTCTTTTCTTACATTTTATTACTTTTTTTAAATAAAAGATTTTTGGAGAGTTTGATGCAGACATCTAATATATGTATGTCATTTCAAAGGTATGGCGAGATTTAAACTGTTTAAGTATCGTTTTTTGGGTTCCATACTCATAAAGCGTCCGTCACAACGCTCATTCTCCATAACAGTAACAGCTAGCGACCTGAAATTCTCACAGAATATAAAGTTACTCACAGAATATAAGAACAATGGGGCGCCCCCAATTTGGAAAACTAGCTGTAACTTTTGAACCGTAAGAGGTAGACACTTGAAATTCCCACAGCGTTTCTAGTTACGTCGCCTCTGCGATGACAAATACCAAAAAAGCAAAAAGTTTAAATTTATATGGAGCCTAAAACGCAGATGGCCCCATACAGTGAGCCGTGTTTTCTTGAGAGAAGAATAAACAGCTCCGCCATAGCGAAGTATTTAGGAGTCATCCTCGATCAGAAACTGAAATGCAAACACCAACGTGGTAACAATTGGAAATTAGAAAGCAATTTCACTTGCTTTAAGAGCAAGAGCTTTAAGTGACATGACCATGGAATGCGCGAAACATTTCGACGCACGTAAACCGTGGTATTCAAAACAACAACTCTATTAGGTGATGTAGGCGAGGAAATAACAAAGCGGCTAGTTAAACTTATGTAGCAAGCCTGACTACTGGCACATCTAAACCGAATAGGGTTAGCGAGAGTAGAGAGGGTCAAGTTAAGTTAAAGTGAAGGTCATGTCAAGGTCAGTTCAAGGTAAAGGCCAAGTTCAAGGTCAATGTCAAGGTTAAGGTACACGTTGAGCATGTGGCAGGATAGTGAGCCATCTCATAAATACGGCCCCGCCATTTAGGGAGCGATACCTTACCTGACATAACCCAACTATGGGGCATATGCTGGTGGAAACTAAAAAACTTTGTGTACGACACCGAATTCTTAGAGCTTCGAGTCACAACTATTGTGGCTTAATCTACAGAGCGCACAACAATCCTACCACTGGCTTAAGTGTATATAAGGAAGACATGGACATAATCCTCCTATCAATACAGCCTATATTGAGCCAAATACGGGCGGGCAGTCTTTAGCTTAAAACCTAGCTGTAACTTTTGGACCATAAGACTCAGAAACTTTAAATTCTTCCCAATATGTCTTGTCTTGCTTGGCCTTTGCCACAAGTACTAAAACGTTAAAATTTAACTGGTATCCAAAACATTGGGGCACCGCTTAGTTTGAAATGTCAGAGATAGAGACTTAAAATTTGCTTGCGATCTGTAGTTGCTTGGCTTCTAAAACAAGAAATGACAAAAATAGCAAAAAAGTGAAATTTAAATGGTGCTTAATGCATGGAAGCACCTTTTTCTTTAAAATTTGGCTTTAACTTTCGAGCCGTAAGAAGTAGAGATCCTAAATGTTTACTGGGTATGAAGTTGCCTGGCCACTACAGCAGTGAATACTAAAACAACGAAAATGTAAAAACTATAGAGCGGCCTATTTGAGCGGGACAATTCGCCTTCTGAGTATAATGAGTTAAGCCGATTTTTTCGTAGAAAAGTTTGCAATTTTTGATTGTTGGAAGCTCACAAGGACAATAACGCATCAACAAAATGTGATGATTATAAATGGTAATACTATGTTCACATATGTATGCCTTTTTAATTGAAACACTATTCAGTTAATTGACAATATCTTTTTGGTGTTCATACATACATACTTAATATTGCTACGAAAATTAGAATTTGACAGGTGAAGAAATTATTGTTTACATTTGGTTATTTTGTAAAGGGTGTTTTTTCGATGTATAGAACTCTAAGTTGGCATTACTGTTCCAGATGGCTACCGATTTAACAGGTGTCAAGTGATCTATTCTCAGTTTGGTTTGGCAATATGTACATCATGAATAAACTCACGCATGAACAAGGCTTGCAAATAGTGCAATTTTATTTCGAAAATAATGGTTCTGTGCGGAATACGTATCGCGCACAATTTTTTTTTTAGCGATGAAGCGTACTTCTGGTTGAATGGCAACGTCAACAAACAAAACTGCCGCATTTGGAGTGAAGCTAATCCTCAAGTGCATGTCGAAACACCGTTACATCCACAAAAACTGACTGTTTGGTGAGCTTTATGGGCTGGTGGAATCATTGGTCCGTACTTCTTCAAAAACGATGATGGCCAGAAAGTTACAGTCTATGGTGATCGATATAGAGCCATGATTACTAACTTTTTCATTCCTGAATTGAATAACCATGATGTCCAGGAGATGTGATTTCAACAAGACTGCGCAACATGCTTGTGCCACAAACGCTTGACCATTTGGAAGACAACATTCGCTGTATTATTGCCGATATACTGCCAGAAATGTTGGAAAAAGTCATCGAAAATTGGAAGTCCAGATTGGACTACATCCGCGCCAGCCGTGGCGGTCATATGCCAGAAGTCATACATATTTAAAATATAATGCCACAAGATTATCTTTCGGATAAATAAAATTAATGTCAATCAAATAATCCATCGTTGTTTTATTGCAACTTAAAGTTGTATACATCGAAAAAAAACACCCCTTATCATAAAAAATTAAAAAAAAAAATTTGTTTTTTGTTTATTTATTTTGTTGACATTTGATTAGTAAAATTTTCACAAGGAGTGTTCAATATGTACTGTTATTGTAAAAGCTTGTTCATTTGGTACTGTTAATACAAATCTAACAGTGTTGCATTATAAATTTTACTCATTATTGAAACAATTATCTCTTAATTGCCAATAAGCTAATTGTAATTTTTATATGAAAATTTTGTCTCAATAATGGCTTTAATTGTTATAATTTGAATATTGCTGCATGTATGAACAGGATATTAAATTTTTTCTGTAAAAATTTGGTTTTTTTTTTTTTGTTTGTATATTTATTTTGTTGACTTTTGAACAAGGTGTGTTCAATAAGTACTGTTGTTGTAAAAGCTTGTTCATTTAGTACTGTTAATACAAATCTAACAGGGTTGCATTATAAATTTTATTCATTTTTAAAACAATTATCTCTTAGTTGCCAATAAGTTAATTGTAATTTTGATATGAAAATTTAGTCTCAACAATGGCCTTAATTGTTATAATTTGAATATTGCTGCATGTATGAACAGAGTATAAGAAAATATTTTTTTTTTCCATTTGTTGCGTAGTGTAATGGGCTTGTGCCACTCACCACTCGTATATAAAAACACATATGTACATACATACATATATACTACACATTATGTTTGTATTAAAAAGTTAATTCCATTGTGCGTACTTGCATTGTTTTCTATATGTTTCTCGGTAGCATTTTAATGAACATGAATAATGAATGACTTCGTCTTGTGTGCAATAAAAGTAGCAAATTTGTGTGATTTTAATTAATAAATTAAATGCTATTGCATCATTTTTGTTTGTACTCGAATGTTGTGTACGGTCGCAGCGTGTCGTCGTTATAATTTCTTTTATTGCTATTTACCAGTTGATGATACAATTTTCATTTGTTTAATGGTTTGTTTGAACATGGTTTTTATAAAGAAGAAGTTGACAAACAAAATAATATGCAGATGTATGAAAGTAAAATGAAATTATTGAATTCTGCAGGGCATGTGCGGAAACCAATAAAAAGAAACACACAGCGATTAACGATTATCTAAACATTGAATATAAATGAAGTGTGTGTGCTTTATAAATACAATAAAATACATACATACATATGTATCTTCTAAATTATGTAATAAAATGTTATTTAAATGTTTTTAATGGTTTAAAAAACTTCCATGCTGTATGAAAGTTGTCTGTTCAACTTTAACTTAATATTTTAACAGATTTTGTCTGCATGTACTTATTTACATACGTATTATTAGACTGGCCGAAATAAATTTTATTTCAATTTTAAATAAACTATCTAAAATAAAAGGAAAGAATAGCAAGATCTAACATATACATATAATAGGGAGCAGTATATATAATTTGATACATTAGATATGGCAAATTTAGTTTATAAAATCCCTTGTATGGGAAATGATCAGGAGAATTGTGATAAAGTATATATGGGGACTACAAAAAACTAAGGACTAGAATAGCAGAACACAGATCGGACCAAAAGTATAGACATATAAATGCACAGAAGACAGCATTATCTTCGCACTGCAGTAGATTGAATCATTATCTTCATTCTGAAAATGTTTCAGTGTTAAAAACAGAAAATACCTAGTTATAAGAAACGTTACATGCTAGAAATGTTAGAGATAATTAAAACACCTTAACACATAGGATGAACTTTAGAGTAGACACAGAAAATTTAGCGCAGACTTATAGATATTTAGTTAATAAAAGATTATGAACTTGAGTGTTTTTAATATTTATTATTATATTAAAATATTATCATTGTTAGTCTATGGGTAATGTTTGCTGTGTTAACTTAACGTTGCAATGCAACATGTTGGGAATGTTAACATAGCAAATGTTAGACATAGAATTAGTTTATTTCTACTTGTGTTATTTTTTACTGTTATTTATATTGTTTTTATTTTTCAATTTTTGAATTTTTATAAATCAAAAATATTTTCAACATTTTCAATTTAATTACAAATATTATCCTGAAGATGATAACAAACTGTTATCGAAATATTGAATAATATTGTTAATAAAAAATGTTTATATTAAAACGATCTGAAGCTATATAAATTAGTTTTTCAAATAAAAGGTTTGTTGTCAAAAATGTGGTCGTTGTATTTTTATCTCGATCTGTGGATAACTCTTGATGGGGCCCGCAGCGCCCCATACAATGGAAAAACATTTTAAGTTAAAAAAAATGTATATCCACAGGAATAGTAATTTTGGCAATACCCGCACAATGATGAGTGCAGCGTTGCCTTTGGAAAATTTCAAAAAGTGGCACAAGAGGGTATTTTTTGTCAATTAGCGAAAATAAATTTCTGAAGAAAAAAAATTTCGGAGCCTGTGAGCGACCTTAAACAAGTTTTGGTGCCAAAAAGTAGATGATATAATAAAATTGCGTTATTTAAGTGTCTAAATAGCTTCAGCAAGTTTTGGTGACAAAAAGTGGAGGTTATAGTAAAATATGACTAGTAAAAGGCAAAAAAAGGGAAAGCTTTCACAGATGCTGTGTATGTTGTCAAGATACAGCGGATACCGATTTCTCAAGCATTTCGAATTGATCGCGAGCTGAAACAACTCTTGGCTCCAAAACAGTAATGGTACAATAAAATAATCTTACTTAAAAGCAATTAATAAAAACATTTTACCTAGGTTTTTATATAGCCTAGATATTGCGAAACCCGATTTCTCAAGAAGTTGGACCTTAAACAAATTTGGTGAAAAATGCAGATGTTGTTATTTTATTATGATATATGTTGCCAGGGAATTGTTGCAATAATAATGTAATTCTACTGAAGAAAAAGCACAGAAAATTTTGATATCGTTTTGTATACGTCAGATCTAAAGGTCAGAAATGTTAATTGTGAGGGTTATTTAAGATTCGGCCTACCCGAATATAGCACTCTCATTTTTCCATTGCTTTTGATACAAATAAAACTTATTTATTCTATTAGATTTTCTCGTAAATTATTTAAACTACATATTTCTTATTGATTTTCTTAGGTTACCCTATTAATTTTTTCAGAAATTTATCCCATATTGATTTAATCAGGTTCCTAACGAGCTCGGCTGAAGCATTATTCTGTATTTTCCTAAATTTCTTTGACTGGTTTGATGCCTGAAAGCCCGCATTACAATCGTTAGGTTGTGGGTTCGAGTCCATCAAGAAAAAGCTATTTTAAAAAATCAATGTGAATATATAATAGCAGTTACAATGGTTCCTTACTGATTTTTTCGATGAGGTTTTCCTTAAATAAATTAGAATACCTTCTTCCTTCGTAAAAAAAGCAATAGAAATACCATGTCAACTTTGTTCTAATTTACGTTAGCTTTATGTTAGGTTAACTTTGTTCCAATTTATTAGGTCTTTATAAGGCACTGTTTTCTCTGTGCAGTGATAACTATTTTAATTACATATTTTCGAAAATATTTTATCTGTTTTCTCTTTTTAGGTTTCATCATTGGAAAGACGTCACACAGAACGAGAAGAACGATTACATATGCTGGTGGAGGCTCTCAGCAAAGGACGTCTCAATGGTGCTTTGGACGATCTCCTGGCCGATAACAACAATGAATGAAATCCGTTCGAAAATCAGCAATTAATACACTGCTAAAAAAAAAAAAATTTGAACTTTATTATTTTTAAATGCATATTTAAGATCAATGTACATATATACTAGTGATGTTGCAAATATTGATATTCGGCTTGACTAATATTCACATTCGTCAAATTCAATCGAATGTTTCACGAATATGCACAAGAACATAATATTGAACAACACATAAAACCATGTAAACAGTAAAAACAATCAACCCTATCATGAATAATTTTTCCCATTTCCCAAAAATGCGATCATGAATAACTTTTCCCGTAAAATGTCTTCCCATTCGAAATTTCCCCTTATCGTTAATGGATTTTTTAAAGAAATTTTCGCCATTTTTTGTGTTAATTTGTTCATTTTATTTTCTTTGGGGAACTAGAAAAAATGCAATGAATATATAAATTAGCTGAAAACTAGTTTTAGGTCTAAATCAATAAATAATGTGCAACATGACATGCTTCTCAATAGGGTGCAAAATAACCGACCCATTGCATGTGGTTTTGTGAAGGTTTCTGAAGATGTGGTGGCCGAATTTTGGTATTCGCTACAGAAGAACTAAAAAGTGCTGACCCTCCTATTAAAAAAGTTCATGAATGGAATTTTATCCATTCTGCGCAGAGACTTTTCTACAGCATCCAACACTTTAGAGGGCACCTCGCAAAAAGTGGATTGCGCCATTCCTACTTCGTAATCTCTTCCAACACTTTTTCGGTATACACCCTCTGCAAAAAACCGTAAGCATAAGCTTAGTTTTACGATGGGCGGAATACCAAATGATTTTCTTTTTGTTTCCGGCAGACAATCCTTCAAAATATTCAACAGGCATGAAAACGCCGACTTATTTACCCTTTTTACCTTTTAAACTACAAAATTCTGTTTATTAGTTATAAAACATAAATTAAATTACTTACCCACAAATTGTCAATAAATTTCCTTTGTATTTATATTTTCTTCTTCCCTATTGTACACTCACTACATACTGATAGCAAAAGAAACGTTCCCATAATATTCATGATAGCAAATTTCCCTACTTGGGAAATGAAAATTTTATGGGAATAAAAATTTCACATTTTACTCACGATAGGGGTGAATAATAAGACTAAAAGTCACAAAACAATATTTGTTATTATTTAGTATATTTAAGAACTGAAATAAGAGAACTTGGTTTTCAATATACATATATGTACATATGTATATACACAGGGTGCCACGTACCTTAACGACCAAACGAAAACTGGTGATAGGTCAAGTGGTGACTGCTCCCAGAAAAATTTAAAAAAAATTTATGTCGCGTAGTTTAAAAGGTATTGTCATATTGAAAAATAATCACCCTGTGATGATCACAAATGTTCAATTTAAAATTTATCTTTATCGTCAGTTATCCATTTTTTTATCTACATTTAAAAATTCGGACTGTAATTTCCGTATTCGCAAAGAAAGTCTTAAATTTTGCTATTCTTTATACAGTATTTTTCGGTTAATTGCACATCAAAATTTGCACAATTTTTTGTTGAATTAACCGGGGAACCAATTAGCCGATACCAGTTTAATTGAATAATTCGTTCAATTACAAGAACCCTATTTAATTGAACAGTTTGTTCAACTACAGAAATCACGCATAATATGAACTATGTACTAATGAATTAAAAGAAATCGCATATGTGCACTTTAAGTTTTTCAAAATAATTTTTTTTTACCTTAAACGAAAAATAAAATGCAGGTAACAGCAAAAAATGTACATATATGAGTATAGTAGAGATGCCACCCAGTGTTTTTCACAAATGATGTCAAATATGTATGTGCAAAAATGCCAGATTATTTTTCAATGCAATTAACCGGGTAAAAGTAAGAGGAAATTTATTTTTGATGACATGAATTTTGAACGAATTAAGCGGGAAAATCAATTAACCGAGTTCAATTATCCGAGGAAATTCACATGGTGTTCGTATGCAATATTTTTTTTGCCCGATCATGTGGTTCATTTAAGCGTGGAAACCAATTAACCGTAGGGTCAATTAACCGAAAAATACTGTACTCAAAACAACCCCCAACTTTAACTAGCAGTATTGAATAAAAATTTCACTAGGTACTTTCGGCAATTTGTCCAAAATTCACAAATGTATAACGTTTGCTGCAGCTTGTACTTCAAGCAGCGAAAAAAATTTTTGGCAAGAAGCATAATTTTTTTTGTTTTGTTTCAATACTACAATTATATGAGTTACAAATTTAAATATTCTGTACTTGTGTAAGTTTTACTACAAACACCCTGGAGGAATTAATTGAGTTAACCAAGCTAATGAGTAACTCTTGGCTAACTCATTTATAACCAGCTTATAACTAACCGCAAACTGATGTCATATTTGGAAAAAAATACAGTGTTGTAATATGTTTTTTTTAAGTGTAAAATTTCTCCATAGTCTCTGCTTAAATAGCTGGATTGTCGTCATAGTATTATTGGCATTTTTTAACTGCTAATAATGCGAAACGGATATATTGATCACATTTAAAATAAACTTTTTTCTGAAAATGAAAGCTTTTTATCAAAATATGTCATTTTCATGACTACGCGAATGAATTTACATAACAAGACGCAAAATGTATGGCATTGCCAGAGTGGAGGATAAAATACTGACAGGTTTAATTATTTGCTATACAACGCTTACGAAAACAAACTTTGACTAAACATTAACTAGGCTTCAATCGTTGTTTAGCTAAACAGTTGTTAATTAATTGAATAAAATTTTGAACTAGACTGTTAGTGAGTAAATATACACATATTATTTAGTAAATCTTAGGTGGATCTCACAGTAATTTGCAGGCTGTTATAGCAAATACAAAATAATTTTTGAGTATCCAAAAAACTTTTACTTCTTGATGCTTTATTTGTTTGAAATTTTTAAATTACCATTAATCCCATGAAAATAATAGAATTAGTAGCAACGTTTTAACGTTCTTTTAAGCTTTTTCGAGTCTACTGATAAGTTGAGTGGCGTCAACGTAATGCTAGCGGCATATAAGCCGCTGAGAAAGATAGAATATAATTAAAAAGGTATATTTGGAGCCAAAATAATGGAAACAAACGCGTCTAAAAATCCAGTAGTTATCTTAATTATTTCCAATTAAATTTAGAATGTGACATGACATTGAATTTCAGATTGTATATCCGTATTCACCGCAAAATTAACACAGATTTTCATATTGGTATTCATATTTCCGCATATTAAAACTTTATTTTCGCAACATCACTAAAACATACGCATAAAAATGTATCTTTTAAGGTAAAACAGAGTTATCCATTAAGATTTTTAGCAACAAGCTCAGCTTTTAACAGCAGTGTAAAATTTAAAAGAAAAAGAATTCATCCGAAAATTTGCTGACACATTTTTTTTTTAATATTATATTTAAATTTTATATTAAAAGATAAATAAGTAAAAATAACCAAACATTTTCAAATTGAACCCAAACGTAATGAGAAGTAACCAATTTGCAATGTGAAAGAACTTTAAGCAGTATTATGAAAGGGAATTTTGAAATTAAAGAAAAAAGTATTTTTAAATGTTAATAGAATTAATAACAGAGTCAATTTACAAAAATTGCTAGTTATAATTAGAGAAACAAAACCGTTCAGTTTCCTTCCAAAGATTTTAAATGAAAAACATAAATTAAGTATTTGAAAATACAAGTAAAAAATAAAAAAAATGTGTGTATTTGTTTGGGTCAAAATAGTAAACGATATTGTGCCATCAATTATTCGATCAGTTTCGGCATGAGGAAAAAACTTCCAATGCTACATATCAAAAGCAATAATTTTCCATTTTTCCGAATTTCAATATTTGTATGGAAGTCTGCCGATGGAGGCATGCTACGGGGTAAGTGTATTTCTGCTGGCACCCTGGGATAGTCATGTGACCGACCGGCCCACTTGGTTCCTAGAATGTCCCGTTGTACTATCCGAAGAAACTACTTCTATTGGCTCTGCCCTGAACCAGCCAGATGAACGCATGAAAGACTCCCCCACAGCCGTAACCAGATATCCCAATAATGACTTTTGTAAAATGGCCATATCATTTGTTTGGGGCCCAGCTAGAAGTGAGAAGTACAGGAAATCGTGGCAACATGAGTGTATGAGACCAAAAACAAACATAAACAATGACAATAAAAGAAATGCGGTCGGGGGACCCCCGTTAGGAACGAAGTTCCTTACGTTTTTTGTTTTTCATCTTTAAATGTAATACAAGGTGAAATTTTAACAATGTTTTATTTATTATGAATACCGATGTGTATGTTTTTGAAATTTTAAATTTAACACCGGTATTCATAAAAAATATAGTGTTGCTCAAATACATTTTAGAACAAATTTGATATGAAAAATTTGTTCTAAAATGTATTTTAAAAATTCTTTAAATTTTTGGAACGTTTTTTAACTAATTAATATTTATTGGTAGGTGTCTCCACTGCTGTCAGCGCAGACACCGCCCATCATCCACAATTGCTTGTCGACAGTACACCAATACATATAAACAGCTCACACGCTTTCGTGACGATTCCTACTAATTTCCACTACCAGCAAGCCGCGTTAAGGAACTTCGTTCCAAAATAGTGTTGTAAAGTGTTTGGAAAAATATTGGTTTTGTTGTCATTTTTACAAGTATAAAAAGTAGAAAACATGAATGAAAAGCTTTGAGAACTAAGTTTTAAACATATTCCATGTACAGCTAGTGATGTACTCAATGCAAATAAAATATTAAACACAAATAATTATTATTTGTTTGCTTGCAAAGTTGTTTTGTTTGCATTAGATTTGCACTGAATTTTTCGAACCAAAAATCACATGTAAACAAATGCAGAGTCTACCAACAGAGAAAGCTATATAAATATTTTCATGTTTGCTGTCCTTAACTGGATGCTCGAGCACCGCAAGCCTGCCACTTTCATGAAATTTGACAGAAAATTGGTAACTTTTGTAGTCCGGCAGAGCTGGTGACCCTTCTGGTAGTATTCTGTGGACTCCACCCTGTTCAATCCGCATTGCGACACATCTGCCAGTCCATGTACTACCGGTCTGCCCAAGTAATTTGCTATTTTGTTAGAGAGAGCCGGACATCAGCAGAGGAAGTGTTCGACATTCTCCTCCCCTTCATATCTGCAGCCTCAGCAGAAGTCATTGTACGGAAGATTTAGTCTCCTCATGTATTCTTCATGTACTCTCATGTGACAGTGTCCTGTCAGAACAGCCACTAGGGTGTGTTGCCTTTGTCTCGGAAAATCCAACAAAGCCAAATCCCCCTTTTAATTATAGCTACATATATTAGCTGTTTACAACTACTGAGGGAAACACCGACGAATCCGTCCTCCTGTTGCAAGCGGCTCACACATCTCGCCAGTTCATCCTCTATTGCATTTCCGGACACACCGTTGTGTCCATATACCCAGAGAAGCTCCAGGTCTGAATGTCTCGTTATCTCATTTAGAGGTATCCGGCATTCGCGAACCAACCTAGATGTTGTGTAAACCCTTCAGTGCAGATTATGATATGCTCCACGTCTATTCTATAGTACCTCATCCAGTTTACCAGGACTGAATGACGATACACTCATCACGTAGCTTAAAACCGATCGTCCGATTTTGTTCATTTGATGTTGTATTTTTTGAAAAGTGATTACGGTTTACAACTGTTGCAGCAAAGGTTGTCAAAAACTTACGACACCTAATTACGTGTTGTTTTGTTGATGTTACAAGTTAAATGACAAAAAAATTATAAAGTTTGCAAGTGACCATATGCAATATGTTTTGCAAAAATATAAAAAAACAGTTAATTATTAAAATGTATTAACAAAATACAAATCAAAATGCATCTCTACATATAATTTCCGATTTTTTCATTTCAAAACAGTTTTATTTTGTATTTGGTAGTTGTAATGGATTTAAACTGCATTGTAGGTACAATTTTTTTGGTCCTTTCATTATCATAACGAAATTAAACATCGAAATTAAAATAAAATTGTATGGCTTTCTTTATATTTTTCTAACAAAAAAGTTTTTCTGTAAATTTTAATTTTTGTTATTGAACTTCTGTGTTGTAATACATTTATATTAAATTACTTTTTCAGGCTCAAGTTCAACCCTTGGGTTTTCACTACTTTTTAATCAATATCAATTAAGTAAAGAAAAGTAAAATTTATTTGCTAGGTGGACAACCGGCTGTTTCTGGGTAGCAAACACCCTTCATCAGCACCCTATGAACTTTGGACGTGTCAAATTTCACAATTTTGGCACAGCCGCTTTAACCACTCGGCAACCAAAGCTCACGCAATTCTACTTTCTGTTTGTATACTTAATTAACATTAAAAAAAAAAAGTTTTTCATAGGGACAGTTAAAAACAGATTTTCAGTGAATGAATCGTGCTATTGAGTAGGATAGTGTATCACGGCCTTTACGAAACAAATCTATATATACTCTGTTGGTAAAGGGTTTAAAAAATTTTAAAAAATATGCAGCTTTGACTCATGGTCCAATTATCAGGTCAATGCATCTCTTCACATGACTTGGTGTGTTTTCATTGTGAAACTGTCAAAAGCTGTACGCGGTATTTACGGTATTCAAACGGTCTCATATTGTGTCATAATGTCAGAAAGTACTAACAAACTGGCTATTATTTTAGTTTTTTCACTTATTTTTGGCATTTTGACATAAATATTTAAATTGCTTTCCTTTTCTTTAACAGCTGATTCATATTTGATATAGCACACTACTTTATGACAGGCTGCTCACAGCAGTCATATATTTTCGTGCTATTATTTTAAGAATTCTGACTTTAGGACGACCCTTTGAATACCGTAATTGTGGTTGTTGTAGGTTTGACAGTCTCACCACTATTATTACAAAAACAAAATACCAGCACAACACAATAAATACAAAATACATGAAAGTTGTGTATTTAAAATACAAAATACAAATACTTTTTCCCCACGTATTTAAAATACAAAATACTGCATTCCAAAAGCATGTATTTGAAATACAAAATACAGTGTAACAAAAATATGTATTTAAAATACAAAATACTTTTAATCAAAAAAGTTTTTATTTCCATTCATAAACACCGGCTTTTCAAATATGGTATCAGACAAACATCCTCTTGAAGGCGAATGACTAAAAGCAGCCATCGAAAAAACCTAATGATTTATATGTGTGTGAAAATAAATTTCGAAATTTATAACCCTGGATACAAACCTATTTTTGTTAACAGAGCTCTGTTAACGTGTTAACATTTGGGTTTCTTAGAGTGAAACAATGTGTGTGAAGATAAATTTCGAAATTTATAACCCTGGATACAAACCTATTTTTGTTAACAGAGCTCTGTTAACGTGTTAACATTTGGGTTTCTTAGAGTGAAACAATGTGTGTGAAGATAAATTTCGAAATTTATAACCCTGGATACAAACCTATTTTTGTTAACAGAGCTCTGTTAACGTGTTAACATTTGGGTTTCTTAGAGTGAAACATTGGAAGGCGTGTTCCAAATGGATTTTCTATCACCACCTTGGACGTCTGAATCCAATGCACAGTGGGCCTAACATAATATTAAATAAACTTTAAAAACAAATCAAAATTATTGTTGCAAGCAGTCTAAACCTACGATTTTTTCAACATAACAAAATTGATAATTTTCACAGAAAAATCTTAATTCTTGGAAAAATGGAAGAAGATGGTCGGACAAAAATTGGTGGATTTAGTGCACATTAGGTCACTTTAAGTAAATTAATACCCAGAATCCTTCACAGTGCTCGAAAAATTAAGAAATTTCATTAACAGTGAAATTTCACATTTTGAATTTCTCTGAAGGATGGAACTCCAGGAAAATGGAAGAAGATGGGCGGACCAAAATTGGTGCATTTAGTGCACATTAGGCCACTTTAAGTAAATTAATACCCAGAATCCTTCACAGTGCTCGAAAAATTAAGAAATTTCATTAACAGTGAAATTTCACATTTTGAATTTCTCTGGAGGATGAAATTCCAGGAAAATGGAAGAAGATGGGCGGACCAAAATTGGTGCATTTAGTGCACATTAGGCCACTTTAAGTAAATTAATACCCAGAATCCTTCACAGTGCTCGAAAAATTAAGAAATTTCATTAACAGTGAAATTTCACATTTTAAATTTTTCTGGAGGATGAAATTCCAGGAAAATGGAAGAAGATGGGCGAACAAAAATTGGTGGATTTAGTGCACATTAGGTCACTTTAAGTAAATGAATAGCCACAACCCCTCACAGAGCTCGAAAAATTAAGAAATTTCATTAACAGTGAAATTTCACATTTTGAATTTCTCTGAAGGATGGAACTCCAGGAAAATGGAAGAAGATGGGTGGACCAAAATTGGTGGATTTAGTGCGCATTAGGCCACTTTAAGTAAATTAATACCCAGAATCCTTCACAGTGCTCGAAAAATTAAGAAATTTCATTAGCAGTGAAATTTCACATTTTAAATTTTTCTGGAGGATGAAATTCCAGGAAAATGGAAGAAGATGGGCGAAAGTGAAAAATTAAGAAATTTCATCAAGGCTATATGCTTTCTTTATAAATGAAAAAATAATAGTAGAAATATCAAGGTTTCTTTAATGTTATAAAATTTTATTGTTTTTTTAACAAAATTAAATTTTTTCATTTTCAACTTTTAGTTTGTTTTTATTCATTTTATTTAACAGTGAAATTTCACATTTTGAATTTAAATATGATTAACATAATAATAACTAGTGTCAAAGCTCTTTTTTTAAACTTTATGTTAACAATGTTGAGTCCGTTATTTTTTAGTATTTTGAGTCATTTTTATTTTGACTATCCCTTGGCAGCGGAAAAAGCTTTTTCAAACTTTCTGTTAATAATGTTGAGTCTGTTGATTTTCAGTATTTTGAGTCATTTTTATTTTGCCTATCCCTTGTCAACGGTAAATGTGCTAAGAGAAATAAATTGATCTTGCTTGGAGACAAAGTACTGAGTGCACAAGTGTGTGTAAATATGCCTTGGGTAAGAAAAGGAAATATAGATTCCATGAAGGTGAAATAAGAATGACGATATATGGCTGTGTGTGCTTTACTTGCGCTAAGCGAAGTGACCAGCACTGCTTTCTGTATTTAGAGATTAAATATGTTCCTAGATATATGCTTATTTGTTATAGTTTAGTATTTAAGTCAAGATAAGAAAGAATAACTAACCTTTAAAAAGAATTTTAATGCTATAATAGATAATTGAAGCTTTTCGTTTTTTTCAATAGGAAGACTTTTATTTTACATAAATAGTTCCTTACGGCTACAAATATTAATTAATAATGAAAACGGATATGATAACGTTGGCTACGATTGCTTGCCTTTTTTTTTAATACATGGTTGCCAACACCAAGTTCTAGTTTCTAGTACGGTGCTGCCAGGTCGCAGCATATGGCTGTTGCCCGACATAAATCACTACAATTTCGGCCGACCTGACAACACAATCGACCTCGATTGTCAAATATTATCATCTGCTAACTTATCATCTAAACCTTCATCATCTACAAATCCGTAATCAGTACATTCAATTCCATCGGTGTTGCCTTCAGGATTTATTGACATATTATCTACATTGTTCTTAACATCCATCCATTTCCTCAACCGAGTCGAATCAACTATACCCACGTATGGCATCTGAGTAACCTGATAGTTTTCTACGTCCGAAATTTGATATCGATCATTACCCAACTGCTTCCGAATTACGTATGGTCCTCTATATTTTGGTACAAATTTCTTATTTCTTCCAACGGTGGTATCAACATTCTCCAACACCACCAAATCCCCTATTTCAAATAAGCGGGCAGGTCTATGATGCCGATCAAAATACATTGAGTTGTACAATTGAGACCTCTTTATATTTAATGCCGCTTCATTCCTTATATCATCTAAACTACTTTCGTTCTTAGAGTACTTTTCCTGCAAGTATTCCGTCAGTTCATCTATCAGTTCACCCTTCTGTTCAACGCCAAACAGTACCCTACTCGGTGACTGTTTCGTAGTACACTGAATTGTGTTGTTAATCGCGAATTCTACTTTCCTCAATTTATCAGTCCAATCAGCATGTTCTAGTGGCTCCGAAAGTTTAGCCAACATGGCCTTAATGTCCCTATTTACCCGCTCCACCTGCCCATTCGACTGTGGGGATGCTACCGAAACTTTAACATGCACAATATTTCTTTCATTCACAAATCTTGCGAACTCACTCGATGTGAAGCATGTCCCCCTATCACTAATTATTCGCCTTGGCCGGCTGTAATATTCAAAGTATTTTTGCAAGGCACAGCATGCCTCCTTGGTGCCAGGGGAGTTTACAGCATACAGCTTCGTGAATTTGGTGAACGCATCTACCACTACTAGTATGTGTTTTCGTTTAGACCTAACTGAAGGTAGAGGGCCAAAATGGTCAATATGTAGGGTGTCAAAAGGTATGGGTTTCTTTTCAATGCTGTGTAGATTTCTTTCATTCTTCCCCCGCGGCGCCGAGTAATAAATACACTTTAAACAATTCCTAATGAATCGCCCTAGTTTATCCCTCATATTTGGGAACCAGTAGTATCTCTGGATACGACCGATGCATTTCTCTATCCCTACATGTCCATACTTCTCATGAATCATTCGCATTATACTGTCTTCCATTGCCGCAGGCACATACAATTGTCTCTGTCCTTGTGTTCCACCACGAAACACTAGCCCGTTATCCAATTCATAACCTTCAATATCTTCCATTTCTAGCCTTCTACGAATGTTCTGAATCGATTCATCTGCAGATTGAGCAATCTGTATGTTTGTATCTACATCATTCGGCTCAATAGCAGCCAGCAAGGGTGCACGGCTCAACGCATCCACATGAGTCATCAGTTCGCCCCTCCGGTGTCGAATGGTATAATCGTAGTTTTCTAGCTCCAGCGCCCACCGTGCTATCCTTGGGTTAATCAATTTTTTACCCAATGTCAACGCGAGCGAGTTACAATCAGTTACAATCATGAATTTCATACCTTCCAGGTATATACGGAATCTCCTAAGGGCGTATATTATTGCCAGTGTCTCCAACTCAAAGCTGTGGTACTTGGTCTCTGCCGGAGAAGTGCACTTAGAATAATAGGCCACTGGGTGGAATTTACCATCGGACTGTTTTTGCAACAGAACTGCACCATACCCCTTAATGCTGGCGTCCGTATGCAATTCGGTCTCCCGTACAGGATCATAGACCGCCAATACCGGAGAATTAATCAACCTGTCTTTCAAAGTCAAAAACGCCTCCTTACACTCGTCGGTCCAATTAAATTCCCTGTTCCTTAAATTAGTCAAAGGTCTCGCTATCCTTGAGAAGTTGTATACAAATCGGCGGAAAAAAGAAAAAAGCCCTAAACATTTTTCCAGTTCATTACTGTCAGATGGCATCGGATAATTTTCAATCGTTTTGATATGGTCATTGTTTGGCCGTATGCCTTCTGCATTCACCCTATAGCCCAGATAGTCCAGTTCACTATATGCAAACTTACATTTTCCCAAATTTAATCTCAACCCAGCATCTCTTAATACTCGCAATACATTTCCTAAGATGGTTAAGTGTTCCTCAAATGTCTCCGTCGCAATACTAATGTCATCTAAGTAGACCACGATTTTTCCTTCGTCTATAAATTTCCTCAAAACCCTGTTAATAAAACGTTGAAACACTGACCCTGAATTCTTAAGGCCAAATGGCATGTAACAGTATTCAAACTGACCTATAGGAGTGACAAATGCCGTATATTGAATCGAGTCTCTATGCATCGGCACTTGATGAAAGCTATTCTCCAAATCCAAAACAGAGAAAAATTTCTTGTTCCCCATGTAATCCAAACAATCCTCAATGACGGGAAGTGGATAATTATCTTTCAGAGTTATCCTGTTCAGTGCGCGGTAATCAACACACATTCTGAGGTCACCGTTTTTTTTTCTCACCAACACTATGGGTGATGCATAAGGAGACTCACTTGGCCGGATTATCCCCTCCTCCAACAATTCAGCGAGTCTCAATTTTACCTCACACCGTTCACGATACGATAGTCGCCTGGGGGCACTGTATATGGGAGTATCGTTTGTCAATCTAATTTCCATGAAATAGTCCTCCGGCTTCAACGTGCCGCTCATTGTTCCTAAATAGTTGGTATCTATTACAGTCCTGAGTCTATATGCCCCAACCGAGTCAATTCTCCCATCCACGTCAATATCCTCTGAGGTTCCAATTGCCCAAACTCTCTGCATCGACTCCGCACACTCTTCATTTTCATAAACTATATCCAAAATGGATACGTCAGGGGTCTCCGTTCCGGAAGCAATTGCGTTCAAATCCCTCACATCCCTTACACCTCCCAGACCATCATACGTATCATACCCTATCCTAAACGGTAAATTAACAAATAAATCATTGCTAGCCCTGCTGGATGGAACCCCTTCTTGTCCCTGAGACCCCCTATATAAATCAAAAGTCATAAGCGCACTAATAGTATTTTTATCTGGCATTTTATTTTGTGAATTTAAATGCAACAGCTCGTCTTTCTCAAATTTAATGCCTTTCTCTTTAATTCTACATAAATGAATGTTCAATTTCTGCATGATGTCACGTCCTATCAGCAGCGGCACCACAGTCTCCTCATCTGGCAGAATAAAAATTTTATGAGTCACCCTCCTACCTCTAAATATAATCTTGCATTCAACACGACCGTATATACTTATCCTGTGGTTACCGATGCCCCGATATGACGTCACTATCTTTCTATTTGCTGTAAAGAATGGTATTAATGAACGACGTATGCAGCTAATAGGGCTGCCCGTGTCAAATAGAGAAAGACAGTTTAGTACCTTAGTGCGCTTAAGCTTATGAATGAAGGCAACACCTACCATTTGATGGACATCTAAGGACTCGTCCTCCATCACGGCAGCAACAGAATTTTTCTTCCTCGGGCAGTTATGATGATAATGGCCAACCTCAGCGCAAATGAAGCAAGAATTTGGAGGCCGCTTTGGCTTTGGGCATTGACTCTGAAAGTGCCCAAAGTTGGAACAGTTAAAGCATCTGATCTCTGCATCCGGTTTCTTAATAGCACCAGTCATCATGTTGGGCATCTTTGCCTTACTGGTAATGGCCGTATTCACTGGTTTTGTGGCTATGGTTCGGATCTGTTGACGTCGGTGTTCATATCGGTCCAGCCTTTTAACGAGCTCATCAATAGTGTCGGCGCCGTAAAGGAACGCAATGGCATTACTAGTATCTGAAATCCCGTCCACAACAAAATCCACCAGCTCACGTTCGTCTATGTCGGTCTGAGCAGCAATAGACTGCATTGAAATGACATAACTCAAACAAGACTCGCCTGGTTTCAAGGTACGCAGGCGTAGCTGGCGATAAACATCCTGACGAGATACAGTACGCTTAAACATCACAACTAGTTTCTCCTTCAGCTCCGCGTATACAAGCACCCCCAAATTATTTGCATACCTCTTTGCCGTTCCCTCCAAGCGACGCCGGACGCCCACACATTTTTCCTTATCGGAATATTCGCACAATTCCACATAGTCCTCAAACTGCATAAACCATTTAGCGATATCATAGTAATCATCTCCGCTAAATGTTGGTACTGCTGCATCTAACTCTGCCAAATCTATGTGGCGGATATGATGTTGCCCCTTTTCCTGCAATAAATTTATTTGATTTTGCAGTTGCAAGAGTTCCATCTTCATTCTCAAGTTCTTGACCTCCTCTTCTAGGGACAAGTTGGACCTCAGGCCTGCCACTGGTTGGATAGCTTCCAAGGCATTTCCAAAATGCATTGATTCGTTAGCGTCAGTAAAATATTCTTGAGCATTTGGGCGAGCAGCAGGTAGCAAGCTCCTTTTTTGTTTACTTAATACTCGGGCATCAATAACAGCAGGAATAGCAGAGACCTCAGAAACATCATCAACTATGTTTACATCAGCATCACTAAAATTAGTCTTTGTTATGGTACTGGCAATCACTTTAGATACGACGAGCACATTGTCGGCGGCAAAATTTTCTTCAGCGGCCACGTCGTCGTCAAAGCCCTCGGTCTCGTCGTCTGTACCAGAAATTTTATTTTCAGCTTCATTTTGTTTTGAAAATTTTCCTTGTTTTTGACGTAAACTATCATGCAACGTGCGAATTTGGGCAATAGAAGCTGAATCAGGTACCTCGATTGCGGCTGCGGCGAGTTCTGCCAACATTTCTTGACGATTTGGACGACGCCCCATTATATCATCCATTTCAATTATTTTCGTAGTTCAACTCGTAAGCTTCTGTTGTTTTTTGTTCTTTGTGCATCCGGTGTACCCCACACCTGATTTTTATAATAGATAATTGAAGCTTTTCGTTTTTTTCAATAGGAAGACTTTTATTTTACATAAATAGTTCCTTACGGCTACAAATATTAATTAATAATGAAAACGGATATGATAACGTTGGCTACGATTGCTTGCCTTTTTTTTTAATACATGGTTGCCAACACCAAGTTCTAGTTTCTAGTACGGTGCTGCCAGGTCGCAGCATATGGCTGTTGCCCGACATAAATCACTACAATGCAAAACTAAATTTAAGAAAAAATATAATAAAACAAACCTATTAAGAAATTCATGAGCTGTATTTATACTAGATGAGAAATCGCATTCGTATATGGTCACACCTTATAATCGACATTACCTCTGGTTAGGATTTTCAGATTTATTTTGATGCTATCGCCAAATTTAACATTGAAAATCGCCAAAACGTACTATTTAGCTGCTGTCAAAAATATATATTTATTCTAATTCATAGTCAATATTAAATTTTGTTTCGTAGAAAAATGTAATGTGAATTTTCGGCAATTCGAGAAGTGATTTGTAAAGACATCGTTATTGAAAAATAACTAATTTATTTCGTAATTTCTATAAAAAAAAGTTTAAACAGTAGAGGAGCCGATTATAAAAATGATAGCTTGATATTTTTGGAGAAACCAAAAATAGGTATATGCACACGTACCTCTAACGCCACGTTCGGCTGTAAATTGGGACATCTGAAAACCCTACCAGCGGAAAGCATTAGAAATACTAACGTTGGATCAACTTTAAATATGCTCAAAAAACTAATTATTTGTAACAGTTAATTTAAAAAAAAAAATGAGTTTTAAAGTTTTCAGTTTAAGTCAAAACTGAAAGAAGTATTACTTGGTCTTCATTTACAATTTGTGTCCGGTGCATAAGTTGCAAATAGTCCGTGGCGAAAGTGATTGTTATCTTTAGTAGTGTGTTTGAAATAAAACTTTGAAATGAAAAAAAAAGATCAGATTTTAATTTTAGTTGCAAAAATTATATTTTTGAACTTAAAAGAATCAAAAAATATTTCTGCTGATGATTTAAAAAAATGGAAATGCAATGATTTGTTCTGCAGTTTTTTTGAAAATTTAAATAAGGTGATGATTCCGTTTGGAAATAAAGTGTATCCGAATTACAATCAGAAAAAACGGTTTTATACTATAAGTATTATTAACAGGGCTCGAACTTTCATGCAGCAAAAACTAAATGAAAAAATAAGAAAAAAAAAAATATGTATTTTTTAACGACACATACAGAATTCATATAATTGAACTTAAAAATTGATTCCAACAAAAATTATTTCATTTCTTGCTAAAGTGTCTATTTTAATGAATGAATTGCAGTTTTATTTCTGTTCAGCTTAAAAATAAGGGAAAAAGCTTAGAAAACTTTAAACTAAAAATGATATTTAAACAGTTCAAAGCTACTATAGTTTCAAATTCTGGAGCATTGGAGCAATAAAATCCAATCAATAACAAGTAAGAGTGCTATATTCGGCTGGGCCGAATCTTAAATACCCTTCACAATGGTACATACATTCCGATTGATTTTTGGTGCGAAAAGTTGTTTTATTTGGCTTTTAAATGGGCCGATTTTTTCTGAATTTCAATATCAGATCCACTACCGGGATTTAACACAGGCTGCAAAACTTTTATTTAAATAATTCCTAATAAGTATGCTCAAGTTCAACCACTGGGTGACACCAATTCTTTTTAATATCAATGAAATAAAGAAAAGCAAAATGTATTTCTTAATTATTTATCAGTTAACTTTATAGTAAAATTTATTTAACAAAAAATTGCATATAATTGCATTATTTTTGAATTATAATGCTAAACATTGCCATTAAGTGTGATTTGCTTTTCAATTTACTTACGTACATATGTGGGTACATGCATACGTATGTATGTATCTATAATAGAAAACTCTAAAATAAATTCTTTATTATTGAATATTTTCAGTGTGTTCCATAAAACAATGATTATATACATACATATATACATACATACATATTTACATTGCTTGCTTTTACAAAATTATTTTTTTCTTGTGCACGTTGTTGATGATCTATTGCGTATCATCATACACATGTGTGTGTGTATGTACATATGTAAGTACGTAGGGAAACGCAAAATGATTTTTTGTGTGAATGAATTTGAAGACGCAATTGTTTAAAAGAATTTCATTGCGTACCCTTTTTTCAACAATTCTTTATATCACTTTCATTTTCAAGCTCGTGTATATATACATACATACACATTTTTACACCAAAGCAAAAAAATTGTTTATGCTAACATACTTGCATGCATACATACATATGTAGATACATACATACCTACATACATACAAACGTATCTACATACATACATACATACATACATACATACATACATACATACATACATACATACATACATACATACATACATACATACATACATACATACATACATACATACATTCATACATGATCGCAAATATTATATACATATGTATATAATATTATATACATATGTATGTACCATTATGATCGATTTTTGGTACCAAAAGTTGGGTGCATATGGGCCGATGTCCAAAAATTTTCTAATTTTGCCCCTAAACAGCCTGTATGTACCATTCCGACAAATATTTAGTGCAAAAAACTGTTTCGTTTAGCTTCCAGGCCCGACTTCTTGAGATATCGGGAGGCGCTATATCTCGAGTGTATATGGGCCGATGTGGAAAAATTTTCCACTTTTGCCTCTAAATAGCCTATATATACCATTTTGATTGATCTTCGGTGCCAAAAGTTGTCTTATTTGGCTTATAAAGCCGATTTCTTTAAAAATCGGGAGACGCTATATCTCGGATATATATGGGCCGATTTCAAAAATTCCTTCATTTTTAGGATTTAATGGGCACTAAAAATGATATGGTTTAGTTTTTAAGAAAAAATTTTTTTTCAATAATCTGAATACAAAAATTACACAAAATATCCCTCAAAACCCGGTTTTTTGAATATATCTCGGCTATCCGTGGACCTATCTTACTGAATTTCAATAGCAGACCCACTACCGGGGTTTCACACGTTTTAGCGAAAGAATGAGGTTTCTATCTCAAACCGTTTTCTCAGAAACGGTATTTCAACGACTACAGACGGACAGACGGACCGACGGACAGACGGACAGACGGACATCGCTCAATCGTAATCGCTATTGATGCTGATCCAGAATATATATACTTTATGGGGTCTTAGATGGATATTTCAATGCGTTACAAACGGAATCACAAACTTATATATACCCTTACACATTTATGTGAAGGGTATAAAAATAAGAAAAAAAATATGTATTTTTTAACGACACATACAGAATTCATATAATTGAACTTAAAAATTGATTCCAACAAAAATTATTTCATTTCTTGTTAAAGTGTCTATTTTAATGAATGAATTGCAGTTTTATTTCTGTTCAGCTTAAAAATAAGGAAAAAAGCTTAGAAAACTTTAAACTAAAAATGATATTTAAACAGTTCAAAGCTACTATAGTTTCAAATTCTGGAGCATTGGAGCAATAAAATCCAATCAATAAAAACCATAACACATCAGAACAATGTAGTGGGTGCAATAGTTATTTTGACTGTTACCTAGTGTAATTAGCAAATACATATATATTGATTACCAAAAACAGAACATGCATTTGCATTAAAGTCCGAGCCCTGATTATTAAGTTGTTATTGAAAGCAAAAACCAACAAAACATGTCGATTCCTAAAATTCCTCGATTTTTGCTTTCGTTTAATAGAACACAAGTAATATATCTGCACAAGATTTATTGTGCGATCTCCAGAAAGCTTCCGAAGACTTCCATTTTTATATGAAGAAACAGTCCGAGTTATAGATGTTAATGTTGAAAGGCGATATGGTAAATATAGTATTTCACATTTTTAGTTTAATTGCTTTAAACTATTACTTTTTAGTCGAAAATGTTTCAATTAACGATGGTACCTTGGGGTTTACAAATGAGCTAAATATAGAACCTAAGCCTGTTGACGGTAAGATCACCCGATCGCGAAACGTTTTATATTTTTAATTTTAAATTTCATTATTAGATCATTTAAATCCTGACCATTGTGCGGTCAGTCATGATGCAAAAGTTCATACCTATGAGAAAAGCAAAAAAAATGATAGCGTTCAGGCACTAGTGGAAGTTAATAATATTTCTGAAGCAACCGATGAAGAAAACAGTATTCTCATCGATATTGATCGTCCATCGAACGAACTAAATTTTGACCTGATTGAGTCAATTGTATTTGGTAAATCTTCATTTTTAGATACAACAAGTTTTGGCAATCAAGTACAATTGTGTTCTACAAAAAATTCCAATAAGTGGGATATTACAACGTCAACTAAAACGGAGCTTGAAGAATATGAAGTTCTTCGAAAGCGCATCCAAACCGAAAGAAACAAAAATATTCAAGTAACTTTGACAGAAAAGTCCATTAAGAAAAGCAAGATATATACAAAGTTTGAAGGAAAATTGTGTTTTTCTGAAGGAGAAGCTTTATTTTTAAAACAGTTTTTAGGAGACACTGATAAATTCCTTAAAATTATCCCGTTTCTTGAAGACATCCTTCGTGAAAAATTCAAAACTTTAAACAACGTATGTCCAATTGTTTATGTAAGCTATACATGGAATAAGGCAAGAACTTTGCTTTATTTGTACGCAAAATGCATTTATAGAAAAACAACTAACTGTGGTCCTTACCGTTTCGCCATAAAAATTAAAGATAACACGCTTTATGGTAACATAGAATCAGATGGCTCATCGATCTTACATCCAAACTTTATTAAACCGCAACAAATTCGAAGTGTTCGTCGAGAAATAGCAAAAGAGGAAATTAAATTTCAAAAGGCCTCAAATTGAAAGAAACTTTGCGAGCTAAAAAAAGAACTGCGACATTTGGGAAATGACCAGGAAGTGCCATCTTCGGACGTGGCAAGAAAAATTAAATCAGAACAAATCCGCTGCTTGCAACGTGATAATGATATATTTATTGACCTCCACAAAATGAGAATGGACAAAAATTGGAAGTGTTTTATTCAACACATAGCGAATCCGCTCGAGATTTATTTGTTCTCTGAAATACAATTACGTGTATTGCAAAAAAATAAACGCAAGCTTCTTGCATTGAGTCGGAATACTCTATTCTTTGACGCAACAGGGAATATTGTCCGAAAATTAGAGTCTAGCTCTAAGAGAGTATTTTTATATTCATTCGTGGCGCATATTCGTAATAAAAAAGAACGAGGAATCTTAATACCCATAGCAGAGTGTCTCCTGTCCAGCCACTTTTCAGACGATATCGAACGGTTCTTGGTTTATCTGAAAGTGTCATGCGTAAAAAACAATTTAGTATGGCCAATTTGCAAAAGAGTTTACGTTGACTGGAGCTTGGCAATAATAAATGCTATTGCACGGACTTTTAACAAAGAGCACAATATTCATAACCTCGAACAATATATTGCTACCACATATAAAGTTTGTAAGACCGGGGTAACGAAAATTAATTTTGTCATCATCCAAATTTGCTGCGCCCATTTCCTGAGAGTGGCGTATAAGGACATCGAATTAATTATCCAAAATCCGATACAAGCCAGTTTTTTCAAGTGGCAACTTGTTTATGCAGTGAATATATCGGAAATAAACTGTTTGTTTTATTGGATAAAGAATATGTTCACAATTTTATTAAATCAATTTTTGTCGGAAGAAGTAGAGAGCTCTTTATCTCAATTAAGAAAAGGAGTGAAATTGGCTTCCAGTGGGGAACCAGACGAGAACATTAGAAAAAGTGATGCATTTGATAAGTCAACAGCAAAATACAAAAAAAGTCCATATTATCTGCGATCGCTGAAAATGTTTAATCATATCACAAAAACCAAACTGAAATCAGGAAGAAAAAATGATTTTTATAATGAAGACTTCGCACACTTACTTCTAAAAAAATATGCTCCATATTGCCCCTAATGGTCTAATATGTATAATGGGTAGCTTTGTTGATAAAAAAAAATACTCGTATTTCAAACAGCGCGGTAGAAAGTTATTTTAACATAACGAAAAACGTCACTTTGGAAGGAAAAAGTAAAGTGGTTCCTTCTGAATACATACGAAAAATATATACATATACAACCGCTAAAATAAAAGATGCTAAAAATATATACGTAACGATAATTCCAAAACCGCCAAAAAAACAAATGCAACAGAGTCCGAAGAAATAGGAAATAGAAATAGACCAAAAGCCAGAGGAGTGTATACCAAATCAACAACGGCAAAAGCAAACTGCTATAAAACTTGAAGAAGATGTGTGGAAAAGTTGCAAAGTAAAAGATAAAAAGAAAATAAGCGCAACAATTGCTTTTCAAAAAGTTTTAAAACAATATAATTCTTCGCCGAGACCTTTAAAACAGATGAGGTATATCATGTTTTCCTATGAAAATTTGTTCAAAAATGACAATCGTTGTCTCACCAAAACCATCGATTTGGTGGAGTACAACAGTTTAAACCCATGTAAATGTCTGTATAATAATGTCGTAGATATCTATCTCAAAATATTACAAGAAAAAAGTAATAATAATGACAATTATTTGGCAAGTACAGAGGAGGGCAACATTTTTTTTCACACTACCAACGCCATGGAAGTGCCATTAGCACAAGTTGAACATATTTTCATTCCAATTATATATTCCCAGCATTTCACCCTGGTATATTTGGACACAAGAAATAAAGTTTTTTATTATATTGACTCTATATCCAATAGTGCACAAAAAAGTTCCGGCATGTTCAAAACTTTTAACGAAAAAGCAAAAGTAAACAATTGGAAAAATGTTGATATTGAACATGACTTTCAAAATGATCGCTTCAACTGCGGAGTATTTGTTTGCTTGTTTGTTGAAGCTTTGTTAAAAAACAAAGCCTTAACCAATTTAGAAAACCCTAAGAACCACAGGAACACCATAAAACACGAATTGCAAAAGTACGCGGACGATATGTCAAAAATTTGCGTACATTGCGGGGAGAGTGTAAAAATTTCAAATTTCGTTTGTATGTATTAGTTGTAGCAGACCTGTAGTGCGATTCACTATGCTTTTTAAACCACAATTATTTCGTTTAAATATGTTAACCACAAAATTAACCATTTTGCTATTCACTAACACATTAAACCACATCTTCTGTCTTTTAAAGCCAGCTGTTTTAGTCAGCTATTATTTTTAAATGAACAAATTATGGTTTATTAACGGCAGCATTTTTGGTGTGGTTAAATCCGTTTATATTTCTGTTTATTTTATTTGTTGAGGTAACTACATACATAATTGTTCAAGATATGGCTTTTGAGTACTTACCCCCTAATTCATAAAAATTTCTTATTTCAACTTATAAGCTGTTAATAGTTATCATACACTAACAGTGTTATAAGCAACTCATAAGAAATTCAATTCATAAACACATTATATGGGTGAAATAACTATTAAACTGTTTTATTAACTTTGTACTTTATTGTTGGCAATACCATGCAATGCTCACTCTCATTTTGTGCCTAGTGCTGTATATATGAGATGTATGTAAGAAACTGATTGTTTGAGTAGCTTCGAAAAATGCAAAATATTATTTACTTATATAACATAATTTTGTTCGAATATGAAATAATTTATTGGTTTACCTATTATTATTGCGAAAAATATGTATACAAGGCTTTGAATTGTAAAAAAAATTGTTTCTAAACACATTTGTTTAACGACTGGTACCAAAAGTAGTCGACTACTTTTTCTCTAGCATTTGTTTGTGTAGCACTATAATTATTTGCAAATATTTTTCATGAAAACATAATGAAAAGTGGTAAGTATTATTTAATTTGCAAATATCTTTTATTAAGATTATTTTATTGATGAATTCTTTCTTCGCAACTCTTCATCAACTCAACGAATGTCTCTTTATCAAACGCTTATAGTTAGGTAGAGGCCAATGCGTGTGTATACATTGTAAATACAGGCAGGATCGCTACTGTTGTTTGTGCGTAGATATGTATGTGTATGCATGCATGCATACATACATACATATGTGTGTATTTCTTTGTGTATTGTATCGATACAAGTCGTCAAAATACTTGTTGTAATTTATGTGAAAACTAAAGAAAAATTTGTTTGATAAAAAATGAGATGCTTTTTGCAGTTTTAATGTGTCTTTATGAGTGCATATTACTGATTTTTACACCATATTATCAGTAGAATTTAACCGACTTACATACATACATATATTCGAATTTTATAGTTTAATGCGTAATGATGATTTGGTGTAAGAAACAATGAAATGCAATCATATAGACACATTCAAGAAGCAAAAATTCATAAATAGTGTTAAAATAAAAAAATCATCAATTCAACAATTTTCACTATTAAACGCTTATAGTTGGGTAGAGGCCACAATAAAAATATCCAATTTATGAGATGGTTATAAGCAGCATAATAAGCTATAAGTCGATTATGAATACACTTTTCGGGATTTTTGCTTATAAGTTGGTTATAATACTCTTATAATGTGTTTATGAATTAGGCCGTTAGCCTTCAATTTATTGGAAAATGAGTCAGTTGATAGTGCTCCTTCAGTCAACCGGCTTGAACTTCGTCATTTGGATAATCCCTTTGAGTTGTATCTTTTGATAGTATTAGTAGCCATTTTATTGAAATATCTACAAGAGTTTACTAAATTAATAATATAATAAAAATTAGTAATGTTTTACTTACCTTGCGTAAAAAAAAAACTTAAAATATGCAAAAGAATAAAGCGTTTTCTTTGTTTTTTGGTTTGTTTTTTCTTATTCTTCTTTGTGATTTTCTTTTATTTTAATATGCCGCCTGGCAGAGTTGCCGCGTTTTATCAATTTTGAATATGAAGTAATATACAACTTTTTATGGTGGTTAAAAATAAGTTAGTGAATCACATGCTGGTTAGTGCAAACATCAAAATGTTTGGTTAACGATAACATTAATTACAATTGTTAAAAGCTAGTGAATCGCACTACTGCATGCTGCGGATGTATTAAACATCGATACGAAAAAAAATTATGCGAATTGCAACAAAAATGTATTCTTTGCGATTATAAATAATTAAATATGAGAAATTTGTATTGTTGAAAAAAGTACAAAATTGTAAAAAATATTAAATGTGCAAAAATGTAAGATAAATAAATTAAAACCACACTAAAAATTAAATTTATATGTATTAATGAAACTTTTTTACTACTGTATCGCAACATATCGAAATAGTACAAACTTTTTTAAATATTATTGTGAAAAAATTTAGTTTTCTTAAATAAAATGAATAAAAACAAACTAAAAGTTGAAAATGAAAAAATTTAATTTTGTTAAAAAAACAATAAAATTTTATAACATTAAAGAAACCTTGATATTTCTACTATTATTTTTTCATTTATAAAGAAAGCATATAGCCCTGATGAAATTTCTTAATTTTTCACTTTCGCCCATCTTCTTCCATTTTCCTGGAATTTCATCCTCCAGAGAAATTCAAAATGTGAAATTTCACTGTTAATGAAATTTCTTAATTTTTCGAGCACTGTGAAGGATTCTGTGTATTAATTTACTTAAAGTGGCCTAATGTGCACTAAATCCACCAATTTTGGTCCGCCCATCTTCTTCCATTTTCCTGGAATTTCATCCTTCAGAGAAATTCAAAATGTGAAATTTCACTGTTAATGAAATTTCTTAATTTTTCGAGCACTGTGAAGGATTCTGGGTATTAATTTACTTAAAGTGGCCTAATGCGCACTAAATCCACCAATTTTGGTCCGCCTATCTTCTTCCATTTTCCTGGAATTTCATCCTTCAGAGAAATTCAAAATGTGAAATTTCACTGTTAATGAAATTTCTTAATTGTTCGAGCACTGTGAAGGATTCTGGGTATTAATTTACTTAAAGTGGCTTAATGTGCACTAAATCCACCAATTTTTGTTCGCCCATCTTCTTCCATTTTCCTGGAATTTAATCCTTCAGAGAAATTCAAAATGTGAAATTTCACTATTAATGAAATTTCTTAATTTTTCGAGCACCGTGAAGGATTCTAGGTATTAATTTACTTAAAGTGACCTAATGTGCACTAAATCCACCAATTTTTGCCCGCCCATCTTTCTCCATTTTCCCAAAAATTAAGATTTTTCTATGAAAATTATCAATTTTGTTATGATGGAAAAATCGTAGTTTTAGACTTCTTGCAACAATAATTTTCAGTTCTTTTTAAAATGTATTTAATATTGTGTTCGGCCCACTGTGCATTGGATTTAAACGTCCATGGTGGTGGTAGAAAATCCATTTGGAACACGCCTTCCAATGTTTCACTCCAAGAAAACTAAATGTTAACACGTTAACAGAGCTCTGTTAACAAAAATAGGTTTGTGTCCAGGGTTATAAATTTCGAAATTTATCTTTACACACATATGATTTATTATTAAAAAACGATATTGTATTGAAAGAGAAATAACGGAATTTAGAATAAAGTGACAATGAAAAAACGTTTGACCAAAGACTATATAAAGTCTATCCAAGTCAACATCTGATTGACATTTTTTTTTCTCTTCTTGTCTTAGATCAAAATGTCAAAAGCTGTTTTTTCCTTATATTTTATTTATTCATTGTTTAACTTTCTGAAAGCTTAGCGACTTTCTCAATGTGTATGCATTCAGTTGCGTTTACATTACACAGGTACTTTGCGTTTGGTAATTAAATTGTGGTATTGCCATTTTTTGGAAATAAAATAGCAGTAAAATTTGGTTTTTAGTTGAAATAGGAATGAAATAATTTTTAGTGCATATTTTCTATCATAAATTGAAAATGTATTTTGGGAGCACAAGTATTTGAAATACAAAATGCTCAAGCGGTTAGTATTTAAAATACAAATACAAAATACGTATTTGTATTTTAAATATGTACGTATTTCAAATACTGCCCAGCCCTGTTTGTAGAGTTGCACTGACCTGAAAAATAGGCCTTGTTTTGACTTTAAACAAGTAAATTGAGTTATTTTGAGATGTCTGCTATCATTTGGCATAGTGATTGGGGTGGGACAAATGGACCGAAATTGGCACTACAGGTCGCTAATTCATATGTTTATTATTTCTAACATACAAAATTTTGCATATTCGTTATTCCTTATAAACTTCAAAATCAATTAAATATTTGGTGTTCCTTCGATTTTTCAATAGATTTTGGCATTAGGGAAAGAAAATGTTCACTGCAAAATATCAAAAAAAAAAGCCAAATAATAATTTTCGAGGCGTCTAAATTTAAATTTCTGTGGCCACAAGGAATAACAGCTAAAGTCGAGTTAGGACAAAGTAGAGTTATTACTACTGTTTTATTCACTGTATCCAAATGCACGTCCACACAAAATTTTATCATCGTAGCTCAAAAAATTAGTACTTTATGCCTAAAAAACTAAACAGCTAAAGTCGAAATTTTGCTCGTATGATTTCGGAATAACAGCCTATTGCAATTTGCTTCAATATTTTTTTAAAAAAAAGTTTCTTAAGTAGAATTAGGATTTTATTCCACACAGTGCCGTGCGTTATTCAGACGTAAAATGTCTGCTTAACTCGAGTTTAGTCATTATTCCGTAGGTTAAATTGACAATTCTTCAAATTCAAAGTCGAGTTTAGTTATTATTGAGCTTTTTTTCGAGTTTCCAGTAAAAGACAAAGTCGAATTTGGTCGTTATTCCAAATGTGAAGAATAATATGTTCAAGACCTAACTCCACTTAAGTTATTATTTACAATTTGAATTGAAAAAATCGTTCACGCTAAGTTAAATTTAGTCGCTTTTCCGTAACAGGAAGAAGCTTAACAATTTGTTTTGCTTATTTCTCTTAAGTTAGCTGCTTTTTCATTATGAATTGAATTGCAAATTAAAATATAATAAGATTGCTAACATCGAGCTTACAAATATTAGCTTGATCTTAATTCCCTGATTTCAGGCACCAATTTCAAACTTAAAAAGGCTCTGCTGAAAACTTCTCAAAATAGAGTTTAGTTGTTATTCCTTGTGGCCACAGATTTGTTGTGCCCGTACAGGAGTTAAAAGTATTGCCAACCCCAAATAATTTGTTCTCTTCAATATTTTTTTTTTCGAACACTCCGGCATCGCAGCCCACCTAATTGGGATAATTCCTCAAAAAAATATGTTTGTTTGATCGTTTGGCAAATGATTTTTTCGATATGCCGTAGTAGAAAATTTTTCTCCAAGTCAGAAGCTATCAGAACAGCGCTGCCGCCATAACTATTTTGCCACTTTACTCTTGAATTAAAAAAAAGAGCTTACAGTCAAACTTCACATTCTACCGCTTCGCAATGCCTGACTTTATCCTTTTCATAGCCGTGCAAACTTTTACATGTGTGACTTTATCTACCCACCCACCCATTCTACCCATACTTAGTTTTTCATAGCATACATATTTATTTACTTTAGCATTATTATTTTTAAAAACTAGGTTTTGTTCATTGCAAAACATTTCACACAAAAATAATTTTAATTCCTTAAATATTATTTAAACATATATTTATAAGTAGTGTCTATAAATTTGTCTTAGGTACGTTGCTTTGATCCACCGTCCATCTTGAGTAGCGAGAAATAGCTTTGAGTCCTTTTAAAAACCAATAATCGCTAAAGCTTCATGTAGTTTAGTGTGTAGGTTTGTTCTGTAAAAAATAGTATATACATATATAATAAAAGTTTCGGGTAAACATTGAAAATTTTCATACTTTAAATCATTTTTCCCATTACAGGCTTTCATAGTTATGTAAGCAAAGAGCAAAGCTTGTCCTAAAGCCGTGCAACCATTGAAGTGAGGAACTGATGGATAGTCTTCAATAAAACGCTCGTTTCTGTGATTTGTTGCTCTTGGTTCGATAATAAAGCGTTCTAAAAGATTGCTGTCCTCTCCTTTGTCATTGTTTTGCCTCTTCGCACTCTGGTTCTTATCGTAACTTGTTTCACGTTCATTATATTGTGCAGGAGATTCCCTATGTTTATATCTATAAGTGGAATCTGACCTTAAGAGTTGTGTATCACGCAAGGTTTCAAATCGCTTATTTTTACGAACTGATTCATGTTCATGTCTTTGGCCGTAACCCACGTTACGTACATTAGATTGTCTCGGGGTTTCTTGTCGTTTCTTTCTCTCAGATGTATCTAACCTTACGCGCTGCGTCTCCTGTAAAATGTTCCTCATTTCCCGTTGATAAAATTGTTTAGCGTCGGATCGTTGCGCGATATCCTGATGAAAGCTTGCCAAATGTTTTTCCAGATCGCTTTGTGTTTCGCGGTCAACCCGTCGCTCTAGACGTTTTTCCACGCGTTCCCTCATATCGTCATTTTTATGATCGTTATGTTCACTGAAATGCTTTTCATGCTCACCTTCCAAACGTAGACTTCTATGTCCTCTCGCGTCTGTCTTTGCATTTAGTTTTGAGGTTTGAATATTTTCCTCCCGGATTTGTGTAACTGCATCGGTTCTTCTTAGTGAATTTTCTCGTTGTATTTTACTGTTAACATCTCGAGACTCCTGCAGGAGCTCAGACTCATTTAATCGTTCACGAGCTTCTTGACGACCGTTCTTGTTATCTTTTATTTTTCGTATTTCATGTCTAAATTCAGTTTCTCGGTGTTGCTTTCTTTGCTTATTCGATTCCCTCCACGATTCTTCCGATTCAATTCTTCGTGTTTCCTTTTGTCCGTTTGTCAAACGCCGTGCAGCATCGAGGTAGGCAACACGTCTACTCAGGGATTTATCTTCAGGGTGCCTGTAGCTAATTGCTAATTCCTGGTTTTCAGCGTTCCGATTTATATCCCGATGGGCATCGCGGTCATCAAAATGTATACGGAATATTCTTTCATTTGTTCTACGATTTTCATAAACATTGAACTCATTATTCTCTTGCGATGAATGAGTTACTTTAGGAAAATTTGATAATAGGATTGCCTGTGCAGTTTTCTGATTGATACAGTAGGAATTTCTGTTAATGAGTCGATCCCGTTGCTCAAAATTACCTGTTTCGCGGGCGGTTAGTGAATTTGTGTGATCAGATGGGCCATTTACTTTGTTATAATTAATTTGTCTCAAAGAAGTTTCGCGATGTATTTGTTTGTAACTGTCTCCATCAGAATTCAGTAAGGGTTGTCTTAAAATTGATAGACGCTCATTTCCCTCTCCTTTATTCATGTAATTACATTGAAGATTTTCACTCCTACGTCCTTTATCTTGTTTTGTATACACAGGCTTGCTTTCTTCATGTCTACGAGTATTACGTCGCAGTAAAATATTTTGACGATACACTTGCTTTTGCCTATTGTCTACAGAACGTTGCTCAATAGCACTTGACGGTTCTCGAGCATTATTTAAGCGTCTGGCGAAATAGCGTCCCTCTACTTGTTCTAAGTTTTCACGACGTTCTTCTGGAATGTTTTCAAAGCCTCTGTCAGAAATATGTGCATGTGTACCCTCATCGAATCGTTCTAAAGCTATATAACTTGTTTCCCGATTATTATTTAAAACATTCCTGTCAATTTTATTGTCCAAATGATTTTTAAATTGCAGAATGGACTTGTATTCTTGGCCAGCAGCCAACCGACGTTGTTATACCCTTCACATAAATGTGTAAGGGTATATATAAGTTTGTGATTCCGTTTGTAACGCATTGAAATATCCATCTAAGACCCCATAAAGTATATATATTCTGGATCAGCATCAATAGCGATTACGATTGAGCGATGTCCGTCTGTCCGTCTGTCCGTCTGTCCGTCTGTCCGTCTGTCCGTCGGTCCGTCTGTCCGTCTGTCCGTCTGTCCGTCTGTCCGTCTGTAGTCGTTGAAATACCGTTTCTGAGAAAACGGTTTGAGATAGAAACCTCATTCTTTCGCTAAAACGTGTGAAACCCCGGTAGTGGGTCTGCTATTGAAATTCAGTAAGATAGGTCCGCGGATAGCCGAGATATATTCAAAAAACCGGGTTTTGAGGGATATTTTGTGTAATTTTTGTATTCAGATTTTTGAAAAAAATTTTTTCTTAAAAACTAAACCATATCATTTTTAGTGCTCATTAAATCCTAGAAATGAAGGAATTTTTGAAATCGGCCCATATATATCCGAGATATAGCGTCTCCCGATTTTTAAAGAAATCGGCTTTATTAGCCAAATAAGACAACTTTTGGCACCGGAGATCAATCAAGATGGTATATATAGGCTATTTAGAGGCAAAAATGGAAAATTTTTCCACATCGGCCCATATACACTCGAGATATAGCGCCTCCCGTTTTCTCAAGAAGTCGGCTCTAAAAGCCAAATAAAACAACTTTTGGTATCAAAAATCGATTAGAATGGAACATATAAGGTGTTTAAAAGCAAAATTGGAAAATTTTTGAAATCGGTCCATATATATCTGAGATATAGCGACTCCTGATTTTTCAAGAAATCCGCTCTTTAAGCCAAATAAAGCAATTTTTGGCACTAAAAATCAATCAGAATGGTACATATAGACTATTTAGAGGCAAACGTGTAAAATTTTGGACATCGGCAAATATACACTCGAGATATAGCGCCTCAAGTTTTCTCAAGAAGTCGGCTCTAAAAGCCAAATAAAACAACTTTTGGTACCAAAAATCGATCAGAATGGTACATATAAGGTGTTTAAAAGCAAAATTTGAAAATGTCTGCAATCGGTCTATATATACCTGAGATATAGCGTCTCCCGATTTTTCAAGAAATCGGCTCTATAAGCTAAATAAAACAACTTTTGGCACCAAAAATCAATCAGAATGATACATATAGGTTAGTCAGAAGCAAAACTGGAAATCTTTTTGTCATCGGCCCATATATGTTCGAGATATAGCGCCTCCCGATATCTCAAGAAGTCGGGCCTGGAAGCTAAACGAAACAGTTTTTTGCACTAAATATTTGTCGGAATGGTACATACAGGCTGTTTAGGGGCAAAATTAGAAAATTTTTGGACATCGGCCCATATGCACCCAACTTTTGGTACCAAAAATCAATCATAATGGTACATACATATGTATATAATATTATATACATATGTATATAATATTTGCGATCATGTATGTATGTATGAATGTATGTATGTATGTATGTATGTATGTATGTATGTATGTATGTATGTATGTATGTATGTATGTATGTATGTATGTATGTATGTATGTATGTATGTATGTATGTATGTATGTATGTATGTATGTATGTATGTATGTATGCATGTATGTATGTATGTATGTATGTATGCATGTATGTATGTATGTATGTATGTATGTAGATACGTTTGTATGTATGTAGGTATGTATGTATCTACATATGTATGTATGCATGCAAGTATGTTAGCATAAACAATTTTTTTGCTTTGGTGTAAAAATGTGTATGTATATATACACGAGCTTGAAAATGAAAGTGATATAAAGAATTGTTGAAAAAAGGGTACGCAATGAAATTCTTTTAAACAATTGCGTCTTCAAATTCATTCACACAAAAAATCATTTTGGGTTTCCCTACGTACTTACATATGTACATACACACACACATGTGTATGATGATACGCAACAGATCATCAAAAACGTGCACAAGAAAAAAATCATTTTGTGAAAAAAAGCAAGCAATGTAAATATGTATGCATGTATATATGTATGTATATAATCATTGTTTTATGGAACACACTGAAAGTATTCAATAATAAAGAATTTATTTTAGCGTTTTCAATTATAGGTACATATGTAGATACACACACACATGTGTATGATGATACGCAATAGATCATCAACAACGTGCACAAGAAAAAAATAATTTTGTAAAAGCAAGCAATGTGAATGTATGTATGTATGTATGTATGTATGTATGTATGTATGTATGTATGTATGTATGTATGTATGTATGTATGTATGTATGTATGTATGTATGTATGTATGTATGTATGTATGTATGTATGTATGTATGTATGTATGTATGTATGTATGTATGCATGTATGTATGTATGTATGTATGTATGTATGTAGATACGTTTGTATGTATGTAGGTATGTATGTATCTACATATGTATGTATGCATGCAAGTATGTTAGCATAAACAATTTTTTTGCTTTGGTGTAAAAATGTGTATGTATGTACATACATATGTATACACGAGCTTGAAAATGAAAGTGATATAAAGAATTGTTGAAAAAAGGGTACGCAATGAAATTCTTTTAAACAATTGCGTCTTCAAATTCATTCACACAAAAAATCATTTTGGGTTTCCCTACGTACTTACATATGTACATACACACATACATGTGTATGATGATACGCAATAGATCATCAACAACGTGCACAAGAAAAAAATAATTTTGTAAAAGCAAGCAATGTAAATATGTATGTATGTATATATGTATGTATATATATAATCATTGTTTTATGGAACACACTGAAAATATTCAATAATAAAGAATTTATTTTAGAGTTTTCTATTATAGATACATACATACGTATGCATGTACCCACATACGTAAGTAAATTGAAAAGCAAATCACACTTAATGGCAATGTTATATGCAATTTTTTGTTAAATAAATTTTACTATAAAGTTAACTGATAAATAATTAAGAAATACATTTTGCTTTTCTTTATTTCATTGATATTAAAAAGAATTGGTGTCACCCAGTGGTTGAACTTGAGCATATTAGGAATTATTTAAATAAAAGTTTTGCAGCCTGTGTTAAATCCCGGTAGTGGAACTGATATTGAAATTCAGAAAAAATCGGCCCATTTAAAAGCCAAATAAAACAACTTTTCGCACCAAAAATCAATCGGAATGTATGTACGATTGTGAAGGGTATTTAAGATTCGGCCCAGCCGAATATAGCACTCTTACTTGTTTTTCATTAGTTTCGAAAAACCTACCAGAAATACTTGCATGTGTATCTTTTTCAGATCGTTCTCTCGTATTACCATTCTTTTCTCGATTGTTATTTAAGCGCCTGCCATTATCCCTGCTATTTAAATGTTTTTCAGGTTCTTGCTGAGGTTGATACTTATCCGAAGCTTTTTCGCCTTCATCAGCTCTGTAATTAAACCGATTGGAGATATCACTATTAGTTTCGCGTTTCATTCGTAATCCTCTTGAGGTATATTTAAGCGATAAAACCTCGTGGCTCTCCAATATTCCGTTTCGCCTTTCACCACTTTCGTTTCGTTGTTTCAGCAGTCGTGCGGATTGTTCTCTTTCAAAACGTCTAGCAAAATCATTTCGTCCATCCGTATGAAACAGTTCTTCTCCTAGACATAAATTCAAAAGAATTATGTAAACTACTGACTTCAACTGCCACATTAACATCTTCAGAATATTTTCAAGTAACTTCTTTTCTATTTATATTCTCAAATTTGTAGTCAAGTATTTTTTTAATATTCCTTTAGTGTATGATATACTTGGATTTTCGTTTTAACTTCCTTAAAGTTACGACGATATTTCCGTTTTGTTCGAACACTTTGTACCAACTGGTCTTTTTAGTTGAATTCAGTCGCTTTTATATGATTTTTTCAAAGGCAAGATATACGCAGGGCAATTTGTTCCTTTTCATTGAACTTCAATTAAATAAGTGATTGATTTAATTTTGTTTTATCGCACATGTGCACCAATGCACAGAACTTTGTTTTTGTTTAGTTTTGCTCGAGTTTATGAATGAATTTCCAAAGGAATATAATGACGTATAAACATATTTCGTATAACAAAATACTTTTGCAGCCAAAGAGAAATAAATTTTGAAATGTAAAAATTCGACATCCATGAAAATGCTGTTTCATAATCAAGATAATTTTCTAATTTAACAATAAAATAAAGTATTTTTTATACAACAATGCAATAAAAGTTTGTGATTCTGTTTGTAATTTCTACAATTTTAATTTCTAGCCGCATAAAGTATGCGTACATATGTACATATATACCAGTGGTGCCCAAAATCTTCTTATGGAAGCGTAAGCACCAATACGTATACACTTTATTGACGCACCCAAAGAAAAACAGAAATATTTCATTAGGTACACTGGGAAAAAAATTAAATTTCATTTTCACAAAATGTATGTACTGTATTAAAATGCCTTTCCAAATCATATTTACTAATCGTCTTGATTATTTGAAAGCAAATCATACATTGTGCTCGTTTTTCAAAATTTTTAGCGAACAAAAGTCGGTTTCCCACGTGGGATTCATTCTACAAAATACACTGTACAGTTGAAACTAATAACACAAACTTATTTCTTCAAGTGTTTCATACTCACGAAATCATTAAAAAAAACAACAAAATCATGAAAACAAAAAAACAAAAAACAACAAAATTCACGCTTGGCACAAATGTGTGCCAACAAAGCCTGCGTTCGTATTGCTGTGCATATGAAAGTGTTGTTGCTTTGAACTTGGGGTATGTGTGTATGTGTGTATTTCATACAAAAAGTTGTGTATACATATTAGAATGCTCAGCCAATTCTCCGCGGTTTTACAAAAACAAAAGCGTACCAAGCGTATAGGCCGTGGGCACCTCTGATATATACTCTGGATCAGTATTGTTACAAAGAAAGAAGAATCTCCTACCAAATTCAAGTGTTTTTCTACTTGATTTTAGTTCGAAACGTACTTGAAAATTTAATTACACATAAGTGTAATTATGCCTCATTATTAAAATGAGTACGAAATTCTTGGGGGTATTTGTAACTCACTTGTATGTGCTTGTATAAGTATTGAATTTTGTTTCGTTTTTAAGGTTCCGTACTCATCAGAGTGAAACGGAACTCTGTTACTGAGACTACTACGTCCGTCCGTCCGTCACAGCGTCCATTCTCCGAAACGGTAAGAGGTAAGGAGCTGAAATTTGCACAGGATGTTGTTGTACCTTGCCGCTACAACAACAAATACTAAAAACAACAACAAAGCGAAAACTACCAGGTGTCCCCATACAACGAAAAGTTACAATTAGCTACATATAACTCTCGAACCGTAAAAGATAGAAAGCTGAAATTCGCACATTGTATGTGTTTATAGATGCTCTACAACAACAAATGCTAAAAACAACAACAAGTCGAAAACTACCAGGTGTCCCCATACATCCTAAAGTAACAACTAGCCGTACCTGCTAAACTGTAAAAGACAGAGATCTGAAATTCGTACAATATATGTATTTACATATGTCATACAACAACAAATGCTAAAGACAAACACAAGTCGAAAACTACCAGGTGTCCCTATACAACGTAAAGTAAAAATTAGCCGTTACTCTCGAGCCAGCCTCGTACTTGACTGAATTTATTTTTAATTGCTGTGGCTGAATTGGCAGAGTGGCTGAACTGGCAGTAGTTAGGTTCAAATCAGTAAAGAGACAAAATAATCTACATCTTATTATTGAATTAAGAAAGTAGAGCGGATTATTTCATGTACGAGTTTGGAGTTAAGTAGGCTGCGAAACATCGAATCAAGTGCGTAAATAATCATCACAATCAAAACAAATTCTATCCTTTGATACTTAAATCAATCCGCCAATCAGTGTCAAAAGTATTGTAAGTAGGAATGTTCTTAAATCAAGTACGGCGTGATTTTTTAAAGTATTTAGCGCTTGAATAATCCGTACTTAAAACAGGTGCAACATACTTAAATTCATTCTTACCTTACTTCTCATACCACTTGGGATTGATTGAAGTACAAATGGATTGAATTATTTTTTCAGTGTAGAAAAGTCGCAGTCCGTTCATCAGTCCGTTGGAATACCGTTTCTGAGAAAATTACTTAAAACAGAAAAAATTTTTACTGCTAAACCGTTTATGTATCGTGCTATGTATTTACTATTGACCTCTAACAAAATCGGTAAAAAAAATGATTGAATTTTTTTTTAAATAAAATTTTGAACGAGTTTTTTTTTTTTGCTTTATATTATTTGGCATGGCCATTAAAAGCCAGAAGAAAGAAAATTTTCCTACATCGGTACATATACATATGTATATCCGAGATACAGCAAAAACCGGTTTCTCAAAAAGCTGGGCATGTACGCGGGCTAAAATAAGAGTTGGTGTCACATCGTTAAGGTTAAAATAAGCTTACTCAATGAAAAAAAAAAGAAAACATAAAATGATTAACATCTATCTACATACATATATAAAAGTTGTGAGAGCTGAAACACTTTCTTGTACCAAAAATTCCACGTTCTAATTAGATAAGCTTACTAAAAGCCAAAAAATACAAATTTATGACGCCGGTCTATAAATAGCCGAAATAGAGCCAAATCCGAATTCTTAAGATGTTGAGCTTGTACTGTAACTGAAACAGTTTTTGATACCAAAAAGTAGGCGCAGAAATAAAATAAGCTTACTTAAAGGCAAAAAAATATATTTTTTGACATTGGACCCGATTTACACATGCAAGTAACTTGTTGCAAATTGCGTGTACATACATATTAACAACCAATACACTGACCGAGACAATAAAAGCTGTTGCTACTTGCTTGATTGTTTACAAGGCAAGGGCAAGCTCAATTTTAAAATGTCGTCAAAGAAAATGGTATTAAATAAAATATATAAAAATCATTATTATTGCCCTTTTTCTGTATTGTTTATTCTGTTTTTAGCCGTCTACATGACTTTTAATGGCTGGGTTGCCAAAGTATTGTTATATGAAATGTTATGGGGAAGCAAATTATATGAATAGTTTTTTTTATCAAATAAATAGTAAATTTATATTAAAAATCCATAAAAGCCATATTTTACTTCAACTTTTTTCATATTTTATCTTATTTTTCGGTATGTAAGGTAAAAAAAATCATTCCTTGTAAGTTATCTATTAAAACTTAATACTAAACTTTATAAGGTAACTCTGTTTTTGTCATTTTACCGACATGCAAGTAAAAACAATTACTGGCAATCAAAATCTCTTGTAAGTGAGCTCACAACTTGCGGAAGTATGATGGTATTAGTAAAACAATGTCAATGTATTGAGTTACTTGCACTTGTACTTGCGTGTGTAAATGGGGATAAACCAGTTTTAGTGCTAAAAATTAAAGGTCATAATAATATATAGATATTCAAAGGCAAAAAGTAAAAACTTTCGACAAACGAGATCTAGCGAAATCCAATTTCTCAAGATGCCTGTCCGCTAATATATGCCAATTTCGACGCCAACAAGTAGTTGTCGTAATAAAATATGTACGGAATCAAACTTATTTCTTGTTAATAAATGACAAAATTACAAAAAATATGATAAATAAAAGCTTTGTATGAAAATGAAAGCGTTTTATTAAAAAGCTTTTGTTTTGTGTTCACCCTTTTTAAAAAGTCAACTGCAAATTGTATGGGCATTGCCAGAACAGAAAATAATATACTCGAAAAATTATCTGCTGTTAATCGTTTATGAATACAAAAATTATTGAATGATTATTGAGCTTCCGATGTAGTAGTGTAAACAGTTGATAACCGATTGAATAAATTTATTTTTATAAATTAGTGTCTATCTCTTACCGCTCGAAAGTTAGTGTATTTTTTCACGGTTTATTATATGGTGACGCCGCACAGTGGCTGAAAATCGTTTTTCGTTGGCCAAAATTCTGTAACTTTTGAACCGATCAAAATATTTAAGTAATTTTTTTAATAGATAGATATTTAGTTCGGCTTGACTCAGTTTGAATTACATTAAAATTGATTGAGGACTTCTTGGTCAAAGTTGAACGTTTGATTTTTTAACTTTTGGAGTGAAATATGGGTTTATTTTTTTATTTACGTATTAAAATTAATATTTGGAACCTAATAATAATTATACCTATATTTGGTGATAATGGAATTTTTTTAATGTTACACTCAAAAAAATGTTTACACTAAAAAAAAATAAATTAACTGGAGATTTTGCTGCTGCTACAGAAAAATTTATTATTTTTTACTGTAAAATTTTATCATTTTAAGAATAAAAACTGCAATACATTTTAATAGCATTTGTAGCAATGGTGGATTATATTTATTGTTATTTTTTACTAGTACTATATTTTTCGTACTTAAATTACAATGAAAGGCAATTATAATTATTATTCATTTGACACAAATATTCTATATTTTGTTCTGTGCTATTTCTGTTCTTTAGTATTTTTTGGCTTCTTCATCTAAGTCCTGATGTTCCACTTTCCATTGATTTCGAATATTTGAGATGAACGGATCTGACATTGCCAATAATATATTAAATAGATCTTCATTTGTGGAATTTTGTGAAATTTTTCTACTATAGTGCTCTCTATAAAATCTGTAATTCTTGTTCCTTTTTCCTGAGCCTCCTCTGAAACATCTCCAAGTGGCACCAAATGATATTTAACGATATCTTCTGCATGATAAAGGATTTTGTGAACTGTTGCAGACATATTTCTCCATGGGTAGTTGGTTGTATATATTTTTGCAGTTTCCTTAGGATAATCACCAAATTTTCTTGAGTCAATTTCTTCATTGCACTTCTAGGATTATTTTAACTCTGAAAATTAAGTTTAAGTCCACCCCTGTTATTTTAGATGCTGTTTCTGGATCTGGAAAGAATCTTCTTGCGGTGTTGCCTGATTCTTGTTTTGGCTGATCTATAATCAATTCAAATTTGCGATATTCATCTTGAACATGTTTCTTTTTTGAACTTCTTAATACTTTGTTGGTTTCATTGCTTCTTACGGATCCTGACGACTCGAAATCCAAATCATAACTGATTTTTAGTGTATGTTCCATAAGTCGTATTCTTGCATGTACTGGTGATAATCCAAATTCATATGCATTGGTATTATCTAATGATTTTTTCGGGACTTGGTTTAATTAGGTTGATGTTGCTTGGCATATAATGCAGCTGGATGCAGCCTTCGTATTGGTCAAAGCCTGACCTTTAAGTTTCTGCCTCTTAGAACTATCGTCACGGTGATTTCCGTGGATTTCCAACCTTATCTTGCTTTGCTGTTTCTACAACGACAGTAAGTTGGGCTTCTAACCAGTTTTCACTTTTTTACAAAACTTTTGTTTAACTGTATCTAACTTCCTTGTAGCGGTTTTTAGTGCTATTACGAAACTCTTGTATTTTGGTGTTATACGATTTTAAGTTGAATTTTATTTTAACGTAACTAAGAACATCTTCCTGGTTTTTATTTCTAAAATACTCTACGGCCAGTTCTTTATAAATTAAGCTCTGCACACTTTTCTGAATATTTTTATTCGTGTATGTTTTTGTAAGTGATAAAACATTATCACTTACAAAAATATATGTACATCTGTACGTATGTACACGTAAAGCAAGAGTAATCCATTATGGTAGTTTTATATATTTTTAGGTACATGTTATTCACACATTGATCTTCAATGTCATAGCAGGTGGTAGTTAAATTGAACAAAACTGCACATGTTATCCAGACTTTAATATCAGGAAAAACTAATAAGTATCTTGCCAATATGGGGTTTTATTTTATCTGTAGTGGTTTAATGTAGCGATTATTGCTATAAAATAGTTTATGACATTGGTTGACCCTAACTAACAGTTGATAACAGGTAATTTAGAAAGAGATCGTATGTTTAGTGTAGAACGTATTGTGATATTTTTAAGATCTTTTTCTTTGCTGATCAAAATAAAGCCATAAAGCCCTTTTGCAGGTATTACCGTTATATGAAAAATAATAGGGGCAGTTCTATTCACTGTCTTTGTTGTTTACGACTTTATGTAAAATGAAAGAATTTGAGATTAAGGAGAATTGTTTTGTAATGGATGTAAGTAACATTAAGAAATCCTGTTACAATTTGTTTTTCTTTTTGTTTCGTTTTTATAAAACATTATTTTCGTTGTAAAGTGAGCGATTTCTGCTGTGAAAAATAATAAGGAATTTTTTAGTGTAATTTCATTAAAATGAAAAAAGTGTTCTACCCGCGGGTCGTGGCGGGTGCAAAAGTATATATAGGGTTAAAGAAAACAATTTCACCTTTCTTCGGGAAATATACTTACGTTTCTTGTTCCCTAGAAGTAATATTCCACTAAAGTCTAACCGTCTAATTCATAAAAATTATAACAGGCTTATAAAGCTCTTATTTGACAGATTTTCCATACAAATATGTCAAATAACAGTCTTATAAGCCCTAATATTAAACGCTAGAGCGGTAACCACTTACAACAACTAAAGGCTATAATCCTACCAACATTATAAAAAAGACCGCAGGTCATTATCGAATGATAGCTTGCGAGTAGTAATCATTTCTTTTTGACAAAAAACAAATAAAAAACACCTTTTTCTGAAATTAAAAAAAAGAAAGAGTTTAGCAGCATGCCACGCCCCACAATAATCAATAGTTAAACCTAATTTTTTGGCTACCTTAATATGGATATATTAGCTCCAAAATGGCGTAAACATTTTTAAAATCGGTGTCAAAAAAAATTGACTTTTGGTAAATGAAAAACGATTCTCAGCCACTGTGCGCCGTTTAGTTTTAAAAATTTTGTTCTTCTTAGTACTTGTTGTTGTAACAGCCAGGTAACTACATATGCTGTCAAAGTTTTAGTCATCTTGCTTTTACCGTTCTGGAACGTGGGCACTGTGACGAACGGACAGCGAAGTTGAGACTTTCATTTTTCTCTATGATTTGGAATCCTTAAAAATGGATGACAACAGATTTCAGAGTCGCTTCGAATCAATAAAATAATGTAAGAATCTGAACTCGTCTAGTTTAATTTTTGTTGGCAAAATGTACTTTGCTGTTAAATTATAAAATTATTTTGACTATGAAACAACACTTAAATGGGCGTTTACTTTTGAAAATGAATTTCTCTTTGGTTTTGGCTGGCTGCAAAAGTATTTTGTTACACGGAATATGTTTTAATGTATGTGTGCTAAAATCAGCTCTGACGTCATTATATTCCTTTGGAAATTCATTCATAAACTCGAGCAAAACTAAATAAGAACAAAGTTCTGTGCATTGGTGCACATGTGCGATAAAACAAAATTAAATCAATCACTTATTTAATTGAAGTTCAATGAAAAGGAACAAATTGCCCTGCGTATATCTTGCCTTTGAAAAAATCATATAAAAGCGACTGAATTCAACTAAAAAGACCAGTTGGTACAAAGTGTTCGAACAAAACGGAAATATCGTCGTAACTTTAAGGAAGTTAAAACGAAAATCCAAGTATATCATACACTAAAGGCATATTAAAAAAAATACTTGACTACAAATTTGAGAATATAAATAGAAAAGAAGTTACTTGAAAATATTCTGAAGATGTTAATGTGGCAGTTGAAGTCAGTAGTTTACATAATTCTTTTGAATTTATGTCTAGGAGAAGAACTGTTTCATACGGATGGACGAAATGATTTTGCTAGACGTTTTGAAAGAGAACAATCCGCACGACTGCTGAAACAACGAAACGAAACTGGTGAAAGGCGAAACGGAATATTGGAGAGCCACGAGGTTTTATCGCTTAAATATACCTCAAGAGGATCACGAATGAAACGCGAAACTAATAGTGATATCTCCAATCGGTTTAATTACAGAGCTGATGAAGGCGAAAAAGCTTCGGATAAGTATCAACCTCAGCAAGAACCTGAAAAACATTTAGATAGCAGGGATAATGGCAGGCGTTTAAATAACAATCGAGAAAAGAATGGTAATACGAGAGAACGATCTGAAAAAGATACACATGCAAGTATTTCTGGTAGGTTTTTCGAAACTAATGAAAAACAACGTCGGTTGGCTGCTGGCCAAGAATACAAGTCCATTCTGCAATTTAAAAATCATTTGGACAATAAAATTGACAGGAATGTTTTAAATAATAATCGGGAAACAAGTTATATAGCTTTAGAACGATTCGATGAGGGTACACATGCACATATTTCTGACAGAGGCTTTGAAAACATTCCAGAAGAACGTCGTGAAAACTTAGAACAAGTAGAGGGACGCTATTTCGCCAGACGCTTAAATAATGCTCGAGAACCGTCAAGTGCTATTGAGCAACGTTCTGTAGACAATAGGCAAAAGCAAGTGTATCGTCAAAATATTTTACTGCGACGTAATACTCGTAGACATGAAGAAAGCAAGCCTGTGTATACAAAACAAGATAAAGGACGTAGGAGTGAAAATCTTCAATGTAATTACATGAATAAAGGAGAGGGAAATGAGCGTCTATCAATTTTAAGACAACCCTTACTGAATTCTGATGGAGACAGTTACAAACAAATACATCGCGAAACTTCTTTGAGACAAATTAATTATAACAAAGTAAATGGCCCATCTGATCACACAAATTCACTAACCGCCCGCGAAACAGGTAATTTTGAGCAACGGGATCGACTCATTAACAGAAATTCCTACTGTATCAATCAGAAAACTGCACAGGCAATCCTATTATCAAATTTTCCTAAAGTAACTCATTCATCGCAAGAGAATAATGAGTTCAATGTTTATGAAAATCGTAGAACAAATGAAAGAATATTCCGTATACATTTTGATGACCGCGATGCCCATCGGGATATAAATCGGAACGCTGAAAACCAGGAATTAGCAATTAGCTACAGGCACCCTGAAGATAAATCCCTGAGTAGACGTGTTGCCTACCTCGATGCTGCACGGCGTTTGACAAACGGACAAAAGGAAACACGAAGAATTGAATCGGAAGAATCGTGGAGGGAATCGAATAAGCAAAGAAAGCAACACCGAGAAACTGAATTTAGACATGAAATACGAAAAATAAAAGATAACAAGAACGGTCGTCAAGAAGCTCGTGAACGATTAAATGAGTCTGAGCTCCTGCAGGAGTCTCGAGATGTTAACAGTAAAATACAACGAGAAAATTCACTAAGAAGAACCGATGCAGTTACACAAATCCGGGAGGAAAATATTCAAACCTCAAAACTAAATGCAAAGACAGACGCGAGAGGACATAGAAGTCTACGTTTGGAAGGTGAGCATGAAAAGCATTTCAGTGAACATAACGATCATAAAAATGACGATATGAGGGAACGCGTGGAAAAACGTCTAGAGCGACGGGTTGACCGCGAAACACAAAGCGATCTGGAAAAACATTTGGCAAGCTTTCATCAGGATATCGCGCAACGATCCGACGCTAAACAATTTTATCAACGGGAAATGAGGAAAATTTTACAGGAGACGCAGCGCGTAAGGTTAGATACATCTGAGAGAAAGAAACGACAAGAAACCCCGAGACAATCTAATGTACGTAACGTGGGTTACGGCCAAAGACATGAACATGAATCAGCTCGTAAAAATAAGCGATTTGAAACCTTGCGTGATACACAACTCTTAAGGTCAGACTTCACTTATAGATATAAACATAGGGAATCTCCTGCACAATATAATGAACGTGAAACAAGTTACGATAAGAACCAGAGTGCGAAGATGCAAAACAATGACAAAGGAGAGGACAGCAATCTTTTAGAACGCTTTATTATCGAACCAAGAGCAACAAATCACAGAAACGAGCGTTTTATTGAAGACTATCCATCAGTTCCTCACTTCAATGGTTGCACGGCTTTAGGACAAGTTTTGCTCTTTGCTTACATAACTATGAAAGCCTGTAATGGGAAAAATGATTTAAAGTATGAAAATTTTCAATGTTTACCCGAAACTTTTATTATATACATATGTATATGCTATTTTTTACAGAACAAACCTACACACTAAACTACATGAAGCTTTAGCGATTATTGGTTTTTAAAAGGACTCAAAGCTATTTCTCGCTACTCAAAATGGACATCGGATCAAAGGAGACTGCTTAAAGGCAAATTTATAAATACTATAAACATATAAATAAAATTTGTGAAACAAAAAGCTATTTTTGAACGAAATTTTGTTTTGCAATAAACAAAAACTAGTTTTTAAAATAAAAATGTTGAAGTAAATAAATATATAAGCATCAAATGTTAATATGATATACATATGTACATATTGCGCTGCTTTTTTTTTTTGGATCTACATCCCCCGATTTCAACGGAGGATAAGTTTTAGGCTACGAGATGAGTGTAGCGTCAATCAGGCCGAAGTTGTGGCGATAAGAAGGGCGGTAAACTGGATGAGGTACTATAGGATATACGGGGAGCATATCATTATCTGTACTGACAGTAAGGCCGCCATTAACATGCTTGCGGGTGTTTATTCAACATTTCAATTGGTTTAGGAATGCCAGGTATCTCTAAACGAGATACCAAAACATTCTGACCTGGAGGTTCGCTGGGTACCTGGACACAACGGTGTGTCCGGAAATGAAATAGCGGATGAACTGGCAACAACAAGAGGATATGGACGAATTCGTCGGTGTTTCCCTTAATAGTTGCAAGCAGCTAATACAACGACAGCTGCTAAGAACTGCGCAGGAACGGTGGTCGAACGAGATCACCTGTTGAATATCGGGGCTCACGTGGCGCAGGTATGAGTATAGGAGAGCTGTGGCCTTGTTGGACTTTCCGAGGCATAGGCTCTACACCCTTGTGGCTGTTCTAACGAGACACTGTCACATGGGAGCACATGCGAGAGAACTAAATCTTAGATATAATGATTACTGCAGATGCTGCAGAGATGAGGAAGAGGAGGAGAGTGTCAAACACTTTCTCTGTCGATGCCCGGCTCTCTCTGACAAGAGAGCAAATTACTTAGGCATACCGACACCTAATGGGCTACCGGAAGTGTCGGAATGCGGATTGAATAGGGTGGACTCCTTCATCCGTTCAGAGGGCTGGTTCAGGTCGGAACCGGCGGGGGTATCTCTCTACAGCCTATTCGGGTATTTCCTTCATATCAATCTTCTGACGAATAAATTTGACTTTGATGTCTACATGCTTTGTTCTTGATGAATAGTTATTACTTAGAGCGACGTGCAAAGCACTCTTGTTGTCACAATATAACACCATTCTTTTAGGATCTAGTTCAACTTCAAGGTGTTTTAGCCACACCGATTCCTGAGTAGCGGCAGTTAGTGACATAAACTGAGTCTCAGTTGAAGATAATGCCACAGTGTTTTGCTTTCTCGTTGACCGTGAAACCGCACCACATTGATGCACGAAAACCTACCCTGTTGTAGAATGTCGATCGTCAATATTTCCAGCCCAGTGAGCATCGCAAAAACCTTTCATTTTAGCGTCGATTTGCTTTTTATAGACAATGCCTTTGTTGATTGGACCTTTTAAATATCTCATAACTAGTTGACTGCTTCCCAGCGGGCTTTACCAGGATTTGTTTCAAAACAGTTTCGACTAAAGAAATTCAATGCGTAACAAATATCAGGTCGAGTAATTTGCGCTGTAAACAATAAACACCCAATCGCTTGTATATAGAGAACTCTCGACATTTCTTGCTTTGTATCTTCATCTTGGCATCCCAAGCTTCCTTAGATGTTTTAGCAGTTGCGATATGACCGTAATTGCTTGAGTCTACCATCAACGTTATCTCTGCCAAACTACGCTGATCTAAATCTGCATCACGGCCTATACCGACACCCTCTGATACTACTGACCAGCAATTCTTTATTACTAAGAGAGATTTCGCTTGCCTTTTCCAAACGTCGAAGTTTTCTCTTCCGCGCAATATTTCCATTGATAAGGGTTTTTTTTTTAATTTTATATTGAGTTCAATAAATTTATTTTTAAATTTTCCAAACTGTATTTTATTTTCGTGTCCATAACCTGTTAGTTTGAATTTATTCATTGAACTAAACTTAAAACTATATATGAAAATTCTTGACAAATATTCATAGGTTGCTGATAGTTTTACAAACAACAATTATATACAACAACATTTATAAAATAAAGCACAGGACAACATTTATAAAATAAAGTACATACATATGTACTTAATATTCATTTCTTAATAACACCTTTTTATTACGATGGCGATTTAAATCCTACCAGAGGTAAACGGAAAACTTTTCAATACAAAAGAAAATAAGGTAGAAGACAAAAAAAAAAAAATTATAAAAAACAATTACTTAAAAAAATTTTTTTTCAACTATTTTTATATTCCTCGAGAGTAATGATTTCAACTACTTTTGTAAGCATAAAACTATGGGTTTTTATTTTAATTACACGTTTAGAAAGTGTAATGCATTACTTTTGAGATATATCGTATTTATCTAAATAATTTTGTCGATGTTTCGCTCCATTGTCCTGAAGAAGCTATCCTTATGAGAGCGAAATATCGATAAAAATATTCGAATAAATAAACAAAAAACATACAATAAAAATGCCTTCAGGTAAAGAAAATATTAATATTAACTCAATTTAAGCAATAGGAAACTTAGAAGCTCCTTGTAAAATGAATGTATTAAAAAGAAGCTGAAGTTGTGTTGGTGGGGATATTAAAACTGATTTACTAAAAACGTTAAACACTGATGTAAAACACATACATATGTATGTTCATATGCATAAAAATTTAGAAAAATCGTACTTTTTAAGTTTTGAAAGCAGTTGGCATGAGCTACTAAAGGATATTAAAAGAAATTACCCTAAAGTACAAACTGCAATATTTTGTATAAAACTTTTATTATTTTATACGTATATTATAAATATTAGTTACTAATAAAAAATAAATTGTTCTTTTAAGTAATTTTTGCTTTCAAATTAATACGCACATGAAACTCATGTGTTTATGTGTTCTATGTTTTATGAAAAATCAAACCTATAAGAAAAAGGGTAAAATTTTGACATGAAACTACATACATATGTATATACATCTAAAATGCCACTCTCATCAACAACCGGCGATGGCTGGTAGTGTTGGATGCTTATCAACCTGCATGCTGCTGGTTCGATCCCGTCTTGTTCCTTTTGCTTTTTTTGGTTTTTTATTTTTTTTATTATAAAACAATAATTGTGGTAAAAAAATTTAAAATGTTATTTTTGCAATATCTCAGAAATTATAAATCCGATTTTGCTTATTTTCAATCCCCAAGCAGAGGGGATATTTATAAAATGATAGAATGCAGTATTTTGTATTTTATATATGTACATACATGGAATAAAAAGTATTTGTATTTCAAATACACAACTTTCATCTATTTTGCTTGCCCAGCACTGATGGTCCCTTTTTTGGATAATATAGAAAAAGAATATTTAAAAGAACAATTTACTAGTGTTTATTTTATGTTTTAAAAATTATAAATTTTAGGTCACCCAATCAAAATAACGCAGGTGGTTATTAAAAATGAACTCAGTGTGATTATCCGCTTGACGAATCAATGAACTTTTGATTTATATTATCCCTTATATTTGATAGTGTAGCTTCCCAACGGTGAATAATTTTTTAAATTAGCCCAGAAGACTCCGAGGCTATTCCACACAAACAACATAAAAAGCAAGATTTGAACTTCAATTTTCAACATCAATTCATGTGAAGGCTGTCTAGAAGGTTTTAATGAATTTAAAAACTCATGTAGGTAATGAGCTGCATCTTCGATATTAACCACGGCGTCATTCGATTTGTAACTTTTTCTTTGTAGGTGACAATATTGCTATAGAACACAACCAATGAAAATACCTTTCGTGCAAATTTTCGATGTCAATATGTACTGTATGTATTAAAGTTTATAAACTATTTGGACTAAGGACTCTTCCAGAAGGAAGAGTCTAATTTTGGAATGGCAGAAACTCTTTTGAATCGGAGTCCATGGGCGGGATAATTTCAAGCATGTTTTGATGATATCTGCTCGCATACGTATGTTATCGATGGAAAGAGTGTTTCACAAATCACCAGCAACTACAAAAGTTATCTCCCCGCAACATCAGATGAATTTCTAAGATGTTTTATGGTTCTGTCAACGACGTCTATATATGATGTACGGGTCATGGTGCTTTCAGTCGATATAATCAATTAGGCGTCTTGTACATAATATGTATATACATAGATACATTTATATACATACATTTGTCATATTCACATGATATCAAGTTCCCTGGCGGCTACAACATCCTCATAAAGAAAACAAAAATTTGAAACAAGAGTCTGTGAAAATTACCTGTAACTTTCGAGCCATAATTTTAACAGATATGTATGTTATTACTTTGCCGCCACTACAACTACAAAAGACAACAACAATAGCTGCAGGGGAGTTACCACAAATACAAAAAAATCTTACTCTTAAAAGGTTTCTCCACACAAGAAAGAGAAAATTAGCTTCAACTTTAAAACCATGAAAGATAGGCTTTTGAAATTATCACAGAATATGTGCAGATGTATATATCCAGGTTATACAGTATCAAAAAGTGCTCTGTCAGATCGTTACAGATATTGTACGCGTAGCTGGTGTTGGTTATAAAGCCATTTGTCAAGACCAAGATTTGTATACCCATGAACTGATATTGAAAACGTTACGATTTTAGATGTTTAAAACTGTTTTCGAATTCACAGGGTTATGTTCCGTGCGAAAAGTTTCCTCTGGCATCACACCACATTTACATATTTTTCTTTATAGGTATATTCCGCATCTCTAATATCAAATTATTAACAAACTATACGCCTCCGGGTGATTTTGAAAGCAATTAATTCAATTTGTGAAGCGTACGACCCCTCCTCCTTTGTATAAAACTCATTTTTTTCGTAGCCTGTGTCCTTATTCTAAAATTAAACCCACTTGTAACAATTTCCACTTCTTTTTCGATAATTTGGGCAAAATTCCTAAAAATGCATTGCCTAGAAGCGCTGCTAAAAAAGTTTTTGAGAATAAAAACTGACGTCATAAATCAATGAGCCGGTTTGGGTAAAATAATTCTGGTAACTTTAAAAATATCCTTAACACTTGTGAACGGTGTAAAAATCGATTTATTAGGCAACAGTTTTCTTAGTTATTTAATGAAATTAAAACTTATTATCCGATCATATTGTAGTATTTATACGTTTCTGTACCTCCTCCTTTGTATGTGGTCCAACGTTTGCTATTGGCGAGGGCTCTTTAGCGTTACTGTCATCGACCATGACATCCTTAGTCTTGTTAAGGGCCCTTTCAGCTTTTATAGCATCGTATTCTTTTAGCTCAGCTAATTTAAGCGGTATGGATTGTAGTTCGCGCTTTCGCATTTAGTACAAATTAAATTATGTTGCTGACAGGATATAAACAAAAAATATATTTGTATAATACAAAAAACCCATTTAAACAGCTGTTGGAATTTTTTGTTTGTTTAGTAGGAGAGTTTCAATCTGGCATTGCCATTTTCAAGACAGTTCAATGAGGCTTGATACCAGGTAATCGCATATCTACAACCTAGGCGAATCCACTACAGGTGCCCGCATCCCAATTCGCTTCAAAATTTTTCACGATTTTTATCTTCTGAGTTGTCAAGGCTGATAGCAAACGACAACAAAGCGTGTGACAGCCCCAGAGAAAATGTTGAAGCGAATTGAATTGCGACCACCTATACTTGATTCGCCTTGGCTACAACAAACACTGCATATGTTGGTAGAAAAATTGTATTACTGTCATCCGTTTGTTCGCGTATATGTGTTTGTGTTGTGTATTTTGACAGTTATGCAGCTAAAAGCAGTGGTCAGCTAGGCTTGTAAGGCTAGCTGGTATAGAGCTGCCTTGAGGCAGTTAAGCAAAGCGACTAGCGTTGCCCTTGGAAAATTTCATACAGTAGTACTAAAAGGATATTTTTAAGAAAAAGATGTCTTGAAATGGATGTTTTAAAAGGAAGCTGGTCAAAGTAAAGAAGACCCTGATGCACTTAAAAAATTGTTAAAACTTTTAATATGTTAAATTAATAAATCAAAATTAATGAGAACACTAGTTTTGGTTCTAATTATGTGCCATCTGAATTTTGTCGTGTGGCTAGAAAATTATATATAATTAGTTACTAAGGCGAATTTATATAAGATGAACTTGGTAGCACAGGTGATCATTATTTGAATCTTGCATGATACAATTAATAAGGTAACCTTTTCCCTACAATAAGAACAACTTCAATAAAAATAACGTTCATTTTTTAAACAACTTTTTAAAAACAGATGTCACTTCTACATATACAGAAGGGAGATAAACAAAGCATACGCTGGTTTGCTTGCTGTCTCGTTTCGGCTGCCTTTCATCTCTGTATTGTCTTGACAGTTTTAAGTAGTCAGATGATTGCGGTTTAGCTGACGGGCTACTTTATTCGTATCATGATACAATTAATAAGGTAGCCTCATCAGCTAAATCCTTAATCATCTGTCTACTTTGGGTTGTCAAGAGAATGCAGATATGAAAAGCAGACAAAATAAGATAGCTAATTCGCGTAAGCGTGGTTTATCTCTCTTCTATAAATGTAGAAGTCGCATCTTTTTGACAGTTTGCAGAGGTTTTACAAAAACAAAATTTATGTTATTTTTTTTTTTTTTTGAGTTATTCTTATTGTGGCGAAAAGGTTCCCTTAAGGTTAAATTAGTCCCGACTTAACCATAACCATACAAAACAGCTGATCGAACCAACTTTATGGGCAGCACTGTAAATGAACAGTACTGACTTAAATAATGCCGTAGCCATAACCATAACCATATATACCAATTGAATTTTGGTTTTCTGCCATAACCTTAAGCAGCTGATTGCAAAATATATACATACATTTGTTGTGTTACTACTACTGCACTATTGAAATTATAAAAATAAAACATAAACAGCTGTTTACGGCTATGGCGGCACTAATTGTTGCCAGACAAAAAAATTATGGTTATGGCTATGGTTATGGTATAGCCTTATGGCAAAGTCAGGAATAATTTAACCTTTATTGGTTGTATCATGATTCGTATCATGCATGCAGCCACCTGTTAATGAATTCGAATAGCTTCTACCAAGCTCACCTTGTATGAAATCGCCGTGGATATGTCTTGGAGAAGGGCAACTCTGACAGTATAACACATTTTGCTCGTTTCAATCACAGTAACGTTTATTTTTTCCGGTTTCTTCTTGGGTATTCTTAAATTCTTTTAGTGAAAAATGTTGGTATTATTTCTTTTATTCACAAGATTTTTGGGTGCATGTTAAGCCTAAAGTACAATTTTAAATAAATTTTGCATTTGTTGGATTCTTAACTGCATAGTTTTGCTACGAAGGGCGGTTATTGTAAATCACTGTAGCTATTGAATCTTTGAACAGTGGGCAAATATACATATGTACATACATGCATATTGTACTACTAATTAATTATATTTAGATGTCTGGAACGCGGAATTACAATCAAAGCGGATTAATTAATAGATTCTCCTAGATTACAATAAAATTTTTCTTGATGAAATCACAGCTTGATATATGTATGTTTGTATGGACGTGTGTTTCTACTACATAATTACTGTGGAGTCATTTGTGTGCGTGTGTATTAATTATTATAAAGGAAGGGAAAATATAGAAAGATCATAGTGCAATGTATTAAAATCCGTTCTAGATGTACAATGTTCCAAGTATAGCTTATTGCTTACAAAAATACGTTCTTTATCCAAAAGCTGTGTATCTCTGCCAAAATACACACAACTTTGTAAATAATTATACACATGCATATACATACATATTTTTAACAAGTGAAAGTTATTTTTTGTGTAACAAGAAAATAGTTAAGCATAGTAAAGTTACGAAAAGTGCTATCTCCCTTCCAACTAGCCATAAATCTCATTTACCGTCAAATGGAGAAATAAATTTGGTGCTCATTAATACATTTAGTGTACTTAATAAACTTTGAGACATAATTTACGTAATTAATTTCTTTATTTTACTGAGATTTCTTTTTCAAATTGTCATCAGCATTGTAGTGTTGTGAAAGGTGCTACACACATTGACCGCAATTGAGTTTTTGGTGTTTTACAGACAAAGGAGATAGAAAGTAAAAAATAAAAACAAAATAGTCTCACATTGTAAATTGAAACAACAATAAAAAATATGCATAAGTAATGATTTGTTTGACAACAATGAATAATTGACTTTGTGATACTTTACCACCCTTAAACATTTTATTTGCTGAAATTGGATGTCAGAGAAAACTGGATAGTAAAAATATTAAATAAACATGGGTCTTTTAATTTCGAAAATATGGAGCATGTTTGGCAATGAAGGTAAGTAAACTGATCCTAATATATATGTATGTACGTTTATAAAAAATGTGTAAATAACACTGCTACAGAGAAAATTGAGGACAATTAACAGGGAAACCAAAAATATGCAATCGCATGTATGTAGGTATAAAGCAACCTTTATTGCTTTGTTAAATCTATTTTTGTTTGTTTGACAAAACAGGTACGAACGAGAGAGTGCAGACAAATGACATTGATGGCGATATTTGATGGTTTTCATAAAAGGATAAATTTCTTTTAGAATTGTTAATTATTTATTTATATTCTATTAACAGGATAATTACAAATTATATGTTAATATTTAAAGAGCAATGACATCATAGGTCTTATTACTTATTGGGAGTTAGTTCGATTTTACTTCCGTACGAAAGAGATAGATTTTATTTTTTTTTGTTGCAAAATTGTAGAGGACAACATTTTTTGCTACTAAACAGCTGTAGTATAGAGGAAAACTGCGTCCAGGAAATGTCTCTTGCAATAAAGGCATATTCGCTCGAGTTGTGTGGCATGTGACACCGTCTTGTTGAAACCACATGTTCTCCAAGTCGTATTCTTCAATAGCAAGCAAAAAAGGTCGGTTATCATACGTCCATAACGCTCCGAATTGACGGTGACACTCGTTCCATCGCCGTTTTCGAAGAAGTAAGCTCCAATCACACATTCGGACCAAAGAGCGTACCAAACAGTGAATTTTTCTGGATGTAATGGCCTCTCTGCAATTACTTGAAGATTCGCAGAACCCCAAATACGACAATTTTGTTTATTAACATATCCATCGAGTGAGAAATGTGCTTCATCGCTGAAGAAAATTTTGTTCGAAAAATCGCCGTCCACCGCCTGTTGTTGAAGCAATTATTCCAGGTATCTACGACGTTGTGAATGGTCAGTTGGCTTCAGTTGTTGTGTGAGAGATGGATTTTATACGGATGTAGGTGTGGATCTAAATGAAAAATGCGCCATAATGTGCCGTAAGACAGTCCTAATTCCTGAGATCGACGAGGAACCGACACATTCGGGTCTTTCTGTTAGAGTACAAACATTCACTTATTATTATTTCATAAACTTGTTTTATTACTTGTTACGTAAATAACTTTATATAAAATGAATTGTATAACAGGCCTCGAATTTTGTGTAAAATGTTCTATAAAAATTTTCAATTAAAACTATTTACTGTAATAAAGAAACTCATAAATACAGGTTACGGTTTTCGGCAATATTCATTAATCTAATAGGTTATGGGCCTTTGCTAAAAATAATAAACAGCAAAACTAAAGAAGCAAAATATTGCATAAGGCAAATTATTTAAAAGAAAAAATAATAATAATTAGGATGGCCGACACAAAGCCGAAATTTGCAAAACTAAATAATGAAAACTATGCGAATTGGAAATTTAAAATGGAGCTTTTGTTACGGAAACATAATCTTTGGAAAAGAGTAATTGAGGGTAAACGTCCAGAAGTAATTACAGTCAACAATGTTGTAACAAATCAGCCAATCTTAGATGACTGGGACAATAAAGATGATGAAGCTAGAGGTACTATAGGTTTGCTGGTAATGGATGATCAGTTATGCCACATTCGAAATTTAAAAACCGCTCAAGATACCTGGAAAGCATTGAAGGAATACCATGAGAAGAATACTTTGAGCAATAAAGTTCATTTGATGAGGTCAATATGCAGTCTTAAGCTTGAAGAAGGAGGTGATGCAGTTGCACACATTTCAGCAATGAACGACCTCTTTTCAAAGTTAAGTGATGTTGGTGAAGAGTCCTTGTCAGATAAATGGAGTGCTGCGATGTTATTAAGTAGCTTGCCAGAGAGCTATGATACTTTAACTACTTCCTTAGAGTCTCGAAATGAAGATGAAGTTACATTTGCTTTGGTTCAACAAAAGGTAATTGCAGAGTATGAAAGAAGACTACATGCTGGTAATAATGGGAATACCGATGCTGTTTTAAAAATTGTTGGTAAGAGTAATGATACTTGTTATTTTTGTAAAAAACCTGGCCACCTAAAGAAAAATTGTGGTAAATATAAAAGCTGGAAACAAAAGCAACTATCTAATAATAAGGGATTTAACAAAATTAATTCAGCTGAAGAAAAATTTAAATCTGAAGATTTTCTTTTTAAGTTTGGGGAAAATAAGAAGTTTTGCTGGTTAGTAGATTCAGGTGCTACGCGACATGCTGTTAATGATTCCAAATTTTTTCAAAAACTGGATAAATCATATAAGAGTTCTATTGAGCTAGCAAACGGTGAAATGGTAACAATAGAAGGTATTGGGTCTGGTGAATTTGCATTTTGTGATACAGAAGGAAATAAAAATACATTTTTGGTGAAAGAAGTTTTATATGCGCCTACGTTAGTGGGAAATATTATATCAGTGCGGCAGCTAACGAAGGTTGGTTTCGAAATATCGTTTAAGAGGAATCTTTGCTTTATAAATTTCAAAAGTAAAAACGTCGGAGTTGCTGATATAAATGGAGATATGTATATTTTGCGCCAGTGTGAAAATGTAAATGTTGTAATGCAACATAATGAAAATTGTATTCATCAGTGGCATCGTAAACTGGGACATCGCGACCCAGATGCAATACGTAAAATGATTTCAGGGAATTTAGTACATGATTTGAAATTCGTTGAATGCAACATAAAAGAAATTTGCGATAGTTGTTCAAAGGGGAAATTAACTAGAACTCCATTCCCAAAGCAGTCCCTTACTAAATCAACAGAGCCATTACAGTTAATCCACACAGATGTATGTGGACCAATGCAGACCGTTACTCCATCGGGGAAGAAGTATTTCATAAGCTTTATAGATGATTACTCGGGTTTCACAACAATAAGTTTAATATCAAGGAAATCCGAAGTTGAAAACATTATAAAGGAATTTATCTCGTTCTGTCGGACAAGTTATGGTCATATTCCTAAAGTTATGCGTTCTGATAGAGGTGGAGAATATACGTCTAAAAATTTGACACAGTACCTTAAGTCTGAAGGAATTGAAGTTCAATTAACTGCTCCATATAGTCCCCAACAAAATGGGAGGGCAGAAAGAAAAAACAGAACTTTGGTTGAGATGGCAAGATGCATGCTAATTGATGCTAATTTACCGCATACATTTTGGGGTGAGGCTATATCAACTGCAAATTACATTCAAAATAGAATTTTTTCAAAGGTTGCAAACACCACACCGTATGAATTATGGCATCGCACGAAGCCGAGTTTAAAGAATTTCCATGTTTTTGGGTCTAAATGTTATGTGCATATTCCTTCTGAAAATAGGCGTAAGCTAGATGATACGTCACAGGAAATGATATTTTTGGGTTACGATAACAGATCAAAAGCATATCGTTGCTACAACAGTAACTCTAAAAAGCTTGTCATAAGTCGTGATGTTCGATTTACAGATCTTTCAGTAAATTCTAATGATAAAGAAGTATCCTTAAGTTTTGAAAATGAAATTAATCATACTTTCACACCATTATTGATTGAGGAGGAGAGTATTAGAGAAACTGTAAAGAATTCTTCGAGCAATAAAGCAATCAATAATACTATTACGGTAACTAATGATGATTATGATACTGAAGAACAGGAGATTTCAAACGCTCATACAGCTACCAGGGTTTCAAGTAGAATAAACAAAGGAATACAAGCAAGCCGATTCATAGATGAAATTTGGTCATCGAGAGAAATCAAAGAGCCAACATCTTATCAAGAAGCTATTAAGAGTAATGAGAGGCAGCAATGGCTTGTAGCTATGCAGGAAGAGATGGAATCGATGGAAAATAATAAAACATGGGAGCTAGTTCCATTACCTGAGAAGTCAAATACTGTTGGCAGTAAATGGGTTTACAAACTAAAGAAAAGTATTGATGGTGACATATGCCGTTTTAAGGCTCGTCTTGTGGCTCAAGGGTTTTCACAAAAATATGGAGTTGATTATGACGAAGTTTTTGCACCCGTAGTGTCACATATTACATTTAGAATTTTGCTTTCAATAGCTGGAAAGAATAATATGATTGTTAACCACATTGATGTGAAGACGGCGTTCTTGAATGGCAAATTGTCAGAAACAATTTTTATGAAACAACCTCAAGGATTTCATCAAGGAAACGAAAATATAGTATGCATGTTAAAAAAGAGTATATATGGATTAAAGCAAGCGGCAAGATCTTGGAACAGCACCTTACACAAAATCATTTTAAACGTGGGTCTTAAACAAAGTCTAAATGATCCATGTTTATATTATGGTAATATTTTTGGAAAAGTATGCTTCCTAATAGTTTATGTCGATGATATTATTTTAGCTTGCTGTAATCAAGAACAAATGGATTTCATTATAGGCAAATTGTCTAATAATTTTGCTTTACAAGATTTGGGGAACATAAAGCATTACTTGGGTATTGAAATATCAAAAGATGAAAATGGTATTTTTCAACTTTGTCAATCTGTTTATATTAACAAAACTGCAAAAGAATTTGGACTCCAAGATGCAAAGCCTACTAAAACTCCTATGGATTTGAGTTACGGAAAAGGAGGAGAAACGGTTCTTCTCGAAAATAACAGCAAATATCGAAAACTTATTGGACATCTATTGTATGTGTCAGTAAATACCAGACCTGATGTCGCAGCACCTATAAGCATTTTAGCTCAGAGAGTTTCAAATCCCACGAATGAAGATTGGGAACAATGCAAACGTGTTCTGAAATATTTAAAAACCACATCAAACCTCAAATTACTATTAGGTAATAAAAACGAAAAACAAGAATTAGTTGGGTATGCTGATGCTAACTGGGCAGAAGAAAGAATTGAAAGAAAATCAAATAGTGGAAGAATATTTTTCTACAATGGGGAAACAATTTCCTGGTCCTGTCAAAAACAATCAGTAGTTGCTACATCAACATGCGAGGCAGAGTATATTTCATTGTCAGAGGCAGCTAAAGAAGCAAAATGGATAAAACTGATTATGGAGGATTTTCATATGCCAGCATTTGAACCAACCATAATATTCAATGATAACCAAAGCTGCTTACGTCTTTTAAAAGAAGATAAATTTTCTTTCAAAACTAAGCATATGGATACAAAATACAAAATGACAAAAGATTTAGTTAAAAAAGGTATCATAGCTCCATGCTACTGTCCAACAGAAGAAATGATAGCTGATATTTTAACGAAGCCCTTACCGCTAAACAAACATAAGTATCTATGCGATAAATGTAATTTAAAGTGAATGAGGAGGAGTGTTAGAGTACAAACATTCACTTATTATTATTTCATAAACTTGTTTTATTACTTGTTACGTAAATAACTTTATATAAAATGAATTGTATAACAGGCCTCGAATTTTGTGTAAAATGTTCTATAAAAATTTTCAATTAAAACTATTTACTGTAATAAAGAAACTCATAAATACAGGTTACGGTTTTCGGCAATATTCATTAATCTAATACTTTCACCTACAGCAGAGATATTTTCTGCGGAACGAGCGAAACGATGATGCACAGGCCTTACAATATTTGTAACCGCTCCAGTCTCTTCAAATTTCTTCACAATTTTGCCAATTGCTTGCGTAGTTGGACGATTAAGTAAACCATAATCTCCTCTTAAAGCGCGATATGTGGCTGTGGCAGAATTACCACTTTTGTGGTATGTTTTTATAATTTTTATGCGTTGTGTGATAGTTAAACGATCCATTTTCGTCAATGTCAGAGTTTTAACTGAGAAAAAAAATTGGTTTAACAACTTAGTTTGACAGATGTCGAATTCCAGTCCTATACTTTTGAAACCACGAAATCGATAACCCCTTATTATGTTTTGGTTACAAAAGAGTTATAAATGACCAATGAAAATGTTCTCACCAAATAGATTTATGACAAAAATGCTGTTGGATCATCAGATCAAAGTTATTTTTCTGCCGTTGTATAGCGTTATTTTTGCAGTGAGGCGACCATAAAGCATCAAAGAAATATAATGGTTATAAAAGGTTAGATAACAATTTTTTTTTGTATTTGTAGCGCAGTGTTATTGATCGCATGCAGTAATTTCCAAATTGAACTTGAAACACAAATTAAAAATTAATATAGATATGTATCAAGGTATATCTAAGATACCTAATCTTCTAGAACTGTCAAAGGTTTGTTTGCCAAATGCACAAATACACAACACAAACACAAGCGTGAACATTTGGGAGAAAGAACATGTGGAAGAAAGTAATTCTACCAAAAAAAATACATGAAGTGTTTGTTGTAATTATGCGGCTACCTTGCATTAAAGCGCCTTGATTTGTACATAAAATGCTATGACATGCGAAATGTTTAAATTTTTCTTTATGCTTTTGCTTTTAGAACACAAATTAGTCATGGTCGGCTTAGACAATGCTGGCAAAACAACCATTCTTTACCAATTTCTTATGAATGAAGTCGTTCATACCTCACCCACAATTGGATCAAATGTTGAAGAAGTTGTTTGGCGGAATATACATTTTTTGGTCTGGGATTTGGGTGGCCAGCAGAGTTTGCGTGCTGCTTGGAGCACATACTATACAAATACAGAGGTAATTTGATACTTTCAAAATTCAATCCCTAACATTAAATAAATTTTTTTCATAAAACATTTTTTTTTAAGTTCATCATAATGGTTATCGATTCAACCGACCGTGAACGTTTGGCTGTAACACGCGAAGAACTATATAGAATGTTGCAACATGAAGACTTAAGTAAAGCCAGTCTGCTAGTATATGCGAATAAACAGGTTATTGATATATTTAAAGCTTAACTATCCAAATTATATAAATATTTATGTATTAAGTTTATCCGGCTCAAGTTCTTTCTATATTATCTTTGTGATTGATATTAATTAAATTAGGCAAAGAAAACATCAAAGACATTTAGCAGGGTGGACAACTAGTTGTTTCGAAGCCGCCACACTTTCTCGTTAGCACCCGTCTTTGAACTCAGGGGCTCATGTTTCTAAAGCGACAACCATGCCACTCAGCCACCTTAGTTGTTGTATATTTTCTGTCTAAATTTTTAATTATGTATATCAAACACACCATTCATTTCTATTTTTATTTGTTTATATTTATCATTGCATATTTACCGGGTGAGAGTTTCTCACCACAAAGGTAAGTAAGTTAGTTGTATTTAAACTTTTTATTTCATATATTATTCTTATAAATAAATAAATAAAAAGTTGAAATACAACTTACTTACCTTTGTGGTGGTTTTATAGGTTTGTAGAGGGTGTCGTGGACCTCCTAAAACTGAAGCCAAAGTCTGCCGGAGGCTTTTAGTTTATTATTAATTCGACTTTGAAGTTGCGGAATTTACTAAGAAAAATATGAAAATGTTGGTAAAACAGTGCTGCCAGAGGAAAGTTTTTGCACAGAACATAAAAGCGTGAATTCATAAACGGTTTCAATCATCCGAAATCAAGGCGAATCCATTACAGGTGCCCGCATACCAATTCGCTTCAGCATTTTTCCACGAATTTATCTTCTGAGTTGTCAAAGCCGATAGAAAACGACAACAAAACTTGTGACGTCTCGAGAGAAAATGTTGAAGCGAATTAAATTGCGACCACCTGTACTTGATTCGCCTTGTCCGAAATCCTATTTTTTACATTGAATTCAATAAATTTTTTCATAGGTGTGCAAAATTTGTTTTTCGGCCGGGCTAAGGGATTTTCTCCTCCATGGTTTAACCAACACCGGCTTCACGTACAAAATCTGTAAGCATCTGGCAGCACACTTTTTCATTTTATGGCAATTGGTACCATTATACTAAAGCCGACCCAAAATTTATTCAACAACACGAACTTAAAATATTAAAATTAATAGATTGTAGTGTATCGGTAAAAGTTTTTGTGTGATATACATACATACATATACATGTATTTTCAAATCCTTTACAAATTTTGTAAATACTTTAAGCCGATATGAACAAAAACGTTATGACAAATAATTGCCATATGCGACCGTACTATTACTTAACCTTTCGTGCCTCATCCTTATATATATATGTCCAGGTAAAATTTGTATTATAAATATTCATGGCTTGTTAATGTAAATACAAATGTTTCACAGAAATACCCCAACTCGGATTTTTTTTTCAATATCAGGGTTTTTGCACAAAATATTTTAATTGAAGTTTCTTATACTGAAATGTGCAACAACCCGAGATTGAAAAAAATGTGAGCTAAGTCTTTTCTGGATGAGAACAACGATAAGTAGAACATCCCACATAGCTCGAAAAAATGTCATATTAGTGGGGCCCGTTAAGAATTCGTATGACGATGTTTAATTTTGTTTATTATATTTTTGTATATAAATACTTTTTGTATATAAAGTACTTAACAAATTATTTAATTCTAGGACTTAAAGGGTTCAATGTCAGCTGCCGAAATTTCACGCCAATTGGACTTAACGTCAATAAAAAAACACCAATGGCACATACAAGGATGTTGTGCGCTAACTGGTGAAGGGTAAGTTCAAATTGATAACATTTAAAGATGCTGTAAATTCAACAATGAACTTAATTATTTATTCGCTATAAGAGCCAATTGAAATTTATTACTTTGGGTCTAAAAAAATAGACCTTAATGCGTTCTGTCTTTTTTTCAGCCGTCTATATGCCGTCGACATTTCGTTGCTGCTAAACAACTCATCAGTAGACTTGAAAAATCTAAAAAGTATGTTTGAATAAGTAGTTGGGCTTCAAACATACTTTTTAGAATTTTCAAGTCTACTGATGAGTTGTTTAGCAGCAACGAAATCTCGACGGCATACAGACGGCTGAAAAAAAGACAGAAAGCATTAAGGTCTATTTTTTAGACCTAAAGTAATAGATGCTGTAAATTGTTAGAAAAAAGAAAGATTATCTGAAGTTTCAAAGGAATTTTAATTAAACGATTTGTTAATGCATATACATATACATATGTATGAGGGACTTAAAGCCCAAGGGGTTTAAGCGACTAGGTGCAAAAATCATTGCAATTCTAAGTTAAGTGTTTGCGGCATTTGTTATAAATATCCTAAATGCTTTTTCTAATTTATTTGTATTAAAATGCTGTTAGAAAAATTTACTTTTTAGAAATAGTTTCAAGAATATTTTAACTTAAAATTGAACTTTATTCTTCAGGAGTTTAAAAGTAAGTAAGGTTGTACAAAAAGGCAAAGAAAAACGTAATTGGTAATGTAAATGCATTAGTGAGTACTGTTTGACAGTGCTATATTGTTCAACAAGAGTTGCCATTACAGCAATTTGCAATCGAGCAAGTTAAAGTTATGTTTCTAGATGAAAAGTGTGTTTTCCAACAAACAGGCAAGCACGTAAGAAAATGTGTTTTCATACTGCAATTGTCTAAACTACGTTGTTTTCTCTGCATTTTGAAACTATGTTATTGGCAAGGTGTTTCATTTCTGAGCAATGGCAACTCTTATGAATACTGGTTTTGTGCTCCCCAGCTAACATTTTGGGCAATTACAAATCGAATTCTAATCTTCTTCGCTTGCTCAGCTCGATTAAAATAGTCACTTATGCTCTCGCTTTTGAGATGAGGCGTTCGTGTGAGAAAACGGCACCCTGTGACGATTTATTCTGCAAGAGTCTTCTATGACTCGACCCCCTGAACTCTTACGACTAAATCTCAATCAATCACCTGGGAGCCATTTGTGAATCTTTTTGCAGTCGTTTATGATATTAATCGCATTATCCCGATAACATGAAAACTTCTAAAAACAGTAATCTTGCAAACATCTGCGGTTCAGTGTTCGGTCATATCAGGGAGTCTTAAAACAATCAACAATCTTCCAATTGCTATCTGGGTCTTTACAAATAAAAAAGTTCATTGGTGCATGTGCGTCGATAAGAAGCCAACGAGCAACTGGAAAATTGTTGATGACGATATAAGCAAAATGAGTCTTGAGATTCTCTTGTGTGACCAAAAACGAATTCATCAATTGTTCGTTGGAAAACACACTACAAAAATACTCATATATGTACCTGTAGGAAGGTAACTAATTTAACGAACAAAAACAAAATATATACGATTTTCGGAGATATTTCAAAGAAGACTATTTTTGTGTTAGTTCAAAACGGGATATAAGCAACTTGAGTCTTTTAGCATTAGAGCTTCCCCATATTATGAAACATTTGTGGCGAAAATCTTTCCAATTAATTTTTGAAACTTCGTGTCTTTATAATGAAAATTTTTTCACCGATTCTGCAGTCCTTTTGTATTCTGCTTGTACTCTTTTTTTTTCAAGATTTCTGACATCAGAACCAGATACTACACAAAAACTGCTTACATATGAAACATACTGCCAGTTTGCACTCATCTCATCTATAATTTCCCTAAGCTATATAATTTTTCAGCAAATTTTCACAATATGGACATACACTTAGATGATCAAAAAATATTCATTATATAAAAGATTTTTAAAAATCAACTAAAACAATGTACAAAAATTATTTTAAGAAGACTCAATCGTGATTAGCGACATGAGTAATAGCTTCTAAAAGAAGGACGCATGAATGATACCCAGCCGATTGTGGGATTGATCGAAAGCGAGGCGTAATAGTTCCAGAAGAACTCGGCGTAGGGTACCATTTCAAAAAATGTTTGCTGGGTTGGCTGACTGAAAGACACAAGCGTACTTTTAATTGTGTGTGTGGATAATAAAAAATAATATTTTGACTAAAAATATGAAAAAGTTACATAAAGCAGCATACATTATACTATTTAAAATATAAACTAATCTTTTTCTCTCCTTTATTGAACAAAATACCATTAAAATACAGTTTTTGTGAGGCACACACGTACCTTTTTCTGATTGTCTCTTTTGGACTGCATTGATCATTGAATTTCTCATGTACAAACGACAAAATTGACTGAAAACCTGTAGCTGCTACATTTTCACTCAACAATATTTGAAACTTGCCATAGAAAACTCCAAAACGAATATTGTTCTTCAATTGAGCAACATTTTTAAGTGACTTGTCATATAGAAACTATTAGTTGTTGATTTTCTGCAGCTTTTGAAAAGTGAAAGAAGAAAAAAATTGTGAATATGGAAATTGTATTTACAAACTCTTTGAAAACTGTGATATGCTCCCCGTATATCCTATAGTACCTCATCCAGTTTACCGCCCTTCTTATCGCCGTAACTTCGGCCTGAATGACGCTACACTCATCCCGTAGCCTAAAACTGATCCTCCGTTGAAATCGGTAAATTTTCTTTAGCGATGAAGCACATATCTCACTTGGTGGTTATGTTAATAAACAAAATTGTTGTATTTGGGGTTCTGAGAATCCTCAAGTAATTGCAGAGAGGTCATCACATCCAGAAAAACTCACTGTTTGGTGCGCTCTTTGGTCCGAAGGTGTGATTGGACCTTACTTCTTCTAAAACGACGATGGAACGACTGTCCACCGTCAATTCAGAGCGTTATGGTCATATGATAACCGACTTTTTTTGCTTGCTATTGAAGAATACGACTTGGAGAATGTGTGGTTTCAACAAGACGGTGCCACATGCCACACAACTCGAGCCTTTAACTCTTAAGCACTTAAAAACCAACAGTCGTCAAGTTATTGCTGAGATACCGCCCAATATGTGTCAAAAAGTGGTCGAAAATTACCTCAAAAGAAACAATGCTTGCAACACTTCGCGTGGTGGTCATTTAAATGATGTAGTGTTTCACACATAATGTCACCGTTCAAACTTTATAATAAAGAAATATAAAAAAAAGAAATATCATAAAAAAAATATCACAACATTCCTGAAGAAGATATCCATGGTGATATCGAAATATCGAATTTAATAAACACTTAAAAAAAAAACAAGTGACTTTAAGGCTCGAACAATTAAAATAATTAAACAACAAAGATCGAAAAATTAGCATCAAGAATATATTAAAAACTATTTTATATGTGTTTTATTTACGTTTACTTTTATAACCGCAAAATGCATAACCCGTTATGTATTTTTTCATAAATATAAGAAACTACCACGAGATTAACAATTTGGTCATTATGTGGCTAAAATAACAACACAAATTTTCCACTTCATGGATTACAATTAAAAGTTGGCTTACGCCTTAAAATTCAATTCCGTCTCAGACAAGACATTGAATCAACAATTTCAAAAAGAAAATATCAAAGGGATATTCCGGAAATTTCAGAAGATTTGTTTTTAAGTCTCGAATTTCCGACATGTATTTCGTTTGCTATGACGATAAATAAAGGTCGATTGTGTGGAATTCATTTTGATGGCACGGGCAATTATATGAATCGTGTTCACGAGTACCTCAGCCATCACTTACCTTTAATTACACTACAAATCGCTTTTCATGCACATATTTTTTATTAAATGCAACGGTACCCTGTATAATGTTATGTTCTACTATATTTTATTTTAGAACAAAGTTTATTACGTGCAATAGAACTTGTAAAACCAGAATCTCATTCCTTAAGTTTAAGAGTGTTCGATGCTATTATATTATATCATATACTATAAAAGGACTCAAGTATTTAATTATTTTATATGTATTTTGGATCAAACTACGAATTATATTTGGAAAAATAATTGTAAAAATATATCTCTCTTTTATAGGCTCTATCAGGGTTTGGAGTGGATTGTTCAACGCATCAAAAAGAAATGACATACCCACATGGACTGCGATAGTAGTTAATAGTTAATTCAATAATTACGTTTACACTTAATGCAAATAAAAAAAAATATTTAAAATAATTTTATATTACAAAGAAATAATAATAGAACTATTAAATTATTTATAAGTCAATATAAGTTGTAAATCTAAACCATCTTAACTCTATTAAAATACACATAAAGCCATTATTCGTATACAAAAATTGTTAAACGAAATGTAAAAACCAGAATTCAACTATAATTTCCATCAGCTGGCTTAAACTATAAAAAAATGATATTTAGTTCAACAAATAGGAAAGAGCATATACATGCATTAATTCTATAACTTTTTGCAATTTTTGTAAATAGAATGTAGCGGAGTACCTTGTTACAATACTACTTGTTTTAAAAAAATATAAAAATAACTTTTTACCTTTAAATTTATTAATTAAGTATATATTTTTACAATCAAACTTATTTATTAAATTCAAAGGTAAAAAGTTATTTTTATATTTTTTTAAAACAAGTAGTATTGTAACAAGGCGGAGTACCTTGTTACAATACTACTTTTTTTTAAAAAAATATAAAAATAAGTAGTATTGTAACAAGGTACTCCGCTACAAGAAGTAGTTAGATTGCATTGTCGAAAAGGTATGTATGTATGTATGATTACAAGCATTTTTCTTTCCAAAAATACGAAAGCTTCCGCGTAGCGCAATTACTTTTTTTTTAACAGAATTTTGTTGGTGTTCTCTAACTATCGCCACGAGAAACATGTTGATACAGATACTTTTAGAAGTAATATTGGAAATGATATGAATATGGAAAAAGACGTATTTTACTAAAATTGAGTATTTGTTGAATGAGTTTTTCTGCAATTGTAGAAAAATTATTTTTATGAGCACAAGTCAATTGCTATATTCGGCTATATGGGACGAATCTTAAATACCTCTTACAAAAGTCGAGTTCATTTGCTATTTTTTAATTTCAATAACTTTACTCTTTAGCACCGAACGTTTTATTAATTTGCTTACAGAACAAACTTCTTAAAAGATCGGTTTATGCTCTTAGTTATACATGTATGTACATATATGCATCGACGTCAGACATTTTTATTTCTGCCACCAAATAACTTTTTGTTACGAGAACAGCTTTTTGGCACCCAACATTATTTAAGTTCGCTTACAGGGAATATTTCTAAAAAAAAAACCGGCTTGCGCTTATATCGATTGTGTATGAATCGATGTGGGAAACGGTTTTCACCCTTCGTATTAAAGTACTGTTGTAGATCTTGGAGATATTTTAAATTTAATAAATCTTGATAAAGTATTAATTTAGGTCCAAAAATGAACCTTTTCAAAAAATATTTGCTGTATTTTTCAGCTGTCTATATGTCGACGACATTTCGTTGGTGCTAATTATTAGCACCAAAGAAATGTCGTCGACATATAGACAGCTGAAAAATACAGCAAATATTTTTTGAAAAGGTTCATTTTTAGACCTAAATTAAGACATTTCAATTGGCTCTTAAAGCAAATAAAAATTAAGTTCAAATCTTGATAAATTTAAAACTCGGCAACAAGAAACATGATTTGTCGCCACATTGTTTTTTGCTTGCATATAATAAAGTGAATTGTAAACATTTCTTCAATTTGCAATGGAAAAGACCAAAAAAGGTGAAAATATTAATCCGAAATTAAAACAAGAGAATGGAGTTGAATTCTGCTCACTCGTAGTATTTGTAAAAATATGTTGTCATCTAGTCCAGTTAAAATATCTAAGGACCACTTCATTGACTTCGGAACTGAACTAAACATTCCGCGACGATACGATACGCCTAATATAACGTTATCGATAACCACGTCCAAAATATGCTCAACAATATCGTTCCTGTAACTATCTACTGAGAGATTAGTTATGCATACATTTACTTTCTGTTAACAGATAAATATATGTAACTTTGCACTTCATCATTTCATTAACTTCTATTTGATCAATCGCATTTTGAACCAAATAGTTAATAATTTTTTCTTTCACTATTTCCTTAGGCATTTTTTTATATTTTATTTCTTTTAATATTTTACGAAACGCCAATTGAAAAACTTTTTTAAAATACCAAACAAAACGTCGCTCACACTTAGAATTTTAAAATAGTATTATATTTAAAAGTATTTTAAATATAATACGAAGTGTGAAGACCGCTATTATTTTAATTTAAAAAATAATTTTCGCTTAATATTGGGTATATGTATATGGACTGATATTAGAAAAAGTTCACTCCTAATAACCAATTCAGACTCAAAATTTATTTGAGTTATTAAGTTTTGAAATGGGCAACATGGGCAAGCAAACCCCTCCAATCAACCTAACCTAAGTTTTGAAATTACGCTCTCACATTTTCCGTTCACACATGATAATTAGTTTGTACAATTAGCAGCTGGTGTTCTTGCAATTAAGTTTCAATCCGTATTCATGCAAATAAATAGCATAGCAAAGAAAAGAAGTTAAAGAAATAAACAAAATATATTTACAATCAACCTTTTTGCCTTTTTTCATATATTTTTTATACCATTCACAACAAGTGTTAAGGGTAAATATGAGTTTGTGATTCCATTTGTAATTTCCATAACTATCTTTTCCGACCCCATAAAACATTCTGGATCAATAGTAAAGTCGATGAAGCGATATCCGTCCGTTAGCTGTTAAAATTAATGTCTCGATTACCGATAGCAACCAAACCGTTGTAAGTTGTCAAAAAAGTATTATAGACGACAATTATTGGGTCCGCCATCTAACGTTTTTTTCGACTAGTGCTTGTTTCGTGAATGGTAACACGTAGCTCATGTTTGATTTGACAGATAATTAGTTTTATCCTTCTGCTGAACGAATATGGTTGTGTATACGCTTCGCTAAGTGGGCCTGCAATCGACTTAGAGAAGATGCTGATTTTGCCAAAAAAATCATCTTTTCAGATGAAGCTTATTTTGATATTGGCGGGCATGTAAATAAGCAAAATTGTCGCATTTGGGGCACAGAAAACCCGCACGCATACATTGAAAAGCCGACGCATCCAAAACGTGTCACTGTTTCGTGCGGATTTTGGTCCAGAAGCATAATTGGGCTACTTTTCTTCGAAAATGAGCAAGGAGTGGCCGTTGTCAATGGCGATCGTTATCGGGCCATCTTGCACGAATTTTTGTTCACAAAAATTGAAGAGGAGGATATTGGCAACATTTGGTTTCAACAGGACGGCGCTACGTGCCACACAGCCGAAGCTACACTCGATGTTTTGCGCCGTTTAATAAAAAAATGTTATTTGGCGGACCCAAAGCGTTGATGCGGAGAGACAAAAAATTTGGCACTATAAAAAATCGCCCAAAACCAAATAGCCTAAAACAAAAATAAACAAGTAAGAGTGCTATATTCGGCTGGGCCGAATCTTAAATACCCTTCACAATGGTACATACATTCTGATTGATTTTTGGTGCGAAAAGTTGTTTTATTTGGCTTTTAAAGCCGATTTCTTGAAATATCGGGAGACGCTATATCTGGGGTATATATGGGCCGATTTTTTTTGAATTTCAATATCAGATCCACTACCGGGATTTAACACAGGCTGCAAAACTTTTATTTAAATAATTCTTAATATGCTCAAGTTCAACCACTGGGTGACACCAATTCTTTTTAATATCAATGAAATAAAGAAAAGCAAAATGTATTTCTTAATTATTTATCAGTTAACTTTATAGTAAAATTTATTTAACAAAAAATTGCATATAATTGCATTATTTTTGAATTATAATGCTAAACATTGCCATTAAGTGTGATTTTCTTTTCAATTTACTTATGTACGTATGTGGGTACATGCATACGTATGTATGTATTTATCTATAATAGAAAACTCTAAAATAAATTCTTTATTATTGAATATTTTCAGTGTGTTCCATAAAACAATGATTATATACATACATATATACATACATACATATTTACATTGCTTGCTTTTACAAAATTATTGTTTTTCTTGTGCACGTTTTTGATGATCTATTGCGTATCATCATACACATGTATGTGTGTATGTACATATGTAAGTACGTAGGGAAACCCAAAATGATTTTTTGTGTGAATGAATTTGAAGACGCAATTGTTTAAAAGAATTTCATTGCGTACCCTTTTTTCAACAATTCTTTATATCACTTTCATTTTCAAGCTCGTGTATACATATGTATGTACATACATACACATTTTTACACCAAAGCAAAAAAATTGTTTATGCTAACATACTTGCACGCATACATACATACATATGTAGATACATACATACCTACATACATACAAATGTATCTACATACATACATACATACATACATTCATACATGATCGCAAATATTATATACATATGTACATATATAATATTATATACATATGTATGTACCATTATGATCGATTTTTGGTACCAAAAGTTGGGTGCATATGGGCCGATGTCCAAAAATTTTCTAATTTTGCCCCTAAACAGCCTGTATGTACCATTCCGACAAATTTTTAGTGCAAAAAACTGTTTCGTTTAGCTTCCAGGCCCGACTTCTTGAGATATCGGGAGGCGCTATATCTCGAACATATATGGGCCGATGACAAAACGATTTCCAGTTTTGCTTCTGACTAACCTATATGTATCATTCTGATTGATTTTTGGTGCCAAAAGTTGTTTTATTTAGCTTATAGAGCCGATTTCTTGAAAAATCGGGAGACGCTATATCTCACGTATATATAGATCGATTGCAGACATTTTCAAATTTTGCTTTTAAACACCTTATATGTACCATTCTGATCGATTTTTGGTACCAAAAGTTGTTTTATTTGGCTTTTAGAGCCGACTTCTTGAGAAAACTTGAGGCGCTATATCTCGAGTGTATATGGGCCGATGTCCAAAGTTTTCTACGTTTGCCTCTAAATAGTCTATATGTACCATTCTGATTGTTTCTTAGTGCCAAAAATTGCTTTATTTGGCTTAAAAAGCGGATTTCTTGAAAAATCAGGAGTCGCTATATCTCAGATATATATGGACCGATTTCAAAAATTTTCCAATTTTGCTTTTAAACACCTTATATGTTCCATTCTAATCGATTTTTGATACCAAAAGTTGTTTTATTTGGCTTTTAGAGCCGACTTCTTGAGAAAACGGGAGGCGCTATATCTCGAGTGTATATGGGCCGATGTGGAAAAATTTTCCACTTTTGCCTCTAAATAGCCTATATATACCATTTTGATTGATCTTCGGTGCCAAAATTTGTCTTATTTGGCTTATAAAGCCGATTTCTTTAAAAATCGGGAGACGCTATATCTCGGATATATATGGGCCGATTTCAAAAATTCCTTCATTTCTAGGATTTAATGGGCACTAAAAATGATATGGTTTAGTTTTTGAGAAAAAATTTTTTTTCAAAAACCTGAATACAAAAATTGCACAAAATATCCCTCAAAACCCGGTTTTTTGAATATATCTCGGCTATCCGTGGACCTATCTTACTGAATTTCAATAGCAGACCCACTACCAGGGTTTCACACGTTTTAGCGAAAGAATGAGGTTTCTATCTCAAACCGTTTTCTTAGAAACGGTATTTCAACGACTACAGACGGACAGACGGACATCGCTCAATCGTAATCGCTATTGATGCTGATCCAGAATGTATATACTTCATGGGGTCTTAGATGGATATTTCAATGCGTTACAAACGGAATCACAAACTTATATATACCCTTACACATTTATGTGAAGGGTATAAAAATTGCCCAAAAAAAAAAAAATGAAAAATTGCCAAAAAAAAAAGGAAAAATCGCCCAAATTTTAAAAAATTATAAAAAAAGCAAAAAGTAAATTAAAATAATTACACCCATATTCATAAAAACTATTGAAAATTTATTACACGTTTATTTGACAAATATTCCGTAGAAATACGTCAAATAAGAGCTTAATAATCTTACAATAATTATTATGAATATGGCCTTTAAAGTTTGAATTGCTTTTTACGCCTCTCTATTTAAAACGAAACCTGGCGAAAATGCATTCCATTTCAAAGGACAGTAATTCAGAAAACTTTCGTAAGTGAAGCCGAAAGAAATATAACTGCAAGTTAATTAGATTACATATTAAGCCTTTGTTTAGACGTTAGGGAAGCAACGATTTGGAAAAAGTGTTAGGACACTGTCGTACGCGAAGCCAAAATTCGACATACTGAGGGGGATAAATTCATTCAGCCCGGCCTTCGGCGGCAAAGAAACTTTCCTCTATAGTGTGTCCAATTTTGGCTTCGCGTACGACAGTGTTCTAAATAAACGGCCTTTGGCCGGGCTGAAGGAATTTATGCCCCTCGGTATGTCGAATTTTGGCTTCGCGTACGGCCTTCGGCTGGATGCAAGGAAATTTCCTTCTATAGTATGTCGAATCTCGGCTTCGCTTACAAAGAATTTCTTTCGGGGTTTGATTTTAATAATTACCAGATTTTATAAGATGATTTTTAAAATTTCATATTAATGTGTTAACAGATACTGAAAAGCTCAAAAAATTAAACAAACTGAACTATTAACATTTAAAAATGAAAAATTACCAAAAAAATTGAAACATTTTTGGGCGAATTTTCATTTTTATTTTTGGGCGATTTTTCATAGTGCCAAAAAATTTCAGTATGATTTGTTTGTATGCAAAATTTATTATTTTCAATAAATATAAATAGCCAGTAAATTACCAAAAAGTATATATTTTACTTCTAAGTTTGCTGCAACAATTTTAAACAAAGTTATGAATTTTAAGGTCCCGGGCGCAGTGCTAAAATTTTGCATGGAAAAAGAAGTTTATTTTAATATTTACAAAAAAATTTATATTAATGGCTTGCATGCAGCATGTACTGAAATTTAGGTTGGCAAATTTCCATTTTCTGAAAAGAAAATTTCGATTTTGTTTTGATAATTACATAGAAGTTCATATGATAAGTGGAAAGATTTTTCCTTAAGCTCCGCTCACAATTCTTTTGTACAGAATTGAAGATATGTTTATTTTATTTTGTACATATATCAATGAAAATGATAAGAGGATGAAAAAGTTTGGTGCTTTGACGGAGATTTTCTCCTCAAAACTAAAAAAAATTTTTGCAGCACTAATTATTGCTTAGCGTTTTATCTGTTCCTACCAGTCTGTGCAATTCTAAAAGGCCTATTTGGATTCTTGTGTTAAGCAAATGTCGTAATCAAAAAATGAGAAGCGTATATGAGATATTCTTAAGAGGAACTTAATTCGGCTTTTACTTTTTTCCTGCCACGAACTGTTTTATAGAAAACTCAGTTTTTATCCATTTTACCCTTCTGTTTTTTGAACTTTTGTCCAACTTGATAAAGTCCGAAGATATCGACCTACAGATTTTACTCTCCTTTCACCCTTTTCCGGCTTAACCCCGGACCCGGGACCATGCTGGGAAGACAAATTCATATACCCTAAGCACTTGTCTTGTACTGTATAATAAATACAAATAATAAAGTAATTTTAATTACTTTAATAATTGTTTTATTTAAACCAAATTTTTTTGAGGTTACCACAAATTTTTTGCTTTTATTTATTCAATAACAAATTTGCTTAAATATTTCAGCAAATTTCGAACAAAAAAATTAATTCTTTTGAATAATATCTTATTTGATTCTGATATTTTTTTCAAATAATGGTTTGTCTAATTCAATCAATATTTTTATCGAGTATCAAGAACTTTTCAGCTAAATATTCAATAAACAATTTTATTAATAATCGTAAAACTTTATTTGAAAAAATCTGAGTTTTCTCTCAAACAAATCCCTACAAATTTTTGCATTGTATTTACAAATTCCTTTGTAGGACCTAAATCAATTAAAAACATTATTAGATCAAATTATTTCGTGTTTGAATTGAAAAATTAATTTTTTCTGTGTACGTTTCCTGACAATTTGTCCTGAAGAAACTGGATTGAAAATTACTATTTGGAAATTAATTATTTGAAACTTGTCAGAAGCTTCTTTGACGTTTTTGAGTACTGGTTTCGAATTATTTAAAAGTAAATATTTCTACTGCCAAAATAACGTATTTAAATAAAGTTCGCTATGAAATGCTAAAAACTTCTATATTCCCAAACTAAATACCATGATACAATTAACAAGGTAGCCTCGTCAGCTAAACCGTTAATCAACTGACTACTTTAGGTTGTCAAGAGATTGCGGAGATGAAAGGCAGCCAAAACGATATAGCAAATCTGCGTAAGCTCAGTGCATCTCTCTTCTGTAAATGTAGAAGTGGCGTCTTTTTGACAGTTTGCATAAGTTGTACAAAAACAAAATGCATGTTATTTTATTGAAGTTGTTCTTATTGTAGCGAAAAGGCTACCTTGTTAGTTGTATCATGCTAAATACTTAAATAGCTGGGATTTTTCAATTTGTTTTTACTGAATTATAAAAAACTTATCTGGCAATAATGATTATCAAAAAGCTCAAGTGGCGTTCAAGAGTCTGTTCAGAGCAGAAATTCAAACTACACATTTAGTGTTAAAAGTGCAAAGAGATTATCAACAGCAATATTTAATTAAACAAATTTAACTCTTTTTCTATTTAGCTACATATGTATATAAAATGAACTCATCTAACAACAGCCAAAGAGCAACGGCTATTGGTGCTCATATCTTGCCAAACACATCTCAGTTAACATATGAAATCCAATTAAAATTTAATAAAGACACTCCTAGCTCAACCAATAGACAATTGAAGTATCTAATTGAAGATAAAATTAAAAAGAAAGAATTTTTTTATGGTATAGAAATATTAGCCAGAAATCATGGCTCCAGTGAAATATTGGATTATAACTCTTTTGGAGGTTTAATGCCACTTTTCACTTCCATTGTATGGCTTAGTTCAGAATATTGGTTGGAGAAAAATTTGGCAGATGTGGAGGCCATCAAATTGGCCCGTAAATTGCAACCTCATGTCATAGTGTTACCACACTTTTCGTGCTATCATTTAAATTCAAGTAGGCTGCAAGAGTTTTTAAACTTAAATTTCACAAATGTTTTGGCCGTACGTGGTGATTTTTACAATGAAAACCAAGCATACAAATATTCAGCCGATTTAGTGGCAAATATACGTAAGTTGAGAGGAGGTAAGTAGAGTGCAAATATGAAGTTGAATTTCGTCTATCTGATAAGGAATATTAATAAAATTATTTGTATGCATGAATGACATAAATAAACAGTGTGCACATACATATATACATATGTATGTAACTTGGGCACTCACACTTTTGAAAATTTAAATTGACTTGATATAACATTTTCTCATCGTAAATGTTTAAAATTTTATTAAAAAATGTTTCCCTCTTGTCGAACGTTAGTAAATTCATAGACAACTAAAAAAAATAATAAACAACTAACTGATAAAGTATTTTGTCTCAAGTGTTTTGATTCAAATCAATATCAATCTGATTTCAAATGCTACTGTAAGCCTGAAAAAAGTTTGAGAATTGTGCGTGACATAAAATTTCTATTTTTTATCAAAAGTTTGACTTTCTCTTTTTTGGGCCTGTACTAAGGACCTGCACAGTTTCATCTGTTTATGGTATAAATACTAGTGTACAGTTACGTCCAACTCATCTGCACAATGTATGAGCTTTTACAAAAGAAACACCGACAGGAGTACAACAAGCATCCTGCATTCTGTGTAGCCTGCGAATGTCTACGTTTTCCTCAATCACCAATCGTTACCATTAACTACCAGCCTAACTAACTAACTAGCAATACCCATGAATAAGGCATATCTATTGGGCAAAATCTCTGAGAGCTGCTCGTTGTTTATTGGCAGGCAAGTCTCAAAAATTTGTTTACAAGCCGCACGACGCGCTCTTTTTCTAAGAAATGTACATACGATTTTATAGTTCTCAATGGATCTTTATACCAGGTGGTCGAACAACTACACCAAACACAACAGCAACAAACGCTTCGTGTATTTAGTTGGCAGAATTACACTATATTGTTGCACATTTATGCGGTTTGTAAACAAAACTTTGACAGTTCAACAGCGGTTAAAAGCAGCAGTCAGCTGCTCTTGCAGGGCTACCTGGTATAAAGATATCTTGGTAGTTCTTATTAAAGAAGTAATATAAGCACGTGATTTTGCAGTTTTTATTAAAGAAAAAAGTAAAGAAACAAATTTTAAGTGGCTTAACTAAATTTATTTTTGGAAAATAATATGATTCCATATTTCCATATTTGTGTAATTTTTTTCCGCATGTTTGTGAGTAACGGTTTAATAAAACAAATGAGTGAAGAATTTGACTACTTTTCTACCAACAACCCCCAAGTATTTTTATACCCTTCACAACCAGCGCTAAGGGTATACCTAAGTTTATATCATCCTTAAGTTTTAAATTCCGACCCCATAAAGTATATACATATATTCTGGATAAATAGCGATAGGAAAGTCTATTAAGCGATGTCCGTCAGCCTGTAGTCAACAGCCTACAGGCTGACGGACAATCAAATTTCTGAGAAAACTACTTAGCTCAGCAAAACGCCTTTGATGATCAGCTGTTTGTATAATGTACCATGTGTTTGCTATTAAAATTCAGTAAGATCGGATACGAATAGCCAAGATATATAAAAAACCGCTTTTTAAGGGGGAAAAATGGACAAGTGATTTATCCTCAGTTTGGTTTGGCAATTCATCATGAATAGACTCACGCCTGATTTTCATAAGCGAATTTTGTTTAGCGATGAAGCGCACTTCTGGTTGAATGGCTGCGTCAACAAACAAAGCTGCCACATTTGGAGTGAAGCTAATCCTCAAGTGTATGTCGAAACACCGTTACATCCAGAAAAACTAACTGTTTGGTGCGCTTTATGGGCTGGTGCAATCATTGGTCCGTAACTTTTCAAAAACGATGATGGCCAGAATGTTACAGTCAATGGTGATCAGTATAGAGCCATGATTACTAACTTTTTTATTCCTGAATTGAATAATCATGATGTCCAGGAGATGTGGATTCAACAAGACGGCGCAACACGTCACACAGCTTGTTCCACAATCGATTTATTGAAAGACACGTTTGGTCAACGCCTGATTTCACGTTTTGGACCTGTGAATTGGCCTCCAGTATCTTGTGATTTAAGACCGCTAGACTACTTTCTTTGGGGCTATGTAAAGTCATTGCTCTATGCGGATAAGCCACAAATGTTGGAAAAACTCATCGAGAATTGGACGTCCAGATTGGACTACATCCACGCCAGCCGTGGCGGTCATATGCCAGAAATCATATTTAAAATGTAATGCCACAAGATTATCTTTCGGATAAATAAAATTCATGTCAATCGAATTCATCGTTCATTTATTGCAACTTAAAGTTCTATACATCGAAAAAAAAACACCCTTTATATATACCCTTTTAGGCAAAGGCTATAGAAATAAATGTTCGTATTTTAAAGCTTTTGCCCAAAGTGTTAATTTTTAGGGTGTTCATTTGTTAAAGTGTATAGATAAATCTAGATTTTGAAAAAAATTTATCTTTGATAATACAAAAATGTAATTTGAGGCAGAAACGGTGCAGCTAGTAATAAAGGAGTGATTAAAATGTGTAAAATGAAAGTTCTCGTTATCGATCTATACATATGTACATAGCCATACAAACTAATATAATAGCAGATATATTCTAATGAATGTGCATTTTTGTGAAGGGTATTTAAGATATAGCACTCTTACTTATTTTATATTATCCTAGTGCTTGTAACTATTTAATCTGGTTTGCAGAGGACTGACGACTTTAACGTGAGGATATAATATTGCCTCCACCTGCATAACCTTTATCTGATGATTTCACTAATCACATAAGCGACCACAAATTTCTAATAGGAAAGATGCCAACACGAAATCAAAATAACTACTTATGATAACTTTTTATACTCTTCACAACAGTGTTAAGAGTATGTGTATATAGGCCAGGTTAAATTAGGTTAGAGCGAACTGACGTACATACGTTCGCACTTAAGCCGGTATGTATTTTAAAAAGTTTCGTATTTTTCGCAGAACACGGCATTATTTTTCAAAAAAGCCTGACTTTCCCTGTCAAAACGCCAACCACATAAGGGTGATTATGTATTTGAAATAGTCGTACATATTTACACCTTTGTACATTATCAAAAGCACTTTACTGAACTACAAAAATTTGTTGAATTACATAATGTGTGAATTACATAATTATGACCTTAATATTATGAGAAGTATTAATTTTATTTAATTATCTTTCTAAGATTCAATTACTATTGGTGTTGGTGGTTATCCTGAAGGGCATCCAGAATGTTCGACGAAAGCAGATGATTTAGACAATTTGGCCAAAAAGGTAAGAGTTGTAGAAAGTAAAATTTTAGTTGAATATGCTGTCAAATTTGATTCTTTCGGTGGAGAATATTGTAGTTGTAATTATTCCGGTATAATAACTCAGATAAATCAATACACCGATCGAGCTATGGAACACAAAATACAATTAATTTGTTTTTTAATATCATACTAGGTAATTTAAGGTTAATTTACTAGATTCAAAAGCTTACAAACGCAATCTAAAATACTGCGAACTATAGTCAACGCTGAATGGTACATTAGAGATGATGAAATAACTCGATATCTATACAGTAAAAAAAGTCAGCTGCGATAGCAGCCTCAAACATACAACTCGTTAAACAGAACATTCCGAAGCGGAACTCAGACAGTTGCCGGCAAAAGAAACCCTGGCACCCAGAAGACTCAAACGATATGTACCTTCACAGCTAGTTTACCTTTTTTAAGGGGATCACGATGATGCGTAAAATTAATAGCGGTTCTCACTCTTGATAGTAAACTCGGTTGCACATTTGGTTAAAGTAGCAGATTTGATTAAAGTACTAGTGTTTACATCACTGCAACAACAAAATGTACTGAACTTTTATTTACTACGCTGTGATTAAAAAATCAAACAAAAAGCTTTAGTAAACATTGTAAAAAAAATTACTGGGAATCACAGATATTCTGTGCCGGCAAAACTTAATTTTGTGTTGAGAAAATAAAAAATATGGAAAAACCAAATAAAAATATACTGGTGAAGAGAAAACGTGACAAAATTCACAACAAAAGGTGGACAGATAAAGAAATTCAGCAAGTTTTAGAATATTTGCAAGAACATGCAGACTTTGAGGTAAGAAAGTCACTCGAGCTTTGTGGTAAAAATCGTAGTGAATATAGCAGAGTGGTAAAATTAGTATCAAGAGTGAAAACCGCTAATTATATTTTATCTATCTATTTTACTGATTTGAGATAATTAGCACCCAACCAAGGCAGATCTACCAGGTAAAATCACTAGAACAGCTGTTCGTTGTTTATTAGCTGCTTAGTGTCAAATGTTTGTTTACAAGCCGTTTAACGTGCTCTGCTTTCTAAGAAATATGCAAGTGATTTTGTAGCTATTATTGAAGAAAAAGTAAAATAAGTCAGTGATTTTGCTGTTTTTATTCAATAAAAAAATAAGTAATAATTTTTAAGTGGTTTAAATAAATTTATTTTATGAAATTTGTGTAATTTCTTTTTTTGTGTATGTACACCCACAAATCAGTTTAACAAAACAAATGAGAGAAGAATTTGACAGTAGACTGCTATTTTTCCACCAACAACTCTGGTATATTTTTCTATGTTCTGTTAGTGCTTGTACCTATAAATCTGCCTTGTACCCAACTATGTAAATTCAATTACTTATTGTCACTTTGTGACAGGTGTAATAAAATTGGGATTATAAAAAAAATATCTCCAAAACTGAAGCTGATGTAAAAACAGAGGTCATAGATTGTAACAAATACGTAAAAAAAAAAAAATTAAATCTTTTTGCATTTTTACGAAAGTGTCGTCGCATTTTTTACCTCAATCTTAAATAATTCAAGTTGAAATTTAATGCCAAATTTACGTTACCGAATTCTATTTGATATTTTGTACACTTGGCTGAATTGAGTTAAGTGTACAATCCCGTAAAATGCCCCTACATGATAAAAAATGCTGGCACCATCATACTCCTTTAGATTGTATTAATTGTTGCTTTTCCTTTTTGTTAACAGGTTAAGGCTGGAGCTGATTTCATAATTACTCAAATTTGCTTTTCATCGCAAGCAGTTATCGATTTTGTACAAGGTTGCCGCCGCAAAGAAATAAATGTTCCGATTTTAATTGGCATGTTTGTACCAGACAATTTACAAATACTGGAGACTGTTTTACGAATAACAAAAATAAAAATTCCCCAAGAGCTGCTAGAAGAATACAGACGGCAGAGTTTATTGGGTGGCAAACATTTTAAAGAATATGCCGTTATTAAAGCTGCAGACATGATTCGGACCATACTCTCCAGTGGAATAGAAGCGTATGGAGTGCAATTTTTTACTTTAAATAAATTTAAAAATATTTCAACTGTTTTACATGAACTACACAAAACTAAAGACTTAATAAAGAAAAGATGAATTGAAATTCATACATACATACATACATACTAAATACGTTATTTATACTGTACCACTCGCAAACATGAAGTATTTTTGTTTGTCAGCTTCAAAAAATAAAAATAAATTGTTTTTCTGATGAATTTAGGGGGGCCGCTTCTTTAAGTCTTTCTCCATAACTTCGGCAATTATGGCCGGGTCTCACAGTGTGATCCATTTATATTTTTGCCTCACAACGGCCAATGTTTTGATGTGAGCGTTAGAGTCGCTCTCCAATTATTATTTTTCAGTACATAATAGAATGTATCTAATTGACTCACTGTGTGTAAACTAAGAAGGTTGGTCATAAATATTGAAATATCGATATTTACGGAAAAAAATGTGAGTTGTAAACTTAACTCACTTTTCTCCAAACAATCTTTTTAGCTTGACGTTCGTTTGTTCGAACGAGCAATATGAATGTAAATCTTTAACTCCTATGCACATATGTGTATAGTATTGTAACAAGAATAAAATACATACATCTTCCATGAAACCTTTCATCATTCAATCGTAATATACTAATAGTACGAAAACAGTCGTTTTTATAAAGAAATTGGATCGAGGAGCTAACAAAATACGCAATTAATTTTGTAGAAATATTTATCTTTTATATATTTCGGCTATTCGTCAACCGATTTTACTGAATTAGCGTAGCAAACACTACGCAAGATATAACTAGTTTCGCATCAGACCAAATTATTAGTTAACCATCGAAAACCGGTCTTTGATATATCCCGGCTATTCGTATACCGATTTTACTGAATTTCAATTTATTAGTGAATTTATATACACCGATATCTCTTGTTATGCTAGGTATATTAATCTCGTAATTTTTATTATTAATGATCATTAGAGAGCAAAGAAAAATTAATGATATTAGATGTAGACCTAGACATTTTTACACGAAATTTGAAAGCGTATCTAACAGTTTTTGATACCAAAAAGCTGTTCTAAAGAAAAAAAAAAAAGAAATGCGGCCGGGGTAGCCCCGTTAGGAACGAAGTTCCTTACGTTTTTTCTTCATCTTCGAATGTAATACAAGGTGAAATCTGTATGTTTTATTTTGTGTTGTTTTTGAAATTTTATATGCTTCTTGAAATTTTTTAGAACGTTTTATTTTTTTACTTTTGACACATGCAGCATTTTTTTTTGTCAATCTGCTACAAAACGAAGAAAATTTTTCAATATTGCTGTTTGTTGTTGTGACATACTTTACTTTAGCGACATCTATTAACTGATAGTGTCCGTTTTCACAACTAATTAATATTTATTGGTAGGTGTCTCCGCTGCTGTCACAATTGTTTATGAACAGATACACCAATACATATAAACAGCTCACACGCTTTCGTGACGATTTCTACTAATTTGCCCTACCAGCAAGCCGTGTTAAGGAACTTCGTTCCAAAAATAAATTCAGTCAAGTACGAGGGTGGTTCGCACACTTAGGGTCCCGTACGTATGTGTAATGTACGTATGGAATGGCATATGTGAATACATATATTGTATAAATTTCATCTCTCTGTCTCTTACAGCTTGAGAGTTGCGTTTAATTGCTACTTTATGTTGAATGGGGACATCTTGCGGTTTTCGACTTGTTGTTGTTGTTGTCATTTGCTGCTGTAAGGCATCTGGAAATGCATACACTGTGCGAATTTTGGCTCTTTATCTCTTACGGTTCGAGAGTTATAGCTAATTGTAATTTTTTGTTGTATGGGGGCACCTGGTAGTTTTTGACTTGTTGTTGTGTTTAGTATTTGTTGTTGTAGCAGCAAAGTACAACAACATTCTGTGAAAATTTCAGCTCTTTAGCTCTTACTGTTTCGGAGAATGGACGCTGTGACGGACGGACGTAGTAGTCTCGGCAATAGGGTTCCGTTTCACTCTGATGAGTACGGACCCCTAAAAATTAAAGAAAATTTCACAATATTAGCTCCTATATAGCCATGATGTAGCGCAAAGGAATTTTTAATATAGGTTAATCGCTCTATATACATAGATATAATTCAAAATGAAATTTTATTTTGCAGGGAAAAAATTACGGGTAGTTTAATAACTTGAGAACACGATTGTAAATCATCAACATTATGACATTTATAAAAATGCAATACATTTTTGTAAAAGTGTGCTAGTCTATATATTTGTTATAATACATATGATAAGATAGCAAAAAGTGGTTGAGATCAATAAGGTTAGATAAGAAAAAAAGTAAAACTTTATGCCCAGTGTATTAAAATCAGATAAGTACAATCACTTTTTAATGTTGTGAAACGTTTCAACACACTCTTTAGCTATTGTTGGATTAGCATAGCAGTTTTATTCGGCTCACAAATGGCCGAGATCTCGTATGTGGCTGTTAAATATAATGTTCCCTATTTTAGCATTATTTCACCTAATGTGTACACCATCAAAACCCGGTCAATATTTTCATTTGTGGTGTTAAAATTATTTAGTAATGCTGGTGATAAAGGAACACGACAAAAGAAATTTCATCAATCAAAATCAGTTTCTTGACTTCAAATTAATGCGGATCGGTAGAATGAAGGTATCTTAATACCAGGTAGCCACATAACTACGGCAAACACAACACCAACAAACACTTCATGTATTTTGTTGGCAAAAATACTTTATATTTTGTCACCTATTTGTTCGCGTTGGTATTGCGTACTTTAATAATTCTTGAAGCTAGAAACAGTGTTCAGCTGCTCTTGTAAGGATACCTGGTATAAAAATAACTTCGGTAGAAATCATGATAGGTTAGTTAGTTATTGTGGTAGTTTAGTGAGCAGGCGGTCACCCTGGGACAGTCGCATAGAAAAACCTGAGAACCAGACATTGTTATGGTTAATTTATTTAAAAATAAATTCATCCTATATTATTATTTGTCAGCATTGATTTTTTCAGTTTAAATATTTGTAACTAGGCGCAGCAGATTTTATATGCAAAAATGACCCGGAGGATTTTATAACGAATTTCGTGTCAAGTGTTAATGAGTAAAGTTTTAGTAAAAAGGTGAGCCATAAAGTTGTTTGGTATAATGTAAAATAAAACCTATGTAACTACATATTTTTGTCGTGATGAGTAAAATTTAAAAAGTTCCAAATCTTTAAAGCCATTCAATAAATACAAAAGTTTTAACCTGCACATACTCAAGATGGGCAACTTTAAGCCTCACAGTACCGTCTCCGTTTGAGCCATAGACATAAATAGGCATAACTATAAAAATCGAACTCCTTGTCTATTACTATTACAAATTTCTCAAGATTCGATTTGTTAGCTTTGAAGTTCCATACTTTTTACCACCTTTTTTGGATTGGATTTGACTGATCGTGTGTTCGTGTTGCCTGCTGCCTGCAAAATCGGCACACAAACTGCCAAGATTGAAAGAATTTCTTTGAAGAGGAATTTTAATAGAAAAGAAAAAAAAAACAAGTAATAGTGCTATATCTTGTATTTTGTCAGTTTGGACAATATATGTAGGAACCGGCATCGAAAATTTTCATTTTACTCGTTTAAATGACTTTCTTTTGTCGCCACCTTTACTCTGTACTTACTTCTTCAAAAATCGTTTTGCTCTATATCTCGGCTACGTATATATATGCATGTAAGCACCGACATCAAATATCTTTATTTCTGCGTCAAATAAAATTTTTTTACTACCAAAACTATTTTGGTCCCAAAAATTTCACGAAAAATCGGTTTTTCCTATACATCGATCCTCGATCAACAGATCTACTTTTTTGCATCTAATTTGCAAACAAGTAAATTATTTACATACAAAAGAAAAAATTTGATACCCATATTGCTCTATTTAAAACGAAGGGTTACCACCCCATTACTTTTTTGTGAAAACGCGAACTAGCACGAATTTCAAAAAAAGCTGAGATCAGTGTTTAATTAAATCGCCTAAAGACTAAAATATATTAATTTGGCCTTTTTATTACAAAAAAGACCGAACAAAAAGTTCAAAAACCGGTTTTTTTTTTTACAGAATATCCTTAAAAAAGTACATGGAGGATCGTCCTTGGACACATTGTGTATACAGTTGGACGCGTCTTAAAAAAACCTTTCTTATGATGCCCATATCGTATATGTTGGTAAGGAAACAGATTCTTAAATTAACAAAACATGCAAAAAGAGACCCTTTTTCAAAATGGTCCAGCCCACGAGAGGTCAAAGCTAGAGCCGAAATATTTCAAATATTGTCTTAAAAAGGTCCAAGGTTCACTTTTAGAAGGGATATACATATAATGTATGGTGGAAAATATTCTACAGAACCGAAATGTTGACTGTTACGTTAAATTGCTGATAAACTTCGTTATCGTTATTTCTATAAAATCTGTAATAAATAATTTTGTTCAATGCAGATTGTTTCAGTTATTGCTCAAGCGTCATGAAAACAGCACATTTAGTAATTTTAGTTGCGGGACTTTTCCTAAATCCAGTATTTGCAAACCCTACTTCTAGAATTTTTGGCGGGGAAGAAACTGCTAAAACCAGTTTTGCCTATGTGGCTTCCATACGCTACGACGGTGCCCATATCTGTGGTGGTTCAATTATCGGAGCAAGATCAATTCTGACAGCAGCTCACTGTTTAAAAGAAAATGGCTTCAAGTAATGATCGAAATATTCTTATTACTGTCATTGATAATTCTCTCGTTTTGTTTTTTAACTTAAGCATTTCAGCGCATCGTATATCAGTACGTGTGGGAAGCACAAATCAGTTCTCAGGAGGAAAACTCTATTCTGTCATTGAACATTTTATTCATCCGAACTACGTTGGCGAAAAGAATGATATTGCGGTTTTGAGATTAGAATCACCTTTACAGTGGACTAGTCGTGTTGGGAAAATAGACATAGCAATAAAATCTCAGGACGAACCTTTGGCCGGTGATTCAGTTATAGTAGCAGGGTGGGGTGAGCAATTATCCAGTGCATCTTCCCATAGACTGCACTCAATGTCATTTAACATTGCCAGCGAAGATGCCTGCTTAAATGCGTTTAGTGGAAAAGAAGATTCAAATATTTGCTTGGCGCACGATTTAAAAAAAGGAAGTTGCACAGGAGACGCTGGCAATGGTGCAGTTTATAGGAATAAAATAATCGGTGTTAGCAGTTTTATTGTGGGTGCATGTGGTTCACGTTATCCTGAAGTGTTCAGCAAAGCCTCCCATTACGCCTCCTGGATTAATAGCGTGGCAATTTAACTGCTGTATATGTTAATGGTTGTATTTATAAAAATTAATCCAAATTTATTAAGCTCTTATTATATAAATTTCTATATAATATTTGTACAATAAATTGAAATATTATTCTTATATTTTAGTCAACTCAGTAATTTGGAAAACAATTTTATATACTCTCAGGAAAAGAAATGTGTATGTATGTACATTGCTTGCATTATCCAGAAAAGTCCTCATATGTACATATGTATATGTGCATACTTTCATAATATCAAAAGTTCTTAATTACAGAAGAACAGAAAAAAATCTCAAGTTTATTGAGGAAAATTTGCATTGTCTACTTTATAGAGTGATAGATGTGTCGTGTTCAAGACTCAAAAAAAAGAAAAAGAAAAATATGTTATGGTTATTTAAGACAATTTCATAAGGCATACATACATATGTACATTCGTTACCCGGTTATTCGTGTATTTGAATAGTAGTCACATTATTTGGCATTAAAAAAGTGTTATCTAAGTTAAATAGTTTTATCAGAAACGGTATTTCAATTGGAATATTAAAAAGTATTAATACATTGTATAAAGCTAATTGAAATATATTAATTCAGGTCCAAAAATGAACCTTTTCAAAAAGTTTACTGTCTTTTTCAGCCTTCTATATGCCAACGACATTTCGTTGGTCCTAACTAATCAACTCATCAGTAGACTTGAAAAATTCTTAATAGTTTGTTTGAAACTTAACTACTTATTCCATAATTCCCATGAACAAAATGAGAATCAGAAATGTTCAAACAAACCTTTAACACAGCAAACATTTCTTTTCGTTTTTGCAACTCTGTTACTTTTCTTTGCAACCTTCTATACAACTTATTATGGAATTAGCTTAACTCTTTCAAAGCCCGATAGAGGTTGAAGTTTTAAGAATCATTTGAACAACCACAAAGAGTACAATTATGCAAAAAATCGAAAACATATATTTCAAATGTTTTACCACATCTCTGACTTGCCTATTTTGAAGTAGGCGATCTTTGAAGCAAAGATCAATTTCCTTTGGACTTGGAAAGATTGGGTATATATCCTCGGTCGATGTCCACTACAAAAAGAGTTCCAGTTTGGTTCTCCTGCTTGTGGAATACCTCTAATTTCTCTAGCGCCAGTTCTTTGTTCTAGTTTCCAATAACCTCCAGAACACGACTGAATTTACATGTGCATGCGTACAGATGGACGGACAGACGGACTTCGTTAAATGCCACTTCGCTATTAATACTGATCCAGTATTAATATCAGTATTTGCTATTAATACCCAACCCTGGCGGAAAGGGCTTGTACTCGAACCTGAAGAAGTTTTGATGCCAGAAATTGTATGCCATAATAAAATATAGTTATTCAAAAGCAAACGGTAGGAACTTACTATATAGCCGAGATATAGCAAAACCGATTTATCGAGAAGTTGAACCTGGGTCCTATTACAGAAAAGAATCTATCAACTTTTCACCTTCAAATCATAAAACTGCGTTACTTGGTAAAGTGAAAAATGTTACCTTTTGCAAATCTCATTTGAATTGAACAAGTTTTTGTAAACTGAGAATAAATCACTTGACAGCTGTTAAATCGGTCGCCATCTTGAACAGTAACGCCAACTTAAAGTTCTATACATCGAAAAAAACACCCTTTATATGCTTTGATCTCGTTGCTCTCTTGCACTCGTTGTTCTTGCACTCTTCTGCAAAAGTGACGGTGCAAAGTGTTTTATTTAGTCACCTTTGCATTTCTGACTTATCATTTTTCACTGCATTGCATTGCTAAACAAAAAGTTTTAAAATGAGCCGCAAAATTCAAATGAAAAAAAAACTTGCGGTGTTAGAAGTTATTAAAGAAACAAAAAAACATGTTTTCTTTGCCAGTTGTCAAAGCAATAAAGTTCATTTTTTATAAAACGATTGTAAATATAAATATTAAAGATTACATTTAATTTTGAAGCTAAATAAATTGGTAAATTGCCTGGCAAAAAGTTTTGAAAAAGCTCAATCGCTCAACTGGCATCGGCCAAAAAACATCGACCTACGCGAAGGGACTGCTTGTTTGGGCTCTGGAGTCGGACACTGGTAAGTAAAACAATTTATTGCCTACACATAGCAAACAATTATATTTATTTAAAATATTTTTTTGTTGTAATTTCTATGAATTGTAATAAGTCGTCATCTATCCTTTGTAGTTGTAACTTAAGGGGGTACAAATTGAACAAGTCTTCTGATTAGAAAAATCGGTCCACGAGAAATTTAATTATTTGCATTCCGTACGGTCAAAAAATATACAGTATGTTTAAAAATAATTTAATTTTGCTAACTTGCAGAGTAAAAGTCACAACGCCCGAAAAATCTGTCCACAGATGGAAAGAATATATTTATGAATGAAGCTGCCTTGGCAATCCTTGCTATTCTGGAATTAGACTCAGCTGTGGTAGATGGACTGAACTCGTCGAAAAGCTATGGAAATTCTACTATTATCTGAGTCTAATTCCAGAATATCGATGACAGAGGAAATACCTGCCCACCCATCTCTAAACCCAAGAAAAAGGAAGAGCTGTGCCAAGTTTCCAAGTGAAACTAATGATAGCGAGAGCTGGAACTCCTACAGCTTGATGATTATTATTACATTAAACTTCAATGCCTGAATTTGGAGAAGGAGCTGCAACTTCCAGCATCCGCCATAACGCGCGAAATTGCAGCGGTCTTTTGAGGAGTTTTAGATACTTTTTTTCTTTTACTATTTTTTTATACCCTCTGCCAAAAGAGAATATATAGATTTGTCATAAACTACCTATTTTCGGGCACCGATTGGGAAGCCACCAGACAACTTATTGATCTAAATCACACTAGTCATTTTATAAATGTCTCCTCTGCTTGGGGACTGAGAATAAGCAAAATCGGATTCATAATTACTGGGATATACACAAAAAAAAAAAAACATTTTAAATTTCTTACCACATTTGTTGTGTTATAATAAATAGAAAAACAGAAAAAGCAAAAGGAACAACAAGGGTTCGAACCAGCATCATGCAAGTTGATAAGCAGCTAACACTAACACTGAGCCATCGGCAGTTGTTGATGAGAGTGGCATTTTAGATGTATACATGTAGTTTTACGTTAGAATATTACCCTTTTTCTAATAGGTTTGATTTTTCATAAAACAAATGCAAGTTCTACCCTGCCAAAAAATTGGTAGTCGACTAAAATAAAATCGACTTATAGTTCATCCCTGTCGGACATTCAGTAGTCGACTACTAAAATAATTAACTTTACGTTAACTTTTATGGACTAGCTTCAAATTAGCTACAATACAATCGATTTGTAATTCACTTTTTGTGTACTGGCTATAAGCTAGCTGAAACGTAGTGCAGAGTTAACCCAAAATTCAAATAATAACATACACACATACACGGTAAATAACTCTTTAATTAAATTGCCTATTGTCGCATTCCTTTTAAATGTTGCGATGGCTGAGTGGGTATGTTGGCTGCTCACCAGTCTTGAGGCTTAGTGGTTCGATTCCCACCAGAGGCTAACAAAAAAAAAAAAAAAAAAAAATAGGATGAAATTTAATTTAATAAAATATAATATTACCACCGAAAAATGTGGCCTTGATTTGTACATTTTTTTCTGTGGGTACTGACTTTTAAGTAGCTAACTTTAAGTTAGTTCAAAAGTAATGCAACGTCGGACAATTGACTACCTCCTAGGACATCGTAATGTTAAAATATTCAGTCATCTCCATTAAAAATAATCTAAGTGTCAACCACCACCAGTTGTAAAAAAGTTAGCTTATAATTCATTACTAGTTAACTGAGTTGCCGGCAGGGTATGTTCTAACACATACACACACACATGCCACTCATCGTCTCATGTGTGTAAACAGTGATGCCAGTGAAATTTGCTCAAAAACATAATTTGTGGTAAAAAAAAAATCGCCAAACGAAAAATTGGAAGATTAAAAATAAACTTTTGTAATTTGAAAAAAAAAAAACTTAAAAGAACAATTTATTTTTAGTAACTAATGTTTATGATACGTATAAAATAATAGGAGTTTTATACAATAGGTTGTAGTTTTTACTTTAGGGTAATTTCTTTTAATAACACTGCTTTCAAAACTGAAAAAATACCTACCTGTTTCACATCTGTATTTAACGTTTTTATTAAATTAAATTTAATATCCCCACCAACACAACTTCAGCTATTAAATTTTAAATATTCTTTCAGAGAAATAGTTCTTTTTAATACATTCATTTTGCAAGGAGCCTCTAATTTGATTTAATATTATTATTTTCTAGATCTGAACGTTTTTTTTTATTGTATGTATTTCATGCATTTATTCGACTATTTTTGTCGATATTTCACTCTCATTCGGATAGCTTCTTCAGGGCAATGAAGCCAAACATCGACAAAGTAATGCATTACACTTGTTAAATGTGTAATTAAAATAAAAACCCTTAGTTTTATGCTTACAACAGTAGTCGAAATAACTACTCTAGAGGAGTATAAAAATACTTGCAAAAAATTATTTTTAAATAATTGTTTTTTATTGATTTTTTATCTTTTACCTTATTTTCTTTTGTGTTGCAAAGTTTTCCATTTACCTCTGGTAGGTTTGAAATCGCCATCGTAATGAAAAGGTACAACAAGCAATTTAAATTGATGTTGTGTTACACTATGACATTGAATCAAGTCATTATTTCTGTACGAATTTAGCATGATTTTTAATCAAATAATTTTAGTTACCAAACATCAGTAAAACGAAAAAAAGAAAATAAAAATATTTTTTCATGTTTGGCCCATCTAGGATTCGAACTCGGACCTCTTGGCTTAATAGTTTTCGGTGGTACGCTACAAATATTAGTTACTAAAAATAGATTGTTATTTAAAGTAATTTATAAACATAGCATATGTAATTTATCTAAAAAATCCATTTATAGTTTCCGATTTTTGCTAATGCTTGGTCAAAATTCATTATTTTAAAATACATAAGTGCCTATTTTTTAAATAAACTTAGGGATATTCTAATACTAATAAGTGTATTTTATATACATATTTACTTTTTATATTATATATTTTTTCAAGAGGTCAACAAAACCTTTGCATATAAAAGAAAATTCCAACGAGAATCTTGCATTATTAAATCCATCCGCCTACTTCGCAACAATAATATTAACATCAAAACAAAACTAATTCTAAGCCCATCTCAACCCCTTGGCTTTTCGATAGCTCCTTTTTAGTTTTAACAATAAGCAATTTGCCAAAAAAAAATACAACACACCCTATCTTATTCCAGCAACATTTCCTGAACATCACCAACGACTTTATTGTCAAAAACTGGAATCTAATATTTTCCGACGGATCGAAAACAAATAATTTCACAACATTTGCAACGGTTGACTCAAATGGAAGTATGTACATTAAATTGTGATCATATAAAAATTTTTTGTTCAAGCAGTTGAGTTTGCTTCTAAACCCGAATTAAAATATATCATTTGCACAGATAGCCTCTCCTCTTATAAATCAAATAAGAAATATTTGAATAGAACACCCTGACAAAATAAAAATAATGTGGGTTCCCTCCCATGTTGGAATAACCGGTAATGAACATGCCGACGCAACTGCCATCGAAGCGAAACAACGTCCACTGCTGACGTTTCCAACTTGGGAAGCACACGACATTATAAACGCTGTATCACTTCACATACAAAATTCAAAGACTCAACAATGGTCAACATATAACCACGATTACAAGAATATCAACCCGTTAGGAACAAAAACCATCTTTCCGAAAAACTGTCCCAGAAAGACAACATCTGCTATAACTCGTAAATCACTGTAAATTTTCCCACAATCACTTACTAGAAAAAATCCTCCTCCGCGATGCCTTACCTGTAACAAACAAAGCAACGTAATTCACACCCTAGATGAATGCCCCACTTACAACATACAAAGGAAAAATATCTTTGGATCCCAGCTACCCACAGATCTCTTAAAAAATATTTGTGATAAAACTATAAAACTAATCTTTAAATTTATTGTTGAAACTAATCTTTTAGAAAGCATATGTATAAGTTTTTATAAAGATCTCGGAGTCGATAGCCATGGCAGGTCGTACTCCTATCTTTTTCCTATTAATTACTATAATTTTATTATGTAATTAATGCTAAATAAATAAAATAAATAAATATTATATATTCTCTGATATCTTAATCTTAAGCACCAAAAATGTCCCCAAAAGAAGCAACGCCTTTAAAGCGGAAAATGGTAACAGGAAAAAAATTTTTTTTTGTAAATACTATAATTTGGTATTTGGTTTCCATGCCGGTCTACATATTCTTCTTCGTGTAAATTTTAATGAATGTGCTGTGCAGCAACCATACACACAAGGTGGGACTACCTTGTGTAACGTAAAAAACATTTCAGCAATACCACTGACGTCATCGGGGCACCGAAAGGTGTTTTGAAATAAAACGTCTATTATTTCGCGACAGTTCTGCAAACTGTTGATTCTGTAACGGCATACATGGCTACAACTCCATGGTACTGGCAACCATTTTCTAGTCAATGCAGGCACAGTGGCAGTTGATTTTCAGCGGACGAGACAGACTGCGCTGTGTATTGTGCTCTAAATTGTATAATAGTTTTTTATTTTATATTTATTATAATTAAAATTACAATAAATCTTATGGCTAGAGCACTAGCAACAGTGGCTATCGGCTTAATTATACAATTTACTAAAAGGATATTTATAGATTTGTTCGGCAAAAAATACAATTTTAAAACACCGTTTTTTAAGCCATTAGACAAATTATAGACCTAAATTTCAATTTACTCGATTTTTAACCATCTCTTTTTAAGCGCTGTTGAAAATGGCCAAAATCGACTCTAAAAATACTGCGATATAGAAAAGTATTAATTCAGGTCCAAAAATGAACCTTTTCAAAAAGTTTGCTGTTTTGTTCAGCTGTCTATATGCCGACGACATTTCGTTGGTGCTAATCAGCTCATCAGCTCAAAAATTAAAAATAAATTACTACTAAATGATAAATTGTCGTTATTTGGGGTGAAAGGAAACGAGTTAAAGTTATTCAAAAGTTACTTTTTAAATAGAAAACAGTATGTCCAGGTTAATGAGGAGAGTAGTTTCATTGGTGCCGTAAACTATGGAGTACCCCAGGGAAGTGGACTTGGCCCACTTTTATTTACAATATACATAAATGATATAAAAAATCTTAATTTAACTGGCAAAGTTTTTATGTTTGCGGATGACGTGTGTTTGTTCTACCCTTATAAACAGGATTTTACTTTGCGATCACATATTGAACGTGACATATCAACGATATTTGAATTCTCGCGCTTAAATCGCCTTCTACTAAATCCAGGTAAGACAAAACTTATTCGTTTTAGACCGACAGCTCGCCGCTCAAATATTTTTTCAGTTCAAATCAATGGTATGCGCTTGGAAGAAGTATCTTCAGTGAAGTATCTTGGTATTATACTGCAAAGTAACCTTTCATGGGACATGCACATAGCACAGGTTAAAAAGAAAATTGCTCCTGGAATTGGGATCTTATATAAGTTCAGGTATAAACTTAGTAAAAAAAACTAAATTAATGATATTTGAGTCCCTAGTACAGTCACATCTCAGTTACATGGGAGCCATATATGCATATAATAAAAATAGTTCCATGTTTAAATCTCTTCAACGTATGCAAAACAAAGCCCTTAAACTAGTTCATAATTTACCAACGTTATATCCTACAATCTCCTTATTCAAAAATGCCTCTAAAAGATTATTGCCAATCTATGGGGTTCATGAATATCAGGTTTTGAAATATGTTTTCAAGTGTATGCATAATATAGGTCACCGAACCATAAAGTTTACAGCAAATCAATCTCGTTTTATTACGAGAAATGCAAATAACCTAAGGGTTCCGAGATGTTGACTTGAAAGAACCAAGCAACGTGTAGATTTTATGGGATGTGTGAAATATAATCACCTGCCTGCGAACTTGAAATTAATTAATAGAATTTCGATATTTAAATCATCCTACAAGGAATAGTTGCACAATAAATTGGAAACACTTTTGTAAACTTAAATCTTGGTTAATTGCTATTTTATAAATATTAAAACATATTATATTCATCTTGTATAGTACTCATCTATTGAAATTTTGAAACTTCGTAAATATAAGTTTATAATACTGCCAACTTCCTCCAATAATGCCTCTAAGGCGCTGGGGCTGTTACTAAAATGAATATTCTAATGCATTGTACCTTGAATTTTAATAAAAAAAAAAAAAAAAGAAATGCGGTCGGGGGACCCCCGTTAGGAACGAAGTTCCTTACTTTTTTGTTTTTCATCTTTGAATGTAATACAAGGTGAAATCTGTATGTTTTATTTTGTGTTGTTTTTGAAATTTTGAAATTTTATGTTTCTTTAAATTTTTGGAACGTTTTCCAACTAACTATTATTTATTGGTTGGTGTCTCCGCTGACAGCAGCGGAGACACCGCCCATCATACACAATTGCTTGTCGACAGATACACCAATACATATAAACAGCTCACACGCTTTCGTGACGATTTCCACTAATTTCCACTACCAGCAAGCCGCGTTAAGGAACTTCGTTCCAAAAAAAAGAAATGCGGTCAGGGGACCCCCGCTAGGAACGAAGTTCCTTACGTTTTTCTTTTATCTTTGAATGTAATACAAGGTGAAATCTGTATGTTTTATTTTTGAAATTTTGAAATTTTATGATTCTTAAAATTTTTGGAACGTTTTCCAACTAATTAATATTTATTGGTAGGTGTCTCCGCTGCTGTCAGTGGAGACACCACCCATCATACACAACTACCTCGTTTCTGTATTTCTCGTATCGAGAAATTTCTAACATGGAACAAGGGAATTGACACAAAAACAATGTGAATTGAAACAAAAATGTCAGTTTCTCGCACAAGTGTTTCTGTATCATTGACATATGAGAACTGGCTGTCATTATGAGTGTTTTCGGTTAAATATTGGAAAGATACGAGTAAAAGTGTTTCTATATGCAAATAATGCGAGAACTTTTCGGCAAGAACTGTCAAAATGATCCGCATTCAATCATTCATTCGAAAACAAGGCAAGAAGCAACAAGTGTACAAAATCTATTAATTGATCAAAATAAAAATAATCAAAATAAAAATTTTTAGCACAAACCTTTTTAATTAAAACATTAAACACATTGTAAACTATTATGGATTCAAAATTAGCCGAAAAGGTGAGTAATAAAAAAAAGAACATTTAAAAACTAATATTTATGTGGATGTAAAAATTTTGTTAAAAAAAGTATTAAATACATACTTACATTGTTAAAAAAAATAAATATAGTGAAGTTTTAAATATGTAAAAACATTGCATTTAATTAAAATTGAGCATGTGATTCATGCTGTTTTATTTAAAAATGTGTCGAATGCGTTTATTGCTAAAAGCAGTGCACCTGGGATAAACATGTTAATATATATTTGTTAATTTTATTTATTATCATTTTAGAAAATCGAACGAATTTCGAAGCAGCAGAAGCAGAAACTAGTGAATTATATGGCATCGAATTTAGAATTCGCAAGAGGTCAGTTTAAAGCAGCTAACGCCTACACCAGTTTGAAAGAGGAATGGGCGTCACTGACAACATCATTGAACTCCTTGGGTGGCAGTGAAAAAACTGTTGAACAGTGGAAAAAGGTAATATTTTGTAGATAAATACATAAACACATTTTCTTTCATAGATTTATTTTCTTAGTGCTGAACGAATCAGTTGCGTCCCTCAGTTTCCGACGATATAGTCGCATCATGTTCCTCCTGTCATCATTTTCTGCAACAACTACAGCAACGGCATACATTTTGTTTATAATTTTATTTTTAAATTGTATTGTTTTATTTTTTTTTTCTTTTTAACACAATTTCTCTAAACGTTTTTTTATTTTTATATTTTATTGTTTTTAACAAGAAAAAATTCTTTTTTTACTTTTTAATACACAAAATTTTTTTGACATATAATTTTTCCTTTTTGACGTTTATTTTTCATTTGACGTTTGATCAATGGAAATATTCCAGTGAATACAACACTTGTTTTGATTGTTTTCGCACTGAAATACAGACACAATTTTTTTCGCAAATCGAGAAACGATGGAATTTTTTGTTTCACACTTCATCGGAAAAGTTTCTCGATACGAGAAATACAGAAACGAGGTACAGAAAGCCGCGTTAAGGAAAAGAAAATGTTGGTTTTTGTAAGAATTTGTTTTTTTTTTATTTTTTTATTTAGTTTTGTTTCGCATTTCAGATGTGTAGAAGTTGGTGCAGTTGAACTCAACATAATGATGTAAGCAGAGAAGAAGAAAATTCTGCTAGCGAATACAATTTTGAAGAAAAACTTACCATGGCCTTTGGAGTTCCATACTCATAGGGTGAGAGCGGAAGCCTTTTACTAATACTTCGGTCCGTCACAGACCCCAATCTGAAGTTATAGAACTGAAATTTCTACAGGAAATGTGGTTATGAAGCTAAGGTTAAAAATAAAGGGGGTCCCAACACAAGAATCTGTGCAAATTAACTAAAATTAGCTGTACTTTTTGTGAGAGGTATAGACTTGAAATTTCCATAGGATACGAGCTTGTCTGGCGTAGATGCCAGGCATCTTCGGTAAATACTAGATGCAATAAAAAGTTAAAAACTATAGGATATCCCATACCAGTACCGTTTTCAGGGAAGTATGGAACCCTTGCGGTGCGAATCACTCTCGTACTTGGCTCAATTTTTTCTTTTATCTGTGAATAAAAAACATTTTTTGATTTTTTGTGAACGAGTGAAAAAGAAAAATTTCTTTAACATTGAACATCATCATGCATTAATTGTTTAAGTACATACTCATATGCCGATAAGTACATACATATACACAGGCCTACGAAATGTTGGTGTTGGCGGCTGTGTGTTTGTGTATATGTGTTAAGGGAATTCTAAAAGTTACTTTAGTTAGTGTTGTTGGTATTCCTATAAGTTGGTATTTCCTATAATTGCGTTACAGGTATGCAAAATTCGGTAAAACTTTATTTAACATAATTTAGAAGTCAAATATACAACACCACTTAAAACAATTTAATTAGCATCATAACAAGATACTTTTTATGAAAATATTGAACCAAATAGAGTTATAGCTAAGTTTTATTAATCTAAATTCAACATAAATCGATTGCGTGAATATAAAATACAACTTTCAGAGAAGTTGGAATTTTTAACATTTTGATAACAAATCGTATTGAAAATGTCTTATTTTTTTGAGATAATATGTACATATGTATGTTCAATTGAAATGCACCCATATAAGAATATTCTATGTCACGACGAAATCTACTATTTTTGCAGTAAACCGAAAGGAGTTGGAATACAAAAACTTCGCTTGCTTTTATTCTTCTGGAATCTGTAGATATTTTTCATTGATAGTGTTTTGTTTTTCATTCAAAAATGTTTAAACTTTAAATACTTTATGTTGCATTTATCCCTGCAGTTTCGAGGGTGAAAATTGTGATAACCTGTACCCGGTATGGATAAAATCCAGGTTGTGCTGAGCTCCATACATTTACAATTTTATATCTTTGGCACAAACGTAACGATATTTACAGCCAGTCCCAGGATGTCACACGCTTACGTTCGCAAAAGAAAGTCAGTCACTCACTTTCATGCGTCTGAGCGTCCCACTGCAGGCAAAATGAATACAGGTAACTCGCGGTAACGTGAACTTCCACAATAGTGAACTATCCACTAATGTGACCATTCATTTTCTTATATGAACTCGCTAAATTGTGAACATAATTTTATGACTCTAAATAGTGAACAACAGTTTTTTGCAGAAAAACAACTTCCAACAATAAAATAAGCTCATGTTATATATGACGTTCATTTAAAACCGAACATATGTGTTGCTATGTGTTACTCTCAAATGTTTTATAAACTCTTCACGTTATTTTCTTATAGTTTTTTATGATCCTGGTTATTATTTCACATTTAAACACTTACAATGGCATTCATGCGTATTTATGAACATAATGTGTATGCATAATTGTTTTTTTGAGAGTAAAGCAAACATACATACATATATATTTAAATTATTTTATAATGAGAACATAAAGAAACTTAATTACGTTAAATGCAGTAAGACATGGGGGAAGCTGGCCAATGATATGAAAGCACGTCCGGTGATGAAAAGAGGTGACTTAACAATAAACGACTTCCATGCTCATTTCAGTTCCCTGCTTCAGAACGTAAATCAGACAAAGGAATTACAATGGTGTATGCCTTGTTTTACTGATGCTTTTCTAGACTCACCAATTGAATTAATTGAGCTCTCCTCTGTGATTCGTTCGCTGAAACTCAAAAAGGCTCCTGGTTATGATGGAATAAGTTATGAGTTCTACAAATATGCGCCCGAGTGTTTCGTCAATGAAATCTTAGATTTATTGAACAACATATTTATAAAAGAAAATATTCCATCCAGTTTTAGAAAATCTATACTGATCCCGCTTTTGAAGAAAGGTGATCCAAACTGTCCAACAAATTACAGAGGATTATCGTTGATTGACACGTTATGTAAAATTTTTAATAACATAATTCTAAATCGTATTACCAACTGGGTAGACAACTACCACATTCTTAATGAATTTCAAGCAGGCTTCAGAAAACAGTATTCTACGATAGACAACGTTTTTAATCTAGTCAATATTATTCATCTAAATAAACTAGAAGGCAAACATACCTATACATTCTTTGTCGATTTCTCTAGAGCCTTTGACACAATCTCGAGGAATTCTCTCTTTTACAAACTGTCGCGTATGGGCTTGTCTTCAAAAAATTATTCGTATATTACAACTCTATTACGAAAACAACAGTAGTAAAATATTTTATGAAAATAGTCTCTCAGATACCATTAATGTGGACGTTGGTGTCAAGCAGGGATGTATTCTTAGTCCTATTCTGTTTTCTTTACACCTAAACGACTTGGCTGATTTATTACCGAGTGGAGTATATGTTGCAGGAGTACAAATAAAAATACTTCTTTACGCTGATGATATTGTCATTCTAGCAGATGATTCAGATACTTTACAAAACATGATTAATAAACTGCAGGATTATTGCAATATGTGGGGCCTACGAGTTAATTTGGATAAATCCAAAGTAATGGTGTTTCGGAGTGGAACGCGTATACCTAATAATCTAAGCTGGAAATTTGGCGAAGATAGTATAGAAATTGTAAATAGCTATAGATATTTGGGGATGGAGCTCAATTATAACTTGTCTTTTAAGAAGCACATTGAAAACAAATTAAAAACCTCTAAAATTGCTATCGTTTCATCCTGGGCGAGATATATAAACCACCCAAATATTTCAAATATTAATAAACTTAAAATATTTAATGCTGCATCTAAATCTATAATGTTTTATGGTGCCCAAATCTGGGGCTATAAGAAATTTGATGAAGTGGAAAGATTATTTATTCTTTATCAAAAAAATGTTGAACCTACCAAAAAATACACCAAATTACATCCTGTATTTAGAAACTGGACTAAACTCTTTATTTGCGAATACTTTGAAACTGCATTTTGATTACATTAATAGAGTGCTATTATTACCCAGCCATAGGTTACCCCGTATATTAGTTGAAAATATTATATCGAAAGAAACATTTTGGGCAAATGAATGGAAGTATGTATTTGTGTGATAAGATTCAGTTTTCAACTGATGGTACTATCCCTACATGTAAATACGCTACATCAATACTTCAGCTTCTAAAAACCATGGAAAAAGATGAACTAATAGCTAACGCAAGAAATTCCCAATATCATGATTTATATAATCAACTTAATTATCGCATGGAAGATACGCTAAACTTATCGTCACGTGCTGCAGGCCTTATAATAAGAGCAAGAGCTGGATTGTTAGACATTAATGCAAGGGCCTTCAGAAACTCTTCAATCGGCTTGTGTACGCTATGTAACCTGGATGCAATAGAAGATACTCTACACATTATAGGAATGTGTCCAACATACAGAGAATTCAGGTTAAAATACTTTAAAAGAACTTACCTGGATGTGAATGAAGTTCTAAATATTTTAAATGGATATGAGCACAACTTTTCTATTTTGTATAGATACTTAGAAAGCAGTTTAAAATACAGAAAATTAATAATAAATGAATTTGATCAAAACTGCTGATGTGTCCATGTACATATGTATTTACATAATGTAAATATGTATAAGTAATTATAATATTCTGAAATATCGTATTGTAAACAAATTTTTTCTTATTATTCAGCTGTATATTTGCTAATCTGGCACACAACTACTATGTTATGCCATATATAGATTATTACAATATTGTAAATATCTATTAAATAAATAAAAAAAATATATTTAAATGTTCTAAATGTTATTTAAAATTAAGAACAAACGCAAAAGTAGTCTACTTTTGCTACGCAAGGGAGGCGCTTTATTATTTTTTCTTTGCTAACTTTTCAGAAGTGGGAATTCATTTGAAGATTCGAATGGTCTGAACATTTTATCATTCGTTAAAGTGGGGTTTGACTGGATTTTTTGAAATCTATTATTTTCTCGACGGCAAAAATGTAACTGCCTGATATTGACATTTGGTTGCACACAGATGACAACCAAAATTTATATTGGGGCGCAAATTTGTACTGAAACACTTACGTTGTCACTTATTTGCGACTTGTCGTGCTGGAAATTTTAAAAGAGACGCAAATCAAGTGCCTTGCGACTAAAATGCTTGCGAACGTTAGCCCGTGACATCCTGGGACTGGCTGTAAAATTTAGTATGTTACTATTTTATACTATACAAAGTTCCCGAACACCTAGAAAAACCATCATTATTCCGGCCACCATTTTATTTACTTCATTAAAATGTACTTTGGAAATCGAAGTTTCAAATAATTTATTAATATTTGGGATTTCGTAAGCGCAATATATTATATCCTAATTTAGACCTAATAACCAATGGGGTGTATTGTTGAGCATAACGTTAAACATTATCGTTAAATTTGCATTTAACATATTGCATCTTAATTTCAATTTCTTTCTTGTTGGCTTTGCAATTATTTGTAATTAATGCAACTGCTAACTGTCTTTTTTATATGGTCATGCTCGCTCGCTCGCTCTTACATTTACATGCATATCATTTTTGAGGAGAGCAAATTAATTGCACACACTGTTGCCAGATTTGTAGATTTCTCGGTAGTTTGCTGATTTTTCTTTAAAAAAACTATACAATAAGATTTATGGACTTTTCTCGTAGAAATGCAAATTTGCGTTACTTATTTTAGTACCGCTGCTTTCCGTGTTGATTATATTGTAGAAGAAATAATTTGTGCGTATGTACCAATGCCAATGAGTAATTTCGGTTCCGAAGTTTCGCTGTGGAAGGGTATAATTATTTTCAAACGGTGCCAGGTATGTTATTTAAGTCAAATTGATTAAATTCAATTGTTTTTGAAAAATAATACCATTTAAAATTCACAACCCTGCAAACACGCTGGTTATCACTCGAAATTGAAGTTACCATCCAAGACACGACCCGGCGAAAAAAAACCGCTAATTTTGCATTGTTCTTATTTTTTGGGTTTATAGGACATGTCCACTAGAGCGACTCAAGTTGTATGGGAGCAAAATTCGTGCAAGGTGTACCCTCCTAAAAATGAACCTTGTACTCTTTTAAGATAACATTTTAAATATTTCGGCTCTAGCTTTGACCTCTCGTGAGCTGGACCATTTTGAAAAAGGGTCTATTTTTTCATGTTTTGTTCATTTAAAAATCTGTTTCCTTACCAACATATACAATATGGGCATCATAAGGTTTTTGTAAGACGCGTCCAACTGTATATACAATGTGGCCGAGGACGATTATTCATGTACTTTTTTTAAGGATATTCTGTGAAAAAACGGTTTCTGAATTTTAAATTAAAAATGCCAAATTAACATATTTTGCTGGTAGAAATACTTTAAATTCTGTCATCCATTTGTTCGCGTTTGTGCGTTTGTGTTGTGTATTTTGACAATTCTTTAACCTAGAAGAAGTAGTCAGCTGAGCTTGTAAGGCTACCACCAGCTGTCGAGATATCTTGATAAGATATATATATATATATATATATATATATATATATATATATATATATATATATATATATATATATATATATATATACCAGTCTTTCAGCTTACATTTTGATAAAGCTGAAAGTTGATCAGTGGAATTAAATATAGACAGTCAATAATCAAGAGCTCAGGGGTTGAAGCAACTGAACAAATAATAAAATAATTGAAAGAATTTCTTTTTTCAATGCAAAAACAAATAAATTAAACATAAATTACAGGATGTTTATTTGCAGTTTTTTCGCCAATTTTAAATTTTAGTTTGCATGGTTTGCAGATTTTTAAACCTTTTGTTAAGGTTTCTCAGTAAAATTTTCTGGCAACAATGATTGCACAACATATTTGCGCTCATTTGCACACTTGCTCAATTTTCCATTTCCCTAACTTTACAATGATTCTGTAACAGCATTAAGAAGAAGAAAAAGAAAAAACAGTAACAATCAATGTTTCTGGAAAGAAGAACCTTGTTAAGAAAGCAATAACAACTGTCATAGGAAAAGCATGAGAAAACAATACAATGAACGTTCATGTGCGTGTTTATGCAGGTTAGACTGAAATTTTCGCATAAAATCTCAGAGCGTTTCTCACTACAAACGAGTGCGGTTCAGAGCTGAATTTAAGCGCATTATGCAGCAAATTTTATAAATTATAAAAAAGAAAATGCAAAACAAATATTCATTAAAAATTTAAATACATTCGAAAAGTAATCGAAGTAGAAAGTTTGGATAAAATTAGCCTGCTCATCAATAACTTTATGCATTAATAAAAATAATTAATTGGGGTGTTAATGCCATTTTCTTGTGTCTTCTTTTGTGTGTTCTAAAGTGTTTGGATGTATATGTATGTTTTGTGATACTTTACAGTATATTTATTGGTGTTTCAGTTCTCATAAAAATGCACTGCAATATAAATGTTAACAAATAATATAACTTAGAGTTTTGCTGCATGGAGGAGTTGGTGTTGGTTATTCATTCAGCTGTATAAAAACATATGTGCATAGAACAAAGATACATATGTATATTGCAATATACCAAAGTATATTAAAATTGTTCGTATAAGAGTACGACCACGGTGCGTATGATTATTGTGTTTTTAACTCATTCATTCACAATGCACGCATTCGTTTTAGTTTGCTTCTACTTGTTCTTAACCATCTACTTTTCTTTTAATAAAATGATTAACAGTATTTTCTTGTCTCTCTTCTATTTTGAAAGAGGCAGCAAAAGACAACAATGTCAGCAATATAGAAAATGTTGGTAAGGGTCATGTCGGGCATTATAAAGCTGAACACATTGAATGTTTGTTCATGTGCGTGGTGCATACACTCTTTTTTTCCTACTCCCAAGTCTTTTCCATTTTATGTTTTAGTGCTTTAGATGTATAAAAAAGAATGGATGAATAGAGCAGAATAATAATTCGAAATGAAAAATGTTTTGAAGCAAAGTTTTTGACCAAATGGATGAAAAGAAATGTTTTGAAAACTGGAAAATACGATTAGAATAATTCAAAAATATTAAATAATTGATTGTAAGTTCCATCAAGTCACATCTTTGTTAGTTAAATATATATTGAAAAGCTATATTAGATAGGATTTAGAGTGATAAACGAGTGTATGGGGGAACGAATGTATGATTTCAACTGTGTAAAAAACATACTCTTAAAAAGTGAGACTTGGCGCAATGCACCACCCACCTGCGATGTATAATAGAATCCTAGAGTCACAAATCAAACTGCATTTATTACAATAACAAATGCTTACTAATAAAATTGTGTATAAACAATTTTCCAAATTAAATTATTTCTACTTGCTGGCGTTATATACTTACCTTTACAGGCTCTTGCAGTTTGCAATTAAATACTTGTGATCCGGCATTATTTGTTGAGAATGTACGCATATGCCTTTTTTTAATTTACACTTTATATTATGTAAACTGCAAAACCAATTTATAAAAAAATTGATATGTAATGAAAAACTAGCACACTTATGCATACATAGCTGAACATCAACTTTTAATTGAGGCATTTAGTGCCAGCGTGACCATCAGTGCCATTTCCCAATGGCACTTTTTTGGCATTACACTTTTTCTTTGATAATTCCTGTAAGGCACTTACCCTTCTGTAATCCGAAACTTTTAATTTTTTCTTGGATACAATATTTTTCAGAAGAACAACATTCATGTTCATACATATGGGGCATTATTTGTAAGCGGACAACCGAGAATAATTTTGTGTCGGAATAATTTGATATTTAGCACAACTGTGCTTCTAGTGGATATGGATCTGTGTGCAAAATATTTTTTGTTTGTGACATGTTTATTTGTCGAGTTCGGTAGCGCGAAAGTATTGCAACTTTTGAAATTCTATTCTTTCAAACTAATTAGTCGAAGTAAAAAATCAAAAGAACAAAAGAATATTCAATAATATGGGTGATTCAACACAATACAGATAAAAAAAAAAAATAAAAATTTTGATCACATGCTAAACCGGAAATTATTAAAAGTTTACAATCTCCTTCTCACCAAATTAGCTTAATAGAATCTACACGCAATGAAAAAGCACGTTATGTTTGCGATAACAATGTTACGTTCTCTGTAACGATACATAAATTTGGTGTAAATATGATGTTTTTATTTAAAATTGTTAAATGTTCATCATTTTGTTCTCACCGCTCATGAAAGCAGCCGTGCTTTTGGCGTTATCTTTAACCAATGATTAATATCTGTATAATACTCAATCATGTTATAGTTATGATGAATATAATATTTTTAATCCATCAATTTGTAACATAAATTTATTGATATACTAAACAAACTACTATAGTTTTGAATAAAATTATTGTTGCCATTGCAAGCTTATTTGTTCGTAATTTTTGTGGTTGTATATTATTGTATATTATGTTCTTATGATTATTACGAAATACTGAAAAGTAGATTAAAGTAAACTACTAGGATTACTATATTCTGCTGGGCTGAATCTTAAATACCCTTCGAAAAAGTCATGTTCATATATGTATAACTGCAATTTTTTCAGTTTGGGCTATATATGTATCGATCGATATGGAACATACTCATTTTACGTATTTAAATGGCTTTCTTTTATCATCAGCTTCACCCTATAGCGCAGAAAGTTCGCTTAGCTTAGTGCGAAGCAAATTTGGGTGCTGATGAGAAGAACATATGCTTTTGTTCAAAGGGGCAAATAAGTTTTTGCAATTTTTAACCTATTAATTTTTTAGAAAAACGCGTAGGGTAAGGAGATATGTGGGAGGCAAAGACGTATCTCCTTGTTTTGTTGTAAATAAATTTATGTTGATACGAAACAAGTACATCAGTTGTATATTTTTAAGTACCACTGGGGAGTGATCTGAAGATAATTCAAAGCATGATTTTATACTCAGATGATTATGTATTACGTTCTTGATAATGAGAAAGTCTAATAGATCTGGATTTTTGTTAGTATGCGTTGGCCAATATGTAGGCTTTCCAGTACTTATTAATTTACAATTATATTCATTGATTGCCTCTTAACGATTTTTCCCTTTCGGCAGTGTTAATTTTTTGTATTTTTTGAATTAGAAACTCCTCCCGCTATAAGTCAATTTAAGGATTTCAATTTTGAGTTATTATATTTTGGGGAGCAATTACTCAAACATGCCCTTTCAACCATCTGATGCATAGCCCACAATAAGTCGAGTAACTATTAATAGAATTTTTTGCGATCCCGAACAATTTGTCAGCCGAGATGGCTCTAATGGTTATGCATGTATGTCCCTTTCATTGAGCTTCTTAATACCCTCCGTAATTACCCGAGCACCTACCTTCAAAACTGAGCAATATTGTATTTTCTACATAAATATGAAGTCATGTTTTTCTCCTTGTCCGTGTAAAAATGATGTTCCATGAGGATCTGGTTCAGAAGCTGGGTTAATCAGGAATGGGAGAAGGAAATCATTATATAGCAATTGACTCTAGTCTAGTCTCCGATATGCGATCTGACGTTACATTTTCCGGTATAGAATCGCACGTGGCTATAAAGATTTGTTGATGCTACGCTTTGTATCCCTTTTATTTATTTTGGAGATGCTGCTTAATAGTATGTTTCCATTACGAGTTGAATCACCTGCTTCGGTCTCTCAATTATATTTGTGAATCACACTGTTTACACGACTCATCTATGGGCTTCGATTTGATTTTTGCTTTGTTTTGATAAGGCTACATACATTTCTACTAATTTCGTGAAGCAAATTTTTGTAAATCGCTAAAAAAAAAGAAGTGAAATGTTGTCGCAGAAAACCCACATTCATATGGAAATGTCTTCGGAGTTCGCATTGCAAGGCATTAAATACAACACAGAAATTTTATTTTTATGGGACAATTACGTTTTCTTTTTTTTTCTTTTTTATTTATTTTTTTGTTTATAATATATGATTTTGATAGATAGTGCAGATAAACTTGCGATATAAATTAGAGAAGACAGGAATTTTTCGTGCTTCGCATGTAGCTTCAATATGAAGCTACTTCATTGGTTCTCAAAATTTTGTATGGCAAGGCACGTTGCTTCGCTTCTGATTGGGGTGTTAAGCACAAATAGAGAGCGAAGCACATGTCGTGGAAACATGCTATAAGGCAAAATCTCATACATACGCATGTGTGTGTGCTTTGTTTACTTTTTAAGCACTTGAACAGCAAAGAACATAAAAGCCATATGGTTAAGCTATAAGACATAAATGAGCTTTAAATGACCAGATTTGTTCACTTAAGTTGCAATCAAATAAGTGCTGAAAATGCAAATTAAAGCTAAATGGCATTTGATCATCAACACAAAAATTGGCCTTAAAACAATTCAAATCCAAGTGGTGTCAGAAGTTTGGTGAGTACGGATTTTCTTAAATCAAGTACGTTGCACTTAATTTTAGTACGGATTATTCAAGCAGTAAATACTTAATTTTAGCTATATTCAATTCCAGTTTCTGGCTGACTTTAGCCATTTTCATTCCTGATTTTGGATTGAATATTGGTAAAATCTGTGCACGCGGTACTTGATTTAAGAACATCCGTACTTACTTCTGGCACTGACTGGGATTGCTTTAAGTACGGAAGGATTGAATTTGTCTTAAGTGCGATGATTATGTACTTGATTCGATGTTTCTGAAGTATATTTACTCCAAACCCCGTACCTAAAATAATCCATTCTACTTCCTTAATTCATAACAATTTATGAATTATTTTTTCTGATTTGAACCATTAACCTAACTACTGCCAGTCCAGCTACTTTTTTTTAAACTTATGCTAGGAACACAACTAGGACGAACGACGAATTTCACCAAACACGACGAATATGCCGGTTAAAATTCGCTGTGTAAATTCGTCGTCTGAAGCACAATAACATCTGTTAGAATTGATAAATTTGCTTATTGTTTGTTCAAAGATAAAAAAATTAAATGAATCCAATAATTTAAGATTTTGTAAAAATAATTAAAATAATGAACATGATCCCAGATTATATAAACATTTATGAAGATTAACATTTTAAATTATAATTTCACTTGTATCCATTTTCTCAGTTTTTTAATTTTTCTTATTATAGTTGAACAGCTGATGGGGTGACCATATTAAAAAAAATTTATTGCTAAAAAATTTATTTAATAACAACAAACATGTTTTATATTCTAATTTTGTTGGCTTTTTATTTTAAATGCAAAAAGTCAAAGCTTAGCACTTAAAATAAAACTATTAAAGTAAAAATTAACTGCTTGTACTAAAACACGTGAAAACTAAAACCAAAATGGCCACATGGTACTGATTTGTTCGTCGTTCGCCGGCGTAAGAAATAGACATAAATCTATTTCAAGTTCGCCGCGTATAACGAATTTCGACCGACGCTGTGACTGAGTGCATATTCATATACACCAATGTTTTTTAATTTTGACGGCAAATATTCGCGGCGAAAAATTCGTCGTTCGTCTCAGTTATGTTCCTAGCATTAGACCAGTACTCAGGGAACGACCCCTGGTTATGCATGCGCATCGTACCGAAACTAGGAATATAGGTTTTGGGGAGGAGGAAAGAGTGTTTGTGTACGTTTGATTTGAACATTATTACATTGTAGCTGGCGGGAAATATGTACGTCTGTAGGCAATTTGTTCCACAGACGAACCGTACGGCTGAAAAACAAATTATCTCTGTAATGCGATTCACTGGCCAATCGTGAACAAGATCCCTGATCTCGTCTGAGCAAAATCCATTGTAATAGCGATAAAACAGTGTAACACACCCCACACTGCGACGATGCTTAATATAGTTGGAAACCCTATAGTCACTGATAAGCTTCTTCGCCCTCTCCGGTACACGGTCGAGTACCCCTAAAATAGACTTTGGGGCTCTACCATTTTAGCTATAGCACTAATTAAAAATATGAAACAATGCTGGTTGTAAGCCATAACAGGATTGATTCTCTTAAAACCTGCCCTATTCGGCTTGTTTTAAGTACACTTTTGTTTTTTTTTCAAGTATGTTTTGCGCTAAAATCAAGTAAAAAAAAAACTTCAATTTAGAACGAGCTTTTTCTTTCTGTGTATGGTTAAACCAGTATTATTAAAATATCCCATTTATTAACCATATAACATTTTATTTCAAATTCCTTTTAATTATGTTTTCAGATAGCCCAATCGGGCCTTTCAAACTGGCACATCAATTTTGGTTCTCATATCCGCCACCTGGCGCTGGCGGCGGCTCGTCAAGTAAGTCACGTGCTTAACTTCAAGTTATTTCGTGTTAAATTGTGTTTTTTAAATTTCTTCTGTCAATTCGTTTTAGACAGTTGCAAAAAAAAAATTTCATCTTTGCATACAATATTTTTAAAATGTTGTTCAAGCTAATTAAAATTTATTTATTTTTTTAATCGAACTATTTGTGTGTGCGTGTGTGTACGAATTGAATGTGCTTAGTTATTTTTGTGTTATTTTTGTGAATACTGTTTTGTTTTTTCAATATACATACATATGTATTCTATATTGCCGTTTACTTAAAAATTTAATCAGATAAATAAAAAATTGTTGAAAGAATTAAAAATCGATTGAGTTTTTAGATCCATTAATTAATTGCATTCAGAGTTAAATTGATTGATTGAACAGAAGCAAAGAGTATTTAATGCAGCGATGCCACCTTATCTATAATTACACTGTGAGACAAAAACGACTAAAGTAGAAATTTCTGGGTTGTGTTGCTATTTTTCTCCTAGGTAATGTCAAGCACAACAACAATAACAACCAAAGGGTACAACCAGGTTCTCACATGCGCACGTACTTATCAGCCTGTAGCTTAATTGAATGCTAACCGATTTCTTGTTTTATACCAGATTTAGGAAAAACGGGTTTTAATTTATTTAAGTTAATTTTAGGTATGTTTGTTAGACTCTGAGAAAATGTTATTTTTGGGTTTTCTCGCAATTTTTCTACTTTCGGGGCTTTCTGGCACAAAATTTTTGTTCCGCATAATATTTATGATATAATTTGAAAAGCACAACTGATAATAAATAAAAGAACAGCATCGGCTAAAAATTAATTGAGTTATTCAACATTCAACATCAGTAAAACACTTTTTAAACTATGTGATTTACAATTAAGTATGCGATTTGCAATAGGTTCTAACAGAATTCGTATAGTTTCACGATAAACAATATAGAGATATTAGCGCTATATGCTCTTTTTTGCATTTGCGGACAAGTCAAACTTGCAGTTAGCTGCAAAACTAGTTCGTTCTATTCATCAGTTAATTGCAAAATTTTCTCCTTGCTTGTTCCATACCAAAACATAGCTGCAGCGACGAGCTAAACTTTTCACACGATCCTTAACCAAAGTGAATACCACAATTTATAATTTTTTTTTTTGAAGTTTAAAATTAAACTTTATTTCCTAAAAATTATTATAATTAATTTTCACTAATTTACTACGTTCCTTAATAATTTTAAATAATTTTCAAAATATAAAGTATAGTAATCAAATATCGTTGTAGGTATGTACACAGAAAAAATTATCGTCAAAATATATTCAATCAATTACTTGCTTGAAAATATTTTTCTCTGCAACAAAAAGTTTCATGGTGTCTATTAAATTATTGTTTGATGTTACAACAATGAATTTATTTTTCAATAAATATGTTGCAAAATTTTTAACTGAATTTATGAACTACGTTGTAGGATCTGAATTGAACAAAAATTCATTTGATTCAGCTAATGTTGTGTTTGTTCTGTGTACTAATTATGCTGCAAATCTGGTCTGATATGTATTTTGCAGCAAAACTCGTGTTCACGCCTACCCGTAGCAAAACTCCTGCCTTCAAAACTGTTGCATATTCATTTTCTATGTGTACTACGTTGCATTTATTCAAAGAAATTCAAACATAAAGAACTACACTACTTGCGCCCACTTAAAAGTGTTTTTTTGCTTTTTCCCAAAATTCGGTTAGGGTATAAGAGCGAGCTTTGCAAGTCACCCACTCCATTCTTATTTACTTTATGGTTATGTTAGTTTTATTTCACTACTTCAGAATTGGGTAAGATATTTTTGGAGTAAAATTGTAATGATCAACATTTTTAAAGAAGAAGAAGAGTTGAAGACGTATTGGCTGGGGTAGATACCAGTCCGGCACTTTGCTTTTAAGCACCCAAATTCAAAGCAATTAGTTATGGAATTTTGCCTTTTGGGTATCGATATGTAAGTTGTTTTTACTTCCGTCAGTTCAAATTGCTTTATTTTGATAAGCAAACAAAATGTTTCTTCCATACTACTTTCGTTTACTAAAATTTTTTATTTTTTTATTTTTGAGGCTTCCTCTGGCGACCTGTTGAACCTGCAATTTCTGATTTTTTGTGAATAACTTCCAAAGTTGTGCACCGCTTTTAGTCATTTAAGGTTCCAATGTACGATCTTAAGTTCACTTTGTCTGTCCATGAAGTTTTGTCAGAAGTACTGTTACAATGTTTATCATGTTTGACATTTGAGAAATCAGCTTGTTGATTGGTTGATAATGGTTGACGTTATCTTTGCGCCAGGGGCTTGATTCTAAGCTACTTCTTGAGCGTGTCTTATTGCAGGATTTATTCTACTGGTTACGTTTTAAGAACGCTCATCCTTTTGAGGTTGGTGTTGGTTGAGAGAATATTATTTCTTTATTTCTTAGTAGTGGGAAGTATTTAATTTTGAACGATTTATGTATATACCATACCGCCTCTGTAATTAGCTGGGGAATTTTCAGCACACAGCTCACTTTTTTATGTTCTCGTTTGCTTTTAATTGGGCATTGAATAGTATTGTAGTCTCCAGCACATTTGACGCAAACATTGTTTTTGGTGCATAAGTTTTTAGTGTGGCCATATTTCTGGCAATTCGTACATTGCGGCATTGATTGGGACGTGGAGACTCAAAACTGATTTTACAGTGTAAAGGGTGAGCTAAAGAATGTATTTCTTTATTATTTTGGTTCGAGAAAAACAAGGATAGTGTTTTTTTTTGTACCAGTTTGTAAGACATTTTGAATATGTATTATTTCATGGCCAATTTCACTTAGCTCTCTTTTAATTTCTTCTTTGTCAGTTGAGTAGTAGTACATATTACGCAAGAACATTTTAGAACATTTTTGTTCTTTAGGTTTGTAAGTGAAATATTGGGTATTTTTTCTTTTAATAGTTATATTATTTTGGGTGAAGTAAACAGATTAAAAAGGTTGAATTTTCACTTCATTGTCCTTAAGAACACGTAGCTCATAACGACCATTTGGTAAGAAGTTTAAAGTACTATTCAAGTTATTTACGAATTGTACCTTTTGAACGTACATTGATTGGTAGAGGTTTTGTTGATTTTTTTGTTTCCGATTGTTCATGAAGCATATGAAAATTTTGTACTTTTTGCCATATACATGGCCGATTTATAATTGCTGGAAACCCTTAGCCCTATGGGATTTTCCCCCACAAAAGCTGTGTTCCCAATGGCTTTTTAACTGAATACCATCATATTCACACATGCAGGTAGATAAACTCTTCCGCATCAAAACTTTTGCAGAAGTTACAAAGGAACAGCAGAGTGTTGAGCTCTTCATCTGCCTATGCCCACCTCTCTTCAACGTGAGAGTAAAGCACATGGACAGGCCGACACTGCATGGCTTGGCATATGTGCCGGAATGCAGATTGAATAGGGTGAAATGTGGCGTGTGGGGCTTTATATTTAGTGCCTCATAGGGTAGCACAACGAAACCAATTTATTACGCAAGTGAGCTGCTCTTAATAACTGACAGCCTAAGAAATATAACATAACCTACTGTATTCGCAAATACATACGTACCAGATTGGCTTTCAACAAGTCGCCCAATTCTTTGCACATGAGTGCAATTTACTACCGAACAGTGATCGTAATATAGAAACTGTTTCAACGTTTAAAAGGAAAATTGAAAAATTCTTACTTTAAAATATAGAAACACTTCTAATGTATTAATGCAGCTCCAAAAATAGACCTTTTCAAATGTTTTCTGTCTTTTTCAGCTGTCTATAGGCCGCCGACATTTCGTTGATGCTAATCAACTCATCAGTAGACTCGAAAAATTCTTTAAAGAATGTTTGAAACTTAACTACTTATTCCATAATTCCCATAAAGAAAATGAGAATCAGGAATGTTCAAACCTTTAGCACAGTAAACATGTTTTATCTCGTTTTGCAACTATTTTACTTTTCTTTGCAACCTTCTACGCAACGAGTTACCATCGGTTACTACGATTTGTAATGTGAAAAATTTTCCTTATATTATTTATTTCTGTTCTCTTTTTCAAATATTAAATACTTCTACAGATACATCTATTAAAATTTGAAAACATATGGAAGATATATGGTTGATATTGGGTTCTTTAAACGCCTTTATGGCGCTGAGGACTTGAAATAAATGAATAAATAAAAAACTGCAAAAAATATAGACATCTAATTTTATTAGGTTTTTTGTTGCAATAATTTACTTTTATCAGGACTATTAAGTTCACACAAATTATAAAAATATATTTACAACACATATGTATACATATTCTATTGCCACATGTGTGCTATTGACTCCAAATATTAGGAAACACGACCACCAAGTAGACATCTCGGGTGGAGTTTGCTATAAGCGAAAAAATTGGTGTATCTAATAAAATTTATGAGACTGCTGGCGTGTTTGCATTCTTCATTTTCGACTGAGCATTTTTGCAGACTTCTATTTGCTCAAAGTGCAAATACATATGTATGTACATTTTGTTGTTGTGAGAAAAAAAGCAGAGCATTTTTGCTCACATTTGCTTCGTTTGCACAGTTTTGCACTATCCATCGTGAAAACTCTTATTAATTACCCATATTTTGTTTACTCCTCTGTGCATTGTTGACTACAATCTGTGAAAACTTTAGTCTTTTAATCTTTTAGATTTTTGTTGGTTTTTAATATCGAAATCAGACTAACAGTCACTTAGATTTATGTTGGCATTGCTGTTTTCTTTGTTTCAGAAATATAAAATTAAATAGGAAATATCCATGATATTTAACTCGCATCTAGTTACTTTTTGTTACTGCGTTCGTAGATTTTAATTCGAAAGCATTCATTTTCATGTAGCATTTTTGTGTACTTTTTATGTCGAACTTCACCTTAGAATTTAATGGTATTTTAATTTAAAAATAGAACTGTCAAGCTATTGTTGAATGATTTCTTCAAAATTTTCATATGAAAAAGAAAGAGAGGTTTTGAAGGAATCTTCCACACGAATGCAAAAATGTTTGCTTCATTTATTTTGTTGCTTTTATCGTTATCTTTTGTTCTCACCGACTTCACAAAGGGATGAGGTTATTAAAATCATTTGCATACAAATTAAAATTCAATCCTTACCCGTCATAAATGAAAATATTCTGTAGTATTTCTTAATTATTAAACAAATAAGTAATTGTTATAAAAATGTTGTTAATTTGTGAATGCTTTTTTATTAAATTTGAAAGTAAAGCAATCAAAATTGTTTTGAAACTAACATTTTTTGCAAAAATAAAAATATTTAATAAAATTTTTCTCATTTTTTTTCTCTTTGTATTTTACACAAGTACTATCAAACGTCAAATGCAATCAATAAACTAAATAAAAAAGTATTTAAAAGAGGTTTATTGTAATAAAAACGGAAGACTTTTGAAGTCTTCAAGTTATAGTGTTAAAGAACTTAGTAACAAAAAAACAAATAAATAAAATTAAACAGAAAGAACAATTATCTAATCGAACACAAACAACATTCATCTAGTAAAAATTATAACTAAAAAGTAAAAAAAAAAAAAACAATTATACTTGTTGTATTACCATCATTTAGAGTTTGAAAATCAACAACATTAAGCAACTCCAACAATTAAACCGCAACATTTTAACTAGTAATAATAAAATTAACTATTGTGTTTGTCTCACCTGTATTGCTATAAACATGTGTGCATATGTGTGAGTGTCCGTAGTAACAAATAGAGCCAAGTTAAAACTACAATTTAATATTTTCTATAATTATAATATTATAGAAATAAACAAAAACACAGAAAACAAAGAAAATCGTAACATTTAGAGGTAAGGCTTGAACAGTAAAATGTAGCAAATAAAGTTCCAACATTGTTGTGTTTATTTTTGATTATTTCATTCTTTACGTTTTGAAGTTATTTTTATGACAAAAAAGTATGTATATACTATAGTAGTAAGATTTGAAAACGTCTTTTTGCTCTTGAATGTAAATTAATAGTAAAACAATACAATTTAACCTTAAACTTAAGTCCTAAAATAATTGTGCATGCCATTCCACAATTTTGTAAACGCATGCTTTTATATACTTAATTTAAAGCATAAACTTTCATCGGGGGCTTTTATTAAAAAAGTCAATACAGATTTTGCAGGTAAATTATGGTTTGCAAGAGAGTGAGAAAAACGGAGTACTTCTCTAACTCCACGAGTAATAACTAAATATTGTTGAGTAATCATCAGTGTTCCCAGGTCAATGTATTTCTTCCCCCAGACAAATTTTAAAACCCCCTAAAACTCAATGTTTTTCTACAAAATCCCCCAAAAACTTTTTGGTGAATATTCTGCTTTAGTTTGCGAATCATCAATATTAATGTATTGACAATGCGGAAAATGCATAAAATTGTTAAACTTTCCCCAATTAAAATGAAGTAAAAATTAACTGATAATATGTATTTTTCAGTGCATATGTTATGATTACAGGCGTATGTATATTTATTACAAATTTTTGATTTATTTGTATTCACACATTTTGAGATCTAAGTACATACATATTTAGAGGCAGCTGGAAATTGTTATCTGCGTATCTAGAAAAATGTAAGTTTCTTCAAAAATGTTAAGAGTTTCTAAGTTTTCTTCACTTTTGACGTTCTTTAGATATCTTCATAAAAAGAGTTTCAATTTTATCAAGGGTTCTTAGATATCTTAATTTTCCCAATTCTTAAGAAACGGAAAAAATTCGAAGATATGACCCATAAGAAAAAAATACTGTGCAACTCAACAAAAAAAGTACTTAAAATTACCAGTTGCAAAATTTTGTACTTGAAGCTACCAGATGAACATAAAACATCTCATTTAATTCTATATTAAAAATCGTAAAATACTTCAAATTTATCAGTTGAAAAATATTCTAACTGCTGCCATTCAATCAGAAATCCCTTAAAAAAATACCCCAAAATAAATTCTTTCCCCCTAAATTTTCCCCGAAAGAATTTAACACCCCAACCAAACACAGAAATCCCCTAAAATACCCCAAAAATAAATTGTTTCCCCCTTGATTTCCCCCGAAAGGATTTAACACCCCAAATTCACCCCTAAAGGAAAAAGCCCTAAATCTAGCGGGAAAACCCCTAAGCTGGCAAATCTGGTAATCATCTAAACTAATAGAGTACGCGTATTGCATTTCTACATTAGTTTTTTTTTAATATTGGGTAAGTGGTAGTTAGCGCTGTAAAAAAAGGAAATATCCAAACATTCTTACAAGTAGACAACCTTGACAGTATTAGGATTTTTTTCGAATATCATATTTTATTCTGTTAAGAGATAAGGAATATCACAACAAAACACTTTTTAATATATTAGCTAACTCTCTATGCGGTCTAAATTTCATACGTCGACATTTCGATTATTTTACTCAACTCTTCGGTAGACTCAAAAAAAAAAGACTTAACCGAATGTTTCAACCCTTACTAGCATTCTTATGAATTTTCGTGTTTTCAGGTCTAGTGACAAGTTGAGTAACATAAACGAAATGTGGGCAGAGAATATACCGCTGAAAAAACCTATTTGAACCTAATATGAACTTAATTATATATTTGCTTTAAGAGCCAATTGAAATTTATTAATTCAGGTCCAAAAATATACCTTTCAAATGTTTTCTGTCTTTTTCAGCCGTCTATATGGCACCGACATTTCGATGATGCTAATCATGAACTCATCAGTTTATTTTTGGAACTAAATTAATACATTTCAATTGGCTCGTAAAGCTAATAAATAATTAAGACAGAAAACATTTGAAAGATCTATTTTTGGACCTGAATTAATATATTTGCACCTAAGCTGAACAAATTTACTTGATGATATTTCTATTATTATTTTTGTCGCTCTACACCATTTTTCATTTGAACTGAGAAAATTGAGAATTTCAATTTGAAATGAGAAAATTTATAATCTAAATGAGAATTTCAATTTGAAATCGAGAAAATTTTATATGATAATATGAATTCAAATTTGGGAAATGGGAAAATTCAAAATGAATTTGGGAAATTTCAAATGAAATCGAAAAATTTCAATTTAAAATTAAAGCTTCTGATTTCCAATGCAGCAAATGTAAATATACCAGGTACTACTGCAAACATATGTACATACATACATAACACAACATAAATATCATGTAAAACGAAATCTGTAAACAAATACAAATCGTAGTGCTATTGGCCAAAGTGCTATTGAATCTTCCAGATGCAGAGCAAATTGGTAAAGCGTTGTTGTATGTTGTATGGCTCCACTGCAATCCCTAATGGTTATACACGTCTTTCAAATGATAACAATCTGTTTCAAAAATACAAGCCTCTGCCACCCTAAATTACTGCGACTTTTTAACAAACTAACTGGTGGGCGCTAATTTGAAATAGTTTGTGTAAAAAAAATGTATAACAACAAGCGAAAAAGTTTTTGTCTTGATGGGCAAAATTTAAAAATCTCTAACACCTACCTGTCAATAAACACAAGAGTATAGGCTGCACAATGATTTACATACTTGAGGTGAGCAACTTCCAGCCCCACTGTCCTGCCGTTACTTGAACTGCAAAAATAAGAAAGCACGAACAAGCTGTATCCTCTTGTATATGACCTTTTACTTTTTTTCCACTGACACCACTGTTTATTGTCACACCCCACCACTCACCATTTTAAAATTTTTTGCTCTAGTTTTCTTTAAAAAAAACTGCAAATATTTTGTATAAATATTTGATATATATATATATATATATATATATATATATATATATATATATATATATATATATATATATATATATATATATATATATATATATATATATATATATATATATATATATATATATACCTTTCTGGCTTGAGTGTTAATTTTAAGTTTATCGGGCTTGAGTTCGATTTGTTACTTCCTCAAAATGGAGAAAGATTTTTTTGTGATAAAATTTAAGTGATCAACATTTTTAAAGAAGACAAGAAAAGTAAAGTTGAAGACGTACAGGCTGGGGTACATGCAATGGGTGTTTCACGACCACCACGTCACTCCTCAGTACCCAACTTTGCTTCGAACCCAGGTCATGACTAATTGTAACTGTTCTTATGAGCAAGTGCGTTTAAGTACTGCAGTAATTAATGTGCTCTCTTTGATCGTATCACTTTTCAAGCGATTTTAGGGAATCCAATTTCGAAAACACTAATTCAGAGGGCATTTTTTGTAATTAATTAAAAGTCTGTATAAGGCAGTAAGTAAGTTTTAAAATATAGTTATGGACAAAAAACTGTTCCACTTAACATGACCACATGACTCACACATTGTACTTGAGCTAATGTTAAAGCGCATAGAAAAACACTGAAATTGGCAAATGACGAAGTAAAAAAAAAATGAGCAGACAAATTTTATATAATTCTGAGCAACATACTTTGGTTAACGTGTATGTATCATTTAAAATAAAACAGTGTTATTCATAAAAAATCATAATATCAGTATAACATCAGCATTCATTATTTGGTACATTAAGCTTAATGAAGTGTTAGTAAAAATTCGTATTCACAAAGTGATTTTAACTAATGTCATTTAAAACATTTTTAAATAAGAGTGTGAGAGTCCTTGCAGTTTTGAGTTTTTGGAATTTTCTAAATAAACATAATTTTCAATGTATTAATTCAGGTCCAAAAATCAACCTTTCAAAATATTTAATGTATTTTTCAGCTGTATAGACAGCCGACAACATTTCGTTGGTGCTAATCAACTCATCAGTAGACTTGCAAAATTCTTAAAAGTTTCTTTGAAACTTAACTACTTATTGAGTAGCACCAACGAAATGTCGACGGCATATAGACAGCTGAAAAATACAGTAAATATTTTGAAAGGTTAATTTTTGTATCTGAATTAATACATTTCAATTGGCTCTTAAAGCAAATAAATAATTAAACATAATTTTCTATAAAAATAGTTCCTGGATGTGATTTTGTGTTGCTATGTCTTTAGTTGCAGCACTATTCGTTTACCTCCATTTACACACGCAAGTACAAGTGCAAGTAAATCAATAAACAGACATTTTTTAGTAATACCATATACTTATGCAAGTTGTGTGCTCACTTGCAAGAGATTTTGATTACCAGTAATTTTTTTTACTTGCATGTCGGTAAAATGACAAAAAGCAAAAACAGTAGCGGTTCACACTTCGTATTATATTTAAAATACTTTTAAATATAACACTATTTTAAACGTCTAAATGTGAGCGACTTGTCGTTTGGTATTGTAAAAAAGTTGAAACAGCTGACTTTTGTTTAGATATTTTACCGACAAAAGTACACAAAAGAATTTTCCAATTGGTGTTTCGTAAAATATTAAAAGAAATAAAATAAAAAAAAAATGGCTGAGGAAACCGTGAAAGAAAAAATTATTAACTATTTGCTTCAAAATAACATTGATCAAATCGAAGTTAATGAAATGATGAAGTGCAAAGGTACATATATATATATGTATTTACTTATTAACAAAAAGTAAATGTATGTATAACCAATCTCTCAGTAGATAGGTACAGGAACATATTGCATATTTTGGACGTGGTTATCGATGAATGTTATTTTAGTCGCATCGTATCATCGCAGAATGTTTAGTTCAGTTCCGCAGTCAACGAAGTGGACCTTAGATATTTTAACTGGACTAGATGACAACAGATTTTTACAAATACTACGAGTGAGGAGAATTCAATTCTCTTCTCTTGTTGTTTTAATTTCGGATTATTTTGAATTTAATCAACCTCATTCATGCGAACAATTCCCAGTTGAGTACCAATTGGCCATTGTTCTGCACAGACTTGGGTCATCTGGAGAGGGCGCGAGTATTCTAGCAGTGTTTTTACTTCTGCAACAGCCCGTCTTTTGTTCCAGCTTTTTTGCGATTTCTTTTTATAACTTTTTTAATATTTTCTACTTTTTTCCATTGCAAAATTTAAGAAATGTTTACAATTCACTTTATTATATGCAAGCAAAAAACAATGTGGCGCCGTATCTGTCAGCTGTTTCATACTTGTAAGTAAATCCACTTACTACATTCAGTAAATCTACTACTGTTTTCGGCATTGCAGAGGTTTTAATTTAGTAAATTAAAAATTTATTAGATTTGTTGTTGCCGAGTTTTAAATTTATCAAGATTTATTAAATATTGAGATATTGTATCTCCAAGATCTACAATAGTACTTTAATACGAAGCGCGTAAACCGCTAGTGTTACCTTATAAAGTTCATATTTTATTTTTAATAGATAACTTACAAGGAATGATTTTCTGATCTTACATACCGGAAAATAAAATATAATAAAATGATGTAAACAATGGCTTTTATGGATTCTTAACATAAAGTTACTATTTATTTGATAAAAAAGAGCTATTCGTATAATTTGCTTCCCCATAACAGTTCGTATGACAATACTTTGGCCACCCAACCATTAAAAAGTCATGTAGACGGACAAAAATAAAATAAACAATGCCCAAAAAGGGCAAAATATAATTTTTATATATAAAAAAAATGGAACAGTGATTTTGTAGTTTTTTCCGCATAATTGTTTTATTATTATGGCTTTTATTTGATTCTTTTATTTTGTCAAGCAAAGCAATTTTCTTTAAGACCATTTTCTTTGACAAAATTTTCAAAATAAGCTTGCACTTGCCTGTGTAAACAATCAAGGAAGTAGCAACAGCTTTTATTGTCTCTGTCAGTGTATTGGTTGTTATTATGTACCCACAACTAGTAACAAGTTAAGGTGGGATCACATGATTGCCGCAATGCACCAATTTTACACAATTTTTATTCGGCTGAATTGGTGCATAATAAAAAATTTGTCCCAATCAAATTCTCTGCAATCACATGATTGTCACATTTTACTGAAATTTTACTGTCGCAAATTGCCGCAAAACAATTTAGTACCAATAATTGCCGCATTATAGTCACACGATTGTTATATTATACGGCAACTCTGAGAAACAGCTGTTGTAGCTGATGAAAAACTTTGTTTTCCCAAAAAAAAAAAAAAAAAAAAAAAATTAATTAAATGTTAAAAATAGGGTTTGTTCATTAAAAAGAAAGAAACTTGCTTCGGCTATTATTATAATGTTGTGCGGGCTGAAGAAGCAAAAAATTAATAGTAACAACAATTGAATTTTACTGATTGAAAAGCAGAAATCATGTTTGGAAGACGCGTTTAAACAATTTTGAAACTAAATAAATGTATACATACATATGTATATATGTAGATTATTGGCGGGCATTGTCTTCTTTGGTTGCCGCATGAGAACACAATAAATATTGGTGAATTTTTAGAATTTTTATTGAGGATTAGTTGTATGTCAAGTGTTCACACGGTTGTCGCATCAGGGTTGTATTTGATTGGGACAAATAGGAACAACATTCGTTTTAGTTGCCGCATGAGCCAATAAATTGTGCTATCACACGATTGGCACACAAAATGTAACAAAAATTGGTGCATTGCGGCAATCGTATGATCCCACCTTTAGTTGCATGTGTAAATGGGGGGTTAAAGTATGGCAGAACTTAAATTTGGTCTTTTATGCTAAGATAATAATCGCTTATGAATAATACTTTGGAGAATTTTTTTTAGTAACGGTTACTAAGCCTATAGCTAATTTTTATGAATAACTCTCTTAAATTCCAAATTACTTTATTACAAATTTTCAAAATATGTACAAACAGATTTTGTTAAAAAATTTTTATGTTTTATTATTTACATTATAATTAACAGACAAAAAGTACATTAAAAACAAAAGTAATAAAAAACTTTAAAAATACGAATTTCAAGTTTATTGCTCGATTCTGGTATTGCGTAAACAAAACTTGTGACACACATAAGAAAACTGCACAAGTTTTCATTTCCAGCTTATTCGTGAAGAAGCCACATGTACAAAGAATGCGCCTATTTTTATTGTATGCTTATTTTACTGCGTTATACATCTAAAAAAAAAACTTATTAAATATTTTAAGTAATTCTGCTTACAGTTAATTTTTATTAAATTTTTCGTTTTATTGCTGATTTTTATGAGCCATAAAAAGAAGCTTTGAACATAATAGTTTTTCCGCTCCATTCTTGGCTTTGCAAAAACAGCCAACAACTGCACTTTTCAACATACGCTAAGCAAGCCCACTGCACAGTCTCACAAGCTTGAGCCAATATCTAAACCATTTGGATTTTTACTCTCAGCCTTATTATGAATTCCGAGCGAACACCACTCGTAATGGGAACTCTCCGTCACGAATTCGTACAAAAAGGTATTATGAATTCCGACGGTTTCGAAGTTAATGTTGCCATCCTCTTGACCCAAGTGCAACCATACTTTGTAAATGAAAAACAGTTGTTTTTTATTTAAATTCTAAGGATCGCTAAAAATATTTGCTGCAGCCGTTTCAGTGACGGAAGACGAGTCTTAAAACAAAAGCTATTAGCGAATAGATCGCAAAGACTTGACGGCTGGTTTGAATTTCCTCGATTTGGATTACAGGGCGTAAGTTGTTAAAACAAATCACCAATTATGGAAATATGTGCATATGTAATTTTCCGTTTAGTTTTATTAAAAACTACCGGCTGAACAAATCTGCACAATTCGATTTTTGGCAGAAGGTGGCTATCAGCATGGTTTTGGAAAAGATGTGGATGCTGCAATGGCTTTTTCGTACACACATTTAATTCTATACATAAAAGCCGGCTTTTTTGTTTATTTATATGGTTAATTATTTTCCAAGCAATCTATCAGTTGTTGCAAATGATGTATATGAAGTGATTTTTTCAACACGCAGTTAGTTTGTGTTATTTTTGTTTGTTTCAAATCATGGCAAAACCAATAATTATTTTAAAATATACCAATTAATTATTAAAGAAATATAATTTTATAGCTACTGATAAATAGTTTTTATTCAATTTCAAAACTCATTTTTACTTTGTTCTTATTTTTAACTGCTTTTCGTATTCTCCTGACAGTTCATAATACCAATCTCCCAAATTTCGGGAGAATTTCTTAGCTAAGTAGGAGTTCATGATAGCACTTTTTTGACGGAATTCCGTCGGAGCCTCCTACGGAATTCATAATAAGCTTGCAAGTTTACTGGTACTTTATACCAGGTATCTTCATAAGAGCAGCTGATCATTGCTTCTAGCTTGAATAACAAAATACACGACACAAACGCAATCAAATGGGTGATGGAATTTAAAGAATTTCCACCAACAAAATACGTGAAGTGTTTTTTGATATTGTGTTTGTTGTAGTTATGCGGCTACCTGGTATTAAGATAATTTGGCTCACAGCGTTAACAGCACAAACTCCGCCACATACTACAAAAATGCACTGTACAGTTTTTCCTTACAGTTATTTAGGGCAAATACATACATATCAATACAGTTATATCCGCTTAATTGAGTTTCCCGCTTTATTGCACTAAAAATCATGGCACGAGATCATTCATCAATCATACCTTTCTATGTTAAAATACCCGTTTAATTGCGTTGCCTGCTTAATTGTTTCGCAAATTAAGACCGCATTGCGAAGAACAAGAGCAAATGTTTCGCTTAATTGATTCCGTCTACTTAATTTTTTTTTTGCTCCACAAACGTAAAAACCGTTATTTTGCTACAAAAAGGTCATGGTTCTGTTCCTTTATAAACATTATACGATAAACGTACAATTTTTTTTATTATTTTGTTTTAATAAACCAAAACAACTTTTCAACTTAATATGTATGTAAATAAAGAAATTAGTTTTATTTTCCATCTACTTATGGGTGTTTCGTTTTTTTGCACATATTGCTCAATTAAGCGATTTTCGTTTAATTGCATCGGCGATTCAATTAACCGAGTATCGCTTAATTGAGTTCCCGCTTAATTGCGTCAAAAGTGGTGCATTTTTAGAAGCTCAATTTAACGGAAATAATTGTAACTAAAAATGCATGTACATGTATACAGATACATCAACTATCAACAATAAACAGGAAAAGGAAGAAAAAAAAACTTAAAAACATTACATTTCATTTACAGCTTATTTTATTCTTAAAGAGAACAAATAAAATTTGGAACAAATTTGTGTTTGCAAGTGTTTGCTCCTGAAAAGGTTTTGTAAGACCAAATAATTGTTTGCTGTAAATTTTGCTTTTGTTCCTTGATCAAATAAAACCTTTATATGTATTCTTGGGAAATTCAATGTCTTTTCACCGACTTTTGCTTTCGTTCTTGTTTGTTGATGTGTCCATATGTGTGTACATATATGCATTTTTAGTTTTTTGTATCCATGTACTAGGCCAAAACAAGCGAACAGCGGTCCCGTTATTTGACGGCTAATATTTGATAGTCTGACTGTGCCTTTAGGCACTGAACTTGTGTAATGTATGCCGGCGTTAGTAACGTGTGTTGGATCTCAATTCAAGTGCTTGTATTATGAAAGTACACTTACAAGTTATCGAAACAAATTTAAAGGAGTAGAGTTTCATGTATTCCTCTACAAGATAAAAATTAAAAACATTTTTATTTTGGTAGTCTTGGAGTAACCACACTGCACTGTCTTAAACAAATAATTAGTTATACAACCAAACATATACATATACATAAGTATGCACGTAGTGGACATTCAAAAATAGTTTGTTGTTTGCTACACAACGTATAAAGTAGCACATGCATTTTTCTCGCTCAAAAAACGTTATTGGTTTTCAAAATCTGAATTCATCATGTATCGTCTGGCCAAGAGAAAACAACTTATTTTTGCGTAATGCGTATTTGCTCATATAGTTAATTATATTTTATTTACATGAATAAAATATTATAATAAAATATCTTATTAATTATAAGACTACTTAAATTTCTAGCTAGAGGTCCTTGTTTGTAATTTTCATATTCAATTTTCGTTTTCCTTTGGAAAACTTCTTCTGAAAATAAAGTTTTTCTAAATGTTAAAAAAAAAAACAGGAAAAAGGTCGAAGCTAATAGGATAAAGAAATAAAATATCTTATGAAAACCAAGTATAAAAATCACTCTAAGCACAAACACTTCAAAAAGGTTTTTCACGGTCTAAAGCTTCGTATAGACGATTGTCAGATCTTACAATATTGTAAGACCTAACAATGTGCTGGCATTCTACTAGAAATACAAAATTGTCAGCATTAAGAAAATTATCACTTCAGACAATTGCAATAAAATCTTACAATTTCATTGCTAAACAATTGCCTGACAATAAATTTGCATACCAACGAAAACTGTCAGCTTACACGGATGTAAGATTTTCTACGTATCAAAAATTGTCATTATCAAAATACACACACACATACGCCATTATTCATTCTCTATTTTTCTAGCTCAATAATCATGTTTTTAATTTTTGGAACGAAGTTCCTTAACGCGGCTTGCTGATAGTGCAAATTAGTAGAAATCGTCACGAAAGCGTGTGAGCTGTTTATATGTATGTATTGGTGTATCTGTCGACAAACAATTGTGTAGGTGTCTCCGCTGCTGTCAGCGATAAGTATTAATTAGTTGTGAAAACGAACACTATCAGTTGATAGATGTCGCTGAAGTAAAGTATGTCACAACAAAAAACAGCAATATTGAAAAATTTTCTTCGTTTTGTAGCAGATTAACAAAAAAAACACTGCATGTGTCAAAAGTAAAAAAATGAAACGTTTCAAAATTTTTAAGATGCATATAAAATTTAAAAATTCCAAAAATATACAGATTTCACCTTGTATTACATTCGAAGATGAAGAAAAAACGTAAGGAACTTCGTTCCTAATGGGGGTCCCCCGACCGCATTTCTTTTTTATTCTCTTTTCTGCAACTTTTTAACTCTCGTACTCACATTTTTACTATTCTCTTGTTATTTCTCTCCCTTCGTACACACACATTTTTCTTTAATATTCTTTGTCATTACTTGGACAATGACGCCATTGTAATGTGTTGAGGATTTATGCATCTTACAATATGCCAATGCCTGACAATGTACTAGCAGTGAGTACTGCTAAAGTGTTCAGACGATTGACAGTTAACTGACAATTAATTGTTAGGTAGGTGGCCTGCCAATGCTTTTGCTTACAATATTGTCAGGAAGAAATTGTAAGTTCCCACGATTGGCTAAAAACATTCTATACATTTTCTGACAATATTGTAAAATCTTACAATCGTCTATACCTAGCTTAACAATGGCGTTAAGGTGGGATCATCCGATTGCCGCAATGCACCAATTTTTGTTACATTTTGTGTGCCAATCGTGTGAAAGCACAATTTATTGGCTCATGCGGCAACCAAAACGAATGTTGTTCCTATTTGTCCCAATCAAATACAACCCTGATGCGACAACCGTGTGAACACTTGACATACAACTAATCCTCAATAAAAATTCTAAAAATTCACCAATATTTATTGGTGCGGCAACCAAAGAAGACAATACGCGCCAATAATATGCATATGTATACATGTATTTAGTTTCAAAACTGTTTAAACGCGTTTTCCAAACATGATTTCTGCTTTTCAATCAGTAAAATTCAATTGTTGTTACTATTCATTTCTTGCTTTTTTCAGCCCGCACAACATTATAATAATAGCCGAAGCAGTTTTCTTTCTTTTTAATGAACAAACCATATTTTTAACATTTAATTTATTTTTATTTTTTTTTGGAAAACACAGTTTGTCATCAGCTACAACAGCTGTTTCTCACAGTTGCCGTATAATATAACAATCATGTGACTATAATGCGGCAATTATTGGTACTAAATTGTTTTGCGGCAATTTGCGACAATAAAATTTCAGTAAAATGTCACAATCATGTGATTGCAGAGAATTTGATTGGGACAAATTTTTTATTATGCTCCAATTCAGCCCAATAAAAATTGTGTAAAATTGGTGCATTGCGGCAATCGTGTGATCCCACCTTTAGACTGAAATGGAGGGAACATTTTTGTACACAAAGAGAAAAAAAATTCAAGATAATGAATGATTAAAAGCCATAATAGTTGAACTTGGAGGCACAGGTAATTATTTTTTGCTGCCCGTATAAAATATCTTTCAGATGTCAAATATATCTTCCCTTTGTTTACGAAAAAATTGGCGCCATTTTATTCTAAAGATTTTTTTGGTGGTAGAATTCATAGTGTTTAAAGCACGAATATAAATTTTAAAGTGCTTAGCGAATGTTTTGACCCTGACAAGTAAAATCACTTTGTACTAACAAAATACTTGTGTAGGGCGAAGTTATTACCAGGTAGGTGCACTGGAGTGTTTAAAGCATAAATATAAATTTTAAAGTGTTTAGCGAATATTTAGACCCTGATACGAAAAATCACTTTGCACTAACAAAAGCATGTGTTAGATTGAGTTGTCCAGCGAACTCTAATGCACCTGGTCTGAATCTGCATTGATCAAAAGCAAGAAACTAAGGTATATTTATATCGGATAGTCTTATAAGAGCAGCTTACTACCGCTTCTAGCATATAAAACTGTCAAAAGTTTGTTTGCAAACTGCATAAATACACAGAACAAACACTCAATCGTGAATAAATATGTATGAGCATGATACAACTAATAAGGGAGCCTAGTCAGCTGAATCCTTAATCATCTGACTACTTCAAACTGCCAAGAGAATACAGAGATGAAAGGCAGCCAAAACGAGATAGCTAATCAGCGTAAGCTCTGTTCATCTATCTTTTGATAGTTTTCAGAAGTTGTACAAACACAAAATAGTTTTATTGAAGTTGTTCTTATTGTAGTGAAAAGGTTACCTTATTAGTTGTGTCATGGGTATGAGGAATACATAAAGTGCTTCTCGGTATAAAGTTTATTGTAGATATGAGGCTACCTGTTAATATGGTACCTCAGCAATGAACAAAAAATAAATATCTTTTATGCCAAGTTCACGTTGTATTGAATTCGCCTTGATTGCTATCAAGCAGCTCAAATTAAAAACAAAATGTTTAATTGCGTTTTAATATTTTTATTAAACGATGATAGAAATCGTACCATACGTGTAAAAGTGTTCGCCAAGTGTCAGCAAAATTCATTAAAAACCAATCCCTTAATGTTTTCTTGCAAGTTTCAAATAAGTTTTTTAAACATCTTAGAAGTATATTCATCTAACAAGTGCATGTCAAAATATTTCGGAATGGAAGCATTTAATATAAAATATGTCATGGGTTTCTTTAAACATAACTTTAGCAACATTTTAAATAAATTTTTGTTTTGAAAATTTCTAAATTTTGCAGACAGCAAAACATCCCAAACAGACGAAGAAAAGCAGCGCGATCGTCAGCGCTGTGAACGAGAAGCAAAAAAAGAAGAACAAGACGCGCTAAACTACAAGGTAAGAATAGCAAAATAACTTAAACTTGATTAAGAATTTTTTACGGCTTACGAAAATGAATCTCGATTCGTGTGGAAATTTATTTTGAACACAAATTCAAATTTATTTTGAACACTGCATTAGTATTACTTTAATAAAAATATTTACAACCAAAAATTATCAAGGTACGTTCAGACTATCAACCTCTTGCCCACCTTTGCATTGGCCAAGCACATGGATACAAACAGCTATGAATACATAAACCGATTCTTAAATAACCTTCACAATCAACATTTCTGATAGTAAGATCCGATTTACATTTATAAATTGATATCAAAACTTTTTGCGTTTTTCCTTTTGTACAGTTATTTCAGTACTGCAACAACTTTCTGGTAACAAAAATCATAATAAAACAATAACATGTACTTTTTGGCACCCAAACTTGCTTAAGTTCACGTACAGGTCCAAAATCTTGTGAAATCAGTTTTCGCTATATCTCGGCTATATGCACTAAAAAAAAACCATTCAATCCATTTGTACTTAAATCAATCCCAAGCGGCATTGAATTTGTTGTGAGTGTGATGATTGATCATGCACCTGATTCGATGCTTCTGAGGCCCAGTTAATCCCAAAATTTGTACCTGAAATATTCCGCTCTACTTCCTTAATTTCTTCCATTTTTTGTATTGTTTCCCTCTATACGAAGGGTGTGTTAATTTTTTTTTTTTTTAATTTGTCTAAACGTTGATTAGAGTTTCAGACTTGTTTTATCCTTGAGTCACCGCATCACTGACAGCTTTTTATCATTTGCGCCGCTAGAGCTCGTCGGGCTTGCGCGGTGGTACGTTGCAGTGACCAAAGAATATACTTAATTTAAATATCACAGAAAGATGTGCCAGTGGCAGGCCAATAGAAAAATAAAATAAACGATTTTCTTTGGAGTGTTGCTAGTTCTAGTCCCCATTGTCCAATTTATTAGCTATTTTTGGAGTTGTAAGTTCAGCTGTTGTTAACTTGGTTACATCTATGGCTATTTGTTTGTGGTTTTGTTGTTGCTTATGCCGAATTAGTGGTGCTATTGTTGTATTCTGCGCCAGCTTGAATTGCGGACAAATCTGTGTGTGGGTGCTGATTTTGTTGCCCGCACTGCCTATACCAATTCTCCCGCAGATATGTTCACATCACCAGGCTAGCAAGAAAAACTTGAAACTGCTGTTACCGTTGCTGACCGTGATACTTAGATATGAGGTCGTATAGCGGTTTTCAGGTGGTGGCGATTGTCGTATGGTGACACCTTGGATCGACTTTATAGCCTGACCTTTTCCTCACTTTACGGTGTTGCAGTTTTTGGAAGAAGCTGCTGCCGCTTGCTCAAAACAATTGCCGAAAACTTCACGCCACTAGGGCCTGCGTTTACCACTCTAAAAATTGTGCTTGGTAACGGCTGTGGACAGGTAAACATAGCCTTTGACAATTTTATGTTACTCAGAATCTTCCAGCAGAAGGGTATCACACTTTTTATGTGTGTATGTATTTTAATTTTCTTTTTCACAAACCACTTTTCTTGCGCACCTCTGATGTTTCTATCTCGGCGGTCAATTAACAAAAAAAAAAAAACCCTGTTGTCTATTTTACATTTTTCACCTAGCACGAATTGGTTTACAGATCACGCCACTTATTTACCGTTAGTTTAATTGAACAAAAAAATAAGCCACGTGTGCAAGTCGCATCCATCCTTACTAGCTCAGTTGGAAAAAGGAGTATTAGGCCATAACAATTAGTACTTTTCCACAGTATTCTGTAGATCTGATTATATTCGCCAATCAACCTGGTTTTGGTGGTTCAGTGATGCCTACGGAATTAAAAATTTTGACCAGTGATATACTCAGCTGCGTTTTTTTTTTACTGACTGACGCCCTAACCTAACCTAACGTGGTTTACACGTTCCACATCCTCGAACGACGGCTAATTTATCATATCAGTGAACTCAGTTTACTGATATGATAAATTTAAAGTCTTAAAATTTATCCTGTCATGCCCTCAAATCCTTCGCATGGAATACTTCTTGATGTTTTCCTTGCAAGTTCTCGATGTCCTATAGATTGCTGCCTACTGATCTGATTATTCTATATTTCACAAACTTTTGCCCAGTTTTGCGGATACCTGCTTGCTGAAATCTAACAACTGGAAATTGCAGCGGAACACTTCTTGGCCAGGTCGAAATTTGGTAATTCGACATTTCGCGTTGTACCTGACTGCATTCGTTTTGTAGCTCCGGTATAAGGTTTGTTTGACATTATTTCGTACCAACTCCATGTACTCACTTTTGTTTTCAATGTGATTCTCTGGATCTTCAAATAAATCCAACTTTCGCACCAACTTGTAAGCAGATGAGTGAGTAATAATATTTTACCGAAAATCACGAAGTGTGGTGTTATGACTATCGCTGAATGTACAGCCGATCTTAGAGCGCACACAAGTGTAAATCCCAGTCAGATTGGTTGACGTCTAAATGCGACCGCATAGTTTGCTATACGCAAGTGTTCAATGCCAAAACTTTGCATTAGCCCTCCGAATTCTTTGCTCATAAACTGTTGTCCATTATCCGAGACTACTACTTCTGGGCATCCGAATTTGTAGAAGACTTTCTGGATTAGGAAATTTACTGCATTTTTCGAATTCGCTTTTGCCATAGCCTTTAACAAAACGTATTTTGAGAAATAATCTAAAACAATAAATACATAACAATTGTCTCTTTTCGATCGTACGTAAGGGCCCAAAAAATCCATATAAATCCTCTGGAATGGCCTAGATGCATCCGGTTCTTTTCCCATCGGAGGTATCAGAATTATGTTAGCTGGTATGTACTGTTTGCACGTATGACATCGACTAATGAATTCCCTCACTTGGACGTTAAAATGAGGCCAATAAAAATACTCCCTAATACGACGTATCGTTTTTGCAATATGTTGGGCTTGTGCATTGAGATTTTCCATCAACCCAGATGGAACCCACAACTTCCAGGCATGGTCTTCCTTATTAATATTCCCGTTGTATGGTATTGTTTGCTTATATATAACATTTTCGACCATCCTGATATCGGGTAAACTATTCTGGTTTTCCTGTACTGTCGTCAACAACTCTCGGTAACTATCACTACTAAATTCAAGTTCGTCGATTGGATCCCTTGACAAAGTATCAGGCACCACGTTCTGTGCACCCTTGCGGTGACATATCTCAAACGAAAATGTTTGTAATTGAAGACTCCATCGGGCTAGTCGGCCACTTAAATCTCCTCTGTGTCATCATCAACCATTTTAGTGAAGAGTGATCGGTAATTACCACAAAATCCATCAGCTTGACGTATGGTCGAACTGATTTTTTTATAAATTATTTTGTCCCTTTGCCGATTTGAACCCGGCACCTAACTACTCGTACTGTCAGCCCAACCACTCTACCAATTCAGCTATTGCAGCAATTAAAAAATTATGTATACAAGCACACACATGTGCTGGGTATAAATACACTCAAGAATTTCGTAGTCATTTTGAGCCTTAACAGATTTCATTTTCTTTAATAACCCCTATTCGGCTTGTTTTAAGTACACTTGTGTATTATGCGTACTTAAATTTTCAAGTACCCGTCGTTCTATAATCAAGTGGAAGAAACTAAACCCTAGAAATTTCTGTGTATTATACTTTATTATGAGATTTACTAAAACTGGTTTAAGTTCGCATATACGCCCAACTTCTAGAGAAATCGGTTTTCGCTGTATTACAGCTATATATGGTTCGATGTCACCAATTTTAAAGTTTTGCCTTTAAGAAAACTTTCTACTTTTTTACAACAACTACTTACAAGTTTACAAGCCCAACTTCTTGAGAAATCGGTTTTCGTATATCTAGGTGATATAAGGACCGATGACGAAAATTTCTGCATTTTGCTTTTAATTAGCATGTGTTTTTATACTTATATCCATAAAAACTTTCGAGTGAGTAACGCATGATGATGATTAAATTTTAGAAAAATCGATAGTGTTTCATTACCATTGAGGCAGTTTACGAAGTTGCACAAAATTTTACGAAAAATTTAAAACACTTACTGTTTTTGGTTTAAAAAACAATCTTGAATTATATTTCAATGCAGATGATTTTAGCTCAATTTCTACTACACATGTAGAGTACATAAAGTCTGTGTCGATCTGTATAGAAGCAAAAAAATTTAAAAAATTGTTGGGGGAAATAATTTCATGAGTAATTTTAGCTCAATAAGCTATATGTAGTGCAAAAGCATAAATTAAAATTCCTTGAACCTACGAATACCGTAGTTAAAAAGTTACATACCTATGTATGTAACTTTTTTGTTTATGAATACAAATTAACACCCTGAAACCATTAATTTCATGACATTAAGTTTGTGTAGTCTGAATTAAAATCAAAATATGAACTTAAAATTATGAAATTGAAATTAAGCTAAAACTGAATATTGAAATACCAACGGGCCGTAAAAATATATACATGAACACAATTGCACTCTATTATTTAATTTATATATTAAATCATATTAAACTAAAGCTATAAACAGTGCCCAGTGTATTTTGTCCGTTTGGTTAGTTTGTGTAAGTATAGTATATAAGAGAACATTATTTTATCAAAAGCGCAGACTTGCAGACAATAATACGTCTTGTAAATTTGCTATTTAAATACAGAATGAATTAAACCATCAACATGTGCCGTCGTACTCTTTTTTCCTCACAATCAAATAAACTTGTTGATTTAGTTTTTGAAACTTGTGTAAAAACTCTTACGCAACAAAGTTCAAAAAGCATAATGTTAAGAGTAACTGAAATGTTAGAATATCAAAGTATGATATGTGTATGTGATACATGTACGGAGATTTCTTGGTGCAATTCTCCAGTTCTACATGCTCAAATGTTGAAAGACTTTTTGGAAAAGAATTACATTTCAAAAGAAAATAGTTTGGAAATGAAATTGCATCACAGATAAAAGTAAAAGTTAGCATTAGCTATAACATTATGTGGGTGATATCCATTTTTGAAGAAGCGAAACTGAACGATATGTACGATGTTGAGGACTCTTCCCCTTGATACAACTCTACAATAAAATACTAAACACACTTTCATAAAAACATTCTCTCACATTACACAAATACACAGCCACTCATACTTTGAATTCTTGCTGTAGTCAGTCTTCTATATACAGTCAGTCCACTCGCTACGACACAAAACAAGCAAACGCAAACAGATTACTTTTGAATAGCGGTACTCAGCTTTTGGTGCGTTTTTGGTTGCGACTATTTGCGTTTGCGATTATATTGCAACTGATATTGAGCACCCTTTTTAACAACTTTGCAAATTTTATTGCACTCCAAATAACAGCTGATAAATTAATACACAATTTTTAATTTTTCACGTTTTATCCTTTTGGTAATTGCTGCTGGCTTCATCTCTACTATTTTTTGTTTGCTTTGTTTTAAAATGTCAGCTGTTCGAGTGTCAGTGTTGCAAACGCAATACTCATGCGAAAAAAGCAACACGTAATTAGCGGTGCGTAAATGCAAAAATATTGCAAGTGCAACCTTATATATTTTGTTGTTGGGTTGCAAAGAAAAAGCAACGATTTCTTGAATTCGTACTTACGCAAGACATTTGCACCAAATAATGAACTGCGCTAATGTGAATAAAACGAACAATAAACATCATATTATATATGCATTAAATGGACAAACAAGTGTTTTAATCATAAAAGAAAACACCCTGAAAACAAGGGTTCGAGATAGGTTTTAATTCAAAGGTAAAAACTCTTCACGAGGGAAGAGTTAATCATCATACGATAATAACAAAACTTAGTAATGTAAAATATCGTTGTCTGTAACGAAGTTTGTGGGTGATAATCCACTTTTGAAGAAATAAACAGATATTAAAAGTAGAAAAAGTTGCCCAATTGTCTGTTGTTTGCGAAACTGAACGATATGTACGATATTAACAAAACTTCATATTAATGTGAAATCTCCATGTTTGGTAACGAAGTGAAGTTCGTTAAAAAGATACAGATACCCTTAATAAGAGTACTATACAGTCCGTAATAAGCGCTTAAACGTCCTAGAAGACATTTTCTTAGTAAATCTTCTTGTTTGTTAGCTAACGTTCAGCAAGCTCACTACCAGAATAATTTTCCTCAGGCGCTTTCACTCACGACAAATTTTTTTGGGCCTCACGTCACATGCGCTCACGAAAAAAATTTCTTAATCGCCCATTTTCATGCACGAACCATGGTACCTCGATACCAGGTAATCGCACAAGCACAGCTGACTATTGTTTACCGGCCTATATAAATGTCAAAGGTTTGCTTATGCCCGTTTCTTTTTGAAAATAAAAAAAACGGTAGTGAAGTGAAAATTGTGTCAAAATTTATAAAACTTGATTCAAAAACAATTTAATACAAAAAAAAAAAAAAACCAATTTAAGAAAAACTTAATAAATATACAACGTACTTTTAATGTGATAATTTAACTTATATCTTATAATTTTCTCAGATTTACGAAGATTTTATTGTCTATAATAAGGAGAAATATAAAAATATCTAGCGCATGGTGAACAGGAGGTACTCCTGGTATGGGGTACCCTCTAGTTACTAACTTTTTATTGTTTTCAGCATTTGTTGCTGCAGAGCACCGCCTACTACATACATACATACATATGTATATGAAGATTTAGAATCTTTATATCTCACATTTCAACAATGGCAGCTCATTTTCAACAGTGTTTCGTTTTCGTTCTATTACTACGGAAATCTAAAAGGAACTATAGCAATTCATTGTGAATTATGTAGCAAAGTTTAAAATACATTGCACCCAAAATTGATAAGTCTTCCATCTTGAGAACATTAACTTCATGTTATCATGTTGCTACACCGACGTCCAAAAATTTCATCCACTTAAAAATACATAAAAACTACTACGGCAGGCATAATTTAGTACATCTTTTATATGTTCAAAAAGAATTTCGTAAATTGATCCACAAATGGCAAATTTTCTTGTACTTTTATTATTTATACAAAGCTGAAATAAATCCTTAATTCTTTCCGCTTCCCAATACAAACATCTTGTTCACTTAATATTATTGGGTAATTTAGTAAAAATTTATTTTTACAGAGTATAGAAAAAATTTTTAATTATTTACAACACAAAAAAATTTTTTTTAGGTTCTAACCGAGAGTCATCGGGCTCATATATTTTTAATGTGTTCTACGAATTAATCAGATTCAGCGTTACGTTCACCCACCACCTCAATATCAAGTTATTTTTATTTCTTTATACGTGATTTTGTACATCAGAGGTGACTTAGAAGCCTGTGGGTTGAAAAATATCAAAATAGTTTATTAAATCACACACAATGCTAACATACTGCTATACATAACATTTTCCTCTTCCTTACTTGTAGCCTCTGGAGTTTTATGGTGTTTGCCAGACACTAATTGCCACAAATGTTTCCGGCCTGTGCCACATTATTTAAAGTTGATTCCAGCAATAATTTTATGCAGTTATTGCTCAACGTTGAACACACATACATACATTAATTCTTTGTTGAGGAGCAACACGAACAAACTTAAATTTTTATTTTTTCTATTAATTTTACATTACAAATTTTAATTTGTGTGCGGCTGCCGATGATGAACTTTATAAATTTCTGAAAATGCATACACACTTTTGCAAAACTAGAACAGCTGACTTTGACAGTTAATAGGGCTTTTCTACCAAAAAAAATACATTGTTGTTTGTTGGTGTTGTATTTGTGGTAGTTATGCGATTACATGATATCGAGGTACCTTGGCACGAATCTTTTTTTTAATCATGCAATTCCACGCACTAAAAACGAAAAAAGCTCTCACAAACAAACAAAATATAAACTGTGGGCGGAAGCAATAACAGCCTAACAATGTTATTGCAAAAAATTATTTAATATTGGTATCATCTGCATATTAGTAAATTTAAGATTTGCGCTTAATACAGTATTTTTCGGTTAATTGACCCTACGGTTAATTGGTTTCCACGCTTAATTGAACCACATGATCGGGCAAAAAAAATATTGCATACGAACACCATGTGAATTTTTGCACATACATTTTTGACATCATTTGTGAAAAACACTGGGTGGCATCTCTACTATACACATATATGTACATTTTTTGCTGTTACATGCATTTTTTTTTTTTTTCGTTTAAGGTAAAAAACAATTATTTTGAAAAACTTAAAGTGCACATATGCGATTTCTTTTAATTCATTAGTACATATGTAGTTCCAATTATGCGTGATTTCTGTAATTGAACAAACTGTTCAATTAAATAGGGTTCTTGTAATTGAACGAATTATTCAATTAAACGGGTATCGGCTAATTGGTTCCCCGTTTAATTGAACAAAAAATTGTGCAAATTTTGATGTGCAATTAGCCGAAAAATACTGTAAATGGTTATTCAAAATTCTTATTCAAAAACCCTTTACTAACTAATTAGTAGCTTAAGAACTTTCTTCGTTTAAGACTGACAACAAAATTTTATTTATTTGTCAAATGAGTTCTAATGTTGAAATGTGAGCGAATACTATTTATCAGTAATCGCAATAATATGAATGGCTTGAAATATTTCCCGTGAAATATTTTGCATTCATCTTTCAATAAAAGAAAATACTTTTTTTTATGCAAGATAAGCATCATACATACATATGTATGTATGTATATGTACATGTACTTACATCCTCCAAGAAAGAACTCGGTTGCCTTCCTTTTATTCGTTTAAGTTTTTGTACACATCACTAATATTTTTAACTCAATATATACAAATATATCGTCACCTGAAATGCAAAAGGGTGTAACAACATATTTTGAAATTTTACAGGAGGGACAAAAAACTGCATAAAATCGAAACTATAGAAGTTAGCTTTATGATTTTTTCAGTATATGTTGTGTTTTTTTAAATACTTTTTATTTCCATTAAAATCCAATTTACTTCGTTCACGTCGAAGACTGAACTTAGAGTAACCTTATGATATATGAACAAGATAATGGTAAGCTAAAAGAGAGGCTTTTAGTAACATGAGCGGCTTAATGTAAAGAGTGACGATGTTAACTATAAAGTACGGCGAATTTGCACTCAGTATTTGCTGTTAACTAACAATTATGTTAAGTCCTTTGCTTACAATAAATGATATATGTTTGTACTTACATATGTATGTACTTACATATGTATGTATTTAACATTACATTGCCATTACAGTATAGCATTAAAATACGATTTTAATTTCTTAAGACAAAATTTGCTTTCAATGTTGTTTTTATTAGTGGTGTGAGATGCGCCTTTTGAATTCAAAAGACCTGAAATCAAAAGGGCGTAACATCATAAATTTTATTAAAGTGAAAATATATTATTATGATTTGCTACTCAAGTATGAAGGAATAAGAAGTACGTTGTTTTTGACATTAGGACTGAAAAAAATTATGAGAACATATATTTTGATTTGCTCTACCATAATCATATATCAAAATAAAAAACCCCATTTGATTTTTTTTTGTTGTTACGCCCTTTTGCATTTCACAATTTCTTGAATATTTCCAAAAATTCTCATACAAATATTTTCAAATGTGACTTATAATAAACAAACAAAACGAAAATGTCATTTTACTTTAGATTTAAATTAGGGTCTACATACTTTCAAATTTCAGCATTTAATACACTGTTAAAGCCAACAAATTAAGCTAATAATCGTCTGTGAATAACACTTTAAGAAGTTTTCGTTATTATTGGATAGTAAAACTATATTAATATTTTCTGAATAACACTGTAAGTGTTGACTTTATGGAGAAGACCTTTGCGCAATACACTATGCAACACCTCTGCTACGTTGAGGTATGTTGTTACACAGAAAGTTTTTTTGTCAATAATTAATGCTTTTGCAATTGCTGCGCTATCTACTTGCTGAATATTAGAGCGGGTTTGTCTAAATACAAATTGATGATCGGGGATGAAAAGATTTGATAGCGTTTTGAGAGTAATGGTAGTTGGTTAATTAGTAAATAAGACAGACCAACATCTTACACGATAATTTTTAGTTTGTCTTAGTTCCACAACTTTTTAAGGAAGTACTTAATGCGGATAATTGAAAAAAAATATATACTTATTAAATTAATTTAGCAATTCTTTCTTAAATTTCGTTAATTGTAGTTCTCTTAATTTGAGAGTCACACTTTTGTTCGACGTAATTTGCAAAGATTGCCCTTCTTCATCCAAAGCGAGTAATTTGTTGTAGCGGATGACTCAAGGTTCGTCACATATTCGTCACATAACACATTTGTGTCAAGCTTTATTACTGGTTCTCTGAACAAATTCGAGTCAGTTTTCTTGTTATATGCAACTTTACTTTGACTCGAAAGTCGTGCATCGGCTGTATATTTGAATATAACTGCCGAAATAGCTGAAAATAGTCGAAAGCATAATTTTAAATTCAAATACAACTATTTCCGCTTAATTGAGTTTCTAAAAACGCACGACTTTTGAGGCAATTAAGCCGGAACTCAATTAAGCAATACTCGGTTAATTGAATCGGAAAATCGCTTAATTGGGCAATATGTGCAATAAAGTGAAACACCCATCAGTACATGGAAAATAAAACTCATTTCTCTAGTTACATATTAAGTTGAAACATTGTTTAGGTTTATTAAAACAAAATAAAAATCAGGTACTTTCATCGTACAATGTTTATAAAGGAACAGAACCATGACCTTTTTGCTGCAAAATAACTTTTTTTTTACGTTTGTGGACCAAAAAAAACTTAAGTCGACGGAATCAATTAATCGCAACAGTTGCTCTTGTTATTCGCAATGAGGTCTTAATTAGCGAAACAATTAAGCGGGGACGCAATTAAACGGAACTGAATTTAAACGGGTATTTTAACATAGACATGTATACTGAATGATTTCGTTCCATGATTTTTAGTGCAATAAAGCGGGAAACTCAATTAAGCGGGACTCAATTAAGCGAAAATAGCTGTAATCATATCTGATGTTCTTGTTGAATAAAAGTCTGTAAGATCTGGTTTTTGTTAGTGTGTCTTGGCCAATAAGTAGCCTGTCCAGTGACAAAAGTATGAATATCCTTAACAATTGTTGTGAAGGGTACAAAAACACATATGTATTTATAAGTAGGCTTTGTATGTGTATTTTGTTGAAAGCTCCAAGTGCTTAAAATAAATTTACATTACTTTATTGTTTAAAGCGAATGATACTTTGAGTTAATTTTTTTAAGACTTTTACCCTACCTGCTGGCAAAGTCCAGTTTTTTAAAGAAGGAAAATAGTTCTTTAGAAGCTTTGTTTCTTTATTTCGGATTGGGTCTTAACACTGAATATAAAAACTATTCCTAAGCTTACTTAAAGTAAGCGACTTAAGTATTATTACATGTTATGTTCACGTCGCAGTGTGGCAAGGTGGGTGTGCACTTATTATTAGTTGGGCTGATTCGTATGTAACTCGTGCGTTCCCCTATTATGGCCTTACACTTAATACACACGTTTACAGGAAACACGTCAGACTTCATTAAACGCTTAGTGTTTGGGATTTTTTCCAAACCAGTATAATTGAACCATAAAAAACTTGTGTGTTTGTTACTAATTAATTCGAATAGTCCATATCGGAAACCCTTGCTTTTAATTTCAATATAACTTATAAATTTACCTACATTGCGCGTATGCTGCAATTATTTTATTGCTTTGTTTACGCAGCAACTTTTATTGCCCTGTTGTCGCTGCTTGCAGATCAACAGAAATATTTATTGTTCTGCTTGTAGGTATGTACATAAGTATTTATTTAATTTCTTTGAATTCTTAACATTCCATAACCTTTACCGTTTTTCATAATTGTAATATTCTTGTATTTAAGTTGAAAGAAATAAAAACAGTACAGAATTGAAACTGAGTTTGACTGGTTGTAGGAACTTTCTATGCAGAAAAATCAACTATAACAAAAATCTCTTACATTTAAATTGGTGCCGAAACCCGGGAACGTCCTGTTGCTGACTTTTATCCCAAATAATTTTATATCGTCGAGAAAATAGCTGCCGTCGAGCCACGGACTAAATTTGCAGTTCTTTCAGCTTAATGGTAGGAAACATGGAAACTGCTGAGCAAATTGAAGAACAAAAACATATTTTAAAACACATTCAACGTATGGTCGCATTATTCGCTGCAAAACCGCCATCGGCCAGAACAAAAGGGTATGTGCATACAGTTCTAGAAGACTTAGAACATAATTTTCGAACGTTTAAGGATGGGCATGAACAAATTGTATCAGTTCTGAGAGAAAAATCGATTGCCGAAAAAGATGTGAGCTATTTAACTGATGAAGTCTATTATACCTGTTACGATACATATGTGTCTTTTAAAGCAAATTTATTAGACATAATCTATGAACTGGAATCTCCACAAACTTCCAACGGAAATTCGGAGACTTGTGCTATGTCTACTCGCAATGAAACATTTATCGCAGGAGCCAGACTTCCAAAAATCAATTTACCCACATTTTCTGGTGACTACTTGCATTGGATCACTTATCGTGATACGTTTCTCTCTCTGGTTCATCAAAGCCCTTCGTTGACGAAAATTCAAAAACTATTATACCTGCAAAGTTCCTGTACTGGGACACCGCTATCTATCATAAACGAATATCCCACCGCTGAATCTAGTTATGACATAGCATGGCAAGCGCTCGAAAAAAGATTCCATAACAAAAGGAAGATTGTCGATCAAATTCTTCAACGCTTATTTTCCATACCACCTACAGTAGGTAACGTACAATCTGTACAACAGCTACTAGATACAACAAGAAGTTGTTTGTCGCAATTAAAAGCCTTAGAAATTGATATCTCAACTTGGGACTCAATTTTGATTTTTATGACGTCACAAAAGCTTGACACCGCAACTCGCAAAGATTGGGAATTATCTCTTAAAACCAATACTTGTATTCCTTCCATAACAGAAATGCTTACTTTCTTGGAAACTACCTTTCGCGCACTCGAATGCGTTCGGGAAGAAAATCAGTTTCAGTCAAATAAAAATACATTTATTAAATCTCAAGAAAATCGTCGAAAACCTACAAAACTTATTCGTACCCATACCGCGGTTACTACAATGTTGGATGAAAATTGCCCTTGCTGCAATAAACGTCATCCAGTGTATAAATGCTTCAAATTTTTGTCACTCTCTTCAAACGAAAAGAAAAATATTCTCAACAAACATCGGTTGTGCAGAAACTGTCTCCGTGCTGGGCATATGCAAGCTGCTTGTAAATTGTCAACAAGATGTCAAAATTGCAATGAACCACATCATACGGTGGTGCATAACGAATTTTGTTCAGAGAAAACTCCAACTGCAAGTAAAACGCTTAATATTTCAGAAAACCAAACCTTTTCTCAGCCGACCTCTACATCTACACCTAGTACAACCAATGTATGTAAGTACTCTTCACGCAAATACTAATCAAATAATACCAGCTCTACTTGCGACAGTCGTTGTGGTTATAAAACTAAATAATCAAAACTATAATGTTAAAGCTCTTGTTGATCAGGGCTCTCAAGTTTCTTTTATTTCGGAGGACTTGGCACAGCTTTTGCAGCTGCCGCACTACAAAACGCCCTTCAATATATGTGGCATTGGTGGACATAAGATCGCTACAGTAAAGGCGTCAGTTGATCTCAAGCTCTATTCACTGTATGATAATCATTTCGAGTTGAAATTAACCGCTCTTATTGTTCCAACAGTTACCAACTATATACCTCCCAAATTAAAGCTAAGCCCAATGGTTGAGCTATCGCATGTTGTGTTGGCTGACACGAATTTTTTGAAATCAGAAAAAATTGATATCTTATTAGGCAATGATGTATATGGCCACTTGTTGTTGCCTACAATGAACAAATTAAGTAACGGATTGTTTCTGCAAGAAACTCATTTTGGTTTCATGGTTTCCGGATCGCTTCAAACTATGGACGATAATTATACAATTACAACACATTCGTGCTCATTGGAGAATCAGCTGCGGTTATTTTGGGAACAGGAGGAAATTGCAGAAAAAACACCCTTTACAGACGAAGAACAGTTGTGTGAAGTATTTTTTAAGAAAACGTACAGCAGAAATGAGGCTGGACGATTTACGGTGCACCTACCTTTCAAAAGCCTCTTGCATGGTCAGCCGACACCAAAGTTTTCTCATACCGATTATATTGCACTCAAACGTTTAAAACAACTTGAAGCTTCCTTTAAAAATAAACCGGTGTTCGCAGAAGAGTATAGAAAATTTATGGTTGAATACGAGACTCTTAAGCATATGAAAAAACTTGGCGAATACCCTGAAGCGATACCGAAAAACGCGTATTTTTTCCCACATCACGGTGTGCTTAAAGAGAGTAGCGCTACTACAAAGTTACGAGTCGTTTTCGATGGCAGAAATAAAAATCCACCTCAAAGTTCTATAAATGAGGAATTAGCAGCTGGCCCGGCTCTGCAAAACGATTTATCTGTAGTCATATCCCGTTGGCGAAGGTATAAATTGGCCTTTACCGCTGACTTAGAAAAAATGTTCAGACAGATTAACGTCTGTCAAGAACATCAATCGTTGCAATGCATTTTATGGCGAGATACTTCTACGAGCAAAATTAGTGTGTATAGCTTACAAACTGTAACATACGGGACTACATGCGCACCGTATTTGGCTATCAGGGTCTTGCAACAACTTTCCAAAGACGAGGAAACGAATTATCCTGATGCAAGTAAAATATTGCGCTCGGACACGTATGTCGACGACATAATTTCTGGGGCAGATAACTTTCCAAATGTATTGAATCTCAAGCAACAGCTCTCCGCTCTATTAAAATCTGGTGGATTTCATCTCCGAAAATGGAATTCTAATTCTAAAAAACTATTAGAAAATATTCCCGACGAAGATCGGGAAGAAAAAGAATTGTTCAACCTAAGCAACGAAAAGATGGCAAAAGCTCTTGGTCTCCATTGGGATATTTATAATGACAGCTTTTGTTTTTCTATTAACTTTATGCCCTCTCATACCATAACTAAACGAACTTTGCTTTCAGAAGCGGCGAGGCTATTTGATCCTCTAGGTTGGCTGGCTCCTACAACTATTAAAGCAAAAATCCTATTCCAACTGCTTTGGAAACTCAAACTAGACTGGGATGATGAACTACCGCAAGAAGTAAAAAATGAATGGCTCAGTTTCAGAACGCAACTTAAGGCCCTAGAAAAAATACGTATTCCCCGATGGTTGGGATGTCGCTCAACAGAATTCGTTGATCTTCACGGATTTAGTGATGCGTCACAAAATGCCTATGCTGCTGTTGTATATGCCCGAGTAGTAAGCGAATCAGGTGAAGTATTAACCAAGCTGCTTCAATCCAAAACTAAGGTTGCCCCAGTTAAGAGTGAATCTATTCCGCGATTGGAATTAAGCGCTGCGACACTTTTAGCCCAATTAATATCCAAGGTAAAATCTAATCATGACTTACACATAGCACGAGTCGTGTATTGGACAGACAGCACAATAGTTCTCTCGTGGTTAAGTGCGGTAAATAAAAGGTTAGATATATACGTAGCCAATCGTGTAGCTAAGATTCAGAGCCTATCTGAGGCAAAAGATTGGAGATACGTTCCGTCAGCTGATAATCCTGCAGATTGTGCATCGCGCGGCGTACCACCAGAAGTTTTACCAGGTCATTCAATTTGGTGGAGTGGCCCAAGGTGGTTACAATTAGAATCCAACGATTGGCCCAAAAACATATTCGAGTCAAAATGTAGTTTGGAAGTAACTGTCAATTCCACTAACGTGATTGCAGATTTCCCAGAAATTACATTGAAATATTCAAGTCTCTCTAAATTAATCCGAGTCACGGCATACATTTTAAGATTTGTTGATAACTGCAAAGTCACCGTCGATAAACGAAATACAGGAGTTTTGAAAATACATGAATTAAAAGGAGCAAAATACCGCCTTATAAAATTGACTCAAGCTGTAACGTACGCTGAAGAAATCCATTGTTTAAAGTCAAATAAACCAATACCTAAAAGTAGCCGTATAATAAATCTAGCCCCTTTTCTCGATACATGTGAAGTATTAAGAGTTGGTGGTCGTATTGCTCAAGCTGAGGTTTCATTTCAAACAAAGCATCCAATTTTATTATCAAAGAAAAACCCAATATCTTTTTTGATTTTTTTAGAAGCTCATAAGCAGACTTGCCACGGAAGCCTGTTGCTAATGTCGGCTTATGTTTCGCAACGGTACTGGATCATTTCCGCACGTAACTTAGCAAAAAGAGTACAACGTGAATGCATTGTATGTTTTAAATATAAAACACGCACATCTCAACAGCTAATGGGTGAATTGCCAGCCGTACGGCTTCAGCCAACTCGTGCTTTTAAACATAGTGGAGTTGATTATGCCGGCCCAATCACAATAAAAAACTCTAGTCTGAGAACTTCATCCACCACAAAAGGATACATCTGTCTCTTTATCTGCATGTGTACTAAGGCTATACATTTAGAGGCTGTAACTAGTCTGACCGTTGATGCATTTCTGGCAGCATTTCGACGCTTTGCTGCACGTAGAGGCATCTGTACCGATCTATATTCCGACTGTGGTACTAACTTCGTATGCGCAAGCAAAGAACTACAAGTCATCTATAATCGAAATAAATCGTCGTTGCCTGAACATCTGGTTGAAACTCTAGCAAATCAAGGCACCCAGTGGCACTTTATTCCCCCCGCGTCACCCCACTTCGGTGGCCTATGGGAAGCGGGAGTAAAATCCACAAAGTATCATTTACGTCGAGTTGTCAATGACAGGATTCTTACCTATGAAGAACTTGCTACGCTACTCGCACAAATTGAAGGTATTCTTAATTCCAGGCCACTTTGCCCACTATCGTCAGATCCAACAGACAATAATGCCCTAACACCGGCACATTTCTTGATCGGCGAACCAACGGTATGTATACCAGATGAAAACTTGTCTGAGGTAAACGTTAACCGACTTTCACGATGGAAACAAATTGAACGATTGAAGCAGCATTTCTGGACCAGATGGAGAAAGGAGTATCTCTGTCGCCTATAATCGCGCCCAAAGTGGAATAAGATAGCGAAAAATATAAAAGTTGGAGATCTAGTAATTTTATTGCATGAAACCACAGTCCCCGGACAATGGCCCCTCGCAAAAGTAATTGAAGTTCACCCAGGTGCTGACGGGTTAGTAAGGGTTGTAACACTGTACTGCAACAAAAAGAACATAAAGCGCCCAATTTCGAAAATTTGTCTCCTACCTACAAACGAAGCTACATACCCAGAAAGTAATCCCTCGCAGGATCCCTAATTAAGAACCAGGGTTCATGGTGGGGAGTATGTTTGGGATTTTTTCCAAACCAGTATAATTGAACCATAAAAAACTTGTGTGTTTGTTACTAATTAATTCGAATAGTCCATATCGGAAACCCTTGCTTTTAATTTCAATATAACTTATAAATTTACCTACATTGCGCGTATGCTGCAATTATTTTATTGCTTTGTTTACGCAGCAACTTTTATTGCCCTGTTGTCGCTGCTTGCAGATCAACAGAAATATTTATTGTTCTGCTTGTAGGTATGTACATAAGTATTTATTTAATTTCTTTGAATTCTTAACATTCCATAACCTTTACCGTTTTTCATAATTGTAATATTCTTGTATTTAAGTTGAAAGAAATAAAAACAGTACAGAATTGAAACTGAGTTTGACTGGTTGTAGGAACTTTCTATGCAGAAAAATCAACTATAACAAAAAATCTCTTACACTTAGAAACAATCGATCAAAATAAAATCCAACAAGAAAGTAGCTGTATTTATGTTCTAAGGCAATTAATAGTCGAAGTGGATGTCTATATACTTCTGTACAATTAAGTATAGTTTTTCAATACATTTATATTAAATTACTTTTTCAGGCTCAAGTTAAATCCTTGGTTAGTCACTTCTTAATTAATATTCTTAATAAATATCTTAATAAAGTTCTTCACACATAATCAAATGTGCGAAACAATTAGTAAACTTATAACTTTTCAATATACTAGCGCTCAAATATTAAAATGCTATGCGCAAACTTTAGCATTTTCCTTCTTGGAATGGGAATTTTTGAGAAGTTATATTTATATTTTGTAACACACATATTTATGGTACACACGAGCTAAATTTTAAGCCCATCAAAAGATACTACTAAACATACTGAGTTTGAATTGAAAAATTGATTTTTAAAACTTCCACATGAACACTGCACTTTTTGTTACAGAGTTTATGAATTTATTCAAAAAGAAATACAAGTAGAGCATTTTTCATATTCAGAATGGCTAAAAATTCATGTTTCAAAAAATAGTTTTATTTTTCAGAGAGATAAAGAAAGTCGTGAAGCTCGTTTGTTAGATTTTGAAATAAGGCGCCAGCAAGAACGAGAAAAGAAGAAGGAAGACCAAAAACATCAACAGCAGTTGCAACAACAACAGCAACAACAGCAATCAGGTGAAAAGAGTCCACCAACAACATCCGGTCAGTCTCCAACAACAACAACAGGATCAAAAACAACAAGAACAACACCAAGATCAAGAACATCCATTAGTTGGCAGCAGTAGTGCACCAACACCAATAATACCAACGCCAGCAGACCGTGGTTTACCTCCAGCATTTCGCAGCCGTTCAATAGAACGAGAAATTCTATACGAACGTAAACGACTCTATTCCACTGTTGAGTCGCTGGAGTCCAAGGTATGTAGTATAAAATCCATCTATGGAAAAACATACATAGTTTATTTATATTTTCTTAATAATTAATACGCAAGCGATTATTCACATTCCTTTTGGTCCGCATTACTTCACCGATTTCAAAAATTTTTATATGGTTTTGAGCTTTTTACTAGAGATGTGCGGTTGTCGTTAAAATGTCGTGCCACGCGTGATTTAAAATTGCAATATCGTGCGTGATAGTGCGTAAATATCATTGTAAGACAGTTCACGAAGTTTCACGAAATTTCACTAAAAACTTAAAACACTAATACCATGTTCATACATGCGCCTTTATTGAGATAATCGCAATAAAGTCCATTATTGAGCTCAATATTCCATACAAAAAGTCAATAAAGTTATTGCGCAATAAACTCAAAATTGCTTTGAATATTGAGAAAAAGATGAAACACAACACTGTAAAAGATGTGCTTAATAAGCAAAAGTATACAATGCGAGATGAATGACGTGATAATTATAAACAAAAGCAAACAAAACAAAATAATAAAAAATAAAAATAAATACAATAAAAATAAAGACATTGCAGCATTTCCAAATTTTTATTTCTCTTTCTTTTTATTATTGCCGCTTTGGAGTCATAACATGAACGCACTACTTGTACAAGTTCCATATTTTTATTGTACACCACTAAAATCTTTTTAATAAAAGGCAGTTTTTCTTCCATTTTTCTTATTGGAAAATATTTTTCACTTTTTTTTCTCACTACCAAAACAGAAACAACAACTTTTTTTCAGCTGTCAAATACTAATTGAGTTAGCGCAATATTTGTATGTATGAACGCAAAAAATATTATGTCAATAAACTGAATTTTATCTCAATTAGAAATGCATGTGTGAACAAGGTATAACCTTTTTGGCTTGCAATACAAACTCACACATTTTTCCTTGAATTACTTTTCAATGCAATTTATTTTAGCTAAATTTCTACTACACATGTAATCTACATTAGGCTGGATCGATTTGAAAAACATTGTGAAACAAAAGCATTGAAGAAAATAATTCTACGAGTAATTTTAGCCCAATAACATTCTGCATTCACAATTTTATAATTTATAATTTGGTTTTGCTTGTAGTGCTCCAGATTTCTACTCCGTACTTCCAGATTGGTGCTATAATTGTGTTGTATGTATATGAGCAGTTTGTTTTGAGTTGATAGCTTGGATTCTCTCCAAAATAATTGTTTTAACTTATAGTTTCTTTTGCACGATTTGATCTTTCCATATCAGCTTGTAGACAATTATAATGGCAAGATATTTCGTCTTTGTATCCAAAAGAGTGGGGCAGCCATTTATTTGAATAGGTTAAATATTTGGTGGTCCTGTAATGCAAAATGAAAAATTAAGTCAATAGTTATACTTATGAATAAAACTAAAACTGACAGCTGTAGCATTTTGAAATGCCAGCAATATGCTGGTGATAATCCGCTTTTCAAGCAATGAGCAGGAGAAATTGTAAACATTGCAGGAGGTTCTGTTTTTTGCGTAGCTGGTCGATATGCCTGTCTTCACAAGCGATAACAACAAAAGTTGACTTAAGGCAAGGTTATACAGGCTACAATGTTCTACTAACAGAAGTTCATATATGTACATATGTATGTACTACATATATGTGAAATCGCCACGTCTTTGACAAAGACAGGATTTAATAAAAGTCCTATACAATTCGCCATAAGAGCCAAAATGTCCTTGTTTCAATGCAAACGTGATTGTGCGTGAGAATGTTTTTCATTTTTAGAGCGTGAAATTTCGTGATTCCAAAAAAAAGTTCGTGAGGGAAAATGCATGATTAAAAAATTTTTTCTCGTAAGCCTGAGTGAGGCCAAATATTCTGATCGTGAGCGTGCGTGGCGTGATCCAAAAAACACTCAAGTGCACATTTCTAGTTCTTATCTTCATTTTATTTCTAATCAAATTAGTACAGTACTTTGAGCTGGAGTTATGTGTCACGCTACGCAACTTGAAGTTATATGACACGCTTTTTACGTGCTAACTTGTAAATATAAAAAAATTTAATATGTAAAACAAGCTTTTGCCAAAATGGATGGGGAAATTGAGACTTTAAAAGAATTAATGGAACTCAATTAATAAAACTATTGTGCAACAATATGGGTCTTAACTATAGTCAAACACTAAGGTTGGTTCTTTTTAGAAACAACTTAAATTTTAAAAAGTGTTGCTAACTTTTTTTTAACTATAGTCAAAATTAATGTTGGTTTTAAGTTAAAACAGCTGGGTGCCACATTATTTATCGAAAATGGCCAATTATTAAGATGACTTAATAGGAAAATATGAAAATTTTGGTAAAACAGGAACATTTTTGCACAGAACTTTAAATCGCGAGTTCATAAACGGTTTTAAGCATCCAAATCTTTTTTTTAACTTAATTTCATTTTATAAATTTTTTCAGAGGTATGCAAAATTTATTCTAGACAACCGGCCTTTGTCCGGGTTAAATGATTTCCTCTTCCATGGTATAACCACCAGCTGCTTCGCGTACAAAATCTGTAAGCATATGGCAATTATACTAAAGCTGACCCAAAAAGTAAAAAAAAAACTTATTGGCTGTTGCTCAGTGTCACAAAAAAATACAAGCGATCGAAATGTAGTCGATCGATTTCGATTTAATTTGGACTGCTCTATTTCGTTTACGTCTGAAACTTTTTTCGTTTACTTTACAGACATACCAGAGTGGCAAATTAAAGTTTTGGTTGCTTTCATATTAAAGTATTGATAAAAGCTACCAAATTGTTCGTGTGTAAATCCAACTCTTCTTAAAACTGGTCAGCTGTATCTGATAAGCAAATGCAAATACGCATATATAAATACGTAATGCAAATACGCACAGAAATAAGTACAACATAAAAAAGAAAACATTTTGAAAGTGCGGAAATAGTTCTTGTGGTGCTTAAAATTTAAAAGTATTTTTTATAGACATTTGATAGACGAACAGAACATTGGTATTACTCTGGCAATCTCAGGATTTTCTTTCATCCAGCGAACAAGTGAACTGTTTAGGAAAACTACATACATATGATAATTGGTTAATAGATTTAATAAATAAAATAAAAATGAAAAATACGTAGATTTTCTGGTTTTATTTCTGAGTTTTTCAACAAATGAATATAAAATTTTTTCTATAAAAAAACCCACTCGACAATAAAACAGCAAGTGATTGATTTTGACGTTTGTGCTCGCAGTGCTGACGAAATGATCGAAATAGAGGAATTGGATTTTGTAATCGATTTGTCGATCGAGTCATCGTTCGAATAAAAGAACATCATAGAAGAACCCAATACAAATTTCTTTCGCTTAGAATGCGAGCAATTGCACAACTTCGACATTAAGAAATAGGCAGTTGTTTTATTCGTGATTTTTTCTCAATTATTCCACGACACAAAAATGTTTACCGATAATGTTGAGAGTACCCTCAGCCTTAGCTATCAAAAATATCTCTCTTTTCTCACAACACTTATGACGCGTACAAAAGTTAAACAAAAATTGGGGTGAAAATGACCCTGTTAATTCATGCTGAACGCATTCTGTTTCGGAGTGTGGAAAAAACTTTGCTTCCTACTGGTACAACACCTTCTACAAAAAATTATGACGCCATTAAATATCGATGCCCAAGACATGTGCAAAAAAGTTGTCACTCACGTTTGATCGCATGCAATCATTTATCTCATTACTTAAAAATATCAAAAACTTTACATTTTTGCTTCAAGTAGAGCCGATTGCGGTACATTTCCTGGACATTTTAGATCATTCACAATGTCCAAATATTATCTTCATATTCTATTATTTTTATGATGTCAATGAGAACTATAAAACATTTTCAATGCAAAAAAGAATTTAATTAAATACCGCATGTGCATACAACCATAACAACCATTCCTACAACACCAAAAAAAGAAACATTCATACAACTAAAGGTACGGTCACACTTAAGCTTTTATTTGTCCATTTTTGTATAGAAAAGGGGACCACATCTTTTTCCTGTACAGTTATTTCAGGCTAATACATAAATATCAATAACTAAAAATGCATATACATAAAATCAGATACATCAACAACGACCAGAAAAAATCGGAAAAAACTTTAAATTTCGGTATTTTGACGGCTAGTCTGAATGTACCCTGTTGGACATTGAGTAGACGACTACTAAAATAGTTAACTTTAAGTTAACTTTCATTCACTAGCTTCAAGCTAGCTACAATACAACCGATTTATAGTTAACTTTTTGTGGACTGACTGTAAGCTAACTGAAAAGTAATGCTGGATTGACCCAGAATTCAAATAATAACATACACACATACACCGTGTAGCTCTTTACTTAAATTGCTTGTTGTCGCGTATATTTTAACTACCGCGGTTGCTGAGTGGGCACGGTGGCTGCTCATGAGGTTTAGTGGTTAGATTCCAGCCAGAGGTTAACAAAAGAACCTGGCGGTACAAAAATAAAATAAGTGGAATAGAAATCAAATTTAATTGAATAAAATACAATAGCGACACCGAAAAACATAAAACCAGCCTTGATTTGTAAATTTTTTTCTGTCAGCACTGACTTTCAAGCAGCTAACTTTAAGTTAGTTGAAAAGTAATGCAGCGTCGGACAATTGACTACTTCCTAGGACATTACCATGTTAAAATAGTTAGCTGTTTGCACTGAAGAGTTATCCAGGCGTTGTGAAATAGTTAGCTTTAAGTTAGTTTATAGTTAACTTCGTTTCCAACAGGGTACTTTAACACTTATTGATCGCTGTTTTGAATACCTGTGCTCTAATACATTGGAACTCTTGTGTCGCTTACTGTTGCACACGCGAGTCAAACTTAACTTTCAAAAGGGTAAATTTTCAACATAAACATCATGCGTGAGCGCAATACATCATCGAACTTAATGAGAGCCAGTGGCTGGTTAGTTAGTGTACCCGACTCAAAAAGTGAATGATTATGGTTCGAATCTCAAACATTTTATAGTCTTCTTGCTATAAACTATAAATAAGTGAAGCAAGAATAGCTTATTTTTTTATCTCTATTTCAGTAATTTTTAGTCCGATTTCACACATATAATACGAAAGTTTTTATCATTTCTTTTTTATTACACCTGTCAACAAAGTGACAATAAGTAATTGATTGTTTTTTGACTAATTTGCGGTGTTAGATAGCTCATCATATCGACACTTCTACAAGCTTGGCACAGAACTTTGAAGTTCGCGGTACACCTCTACCTGTTCGAAATTATACTTGGATATAAGTCAGTACGTTGTTAAGGAACTTTGAAATTCGCAGTGCGCCTAAAACAATTCGAAATTATAATTGAATATAAGTCAGTATACTGTCACAAAACTATTTTTTGTTGTGATAAATAAGCAAAAAACAGGTTGCATTTGCTAAAAATTTTCAGACTAAGAATTTCAACCTCTGATACAGAGTTAATTTGATGGATGAGTTCAAAACTATTGGATGAATATGTTTAAATTTGGCGAGACATAAGCACGAGCTTATTTCGCTATAATCCAACTCCTACATTAATCATGGTGGCGACTTGGTAGTGCTTTGGAGTTGGTTTTCAGTATCAGGAGTTATGTTTCACGGTTGCCAGTCGTAAGACCCGCCCACTTGGGTCCCAGAAAGGTCGGATTGTGCTTAGGAATCTAAGTTTCATTGATGGAATTATAACAGCTGAAAAAATGGGCATTTGAAAACAAATATGGTCATGGGAAAACACACGTGAATCATGTCAATATGTTAAAACGTAAATACGAATTATTCTATTGGTATTTGTGAGCCAAATGCAACTATTTGACACAGCATTAACAATTTAATATAGATACTTAACATCTATTGAAAATTCATCTTCAGCCAACGAGTTACCATCGTAGTAACCGATGGTAACTCGTTGTATAGAACGTTGCAAAGAAATGTAAAAGCGCTGTAAAACGGAAAAAATGGTTACTGTGCTAATGGTTTCTTTGAACATTTCTGATTCTCATTTTATTCATGGGAATTATGGAATAAGTAGTTAAGTTTCAAACATTCTTTTAAGAATTTTTCGAGTCTACTGATGAGTTGATTGGCATCAACGAAATTTTGGCGGCATACAGATGGCTGAAAAGGAGATAAAACATTTGAAAGATCTATTTTTAGACCTGAATGAAAACAAAAACAAATTTAAGCTTCCTTTCCTTCTTCTTTTCCTTCCTCTGTAATAATATCCCTGCATTCAAAGGAAAAACATTTTGCAATATATTTGCTATAGCAATATTATGTTCTCTATAGCAATACGATGTGTAACGTTGTGGCAAACAAGATACTTTTATTTAACAAGTAGTAAACATACTTTTGGTCACTATAAGCACAGTTCTCATTACAGTTTGATAATTTTGTTGTCACCATCCCTGAAAATTTAAATATGGTTATCTTCATCTGAAAAAAACCAGATCTATATTTCGGTTTAACTTGGGATATCAGGCTGAACATTTTTACACAGATTAAGAAGGTATACAGAAACAATTTGCCATAGGAAACTTAAATAATTTGGTTTACTGATATACGACTATGTTGCAGTGTATTTACACATACATATAATAAGTATACATACATATGTATGTAAGTTTAATAAAAACAAAGCGAAGTTAACATTAGGGCTTATTATACTGGTGAGTATTTTTTTCAAAAAAAAAACTTTTTCCTTTCAGAAGCCGCATAGCAACACCGCCTCGCCACAGGCATTAGTTGCCACAAAAGAGTCACCAACAGACCTACCACCAGTCAGCCCAGTAACACCATCAGCTGTGTTGGCGGGCCCACCGGCAACAGCAGCAGCTGCTACAGCTGCTATAATACCCATATTACCACTAGGCGTCGCCACATTGCGCGATGACTCCACCGAATCCGAAGAACAGTCCATGACATGTACACATCACCATGGCGAAACATGTCATCGTATTATGTAAGTTGCATGAACACATATTTTTAGAAAAAAACTATCTCAAAAGCCAATTAGAGCGGCTCTTCAATCAGATTTCTCAGTTGACATAATTTGTGCCCAGTTTTTGACTGGAAAGTTTTGGAGATAATATTATTGATATTGTATCGAAACATGTTAAGTTCAATTTTAAAACAAACAAATAAGAGTGCTATATTCGGCTGGGCCGAATCTTAAATACCCTTCACAATGGTACATACATTCCGATTGATTTTTGGTGCGAAAAGTTGTTTTATTTGGCTTTTAAATGGGCCGATTTTTTCTGAATTTCAATATCAGATCCACTACCGGGATTTAACACAGGCTGCAAAACTTTTATTGAAATAATTCCTAATATGCTCAAGTTCAACCACTGGGTGACACCAATTCTTTTTAATATCAATGAAATAAAGAAAAGCAAAATGTATTTCTTAATTATTTATCAGTTAACTTTATAGTAAAATTTATATAACAAAAAATTGCATATAATTGCATTATTTTTGAATTATAATGCTAAACATTGCCATTAAGTGTGATTTGCTTTTCAATTTACTTATGTACGTATGTATGTGGGTACATGCATACGTATGTATGTATCTATAATAGAAAACTCTAAAATAAATTCTTTATTATTGAATATTTTCAGTGTGTTCCATAAAACAATGATTATATACATACATATATACATACATACATATTTACATTGCTTGCTTTTACAAAATTATTTTTTTCTTGTGCACGTTGTTGATGATCTATTGCGTATCATCATACACATGTGTGTGTGTATGTACATATGTAAGTACGTAGGGAAACCCAAAATGATTTTTTGTGTGAATGAATTTGAAGACGCAATTGTTTAAAAGAATTTCATTGCGTACCCTTTTTTCAACAATTCTTTATATCACTTTTATTTTCAAGCTCGTGTATACATATGTATGTACATACATACACATTTTTACACCAAAGCAAAAAAATTGTTTATGCTAACATACTTGCATGCATACATACATATGTATGTAGATACATACATACCTACATGCATACAAACGTATCTACATACTAAAAGTCTGCGCAAGACCACTTGGTTGTTTGTCAACACTGAAGACTATGCTGCAGTGTATATGACAATACTGTATAAAATCTGATTATTGCACACTACAGCATATACAAAATCTAAGCGAGCGCACACAATAACAATACAACGAAAAAATTAAAGTTTGTTTGTTTTGTGTTTGGCCGATCAATAACACGACCTGCCATTTATTCGTGTATTTGTTTATTCGTCAAGCCATGATGTCTTGCAAAAATGTTATGTGTTACAGCAGGTTTTGTTGTTATTTGCTGTTTTAAAAGAGGCAGCAGAGTATTTGCTGTACATCATAGGCTATGGTGTCATTGTTATTATTGTTTTTCACTGTTAGCATTGTTAACCATGTAGATAATTGATACACATAAACAAAGCCTTTGTGAGTGAAAAATATTGGCAAATATGTGCATAAGTACATATATATGTACATACATACATACATACATATGTATTTTAAAACTAAAAATGTAAGAGAAAGACCTCCAGCCCAATTAATATAATAATAAATTAATAATTCTTCTTTTTTGCCATCAATTTTAGTTTATTATCTTTTGTTTTTGTATTGCCTCTTTTTGATCAAAAAGAGGCAATATAAAAACAAAAGATAATAATAAATATTAAAAACGAAAATAATATTAAAAAACGTAGGAACAAAATAATTAAAATTATTTAGTATTATAAAAAGAATAGCTCAAATATACATACATATGTATGTGTATCACTTCATAACCGAAGTGAGTAAAGCAAAATGTATTTTGTCTCATCATACATGAGGAGAACAAAACAAAAAAAAATTTCACTCTTCATGTGTGTGAGTGAAGAATTGGAACTCTGGTCTGCGCACAACCACTTGGTTGTTTGTCAACACTGAAGACTATGCTGCAGTGTATATGACAATACTGTATAAAATCTGACTATTGCAGACTACACCAACTGCCATTGATTCGTCAAGCAATGAAGTCTTGCAAAGATGTTATGTGAGACAGTAGCTTGTTCAGTTTGTTACTCATCAGCTATGTTCTCTCATTGTTTATTATTGTTGATGGCACATATTGTGTGTGTCATGCAAAACAAGAAGTAAGTGCACTGAAGTATTTGCTAAAAAAATAGAATGTCTTAAATAGCATTCAAGACAACATTTGCATCAGTCTACTACATACATACATACATACATACATACATACATACATACATACATACATACATACATACATACATACATACATACATACATACATACATACATACATACATACATACATACATACATTCATACATGATCGCAAATATTATATACATATGTATATAATATTATATACATATGTATATAATATTATATACATATGTATGTACCATTATGATCGATTTTTGGTACCAAAAGTTGGGTGCATATGGGCCGATGTCCAAAAATTTTCTAATTTTGCCCCTAAACAGCCTGTATGTACCATTCCGACAAATATTTAGTGCAAAAAACTGTTTCGTTTAGCTTCCAGGCCCGACTTCTTGAGATATCGGGAGGCGCTATATCTCGAACATATATGGGCCGATGACAAAAAGATTTCCAGTTTTGCTTCTGACTAACCTATATGTATCATTCTGATTGATTTTTGGTGCCAAAAGTTGTTTTATTTAGCTTATAGAGCCGATTTCTTGAAAAATCGGGAGACGCTATATCTCAGGTATATATAGACCGATTGCAGACATTTTCAAATTTTGCTTTTAAACACCTTATATGTACCATTCTGATCGATTTTTGGTACCAAAAGTTGTTTTATTTGGCTTTTAGAGCCGACTTCTTGAGAAAACTTGAGGCGCTATATCTCGAGTGTATATGGGCCGATGTCCAAAATTTTCCACGTTTGCCTCTAAATAGTCTATATGTACCATTCTGATTGATTTTTAGTGCCAAAAATTGCTTTATTTGGCTTAAAGAGCGGATTTCTTGAAAAATCAGGAGTCGCTATATCTCAGATATATATGGACCGATTTCAAAAATTTTCCAATTTTGCTTTTAAACACCTTATATGTTCCATTCTAATCGATTTTTGATACCAAAAGTTGTTTTTTTTTGGCTTTTAGAGCCGACTTCTTGAGAAAACGGGAGGCGCTATATCTCGAGTGTATATGGGCCGATGTGGAAAAATTTTCCACTTTTGCCTCTAAGTAGCCTATATATACCATTTTGATTGATCTTCGGTGCCAAAAGTTGTCTTATTTGGCTAATAAAGCCGATTTCTTTAAAAATCGGGAGACGCTATATCTCGGATATATATGGGCCGATTTCAAAAATTCCTTCATTTCTAGGATTTAATGAGCACTAAAAATGATATGGTTTAGTTTTTAAGAAAAAAAATTTTTAAAAAATCTGAATACAAAAATTACACAAAATATCCCTCAAAACCCGGTTTTTTGAATATATCTCGGCTATCCGCGGACCTATCTTACTGAATTTCAATAGCAGACCCACTACCGGGGTTTCACACGTTTTAGCGAAAGAATGAGGTTTCTATCTCAAACCGTTTTCTCAGAAACGGTATTTCAACGACTACAGACGGACAGACGGACAGACGGACAGACGGACAGACGGACAGACGGACATCGCTCAATCGTAATCGCTATTGATGCTGATCCAGAATATATATACTTTATGGGGTCTTAGATGGATATTTCAATGCGTTACAAACGGAATCACAAACTTATATATACCCTTACACATTTATGTGAAGGGTATAAAAACCAAATCAAATCTTTTAATTGGAAACACACAGATCTTCTACTTTTAATTTTTAGCGGCTCGCAACTTTATTTACTACACACAACAGTTGAGTTAAACCTTTTGGTTGCACCCTTTTCTTACTTTTTACTCCAACGGAGTTAAACCAAAAGTATAATAAACCATTGTACAACTAATACGGTAAGCTCTTCCCTACAACAAGAACAATGAAAAATAACATGCGTTTTATTTTTGTACAACTTCCGAAATAACTATCGAAAACACAACACTGCTACAAACTTTAAAGCATTCACAGAAACGGGAGGAACACAGCTTACGTGGATTTTGCTATCTCGTTGTGGCTGCCTTTCATTTCGGGATACTCTGAGAATTTTACAAAGTCTGGTTTAGCTAATGAGGGTACTTTATTAATTGTATCATGCACTAAACTGTGCTGTTGGGGTCTCCTAGGGATGAATATACTAACTAGTGCATACGAGTATAAATTCGATACTTTTTTCACGACAAGTACCAAGTAGATATCGGTCAATAAGTACTTACATAATTGTTTTTGGAAAATAAATCAACAGAATGACAAAATATTATGTAGGGACTACAACAACAAAAATATTGCATTTAAGTTGTTTGTGGTTTACAAATCCATTTTCTTATGTAACCTAAAGCATGAGCATAGATAATGATGTAATAAAGTAGAGGGTGGCGCAAAAATAACCTTCCGATGTTTTTTGGCTGTAATTAGGTTAGGTTAGGTTGATTGGAGGGGTTTGCTTGCCCATGTCTTGCGACATACACCTAAGCCAGTATAGGCTTGTTGTGCGCTCCGTGGATTTACCGTGATACAGTTTGACCCATAGGAATTCCGTGTCATTCACAAAGTTCTTTAATTTCCTCCAGCATATGCCCCGTAATTGCGTTATGTCTGGTAAGGTGTCTCTCCCAAGATGTCGGAATCGTATTTTTGAGAAGGCGGGGCACTGGCATAAATAGTGCTCTAGTGTCTCGCTCTCCTCCCCACATGCTCTACATTCATCTCCTCCCGCTATTCCCATGCGGTTAAGATGTGCCAGTAGTTGAGTGGCTGTAATTAAAAAAAAAAAAAATTAAAAACTTTGATTCTTCTTGTGGATTATTTTTATTTGGTTTTTTAAGTTTTTTACATCAAGTCGGGAATATGATGTCATATACATAAATGGCCGCCGCCACAGTTGATTGTCATTTGAGCCCTTTTTATAGCATTTTCCATCACATTAGCCAAAACTTCCGGCGATACGTCCTCACATTCTTGACGGATATTGTCTTTAAGAGCTGCAAGAGTCTGAGGCTTGTTGACATAAGCCCGCGACTTCTAAAAGCCCCACAAAAAGAAGTCTGCAGCGGTCAAATCAGGCGATCTTGCTGGCCAGTGCAAATCGCCAAAACGGGAGATTAGGCGCACGGGAAATGCATCCTTCAGCATATCGGTTGTGGCACGTGCAGTGTGTGCCGTAGCACCGTCCTGTTGGAACCACATGTTTTCCAATCCCAATTCATCAAGTTGCGGCAAAAAGAACTCGTTGATCATTGCTCTGTAGCGCTCACCATTCACAGTAACCGTTTGGCCCGCGACGTCTTCGAAGAAAAAAGGTCCGATGACTCCTCCAGCGAAAACAGCACACCATACAGTGACTTTGAGAGGGTGTAATGGCTCTTCATGGGTTACACGCGGATTTTCAATGTCCAGAAACGTAAATTTTGCTTATTTACGTGCCCGCTGAGATGAAAATGAGCCTCATCACTCATGATTATTTTTGATGAAAAATCATCTTCCTCTTGGTGGTGATCAAGGATGGCTTGAGCGTATGATAGACGCGATTGGCAGTCAGCAGCTAACAGCTGATGTATCGTCTGGACTTTGTACGGAAACATCTTCAAATCTTGTACCAAAATCCCATTTGCGTGGCACGTCGTCTGGTCGATGCCGACGGCGCTTCCATGACATCCTTGGCTACAGCAGCATTATTCTCTGAACGGTCACTCCGGGGTCTGCCACGCCTGGCAGCATCTCGTGTTGTGCCAGTCTCTTCGAGGCGAGCTGCTAAACGTCGCAGTGTTTCACCAGTAGGCGTCGGACGGCCAGGAAATCTACGACGAAATTCACGTTGTGCCAAAATCACCGACCGATTATTGGTCAAATAAATAGTCACCAATATTCCGCGTTCTGGAGCAGTGTAGCATAACATTGTTTAGTAACGCGTATTTCGCATGTGTTTACTGCACACTCTGATAGGAGGATTACTTTTGCGGCACCTTGTATAAACTTTATCAATCAGCAAATTTCTCGATATGTGTTTGTCTTATTACGTGATGTATTTAAATTCGAAACAATGTTCATGTGTGCAAAAATATTAAATATTAGAGATGTGCGCGTGAGTGTTTTTTGGCTCAAGTCACACACGCTCACGATCAGAATAATTTTCCTCACACACTTTCACGCACGAAAGACCATCAATCACGTTTGTATTGTACTAGTAGAAGGCTCTGAATCTTCCAAAATCTTTTTTAATCGCAATGGTACAGATGATACCTGGAACATATCTGAGTCCGATATATTTTCACATTTGTCCCGAAGAACCCTCACATCCCTATTTGCAAAAAAGAATTAGCTTTGTGTTTCCATATTTCTTTAACGCATTTCCTGGTATTGATTGTAGCAAGCGCTCGGCAGTGCGATCAAGTAGAGATTGTGGTTGTACCTCTGCCGAAATTGGTGTGATTGTAATAGTGTTCTTTGATGGCAAACAGTTCATTTTAGCAGTGATTATGTGATGATATGCTGGATAAATATTTGAGCCCTTTTCAATCGCACGTAATCTGAGCTTAATACATTGCTGTTTTGTTAATTTCAAATCCAGAAGTAAGGCTAATGTCTCTTCATTTGTGTACTGTTTTGTACCGCTCGCTTTATTCCTACTGGACTAGCTCTAATAACCTTTCAATGATTGGTTCTGTGATCGTAATTGATGTAGGAAAGATTCTTGGTCTTCCAACCTTATTATACTTTTTTTATAAAACTTTTGTTTACTGCAGCTAACTTCTTTGCAGCGTTTTTTTAGTGCTTTTACAAAATTAGATAATTGCTCTTGTGCTACACGAACTTAAGTTTAATTTTGTTTTAACGTAACTAAGAACATCTTCCTGGTTTTTATTTCAAAAATACTCTTCAGGCCAGTTCTTTATAACTTAAGCTCTCCATATTTTTGTGAGTATTTTTAGTTGTGTATGTTGTGTTTTATCACATCCAAATAGTACATGTATGTATGTACGTCCGTACACGTAAAGCATTAACTTATTATTGAGTATTCCATTATCGAATCCGTAGTTTTATATATTTTTATTTTCATGTTATTCACACATTGATCTTCAATTTCATAGCAGGTGGTACTTAAATTGAACAAAACTACACTTGTTGTCCAGACCTTAATATCAGGAGAAACGAATAAGTATCTCGCCAATATGGGGTTTTTTTTATCTTTAGTGGCTTAGCGTCCCGATTATTGCTATAAAATTGTTTTTGACTTTTGTTGACCCTAACAGTTGAAAACAAATAAATTAGAAAGAGATCGTGTGTTTGCTGTATAATGTATTGTGATATTTTTAAGATCTTTTTTGCTGATCAAAAAAAAAAAGCCATAAAGCCCTTTTCCAGGTATTACAGTTATGTGATAAATATTGAGGACAGTTGTATTCACTGTCTTTGTTGTTTACGAATTTATGTAAAATGAAAGAATTTGTGATTTTGAATTTGAGTAACATAAAGAAATGACGTTACAATTTGTGATTCTTGTTGTTTCGTTTTTATAAAAAAGAATGTTTTTTAGAGTAATTTTTTTAAAATGAATAAAGTGTTCTACCCGCGGGTCGTGGCGGCTACTAAAGTATGTATAGGGTTAACAAAGACAATTTCACATTTTTTCGTTTCTTGTTATTTCTGTACCCTAGAAGTTTCCCCCCTGGGGGCACAATATGCATCTTGCTGATCGTAACCAGCTTGATGTCGTGTCAACGGGGTAGAAGGGGTGCAGGATACCTCGGCTGGCTTGGTGGCTAAAAATCTTAGGCAGATCCCGAGGGATAGCGGCGTGTCCTGAGGGACTTGCTGAAACCCCTCACCGAGGGGTACCAGCAGTACGGGGACCGGAGCCCCAAGATGACTCTACGGAGTCGTCTCACCGGTTTAGGAACCTTCCTTGGCTGAAACGTCCTGGCTGTGGTTGCTACCATAAGTTCGCATGGAAGGGAACGTTGGTAGCTATACTGATCGTATACCCTCGGCTCTATGTTCGGTCGCCCAAATGGGCCCGTAGTACTGTTGCTATGCAACAGACGCTGCTTTGTAAGGAACTGGATTGGCGGGAACATTAGCGTTGGTTCAAGGACTGATGCTCTTCGGGACTTCGGGCTACCACGGTGGTCGTGTATCCCTTTGCCGTCTAGGGAATTGCAATGCAGCAGAGGTTAGATAGCTCAACTCCTGAGCAAGGGGTTTTGTTATGGCCAAGTAACGTAGCAAATAAATTGCCACCCGAGCAGTTGTTCCGGCTGCTCGGGGGCGGTGGTGTAACGTCCTGATTGCATGACGTGGTTTGACCACCGTGGAGTTATTCCAAAATGGCAGGTATCCACGTAAATCATTCCACATCTGTACCCTAGAAGTTCTATTCCACTAAATGTCAAATTTCAGAAAAATATATTAGTTTCATAAATATTTCATAACGCTCCTAATATTAAACGCTAGAGCGGTAACCACTTACAACAACTAAAAAATATAATCCTACCAACATTATAAAAAAAGCGCAGGCCATTATAGATGATAGCTTGTGAGTAGTAATCATTTATTTTTGACAAAAAACACCTTTTTCTGCAATTAAAAAAAAGAAGTTGACAGCATGCCACACCCACAATTATCTATAGTTAAACGTCATTGTTTGGCTACCTTAATATGGATATATTAGCTCCAAAATGGCGTAAAAATTTTACAAATCGGTGACAAAAACAACTTTCGACTTTTGGCCAATGAAAGACGATTTTCAGACACTGTGCGCCGTGCTATTAACAATTACAAAATTAACTTGTTTCCAAAAATTTTTGTTTAGCTCAAATCTTATTTAAAAGTAATGAAAACTTAGCTTAATAAAAATTTAAAACTTTTTATGTGGTAATTCATGATGCCTGAAATCGTCAAAATGACATTAAAACATGAAGTGTTGTATACGAAGCGACTTCATTTGTCACTGTACTGAGTATTACGGTACCGAGTACTTGTACTTTTTTTGGATACTCAATGCTCAAAAAGTTAATACTTTTAGAGTTGCACTCTGTAAGCAAATTTCCGAACTCAATACAAATCTATTTAAAATGCATTAGAATTGCAACACTGTTTACAAAGCATCAGCATCAAATGTACATATTGTAGATACCAGAATATTCATTGGGTATTGGATATTGAATACCCAAATAAAAAGTATCATTGAGTAACGAAAAGTAGTACAACTTCTCAGTACTAATAGCCACTGCTATATAATTAACAAATGTAAACAAGATGCTAAATATTCTTATGACGCCAGAGCCGCAAGTGAATGTGGATTTTTATATGACATGTACTGCAGGCTTAAGACTATGGAGACTCCTTTATAATATGCTTACATCATAGTTAAAACAATTCAGCCAGTTTTGGCAAATTAATAAAATATGTCGACGTTTGAACATTTTCAAGATTAAGATTTCCTATTTTACATATGAAAAAAAAAATATTTCTCATACTCATTTTTTTCTTGAAAAGATTTGGCCAAATATCAAAAAGAAAAATGTTGAGTTGCCAGCTTTACAAGGAAGGCACATTAGTAGTTTAGATGCTGTAGCAATCAAACTCCATACAAAATTGAAATAATCCAAATGGGGTTTGTCTTCACTAGCCGGTTCTTTATTGCCTGCCATAATAATGTCCCAAAAGCTTTTTCATTGCTTAAAACATAAGGAGTACATCTGTACAAAAAAGCTTTTTCATGAATCAACAACATAGAGGGAAACCATGATACTATTGTATAAGGTAACATGCTCGCTACAATAGCAATAACTTAAAAAAATATAGTGCATATGCGTAGGTATGTATTTTAGTGTTTGTATATAAGTATGTATATTACAATGGTGTTAAACAAACTCTTCTTAGTATTTGATCAAATTAAAATCAAAAGCAGAACATATTCGTCCATCTCCCTTGAGATATTTAACTTTGCACACAGCACGCATTTTAACTATAATTTTGAAAAAACCAAACGTAGAAGTCTTTTACAAAATTTTATAAATTGGACTACCAAATCGCTCTAGAAAAATTTTCCAGCATTGCACGTTTTTTATATGTAAGCAAAATAAAAAAATGCGGATAGTTTTTGACCCAGTCAGGTGATTAACGGTTTAGTTAATGAAGCTCCCTTGTTAATTGTGTCATGCAGGGTAGCTAGATGGCATTGATGTCCAAATGAAAATGAGTAAAAATTTATTCAAATTGGTGAGAAAGCAACCCAGCAAACATATAAGTAGTTAAACCTATAAAAGGAGGAAATTATTTAGCATAATTTTGATTTTTGTTTATATCATAATTAAGTTGAAACATTTTCGGCTGTATTCATAATAAAATCTTAGTAACCATTTCAGCGACTTTTTAGTTAAAATGATTTTATCTCTTAAAAAGCAGTTTTTCAAAAACTAGTCATAATGAGTTAATTAACTAAAAACTATTTTATCGAATTTATCCAGTATGATATAGCATCACTATTATTTTTACTTGTGATTTTAGTGTTAATGATGCGACACAATAACTACTTTTTTAATAACCGAATACGCAACAATGTTTATGTTACATTTAAGAAAAATATTTCTTAAATGATTTAAATAATTTATTAAAACTCGAGATTTAATAAAAAAAAAAAAAGAAAATAAAACATGTTAAAAGTTAAATGGAAGTAAATTGTTCAAACAATTTTTGTGAGATAAAAAAATTAATCGAATAACTAGTTTTACTTTATTTGTTTTGATTTGTTCTTATGTCACTATTGAATTTGCTACAACAATGTTTAATACCTTATTCATACATGTATTTCTAATTGAGATAATATTCAGTTTATTGACATAATATTTTTTGCGTTCATACATACAAATATTGAGCTAACTCAATTAGTATCTGACAGCTGAAAAAAAGTTGTTGTTTTTGTAAATTTTAATTTTTGTTATTGAACTTCTGTGTTGTAATACATTTATATTAAATTACTTTTTCAGGCTTAAGTTCAGTTGTTTTTGTTTTGGTAGTGAGAAAAAAAAGTGAAAAATATTTTCCAATAAGAAAAATGGAAGAAAAACTGCCTTTTATTAAAAAGATTTTAGTGTTGTACAATAAAAATATGGAACTTGTACAAGTAGTGCGTTCATGTTATGACTCCAAAGCGGCAATAATAAAAAGATAGAGAAATAAAAATTTGGAAATGCTGCAATGTTTTTATTTTTATTGTATTTATTTTTATTTTTTATTATTTTGCTTTGTTTGCTTTTGTTGACATTTATCACGTCATTCATTTCGCATTGTATACTTTTGCTTATTAAACACATCTTTTACAGTGTTGTGTTCCATCTTTTTCTCAATATTCAAAGCAATTTTGAGTTTATTGCGCAATAACTTTATTGACTTTTTGTATGGAATATTGAGCTCAATAATGGACTTTATTGCGATTATCTCAATAAAGGCGCATGTATGAACATGGTATAAGAAAGTAAAATATTAATATTATTATATTAAAATATTGAATATTAAATATAATTAAAAATGTGAAAACAAGGAAAGTGCATAGCGCAAACGTTTCGAAAACTGGAATAAAGAAGATATTTAACTACAAAAAGTTTTTCAATTATATAAATTTTTCACCATATAAAATGTAAACACACAAACCACAAGTAATACAAACGTCATTTTAAAATTGCCTTAAACATGAGCGCAAGCAATTTTAAGAACAGTTGATTTAAAAAGACGTTAAAATTAACATTTTAGCTTAAAATTCATTCATGAATATAGTTTTATCAAAAATTCCCTAAAATGTGTTTCAAATGCTGTTCACCTTTTTTATGAATACAGCAGTTTGTGTTCTGGAGATCAAAAATAAAATAAAGTTTATGGAAATTCAACTTACAAAAACATAACTTGAACTGTTGTATGCAGCCATACAATTTATCTTCGAACAAATTTTCTTTATTTATGTTTTCATTACCATTTCGAATCAATAATATCTATTGTAACGAACTTATTTTAATGCGCTGCTTTGGGCAATTGAACTTAGTATTCATTTTTTAATGTCGTTATTGTATAAATTAAAAATCATTTTCAAAATATATTCATTACCTTTTCTAAATGTTTTAAAACTTGAAATATACTGAATAGGAATTTTAAAAGCATCACTTATCGTATATTACTTTTCTCATGTTATTTTGTTTTGTTGGAAAAATGATTTAGCAATTCGCTGGCTTTGCTATCGTTAAATATAGCAATGTATATGCTGTTGCTCACGATGTGTAAAAAAAATAAATTAAACTTAATTCCTGACTACTTCGTCGTATTCAGTTGAAATTCTCTGAATTCTGCTCGCTGATGTCTGAAAAAAATTACAATATTCCAGAGCACGTGTGTTTTAATCGCCAGAATAAATACCGGTGTGGCCACAGGGGCAAAAATTTCGAGTGCTAAAAAAGTCCACATAGAATGATAAATGGTCAATTTCACGATCTCAAAACTGCTCGAGCGTCGGAATAATAATGTTTGATTATTTGCAGTTTTGTTTTCAATGTAACCATTGGAACGAATCAAAATGTTTCAGATCATGGAGATGGTATACCTTAGAGTTATTAATAAATGTATTACCCTAACAATTTTTAACCGGTGATCAAAAACTTGCCTCTTAATTTCCAAAAATTGTCACTGATGTTGTAAGAAAATAAATTAATAACATATCAGTATATATGACATAGTAATATATGTATGCAGATCCTTAGCAATAATATTTCAAAACTTTTGTTTCGTTTCTCAAAAAAAAAAAAAATGCATGAGCCAAAAAATTTGGACGGTAGACAGAGGTAAATGGCTTCTCAACGCAGTCGGAGATTACGAAAAATGGCACAAAATCTACAGAAAGCTTTTATAAATCTCCCTTGGTTGCTCTTAGCAGGGCCAAATGCAGGACTGCCCCTGACTAATTTTTCCTCGCCAATATTTCCCATCATCGTCATAACTCTTCCTTAATGTTTGCATGCTGCATTTTTGGGGAAACAAACCGACTGTCCATTTTTCCGCCACAGGGGTTCATATAAAAGAGTTTTTTTCTGCTAACTAGCCGTAGGTGTATCTGAAGGACTTAAATGTATGACCCCGTATATTTTTTATACCCGATATTTTTTCACATCTGACATTTTTTCTGCACGCACCGGTACCTTCGCTCCTTAAAGGGATCCCATACAAACTTTTCAGCGCCCTTTTTATTTCTCTACCTAACTTGCTCCAGGTTGGCCGGAGAGAATTCAAATGTTTGGTCCATTCCACACCAAAACTACGACTTTCTTTATTGAGGGGGTTCCATTGCTAAATTCGAAAGCTCTCAACCAGGTATGTGTCTAAAAAATGGCGTCACAATCGCCCGGAATTAGACACAGAGTTTGAGAGATCGCATTCAAAAACTTTAATTTAATTGGAGATGTGTGCACGAACGTCGTGGGATCAAAATTGTCTTCTTGAGAAATCGATTTTGCTATGTTTTAGCTGTATGTATATTAACCGATATGGAAACTTCTTTTTGTTCTAATTCGAGTAATTATATTTTATTATGGCATCCAATGGTATGGTACCAAAACTTCTTACCGTTCGGCTATATATGGATCGACGGCGAACATTTAACGATGGTTTGTTTGTTCATGTATTCTTGTTCTTCAACACAATGAAGACAATTTAAAAAGTTACTTTGTTTCCATAATAGTCTATTGGATTACCAATTTACTTTCACAGACCGATAAAAGCAAATATTGCAACCAACTGCAGCTTTATCAAAAAAAGCAGAATACTATCGAATCCATTCTCACATTATAGTCCCTGCTCGGCTGAACGGATAGCAATAAATGGAGCGTTTAGAAAACATGAGAATTATCCAGAAAGATTTGCGATTTGTATTGATCTTAAATTTTTTAAATTCGTTTTTTACAACAAATGTAAAGCAGGCCTGAAGCTAAAAAAATAAAATAATATGAAACTAAAATCAGTCGAATAAACTTAATAGCTAATAAATGGAAGCTTACAATTTATGGCTTGTTTTGCTGTTAAGGCGTGAAGCTTTTAGAAAAATATTTCGATTTAGTGAGAGAACATAAAATCTATTCCAATCAACAGAAAAACACAGTGATAAGTTTGAAATTTTATCAATAAAAATAAATATAGACAGTCAGTTATGAAGAGCTGAGGTAGCAGAATGAAACAGTATTGGTATGTACCCCAGCTGTAAAATTTTCAACTTTACTTTTCTGTTTTTTTAATATGTCAATTACGAAAATTTTATCACAAAAAAGTTGTTCTCAGTTCTGAGGAAGAACATTTCAACTAAAGCTTGACGAAATAAATAATAATTGTAATCATATAGTTTGATTATAAAGCTATACTAATTCTTAAAAATCGCAGGACGTGGAGCAAAGTTTGAAGCCGTTGTTTCAAAACAAAAAAATTGGATGTTGGAAATCAATTGGATGTTGGTGAGAGAATATAGAATATATTTCAATCAACAAAAAATGGAAAATTGATCAATAAGATTAAATATACACAGTCAGTAAGGAAGAGCTCAGATAGTAGGATGCCTAAGCAGCAGATTAAAAACAGTATATAATATGTCTTGCTCTTTGTTCGAAACAATTTGGGTGCTGATGGTATGTTTGCCAGGCTATGAGCCTTCAATTTTTTTTCCTGTTTTGCTTAAGAAATGTTTAGTGATCAATTTTGTCACAAAAAAAAAACTTTCAACTCTGAGGAAGTAAAATCTAACTCAAGCCTAATCAAATAATTAACAAATTCTTTAGAAAGTTAGAGTTTTGTGTTTCAGATTTTTTATCTCATTTTAAAAACAAATAGTTTCTTGTAAAATTTTGTTGACCGAAATTATTTTGAATATCTTCAAAACCATATGATATAAAAAAATTATGTTTAATTACTTAGAGAAAAAATTCAAGAAGCGATTATTGAGCTACAGCGTAATTAATATATTTGCGTAGCTCTCTAATTTAGGGCCAACATTTTCTACTCCTATTACAAACAATTTCTAAGTGATACAGAAAAACTGAAAGCGGATTTCAGCTCATCAAAAGCATTATATAGTCGAACTTTATTATAGTGAACTTGTATACAATGATATTCTCCTTATTATGAACTAAAATCGAGTACACAGCTTTTTCGTTCCACTTTCAATACAGTGAATTTTTCTGTACAATGAACATACTTTTGGAAACAAAAATAAATTTTAAGTGTCTTTTCGGCTCCATATAGTGAACTATTTTTAGCAGCTTTATTTTACACTTGTTGGCAATATTATTTATACAGGAAATAAGTTATATTTTTGGGGATTCCCAAGGTAATGAAAATGAAAACAAAAAAAAGTTTATGACTTGACTTTTAACATCAGTTGAACGAGTTCAGTGAACGAAACTGATGCACCGGAGTAGTATTTGTCATGAAAAAAAGTTATTAGTAATTAATAGAGTTGACGAAAGGAGGGACATCAAAGAAAAAATATATAGCTAAAGAGTTTGGAATTCTTCCCAGTACATTTTAAAAAACAAGTTAGTTATTCAGTTAAGCATTAAGCGTAAGAGACTTCGAACTTGTCTTTTCGAAGACATTGACGAAGCAATGCTCAAATGGGTTACTGCCGCTCGTTCTAAGACTCTTTCCGTATCTGGAGTATTATTGATATTGAAAAATGGAAAAATTTAGTTCAAACAAAAATACCTGATTATTTTAAATAAATAAAAACTTAAAAATAAATATTTCTGTATAATGAATTTTCTGTATAGTGAAATAATTTTCTGTCCCCGTGGAGATTCACTGTGGGGAAGTTCGACTGTAATTAACATATGTAAGTATGTTTGTTCGATGGACAGCGAAAAAAATGTATTTTTGCAAAACAGTGTTATATAAAAGCAAACAACATTCATACGTATGAGTAATATATAAGACAAACTACTCATACTTGCCGCTGGTCACAATGCACACAGAAAAGTTGGTATAAAATTACAAGCATTTCCATACGTGCGTGTGTATGTTGAATTTTGTAGGAAATATTAAATGCATATAATACTCACGTCTTTTTCTTGTCATTTTGCCGCATTGAACCTCTTCTCCAAAACGCACAGCAGCAAGAAGTGCATTTATTTTTGTATAGCGAAAAACCGATAATGATAAAATAAATAGAGGACAAGAAGACAAAAAGATAGCAAAATAAAAACAAAATAAAAACTACGGACACATGTATTACTCTGGAAATAATTATAAAGAGAAGAAAAAACCTAATTATATACGTATGTAGGTTGAACTGTTGGAAATGCTTTCTGAACTACATACAGCCGATTAAGGATTTCTCGTGCCATGTTTACTCTTTTGAATTAAGAGCCATAAATTCATAATTACATTAACTTTTAGAGCAGAACAATTACGGCCTAATTCATAAACACATTATAAGAGTATTATAACCAACTTATAAGCAAAAATTCCGAAAAGTGTATTCATAATCGACTTATAGCTTATTATGCTGTTTATAACCATCTCATAAATTGGATATTTTTATTGTGGCCTCTACCCAACTATAAGCGTTTAATAGTGAAAATTGTTGAATTGATGATTTTTTTATTTTAACACTATTTATCAATTTTTGCTTCTTGAATGTGTCTATATGATTGCATTTCATTGTTTCTTACACCAAATCATCATTACGCATTAAACTATAAAATTCGAATATATGTATGTATGTAAGTCGGTTAAATTCTGGTGATAATATGGTGTAAAAATCAGTAATATACACTCATAAAGACACATTAACCCTGCAAAAAGCTTCTCATATTTTTATCAAACAAATTTTTCTTTAGTTTTCACATAAATTACAACAAGTATTTTGACTACTTGTATCGATACAATACACAAAGAAATATATACATATGTATGTATGTATGCATGCCTGCATACACATACATATCTACGCACAAACAACAGTAGCGATCCTGCCTGTATTTACAATGTATACACACGCATTGGCCTCTACCTAACTATAAGCGTTTGATAAAGAGACATTCGTTGAGTTGATGAAGAGTTGGGAAGAAAGAATTCAGCAATAAAATAATTTTAATAAAAGATATTTGCGAATTAAATAATATTTACCACTTTTCATTATGTTTTCATGAAAAATATTTGCAAATAATTATAGTGCTACACAAACAAATGCTAGAGAGTAAGTAGTCGACTACTTTTGGTACCAGTCGTTAAACAAATGTGTTTAGAAACAATTTTTTTTACAATTCAAAGCCTTGTATACATATTTTTCGCAATAAAAATAGGTAAACCAATAAATTATTTCATATTCGAACAAAATTATGTTAGATAAGTAAATAATATTTTGCATTTTTCGCAGCTACCCACATAATCAGTTTCTTACATACATCTCATATATGCAGCACTAGGCACAAAATGAGAGTGAGCATTGCATGGTATTGCCAACAATAAAGTACAAAATTAATAAAACAGTTTAATAGTTATTTCACCCATATAATGTGTTTATGAATTGAATTTCTTATGAGTTGCTTATAACACTGTTAGTGTATGATAACTATTACCAGCTTATAAGCTGAAATAAGAAATTTTTATGAATTAGGGGGTTAATGTTTTCCGGAATTGATTTTTATACTACTTTCACTGGAGATGTATACATGACAATGTTTTTTATTGGAATTTATCATAGGATGGGTGAAAGAATTAAGAGATACTTTTTATACACATCGCTTACGAAGGCGATTTCAGAATATGGTTTAAATATTATTATATATGAGCATCATAATATTGTTGGAACTGTGAACTTAGAAGCCAATAAGTTACAGCAGCCTTTAAGGTCTCTGACACTCGGTTTTTTGATGTTGTTGCTGTGCTCAAAAATATATGCAATGCATTATGGCGGATATTAGAACATAAGCTACATATGTATGTATGTGGGGGGTAAACGTTTATGGCAGAAACGTGTGCTGATGGGAAGCATGGTGGCCTCGAAATAGCTATTCATTTACAGTTAAGGTTGCAATTTTACTATTCACTGTTTTTATATACTGTCAACTTTTATTATTTAATATTCATGTCGATTGTAGTAATAATTTTAACTAAACGCTGTCTACAAATACACTAATGGTAGAAAGAAATATAGGAATTAATAAAATAAGAGGCTATGGAAGAAATGTCCCCCTTCCGTTTGCAATAGGCGTTGGCTCTTTTTGTACAGATCTTTGATTATTTCGTTAATGCGGACATAATATTCTTCTTCTAGATCATCAGTTGTTTTTGGTTTTCTCACGTGAGCCAGTCAGTTCTCAAATTAGAGATAATTGACCAGTGGCATCCAAATACAAGAACAAGGTAACCAGTTGGCATTGACAAGTCGAGAAACTATGCCACTAGTCGATTTTTCATACAACGTTCGACCGGTTAAAGCCACAGGGCGTTGTTTTGAACGCTATTCAACTACGACCACATAAAACAGATTATTACTATAAATAAATAAAATGCTTAGAATTAATTTAAACTCTCATTTATCATCACCAACTACAATTTTTACCAACCTTATGGGAAATCCTTAGATTTAATATCCATTGCACAAAAGTGTTCTTGAAATATTACTTTTACAACGTAGTTTTAAATTTTCCCATCATGTAGTTTATAAAATCAATAAAATCACTGTCTATATGTGCACCTACAAAAATAGTTAAAACATAATAAAACCTTTTTGTATTACAATGTCTTCTTACAGAAATCTTCTTACTACTTCTTTTGTAACAATTAACTAAAGATCATTTTTCATTATTTGGTTTTAATCGGACTTTGTTCGGTTTACTAATATAATAATATTTGTATGACACAAATATTATTGTTAAAACGAAAACAAATTTTTATGAAAAATTTTGTATTATCGTTTGTCCGGGAATTGTTTTACAAAATAATTTTAAATAGTCAGTTAATTCTTTTCAATTATATCTTTTAATTGATACGAGGATACAATTAACAATAATGACTCTAATTAAATTTTATCAATTATTAACAATATTTTGCCACTCTGAACGTAACCATTGTTTGTTTTCCATACATTTAGCTGCAAAGCAGTTCTTTACGTGTGCCCAAATATTTTTTGGAAATAAAATTCTGGCTCTCAGTCTTCTATTTTATTTTCACCTTAACACTTTGGGAAATTTTATTCATTTCATATTAACAGCGCTTTTACGCTTTTAAGAAAAGCGTAATTCTCATAGTCTTGAATATGAAGGAGACGATGAATCACAAGTTATGTCCACATAATTATTGTTGTGTAGAACATAAAATTTTATAAGAACTTTCAATAAGTAAGAAAAACAAATTTAAAATATTCCAGAGCCCACTGTGTGTTGTCTCTTGAAAGTCTGATATAAATGACTAAACGTGTATAAAGCAATATTGAAACAGAAAATAAGGTCAGCAAACAGGCTTGAAAAATAACAAAACTCATAGCACAACGAGCGTTACCGTTGGTTGTACTAGAGGGGCGAATTGCTACTATTTTAATTACTTGGATACCAGTTAGCCACCATGGCAATTGTGTGCACAAGTATTTTAAAAATTATTACAGCAAAATTTGTTGTGCTGCCATAATGACAAACAAAAACATGTTGGAAGTGGTAGGAGTAATTAGTGGAGATAGAATGGACTTTGTTTTGTAGGTTGTATTAGTTTTGAGTGTGTTGTAATATTTCTTCTTTCAGTTTAAATTATTTTCGAAAACATTTTTTAAATAATTTACAAACATTTTGCTAAAGATGATAATATATTATAAACTAACCACTGAAAACATTTTAGAAGTTGTTATAGTTTTTATATAAAATAAATGAAAAACGAAACTATAAAATATATAGGGTCCGCCATCTAACGTTTTTTTTCCTTCAACTAGTGTACATTTTGTGAATGGTAACACTTAGCTCATGTCTGATTTGACAAATAGTTAGTTTTATCCTTCCGCTGAGCGAATATGGTTGTGTATACGCTTCTCTAAGTGGGCCTGTGATCGACTCACAGAAGATGCTGATTTTGCCAAAAAAAAAAATTCATCTTTTCAGATGAAGCTCATTTTGATCTTGGCGGACATGTAAACAAGCAAAATTGTCGCATTTGGGGCACAGAAAACCCGCACGCATACATTGAAAAGCGGACGCACCCAAAACGAGTCACTGATTGGTGGGGATTTTGGGCCATTTATCTTCGAAAATAAACAATGAGTGGCCGTTACAGTCAATGGCGATCGTTATCGGGCCATGTTAAACGAATTTTCGTTCACCAAAATTGAAGAGGAGGATATTGGCAACAATTGGTTTCAACAGGACGGCGCTACGTGCCACACAGCCGAAGCTACACTCGATGTTTTGCGCCGTTTAAAAAAAAGAAGTTATTTTGAGGACCCTTTAATAAATCCTTGATGATCAAGATCAATATAAATAAACTACTACTTGTATATATTTACCGATTTATACATATATTTATATCGTAAATTTTTTTTTTTAATTACTGTCTACCTTATAGGTTTGCATATTTGAATAAATTGTTAAATTGAAAATCACTTTATTTCCCTAGATATTAGAAACTCTGAACCAATTGCACTTTATTAATTTTGTACTTTTAAAAGCGTTCATCTCCACAGAATTGAACAATTTCTAACTTTAGTGAAACATTTTTAACTTTCGTCTCAAATGTTCGCTAAAGATTTTTAAGAGTAGAAAAACCGATCTGGCCTACTTTAACGCCCATTTCCATAACTCATCTACAATGGAGAATTCCCAGCTCAAATTGCTTAAGTTTTTTTTTCAACGGCTGGCAATAATTCATCTTAGGGTTTCATTTATAAAAACTTTGACCATACCTACTTCTACGTCCTTTTTTCAACTTTTCTACAACGGAAAATAGCTGGACCGTCTTTTCTAACTGTCATACGATCTATTTAATTTTGTTTACCTTTTGGTTTTTGCTTAATTATTTGCTCATTTGTAATAGTTTCATGTATACGGTTTTAGCTTACTCTGAATTTTAAACTAAATATTTTTATGAGACACCCTGTGAGGTTGCTCACATTTTCAACTTTAATTTTTACTTTAAGAAAATAACGAATGATTAACGAGCGTTGTGAGCAGCTATGGAATCTAATTTTAGTACTAGCTCAATTAATTTAATATTAAAATAGCATTTTTTAATAAGATTGTATCTAAATAAATTGCACATTAATTTAAGTTCAAACGGATTTCAACTTTACTTTCGTTATTTAGCCAATTGATTAATTTCTCCTTTCCCTATCCCAAATATAATATACTCATTGCGAGTAAATTGTATTCAATAAAGTAATTACTCCACAAAAAATTTATATTAGCGTAAAATTCCCATCTGCCCATTGTCAATTTTTCTCACAAATTTTTCTTTCAATGTTGACCATATTCCATGCTAACTTTACGCCTACTTTTACGCCCCGGCTTGAAATCATCTACCCTGTGAAGAGCAACTAAAAGTCTACTGAGATGACAAGAAATCATCCATGAAATAAACTATAAAAAAAGGTCATGGCTTTTATCAATGTTAGTGAATGGATAAATAGAAAGTAGAATTGCGTGGGCTTTGACAGCCGAGTGGTTGAAGTGTTAAAATTATGAAATTCAACGCGTCCAAAGTTCATAGGGTGCTTATGAAGGGTGTATGCTTTTGATATTAATTGAACAAGGCGAAGAAAACATTAAAAATATTTTAGCTGGGGGACAACTAGCTGCTTGCTTAGTCACCACACTTCTTGTCAGCACCAGTCCTTGAAACAGCTGTGTTGCTAGGGTACAATAACTGGGTACATTTGAACCAGCATATTCTAACTCGAAACTCGCTATAAATTTTAGACCCAGCAGTGTATATTGTATATTGAATTGAAGCCTGATCCCCTCCCTACTTTTGTATATACAATTTTATCTACCATTATTAAGGAAAAAAACTATTAAACCTTGTAACAGAAGCTAAAATGAAAGAAACCTTGTGAAAAATGGCGAACTAAACAAAATAAATGAATCTTGTGATGTTGAGCAAAAACCACAACGTATAAAATCCATGGGATGTTCGATTATTGTATAATTATGTTTTCTGCAGAAGGGAATGAGCACTTTTTATTAAAATGGTTTTATTTTGTACTCGCTGCTTTGCATAACAAGCTGCAAATTGTGTGCGCCTATCACTATTTTAATTACTTGCTATTAATTGTTTACGAATACAAAATTTTACTAAACATCTTCCATCTACACTAAACAACCAAACATCAATTGAATGAAAAATTTTTATGGCTAAAGGTGGGATCATACGATTGCCGCAAGCACCAATTTTTGTTACATTTTGTGTGCCAATCGTGTGATGGCACAATTTATTGGCTCATGCGGCAACCAAATCGAATGTTGTTCCTATTTGTCCCAATCAAATACAACCCTGATGCGACAACCATGTGAACACTTGACATACAACTAATCACCAATAAAAATTCTAAAAATGCACCAATATTTATTGTGTTCTCATGCGGCAACCAAAGAAGACAATGCCCGCCAATAATCTACATACATATGTATGTATACATGTATTTAGTTTCAAAACTGTTTAAACGCGTTTTCCAAACATGATTTCTGCTTTTCAATCAGTAAAATTCAATTGTTGTTACTATTTATTTCTTGCTTTTTTCAGCCCGCACAACATTATAATAATAGCCGAAGCAATTTTCTTTCTTTTTAATGAACAAACCATATTTTTAACATTTAATTTATTTTTATTTTTTTTTTTGGAAAACACAGTTTGTCATCAGCTACAACAGCTGTTTCTCACAGTTGCCGTATAATATAACAATCGTGTGACTATAATGCGGCAATTATTGGTACTAAATTGTTTTGCGGCAATTTGCGACAATAAAATTTCAGTAAAATGTCACAATCATGTGATTGCAGAGAATTTGATTGGGACAAATTTTTTATTATGCTCCAATTCAGCCCAATAAAAATTGTGTAAAATTGGTGCATTGCGGCAATCGTGTGATCCCACCTTAAGACAATTATTGTATTAAGTTTAACAGGCTCAAGTTCTTTCTACACTATTTTTGTGATTGATATTAATTAAATGAGACAAAGAACACATCGAAGACATTTAGCAGGGTGGACAACTAGTTGTTTCGAAGCCGCCACACTTTCTCGTCAGCACCCGTTCTTTGAACTCCGGGGTTCATGATTCTAAAGCGACAATCATGCCACTCAGCCACCCAAGTTGTTGTATATTTTCTGTCTAAATTTTTAATTATATCAAACACACCAATTATATTTTATTTGTTGTATATATCATAGCATATTTACCTGGTAAGAGTTTCTCACCACACAAAGGTAACCAAGTTGTATTACAACTTATTATATATATATTTTTTCTTATGTTTTTAATTGAAATTTCGTAATGCAATTGTTTTTTTCAGTTAAAAGTAGTACAGTTATTTCCGCTTAATTGAGTTTCTAAAAATGCACGACTATTGATGCAGTTAAGCGGGAACTTTTATTAATTAAGCAATACTTGGTTTATTGAATAACCAACGCAATTAAACGAAAATCGCTTAATTGAGCAATATGTGCAATAAAGCAAAACACCGAAACACGTAGATGGAAAATAAAACTAATTTCTTTAGTTGCATTTTAAGTTGAAAAATTGTTTTGGTTTATTAAAACAAAATAAAAATCAGGTACGTTTATCGTACAATGTTTATAAAGAAACAGAACCATGACCTTTTTGCTGCAAAATAATTTTTTTTACGTTTGCGGAGGAAAAAAAATTAAGTAGACTTAATCAATTAAGCGAAACATTTGCTCTTGTTATTCGCACTGCGGTCTTAATTTGCGAAGCAAGTAAGCGAGCGACGCAATTAAACGGAACTCAACTAAACGGGTATTTTAACATAGGCAGCTATACTGAATGATTTCGTTCCATGATTTTTAGTGCAAAAAAACGGGAAACTCAAGTAGGCGGGGCTAAATTAAGCGGAAATAACTGTAGTAGCTTGTGAACTTGTGATCAGTGTGACCATATTATTTGTGTGATGAAATTTTACAAAAAAATAGTGATTTTTGTAATCCGGCAAACTGGTGACCCTTCTGGTAGTATCTAATGAGAGCGGACGTCTTTTTAGTGTTCCGTTAGATTATAGGTGAACTCGGGTTACAGGCTTTAAGATTTTTCGAGTTTACTGATGAGTTGATTAGCATCAACGAAATGTCGGCGGCGCATATACGGCTAACAAATACAGAAAACGTTATTAAAGTCTGTTTTCAAATCTAAAATAAGATATTTAAAATTGTACTGTTATAAGTTAAATCGTGTTTAAAAGACTTTTTCTTTGCGAATTCGCAAAAACTGCCTTAGAATAAACACTTATACACTTTAGTTTAATTCTTCCTTAGGAAATTTACCCCCTAATTCATAAAAATTTCTTATTTCAGCTTATAAGCTTTTTAATAGTTATCATACACTAACAGTGTTATAAGCAACTCATAAGAAATTCAATTCATAAACACATTATATACGTGAAATAAGTAATAAACTCTTTTATTAATTTTGTACTTTATTGTTGGCAATACCAGGCAATGTTCACTCTCATTTTGAGCCTAGTGCTGCATATATGTATAAGATGTATGTAAGAAACTGATTGTCTGAGTAGCTTCGAAAAATGCAAAATATTATTTACTTATGTAACATAATTTTGTTCGAATATGAAATAATTTATTGGTTTTCATACTTTTATTACGAAAAATATGTACATACAAGACTTCGAATCGTAAAAAATTTGTTTCTAAACACATTCGTTTAACGACTGGTACCAAAAGTAGTCGTCTACTTATTCTCTAGCATTTGTTTGTGTAGCACTATAATTATTTGCAAATATTTTTCATGAAAACGTGATGAAAAGTGGTAAATATCATGATACAACTAATAAGGTAACCTTTTCGATACAATAAGAACAACTTCAATAAAAATAACATGCATTTTGTTTTTGTACAACTTATGCAAACTGTCAAAAAGACGCCACTTCTACATTTACAGAAGAGAGATGCACTGATCTTACGCGGATTAGCTATCTCGTTTCGGCTGCCTTTCATCTCTGCAATCTCTTGACAACCTAAAGTAGTCAGTTGATTAACGGTTTAGCTGACGAGGCTACCTTGTTAATTGTATCATGGTAAATATTATTTAATTCGCTAATGTCTTTTATTAAAATTATTTTATTAATGAATTCTTTCTTCGCAACTCTTCATCAACTCAACGAATGTCTCTTTATCAAACGCTTATAGTTAAGTAGAAGCCAATGCGTGTGTATACATTGTATGCAAATTGGTAGTCGACTACTAAAATAATTAACTTTACGTTAACTTTTATGGACTAGCTTCAAATTAGCTACAATACAATCGAAACGTAGTGCAGAGTTCACCCAAAATTCAAATACTAACATACACATATACGCGGTAAATAACTCTTGAATTAAATTGCCTATTGTCGCATTCGCTTTAAATGTTGCGATGGCTGAATGGGTTAAGTTGGTTGCTCACCAGTCTTGAGGCTTAGTGGTTCGAATCCCACCAGAGGCTAACAAAAAAAAAAAAAAAAAAGTAGGATGAAATTTAATTTAATAAAATATAATATTACCACCGAAAAATGTAAAATCAGCCTTGATTTGTACATTTTTTTTCTGTGGGTACTGACTTTAAAGTAGCTAACTTTAAGTTAGTTGAAAAGTAATGCAGCGTCGGACAATTGACTACCTCCTAGGACATCGTAATGTTAAAATAGTCAGTCATCTCCATTGAAAGTAATCTAAGTGTCAACCACCACCAGTTGTAAAAAAGTTAGCTTATAATTCATTACTAGTTAACTGAGTTGCCGGCAGGGTACAGGCAGGATCGCTACTGTTGTTTGTGCGTAGATATGTATGTGTATGCATGCATACCTACATATGTACATGTCAATTAAAATTTGCAATAGAGATAGTACTATACATATGTATGTATGTACGTCTGTATTTCTTTGTGTATTGTATCGATATAATTCGTCAAAATATTTGTAATTTATATGAAAACTAAAGAAAAGTTTGTTTGATAAAAAAATGAGATGATTTTTGCAGGGTTAAAGTGTCTTTATGACTGTATATTACTGATTCTAGAATTTCGTAGAATTTAAAGTACATAGGATGTACATATTTTCGAATTTCATAGTTAATGATAATTTGGTGTAAGAAACAATGAAATGCAATCATATACACATTCAAGAAGCAAAAAAAATTGATAAATAGTGTTAAAGTAAAAAATCCTCAATTCAACAATTTTCACTATTAAACGCTTATAGTTGGGTAGAGGCCACAATAAAAATATCCAATTTATAAAATGGTTATAAACAGCATAATAAGCTATAAATCGATTATGAATACACTTTTCTGGATTTTTGCTCATAAGTTGTTTATAACACTCTTATAATGTGTTTATGAATTAGGCCGTTAGTATTTAATTTAATTGTTGTTATATGCAATTAATTTTTTAATTTAACACTAATATTTTAATTAATAAAAAGTGGTTAATATGAGTGAAGTTGTTCACTTCCTAGTCTTTATTTAAAATATCTATGGCCAAAACGGAAATTGCAGATCATTCTCTCCTTGACATATTTTTAATAATTGATAAAAATATTTTATGAAAACATAAATTTTTTTTTAAACTAGGACCAGTACTCAGGAGTAGCCCCTATATATGCATTGCATTGCACTGGAAATTAGGAAATAGGGATTGCTGGGTGAAAAAACGAAAATGATGAGCATTTGTGGACGGTTGATTAAGCAAAAAAAAAAAAAAAAAAAATTAATAAATAAATAAATAATAATAAAAACAGAACATTTATTTTTGCAAAGCAAATATACTAATTATATTAAAATCTTACAAATACTAAACTTATTTTTACAATCTTAAACTTTATAAATTAAACGCTAATATTAAACACTGAAATTTTAATAAAAATAAAAGGAAAACTTATAATAAAATTTATTAATAAAGTGGGTTTCTTTTCCCAACCAAGCACAGAACCCACATGTATTCTTTGACAGACTTATTTTTTCAAATATATCATATTTATGAAGATCTCATTTGTCAAATATCTATACATAATTTGGCAAATAAACTTTTAATAAGCATGGAATAAAAAAAAAGAAAATGAGCCCGCGTTCACCTATTACGGCTACACATCACAATCAACACGTCCGTTCTGATCAAAAGTTCACAAACTACTTGGCGTAAATGTTGAGATATGAAATGTACAGACATGTTACATATCGTGTAGCCGATATTTACACATAAGTGGACATTGCATATGTACATATGTGTACGCTTTGGCTACATTTGACACATTTAAATTTTATGACAAAACTACATTTCATGTAATATCAAAATTTTAAAACATGTAGCCACTGTTACATACATATTTATAGGCTTTTTACACTTACACACATCTTACATCTTTCATCATTTTGGCAACATCTTCCTATACAAATTCTATATGAAAAAAACTCAACATCTCTCAACATCTTCGCAAGATGTTCATTTCTCATTTTGCTGTATTCAACATCTTTCGATTATTTTAATGTCAGCACTAAAAAGATGTTAAAAAAATGATAAAAATTCATGCCATCACTATAAAATATACAGGTGTCAAACATTTTTCAATGAATATCCTTTTCCCAAAAATTGCCATTGCGATTGTAAGGTGTAATTTTTTATTAGTTTAAATCTTAATAAATTATTAAAAAATTTTAAAAATGTCTACAGTCGTCTTGGACTCGAAACATGTTGCGCATAAAGCGAGATTTCATCCTCATCGTCGCCGTCGTCTTGCATAATTTCTAATAATTCCGCAATTTGAATTTATAATTGGTTTTGGTCTCTAAGGACAATAATTAATCCGAGAATTGCACAATTTTTAAATTCCATTTTGTTCAATGTGTTTTAGTTTGGTCAAACACGTGAAATAATATTTGACAGATGAAAGATGTTGAAAATGTAATGTAAACAGCTTTTTTTAATTTTCAACATCTTCAACACACATCTCAAAGATGTGAGTAAATGTAAGTCCGCTATTAACAAACATAAAAAGAATGTGGAAAGTTTGCATGACGTCAGAGCCACATGTGAATGTGGTTTTTTATTTGGCTTTACGAGTAAGACCGACTTCATTTCGAGTGAATTATCGAGTAAAAATAATGTAAAACAAAATAAGCAGCACACACAACATGAGTCAACGAATTCATTAGATCACCAGACGCATAATTCGGCCTCTGTTTCGTTGATATATTTGTATGTACATACATATATAAATGTATGTATGTGTGATTGGTAGATGTGTACATGGCTGTAGGACTTGTAATGTTTTATGCCGGTATGATAATAGTGTGCAGTTTATCCAGGTTGAATAACATTTCATATGCAATTGATTATTTTCGGCTAACAAGGAGAAACATCTGTGTAATATGTGTTCCCAAATGCATATTCGAAAGGTGTGCACTGAAAACACAAATTTCTGCCAACCACATACCAAAACTTTCAAATTATTTAATTTTCAAAATATGTTTGCTGATTTATTTATTTTTTTGTATTTATTTGCTGTTTTTCTTTTCTTCATGTCAACTGCGATAAGCGTTACCAGACAAAAGCGTAAAAAATTGGGTCAAATTTGCTAAAAAAGGGTTTTAATGAATAACTTGTAAGCTTGTTTACGATTTGTATGGATAAACAAGTTTCTCCAACAAGTTTGCCACGATAATCAATTTATAAGCTGTTTAACCCCTCATTTACACATGCAAGTAACTTGTTGCAAGTTATGTGTACATATTAACAACCAATACACTGACAGAGAAAATAAAAGCTATTGCTACTTGCTTGTTTGTTTACACAGGCAAGTGCAAGCTCGTTTTTAAAATGTCGTCAAAGAAAATGGTCTTAAAGAAAATTGTTTTACTTTACGAAATAAAAGAATTAAATGAAAGCGGAAAGAATGTTCCATTTTTTTATATTTAAAAATCATTATTTTTTGCCTTTTTTTGTGTAGTGTTTATTCTGTTTTTTGCCGTCTACATGACCTTTTAATGGCTGGGTTGCCAAAGTATTGTCATACGAACTGTTATGGGGAAGCAAATTATACGAATAACTTTTTTTTTATCAAATAAATAGTAAATTTATATTAAGAATCAATAAAAGCCATATTTTGCTTCAACTTTTTTTACCTTTTATTTTATTTTATTTTCCTTGTAAGTTATTTATTAAAATTAAAATATGAACTTTATAAGGTAACACTATTTTTGCTTTTCGTCATTTTACCGACATGCAAGTAAAAAAAATTACTGGCAATCAAAATCTCTTGTAAGTCAGCTCGCAACTTGCAGAATTATGATGGTATTAGTAAAAAAATGTCAATGTACTGAGTTACTTGCACTTGTACTTGCGTGTGTAAATGAGGAGTAAAGAGTAGATGCAAACGCACAATTAGCTGTAACTTTCGAATCATTATGCATAGTTGTTGCTCTGCTACAACAACAAATACAAAAAACAAAAACTTGTTTGTAATTTTCGTGCCCGAGAAGGTAGACGTTTAAAATTTTCACGGAAACGACCTACTATATAAGTACTACAACATCAACTGTAAAGAAAAAAGTTAAAATCTGGAAGATGTCCTTACACAATAAACCGTATTTCACTTATGTATGTATATTTAAAAATATTTTCAATTGATTTTTTTTTTTTTGTCTTCTGAAATTGGTTAAGCCTATTGCGGTGTATTATGGAGCCTTGGCTGTGGGGTTTAGTCTCGTACTTGACTGAATTTCTTTTTAATATGAGTAGATTAACACTATGTCCAGATATACACTCACGTAAAAATGTATTATAACTGCATCCCACTTGTAACAGCTTCCAACTTTTTATACCCTATACAGTAGTGTTAAGGGTATATACATATAAGTTTGTGATTCTATTTAAAACTGCCACAATTATATTTTCCCGCTGCATCAGTATTGATAGAAACTTCGATTTAGAGACGTCTGATAGTCCGTCCGTCCGTCTGTCTGTTGGCCGCTGAAATTTAGTTTCTAAGAAAACTACATATTCAGTTCAGCAGTTTTTGAAGTCAAACTGTTTGTTAGATTTTGCACCATGATAACACACAAGCTCAAACATCGATGCTTGCGTGTCAGAAACTGAACCGTTATCATGCCTCAACCACAGCATTCGCCGGACTTGGCCCCCGCTGACTTTTTCTTCTTCCCAATACTGAAGACACCGATAAAAGGAAAGCGTTTTGCGCCAATTGGCGAGATAAAAGAAAAATCGAAACAGGAGCGATATCAAAAGGCGCGTTTCAGAAGTGTTTCGAGGATTGGAAAAAACGCTGGCCTAAGTGTATTATATCTGAGGGGGATTACTTTAAACGGTACAAAATAGTTATAGATGAATAAATAAATATTATTTAAAAAAATTCAAAATAACGGTTATTTTTTAATCAGACCTCGTATGCCCTAAACACTTGTTGAAAAGCTTAGTTAGATTGAAAAAAAATTTTATTTATATTAGTTCAGATACATGCACCTAACTGACAAAATAGCAGATATGCAAATAGGAGCGTAACTTTTGTGAAGAATATTCAAGATTCAACCCAGCCGAATATAGCACTTTAACTCTTTGCTTTTGTTTTCTATGCCAACTTTCAGCTCGCCTACGGGGTTTTTGTCGAAAACCCACCATAATCTCTTGAGAATCAATTAACTGACACTATTCTTCGTGACAAACGTGGCTGAATGAAATAAAAAAAAAATAATGAGGGTACTCGCAACTCATGTGAAAATTTTAGTTTTTAAGATCAAACAATCAGGTGAATCAATTAAGCGATGAGAATATGAGCAAAAATATTGCATATATTGGAATCTTATTCAAGATAGTAAAAACTGCAATAGAGTACAAGAAACTAGGCTGCTTAAAACAATGCCCCTTGAACAAAGGTACTCTTATTTCCGTTTTTGCTACATTTCGTAAATAGTCAGCGGTAACGCTAAGGACCGTAAGCAAACTTCAACACTGAGCTGACAAATTTTGAGAGAGCTAAAAGTGTGGTGAATATACATATACGTACATATGTAGTTGTTTCCAGTGAACTGACCAAACTGCAAGAGATATTTTTATAAGGAAAGTATAAAGTGTTTGTTTCTTACACGTGTTGTTTATGGCCAAAAAGTCATACACTAGTGACACACTTTCCTGTGGCATAATTTATTTGTCATGCTTTTCTTCTATTCCTTTTTATCGTATTCTTTGCGAGAGAGTTTTGTATGCATTTTTATCCAATAATACAGTGTATGTATGTACATATGTATATGCATTTGCTATCGTAGTTTATTTGTTGATTTTGCAATGTGTATGGTGTGATTTCTTTCAAGCTTAATGTGAGTGTGTGTGATTTTTTCATATTATTGTTGGTGTGTTTTTGCTGGAAAATGGTTTTTCTTAATTTTTTGTGCGCGTGTGAACAACTGAGAGAAAACGTGTGTGTTTTCTTTTGTATTTAAATGATGGTTAGTAGCTGTATGTTTTCGGCACCAAAAAGTTTTGCTTCATTGCGGTCTTACGTGTAACGTGTATTGGATGCCACGCCGCCGTCAATCAAAGGACTTTTATAAATGTTAATAGCAATAAATATGGATTAATATATATAGTATAATATATAATAATAACCAATTCCATTTTGGCATATGAAAAAATTAATATAAATTAAACCACTTATTAGTCTGAGTTTTAATAAAAAGTGTTCAACAAAATTAGAATTTTATAATTTAAAATCAAATGGAAGTGAATGGAATTTACTATATGTTATCTAAAATAGAAGAAAAAAAAAAACAAACAAAAACGTCTAACTAAAAAAGGTTTAAAAAATCGATGTTGCATCTTACGTAGTACCTCCACTCACCTTTTTAAGGAAAGGTTTTAGAATTCAAAGTCATAAAGTGAAACTAAAAAAATTTTAAACACAAACAGAAAATGCGAATGAAATTTCTTAAATTAATTTTTGAAGTGATGCTTGTTCCAATTAAAATTCGTTTTATTACATAAAATTTTAGTAGCAAAAAGAAAAAGGAAAAATTTTTATTGGTGATACATAATACATATAAATATGTAGAACTGAACGTCAATTTTATACATAAGTATGTAGACACTTATGTTCAAAAATGTTGTTAGTTGAATGTTATTTAAAGCTCAGGTATTTGTTTCATTCACTTTAGTTTTAATGATGGTTAATACACACGTTAGGATGGGTCAATTTAGCAATCGATGGGAGAAAAACTATTTCCTATCTCACCAACAAGTCCCAGGGTGTCCGTAGAGGAGTCGAATATACCGACGATGTATCACACCTCCTTGGAGGGAAAGCCTCAAATATTATTTTTTTCAGATATGGTGGGGGAACTTTTTTTTATGCCAAAGGCTATCGAAAAAACGATGAAACAATATGGATAAATTTTTCCTCTTACAAATCGATCGACCCGGTTTACCGACTATATAATTCTGCGAGCATCGCGTTTTTTGCGAACAAGAACTATATTATGTGCTCAGTTTAACGAATAAAACATAAGTAATAAAAAAGTGTATTTTTAAACATTGTCTATCAAAAATAAGACCAATTTAAAGAAATTTAAATCGAGCAATTCGAAAATATTTTTTTATATGTCGTAGTGGAACTTTTTTATGCCAAAATTTATCGAAAAATCGATAGGACGATATTGATAATGTGTTGTCTACACGGCCTACTATTATTGTATGTTGATGTTCATACATGTACTAGTATTTATCTTGTGCCCAAAAACTCAATGTAAGTTCATCTTCGAGTTTTGCTTAGTTTACGTTCAATATTGTGAATCATTAAGTCAGTGAATAGATAAAACACATTTAAACGAAGAAAATTTAGATGGAAGTCTTCAAACAATGCAAAACATCAGCTGTTAGCACTTTTTTGCAACGTTGCCAAATTTCTGTTTCTAAAAACAATCAATAATGAGTGACTCACTATAGTCTAAATGGAACTGCAATTAACTTACAAATAGGTTTTGTTTAACTAGATTTTGAATTCTAACTGATATATTGGGCATAAGTGATTTTGTTTTACGATTACTTTCGATTCAGAGAATATTTAGTTTGATATGTTTAAACAAATATTAGCACGTTCTTAAATGCAATTCTGCATATTAGATATGGCCTAAAATTTAAACAAATTTTGGGCAATATATGATGATATGAGGTACTGGTAAACCTCCTACAATGCGGTGAATAGGTTCCTGAAAAACTCAGCGTTATATGTATTAGGAAAAAAATTTTCAATAAAATATTGGAATTTGTATAGTAAAAATATGTGCTTAATATAATTTTGTGTATTTATTTGTTGAGTCATAAGAACATACATATTATGTAATATAATAACACTCCATTTATTTAAACAAAAATATACATACGTATAATATACGTATAATCAAGAATATACATACGTATAATCAAGAAATCCCCTCAATTTAAAACAAAACAAAATAAAATAAAGTTTATATTCTACGTAAAATATTCAAGATTTAATAAATTAAAGCCAAAGTAGGACGATAACTTTCTGCTCCTCTTCATCACTTGGTATGATTTGTTTCGAACGTTTTGTTCGTACTAGTTCAAAATCTGAGCTTGTTGCACTATCAGATTCGGGCATTCTTTCCACGATTATTGGTTTGAAAAAATCTTGCATTGAAATTTGTTTGTTCTTATTTCGCAAATCTTTATACATTTCTTGATAGGGAGCTAAATTGTTTTGAAGATTTCGTTTAAATATTTCTGCTCTTTCACTTAAAGGGTCGTTCTGCAAAATGTATTCTTCCAACTGCTTTGCCATATTTAAAACTTTCTCGATATTTTTTAGTGAAAAGTTTTTATTCTCAACACAGAATACTACCAGAAGGGTCACCAGCTCTACCAGACTACAAAAATTACCAATTTACTGCCAAATATATTGAAAGTGGCATCCTTACGGTACTTGTGGATCTAGTGAAGGACAGCAAACATGAAAATTTTTATATAGCTGTCTCTGTTGGTTGACTCCGCATTTGTTTATATTTGATTTTTGGTTAGAAAAATTCACTGCAAATCTGATGCAAACAAAACAGCTTTGCAAGCAAACAAATAATAATTATTTGTATTTAATATTTTATTTGCATTGAGTACATCACTAGCAATACATGGAATATGTTTAAAACGTAGTTTTCAAAGCTTTTCATTTATGTTTTCTACTTTTTTGTAAAAATTACAACAAAACCAATATTTTTCCAAACACTTTACAACAACATTTTTTCATTGCTTATGTTTGTTTTTGTATACACTAGTTGTTCTCACACACTCATGTTGCCACGATTTCCTGCACAGCTCATCGCTGGCCCGTCCCCAAACAAATGATATGATATCTGGTTATGTCTGTGATTCTCAACATCGGAAAGATCGTCAGAGCTATCTCCAACTGATTCTTCATTTGTCATTGCCACTAAATCTGCTTCGTTTATTTCGTCGTCCGCAATTAATTCTTGAATATCAGCCATTGTCACCTTGTAAACACATGTTCAAGTGTAGGGTGGCTATGCTATAAAAAGGATAGGTATCAAAATATGGACAAAATGCAAAGAATTTTATTTTTGCGCAAATTAAAATAGTAAATATTTGAAAAAATTTGGTAAAACTCCCGTTGTAAGAAAATTTCTGCATTTTGGGAAACGCGTTGTAGCGAAAACGCGTTATAGGAATCCGCGTTGTAGGAAGTTTACCTGTATTTTAGCCTCAAAAAAAGATTTGTCTAAATCGTAAAAAATTGCTAAAGCTAAATTAATGATGGGCCGAAATTTCGAATTTGTTTCACCTCTCGCAGCTCGGTTACTCATGAGTCCATTTTGTTAAATTTAAATAGCAATCCCATAACACGACGTATGAAAAGTTTGGCATCATTGTTTCTAAACAAAAAAAATTTCCCCAGAAACGGTATTTCATGGCCTGCAGGCAGATATCTCCTAGTCGAGTTTTCGCTCAATACTGATCTAGAATATATGTATATGGGATCGGAAATTAAAATTGTGGAAATTACAATCAGAATCACAAACTCATATAAATCCTCAACACTTTTTAAGAATGGTATAACAAAATAACGGAATCATACAATTATCAAAGTCTGATATTATAGGATTGAAGTCTTCGGACGTCAAAATATGCCAAAGGCATATTGATTACAAAGATCTTTTAACAACAAAAAATTTCGGAAAACAATGGCGTAGGGTCTGTATCTTTACTTTTGAACATTTTGTTAAGCTTTTGTACATCGGAGAGTAAAGGTTTTAAAACTTTATATGTACCAAACTCATCTTATTATACATTTCTTTTAAAATTTTAGCCTGGTGACATGAATCAGAAATGACCGCAATACTAAAATGGATGTGTAATTTCAGCTATTGGTACACATTTTGATCTGTTTATTGGTATTTTGTTTGGCTTGAACTTGATTTTGAAAACCAGCTATATAGATCTGTCACTGAATACTCAGCTTCATGACGCAGAACCCTGGCTGCGTACGAAGTACATACATAACCATATTAAATGGCAAATGAACGGAATAAATATAATTTTTTAATTTTTTTTTTTTTCAAATTAGCGATAACAACCCAGTCATAACGTCCGCGCTTTTTTTTAAATTTTGAATTTGAGCAAAGGAGCAAAAAGAGCTAAATTAATTCCTAAAGAAGAGCTAAAAAAGCAGTAAAGAGCAGGGGTTGCTGGTTCGACAAGCAGCAATAAGTAGTTGAAGTCAAACCATTCCCTAAAATATGAACACATGAGGGGGAAGACCCTAAAAAAATTAAGTACCTAAAAATCTATGTTCAGTTCATATGGTACTGCAAGTCTTTCTTTTATATTCTTTTCACAACAAGTACTACGGGTATACATAAGTTTGTCATGCCATTTGTAACTTCTTTATGGTTTAACTTCTGGCTCCATAAAATAGTACATATATTCTGCATCAGTCTCGTTAGAAGAATTGATTAAGCGAAGCCCGTCTGACCGTCCGTTAGTGAGCTATTGAAACCAAGTTTCTGAGAAAACTATTTAGCTCAGAAAAATATCCCTTATGCTACGCTGCTTGAATATCGCCCAATGTGTTTGCTATAACACACGAAATCGTCTTGGAAATAGCTGAAATATATCAAAAATCTAGTTTTTTTTAGTTACTTTTTGAAAAAATTATTTTTGTTCTAAGTTTGGTAACGTTGCTTAAGTAGGCGAAAAATTCTGAAAAATAAAACTTTTTGATATCGGTTCATATATAACCGCTGTATAGCTAAGCCTGGTTTTCACATACAAGCAACCCAAATTAATTTTTTGTGCAAAAACGTGAATCTAGTGATAATAAGACATTTTTTGCCGACATCGGTCCATATTTTCTAGGAAATATCACATATAAATTTTCTACCAAATAGGAGCTTTTTAAGAAATTTCATAAATTTTTTATGCCAAAAAGTGAATATACGACCTATTTAAAGTGAATATATCACATTGCTTATTTCGCTCACATTATCACATTTAGGTGACACTATTGTTCTAGAACTCAACGGACGCAAGTCCCATGCGGGCCAATTTTTGATGTCAAGGTAGACTGTACCTATTGAAGTTTGAAAACTATGGACTAATCGACCGAAAGACTCATCCAGAAGGATTTCAAAGTTAATATTTAAATTTGGAACGCGAATTTGGAACTTCTTCTGCAAGTTTTAGATACTGTTGTAGCAAATCACTGTTGTTATTTCTATTCTCCTTTCACCGCTATAACCAAGTTTCTACAGCTTGTGCTATATTTACAGCGATACGTGCTTGCGTTATACAAAATTATCATTATCTTGGTAATACTGCCTTGACATAAAATTCTATTTTTCATCATAATTGTTCTGGTGATTCCTCAACTCCAAGGCTATGCAATCGCAGCCCTGGCCAGCAAAACAGCTGAGTCACCACCTTCTGGAAATCTGTAATTGTAGGAAGATGAACTCTCAAATTTGTCCATAATTTTAAATTTTCAATTGAAGTCCATAGGGGAGATGCTTTTAAGCATCCTTTGCTTGCGTACTTCTATTGCCATTATTAATGAGTTTGTGTAGGCAGTTCTTGTTACTGTTAGTTTTTCTAACGAGCGCTCAATACACATTTTTCTCAGTTTCTTTGCGTACTTTAAATTTATTTAGTGTTTCTTGGTTTCTTTAGTTTACTTTATATTAACAAATTAAATTATATTAACGAGTGATTGTTAATGCTTGATTTGGTATTAAAAGAAGTTTTGTACAGATCTTGTTCCCTATAGACCAATACCTAGACTATTAGCAAACTTTGCTACGGCAGTCGGTTTGATGTCACCGAGCTCCTGTGGGCCCAACAATCTTGCGTCCTGGTATGTAGCTCTGCGTCTATACACAGCGGCACATTCGCAAGTGATGTGTTCAGTTGTTTTCTTCTCCTCATTGCAGAGTCTACAGGACTCACTGCTTATCAATTTCAGTTTTTAGAGATGATAATTAAGCTCGACTTCCGCCTCGAAAACTATGGCTGGTTTTCCTATTGCAATCGCCTTCTGAAAGCTAGGTTAAACTATTCCAGCATTTGCACTGACATCCTCCAATTCGGAGCTACCTGCACGTCAGAGTGGGGAAACCGGTTTTACAAATATGTTATAATTTCGCGGTCACTAACGATCGCTGTGAAATCCCTAGAGAATGATAGAATTTTATTCATTTTCTCTGAGAATGCCAGACCCAGCGCATTGCAGAGATTACTCTTCCTGAGTGTAATCTAAGATTCTCCAAAAACTTCTGTTTATTTTGCTTAGCATTTATCGATATACATTCATATGTAATAACTGGCCCAGAGGATTTTGTAAATAAATTAAAAGCAAAAAACAGAGGAAAACATATAAGCTATGAACCATTTTTAAAAATACATTGAAATCGGCATCTTAAAATCTCTTTTTTTAATAGAAATGTTTTAAGTATTTGCCACTAGTCTACACCAACAACAAATTATATTGCATAATTTGTTGTTTTATTTATTTTATTATTATTAAAAAGATTGACTTTTTGGGCTAATAATGGTCATATTATTTTATTATTATTACTAGGTTGGTCCAGGATGGCCCTTTGCACTGCGATCAAGAATGATCTAGTGTGCAACCCTTTTCCCTCACGAGTTTAATACATCAAGAAACAGTACTAGCTCCTTCTGTGGAAGTCCTGTGAGCCTAATGTGTAGGCCTGCAACAGCCTGTATCTTCTGTGGCCAAGTGCCACACATTCAATAATCAAGTGTTCCATTGTCTCCTCTTCTTCTCCGCAAAAGCTGCAGGTTGCCGTGCTGGATACTCCCATTCTGTGTAGATGCTTCCTGCAGGTATAGTGTCCTGTTAGCGCCCCACACAGTGTCCTTAGATTCTTTCTATTTAATTTTAGTGCGAGATCCGCCCTCTTGGCATCAAAGCTAAGAAATTTCTTCAAGTGTTCCATACCCCTAGTGTCGTTCCACAGTTTCCCTGTGATGGATGTTGTCCATTTTCTGATCTCCCCCCTGCAGAGGAGCTTATTAAGGCCAAAGGATGGAGTGGGTCCAATAAAAGCCCCATTGGCTCCCCTTTTTGCGTAGGTATCAGCCAACTCGTTACCCTTGTGCCCCTCATGACCTGGCACCCATATCAGAGTAATCTGATTGTAAGTGGCCAGTTCATTTAGCCTGTCGTGACATTCCAGTATTGTCCTGGATGTGAGCGAATAGCTACTCAGGGCCTTGAGTACCGACTTGCTGTCGGAGAGTATCTTGATTCTGACTCCTTCGTATCCCCTTTCGGACCCCTACAGCTTCCAGTATAGCATATAGTTCCGCCTGTAAAATTGTGGTGTCCCTGCCAAGAGTTACTGCCCTGCGTTCCCTAGGCCCCACTATTCCCGCTCCCACTCCCACAATTTGTTGTTAATGTTCTCAATAAAAATAAAAAAGTACACATGTATGTGATCGTTTTTTTTCAGAGTTTTTAAAGTGATATTATTTTCCTTAGAAATTTTGTTTTTAGACATTCTTTTATCTGAAAATTAGATTTTTGTGGAACTCTTTGAGAATTTTCTACGGCAACACTACGTATATGTGATTTGCTTTGATGATATTAATAGAAAATTGATATTACTAAAACTACTAGACCGACTTGAATAAAATAGATTTTGAAAATTAAAACAGGAATGCGGTCATAAAAGGGGAGAGAAGAAAAGTGCTTACTTATTAATTATACTATACTAGACAGATTAGATGAAACAGTTTTACATGTTGCTCATAACAACTCAATATCTTTTGAAAAACTGCTGTAAAATTTTAAGCCCAGATAAGTATTGTCTGTGAATTAGACTGTACTAAGATAAAAGACAGTGAAAAGCAATATATATATATAGAATAATACTTAAATATAAATTACATATAAATTGCTTCGTATAAATTACACGTAATTACCTGGAAACATAAAAACTCGATGCTTTTAAAACACATACATGTAAATATAAAATAAGAAAACAAAAATCAACTTAAAATATGACCAATATATTTATTACCTTGAAAAAATAAGCCCGAAAAAAATTGCTTTTTAAATCAACAACAACTTAATCAACTACTCAATACATATTAAAAATGAAATGGCGTCCAATATCTATCTCATATTCATATCAGTTTTAAAGAAAAAATTTTATGAATGCAAAAAAGTATTATAGCCGTTCAAAATATATTTTGTTTCAAAAAAGTAATTTGGTTAGAGAAAAAATTAACTTAGTTAACAATATAACGAAGTTAAGTTGCCATTTACGAATTAAATTTTCACAATAATGCCTACAACCTCTACTACTGCATCAGTAACAACAAACACCTCAATCGCATCAATACCAGCAACAATTAAAACAACTAAGAGTCAAGATGCGAGTAACATCTCGAGCTCAAAAATAGTTTATGGTAGCCAGCAACAAAAACAACAACTATCCAATACATACTTAATCGGACCAATGCAAAATATGTCAACTAATACTGGAGAAAATACAGGATTAAATGGAGGAGGAGGAGCAGGTGGAGGGGCCTCATTTACAAGTGCTGCATCTAATGGAAGTGAAGATGTGGGCTCTCAAGGCAACGCCACATTTATAGCTGTTACACATCAACAGTTCATGCAGAATCAGCCACACCAACAGCCGACAACCCATAATACTAGTGGCATCGGCCCACCAGCTACCTTGACTTCAAATCTTTTGGGGTTCGTTGGTGGTATTGGCATCGCTAGTACGACAGCAGCTTCCGGTGGACAACCGGTTTATGTTACTGGCCTTGCAACAATTGTGAATAATAACAACAACACAACAAGCAACAACAACAATAATACCAATGATAATAACAACAATATGGACAACACAAGTGAAGATTCAAACCCCGTTACAATATACAGGTACCCCAACATACAACCACACTTACACACAAACATAAAATGAGCACAACATTTTTTATTTTATTCCATTTAATTTGCTGACCAGAGAGGTCAAACGAAAGTAGCCGACTAACCAATTAGGTTCATTAAAACTCAAACATGTAATCTCTCACCTTTTGATGTATGCTCAAAAAGATAGAAAAACTGAACTAAACAATTACTTTAACTCAAAATTTATTTGTGCTGCTGCTTAAATACTGTATGCAATTTAGCTATGACCTAAGTTCAAGCAATCTGATACCTGATGATCCTTAATGCAGACCTGAAATAGCCATTTATGTTTTCCAGCCAATAAGTCTTTAACTTTATTTTCCTTGTCTTCTTTAAATATGTTGGCACTGCAATTTTATACAATACAAAAAAAGCCCGATGAAGTAATTATCGTTTATTTACAAAACAGGTAAGAATAGGAAAAAAGTAAAAACTGAATTGAGGTTAGGTTAGGTTGAATGGAGGGGTTCTTCTGCCCATGTCTTACGACATACACCTAAGCCAATATAGGCTTGTTGTGCGCTCCGTGGGTTTAACCGGGAACCAGTTTGACTCATAGGTCTATAGGAACTCCGTGTCATTCACAAAGTTCCTTAGTTTCCTCCAGCATACGCCCCGTAATTGGGTTATGTCTGGTAAGGTGTCTCTCCCAAAATGTCGGGATCGTATTTGTGAGAAAGCGGGGCACTGACATAAATAGTGCTCCAATGTTTCGCTTTCCTCCCCACAAGCTCTACATTCATCTCCTCCTGCTATTCCTATGCGGCTAAGATGTGAAAGTATTTGAGAGTGGCCTGTCAGAACTCCCATTAATCTACTTAATTCGGGCTTGCTAAGTCTTAGCAATACCCCCGTTTTTTCCTCATCTGGATCCCCCCATAGGATTTTTGTATTGCTTCCCACAGTTTCATTAATCCAGAGAGTTAAATGAGCTCTATGAGCCCAGTTCTTTAGCTCAGATTTAACTGCATCGAACGGTTTCGCGCATAGCAAGCTTATGTTACTTAACTCTCTTGCTCTTGAAGCAAGTGAGTTTGCCCTTTCATTTCCAGTTATTCCCGCATGCCCTGGCACCCATATGATGCGCTGTTCACCATGAGACGAGTAACTGTTAATAGCATTTTTGCAATCCCAAACTGTTCATGATTTAATCCGCTCAGCTGAGATCGCCCTGATGGCCATTTGGCTATCCGTGAATATATTCACAGATGCTGGCCTTCCCATTTCATTGAGCACCCTAATACACTCCGTAATTGCCCGAATTTCTGCCTGAAAGACTGAATTGAACTTTCCAGGAACAACTCCAAAATACGCTTTTAATTTTTTTTAATTTGGTATCTGATAAACCAAATTAGACATTTCTAAAATTTCATATATATAATAACTAGAGAAGGTCAATTTCGATTGTATTCGATAATCGATTTTCAGTCCTAAAAACGATTATTTTCTGATCGATTATGCATTGCCAACTTTATGATGAAATCGATTTTTGGCGTCGATTAATCGAAACGGTAAGCCACAAAGCGTGATACAATTAATAAGGTAGCCTTTTCACTACAATAACAACAAATTCAATAAAAATAACATGCATTTTGTTTTTGTACAACTTCTGTACGCTGTCAAAAAGCCGCCGCTTCTGCATTTATAGAAGAGAGAAAACAGAGCTTACATTGATTTGGCGTTTCGTTGATGAAAGGCAGCCATTTCATCTCTGCATTCTCTTGACAACCTAAAGTAATTAGTTGCTCCATGCCACAAAGCATAACAAAATTACCTGTTGTAGAAGTTCGACAACAAAAACGTCTATTTCGTTCCACACTGCAACCAAAAGAAATTTTTGTTATTGCTATAGAAAGCTACCACCACTAAAGTTATTGAAGAGAAAACAAAGCAAGTGTTTGGTTGTGAAAATTTGATCAAATAAAACGAGCAATTTACAATACAAAATCAGTGAATATTTACAAAAATGTGCGTTTATTTTATGCAAAATATATTAATTGACTTCAAAAAAAAATCGGTTTTGAGCTACGATTAATCGATTAAATAATCGCAATGAAAAATGGTTGGTCGAAAAATCGAAAATCGACTTTTACTCTCTGATGCCATCTAGTAATAATTCAGGTCCAAAAATAGACCTTACAAATGTTTTCTGTCTTTTTCAGCCATCTAAATGCCGCCGACATTTCGTTGATGCTAATCAACTCGAAAAATTCTTAAAAGAATGTTTGAAACTTAACTACTTATTCTTATGAACAAAATGAGAATCAAAAATGTTCAAACAAGCCTTAACACAGGCTGGCCTGGCGAGTGTTGGGTTCCAGGCTCAAATCAGCAAAGAGACAAAATAATTTATAAATTGTTATTGAATTAAGGAAGTATAGTGGATTATATCATGTACGAATTTAGGATTAAATAGTCTGCAGGAACATCGAATCAAGTGAGCATTCATCACACTCAAAACAAATTCAAGCCTGCGGTACTTAAATCAATCCTAATCAGTGCCAAAAGTATGGTAAGTACTTGATTTAAGTTTTTAAATCAAGTACAGCGTGGTTGTTTTTATGAGCGGGTTATATTCAATCTGAAATCAGGGTTGAATATGAGACTCAAGTCAATTTGAAACTGGAATTGAACATGTCTAAAATTAAGTATTTCGTACTTGAATAATCCGTACTTAAAATAAACGCAACGTAATTGATTCTGACACCGCTTGGAATTGATTTAAGTACAAATGGCTTAAATTGGTTTTTAGTGTATTGTATTTTCAACATGTGATTCAAAATCCTATATAATTCTTGTTTTTTACCCTTTAAACTGAGATGAGTTCGACAAATTTGGTGCTTTGATGATTTCTATGGGAGTGAAGCCTTTGAGTGAAGTATAGTTGAAGAGAAGGTTTGTAAAAGATTGTATTTCTAAGCAGTAAAATTATATGAAAAGCTAGAATCTGAGAAAATATCAGACCAATGTTTGCGAAATCTCTGCCCTATTTCCTTCTTATATATTATCTTGATATCTGTAATATTCAATTTACCCATGCAGTGTAGTTTCGAAGTTGTTTTGTACCCCACGAAGTTACGAACATTATTATTTATATGCACGCTCAGTTCAATGGGGTCTGTGGGTTAGTGACTTTTTGCTATTTAAATGTATCTTTTGTAGTTTAACAAATATATTTGACTAATACTACTACTTAACACAATTTGGAAGTAGGACAGGCAAAAAAACCCTGTTAGTGAAAATAATTCTCAGACCCAACTTACGTTGGTTTTTCTTTTACCTGTGACTGAACAAAAATCTTTTCCTTTTACGATCTAATGAAAAAGAAAGCATTTTTCCAACATTAAACTGCATCATGCTCATATGCTTCACGGTATAGAAAAGTACATATGTATATAGATGCCTGAGAAATGTGGCCGTTGGTGGCTATGCGTATGTTTTAAAGGACATGTAAAATTTACTTTGGTGAGTGATGGTATTATTCTTATAATTTGCGTTGCTTAAATGTCAAGTATGCAATAGTTGCTAAAATTTTACTTAATACAATATACAACAATACACCAACAATTTATTTACAGCCATAGACGTTCTGCGAGGATTGATTCATTGAAAATATGTATTAAACAAAATTAAGTTGTATCTACGTTTTGTTCATTTTAAGCAACTTAAACTGATTGCGCAAAAATAAAATTCAACTTTTAGACAAATTTCATCTTCAAATCTTGACTAGGATGATTTTTTGAATATTTTGCTGCCAATGTATTACCAATGTTCTTAGTCAAATAGGTCTAGGAGTTGTTCGTTTTAGGTGAATTAGAAAAAGTGTGAGCAGAAAAATCAATTGGGCTGTCGGATGTAAGTAACTTTAAACATTTTTCAGCATTATTTGCTAAACAGAATGCAATTTGTTCAAATGGGTAATAATAGAAGTAATAAATTACCTATCAAATGTGGTGTTCCACAAGGCAGTATTTTGGGAACTCTCTTGTTCAAAATATATATTAACGATATTAAAAATATTATCTTCAATGGAATGTATGCTGATGATCTATGCTTATTTTATCAATATAATCACAGCCAAGTTTTACAAAATGAAATTGAATATGACTCCATAATAATTTCCGAGTTTTCAAGGCTTAACAAATTACTTCTCAAATCGGACAAAACCAAATTTTTCATATTTAAGCCGCTTTGTTCGAGAGGGGAAAATAAAATGGTAGTTCATATTGAAGGCTGTCTAAAAATTGAATCAGACGAAGTTAAATAATTAGGAATACACATTAGTAAAAATCAATATCAAATTTGATATCCCCCTACCAGCATGGATTTCAAAAAAGATGCTCCACAACAACCAACCTTCTTCATTTTACAACTGTTATTTGTCGTGGATTTCTCCAAAATGAGCAGACCGATGTGATATATACAGACTTCAGTAAGGCCTTCGATAAAGTCAACCATCGGCTCTTGATGATTAAGCTGCATTTACTTGGATTCACTGATCTTAGTATAAAGTGGATTTGTTCATACCTACGGGATAGAAAACAGCTTGTTCATTTCAATAGCTCACTTTCGAAATGCATAAAGGTTCTGTCTGGTGTACCACAGGGAAGTCATCTAGGACCTCTTCTGTTTTCGTTATTCATCAATGATCTACCTAACGTTATACATTCAAATGTCTTAATGTACGCTGACGACATAAAAATTTTTCGTAGTTACCGCCAAATTTCCGAACAAAAACTTCTTCAAGATGATTTAAATTCTTTTTTTAATTGGTGTAAAGTAAACCTAATGAATCTTAATCTAAATAAATGCAAACACATGCGTTTCGTTAGAATCAATCCTTTAAGTGCACGCTACTTTTTGGAAAATCATCAGTTGGAGACTGTTGACAGTTTCTTAGACCTGGGAATTCTGCTTGACTCAAAACTTAATTTTATCTCTCACGTCACAATGATGGTAAATAAGGCGAGAGGTATTCTTGGATTTGTAAAGCGCTGGGCTAAAGAATTTAATGATCCGTATGTTACGAAAAATCTCTATACATCGCTAGTAAGGCCTGTGTTTGAGTATGGTTCCATTATATGGGATCCATTATATAAAAAGCACTCTGATGCTATCGAACCAGTGCAAAAACAGTTTCTGATTTTCTACCTCCGCTCGCTAAACTTTGAGCCAACAAATCTACCACCATACTCTGCCAGACTTTCCCTCATCAGGCTACCGACGTTAAAAAGCCGTAGATCTGTGTTGAACATATCGTTTATTTGCAACATAATAAATGGCCACTCTGGCTCTGGTTTTTAATCAACGATATAACTTTCAATGTGCCTCAACGCTCTTCACGATATTTAGTCGCGTTATCTATTGAATTCTGTAGAGCTAACTATGCTAATGCGGAGCCGCTGAGAAGGATGTGTAATGAATTCAACAAATTTTTTAAGTTTATTGATTACTCCTCTAACACAAACGTCATTAAGAACAATTTACTGATTTATTTAAATTCTTAATTGTTATTCTTTTATTTCTTTGTTGGTTTTATACTCAGTTTTATTGTTAATATATATTTTTTTTTTCTCTTTAAAATGTCTGTAAGGATGTACATACATATATTCCATTGACATATAATAAATAAATAAAAGAAAATCAAGCATTGAATTCACTTCAATCTGCTCAGAATAAAGCCTTAAACCTAGTGTTTAATGCGCCAATACGCTTTTCAGCCGAAGAACTTTATAAAACCTATGCTAAAAACATTTTGATTGTTCGAGGTCTTTACAAACAGAAAGTTTTAATATATATTTTCAAAACAATTAAAGGAAACACTCATCAGTCTATTGAATTTCCCCAAAATATCTGTGGCCACAAGGAATAACAACTAAACTCTATTTTGAGAAGTTTTCAGCAGAGCCTTTTTAAGTTTGAAATTGGTGCCTGAAATCAGGGAATTAAGATCAAGCTAATATTTGTAAGCTCGATGTTAGCAATCGTATTATATTTTAATTTGCAATTCAATTCATAATGAAAAAGTAGCTAACTTAAGAGAAATAAGCAAAACAAATTGTTAAGCTTCTTCCTGTTACGGAAAAGCGACTAAATTTAACTTAGCGTGAACGATTTTTTCAATTCAAATTGTAAATAATAACTTAAGTGGAGTTAGGTCTTGAACATATTATTCTTCACATTTGGAATAACGACCAAATTCGACCTTGTCTTTTACTGGAAACTCGAAAAAAAGCTCAATAATAACTAAACTCGAGTTTGGTTGTTATTCCTAATTTGAAGAATTGTCAATTTAACCTACGGAATAATGACTAAACTCGAGTTAAGCAGACATTTTACGTCTGAATAACGCACGGCACTGTGTGGAATAAAATCCTAATTCTACTTAAGAAACTTTTTTTTAAAAAAATATTGAAGCAAATTGCAATAGGCTGTTATTCCGAAATCATACGAGCAAAATTTCGACTTTAGCTGTTTAGTTTTTTAGGCATAAAGTACTAATTTTTTGAGCTACGATGATAAAATTTTGTGTGGAAGTGCATTTGGATACAGTGAATAAAACAGTAGTAATAACTCTACTTTGTCCTAACTCGACTTTAGCTGTTATTCCTTGTGGCCACAGATATATCAATTACTCACAGAAATACCAGACAGTCAGAAAACCTTATGTCTTCAAGATGCCGATTGGAGTTAACAAAGCAGCGCATTACGTTTTCAGGACCGTATGAATTTAATCAAATTCCAAATTTATTAAAAAATATTCCAGTTCTCTCAACATTTAAAATTAGTGTGAATACTTATTTAAAGCAAAATGTTGAAGCACTTCTTATGTAGGAGTAGCAAAAGATTAAATACATGCATATATTCTGTAGCTATTTTATTTGTAAATTTTTATTTCTGAATAATTTTAATTTTAATGAAAACACTTTGAACCCTGAATTATTAATTTGTGAATAATGTTAGTTTAATATAAATAGAATGAACTATGTTACCTCTCTTTATCCCTAATAAGGGCGCTGAGGTGACTTACAATTTGATATATTACTATTTTGTTAAATAAATGAATAAATAAAAAAATAAGCATAGTAAACTTTTCTAGTTGTAAAACCTAATACCTTGTTCATACATGTATTTCTAATTGAGATGGTATTCAGTTTATTGACATAATATTTTTTGCGTTCATACATACAAATATTGCGCTAACTCAATTAGTATTTGACAGCTGAAAAAAAGTTGTTGTTTCTGTTTTGGTAGTGAGAAAAAAAAGTGAAAAATATTTTCCAATAAGAAAAATGGAAGAAAAACTGCCTTTTATTAAAAAGATTTTAGTGTTGTACAATAAAAATATGGAACTTGTACAAGTAGTGCGTTCATGTTATGACTCCAAAGCGGCAATAATAAAAAGAAAGAGAAATAAAAATTTGGAAATGCTGCAATGTTTTTATTTTTATTGTATTTATTTTTATTTTTTATTATTTTGTTTTGTTTGCTTTTGTTTACATTTATCACGTCATTCATTTCGCATTGTATACTTTTGCTTATTAAACACATCTTTTACAGTGTTGTGTTCCATCTTTTTCTCAATATTCAAAGCAATATAGAGTTTATTGCGCAATAACTTTATTGACTTTATTGTATGGAATATTGAGCTCAATAATGGACTTTATTGCGATTATCTCAATAAAGGCGCATGTATGAACATGGTATAAGGTGGATTGAATCGGCTCAGCCGGTATCCGTTTTAGGTGAACTAAAAAACGTGATCTTGTTTGTTGAGTTTTTAAAATAGTTCAAGAATAGCAGGGATATATTAAAAACCCTTTTTTTTAGGGGTAAAGTTAACACCTTTTGAAACAGTTCTTTCTTTGTTTCTGAGAAGTCTACGTGACTCAGCAAAATTGTTGATATCAATCGTATTTCCTGTCGTATGGTTGTTGTTGAAATTTAGTGAGACCAGCTTGAGAATACCTAGATGTATAAACAAAACCCGGCTTTTGTTGCTGACTTCCTGTCAAAATCTTGGAAACATTTTTTTTGCGCCAAAATTTGTAGTATTGCTTTTTATGGCAAAAAAAAAAAATAATCAAATATCGGTCCACATACATATAGCCGATATATAACGAGAAACGGCAAAAACCCCGATATATAGCGAGAACCGGTTCCTTAAAAAAGTTCATATCCTATTGAGATAAATCAAATTATGACACCATAAAGTAAATCTTTTTGAAAAACATTTATTTAGAGTGAAATCACTTTCAGTGAACTTCGAACAGTGCAGAAATGCCGTGTTCTAGATCCGTTGGGAAATACAAAACAAATAACTATTTATAAATAAAGAACAAAAAACAAAGAGAAATGCAATTATAATAACAATAATGCTTATTAAAATTGTTTTTTATTGATTTTTAAAACACAAACTTAAAATATTTAATTAATATACATAAGCAAAGTAATATATATAAGCAAAATAAAAAATGTAGAATGAGTGCTGACCTCCGTCGCCCAGTGAAAATCATTTTTCATCGGCCAAAATTCTGTAACTTTTGAACCGATCAAAATATTTAAGTATTTTTTTTTAGTGGATAGATATTTAGTTCGGCTTGACTCAGTTTTAGTTACATTAAAATTGATTGAGTACTTTTTAAGGACTTCTAGGCCAAAGTTGAACGTTTGCTATTTTTAAAGTTTTGGAGTGACACATGGGTTTTTTTTATTGACATATTAAAAAATTTAATAATTGGAACTTAATAATTATTACAACTATTTTTTGTAATAATTGAATTTTTTCCATGTTCACTTAAAAAAATGTTTACACTCAAAAAACGTAAAATTAACTGGAGATGCTGCTGCTATCACAGACAAATTTATTATTTTTTACTGTCCAATTTGATAATTAAAAAAATAACCTTTTCAAAATAAAAACTAGCATTTGTAACAATGGCAGTGTAAATTTATTATTATTTTTTACTAATACTATGTTTTTTGTACTTATAATTATTATTCATTTGACACAAATATTGATTGCAAACATTCTATATTTCTGTATTCTATATCTGTTCTTTAGTACTTTTTAAGCTTCTTCATCTAAATGATGATGTTCCACTTTCCATTGATTTCGAATATTGGTGATTAACGGATCTGACGTTGCCAATAATACATATATTAAATAGATCTTCATTTGTGGAATTTCGTGAAATTTTTCTATAAAATCTATAATCATTGTTCTTTTTTTGCTGAGCCTGCTCTGTAACATCTCCGAGTGGCACCAAATGATATTTAATAATATCATCTCCATGATAAAGGATTTTGTGAACTGTTGCAGACATATTTCTACGTGGGTAGTTGGTTGTACATATATATTTTTGCAGTTTCCTTACCATAATCACCAAATTTTCTTGAGTCACATTCTTCATTGCAAGTACTTCTAGGATTATTTGAAATCCGAAAATTAGGTTTAAGTCCATTTCTCTTATTTAAGGTGCTGTTTCTGGATCTGAAAAGAATCTTCTTGCGGTAGTGCCATCATTTGTATTGCCTAACCCTTGTTTTGGCTGATCTATAATCAATCCAAATTTGCGATATTCATCTTGAACATGTATCTTTTTTCAGCTTCTTAACTCTTTGTTGGTTTCATTGTTTTTTATGGATACTGACGACCTGAAGTCCAAATTATAATTGATTTTTGTATATGCTCCATAAGTAGTGGTAATAATCCAAATTCATATGCATCGCTATTATGCACTGAAATTCAAAATATTATGATTGAGCATATTCAAATAACTTCCGTCTTTATAGAAGGCATATATGGATCACTTATCATAACTGCTGTTTATGGCCCTTATAAGTTTAATAAACCGAAAATCCATTGAACTGCTTAAATCTCTTGTAATTTGGAGAAATAAATATGGGCGGAAGGAAAAAATTTGCTAGAGGCAATAAATAAATGACTGAGGAGAGCCGAATTATTGGCCCACAAACATAAACAAATAATTTTACCTTTTTCCTTACTAAGAATATACGACATGATTATCTAATCATGTATAATCATGATTTGAACTATCTTCAGAACATTCTCCAGTTGTTGTTGAATAAATCACTTTTTAATTACACTAAATTTATATACAACAGGAAAGCAATTCCGTTCAATTGTTTTATAAAAACACTAGAGATAAAACAAATATATCGTTAAGAACTGAAGTCTACTTATATATTTCTATAGCGTCCTTCAATGATATGCCCATAAACTCTGCTAATGATCCTTCCCGATCCAGAAAATACATAGGATATAAATAGAGTATTCCTTGTCATATACAGGAAAAACAAAAGCCCAAACGAAAAACCACTAGTTTGCGCCAGGATAAAACTTTTCTTAATAGACTCAATTCTTAATGAGCCAGTTCTTAATTTTGCCAATGAAGAATAAAGAAGAAAAGCTCTAAAGGTACCTCAACAGCCTTGGCTAGTCAGGTACAACAAATTATTTGCTCCGGAAAGCCACAAAAAATAAAATAATAATAACAAGTATATAATGGAATTGTACACCATCAACCGATTCAAAAACCAGGTCTCAAGCGACCCCGCACTAATAAAGGAAAAGCAAATGTTCTCGCAAATCCTTTCTCGAAAACCTTCACAAACCCACTTGATGAAATAGATCAAAATTTTCAAAGTGAGCCAAACTTTATTTCCGAAACACATTTTCATGAAGAAGATACACAAAGGAGTATCGAAATATCGAATAATTTATCAATAAATAGAAAATATATTTATTGAACAACAACAGTGACTTTGAGCTCATTTATTAAACCAAATAAAGTTAAATAAAAAAGGTCGAAGAACGAGTATCTAGAACTTTATTTCCAACTGTCAAATCAAACAAAAATTAAATTTATAAAATGAAAAGAATCATAACGACACACGTGAAAGATAACAGATTTCGTGGTAATGATGAGATCACATGTGAACTCTTAAAATAATTGCCTAGCAAGGCCCTTGTCTACTAAAGAAATATGTATATTTACTGCAGTTATCCGTATTGAGTAGTCTCCAAAAGTTTGGAAAATTATCGCTATTCCCATACTAAACAAAGATGCATCAAAACCAACACCTTTCAGGACAATTAGCCTCCTTTGTGAACGCATCGCGCCATTTCTTATCGAAAGGCAACTCATCCCTGAACACCAATTTGAATTTTGACGAAAGCACTCTAATATACTAAAATAGTATCTGATACTAAAATAGTATCAAAAAAGCCTTAAGCCTATGCACAATTTATAACACCTTTTCAAAACGCGCTGCGAACTATTGTCTACGCTGAATGGCACATTGTAGATGTGGACATGTACCGAGACCTAAATGTCAAAACCGAAAAAGAAATTAGCCGCAAGAAGCTTAAACCTACAACTTTATTTACGAAATTTCAGCGAAACCGTAACACTCAAAAGACTTAACGGATATGCACCATCAGAACTAGTTACCGGTTTTTAGAAGGGTCAAGTTGCTGTGTAAAAATAGGATTCATATATGTTTATCTTATTCGTATTAGTATGCGATATAAGATATCTTAAGTATTGATTTAAGATAATTTACATCCCAACTGAGTACATAGCGATACATAGCCTTATTAAGACTCTAACCGATGAAGGATTCGGAACAGTCTGCTATGCAGATGACGTCATGATACTTTTGAAGGAAAGGGATCTAAATCAATTGAGTTGGAAAGAAAACTTATACAGCGGGCCGCATTTCCTTAGAGACAAAACATATTTCCCATAGGGTTAAATTTCGTAAAGTCATCATGGATCAGAAATTATAATGAAAATGCCACATGGATGAAAGCTTCCATAAGTCTCATATATGCTGGTCAATCTGTAAGAGAGTCATAGGAACAAGATGGGGGCTGATGTGATGACACCTGCCCCTGTAGGAGCGTTAGCAGGCCGATTACGACCTTTGCTTCTACAGTAAGGTGAACGTCGATAAGATGGAAAAACTATGTTGGGGCCTTCAAAACGACCCCAACAAAGGCGATGGAACCAATATTATCCGTCAAGGCAATCGTATAAATATGAAGCGGCTCTCACAGCGAAATAATTAAAGTTGATAGATAAGTGGATCAGGGATACGAAGCGTATGATCAACAAATTTTTTCAGTCATGTTCGAGTATAGTATACCGGGAAATGTGACTTCAGATCGTTTACCTAGAGGCTAACTACGAAACACTGACTTCCGACTTCCACCCCTAGTTGACCGACCATTTGAACCACATCTCTATGGGGCTTCATTGTTACACAGATAGATCATGGAAAAACAGGACTAGGCATTCATACGTAAAATACTGCGGAGCCGTTATTTCATTTGATGGACAGTTCAGTTTTGCAGGCCAAAGTTCGAGCAATTACGGAGTGTGTCAGTGAGCTGAATGAAATAAGAAGGCCTGTAAATATATTCACGTATAGTCAAATATGGAAATTAGAGCATCCTCAGCTGAGTATACTAAATCAAAAACAACAGGTTGAGATTGCAACAACGCTATTTGCAGTTATTCGACTCACGGAGAACTACGCATCATAAATGTGTCAGGGCATTTGGCGATTTTGCCAAAAAAAAATCATCTTTTCAGATGAAGCTTATTTTGCTCTTGGCGGGAATGTAAACAAGCAAAATGATCGCATTTGGGGCACAGAAATCCCGGACGCATACATTGAAAAGCCGACGCACCCAGAACTAATCACTGGCTATCGTTATCAGGCCATGTTGAACAAATTTTTGTTCACAAAAATTGAAGACCAGCATATTGGCAACATTTGGTTTTAACAGGACGGCGCTACGTGCCACACAGCCGAAGCTACACTCAATATCTTGCGGCCTGCAGCAGATATGATGTCGTTTGGCCACCTCGGAGCTGACACCGTTGGACTTTTATTTGTGGGGTGCCGTCAAAGATAAGTGTTACGCCGACAAGCCACAGCCAATTGACGTTTTAAGGTACAATATTCGTGAAGCCATTGGTGAAATACAGCTGCATACAATCGATGCAGGTGCTTGAAAATTGGACCGATTGGACGATCGGTTGAATGAAATTATTTTCCATTATTAACCAAAAGGATTGTACTTTCAAATAAAGAAGAAATTTTGGAAAATATTCAGTAGTTTTTTTTATATCATTTTCAAAAAAAAAAAAGTTATTTGGCGGACCCTTTATTAGGAAGGTTTAATCTTGAGACTTGTCAATGGTTAGTGCGAAGGAAATTTAAGTCGTTTGAATTGGATCAGTAGATTGATAACCTCAGTATATGATATAGTAGTCCATCTGCTGGATAAGTGATAATGGATGCTACAATTATATTGTCCTTCAGCTATTCAATAATTAGTCCTGCAGGTTGTAAGTTCCAATTTTTTTTCATGTGAAGACAGTCCAGAAGGATTAAGTGAATTTAATAACCCCTGTCGGTAATCGATTTTATTTGGTTGGGTCTTTTTGAAAAATCAAATTTCTTATTTCTTTTACACTATCAATTCTAGGTGACATCATTGCTCTAGAACACAACCACTGATAATCATTTTCATAAAAAAAACTTTTATATCAGGGTACTGAATCTATTCATGTTTCTAAATTTCTAAGTTGCGTGAAGCTGAGCTGACATATTCGCCCGAAGCTTAAAATATTCAATGCAAGTAAATAGGAGATATGATTTCAAGCATGTTTCGATATCTGCGATATTAGCGACGGAAAAAGACTGTCGGAAATTATCAGAAAAGTTATGCTGCCGTGGGCGTAGAAGTAGGTGTGGACTTAGAATGGATTATATAGAACATTTGAAAGAAAAATTTGACAAATCAGCGCTGTTGTTCTCCGTTGTAGATAAAATAAGAAAAATGGGCGTAGAAGCAGGTGTGGCCATATTTTTTAACCGTACAAACTTAAGATGGATTATTGCGAACAATCGAGACCAATAGTGAACAATTTGGTCGTGGAAGTGGACGTAAAAGTCGGCGTGGTAAATTTTTATATTCTTAAAAATATATGACGAATATTTAAAAGATAAGGGAAAAAAATTCCTTCTTGAGTAATTTAAAGTTTGTAGGCAAAATTCTGCGTGGTGAAATTAAACATAACTTATGTTCACCGCAGACAGCGTATCTTTACAACGGAGAAACAATTTTAGAAATCTGTCGATTAGTTTCGGAGCCTATTTGTTGCAAACAAACCAGTGATCAAATTTTACCTCTTTGGAATATTATCATAGATAAACAAGACGCAATGTTTTAAATCATTGTGCCACCCACACTTGTAGCCGAATTTTTTTGTCTTGTATACTACTCAAACGTTAACCGAATTGCTGTAGGCTTGGTTTGATCGTATCGAAGTTGTAGTACATGGTACTGATTTTTACATGCATATATGATTTTTTCTGTATTTAATATTTACTTATTTTATGTATGTGTTCGTGAGATCGAACTTTATGAAGTTGGCGAATATTCAGCAAGTCATGTACGAATATCCGCTAAATCACTAGTTCCTACATATGAGTCCATACTTAACAAATTTTTATTTCGTTTTTCTTTCAGGTGTCGGGCTCCAATAGCATCACTCGATTGCATGGAGGAGTTTAGTGGTACGGGAGGTCGTCTTAATTTCGGTATCAAATTATTAAAATCACAATTAACAATTTAATTTACATATATATGTATGCTATTATTTCTGTCTTTACATACATATGTTATACGTATAACTGTGCTTTTTAGTATATTGAATATAAATTTACATAAATATATTCAACGCTTGCGAAAGAGAACAACTATTTTGTTGCATGGTATTTTGCAACTATCTAATCTTTTCTAATTCTAGGTCGCTGATCTCAAATCTGAGCTCTGTTCTTTTCTATCACCTCTATGACATAGCGTTATGTTTAAATCTAGAGTACCTGCATGATATACATACATACATACCTATTGTCCATTTGTCTTTAAACTATGTATCTGAATATGTTTAAGAATTTTCGAAATATCTTATAAATTATTCTTTAAAAGTTTTGAAATATGTTTAAAAACTCATAAAAAATACAAAAACAACAAATACAGTTATTTCCGCTTAATTGAGTTTCTAAAAATGCACGACTTTTGACGCAATTAAACGGGAACTCAATTAAGCAATACTCGGTTAATTGAAGCGCTGATGCAATTAAACAAAAATTGCCTAATTGAGCAGTATGTGCACTAAAGCGAAACACCCATGCGTAAATGGAAAATAAAACTCATTTCTTTAGATACATATTCAGTTGAAAAATTGTTTAGGTTTATAACAAAAATAAAAATCAGATACGTTCATCGCACATTGTTTATAAAGGAGCAGCACTATGTCCTCTTTGACGCAAAATAATTTTTTTACGTTTGTGGAGCAAAAAAAAAAAAAAAATTAGTAGACGGAATCAATTAAGCGAAACATTTGCTCTTGTTTTTCGCAATGCGGTCTTAATTTGCGAAACAATTAAGCGGGTATTTTAACACTGAATGATTTCGTTCCATGAATTTTAGTGCAATAAAGCGGGAAACTCAATTAAGCGGGGCTCAATTAAGCGGAAATAACTGTATCCAATTTTTTCTCCACTGTTGCCAAGTCTATGTTACGCGGGCCGCGGGTTGTGAGACCGGCTCACTTGGGTCCTAGAAAGGTCCCGTTGTGTTAGTCGCCAAGTCTAACAAGTTTTAAATAAAATTATGAATTTTTCGGTTGGTACACAAATTTTTATGTAATTCGAAATTTAGTGAAGAAACTCACTTGAAAAGAATTATATTTTCTATAGTCCTTCGAAGTTTTGCACGACTCAACACCACGTGCCCGTATTAGAAACATGGAACGAAAATCATCCAAATAAGCAAAAAATTTGTAAGACCAGTTTAATAAAATATGCAAATATATTTTACCCCTGACTAAACCTGGAATATATTATTACGAATTTAGTTGTTAACAGTCCAATTGTAATTGTTCTAGGACGCACTGAATCTTTGTTATTTTACATGTGCTTATATTGTCTTGTTATTATGTATTTGTAAATGAACACAGAAGGTACTCTGCCAGCAAATTGGTAGTCGACTACAAATAAAATCGACTTATAGTTCAGCCCTGTCGGACATTGAGAGCCGACTACTAAAATAATTAGCTTTACGTTAACTTTTATGGACTTCAAATTAGCTACAATACAATCGATTTGTAATTCACTTTTTGTGTACTGGCTAAGCTAGCTGAAACGTAGTGCAGAGTTAACCCAAAATTCAAATAATAACATACACACATACACGGTAATTAACTCTTTAATTAAATTGCCTATTGTCCCATTCGTTTTAAATGTTGCGATGGCCGAGTGAGTATGTTGGCTGCTCACCAGTTTTGAGGCTTAGTGGTTCGATTCCCACCAGAGGCTAAAAAAAAAGAAAGTGGCATGAAATTTAATTTAATAAAATAAAATATTACCACCGAAAAATGTAAAATCAGCCTTGATTTGAACATTTTTTTTGTGGGTACTAACTTTGAAGTAGCTAACTTTAAGTTAGTTGAAAAGTAATGCACAATCGGACAATTGACTACCTCCTAGGACATCGTAATGTTAAAATAGTCAGTCATCTCCATTAAAAATAATCTAAGTGTCAACCACCACCAGCTGTCAAAAAATGTTAGCTTATAATTCATTACTAGTTAACTGAGTTGCCGGCAGGGTGATCACGCCACCTCCCAATAAATTACAACTATTAAAAAAAAACTCTAACATTACACGTACAAGCCAAAAGAACAAAAGGGTTTTCAGGTGTTTTTTGCTTAAGCTTATTATATATATATATATATATATATATATATATATATATATATATATATATATATATATATATATATATATATATATATATATATATATATATATATATATATATATATATTCTACTGATAAAGAAGAAATAAAAAACGAGCTAAGTGAGCGAAGTAATACATATTCAAAATATTCCTAGAGCTTTATTACTTTAGGTCTAAAAAAATAGACCTTAATGCTTTCTGTCTTTTTTCAGCCGTCTATATGCCGGCGACATTTCGTTGGCGGCAGATTTGAAAAATCTAAAAAGTATATTTGAATCCCAACTACTTATGCCAAAATTCTCATGAGCAAAATGGGAATCAGAAATGCTCAAGCAAACTTTTTATACAGAAAGCATTTTACGTCTTGCAACACCTTTACTTTTTATAGCACTTCCATACAACAAGTGACCTGGAAAAAGACAGAAAGCATTAAGGTTTATTTTTTTAGACCTAAAGTAATAAATTTCAATTGGCTCTTATATCGAATAAATAATTAAGTTCATTGTTGAATATTCAAAAACTTTTACTTTTTGATACTTTCAAGAATACAAGTTGTTCGTAATCAAAGGTAAATAAATTTCTTGTAGTTACCCCTGTAGCCTCTAATTGCTACAGGAAATAACTACAAGTGATTGTATTGGTCGAGGCACGAACGCCGCAGTGACGACCAGTTTGGAATGGCAAAGAGTGCCGCAGTTATACCAAGCTCTAGAGAAAAATAAATTTAGCAAACCGTTTGTTTCAGTAAATTATCTTTCTCCCCTTTATTTGCATTTTGTTTGCGTATATACTTAAATTATTCCTAATACCGATCCAGCGGTTCCCACCATTTTTCTGCTGCCTACTGAGGCATATCTGTGGGCAGCTGCACTGCTTCAGTTCCACAATATTTGCTGACGTCTATTTTTTTTACTATTGCAGTTTTCATATTTTAGGTTCCCATCAGATTTTCACTATTATTTGGTTTTTTATTTCAACTTGTTGTGACACCTTCCATAATTTTAATTCCCACCAGAATTTGTTTTTTAAGTTTTCTCTATTGCTTTCGTCTCAACTTGCAATATATTTTTTAAAACGTGAAGTGCAACTGGAGACGATTTAATTTGCTGGTCTCTAGCGCTTTGAAGTAGTGCATTCATTTTTGTGTAAATGAATGCATTCTTCTTTTGACTTTTGTATACCTTAACAAATTTTACATTTGCTTACATTTCTGTTCGTTCCGTTATAAAATTTGAGCGTAAACAAAGCTGAAAAAAATATCTACATTGCGGAATCAATAATATGGCAATACAGCGACTGTAGAGATAATACCGTAGCAACGGAATGAATAATTGCAAATTCTTTTTTCGCAAAAAAAAAAAATGCTTTCCGCAGTCGCGGAACGGAACCAATAATCGGACCCATTATGTTTTGAAGTGCTTCACAACAATTTAAAAATTAGTTTAACATTTTTTTTACATAATCATAACATATGTATTCTAAAAATAAATATTAAAGGCCATATTCATAATAATTATTGTAAGTTTATTAAGCTCTTATTTGGCGTATTTCTACGGAATATTTGTCAAATCAACGTGTAATAAACCTTAATAGGTTTTATTAATATGGGTGTAAGCCTATTTCATTAAAAACACAACTCATCTTCGAACTCAAAAATGACATCAAATAACAAATAAAATAACGTTTGATATTGAAAAAAAAAAATTGTGCTGCAACATACCTCGATGTTGCCAAGGAGTTTGATAGTGTGTACACAAAGGGTTTCTCTACAAACTAAAGGTGGGATCATACGATTGCCGCAATGCACCAATTTTTGTTACATTTTGTATGCCAATCGTGTGATAGCACAATTTATTGGCTCATGCGGCAACTAAAACGAATGTTGTTCCTATTTGTCCCAATCAAATACAACCCTGATGCGACAACCGTGTGAACACTTGACATACAACTAATCCTCAATAAAAATTCTAAAAATTCACCAATATTTATTGTGTTCTCATGCGGCAACCAAAGAAGACAATGCCCGCCAATAATCTACATACATATGTATGTATACATGTATTTAGTTTCAAAATTGTTTAAACGCGTCTTCCAAACATGATTTCTGCTTTTCAATCAGTAAAATTCAATTGTTGTTACTATTCATTTTTTGCTTTTTCAGCCCGCACAACATTTTAATAATAGCCGAAGCAATTTTCTCTCTTTTTAATGAACAGACCATATTTTTAACGTTTAATTAATTTTTTTTTTTTTAAACAAAGTTTGTCATCAATTACAACAGCTGTTTCTCAGAGTTGCCGTATAATATAACAATCGTGTGACTATAATGCGGCAATTATTGGTACTAAATTGTTTTGCGGCAATTTGCGACAATAAAATTTCAGTAAAATGTCACAATCATGTGATTGCAGAGAATTTGATTGGGACAAATTTTTTATTATGCTCCAATTCAGCCCAATAAAAATTGCGTAAAATTGAGGTGTGATCCCACCTTAAGAAATAAACTGCCAAAAGATACCTTTGGAGTACGACAAAGCTATTTACATAACTAATTTTTTTGCTCAAAGATAAAAATGAGTGTGCCAAGAAACATTCTCTATGAAAGCTGGTATACCTCAGGGCAGATCGAATGTTTACATCGCTTATTCCAACTTCTACATCAAATAACAATATGGTAGCTACATATGTATGTATATTTGCTGATGACTGTATTTTGCTATCATCTCAATAGAACACTAAATAAGCTGTGCATAATTTGCAACAACTGCTCAATAATACGTTGGAGTGATTTTGTAGTTGGGGAAGTAAACTGTGATAAAACAATTTAAGGAATCTACACCAATACACAAACATACAAAATATTAAATCGATTCAAACAAATAGCTCACCAAATCTTTTCTTGGAATGATGATTGACTCTAAACTTACACGCAGAAGAAAAAAGAATTAAACAGCAGGTTCAGAAAACTATTTTGGCTGCTAGATATAGACTCCAAGTTTTCAACTCGAAACAAACTGCTCATGCACAACACAATTATAGCCCCAATTTGAAAAAGAATTGTCCAACGAATCTAAAGTGCCCAGGACATGTGCAATAAGATCGTCACTCATCTGATTTCGTATGTGCGGTCATGCTTATTCGGCTACACGTACATGCGATCGGCTCTGCTTGAGGCAAAAATCAAAAGTTTTTGATAATTTTGTTGTTGTTAGACTTTTTTTTTTCGTATGTCTCTACTATTAAGTGACAGAAAAAACCTCATTTTGTTTAAAATTGCGTGGTGAATAGATATATAAAAGAAAAACTAGAAGCAAAACCCGTAATTTTTCTCTCTTTGTGTTTATTTATGCATACATATACATATGTAGATATATGGGCATACATATGTAGTTTGTTTATAACCTGCAAGAAATATGACAACAGTAATTTATGATTGAGTCAGTTGTACTACTGACAAAGGCTGGAAATACTGTTTACTCTAAATATTTCAAATGTGGGTGCTATTGAATATTGACGTTGTAATAACAAAAATGTAGTTTCATTGTTTCATGGACTATTCATTACAATATTCTTGCTGCCGTGTAGATGCCCCTCTTCAGTTTATTGCAGGCGAACTTGATTTTTAAAAGTATACATAAACATGAAAAAAATGCATTCCAGGATGCAAAAATAATCAAGAACTATCTTCTCCCTGGCTTTGACTGGAGCCAAATCAAAAAATTTTAAGTTTTTATTCGTATTTGAATGAGATGATGAGAAGAGGTCGTTTGCTACGCAATTGTCGAAGTGATGGAAAAGTGCGCGAATGAAAGAAAAGATAATTTTACGGTTTATTGAAAACTATCTTTGTGTGAAACAACACAGCATAAAGCAAAAACAACTTATCATCCGACGGCATAAACGAACTTTAGAAAAAAAAAAAAAAATTATGATGTCTTGGGTCTTCTATTGAATAGCTGCAGCAAATCATTAGAATAAAGGACACGCGCACAATCAAACGTGAGTGACGACTACTTTACACATGTCCTGGGCACTTAACATCCGTAACAGCAGCCTTAAATATACAACTCGTTTAACACAACACTTCAACATGGAACACAGACAGTTGCCGAATCATAACAAGTTTACCGTTACTACGAGTGGGAGTGTCACAATGCCGTGTAAAATTACGACTTGTATATGTATCTCACTTATCATTCTTTCTTTCTTTCTTTATTTATATAATCGAGCCCATAGGGTCATATTTGATTAATACATTGCATTAATTGTAATGAATTCCATGAAATAAGATAATATTAGTCTAAAATTAAATCCATATATACATATATACATATATGTACATACATATTATACGATTGCAATATATGCACATATAAGTCTTTGTTGGAAAACATTGGTTCAATTATAAAAACTATACAATTTGCGCTTAAAACTTCCTATAGAACATTTAAAATTTCTCAGATGTATGGGAAGGTTATTGTAGAGTCTGCACACTCTCACTTCAAATGATCTTTCAAACGTAGAGTTATTGATTCTAGATAAAATTAGTTGGGGGTTTCGTGTGGAATTTGAGAACCGGAATAATAGTTTTAAGCAAGATTTAGATTTTATAATAAGATAAAAATAAATTATCATTCGACATAAGTTAACTTATTTATTGATTTAAGACAATTAATACAAACTATGTAAGTATATCCATTATTGTCAAGTTGTTCAAAGTTAAGTTTCTCACCACACGAAGGTAACCAAGTTGTATTACAACTTACTGTATATATTTTTCTTATACATTATAATTCTAGCTTTAATTTCCTAGCTTTTCCCAAATGTTCTGCTATGGCAGAACATTTAACAGCGACTGTTAAATTAATTTCTTTTATTAATTATTATTAATTAATTATTATTTATTAACTATTATTAATTACTATTAATTAATTATTATTAATTAATTATTATTAATTAATTATTTGGTATTACGTTTCACCAGGTACATATGATATGATATCATATGATATGATACATATAAATAAAAAAGTTATGATGGGAGTGTTTGATATAATTAAAAAGTTTAGACAGGAAATATACAACAACTTGGATGGCTCAATGGCATGAGTGTCGCTTTAGAAACATGAGCCGCTGAGTTCAAGGACGGGTGCTGACGAGACATGTGAGGGCTTCGAAACAGCTAGTTGTCCACTCTGATGTTTCTCAATGTCGAAGTCGTGCGATTGTTCGCAATCTAAAGCTTAGTTTAGACGATATGTTGAATCAGCATATATATGCTAACAACTGTATGATTAAAAATAACATCAATTGCATATGTCATCACATATCATATGCTAGGTGTTTACACTATATGCTGAAACTACCAAATTTTTTAATTCAACATATTTCAGCAAATGGAATGTCTACATAAGAGTTAGCATACAATTTTTGTGTGTATACGATATGGTGATAATTACATGGTGATATGTATGCTGAATCGTATAAACATTTGCTTGTAAAATAAGTTTGATACTACTTTCTACTTATACTACGCGTTATTACAGAAAATTCGTGTTTTTAATATAAAAAAAATGTCTTCGGAAGAAATATCGCTTGCTATTGCTTGTGCAGTCATTGTTTTTGATAGTAATGAAAGTGAAGTAAAAGGAAAAAGAAGCCGAGTTTGGAAAAGAAAATGGGTAGAACGGCGGGCAGATGAAGGTTTTTGTGCAAAATTATACAAAGAATTATAAGACGTTCGAAGATCTGTGCCAATTAATTTTCATCGTGGCAGCCGCTGAAAACAAAAGTGGGGCGGCGGTTGAAATTCGAATGTATGCATGTAATCAACGCCTTGCCGTTGATTCTTGATTATTCCAACTATTTCAAGCAGAATTCATACCAGTTGGACTTGAAACACAGGTGATTAGTTTGGCTTCTAGCTGTTTGTTCACTTTGAAATATACGTAATGAAATACATGTATTTTTTTCATTTTGCAAATTCCCTTGCAACCACCTGGTATGAATTCGCCTTGAGCTATTTATTGTTTTTGTAACGAATAAGTTTTGCACAGCGTGTTTAATAAATTTAAGTTTATTCAGGTGAACGATATGAATAATAATGAAAAATGTATAACAATTAATTGACAGTTTTTACAAAACAATATATATGAAAAGTAACCCAGAAACAAATAGCAAGTATTAGTTTTAATAATATAATTCCAATACTCCTCCTTAATCTAATATTTGTTATCGTACACCCAATGCATCCCGAAACTTTCTGAATTTAATTTTATCAAGAGGTTTTGTTGAGACGTCTGCAACCTGTTGATCCGTACGTACATAATTCAGTTTGAAATCTCCTTCTGCAAGGGTATCTTGAATGAAATGGTGACGTATATCAATATGTTTAGTTTTGGGGTAAAGACCACCACTTGATGCGATTGCAATTGCACTTTGATTGTCACAAAATATTTTTAACGTCTTATCGTGATCAAAGAAATGTGATTTAATGCCATTCCACCAAAGAGCTTCTTGAACAGTTGACGAGAGTGCTATATATTCGGCTTCACAGGACGATAGAGATACGGTTTTCTGCCTTTTTGAACACCATGATATAGCTCCTCCCTGAGCTAGAAAAACGTAGCCTGTTGTTGATTTACGATCATCAAGGTTGGACGCCCAATCGGCATCAGTGTAAGCGGTAATATTGCATGTGTTCACGCTTTCGTCAGAAGCGTAATAAAGTTTTAAATTCGATGTTCCACGCAAGTATCGAAATAGGTGTTTTACAGCAGACCAGTGACGAAGTCCAGGATTTGAACTATAACGGCTTAGTTTGTTAACTGCAAAACATATATCTGGTCGTGTACATTGTGAAAGATACATCAAACATCCTATCGCTTCTTGATATGGAATATCTCGCATATTTTTAATGCATTCGTTTGTTATTGCACAGTCATTTTTAGATATTTTTTCACTATTATTCATTGGTGTTGAGACTGGCTTTGCATTTTCCATTCCAAATCTCTCAAGAATGCTTTGTATATAGTGTTCTTGATCTAAGGATATAAAGTTTTTTCCTCTTGTTATCCTCATTCCAAGAATGTGAGTAGCAGCACCTAGATCTTTCATATGAAACTTTTGGCTGATGAAGGTTTTTATATTTTTAAGCCAATTGTCATTATTGCAGAAAAACAAAATATCATCCACATAAACCGCTACTATTAAAAGTTTTGTTTCTTCAAATTTATAAAACAAACATGAGTCATATTTTGATTTGTTGAGTCCAAATGATTGAAGTGCGTTATTTAATTCAAAATTCCAAATTCTGCTTGACTGCTTCAGTCCATATAACGCTTTGTTAAGACGACACACTTTTGATTTATTGTTTTCATCTACGTAAAGTTTAGGCTGTTCCATGTAGATATCATCTTTTAACTGGCCTTGAAGAAAAGCTGTGACAGCATCCATTTGTTCAATCTTCAAATTCATTTGAGCGGCAAGTGCGAAAAGCTATCGTAGCGAACTATGGCGCACCACTGGTGAATATGTCTCATCATAATCTGTAGCGAATAAGTTTTGCACAGCGTGTTTAATAAATTTAAATTTATTCAGGTAAACGATATGAATAATAATGAAAAATGTATAACAATTAATTGACAGTTTTTACAAAACAATATATATGAAAAGTAACCCAGAAACAAATAGCAAGTATTAGTTTTAATAATATAATTCCAATAGTTTTTTAATTTGAGAGCAATTAATTCATTGAATTTCATTTCATTACGTTTGTGCTCGTTTGCAAATTTTGAAGAAGATATATGTATATTTACATAAACGAAAATTGTCGGCGGCTCAACAAAGCCATTCGGCAAATATGCATACAAATTAGATATATGCTGAAAAGCTTAAACAGCATTTTCAACAAATGGCATATCAGCTAGCATACGCAGGAAATTAGTCAAATACTAAAAACACACTGTTCACACGATATGCTAAAATTGCCAACATATATTTGTTGGTGTTGTTAACAAATTGTTTGCAAATGTTGTTAAGCACACGTATGCTGGTAAAGATTTTGCGTTTACACGATATGATGGCACTTAAACAAAATTTTCAGCATAAATATGCTGATTCAACATATCGTCTAAACTAAGCTTAAGCGAGAAAATTAATTTGGGTTCCTCCATGACGTTCTCTTATTCGAACGATGAACCGATCGACAAGTCGAAAGACGTAAGTGTTTTCATACAAAATCCGATGCCTCTATTTCGATCATGTCTTCAGCACTGCAAACACATACATCAATATCAATCATTTGCAGTCGAGTGGGTGTTTTTATAGAAAAATTTTTATATATATTTGTTGAAAAACAAACAAAAGTAAGCATATTAAACCATTATCATATGTATGTATGTATTTTTCCTAAACAGTTCACTCGTTCACTGAATGGAAGAAAATCCTCAGTTTGCCAAAGGAATTCAGTGCGTCAAAGTACTTTTTAAATGTCTATGAAATTTGAAAATTACTTTTAAATTTTAAACACCACAATAACTATTTCCACACATCAAAAATGTTTGCTTTTTTATTTTGTACTTATTTACATATGTACATAAGTACTTGCTTAGGAAGGGTTGTATTTGCATAAGAACAATTTAGTAGTTTTTGTCAATACATCAATACAACATCAACCAAAACTTTAATTTACCGATCTGGCTTCTCTGTGAAGTAAGTGGCAAAATTTTCACGACGTAAGCCCATGCGAACGCAAGCTGTGGATATAGAGGAACCCAAATTGGTTCGAAATCGTGCGACTACATTTCGATAGCTTTCGATTTTCCTGCGACAACGAGGAACAGTTAATATCAATCACAAAAACAATATAGGGTGAACTTGAGCCCAATTATTTTAAAACAAAATAATTATATGAAAAAAACTTCGAATAATCAAAAATAATTGATTTTTAGCCAAGATATAGCACAAACTGATTTTCCATGAGGGGTTAGACATCTAAGTGAGCTCGAAAAAGTGTTGGTGCCAAAGAGCAAACTATAATTTTTGGTGCCGGAAAGTTGTTGCAATAGTAAAGTATATGTATAAAATACAAGAACTTTTGATAATGATTCATATACATCAGGTTTGAGGGTTAAACTTGTTGATGAACGGTATTTAAGATTCCGACTAGCCAACTATAGCACTCTTACTTGTTTTATATTAAATTTTTGTGCCAGAAAGTTATAGCACAAATATAGTTTCATACAAAAAATAAAATTTTTTGAGGCCCTTCGCAGTTCTCTTCCGATAAATGGGTCTTTCATGAAATAATTTAGATGAATTATATCGTTTACACGACTTTTCAATAAGCAAACATACACCTTTCAATTAATCAGATTCAGCTGCTTCAAAACCTGGGAATGCTTCTTATTTCACTCTATCCGCAAGTGGAAGCATGCTTTTGAACATTCCATAAATTTGAATTTACGAGTAGAAGATATCCTTCTTGCCATAATAAACCTTTTCACAAAATTTTTCCAATTGTTTTTTCACGTTTTATTATTTTATTGATTTCTAAAATTAAATTTTATTTTTGTGTATTGTTATGTTTTCTTTTTTTACAATATCTGATTCTGACAGATAGTGCAGATAAACTTGCGATATAAATCAGAGAAGACAGGAATTTTTTGTGCTTCGTATGTTGCTTCAATATGAAGCTACTTCATTCGCTCTCAAAATTTTGTATGGCGAAGCACGTTGCTTCGCTCCTGATTAGGCGAAGCGCATATCGTGGAAACATGCTTTAATATGCAAAAACAGTTTGTCAATAATAAATTTTTTTCTAAGTGAAGTAGTTTTTTCACTCGATTTTTTAAATTGGATTTCAGCGGCCTACAGTTGGTCATCGCTTAACCGCTTTATGAGGTCGGAAATTAAAATTGAGGAATGTATAACTGGAATGACAAGCTTTGAGGGTACGCAATACTTGCTGTGAAGGGTATCAAAATGTATACCAACACAGGTCAAAGTCATTTCGGCTCAGTTAAGTGTAAGCACTTAATTTTTGGTAAAACAGCCAAATTATCCACGAATGGGAACCATTTCACATCCCAAAAAATTCTTTATACACATCAAACTGCAGACAACAGCGATTTGTTCCCTAATTTCAGAATTTTATATACAGAAAAAAACAATAAAGTTGAGTTTTATTAGCTAAGGTATACACAATAGCTGGTTCAAATTCTCCAAAACGAGTGCCATTTTTTGAGAAATTGGATTACCAAACATTTACAATGTGTATTGAAATATCACTGAAGTATAAGCGGTATATCGGTAACGACATCTACTTGCTAATACTAGGATTTAAATGTAATTTTAATTCAGAAACTAAAACATCTTGGTAAAATCTTTTCTAACGTAAAAATCTTTTCTTATACTCAAAGCACGTTAAATATAAAATAAAATTGCAATATATTCTAATCATATAACTGACGCTACACAACCTAACATGAATTTTTTTGTACTTTTTCATTCATTAAAAATATAGGCCGCTCTTTGAGTCTGGGTTCAAATGCAGCTTTGCCTTTAAGGCCTGGATCTACGCCAACTCCTGGCTTGCGTTACAAAAATTTGGGAAAAAGTGGTCTTCGTGTTAGCAATGTGGGCCTGGGAACTTGGCCAGTTTTCTCCCCCGGCGTCAATGATGACCAAGCTGAAGCCATACTAAAGCTGGCAATCGAGAGTGGCATTAATCTTTTCGATATATCAGAAGCGCATTCGGAAACGGAAATCGGTAAAATTCTTCAGCGTACCGGTTGGAAGCGAACAGCTTATGTGATTACGACCAAAGTTTATTGGAGCAATAAGTAAGTGAAATAATGAGTTGTATTATAAATCCAGTAAAAATATGCATACGTATTATTATTTATTAGTCTAATTCTGATCTATCACAACTATATATATTATATCTTACAATATAATTAACAGTACTAGTGAATTATAGAATTGATTGATTTGTAAGCAACATAAAAATATAAATATTTCTTTGGCATAAATGCGGTTTGCAACTTAAAATTTGAAAGTCTAAATATATTTTGACAATATTGAGCATTTTTGCTTTGACTACGATTTTTTAGAAAAATGCCAAATAATTAAGCTCCATTTTCGTCAAAATTCAACCATTTTTCACTAATTTTTCGAAGATTTCGATCACACACCTCTTGTTATGTTATGTTGCGCGGGCCGCCGGTTCTGAGGCCGGCTCACTTGGGTCCTAGAAAGGTCCCGTTGTGCCAAAATCACACACCTCTTAAGATAACTAAATATTTTGTTTTGTGCAATGCTAAAAAATATCTAAGAAAATGTTTCTTAAGATTTTTTTTACCTTTGGCAACGTTGTCACCGGATATATTTACAAAATAAGAAACAAAGTCAAGGACAAAAACAAACGTTTTAAAATTAAAAAAAAAATAATTTTTTTTGACACTATTCACGTTATAGAAAAAAAGAAAATATGTAAATAAATTGTTTCTTGTTTATCTGCTTCCTTACTTTTCAAAACAAGTAAATTTCTCAAAATCAGATTAAATTTACAAAAGTATCACCGTGTGATAAAACAGGGTGGCTCAGATTTTATTATTCTTAAAGACTGGTTCCTTCATACATTGTTTTATGATCACATCGCATGTTGCAAAGATACAGATTTATTATTCTTCACTAATATATGTATGTATATGTATGTATATAAGTAATATATGTATGTATAAATGTAAATAAATGCAGTATCAAAGTTACACTTCTTCATGTAACATGAATCTTATAAGCTTTACTTTTAACCTAATTATAGATCTGAAGAACGTGGTTTGTCACGCAAACACATTATTGAGTCCGTCAAGGCCAGTTTACAGCGACTGCAACTACAATATATTGATATTGTGATCATTCATAAAGCCGATACTATGTGCCCCATGGAGGGTTAGTGAAACTCCATATATGTACATAATTATTTATACGCATAGTTATTAATTTGTTTGCAGAAATTGTAAGAGCTATGAATTATATCATACAGCAAGGATGGGCCATGTATTGGGGTACTGCTCGGTGGACTCAAGTAGAAATTATGGAAGCATACACAAACTGCCGTCAATTTAATTGTATTACGCCCATTGTAGAGCAATCCGAATACCACATGTTTTGTCGTGAAAAATGTGAACTTTATTTGCCGGAAATGTACAACAAAATTGGTGTTGGACTTATGGCTTGGGGTCCCCTTTCAATGGCTTTAAGTGATGCTCAAAATGGTGAAAAAATCATTTTGCCAAAGGGTTCATTTAAAACGAAGAGCCACAGCTATTCTTGGACTGAAGATGAGATCAATAAAAACGTAAGAATATATCTATTTAGAAAAACATTAGCAAACCACATAAAAAAAACATATAACAATGAACAATGTTGATCTCATCATTTTAGCTTTTTTATAGATGTACCACTGTATTGCCTTTAGACGCAAAGTTATATGGGTATACATATTAATAAATATTTAAATGAATTTGATATGACATTTAAAGCAAAAATTCCATACCAAATTTTCTTTAAACTTATTTCAAATAACGCATAATCAAAGTTTCAGAACATTGAATTTGACGTTAACTCTACGATACGGCAATTAATTTTTCTATATGCCAATTATGTCAAATTTGATATTAAAACAATTTATTAAACGACTTGTTTGCGAAAGCAGTATTATTCATTGTTAACTTTTTTATGTCTTTTTTCCTAATATGTATGGGCATATACATATGTATGTATGTATGTATATGGGTATATCAGAGTGCGCCTAATATTTAAAAGCTAATTTTTTCGATTATTGCTGCCACCAAAAATTTCCTCCGTTGCAAAAAACTATATTGTGGAAAATTTAAGGCAGATTGCATTAAGGGAAAGCTAGACGCTTTCTGAATAAAAACCTACAAAATGTACCAAAGCTGCTGAGGAGTCAACTGTAGTGGGATAAAGTGTGAAGCAGATCCCAATTAACTTTTTATCCCAATCTTTTTTCATTCAGACATACATTCCTCGTATCTGCATCAGTCCATGTAAATTGTCTCCTCACCTTCCTAACTACCCCCACCGTACCTCTGGAGAAATCAAATGTATGAGCAATTCCCATTACCTTTTCTTCCAAGATATTTTGTCGGAAAGCCCCATCTTTCCATCTCTCTGGTGAGGAGGGGGCTATTATCTACAACTATTTATAAACAATTTTAATCCACTTTCCGAACAAGTCCCATGGTGCCTTCGGAGGATTAAATTGTTTAACTAACACACATTAGTTTTTTCTCTTCGACATTTCTCCGGCACAAACTAACCCCATATCTCCCTTCTTCAGAAGCGCTACCACAACAGAGCAGTTTTATAAATTTTCTGACTTAATATTAATGTCATCACTGATACAATAGCAACCATCACAAACATCAATTGGATGTTGGCAAAATAATATACAGTATATTCCAATCCACAGAAAAACACAGTGTCAACAAAGTTGACTATTAAAATTAATAAACTCAGGTAGTGGGATGGCGGAGCACTGCTGCTCTCAAACAGTATGCAACTAGTTATGATCTGGGATCGAAGCAATTGGTATGCCAATGATCATTGTGGTATGTTCACCAAAAACGTTTTCAACTTCACTTGTCTTCTTAAAAAAATTGTTTGATAACTAGAATTTTATCACAAAATTTTTTTTTTTCAATTCTGAGAAGACAAAATTGAACTATGATTTCGATAAATTAGCCAATTACTTTATGGCATTAAATAATAAAGGGTGTTTTTTAAGCCCGATAGAACTTGAAATTGTAAAAAATAACACAAAAAATTAAATTGTAATCAAAATTTTTTTTTATTCGAAAGATCAATACGTGACATTAACATTTGAAAATGATTTCGGGCATATGGGCACCGCGGCTGTTCTTGACGAAGTGCATTCTGGACGTCCAATTTTGGGCCACTTTTTCGAGCACTGCTGGCCGTATGTCACGAATAACACGAACAATGCTGGCCTCCAAGGCGTCAATTGTTGCTGGCTTATCAGCATAAACCAGTGACTTCACGTAGCCCCACAGGAAATAATCGAGAGGTGTCAAATCGCACGACCTTGGAGGCCAATTGACAGGTTCATTTCTCGAAATCAACTTATCGCCAAATTTTGATTTCAATAAGTCGATGGTTGCGTTCGCCGTATGGCACGTAGCGCCATCCTGTTGAAACCACATCTCCTCCGGATCAATGTCATCCATATTTTCAAACAAAAAATCATTGATCATGGTGCGGTAACGATCTTCATTAACCGTAACGCGAGCTCCGGCCTCATTTTTGAAGAAATAAGGTCCGATGATGCCACCAGCGTGAAAACCGCACCATACGGTGCATTTTTCTGGATGTAATGGAGTCTGTAGGGTCTGTTGTGGATTGGTCTCACTCCATATGTGGCAATTTTGCTTATTAACAAACCCGTTAAGCCAAAAATGCGCCTCATCGCTGAACACAATTTTGCGATAATAAGTTGCTCGAATCGACGACTGATTTTCAAAGTAAATTTGGATAATTTCGTAGCGTTGTTCTAGCGTGAGTCTATTCATGATGACAAATCATCATGAATAGAGTATACTGAAACAAATAAAAAAAAAGTTTCATCAAAATTTAATTTTTTGTGTTACTTTTTACAATTTAAAGTTCTATCTAGCTTAAAAAAACACCCGATACTTGTCACTAAAATGGTACAACAATAAAAGCGTTGATAATACGAGTAGTATGAAAAATAAATTAAGTTCAGGCAAAAAAATTAAATTAATACAAGAGCGAAGGTGCTAAATTGCCTCCAAGGGCTTCAGGCAGGCGCAAATATGCAAAAAATAAATAAGCGCTAACTAAAGGGTGTTTCTTTTTCGATGTATAGAACTTTAAGTTGCAATAAAACAACGATCCGAAAGATAATCTTGTGGCATTGCATTTTAAATATGATTTCTGCCATATGACCGCGACGGCTGGTGCGGATGTAGTGCAATCTGGACGTCCAATTTTCGATGACTTTTTCTAACATTTGTGGCCGTATATCGGCAATAACACGGCAAATGTTGTCTTCCAAATGGTCAAGCGTTTGTGGCTTATCCGCATTGACCAATGACTTTACATAGCACCACAGAAAGTAGTCTAGCGGTGTTGAATCACAAGATCTTGGAGACCAATTCACAGGTCCAAAACGTGAAATTAGGCGTTGACCAAACGTGTCTTTCAATAAATCGGTTGTAGCACGAGCTGTGTGACATGTTGCGCCGCCTTGTTGAAACCACATCTCCTGGACATCATGGTTATTTCTGGATGTAACGGTGTAACATACACTTGAGGATTAGCTTCACTCCAAATGCTGCAGTTTTGTTTGTTGACGTAGCCATTCAACCAGAAGTGCTCTTCGTCGCTAAACAACATTCGCTTATGAAAATCGAGAACAACGGCAATTTCGTTTTGCACTAAAATTGCACTGTTTATATAATACATAACCAAACTGAGACAACTAAATCACTTGACATCTGTTAAATCGGTCGCCATCTTGAACAGTAATGCCAACTTGAAGTTCTATACATCGAAAAGAAGAACCCTTTACAAGTGCCTTACTTGTCAAATCAGACGTTTTTTGTAATAAAGCACGGACTCCAATTAGAAGTGTTGAAAAAAGTGTCTCAAGAGTTGAGTGCTTGCATTTAGAATGTATAACTTTACAGAGAAGACCGAAACGCAGAACATTTCAGGTATATTCCGAAGAAAAAAAAAATAATGAGTACCAGTCGAACATTTAGCTATTCCAAAAGTAACATGGGACTAGTTAGGATGGTGGATGAAAGGTATTGGGAAACCATGCCTAAGAAGAGAAAATAAATGGTGACATTGTTCTAAATTACTGTTTTTGAGACTAATTTACGGAGTTAGTCATAGATTGGATTATTCCAGATGATGAGGGAAAAATTCCTCAAACAATTTTTTGTATGGAAAAACTAATGGTACATTTGACTCCTCCAGAGGTATTGTGGGAGCAATTAAAAATATGTTGGAGTATAAAAATATTGTGCCATAACCAATTTAAATTTTAAAATCTGCTTCAAACATCCCTTTAACTTAAGTCAACATTAAAGTTGGTTTTAGGAGCAACCAGTTTTAAGTTGGTGCCACATCACTTATCAAAAATTCTCTTATGGAGCATCTTAAAAATTTAAGTAAAATTTAATCTTTAATGACATGACTCTTAAAATTTACCTTGTCGTGAACAAGATGTACTGGTTAGTACTGGAACTTTTTCTTTTAGCGTTGTAATGTATTATGCAGTAGTGCATAGTCTTAAGCTGGATTAGTTTTCAAATAAATTAAAGCTTTCTACTCAAAAGTTAGTGGGTCACGCAAAATATATACAAACCGAGGTTGGTTTGAATTTTTTTCGATGTTGATGTTTGATTTTATTATTTCCTGTTTACATTATTTTAATTTTATTTTTGTACTTGCAAATTCTTTTATTAATCTCTGCTAGCCACAATACTATCAGATAAGCCTCGACACTTCAAACCACCAACTGTCAAGGGGTTTGAACTTAAATTGACGGAAATATCTTGACAATTATCTCGATTCCAAGCTTAGACGACAACGGAATGTTCAGACAAGAGCCGGCAAGGCAGCTGACGCCTTATACTTGTGCCGAAAGGTCTTTAGTAAGAACTGGGGAATAAGCCCCAGAAACTTATCTTTGATAGGGTTGGAAGGATACCTGACCCTCCGAATTGTATTGATTATTGCTGTTGAATGCATCCTTAGATAGTGTCCAAATATGTCAATCAGAAGAAACGATCATGGTTTTTGCTAATATTTTCAAGTCTAGCGCAGGGGTTTGGAGGGTGTATATATATCCCCCAACTTTAAGGTAGGATCAGTTTTAGGCTAGGCGATGGGTAGCATAGACCGATGTTGTGGCGATAGGGAGAGCGGTAAGCTCGATGGGGAGCATCAGAGCTCACGTGTCCTAGCTATATTTATAAGAGAACTTTGGCTTTCTTGGATTTCCCGAGACAAAGGCTTCACATTCTAGTGGCTGTGCTGACAGGACTCTGTCACATGGTAGTATATTCTAGAAGACCAAATCTTCCATACAATGAAAATGTCAGATGCTGCAGAGAGGAGAAGAGTGTCGGACCTATGCCGATGTCCGGCTTTCTCTAACAAAAGAGCAAATTACTTGTGTAGATCGACACTACATTGGCTGGCGAATGGGTCCGAACTCGGATTGCATAGAGTGGAGTCTTTCATACGTTCATCTGGCTGGTTCAGGGCAGAAACAGTAGGAGGTATGTAGGGCTGTTTTCCTAGCATCTCTTCGGGTAGCACAATGGGACCTTTTAGGACCCAAGTGGGCAGGTCTCATAAGATGCGAACCATAATGTAGCATAGAATAAAAGCAGTTTAAATAGAGAGTTAATTATGTATGTGTGTATGTTATTATTTGATCTCTGAGTCGATTCTGCACTACTTTCCAGTTAGCATATATTTAACTTAAAGTTAACTTAAAGAAGTTAACTTAAAGTTGGCTATTTTATTGGTCGACCACTCAGTGTCCGATATTACCCCGGCTAACAAACACATACCCATATAAAGGTAAGATAATAAAAGTAAAACTAATTAATTTCTATTATTTGAACTTTTTCTTATATAATTATTTCTGTATTAAGTTTATCAGGCTCAATGTCTTCGATGTTTTCTTTGTCTAATTTAATTAATATCAATCACAAAGATAATGTAGAAAGAACTTGAGCCTGATAAACTTAATACAGAAATAATAAAAGTAACTTTAAAGAAAATTCCGAATAGTAGGAGTCATTAAAAAAAACTAATTTGATAATTTAAGGCAAAAAAATTAGCACCACATAAAAGGTTTTTTTCATTTAAAAGTGATATTTGTTTAATCCAAGCTATTGCTGAGAAGGTCAAAAAGAAATTCTGCTGGTTTTCTGTTTAGAACAGAGTTTTGTAGGTAAAGTGTGATTTTTTTATATTTGGACCAGCCAATTTGTCCCATAAGCTGATGGTACGACTGCAGTACCAGTTTTCTTATTCGATTCATTGCCTAATCGACCACGAATGGTCTCCTGATATCATCAGATCAGAGCCCATTATAATAGCGATAAAATAATGTAACGCAACTTATACTTTTTTGCTCCCTCCTGCACATGCTCAAATAAACCAAAACAGAGGCAGCGACCCAAACATGAGCTCTTATTCCGTTTTCAGTCGGAGCTAGGTGGTACAGATATTAAGAAAATCAGATTGAGTGAAGTATATTCTGCAATGCTTCTTTTGCGACATGAAAACTGCGTCCAGTCCAGCAGACATAACACTGAATTTTCATTGGAAGAACAATTAAAGCTTCCGATTCCTTCATATCTATACCATCCATAGCAACGGTGAGGCAGAATCGGCGGCCATTCTTCTATGCGTTAACGCACAACATTGAATTCTACGAGGATCGAAGTTGACTCCATTCGCATACTACTCGTATATCATTACTGATCGTCCATGTTTTGCATTATGCCACCAATCTCGGCTTCTCAATCGACGATTGAGATAGAAGGTCATTAAGAATATAAGAATAATAAGAAATAGAATAGAAGAAAGAACCCAACCAAGAGTTGATCTTGAAATCGTGTGAAACAATATCTCATCTATAACAACTGGTACAGTGCGGTCTCTAAGAAAACACGAAACAACCAAGAGAAGTCATCACCAACACTGAAAACAATAGGTTTTGAGATTGGCGATGCGCTACTCCTATGAAACCAGTACTGACGGTGACTTGCTAAGTAGTAGCCCGTACTCTCCATTATTTCAGAAAGTGCAGACCAGGTTGCAATTATGCGGTAATTTTTAGAGTTAGATGTCGCTCTCTCTGTAGCAACCTTGTAACATACTGAATATTCAATAGCATTGTCAAATGCGTTAATAAGTGGAAAAAATGAACGCACAAGCATGAAAGAGCACTGCTGCAAGACCAACGCAAGAATGGAAAAACCGTGTTCACAGCCCGAATTCGAAAAAAACATATTCGGCACACTGATAGATAATCTGTCGAACCCAGGCAGTGGTTGATTGCTTTTCCGAGCATCTGAATTAGTTGTGAATATTTCAGCCAGCAGTTTAACTTTAACAAGCGGATCAGTGAATACTTGGTGATTGCTTAAAAAATGGGAATTGTTGGACTAGAATTATTTTTTACCTTTATTGTTCTTACTGTCCCGGTGAGCACTTAAAGCTTTAGAATGAAAACGTTGATCTCGAAGATATTTTCCAACGCTTATCCCTTTGGAGTATTTTGGTATCTGCGGGTCAGATACTGAACGTCTGCTCTCTGAATCTGATTGCCTATTTGCACCTCTGATTTAATCAAGACTTTCCTCTTCGTTTAACAGAGATTCACTTTTGAAGAATACAAGTTTTCATCTACCGATTCCTATGGCTTTGTTGTCCAGGAAACAAAGCTTTAGGATTAAATTCCTGAAAACGCCGTTGAGCTCAGCCATCGAGCCTTTTCGTTGTAAGCATTGAAATCACCAGCAACAAGAATTTCTCTGTTCGGGCAGCTCTCTAGAATATTTGATATGGGGACAGAAAGGGTATGAAAATCTGATAAGATAATATTTTTTCCCCCATTTGCAGTTCTACGAAGGAAGCCTTGATTTTAAATTTAACCTAGAGGAAATTATATGCAGCCTCATGCATGCCTATTGAATGCTGGCACACAACCTCATTACTAATGTACATTATAAGGCTCCGACGGAAATAGAAAAGATACCCAGGCATATGAAAATAATGTAGATCAGCATTCTCAGATAACTGGGTGTTATATAATTCGAAAAGCCAAGCGGCCAATGGAGCATACGCAGACAAGATGTATTGTTCGAAATGTGTATTTTTCAAAATGTTTTTTTTTTTATTTTTTTTTTTTTTATTTATTCACAATCTATTTTAACAATAATAAGTAAATTTGATTACAAAATTTAACAATGACAAGAAAATACTTAACACGGATTATTAAGCTTCAGTTAGCCTAATACTTTACTTAATATTCAGTTAAAATATTGGTTTTATAGATAAGAAACACTATTTTCTGTATGGTAGATCTAGTACATGAAATCTTTTGAGTCTTCTAACTTCCTTTGTTTCATCCAGTAAATTAATTGCTAAAATATTGCAGTGACTACTTAGACGATCCAAATATCTGTGACTAAATCTGTTAATTTCATCACGAACGTAAGGAATTTTTAGATCTTTGTGAATTTGCTTATTTGTAACATACCAAGGAGCGTTTGTTATAGTTCTTAATGTTTTAGATTGGTACCTTTGTAAAATTTCTATATTTGAGTTGCTTGAAGTGCCCCATAGTTGAATACCATAGCTCCATACTGGTTTTGATACTGCCTTGTAAATTCTAACTTTATTTTCTAAACTAAGCTCTGACTTAGCTCCAAGTAGCCAATACATTTTCTTCGTCTTAATATTCAGGTGTTGCCTTTTAGATTGAATGTGATTTTTCCATGTTAACCTTTTATCACGGAACATTCCTAGATATTTTATTGTATTAGATTTCGGTATTGGCGTCCCATTCATTAACACAGCTGGGCTTTCTTCCTTCCTTAGAGTAAATGTTATCTGAGTCGACTTTTCCGTATTGATACTTATTTTCCATTTCGATAGCCATTGCTGGAGAGTATCGAGTTGTGTTTGAACGGCAAATGCAGCCTGAAGTGGTGAGAGGTTTGTTGATAAAATAGCAGTATCATCCGCATAAGTGGCCATTATAATATGTTCAGTAACAGGTATATCTGAAGTAAAAACTGTGTATAAGACAGAACCAAGAACACTACCTTGAGGTACCCCTGCATTGATGGCACACATTTTTGACTTTTCATCATTTATTTTTACGTAGAACGTTCTTTCTTCTAAGTATGATTTTAAAACCAAGTAAAATGGAGTCGGTAAATTATTTTTAAGTTTAAAGAGTAGTCCTTCATGCCAGACTCTATCAAAAGCCTGTTTTACGTCTAAAAAAAACTGCACAGCAGTAGGACTTTCTCTCTAGAGAGTCTGAAATAGTTTTCACTATACGGTCCCATGTTTGTGACGAAATCCAAATTGGTGGTCTGGAATTATATTTAGATTTTCCAAAATAGGTTGCAATCTGTTTTTCAATAATCTTTCAAAAAATTTTTGAAAATATTGGCAGAAGGCTTATAGGTGTGTATGAAGATATTTCGCTTTCCGGCTTGTTTTGTTTGTGAATCATTATTACTTCAGCACATTTCCACTGGATTGGGAAATGTGACAGCCTGATTACAGAATTAAATAGCAGCGTAAGGAATATTATACATTTTTTTGGCAGAGACTTTAAAACTTTAGGCCCAATTTTGTCATAACCTGGTGACTTCGTATTGTTCAATTGTTTAACTTCATTCTGAACTTCAGATGGCGTAAAACATTTGATAGGAAAATCCATCGGCCATGCAACATCCAAAAATTTACAAATTCTTTCTTCTTCTGAAGATGGTGTTGGAGATGTATTAAATGTTTCTTCTAGATACTTTGAGAATGCATCGACTTTACTCTTGCTGCTTCTGCACTAGCCACCATTCTGATCTTTTATAGGCACATTTCTTGAAATTGGTTTTTTAAAGTTCTTTGTCGCTTTCCATAAGCTATGTTCACTATTGTTTGTAATTCCTAGGTTTCTTAAATAATCCGAGAGCTCTTCATTTTTTATTTCGGCAATACGCTTTGTTAATTGCTTTGTTGCGGTATTGTAGTTCGTTTTGTCTGCTGCATTCCGGCTTCGCTGCCAAATTCTTCTGAGCCTTCTTTTGTTCCTTATTAATTCTCTTACTTCTGCAGATATAACAAAAACATTTCTCTGGGTTTGTGTTTGAGTAGTAGACAGAAAAGCTGCTTCACGAATAAGATTATTAAAACATTCTACACAGGCTTCTAGTTCATCTGCTGTTTTGATTCTTGTATTAAGCTGTATTTTATCTTCGAGCCAACTTTTAAAGAAATTTGTATCTGTTTTCGGCGAAATTAATTTTATGCTTTGAGAAATTGTTTGCAAAGTAGTATTGTAACAGGCAATAATAGGAGTGTGATCAGAACTAAGGTCGTCATTATCCTGAATGTGTAGAAGTTGGTTAGGCAAGCCAGAATAAATAAAAAAGTCCAGCAGGTCAGGTATCTTATTTGGGTCACTGGGCCAGTAAGTTGGTCGTCCAGTGGAAAGCGCATTGTATTTGTTCTTTTGAATAATTTTATAAAGTTCTCTACCTTTGGGATTGACAAGTCTTGAGCCCCACCACGGATGCTTTGCGTTAAAATCTCCGCCAACGATAAACCGTGTGCCTAACAGTTTGAAAAAGTCATCGTAGTGTGTATGCGTTAAACTATGTCTAGGTGGGAAATAAACTGCATAAATACATATATGTATGCACGTTATTGCATTAGACTTTTATACCACATGCTTGTACAAATGGTTTAATAAATGGAGATAAAGTTTCATATTTAATGTTTGATCGTACCAAAATTGCTGCTCCAGCATGTGCTTTACCATCAGGATGATTAGCTTGCACTAGATCAAAGTTTCTTATTTTAAAAAAGGTTTTATCTGTAAAATGTGTTTCAGATATTAATAATATGTCAATATAATTTGAATTAAGAAAATTTTCTATTTCCTTTGTATGATTGGAAGCGCCATTGGCGTTCCATTCTGCAAATCTTAGATTTATTTGCATAATTTTAGCATAATTTTTGTCATCATTTCAAACATTTTGTCCATGATTCGTTCTAGCCTCTCCATGAATCGACTTTCTAACCCTGTTGAGCTACTTTTAACTGCTTCAGAATAGGATTGTCTGCCACTGTTATTTTGATCGCTTTGGTTAACATGAGTGTTACTTACTTGTGGATTTGCAAGTGATTGTTGATTGTTTGATAAAATGTGTCTAGTTGACCCGTTTCGATGATTTGACGCTCTTTTCATTTGCAGTTCTTGATACACTTGACATCCCTTATAGTTTGCTGTATGATCTTTTAAGCAATTTGCGCATTTCGGGGAAGCATTAGGATCTTTAGTACATTCTACTGTTTGATGATTAAGTCCACATTTGACGCATCTAAAAGGCAATTTACAATAGGATTTTGTGTGGCCAAACTCCTGACATCGGTAGCATTGAACTATCTCTGTTGTCTTTTTAGGTGGTTCAACTGTAACTATCGCATTATTTATGGCCTTTACATTAAAAATTTCTTTACTATTTTCATCTGGATCTAGATCAAAAAAAAAAACATTGGAAGAGGAAGTTTTGTGACTCGACTTTTCACATTAACAATAGATCTAACTTTGTGTCCAGAAATTAACAGATCAGCTTTAATGTCTGTGGTCGGTGTTGAATGATGAAGACCTTTGATAACAACGCGATACGCACGTTCTTGTTTTAGTTGATAAGTGTGATAATAAATTTGTTTTGATTCAAAAAACTTAACAATTTTTCTATAAGATTCGACAGTTTTTATCATGAGTCTTATTTTATTGTCTCTCATAGATTTATAATTAAATTCTCTATTGGATATTACGCTACTTATGTATGTCTTTTAACATTTTGTTAATATTTGACACTTTGGGTATGTACATAGGTGGTGGTTTTGGGGAATTGTTTTCTTTATCATTTTCATTATCATTGTCATCATTAGCATCTTCATTATCAAGTAATTGAAATTGATTTTGATTTTGTTTTGTTGTGCTTGGATTATCACAAAAATGTAATTTTTTATGTTGGTGCATATTTGGAGAATTCCTCAACCGCCGTTTAGAGCTCGATGTTGTTGTTACTTGCTGCCAAATACCATCACTTTCGTCACTGTCTTCTTCACTTAGAGAAGGCATGTTGTTGTTTTTGTTTCTTTTGAACACAAAACCGGTTTTTGTATTGTTTTTCTGTTTTTATTTATTATTTCAATAAGTTCAATTTGATCTTAATTTTTAAATGATGTTGTTGTTGCTAGAAATTAATTTTATGGGAAAAAAAAGACTGCAAAAAGACTGCAATTACACTTGTCTGATCAGAACCGCGGTTTGATAAAGACTGTTTTTCAAAATGTGAAATGGATTATTGCTGCTCTATGTGCTTGTTACCTAGATCTTACACCTTTGGCACCATCCAATAAACAACAATCAATCAATCTATGTAGCATCCTGAACATTACAAAGAGGGGCTTATTTAGGCAATATATAGTTGTTATAGACGTACAATGACACTGAAAAGGCCCTGGTCTGGCCATTCAAGTCACGGTTAATTTTCTAATAACTTTTTTTTTAATTTGCATCACAATATTGTAATATTTTTATTGTCGTTGTGTCCCTCTCTGGTATGGGTGTTGTATGTGTGTTCCTATGATTGTGAGTTCGCTTGATTTACAGCACTTTAATGCAGAGCTGGTGTTTGTTGTTGATTTTATTGGCTGGTTTTATTTCTTGCGCTGGCTTTTTAGTTTTGTTTCTTTATATATTTTATGTTCCTAGTGTAGTTAACTTAATTTAATTGTGTTAAGTTGTCAATGTTTCGCTTTAAATATGTATGTCTGTATATTAATTTAACTTTAAAAACGTAGCGTGTGCTTATTTATTAACATTAATGTATTTATTTAATTTTAAAACTGGATGTAACAAAAGACGTGTACAAACATCACTGGAAACAAACCACTATAGGAATTGAAAAGCTCACTTTAATGTAACAGTGACTTAAAATTTCTTAAAGCATACATTTACGAAGTCTATAGCTATAGACCATCATTTTTGTAAGGGAGATCCCCTAATTAATGGGAATATTGGGTTGGTATGTTAGCTCTGGTACATTTTATGGATATTTTCACATTTTCTTTAAATTTTGGCACTCCATTATGCAATTTGTCGCAAATCTTCCACAATGTGGTTCTTTGCTACAGAAATATTTTTGTAGAGGAAAGTCTGTGCCAGATCGAATTTTTAAAAATAAGGCGCACGCACCCTATTGTATCAATGTACATACATAGGAATATATGGAATATACATATACATATGTAAATAAGCAGTTTATTGAAATGTTTAATTTCTTTTGTATACAATATTATTTAAAGGCTGCCTTATCACCTCAGGGTAGTTGGAATAAGGAAAGATTGGAAGAAGGTCGTCGCCACTGTGATCGTCTTAGGGACTTAGCTGCACTCGCTGAAAAGCTTGGTTGTACTCCCACTCAATTGTCAATAGCATGGTCTTTGAAACACGAACCTGTACAATGTCTACTCTTAGGCGCCACATCCGCTGAACAATTGCATCAGAGTTTGCAATCACTACAGGTTAGAGCAGAGAAGTATCCATTTTTTCCATGCCCAGTTTTTGTGTTAACACAGTACTACACGAAAATATTATGGAGCTCTGACAACGGTTTTTGGCAGAGAAGACTAAAAATAAATGCATGTCTGTCAGGGCTTAGAAAGGTCTATTCGAAGTTTCATTTTAGGTGGAGTTAAATATCTTATATTTTTGCCAGGTGATGCAACGTATCGACATATAAAATTACTTACATTTTTCTTCAAGACTGTATTTGAAAACTTTTCAAATGAAAAATTACAGAGGGTACACAATTTCTACAAATATATTAGTTATTCTACAAAGTTGCTTAGCATATCCTTGCCCGTAGAAACAGGGGCTATACGATTAGGTCAAAAGCGGTAAACTCCAACTCCACCTAATACGAAATTCCTTTGTAATCTTTCAAAATACAGAACACCATTAATTGTAGTAATTTTAATAACTCGCCGGTAAAGTTCAAGTTAGCTAAAGGCGAAGGTAAGCTGGAACCGAATTCCGGCATCATTGATCGAATGAATTCGTAATCGAATGCTGTATATTTGTTGCTTTTTTGTTGTTGCTTTACATTGTCTTTACTATCGAGGTCATTCGATCACAAATGCCGGAATTTGGCCGCAGTTCGGTAACAATTTTTCGTTATCCCAATAAAAGGGGTGGCTTAGAAGGTAATACTTTCTGTACATAAAATGCAAGCGAAAACATTATAAAATTCCTTTTTTGTTTTTTAAAGAATACAAATCGTAGGAAATATATTTTTTGCGTTTCTATGATTCGTAAGATCATATTTTCTGAACTTAGATCTAAGCTGTAGACCAGAGATTCGCACAAACATACACTTTAGAATAAGGAGACAGGCTTTGAAAGAAATGAGTTTTATACGTTTGTAGAGAGGGTCGTTGACTTCCCAAAACTGAAGTCAAGGTCTGCTGGAGGCTTTTAGTTTATTAATAATTCGATGTTGAAGTTGGGGAATTTACTAAGAAAAATATGAAAATGTTGGTAAAACAGTGCTGCCAGAGGAAAGTTTTTGCACATAACGTACGCGAATTTATAAAAGGCATCCAAAATCTAATTTTTTACATTTAATTTAATAAATTTTTTCATAGGTCTGCAAAATGTGTTCTTGACTACCGGCCTTCGGCCGGGCTAAGGAATTTTCTTCTCCATGGTATAACCAACACCGGCTTCGCGTACAAAATCTGTAAGCATCTGGCAGCACTCTTTTTCATTTTACGGCAGTTGGTATTATTATTCTAAAGCCAAGCCGAACATATGAATCATAAAAATTAATAACAAATGCGTTATTTAATGTAATATCCAAATACAAACATACATATTATACATAACTGGAACGGTTTTTATTTGTTTAGATAACTGCTACAAACATTCAATGTTTTTTAAGAAAATTAACAGAGTATTTATGACTTCACAAAAACTCTTCCTCTGTCCGTTCACTTGTAGGCTATTGAAATCAAGTTCTGGGAAAACTTCTTGGCTCAAAAATATATTTTTGATGTCAAATTGTTTATGTATTGCGCCATGACGGTTCACAAAGGGTCGAAATATATTAAAACAAACTTGCGTTTTTAGGGGCAAAACGTGAATTTGCAAAACGATAAGTAATATTATTTTTCATCATCATATGCTTAAAAAATCAACAATTTCCGATATCGGTCTACATATAGCCGAGTTAGAGCAAAATTTTAGCAAAGAGTGAGGTTAAGTAGTATTTAATACTAAAAACTGAATCTAGTGATAAAGTAAAATTATTAGGGTTAAAAAAGAGTTGTTTTTTCGATCTGTCTATATCTACCTGATATATAGCGAAAATCCATCTAATATAATATATTATATAAAAATGTGCACTTGGTGATTGAAAAAGGTGAATGAGGATCAAAAGAATTTTTTTCGACATCGGCTTACATAGATCCGAAAACCCGTTCTAACAAAATAATTACCCTGGTGACAAAAGAAGATTTTTAAAGATCGAAAAAAACTTTTCCGATATCAGTCCATATCCATACTCGATATATAGCAAAAAACCTGTTTCTTAGCAAACTTACTTATAAGCGAACTAAAAAAAATCTTTTTGCTGTAAAAAGTATATCTGCTGAAAAAATTTATTTATTTTACCTATGGCCCTAGCTGCTTAAAAACCCTCGGAATGGAATCACAGACGTATGCCTACACACCCTTAACTTTTGCTGCGAAGGGTACAAAAAGGTATACTTTAGAAGTGGAAGATTTTTTTTTGATATCGGTCTAGTTATAGTGAGATATAACGCAATTCGAATTTGGATGAATTTTGCCATGTAAGCGAACTTCAATAGTTTTTGCGGGACAAGGTAGCCCTTAATCTTTTCAAGAGCATTACGCTGTATGCAAAATAAAACGTTTTTTGGTGGCGAAAAGTATCTGTAATGGTACGAACAGAATATTTAAGGGCAGAAAACTAAACTAGCTCCAAATGGCAAGAAGAATGTATACATATGACTATGAAGAATATTGGAGAGTTCGCGCAGCCAAATATAGCACTCTTACTTGTTCTGATAAGTCCCGTACTCAAGGCGTAAGACATTTCAGTGCTCTTTTTGTAAAATATAGTTTTTTCCTGAAATAGCACCCATTGCGCTCCAAGCGCAAGAGTTATTTTAATTGTTATTATTGTGCGTAATGTTAAGCGGACAGAAAAGATTCCCAGTCCACCTCTCATGCTTCCACGTTATCCGAAATTTAGCTGCATATGTATACATACATATTTCCAAGTATTTTGGAAACCAAAAAAATACCTGCATGCCCACCGACCGATCAAGTTTCTTGCATGTTTAATCCAATATCCCTCAATTAGTAAGAATATCCAGAAAAACTCGATCTTAAGAACTATATATAAGAAGATAATTTAAACAATACAACCTTAGTGAATTGTACTACTAATAACAAATTTATATAGAGTCGAGATATAATACCAATCAATTTGCTGCTAGACAAGAGGTCAATGAACAGCGAAAGTTTGAAATGCCTATTATAGAACCATATATAGTCAAGGTATGGCGAAAATCAATTTTCAAGAAATTGTCCCTTTCAGTGAACTAAAATAACTTTGAGCCCAATGGGAAAACGAAAGATTGTTTCTTCGCAAAAGATCAACTCCTCTGTAAATGTCCTGCTCTGACTAGTAGGAAGAATACATTTTTGCTCAACTATATAACCTCTGATGTGGCAAGATATTTTGGGTTAAGCTTAATGGCATACTTGGATTGACTTGCTGAATTTAACAGTACCATTACACACATCACGTTGTAAAGAGCTACAACATGCATTCAATGTATTATCTACACAGAGAAAAAAGCACCTAATAAAGTAGAACAAAATCAATAAGATATCTCTATGTTTTTTTTTTTCAAGAAGGATTCCTTATTATTTTAAATGGGAAAACCTTATTGAAAAAACAACAATTAATGAAATTAAAAAGATGATTTATAAGTGTTTATATAGGAAACTAATAAAACCAATAGGGATAAATTAATAGGATAACCTAATAAAATCAATAAGAAATCCTTATTGTATACAATTTACAAGAAAACCTAATAGAATCAATAAGTTCTTCTCTATAGAATTTTTTTTTTGGTGCCATGCAAATCGGAAACTGAGTAAAAACAAACGTGAGTAACAAGTTTTCTTCTTGGTTTTATGTGTTTTTCTTTTTGAGACAATTAATAAGGTTTGCAACATGGAAATAATAAGAAATACCTATAGAAAAATCCTCTTTTCTCTCTGCTGGGATACCCCTCAGCCTAAAAACGTTTCAAAGAGAAAATCTTATTGAATCTATTAGGAAGTTTTCGCTCTGTGTAGTCTTGCTAAAACAGACTTCTGTCGACTTAAGTTGAACTGTACGTGTATAAATCTGCCACGATATTCTATTCAGCAGCCTTCTCAAGAAATGTTGAATAAATCTAATACAGCCAAAATATATTCCAAAACAGCCCAGAGTGAGTAACGTCTTACCATATTTTTGCCAAGGCCTTTGCTCTATTACGCTTTCGACAAAACTACTTCACACAATACCAATATCTGACTTTCTCAATATTGACTTTATCAATTGCCTCTCATATATAAATATGCATTTCAGTTAATTAATGAACACATTTTTCTCTTATCGTATCTTATCTAGCTACTGCCACGCTTATCGACAAGCGTTATGCTTGAGTTAGAGCGAATATTAGAGAATAAACCGGTGCGACCGCCAATGATATCAACGCTGGCACTTCGGTGACAATCAGCCTGTCCTCAGGGGCCTCCTAGCCTTACTAGTGGTGTCACTGGTGGTGGCGGCATTGGCCCCTGTGGACAAGACTCACCCAAAAATGATGAAGTTGCAGCATTTTGCGGTGAGGATGGCGATGCTAAAGATGCCTCTAAACAAGGCTTTTGCGTTATTCAGTGACGAAAGGAGTCTTTAGATATGGATAAAAAATGTATAAAAGCAATTAGTAGTAAAACTAGTTTAAGTAGTACCACAATGACAACAACAATAAGTAAGCATGATTTACAACTACAACAGCTGCAGCAACAACAAGAATTAATGCTCTTACAGCAGCAACAGCAACAGTTATTACAATTACAATTGCAACAGCAACAGCAACAGTTTTTTTCTCAAAACACAACTTACAACTTGGACAACATGGTGGCTACAGCTCATCGTTCAGACAGTATAACAACCACAACTTTACCAAATTCTATAGAAATTGATACATTAAATAATAACTTCGAAAATCATTTCAGTGCAACATCCAACAACTTTATTTCTCAGATAAATAACAATAACGTTAATTTGGGAGAACCACAGCCAACAAAAATCCAAAAGAAACGTTCCATTTTGAATTTTAAATCATTCGATTTGCACATTAAATCCTTGTACAGCGGTCTGCGTAATGGCTCATACAATCAAAATAAATCTCACTCGCAATGTACAAATTTAATGGCAGATGAAAAAAGAGTAGATAAAACAATAATTGGCAGTGGAGATGCCAAGGGTAGTGAGTCGAATATAAATAAATTGCATGAGAACATACACCAACCTTACAATCGCATGCCTCCCTATTTGAAAATCGAATCAGTTGACCTCGAAGAGATCGAAAATTTGTTAATCGACTACCCACAATCACCATATTCATCACGTCGCAATAGTTCTAATGATGATAATCGTTCCACTAGCCAGTTAATACATCTCACCGGGGATGGCAGTGAACAACAACTCCTGCAACAGCTAACACCACATCGCTACGAAATGTCGCGCTCACAAGTTAGTTCTACATCACGATTCTATCTTTCGCCACATACCTTTGCCTCGTCGTCGCAAAATATAAGACGCTCATCCACATCGGATATAATATCCGGTAGTAAACGCAGTGCATCCTCGTCGACCAGCAACAGTAGACGACCAAGCACATCTGACCTATTGCGCAAAGCTAGAGAACGTCGCGGTAGTGAGGCTCGTATGGGACGCAGTGCTTCTCATAGTGGTCTTCCGCGTGGCGGTGGAAGTGGTGGTGCGTTTCGGGTAGGACCCGGTGTGGGTGGAAGGCGTACGAGTATAGCCTTTTAAGATGTCTTTGAGAATTCCCCTGATTTCGATAAAACCTCTCTTTCATAAGCACCTTCTCTGTCGCAGCCCTTTTCAAACTGTAGAAGAAAAGCAACACCACTCTTTAAATCTGAAAAATACTTTAATCATTTTTTTAAAACAATAATTATAATAACAAAGAAAATAGTAGTCGCTTTCAAAGCCAAGAAAATTAACATAAGATTTACTTACTTAATAAAGTGCTTATGATTCATTTATATATTTTAATTCAATTAAAATTTAATACTTTCAAAATACTCACATAGATATTAACACAATTTAGTCAAATATATACTTAATAAAACTTATATAAAAACTAATGCGATGATATTAACGAACAATAAATAAAATTACTTCTCTCAAGCTTTAAAAGTAGTAACAAATTTTTGTAGTTAAATAAGTTAGACACAAAATTTAAAGTTTGTATACTTGCAGAAATAAAAGCGAAGTTCGATTTTTTAAAAACAATAATTAAAATTCACCTTTATTCACTTATTTTGCATTACCCTAAACTAAATAAAATCAGATTATAAAAACATTTTTTTTTTTTTCATTTCAATTCAATATAAAAATTAAATACATACATTTACGTTCTTGAAATTTTACTTATATTTGAAAAAACTTATATTCATATTTTAAAATTACGTTCGGTAACGTTTATTGAGCGGGCACGTTTGCCCATGTCGTTTGACACACAATTTAAGCCAGTATCTTGTTGTGCGCTCCGTGGATTAAACCATAAACAGTTTGACTCATATGTCTATAGGAACTCTGTCATTCACAAAGTTTCTTAATTTCCTCTAGTGGCAGTAGTTGAGAGTGACCTATCATAACTTGCATTATTCTACTTAATTTGGGCTTGAGCATTTCCCACATACAAAGCTTATCTTATTCTTGAAACAAATGAGTTTGCCGTCTTATTTCTAGTATTTCCGCATGCCCTGAATCCATATTCATAGCTGTTAATAGCGTTTTGGCAAACCTAAATTGTTGGTGAACCGGTTCAAAGGACACGGAAGTCGGGATTCAAAGGATTTGCAACTGGCCTCTAGTCTAGTCTCCGGTATGTGAATCAATGTCACATTTTCCGGTATGCACCCTCCGATTTGTTGATGATCACCTTCGTGCGCCTGATGGATCCACTCCCCCCTCAACCTTACAGTCCAACCTAAATTAGCACGTCAAGCGTATTATTGCCGTCTAAGCCACCCATTTTGTATGAAAATGGGTGGATTACCCAGCAAAATACGCTTGACGCGCTAATTTAGGTTTGCCTGTTAATCGTTTTGCTGTAACAGCCACTACGTATATCAAACGAATTTTGATTGGCTCGACCGTCGCTCTTGTTGGTGTTGTTTTTGTTGAAATTCCCAGAGCAGGCTCACTGAACTTTCTGCATCGTTTTACCATTCCATTTATATTCCATTAACGTCCACCACACTATAAAAGCGTAGATTATAATCGGCCTGATAACACTGAGCCAGTTTGTCATCTCTGGACTCAGCCCTCATCTTGTGCCGATGGCTCTTTTACAGTTTTTTTTTTTTTTTTGTTGACGTTCAACCAGAAGTACGCTTCATCGCTAAACAAAGTTCGCTTATGAAAATCGGTTGTTCCCGACAATCTCATTTTGGGCCCATTCGACGAATCTACGCCTTACTTGATGATCGTTTGGATTCAATTCTTGAATTGCCAAACCAAATTGGGAATAAATGACTTGACAGCTGTTAAATCGGTCAGCATCTTGAACAGTAATGCCAACTTAAAGTTCTATACATTTATATTGACAGGCATATATGAGCTTTATCTAACCTTTTATCTTTGTGTTATTTCCTTTTCAAACCATTCTTGATTGCAAAACATTGGATAATATATAAAATAAGCTAACCCCTAACTAAACAATTAAAACTTCCTACATCGATCCATATAACGCCAAGATGATTAGTTTATATTAGCTTTTGGTGCCAGGAAGCGAAACAGAAAGTTTTGATAAAGATTTATGTGAGACCGAACAGATGCACAGAAGAGTATTTAGGGTACGGGACAACAAATACGAAAAAAATAAAAACTTAAGGGCTCCCCATACAAGGGTACGTTTTCTGTACTTTTGCACGATAGTACAGAGGCCTTGCTGTACGTGTCAGTCTCGTACTTGGTTCAATTAAATTTAGTTGCTCTTCATTACTTTGTAAAAAGTGAATATTCAAAACCTTTGATTTTGCTTCCTCTACAAAATTTTTAGCATAAATCTTAAATGGAAAAAGAGATAAAGTTACATTATTCAAGTTATGTATATTGATGAAATTTTATCTTAAAACACAATCATAGATTATTTTTAGCAAAACTAGCATGACCAGAGGCAAAATTTAAAGGTTCGAAGCCAAGTTCATCTCTGGGAATACCAAGTTGGACTAATTTAGATCCATAGATGTCCAAAAGAGCATCATGTGCCTTTTTAACTCTGACTACTTCGTAGCGTAAGTCCTGTATAATTTTATTTTTCTCCTCCAAAACAGTTGTTGCTCTCTTTTCTAATTGTATTGGAGGATCTCCTTCTTGGCCGATGGTATTCATGGCAGCTTGATAAGCCTTTATGGTTTCCTGCAGCACCATATCTCGTTTTTCTCCATCTTTTTCGATAATAGCTATTTTACGTTCCAACAGAACATTTTTAAGACCATTTTTTTGTTGCAATTCTACAACACTTGCTTCAAATTTTTCCTTAAGTTCCTCCTTTTCTTTCACTAAAGTTTTATTTTGCAAAAGAAGAGTCTCCGTTTCCCAGGTTAGGGCTCTTAGTTGGCTTTCAACATAATTGTTACGAGCTTTGAGCCGAGATAATTGGGCTCTATCCCGTTCATGAAACTCTAGTTTTCTCCTCAATGTCACCAATTCGTTCTGCGCTTGTTCCAACGGTTCGCTGAGTTTGTGGTTTTCTGCACTCATTTCCATAGCGATTCGATCACTTCTCTCACATTGTTTGCGTAAAATTTCAATTTGTTCCTTTAGGTAACTAATAAGTCCCATGTTATTGAGGGTTATATCGTCGTAGTAATTTTTCATTTCGCTGAAAGCCAAATCATGATTTTCAATTAATTTCTGTATTTGAGCATTCTTGCGTTCCTCAAACTCAAACATTTGCATGCGATAATTCAGTTCAATTTCCGGTTTTAAGGCTGCATTTTTTTCCTCTTGTGAAAAGATGAGATCTTTTGTTTCCTTCTCAAAACGAGAGCATAAGTCACTACAAAAAAAAATCTGTTAAAATACAAAGACATAGATTGTAAAGTATTTTGTAATGTATATCAGATGTTCATACTTCAGATGTCAGCACGGCATAATAAAAAACCTAATAATTTATTTGTTTTGATATTGCAATATCTTCTCTGAGCCCTGTTTAGGGTAACAAAAATTATTTTCCTGAAGATGCCAACAAATTGTTGGCGAAATATTGAAAATAAATATATATATGTACCTGTTTCAAATTATTTTTTATAACAAAGAAAGATCTAAAGCTTGCATAATTAATTAAAGTATATGATAAACATTAGTTACTAATAATAAATTGTTCTTTTAAGTAATCTAAAATGCCACCCTCATCAACAACCGGTAGTGACTCAGTGGTAGTGTTAGCTGCTTATCAACCTGCGTGCTGCTGGTTCGAGCCCTTGTTGTTCCATTTGCTTTTTTTTCTATTTATTATAACACAACAAATGTGGTAAAAAATTTAAAATGTTTTTTGTTAGTTTTTTTCCATTACAATTCCTTTCAATATCAAAAATTGCTACAACTAATTTCGTACACGAAGGAAAACAGCTCGCGAAATAAATTTTAAAAAGTGCATGCTGTACTACAATACTTAAAAGTTTTGAAAAAGAGGACACTGTACTGCACAATGTATTTTCAATTTTAATTCCTTTGCACACTATTTACGTGTTGAATAGAAGTGCACTTCATAGCACTGGTTCCTAAGATTTCTTGTATATATATGTAAAATGTAGGAAATCAGCAATAGAAGGTGAACCTATTTTACCATATTATGCTGACATACCAAGTATGACCGACTAATATCCGCTACGAATTCAACCCACTGTATCTCTTCGATGTGCTTAATTTTTAGTTGTTGTATTTGAATTTCATGTGTTTCCTCACTTTCTCTTAACAATCTCTTAAGCTCTCTCTTATCAGCTAAAATCTCCATTTCTAACTGCACATAATCTTCTTGTGCCATTTTGAGTTGGGTCATGGCTTCTGCTCTTATTTCACTTAATTTATTATGATTTTCAAATTGCAAATATCTCATTTGTTGCGTAATTTTTTTTGCTTCAATATCAGCAATTTCCTGAGCCATTTCCACCTCATGATCTTTTTGTCGAAGAGCCGTAACCGCCTCCTCAAATTGACCTCGCGATATTTCCCAGAATGTACGAATCTTATCTCTTTCCATTTGAAAAAAATTTCGCTCTTCCCTTTCACGATCCGTTTCGGCCTTAAGACGTAATGCAAAAGCTTCCAGTTGATCATGATCCATTGCGGATGTGTCGACTCCATCAATAAGCACTACAAATTATAGAGAAAAAAAGGAAATATTTAAATAATAATTTTAACTTTTCAGTCGAACTTTATGATTTACAATTTTTCAACGGCACCAATTTTTACATACCTGAAATTCGAAAATAAAACTATAATAATAAAAAAGGCCAAATTCTTACACCAAAAACTAAAATTTAGTAGTAATTTCTTTTTGCCATATTTCAGTAGTTTTAAACTCGATTTATGTAGGTTATTTTTAATACAGTGCAAGAAAAAATAGTTAAAAATCAGGAAAATTAACGTTTATAATTTCCCTGATGGCGTCAAAAACGGCGTTTTTTGCTGAACAAATCTATATACATATGTATAAGGGCACTCTTCGTCTTTTAAGTGATCAAAGCCCCTGCAGTGCGACTCAGCCCCGTTAACATATTTATTTTATCATTTGGTTAGGCGTTTGAAAATTTTAAATAATTGTATGAAAAACATTTAGATATTGTAATATATGTATTGTAAAATTGATCTACAAGTTTTAGGGGTTTACAGTTTTAGGGACTTTCTCGTTCCTCAGAAGTAAATTAAACAAAAATTTATATTATTTATTATTTTATCGGGATCTTGTTAGATTTTGGTAATACCTTCTTTAGAAATATTGATCAATACAATCTTACTACAAAAAAACTTTCTTAATTCAAAGGAAGCGAAAATCAAAATAAAATAATAATAAAAATTGTTGAACTTAACACAACGATGTAAGTAGAGAAAGAAACAATTCTGTTAGCGAATATAATTTTGAAGAACAGCTCACGTTGGCTTTAGAGTATGCGTACTCATAGAGTGAAAGCGGAATCATTTTACTGAGAATACGGTGTCTGCCCTTGTAAAGGGGGTTCCCATACAAGAAACTGTGAAAATTAGCTAAACTTTGCTGTAACGTTTGAACCATAATAGATAGAGATTTACAATTTGCAGCGAACATGTAATTTTGTAGGTTGTACAACAACGAATATCAAAAACAACAAGAACTTAAAAACTAAAGCGGTCCCCATACAAGAAGCTGTGAAAATTAGCTCAAATTGCAATCATAAGAGATATAGACCTGCAAGTTGCACAGGATATGTAAGTACATATTTGCAGCAGCAAACACCAAAAACAACCAAAAGTTAAAAACTGATGGGTGTACCCATACAAGAAAGTGAAATTAGCTGTACCGCCTAAGCCGTAAGAGAGCGAGACCTGAAATGTGCACAGGATATGCAGTTACCATGCCTATACAACAACAAGTACCAAAACTAACAAAACGTAAAAATTTAAATGTTTCCCTTTACAGAGGAATTTTAATTTTAAAATTAGCTATAAATATTAACTACATATGTGGTTGATAGGCCTCTCCAACAACAAATACTAAAAGAAACCAAAAGTTAAAATGAAAGAAGATCCCTATACAAGAAACTGCTACCCTGCTAGTGTTCCGTACTCATAGAGTGAAAATTCAACCGTTTTGTTAAGACTTCGCTGTCTGTCCATCCGTCACAGGCCCCGATTTTTTAAGCGTTAGGACTTATAGAAGTGACATTTTCAGATGATATGTGGTTGCCCGGGTTCTACAACAAAAAACAATAGAAACACACAAAAAACTAAAGTTGATCCCTATATTAGAATTTGTAAAAATCACCCTATTTCTTTCACTTTAAGGGTAGTGCGGGACCCTTGCGGTGCAAGTCAGTCTCGTACTGGGCTCCATTTTTTCTTTTCTGTGATTGAAATTTTTTTTTTGATCTTTTGTGAACGAGTGGAAAAATTTCTTTATCATTAAACCTCAGCATGTATGGTTTAGTTTCTTTATGTGTACTTTTGGGAAACTATAATTTATTATGGCACCAACACTTGCTCAGGTTCGGGTACAAGCCCAACTTCTTGAAAAATCGATCTCGGCTATATATGGATCGTTTCCAAGAATGTTTAATTTTTGACTTTGGACAATTATATCTTATTATAACAATTACCATTTGGTACTAAAACTAGTCTTAATTGGCTTACAGTCCCAACTTCTTCATAAATAGGTTTTCGCTGTATCTCAGCTATATATCGACCAATGTCAAAAGTTTGTATTTTTTGCCTTTTAGTAAGCTCATTTTACTTCTGCTGCCATTGTTGGTACCAAAAACTGTTTCAGTTCATGTACACGCCTGACTTCTTAAGAAATCAGTTTTCGCTATAACTCAGCTACATGTAGACCGATTTAAAAATGTTAATTTTCTTACTTTCAGTTAGTATATCTCATTGTAAGGTTCAAAAAAACATAATGGCACAAAAATGCATAAACGTTCAATAGCTTGAGATTTTTCATATGGCTATTATCCTATGAATTAAGCCGGCAGATCCAATAAGGCATCTATATTAGAATGGTATGGCCATATCTTTTAAGATTGTTTTCGTGCGAGTTACAAAAAATAGCTTTCCTATAACACAAAAACTAATTAATTTGACAAACAGTTCGAGATATTTATGAGGCAAACCCATGAAGTATGCCGACAGATTCAATGTGGTCTTGTCATTTAAATTATTACAGTTAAAAAAATCCCAATTGAAATTTTGTAATTTTCAAACAAAATCAAGTGAACTATCTAAAATGCTAGTGTAAATGGTATAGTTTATGAAACTAGCTTATGATCATGAATTAGTTTATGAATTACTAGTGTAAATGTACTATTAAGCATTTAACATTTATAAATTTTAATATCAATAAAATCCAGTAGCAACTATAAAATATGAAACAGTTTGAGAATATTTATAAGGCTTTCCCTTAAAGTTGGCTGACCGGTTCAATGTGGTATAAATATTACAAATACATACCCATATCTTTTAAATTCTTGCAGGTAAGAGAAATAAAATTTGCACTTTTGTAATGCTACAAAAGCAAAATTTAAAATTCTATTTCATATAGTAAGCAGGTTCGGCATAAATATATCAAAGGTATGACAATATCTTTGTAACCAGGTATAGAAAACTAGCTAAGCAGTTATAAATTATAACTTATAATGCTATAAAAAATAGATTTAAAATGACAATAATCCTTTTTACACTGACGCACATCTTACATCGTTCATCAGTTTGCAAAGATGTTTACATCTTCCCATACGAATTATACAGGGCGAAAATTATACATCTTTCTACATCAGTAGAAGATGATCCTTTCTCAGTTTGTTCCATCTTACATCTTTCGATTTTTTAGTGCCATCACTAAAAAAAATTGCGGAAAATCGATTTCTTTTGTACCATCACTAGCAAAAAGACATTTTAGAAAACAAATTTAACATAAAAAAAAATGAGCGGAACATGTATTTCGTTATAATTTTTAATTTATTATAAATAAATTCATTTTAATTGCAGCGCAAAAGAAAGCCAATCGTTTGGCCAATAACTATGGAGAACATGTCGGTTGACCTATAAGAAAGAAAAAAGTTCAAAAGCCCTTCTCCAAGTCCATTTTACAATTTTTGTTTTTCACAAAACTTTTGCGTCTTCTTTTTTTGACATCTATGTTATGTTATGTTTCGAGGGCCACCGGTCCTGAGACCGACTCACTTGGGTCCTAGAAAAGGTCCCGTTGTGTTACCCGAAAAAGGCTGTAGGGAGATCTCCCTACACAAGCTCCACCAGTTCCACCCTGAACCAGCCCGATAAACGGATGAAGGATTCAACCCTGTCCAAACCGCATTCCGACACTTCCGGTAATCCCTCTAGTGTCGGTCTGCCCAAGCAAATCGCTCTCCTGTTAGAGAGGGCCGGACATCGACAGAGAAAGTGTTTGACACTCTCCTCCTCTTCCTCATCTCTGCAACCTCTGCAGAAGTCATTGTATGGAAGATTCAGTCTTCTCGCATGTGCTCCCATGTGGCGATGTCCTGTTAGAACAGCCGCAAGGGTATGGAGCCTATGCCTCGGAAAGTCCAGCAAGGCCATAGTCCTCCTATGCTCATACCTGGGCCATGTAAGACCCGATATTCGACAGGTGATCTCGTTCGACCACCTATCCTGCGCGATTCCTAGCAGCTGTCGTTGTACTAGCTGCTTGCAGCTATTGAGAGGAATACCTACGAATTCGTCAATATCCTGCTGATGAAGGCGGGAACCGGATCTTGCCAGTTCATCCGCTATCTCATTTCCGGACACACCATTGTGTCCAGGTACCCAGCGAAGCTCCAGATCAGAATGTCTCGCTATCTCGTTTAGAGATACCCGGCATTCCCGAACCAACCGAGATGTTGAGTAAACACCCGCAAGCGTTTTAATGGCGGCCTTACTGTCGGTACAGATAATAATATGCTCACCGTATATCCTATAGTACCTCATCCAGTTTACCGCCCTTCTTATCGCCGCAACTTCGGCCTGAAAGACGCTACACTCATTCCGTAGCCTAAAATTGATCCTCCTTTGAAATCGGGGAATGCAGATACCACCCTTAACCCCAGTGCTCGACTTGGAACCATCCGTAAAGACCAGGAATACATCCTCTGATTGATCTAATACGACACTATCTAAGGATGCACCCGACAGATCTACTCTGAAATCCCTTTCGACCATTAGGGCCGGTGAGCAGTAGTCTGTTCGATCTGGAAAGTCAGCCAGCCTTCCTATTATCGATGCATGCCCTGAGACAGCATCCATCCACATGCCACCAGATTTTAACCGTGTTGCCGAATTCATAGCAGTTTCCTTGACCATGAGATCGGCTGGTAACCAGTGTAGCATAGTAAAGAGTGCCTTAGATGGTGTTGAGCCGGTTGCTCCAGTTACCATCAAGGCCGATGTACGCAAAATCCTTTCAAAGATCTTGCAATAGGTGGATTTTTCCAACGCCTTCCACCATACAAGCGACCCATACACCAGTATGGGCCTCACTACCGCGCCGAAAAGCCAATAGAAGTTTCTGGGGCTTATTCCCCAGTTCCTTCCAATGACTCTTCGACATCTGAATAAATGAAAGATGAAAAACGTTGTCAATGTAAACGACTGTTTCACATTTTCAACATCTTCCATGCCTTTCACTTTAAAATATTTGTATCACTTTGAACGTAGGTTCAGAGCGTTTTAACTTCATTACAATTAAAGAATCTACGAGAAACGTTTTTAAAAGGTAAAAACGTAACAATATTTAAAATTACATATATCTATATCTTATAAGCTGAACCACCGAAGGAAAACCAATTACATTTGTGTGATGCTACTGGATTTTATTGATATTAAAATTTATAAATGTTAAATAGCTTAATAGTACATTTACACAAGTAATTCCTAAACTAGTTTATGATCATAAGCTAGTTTCATAAACTATACCATTTACACGAGCATTTTAGACAGTTTACTTGATTTTGTTTGACAATTTACAATAAATTCAATATCAAAAACAAAATAGTAATATGGAGGTTTCTGAAGAAAAAAAATATTTATGTGTCTTTCATCCCGATTGAATAAAATTCATTGTAAAATTAATTATTTGGCGCGAAGGAGAAGGAAGCACCTCTTATTTTCATCATCCATGCTTAAATTGTATGCATTTTAATAACTCCAAGAATTGTGAAAGTTTTTAAATTATTTAATTTTAAAATATTTTTTTCCGTTTTATTTTCCTTTTTATTGTTTTCTTTTTCTATATCAAATTCGCCTGCCCTTACCAGACGAAAGCATAAAAAATAGAGTCACATTTGCAGAAACTGCTTGTTATCAACCAACTTATCTCAAAAACTAGCTAAAATCTTGTTTATGATTTGTATGGCTAAACAAGTTTCTCAAACTAGTTTATCACGATAAACAACTTATAACCTGTTTAAGGCATAGATGTAAATGCACTATAAGAGTTTTCATAAGGCTATCGCATGAAGTAAGTATACAGGCTCAGTATGGTATAAATATTTCACTGGTCCGAATATATCTTTTAAACTACAAAAACAGTGCTTCAATTATACTAAAATAATACAACATTAAACAGTTTTAGATTTTTTATAACGCCATCCCATGAAGTAAGCCGATAGGTTCAATGTGATATAAATATTTGCAAGAGATAGCTGTATGCTCAAAGCTATTCCAAATATTCGCTTGGGCTATATCTGAACTATTTAAGATTCAAATACCTTTCAAAATCAACACTTCTTACCCTAAGATCTGATGTTTGTGTTCTGTGCCGTTATTTTATTATTGCAACAACTTCCTAGCAAAAAATAACTATAATAAAATTATAACTTTTGCTCTTTTGGCACCGAACTTAAGTTCACGTACAGGTCTAACGTCTTGAGAAATCGTTTTTGCTATATCTCCTCTATACATCGCTTAGATGTGATTTTATTGTTCGCTTTGCAGTTACTACACTGAAAAAACAATTCAATACATTTGCACTTAAATCAATCCCAAAACGGTGTCAAAAGTATGGTAAGTGTGCCTGTTGTAAGTACGTGTTTTTTTCAAGCGCTAAATAAATAATTAATTTTAGCCATATTCAATAGCAGTTTCGGACTGATTTTAGCCACACCCAATTGTGGTTTCGACTTGTTAGATAGCTCAAATCAGTGCTTAAAAAGAAGATCACCGTTCTTGATGTTAGAACATTGGTACTTTCCATACTTTTGACCACAGACTAAACAGATATCCCAAAAGTGAGTTTTGTAAAGTGGCCATATCATTTGTTTGGAGTCCAGTCAGAAGTGAGTAGTACAGGAAATCGTGACGACATGCGTGTATGAGACCAACCAGTGTACACAAAAACAAACATAAACAATGAAAAAATGTTGTTGTAACACTGCAGTTACACGATCAAGTTTTGCTATCAAGTTTTTTTCACATACTGCTTGTCAAAATTCAATAAAACTGATAGCTGTGACAGAGGCTGCACGCAATTTAATAACAATTCGTTTTCAAGATACCATTAAGAAAAAAATTAAAAACAGCTGCTTCATTAAAAGTACTATCAGAAATAAAAAAAATAAAAGAAGAAGAAACAAACTAGAGGGCAGAAAGGAAATACTGGGTGAAGTCCTCCGTAGTAAGAAGGTTGGCAAATATTTAAAAATTATAATGAATGTAGATATGCTCTGTAAATCGCAGCACATCATCGTATTTGCTGGGTAAACGTAAACATTTTTATTTATATTTTTAAGTTTGAATCTGTATAATTTTTAACACTTTTAATTGCGATTTTCAAACAAAACAAAAAAATATTTACAGACAGAACGAAAAAAATTGATGTCAGCTGTTTTTTTGATTGTGAGAATCTCTATGGAAAGCAAAAATTGTCATCAAGTTTACATCAATTTTCAAAATTGTGAGTGTATTAGTAAAAAAAAAGTGTGAATGTATTAAAACTGGAAAGGCAAAACATGATCGTGTAACCCCCAAGTAAAGTGTTTTGAAAAATATTGGTTTTGTTGTCATTTTCACGAAAAAAGTAGAAAACATGAATGAAAAGCTTTGAAAACTAAGTTTTAAACATATTCCATACAGTGATGTACTCAATTTAAATAAAATATTAAATAAAAATAATTATTATTTGTGTGCAGGTAAAGCTGTTTTGTTTGCATTAGATTTGCACTGAATTTTTCTAACCAAAAATCAAGTGTAAACAAATGCAGAGTTTACCAACAGAGAAAGCTATATAAATATTTTCATCTTTGCTGTCCTTAACTGGATGCTCGAGCACCGTAAAGCTGCCACTTTCATGAAATTCTACAGAAAATTGGTAATTTTTAAAGTCCGGCAGAGCTGGTGACTCTTCTGGTAGTATTCTGTGCTTTTGACACCGTTTGGGATTGATTTAAGTGCGGAAGGATTGAATTTGTTGTGAGTGTGATGACTGATTATGAATTTGATTCGATGTTTCTGAAGACTATTTAATCCCAAATTCGTACCTGAAATATTCCCCTCTGCTTCCTTAATTCAATAATAATTTATACATTATTTTATCCCTTTACCGATTTGAATCTGGAACCTGCCATCCTGCCAATCTACTAATTCAGCCATCGTAGCAATTAAAAAATTTCAACAAAATACAATACTTATAACTAATTTCTCAGAAAATGTATTTCAGAAATGGTATTTCAATGGCCCCCAGACCGACATCGTTAAATCCACTTATCTATCAATACTAATCCGGAATATATATACCGGAAATTAAAGCTTGTGGAGATTATAAACGAAATCACAAACTTAAATATACCCTTAACACTTGGTTTGAAGGGTATAATAAGGTAAGAAATGGGAACAAAAACAGTGGGTAAATATGTAGCGGTAAAAGGGGGGAAATAATAAGCTAATGGAAGTCGGCCGTACATTTGAACATTTTTTACCATTTTCTATCATTTATTGAACTTTGACCCCGATAGATGCATTAATAGACTCTTTATAAGTGCATGCTTTAAACCAGCAGTAGTTGTGAGTTTCGCATGACGTGCAGGGAATTATACTGCAGCAGAGATTAGATAGCTCAAACTCCTTAGCCAGTGGCCTTGTTGTGGGCCAAGAACAGTAGGCTGCTCGGGGGCGGTGATGTAACATCAGAATTTCACCACATGGTTTCATTCACTATCACCACCGGTTACGGCTTCAAGCCAGGTATTGACATAAAATCACTCCACATCTGCGCTTTTGACTTAATTACTTGACTCATTTCCGCTTATTGTTGTTCCTATTGTTAAATAATTTTGCCCCCTTATATGTGAAATCTTCTAAAATACCAGTTTCTGCAATATGTTATATCCGAAGGGTGTTTTTTTCGATTTATAGAACTTTAAGTTGCTATAAAACAACGATGGATTCGATTGACATGAATTTTATTTATCCGAAATATAATCTTGTGGCATTACATTTTCAATATGATTTCTGGCATATCACCGCTACGGCTGGGGCGGATGTAGTCCAATTTTCGATGACTTTTACAATTTTCGATGACTTTTACCAACATTTGTGTCCGTATATTGGCAATAACACGGCGAATGTTCTCTTCAAAATGGTCAAGCGTTTGTGGCTTATCCGCAGAGATACATAAATGACTTAACATAGTCCCACAGAAAGTAGTCTAGCGGGTTAAATCACAAGATCTTGGAGGCCAATTCACAGGTCCAAAACGTGAAATTTGGCGGTCACCAAACATGTCTTACAATAAATCGATTGTGGCAGGAGCTGTGCGACATGTTGCGCCGTCTTGTTGAAACCATATCTCCTGAACATCATGGTTATTCAATTCAGCAATGAAAAAGTTAGTAATCATGGCTCTATACCGATCACCATTGACTGTAAAGTGCTGGCCATAATCGTTTTTGAAGAAGTACGGACCAATGATTCCACCAGCCCATAAAGCACACCAAACAGTCAGTTTTTCTGGATGTAACGGTGTTTCGACATACACTTGGGGATTTGCTCCACTCCAAATGCGGCAGTTTGTTGACGTATCCATTCAACCAGAAATGCGCTTCATCGCCAAACAAAATTCACTTATGAAAATCGGGAACAACGGCAATCTCGTTTTGCACTAAAATCGCACTATTTGCAAGCGTTGTTCAGGCGTTAGTCTATTCATGATGAATTGCCAAACCAAACTGAGAATAAATCACTTGACAGCTGTTAAATGGGTCGCCATCTTGAACAGTAATGCCAACTTAAAGTTCTATACATCGAAAAAAACACCCTTTATAAGGCAAGTTTTTGGTTTTTTTCAACCATGGTAAAGAATACAACAAGTTTTATCATCGAAAGTCGATTCTTTGACATATGTATGTCGGATACTCGTGAGGAGAGCTTATTGAATTTCAACACAAAACACATGTTTTAATACATGGATTGCTTAACATAGAAGAAACACCATTGTATGGACATAGAATTTCATATGGGAAATATACATGAAAGCTGCAACAAACCTTCGAGAAGTCAACCAGCTGAAAATTTTAAATGAGTTACGAAATCACTCTTAAGATGTTGAATGAAAAAAAAAAAAAAAAAAAAAAAACTACTGCACTCTGAAAGTTACGAGACATTTTTATAGAACAAACATACAAAATGTTTAGTATTAGTTGTTTTCACTCTTCGTATTGTATTTAAACTACTTTTAAATATAAAACTATTTTAAACTTCTAAGTGTGAGCGACTTTTTGTTTGGTATTGTAAAAAAGTTGAAACAGCTGACTTTTGTTTAGATATTTTACCGCCAAAAGCACAGAATACCATGCGGCCAAAAGTACACAAAAGAATTTTCTAATTGGTGTTTCGGAAAATATTAAGAGAAATAAAATCTAAAAAAATGCCTAAGCAAACCGTGAAAGAAAAACTTAATAACTATTTGGTTCAAAATGCCATTGATCAAATCGATGTTAATAAAATGATGAAGTGCAAAGCTTCATATATTTACAGGAACGATATTGTTGGACGATATCTTAGACGAGGTTATCGGGGGTTTTTAATATTTTCTACTTTTTTTGTCTTTGCCATTGCAAATTTAAGAAATGTTTACAATTCACTTTATTATATGTAAGCAAAAAGCAATGTGGCGCCAAATCTATCAGCTGTTTCATACTTGTAAATAAATCCACTTACTACATTTAGTAAATCTACTACTGTTTTTGGCATTACAGAGGTTTTAATTTAGTAAATTAAAAATTTATAAGATTTGTTGCTGCCGAGATTAAAAATTTATCAAGATTTATTATATTTAAAATATCTCCAAGATCTACAATAGTACTTTAATACGAAGCGTGAAAACCGCCATTATTTAAATTTATGTCTAACACATACTAAACATTTGACAACAATGTCCGCATGAGAAGAAATGTTCTACTTATTTAAGAATGTTGCTCCTTTCTGTTTTGCGCCTTTGGTTTCAGTTCAAAAATGTAACAGTCATGCACTTAAAGATACAAAATAAAATTTACCCTTCTTTTTTCAATGCGAATATATTCAAAAACAAGAGGCTTCTGCATAATTGCTTTTACAAAAACCAAAGAAAAATGAACAATTTATGAAACCACATTTGACCACACTTTGTAAAATTTCATTTCCTTGCCCTAATTTTTGTGGATAATTAAATTTTTTGGTTTAAATAACTTAATAGCTAATGAATTCTTAAGTTCTGCCATGGCGCCAGCACTGGGTTCCATTTGCAACATTGTTCTCGTATTGTTACATTTTATAATGACCAGTGTCTGCTTTTTTTTACCAGTTAATGTTATAAACGTTATTTAGTTTTTATGTGGTTAATTGAAATTTTTAGAAATGTTTCATCATATGCCATATACGATTGTTAAGTGCGAGTGTGCGTGTATAGTCATATAAGTATGTGTTCTTCAATGTTAATGGTTGGGTGGATGGAGTTGGGACATAACCATAACTTTCTAACTCACAGCATCAGTTGGATCAAAGCTACTCACAAAAATCATGACCAGAATTAATTGCCGTAATTATTATTTGTCATATGTGGTCGATTAAGTTGCGTGTAATTTGGCTGTTTTATAACAAAATTACTTTAAACGTTTATGTCGTGGAAAAGAGATGCTTTTAAAGTGCAAATAATATGATTTCAAAAGTTATCGATGGCAAATTTCCATTCAAAAATTCCAACCCATTTATATTTTTATAATGTTCAAAACAATTAAACGTGTACAAATGTCACGTGCGTAACCATGGAAACACCCATATATAGTTTCCGAAGTTTGCTAATGCGTGGTGAAAATTCATTATTTTAATACACATAAGTCCACGCTTTTCAAATAAGCTTGGGGTTCTCAAAGTCCATATATGACCTGATATTACACATTTATATAGAATAGCTTCTAATTACACTTTGGTATAAGGTATATAAGATTAGGCACAATCGAATATGGCACTCCTACTTGTTAATACTAAAACTGGTTTCAGCTATCGTACAGGCTGAACTTCTTGAGAAATTGGATTTCACTATATTTCGGCTTTTCGTTGACCGATGTCAAAAGACATCGTTAGTTTTTTTCTTTAAGTACACATATTTTAATTTAAAATAGAATTTTTGGCGAAAGGACCTGTTTAAGTTCGCTCACAAGTCCAACTTATAGATTGAAATCTGGTTTCTCTCTACCTGGGCTATATATGGGCCAATGTCGAAAATTTTTATGTTTTGCCTTAAGGCTAGTTTATTTTATTATAATCTCGACTTTTTGGCGCCAAAAATTATAAAAATTTGTGTAATTTAATTACTTCATTGAGCCTTAGTTTGATTTTGGTTCCCTAGAAATAATACGCGAATTTTATCCCATTAAATGCCAGTAAAGGAATAAAGAACTTTCGATCATATAGTTCCACTATATAATTATATTAATTCCTAAAATTGTGTGGCTAGCATTTTCTGAGACACATCGCTCCCCGTAGCTAAGAAGTGCCAATGTAAAAGGTTAATATTTAAATATTTAAGGCAAATATTTTATTATTTTCTGGCTTTTTCAGCTGTCTATATGCCGTCGACATTTCGTTGTTGCTAAACAACTCATCAGTAGGCTCGAAACACATTTTACGTCTTGAAGCACCTTTACTTTTGGAAGGAACTGCTAAGAAAAGTAAAGGTGTTGCAAGACTTAAAATGTTTTCCATATAAAAAGTTTGTTTGGACATTTCTGATTCTCATTTTGTTCATGAGAATTTTGGAATTTTGGATTTTATATAGACCTTGTAAAAAGAGAGACGCTATTTGTTTAGTTTTTGATTGAAAGTCATGACTTTGTAATATATGAAATGTATTTGGCAATACTCTGATATCTTCGATGAGAAACTATAAAGGTATCTGGTGTATTATATGTGCACAATATATAAATACTTCTACTCGGGCCATTTCACTTCAGTTGTCAAATTTAACTGTGATTACTTACTTTGTTTCGGTTTTCCTTTTTTGCTTTTCCTTTTTGGTGGCTGGAAGAAATGATGCAAAAAATTATTTTATGTAGACGTAGGTAATAAAGGGTGTTTTTTTTCGATGTGTAGAACTTTAAGTTGGCATTACTGTTCAAGATGGCGACCGATTTTACAGCTCTCAAGTGATTTATTCTCAGTTTGGTTTGGCAAATTCATCATGAATAGACTCATGCCTGAACAACGCTTACAAATAGTGCAATTTTAGTGCAAAACGAGTTTGCCGTTGCTCCCGATTTTCATCAGCGAATTTTGTTTAGCAATAAAGCGCACTTCTGGTTGAATGGCTACGTCAACAAACAAAACTGCCGCATTTGGAGTGAAGCTAATCCTCAAGTGTATGTCGAAACAGCGTTACATCCAGAAAAACTGACTGTTTGGTGCGCTTTATGGGCTGGTGGAATCCTGGGTCCGTACGTCCAGAACGTTACAGTCAATGATGATCGGTATAGAGCCATGATTACTCACTTTTTCATTGCTGAATTGAATAGCCATGATGTCCAGGAGATGTGGATTCAACAAGACGGCGCAACATGTCACACAGCTCGTTCCACAATCGATTTATTGAAAGACACGTTTGGTCAACGCCTAATTTCACGTTTTGGACCTGTGAAGTGGCCTCCAAGATCTTGTGACTTAACAGTCATGACTACTTTCTGTGGGGCTATGTAAAGTCATTGGTCTATGGGGATAAGCCACAAACGCTTGACCATTTGGAAGACAACATTCGCGGTGTTATTTCCGATATACGGACACAAATGTTGGAAAAAGTCATCGAAAATTGGACCTCCATATTGGACTACATCCGCCCCAGCCGTAGCGGTGATATGCCAGAAATCATATTGAAAATGTAATGCCACAAGATTATCTTTCGGATAAATAAAATTCATGTCAATCGAATAATCCATCGGTGGTTTATTGCAACTTAAAGTTCTATGCATCGAAAAAAAACACCCATTACAAGTAGCATTTAAATATTTTAAAAAAAATAATCAAATAGATCATAAATAAGTACGGAAACTTTTATTTTTTTGAAATAGCAAAAGAACTTTCATACCAAACCCAATTTCTTTTTTATCAGAACTTTTTCAAGAAAGCTTTGTTTTATAATTTGTTTTTAATACAATTAAATATTTATGTATATAATTATTTCTGTATTAAGTTTATCAGGCTCAAGTTCTTTCTATATTATCCTTGTGACTGATATTAATTAAATTAGACAAAGAAGACATCAAAGACATTTAGCAGGGTGGATAACTAGTTGTTTCGAAGCCGCCACACTTTCTCGTCAGCACCCGTCTTTGAACTCAGGGGCTCATGTTTCTAAAGATTAGAATCTATGTCGAACTATCCTCGTATATGTATCATTCAATGTCATACATAGTTAAACGCATGTTTATAAATATCGTTCCTTGAAATTCCATTGCAAGCGTTTATGTGTTTCTGGCCGACTTTTGTTTTAATTTAAATGTTTCAAGGCTAACAATTCTTTGACAGTTTAAATATTAAAATAAATTCATTTAATATTTTACTCCGTATTCAACAGATTTTAAACCAAACATTTTGCCTGCAAGAATGTTAAAGTATTACAATTTTTTATTTTACAAGAGAACAGTGCCTGGGAATGATAATCTCTGCATTTGTCAAGGCCTTTTTGTAAAAATATTCAACACAAGAAGTGCAAACTTATCTATACACATAAAAATATACATATGTATGTATGTATATTTGGTTTTTTGGGTCTTATTATAATTTCGTTTTAATATTGAAATTTGTTTATTTACGTAGAGCTACAGTTCCTGTCCTTTATTTGTTTTTTGGCAGAATACTTGCCAAACACTTTTTAAGCTTAAGGCTACTTTTCACTTAAATTTTGCTCTTTTTTTTCGAGAAATCCTTTTTTAAACACATCAGCATCAAACTACAATATGTAATACGTAACAGATTTTTTAAATAAATAAAGTTGTTGTGCGTTTGTTAGCTATGAATAATAAATTATAAGGCAGAGTAGTTCTTTCAAAGGGGTTCATATATTATGATTTGCTAACAAACTACATATGCATATGTTTTACAACAATAGAAAAAAATTTTAAAAATATTAGATATGTCTATTGATTTTCATCATTGGTAAGAAGAAGTAACAATTTTTTTTTTTTAATATGACGTTTCTGTCCCATGACCTTTTTGTTCGCTTATTGTTGTTGAAATTCATTAAGAACAAGTGAGAGTGCTATATTCGGCTGGGCCGAATCTTAAATACCCTTCACAATGGTACATACATTCCGATTGATTTTTGGTGCGAAAAGTTGTTTTATTTGGCTTTTAAAGCCGATTTCTTGAAATATCGGGAGACGCTATATCTGGGGTATATATGGGCCGATTTTTTCTGAATTTCAATATGAGATCCACTACCGGGATTTAACACAGGCTGCAAAACTTTTATTTAAATAATTCTTAATATGCTCAAGTTCAACCACTGGGTGACACCAATTCTTTTTAATATCAATGAAATAAAGAAAAGCAAAATGTATTTCTTAATTATTTATCAGTTAACGTTATAGTAAAATTTATTTAACAAAAAATTGCATATAATTGCATTATTTTTGAATTATAATGTTAAACATTGCCATTAAGTGTGATTTTCTCTTCAATTTACTTACGTATGTGGGTACATGCATACGTATGTATGTATGTATGTATCTATAATAGAAAACTCTAAAATAAATTCTTTATTATTGAATATTTTCAGTGTGTTCCATAAAACAATGATTATATACATACATATATACATACATACATATTTACATTGCTTGCTTTTACAAAATTATTTTTTTCTTGTGCACGTTGTTGATGATCTATTGCGTATCATCATACACATGTGTGTGTGTATGTACATATGTAAGTACGTAGGGAAACCCAAAATGATTTTTTGTGTGAATGAATTTGAAGACGCAATTGTTTAAAAGAATTTCATTGCGTACCCTTTTTTCAACAATTCTTTATATCACTTTCATTTTCAAGCTCGTGTATACATATGTACATACATACACATTTTTACACCAAAGCAAAAAAATTGTTTATGCTAACATACTTGCATGCATACATACATATGTAGATACATACATACCTACATACATACAAACGTATCTACATACATACATACATACATACATACATACATACATACATTCATACATGATCGCAAATATTATATACATATGTATATAATATTATATACATATGTATGTACCATTATGATTGATTTTTGGTACCAAAAGTTGGGTGCATATGGGCCGATGTCCAAAAATTTTCTAATTTTGCCCCTAAACAGCCTGTATGTACCATTCTGACAAATATTTAGCGCAAAAAACTGTTTCGTTTAGCTTCCAGGCCCGACTTCTTGAGATATCGGGAGGCGCTATATCTCGAACATATATGGGCCGATGACAAAAAGATTTCCAGTTTTGCTTCTGACTAACCTATATGTATCATTCTGATTGATTTTTGGTGCCAAAAGTTGTTTTATTTAGCTTATAGAGCCGATTTCTTGAAAAATCGGGAGACGCTATATCTCAGTTATATATAGACCGATTACACACATTTTCAAATTTTGCTTTTAAACACCTTATATGTACCATTCTGATCGATTTTTGGTACCAAACGTTGTTTTACTTAGCTTATAGAGCCGATTTCTTGAAAAATCGGGAGACGCTATATCTCAGGTATATATAGACCGATTGCAGACATTTTTAAATTTTGCTTTTAAACACCTTATATGTACCATTCTGATCGATTTTTGGTACCAAAAGTTGTTTTATTTGGCTTTTAGAGCCGACTTCTTGAGAAAACTAGAGGCGCTATATCTCGAGTGTATATGGGCCGATGTCCAAAATTTTCCACGTTTGCATCTAAATAGTCTATATGTACCATTCTGATTGATTTTTAGTGCCAAAAATTGCTTTATTTGGCTTAAAGAGCGGATTTCTTGAAAAATCAGGAGTCGCTATATCTCAGATATATATGGACCGATTTCAAAAATTTTCCAATTTTGCTTTTAAACACCTTATATGTTCCATTCTAATCGATTTTTGATACCAAAAGTTGTTTTATTTGGCTTTTAGAGCCGACTTCTTGAGAAAACGGGAGGCGCTATATCTCGAGTGTATATGGGCCGATGTAGAAAAATTTTCCACTTTTGCCTCTAAATAGCCTATATATACCATTTTGATTGATCTTCGGTGCCAAAAGTTGTCTTATTTGGCTTATAAAGCCGATTTCCTTAAAAATCGGGAGACGCTATATCTCGGATATATATGGGCCGATTTCAAAAATTCCTTCATTTTTAGGATATGGTTTAGTTTTTAAGAAAAATTTTATTTTCAAAAATCTGAATACAAAAATTACACAAAATATCCCTCAAAACCCGGTTTTTTGAATATATCTCGTCTATCCGCGGACCTATCTTACTGAATTTCAATAGCAGACCCACTACCGGGGTTTCACACGTTTTAGCGAAAGAATGAGGTTTCTATCTCAAACCGTTTTCTCAGAAACGGTATTTCAACGACTACAGACGGACAGACGGACATCGCTCAATCGTAATCGCTATTGATGCTGATCCAGAATATATATACTTTATGGGGTCTTAGATGGATATTTCAATGCGTTACAAACGGAATCACAAACTTATATATACCCTTACACATTTATGTGAAGGGTATAAAAAAGCTGCTGCTGTATACATAAAATTATGACGCGGCTTTGAAAACAATTTCCTGCAGCAGATGTCGGCTCATTGCATATTTTATGACTACATATTTTTCAAAATATAATTTTACGACTCTTCTCGCTGTTAACGAAATATAAAAATAACATAAAGAAGGCACCACAGCTTCCAGGGATGAGAATATGTGCTTTCGTCAACTTTTCCAGTAAAGTCCAATAACTGAGTAATTGATGAGTAATTAAAGGAAATTACTATTAATGAAACTTTTTTATAGAAAAGTTAATGCAACTAGAAATAATTGCAGTGCTATCATGGTTGGGCAGTATTTGAAATACATATATTTGAAATACGTATTTAAAATACAAGTATGTATTTCAAATACTTGTGGTTCCAAAATGCATTTTTCCAAATACATTTTTAATTTATGTTAAAAAATATGCTCTAAAAATTATTCCCTTCATACACAACTGAAAATGCAAAATTTTGCTACTGTTTTATTTCCAAAAAATGGCAATAAAACAATTTAATTATCAAATGCAAAGTAGATGTGTTAAATAGAAGCAACTGAATGCATACACATTGAGAAAGTCGCCAAGCTTTCAAAAAGTTCTTCGCTCTCTCAATCATATTTATGAATCACACTGTTTACACGACTCGTCTATGTGCTTCTATTTGACTTTTGTTTTTAATAAGCCAACATGAATTTTCCATTTGTCGCAAAAAAAAAAAGGCCCATTCATATAGAAATGTCTTTTGTGTTGGCATTGCACGGCATTAAATACAACCCAGAACTTTACTTTTATTTTTATGGGACAATTACGTTGTTTTTGTTTTTTATTTAATTATTTTTTGTTTACAATAATGATTTTAACAGATAGTGCAGATAAACTTGCGATATAAATTAGAGAAAACAGGAATTTTTCGCACTTCGCATGTAGCTTCAATATGAAGCAGCTTCATTCGCTCTCAAATTTTTGTGTGGCGAAGCACGTTGCTTCGCTGCTGATTAGGGTTTTACGCACAAATAGAGAGCGAAGCACATTTCGTGTAAACATGCTATTAAACAGTGAAAAAACAGCGATTGACATTTTGATCTAAAGCAAGAAGAGAAATTATTTCTGTATTAAGTTAATCAGGCTCAAGTTCTTTCTATATTATCCTTGTGATTGATATTAATTAAATTAGACAAAGAAGACAAGGATAATATAGAAAGAACTTGAGCCTGATAAACTTAATACAGAAATAATTATATAAGAAAAAGTTCGAATAATAGAAATTAATTAGCAAGAAGTGAAAAAAGTATCAATCAGACATTGACTTTGTCACCTATTTCTTAATTCCGCTGTTTCTCTTTCAATAAAATATCGTTTTCTAATGAGAAATCATTAAGATTTTTTCGTTAGGCGGTTTTATTAATTCGCCATCAAGAGGTTGTTTGTCTGATACCACATTTGAAAAGCTGGTTTTTATGAAAGGAAATAACAAGTTTTTTGATTAAAAGTATTTTGTATTTCAAATACTTGCTTTTGGAATGCAGTATTTTGTATAATTTTAAATACATTGAACAGAAAGTATTTGTATTTTGTATTCTAAATACACAACTTTCATGTATTTTGTATTTTATATACATCAGAGCATGTGCTTTGCCCAGAACTGAGTGCTACAAAGTTTGAAATTCATTCATAAAATATAATAAATTTCTTAACAGTTCTTTATTTTAAATATGTATGATTTATCAGCGCAAGTTTAACTGGTTAAAAACAGATCATAATTTTGGTAAAATAATCTATTGAAAAAAAAACAATATGGGTACATGATACATTTTCAAATACTTTTGTGGAAGAATTACAAATAAGCCTGCACAGTATATTTTATAAAATTTAACAGTGTTATTTATAAAAATTTACTATGGACTCAATAACTACATACTACTTAGCAAAATTACTTAAAGTATTATCGTAAATGATTACATGGTGGTACAAAAAATTATTCAGGGGTTCTCATTCTGTTTTTGAGGCCATAGAGAACAAAAATACCGTTAGTTTCTTAGGTCACTTCGAAAAAGGATTTTATAGCAGCAAATGTAGCAAATGCATTTTGAAATTGAAAGAGTTATCTGCGTTGTTTCTCAACGAATTTTTATAAATTTTTATTTGTTTCCAGTACTTAATATAACCTTTCAAACCAACTATAAATGTTGTAAATCGCGTAATAACTAGCTGATTTATACTGGCTGAACTGCAAAAAAAAAAATTTTCACAAACAATTTTTTTGTCTCGGGCTCTAAGTAGCTTATGTGATACCAAGCAATGTATGTATATTTTTATTATTGCCAAAAATTAACATTGTGCAAGCTTTCCAAACTGGCTAAATATAATTAAATCTGTTAAAAAATCAATGACGTATGCTTTGTTTTGTGTTTTTAATTTCTGGTTTCTTATTTAATAAAAATGAGATGATTTTCTCTTCTTTTTTTTATCAACTTCGTCGTTAGTATCGCATTTTCAAGTCCAGCAGAAAGCATACTGATTTTACTTTTATATAGATAACGCTGCTCAATTTTAAATATTTCCTGGTGTAATCGTTCAGCTTGCTCATCACTCATTTGGACTAAATTTGATGGAAATTGTTGTAGTCTTATTGACATTTTGCAACCCACCGTCTAGTAGGCAGACAGCATTTTGCTTACTATGTATCTGTTCATAATTTTCACTCTGTGTTTTTTCAAGAACATTTTCACCCACTGAAACAAATCCATTCCATGCCTTTTTTCCTCAGGTTTCAGTTGTTGCATGAACTTGTCATCTTTTACCAATCTCCGTACAGTATTTATCGGATATAAGAACATCTCATATAAGAACAAAATGCTTATAAGAAACATTTGCAAAAACACCATATCTTTTTAATGTTTTTTCTAACAAAAAAAGTTTTATATAAGAAAAACGCTTATAAGAAAAAAACTGATAAAAGTACATTTTTCTTGAACACCAAAACCACAAAATGTATAGAAAAACAATTTATGTAAGAAATTTTTAAGGGCAACACTGAATTTATGTAGTTTGCATAGACAACTCTGTTTTCTGACAGTTTTACAGCAACAACAACGTTTTTTTTACTTATAGTGGTCAGTAGAAGTTTTTGTTTCTTGCCTCGTAAATAAATAAATAAATAGTACAAAATGAAATATTTACTACATAGGTATAATTTTTTTTTTTCAAATTGAAGTTGTCTAGTTTTTTTATATATATTTACTAAAGGGGTTAATAAAATAAAATTTGACTTGTTTTATTTTTCTATTTACATACATACATCTACGTATATACATAAAAAGGTAAAAAACTCGCATATTCATATAAGAAACAAATGCCTTATGGCTATAGCTACTTATATAAGAAATAAGTTTCTTATATAAAATAATTGCATATAAGAAAGAAACGCTTATAAGAAAGTTTTTTCGTGGATTTTTCAAGTTTCTTATATCCGATAAATACTGTATTTGTGGAGAAATAACGATACCAGTTGATTATAAATTGGGTTTTATTGTGCATACGCTTATAATATAGTGCTTTCGCGAATTATTTTAGCAAGCCCCAGTTTACTAATGGTATATTTCTGCAATTTTTTTTACCAACAATAGCCGTTGTGCGGCCACTCCAATTTCTCTGTTTGTAGTGCTTAGATAAGGCCCGGCTGTCCCATTCACAAAAATAGCAAGAGTACTTTGTGTTACCATCGTGCTTGCTACTCAAAATTGTTAATACATACCTTCAAATCTGCTACAATTATACAATTGTGTGTGGCGTAATCTACGGCTTTTGGTATTAGATTATACGATTCTTTGATATTAGTCAGAAGCAGTGCTTTCAAGCTTTAAAACGGGAAATATACCAACGTTTATAAGTAAAATATTAGAGTACAAAAAAAATTTTATATTACTTATTGTTGAATCATCAATGAATAATGATAAATCTTGTGGATTTGAAAATCCAAGCTTTTCAAACAATTTCTTTGCGTCATTGCAGTATTCCATATCACTATTGTTAGTGCTTTTGCTGAATAGTGCTCCAAACAAATTGATTTCTTCGCTCCTACGAAATGTGCTATTTACTTTTTCTAGCAAATATTTCCACTGCTTGAGTCTAGAGCTTAAAAGCTCGATATGTCTTTTGGACAGTTTTAAATCACGAACGGGATCACGAAACTACTTCTGGGAACCAAAGTGCTGTTTATTTAATTTTTCTTCAAGTGGAGCATATTCTGATTCAGAGCTAACAATTCGGCTGGGAGACGGTTCAAACTCAGTTGAATACAGTGCCATTTTTCTGACGCCATACAGTCTTAATAACGTTATCAACATTTTCGTATTTAATATATTGTCATATTTTAAAATGGCATCCTCTTGTTTTCGATAAACAAAATTAGCACATGCACACGTAGTGGAAGCCAGTTAACCGGTTCGATAAATGGCAATGCAATAGAGCCATGTACATATGTCGTTTTCATAGGATCTTAGTGTTGTGTAACAAGATGAACAACAAACCGATGGTATACACCATTTCCTTTGTACTAAGCAACCACTAAAATATTACTCATAAAGAGGAATAATATGCTTGCTTACCGACAAATCCCTATTTTTGACTCGGCATATTTTTTTAACAAAGTAGGTAAACTGGTTTTTATTTTGCATGCGCTTATAATATAGTTTTATCTTCTTTTAATTTTTCTCCCGTTGTTATACCCTTTACCAAAAGTGTATGTATAGACTTGTTTCATAAAACACCTGTTTTCGGATACCGACTGTGAAGCCACCAGACAATTTTTTGATCTAAGTCTTATTTTAATCGTTTTACAAATCTCCCTTCTGCTTGGGGATTGAAAAGAAGACAATTCTGACCCATAATTTCTGAGATATAGAAAAAAATTTTTTACCACATTTATTGCTTTATAAAAGGAAGCAAGCGGGTTCGAACCATCCACTTGCTGGTTGATATCAGCCTACACTTCAATGCCAGCCACCGTCGCCTGATGATGGAAATTACATTTTAGGTGTACACATGTAGAAATTTACCCTTTTTTTGATTCTTCATAAAACACAAAAACTTATCACTTGTATCTTGCCAAAAGGATAAGTCTCATGTTGTAAACAGTAAATTTCTATGTTGATGAAAGTCTGTGTATTTATTTGAAAAAAAAATTTTTTTGCTTAAAAGAACAATTTATTATTAGTAACTAATGTTTAAAATATACATACGTATAAATATACATACGTATAAAATAATATAAATTTTTCTAAAATTTTTTTAAGCGTATGAACATATGCATTTCGCATTTGTGTTTAACGTTTTTATTAAATCAGTTTTAATACACCCACAAAAACAACTATTGTCTTTAACTTATTTAGCAACAGCTTTGCTCAAACAAACAAAACTTTTATATGTAAATTTTTTTACATTAAATAATTAAATTAAAGGTTTTTTAAAACTACAGTCGAACTTCCATAACTCGAACTTCTCTAACTCGAATTTTCTCTAACTCGAACTAATTTTGTTGGCAGTAGCGTTAAAAGAACAAATCACAATCAACAATTTTCCTTCCGTAACTGGTACTGCCATAAGTCGAAGTTCTCCATAACTCGAACAAAAAACATACACATGAACTCTATAACTCGAAGAATTTTGCTTGTTAAATTGGTTTTTGGTTTTAGTTTTGGTTTGTTTGTATTACTCTCTTTGGTTGCTTGAGTTGGTTTGTATACTTTACATGCTACTTTTGCTCAGTCACTCATTTCGGAATATTTTACTTAACTGTAAATTTTTAAATACATATGTATATGAGTACATATGCTTGTTCTTTTATATTCTTAAGTATAAAGTTTTCCATTTTTTAATTTTAAATAAAAATACATGATACAAAAACCTTTTATAAAATAAAACCTTTTATAGAACATATTCTATTTTGACAAAAAAAAATTCTGTAGCTCGAAGTCTAGTTATGGCAGTTCGACTGTATTATTAATCAGAATTTACATTGAAATTTTACTTTTATTCAATTCGCTTTGATGTTTTTTTTTTGTTTACTTACGAATACAATCTTACATTTATATGTGTGTACGTTTACATGTATACATAATTTTTGAGAGTCATCTTATTAGAGATGGGATTTTACTGAAATTTGTAAATGGTTGTATGATAAATAATTTGCTATTTTCGATAAATAATGTGGCATCTATTTAAAGCTGGTTCAACTTAAAGTCAATTTTAACTTTCCCTATAGTTAAAAAAAGTTAGCAACACTTTTTAAAATTTAAGTTGTTTCTAAAAAGAACGGACTACAGTATTTATCGGATATTAAAAACTTGAAAAATCCACGAAAAAAATTTCTTATAAGCGTTTCTTCCTTAGATACAATTATTTTATATAAGAAACTTATTTCTTATATAAGTAGCTGTGGCCATAAGGCATTTGTTTCTTATAGGAATATACGAGCTTTTTCACCTTTTTATGTATATACGTAGATGTATGTATGTAAATAGAAATATAAAACAAATCAAATTTTATTTTATTAACCCCGTTAGTAAATAGATATAAAAAACTAGACAACTTCAATTTGAAAAAAAAATTATATGTAGTAAATACATGTAAGTACATACATAATTCATTTTGTACTATTTATTTATTTATTTACGAGGCAAGAAACAAAAACTTCTCATGAGCATTAAAAGTAAAAAAAAACGTTGTTGTTGTTGTAAAACTGTTAGAAAACAGAGTTGTCCATGCAAACTACATAAATTCAGTGTTGCCCTTGAAAGTTTCTTATATAAATTCTTTTTCTATACATTTTGTGGTTTTGGTGTTCAAGAAAAATGTTCTTTTATCAGTTTTTTTCTTATAAGCGTTTTTCTTATATGAAACTTTTTTTTTGTTAGAAAAAACACTAAAAAGATATGGTGTTTTTGAAAATGTTTCTTATAAGCGTTTTGTTCTTATATGAGATGTTCTTATATCCGATAAATACTGTATATTCTTTGACTATAATTAAGTCCCATTATTATTCATAAAATTTGTTTTAATTTGTTTTTTTTTTTCATTTTTATGTAATTATCTTCTACCTTATTTTCTTCTCATATTCTTTCTTTAAGTTTGTATTGCAATTTTTTCCGTTTACCTCTGCAGAGGTAAGAGCTCTGGTAGGATTTAATTTATCATCGCAACAATTAGAATAAAAGGCACAGCGAGCAATTGTTATGTTGTTCTATGATATTGAATCTGATAATTATTTTTGAACGAATTTAGCATGATTTGTGATCAAATTTTGCTCATGTCAATTTTACTTGCCAAACATCAATTCGACGCAATAAAATATATAAAAATAATTTTTTCATGTACGGCCAATCTGGGATTCGAACTCTGCCATCTTAAAAGTTAAGAGTCAGAGTTGGCACTGTACAAGTATTATAATAACTTACATAAAAAAGAATGCGTTATAAAATGAAAAACAATGACAGATATATAAATACAGTTACAATACCTGCATTACAAGTATTTGCTATATAAGTTATAAGTGAAATTTTCGGTGGTAAACATTAGTTACTAAAAATATATTGTTTGGTCATAAGTCATTATCATATACATTAGCGCCTGTTTTTCAAATAAACTAGAATATATCAAACCCTATATTACACATTTATATGGAAAAAAGATTTTAATTACACTTTGGAAAAGGGTATATAAGACTCGGCAAAGCCGAATATAGCACTCTTATCTGTTAATAAAAAGCTTTAATTTTCATTACAATATTTTATGGACAATATAGTTAGTTCTTTTTTTTTTTTAAACTAGGTAATAGTAAAACTTTTTTGTCTTTTAACTAAAATGAAACAAAAAGGATAGTTTGATTTTTTCATTTACAAACAACAAATGAATGCTTTTATTCATAGATCGAATAATATATCCGAACAACGAGTGTACTTTATTCGTTTGGCTCTGACACGGCGTCACTAAGACAGCCGAGCCGGTTCACTTGTTTTGTTCAATATTTTTCATAATATTTGTTTATTTTCGTTTTCTTTGCAAAATTTAATAACTTTATCAATTATGTGGAATACATTTTAAGGTGCAAAAGTATAGAAGTGATCAGGTAACATTTTAATATACATTAAATTTATAGAGATTTTTGAGATTTAAAAATGTTATTTCAAACATATTAATTTATTAAACGCTCCAACAAGGGCCGTACTCTAGATAAGATTTTATTTAATTGTTGTCTAATTATTGTTGAACAATTTTGCTTATTAATGTGTTATCTATTATCTAATATAAAAACTTAAATCATTTATGTTATGTTAATCAAATTGCCAAAAAGATTTTATAGTATGCATTTTTCACTTCTATATTTTTATGTACAATATTCACATACATATGTACATATGTATGTATGCTGTATGTCACTTACCATTTTTGGTTTTATTGTTTGCTTTATTCACTCCGTGTAATTAAATGTATGTAAAAACGTTTATTTCTAAGATAATTGCTGCGGTTTGGGAAGAAAACGATTTTTTATGCGATATTATTTCTGTTATTTAAAAAATTATATATTGTATATATATGTATACATATGTATCTAACTTTTTCACCTCTCCTTTGTAAACAAGAAAGTGTTTTTGTAGTTACTAAGGTTGCCAAGCAAAAGTATTTAGTGTATTGTTTATGATGGAAATGTTACTGTAAGTAAATCGTTAGTGTAAGTGTTGACTTTTAGCTGAAAAATTAAAAGATAGTACTGGACTAGCGCATACATATATGCTAAAAATGATAATGTTTCATTTATTATAATAGCAGTATACAGGTCTCCAAGTTATTCAAAGGCAGAATTTTGTGATGCACTACAAGAGTTCCTAGAAGAGATATGTGAAAACAACTGTGACATAATAATTGCTGGTGACTTCAACATCGACTGGAGGACTGATTTTTACAAACAGAGAATTGAAGGTGTACTGAATGATAATGGTCTGAAACAGATAATGAAAGAAGCAACCAGAATAACAAGCAGCTCGAAAACAACAATAGATTATATCATAACAAATAATGAAATAATATGTGCTAAAACGAATATAAACAATAAAATATCAGATCAAGAAGCAATAGACATCTTTATCGAATGTGAGAACAGTACCTTAATAACAGAGAAAAAACAAATTGAGATTGTTAAATGTAATAAAGCACAGTTTAGAAATGAACTAAGTGCAATATTAGAATATAATGATATGTGGAGTGTTAACGAACAAGCAAAACATCTTGAAAAATGTTTGGATGTTACAATATCAAAATTTATGAGAAAAAAACAAATAAATGAAAGCAGTAGCAATAAGTGGTTTAGTGATGAGCTAAGAAATCGAAAAGTACAAAAAGTTAGAGAATACCAAAGAGCAGTAATAGAAAACAGAAGTGAGGCGTGGATAAGCTACAGGACAATAAGAAATAAATATAAAACCAAAATAGAAAATGAGAAGCGCAACTATATAAGCAATAAAATTGAAATCTCTAGAGATCAAAAAGGAATGTGGACTGTGATAAAAGAACTTGTCTTAAAAAAACCTAGAAATGTGGTTAAATCTGTGATATTTAATAAAGTAAAATATAAGAAAAACTCCGAAATAGCCGAAAGCTTTAACAATTACTTAGTAGATAGTATTAAAGAAATAAGAAACTCAATTGAAAATGTGCAATTTACAAACCTGATACCTGTGATAAACTCAAAATTTAAGTTTCGTGCAATATCTATAGTAGAACTAAAAGCACTGTTTAAGACATAAATAACAAACCCGATTATAAAAAAATTACAAAGAACATCATTATGGACACATGGGACACAACTTGTAATATTTTAATGAACATTATTAACAAATCATTACGAACAGGAAATTTTCCTACAAGTTGGAAAGAATCGATGGTGACACCGATCGCAAAAGTAAAAAATACAAATAAATGTGAAGAATTCCGTCCAATAAATGGTCTGAAAACATGTGAAAAGGTGCTGGAAAAAGTTGTAAAAAATCAATTAGAAGAATATTTAGAATATAATTCTTTGCTATCAAAATATCAATCAGGATTTAGAAAGAAGCATTCATGTGAAACAACGGTGAACTACTTAGTAATCAGATGGAAATGTGTAAAGATAAATAATAAAATATTGTCTGTTTTCCTTGATTTTAAACGGGCTTTCGAAACAATTGATCGGGATATTTTAATACAAAAGCTTCATAGATATGGTATCCAGGACAGTGAACTATATTGGTTTAAATCATATTTAGCTAATCGAGAGCAAAAACAAAAGTAAATAACGTACAATCAGACGCGACTGAAAATAACTATGGGGTCCCACAGGGCTCAATTCTCGGGGCACTGCTATTTATTGTTTATATAAATGATATTGAGCGAATATTAGAGAGGTGCGAAATAATTATGTATGCGGATGACACGTTAATCTTTACAGAAGCAGAGACAGAACAGGCATGCTATGAAAATCTTACAAAAGATATCGGTAATATAAACAAGTGGCTAAATATGAATAAATTGAAATTAAATGAAAATAAAACCAAAATAATGGAAATTAAGATGAACACTGATAAAACATTTCAAATAAATAACATCACAATAGATAAAATTAACATTATAAAATATCTAGGTTTTATAATTGACAAAAACTTACACCCATATTCATAAAAAGTATTGAAGGTTTATTACACGTTTATTTAACAAATATTCCGTAGAAATACGTCAAATAAGAGCTTTATAAAATTACACTAATTATTATGAATATGGCCTTTAAAGTCTAACGAACATATTGAATATATTTGCAAAAAGATTGGAAAAAAATTGGATTTTTTAGAAGATTGAGAAATAAAGTTTCCACAATAACATCTATAAATATATATAATGCAATAATTAAACCACATTTTGAATACGGATCAACAATTTTGTACTCCAGCTGTAATGATCAACAGATTTCAAGGCTACAGAAACTTCAGAATAAAGCAATGCGTGCAATACTAAAATGTAATCGGTTAACATCAATCAATTTTATGCTTAACACACTAAATTGGTTAAATATTCAACAACGACTACAATTAAATACAATTCATTTTATTCAAAAACTGAAAAGGGGAGAAGCACCAGATTATTTGATGGAACAGACGAGATACTTGAGAGAGGCACAGCCATATAATCTCAGAAATGCTAATGACTTCAGATTACAACAAACTCATACAAATGCAATGAAGAGAACATATTTTTACAAAGGACTAAGGCTGTACAATTTGATGTCAAGTGAAATTAAAAATGAACAAAATGTTATATTATTTAGAAAAAAAGTTGTAAGTTTCATTAGAAATAATTTAGTTCAGAACAATTAAAACTCGTATTGCTAACATATTTAACATAATGTAAATTTCAAAGTATTAAAAATACTACTCATTATTAAATAAAAAAAAAAAATAATAAAAAAAAATAACAATTTGGTTTCTTTCATTTAACATTAAACTACCATTTTGGATTGGAGAGAACCTTAAATACCCTTGACAGAACTCAAGTTCGTATGGCTATATATGTTGTTTCAGCGGTTCGGAGGATATAGTGGCTGTATCGTGCCCTATCCACGCAAAAAAAAACGTGACCAACATATTTCTTAAGACTGAATTTTTTGTTATAGAAATCTTCTAAAGTCTGTAGTGCGTTGTGCTTTACAATATAGATTCGAAAACTAATTTTAGTGTAAACAATATTCACACATTTTAGTAACCGCAACATAAAGGGAGTGTTATGCAAACAGTGTTGTCAACTTGATGTGCTATTTTTAAGGCTATTTAAAATTTCCGAAGCGAAAATATCTTGAGTTTAAACTTTGGGGTCTTACTTAATTTTTAGTGGCCGAAGGTGAAGAAAATTTCCCTAACCCAGGAGACCAGTATCAATAAGCGTATAAGAATTTAACAACCAATAAAATGGAAGAAAAGAGCTTGAGGGTTCAAGACGGCTTATAGCTTTATTGATCAATGGCGTACTGTTCATTTATAGGGAAATATGTTATGTTTTTAAAACGTTTACTTGAGAAAAATTGTGTAAAAATTTGTTAAATATCTACAGATATCTCTTTTTTATAAATAGAAACGTCAATATGGTAATTTATAACCCACTACTTTGTCAGCAGTACAACAAGTAGGAGTGCTGTATGCGGCTGTGCCGAATGCTATGTACCCTTCACCAAAGTGGAATTAAAAGCTTTTCTATATGAATGTGTAATATCAGGTGTTATGCTTTATTTTATGAATTTATAATTGATTCAGAATTATCCTGGAGGGTGCCTTAGGAATAGCAGGATACTCTTTATTTTTATTATACTGTCTGGAGGGCTCCGTAGAGATCACAGGCAGTATTTCATTTAGTTATAGTTATATTATTATTTGAGCCGTTCAGGGACCATGTGGTTGGTGTATGGCGGGCTCTTTGCTTAATATTATATGAGGAAATTACTGAAAACCGTTTTGTTTTCTTACTTTCACGTTTTATTAGTATCAATCAAATCCTACTTATTCTTAAAACTTAACTCTATTTATACTAAACTAATTGCACTGCTGTGACAATTAATTCTGATTATTGCATAGGCTGCAATATCGGTGTTGACTTATTTATAGCTTGACTCTGTTGCTGTTGTTGTTATAGCACGATTGGGTTTTTTGCAATATTAGCCAATTGTGCTGTTGGTCAACTTTCGCTTGTTGTTGTTCCGTTGTTATTGTTAATATTATTAACTCACTCCATCCCTCCCCCTTGCAGAAAAGAGGCACCCTGTCTTAGGATGCAACATACGAGGCTGGAAGGAACCTTCAGCGAATATTTTGCTTGTTGCTTGCTGACGGTGATGATCTTTGGGCTCGGACCTGTTCTTCGCGAGCAGATGTTGGACTAATGTATATTTTGGTGTCCTTAGTGGTGGCTGCTCATCATACATATTAGAAGTGGCGAGTTAGAAAAGTTTTGCTTCCTCAATGACTGCTTTGCTTTTTATATATATACAAAGTTTGTCTGCACTTATTGGTTGGCGCTATCCTCATAAGAGATCAGGGATGTACTCATACGTTCCTTATATACGTAAAATTGCCACTGACAACAAGTTTATGAACTCTTAAATTTTGTGTGATGATTCAATGTGATTCCACACCAGTTATGAATTTTCTCTATCAGATTGGAAATTTTTTGCCGAAACTGGTTACATAGTTTAGCGGCAGGTTTATCCACACGATCAGTTTGAACTATATTTCCATAGCCACCGTTGATTTCTTACTGCTTTTTCAGTCTATATCACCGGCTGTTTGATTGCTACCTTGTATAGTTTCAGCGTGGCATCTTTTCTCTTGTTGACTGCCGTCATCTAAAGCTGTTTCCCAGTTGTCATCTTCTGCAGCAACGGCTGTTTTCTTATCTCTGGTTTTTCCTAATTGAAGGGGTTTAGCAATAATTTGAAACCGATACTTTTTATTGCTTAAATATAAGACACAATTTTTATTCATTAATTATTAAGATTTTGAATATGTATTATTTTTAACAACAATAGTCAATTATACTAATTCTTAAATAAAAATTTTTTTTTCCACTTAGCAAAACATCTGAAATTCGACTCAAGCAGACACCTGCCCACCTAGAAATTCAAAACTCTGGACACTGATATCTCCTAGTTTATTTAAAAAATAGGCACTTATGTATATTAAAACTTTATGATAACAAGTCTTGACCAAGCATTAGCAAAAATCAAAAACTATAAATGCATTTTTTAGATAAAATAGAATATGTTTTTATAAATACTACAAACTAATGTTTGTAGCATACCACCGAAAATTTCTCTTACAACTTACATATATAGTAATTACCTGCATTACATTGAAATTATATTTATATATCTGCCACTTTTTGCATTACATTGTAAGTATTTTATAACTCATTTTTTTTCATATAACTCATTATTATACAGTGGCAACTATTAAGCCAGGAGGTCCGAGCACAAATCACACATGGGACTAGCATAAAAAATTATTTTTATATATTTTTTTGAGATTAACTGATGTTTAGTAACTAAAATTGGCACTAGCAAGTGTTGATCACAAATCATGCTAAATTCGTACAAAAATAATAAACTGATTCAATATTACAGTACAACACAACATCTATTTAAATTGTTTGTTGTTCTTTTTATTCTAATTATTCCGAGGGCGCTTTAAGCCCTACCAGAGGGAAATGGAAAACTTTGCAACACAAACTTAACGAAACCAAATATTGAAAGAAAATAAGGTAGAAGATAAATTACATAAAAATAAATAAAATGAATAAATCATTAAATCAATAAATAAATCATTTCCATTACTTTTGTAAGCATGTGGGTTTTTATTTTAATTACAAATTCAAAAAGTGTAATGCATTACTTTTGGGCCATGGTAAACACAAATATATGTACTTCTGTAATTAGAAATGTAGGAATTTGCTATTACGCTTTCTGATCACAAAGTAACTCACATGGCAGGCGAAGTTTTTGGTGGTAAACTGATCAAATAATAATAAATAGATAAATTTTTTATTTTAGGACAACCTTTTTTAATTACATTTTGTACTTTATACTAACTGTTTTTAGAGTTGATACAGTGTTTTATTTCATATATAGATGACTTAAATATATATTTTCTTGCATTTGCCTAAATATATTTGTCGATACTTTGTTGCTTCATTGTCCTGAAGAAGCTATCCGAAGAAGAGCGAAATATATACACCAAATGTATACAATAGAAAGACTTTCAGCTCAAGAAAATAATAATACTAAATCAATTTAAGCAACACAAAATTTGGAGGCTCCTTTCAAAATTAAAGATGGCCACACAAGACTAATGATACAAAATATTAAATCCTATAGAGTCCTTAATTCATATTTAAATGACAATAAATTTTAATATTACACTTATCAGATTAAGCAAGAGCGTTCATATAGTGTAGTTATAAAATATAATGATATAAAACATGATATTGAAAATAATGGACACAAGCTTAGAAATATTATCAACATAATAAGTGAACTGACCAAAAACCCACTCCCAATGTTTTGCGTTGATATAGAGCCTGTTATGTATGTATATAGCAAAAACATTTATATTAAACATATAAAAAGGCTTTGGTGGAAATAGAATCCCCAAGGAAATCAAATGACCTAGCACAATGCCATCACTCTCAAAATTTCGGACCTACTAAAGCTGCGGTCACATTGGTCAAATATTTGAAAGCAAACATCAAATATTAGTTCGCTGTAATGTGACCATAAAACAATTACTATCGGCAAACAAAAATTTATATGTTAGCGTACAAACAAAATTGTTTTTTGGCAAACAAAAATGTGTGTAATGTGACCAAAGTGTGAACACATGTTGGCAAATATTTTCCTCTTTTTACGGCAAACAATTATTTGATCTTACAATATTTTTGTAAGAGCAAACAGGGAAATATTTTCCATACAAAAAAAAACTTTATGAATGCTATACATGATTTTTAATCACCGTCTAAATAGCGGCTTTTATAGCAAAATACCCATGTATAAATATAGAGACTAAATTAAGATTTTTTGTTATGTTTTATTACTCATTGAAGTATTTTTGTTTCAATAAAAAAATTTTTTTTTAATTTACTGCCTGGCTACCGATGTCACTCGGCATCGATCGCTCGCATAAATACATGCAAAGCAAAAACAACATTTTAAATGTCTGCGATGCCCATGAGAACAATACTATGTGTTCCTACGAAACACTAAGTTAGCACAATATTCTTACTCTTAAGTTAGATAGCTGTACCTTTGTAATTGTAGTAAATACTTCCTGCATTAGCTGGCGCAGTCATGACAACATGTTTCCCATCCAGTGATCCTAGGCAATTGGGAAAGTTCCACAATTTTAGGAATCCTCAGAAACATCTAACCATTCCTCCTCGGTCGATGGTACCTAAAAATTAGCCAACAACAGTGGAATAATTTTCTTTAAATTTCTTTAAATATTCCGGCTGCAACACTTTGTAAATAGCTTCACATACATTCGGAATAATTGTTGAAATGGTATTGTGGGGAATCCGGAAAATGTAAAGCTTTCGCCTGTCGTGAGATACCGCAGTGTTACTGCTGAACGTTCCTTTGCAGAAATCGGTTTCCGAAGCCTAGTAGTATGAGTTATAATTAGCGGCTCCACCAGTTCGAGCTAAAAAAAATGGTGAAATCTCGGTTTTTATGCAATCTTTCTGATATGTCTTACCAAGTAATCGAAGTCAATTGCGTTCATCCCTAAAAAGTTTTTGTATAGCTCTGGAGTTTCTAAGCGAAGCTCGCGAAGCAGTTTTGAACAGCATCCAATCTCCTCTTGACGTTGTACCCATTTCCGTACCCATAGTCTTTTTTCTTTTTTTTAATTATTTCTTGCTCTTGTAAGACAAAAACTGATGCTGCTTCGCAGCTTAACAAAAGGAAATCTTAAATTTCTTCCATAATTTAATTCTTTTTTTCAATGAAATAATTTTTTGTTTTTTCACTGTTTGAGCAAATATGTATTTTTTAACAGCAAATAAACTTTTCAGTGTGACCATGGCGAAAACATTTGCTGTCAAATAAAAAATTTCTGTTGTTTGACTGATGTTTGAACTAACAAAACAGGCAAAAAATATGGCTAATGTGACCACAAAACAAAATTGGTTTAAATTTTCGTTTTGTTTTCCCAAAAACGGGCAAACATATTTGACCAATCTGACCGTACCTTAAGACATACTGCCGTAAACAGGTTAATTGTGTGAAGTGTGGAAAGAAAAAAGAAACACCTCCTCGTAGCGTCAATTGTCTTCAAAATCACCAAGCAAAGGTGGCAAAGACAAATGCTAAAGAAAAGTTTAAAAAATAATAATTTATACAAGAAAGGGCGGGAAGAGCCATCATTATTTTAATAATAAAGACATTTATTGTGCTGTGGAAACAAATAATTCTAATAAAACTCGGATTTCTTCTCATTCTGAAGTTTTGAAAAATACACCTCAAAACATCAACAATCCCTTTGAAAAAATAGAAAAGTTAATTCATAGTCAAATAGAGCTAACAAATAATCTAATTAGTACGATTTCAGCTCTTGTAACTAAGCCATGCAATTAAACCTTAGCAGTATGGAATGCAAATGGGCTTTCCTACCATATCAATGAAATTGAAATCTTTTTAAAAATTTATTTTATTGACATAATGCTTATTTCGGAAACACACTTTACAAGCAGAACGTTTTTCCATATTAAAGATTATGATGTAATCCAGCTATGCTGATAAAAACTTCTATTAAGTACGATGGTTAGATGAAATAAGCAAACCGCCAATTCGAGTAGCCTGTATAAAAGTTTTCTGTGACTCAACTTCTATTTCTGTGAACGCAATTTGCTTTCCGCCACGATACTAACTAAAATGCCAAGAATATCAGGAATTCTTCAGGCGTCTAGGACCAAAATTTATAGTCAGAGAAGAATTTAATGCAAAATATCGCTGGTGGGGTTCGAGACTCATGAATCCGAAAGGCAGGGAGCTTTATAAATGCTTGGATATCAATCAGTTTTAAATTTTATATACTGGGAGTCCAACATATTGGCCTACAGATCCTTCAAAAATTCTAGATTTACTTGATTTCGCTAAATATTCAGGAATATCTTAAAAGCTGCTTCAAATAACACATTCCGACGATCTTAACTCAGACCACACACCTCTAATTGTTGATTTTAGCACCAATTTGCACAGTAAATCGCAACAGTTTAAAATAATAATTTAGCATCATTTGCTACATGGATTAAAAGAAATATAATTGTAAATGTAGTAATAAATTCAGCATTAGAATTAGATGATGTGATTGAAGGCTTTGATTCTTTAATCAAACCAGCTTTGTGGTTTCTTATCGACACCTTCTGATGTACCTCAAAATGTAAGTACTCAAAGTAGAACAATGATTCAAAACAAAAGGAGATGAAGAAGAATTCGACAACTATTCAGAAACTCTAATAATAAAAGACGTCTATACAAAGCAGTTAAGGATCTAAAATTGGAGATTACAAACTTAAAAATTAGCATATTGGTAATTACTTAAGATCCCTGAATGTATCTAATAAATTCAGTCAAGTACGAGGCTGGCTCGCACACTTAGGGTTCCGGACGTATGTGTAATGTACGTATGGAATGGCATATGTGAATGCATATATTGTATAAAATTTCATCTCTCTGTCTCTTACAGCTTGAGAGTTACGATTTATTGCTACTTTATGTTGTATGGGGATACCTAGTAGTTTTTGAGAAGTTGTTGTATTTGTTGCTGTTGTCAGGCAACTGGGAATACATACACTGTGCCAATGTCGGCTCTCTATCTCTTATGGTTCGAGAGTTATAGCTGTTACTCTAAGTTGTAAAGGGACACCTGGTAGTATTCGAGTTGTTGTTGTTTTTAGCATTTGTTATTGTGGAGCATATGTGAATACATATATTATGCAAATTTCATCCCTTTGTCTCTCACGGTTCGACAGTAATGGCTAATTGTTACTTTACGTTGTATAGCGACACCTGGTAGTTTTCGACTTGTTGTTGTTTTTAGCATTTGTTATTGTAGGCCATATGTGAGTTCATATATTGTGCACATTTTATCTGTTTGTCTCGTACAGTTTGGGAGCTACGGCTAATTGTTACTTTACGTTGTATAGGGACACCTGGTACTTTTCGACTTGTTGTTGTCTTCAGCATTTGGTGTTATAGAACATCTATTAATACATACACTGTGCGAATTTCAGCTTTCTATCTTTTACGGTTCGAGAGTTATAGATAATTGTAACTTTTCGTTGTATGGGGACACCTGGTAGTTTTCGCTTTGTTGTTGTTTTTAGTACTTGTTATTGTAGCGGCAAGATGCAACAACAGCCTGTGAAAATTTCAGCTCTTTAGCTCATATCGTTTTGGAGAATGGAAGCTGTGGCTGACTGGCGTAGAAGTCTCGGTAATAGGGTTCCGTTTCACTGTGATGAGTTCGAAACCCTAGAAACGATGAGTACTTTCTATGAAATTCTACGAAATATTTAAAGCGTCCAGTTAAGAGAAATGTACCACTTCCAAATGCATGTGTAAGACAGATGGTGTAAGACAGATAAAACAAAAGCAGAAGCTTATGCCTTACATCTACAAGAAACATTTCAGCCCAACGTCTTTGCCTAGTGGATTGGCTAATAAGAGCCATTTCGACTTTAGAGTTAGAAGAAGAAGTATTTAAGTTAAATTGCAAACAGTCGCCAGGGTGTTATTCTATGGATGGGAAAGTGATTTAAACTCTTCCGAAAGAAGCTATTGTATTTCTGACAATTATGTATATTCAATTAAATTTTACGATTATATCATTTCCCCTCCCAATGGAAATATGCTGAAGTTACAATGGTTCCAACGCCTGGTAAGGCAGAGAAGAAAGTATCATCATACCGCCCAATAAGTTTACTGGTCACTTTTTCCAAAATACTTCTCATAAGAATGTTACCGCTATTAGACCAACTACATATAGTTCCAGATCATCAACTTGGGCTTAGGCTTAAGCAAGGTACTCCTGAGCAATGTTACCGTATATTCAACTCTATAAGGAATGCTTTTGAGAACAAACAATACTGTTCTGGAGTATTTCTGGACGTACAGAAAGCTTTTGACAAAGTCTGGTATACGGGAATATTTTATAAGCTTACAAAGCTTCGTCCTATGCATTACTATCACATTTTAAAGTTGTATCTTACAGAAAGATATTACTGTGTTTGAGTTAATAACGAGTTTTCAGAAATTTATGACTTAAAAGCTGGTGTCCCGCAAGGGAGTGTGCTAGGTCTAGTTTCAGTACTAGACCATAATAACGTTTCAGTAGCAACCTATGCTGGTGATACTGCAATATTAAGCGCCAGCTCCGATCCTGATGGTACAACTCTTCAAGTAGCACTTACCGAAATAGGAAACTTCAGAAAAAAAAAACATTCCTGAAGAAGATATCCATTGTGATACCGAAATATCGAATTTAATAAACGTTTATAAAAAAAAACAACTGACCTTAAGGCTCGAATAATTAAAATGGTAAAGAAATCATATTTTCAGGAATTGCTCTATCATAAATCAGTGCAGTCACACTGCTTCTGTGTTTTCATCCGCACATTTATATATCTATCCACTGTACGTGTAGCCGAACAATCCCGACCGCAAGCACACAATCGAACTGAGTGACGAGTTTATTGAGTACTCAAGTTTGTTTGCCATATCTTACCGAGAGAGCCATCGGGATCCCAGTAATACCCGGAAAGCGTTTTTCGTATTAGAAATTGTGTAAATTGGGTGAATGAGAACGGTCATGAGAGAATAAAAGGTTTTTCATAAAATTTTTTAGATTTGCATGCTATATTTGAAAATCAAAGTGGAAACTGTGCTTCAAAAGTGGATTATCAACCGCAGATTGCCAGCGTTTCAAAATGTTATAGATGGTACTAATTTACAGTTTTATCTGTGATGCAATTTAATATTTAATACGACTCCGAGCTAGTTTCTTTTGAAATCTAAAACTTATTCAAAAAATATTTCAACCATACAGAAGTGGAGAGTTGCAGGGAGAAATCTCTTTATATACATCACATATGCATGTCATAGTTTTCTCTTCCAACATTTCAGTTACCCCTTGCAATCCATTCATATTGAACTAAATGTCATTAAACTTATATTTTTAAGTTGTACATGGATTTTGAAAAAACAACATTAGTAGATTTAACTAATGATTCAATATTTCGCTTTGCGCTATATGCAGCTCATGGAATTATTTCCCCCAACGATTTTTTACATTTGTTTCCTTCTCTACAAATCGGCGAAAGTTATTGTACTTTACATGTGTAGTAGAAATCGGGCTAAAATCACTCCAATTTTATCACAAAAAAATCCTTCTCAACTTTGAGGAAGTAAAAATCGAACTGAAGCCCTATAAAATTATTAACTAAAATAATGTGCATTGAAAATTAATTCAAGGAAAAATGTGTGAAAGTTGTTTCCTAAACCACAAAAAGTTAGTGTTTAACTTTTTCGTGAATTTCGTGAATTGCCTTAGGATGGTAATCACACACTATCACACACGACATTTTAATTTTACATCACTCTCACCTCATTTTTCTAAAATTTAATCACGATCACGTAACATCATTTCTCTATATTCAGCTATTTTCGGTCTAAAAATAAACTTTATTATGTTTTCTGTATTTTCCAGCCGTCTATATGCCGCCGGCTTTTCGCTGATGCTACTCAACTCGCCAGTAAACTCGAAAAAACTTACAAACAAAAAAAGACAGAAAACATAATGTGGTCTGCATTAGACATAAAATAATACAATTCAATATGTTCCAAAAGAAAATAAATATGTAGCTAAATTCATTAAGTTTTGTTGTCTGTTAGGCCTGCTACAATTGTTGCACTGTAAAAATGTTTACTTTTAGGTATGCATATATTTATTCACATCTTCTTCGATTATTTGTTTGTTTATTTAGTTTTCTTTAGAATTTAATTTTAATGGAACTAATGGAAAACTGTTGTTCCTGAATATTGTTGTAATTTTACTGATATTGTTGGTATAAAACTGTTCGTCGCTGCAACATTAACAGTTTGTGATTTTGGTTGTGTCGCGTGAAAATCCATAATTCTGCCAAACGCAATACTCTTTGTGTAGCAATTGAATAAGAGTTTTACATTTTTATACCCTTCACCACACATTTATGGGTTATGGCAACGTCTTTAAGTTTTAATTTCTGAACCCATAAAGTATATATTTTTTGGATCAGTATTAATAGAAAACTTTATTTTCTTCCGTCTGTAGGCCGCTGAAGCGCCGTGAGAAAACAACTCCACTAATAAACAAGCGTTTATACCAATTTGTTTACGTATCGCATCATGTGTTTGATATTGAAATTCAACTACATCGGTTCATGAACAACCGAGATATAGGCAGAAAACCGACGTCCAAAATATTTCCATATTTTGTGTGGAAAGCTAAAGAAATGGTTTTGCTTTAAGTTTAATATACTAGCTATATCATTTGACATGGTCATTGAAAGTAAAACAAGTTTTCGACATCAGTCCGTATATATCCGAGATATGTATAAAAAAACGATTTCCCAAGAATTTGGGCTTGTGCACAAACGGAAACAAGTTAAGGCGCCTCAAAGTTGATGTTATTACAAACGAAAATTTCTCCGGGCTTGTACTAGAGCTGAAACAATTTGTGGCACCAAAAAGCAGACTCAGAAATAAATAAGCTTGCTTAAGAGTAGAAAATAAAAATATTTGATATCAGACCATATAAGGTCAAGATATAGCTAAAATCGATTTCTCAAAAAGCTAGGCCAATACTCGAACTTCAAAAAGTTTTGCTACTAAAACGTAAGCTTTATAATAATATATGATCAATTTTTGACAGGGGTACATTTATAGGCGAGATGTAGGGACTTTTCAGGAAGTAAGGCCAATATGAAAATTAAAACCAGATTTAGTTTAAAAAATTAGTAGTAATAGTAAAATATAGATATTCAAAGGCTAAAATAAAAACGTTTGATATCGGTCCATATATATATATATATATATATATATATATATATATATATATATATATATATATATATATATATATATATATATATATATGTATGTATATAGTTGGGCAATTAAACGAACTTAACCTAGTTGTGGTGTCAAAGGGTAGATATTATATTAAGATATTAAAAGCCAAAAAAGGCAAATTTGCAATACAGCGAAAACCGATTTCTCAAGAAGTTGGGCTTGTACACAAACCTGAACAAGTATTGGTATCAACAATTAGATGTCATAATAAAATACAGTTACTCAAAGACAAACAATAACAACTTACCACATCAGTTAATATATAGCCAAGATATATGTAGCATAACGTGAGCTTAAACAAGTTTTGGCGCCAGTAAGTTGTTGCAATAATAAAATAGCTGTGCTAAACAAAACAAAAAAACTTTTTTGATAAATATTTATATATGTACATCGGATCTGAGGGTCAGTTGTCTTGATTTTGAAGGGTATTTAAGATTCGGTCCAGCCGAATATAACACTCTTATTTGCTTTTTAATAATATAGAGTCTAAATATGCGATTTTTTTTTATTCAATTCTACTTCAACAGTAAATTGAGTTTTGCCATGGTAGTTGTTGAGAATTTTGGGAATTTCTTCTTTATCGTCATATTAAATAATGGCTAAAATGGTATCTACATATTTAAATATATGTTCTAGATTGAAGCTTTTGTTTGTTATTGAATTCAGTTAATGTTTTGTCTATTTGGCCATCAAGAACAATGTCAACAGTGGGTTATCCATAGGCATGCCAAAAATTTGTTTGTATGATTTTTCGTCATGTGAAAAATAATTATTGTCCATAAAATTAAATTAAGGAATTTAAAGAAATTCGGCCTTGTACAGTTGAACAACGCTTTCAAATTTGATACATATTTTCATCATAGTTTTGATGGCAATATGTACCGAGATGTTTGTGAAAAGTGATATTATGTCAACAGACACTAAAATTTCAGCATCAGAGAGGTTAATATCTTTTAGTTGTAGGTGCTATTGCAGCTGAACAATGTAACAGCCTTTTCTGGTTTTTAGCTACAATATATTTACCGTCTAATTCATAAAAATTATAACAGGTTTATAAAGCTCTTGTTTGATAGATTTTCCACACAAATGTGTCAAATAACTGTCTTATAAGCCTGCAATAATTTTAATGAATTAGAGGGTTATTATATAACTATATTATTATATAATTGTAATTTCATATTCGAGTTGCACTTTTTATATTATTACTGTTTTATTGTCGATTTGTGTTAAAACTAAAGTTTTGTGTTGTCGAAAACAACTTTTTCTTTTCTCATATGCTGCTACTATGAACTTTTCTCTAGATGAATTTCTTGTTGGTCTACATATTACAGTTTGACATATTCGTTCTAACCGAGTTCTAATCAATATCTTACCTTCACTTTCCCTAATACGCTGCGCATATAATGAAAAAAGTTAGTTTTCATATAAGGGAAATATATGAAATGAAATTTTTGGTATGCCTGTGGGTAACCCACTGTCTCCCGCCATAGTAGTCACTGTTCTTAAATGCCTGCAAGACGAAGTATTAGCTGAAGTCAACAACAAAAACATCAATTTAAAATACATAGCTATATATGTATGTATGTAAATGTCATTTTAGGAATAATTAAATATGATGATATGAAATTTTCAATACCGTTAGCAACTACCACACAAAACTTCAATTTACGGTTAAAGTAGAAGATAACAAAAGCATATCATATTTGAACACTATCTAAGAAACAATGAATAGTGTTATATTCGGCTGGTTGGAAACATAAATACGCCTCACAAACCACAATTCTGACCCTAGCAACCATTGTATATAAATCAATATCAAAACTTTTAGTGGCACAGTTCATTATTTGGTGCAAATGTCTTGCGTAAGTGCGAATGCAAGAAATCATTGCTTTTTCTTTGCAACCCAACAACAAAATATACAAGGATGCACTCGCAATATTTTTGCATTTACGCACCGCTAATTACGTGTTGCTTTTTTCGCATGAGTATTGCGTTTGCAACACTGACTCTCGAACAGCTGACATTTTAAAACAAAGCAAACAAAAAATAGTAGAGATGAAGCCAGCAGCAATTACCAAAAATATAAAAGGTGAAAAATTAAAAATTGTGTATTAATTTATCAGCTGTTATTTCGAGTGTAATAAAATTTGCAAAGTTGTTAAAAAGGGTGCTCAATATTAGTTGCAATATAATCGCAAATAGTCGCAACCAAAAACGCACCAAACACTGAGTTCCCCTAGTATTTTGTCCTTCCCAGAGTTATTTTGTTATTGTAACAACTTCCTAATACCAAGGCTTATAATCAAATAATATCATCTGCCTTTTCATCTGCACCACTTGGCGAAGTAACAAAATCAGGTCATAAATAACCTAAATATAGCTAGACCACGAAAGTTCGAACAAATTTGCATAATATGCATCAAAATTTAAAAAAAATTTGTTGCTTAAAGCTTTAAATACTAACCATGATATTTGGCATAGTCATCAAAGGCCAAAAAATATATATTTTTGACATCGGTCCATATATGTATATTCAAGAAATCGCAAAAACCGGTTTCTCAGAAGGTACGCGAACTGAAACCAGCTTTGGAGCCGCAAACTTTATGTCATAACAAAATGAGCTTACTTAATGCAAACAACTAAAATTTTTCGACATTCATTAATGTGTAACTCAGATATAGCAAAAACTGATTTCGTCAGTATGTGAGCCTACACTTTTTGCGCCAAAAAGTTTACGGTATTATTAAATAAGTAAGCAAAGGCAAAAAATAAAAATGTATGATATGAGTTTAGGTATAGCCGGACTATAGCGAAAACCGATTTTTAAATCGGTCCATATTTAACCACGATATAAAAACCAATTTTTCAGAAAGTTAGACGTGTAGGCGGACCTGAACAGGTTTTCGTATCAAAAATGCAATGCCGTAATAAAATATAGTTATTCAAAAGCAAACAATAAGAGCTTACCACATCGTAAAGTTTGTTTATAAAGTATGTGTATTCTGCATCAGTATCGATAGAAAAGTCGGTTAAGTGATGTCTCTGTCTATAGGCTGCTGAAATGTCGTTTGTGCGAAAATTACATGAATTAGAAACACATTTTAGTGCTTTGCTCAGTAAAATCTGTTCGAGAAAAGCGAACATATATGTATTAAAAAACCAGTTTTTGAGGAAAAAAAAATATTATATTTTTTTATAAAATCTTGACGTTTTTGAGACAACTAGTTAAGCCTGAAAAAAACTTTTTGATGCAAAACACGTGACATCTCGTGTTATGTGTTTGCCGTGGAATATCCGTGAAATCGGTTTTCGAGCAGCCTAGATATAAAAAACCCGGTTTTTGAGTCATTGTTGCAAACATTTTTGAAAAAAAAATTTGTTTGCTTCAAATTTGGTAATATTGCTTAAATAGAGGAGAGAATTAAAATTTTCGAAACCGGTTTATATACTCGATATATAGCAAATACGGGGTTTGCTAAAAAGTCTCATATCAAGTTTTGGTATCAAAAAGTGAGTTCTGTAGTTTCAAGCCTACAGTGAAAGTTTTGTTCCCTGATATTAGTCCATATATACCCGACATATAGCGAAAACCAGGTGTTTAAGAAATTTCATACATAAGAAAGCTTCATTAATTTTTTTAACCACACAAGTTCACCTAGTGATAGAAAAATCGTATTTAGAGTGAAAAGCTGAATCAATATTTGATAACAAAAAGTGAATCTGATAGTAAAAAGGGCTATTTATAATTGAAATTGTTTTCTTGATGATACACGCCTACCCGATTTAAAGCGAAGTAAGACTTTTCATATTTCAAATTTCACATATAAGCAAACCGAATCAATAGTTGAATCTAGTGATAAAAAAGACTATTTAACCCGGCATTTAGACGGGAAAGTACTTTCATTAAATTTTTGTACACGTATTATGAATAAAAATTTCAATGAAATCTATGACTTTCATGAAAATTTCTTGCTCACTTTCAAAGGAACGTGAAAGTTCATTTTAAAAATGTCGTCAAAGCGGAGAGTTGCAAGTATTATAGTTTTGTTTACTACTGAAATAGAATTGCCAAGACTACTACAAACATAAATTTATAGGGCAACCTTCGAAAATAATTTTTATTGCTAAATTTGTATTAATTAATTTAGTAATTATCACAATAAATATACTTCATTTGTGTTCTTCATTCATATCTGCCGTAAAAATGTTTTAAATACTTTCTAATGTACAAAATAATTTAAAATTCACAATTAATATTCTACTGCAATCCTGAAAATTTGTATGTGCCGTGGAGTAGGCAACCGTGTTTACTACCTTGTCACTTTACTTTCAGTAAATGTCAAAAAATTACTTTCAGGAAAATTTTGCTGGAAGCAGAGTTGAAAGTTGAAATACTGTGGGTGTGTTAGTAAAAAAGTGTGAGTGTATTGCAACTTTCAGGCATTTACTTTCCCGTCTAAATGACGGGTAAATGAAATTTGTTTCCGATGCCTTTCCATCCATATAAAGGGCATTTTTTTCGATGTATAGAATTTTAAGTTAGCATTACTGTTCAAACCGATTTAACAGCTGTCAGGTGATTTATTCTCAGTTTGGTTTGGCAATTCATCATGAATAGACTCACGCCTAAACAAGGCTTGCAAATAGTGCAATTTTATTTCGAAAATAATGGTTCTGTGCGGAATACGTATCGCGCACTACGTCCATTTTATCGTGTTTAGCGATGGTTGAATGGCTATCTCAACAAACAAAACTGCCGCATTTGGAGTGAAGCTAATCCTCAAGTGTATGTCGAAAGACTGTTACATCCAGAAAAACTGTTTGTGTGGTGTTCTGTATGGGCTGGTGGAATCATTGGTCCGTACTTCTTCAAAAACGATGATGGCCAGAACGTTACAGTCAATGATGATCGGTTTAGAGCCATGATTACTAACTTTTTCATTCCTAAATTGAATAACCATGTGAGATGTGGTTTCAACAAGACGGCGCAACATGTCACACAGCTCGTGCCACAGCCGATTTATTGAAAGACACGGTCTGTGACCGCCTAATTTCACGTTTTGGACCTGTGAATTGGCCTCCAAGATCCTGTGATTTAACACTCATGACTACTTACTGGGGGGCTATGTAAAGTTATTGGTCTATGCGGATAAGCCACAAACGCTTGACCATTTGGAAGACAACATTCGCCGTGTCATTGCCGATATACGACTACAAATGTTGGAAAAAGTCATCGAAAATTGGACGTCCAGATTGGACTACATCCGTGTCAGTCCTGGCGACCGCCATATGCCAGAAATCATATTGAAAATGTAATGCCACAAGATTATCTTTCTGTTAAATTAAATTCATGTCAATCGAATAATCCATCGTTGTTTTATTGCAACATTAAGTTCTGTACATCGAAAAAACACCCTTTATATGAATTCATAAGTTCTGTTGTGTTGTTTGGAGAAAACTTTTTTGACAGAAATTAAATAAAATACATATGTATGTATTTTTTTTATTAATTGAGCAGTCAGAACCCTGACGTTGTCTTTTGTGGTAAAATTTTTGTTTTTATTCGTTCCCGTACTTTTGTGAATTTTTGTCTCTTATTGAGAGAAATTATAGTGTACTCTCATTTTACCAAACTTTGCCCAAAAAGTAAAGAAACAGAGCTAATATATCATTTACTATTTTGGTGTCAGAGAGAAGCAACTTAGCTGTCTAAAATACTAATGTAAACGATTCTCGTTTTGATCATTAATTGGATTGAGAAACGGGTATGTAAGTGCAACAGCTAGAAACAATCCTAAAAGTAAAAATAACATTACGAAAATTTGATGGTAATTATTTAAGCTGGCAAGAACTCCACGACTAATCTTTATTGCTGATAGAAAACCAACCAATTCCAAAGGTTCAAAAGCCATCGCATTGGTGAAGCTGCTAATATAATCAAACACTTCGTTGCTACTGGGGCAATTTTGAAGATGCATGGTGAATTGTAGTAGATCGCTACCACAACAAAACGCTTTGCTGGCAGCAGAATTTTATCACCAATTACTGTGAAGTAAACAGATTCGACTGTAGTTTACCCATTTTGAATATTAGTTTACTTGGTTGGGTCATGGCTGGCAAAATTGGAGCGCACGAATCATCAATTCCAGCACGTTGAATGAAGTTAAGCTGGACGAAGCTTTTTTATAGCTTTGGGAAATAGAAACTATCAGCTCAGCTGACAAATGTTTTTCGATGTGTGAAAAACAATGCAAAAATCATTTTTTTCAAGTCCACACCATTGACGAAAACGGTAGCTTTATGGACAAAATTCCATTTTGCACCAGCTTCATCACTCTCGGCGAATCATATGGAGAAGATTTCAACAGATTTCTGTCATTAGAAATGCGTCTATCAAAGGCTTTAGAAGTCGAAACGCAATACTTATATGAATTTCATGAAAGAAAATTAAACTCTGGGCCACATCACGCAGGCAGATGTTAATTTTATACCGAAACCAAGCTACTTCATCCCCCATCACTGTCTAACAATAAAAATACGAGTAGTATTTGGTGCTTGCACTTCTAAAGGGGCTTCCTTGAGTGACATAATGTACACGGTAAAAAGTGAGTTATTTTTCATTCTACTTTACTTCCGACGTACAAGGTTTGCCTTCACAAGCATCCGGATGATAAACAATTTCACCTAATTATTTGGAGAGAAATTAATTAATAGAATTTCGATATTTAAATCATCATACAAGGAATATTTGCACAATAAATTGGAAACACTTTTGTAAACTTGAATAGACTACATAAATCTTGGTTAATTGCTATTTTATAAATTTATTTTATTTATTTATAAGCCAACTTAAATCTATGCTTAGATCTAAGCTAACAAGATTAAGCTATGGCTATTAGGCCTTAAGCTGTTATGTTGACATAGTAATGTATACAAGTACATATATTATTATGTAATAAATACATGTGATTTATATTCTACTTATAAATCTTTAAAAACATTAGTACTCCTTAAAAATTTGGTAATAACGATAATATTTTCTATTGAAGGGTTGGTGAGGTAGGATATTGGATCTCTTTTGAAAATATTCTTGCGCTGCTGATTGAATATATGACAGTCTCTAATAATTTGTTTTACAGATATGTTATTATTGTTGCAATAAGGGCAATTGTTTGAGGTCGCGTGTTCAATTAGGTATTTGTGTGTTAGGTGTGTATGTCCGAGTCTTAACTTGATGTACTTACGGCAACTACGAGTGTTAAGTGAATTATTGTTATAGTTTAAGTTCAAGTAGTTTTTAATGTTAATTCCATCCCGATTAATAAATTTGTACCATTCGGATGTTTTTGACCACAATTCTGATCGATTGTGTATGATTTTGTGAATGTAAATTGAAATATCCTTGCCATTAACGTTTATTGTAAGCATTAGGGGAGATCTTATAGCTGATTTGGCTACTGAATCTGCAAATTTATTTCCTTGTATTTGACAGTTCCTTGTATTTGACATTCTAAGATTACGATTTTTCATTAAATATTGTCTAACGTTTGCGGAATAGAAATTTGTATTGTGGATATTGCTGATAGACTGTATTGCTGACAGAGAATCAGTGCAGATCATTGTTTTTTTTTTTTTTTTTGTTGAGTTATTAAAAACTTTTATAGCTTCAAATATCGCTACTACTTCAGCTGTGAAAACTGATGAGTATGATGGCAATATAGATGCTTTTAAAATAGTGTCTGTAGTTGTAACACTAAAAGAAGTGGTTAATTCCGATTTGGACCCATCAGTAAATATAAATTGGCATTCCCTATTCTGATTACGTATCTCGCTAAAAAGTTTTTGGTATATATCGCTAGAGGTTGTAGATTTAGGGAATTTTGCTAACGAAGAATTTACACTCTCATAAGGAAAGTCCCGTGGTGGTAAAGGCGAGTTAACAGTTTTATTATATGATTTTACTGGTAGATTATTTTGTTTGGCGAATTCACTTACTCTAATTAAGGTCGATTTGATTTTGTTTTGGCTAGTTTTAGTTCTAAGTTTGTCCCAAATTTTGTATATTGGCGAGTCCGAACAAGCAATTAGGGTTTTATGAAGATTAAATGTACTAGTATCTCTAATTGTTTCTAAAGTATCAAATCCAGCTTCAAAGAGTAAATTATGAATAGGCGTAGTTTTAAAAGCGTTGAACGCAAGTCTCAGCGCAGAGTTGATGAAAATTTTTATTTTTTTAGCGCAGATTTTGATGCAAATCCATACAAGTATAATCCGTATTGTATTTTGGACTGAATTAGGGCTTTGATGGCTGATATCAGTGAGACTAAATTACAATTAAATTGTCTGTTGGAGAGGCATTTCATTATATTTAATCTTAAGCCCAAATCTTTTGTAATATATTTTATATGGTCACTCCAATTATATCGGTTATTGAATATGATATCTAGTATTTTCAATGCTTTTGTGTCCTGCAGAGTATATGAACCAGTTGAAATTTTAGGTGAACAAGATTTTTTCCTACAAATGTGTAGATGTTTGCATTTCTGTATTGATAGTTTTGCCCCTGAGTAGTTCGACCAGTTTTCAATTATTTCAACTATTGTGCTTATATTTATAGTTCCATTTTTCTCTTTCCCAACTTTTCTTATTATATAGTAATCATCTGCATACGCACAAAAAGAATATTGTGTAAGTGATAGAAGACTTTCACTAAGTTTGTTATAGGATATGAGGAATAAAACTACTGAGAGGGGAGATCCCTGTGGTATGCCATTATAAAGATTTTGTAGTTCCGAATAACCATTGTTTATTTTTACCCGAATTTGCCTGTTCGATGCGAAATTCAGTATGTATTTTATTATTTTAGGACCAAGTCCCCATTCTCTTAACTGGTGGACAATGGTGTGGATACCTATTTTATCGAAAGCTTTAGAGAAATCGAGTGAAATAATTGAACAGTGGTTTTTATGGGATAAAACATCGGTAGTAAGGTGGTCAATAAAGAGACGTGCGTCCGAAATAGATTTACCTTTCCGAAAACCGATTTGATTGGGGCAGATAAGTTTGTTGGTGCTAATGTACCACCATAGGCGGTTAGCTACTATTTTATCCAATAGTTTTGCTGTACAAAGATTTAACGATATTGGTCTATATGATTCTATTTTATTTTTGTCGGAGTTTGGTTTTGGAATCGGTGTTACTGTGCTGATTTTGTAAAACTGTGGTATATGACTCGACAGAATGAGATTGTAAAGGCGGGTAAGTCTTGCTTTAGCATTGTTATCAAGGTTTTTGATCATAGGGTATGATATTCGGTCAATACCTGGAGTTTTTCCCTTTGTTTTGGCTAAAGCATAATTGAGCTCTGTAAGTGATATGTCCTTTTCGGTCACACGAGCTTTTTCTGAGATATGTGAAATCATTTGGAAAGTTCCTAGTTGACGCTCTGAAAAATTTGAATCATGTGATTCGTTTGACCAGTATTTTGCAAATTCGTGTGCTATTTCCTGCTTGTTGGTCAGGTATTTATTAAAATCTTCAAGTGATTGTATGATATGTATGGATTGTTTTAATTTTAGTCCACAAAATGTCCTAATGTTAGCCCAGATTTTATTTGTTGGAGTTAGGGGATTGATTTCTGAAGTAAAGTTAGAGATAGAATTTTGTTTACATATTTTAAGCTCCCTTTTGAATAAAGCAGCGGATCGTTTGTAGTTTATAACGTTTTCCGTGCTAATATTTCTCCTTAATATATTCCACAGCCGATTTTTATTTGTCTTTAATTCATTTAAGCGTGTGTTCCACCAAGGAACAGTTTTCCTGTTAATTGGATTTATTTGTGGAATAGACGAATTCGCACTTTGTAAAATTGTTTTTTGAATATTAGAAGCTTCTTTATCAACATTATGGCTTACCAACCGTTCGCTACTAAATTTTGAAAATAACTCTCTAAACTTATTCCAATTTGCTTTTTCTACAAGGAATTTTGGCCTGGGTTTTGAGACTGAAATTTGTGTTGAATTGAAAAGAGAAATTAATATAGGTAGATGCTCACTACCATAAAAATCATCTTCCGTTTTCCATTGAGCTTGAAGTTTGAAAAAAGATGAACCAAAAGTTATGTCAATGTGTGTGAAAGAGCTATGTGTGCTCAAATGGGTTGGTGAACCATCCCTATCGGACATTGAGTAGTCGACTACTAAAATAATTAACTTTACGTTATCTTTTATGGACTAGCTTCAAATTGGCTACAATACAATCGAAACGTAGTGCAGAGTTCACCCAAAATTCAAATACTAACATACACACATACACGGTAAATAACTCTTGAATTAAATTGCCTATTGTCGCATTCGTTTTAAATGTTGCGATGGCTGAATGGGTTAAGTTGGCTGCTCACCAGTCTTGAGGCTTAGTGGTTCGAATCCCACCAGAGGCTAACAAAAAAAAAAAAAAAAAAAAAAAAATAGGATGAAATTTAATTTAATAAAATATAATATTACCACCGAGAAATTAAAAATCAGCCTTGATTTGTACATTTTTTTCTGTGGGTACTGACTTTTAAGTAGCTAACTTTAAGTTAGTTGAAAAGTAATGCAGCGTCGGACAATTTACTACATCCTAGGACATCGTAATGTTAAAATAGTCAGTCATCTTCATTGAAAATAATCTAAGTGTCAACCACCACCAGTTGTAAAAAAGTTAGCTTATAATTCATTACTAGTTAACTGAGTTGCCGGCAGGGATCATTGAAAATAACATAATTCGATTGTATTACATATATACTGATGTAGAATATTCCCTCTATGATTATTCGTTTGAGATCCCCAAGCTGAATTCCAGCTATTAAAATCTCCCATAATAAGTATGTTACCGTTAAAATTATCAAATATCGATTTTAAAGAATTTAGGTCAAAATGAGTGGATGGAGGAAAATATGCATTGATAAATGTCAGTTTAGTTTTACTTTGAATAGTAACGCCTAGTATATCAAATGTATTAGTTAAGTTAATCTGGGTAGCTTGAATAGAATTATGGATTAGTATTGCAACTCCGTTATAAGAGTGGGTGGCAGTATTTTTGTAATATATTGTATAGTTTAATGGTACAGGTATATTTAGTGTAGTGTGGAAGTGAATTTCCTGAAGGGCAATTATTTTAGGACTGTATTTTCTAATAAGCAGCTGTAGTTCATTATAGTTTTTTAGGTAACCTCTTATATTCCATTGAATAATATTTAAGTTCATTTTTATTGCAATGAAAAAATATATTCAATGGTTACTCACTCATCTTACCAGGATAGTCATCACTTACATAGAAAATATTATGTTTGGTATCACTTAAATTTCTTCTTGAGTTATTAAGTTTTGGCTTGTATTTAAATTGTGTTTTTAATCGATTAGATGTATTTTTAGGTAGAATTTTTACGGCACTCTTCACCATTTTTTTTTTTTGCTGGTTGATGATGTCGGATCTTGATCGATTCTGTCAAATATTATTGATTTAGGTTGTGAAGCGTAGGTGTTTTGTGATTGTGCTAAACTACTCAAGTTGGTTATCGTTGAACTGTGGGAACTCCATGTTCCTAGTGTTGGATCGTCATAAGTGACAGGCTTAGGTCGCTCAGTAGTTTGAATTTTTGAATTAATAATACTCGCATATGTTCCTTGATTGTTAGGGTGTCGTTGTTTGTAAATCCTTTCAGCGTTTATTAAAGATGTTTTTTCTAGGACTTTAATCGCCTGGATTTCTTTGTATTTTAAAAATATTGGACATTTGATGTCTTTGGCTGAGTGCTTGGTGTCGTTGAAATTGTTTTCTTTACAGTTTACGCAGCAAACGTCAACGCTGCAATATTCATTGGCTTCATCACTAATATGGTAGTTATTCCCGCATGAAAAGCATGTTTTCTTGTTACTGGAAAATTTACCAAGATGACCATAGCGTAAGCAGTTATTACAACGTAGTGGTTGAGGTATATATGGACGAATGTTTATTTTTTGGTATCCCATGTAGACAAATTCCGGTAACTCAATAGAGGAGAATGTCAACACTACAAGACCTGTCTCTTTTAAGCTTTCATTTTCTTTTCTAAGTATTTTTTTCACCTCAGTAACTTTCTGGTTATCCATATTGGCAACGATTTCACTTTCAGGTACTCCAAACAAATCAGATGAATATATAACACCTTTAGAATAATTTAAGAATTTGTGCTCTGTTACTTCCAATTTTATAGTAGGGCTCATTGCTTTCAGTCTAATCAGTTTGTTTGCTTGTGTGAGATTCTTCGTTTTAACTAACAATGTTCCATTTCTCAGTTTTTTACAATCTGCAACTTCACTACCGCATGTTACATCGATAACTTTTTTGATTAAAAATGGCGAAACATTGGTAAAACTGCATTCATTTTCCGTGCGTTTTAATATTAAGTATACCGGTCCATTCGTGGTGATTGATATTTTTTTTTTTGTAAAATCATAGTCTAAGCCAGACTTATAATAGTCTTTTTTCTGAGTAATATCCGGTGGATCGTTCATTTTTTAGTTAAGTTTCCTTATGGAGAATTTATAAAATAATTTTCACTAGTTTGCACACAGAAAGTTATATAAAAAAAATTAAAATTTATTTAAATATTTTTAAAAAAAAAAAAATTTTTTTTTCTAATTAAAATTTTCTTTTTGAGCAAACACGACCGCCTCATATGAATTATAAAATTCGAGTGATATAAATATTAAAACATATTTGCTTGTATGTTAAAAAATTTAATAACAGCATGTTAAAAGTTTTGTATGGAAATTTCCATACAAAATTTTTAATATGCTGTTATTAAGTTTTTTAGCATACAAGCAATTATATTCACCTTGTATAGTACTCATATATTAAAATTTTGAAACTTCGTAAATATAAGTTTATAAGACTGCCAACTTGCTCCAATAATGCCTCTAAGGCGCTGGGGCTGTTACTAATATGAATATTCTAATACATTGTACCTTGAATTTTAATAAAAAACAAGTAAGAGTGCTATATTCGGCTGGGCCGAATCTTAAATACCCTTCACAATGGTACATATATTCTGATTGATTTTTGGTGCGAAAAGTTGTTTTATTTGGCTTTTAAAGACGATTTCTTGAAATATCGGGAGACGCTATATCTGGGGTATATATGGGCCGATTTTTTTTGAATTTCAATATCAGATCCACTACCGGGATTTAACACAGGCTGCAAAACTTTTATTTAAATAATTCTTAATATGCTCAAGTTCAACCACTGGGTGACACCAATTCTTTTTAATATCAATGAAATAAAGAAAAGCAAAATGTATTTCTTAATTATTTATCAGTTAACTTTATAGTAAAATTTATTTAACAAAAAATTGCATATAATTGCATTATTTTTGAATTATAATGCTAAACATTGCCATTAAGTGTGATTTTCTTTTCAATTTACTTACGTATGTGGGTACATGCATACGTATGTATGTACATATGTATGTATCTATAATAGAAAACGCTAAAATAAATTCTTTATTATTGAATATTTTCAGTGTGTTCCATAAAACAATGATTATATACATACATATATACATACATACATATTTACATTGCTTGCTTTTACAAAATTATTTTTTTCTTATGCACGTTGCTGATGATCTATTGCGTATCATCATACACATGTGTGTGTGTATGTACATATGTAAGTACGTAGGGAAACCCAAAATGATTTTTTGTGTGAATGAATTTGAAGACGCAATTGTTTAAAAGAATTTCATTGCGTACCTTTTTTTCAACAATTCTTTATATCACTTTCATTTTCAAGCTCGTGTATACATATGTACATACATACACATTTTTACACCAAAGCAAAAAAATTGTTTATGTTAACATACTTGCATGCATACATACAAATGTAGATACATACATACCTACATACATACAAATGTATCAACATACATACATACATACATTCATACATACATACATACATACATACATACATTCATACATGATCGCAAATATTATATACATATGTATATAATATTATATACATATGTATGTACCATTATGATCGATTTTTGGTACCAAAAGTTGGGTGCATATGGGCCGATGTCCAAAAATTTTCTAATTTTGCCCCTAAACAGCCTGTATGTACCATTCCGACAAATTTTTAGTGCAAAAAACTGTTTCGTTTAGCTTCCAGGCCCGACTTCTTGAGATATCGGGAGGGGCTATATCTCGAACATATATGGGCCGATGACAAAAAGATTTCCAGTTTTGCTTCTGACTAACCTATATGTATCATTCTGATTGATTTTTGGTGCCAAAAGTTGTTTTATTTAGCTTATAGAGCCGATTTCTTGAAAAATCGGGAGACGCTATATCTCAGGTATATATAGACCGATTGCAGACATTTTTAAATTTTGCTTTTAAACACCTTATATGTACCATTCTGATCGATTTTTGGTACCAAAAGTTGTTTTATTTGGCTTTTAGAGCCGACTTCTTGAGAAAACTTGAGGCGCTATATCTCGAGTGTATATGGGCCAATGTCCAAAATTTTCCACGTTTGCCTCTAAATAGTCTATATGTACCATTCTGATTGATTTTTAGTGCCAAAAATTGCTTTATTTGGCTTAAAGAGCGGATTTCTTGAAAAATCAGGAGTCGGTATATCTCAGATATATATGGACCGATTTCAAAAATTTTCCAATTTTGCTTTTAAACACCTTATATGTTCCATTCTAATCGATTTTTGATACCAAAAGTTGTTTTATTTGGCTTTTAGAGCCGACTTCTTGAGAAAACGGGAGGCGCTATATCTCGAGTGTATATGGGCCGATGTGGAAAAGTTTTCCACTTTTGCCTCTAAATAGCCTATATATACCATTTTGATTGATCTTCGGTGCCAAAAGTTGTCTTATTTGGCTTATAAAGCCGATTTCTTTAAAAATCGGGAGACGCTATATCTCGGATATATATGGGCCGATTTCAAAAATTCCTTCATTTCTAAAATTTAATGGGCACTAAAAATGATATGGTTTAGTTTTTAAGAAAAAAATTTTTTTCAAAAACCTGAATACAAAAATTGCACAAAATATCCCTCAAAACCCGGTTTTTTGAATATATCTCGGCTATCCGTGGACCTATCTTACTGAATTTCAATAGCAGACCCACTACCGGGGTTTCACACGTTTTAGCGAAAGAATGAGGTTTCTATCTCAAACCGTTTTCTCAGAAACGGTATTTCAACGACTACAGACGGACAGACGGACATCGCTCAATCGTAATCGCTATTGATGCTGATCCAGAATATATATACTTTATGGGGTCTTAGATGGATATTTCAATGCGTTACAAACGGAATCACAAACTTATATATACCCTTACACATTTATGTGAAGGGTATAAAAATAAAAAAATCCCCCGATACCAATAAAATACTATAAGCTTAATACAGCCACATATGGAACGTGAGCTGCATCTTACCCAGCTACAAAATGTTAAAAAAATCGACAAGACAAACATAATACGGAGCTCAATTTCTGTTGTACAAAATACTATACAATTCAATATAGTTCAAGGGCTATTATTGGACCCTTTTTTCAACCAACACAGTTCAAGTGATGTTGTTGTAACCATACAATACAAAATTCAGTCTAGTTTAAGTGTTATTATTAACACTACATACATATTTAGGAATAGCAAAAATATGTACATATGTGACGCGCAAAATAGAAAGGGACCTAAGGGTAAAAACCGGTTTTGTTCAGGACAGCCATTTTAAAGATTTAAATACGTGTACCATCAGTTTCATAAACGCGCATATCTCTGGAAGGGAACACTTTTGGGGCATGGGATCGGTCTCATTCGATGCTCAGATGTTGTCCACTTCAAAAAAAAAAAAAAAGTGAAGATTGATTTTTTAACCTTTAGGTCCCTTTCTCTATGCGCTGTCACATACATATATATTTATTTATCATACAATCGGGTCTGTTCTAGAATCCGAATTCACTCTAAAGTGGATTACTTTAGAATTTTTGGTGTTCTGTAATCCGAATCCCCATGTTTTTATTCGTTTTCAATTAGAGTATTATAGGGTGAGTGAAAGTAAATAGAATCGGCTTTTATTCATGCAAGTGATAACTTTTTTAATAAAAACTAAACTTTATCTTTTGATTTGAAGTGTTTTTTATTAAATATAATAAAGAAAATTTTAATTTGCACACAATTATTGGTAAAAAACCTTTCTTTAATTTCTTCCAAAAATTTTGTAGGTTTTATCAAATGGCACTTGCGCAAAACCAAAATATGTACAAAAATTTTGCTTATGTTCGAAAACATGAAATTGCCCCACATATTACAGTGTGATATGTCAATGTTTTTTTGGGATAATGCTTAATGCAATCAGAATTTATTGAAAAAGAAAAATTGACATTTTAAAGGAAATTATAATAAATTTTCTATATTTAGTGTAATTTGAGCAATATTTATATTAATATGATTGTATTTAGTGGTTAAATTCCATTGTAATAGTCCGGTAATACGTTCTTTTTACAACATATGGTTGTCATATATCGTAGTTCATGTGCTCATAGCCGGTAAACTGCCGCGCCGGTAATTTCACAACCTTACTTACACGTGTCGCGTCAAGAGCGACTGATTGCTGCTTGCGGAAAGCTGCTTTCTCAGAATATTCTATTAATGTTTTACTTTTTGTCATATTTTAACTTAATTTTTAAATTTTTCTGCCTGATTGTAAAAACATTGTTTAGACGGTCGTCAACCGTCGGTTTTTGGTTTGCCACCGGCGACTATTTGTATGTTAAGCTATCTTTTATCATCGGCTTCGTCCTCTGATGGTTCTTTTCAAAACATAAAAACCTGTTTTTTATGTATTTGACATTTAGAATTTTTTTTCGAACAGAAACTTCGAATATCTAAAAACATTCTGAATTGAGAACACCAATTTATGAATTATTCGGATATAAAAAATTTTTCTTAATCAATCCGAATCGGATTCTCGAACAGACCCGAATATTCATCGCTTATATCGATTAGTGTTTTAAAACGCAAACGCAATATTTAAGCAAAATAGTTTATTATAATACGCTATTATGTTTCCGCTGATGTAGCTATAAATATTTGACAATATTTAGTAAAACGTACATAACTTTATTTTTTAGTTTAGTATGAATTTTTCCTGCACAGAAAAAAAAGATTTGTAAATACAAACAATTTTTTTGTAAATACAACAAAATATTTGTTTGAAATTGAGCTAACAACGATTTTTGTAAATACAAACACACTTTTGTAACTCCAGAAAAAAAATCAACTCATTTTTTTCAATAAAAAAATTTTTTGATCTGAGTATATTTTTGTTGATTTCGAAAACCACATTCAACAAATATGTTTGTTGAATTTTCTTTTGTTTTCAACAAAAAAACGTTCCTATAATCAAACAAATTCGTTGTGTATTTAACAACCGTAAATTGTTACTTTCTAATTTTTTTTTAATTAATCATTTTGACAAAAAGATTTGTTAGTTATTTTTTTGAAATTCAACAACTACAAATTGCTGTTTTAAAATTTAATTTTAATTAAATTGTTTGACAAAAGTTTTAATATTTTTTTGATGCCTATGAAACAAAATTAATTGTTACATCAACAACTGATGTTGTTATTATTCTATATCATTTTCAACAAAATAATCTACAAATACCTGCCTACCGTTGATTTCGAAATAAAACTAAAGATGTAATTTTAATGAAAATTAACTTTATTTAGATATAAATTCAATTATTTACTAATAAATGTGAACATAATATAATTTTTAAAGTTTTTGAAGCGTTTGGTATTTTGTATGCTTGAAAGGTTGAAATTAAATTTAAGTTTTTCAGACATTTTTCTAACCTGTAATCTGTATTAACGTTTTGGAATAAATTTTTTAAATCATTTTCGATCTTATATTTTTTTAATGTGCTTTGGCCTAACGTATCTTCAAGGTATTTAATAATTGGAATTATGATATCCTCTTTAACAGTATTTTTAATTTTATTTACATCTGAATTCGAAAAATTTTTGAAAGTATGCATTTTAACCAGGAATTTACTGGCAGAATTCTGTAAAGTAATGTGGTGACTGTTGTTTAATACACATTCACTTGTCCCAACTGAATCACAAACTGCTGTTGAAGTACTTGGTAAACTTTGATGGGCTGCGTTCACAAAAATATTGCTTCCTATCCCAATGTTTTTTTCAGAATGCGTTGACATTAATTTATTATTGGAATTTTCTTCAAAATGTTTAAAAACATGACGCTTAAATGAACTTTTGGATGTAAATTTCTGCAAGCAATTTGAAAACAAACATTGAAATTTTACGTCACCTATCATCGAAACGCAAGTCTTTAAATGATCGAAGAAATTAAGGGGGCAAGTAAATAATTTTTCACATAAAAAACACTTTATGCTCACCATTTTGCAATACTGGTAACTTCTTCTGTATTCTTTAAAATTTAATTATATGTCTTATTTAATAAATATGTATATAAACCACTTTTTTCACTCTGTGTGTATAACCGCACGTTTTTAAAATCACCACGCGTTGGAGAGCAAAAAAAGAAATAACAAATTGACGGCCAAACATTTTAAGAAAAAATTGTTAGTGTTATCGACTTAGCGTTTTTGATATTATTTTTTACTTGCTGAAATTCTACCAACAGTTTTCCTACTTATGAACAATTTAGCGGTTGTTTTCATTTTCGTTGAAACTTGAAATGTGTTATTATTTTTGATATTAAATATACGTTCAAATTTGTTTTAAAATTTTCGTTAATAGTAGGGGCATGTCCGGTATTTCGGTGACTTCTTTTCTGTAAGGCGTATAACAGAAATTCAATAAACTATTGGTAAATACTCAGAAAAGAAAAGAAAAGCAAAATTACATTTGTGACTTGCAAAACCAATTTGTTAAAGGTTAATATATAAACTCACGTAAAAGTATTATTTGATTAATACATACGACGTAATATTATTAAAAATTTTAAGCATAGACACTGCAATTTCAATTGTACACCTACAAATTAATTAATTCAACTTTATACAAATTTCAACTTTATATTAACGCAAAATAGATATCACTGATTTCTTTTATGCTAAAAACTTTACCGTTTTAATAACTCAACTACTTTGCAACAACATAAAACATATTCATGCTTGTTTGTATATGTATGTATATATGTTGATACGTTTGCATGTATGTGAGTATTTGCACAGCCATAAATAACGTAGATGTATACATTTTTAATATTTAAGCTTTTTCAAATAACTATGTAGCAACATCAAAAATATCAGTTTTCTATTAGTTTCTTGCTTGTAAGAGTACAGTTGCTAAATGATGTATGTCTTCATAAACATACATACATGCATACATAAGTTAGTATGTAAACGTGCGTACATACCGCCACTAAATTATTATCAACAATACATGTTGTTGAAATATTTAATTGAAAACAAAATAAAAGTTTGTGATATTAACAAAGATATTTGTTGTATTGATATTATTTTAATTGAAAAAGCAGCTACAATTCATTTTTTCTGGAATTTCAACAATAAAATTATTGAAACATTTAATTGATTTTATTTTTCAGTTATTGTAATATTAACAATGCATTTTACTTTATTAACAAAAATATTCGTTGGTTTATTTGAAAATTTAATTTAACAATAAAAAACTTCAAATAAATCAGCCAAAACCCAACAAAAATAGTTGTTGACTGAGTTAATTAAAAAAAAACAATACTTGTGTTATATTGACAAATTCTTTTTTTACATTTACTAAAATTTGGTTAAATTTCTAAATATTTTTTGACAACTTATTTTGTCGCTATTAAATTTGAATCTTTTTTTTCTGTGTGAGGTTTCTCTTTGTCGCATATTCTCATTGTGATGAACATTTCTTTTTTGTTACGAAATTAATTTAATTTTCGTCAACGAACTTTGAACATAATATAATAGGTTGTAGTTGCTTGTTGCTGACAAATTTAATTAAATTATTGTTTAATTAGCCCTTGTTAGTCTTATTTCTTTTCACGAATATACAAAGCAAACTTTCTGGAAATAAATAATTGTAGCAAAGAAATGCCTCGATATTAATTTTGGAAAGATTGACAAAACCGGGAAAAAAATAGTAACTACCCTGCAGATAAAATGAGTAGTATGAAGTGTTTAACACTCTAATTCAGTGGTGCCCAAAATCTTCTTATGGAAGCGTAAACACCAATACGTATACACTTTATTGACGCACACAAAGAAAAACAGAAATATTTCATTAGGTACACTGGGAAAAAAATTAAATTTCATTTTCACAAAATGTATATACTGTATTAAAATGCCTTTCCAAATCATATTTACTAATCGTCTTGATTATTTGAAAGCAAATCATACATTGTGCTCGTTTTTCAAAATTTTTAGCGAACAAAAGTCGGTTTCCCACGTGGGATTCATTCTACAAAATAAACTGTACAGTTGAAACTAATAACACAAAATTATTTCTTCAAGTGTTTCATACTCACGAAATCATTAAAAAAAAAACAACAAAATCATGAAAACAAAAAAACAACAAACCCTGCCAGCAAATTGGTAGTCGACTACTAAAATAATTAACTTCACGTTAACTTTTATGGACTAGCTTCAAATTAGCTACAATACAATCGAAACGTAGTGCAGAGTTCACTCAAAATTCAAATACTAATATACACACATACACGGTAAATAACTCTTGAATTAAATTGCCTATTGTCGCATTCGTTTTAAATGTAGCGATGGCTGAATGGGTTAAGGTGGCTGCTCACCAGTCTTGAGGCTTAGTGGTTCGAATCCCACCAGAGGCTAACAAAAAAAAAAAAAAAAAAAAAAATAGGATGAAATTTAATTTAATAAAATATAATATTACCACCGAAAAATTTAAAATCAGCCTTGATTTGTACATTTTTTTCTGTATGTACTGACTTTGAAGTAGTTAACTTTAAGTTAGTTGAAAAGTAATGCAGCGTCGGACAATTGACTACCTCCTAGGACATCGTAATGTTAAAATAGTCAGTCATCTCCATTGAAAATAATCTAAGTGTCAACCACCACCAGTTGTAAAAAAGTTAGCTTGTAATTCATTATTAGTTAACTGAGTTGCCGGCAGGGAAATTCACGCTTGGCACAAATGTGTGCCAACAAAGCCTGCGTTCGTATTGCTGTGCATATGAAAGTGTTGTTGCTTTGAACTTGGGGTATGTGTGTATGTGTGTATTTCATACAAAAAGTTGTGTATACCCTGCCGGCAACTCAGTTAACTAGTAATGAATTATAAGCTAACTTTTTTACAACTGGTGGTGGTTGACACTTAGATTATTTTCAATGGAGATGACTGACTATTTTAACATTACGATGTCCTAGGAGGTAGTCAATTGTCCGACGCTGCATTACTTTTCAACTAATTTCAAGTTAACTACTTCAAAGTCAGTACATACAGAAAAAAATGTACAAATCAAGGCTGATTTTACATTTTTCGGTGGTAATAGTTACTTATATTTTATTAAATTAAATTTCATCACACTTTTTTTTTTTTTTTTTTTTGTTAGCCTCTGGTGGGATTCGAACCACTAAGCCTCAAGACTGGTGAGCAGCCACCTTAACCCATTCAGCCATCGCAACATTTAAAACGAATGCGACAATAGGCAATTTAATTCAAGAGTTATTTACCGTGTATGTGTGTATGTTAATATTTGAATTTTGGGTGAACTCTGCACTACGTTTCGATTGTATTGTAGCTAATTTGAAGCTAGTCCATAAAAGTTAACGTGAAGTTAATTATTTTAGTAGTCGACTACCAATTTGCTGGCAGGGTACATATTAGAATGCTCAGCCAATTCTCCGCGGTTTTACAAAAACAAAAGCGTATAGGCCGTGGGCACCTCTGCTCTAATTGCTTTTGAGAACAGAATACTTAGCACTACTAAAAAAAAAAAAATTAAATGTAGTTAACCTGCCGCTACAAAAGCAAATATTTAAAAAAAGTAGCTTGAAAACTAAAAGTTTTCTCCATATAATTAGCTGTAATGTTTGAAACATATGTGATAGAGTCTTGAAATTTGGGCAGGGTATGTTACACAAGCAACAACATATACTTAAAGCAGAAAAAAGTAAGTGGTGCTTAAATTTACACTATACAAGGGAACAACCTGTAGTTTGAAAATTAGCTATAATATAAGGCTGAAATTTTACACAACTACATCTTAAAACTATGGGTGCTCTATACAGGGTGCAGACTTCATTTGGTAAATAAAATTAGTTAGCCACTTAAATGGCAGTGCTGAGCCTCTCCTATAACTTAGTCTCGTGCTTGGCTCAATTTATATTTTATACGTCCACTTGCTTATCTACTTTTTAGGGTCTTCAATGAAATGAGTAATAAAATGTTATACACTATAGCAATTCTCTCGAGAGCGGCAACTGTTTTTTAATATCAAAAAAAATATTTATTCGTTTTAACAAAATGGGTTTAGATATAGAAAGTTTTCCAATGTAGAGGCAAAGTATTTTCCGTTTTTGTTTTTACAGCAAAGGGCAACGTTTTTAATTTTGTATGCCATCCAAAATTCTGAAGGGCTTTGTTTTACTTTTATGGTGACATTTTCTTTTGATCTTATGGCCAACATTTTGTCCGTGAATAGAATATTGTTTTGAAAAAAATTAATTTGCATTTATTGAACACTATTTATGTGTGCTCTCGTCACAACAAGTGTTAGGGTGGTAGATGCTATTCTTTATGTAAACATATTTATTTAAATTATGTCCTTAAACATTTTCTATTTTGTTTATTAAACCCGATTTTCGTTTTTAGCATAATTTTATTAGTTGACATGAAGACCCGTCCTCTTACATTTTTTATTGTAAAATTCACAAATATATTCATATACATACAATATTATTACTCACTCTTCTCCTGAAAGCTTAATTGGAATTTAAAGAATGGAGTGAAATAACAACACACACATGCATACATACATATATTAATAGAAAAATATTTTCTTTTTTAATAATGGTCTCCCCAAAAATGTGTTATTTTTATTAAAGTTTTTTACTGAGGGACTTCCTGGCAAGTTGAATATCCATCCCACCCCACGAATTGTACACTCATCTGAAAATTTAATCATATCAATTACATAAAGTTTGTTCCTCGATCTCTTCTATTAAGAACAGTGGTAATCCTCTTCTGTTGATGAAATTGACAAATCTCTTGCAATATCCAGTTGATTTTCTCTTATAGTTAGGCAAGTAAAAAGTACATCTTCTCACTCCGACGACCAAGGGAAAGCATAGCCCAATCTGGACGTCCAGTTTTCGTTGACTTTTTCCAACATGTTGTGGCCGTATATCGGCAATAACACGGCGAATGTTGTCTTCCAAATAGTCAAGCGTTTGTGGCTTATCCCCATAGACCAATGACTTTACATAGCCGCACAGAAAGTAGTATATCGGTGTTAAATCACAAGATCTTGGAGGCCAATTCACAGGTCCAAAACGTGAAATTAGGTGGTCACCAAACGTGTCTTTCAATAAATCGATTGTGGCACGAGCTGTGTGATATGTTGCGCCATCTTGTTGAATCCCCATCTCCTGGACATCATAGTTATTCAATTCATTAATGAAAAAGTTAGTAATCATGGCTCTATACCGATCACCATTGACTATAACGTTCTGGCCATCATCGTTTTTGAAGAAATACGGACCAATGATTCCACCAGCCGATAAAGCGCACCAAAGAGTCAGTTTTTCTGGATATAACGGTGTTTCGACATACACTTGAGGATTAGCTTCACTCCAAATGCTGCAGTTTTGTTTGTTGACGTAGCCATTCAACCAGAAGTGCGCTTCATCGCTAAATGGACGTAGTGAGCGAAACGTATTCCGCCCAAAACCATTATTTTCGAAATAAAATTGCGCTATTTGCAAGCGTTGTTCAGACGTGAGTCTATTCATGATGAATTGCCAAACCAAACTGAGAATAAATCACTTGAGAGCTGTTAGATGGGTCGCCGTCTTGAACAGTAATGCCAACTTAAGGTTGTATACATGGAAAAAAACACCCTTTATGTAAAATTAATGCATGTAATTAGTAATAAAAAAATTTATTTCACAGGAACTAGTAGATAGGAATATATAAAAAATATGAATCAAATTAGGATATTGTATATTGGACATAAAATGCGGTTATTTTACACAAATTGTCTATAGATATTTATTACTTTTAATTAGTAGGCATTTTCATCAAATATAAATTGGAAGATTTTATTGTTCCTTATATTGGGTTATCAATTTTGCGGTTTCAAAAGTAACCATAAATAAAACACATATAAAATATTTTTTTATTATATTTCTTTTTAGGGTTTCGTACTCATCAGAGTGAAATGGAGCCCTATTACCGAGACTTCTACGTCCGTCCGTCCGTCGAAAATTACAATGTAAAGTAACAATTAGCTATGACTCGCAAGACGGAAATGATAGAGAGCTGAAAATTTCACAGTGTATATATTTAGAGATGCCCTACAACAACAAATACTAAAAAACAACAAGTCAAAAACCTTCAGGTGTCCCCATATAATGAAAAGTAACAATTAGCTATAACTCTTAAACGAATAAAGACAGAGAGCTGAAATTCGCGCAATATATGCTAAAAACAACGTTCTTAGTTGACGTATGAATTTAATAATTTTTTGCGCATACTTTCTGACATAGATAATTTAAAAATTTATTTTGAGAGCTCAAGTATTTGAAATACAAAATACTCAAGCGCTTAGTATTTAAAATACAAATACATTCGTGAGACGTATTTAAAATACAAATACAGAATACGTATTTGTATTTTAAATACATGTATTTTAAATTCTGCCCAGCCCTGGTGATTGTTAAGCGATCTATTTTTGTCAATGCCAGGCTTTCAACTGAGAAGAAAAAAATTGGTTTAACAACTTAGTTTGACAGATGTCGAACTCCAGTCCTATACTCTTGAAAGCACGAAATAATTTGCTAATTACGGAATTTTGCCTTTGGGTATCGATATGTAAGTTGTTTTTAACTTCCGTCAGTCAAAATTGCTTTGTTTTGATAAGCAAACAAAATGTTTTTTTCCATGTTACTTTCATTTCATAAAAAAAAAAATTTTAATTTTGGAGGCTTCGTCTGGTGACCGTTTGAAACCGCAATTTTTGATTTTTTGGGAATAACTTCCAAACTTGTGCACCGATTTTAGTTATTTAAAACTTGTTTTGTTTGAAACTTTATTTGTTATAAATGCATGAAAATTCATCAGTATAACTTAATTTTTAGAGTTTTTATGCTGTTTTAAAAAGCAAAAAATTTCTAACTTTTGCAAAAAAAAATTTAATTTGGTTCATCGAAAAAAAATTTTATTTTCTAAACTACTAAACTGATCAAAAAGATTTTTACAGTTGGTTAAGGGATAATTTTGTTGCCAGATTTCGGGTATTATATATTTTTCAATGGCTTAAACCGTTTTTGAGTTAAGGAAATATATGTTTTTTAATGGAGGGGGTCCATTAAAAAAAAACGGTATATCTCAAAAAGAAGAGCTGACCTAAGAAAAAAAAAAAACGGTTAGCACCACTGAATTCAGCACACCCGATTTAGGTTTAGTCACTGGATGCCCCGTCTGTCGGGTTTTTCAACTAACACAGTGTTATCTTAAAATACTTCCTACTCAAACAAGTTGGTTTGTGGCCCAAATACAAAGACTGCATGTCTGATGATATTTTGGATGCGTACTAGGGGGCTGTTCACAAATTACGTATCGCAATTATTACAGTTTTTTACCCACACGTAACAGATCGTAACAAAATACATAAACTCATCTTAAAGGTGTTCCCAAAGGTTGCACAAAATAACACAAACTATGTTTGGTTGGCTGCGAAAAACATTGATATAGACGAATTGAATGTCAGGATTGAAAGTGAAATTCCTAGCACATTGATGACGTAAAAATTGGTGGATTCCATAACTAATCAAAATGATGTTTTTAAAGGGCAATTCAGACTATTATACTGTGTATTAATACCTGCCAAAAATTCAAATAATACGTGCAAGTGTGATGGTGTGAACGCAATGTGTTATGAAAACGAGAAATAATACGATAAAAAATTGACATCCCATAAGACTTCACCGTTTTTTGAAAATTTACTAAACGATAATACATTTCATTCGATCAGGGTTGTTTTTTTTTTAACACAAGCAGCTATTGAAAAATTTACTAGCCAGTTGTTTCACAGACGATGGCGTGCCGTCACTGATGGTATTTGATTTCGTTATACAAGGGTTCGAAATTTGGAATTGGGTTACCGTATACAGATGTGGAATGATTTACGTGAGTACCTGCCACTAGGGCCCAACCTCACGGTGGTAAAACCACGTGGTGTAATCAAGACGTTACACCACCGCCCCCGAGCAGCCGGAACAACTGCTCGGGTGGCAATTTATTTGCTACGTTACTTGGCCATAACAAAACCCCTTGCTCAGGAGTTGAGCTATCTAACCTCTGCTGCACTGCAATTCCCCAGACGGCTAAGGATACACGACTACCGTGGTAGCCCGAAGTTCCTAAGATCATCAGTCCTTGAACCAACGCTAATGCTCCCGCCAATCTGGTTCCTTACAAAGCAGCGTCTGTTGCTTAGCAACAGCACTACGGGCCCATTTGGGCGACCGAACATAGACCCGAGGGTCTATGATCAGTATAGCTACCAACGTTCCCTTCCATGCGAACTTATGGTAGCAACCACAGCCAGTACGTTTCAGCCAAGGAAGGCTCCTCAACCTATGACCGGCGAGATGACTCCGAAGAGTCATCCCGGGGCTCCGGTCCCCGTACTGCCGAATTGCCCCTCGGTGAGGGGTTTCAGCAAGTCCCTCAGGAGTCGCCGCCCTCCTTCAGGAAATGCCTAAGATTTTAGCCACCAAGCCAGCCGAGGTATCCTGCACCCCTTCTACCCCTTTGACACGACACCAAGCTGGTTACGATCAGCAAGATGCATTTTGTGCCCCCGGGGGGAGGTTACCGTATACAAATGTATTTTGCTCTAGCTGTATTTAGAAGATAAAATATTTTTGTGTTATTCAATTTGGTTCTGTTTTACATAGCTATTATTTTAGCTGCTGAATATTTTTTAGAGCAGGCACGTCCACCGCCAACATGAAATTGCTCTACTGTCGCCGTGTAAAATTGTATGTTGGCACGTTTATTCTGTGATTAAACGTATGCATGATTAACGTATGTACATACATATGCAACAGCTGTTTTCTTTTCCACTCAATTTTTTTATTTTATTTGAAGTGTGATGGTGTGAATGTAAAATGTAATTTACTTTAGACTTTTTGACATTCGCAAGAAATCTAATTATACTTTCATCTCACAAAACTCGATAAAAGTATTTATACTTGTATAATAGTCTGAATTGCCCTTAACTATCAAACCGAGTTTTTGAATTCGCTGGAATTACGCGGTTTGCCACCACACAATATCCAACTGCAGTTGCTTCAGTTTACATAACGTTGAGAAATATCACCCAACCGCGTTTTTGTAACGGCATACAAAAAACATAAATTTCCATTTTTAAACGAAAAATATCGAATTCGCCGGCACTGGAAAAAGAATAAATCTGCGACCGTTGGAGTTTACAAAAATGAAAAAATTGCATAAATGTTTTTTATGTATATGAGGGATAAGAAATTTTGTGTCATTTGTAGATACGAACAATCCCAAAAATGTGAACTGCCATTATTTTTATTAGTTCATATTATCGCGAGTGCACTGTAAATTTTAATACGGTTATTTCCGCTTAATGGAGTTTCTAAAAATGCACAAATTTTGACGCAATTAAGCGGGAACTTAATTAAGCAATACTCGGTTAATTGAATCGCCGACGCAATTAAACGAATTTTGCTTAATTGATTATAATTTTTTTAGTTACATATTAAGTTGAAAAATTGTTTAGGTTTATTGAAACAAAATAAAAATCAGGTACGTTCATCGTACAATTTTTATAAAGGAACAGAACCATGACGTTTTTGCAGTAAAATTTAATTTATTTTACGTTTGTGGATCAAAAAAAAAAAAAATTAAGTAGATAGAATCAATTAAGCGAAACAACTGCTCTTGTTATTCTCAAACGCATTTTGCGAAACAATTAAGCGGGTGACGCAATTAAACGGGTATTTCAACATAGACAGGTATACTGAATGATTTTGGTTCATGATTTTTGGTGTAATAAAGCGGGAAACTCAATTAAGCGGAAATAACTGTATTGGAATTAATAAATTCTGAGACCGTGGTGGTACATTTCAACTTGTACAAAATTTGAAAAATATTAAATTCATTACAAAATTAAAACGTTTTTATGTCAATTTGAACAAAAAACCACGAAATAAATTAAATGCATATCGGCCTAATGTATCATTTTTTTCATTCGAAATGCAAATTTTTTCCAAATCTGCATTTTTTATAAACCCACCCCTATGGCAATGATGGCCATATGATAAAAATTTACCAGTGTAACACAGATTAACATGGTATGCGTACAAATATCAGTGCCTGTAACTTTGAACAAAAGAACAGTAAACAACTAAGTTATGTTCTTTCACATTTTATTTCACCACAACATCTTGTTTGTACGACAACAATACTTATCTCAAACCAAAGCCAAGCACAACAGACACGTACGATTGGGTACGAACAGATGGAACTGTGCACAAGTTTATTATGTATACGAAGTTTTAATAAATTATAAAAGCGAGAGGGGGTGTTAAAAATAACGCTTTCATTTAAAATAATAAATTTTCGCGAAACATTACTGACGTATGGTAACATCTTCAAATGTTGCACTATAGCGTCATTTGTTCTAAAAATGTTTTCTTGCTATTTTATATTTTTTTTTTTTTTGGCAATTAACTTTCTTTTTATGGAGCTCTCTTCTTTCAGCTTTGCAATAAGTAACAGGTTTTGTTATATTAAAGCTTAAGAAAATCTGAATTAAAAATGAGCACAACAAATTTGGCCGGAATCTTTAAATTTAATATGTATGTATAGGTATGTAAAGACATGTCAGTTTCAATTTAAAATTAGCAGCTTGAATGCCAAACAGATATACAGTCGAACTTCCCTACAGTGAATCTCCACGGGGACAGAAAATTACTTCACTATATAGAAACTTCATTATACAGAAATATTTATTTTTAAGTTTTTATTTATTTAAAATAATCAGGTTTTTTTTGTTTGAACTACATTTTTCCATTTTTCAATATCAATAATAGTTCAGGTACGTAAAGATTCTTAGAACGAGCGGCCGTAACCGATTTGAGCATTGCTTCGTCAATGTCTTCGAAAAGACAAGTTCGAAGTCTCTTACGCTTAATGCTTAACTGAATAACTGACTTGTTTTTTAAAATGTTTGATACAGTACTGGCAAGTATTCCAAACTCTTTAGCTATGTATATCTTTTTTCTTTGATGTCCCTTCTTCTACTCTATTAATTACTACATAATAACTTTTTTTCATGGGAAATACTACTACGGTGCATCATTTTCGTTCACTGAACTCGGTCAACTGATGTTAAAAGTCAAATCATTTGTTTTCATTTTCATAACTTTGGGAATCCCAAAAATATAATTTATTTTCTTTATAAATAATGTTGCTAACAAGTGTACAATAAAGCTGCTAAAAGTAGTTCACTATATGGAGACAAAAACACACTTAAATTTTTATTTGGTGCCAAAAGTATGTTCATTGTACAGAAAAATTCACTGTATGGAAACTCGTTATACGGAGATCAAAATACATTGAAAGTGGAACGAAAAAGCTGCGTACTTAATTTTAGTTTATAATAAGGAGAACTTATATGTATATATATATATATATATATATATATATATATATATATATATATATATATATATATATAGTGTAATTTTAATGTATGTAATGTATCCATTTTCTCAGTTTTTGTACTTTTATCTTATTATGGTTGAACAGACGATGGAGTGACCATATTAAAAAATTGGTTGCTAAAAAAGTTTGCATTACCAAAAACAAAAAATTAAACATTACAAACATGTTTTATAATCTAATATGTTGGCTTTTTATTCTAAATGCAAAAAGTCACAGCTTAGTACTTAAAATAAAATTTATTAAAGTAAAAGTTAACTGTTTTTTACTAAAACACCTGAAACCTAAAACCAAAATGGCCACATGGTACTGATTTGTTCGTCGTTCGCCGGCGTAAGAAATAGAAATAAACCTATTTCAAGTTCGCCACGTACAACGAATTTCGACCGACGCTGTGACCGTGTGCATTTTTATATACACCAATGTGTTTCATTTTTGACGGCGAATATTCCCGGCGAAAAATTCGTCGTTCGTCCCAGTTGTGTTATTAGCATAAGATGATAGATATAAACTCTTATTTTGTAAAATTTTTTTAATACCTATACAAAAATATGAAATTTACCAAGTAATTTAATACCTGTCTTGCATCTGTTTTTTCTGTGTGATTTCATTTAGGAAACAGATTCTTACCTATTTTACAAATTCATTAACAAAATGCATGGGTGTGCTCGCGATTACATTATTTTTTATGAGCCAGCAGATACAGATGTGCGTACATTCTTATGTTATTATATTTACGAACGAATTTTTTGTTTTCTAAAAAATTTAGGAAGAATGTAAAATCAATAACAATGAAAACAAGACGCCACGACTACATTTACAAGTGTCTGCTTCTTAATTCGTTTACTGAAATGTAGAAATCAAGAAATAATATTTTTGCTTTGCTCTGCTACTGAAATGTTTTAAAAGTTTTTTTTATTTTATTTTGGTAAGACTTTTTGTTCTCTAACAAACATTAAATTAAATAAAGAAAAGCGTTTGTGGATCAAGAGACTTAAATGAACAAAAGGTACCCAGCAAATGTTTTTGAGTTCAGCCCTTTGATAATACTTTTTACAACTTCTAATTATTTTTAATTTTAAAATTTCATGGTTTAAAAATTTCTATATTTTTATTTTTATCATACATACATACATATACATAAGTTTCTGCTGGACCTAACTTGATAGTTACTGAGAAATGTTTGTATGTTGCTTATAAGAAATATCGCTTGGTTATTTATAACTTAAATGGAATTTTGTGGAATCTTACTACACAATACACACAACAGAATGCTTATTGTGTCGTTGATGCTGTTTCTTTTCATTGCTGTTGTAAGTGGTGAGTGAAGTGCATGTGGTTGAAATAAGCTTTTGTAACAAGAAGATACCCCCAACGGTTGTAAAAGTCTTGTGGAAGGCCCTCGTTGATAATCAGTTGGGCCCAATAACTATAAACATTTCTGGGGCTGTATGTTTGTAATAAAAGAAAAACAGCAAGCAGTACTGCTTGCTGTTTATAAATCCCGCATGGAGAAAGTTTCCACGCTTTTTTCACTTAAAACTTGTTTATTTTGCGTACAGGTCCAACTTCTTAAGATATTGGTTTTCGCAATATATGGAGCGATGTCATAAATTTATATTTGTTGCCTTTAAGTAAACTTATTTTATTACAACATCCACTTTTTGGCGTCTACAGGCTAAATTCCTTGAGAAATCGCTTTTCGCCATATTTTTTGTCTTTAAGTAACCATATTTTATTTATAACAACTACTTTTTCACCCAAAATAGTTTGAGATTGCGTACATACCTAACTTCTGCAGAAACCGGGTTTTGCTTTTTCTCAGCTATGCATGGACCGATGTCGAAAACTTTTTTTTTAGCTCAAAAGAAGCTAATTTTATTATAACAATATGTACAGTATTTTTCGGTTAATTGCGCATCAAAATTTGCACAATTTTTTGTTCAATTAACCGGGGAACCAATTAACCGATACCCGGTTAATTGAACAATTCGTTCAATTACAAGAACCCTATTTAATTGAACAGTTTGTTCAATTACAGAAATCACGCATAATATGAACTATGTACTAATGAATTGAAAGAAATCGCATATGTGCACATTAAGTTTTTCAAAATAATTTTTTTTACCTTATACCTTGTTCATACATGTATTTCTAATTGAGATAATATTCAGTTTATTGACATTATATTTTTTGCGTTCATACATACAAATATTGCGCTAACTCAATTAGTATTTGACAGCTGGAAAAAAGTTGTTGTTTTTGTTTTGGTAGTGAGAAAGAAAAAGTGAAAAATATTTTCAAATAAGAAAAATGGAAGAAAAACTGCCTTTTATTAAAAAGATTTTAGTGTTGTACAATAAAAATATGGAACTTGTACAAGTAGTGCGTTCATGTTATGACTCCAAAGCGGCAATAATAAAAAGAAAGAGAAATAAAAATTTGGAAATGCTGCAATGTTTTTATTTTTATTGTATTTATTTTTATTTTTTATTATTTTGTTTTGTTTGCTTTTGTTTACATTTATCACTTCATTCATTTCGCATTGTATACTTTTGCTTATTAAACACATCTTTTACAGTGTTGTGTTCCATCTTTTTCTCAATATTCAAAGCAATATAGAGTTTATTGAGCAATAACTTTATTGACTTTTTGTATGGAATATTGAGCTCAATAATGGACTTTATTGCGATTACCTCAATAAAGGCGCATGTATGAACATGGTATTAAACGAAAAATAAATGCAAGTAACAGCAAAAAATGTACATATATGTGTATAGTAGAGATGACACCCAGTGTTTTTCACAAATGATGTCAAATATGTATGTGCGAAAATGCCAGATTATTTTTCAATGCAATTAACCGGGTAAAAGTAATAGGAAATTTATTTTTATTAAATGTAAATAGCAAACACATAACACAATATATGAACAGGTTGGCGTAGAAAGTGTTTTCTGAGTAATTTTATCAGAACTTTCCGTAGTAAAACATGTAAACTGTATATGATTTTCTGTCAAGGGCGTTTCCTCCCCAATCCGCATCAGCATATCCCGATAGCTCTGGTTCACCTTTTTTATATTGAAGTTATAAATCAATAGTGCCACCCAAATATCTTAAAATATTTCTTGCTGCTTGCAAATGCTCAATATGTGGATCTGGGTTGTTCTGTGACAATTTTGCTACAGTATCGTCAGGTCGTGATGTTATTGCTAAATACATTAGTTCACGCATAATAGTTTGATAATATGTCACGTTTGCTCCTTGCTACAAGGCACTTGAAATCCAGGATCAAGTGCTATTGACTTTCTCTTGCACAGTTCCAAGCCATACTTTTTCAATAACGTTCTGATATATTGTGTATTACTTATATTTAAGTCACCATTCACTCCACGTTTGCTTATTTCCATTCCCAAAAAATGTTACACTTGACCTCTATCACTGACGCTAAACTCTGTTGACAGCTTCAATTTGATACTATCAATTATTGACTCTTTTCTGCATGCAACTAGTATATCATCCACATATACAACTACGATTGTTTGTTCGTCATCTACTACCCTTGGATATAAACACTGCTCAATTTCACAGTTCTTAAATCCGACTTCCTTCAGAAATGAGTCTAGTTTAGTATTCCGATTGCTTTAACCCATATAAAGACTTTAGTAATCGCAAAACTTTGTTCGGACTATTTATATGCACAAACATCTTTAGCTGTTGCATATAAATCTCTTCATTTCGATCGCTATGTAAATATGCACTAATAACGTCAATTTGATGTAAGTACATACCATTGTTGGCTGCCAAAGCAAGAAGAAGTCTTAAGTTTGAATACTGTATGGCAGATGAAAATGTTTCGTTATAATTTACGCCATACTTCTGACCACAACCTTTTGCCACCAGCAGAGCCTTATATCGTTCAATACAACCATTACTTGTTGCTGCTGTTGAAACAGCTTCTGCCCATAAATGCTTTCCCAAGTTAGCGTGTATTAACATAGCGCGGGACATCTCCACCAACGTATGGTTTGCTCTTTCAGATACACCATTTTGCTGCGGTGTATATGCTACTGTCAACTGACGCGTCATGACGTAAAATAACATGTTCCTGTAGATATAAGTCTTGTTATTATATTCACGCCCGTTATCACTTCTCAGCATCGTGATCTTCCTTCCTGTTTGACGTTCTTCTTGCTGCTTAAAAATCTTAAATTTTTCAAACACCTGATCCTTTGACTTCATAAAGTATACAAATACCATTCTGGACTTGTCACCAATAAAAGTGACGACCTACTTGGAACCTGCTATAGACGGCGTAGCTATTAGACCACACACATTCGAGTAAATTAAGTCCAAAACATTCTCAGAACGCTTTTCACTTGCCTTTGGAAATGGCGAAACTTGAATCCTGCTTAACATACACGTCTTACAACAGCTCCTCATTACTTCGTTTGAAACCTTTTGAATTTTGTAATTATTTTCCTGAAGATGCCAACAAATTGTTGGCGAAATATTGCAAATAAATGAATAATTGTTTAACATTAATTTTATACAAAGCCAAAGATCAAAAAGATTGAATAAATAATTTAACAAATGAATAATTTTAATAATAATCTCAGTTAAATTTTTCTAAAAATAAATTAAGATTGGCAGTGTTTTGTAACTCACAAATTGAATTGGCGACTGCTGCGTACCTACTTGCCGCGGATCTATTGCCAGCTAGAGTTTTCACAAATATAGCAGAATTAAAGTAAAAAAGGAAAGACACAGTGCCCTCACGTTCATCCATAAAATCAATTGCGAATTTACAAATTTCACATTTGCAAAGCTGAAACCCCTTATTGTTATTCTCATTGTGTACATGAGAATATTAGAATAATTAGTAAAGTTTCAAACTTTTTTTTAAGTTTTTCGAGTCTACTGACGAGTTGAGTAGCATCATCAAAACGCCAGCGGCATATATGTGGCTTAAAACCATTGATAAGTTATATTTAGGTCCAGTGTAATATGTATCAACTGGCACTTAGAGCATATAATAATTTAATTAATTTTTGAACACTCAAACATTCTTCTACTTTTCGATACTTTCACAAACAGAAGTCGTAATAAATACCGGCAGGAAAATATAAGTAGGAAAAATAAAAGTACCTAAAGTAATAAATTTCAATTGGCTCTTATAGCGAATAAATAATTAAGTTCATTGTTGAATATTCAAAAACTTTTTGATACTTTCAAGAATTCAAGTTGTTGGTAACCAAGGGTCACCCGTTGTAAGGAAGTGCTATAAAAAGTAAAGGTGTTGTAAGGCGTAAAATGCTTTCTGTATAAAAAGTTGGCTTGAGCATTTCTGATTCTCATTTTGTTCATGCGAATTTTGGAGTAGTTGGGCTTCAAACATTCTTCTTAGATTTTTCAAGTCTACTGATGAGTTGTTAAGCAGCAACGAAATGTCGGCGGCATATAGACGGCTGAAAAAAGACAGCAAGCATTAAGGTCTATTTTTTAGAACTAAAGTAATAAATTTCAATTCTTATAGCGAATAAATAATTAAGTTCATTGTACTGCAGAATGTTTAAATTGTTTTCTGTTTAAAGTTTCGTTTGTATATTTGTGATTCTCTTTTTATTTATGGGAATCAGAAGTAAGGTTCCAAACATCGTTTTAATTTTTTTTTTTTTTGAGTCTGCATATAGGCGGCTAAAAAGAGCATAAAACGCTTCACAAGGCATATTTTCTTACAATTAGTGTTACCGTTGGGCGACTGAAGTCGTATTTCAATCCCCTGTTTTGCTGCCTGACCACTTTTGTTTTAAAAGTAAAAGAGGCTAAAATATATTTCTTTATTAGAGTTTTGTGTGAACATTTCTGCTTCTCATTGTTGCATGACAATTCTGGAATAAGTAGTTTCAAAGATTCTTCTAATTTTCTTTTTTCGAAGCAACTGATAAGCGAAATATCGACGACAGCAGAAGAAGAAGGCAGCAAATACTAATAAGGTATGTTTTTAGATCTAAAATAATACAAGAAAGATTTCTGTTAACGTCGTAGGCTACGGCGATATGTTCTTAAGACTTATTACGAATCAACTCGTCTCGATTTAAGCTTATCGCTGGTTAGTCCACAGATTGTAGACTATTTCATAACAAATATGAACTTCGATGTGTGATCATTTGCAAGCCAAAAACTGCGTGATAAGGGGAGCATTGTGTGGACTGATGAAATGAGTTTCTTAGCACGCAGCTATTACGGTCCCATAAAGACTCATCTCGTTTTAAATACGACCGCATTCCATCCAACATGGAGCTATTTACGCACTCAGATGCTGTGTGTGCTTCGTCACAAAACTGCGAAGCTTTTGGTTTGTCTGCTGAAACTCCCAAATCCTTCGGCAGGAATCGAACCTGCGACCTCGGAGACTCTTAGCAGGATACTCTACCAATTCATTCATCGAAGCACTCAAATGGGCCTTAAATGTCTACATGAAAGCTATAAGGTATATAATGCGTAGAAATAAAACGTTTTTTTTTTATCAATTTAGTTTCATATATCTATTAATTATAGCATTACATCGACTTAATGTCTTGAACAGTATTCTAAGAAATGTATATAGATCAGATATTACACAAAATATGTCCCTTTTCAGTCACTTGGGCACATTTGCGCTACAACTTTGGCATGAAATGAAAATCTGCAAGTCCCATCACTGGTGCTCAAGTGTGTGTGTACGCGTCTACTTCTTTTAGGCTTTTTAATAGGAGGCGTGAATTTTTTTTTTTTTTCAATTTCGTTTTAGTTCTTGTTTATACATACATATTTTTGTGCAGAGTTCGAATACAAGTTCTGGTGTAAAATTATTACACGTTTGAATGACTGGCTAGCGTCATAATTGGCCTTGTGGTTTTAATTGTTCTTTTTAACTTAGATTTTTATAAAAAAAAAAAAAAGTTTTCACTTTTCCAATTAGTTTTTAAATTTATGAGATCATTCAGTTATAATAATTTATTAATCAGTGCTTTAATTATTAAATAATTTTTTCGTTAGGGTTTTAATGCATGATTTGATTTGAGGTGGATCAGACAATACCACAGAGATGATGCTGGAAACTTTCTTGAATATTTCCACATAAATATACAGAAACTGTGTATTTCAGAAATACTATTTCTTGTTTGACAGTTTTAGCTATAAGAAATGTTTCCCAATAATAACAAAACGAGTTAGTGGAGCAAAATCGATAGCAAAGTCGATTAAAACTACATACAGATGGTTGTCAGATCGTACAATAGTATAACGTGAGGGCAGTCTACTGTAAATGAAACATTTTCAATCATAAGAAAATTGTCAGCTTGGAAAATTGTCCAATTTCATTGGCAGGCAATCGAAAATTGTCAGTTTACCCAGATGTTAGGTCTTGCGCGAAGCAAAAATTGTTACCCAATTGTCATTATCAAAATTCGTTGATGCTGTTTTCGGAGCCAAACTTTTGTGGCTCTTTTTTTACAAATTATATTTAGATAAATAATATAGAAGCAAGATTGCCAAAGAACGATGTTTTAAATCGTTTTTGTTCTCTTTTTTGTAACTTTGAGCAGGGATTTCAGACGATTGCCAGTTGACTGACAATTAACTGTTGGACAATATTCCGCCAGTGTTTTTAGCTTTCAATATTGTAAGAAAAAAGTTGTTACTTCTAACGATTGGCAAAGCATATTCCATACATTTTCTGGCAGTATTGTGAGATCTCACAACTCTCTACAACGTACAAAGTTTAGCGGATGTCCGTCTGCAGGCTGTTGTTCTGTCTATGAGAAAGCCACTTGGCTTAAAAACTTTCCGTATCATGTCTTTTCTATTAAAATTAAGCAACATCGGCAACATGGGATTTCGGAAAAGAGATTTTTGGTTCTAAAGCTTGTCGTGACCATTATGACACGATGTATAAAAATTAGTTCCGGATATAGAGCAAAACCATTACTTTGAAATTTGCTATATGTAAGCCAGCAAAACAGTTTTTGGCGGTACAAAAATTACTACAAATTTTCTATACCGAGCTTTTTATAACCGAGATAAAATGAAAATCAATTTTTCAAGAAATTCACCCGACAAGCAAAGAAATAAAATTTTTGCAACAAAGGTTAGTTAGTAGTACCAGAAAAGGTTGTTTAAAGATAAAAACTAAAAATATTCAACATTGGCCGATTTATAGCTTTGTCACCCAAGTCCCATGGGCGAATTAGTAAAATTTCTGGTGTCAAAAATTGGTTCTAGGTTATTTGAAATAGAGAAAATAAAATTGCCTTTATCCGTCCATTTATAGCCGATATACTAATAAACCCCAACCAAGTTTTGAAAAAATTTACACCGGAATTGAACTTTAATAGTTTTTTGTTTAAACTTTAACACCCTTATTCACAAAAAATATTTCAGGCTTATAAGGATCTTATTTGATATATTTGTATGGAAAATTTGTCAAATAAGTGTTTAATAAACCTAAAATATTTATTATGAATAAGACCCTTATAGTTTTGTGGCCGAAACAAATAACGCTATTGGTTTAGGTAACGGTATTTCTAATATTTCACTAACGGTAGTATCGGTACATAGCGTTATCGTGTTTCGGTATATCGATATTACTGTTAATCTGTTAATGCACACACACGTATGTATTATATACCAAGAGTAAGTATTTCAAAAAAGTAGACACATGTTTATCTCTTACATTAAAAATTCGCATATACGGGTCTGTTCTAGAATCCGATTCGGATTGATTTAGCAAAATTTTTTTAATCCGCATAATTCATAAATTGGTGTTCTCAATTCAGCATGTTTTAAAATATTCGAAGTTTCTGTTCGAAAAAAAAAATTCTAAATGTAAAATACATAGACAACAGGTTTTTATGTTTTGAAAAGAACCATTAGAGGACGAAGCCGATGATAAAAGATAGCTTACCATACAAATAATCGCCGGCGGCAAACCAACCGTCGCGACGGTTGACGACCATCTAAACAATGTTTTTACAATACGCAGAAAAAATTCAAAATTAAGTTAAAATATGACAAAAACTAAAACATTAATAGATTATTCTGAGAAAGCAGCTCTACCGCAAGCAGCAATCAGTCGCTCTGGACGCGACGGGTGTAAGGTTGTGATATTACCGGCGCGGCAGTTCGCCGGCTATGAGCACATGAACTACGATCTTTGACAACCATATGCTGTAAAAGAACGTATTGCCGGACTATAACAATGGAATTTGACCACTAAATACAATCATGTTGATATAAATATTGCTTAAATTAAACTAAATATAGGAAATTTATTATAATTTCCTTTAAAATGTCAATTTTTCTCTTTCAATAAATTCTGATTGCATTAAGCATTAGCCCAAAAAACATTGACATATCACACTTTATATGCTGTTCACATATGCCTTTTTAATTGAAAAAATATTCAGTTAATTGGCAATATCGTTTTGGTGTTCATACATACTTAATATTGCTACGACAATTAGCATTTGGCAGGTGAAAAAGTTATTGTTTACATTCGGTTATTTTGTAAAGGGTGTTTTTTCGATGTATAGAACTCTAAGTTGGCATTACTGTTCCAGATGGCTACCGATTTAACAGGTGTCAAGTGAACTATTCTCAGTTTTGTTTGGCAATATGTACATCATGAATAAACTTACGCGTGAACAAGGCTTGCAAATAGTGCAATTTTATTTCGAAAATAATGGTTCTGTGCGGCATACATACGTATCGCGCACAATTTGGTTTAGCAATGAAGCGCACTTCTGGTTGAATGGCTACTTCAACAAACAAAACTGCCGCATTTGGAGTGAAGCTAATCCTCAAGTGCATGTCGAAACACCGTTACATCCACAAAAACTGACTGTTTGGTGAGCTTTATGGGTTGGTGGAATCATTGGTCCGTATTTCTTCAAAAACGATGATGGCCAGAAAGTTACAGTCTATGGTGATCGATATAGAGCCATAATTACTAACTTTTTCATTCCTGAATTGAATAACCATGATGTCCAGGAGATGTGATTTCAACAAGACTGCGCAACATGCTTGTGCCACAAACGCATGACCATTTGGAAGACAACATTCGCCGTGTTATTGCCGATATACGGCCAGAAATGTTGGAAAAAGTCATCGAAAATTGGAAGTCCAGATTGGACTACATCCGCGCAAGCCGTGGCGGTCATATGCCAGAAGTCATACATATTTAAAATGTAATGCCACAAGATTATCTTTCGGATAAGTAAAATTCATGCCAATCAAATAATCCATCGTTGTTTTATTGCAACTTAAAGTTGTATACATCGAAAAAAAACACCCCTTATCATAAAAAATTAAAAAAAAAAAATTGTTTTTTGTTTATTTATTTTGTTGACATTTGATTAGTAAAATTTTCACAAGGAGTGTTCAATATGTACTGTTATTGTAAAAGCTTGTTCATTTGGTACTGTTAATACAAATCTAACAGTGTTGCATTATAAATTTTACTCATTATTGAAACAATTATCTCTTAATTGCCAATAAGCTAATTGTAATTTTTATATGAAAATTTTGTCTCAATAATGGCTTTAATTGTTAAAATTTGAATATTGCTGCATGTATGAACAGGATATTAATATGTAGGGCAACTTCGTGTTTTCGAACATAAGCAAAATTTTTGTATTTTTGTTTTGCGCAAGTGTCATTTGACAAAACATACAAAATTTTGGAAGATATTAAAGAAAAGGTTTTTTTTCACTAATAATTGTGTGTAAATTAAATTTTTTTTATTATATGCAGTTCACATATGCCTTTTTAATTGAAACAATATTCAGTTAATTGGCAATATCGTTTTGGTGTTCATACATACTTAATATTGCTACGACAATTAGCATTTGGCAGGTGAAAAAGTTATTGTTTATATTTGGTTATTTTGTAAAGGGTGTTTTTTCGATGTATAGAACTCTAAGTTGGCATTACTGTTCCAGATGGCTACCGATTTAACAGGTGTCAAGTGATCTATTCTCAGTTTGGTTTGGCAATATGTACATCATGAATAAACTCACGCGTGAACAAGGCTTGCAAATAGTGCAATTTTATTTCGAAAACAATGGTTTTGTGCGGAATACGTATCGCGCACAATTTTGTTTAGCAATGAAGCGCACTTCTGGTTGAATGGCTACTTCAACAAACACAACTGCCGCATTTGGAGTGAAGCTAATCCTCAAGTGCATGTCGAAACACCGTTACATCCACAAAAACTGACTGTTTGTTGAGCTTTATGGGCTGGTGGAATCATTGGTCCGTACTTCTTCAAAAACGATGATGGCCAGAAAGTTACAGTCTATGGTGATCGATATAGAGCCATGATTACTAACTTTTTCATTCCTGAATTGAATAACCATGATGTCCAGGAGATGTGATTTCAACAAGACTGCGCAACATGCTTGTGCCACAAACGCTTGACCATTTGGAAGACAACATTCGCTGTATTATTGCCGATATACGGCCAGAAATGTTGGAAAAAGTCATCGAAAATTGGAAGTCCAGATTGGACTACATCCGCGCCAGCCGTGGCGGTCATATGCCAGAAGTCATACATATTTAAAATGTAATGCCACAAGATTATCTTTCGGATAAGTAAAATTCATGCCAATCAAATAATCCATCGTTGTTTTATTGCAACTTAAAGTTGTATACATCGAAAAAAAACACCCCTTATCATAAAAAATTAAAAAAAAAAATTGTTTTTTTTCTATTTATTTTGTTGACATTTGATTAGTAAAATTTTCACAAGGAGTGTTCAATATGTACTGTTATTGTACTGTTAATAAAAATTGTACTGTTAATACAAATCTAACAGTGTTGCATTATAAATTTTACTCATTATTGAAACAATTATCTCTTAATTGCCAATAAGCTAATTGTAATTTTTATATGAAAATTTTGTCTCAATAATGGCTTTAATTGTTATAATTTGAATATTGCTGCATGTATGAACAGGATATTATATGTAATAAAAAACACTTCAGATTAAAAGAAAAAATTTAGTTTTTATTAAAAAAGTTATCGCTTGCATGAATAAAAGCCGATTCTATTTACTTTCACTCACCCTATAATACTCTAATTGAAAACGAATAAAAACATGGGGATTCGGATTGCAGAACACCAAAAATTCTAAAGTAATCCACTTTAGAGTGAATTCGGATTCTAGAACAGACCCGATAGTGTAATAATTACTTGTTGGATAAAAAAGGAGGCTCAAGAATTATTTACCATAATATTAATTTCCGACACTATAAAGTAGAGTATACGCTCTGGATTAATACTGATAGAAAAGCGGGTTTAGCGATTTGCATCTGTCCGCCCATTTGTAGGCTGTTGAAACACAGTTACTGAAAAAACTACATGACTCAGAAAAATTTCTTTCTGTGGGCTTTCCTTAAATTCTCGATTAATAACATCAGATACAGTGCTTTCCACAATTTCTCAGTGCTTTCCATTATTTCTCAGAGCTGATGTTATACATACTGATCTTGCTAAGACATTTCATACAGTTAGCCATTATATTTTACTAAGTAAGCTTGCTAAAATAGAATAAAATTTTATCATTAAAATTTTCAAAATGATAAAAGAAAATACTTCCTCTTCCTCTGATAAATGAAAATACTCCCTCTTAATTCTCAAGTGATGCCTATTCTGGCATTCTTCAAGGAACTCATATTGGCCCCTTACTTTTTAAAACATTCATTAACGATTTGCCACTAACCTTTAAGATTTCAAAATGTCTCTAATTCGCCGTTGATCCAAAATTGTACTCTAGTATACAGTAGGCTGCAAAACTAAGGACACAGTAACATTATCTTAGTTTTTTCTAATTTATTTTTCTTTTATTATAAAATGGTAAGATAAAACCCGTGTTTACTATTAGTTTACAAGTAGTTCTTAACTTTTCTTTAAAAAAATGACGAATTCCAAATAAATTTCTAAAAAAAAAAAACTGGTAGCACTCATAATACTTCATAATATGGCACCACAAAACTAAGGACACACCTGTAAAGGTACTTCCAAGTTATTGTTAAAAGTTGTAAATATGTCAATTATTTTACTTTTCTAATATTTGGTGGGATATCCTTTGTTGTGTAAGACAGCCGTTAATCTTTTGTTCATGGAACTGACTAAGGTTTTTGTTGACTCACTCTTCTAGTAAAACCTCTTTCAGTTGTGGTTTGCTGCGAATTTCATGCATTCGCACATTTCTTTCCAAAATTTCCCATATGTGCTCAATGGGATTGAGGTCAGGACTTTGTGGAGGTGTTAATAACATATGCGGGGTGTTATATAGAAGCCACATATTCACATTATGGGCTGTGTGTTTCGGGTCATTGTCTTGTTGGAAATAGTAGGCGTTACCTAAACCCATTTTTGACACACTTTTTTGAATATTGAATTCAACAAACACTTATAAAAAAACAAGTGACCTTAAGGCTCAATTAATTAAAATAATAAACAACAAAGGTAGAAGAATTAGCATCAAAAATACACTTTCTTGAAGATTATTTTTTAAAATGTCTAAGTAAACATTCATTATATTTTCCACAAATACGAGATTTCCAACACCCGACGACGACATACAGCCCCATACCATAACACTTCCACCACCATGTTTTACTGTTTTCACCGTATTTTTTGGATTCAGCGCCTCTCCTTTTTTACGCCACACTTTTAAACGGCCATCAGAACCAAATAACGCGAGTTAAGGTCAGGCAAATCAACAACCCTCTTAGTTAAACGCTGATAAAGATATCTTAGCGATAAAAGAAACAAACATGCTTATACATGACGGGAACAAGAAACATCATATCAATGAAAGTATGGTTTGAAACATTCACGATAAAAAAAGGGTCAAGCAATAAAATCATGGTAACAAATATAAATACAAAGCAACTAAACTAAGATAAAATTAGCTGTAAGAACATCCATAAGGATAACTTAGACCTAAATAAATATTGAAAAAATTAAACTACTAGTAATAAAACGCTCAACTGAAGATAAGATACAAACATCAATAAAATTAAAGTGTTTTGTAATATTGTAAAAGATAAAATGGTCACTAAACATTAGAACTGAATATTCTTTGTATTGTAAAAACAAAAGTACATTTTTAGTATTTAAGACTCAAATTTACAAATGAATAGGTTAGTTAAAAATAAGTTATAGAGACGCATAGACGTCGAGATATTTTTAATTCAAAAAATTGTAATTCCGAAGAATAATAAAAAAGAAAAAAAGTAAACGCATACGCGTTGAAAAAAATATTTTTTTATTCACTAAGAGCTAGGAATTATTAATTGGCGATCCTGCCAGGAGGATAATTCAATTTATTCTCCAAGTGAGCGGGCCAACGAAACCCTTGTCGCAGCAAGGACACGAAGTTCAAAACTAAAAACAACTAAGTAAACCTTCATAGAAGTATAGTGCAAAAAATTGCTTGTAATAGCAAATGTACATTTTTAAAAAAAATTCAAAACGCGGAACAACATTCGACTTAAACAGAAAATTAGAAGAAACTACTGAAGAAACCCCAGTATCAACAATGGCACAAAATTTTGAAGTAAACTTACTGGTACAACAAATGGCAGCCCTACAAGCCACCATTGAGAACATGCGAACTGAACATCAAAGGCAAGTCCAGAATTTGGAAGAACAAATTAGGCAAGTACAACACGAAGAAATCATCCCAGAAAACCAAAGGGTTACAATAGAACCTAGAATCACAAATGAAAACCAGGTGAAACTAGACGTTTTTAAATCGTTACCCGTCTTTGATGGTAACATAAACAGCTACAGGATATGGAGAGAAGACGCAACGCGAATGATGGAGACCATATCCAATCTCAGCAACCAACCAATTTACGCCCAGGCACTGCAGATCGTAAAGACAAAAATACAGGGAAGCGCAGCACAGTTACTAGCCAACCACGGCACAATATTTAATTTCTACGCCATCCGTGACAGACTCGACAAAGCATACGCAGATACTCGACCACTATATGTTCTCCAAGATGAAATGAAGAGCTGCAGTCAAGGACGGAAAACTTTATCAGAGTTCTATGATGAAATAAATAAACGTTTAAATCTAATCATTTCAAAAATTTCAATGTCCGGTCACATGGAAGCCGTAACCAGAGCCATGACATCTCAAGCAGAAGAAGATTCAGTTCGAGTCTTCATAGCCGGAGTAAATAACACATTCATTCAGTCGACCCTATACGGAAATGCACCTCATGATCTGGAGCATGCATACACTATAGCAAGGACAATAGAACACGACAACCGTCATCAAAATTTAAGGTTGGCTCATGAAGGAAAATTCAACAGACCATTTAACAACGAACAGCGTCATCAGCATCAGCAAAGGCATCAATTACAACCAAGGACGGAATTTAGACCAAGGCAGCCTTTCAACAGTTTTCAGTCAAGACCAATGGAAAGAAATCAACAATATCAATCACCAAGATATAACAATCACCAACCGCGACCGGAACCAATGGACATCAGTTCTGGAAATACGATTCATCGTCAACAAACACGCTTCAACCCCTTCAATCCCCAACCATGGAAAAGAGAAAGAGAGCCAAGCGGAAATTACCAAACCAACAAACAAATGAGGAACAACAACATCATCACTAAAGACGATGACAACAGCAGCACTATAGTAGAAACAGGTACTGTTAATAAGTTAGTAGTTAAGCATTTTAAACTAATAAACGGGTTGCCCCATATACAAATGAATGACGGTGAAAAAACATATAATGTATTATTAGATACGGGAGCGACCCATAATTATATAAAAAAATCCTTAAAGTTCAATGAAATTGAAAAAATAAAACCTATGGAGGTTATCTCAATGCATGGAACTTCAATAATAAATACTAAACAAAGTATTAAATTCCTTGGCGAGGATATAGATTTTTTTGAGCTAGATGATATAATAGGATCTGATTTAATATTAGGATTGCAAGGAATAATTACACTAAAAGCCATAATAGATATACGAGATATGACATTCACAGTGAATAAGAGAGAAGAAAGTAGCAGTATAAACTATACAATAGGTAATGACATGTATAGGGACAAAATTAACATATTGATGAGGGAAAACAATGGTATAGGACCGTTACCTTTCACTACAACAATAGAAGCTACAATAAGAACAAAAACAGACGAACCCATTTGGACGAAGCAGTATCCATATCCCATAGCGGATAACGACTTCGTAAATAGGGAAATAGAAAGACTTATAAAGGACGGAATCATCCAAAGAAGTAATAGTCCCTACAATTCTCCAATATGGACTGTTCCGAAAAAAGGCGTAGATGAGGACGGACGACCTAAGAAAAGAATGGTCATAGACTACCAGAAATTAAACTCACATACAATCACTGACAGATATATCATTCCTGACGTAAACATGACAATACAGAATTTAGGGAAAGCGAAATATTTTACGACTTTAGATTTAGAATCAGGATTCCATCAAGTTAGAATAAGAGAGGAAGATAGAGAAAAAACTGCTTTTTGTGTAAACGGTGGAAAATACGAATTCATACGTATGCCATTCGGTTTGAAAAACGCTCCATCCATATTCCAAAGGTGTGTCGACGACATCCTAAGAGAATACATTGGAAAATTTGCATATGTGTACATAGACGACGTTTTGATCTACTCCTCATCACCAGAAGAGCATATGAAACACATAGAGATCATTTTCAATGCATTAAATAAAGCAACACTAAAAGTATCCGAAGAAAAATCAAAATTCTTCCAAACAGAAGTTGAATATTTAGGTCACATAATTAAATATAACAAAATCGCCACTAACCCAGAAAAAGTAGAGGCAATCGAAAAATATCCGCTCCCCCAAACACTAAAAGATTTAAGAGGATTCCTGGGTATGACAGGATACTACAGGAAATTTGTACAAGGATATGCTGGCATAGCCAAGCCCTTAACAATTCATTTACGAGGCGACAACGGACAAATAGGGAAAAACAAAAGTGCTAAAACAAAAATAGAATTAGATGAAGCCGCTATACAGGCATTCAAAAAATTAAAAAGTTGTCTAAAAGAACAGGTTGAACTCTTCCAACCAAATTATAATAAACCATTCGAGCTGACCACAGACGCATCCAACATAGCTATTGGAGCAGTGCTCAGCCAAATGAAAAAACCAATATTCTTTCTTAGTAGAACACTTAGTAAAACGGAGGAAAATTACTCCACCAATGAAAAAGAATTACTAGCCATCATTTGGGCATTACAAAAACTAAGGAATTATATTTATGGAACAACAGACCTTACCATTTATACCGACCACCAGTCCCTAACATACGCCATTTCTGAAAAAAATCCCAACCCAAAACTAAAACGCTGGAAAGCTATTATTGAAGACTTTGGAGCAAAACTGGTATACAAACCAGGGCACCAAAATGTAGTAGCTGACGCTTTGTCAAGACAATGTATTAATACATCTTCAATTGATACAGCTCATTCAGCCGAAAGCTCTTACACAGAAATTATTAAACAGGTAAAACAACCTTTAAATGCATATGCCGTCCAAATTGAACTCGTTCCAAATAAAAGAATCAACGAAACACGAACCCGGACAATATTTTCAAATAGAATAAGGCACACAATCAACTTTACAAATGAACAAAATCTGATCACAGAGTTGAAAAAGATATTACATCCAAACAAAACGACTGCTATACACACCACCCGAGAAAATATCTATGCACTCGGCCCTATTATAAAAAACACTTTCAACACTACAAACTTTGTGTATACACCAACAAAATTAATCGACGTTCGTGAAGAAGAAAAACAAACCGAAATAGTAAAGAAAATACATAATAGAGCACATAGAGGTTACAAGAATAACATTCAAGAGATACTTGAAAAGCATTACTGGCCTGAAATAAAACAACAATGTAAGGCATTTAACAAAAGGTGTACACCTTGCCTATACGGTAAATATGAAAGGAACCCCACGAGAGAACCAGTAGGAGAATCTGACATACCAACAGAACCAGGAAAATACATACATATGGACATTTACTTTAATGATAAAAAAACATTTCTAGTCGCCATCGATAAATTCTCAAAATATATTACCCTCAGAGAAATAGATTCAAGAGAACGTATGTCTGAGAAAATGGAAGAAGTCATCACAAATAATTATCCGAACTGCACACGATTAATGACAGATAACGAAAAATGTTTAAATACGCCAGCAGTAAAAATGATGTGTGAAAAATATGCAATAAGAAAAATAGAAACTCCAGTCTATAGATCAACTTCTAACGGACAAGTCGAACGCGCTCACAGCACAATCTCCGAGTTAGCTAGAATATTTAAAATACAAAATGAAACAACAATAACCGAAGAAATATATAAAACAATAAGGGAATTAAATAACACCATACACACAGTTACAGGACAAAAACCAGTTGACATTTTGTTTAACAAGATTAATTATAATAAAAAAGACATATATGAGAAATTAAAAAGTGCATCTGAAAAAACTCTCGAAAGATTGAATCAAGGCACAAAACACCGAACATTTTCACCAAACGAACAAATATTAGTTAAGATCAAAGGAGTAAGAAAAAAGAAAGACGCCAGATACATTAAATACATTGTGAAGGAAGACCGTGAGGACACTGTCTTAACTACAAGGGGGAAGATTGTACATAAGGACAACATTAAAAATTATACTATTAATCATAATGATCATATACCTGATATTACTCGCAGTGGTCACATCAGAAATCAAGGGAGACACAGAAATTAAAAACTTAAATGGACAAAAATACGTTCTAACCAGAACTGATGATGTCCTGATATACGACGAATATTCATTCCTCTTCCACGTGACTAATCTGACAAAAATACTCACACCATACAGGCAAATTGCCTATTGTAATAAAGAATACGTTAGGGTCACCAATTGTGAAAATTACCTAGGAAGATACATTTGTCGGAGAAACAACGAAACAGACGCATGTATAATTCCACTCCTTGAGGATAAAAGCAGTAAATGCACAGTCATACAGGAATACAATGACAAACTTTTGAAAATCGACGAAGGCTTCATATTGCTAGACGGAAACCACACAATAGAGAACAAATCAATGACAGGAACATATTTAGTTACATATACGGACCAAGTTAATATTGACGGAATTCTGTACAGGAACATTCATGATAGACTAATAGAAGCCATACATAACAAACACCATGAAAATTTTGAAATAGAAAAAATTTTAGAATCAGATAGAGAAAACGCATTTAATAATATAGATTCAATTAGAAAATTCGTTATCCCATATGAAGAACATCCTATCAGATCAACTTTTTATTAATTTTTTATGATAATCACAGTTGTAGGCATAATTGTACTCGGAATGAAATTGTTTAAATATATTGTAATCTATAAACAAAAGAAACAAGCGGAATTGTACTACGCATATTATAATACAGTTTTAGAGGGAGTTAGAAAAGATCGGGACGATCTTGCTTAACCCGGGGGAGAGTTAAGGTCAGGCAAATCAACAACCCTCTTAGTTAAACGCTGATAAAGATATCTTAGCGATAAAAGAAACAAACATGCTTATACATGACGGGAACAAGAAACATCATATCAATGAAAGTATGGTTTGAAACATTCACGATAAAAAAAGGGTCAAGCAATAAAATCATGGTAACAAATATAAATACAAAGCAACTAAACTAAGATAAAATTAGCTGTAAGAACATCCATAAGGATAACTTAGACCTAAATAAATATTGAAAAAATTAAACTACTAGTAATAAAACGCTCAACTGAAGATAAGATACAAACATCAATAAAATTAAAGTGTTTTGTAATATTGTAAAAGATAAAATGGTCACTAAACATTAGAACTGAATATTCTTTGTATTGTAAAAACAAAAGTACATTTTTAGTATTTAAGACTCAAATTTACAAATGAATAGGTTAGTTAAAAATAAGTTATAGAGACGCATAGACGTCGAGATATTTTTAATTCAAAAAATTGTAATTCCGAAGAATAATAAAAAAGAAAAAAAGTAAACGCATACGCGTTGAAAAAAATATTTTTTTATTCACTAAGAGCTAGGAATTATTAATTCGCGTTATTCAATTTTAACGACAAGTGTGTCCTTACTTTTGCATTGCCATATTATGAATTGTTATGAGAGTTACCACTTGTTTTTGGAAATTTCTTACAAAATCGTAATTGTTTTTAAAGAAAAATGAAGAACTACCTTTAACTTAATAGTGAGCTTTGGTTTTGACTTACCTTTTTATGATAAAATAAAAATAACTTAGAAATACATAAGAGTATATTACTGTGTGCTTAGTTTTGCGATCTACTGTATATAAAATTCTTGTTTTATGCCAATAGAATTGAAAAACCAGCAGTTTATAAAATAGGTATTTTTATTATTTAATTATTAAAATAACAACAGCTCTCAACAGTTTATCAAATACAATACAATTTGTTTTCCAAAGTTATATATTTTCCAAAACACAATATGATAAAATATTCATTTATGTAAACAAGCATAAGATGTAATAAGTACATTTCAACACCCACTCTTAATTAGGTAAGAGTTTCAACGAATTCCTAATTGTACAGAAATTACATTTCTCCAATGTCATTGTGAATATATCAGCAATTTGAAATTATGAGGAAATATGCTTTATATCCCAATGTCCTTTTGAAACCTGATCTGGTATAAAATGGTGTTTAATATCAGTGTGCTTGGATATTTTTGTTTCCGAGTTCTTAGCCGTAGCAATACAACCTGCAATATCCTCGTACAATAAGATAGATTGTTCAGATGTTGTAGCTTGCATATCACTTAAAACTCCATTTAACCATAAACCTTCTGAAGTAGCTTAAGCAACTAACAACAAAGCGAAAACTACCAGGTGTCCCCATACAACGAAAAGTTACAATTAGCTATAACTCTCGAACTGTAAAAGATAGAAAGCTGAAATTTGCACAGTGTGTGTATTTATAGATGCTCTACAACAACAAATGCTAAAGACAACAACGAGTTGATAACTACCAGGTGTCCCTATACAACCTAAAGTAACAATTAGCCGTAGCTGCTAAGCTGTAAAATACAGAGAGCTGAAATTCGCACAATATATGTATTTACATATGCGCTACAACAACAAATGCTAAAAGCAACAACATTTCGAAAACTACTAGGTGTCCCTATTCAACGTAAAAAAACATTAGCCGTAACTTTAAAACTGTTAGAGACAGAGAGATGAAATGTGCACAATATATTTACTCGCATATGACCTACAATAACAAATGCTAAAAAGAACAATAAGTCGAAAACTACCAGGTGTCCCTAAACAACGTAAAGTAACAACTAGCCGTTACTCTCGAACCGTGAGAGACAGAGGGATGAAATTTCTACAATATGTGTATTCACATATGCTCCACAACAACACTTGCTAAAAACAACAACAACTGTTAAACTACCAGCTGTCCCTTTACAACGTAGAGTAACAGCTATAACTCTCGAATCGTAAGAGATTGAGAGCCGAAAATCGCACAGTGTATGTATTCCCAGACGCCTTACAACAGCAAATTACAACAACAACAATAAATCGAAAATTACTAGGTGTCCCCATACAACATAAAGTAGCTGTAAAAACAGAGAGATGAAATGTTTACAATATATGTATTCACATATGTCATTCCATACATACATTACACATACATACGTACGGAACCCTAAGTGTGCGAGCCAGCCTCGTACTTGACTAAATTTATTAAGTTATTTGTTAACTTTTTTTGATGTTGATATAAATAATTTTTAGGTAACTGACGACTATTTAATATTTATGAGAAATCAAATCGTAGTAATCGCCGGTAACTCGTTCTATAAAGGTTGTGAAGAAAAGTAAAAGTGCTGCGAGACGATAACACCAGCGGAGTATAGACGGCTGAGAGAACGAAAATCAATAAATAAATAAATGCACTATAGTTATGTATTTGTTTCATTAATGCATTGGAAGCCTGTAAGGTTTGTAATGCATGAAAATAGAAAAATTGTTTTTATTAATTTATTTTTTGTTGTTGTGTTCTAATTTAGTCAGACATTTCATCTTTTAAATAAAGTATTAAAATCCATTTAATATGTTTTGAACATTATTCCATGAAATTTATTTAAATCAGGTGCAATCGATCTTTGAGATTCCCAATGCAATCCGATATTTTCGAAATATTAATAATTTATCACCATTAATATTTTGAAAAATAATAGTCTTAGCAAAAATATTATCAAGATATAAATTAATAGGAACAAAATTTCCTACGATAATATTTATTATATTCCCTGGATGTGGAAGAATACATCCATTCACATCCATTCAACTTGTACCAAACCTCGAAAACTGTATGTTTACACAAAATGTATTCCTTCTCAGTCAGTTCCCCCTTTTTTTCCTACAACTCTGGCACGAAAGGAAAATGTTCAAGTCTCATCACTGGTGCATAAGTTAAGTGCTCAAATGTGTGTATATGCGTGTGTTTCCTTTTGGGCTTTTCAATAGGCCTGAGAAAAATTTGTTTTTAATACTTTAAAAGAAAAACATTTAAAATTCCATTTCGTTTTAGTTCTTGTTTATACAGTATTTATCGGATATAAGAAACTTGAAAAATCCACGAAAAAACTTTCTTATAAGCGTTTCTTTCTTATATACAATTATTTTATATAAGAAACTTATTTCTTATATAAGTGGCTATGGCCATAAGGCATTTGTTGCTTATATGAATAAACGAGCTTTTTTACCTTTTTATGTACATATATACGTAGATGTATGTATGTAAATAGAAATGTGGCAGCACTGTCCGATAGTAAAAAGAAATGCAAATAACGCTTCATGGTACAACACTGAAATATTTTCGTCCCTTTTATAATTCTTGCGTTGATCGTGAAACACCACGTTTTCTGTACAAATTTGATTTAATCGAAATAAAGTAAACTCTAAGTATTGTAATATAAGAAACAGAATAGCGACAATTTAACAATCGCTATATTGGTGACCCCGAATATTCGTCGCTTAGAGATTTTACGGAAAATGACTGACGAGCAGGAAAAAATTGAGACAGAAGAACTCGGAAATGCACCACAGCAAAGTAGTTATGTCCACGTGGACGCATCCTCGGCTGTGCGCTTAAGTCCGCCAAGTATGAACGCTACGAATATCGACTCTTATTTTTTGTCGCTAGAATTTTGGTTTGCCGCTTCAGGGATAACGCGTGACCAACTTAAGTACAATATCACCATGGCACAAGTTCCGCCATCAAAGTTGTGCGAGCTCCGCGCAATTATTGATGCGACGCCACAACAAAATAAATACGAATATATAAAAACAAAGCTATTGGAGCACTTTGCTGATAGTCAGCAACGACGTTTACAACGTGTTCTGTCGGACATGCCCCTTGGTGATATGAAACCGTCTCAGCTGTTGAACGAGATGAGGCGCGTCGCGGGAACTGCTTTAAGTGAAAATATTCTCGTAGATTTATGGGCCGCTCGTCTTCCGCCCCACGCTCAAGCCGCTGTAATTGCTGCAAAAGTGGACATTGCGGATAAAACAACCATTGCCGACGCAATTGTTGAATCGCTTGGTTTACGTAGCATAAACGCGGTAGGCGAAGCTAACATAACCGCAAGAACACTGGCAGCAGCACACGACTCTAATGATTCTAATTCGATTCAACAACAATTGGGTCAATTGATTAACATGATGAAAAGACTTATGCCGAGTGTAACACACAACAAAGATAACCGCTCCAGATCACGCTCACGATCTCGCAAAACCTACAACAACACCAATAAAGTTGAAACATCATCAACGTGTTGGTATCATCGAACTTTCGGTACAAATGCTCGAAGCTGTCGTAAACCGTGCGCTTTTGCCTCTGGTAACAGCAATACACAACAATGACTATCTACCAAGCAAGCATCGAAAATTGGCGAGTTTTCTGCTACTGCTAAATCATATCGCCTGCAAATTTATGATAGCGAAACAAACATTCGTTTTCTTATCGATTCAGGGGCAGACGTGTCAGTGGTGCCAAGGTCACCTCATGCTCAACATCTGCGCTCATCTGAAATGCAACTTTTTGCCGCCAATGGCTCGCCGATTAAGGTTTATGGTGAAGCCATAATGAAAGTTAGCCTAGGTCTTAGACGCGAATTTTTATGGACCTTCGTAATCGCTGATGTAAGCTGCCACATTATTGGAGCCGACTTTTTGAGCCATTTTGATTTGTTGATCGATTTAAAGCGAAAGAGGCTAATAGATAATTTAACGCAAATTAACTCAATCGGTACACTGACACATATACCAAACTCGACTATCAAAATTTTACAAGCTTCAACGCCATTTTTAGAAATTCTAAAAGAATTTCCAAATGTCACACGTATTTCACAACAAGGCACGCCTGTTCAATCGAAAGTGGTTCACCGTATAGTGACAACAGGGTTTCCAGTTTTTTCACGCCCACGGAGATTGTCACTCGAAAAGTTAACCGCAGCACGTGCTGAGTTCGACAACTTGATGAAACTGGGTATATGTAGACCATCAAATAGTTGTTGGTCCAGTCCGCTACATATGGTAAAAAAGCCAGATGGCACATGGCGCCCCTGCGGCGATTACAGAGCGCTGAATGCTATCACTGTGCCAGACCGTTATCCCTTGCCGTTTCTTCAAGATTTTACAACAATTTTGCACGGTAAGACTATATTCTCTAAAGTCGACTTGCAAAAAGCTTTCCATCAAGTTCCCGTACACCCCGATGATATCGCAAAAACTGCCATCGTAACGCCCTTTGGCCTTTTCGAATTTATGTATATGACATTTGGTCTACGAAATGCTGCTCAAACATTTCAACGCTTGTCACATGATGTTTTCAGGGGACTTGAATTCGTGTTTCCCTATATGGACGACGTCTGCATAGCCTCATCATCCCCGGCAGAGCACCAAAGCCATTTGAGAATCGTGTTTGAGCGTTTACAACAGCATAATTTAGCAATTAACATCGCTAAATGTGAGTTCGGAAAATCAGAAATATCTTTCCTCGGTCACAAAATAACATCGAAAGGCATAAAACCTCTGCCAGAGCGCGTCGCAGCGATACAAAATTATAAAAGACCATCGCACGCAAATGATTTGAAGCGATTTCTAGCTGTAATTAATTTCTACAGGCGATTTATACCGCGAGCCATTGAAGCTCAGGCTCCTCTTTTAGCAATGATACCGGGCAACATTAAAAATGACCGAACCCAGCTAACGTGGACTGAGGAAACGATTAAATCTTTTGAGAAATGCAAGGCTCAGTTAGCCAACGCAACCTTGCTTGCTCATCCGGCAAGTGATGCTGAAATTTCCCTCTGGGTAGATGCTTCGGATATCGCCGCGGGTGCTGCAATACACCAACTTACGAACGGAGATGTTCAGCCACTAGCATTTTTTTCAAAGAAGTTTGATAACACCCAGCTACGCTACAGCACGTATGATCGAGAGCTTACTGCTATATACTTAGCAGTAAAGCACTTTAAATACATGATGGAGGGCCGACATTGCCATATATATACAGATCATAAGCCTATAATATACGCCTTTCGTCAAAACTCAGAAAAGGCAAACAATCGGCAAGCAAGACAGCTGGATTTTATCGGGCAAATCACTACCGATATCCGGCACATATCAGGTGTGGAAAACGTTACTGCTGACTTATTGTCAAGAATCTCGTCAGTTTCGGTTAGCCCAACCATTGACTACGACGAACTCGCCTGTGCCCAACAAACGGATGAAGAGTTAAGTGACATCCTGAAGGGTAAAATTCCTTACAACATACAACTAAAAGCTTTTGCTATTCCAGGAAGTGAGAAGCAGGTTTACTGTGATTATTCGACACCACGAATACGACCCTATATAACGTCACAGTTGCGAGAGAAATTTTTAAAAGCGACACACAACCTGGCACACCCTGGTACCAGGGCAACCGCGAAATTAATGACAAGCAGATTCGTATGGCCGAATATTCGCCGAGACAGCATTGATTTCGCCCGCCGCTGCATACAATGTCAACGGTCAAAAGTGACACGCCACACAAAATCACCGCTGCAGCATTATAAAATTGTTGACAGTCGTTTTTCACACATAAACCTGGACATAGTAGGACCTTTTCCGCCAAGCGAAGGTTATCGCTATTGTTTGACAATAATTGATCGATTTAGTCGCTGGCCTGAAGCAATACCTATAGTAGATATGTCAGCAACAGCGGTAGTGCAAGCGCTCATATCAGGCTGGATAGCTCAATTCGGAATTCCAGCTAAGATAACATGTGATCAGGGTCGACAATTTGAGTCACAACTTTTCAACGAATTGACAAGATATTTCGGCATTAAACATTTGCGAACTACATCGTATCATCCTCAAGCAAATGGCATCATCGAAAGATGGCACAGGACATTGAAGGCAGCAATTTTGTGTCACGATCTAAATCGCTGGACAAAGTTTTTACCTGCAATTCTTCTGGGCTTACGAACAGCATACAAGGAAGATATAAAGGCGTCTCCTGCTGAGCTAGTGTTTGGAACTACGCTACGTATTCCTGCGGAATTTTTCTACCCAATGCCTGATTTAAAAACTGAGACTGAGGTTTTGAACGACTTGCGTGAAGCAATGCACAATATACAGCCACAACAAACATCGTGGCACGGCGAAACTAAGGCATTTAGACATCAAGATTTAGATACCTGCACACACGTTTTTTTGCGCAATGATTCAATTAGACCATCATTGTCACACCCATACGAAGGACCGTACCTGGTCATAAAAAAACAAGAAAAAACCTTCAAAATAAGAGTAAACGAAAAGATCATCAATGTGTCTATTGACAGACTCAAACCGGCCTACATCCTGGATGAATCTGGCGAAATTCGAAGCAATATACAACTAGGTCCGACGGACATCACAAGACATCACAGCAAGGTAGAACTTCCACCAGTAGCGACTGAATTACAGAACACAACAGATGCTCCCACAAACACTATGGTCAACCCAAATATCAAGCCATCTTTATCTACTCGTTCTGGTCGACAAGTAAGACTGCCTATACGTTTCTTATAAGCCTTGTTCAATCCGAAAGGGGAGTACTGTGGCAGCACTGTCCGATAGTAAAAAGAAATGCAAATAACGCTTCATGGTACAACACTGAAATATTTTCGTCCCTTTTATAATTCTTGCGTTGATCGTGAAACACCACGTTTTCTGTACAAATTTGATTTAATCGAAATAAAGTAAACTCTAAGTATTGTAATATAAGAAACAGAATAGCGACAATTTAACAATCGCTATAGAAAAATAAAACAAATCAAATTTTATTTTATTAACCCCTTTAGTAAATCGATATAAAAAACTAGACAACTTCAATTTGAAAAAAAAATTATATGTAGTAAATACATGTGCATACATAATTCATTTTGTACTATTTATTTATTTATTTACGAGGCAAGAAAGAAAAACTTCTCATGAGCACTAAAAGTAAAAAAAAACGTTGTTGTTGTTGTTGTAAACTGTCAGAAAACAGAGTTGTCCATGCAAACTACATAAATTCAGTGTTGCCCTTGAAAGTTTAGTATATAAATTCTTTTTCTATACATTTGGTTTTGGTGGTTTTGGTGTTCAAGAAAAATGTTCTTTTATCAGTTTTTTTCTTATAAGCGTTTTTCTTATATGAAACTTTTTTTTGTTAGAAAAATCACTAAAAAGATATGGTGTTTTTGCAAATGTTTCTTATAAGCGTTTTGTTCTTATATGAGATGTTCTTATATCCGATAAATACTGTATATATTTTTGTGCAGTGCGAATACAAGTGCTGGTGAAAAATTATTAAACTAGCGGGATAATTGGCCTCGTGGTTTTTATTGTTTTTTTTTTTAATTTAAATTTTTTCTACAAAGAAAAGTTTTTTATTTAACAATTAATTTTTAAATTTATGAGACCATTCGGTTAGAGACAGTTTATTAAACAAGTTTTTTTTGCTAGATTTTTAATACATGATTTGATTTTAGGAAGATAAGACAACCGCCCTCATTCTACTTGTCAGCGCTGGCACAAGAGGACGTTGTGCTGGCAGTATTGTGCGTTTGTTCAAATGTTTGGTATTTTTCTGGTTGATGTCGTCATAAATTGCCTCTGATTTTGTCGACATCATTCTAGTTATCTTGTTGTGTCATCGACAAGCAAAATGTTAAAACCTGCATTTAACATTGATGTTGGCATTGACTGATTTTTTAAGTTAGTATTTTTGGTATTGTTGTGGTGTCCAAACACTCATTTTAAAACATGTTCTAAACTTATTTTCATTACTTTATTTAATCTAATAGAAATTACGTCTAAGATTAAATTTAAGTGATGGAACAAATCAGGGAAGAAAGAGCATTTCTATTAATTTAAGTATACTGATGATTCAATCAAAATACGGAGAAAATTTAAATTAGAAATTCCATTCAATTTGAATGGTTAGTGTAACAATCAGAAAATAATCTATCACTTACCAGAAGATTCTGTAGAGGTGCAGCTTCTAACAAGAAAATATTGCAACACTTTCAGCAACTAATGCGTGTTTTTCAATTGTTATGTCTCGTATAGTATTTTTCACCAAAACCAATAAAAGAAGATGGATCAGCTGTTACAATATTTGGATATATGAACTTACCCTTGAACGCTCCTTTATAAGTAATGATGTCGTATTAAAATGATGCCAATTTAACATTGAAACAGATGACACTGTCGCACAGTGGTGGCAATCCAAAAGAAAATCATAAAAAATCTGGAACTTCTGAACTATTGAATGGATTTTTGAGAAATTCGGAACATCCATATATATGTTATGTTATGCGGGCAGCCAGTAGTAAAACCGGCCCACTTGGGTCCTAGAAAGTCCAGGTTGTGATACCCGAGTAAGCTATAGGGAAACAGCCATACATGCTTTCCGCCAGTTCCGACCAGAACCAAACTCTGTCCAAACCGCACCACCCTATCCAAACCGCATTCCGACACTTTCGGTTGCCCGCTTAGTATCGGTGTGCCCAAGTAATTTTCTCTCTTGTCAGAGAGAGCCGGGCATTGAAGGAGAAAGTGTTCCACGCTCTCCTCCTCCTTCTCGTCTCTGCAGCCTCTGCAGAAATCATTATATGGAAGATTTAGTCTTCTCTCATGTACTCCCATGTGACAATGTCCCGTTAGAACAGCCACAAGGGTGTGAACCCTACGCCTCGGAAAGTTCAACAAGGCCACATTCCTCCTATACTCATAGCTGAGCCATGTGAGCCTCGACATTCGACAGGTGATCTCGTCCACCTATTCTGCGTAGTTTTTAGCAGCTGTCGTTGTATTAGCTGCAACTTTTGAGGGGAACACCAACAAATTCGTCCATATCCTCCTGCTGAAGGCGGGAACCACATATTGCCAGTTCATCCGCCACTTCATTTCCGGACACACCGTTGTGTCCAGGTACGCAGCAAAGCTCCGGGTCTGAATGTCTTGCTATTTCATTTAGAGATATCCGGCATTCATGAACCAATCGAGATGTTGTATAAACACCCGCAAGCGTGTTTATGGTGGCCTTGTTAGTACAGATTATGATATGCTCACCATATACCCTATACGGTTATTCCCGCTTAATTGAGCCCCGCTTAATTGCGTTTCCCGCTTTATTGCACTAAAAATCATGGAACGAAATTATTCAGCATACTTGTCTATGTTAAAATACCCGTTTAATTGAGTTCCACTGAATTGCGTCACCCTCTTAATTATTTCGCAAATTAAGACCGTATTGCGAAAAACAAGATCAAATGTTTCGCTTAATTGATTCCGTCTATTTAATTTTTTTTTTTTTGCTCCACAAACATAAAAAAAATTTTGCGGAAAAAAGGTAATATTGCTGTTCCTCTATAAACGTTGTACGATGAACGTACTTGATTTTTATTTTGTTTCAATAAACCTAAACAATTTTCCCACTTAATATGTAACTAAATAAATGAGTTTTATTTTCCATATACGCATGGGTGTTTGGCCTTATTGCACATATTGTTCAATTAAGCGATTTGCTTTTAATTAAAGACCATGAGTATGTCCCTTGATTGATCTAATTCGACACTATCAGAGGACATATTCGACAGATTCACGCTGAAACCCTTATCGATCGTTGGGGCCGGTGAGAAGCAGTCTATACGATCCGGAAGGTCAGTCATCCTGCCAATTATCGATGCGTGCCCTGAGACAGCATCCTTCCACATGCCATCTGCCTTTAACCGTGTTGCCGATTTCATAGCAGTTTCCTTGAGCATAAGATCGGCCGGTATCCAGTGTAGCATTGTAAAGAGCGCCTTAGATGGTGTAGAGCCAGATGCTCCAGTTACCATCAAGGCCGATTTGCGCAGAATCCTTTCGCAGATTTTACAGTAGGTGGTCTTTTCTAGCGCCTTCCACTATAAAAGCGACCCATGTACAAGTATGGGTTTCACAACCATGCCGAAGAGCCAATAGAAGTTTCTGGGGTTTATACCCCAGTTCTTACCAAGAACCCTTCGACACAGATATAAGGTAACAGCTGCCTCGCTGGCTCTTTCCCTAACATTCCGTTGCTATGTCAGCGTGGAGTCGAGATAAATGCCAAGATATTTCGCATTCTCCGTCAATTTAAGTTCAATTCCCTTTATACTCGGTGGTTTGTATTTCCGTGTAAAGATTACAAGCTCTGTTTTCTCCGCATTTACACTGTTTGTGCTCCACCTACATACTTATGGTTGTCAGTGCCATTTGCATCTGTTGTGAGAGACTTTCGGGACATTTTCCCGAAACTGCTACAGCGATATCGTCAGCATGTTAAAGACTGTCTAGCTCCTATAATAGCGAGTTCAGCGCGATATTGCACAGTAGTGGGAGAGAACACCTCCTTGTGGAGTGCCACCCTGCAGATGGTGGCCTGCCCCATACTAGAAGTTATGATTCTGTTGATCAATAAATTCCGTACGAAGAATACAATCGACTGATCAGACCGTTCAGAGCCATAGTTATAGCTCCCGGTTCCACATTATTAAAAGCACCTTCTATATCTAGAAAGCCAACCAGAGTATAATCTGCTTGTTCTAGATTCTTCTCTTTAAATCCCACAAGAGAGTGCAGTGTGGTCTTAACACTCTTGCCTTTTTTGTAGGCATGCTGAGAGTTGGACCATCGGTATTGACTTATAGACATCCTAAAACGCAGATCTATAATCCGCTTTAGAGTCTTTAAGAGAAAGGATGACCTTAGGTCTGAAATCCTTCGAAGTGGTGTGCGAGGTCCTTCCTCCTTTCGGAATGAAGACCACTGAGTACCTTCGCCATGATGTAGGTACGTAGGACCTACAGGCCCTGTATATCCCTATCAACCATGGCGTTACAATTTCTGCATTATTTTGCAAGTCAGCTGGTATGATCCCATCCGGACCCGGTGCCCTGAATGGATCAAAACTATTCATCACCCAGAGGATCTTGTCTCTGTCAATATGTAACAGTCCTCGTTGATGGACTCTCTCTCTCTCTCTCTCTCATAGGGAGATCATCCTGGGAAGCGAGCATCCATGAGTACCTCAAGGGTCTCGTGGGAGCTGGTCGTCCAACTACTATTTTGTTTCTTCACGAAACTCGCATAGATAAGGAGTTATATTTTTAGCCTCATATTGTTTTTTAACTATCGGCCGACGAAACGCAGGGCTGTGGCGGCTAAAAGTTCCCCACCTCGAGTATGCGAAATATTTTCCTGCCAACCACTTTTGTATTTAATTTAGCAATTATTTTCTTTGCACACGTAGTGGAAGCCATTTAACTGATTCGATAAATGCCAATGCAATAGAATCATGTATATCGTTTTTCCAGGATTTTAGTGTTGCGTAACAAGATGAACAACAAACCAATGGTATATACCATTTCCTTTGTACGAAGCAACGACTAAAATATTTTTCATATAGAAAAATAGTACGCTTATTTACCGACACATCTATTTTATTAAATAATAACTGTTTTATTGAACTCCACTTCAGTTTGTATGCAAATCAGTCTGATGCTTGCTGTTCACTTACAGACATTAAACTGTGGTGATCTCGCAACTGCAGCCCTTTTATGTTAATTTCTTTTACCGGTGTAGCAATTACTACGCTATACCTGCTACATTGGCTTCTTTCCTTTGTAACCTAAAGCTTAGTTTTGGATTATAGTTTTACTGTATTTGTATAGTTCTACTGTATTTGGTATTTATTGTGTATGCTTTCATAATATGGTTTTTACCTTCTCTTAATCTACGGCCCGTTGTATTTTTTTGTATTAAAAAAAAAAATTGTCAATGCCATCTGAAATGAAAACTAGCTTATATTTTTCAAAAGAATGTCTGGAATCATCAATTCTAAAGGGTGCTATATTAGCGAATGAAGTATTTATGAGTGCAAAACGTGAGTAAAATTTCAAATAGTTTATGTATTTCAATTTATTTTTATTGAACGTCATTAAATATGAGTAGTTCTATTGTTAAAAATAAACATAAAAAACAAAGTTAATTAGATTCAACGTTAAAACCAATTTCTTGGTAAAAAAAAAAAACAACTCTATAATTGTAAAATTTGGTTTGGTGGTTAAAAAAATGTATTTTCAAAAATTGCATAATTTTGGAAAACTTACATAATGTTAATTCTTTGCAATAATAAATATTTATATACATCGTTTGTTATCACATAAGCAACTCAGAGTCCGAAGAAAAACATTTTTTGGTGAACCCTATGGACTGCAAAAAAACACAATTAGTACATGAGAGCCCCTGAATAATTTTCAATCGTCACAGTGTTATACTTTTGGGTCTGCAGCTCCAGTAATGTTAACAGAGAATCTTATGTAACATTTATCTTTTACAATTCATTTAACCCTTACAAAGGCTTTAAATAAAATTTTCTTTGTTGGCTTTGAAATAAATATTTATATTATGATTATATTTTATATAATTTTAGCTTTGGATTATATATAAACAACTATGTATTTAAGAAATGATCTTTTTTAAATGTTATGTAACGTGTAACCGGAAACATATTTGTATATCTTAGCTAAATAAATATTTATAACATCCATAATAACAAGTTAATCAAGAATCTTAGAACAGAATCTATTGGAGAATTTACAATTAGAATCACCATTTCATGATATATTATTTTCAAACTATTTGTGATTACACATGAGAGCAGGCACTGTGTTGCCCACCTTCGTTTTTTCTATCAGCGTTTTATAACGTCTTCTTATTTGACAGCCAACAGTCAATAAAGCAAATATTTAATTGTTAGTAATTTTATAATTATGAATTATACTTCCTCAAGATTGAGAAGATTTTTTGTCAGCGAGTCCTCAACTTTACTTTTCTTGTCTTCTTTAAAAATGTTGATCACTAAAATTTAATAACAAAAAAATCTTTCTCAATATTGAGGAAGTAGAATCGAATTTAAGCCTGATAATATTATTAACAGTTGTAAATCATCACGTTCGACTATAAAGTTAAAGTTAATTCTCAAAAATCGCTGGGCAAGACAAAAAATTATAAACCATTGTTATCACTGATACAACAAACATAAAAATCAAATGGAAAACAATGCGACATTGGCGAAAGAATATAAAGCTTTGTCTAGACGGTTGTCAGATCTTACAATGTTGTAAGAGCTAACAAAGTGCTGGCAATCTACTAGAAATACAAAATTGTCAGCATTAAGAAAATTGTCAGTTCAGACAATTGAAAGAAAATCTTACAATTTCATTGCCAGACAATCGCCTGACAATAAATTTAGCTACCAACGAAAATTGTCAGCTTACACGGATGTAAGATTTTCTACGTATCAAAAATCGGCAGCCAATTGTCATTATCAAAATGCACACACACACATAAATGCCATTATTCATTCTTTATTTTCTGGCTCAATAACCATGTTTTTAAATTCTTTATTCTCTTTTCTGCAACTTTTTACCTCTCGTACACACATTTTTCTTTAATATTCTTTGTCATTACTCTGACAATGACGCCATTGTAAGGTGTTGAGAATTAATGCATCTTACAATATGCCAATGACTGACAATGTACTAGCAATAATGATGCCAAAGTGTTCAGACGATTGGCAGTTAACTGACAATTAATTGTTAGGTAGATGGCCTACCAATGCGTTTGCTTACAATAAATATTGTCAGGAAGAAATTGTAAGTTCTCACGATTGGTTAAAAATATTCTATAAACTTTCTGACAATGTTGTAAGATCTTGCAACCGTCTAGACAAAGCTTAATCAATAGGAAAATACAGTGATAAAGTTGAATGTTGATCAGCAATGAAGAACTCAGATGGTAGGATGGTTTTACGCTGCCGCTTAAAAACAGTATACAATCGGTCATGGCCTGAGTTGGAAGCAATTTGGGGGCTGGTGAGCGCCGTGGTGGACGTGAAATAGCCGTGGTATGTACCCCAGCCAGTGAGTCTTCAACTTTATTTTTCTTGTCTTCTTTAAAAATGTTCATCACTCAAATTTTATCAAAAAAATCTTTCTCAATCTTGAGGAATTAAAATCGAACTTAAGCCTGATAAAATTAGTAACAATCGTTAATCATTAGGTTCGATTTAATTTAATTTTAAATATGATTATACTAAAAACAAAATTGAAATACTTAAGTGGATTAATTTTTATTTTTAGATTTTTTTCTTATATCATTATTTTTGTAATAAGTTTATCAGGTTCAAGTTTTTTCTATATTATTTTTGTGATTGATGTTAGTTAAATAAGACAATGAAAACATCAAAGACATTTAGCAGGGTGGACAACTAGTTGTTTCGAAGCCGCCACACTTTCTCGTCAGCATCCGTTCTTGAACTCAGGGTCTCAAGTTTCTAAGGCGACAATCATCGCTGCACGAACAGTGTTGGTCATATGATCCACTGCTGATGGGTTCATATATCAGGGTTTCTATCATTTTCTTAAGGGCAAAATGAAAAAACTGATGTAGACATTCGTGTACGTGTGATTTATTTGTTAAACCAGCGTTACCACCTCAGCAAAGCGATCATTCGAAATCATTTTTTCAAAATGCCCACAAAATTACATGCAATGCTACTTATTTCTTTATTATTAATTAAAAAAGAGTTTTTTCGAATAATTAAAAAAAACTATACAAGGAGAACAGAATAAATTATTTTAGACATATTTAGATAAAATTAAGAGAGAAACAGTAGTCAGTAGCAGTTTTAACAATAGAAAACTGAACCATATGGTGTGAGGACCAAAAACTTTTCAAAAATGTTGGTAACATTTGGCGAGAAAAAAAAATAATAATTTATGTATATATATACAAATATATAAAAAAGGGAACTTGGTACGATACAATATTTCCTGGGGAAGGCTGTTGAATAACATTCATCACTCAAGCAGTGGAGAGGAGGGTAGTAAACACCACACAAGACGGATAATATCCATCGTGTGGAATTCGTTTCGTTTAAGATGTACATAACCAGAGGAATGGTAGTAACGGTGAGTAGAAACGTGATGGGATCGGGCCAAGATCATTTTTCAAAGGGGTAAAGAGGAAGAGAACAAAGCCAATAAAATGAGACGGTGAGAGAAGACTACAAAGTGTGTAGTTGTGGTGTAGCACGGATAACTGGAATTTGCAGTTTTGCGAAAACGTGAGAGAACGATAAAAAGCGGTGGACCTTGGTATACGGGGACAGTGAGTTGTGAACGGTGAACAAACCAACATTTAGTAAGAAGTGAGCAGCAGGTGTGAAAGACTGTACGGTGACAACACGTTAGATTTTGGTCGTGTTATTGTACAGGGAACTAGGGCCGGATGAAATCCAGCCACCTACGTATATAGGATTAAATTCTATATAGGTAAGGAGTTAGGTTGGTCTACTAAGAGTTGGATAAAATCCAGCCTAGCCCGTCTGAATAATATTCAGCGGGGAAGGTCGTTCGTCAGGGTTGTCTTCGATTATCACCGTCAGCTATAACGCGAGGAAGTTGGATAAAATCCATCGGGGTAGAGTTTTCTAGACAGTTTATTTTGCTTGTATCCGGATGACATCCGGCCAGGCACCTACAATTTCTCCTCAGCTAAGGGAATATAGAATAGGCAGAAGCAGTTGTCGTCACCGCCAGCCGTGCACCTTAGAATAAGGTGTGACTGTAATATTAGTCACTGGTTTCTTGAATAAAAATAGTAATAATAATAAAAAATAAATTTGTGGAAACTACCAGAATTACAACAGTCGTGGTGTTCTTGTTTTGAACAAGAAGGGCTTTGGGGAGACTGAGTGTATCCTGGCGTTCTCCGGATAAGCGGGTATCGTTACAATAGAAAAAATGCCTACAGCACTATTTTTTTTTTTTTTTTCAAAGAAAAGAAACAAATGAAAGTATAAAAACATTAATGCAAAAATGTAGTTCCAAATGAAATTACCAAATTAATACGGGAAAATCAAAATATTAAAAAAATCATTGTAGTGGCAACGCTGAACATAGCTATAAAATTGAGTTGCATGTATTAGTAAATAGGTGTTTACTGTGTTAGTTTCCATCAGTCATTTCTTGCAAGGATGCCACTTAGCAACTAGTTGTCCACCCTGCTAAATGTGTTTGATGTTTTCTTTAACTTATTTAATTAATATGACATAAATCATATAAAAAAACTTAAGACTGATACAAAAATAATTATATAAGAAAAAGTTCGAATAATAAAAAGCTTAATAATTATTTTGTATTAATATTATCTGGCTCAAGTATTTTATATATTATTTTTGTGCTTGATATTAATTAAATCAGACAAAGAAAACATCAACGACACACGGCAGGGTATTTGGATATATGAGCCCCTGAGTTAAAGGACGGGTGCGTACGAACAAGAATTGTGGCGCCTTCGAAACAACTGGTTGTTATAACAACTTCCCTTCAACAAAAAACGAGTATTAAATTATCGGAACAATAATCCAACTGGTAAATTAATGCGAGGTTTAGCTTTAGTATTTACAACATTTGGTTGTGTCTTTGCTATGTATGTCAAACTGAAATAGTTAATGAATGGGAAAAAATGTGCCTAAAAACTAAATTTGCATGCGTTTACTCTTCCTCTTGACTTGAGCCTTCTTGCAAAAGTACTGCCATTGCTTACCGTCCAGCTTATCGTTCAGTTAAATTTAAGGTACCTTTAGCTAACGCCTACTTTATCGGTAAGTTGTAATAATGGCCCTAAGAGAATGAACTTAAGGTACATTTGAAAACAAGTTTCACATGAAAATCATGTTGAGGTTGTTTGTGAACTATTAATCAGAGCGGACGTGTTTTTTGTGATGTGTGGTCGTAATAGGTAAGCGCGTCCTTTTTTTTTATTGGCTTTTTTAAAAAAATATTTTAAGTTTATTAAACTTGTGTTTGGCAAATTATGTGTTAAGATATTCGCTAAATGAGATCTTCATAAACATGATATATTTTTAAAAGTTAGTCCATCAAGTTATACTACACTCGTTATAGGTCTTAGTTGGTTATTGTGTCCTCTTTTTGTTCTACATATGTAAGTATGTATGTATATAGTCAACGTTTTGCACTACTGAAGAGGTTTCGTTAAAAGTTGTTAACTGGGTAGTGTCAAAGGTGTATACACTGGACACTGAACAGATAAATTAGCAACAGTTAATCCCGACTTATTCAGCTCTGCAAAATTAAATGTTCTGTTTTTATGTTATAATTTTTTCTTTGCTTAATCAAACGTCCACAAACACTTCCCATTTTCATTTGTCCCTCTTCCCTACTTTCCCAGTTCCTGTACAATGCAATGCATATATAGGAGTCATCCCCTGACTACTGGCCGCAGTCTAACAAAAAAATGTTTTAATATGAATTTCAAACAAATGTTCCTGTTTTATGAAAACTGGTGTTAAGCTTAGTTTAGACGATATGTTGAATCAGCATATTTATGCTGAAAATTTTGTTTAAGTGCCATCATATCGTGTAAAGGCAAAATCTTTACCAGCATACGTATATTTAACAACGTTTGCAAACAATTTGTTAACAACACCAACAAATATATGTTGGCAATTTTAGCATATCGTGTGAACAATATGTTTTTAGTATTTGACTAATTTCCTGCGTATGCTAGCTGATATGCCATTTGTTGAAAATGCTGTTTAAGCTTTTCAGCATATATCTAATTTGTATGCATATTTGCCGAATGGCTTTGTTGAGCCGCCGACAATTTTCGTTTATGTAAATACATGTATATCTTCTTCAAAATTTGCAAACGAGCACAAACGTAATGAAATGAAATTCAATGAATTAATTGCTCTCAAATTAAAAAACAATAAATACCTCAAGGCGAATTCATACCAGGTGGTTGCAAGGGAATTTGCAAAATAAAAAAAATACATGTATTTCATTACATATATTTCAAAGTGAACAAACAGCTAGAAGCCAAAATAATCACCTGTGTTTCAAGTCCAACTGGTATGAATTCTGCTTGAAATAGTTGGAATAATCAACAATCAACGGCAAGGCGTTGATTACATGCATACATCCGGATTTCAACCGCCGCCCCACTTTTGTTTTCAGCGGCTGCCACGATGAAAATTAATTGGCACAGATCTTCGAACGTCTTCTAATTCTTTGTATAATTTTGCACAAAAACCTTCATCTGCCCGCCGTTCTACCCATTTTCTTTTCCAAACTCGGCTTCTTTTTCCTTTTACTTCACTTTCATCACTATCAAAAACAATGACTGCACAAGCAATAGCAAGCGATATTTCTTCCGAAGACATTTTTTTTATATTAAAAACACGAATTTTCTGTAATAACGCGTAGTATAAATAGAAAGTAGTATCAAACTTATTTTACAAGCAAATGTTTATACGATTCAGCATACATATCACCATGTAATTATCACCATATTGCATACACACAAAAATTGTATGCTAACTCTTATGTTGACATTCGATTTGCTGAAATATGTTGAATTAAAAAATTTATGTAGTTTCAGCATATAGTGTAAACACCTAGCATATGATATGTGATGACATATGCATTTGATGTTATTTGTAATCATACAGTTGTTAGCATATATATGCTGATTCAACATATCGTCTAAACTAAGCTTTAGAATTCGTAAAATAAACTGCTTTAATATGAATTAAGAGGACTTTTTTGTTTTGAATTTGTGTTAATCCAGAACCGATGTTTGATGTAGAACTAGCTTTTGTTCGTACACAAGTAATATTGCTAGCTGTACTGGTACTCGAGTCACAAGTAAAATTTTGGCATACCTTGCCAAAGTGATCAGCACTAATAAATTAAAACTAGTGTTAAAAAATTTGATTTCGCAGTCTTTGATATTGTTTTGTTTTGAATGAAGCTGCTTCAATAATACTTCAAACACTGCTTCCAATTATTCGTATATAGTTCACAGTTATCTTAAGGTTATCAAAAAAGTTGGAAGCTTGAGTTTTGAAAAATCGTCATCAACTAGTCATTTCTAGGGTTCCGTATTCATAGAGAACTGGGACTTCTAAACCATGTTAATATCAGTTCTGAAAGAGATTAGTAGTTGCTGATGCAACATAAAGTTCGGAAAGCCACTGCACAATGCGAAAAATTCTGAAAGAGACTTTTTACATACCTCTTTTTTCTTCGTTTAAGTAGTTTAAGTAAAAACTAAAATATCAGGCCTGTTCTGAAATCACGAACGGTTTCAAAATCACGGTGGTGATTTCTTGGTGTTCTGAAAATCACGAGATTTAAGAGTTTTCGGCGTGCTTTTCTATTTTCGAAATCACGGATAAACAGCTGGTTTGTTTTGTTTACATACATAATTATAAAATTATAAAGAGGAAAGACGCGGAAAGTTAAAAAAAAGAAAATAAATACAAAAGCAAGAGTGTTGCCACTGTTCTAAACTAGGTATTTTTGTAATATACATACATACATTTTTTGCTTTTATATCATTGAATTTACCAATTAAAATTCGAAATTCTTCAAAAAATTAAAACATTAATTATAAATTTAATTAAATTTTGTTTAAAATAATTTGTTTAATTGAATAAATTATCAATAATTCATTTGGCTCATACAATCAGGTAACCACAATATATTTTCGAACAAAACAAAACAGCTGACTGCTAAAAAGTAAATCACGAAGATTATGAACAGAAGTATTTTTTTTTTTTTCTTTAAAAGCAAGCAGTGTCTTCAGTAATATGTGATTTTTTCAATTTATTTTGTATAAAAGATATAATATTATTGCATGAATAAGTAAAAAACACAATATATAAAGTACTCAATAAGTTTTTTTATTTGGTTTCTAACAAAATAATTGTAGAACATGTGCAAGTGATTTAAAATCGGTAGTCGTTTAGCTGACCGGTTTCAAATCACGAAATTACTAAAAAAAAAAAAATTGTGCACAGAACACCATTTCAGTGATTTCAAATCACTTTCGTGAAAAGTGATTTTCAGAACATATGTATGTATTTGTATGTTCAAAAAAATACCAAGTACAAATTGTACAGGGAGGAAATACATTGTTTGACCATACATTTTATGAATTATTAATGGCTTTCTAGTAAAAAATTTTAAGAAATTCTAAAACTGAGAAAAAAACGGCATACGCTATACAAAACTTTCCCTGTATCTATATGAAATTATGGACGTTATAAGCAATTCGACTTCGCCGAATATGTTCGAACAAATATTTATTTTTTTTTTTTTTATTTTTTTTTAACTTTACGTTCTATATGTATGTATGTATGTAAGTGTATAAATTTTTTTTAATTTTATTCTTTTGTTTTTCCTTTTTACGTGGTGCAAAACTGTACATTGCTGATGTAGTCGAAAGTATTGTCGTTGTTGTTATTGTTTTCACTGCGGAAGGCTGTGTGTGCATTTGTTTTTATCGTTGCTGATAGTACTGTTGCTGTTGCTTTTGTTATTGTTGTGTATTATAATAAATTCCAACAAAATGTTGTTATAAAACTGTACAATACTGACAATAAAACTATTAAACACGGCCAATGACATTGAGAAGACCAATTGAAAAGGCAACAGCAATGACAACACCATAAAGGCCATTTGGTAAATGTTGTAGACAATTTTTGTACTAGTTGGCGATATAAACTGCCTGAGGCGGCCGAAGCCGACGATGACGTTACATCATTATTGTCCGTGGCACCACCACGAACTTCCGTTTTACTGTAATATGTGGGTTTACGCGTAATAACATTGCTATTGCTTATAACACCAGGAAGGCCATTAATGCCACCAACACCTGCTCCAGCAGCGCCGTTTGCACCAAATTCTAAAGAATTGCTCAACGTGTTGTAGTGATGTCGCCCACTATTAACAGCATCCAGACTATGAGGTTTGTGAGTGCCGTTCTTATGGATTCCAGCATTGCTGGCCCCGCCATCGCCTCCTCCATGTGAGGTGTAGTAAACGTTTGGTGTTAACGGCGGCAATGCTAAATCGCTGTCATCAAAATCCTCTGCAGAGCCATAAAGATCTTCATCATCTGGTTGATATGTGACACGTAATTGTTTTTGTTTCAAAATGTCATTGGTGTCGGCATCTACATTACTGCCATGTTTATTAACTGGCGTTTTACGACTTGGCCCAGGGATTTCTATTAAAAATAAACAAGCAAAAGCATTAATTCGTTCGTTTATTTATTTGAAACTGCAAATATACTTTTTGATGTGACTGACAAGATTGATTAAATTAAACTGATTTTTTTTTTCACTCACCATAAAGCCGTATGCTGCTGTCTACTTCCCCCAGTGAATTTTTGGCAATGCAACGGTATGACCCAACGTCTTCTTTTTGAAAATTCCTAACAGTCAGTGCCATTTTTGTTTCATACACTAATTTAGAGCTTTCTTGTACGTGATACTTCGATGAGGAGACAATCATTTCACCTGTTGAGTTGTAAAATCAAATATTAAATGTTATTTATGATTTCCGTTTTTTCGTAAAAAAAAACAATTTAAATCCTGCAGACAACAACCAAGTTGTTCTGTGTGTAATAGCAGAAAAAAAAACAACAGCTTTTTATTCGGTAAAGTCGAATCTTAGATGCCGTTCATATACATATGTAAGAGCTGTTTTGTTGATTGTAATTTTAATTACATTAAAATCATTTTAGAGAAATTGTCTATAGCAAATTTTAATTTTTGTTCTTACCGAAAATTACGGAGATATGACCTAAAATTTGTTTAGGTCATATCTCCGCTGCTTAAAAACAGTATACAATTAGTCATGGCCTGGGTTCGAAGCAACTTGGGTGCTGATGAGCGGCGTGGTGGAGGTGGAACTGCCATGGTATGTACTCCAGCCAGTGAGTCTTTAACTTTGCCTTTATTGTATTCTTTAAAAAATTTCATCACTCCTATTTTATCACAAAAAATCTTTCTTAAATTCGAGGCAGTAAAAATTTAACTCAAACCCTATAAAATTATTAACAATTGTAAATCACATACATATGTAGTTCGACAACAAACTCAAAATCAACACAAGATTGTTGAAATGAATTTTCTTCATATTATAACATTTACCAAAAGGGTGTATGTTAATCCTGGCCAATTCAGCAATTGGTATCGATTTTTCGATAGCCTTTTTTTTGTCATGACAGAAAAAATTTTTATTACAATATATGAAAAAAATGATTTTCGGTATTTCAAGTTTATTTTTTATTTTTTTTATGGTAATATCCCTAAGGACGCGTGAAACGTGATGGGTGTGATCGAAAAAAATGCTGGAAAAATTCACATCCACAAAAACATGCAGTCGGTTACCAAAACAGAGCACATTATGACACCTTTGTTTTGAGAGCATAGCTTCCCATCGGTGAACGAATTTTGCAATTTGGTCCAGTAGACTCGCAGGCTATTCGATGCAATTCAATAAAAAAAAATTAAGTTTTAATATTTATTGTTGTTATTAATACATGTATAAGAATGAAAGTTTCGTTTGCATTTAGACCCAAGAAGCACAAATTTTTTGTGAATTCCAATGTGGAAATTCCAGTGTGAATCCAAGCTTGAATTACATAGGTACATTTAAAATCCATCCTCTTTCCAGTCCGTTAAAAAACAACAACAAATTTATTTGAAGCATATGTTATTTATGGCACAGAGTTGATGCAAAATTTTTATTTTATAATAAAATTTTCAGAGAAATTTTTCGATTTCTAGATATATCTATCTCGCAGAAATTTGTTTTCTGTTTTTCGTTTCTTTTCAGAGGTTGTGTTGTGAAATTAGTTTTTATTATTATTAAATTATGTTATATTACATCCATTATTGCGGCAACTGGATACGAAATACTGCCAGCTAAATAACGTTGTTGAAAAACAACGTCGGCATAAAATCAAGTAAGCTATGTATGTACTCTAAATGTCAATCATAAAATATTAATGGCAAACAATTTTACAACGCGAAAGTGAAAATAGAGAAATAAAATTGAAAACAAAGAAAAAGAAAAGAAAAAGCATAGAATGGGGTAAAAAATGTTGCAGGAAATAATTTAAAAATTATTGTTAAAATAATGTTATAACGCTATCTAAATACTGTTGTAACATTGCTTGAATAACACTGAAATTCCATGTTTGAATTCAACGGTAAAACAGGTTCGGTTCGACTTGAATTCCACTGCAATTCCATGCTTGACTTCAAGTAAAAAAACAGGTTCGGTTCCACTTGCATCACACTGTTATTCAAGGCTGGAATTACACTGTAAGGGTACTGCTTTTTTCTACTGTAATTCAATGGTTAATTTTGCTGGATTCGCTTTTGAATTCAACAGGGTTTCAATTGTAATTCAACACTGGAAATTGGAAATTGTGACGGCATTTCAAATGCAATGCCACTTGAATTCCAGCCAAAATGCTTATTGGGAAAAAACTAATTTTTATATCAGTATATTTGAAACATTTCAAATGTTTCAAAAAAGTTTTAGAGCTTTCTTATAAATTATATTAAGATTAATTAAGGTTGACTTGAGGGGTCTGGTGACATACACTTAAGCCAGTATTGTTGTGCGCTCCGTGGACATAGCCATGAACAGTTTGATCCACGGGTTTGTAGGAACTCCTCACAAGGATTCTTAATTTCCTCCAGTACATGCCCCTTATTTGGGATATGTCTGGTAGAGTGTCTCTCTCAAGACATCGGAATCGTATTTGTGAGAAGGCGGGGCTCTGGTATAAAAAGTGTTCTAATGTCTCATTCTCTTGCCCACATGCTCTACATTTATCTTCTCCCGTTATTTACATAAGGTCCGGATGTGCTAGTAGTTGAGATTGACCTCAACTGTCATTATTCTACTTAATTCGTCTGGATTCCCCCATAGAATTCTTCCATTGGTGCCCAAGTAAAATGGGCTCTATGTGTCGAATTCTTTAGTTCAGATTTAACTGCATCGAAAAGTTTCGCGCATACTAAACCTATGTTGCTCTCTCATTTCCAGGCATTTCCACATGTTCTGGCACCCATATGATGTGGAATTCACCATGAGCCGACAGTAATAGCTGTCCACCCAGCTGAGATCGCTTTGATGACTTTTTGACTATATTCATAGGTCCTAGTCTTCCTATTTCATTGAGCTTCCGTAATTGCTCAAATATTTGCCTGAAAAACTGTGCAATAGTATGGCAGACGAAATAACAGTTCCGTGGGCACTCTCTGTATAAAAGTGCAAGGGACACTTTTCTACGGCTGAGTGTAATGACTCGGTAGTACGGAACCCTTGCTGTACGAGCCAATCTCGTACATAGCTAAACTGGTTGTAGCTTCATTAATTGAAATTCTTTTGATTTGACAGCTTGAAATGCTGTTTGACTCACTTCGAAAATAATGCTCTTCTTCGTCAATTGGGGTTGTGAAAGTTGTCGAGTTGCGGAAGCCGTGTCGACATATTGATGCGGTGCTGTATATAACTGCAAATGTTTAACATTAGACGCCAATTCTAACGACCGGTTTGGCAATCAAACACCTGAAGGTATTGTAGCGTTTACTAGTGATGGCGGCTCAGCTGTTGTAAGTGGTACTATGCCTGATGATGATGAGCTGTGTTGAGGCTCAAAACTGTTCTCTTGGTCAGGGATGCAGCAGCGGAAAATCTGTTTGTGTCTCTTAATTTGCATACCCAGCAATAATGTGCCACTCTGCTCTGTACCCCAACACAACTCTGCTTATACTATTTATCACATTTGTCGCACATAATTATACCCAGATTGTTGAAATTAATGAAATTCCGCTGAGTAGTATTTTGGTCTGACATGGCAGAGATTTATTTCTTATTTGCAGATAAATGTAAATATTAAACTTAAGGAGCTGTTGTCTTGCAAAGGAAAATACAATCTAAAATATGTATGTATGCTATAGAGCATTCAGTTTCTTTTTATAAAAACCTTAATATTTTAGTTTAAATATAATTCAGTTATAATATTATTAATAAATAATTAATACTGCAGTATAAAATTAAGCAAAGCCTGAGCGGGCGTTTTAAATTTAATATTTTCCCTTGGCAACGTCAATTGTTATACTTTTACTTTTTAATTGAACGTAAATGTTTCGTCATTAAATGCATATGTCATTTTCTCTAGCTTATAAAAAATTAACGGTTCGGTAAATTCTCATGTATGTTATGCTAATAAATAAATAAATGCAAGTATTTGTCTATTGAATAATCAATGGTCACCGCCATGAAGTGAGAAAATTGAGAATTGAGTGCAATTTAATTTACAGGGCATGAGATTCATTTCATGTACTTGATGGCGCACAGTGCTGTCATTTGAAAAAAGTGATAAAGTCTGGAGCTACGGTGCTATTGGATGGATTTTTGTGAAATTTGGAGCAGTGGTAGATAAGGAGTTTACTTTTTTTTGTATATTGCTTTTCTGAACTACAGCTGAAACAGAGACCGGAAGGCAGGGGCTAACAGTTGCCCATGTCGAGTATTTATTGACAGTTTTTAAAGATTTTGGACTTTTTAGACCTTGAGTCAAGACAAAGCAAAGATGTTCCAGAAAAAGTGTTGATGCTTCCTAAAGTTTAAGAAATATTGCCCTTAAAATGTGTTTCATATTTATTCTTTTTTTTTTTTTTTTGCCAATAAATTTTGTTTGTTAAATAGCCCATTTTAATTTAAAGCCCACCACTTAATTTTTGTAAAATTCGTAATAAGCTAAAATAAATATTATATACATATATATTAAAATAACTTTGTTTGATGATCCGTGAAACGGAGCATAGTTCAAAACAATATTTTAACCAAAAAAATTGCAAATTTTTGAAGAAAAAGTCTACATTGTTTTTAAGTTTGCTAAAAACTTTGCTCCACCTTAAATTGTTATTGCTACTGATATCAAAGGACAACTCTTTACAAATGTGAAAAAAGGTAAGTTTCTGAATTAGGAACAAGCATGCTACAGTTGGCAGAAGGTCGAAAATCGGTCATTCTAAAAATAATTTTTTATATATGGACGTCTGAAAAGTGCTGCCCGAAGTGAAATAAAAATCTACGAATGAGATTTTTTGACCAGCTAGTGGACAGTATTCCTACATAAAAAACCCCAGATATTCTTGAAAAAATAACTGTTGTCAGAGTGGTATTACTGAGCAAATATCAGTTTTCCAAAGGAACCCTTTTACATCATTACACAAATGCATATAAAATAATTAATTTTTTTAAACATATTATTTACAATTTATACTATACTACTCTTTTACAAGTTAGACATGTCTTTGAGATACAAATTTCGCAGTTTGGTCGCTACATGCGCAAAACTAAAACTTTATTCATGATTTATTATTTGCATAACCGGTCTTGGTTGGATGAGAATAAGAGATACATAAATTATCAGCAAAACACTTGTTAGATTTTGGCAATATTCTATTTCGATCAAAAAACATAGCTATTTTAATTTTGATGTTTAGCGTTATTTACCCCCGATTATTATAAATTTGTGGCCACCACTGTACATACTTAATTAACATTAACCAAAGCTATGATCTTTTTGTAGTCTCTTTTATGGAATATTTTTTGTCATCTCAGAAGACTTTATATGAGAGCTTTTTCATACATGTTCTGGTTTGCAAAAATTATTTCATTTATTGAAAACCAAAGTACTTTGTTAAAAACTTAAAATGTTAACATTATTAATTAATTAACATATTAATTAATATTTATATGCATACATATGTACATAGACACATACATAAATAAATAAGTACAAATGTAATTGTACATAATTCAAAAAAACAAAAGATCTAAAAGAAGTGTACTTTTCTTGTAAACTGAACTTTGATCACATGCTTAAAATCATTCATTTTTTTTATTTAGGATAAATACATTCACCCATCAGTTCATATCCGTCAGTGTTCCCAGCTCAATGTATTTCTTCCCCCCAGAAAAATTTGAAAACCCCCTAAAATTCAATGTTTTTCTACAAAATCCCCTGAAAAAAATTTGGTGAAAATTCAGCTTTAGTTTGCGAACCACCAATATTAATGCGTTAACAATGGGGAAAATGCATAAAATTGTAAAACTTTCCCCAATTAAAAAGAAGTAAAAATTAACTGATTATATGTACATATTTTTCAGTGCATATCTTATGATTATAGGCGTATGTATACTTATTATAAATTTTCGATTTATTTGTATTCACATATTTTGAGACCTAAGTACATATTTATAGGCAGCTGGAAATCGTCATCTGCGTATCTAGAAAAAATTAAGATTCTCCAATAATATTTGGAGTTTCTAAGTCTTCTTCGCTCTTTCCGTTCTTTTGACATTTTCATAAAAAGAGTTTCAAAAGGTTCTTAGATATTTTAGTTATCCCAATTTTTCAGAAACGGAAAAAATTCAAAGAAATGACACATTCAGCTCAACAAAAAAAAATAATTAAAATTACCAGTTGCAAAATTCTGTACTTGAAGCTACCAGATAAATGTAAAATATTTCATTTAATTTCACTTAAAAACCGTTAAAGTCTTCAAATTTATCAGTTGAAAAATTTTCTAACTCGTGCCATTTTTGCCGTTCAACCAAACACAGAAATCCCCTAAAAATAAATTGTTCCCCCTAAATATTTTTCGAAAGAATTTAACACCCCAAATTCACCCCTAAAATGAAAAAAAAACCCTAAATCTAGGGGGAAACCTCCTAAGCTGGCAACTGAAACTGATATCCGTCCTCCTCCGGAAACGATTGTAATTGATGAGCAATAGTTAAGCCGAATGCAGTAATTTCATTTTTCTTTTCAAAAAATATTTGCTGTCTTTTTCAGCTGTCTATATGCCGGGTTGCAAAGATAATGAGTTTGATTCTCATTTTGTTCATGGGAATTATGGAATAAGTAGTTAAGTTTCAAACAAACTTTTACGAATTTTTCAAGTCTACTGATGAGTTGACTAGCAGCAACGAAATGTCGTCGGCATAGAGACAGCTGAAAAAGACAACAAATATTTTTTAAAAAGGTTCATTTTTGGACCTAAAGTAATACATTTCAATTGGCTCTTAAAGCAAATAAATAATTAAGTTCATATTTGCATTTTCCTTTTCATAAATTTTTTTTTTTCAGAGCTTTATTAAAGGATGTGCTTTCTTTCTTGAAGGATATGTTAGAATTACAAATTTAGATTTCCTCAAAATCTTTACAACTTTGTCAGTCAAAGGCAGCCTAGAGCAAAAAATTAAAACGATGATGCATTCTCTTCACATGAGTTTTTCTTCTTACCATACTTGAACTGTCCAAAGTTCTTCTAGTAGGTATAGAGCTGCCTAGAAAACTCATTGCTTTAAAAGACTTCTTTTCAGAATACATATGTTAATCGCAGTGAGCGTATTTTTTTTCTTCACAATTTCAGGCATCATACCCATTCCATCAGCAATTTCTTCGTAGGCTTTTGTTTTCAAATCGTTGCGTCTATATAATTTGCTGTTCATGTCCCCCATGATAGTATGTGACCGCTACAAATTGATCAACTTTATAATACTTTCGTTGTTCAGCTCTTGCTTCATTTTTTGTATTTAAAAATCACAAAGCACTATTTTTGCTTTTTTGTGTATTAATTTGAATTTCAATTTATATGGGTGTCTTTCCAAAAACAATAAGATCGGCAACGGCTGCCTGCCTGCCAACTTGACACTGATGGAGTTCGCCATCTGTGACGTTTCGTGCCTTATTATGTTTGTTCCCGTACGCAACGTAGAGGGATCCCAATTCGCACGAAAACTTTTCCCCGGCTCATAGTTCGGACAAGTGCGAGAGCTTTTGATGGAGAAATATTCTAGTTCTTCTTGCCCGAAGGAAGTCGCATTTTTTCATAACATAACAACAACTTTGATGTTTTTTCAATTAGTATGTCATCTAAAAATATCTGCAAAGCGCTTGAAAATCTAAATGCGTGAAGAAAAACACTTCATCTTCCCAAAAAAGAAATTCATGGCTGCTCGCACTGTACATAACTTTGCTCAAAAAGTACGGGAACAAACTTATTATTTACATATTGCAGTAGCGTTACTTAGAACCTTGTAATACATTAAATAATTTAATAAAAAGCGCAACAATTGTGTTCTTAAAAATAATATAAACAATTTGTTAACTAAAACAGATTTACACCAAAAAAAACAAATTGAGTCAAGTACGAGGCTGGCTCGCACTCTTAGGGTTCCGTACGTATGTATATTTTATAAATTTCATCTCTCTGTTTTGAAAGCTACTTTATGTTGTATGGGGACACCTAGTAATTTTCCACTTGTTGTTTTTGTAATTTATTGTTGTAAGGCATTTGGGAATACATACACTGTGCGAATTTCGACTCTCTATCTCTTACGGTTCGAGAGTTAAGGCTATTACTCTACGTTGTAAAGGGACACCTGGTAGTTTTACATTTGTTGTTGTTTTTAGCAAGTGTTGTTGTGGAGCATATGTGAATACACATATTGTGCAAATTTCATCCCTCTGTCGCTCACAGTTCGAGAGTAACGGCTAATTGTTACTTTACGTTGTATAGGGACACCTGGTAGTTTTCGACTTGTTGTTGTTTTTAGCATTTGTTATTGTAAGCCATATGCGGGTAAATATATTGTGCACATTTCATATCTTTATCTCTTACAGTGTGAAAGTTACGGCTAATGTTTTTTACATTGCATAGGGACACCTGGTAGTTTTCGACATGTTGTTGTTTTTAGCATTTGTTGTTGACAAGCATCCATAAATACATACACTTTGCAAATTTCAGCTTTCTATCTTTTACGCTTCAAGAGTTATAGCTAATTGTAAGTTTTGGTTGTATGGGGACACCTGGTAGTTCTCGGATTGTTGTTGCTTTTAGTAATTGTTGTTGTGTAACATCTACAAATGCATACACTATGCAAATTTCAGCTCTCTATATTTTACAGTTCCAGAGTTATACCTAGTTGTAACTTTTCGCTGTATGGGGACACCTGGTAGTTTTCGACTTAATGTTAGTTTTAGTGTTTGTTGTTGTAGAACATCTACAAGTACACACACTATGCAAATTTCAGCCCTCTATCTTTTACGGTTTGAGAGTTATAGCTAATTGTAACTTTTCGTTGCATGGGGACACCTGGTAGTTTTCGACTTGTTGTTGGTTTTAGTATTTGTTGTTGTAGCGGCAAGGTACAACAACATTCTGTGAAAATTTCAGCTCTCTAGCTCTTACCGTTTCGGAGAATGGACGCTGTGACGGATGGACGGACGGACGTACTTGTCTCCGTAATAGGGTTCCGTTTCACTCTGATGAGTACGGAACCCTAAAAACGGTGCGCTTACAATCAACCATAAAATGCACTTCAACTTTGCAAATACTCAAGCCTTTTAAATATAACACAGTTTATGTAAATTATAGCTACATATGTATGTATGTATATCTAAATACACCTTTCAACTGTTTTCTGTCCTTTGCAGCCGTCTATATGTCGGTGACATTTTGTTGAAGCTACTCAACTCTTCAGGACCGAAAATAATAACTTTAATCAACGATTCTATTTTAAACAAAAACAAGTTTGCCCGGCCACCTAGCAATTTATAATTTTAATTTGGGAGAGCTTTCAACATTTGCAAATTGCTGTGCATGTGAAAATGAAAACGTACCCAGAGTGAAGTTAAGGCCCCGATTATGGTTCACAACATTTGTTCATTTATGTATGTACTTTTTGAAAAGTGATTATGGTTTACAACTATTGTGTTAAGTGTTGTCAAAATCTTACAACACATAATCAGATGTTGTCAAAAACTTACGACACCTACTGAAGTGTTGTCTTGTTGATGTCACCAGTTAAATTACGAAAAAATTATAAAATTTGTAAGTGTGCATACAAAATGTTTTGCAAAAATATAAAAAAACAATTAATTGTTAAAAATTATTAACAAAATATAAATAAAAATACATCTATACACATAATTATTACCCATTTTTCGATTACAAAACAGTTTTATTTTGTATTTTGTAGTTGCAATGGATTTAAACTGCAATCTATAATTTTTTGGTCCTTTCATTATCATAACCAAATTAAACATCAACATTAACATAAATTTTTATGGCTTTGTTTGTACTTTTCTAGCAAAAACGTTTTTCATTCTTTTCATTTTTACCAATGCATTTCTACGCGGTAGTTGCGGTGTTACATGAAATCCAACACTCCATGTCTTTTTTTTGTAAATCTTGACAATGAAACGTCAAAATTTATTGTTTTTCGCTTGTGTATGTGTAATGAAAGCAACATACGCGTGCATCTTTCTGGAAGTGTGGCTTTACTTGGTAGTTTTTTGTGTGCAGGCATGTATTTTTGCGGAAAGATGCTCTACAAATGAAAAACAACTCTGTGACATACACAACACCTAGATGTTGTGAACCATAATCACAAAAAGAGTTGTAAGTTGTGTTGTAAATCTTACAACACAACACTTAGATGTTGTGAACCATAATCGGGGGGTAAGTTATTGCAAGATTATTGTATAGTGTTTCAACAGCACCTTCTGTTGTAAATGTCTATAAAGTTTCAAAATAACTACAAAGTACCGAAGGATGTAGTGAATCATTTCTGTTATTACACATAAATATGAAGAAGCAGATTTTGTAAGGCAAACAAGCGACTTATTTAAAAAAAAAGTATTTGAAATGTTTCCAAAATATTGAGTGGTTTCACACAAATTTTCTGCATGAATCGGTCGTTTGCTTTACAAAATCAGAGCATAAATGTTTAAAGAGTTTCTTATGTTACTTGGGCAAAGTATAGCATGTGTTTCAGTACGTGTGCACGAGTATAAATTGTGAGTACATAAAGGGTGTTTTTTTTTTTCGATGTATAGAACTTTAAGTTGCAATAAAACAACGACTGACATGAATTTTATTTATTCGAAAGATAATCTTGTGGCATTACATTTTAAATATGATTTCTGGCATATGACCGCCACGGCTGGCGCGGATGTAGTACAATCTGGACGTCCAATTTTCGATGACTTTTTCCAAGATTTGTGGCCGCATATCGGCAGTAATACTTCGAATGTTGTCTTCCAAATGATCAAGCGTTTGTGGCTGATCCGCATAGACCAATGACTTTACACAGCCCCACAGAAAGTAGTCTAGCGGTGTTAAATCACAAGATCTAGGAGGCCAATTCACAGGTCCAAAACGTGATATTAGGCGGTCACCAAACGTGTGTTTCAATAAATCGATTGTGGCACGAGCTGTGTGACATGTTGAAACCACTTCTTCTAGACATCATGGTTATTCAATTCAGGAATGAAAAAGTTAGTAATCATGGCTCTATACCGATCACCATTGACTGTAACCGTCTGGCCATCGTCGTTTTTGAAGAAGTACGGACCAATGATTCCACCAGCCCATAAAGCGCACCAAACAGTCAGTTTTTCTGGATGTAACGGTGTTTCGACATACACTTGAGGATTTGCTTCACTCCAAATGCGGCAGTTTTGTTTGTTGACGTAGCCATTCAACCAGAAATGCACTTCATCGCTAAACAAAATTCACTTATGAAAATCGGGAACAACCGCAATCTCGTTTTGCACTAAAATTGCACTATTTACAAGCGTTGTTCAGGCGTGAGTCTATTCATGATGAATTGCCAAACCCAACTTAGAATAAATCACTTGACAGCTGTTAAATCGGTCGCCATCTTGAACAGTTATGCCAACTTAAAGTTATATACATCGAAAAAAAAACACGCTTTATATTGTGTTCTTCAACACATACATATGTATGCCCAAAATAGTTACACTCTTTGCATTTCACATTTATAAACACACAAACTTACCAGTGTCCTTAATCCAGTAGTTAATTGATTTAGGTGAAGCCTCTACGTGACATTCAATTTGAACATCAGTACCAAGTGGTGCGCCAACTAATTGATTTGGTACTTGAATAACTGGATGAACTGTAACAAGAGAAAGAAACAAAAATTCAGGAATAAAAAGCACATCAAAGAGATAAATATATTTGCAAAATGCTAAAATGCTGGAAAGAATTTTTGTTTTAGATTATAAATCATTGTTGGTTTGTATGCACTGAAGTGTTTTTAATGAATACAAATTAATTTTGAGTTAAGTTACAGTATGTTCAAACTTTTCAGTTGGAGTTTTATTACTTTTAAGTACTAAATTTGTATAACCATATATGGTTTGCTCAGAGCCAAAGCGAAAAATAAGTAAGTCGATGGTGATCCAGTCCCAGGCGGGACAACCACAAACAATTAAAATATTTCTAAGAGAAAATGCATTCATTCGAATAATGAAAGGGCTTCGTTAAATACTCTTCACTGTACGAATGAATACAAATTAACTCCGTTTCTACAATGCAAAAAGAAATCGTTCCTGAAATGATTACATTTCAGGAACTGATTCTTCTAGAAGCGGCTTCAAAATAATAGACGTGTGTAGGCATTTTGAAAGTGTATCTGAAACCCATGGCATCTTTGAATTTGCACCTCTGCAAAAAGCATAGAAAATCGTGCCTCTGGAACAATGCAAGCAATATTCTGTCGGTCCACATTAATCATTTAATTACTTTAGAAATGGGATCTTTTTTTTTGTAATTTTTTTGGAAAAAATAAAGGCGAACTATATGATCTACAATTATTAATAATTTTAGCTGGCTTGACATCGACTTCTACTTCCTCAAAATTGAGAAAGATTTTTTTTACGGTAAAACTGAAGTGATCAACATTTTTAAAGAAGACAACAAAAGTAAAGATGAAAACTTACTGGCTGGGATATATACAGTGGCTGTTTCACGACCACGACAACGCTCATCAGCAGCAGCGCAGAGCCTTCCTGAGCTCTTCATTAAATATCTTAACCACCCTACTGCCTGCTGTCAATCAGTTTTACATATACGAAAGCTGATAGACACAAGTGTAACGCAGATATGACTATTCATTTTTTTTTTTTTTTTTTTTTTTTTTGTCACTAGTGACTCACTATTCAATCAACCGTTTTGCTAATCGTCCGCCAATTTATTTCTGTAAAGTAAATTAAAATTAAATGAAAAAATAAGAAGTGTGTTTCTGCCATACAAAGTGTCTTTTAGTTCACGATACCGGCCCAACGAGTGTCCCCTTTCCACCAACATATTCAAAATCTACAGTCCACTACTCTATTCTGCAGTAAAATTTGATCCTATGAACCGGATTGGAAAACTCATGGGATTTCTATCAGGATTGAGGAGCACATTTATTCCATAATTGCAGAGCTACCTACAGAATTATACAAAGTCAAGATATTTACATACAACAAACAAGGTACATACATACGTTCTGTGGTTTATAAAATATATTAAAACAAAAATCAAACAACAAGAAAAACTAAATTCAAAGGAGCATATTTTATGTTATATTGCAAACATTTGCCATTTATACATATCCCCAAGTGTACATACACATTCATACTCACAATTATATACATATGTTAATATAGATATGCTTTTGTTTACAGAATAAAAAAAGTGCATGGATGATCGTCCTTTGACACTTTGTATATACATATGTACAGTTGGACGCGTCTTGAAAAAACCTTTCTTATGATGCCCATATTGTATATGCAAAAATAGACCCTTTTTCAAAATGGTCCAGCTCACGAGAGGTCAAAGCTAGAGCCGAAATATTTCAAATGTTATCTTAAAAGAGTCCAAGGTTCCTTTTTAGGAGGGTACACCTTGCACGAATTTTGCTCCCATACAACTTGGGTCGCTCTAATGTATGTACATACACACTCCGCTGAAAGAAGAGGGGCAGAACGTTGGATTTAGTCAATTTATTTTGGCGCCTGTTTTTGTCCTTCCAGCTCTTGGTAATGTATGTACTTATGTGCATAAGTACATTGCTGCTTTCTCCTTTTTTCCAGCTTTTATATGCATGTTCGTAAGTAGATGCGGTTTTCTCCTTTTTTCAGCTTTTTATATTTCGATCATAATTTGCTTCATGCATAATTCTCCTTTAGTTCTGCTGTGCCTTAAAATATTTTTCAGCATTGCAATTTTGTATGTCCATTTAAAAGAGCTAGTTGAGTTCTCATTAGCATAATATTTTTGCTTCCATTAAATTTATTTCTCTTTATTAAATTCAGTCTCCTTATTTCTCCTTTTTTTGATTTTAGTCTCCTTATTGATTTATTTTCCCCATTGTAACTTTATCATTTTCTCCTCAAAGATTATTTTGTATTCCAGCATTAAAGTCTCTCTTACAGTGCGTTTTCTCCGTTGAAAGCGTAGCTTGTTGAATTTTATTTCCCCGCTTGTGCTTTCTTCTCCTTTATTAATTTCCCTGCAAGAAATAGCTGATGGAAACTAACACATGAACAACTTATTCACAAACACACCCACAACAATTTTTATTGCTGGCAACGTTGCCAGCGTAGTGATTCCGCCTCAAAACTATGTTCTGCATTATCTTAGAAAATATATTTGGGATAACGCTTACGCTTACATGGCTTCATAGACACAATAGTTAATTATTTTTTAAGTGTATCTGTAAAATCGTTGTTTTTATTGTACCTTTATAGTTGTGGGTAGTTTAGTTAAAAAATATAATTTTTTGTATTGATAATTATATTTTTTATAATTTTCGTGTCCGTAAAGTCGTTGTTATTTTAATTTTATGTTTATGCATTGTTTTTTTTTTTGAGTTTTTCAAACAAATGTCATAAAAAATAATATACTTTTGTACCATAAAAGTAAAGTTTGTAGCATTTTAGAAATTTTCATTTTTAAATGAAAATGTTGATGATGGAAAAATTGATGATGGCAACGCTGTTTCATGCAGGCAAAAAATTTATGCGTAGGAGAGAGACAATTATACATAAAATTGTGTTGCAGGGTTGCATTTTTCCGCCATTGCAAATAGTCCCAAATGTATATGCGTTGAAAAAACTTTATTTCGTTGCAAATTTTCAAACGCACAAGTTAATTTAAAAAATACAGAACATTTTTTTCAGAGCAAAAGAATTAAAAACTACTAAAAAAAAAAAACAATTGATACAAACAGACAACACGAAAAAGTGGAAAAAAACAATTAAATAAATTATAGATCAATTAATATACTATATAAAAAGATAAGTGTAAAATAAAAATACAAATCTGAAGAAGAGAAATCTTCAAAATTGTATTTCTAAAGAAAGAAAAAAATATATGTATGTGTGAAATATAAAGAAATTTAAAAGTTTGACTCCATGTGAAAATAGTGGAAACAATAAGGTAAAGGAAGAAGCAATCTATGATGCAGTACCACCGACATCAGCAGGTTGTTAAGGTAGAGCTATTGTATCAGGAATTATAGGAAATGAAGAAAGGGTACTGATATTTTCTGATCCAGCACCATCATCAGCACCACATATGTTAGGTAGTGGTTTTGGGTCGGGTGATTTTTCAGGAGGAGTTAGCCCCTGTTGTGGAAGAAGTTTTTTCTACAGCAAGCATTGATGAGAAAACAAAGTGTAAGGAGTTGAAACTATGGGCAGTCAGGAATAAAATTTCACAAAACGCATTGGAAGATTTATTGCGCACTTCAAATAGATTAGGAGTTGAAGATTTACCTACGTCAGCCAAAACTCTTATGAGGACGAGTAGGCAAAAAATTAATGTATCTACAATTCCTGTAGGAGAGTTTTTGTACTTAGGCATTCAAAAATATTTTCTTGGAGCCACCTTTGACTACTTAGAAGGAAAGGAAGAAGTTTCAATTGATGTCGGCGTTGATGGGCTTAAACTTTTTAAAAGCTCCAATAGAGTTTTGTGGCCCATTCTTGGATCAGTTGTAGGTTTTCCTTATATTAGTCCTTTTTTGATTGCTTGTTTTTCGGGATTTAAGAAACCGAAAGATTTAAATAGTTTTATGTCAGATTTTTGCGCAGAAGTAAAGGTACTTCAGGAAAGTGGGGTGAGAGTAGGGTCAAATCAGAAGTTGTTGCGTTTCGAGGTTCGTCTCTTTATTTGCGATTCTCCAGCAAGAGTTTTTGTCACAGGGGTTGTGTCCCATAACGGAAAAAATGGTTGCCCCAAATGTTGTCAGGAAGGAGAATATAAGGAGAAGAGGGTTTGTTTCTCTAAAAAAGTCGGCACTTTAAGAACAGATTTAACTTTTGCTTCCAGATCAGATTCTTTTCATCATTTAGAACAATTCAAGGAAAACAAAAGCATTTTGGAGGAAACAGGTTTTGGAATGGTTTCTCAGTTTTCTTTGGATTGTATGCCTTTAATCGATTTGGAGGTTACTAAGAAGTTGCTTAAGATTTTAATTCATAAAGGGAATATTGTTGATATAAATAAAAAAAATTAATTTTGTCGCCGAATACGTTCCTTCGGAGTTTTGACGTACACCAAGGAACCTGGATGAGCTAAATAATTGGAATTCCACTGAGTTTAGACAATTTTTGCTATACACAGGTATTTTTATTCTAAAAAATAGCATTAGCAGCGACCAATTTTATCATTTTCTACTGCTTCATAGCGGTATGAGGCTTTTGTCAACCGAAATATTGGACGCAGAAAGGGTTGAGGTTGCACAAAAAGTTTTGCAAGATTTCGTAAACTTTTTCGGTATTTTGTATGGTGATGAGTTAGTTAGTTTTAATGTTCATGGAATATTGCATTTGCAATATAAAAATTACATGCAATATATTAAAAAAGTCATTAGGAAGCCGAACAAGATTCTGCAGCAGCTATTTCTTAGGCTCGATGGAAAACATGTACTCAACCAAGGCTCAAGGGAAGTTTCTAAAAAAAAGAATGTTTATTTTAAATTTAAAAAAAGAAAGATAGCTTTTATTATAGCAGAAAGGTAGGACCCATGAAAATACTTAACATGCCCAATTCCGGACCTGATGAATTTGTTTGCCGAGCTTTTGAATCAACTGAAAATTATTTTGATCAACCATTTCAATCATTCAGTGATCTTGGCATTGTAATTGCTAGCGATCTGAGTAATGAAATGAAACTAGTTAAACGGGAAGATATAAATTTCAGATATTTTTGTATTCCATACAAGGTTCTTCTCATACCCTTCCTTCACAATTTGTTTCACGAATTTAGTCACTAGTTCAGCAGAGTCAAACTTAATAGCACTTCTAATAATAACCGGTAGGGATAATATTATTATTATTATAATATTTTTATAATAATAATAATAATACACAAATGGATCTTTCAGAAACTATTTGTGAACCAAGCGAGATTTCGCAAAATCTAGAATGTAAGAGGAAAATTAAGAAGGTAAGAGGAAAATATATGTATATATTGTTTTTACTCATACTTTTTATTTTTTAGGAAATCAAATACCTAGAACAAATTATTTAATTTCAAGCGACATCAAAAATGAAGGTAATTTTCATTATTTTACTTACTAAATCCTGCTTGCTTAAACTTTTTTCCACTTAAGCCATCCTTGCAAACTTGGGGAGCTTAATGAGCTTCTAGTAAGATTAAGTGGGCTCGTACAAAATATAGAAGAAAATGTAAGTGTAAAAATTTGTTTTGTTTGAACGATATCTTATATATATATATATATATATATATATATATATATATATATATATATATATATATATATATATATATATATATATATATATATATATATATATATATATATATATATATATATATATATATATATATATATATATATATATATACATATGTATGTATGTATATAATTTGTATTATTTTCATGTTTTAGCAAGCTACCATATTGGCCAATCAGGCCGTTCTGAGCCAAGGCCAGGCTGCAGAGTTGCTGACGCTTTACAGCGCAACGAGGCAAATGTAAGTATATTCAAGCATATATCTTTTTCTTTTTCCAAATATAAACTTTTACAGAATATTACGAAATCGGAATTTAGGGCGCAGTCACTCCTGTTAATGGAGACAAAAATCGCCGTTAAAAAAGTAGAGGAGTCGGTCTGTCGTATGACGGGAAAGACCACCGACCCACTCTTGGACGAAGTCCATGTGGAGGAGATAGAGCAAAGACTCCGGTCGGAGAAATTTGCCTCCGTAATGGTAAAAATTTAATTTTTATTATCAAATATGAAATTTTAAATTTTGCTTCTTACAGAAAATGTATTTGCTAAAATCAAAGGGAATTTCTGAAAACGTCAGCAGCGTCATCCGAAACTTATTCACGGATGACCTGCTGGAAAACTATAATTGGGAGGAGTGGTGGGGAAAGCTGGATTTGGGAAAATTAGTCCTTTGGGACAAAATTTTAAGAGGCATGTAAACGTTGAAACGTATTTATAATAAAATTTTTATTAATGTTTTTTAAATTTTATTTTTAGAAGTTCAGATGTGTTTCCACAGCAAGGGTCTGGCGAATTAAAAAAAAAAAAAAAATTTGAGAAAGACCATTGAAAAAAGCCACCACCGCTGTAAACAAAAAATTTACAGCAAAAAACAAATTAAAAAAATTTAGCGACACGCAAAAATGACTATTTATTTACTATAAGAGCGAATTGAAATAATAGGTTTAAAAAATGAGAGGTTTAAAAATATACATTTATATTTTCTGTTTTTTTTTCAGCCGTCTTTACGAAATATCAGCGGCATATAGACGGCTTAAACTGACAGAAAACATTAACTTCTATTTTTAGACCTAAAATAAAATAATTGCCAAGAATTAATTTATATTTTTATTATTTATTTTTTTGAACTAAAGACTGAATTATATTTACATATTTATTTATTTTTCTAAAATAAAGACTGAAGTATATATTGGAACGAAGTTCCTTAACGCGGCTTGCTGGTAGTGCAAATTAGTAGAAATCGTCACGAAAGCGTGTGAGCTGTTTATATGTATTAGTGTATCTGTCGACAAAGAATTGTGTATGATGGGCGGTGTCTCCGCTGCTGTCAGCGGACACTATCAGCTGCTAGATGTCGCTAAAGTAAAGTATGTCACAACAAAAAACAGCAATATTGAAAAATTAACCAACAGTTGAAATTTGCTTGACTCATACTGTGTTTATGAGCTCAGTTTCTTGTGTTGGCGTAATTCTATACTTATACCATTCACAATCTAAATTTTCACGCTTCCATTACCTGTTTACGGGACAATTATATTTCTTACAGTCCCCACAGATTGAGATTTATATAACTAGGCAAACATGTCATTTGATAAATTTATTCGCTTAGCTGACAGAATAATTGAATTCGAGGCAGATCTCAATGCAAATCAGTACCCTGTAGCTTCGCAATATGCTCTTGAAGTTCACCGTAATGAATTGAAGTTGGTATGGTCCAGAGTAAGGAAGGCTTACGAGCGATGTTTAAACGAAACTCAATTGGCGTCTGGTACTAGGGAATCTAGCAAGAAGGAGGCTAGTATGACAGTAGAATCGACCAAAGCAAAATACAAACTGACATAGAGCGCGTATTGCAATTGCATGTCGAAATTGTCCGAATTTGAAATTGATCTTAGGGAGTTGCCCAATGCTTCGGGAACTTCGTTTTCTCAGGGTGAGAGTATAACGACAGCAAGCAGTTCCGAGTTGCGTAGTCTAAACCTACGTCCGATAGATATATAGAGCCTTTCCAGGGTGACTATGTATCATGGCCCGCTTTCCGAGATATCCTTACTGCAATAATAGCAAATTCCAAGGCCAGTAATGTTGAAAAATTGTTTTATTTGCAGCGAAAAACAAGAGGGGAGGCAAGGGAAATTGTAAAAAAGAGTCCTCTTACAAACCAAGGATTCGACTTGGCTTGGAGTGACCTATGTTCAAGGTACGAAAACAAGAGTCTTGGTGAATGGCCAATTAAAGGTTCTTTTTAACCTTCCTTCCTTACCCTCTGAGTCTGGAACAACATTAAGGCAGCTCCAGCGGGATATAAATTCTTGCATAGCATCTCTGAAGCTTTATGATGTTGAAGGCTGGGATCCAATTTTCGTGTTCATATGAGCAAATCATCTTCCGGAAGTCACATTAACTATTTGGGAGCAAGAGCTCAAGGAGAAGACATGTACATATGTTAAAGTTCAACCATCTCTCTTTTCCCTAAAGCCTACTCATTACTATCTACCGCATCATGCTGTTATAAAGCCTTCTAGTACTACAAAGGTCCGTGTAGTATTCAACGCTTCTTCTCCCTCGAAGAATGGTTTAAGTTTAAGTTCACTGCTACATAAATGTAGGTCCCATATTGCAAAGCGATTTAACTTTGTTAATACTGGATTGGAGACGTTTTCGCTTCGTTTATAATGCCGATGTTCAGAAAATGTGTAGGCAGATTTTAGTCAATCCAGGGTAAACATCTTATCAGAGAATATTATTCCGAAAAAATCCAACAGTCACTTTTGGTGTAAATTGCGCTCCATATTTGGCCATTCGTACTTTATTACAAGTCGCACATGATGTGCAAATGATTTACCCGAAAGCCAGTTCTGTGATCCGTAATAATATGTACGTTTATGATGCTCTGAAATCAGCAGGATTCTTGCTGAGGAAGCGGACCTCAAACTTTAAGGACATTTTAGTTGACATTCCACAAGAGCATCTTCTGAATGAGAATTTTTTTAAACTAGAAGAAAAAAGCTGCACAAAGACTTTAGGATTTCAATGGAATGCTTGCTCCGATGAATTTTTCTTTGCTACGAATCACTTCGAACAGCCCCCCCAATACACAAAAAGAGAGGTTCTTTCCAGAATCTCGAAGCTCTTCGATCCTGCAGGCTGGTTAGCTCCATGTATTGTTCAGGCCAAAATATTAATGCAAAAAATATAGATGGATGGTAACGGCTGGGATGATGCTCTCGCTCCCGAAACTCTCGTACAGTGGAAGAGGTTCGAAGAGTCCTATCCTGCAATCAACACCATACGTATTCCTCGATGGGTGGAATATGCTCCTGATGCGGAATTAGAGTTTCATGGCTTATGCGATGCTTAGGGCTGAACATTGGTGTGCTGTCTATGAAGCGAACGGGTATAAAAAGAGGATCACGAGCTAAGAAAAATTAATTGGCTGGCAGCTCGCGGCAAGTACTGCATATTAGAGGTTAGGCTCCTTCTCTGATATTCGTACTCAGTAGTGTAAACGGAAGACCATTTATTATTTTAATAAAGGAAATTCCTAAGCAAGCAAACCAAAGCACTGAATATTGGCTACATACTCAGCCCTTTGGTAATTCATCCTGGACGGATTTTTACATTGGAGGTTGGAATCTCTCTCCAAGTAAAAGTTTATAAAGATTGTATTTGCTCTGGAATACCTCTCCCAGAGAAAATTCCTGTCCTCTCCTTTGATAACCAACGCTTGGCGTGACTGCTACTATTTTACTTTTATAAATCAAATATTTTTTTGTTTATAAAAAAAAAAATAAAAGAAATCGTACGTTTGCATCAAGTTCTATAAATATATATGGTATATTTGAAAATCTAAGTAGAGATATTATCATTTATATTACAAAACAACTTTATTTTCTTTCATACGTACATTCAATTTACCATTATTCTTTGTTTTCTAAAAACATTGATGTATGTACTTACATGCATATGTACCCCCTAATTCATAAAAATTATTACAGGCTTATAAGACTGTTATTTGACATATTTATATGGAAAATCTGTCAAATAAGAACTTTATAAACCTGTTATAAGTTTTATGAATTAGACGGGTAGTTTGTACATTTGTTTGCAGTTCAATGTTTTCATTAGAAACAGCTGCGTGACATTTTTATAGCTCGAAATGTGGTTTTGTGCATACCAGGAAAATTGGGCAATTTTTTGGTTTTCTGAGAGTGTTTTTTGTTGAGTACCATTTTACCGGATTTTACCCGCATCCACCTCGAACAAACTTATTGTTATCAATAGAGAAGATTCAAAAAATATATGTATATTCTGCAGCAACCTAAATGAATTTATTAAATCAAATTTTGCAAAAGAAAACTCTTCGTGTAAGTTTTAAAATAAAAAAAAAAATAAGAATTCTAAAAATTTTCTAAAACAATTTCTCTTATTCTATGTATCTTTCTAATGTCGAACTCTTGTGACTTCCTTCTGAGCTTGGATTATATTTCTTTTCTTTTCAAATTAAATTTTCAAACAGAAAGAAATAAACTTCGAAGGCAAAAAAATTGAAATTGAATTTCAGCAACTTTTATAAATTAATTTAAAATAAATTGCACACTTGCGTATAAACCACAAAAAGCTAGATGCATATGCAAATATGCCTACCAACCGTAACTGTGTTTGTATTTATCCAATATTGAGTTATAAAATTGTTGTATTCAAGTGCAACAAGTAAATCATTTATTGTCACTTTGTACAGTAGATTATATATACAAACATGCACTTACATGTGTACATTTACCTTTACAGACGTTCATAGTAAGAACTACTCTAAATAACACAGATTAATGTTTCTGTACTTTTGGATAGGGCGATAATATATGAGGTGAAAAATATATACATATATGACCATATATTTTTTCAAAGCAATAGCGATATTAAATTGGTTTTCAACAGGTAAATTAAAAGTACGGAATTTACTTAACTTCGTATTTTCAATTATTGCCATGTAACCTAAGTTCTGAAAAATATATTTTTTTATATAAATTTTGAATATATGTATGTAAATATCTTACGCCTAAGTAATCAGTTGAAATTAAAGTTCTAGTTTAATAATTTTCTATAATTTAATTGAAGTTTAAACTTGACTGCAGTAAATCAGTAAACGATTCATTATTGACTGTTTTCAGAAATTTGGCAGCGTGGCAAAAATGTGAAAGAGCTGATGATTCTTAAAGTGCTATATTGTTTTAAACTAGTTTGTACTTTAGCAGAAGTACGGAAAATTACACTGAAAGACATCAAAATTTTCCGGGAGTTCTCATATATCAATTATATTTTGTTGGAGTCCATAGAGAACAGGTCACTTCGAAATGGGATTTTATATCTATATCTATATATATATATATATATATATATATATATATATATATATATATATATATATATATATATATATATATATATATATACCAAGCGATAGGTTGCAAAATATCCATAACACTACACCATCTATGTACGTGCTCATTTAAAAAGTTTTCCATCAAATTTAGGCCACATAAGTGAATAAATAGCAAGGTGAACGATTTCACCAGGAAATATATAAAATGGAAAACAATAAAATCAATATCATTTCTACTTGCGACTGGTCCTTAAAGTGCGATACTGACGAAGAAGTTTACAAAAAATACAAAATCATGCCATTTTGAATTAAGAAATCAAAAAATAAAAACGCCTAACAAAGCATGTCATTTGTTTTTCAACGGATTTAACTATAGTTACCCATTTTGGAAAGCTTAAATATTTCTTTTTTTTTTTAATATAATAGCTATTTAATACGTGATTTATTATGCCTTATTTGAAAGGTAATATTAAGTTCTTGAAACAGAAAACAATTGACAGAAATCCGTTGGGAAACCAGGAAGATATGACTTTTTCACTTTTCGAAGTGACCAAAAAAAAAAAAAAAAAACTAACGGTATTTTTGTTCTCTATGGACTCCAAGAAAACAGAATTGGTACATGAGATCCCCTCAATTTTTTTCTCAACTTTTATATCACAGTGTTATTACTTCACTTTTTTCTAGCATTTTGATAAGAGGTTCAAAAATTGCATCCTCCATCGCAAAATGTATATAATTTCTACATAATTGTATGATATTATTTTTGTATAACGTGGTAGCATAAATTGTTATAACACATGATAGGTTAAGTACTAGATATGTGCGGTTGCTGTGAAAATATTGTGTCATTAAACTTCGTTATCAAAATTTAGAAAAATCACGGTTGATTTAACACACAAATTTCGTGTATTATTACCATTTTAAGGCACTTCACGGAGTTTCACGACAAAGTTAAAACACAAATTTTTTTGGTTTGCAAAACAACTTTTACACATTTTTCCTGCAATTATTTTTCTATGCAGATTAATTTTGCTTCATTTCTACTACACATGTAAACTATATTAGCCTGGGTCGACTTCCATGGAAGCAAAACTGTATGAAAAATCGTTGGGTGAAATAATTCCATGAGTAATTTTAACCCAATAAGCTATATGTAGTGCAAAAATATTTTTGGTTATGACTACAAATTAATACCCTAAAACCATAAGTTCCATGAATTTTAGTACAAAACGCATGGCTTGCTATGAGTAACCTGGTCATTTATACATGCAAGTACAAGTGCAAGTAACTCAATACATTGACATTTTTCTACTAATACCATCATACTTCTGCAAGTTGCGAGCTTACTTGCAGAGATTTTGATTGCCAGTAATTTTTTTTGCTTGCCGACATGGTAAAATGACAAAAAGCAAAAACAGTGTTACCTTATAAAGTTCATATTTTAATTTTAATATATAACTTACAATTAATTATATTTTTTTATCTTACATAGCGAAAAATAAGATAGAATATAAAAATATAAAAAAGAAGTAAAATATGGCTTTTATGGATTCTTAATATAAGTTTACTTTTTATTTGTTAAAAAAGCTATACGTATATTTTGATTCCCTATAAAAGTTCGTATGACAATACTTTGACAATCCAGCCGTTAAAAAGTCATGTAGATGGCCAAAACAGAAGAAACAATACACAAAAAGGGGCAAAAATAGTGATTTTAAATATAACAAATGGAAATATGATTTTGTAGTTTTTATTATTATTGCTTTCATTTAATTCTTTTATTTTGTAAAGTAAGCAATTTTCTTTGACGGCATTTTAAAAATGATCTTGCACTTGCCTGTGTAAACAATCAAGCAAATTGCAACAGCTTTTATTGTCCCTGTCAGTGTATTGGTTTATATTAAAAACACAACTTGCAACAAGTTACTTGCAGGTGTAAATAGGGTAAATGAAATGTTAAAAGAGCAAACTACGATATGTATATGTAATGTATATAACCCTTTCAGTCCCAAGCAATTTTAAAGTTGTCGGATTTCAATGAAATTTTCGGTATGAGATTATTTCGTTAAAAAAAATAGAAAAATAGATTTTTTATGTCCATAACTATTATATGTCCTTCAAAACAGGACATACACATATGTGTATCATGGGATTTTACTTGGCAAAAAAAAAATTTTTTTTGTGTAAAAAAAAAAAACTTTTTATTTCATATTAAAAAATAACTAAAAATAACATTTAAATAATTAAAAATAACAGCAAAATAAAAGGAACAAAACAAAAACAATTCAGTGCTTCTCTTAAAAATATTTTTAGAAATTACATCACAGTGTGAAATGTTTCAAAACAGTTCTTCTCTGAAGAAACACACAAATATACATTGCATTTTTCGCACCTTGTTCGTGTGCGACTATTGCAATGTTGAGAACGGCACGCTCTTGCCGTCTTCAACTTGTCAACTACTGGCCAATGAACACCTCCATCTAACCGTTTGCTGCTTCCTGGCAAAGGAGAACAGTTGCTATTCGTTTTTAACGGTTCTTCTATTTCTTTTTCATCTAAATCGCTAAATTTTCTTTTAAGTGTACATAACAGAGCTTCCGCAACTTCAAGTTTGAAAGCCAGAAGATCCTTGATGGATTTGCGTGACACATTTTTTGACCGACAATCAAGCCGGTATTCCATCCACGCATTTACCACGGACAAATCTAGGAAGTGAAGTGCAACTTTTAATGTCCACTTTCTGGATTTAAGACATGTTCTGTAGCACTCCAGCATTTGGTCACAAATATCTACTCCTCCCATGTTTTTGTTATATTCCATGACGATGGCTGGGCAGCTAACTTCAACTCTAGATCGTTGTTCTTTGTTCCACCTGCTTACTGTGCCTACTGGCTCTTGGCCATATGCTGTGGATGCAAGTGTAACCGATTTGTTGTCCTTCCACTTTACAACAACAATTTTTTCATCTGATCTAATAATCTGGTCAGATTCTCCCCTTTTTAAGAGCTTGTCATCCTTTAGATTTATTTTGCGCAGCCAATTGGTTTGAATTGTACCAGTTCCATGCACATTTATTTCAGCCATTTTTTCCAAAAGCGGTAGCGATGTAAAATATTTGTCAAAGAACACAGAGCACTTTCTTTGTAAAGTCCTTACCAAGCGCAGAATAACGCTTGCGCCTAGTCCCAGCGTTCTATCGCCTAATGGTGTTTTGGAGCCTTGGTAAACTTCAAAATCTAAAACAGCACCACATGACGAAGTCAATACAAAATTTTTAAGACCAACTGATTGTGGCTTATTGCGGACATACTGAAGAAGTCCACCTGGCAATCGTCCAAGGAATGGTATCATCTGCTCGTCTATGGAATAATTATCGAAATTTCTGGGAATTGCAAGACATCGGGATCTGACGGCATCAATGATCGGTTGAATCTTCCATAAGTAATTTGATCGTGATTCTTCCGGAACTTCAGCAGTATCAACAAAATGAAGACACTTTCGAAGAAGGAACAAGCGATTTCGTACTATCTTTGCCACCGAACCATATTTTTGCCACAGAACTTCTGCGCCCAGTACATACTCAAACGAGGGAGCTTGATGCAACCAAAATACATGTGAGCGCCATACATTTGCTTAATTTCGGATGCATCTGTCTTCATCTCAGTGCCAAATGTTTTCAGATGGTACATATTCGTGTAGTGTGCGGCTTGCTGAAAATGCTCCTCCGTAAAATATCTCTCAAAATACTTGATTGGCAGAATAGGCTCCATTGGCTGATGAAGATTGTGAGACAGTGGACTTGTAAAGGAATTAAACGTGCCCCTTTTCCATAATACTCGTCTATTTAGGGGTTCAGCGGCAGTAGTAGTCTCAACAACATTGGTTGGTGTATCGACTAATTCTGTATCAGTGATATCTTCATCATCGGAGTCAGAGAGCGGTGACTGAACGCGGAATTCATCCTCAATTTGATCTTCATCACCTTCTAAATCAGATAAGTCATAAAGTAATTTGAGGACTTCTTCCACATCTGATTCCTTTTCTAAATTGTATTTTTTTGCTGTAACGACGATATATTGAGGTAGTAGTAGAAACCCATGCTACACATATGTGTAGGCACATATTGTGCTTACCAAATAACGCAAAAATTCTTTGTGCATTTTAAAATACTCTACATAATTTAAATCTTAAATGCTTTTACTACAGAATCATAATAAAACCTGTACATATTTAGCTTAACTTAGTAAAAATAATGTTACTTACATTTGCCGCCTCCCGCACTCTGAAACATGACTACCTCTCTTGATCACCTACACACATCTACTAAAATAAAGAGCGCACAAGCTTACGGCAAAACAAAAGAGAGATGACTTGCAAAATCGAGTTTTTTCATGTGTTATGCATGTACAAAACTCATAAAAACTTTGAATTCTATGAATAAACTTTTTTTATATCAAATTACTTTTTCAGGCCTAAGTTCAACCATTGGTTTGTCACTATTTTAATTAATATCAATTAAGTAAAGAAAACTAAAATTTAATAGCTAGGTGGACAACCGGCTGTTTCTGGGTGTTTGTTTAGCAGCTACGGCTAATTGTTACTTTAGGTTGTATAGGGACACGTGGTAGTTTTCGACTTGTTGTCTTTAGCATTTCTTGTTGTAGAACATCTATAAATACATACGCTGCACATAGGGGTATTTAGCCAATCTAGCCGGACAAAATTATTTTGCAGCTTTTACGCTTTCTTACAACTCCTGGATTGAATTTGTGTTCATAAAATTGCCTTTTATTTTGTAATAAATAAAAATTTTTGGAAAAGATATCGTCAGACAAAATGGAAAAGGTCGTAAATATCGTAAAATCTACCCAGAACTTTTATAGTAACAAAACAGATTTTTTTGAACAAATAATAAGAATTCTTGATCATATTATCGTCAGCTGAGACGCTAAAGGCCCTATATAAGAGGAAACATAAATAAATACAGACTCTCATGGTTTTTGGTTAACTACAACATACAAGCATCAAAGTCTGCATTTAAAGATTTTTCCCCTTATATAGGGCCTATATCGTCTCAGCTGACGATAATATGATCAACAAGTCTTATTTGTTCAAGGAAATCTGTTTTATTACTATAAAAATTCTGCGAAGATTTTTTTTACCTTTTCCATTTTGTCTGACGATATATTTTACAAAAGTGTTTATTTATTATTAAAAAGTTCCATTGTACTTATTTCGTTTGAGGAAATAGGAAGCTATGAAAGATTTATGAAAAACACGCCATTTTGGATTTTAATTAACGATATTTAATCAAAAAATATTTGCGACATTTTTGGTGTAATAATAAAAATAAAATTAACGGAATATCTTGAAAATTCACAATATGGTGCAAAATTTTGTTATCTTTTCAGCTATATACATAGTTTTTTAAAATTCCTTATTTTGAGTTTTGCCTTTTTGTCCGGCTAGATTGGCAGAATACTCCTATGTGCGCTGTGCGAATTTCAGCTTTCTATCTTTTACGGTTCGAGAGTTATAGCTAATTGTGACTTTTCGTTGTATGGGGACACCTGGTAGTTTTCGCTTTGTTGTTGTTTTCAGTATTTGTTGTTGTAGCGGCAAGGTACAAGAACATCCTGTTAAAATTTTAACTCTCGGTAATAGGGTTCCGTTCCACTCTGTTGAGTACGGAACCCTAAAAACGGCAGAGCCATACTATGTGCTTTTGTTACGAAATGATTGGGCTTTTTGAGAGCCTCGGCCAAAAATAACACGCACCTGATGGTGACTATTCGTTGATAGTAGTAAGAAAAGGCTTAAGGCTGGAAACAAGAAGCTATCTATTCCAATGGAACATACGTGAATATAGAAGAAACATATGAGTCTAAGACCAGTCTATCAAATATATAAACTATGAAGCGCACAACTGGAAATTGTGTTGTGATTTAAAAAGTGTTGGTATCGGCTTTAAAAGTATTGGTGTTTTCTATGACTCTGGGATAACCAAGATCGTAAAATGCATTACATACCAAAGGATTGACCGACAAGAGCCCAAAGCACACATGGCCTACACAATATAAAATATCATGTGCTGATTAGAAAGGAGAATGCAATTTTCCCACCACTGCATTGACCAAGCTGGGCTTACACAAACATTTTGTTAAGGCACTTAACAAAGATAACAAAGCCTTCGATTATTTAAACACAATATTTTCAAATATTTCAAAAGGAAAGATTTCCGTAGGAGTTTTTGATGTTCCTGTTGGCGAAAAAGCTGACTGAAACTCTTTTCGGTTAATTGTTTCCAACTACTTGGGAAATAATAGGAGTACAAATTGCAAAGACATCATTAGTGGTCTGCTTGAAAACTTTTCGAAAATCGATAAGCATTATCTAATCATTTTAATTTCTATTTAAACACAGTTAATTTTAGGGTAAAAACTTGCCTTAAAATACATTTCTTACGTTCGCATTTGGATCCTTGGTTCGGAGCAAAAATTTAACCAATTCGAGCTGAAATTGTTCCCCTTTGTTTACACTCTTTCTCTCTTAAAACGAAAAACGTCAAACTAAATGGCTCGGGACAAAAATTCTGTTTCCCAACCGTGGGTGAATCCAGTTTGAGCTTCTTTCTTTCTTGTTTTCAATTGTTGTCTGGCAGTTGACATACATAAATTAAAAAAATAGCGAAAATTTTCAAAGCACAACCTTCTTTGAAGGTTGAACCTTTGCTTCTTCTTTGAAGCAAAATATCGAACGTTATTTTGATGTATTTACAAAACAAAAAAAGTCAAAATGACGTAAAAGCTTCAAGCTTAACAACGCCGATCTTACTTGATAATTATAGCAATAAAACGCTGTATTAAAGTGCAAGAGGTGTTTGTTATATAAAATTTTTTATATAAAATTTTTTTATAGACACCAGGTCGACACTGTGCCACCTACTATTCAATAGCTTTCCGCATGGGGAAAAAGATTTACAACGAAATATTAAGAATATAATCAGGGAGGAATATCTTCAGGGAAGTAGAAATAAACAAGCAAATTCTGACAATATTAACTCCTTTTGTCAGTTTCTGTTATTGCAAAAGAAAAAGGTCGGAAAAATAAATAACTCATCATAGAATATCATTTTCGAAATATCACATTTCGAATTTTTGACATTTTTGTATCAGAGTCCCTCCATGGAGGTGTGGTACGAGATCGTTGTGTTCGACAAAAAGTATTACAAAAAACAAGTAAGAGTGCTATATTCGGCTGGGCCGAATCTTAAATACCCTTCATATTTTTTTTAAAGTGCAACTGAATCAACCAATATTTTTATTTTTTTACAAACACATTCTGTACCATTCTGATTGATTTTTGGTGCCAAAAGCTGTTTTATTTGGCTTATAGAGCCGATTTCTTGCAAAATCGGGAAACGCTATATCTCGGGTATATATGGACTGATTTCAAAAAATTTAAAATTTTGTCTTTCAACATCTTATATGTACCATTCTGATTGAGTTTGGTACCAAAAGTTGTTTTATTTGGCTTTTAGAGCCGACTTCTTGAGAAATCGGGAGGAGCGTTATCTGGGGTGCATAAGGGCTGATGTTCAAAAATGTTCTAATTTTGCCTCTGAACAGCCTATATGTACCATTCTGACAAATTTTTAGTGCAAAAAATTGTTTCGTTTGGCTTCCAGGACCGACTTCGTGAGATATCGGGAGGTGCTATATCTCGAGTGTTTGCCGATGTCAAAGAATTTTCCAGTTTTGCCTCTAAATAGCCTATATGCACCATTTTGGTTGATTTTTGGTCCCAAAAGTTGTTTTATTTCGCTTATAAAGCCGATTTCTTGAAAAATCGGAAGACGCTATATCTCGGTTATATATGGGTCGATTTAAAATTTCTTCGATTTTTGGGATCTACCGGGCATTAAAAATGATATGGCATACTTTTTAGGAAAACAATTTTTTTTTTAAATCTGACAAAAAAAATGACTAAAAATGCCCCTCAAAATCCGGTTTTTTGGATATATCTCGGCTATCCGTGGACCGATCTTGCTGAATTTCAATAGCAGACCCACTACCAGGATTTAAGCGAAAGAATGAGGTTTCTATCTCAACCAATTTCTTAAAAACGGTATTTCAACGACTACAGACGGACAGACGAACATCGCTTAATCGTAATCTCTACTGATTCTGATCCAGACTATATATACTTTATGGGGTCTTAGATGGTTATTTCAATGCGTTACACACGGAATCACAAACTTATATATACCCTTACACATTTTTGTGAAGGGTATAAAAATATCAGATGTCGGTGATAGATTTGACTCCCTACGGATATCCTGAGACTGAGGCGGAATATTTTCCCAAAATACAAAAAAACTCAAACCCGGGCGTCTTGAAAATTACTTTTTTGATATGCCAAAAGTTATTGAAAAATCGATGGCACAACATGGATTCCTAAAAGGACTGCCCTAATAAACACATTCACTTGTATTTCGACTTAGCAGCATAATCCATGCATTTTATGTGTTAAACCATTTTTTCGTATTGGAAGAGAGCGGGAAAGAACGATGTATTTTTGGTTTTAGTTACTTTTTTTTGCAACCCCACTCACATGTACATCTCTTCTCTTGTTTATCATGCATGCACAAATGGAAATTTTGTGGCCAGGTTGTCAATAGGTTACATTAGTTGGTCTTCGAAATATAATAAAGGAACCAGGACTTTCATTTATTCATCTCTTTGAAAATACATAGTTACAGGTTTGAAAACACGTTTCAAGTCCAGGAAGTCATTTTTTGGCTTTAGAAAAATCTTTTATTAAGAATATTTTCTAAAAATCATTTTTATAGTTCTTCGTCTTAACCACACATTCATTGTGTGTGTGTATTTTTAAGTTCGAATACGAGCATACAAAATTCTTTTCATATAACATACATGTAAGTATGGCCATAAGCACAATTATTTGTTGCAATGTTGTTGCTTTAAAATAGAGAATGTAAAATTTTTAAAGTGATGTGACTTTAATTGATTTTAATGCTTGAGTGCATATGTGTGTATGTCTTTCATGCCGGCAGTTCTAACAATTCAATTTAATATTATAATACACATACATATGTACATATATGCATGTATGTGTATTTTAATTAATGCATTGAAATTTGTCTTTATTAAGTGAAACATAAATTCGAACATTTTAATTCAAACTAAAAATAACTAAAACTGTTATTAAAGGTATAAAAATACGTATTTAATTGTTTTGTGTAGTCTTTGAGCGGTCTATTTGATGCCATTTAACTGTCGTTGTAGAAAATCTGGGCATAGTTTTTGAATTAATAAGGCCTGGCTGTGACTATTTGCCGATGGCTTAAGATATGTAGTTACTGATACACTGATATTCATAATAACAACTTCCCTTTTAACATAAAAATGAGCAATGAGTTATCGTTATCGGGAAGATAACCAAACCTTTAACTTAACTGGAGGTTTTGCTATAGTGAATTGAAAACGTTGCGCGATTGGATAACTGTCTTTGAATCTAATACAATTTTATTGCATTTACTATTTTTTCGGTAAAAATGGCGGATACAATGTAGTTACCTGCTATATAAAGTGAAAGTAAATTTTTTGGTGAGATGCTATAAACATTAGTTAAAGATAATAAATTGTTCTTTTAAGTTTTTTTTTCAAATAAGTAGTAATTCGATTTGATATAAAAAATTCATTTTTATTTTCCGACTTTTCGCTCATGTTTGGTCAAAATCAACTATCATGTCCGGAGTGGGCAGGTATGTTATGGATTAGAAAGATGAAAAATTGTATGAAGCAATTTTAATAGGCATAAGTGCCTGTTTTTCAAATATAACAACAGGTATCTGAGTACATCTATAACCCGATATTACTTATTTATGAAGAAAAGCTCTTAATTGTACTTTGGTTAAGAGTATAAAGATCAGGTAATGCCGACTGTAGGAGTCTTACGTGTTTTTTTGCTCCTTTTGGTAGCGGTAAACAAAGTTACCGATTTTTGTGCAAACATTTTTTTTTCGAAAAAGTTTTCCATAAAATGGAAATGTGACAGATTTCAATAGTAAACACATAACAGTTTGGCAACAAAAAATTTCGTTCGGAAATCTAAGAATAAGAAAATTTTTACACAAAAAATGGTTTAATATTTGACACAAAATTTTCTTTCTGAGTGTAGTCGTGTTTTAACGGCCTACAGACGGACATCACTAAATCCACTTTGCGTATCGAAAATGAAAACTGTAGAAATTACAAACTCAACATTTTGTTGTTCCCAATGCCCCCTTGTTTTTTTCTGTTATATTTTAGTCCCCTTTTATTCCCATCACAAGAAGTGTAACGGGTATATATGTTTGTCCTTTCGTTTGAAATTCTCTCAAATTTAATTTCTTACCCCATGTGTTCTGGACCAGTATAATGCGCATCTGTCGGTCTGTAGGTTGTTGAAATCAAGACTCTGAAAAAAATAGCTGACATAGGAAACATATTTTATGAAATTTTGAAACATTTGAGCCTTAATTATTCCAGAATAAAGAATTTAAGCATAATAACGTTATCCATTTCGTGGTTTCAAAAGTACAGCACTGGAATTCGACATCTGTCAAACTAAGTTGTTAAACCAATTTTTTTCTTCTCAGTTGAAAGTCTGACATTGACGAAAATTAATCGCTTAACTATAGCACAACGCATAAAAGTTATCAAAATATACTACAAAAATGGTGATTCTGCCACAGCCACACTTCGCGCTTTAAGAGGAGATTATGGTTTACATAATCGTCCAACAAGCAAACAATTGGTAAAAATGTGAAGAAATTTTAAGAGACTGGAGCGGTCGTTCCGCGTTATCAAAATATACTACAAAAATGGTGATTCTGCCACAGCCACACTTCGCGCTTTAAGAGGAGATTATGGTTTACATAATCGTCCAACAAGCAAACAATTGGTAAAAATGTGAAGAAATTTTAAGAGACTGGAGCGGTCGTTCCGCTGAAAATATCGCTGCTGTAAGTGAAAGTGTTGCCGAAGACCCGAATGTGTTGATTCCTCGTTGTTCTCGGGAATTAGGACACATTATGACGTATCTTGCATTTAGATCTACACCTACATCCATATAAAGTCCAGCTCACACAACAACTGAAGCCAACTGACCATTCACAGCATCGTAGACACCTGGAATGTATGCTTGAATAACACGCGGTGGACGGCGATTTTTCGAAAAAACTTTTTCTGCGATGAAGCACATTTTTCACTCGGTGGGTATGTTAATAAACAAAATTGTCGTATTTGGGGTTCTGAGAATCCTTAAGTAATTGAAGAGAAGCCATTACATCCAGAAAAAGTCACCGTTCTGTGCGCTCTTTGGTCCGAAGGTGTGATTCGACCTTACTTCTTCGAAAACGGCGATGGAACGACTGTCACCGTCGATTCGGAGCGTTATGGTCTTATGATAAACGACTCTTTTTGCCTGCTATTGAAGAATACGACTTGGATAGTATTTATGTGGTTTCAACAAGACGGTGCCACTTGCCACACAACTCAAGAGAATATGGCTTTATTGCAAGAGACATTTCCTGGCCGTGTAACCTCTCGTCGTGGCGATATCAACTGGCCACCAAGATCAAGCGATTTGACATCGTTAGACCGTGTTTATGCAGATAAACCTTTAACTCTTGAACACTTAAAAACTAACATTCGTCAAGTTATGGCTGAGATACCGCCCACCACATGTGAAAAAGTGGTCGAAAATTATCTCAAAAGAATCATTGCTTGCAACACTTCGCGTGGTGGTCATTTGAATCATGTAGTGTTTCACACCTAATGTCCACGTTCAAGCTTTAAAATAAAAAAGAAATATCATTATTTCTGTATTAAGTTTATCAGGCTCAAATTCTTTCTGTATTATCTTTGTGATTGATATTAATTAAATTATAAAAAGAAAACATCTGTATAATTTAATTAATATCAATCACAAAGATAATATAGAAAGAACTTGAGCCTGATAAACTTAATACAGAAATAATTATATAAGAAAAAGTTCATATAATAGAAATTAATTAACTAAAAAGAAATATCATGAAAAATTATTTTATATGTGTTTTATTTACGTTTACGTTTTGAAACCGCAAAATGGATAACCCGTTATTATAATCTTTAATTTATCAAAAAACTACAGGAGCTACAAATCGGCTATATATGGCTCGATGTCAAACATATTTTGATTATTTTGCAGTAGAGTAACCATATTTTATTATGACATTTTTTTGCCAACAAAAAATATCATCCAAAGAGGCAAGAAAACAGTTAATTTTTGATTGATATTGATATAGGAAAAAAACTGAGTGAGATTTGGTTAGGTTATTAGGGTGCTGACGAAGGGAGTGGGGACTCAGGATGTCCACCGTGCTAAAATTTATTTTGCCTTTATTGTTCAATATTAACAAAAATAAGCAGTATTTTATTAAAAAGAACTTAAAACCTGCATAAAAAATTTAAGTATTTAAAAACTTTTGAGATAACGGGTTTTTCTATATCTCAGCTACATACGATGTTGAAAATTGTTATTTTATTTTTATTTGTTGATATTTATTTTATTATAAAATCAACTTTTTGGCTTGAAGAAGCGTTTCAGCTTTTAATCAGGCCTAACTTGCTGAGTAATCTTGTTTAAGCTCGCTTTTTGCTGAAAAATTTTTAAAATCCGTTTTCGCTATATGTTGGCCTTATTAGACCGATGTCGGAAGAAATTCTTTTATTCTGAGTAAACGTCTTTTAAGACCACATTCTTGATTTGGCACAAGATGTTGTTGTAAATGGCTTATAGTTGTTATAATGTCCTAGAAATCCACATTTCGCTATATCTTGGCTATTTATTACCCGACATTGAAAGTTTTAGACTTTTTGTCTTATTACGACCGGTTTCTATATCTTGACTATTTATGATCTGATTTGACTGAGTTCCAATAGCAAACACATGACTCAACCCAGAAACAGTTTGACATAAAAGTAATTTTTTGAATCAATTAGTTTTCTCAGAAACTTTATTTCAACAGCCCACAGACGGAAGAACAGACGCGGAACGCTTAAACTGGTTATTCATACTGATCTAGAATATATGTATATACTTTATGGAGTTGCAAATCACAAGCGGAATGACAAACTTAAATATACATACTCTTAACACTGAAGGGTATAAAATATTGTTGGTAAAAAAGCAGAGAAAAGCGGAACAGAAAACAAAACCGAAATCAAAGTGTTAAGAAACAACTACATAAGTGAACGAGTTAAACCACGTGCAGTCAAGAGAAAATAATGAAGTAGAAACATTTAAATCTGTATTCAGTAACATAGAGACAGTTTTAGAGGAGAACAACAAGAAAAAAAATAACAACAAATGAAAAAGAACGTACGATAATGGCATCGCAGCATTGAATTCTTAATTGACGTTTGGTAAAGGGTATTCTACTCTATTATGCAATTATAATGCTTTCATTGGATTTTTTGAGATAAAATGGTAATTACGTACTGCATTCACAGTTCAAATAAGATGAAAAATACTATACGATCATATTTAAATGCCCCAAGCAAACGCAGTAAAAACCAGCAAAAGCAGCATACTGTACAATTATACAGAATTACGATAAAGTTGATAAGGGTATTTTATTATTGAAACAATGGAAAAACGTATGTCTGATCAAAGCACTTTTTGTAGGTTAGGTTACTTGGAGGGGTTTGTTTGCCCATGCCTTGCGACACACATCTAAAGCGGTATAGGGTTGTTGTGTGTTCCGTAGATCTAATCATAAATAGTTTGATTCAATGGTCTACAAAGTTCCTTAATTTCCTCCAGCATATGGCCCGTAATTGGGCTATATCTAGTAAGGTGTCTCTCGTAAGATGTCGGGATCATATTTGTGAGAAGTCGGGGCATTGGCATAAATAGTGCTCTAGTGTCTAATTAATTCGGGCTTGCTAAGCATTAGCAGTCCCTCGGTTTTTCCTCCTCTGGACTACCCCATAGAATCCTTGAATCGGTGTCAGCTATATATTCGCTTTATTGAAAAACAAGTAAGAGTGCTATATTCGGCTGGGCCGAATCTTAAATACCCTTCACAATGATATACATATGTACCATTCTGATCTATTTTTGGTACCAAAAGTTGTTTTATTTGGCTTTTAGGGCCGACTTCTTGAGAAATCGGGAGGAGCGTTATCTTGGGCCGATGTCCAAAAATGTTCTAATTTTGCCTCTTAACAGCCTATATATACAAATTTTTAGTGCAAATAATTGTTTCGTTTGGCTTCCAGGACCGACTTCTTGAGATATGGGGAGGCGCTATATCTCGAGTGTACATAGGCGGATGTCAAAAACTTTTCAAGTTTTGCCTCTAAATAAAGTATATGTACCATTCTGGTTGATGTTTGGTGCCAACAGTTGTTTTCGTTGGCTTATAAAGCCGATTTCTTGAAAAACCGGGAGACGCTATATCTCAGGTATATATCGACTGATTTCAAAAATTCTTCCACTATTGGGATCTAATGGGCATTAGAAATGATATGGATAAATTTTTAGAAAAAATTTTTTTTTCAAAAATCTGACCAAAAAAGGGCCAAAAATACCCCTCAAACCCCGGTTTTTTTTTTTTTGATATATCTCGGATATCCGTAAACCGATCTTATTGAGTTTCAATAGCCGACCCACTACCGGGATTTAACATATTTTAGCGAAAAAATTAGGTTTCTATCTCAAACTGTTTTTCCAGAAACGGTATTTCAATGGTTACAGACGGACATCGCTTAATCGTAATCTGTATTGATTCTGATCCAGAATATATATATATATATATATATATATATATATATATATATATATATATATATATATATATATATATATATATATATATATATATATATATATATATATATATATATATATATATATATATATATATATATATATATACTTTATGGGGTCTTAGATGGTTATTTGAATGCGTTACACTCGGAATCACAAACTTGTATATACCCTTACACATTTTTGTAAAGGGTATAATAAAAGGCAACTTTTCTATTTCGATTTTTATTAAAGAGTAAAGAAATATTTTATTGAATAATAAAACTAAGGACATAAATTTCAATGGGATGCTAGATTAAGTATTTTTTTAAATGTAGAAACAAATAATAAAATAAAATTTGTTACACTACAACACGCTTTGCATGGTCTGATATCGAAAATTATTATTTTCTCTCTGCTTATGCTTATTGGTACCAAAAATGCTTCAGTTCACGTACCTGCCCGACCTCTTCAGAATTCGACATTCGCTTTATCTTGTCAATGTATGGAAACATGTAAACAATTTTAAGCTTTTTGGATTGAGTAAGCTTATTTTGTTATAGCACCAGCTTTGTGGCGTCCAAATTGCTTCAGCTCGCATACGGACCCAACTTCTTATGAAACCAGTTTTTGCCACATCTCCGATGTCGGAAATATTGTTTAGTTTTATGAGAAATAATAGAGATACATATGTATACAGCCAAAATATAGCTCTAACTTATCTTTGAAGAAGTTTGTTTAACTACATTTGTTTTGTAAGCGAACTAAGAGAATTTTTGGTGCTAAAAAGTATAATCAAAATTTTCACCATTGATCCATACATATAAGGCCCAAACTGATAAAATAACAGAGATAAACAAGTAAAGTGACTTTCGTGAAGGGCATTTCAAATTTGGACCAGCCGAATGCAGAACTTTTACTTATTTTTTCTAGTTTTTAAAGTGACAACTTTTCTCCTCAGAAATCCTTTTTTATGCCTTTTTGAGGATATCTAGTTTTGTGTGACTTTCGGAAAATTGTCAACTGTAGAGCTGAGCACAATATATTCAAATGCCGTTTCGGCGTATACGTGCATAGGTTGAGTGCATATGACAGTCAATACCACAGTGAGTCTGTAGTGCGTCCATATTTATAGCTCTAACATTCATTTACACACGAGCACTCAATATATGTAAATATGTATGTGTTTAATATATTCTTCTTGCCAAAAAAAAGTGGACACAATTTGCTTAAAACCACTGACTTGGCCATCGATGCATCACGAACTTCGTTTTTATTACTAAAGCCTTTCCTCAAAATAGTATGCTGTAGTGATATATACACAGATAAAAAAATACACAAAAGCTACTAGTGCCACGACCATAATTCTCTTAATATGGCAGCTACAAGTTCTATGCCTGAGCTGGCTGCATTGCGGTCTGAGAATGTTTAGGACATCATTACAGAATATTTGTGGTTTTGTTTTACCGCAAGTCAGCCGCAATATGCAATCATATTAAAAGACAATAGAAATTTCAGCGCTGAGGGATGAACTCCTCAGAGAAGGGGCAATTAATAATATACATATGCATGCATATTTAAGTACATATAGATGCATACATATACTTATATCATTATATACTAAACTTTATTGAAGAAAATCAAAAGGAAATTAAATTTTTCCATCTCTTTTAAGTTTTTTTTCATGTTTTCCAATAATTTAGTGGCATCTTTTAGATAAAACATTAAAAGAGCAAACATTTACTTTCAAATAAAAATTAAAAACTAATTCGTAGTTAAAAGATGTCGACCGAACTAGAAATTTACTTGGCCTTCTTCAATTAAGATTAATCAAAAGTAGCTTATGATAAAATTTAACTTTAAAACATTGTTGAAATACATTTTAGAACAAATTTTTCATATCAAATTTGTTTTAAAATGTATTTGAGCAACATTTTATTTTTTATGAATACCGATGTGAAAACAAAACTTAAAAATATAAAAATTACTGAGAAGTTCGAATAATCAAAAATTAACACAAACCTAAAGCCCAGCATAGTGTTTGAAATAATGAAGTATAAAGTAATTAAAATTCAAACAACAAAAGCACTAAGGAAGTTGACCAAATACAAATAAAAATCTTCAACACTCTTCCGAGATGAAAAGTACCATCCATAAGGCCCAATAACATGGATAGTGTTAGACCTCTGCACAAATGGATTCTGTCTTGAAAAGTACCGATAGTTTTACAAACTATAAGAACTTCCCTGTAGAGCAGTCAGTAGTCGACACCAAAAATAGTTAGCTAACTTTTATGTACTAAGTTAAGCTAACTGCCATGTAATGTAGGTTAGAGAGGTATGTTTGCCAGGCTCTTGAGCCGGTATAGGCTTGTTATGCGCTCCGTGCATTTAACAGTTTGACGCGTACGTCTATAGAACCTCCGTGTCATTCAAAAAATCATTGATTTTCTCCAGCTTATCTTGCTCCTAAAATATCGGGAACGTATTTGTGGTGGGCATTCTCGTAAGCAATACTCTAATGTCTCGTTCTCTTTTCCACATGCTTAACATTCATCTTCCCACGCTATTCCTATGCAATGTAAGTTTGCTCGATTTGTGATTCACTTTTAATACACTAACTATAAGCTAACTGAAATGTGGAGACATGAGTGGGAATGTTTTTTGGCTCATGTCAAGCACGCTCACGATACGAATAATTTTCCTCATGCACGATGACTGCTTTGGGCAGCAGTCACGATCACGAGCAAATTTTCTCGATTACGCAGAAGTCATTTTAATCACGAAGCTTCACACACGAAAAACGAAAGCAAATTCTCATGATCAATCATTTATTTTATTGAAACAAAATATTTATATGATTCTTAACTGGATCGAGTTCAACTCTTGGTTGATCATTTTTTCTATAAAATAAATTAAGTAAGGAAAAGTAAAATTTTATTTTTTAAATTTAAATACATTCGAACAACCGAATGTTTCGGCGTAACAAACATCCTTCATCAGCACCATATGAACTTTGGATGTGTTAAATTTCTCAATTTCAACACTGCCGCTTCAATCAATCAGCAACCAAAGTTCACGCAATTTTAGTTTCTATTTATGTACTTAACTGATATTAACCAAAGCAGTGATCTTTTTGTAGTTTATTTTACAGATGATTTTTTGTTATTTCAGTTGCTTTTGAGCCATGCTGAGCTGAGAATCATATATGTACTATGATCAGCCTTATTACTTGATATTTGAGCCCGAACCTTTACATGTACATACAATTAGCTATGATGTAGGACTGTGCAAATAAACTGACAAATAAAGCTTGTAAATTCTAAACTTCTTCCCAGCTTTCAGGTGGATTCAGGTAAGGCTAGCACCTTTTTTAGTCGAAATTGAGAATATGCGTACTTATATTGACAAATCTAAATTGATATTGAGAAAAAACAAAATGATTGGAACATCAATACTAACTGATGTTGAAAAAGTACAAATTGATTATAATTAATGGAATTTGAGATTGCGAGAAAGCAAATTGATAACAAGAAATTCAACTTAATATTGAGGAAATACAAAATGATAATAAGAAATACAAAATCAGGGGGCAAATCACCGCATTCGAAATCGAGTGCTTTGTCATTGAAATGCTGTTAACGTGGATCACAGGACTCGTTATCGAAACGCATCTAAGCGATGGTGTACTCGATTGTTACTACACTATCGAAAACAAATAAACTTTAGCTTTTAGCAGCAAAACAAATAAAATAGCAAAGAAGCGACAAAAAATTAAAGAAATAATTTAAAAAATATAAATTTTATTGTTTTTAGGGAAAGCGAATACCAAGAAAAAGATTTTCCACTAAGTAGTGTATTTCACTTGTTACATTTCATTTGTTACATTTTTCACCGCTTTGCACATAGTGCTTTGTGCCAACCCCACTAAAAAATAATTCCCGGCCGTGTGCTGAAAGCTGCCACTGGCCAAAAGGGGCAATGTAGCAATACGGGTGGTACGCTCGTCGACATGTGACCAGAGATATTTATTTCCGATAAAACGTATTCAAAAGCTTCCTTAGAGAGCCGAAAGCGTCTTTTGAATCTATGTACAAACGATGAAATATTTAGTTCTAATCTTTTGCTTTAAACTCACAATTTACTCAGCTTCTGGCAATGAAAAACGATTCCTTTTGTCACGAATGTTCCTACTTATAATGGAAATACTGAACTCATCCTCCGATTCCGAAGATGAGAGACATAAAAACACATTTGGATTCATTTATCTTGAAGTTTTTCACCAATTTATTTATACTATTTTGTTTTCCTTTTTCGTTTTGTTTCTTTATTGTCAAATGCGTACTGCGATGTAAAAAATAGTAGTAGACAATATTAATTGCGATCGAATACTGTGATCCAAAAAATTGCAGCCGTCGAAATATTTGTACACATGAAAGAAGACTCGATTTCGAATGTGGTGATTTGCCCCCAGATTCAGAAAAAACAAATTTAAATTCAAATACTACAGAATAGTACATACATAAATGAATGTCTTACGTCAATATAATTAAAATTTCAGTAAAATGTTAACGAATACCGCATGTCACACAGTGGGAAAAATTACCAGTCTGGCGTATATAAAATAAATTTTTTTGTTATTAGAAATTAATTAAGTTATGGTGTAGTACCGTTCTAGAGACTTGAAAACTAAGAAAATCATTTGGCATTTTTCGATTGATTTGATAATTCTGAAAATACAGGGCTCTACATGTATGCAATGTTGAAGTGGTGCGATCAAGAGCAGTTTTTGCTTTAAATTCGAAATTCAGTATTATTAAAAGTTTTACAAATTTGTTAAAGCTTTGTTTTTTGTTTGATAAAACAAGTAAAAGAGAGTACAAAAACATCATTTGTTGAGCTGGAAAAGATGTCAATACTACGCCTAGTAATGAAATCTATCATAGCCAATGTTTGTGAAGTATTTGAAATATCGGAAGGGATTGAAAAGAGATGGCGCAGAAAACTCTATTGCGTTCTAAAGTAGGTTTAAAAAAAAACTGGCTGCCTATACTTGCCTAAATGAATTTTAAACAGATATTTCGAGAAATAGTATTGGGGGTGAGATTTAAGGGTTTTCTAAAAAAGATAAATTTTTTCTATTAAAAAGCAGGAAAGTGTTTTTTTTTAATATTTTGAAATAAACGGTGATTAAATTTAATTAAAAGTAGTGTTTGAGGTCAAGGTAATTTTGGTACAATTCATATATGGTTTTGATCATGTGAAGAATACATATGTATTTAAAACACATATGTACAAACATATGTACCTGTATCTATTATATTAATACAAGGATAGAACAACGATTGACAAATCAATTGCTCGTATTCACTATTATGTGATTTTAGTGCAGTGTTTATTGCAGCAAATTATTACCTGCACTTAGGGGATTAGAGACTGCTGGCATAACTATACAAGCATAGCCTATGTCTTATACCTGCGTATAAAAATAGTGTGGATTAAATATTTACTATTAATAACAGCTACGCAAAATATCCCTGTTTCGCAAAAAAATAGAGAAAAGGAGTAACATATTAAAATCCAGTAAAGTATAATAATGCAGCAAAGTATAATAAAGTTTAAGATAGTTGTTATTTTTATTTAAGCTGCTAGGTATAAAAGACATTTTAGAAAGTAACAAGTGATCATTCGGAATATAACTCTTGAACCATACAAGTGAATAAGAAATCAGTATGCAACGGTTCGCGAATGTTTCGAAGTTTGGCGGAATGCTAATTCAAGCATGCAAAGGACCACTTCAATACTATAGTTAATCGCGTTTTTAATGGTCAAAACAACAAGAAGTGTAGAAAACTGGTACAAAAATTACGACTTTGAACAGTAGTTTCAATAAAAGATGGAGCGACTACAGTCGAACAATTGAGGTTTTTAAAAGAGTAAATAGTGAATAGTTAGACACAAATATTGCACTGCCATGCCTAAGCTATGATGGCATACCGGGAACTTCGCAATGCCGAGGACGTCCATCTAAACCCTTTTCACAGTTAAGCAACGTATCGAAGAAAATTAAAGTCTCTAATTTTTTTCATTTAGGGAACTCACTGAAAAAATTGTATATTGATTTATATCCATGGTATAACATGCCATCTAGCATTCATAAATTTTTATTTCATGGTTCTCATATTATTGAATCACTTCCAGTACCAATAGGAATGCTCTCAGAGGAAGCTATGGAATCGAGAAATAAAGATTTCCGAAACTACAGGGAACTAAATACTCGAAAAATGTGCAGTAGAGAAACAATGCAAGATTTATTTAATACATTGCTCTATACATCGGGCCTATTAATATCGTCACATTCAAGACAATCATCCACCAGCTACCGAACTTTGGAGCCCCTTTCATATGTAGTTCGCCAACTACTTTCTGACCAAATAAGAAATCCTATATGTATTTGATCTACAAGTATATATATAATTATTCATGTAATTGTTTATTTATTTCTTTATGTTACTGCTTTTGGTTAATAAATAATGAACAAAAGCTTAAAAAGTGTCGATGGTATCTCTCAAACAAAGTACTTCAATTTCTCTTCGTTTGTGGACACCCTGTAATAAAACAGGGTGTTTACAAACTAAAATTTTTTAAAGCCTGCTATATCCACTATAATTGCTCCATATATAATTTAGTCCTCAGATCAATAGTTCAGAAGATATGATTTTTTATTTGCTAGTTGGTAATTTTTCCCACTGTGTGTGTCATGGCGTACATATTTAAGTTGTATCAATAAAATGAGCCTCTAGATTTCACGATGTAAAACAAAACATGTTAAAGCTGTGAAAATGGTTGAACTTCAGCCAATATATAAATATGTATGTATATAACATTTGGTGCATTTTGTTTTTCAAGCTGTAAAAAAAATGTTTTAAACAAAAACATAAAATTTTTTAATTTTTTTTTTTTAATTCAAGTTGTATGAGTTGCAAATTTAACCATTCTACACTTGTTTAAGTTTTTTTACAAACAGTTTTAGTCCTGCTAGGCCCCTAATTTTACGGCAAAATGATGAGAGAAATTGGCAGTCATGAGCCAGCGAGACAGATAGTGGTGCCACGCAGTGAGATGGAGGTGTGCCGTTTAAACGTGTGCGAATGAAATAGACACAGTCGCCACACCAAGCAAATGGTTACACTACCAGTTTGACACCAGAGGTTTTTCTCAATCGTCTACCGCTCATCTTTGTGTATTCGCTTGTGTTGATTTAGTACTGATAGATTTTGCTTCTCCTGTTGGACTTGGATTTTTTTTGAATTGGACTTTTTGATAACATGTACGTCATTTATTATCTGTCCTGTTCCTGTTTACTTACAAGGTTCCAAAAAAAAAAACGTTGACTCGCGAGGACATACATATAATAAATTCCATTCAAAATGTCACAGTCAATCGTGCGGACGTGATAATTCTTCGTAGAAAATGAACATGAGTGCTGGGGCCCCGAATTAGGTCATCGCGAGTGTCAATGTCTATTTCTCGTTGCCGTGCAAAGCTGCCCACTGACAACTTGGTGAACCAGTGCGCGGCTAGGCTCGCGGGCTTGGGCATCGGTTCGCTGGAGCTTTGCGGGCTAACGATGACTCATCTTTTGTGCCAGTGCCTTTGTTCATTTCGCAGATTCGTTCCTTTCAGCCAAGGCAGCCGTAAGGTGTAATCCCGCCCGCCTGAATTCCCTCCCCATCCATGGTGATCTACCTGAAATCCCGTAGAACACCCCGGCAACCTTGGTTTCTCTTTTTCGGAATCGGACTTTTGTGACAAATTACATTTTATAGAAGATTTAAAGGTTTCTCTATTTAAGAAAGCTTTATATCAATTTTCATTTAGGGTTGATCTCTTACTTGATCTGCCCATATAAATTCATGTACATTTGCACATATGACCAGAAAACTAGATGCGTCCAGTGAATGTCAAATTAAAGCAAAATCACAAGCTGTAATAAGAAGCAGCCGCATGAAAAGTTGTCGTTATTGGCATACATACGTAATTTAACAATACCTCTATGCGTCAATATGATTACGCTTATTTGTATGCAAAGATGAATATAGAAATCAATGTGAATAACTGCATTAGGTGTTCCTACAAATGATAGATTTATATATCGCACATCTTGTTCAAAAATTACTCAATTGAATATTGAAATTTTTCAAAGCTTAGAAGAAAATGTTTTTGACCTAAATAAAAATAATTGGGAACTAGAACAAAAAATATACGGACTATGATGCAAAAAGATTTCTTTTTTTAATTTTCAATTTTGATTAACAAGCGTATTGAGCATATAAGGTCAAAAAATTTAATATATATGTATATTTTTTTGTCACTTTTGAATTGAGTGTGCGATATATATTGGTATTTACCAAATTCGACAGGCACATATGTATGTACATATGCATGTGTGAGTATAAGCAGTTCTATAATCATCGTTTAGTAACTTTTCGTATCCATTATTCACTGCACACACACACTGCATTTATACATATGCATATTTTTTTGTGGTTGCTGGTATGTGTGATTTTGTCTGACAGCAACAGCAGGCCACTGTCCGCATTGTGGCATTGAAAATTTTGTTGCACGTATACAACTCACTTCAAGAATAGTTAGTTATTCACATGCTCAAACGTTGCATTTTTTATTGCTTATATGAATATATCGCTCCTTTATTGCAAAATAGTCATATGTAGAGTAAAATTCTAAAGTTACTCACGAAAAATTTTTTCTTAAAACATCTTTACAGCTGGGAAGTTTTATGACGCAAATTAAACCTAATGCTAGGAACACAACTGGTACGAACGAGGAATTTCGCTTAACACGACGAATACTGTGCAAATTCGTCGTATGAAGCACAATAACGACGAAAAACACAAACATCTGTTATAATTGATAAATTTGTTTATTGTTTGTTCCAAGATCAATGAAATCAAATGAATCAAAGAATTTCAAATTTTTTAAAAATAATTGAAATAATGAACATCATGTTTCTTATGGTAAAAGTCTTTTTGTTTGTACGTAAACATTAGCGGTTCTCACTCTTGATAGTAAACTCGGTTGCACATTTGGTTTAAGTAGCAGATTTGATTAAAGTACTAGTGTTTACATCACTGCAGCAACAAAATGTACTGAACTTTTATTTTCTACGCTGTGATTAAAAAATCAAACAAAAAGCTTTAGTAAACATTGTAAAAAAATTACTGGGAATCACAGATATTGTGTGCTGTGAATCGTTTTGCCGGCAAAACTTAATTTTGTGTTGAGAAAATAAAAAATATGGAAAAAACAAATAAAAACATACTGGTGAAGAGAAAACGTGACAAAATTCACAACGAAAGGTGGACAGATAAAGAAATTCAGCAAGTTTTAGAATATTTGCAAGAACATGCAGACTTTGAGGTAAGAAAGTCACTCGAGCTTTGTGGTAAAAATCGTAGTGAATATAGCAGAGTAGTAAAATTACTATCAAGAGTGAGAACCGCTATTATAATTTCACTTGTATCCATTTTCTCAGTTTTTTTTTATCTTATTATAGTTGAACAGCTGATGGGGTGACCATATTAAAAAAATTGGTTGCTTACAAATTTAGCATTACCAAAAACAAAGAAATAAGCACTACAAACATGTTTTATAATCTAATATGTTGGCTTTTTATTCCAAATGCAAAAAGTCAAACTTAGCACTTGGAATAAAAACTATTAAAGTAAAAATTAACTAAAACACTTGTAAACTAAAACCAAAATGGCCACGTGGTGCTGATTTGTTCGACGTTCGCCGGCGTAAGAAATAGAAATGAATCTAGTTCGCCGCATACAACGAATTTCGACCGACGCTGTGACTGTATGCATTTTCATATACAGCAATGTGTTTTATTTATGACGGTGCATATTCGCGGCGAAAAATTCTTCATCACATGCATGTCAGGGAGTAGGGGTTGTCAGGTTTAAAATAAGAGAAATCTAGACATTGTGTCATTAATTCAGCTGAATGAATCTTTTTAGTGAAAAAAATGAATTATTTTTATACTTCGCTTTTTATACACAGAACTATGCTTCTATGTGCATATGCAAATAAAAAAAATTTCTCGTATAAACAGTGAATAAAATTTTCATTTGCAAATAAGTATTGAGCCAAAAGTTATTTACAAATAGGATGTACAGTGTTTGCCACATCTACTCATTTATGTATGAAAGTATACTGTGTTGTTACCATAGAATGATAAATGAACTCTATAAAAAAAATAGTTTCAAATGATTATTTTTTTGCAAACTGGCTACATACTAACGTAATAAATAACTAATTTAGTAAAATATCTCCATATTTTTCTTCAGGAAGGAAGTTTTATTATTTAATAAGGAAAATCTTATTGAAAAGAGCCAAGATCGACACTTAAATGTATTTGTTATTAGATATTATTAACTTTTTGAAAAAGCTTTTTCTTGATGACAACCGCAAAGTTGTCTATTCAACCAACTACGACAATGAAATTCCATGAACCTAATTTATTGATTTTGTTAGAAACGGTTTATTAGTTTTCGTAACTTGATTAAAAAATATCACTGAACTTACGAAAAGTCCAATACTGCTTTCATTAAATCTTTGAGAGATTTAATTAAAGTCCTTACTTTTTCAATCCTCATTAGAATTAGACATATGGTAAACGATTTTAACATTTGGCAAAGATTTTAAAGTCTATTTTCGAGTAGCATCTAAAATATGTTGTCAGACACAAAACGACATATTATTTATTTGTAATTTTTGCAATGAAGTATATTAGTTATCCGCAAATTTAATTATAAATTGAATTCAAATAACGTCCTATTTTCATTAGCTCAACACCCAAAATTAATCCTTTTACTTAATCGTTTCATTAGGTTAATAAATGTTTGCCAATTAACAAATAAATTTAATGTCACGATCATTAAAATAAATTCAATGAAACAGAATTCATTGAATCAGTTAATCCCAACATTAAATTAATGTCAGAGCTCAGAGGATTTACGAACAAGCGTATCAATTCTAAAACCTCTTTGGCGTCCTTATTTTGAATTTGGCAATTTTTTGTGTTAAGAAAACAGTTTTTGTTTTAAAAAATTGCTTCAGTTCGTTTTGTAGTGTCTCTCTGCCAAATGCATTCCTCAATTTCAGAGTGTTATATTCGGCTAGGCGAAATTTTAAATACCCTTCACAATCAAAATTTATGACCCTTAAACCTGTTGTATATAATTCGCTATTAATACTTTCTGTGTTTTGTTTAATTATTTTATTATTGCAAGAACTTCTTGGCACTAAAATTAGAAATCGATTTTTGCCATATCTCATTTATATTATAATTATATTTTTAATATTTGGTTTTTCTCGGCCCCTTTCTTACATTTAATATAATTATTAATTTTTTTTATTATAAGAGTATAATATACTCTTATATGTTTTTGAATATTTTTGTCGATATTTCACTCTCCGTCGGATAGCTTCTTCGGGACAAAATATTGAAAAATGTTTTGGGTGATTTAAAACTTGTTCAGATAAGCTTAGAAGCACAACTTTGATTATAACATCTACTTTTTTTTGGCACCAGAAATTGTTTAAATTCTCTCCCACGCCCATCTATGTCTCGTTTTCACTATGTCTCGGCTATATATAGACTGATGTTGATAATTTGTTTTTCCTTTGATTGGATATATATTATTGTGATAGGTACCTTTTGGCACCAAGACTTGTTTAAGTTCGCTCTCAAGCCCAGCATCTTGAGAATTGTTTATGCACCGATATCGAAAATTGTTATATGTTGTCTTAATGTAACTTATTTTATGACATCAGCCTCTTGGTGGCAAAAGATGTCTAAGTTCGCGTACCCGCCCAACTTCTAGAGAAACCGTTCTTTTATGTCTCGGATATATATGTATAGACGGTTGTCAGAATTTTTTTTTAAATGACATTGCCAAACAATAAAGGTAACATTTTAACCCTACAGCAAAAAAAATCCGGAATTTAAATAAAAAGAAGCTTAATCTCCAATGGGTTCCTAGCTATATATCGTTTACCCATGAACCGATTTTGTGGGAGTTCAATAGTTAACTCATAACATGACGTGTGAGCAGCTTTTCATTAAAAATTTTCGGAGCTAAGCTGCTTTCTCAGAAACGCTATTTCAACGGCCTACAGGCGCAAGGACATCGTTAAATCGACTTTTATTTTCATTTCCCATAGATTCGTGCCAATAAAACGCACACGTCTCGCAATCCACTCAGTTCTCTGGCCACCAATGTGAAATGGTTGTGGAAAACGAAAATTTTCAGTGAATAAATGCCTTTTGCCATCCATCGCGCATTGCTGGTAGCGCCAGGAGAACGGAAGCTACCACAATGTGTTTCACCCAAAAAAACAGCAACCAGTTGGAGAAACTCTCTGCAATCATTACGAGGGTGACGTTCTTTCAACTGATGATTGCAGTAATTTCTTATGGCGGCTAGTTGATCGGGAGGAATTTTTGAACCAACGATTTCGTCCTCGACACCATACTGGAATGCAGTCTGGTCAAGACTCTTCCAGACTTTCACGAATCTCTCGAACAATTGAACTTCACGACGGCTGCTTGACGATAATTTCACTTCAAAAACCTGGCGCTGAACGATTTCGTGAATATGATGGCGACAGGCCAACTGTAGCAGCTCTCGACGGCAATACCACAGTATTGTACAATTGTACCCTACCGTGTTAGAATTCGTGCTTGTTGGCAGAAAATATCAAGGCGAATCAAGTATAGGTGGTCGCAATTCAATTCGCTTCAACATTTTCTCTCGAGACGTCACAAGTTTTGTTGTCGTTTTCTATCGGCTTTGACAACTCAGAAGATAAAATCGTGGAAAAATGTTGAAGCGAACTGGTATGCGGGCACCTGTAATGGATTCGCCTTGGAAAATATACACTGCATCGAGTGTTAATTTTGCACTTTCCTTTGCGGAAAACGCATGTTATGAAAGAAGACCTGTAGGACTTGCTTATTGGACGGCAGTTTGACACCGGTCAACTGATGCGCTGTTCTGCCCACTAAGTCTATGTTGTAGAGCGATTGAACGGTTTGACGAGTTTCTACCGAAAAAATGGCTGATGCAGAAGCCGATGCAGGTTTTGATATTGATGGTTCTGACATTATAATTGTAACAACTTATAAATTCACCCAAAATAATAACAACTATAATTTGGTTTACTACAATTAACTTTTGTACTTTACTATTTTGGTTTACTTCTTTAGCACAATTAAGTAACACAATGGTTGGCTGTTCTAATACGACTGACTGAAAATGTTCTCATTCGCAGTTGCAGTTGTTCTCTCGTTCTTGGCCTGGTTATTTCAATTCAATTCTTTATTTATAAATATCTTCCAAGGTTTTTTACAAATTCAATAATTTTCTTAAAGAGTTTAGGATGCTTTATCCTTTTCTACTTAGATATTAGATAACAAACATTTTGTATTTAACTGAGCTGAAATTATTTTTAATGTGAAGGAGAAAATTTTCAAAAACCTTTGTGTGAAATTTTTTTGGGGGGGTATATGATAAAATCTTAATACTAAGGGTAAAATTATGATGAGATTATCTCATTGATGTGGTTAAACTCAGAACTGAGGCATCTGCAATTGAAGTTAAGAGTGAGGCGGCTTATTTGGTCATTTATGGGTTCGACGTTTGCCAGGGTATGAAGACGTTGGGTAGAGTAATGCCAAGGCAGATTATGAATAATTTTTAATAATTTATTCTGGGCTATTTGCAATTTTTTTTTATGACAATTAGCTGCTGTGGACCATGCTGGAGCACCATATAACATTACAGCCTGAAATATTAACTTGAAGACTACCATTTTATTTTGTATGCTTGGCTGTGAGTTTCTATTTATTAAAGGATACAATAATCTAGTTGTCTTATTTAATTTGTTGACAATGTACGGAATGTGGTATTTGAATTTGAGTTTGGGGTCTAAGATCAAGCCTAAATATTTAACTTTATTCGTCCAAGGTATATTTTTGTTGTTTAGTGTGAGCGGCTGTTGTGGTAAGTAGCAGGTTTTAATTCTCCTGGAGAAATAAATGGACTGGGTTTTTTGGGGATTTATAAGAATTTTCCATTTTTTAAAATATGAAGAAACTTTGGTCAGTGCTGATTGTAATGTGGATATAACATTTATGGCAAGTATTTCTGAGCTGAGAATAGCGGTGTCGTCTGCAAAAATCGAAGTGATACAGCCATCTAAAATAGGAAAATCAGCTGTGTAAATGTTATATAATATTGGTGAAATGCAAGAGCCCTGTGGGCAACCGGCCGGCACTGAGGTTAACGTGGACGAGTTTGGGCCGATGTATACATTAAAAGCTCGTTCAGAAAGAAAACTTTGCGTTATCAGAATTAGGTCTGCAGGAAAATTTAATTTAATCATTTTGTATATAAGACCGTTGTGCCAAACCGAATCAAAAGCAGATTTAATATCTAGCAGTACCATTCTAATTCTGATAAGTGGCTGAGTAGAATTGTGTTTCTTGCGAAATCCAAATTGTTGGGAAGGCAAGATATTATTCGCATCCATAAAATCAGTAAGTTTCTCCTGAATCACTTTTTCAAGGATCTTGCTCAAGGAAGATAAAAGACTTATTGGCCTATATGAGAGTGGACAATTAGCAGGTTTGTTTGGTTTCAATATCGGTACCACTTTCGCGTGCTTCCAGGTTTTCGGAAAGTAGTGTAACCGCAGACAAGAGCTTATTATTATTGCTATGTATTTGAAACCTTTTTTTGGAAGAGCCTTCAAGCATTTATTGTTAATTTTATCGATACCAGGTGCTTTCCTTGACCTAAAGTTTTTTATAATGTCAGATACTTTATTAGCAGAGATTGATGAATATTGGGCGCGTTGGTTAGTAGGTATAAAATGATTGAGCGTATTGTTTACGTCTGTTATAGTTAGATGATCGCTGAGGTCGGCAGAAATTGAATGATTCGATCTGAAAGTTTGAGCGAGGATATCGCATTTCTCTTGTTGAGAGTTGTATGTGATGTTGTTGTATTTGAGAATAGGGATATTTGTAGACTTATTTTTTAAAATTTTTGAAATGTTCCAAAAAGGAGAAGAGCCTTTTTCCAGAGAAGAGAGTTTATTGCCCCATATACTATTTTTAAATTTTCTTATTTCTTCAGAAATACGGTAGTTGAACTCCTTGGTTCGAGCATGGTCGAATAAATCTCGGAATCGTTTCCAGTTTCTTCTATGCGCATTTCTAACTTGAATCAAGTGTTTTATATGTTGTGGGAGAGTTGGAGTTTTTGTGGTGAATGTTTTACTTGGAACACTGTAGTTTATTGCGGCTGCCATTACATCATTTAATATAGCAATAGTTGAATCCACTTGATCCGGTAGACTAATAGAATTTTCATCTGGTATGGTTAAGTTTCTTTTGACAAAAGGTGAAAATTTAGACCAGTTTGCCTTGTTAAAGTTGTGAAACGTTTTATGGATTGGAGTGATGGTACTGTTTACAACTATTCTAACAGGGAGATGGTCAGAGCTCAGGTCATTTATGACTTGTACACTTGAAATGCTATTTGGCATGTTCGTTAAAAAGAAATCTAAGGTTGATGATTGTCTTCGTGGATCAGATGGAATATGTGTGTGGGCGTTTGGATATTGTATCTGAAGATTGTCTGAGCCTAATTGCTCATACAGGAGATTTCCCCAACAGTTCGAACGCTGACAGCCCCAATAGTTGTGTCTGCTGTTAAAATCGCCTCCAGTAATAAAGTGATCATTATTGTAATAAAATTTACGCAAATCGGATTTGAACTGTAGTTTTTTGGAATTATTGCTACCAGCCGATCCTCCTGGAAAGTAGCAGGAATAAATATTTATGGTATTTCCATTTGATGTTCGTACTTTAACACCAATATTCTCGATCAGGAAAGTATGCAACGGTTTTAGAAGTGTGTGCTCGATATTTTTCCTTATCAAGATTGCTACCCCACCACCTCTGTTATTTGCTCGATCATTTCTGTAGCAATAGAAGTCTAAGTGTTTGATCGAGATTGAGTTGTTTAGCAGTGTTTCCGAAATAAGGCAAATATGAATATTTTCTGTTATAAGAAAATTGAAAAGTTCTTCTTTTTTGCTACGAATACCTCTAGCATTCCATGTTATAATATTTAAATTACTATTCATACAAAAATTTACATGCAAGCGAAGTAATCACTTCAAATTGGTCAGATTTACATTTGCACTTCTTTAATCTTGTTATCAATTCAAGAGTAAGACTCTTGATTTCATCTAAGGAAAATAAGTTATTTGTATTATTATTAGTATTATCATTACTGTTGCGTTGTTGACTCCATTCGCGGTTAAAAGTGGGAGCGTCTTGATTTAGATTATTTGGAAAATCTGATCCGTAGTTTTCGTTATTATGAAAAAGGGAGTTATTTTGAGATGATTGCTGCCTAATTCTAAGTGATTTAGGCTGATAACGTTGCCTCAATTGCTGGTATTTTTCCCTAATTGGGCAGTCATGAGATGACGATTTGTGTTTTTCTTTACAGTTTGCACACTGAACAAGATTTGACGTGCATTCGGCCGTTTTATGATTTCCTGCACAATTCGCACAGAATGATTTGACAGAGCATCGACTGGATCCATGGCCAAACATTTGGCAATTATGACATTGGGTTATTTTTGGAAATCTGTTACTATTTTTCTGAAAATCCCATTTGACTTTTATATGATCTATAACTGAGTAACTATGTCGCAATTCCTTGATTGTGATTGACTTTCTTTGAAAGTAAACTATGTATATAGCCTGTTCGGAATGTGGGCTATTTGATTTGGTGACTAGCTTAACATCTAAGCATAGTAATTTTAAGTCAATAATTGGCCTGGTTATAAATCATTAAATGATTAAATCAGATCACGGTATTTTGCAGGAAAATGTAATAAGTAATTCCGAAGTTAGGAGCAACGCAGTTATGCTAAATAACAGTGCCAATAGATTTGTGCGTGTGACGTGATTTTTCCGCGTCACACATGTTTCACGTGTAATTGTAGAATAACATAAAAATAAGAAAATTACGAAATATTAACAAAACTGTTACCAAAATTGAGTTTTTTCCATTAATGTCGAATAAAGTTCCCAATTTCTTATAATAAAACCTTGTCTTATTACTCAACTCAATTTTGGGTCCACTTAGGGTCGCAGGATTGAACCCAAATTTTACATAAAATGGAAACTTGCGCCGCCATTTTGAAAAATAAGGGCAAGTCTAGTGTACACAGAATTGAAACTGTAAAAACTACAAATTTATAAATACCCTCTTTCGACTATTCCCTTCCCGGGGAAGTCTTGGTAGAAAACAAAGCTATGTTATACACCGAAACAAATATTTTTATAACAAAAATATCAATCGTTACCACTTGAGCAGCATATTTTCTAACACGAACAGTACCAACACTCAGAAAACTTAATCGAATTACTGTAAAGCGAAAAATTTGCTAATTATTAATTAGGTTTTTTATACCCTTCATAACAAAGTACAAATATATATCCGAAAGCGAAGACCAGTTTCTCAAAGAGTTGGGCCTGTACGTGAACTGAAGCAAGTTTCAACAGCAAAAAGCTAATGTTATAATAAAATAAGCTGACACAACACAAAAAGGCTGTTATTTTTGACATCGGTCTATATATAACTGTGCTATAGATAAACCCAATGCCGATAGTTATGTACGCAAACTGAAACGTCGCGTTAAAATAAGTTTACTTAAGAATGCAGCCTTCGAACTGAAATGTTTTTGTATCAAATTGTAGACGAATAATAAAATAGACAGACTTACCTCAACACAGAAGAAAATCTTCCGACATCGTCCTATATGTAGCCGAGATAGAGGGCCAAACTGATTTCTGAAGAAGTTGGCCTTTTCAGCGAACTTAATTAAGTCTAGATGCTAAAATGTACAGTTTTTTAATAAACACGCATGATCAAAGACTAAAAGGAAAACTATTCACATCGTTCTAAAGCCGGTATGTAACAAAATTCGAATTCTCAAGAAATTGCGCATGTAAGCGAACTTAAATTAGATTTGGGTCCAAAAGATAGATGTTATATAAAAAGAGACATATATCTATTAATAGCAAAGAGCCTACCATTTTCAACGTTTTTGATTTCGCAAGGTATTAGGCTTCTACGTGAACATAAATCGTGAATAAGTTTCAGTACCAAAAAAAAAAGTGGATGCAATAGTAATAAATAGTTTCTCGAAGTCTAAAGCTGGTATGTATTTAAATAAGAATTTACCACATCGGTTATGCCAAGATATAGCAAAAATCGATTTCTCAAGAAATTAGAAATGTACTTAAGCAAAGTTCTTGCTTGCTGTACAAAATACGAAATCTAATGATAACGATTTATATACACAGGGCTGGGCATGAAATACATGTATTTGAAATACGTATTTTGTATTTGTATTTTAAATACGTCTCATGAATGTATTTGTATTTTGTTTTTTTTTAAATACTAAGCACTTAAGTATTTTGTATTTCAAATACTCGTGCTCTCAAAATACATTTTTCATAATATGTACATTTTAAATTTATGTTAAAAAATATGCACTAAAAGTTATTCCATTCATACATCAACTAAAATCCGAAAATTTTGCTACTGTTTTATTATCAAAAAATTGCAATAGCACAATTTAATTACCAAAGTACTTGTGTAAAGTAAACGCAACTGAATGCACATACATTGAGAAAGTCGCCAAGCTGTCAGAAATAATGAAAAAATCAAATACAAGGACAAACAGCGTTCGACATTTTAATCTAAAACAAGAGAAAAAATATCAATCAAATGATGACTTGGATAGACTATATATAGTTATATAGCATTTGGTGAAACTTCTTTTAATTGGCACTTATTTCTTAATTCCGTTATAGGTCTTTCAGTAAAATATCGTTTGCTAATAAGAAATCGATGAGATTTTGTCGTTAGCTAGTTTTCTTTATTCGCATTAAGAGATTGTTTTTCTGATATCACTTTTGAAAAACTGGTGTTTATAAAAGAAAATAAAAACTTTTTTGATAAAAGTATTTTGTATTTTAAATACATATTTTTGTTACATTGTATTTTGTATTTCAAATACTTGCTTTTGGAATGCAGTATTTTGTATTTTAAATACATGGAAAAAAAGTATTTGTATTTTGTATTTTAAATACATCAGAGCATGTATTTTGCCCAACACTGTATATACATCAGTTTTAAGGGTTGATTGTGAAGAATATTTAAGATTCGGCCCCACCAAATATATCACTCTTACTTGTTTTATTTAACAAGCACAGAGCTGGGAGACTTTTTGTTTGTCTGCAGAAACAGCTTGAGCCTTTGGCAGGAATCCAACCTGACAACTCAGGACTGTTTCTAATGCAGTAAGCCCATTCATCCATCGAAGCGCTCAAATGTAAAAGGATTTAGTCCTGTTATCAAACCCGCATCAAAATACTCACCAGTCAAGCCGAAGTACAATAAAATATATTTTATTCAGTCACATTGTGTTTAAAATCTGAAAAACATTTTACCAAGTTTGAGATATGACTACGTTACAATAAGGCAGGGATATGTACATAAATATGTACTCATGCACAGCTACAAGAGTACGGTTTTATACAGTGTAAATTGATCACTTTTCAGCTTTTAATTTGAAGCTGAACAGTGGCATTTCATTGCATAATATTTCTGAGTATATGTACATACAACATAAGAAGAAAATGTCAAGGTTTTGAATTCATTTTTAGAAAGGAGCTCAAAATAGTCCTTGTAATCTCTTTAACATACAACACTTTAATGAGATCTCAGTGCACAGCTTATTTATTAACTCCAACACGCATTCAAAAGTTTGCTCTTAGAAATGTGCAATTCATTATTTGAGCTTTGTGCTATAGACGTTCAGATTTCCCTTTAATGGATTGTATGATGGAAATTCAGATAATTGTCATTGATTGCAAAAAAAGAGCCATTCCTTATTTGATTTTTTGTATTGATTATAGCGTTTGTCAAATCCTTTTTATTTCTTGTTTCCATTTAGACATCATCAAGGTTGTATGTTCTTGATGGCTTACCACAATTTTTATGTACCACATTGTCACACTCTCCAATAAATTTACACGTGTATATGTATGCATGTGTAATAGGGTGAACCTTAGCTATTTGGGGCTTTTTGGTCAGTTCTCATTCCCAGTTTAGTGAAGTTTAGTCAAAACTTTCAGTTTAGGAAAACTAAAAATTTTGAACTGTTTTGCCTTATAACTTCAAAGTTATTGATTTGCCAAAACATTCGCTGAACGAAAATTATTGGTAATGAAGTTGTCAAAATTTCTCTGCTGCAAAACTTATTTCTATAAAAAGTTTTACAAAATAAACACAAACACAACTAAATCAACATATTATGTATGAAACATGTTAGAGTGATATATTCGGCTGGATTGAATCTTAAATACCATTCACAAAAGTCACTTTTGTATGCATTACATATTACATTACATATCTGCTACTTTATCAGTTTGGGCTATATATGTACGGATCGATATCGAAAATTTCCATTTTACTTGCTTTCATCACCAGCTTAGAAATTAGCAAGGAAAGTTCTCTTAAAAAACAAACTTCCTCAAAAATCCGTTTGCGCTATATCTGAGCTATATACGTATGTATATGAGCACCGAAGTCATAAATATAAATCTGCCACAAATTACATTTTCCTTTTACCAGGGGATCGATTTTGTTTCTGTGAAAATGTGAAATGAAAAAAACTTTTAAATTTTTCACAGCATCATTTCACACTTACAGGAACAGGCACCCAATGTCGCAAGAAAATGTAAGCGATCGAAATGTAGTCGTTCGATTTCGAAACAATTTGGGTTCCTCTATATCGACAGCTTGCGTTCGCATGGGCTAACGTCATGAAATTTTTGGCATTTAATTCACTAAAGTTTTGGTTGATTTTTTATGGAAGAATTGATAAAAATTACTAAATTGTTCTTGTGTAAATACAACAATTCTTGAAACAGGTCAGCTGTATGTGGCCAGCCTAAGCAAATGCATATGTACATAAATAAGTACAAAATAAAAAAGTAAACATTTTGAAAGTGCGGAAATAGTTGTAGTGGTGTTTTAAAATTTAAAAGTATTTTTTTTTTTGCATATATATTTAATAAGTATTTTGACGCACTGAACACTGGTATTTCTCTGGCAAACTCTGGATTTTCTGCCATCCTGCGAAGAAGTGAACTGTTCACGAAAACTACATACATACATATGATAATTGTTTAATATATTTACTAAATACTAATATATTTAATAAAAGACTTAGATTTGTTGAGCCTTGAAACAATACAATGTCGTATAAATTACATAAAAATTGAAAATAAGAAAACTTAGTACTATAACGTATTATCTTAAAAACATAGCAGTATATTTTTATAGCACTGGTATCCTCTGCCAAACTCAGAACTTTCTTCCATACAGCGAACTGTAGAACTGTTTAGGAAAACTATATGCATACATATGATAGTTGTTTAATATATTTACTGAAGAAAATAAAAATGATAAATATGTGGGGTTTCCAGTTTTATTTCTCAGTTTTTTAACAAATAACTATAAATTTTTTTTTTATAAAACACCCACCCGATAGCAAAACAGCAAGCGATTAATTTTGACATTTGTGTTCGCAGTGCTGACGAGATGATCGATATAGAGGAATATGATTTTGTATGAAAATTCTAACGTCTTTTCGACTTGCCGCTCGAGTCTTCGTTCGAATAAAATAACGTCATAGAGGTACCCGAAACCTTTTTTCTTTCGCTTAGAAGGCGAACAATCTTATGATTTCGACATTGAGGAACAGATAGTTACACAAATTGCGATTCCCATTTATAGTTATAATAAAAAAATGTTTCATTCCATGTGTTGCTATGAGACTTATGGAATAGTGATTTAAAAATTTTATAGCAAATGTCAAACCAGTTCAAAAGACTAATCATGATACATAACATAAACATAAAACAACACAACAGCAAATTAGCTCACATATACCTACATACATTTAAATAATATTATTTTTTAATTCATTGTCCTTTTTATCAAAAGTGAATTACATGATAGTTTATTTTCATTTTCATATTTCATGCATTGCATACATGCTCATTTGCATGTATGTATGTAGAGGGACAGAGAGAATGGTACTTCAACAGAGACACAATTAAGCTAGATTTACACGATTGAAATTGTCTTCAAAATGCTTTAAACTCGTGTAAACAGCAAAATTTGTTCAAAATGTATTGATCAAAATTTATTGAACAAAACTTTTGACGATTTTATTGATGCCGTGTAAACAAACATCAAAATCGCATCTGGCAATATTGATAACTATAAATAATTTGACAGCATGTTCATTCTTTTGATTCAATACATATCAGCTGTGTTTATTTACGAATGTATGTTCGTTGTGAATAAAATTAATATGAGTTGGTAAGTATTACATATTTAATAATTATATGTTTGTGCAATAATACATATGTATATCAATATTTTTAAAAGTGATACCATAAATGATAATTTGCGCAACAATCGCAAGCAACAGAAAAAGTGGACTGGAGATGAATTGAGACTGTTCATCGAAATGGTTGAAGTACGCGAACCGATTTGGAATTTTAAAATTGATGGGTACAGAAACCGAAATGAAAAAGAGAAGTGCTGGTCAGAAATTGCTGCTGCAACCAATCATTGCATAGCTGACTACAAAGTACAATTTAACGCTGTGCGATCACGCTATAATGTAAATTGTTTTTTTTTTTGTTTTATGTTACATTTACACATTTAAAAGTATTATATGTATATTGTAGGCTTTTTTTATAATAATATCTAAATAATTTCACAAAAAAGCAAATCACCTGATCAAACCCAATATTTTCAATATAAAAAGTTTACCAATAGTGTAAATTAGCTTCAACAGATTTTGATCAAATTTTTATCAAAATATTTTGAAATATATTGAAAGAATATTTTTATCAAATTTTTGAAACGTGTAAACAGCACATCAAAATAAATTTTCAAAATTTTGATAAGACTTCAAAATAACTTCAATCGTGTAAATCTAACTTTAGATGCAAACCATTTTTGATAAGTAATAAGTTTTAACAAAATATACATACATGTAAAGGATTGTGTAAAACACAAAAATAAATTAAAAGTATTTATTAGAGGAATATAACACACAGTAAAGTTTTTGATTAATTTTTTGTTGCACTGTGTATATATTGCTATAGGATAGACGGAAACAAAGCTAGTTAGAATCAAATACACAAAATTCTCCTTTTTGTTGTGTGTTGAGAGAAGACAAAATCTCAAAACAAAAAGGCAATGTTTAACCGCAAAATTCATCTATAAGCCGCTGGTTAGGCAACTATTTTTTTCATGCACATACATATGTATGTATTATCTGTGAAAAAAGCTTTTTGTTAGACAAAACCAGAATAGCAAAATTTCTGTAACGATGAAAAAAATCCCGTTTCACAGCGTTTTCATAAGAATACTCAAAGCAAAAAATTAAAAGTTTTCATCTTCGGTGGATATATAGCCGAGTTATAGCAAAAGCCGTTTTAGAAAGAAGTTGGGCCTGTATGCGGTCCAAAACACTTCTCGGTGCCAAAACGTTTTAGATATAATAAAATAAGCCTTTTAGTAATGGCATTGCCAAGGAGCGTAAGAAAATAACAGCCGTCACAAATATTAATAACACGTCAACAAGTATAATTTACACTATACGCCACAACTGGTCCTTCAGAAATGTACAACGAGTGACAGGTTACATCCTCAGATCTATCTGTAGTACGAGGAAACACCAGCAAAATAGAATAGAGTCCAAGAATTTGAACAAGTTCTATTCTCATTTTATGAACAATGCAGCAGTAGCATTTTTTTGAGGTCTTCAAGCATTCAGAGAAATATTGTGAATTCAGAAATGATTTAGCAATCTCAGTCCATTTTTAGACTCCAATGACATTATCAGGGTGGAAGGACGTTTGAAGTCATCAACATTGCCATATGGCGCTAAGCACCCAAAGTTAAGCCCTTATAATGATCTAATATGGAAATTACGAATGCAAATAGTACATGAAAATATCCAACTCTATGGACCACAAGCACTTTCATCTCACTTATGGCAAAGATATGGGCTAGTCAAAGGAGAAACTGCAGCACAATCAACTGCGTACCATTTTATCAAAAGCGAGCCAAGCCAAACTTACTTAACCAAACTATGGGAAACCTGCCTTCAACGCAAGTTACTCCAGCTCGGTCGTTTATCAATTTCGATGTAGATTTTTATGGACTGCATTGTAATCATTACAAAATAAGGGGGAAAAAGTCACACAAGGCTTACATCCTTGTATTTTGATGATTTACCACTAAAAATGTCCACTTACAAGTGGTTAGCGATTTAACTGCAGACACCTTTAGGAACTATCGCTACCGTCTTATGAATATTCAGTCCAGGCGAAAATACATCCAGATTATGTTTCATTTTAATTCACCACCAGCACCTCCCGTTTGAGACTCATGGGAATAAGGAGTAGCGAAATCAACAAAATATCTTCTGGTGAGAAATCTATCCACAGCAAAATTAAAATACAATAAATTCAGTCAGTGCGTATGTGTAATGTACGTATGGAAAACTTACATGTCCTAAGGGTCGTATTCATAAAAGTTATACAATGTGTATTAATCTTTTATATGTCAAATACTTTATAGAAATGTTGCAGAGCAAAATACCTTTTCAGGTAAAGCCAAAAGCAATAAATCTCCTAAAAATTTAACAAATCCAACTTAGTCTTGTTGTCAAAGCAATGTGAAGGTAATTCCCAAAAAAAGAAGGTGTAAATACAATAATGATGGCAATCATATTCATCCCGTTGGTGTTACGGGCAGAAATACACAACAAATAATTTGGAATGCAATTAGCTATTAATTTTGAAACAATCGGAAGAATAATAATATCGCCTACGAAATGACAATTATTAGTCTATTATGATTTTTGCCTGAGTCAACAACATTTTCGGAAGGAATTACAACTCTTAATTGTTTATGTAATGAAATACAAGAATAATCAAAGCGTACAAATCTGGTAAAATATTTTGAAAGCACTGAGACTAAATTTACTATGGATAGCAACTTAGTGTTCGGAAAACGATAGAAGAGATCTGCGGTCAATTTAGTCGGGAACATTGCATGTTCGTTATTTGAGGTGCTGGACTCAGAATAAAAAAAATCTAAATCAAAATATCACAAGCAATCTCAATAGTTAAGAAAAGGGAAGCACATCAGTTTAGCCTGCTGAAAAATCAGACGTCAAGTATTGATTCTACCATAAACATTAAGTCAGACCACTTCATTTAAACAAATTTTGATTAAATCGACTTTCAAATCACAGATGATCACTATGGTTAAAGAAAGACACCATCAAAACAGACTTTATCGTTCGTTCTAATTACGATCACATAAGCAAATTGCAGCATACACAACTGCCAATGATTGATATTTTCACAAGAACCCACCATGGAATCATTAGTCCATTACCCTTAACCACATTATGAAAATCGGGAACAACGGCAATCTCGTTTCGCACTAAAATTGCAAGCGTTGTTCAGGCGTGAGTCTATTCATGATGAATTGCCAAACCAAACTGAGAATAAATTACTTGACAGCTGTTAAATGTTAAATCGGTCGCCATCTTGAACAGTAATGTCAACTGAAAGTTCTATGCATCGAAAAAATACTCTTTACAAATTGATGAAGGTTAAAGAAGGACTTGCGAAAATACAGTAGTATGTAGCTTGATCTTGCCATTGACCGAACGCGATAGGTTTGATATTGTTAACCGTATTTAGATACCGAATAGGGTAAACAATACGTTTTTATCAATCAATCAATCCATGTTCATCCTTTCTAATCACCAACATAGCTCGCAACCATTATTTTGCTCTTGGTCCTACCGAACTTAATTCATTCACTCTTCCTCTCTGCTCTAAGGCGTCAGTAAGACATGAGCAAGCTTCAACAGCATGTAGCTGTGATATTATCGTGGATTTATCTCTACCGTGGGCTCCTCTTTACCGTAAAAATAAATGGATTTATGCCATTTATGGTGTTCGAGCAACACCATTATGTAAATCAGAAAATACATAATTAACCCTCGAAGAATCAGGTTTGCTAATTATGGAACCAAGTTGCATCCTTAAATATAAATTTATGACACTGCAGGTTAGACAACAAGTTATCTCTATCAGCAGTAGAATGTCCTACACTAGCCTGTGGGAAACCATGAAACGAAGTCACGAAGAAGGTTTAAAACACACAAATGAATATATTTCACAAGTAAAAAAAATCTAATAATATTACAAACTAATTTAAATGACAACAAATACTTCAGCTGCCAAATTAACATTCATAACAACCAACACATCACAATGGGTTATATATCATTATTAATCGTGATTGCCGTCCTAATTTATCCGATCATTAGACGAAAAGTGAAACGGACTGAGATTCCAATTCCAACGTGTCCCAAACAAAAACCAACTTCAGAGTTCACTGGTCATGTTTGTATACCGACAAGCGAGCAATTGGAAAAATTTCAATTGAAAATGTTAATTGTCGGCTCTGAAGCTCGTTATTCATGTCTAATTTTGGTAAAAAAAAAAATTTTACTTTTCGGAGCTTTTAAATTTTTATTATTAGTACGTCATTTCTAGGTGTGCACATAAAAGTAATTGTTTATGTTTCAATTTTTTATTTATGAAACTATTGGGAGATTTTCTTTTAATTTTTCTTTAGCTTAAGACTTCTTACTTCGCAAGTATGGTTAAAAAAATGGCTTAAAGACAGTATACAATTAGTCACGGCTTGGGTTCGAAGCAAATTTGGATGCTGGTGAGCGACGTGGTGGTCCTGAAACAGCCATGGTATGTACTCCAGTAAGTAAGTCTTCTACTTTACTTTTCTTGTCTTCTTTAAAAATGGCGATCACTCCAATTTTATCACAAATTAAAAACTTTCTCAATTTTGAGAATGTAAAAATTGAACTAGAAAGAGCAATAAAGTTATTAACAATTGTAAATCATATAATTCACTACAAATATTAAATTAACGGTAAAAAAATTACATTATTAAAAAAATAACAAGAAATTACATTTTTTAATTGCCTGCTTCACATAATACCCCATATGTAAGCGATGTCTTATAAATTAACCCGAAAGAATTTAATTTGCAGAAGTATTTCATTTCAAATATTTTTAATAAAATTGTACTAATTACATCCTTTTTAAATTTATGTCGGATGTAAATACATGTGAGTATTTTTGTACAATTCTGTTTTTATGTAACTGAATTTCCTGTTATATTTTCAGGCAGTAAGCCATTTGATGTACATATGTGTTTATTTGCATGTGTTTATATTGCAATAGTACGCAATATATCTTTAAGTGGCTAAAAGAAAATGAGAAAACGGTTTGTGTAATTATACTTATGCATGTTTGGTTGCAACAGTCATACAGCAATTTAATGTGTGGTTTTGCAGTGTCATACAAATTTTCATATTGGTTTATTAACGGAGCAGAGCCCGTTATTATAGACTTTACTGCAGTGAAGGGCAAAAAATAAGAATAAATAGATGCAACAACAAAAACATAAAAATATTTACAACACGTTTGCTTTGTTGAAATCTACTGTAATTTACTTGGCTGTCACTATATCTATGCTGTGTATAAACCGATGTCAACAGTTTTTAGTTATTGCGCTTTTGTGAGCTTATGAAAGGTTGGTTAAATTTTAAGAGCCGATGTAATTTTGAATGAAACACAAATTATTTAGGAAATTTGTTCATGTTTTTATTATGATAATATTAGTATGGTTCAATTATATGTGAAATAAAGTATCGGCTAAGTGGCTGTCTTAACCTCGGTGGCACACCTCCATTCGATGGCCCAAATGTTCGATGACCGTGAGGCATATATAAAATAATTATATCATCCTTTAGCTCTTGAATTGTTTTTGTCTTATCGATGTAAACCTTTTCTTTTAAATGGGCCCAAAGAAAGAAAGTCTAATGGAGTCAAATCACATGATCTTGGCGGCCAATAGACATCGCCACCATGTGAGATAACGCGGCCATTGAATTTGTCGAGCTAAAGAGCCATTGATTCGTTAGCTCTGGGGCAAGTAGCACCGTCCTGTTGAAACCACATATCATCCACAGCCATACCTTTCGATTCGGGCCCCAAAAAGTTCGTTAGCATCTTACGATATTGAAGACAATTCACAGTAACTGCCTGACTGGTCTAATTTTGGAAAAAAATATACAGCCTTATGATGCCGTCAGTCCATAAACCGCTCCAATCAATTATGGGCTCGTTGGTTTTGCGACAACCAATCTTGGATTATCATTCGCTAAAATGCGGCGATTCTCCTAATTGAAGAAGCCAATGAGGCGAATGATTTTCGTATTTCTATATATGGATTTTTTCATTTTGCGTATTTTACTGTACTGCACTTAACGGGACTTAATCTGTGTATTTCTTTACACGGTTATTTTGTATAGCTCTTTTTCCCCCGGAACTTCACCCTGCTTCCGACTTTGATTTTCCGTACTTATATCAGGCGGCAAACGAGGCTTATATTCTCCTTCTCTATCCTGTTTGCACAAATTTCTGCCAGTATGTTTTAGCGATATTACCAAAAACTTTCTTTCTGGTACGTGATACATATCTATAGTTTTTCTGTACTCTTGCTTCACTTTGCTCTTTATTATTTACTCTCCCAATTATCATACCCTTGATAGCTGCTCTTTCATTTGTCCCCTACACTATGTTTAATGGTAGACATGTATTTTCTTTCTGACAATTTTTTCTGTCGTTCCCTTTATTTTACACCACTCTCCTTTTGGTACTTTTCGTTCTGTCTTTGCCTAAACTGCTAATTTTAGCATGTTATAAGAATAGACATTTTCTGCATTTTTAATTATAACCCTAACGTTGACGGGTGCTGACACTCCAGTGACATCATATGGCCGAAGCCTTATAGATAAAAATGTGTTTTTCCACGCAGAGTTCCTAGTTCGCGCCTTCTGCAGTATTTTGTCAATTGGTAGTTTCTTTGAAAATGGTATTTAGGGATTTTATAGGTATAGCGAAGACATATTTCACTGTGGCCTTGTCCAATTTCGTGAAATCTCTTAACAATCGCAGTTTCGTTTCAGCGTCTCGCCCAACCTTTCTTTGGTATTGGGGGAGATGATTTCATCTTTTAGCATCTGGCATACCTGCGATTGACCTCATTTCTATAGACTTCGGGTAGTCTGTAAAGATTAGAGTCTATTGGAGCTATTAATTTCTTCAAATTTTTCAATGAATTTGTGGCCTATCAGTCTTAGCTTCGCCAACTCACTTTTCCCGATTGACTCAAGGGGTAGTTACTCTTAAAATGTCCAATTCCCCTGCAATTTCAACAACTTATTAGCTCACTTCTCTCCTTTCCACATGCTGGTTGGTCCCTAAGGAATTCAAGAGGTTCTCTTATCCCAAACTGACGCTCATTATGCGAGTTACTTTGTTATACCTTCCAGGGGTATTGCTGGACCTACTAATATCAGTTTCTACTTGATTTCGTATTTTGACTGGGTGTCTTGCTTTCCAGATGGCCCCAGCCTCCTTCAGCAATCCACTTCCTTCTGTCCTTTCCCTCTGCAGTAATTACACCTTTTTTGCTTTGAGTCTAAGTGGAGTCTGCATGACGGGCCAACTTCATGACCATACATGCCTTAATGTACTTAATGTTTTTTCGCAGTTCGTGCCATTGTGACGATTACAGAAACTGCATGATGCCGTTGAGCTCACAATGTTTATCCTAGAACGGTTTTCTCCGAAGAGGTATTCTGTATTTTCTATCAACTTTCTAAGCTCTCCATTCTATTGCCCTATAAACCTTTGTCTCAATACTTGTTCTCTCAAGCCCTGTACTGATTTCTGCCTGAAGTTTTCCAGTATAGCCTTCCTGCAATTAGCATCACTCCACTCAAGTTTTGGCGGTACTGCCCGGTTTGTAACAACACAATATTTAATTTTATCTACTTGTCGTTTTCAATTTCAAAAAAAGTAAATACTAATCCTTGAATTTTATTTATAAATTTCTTGTGTATTGTAATAAAATTTAATTACTTTTCAACTTTTGTAAAAAATTTATTTATTTTATACAGCTTCATTAAGTAGTGCTTGATTAGTTCTCGTTGCGCTAACTTACATTCCTCAATGAAGCTGAAAACATCAGAGATTAAATCTGGTCCCTCAGCAGTAGAGAATGTGGGAAGATACTGCTGCCATAGTTTTTGTATTAGCTTTAGGCGGAGAGCCGGCCAAAAATTTATTAAATACGTCTCGAAATTTCTGGTGATATTTGTGTGAATTTTGTGCAGCTTCCAATCTTTGTGGCGTAAGCCCCTTGAATGCACTCTACCAAATTTTGGAACTTCCATTTTACAGTATCTGCAGTGTACTCTCTGTATACTGTTTTTTTCCTTCAAACTGTTTACTGTTTTTACTTTATAAAATTATAGTGATCAATGCTTTTTAAAAAAGACAAGAAAAGTAAAGTTAACTGGGCTGGGGTACATACCATGGCTTCGAAATCAGGCCACGACTAATTGCATTCTGTTTTTATTAGTTGAAATTAAACCATCCACCAATTTAGCTTCAGCGCGTACACTTTGAAAACTGCATTCATTTGCGACGAGTATTTTCTTTAGCACTAAGCTGGTAACGCTTGCCGTTGCTCCCCTGTCAAATATGACTTCGCCTTTCAGGTCGAAAAACTCCACATGAGTATGTGGCAATGGGTGCTCGTACTGTGAGCTTTTAATATAATTTTTATGACATGTTCAAGGGATTGCCCTGTATACGCCAGGTGCTTCACATCCATAGCACGAAGATTAGATTTCCTTATTGCATCAGGAATATGGTTTTCTTGCTGGTAATTCGAAAATTATTATATTTTTGTTGTGATGGAGGTTTACCATTTTGTTGCTGATCACGTTTATTTTTCTCTCCACTGAGTGACATTTTATTTGGCAGAAACTACAGCGATTTGAAGCAGCTTTATTTTTCTCCTCAGACGTAATTATTACAAGTGGTTGGGCTTCCAAAAAATTGGTTCTGCCCTACGGCTTGCAGAAATGTATTTTTATATGCAGTAGACCATGCAGCAAATTTATTTGAATTTGTATGGCTGGTGGCGCTTTATGTTCTGCTAGTGGAATCCTCTTTTTGAGAAGGAAACTATCTGTTCGCTCATTGTTTTGATGCTTTGTTTTACAAAATTTTGAAAATAACCGCCAGACGGGAGGAGTGAGTATAGTACGAACCAGGGACACAGCCTGCTCAAATGTTTCTACAGTGTTCTTAGCTCGTAGGAGCTACGAAGTAGGAGCATCCTACATGCTGCATCGGTATCTGATATCTTTTGAATATCTTTCAGCACTACCAGCACTTCAAATGATCCACCTTTTGCGTTGCCACTCACTGCAGCTAATATTTGCTGAAACTGTTCGGTATGAAAAGTTATTTCCTCTATGCAAGAATTTGTTGTCAAATTTTCAGGCCCACTTTCGTCTTCATTTTCTAGCGTCGCGTCTTCTTCTTCTTCAGTTCTGGTTTCTTGTTGCATAGTATCTTTTGTAGCCACAAAGTTAGGCGGCAGTCTGACAAACTTTTATTCTAAAGCTCTAAACACATAGACGACAGCAGACAGCAAGCAGCAATATGTCAAAAATAAAATGCATGTGTTTAAATGAAAACGATTATTTTGACGGCAGCAGGGCAGCACGACTGCACAACAGCATTTGCTGCTGCTGCCAACTTAGGCTATTTTCTATTTTGACGGGCAGCAAATAAGCAAATATAGTGTTGCCATTATATACATAAATTGGACAAATTAGAACAAAAACTTTTTTTTTAATATTAAACACAAAAGAACATTGCAAAAATACAATAAATAAATAAATGTATGTGTTTTTATAGTTTCTTTCGTGATATTATTACATTTTTCATCAATATTTTAAATTTTATTCATTATGAAATAAGAAATACGGCATCCCTGAAAGTAGCATTGCTAAAATACACAGCTGTTCGTTTTCAATATCAAAACAATTTTTTTCGTTTGAGCTAATTTTTTGTGATATTTTATTTAATTTTCATCCTGGTTGCTTTGAAAAAGTGTTCTTCATCTTTTTCCTTGAGCTGTTGTACACATGTTTTGTAAATGCCCTCCTCATCATGGGTTATATTTACTGGGCGAACCCACCATCTTCGGTTTCTTGTACTATTCGTCTTATGGGCTTTATACACTTCAGCTGTAGTCTGAGCTATTTTAACAATTGTTGTGATAAAATTCGCTAAATTTTCTTCGCTCATTTTTTATATTTTTACACCCATATTCATAAAAACTATTGAAGGTTTATTACACGTTTATTTGACAAATATTCGGTAGAAATACGTCAAATAAGAGCTTAATAAACTTACAATAATTATTATGAATATGGCCTTTAAACTTTGAATTTGTAATATTTATAAAAATTCGAAATTGATTTACACACCAGCTGATTTATTATGTTGTTGCTGTCTTCAAAATAATTATGAAGCCGACTTCAGAGTAGCATTTGAAGTTGGCAGCATTTGCAGTCTGCTGTCGTCTATGTGTTTAGAGCTTAAGTCTGTAAAAATGTTTCATATGAACACGGGTAGGAACCATAAGATTTGAACACGCACTATTTTTATTTTAGTTACACTCCTTTAAGAACTTCAATAAGTTCGCAAAGCTCTTCCATTATTGTATGTATAACGGACAAAGATGTTTGTTTAATTAAGGCAGAAAGCATAGCGATTTTATTCATGCAATTCATGTTGCCTATATAAAATTTCAAAACATAGTTGTAAAAAAAGGTAGTAAGAGAAAAGTGTCAACAATGTATGCGTAACTCTGAATATTATTACGGAAATTTGACAGCAATGAAACGTTAGTTCAAATATTACCAATCAAAGAGTTATATTTGCATGAATTCCGTTATATTTAAAATAGAGTCTAACGGTATAATTCATACAAATTTCTTATTTCAGCTTATAAGCTGGTAATAGTTATTTTACACTAACCGTCTAATTCATAAAAATTATAACAGGTTTATAAAGCTCTTATTTGACAGATTTTCCATACAAATATGTCAAATAACGGTCTTATAAGCCTGTAATAATTTTTATGAATTAGAGGGTAAGAGTGTTAAAAGCAACTGATAAAAAATTCAATTTATAAACACATTATATGGGTGAAATAACTATTAAACTCTTTTATTAAAATTGTACTTTATTGTTGGCAATACCATGTAATGTTCACTTTCATTTTGTGCCTCGTACTGCATATATAAGATGTATGTATGTAAGAAACTGATTATTTGGGTAGTTTCGAAAAATGCAAAATATTTTTTACTTATATAACATAATTTTGTTCGAATATGAAATAATTTATTGGTTTACCTATTTTTGTTGCGAAAAAAATGTGGGTATAAAGGTCAAAGCAGTGTTCCCAGGTCAATGTATTTCTTCCCCCCAGAAAAAATTTTAAAACCCCCTAAAATTCAATGTTTTTCTACAAAATCCCCCTAAAAAATTTTTGAGAACATTCTTCTTTAGTTTGTGAACAGTGTTCCCAGGTCAATGTATTTCTTCTCCCCAGAAACATTGTAAAACCCCCTAAAACTTAATGTTGTTTCACAAAATCCCCCTAAACAATTTGAGTGAACAATCTGCTTTAGTTTGCGAATCACTATATGTATTTTTCAGTGCACATGTTATGATTACAGGTGTATGTATATTTATTATAAATTTTCGATATATTTGTTTTCACATATTTTGAGATCTAAGTATATATTTATAGGCAGCTGGAAATTGTTATTTGCGTATATAGAAAAAATTAAGTGTCTCCAAAAATATTGAGAGTTTCTAAGTCTTCTTCGCTCTTTACGTTCTTTTGATATTTTCATAAAAAAGAGTTTCAATTTTACCGAAGGTTCTTAGATATTTTAATTTTACCAATTCTTAAGACACGGAAAAAATTCAAAGAAATAACCCATAAGGAAAAAATTCATTCAACTCAACAAAAAAAGTACTTAAAATTTGCAAAATTCTGTACTTGAAACTACCAGATGAACATAAAATATTTCATTTAACTTTACTTTAAAAATCGTTAAATTCTTCAAATTTATCAGTTGAAAAATCTTCTAACTCCTGCCATTTTACCGTTTAACCAAACACAGAATTCCCCTAAAAATACCCCAAAAATAAATTGTTCCCCCTAAATTTTCTCCGAAAGAATTTAACACCCCAAATTTACCCCCAAAAGAAAAAAAGCCCCTAAATCTAGGGGGAAAGCCCCTAAACTGGCAACAGTGGGTCAAAGCCAAATGTTTCTAAAAACATTTCTATAACGACTGGTGCCAAAAGTAGTCGACTTCTTACTCTCTAGCATTTGTTTGTGCAGCACTATAATTACTTGCAAATATTTTTTATGAAAACATAATTCAAAGTGGTAAATATTATTTAATTCGCAAATATGTATGTAACTTTTATTAAAATTAGTTTATTGATGAATTCCTTCACAACTCTTCATGAACTCAACGAATGTCACTTTATCAAACGTAGAGACCAATGCGTTTGCAGTAAATACAGGCAGGATCGCTACTGTTGTTTATGCGTAGATATGTATGTGTATGCATGCATACATATGTACATTTGTATGTACATGTCAATTCAAATTTGCAAAAGAGATAGTACTTTACATATGTATGTACGTCTGTATTTCTTTGTGTATTGTATCGGCATAATTCGTCAAAATATTTGTAATTTATATGAAAACTAAAGAAAAATTTGTTTCATAAAAAATGAGATGCTTTTTGCAGGGTTTATGTGTCTTTATGACTGTATATTACTGATTCTTTCACCATATCGTCAGTAGAATTTAACCGACACACACACATACATACATATGTACATTTATTCAAATTTCATAGTTTAGCGCGTAATGAGTATTTGGTGAAATGCAATCATAAATAGTGTTAAAATAAAAAAATCATCAATTCAACAATTTTCACTTCATTAAACGCTTATAGTTGGGTAGAGGCTACATACAATAAAAATATTCAATTTATAAGATGGTTATAAGCAGCATAATAAGCTATAAGTCGTTTATGAATACACTTTTCTGGATTTTTGCTTATAAGTTGGTTGCAGTATTTATCGGATATAAGAAACTTGAAAAATCCACGAAAAAAGTTCCTTATAAGCGTTTCTTCCTTATATACAATTATTTTATATAAGAAACTTATTTCTTATATAAGTAGCTATGGCCATAAGGCATTTGTTTCTTATATGAATATACGAGCTTTTTTACCTTTTTATGTATATACGTAGATGTATGTATGTAAATAGAAAAATAAAATAAAACAAATCAAATTTTATTTTATTAACCCCTTTAGTAAATAGATATAAAAAACTAGACAACTTCAATTTGAAAAAAAAAATTATATGTAGTAAATACATGTACATACATAATTAATTTTGTACTATTTATTTATTTATTTACGATTCAAGAAACAAAAACTTCTCATGAGCACTAAAAGTAAAAAAAACTTTGTTGTCGTTGTAAAACTGTTAGAAAACAGAGTTGTCCATGCAAACTACATAAATTCAGTGTTGCCCTTGAAAGTTTCTTATATAAATTCTTTTTCTATACATTTTGTGGTTTTGGTGTTCAAGAAAAATGTTCTTTTATCAGTTTTTTTTCTTATAAGCGTTTTGCTTATATGAAACTTTTTTTGTTAGAAAAAACACTAAAAAGATATGGTGTTTTTGCAAATGTTTCTTATAAGCGTTTTGTTCTTATATGAGATGTTCTTATATCCGATAAATACTGTATAACACTCTTATAATGAGTTTATGAATTAGGCCGTAAGTGTGGAAATTGTAAAAATAATAAATAAAATAATTAAGGAGCTGCTTTAGTATTTTATTTAATCTGAAAAATTAAATTTTTAGTTTCCGTGTTTTTTGCTAATGTTTGCTTAAAATTAATTTCATCCAAGGTTGAAATTATAAAGATGCAAAAATGGTATCAAACCATCTTATTATTTCAATCATCAGTCCATCTATAACCTGATATTACACATTTGTATAACAAACCTTCGAATTACATTTTATTAAAGGGTATACAAGATTCGGCTGGGTCGAGTATAGCACAATTACTTGTTTTCTATTAACTACTATCTGCAATACAGAACAAGGTGTCTTTCTTCGTGAATTAACAATTGTATGCACATTAACTCATGTATATATATACATATATGTATGTATCTATTTGATTTAAATTTAGCAAAAGAATGAAAGAAGAATAGCCAATCTAAAAAGGTAAAAAAAAACCTGACAGTATCTAGTGTCAAAATGTAAATAAGCCACAAATCTTGTGAAGGTAATGCTTTAGCATATTGACCGCAGCAGGCTACACGACTGCAAATGTTGCTTGTCTCATGTGTCGTCTGCAGCCACCTACCTAGTTACTTTGAAAGCGGCACCTACATATATTAGTAATAAATAAACAAGTTAAGCTTTTCAAAACAAATCATCTCTTAGTCAGCTGTTTAATATAAAAAATAATGTAATTGATTATAAATATTTATTTATATGAATATTCAAAAAACAAAAAATGTCAGTTTAAATTCAATCAAAAGTATTACTTCCTATAAAAAGTTATACTATTTATAAGGAGCTACAACTTGTTGCAGCTCGCGTACAGGCCCAACTTCCGGGGAAACTGTTTTTCGCTATATCTCGGATATATATGCACCTATAAGAGCAATATTTTTTTTTGTTTTTAATGACCATGCCAACTAATATAGACAGTGTTTTAACCCCAAAGCAAAAACGAAAAAAAAGACTTGCAAAATTTTTATGCGAAAAACGAAAATTTTACCTCTCGCGGTGTTCTTGCTATATCTGGGTTAAATTCCAATAGCAAACACATGACACAAAGTGTGAGCTGTTTGGCATCAAAAATGTTTTCCTGAGCTAAGTAGTTTGCTCAGAAACGGTATTTAAACGGCTTACTGACAGACGGACATTAATTTTCTATTAATACTGATCCTGAAAACGACATACACGTAAAGAAAAAATGTGATTGAGGTAACCATATTCGAGGAGAAACATACTGTTGTTGAAATATGTATATCGCAAGAGGCCAACACTAATAATTGTTAAATAAAACATACACATTGTTACTAATTCCACTCTCAGCGATTAGGTTACTCTTGCCACCAATCACGTCCGACCATAATAGTGGAGTTTTTAATCATATTGAGGTCACATCTAATAATATAATTATCATTTCCTGCCTCCCCCGGGGGCACAATATGCATCTTGCTGATCGTAACCAGCTTGGTGTCGTGTCAACGGGGTAGAAGGGGAGCAGGATAACTCGGCTGGCTTAGTGGCTAAAAATCGTATGCAGGTCCGGAGGGATAGCGGCGTATCCTGAGGGACTTGCTGAAACCCCTCACCGAGGGGCAATTCGGCAGTACGGGGACCGGAGCCCCGAGATGACTCTTCGGAGTCATCTCGCCGTTCATAGGTTGCGGAGCCTTCCTTGGCTGAAACGTACTGGCTGTGGTTGCTACCATAAGTTCGCATGGAAGGGAACGTTGGTAGTTATACTGATCATAGACCCTCGGGTCTATGTTCGGTTGCCCAAATGGGCCCGTAGTGCTGTTGCTATGCAACAGACGCTACTTTGTAAGGAACTGGATTGGTGGGAACATTAGCGTTGGTTCAAGGACTGATGCTCTTCGGGACTTCGGGCTACCACGGTGGTCGTGTATCCCTTGCCGTCTAGGGAATTGCAATGCAGCAGAGGTTAGATAGCTCAACTCCTGAGCAAGGGGTTTTGTTATGGCCAAGTAACGTAGCAAATAAATTGTTCCGGCTGCTCGGGGGCGATGGTGTAACGTCCTGATTGCACCACGTGGTTTGACCACCGTCAGGTAAGGCCAAATGGCAGGTACTGACGTTAATCATTCCACATCTGTCATTTCCTGCCGCACTATTATCCCATCCCAACATATTATTGTCAATTCTAACCATACTTTTGTGATTTTCATCCATACTATTGTCAAATCCAACTATTTTATTTTCATATTGCAGGTTGCGCATGACAGTATTGGCTGAATTGAACTAAAACACAGTTCCTAACGGCAGTATTTTTATTCAATTTCACAGCAATATATTTACTCTAAATTTTGTTTTGGTATAATATCGTCGGAAGTGAGAAAAATTGGCCAGGCCAATATCATGCCTAGTGGCCACAATATCCTAATCGATTAGAATATTTACAGAATGCAAGCAAATATACATTTTTTTACAATAAATGCAGCTTTTCATATGTTCCCTAATTTCTATTGCACAGTTGTCTTATATCGGCTTTTTATTTACTATATGCTTTATTTCTTTTCAATAAAAGAAAAATGGTCATTAATAAGCACACACAAATTTTCAACCACAACACAAAAATTGGAGTGAAATTATCTGTCAACGGCAACATTAAAAAAATTTGTTAAAATAACAATATTTTGTTTATTATTTGTTAACCATGTTGATATATCAAAAATACTATGTTTTTCACGAATAAAGTTTGTTCAAATGTTCATTATAAAATGGTTGTAGATGTTGTTTATTTTTTTTTCTTTTTTTTTCAAATGAATATAACCATACTTACAATTTTCATGGATAATGAGGACAAAATGATCAAACTTTAACTGCTTAAGGTGACCAAAAATTGTTTACCGCATTTTAAATGAAAATGTCTTCTTTGCTACAACCCGCCGCATGGTTATAGGCAACATAATATTGCTGTCGCAACCATATTGTAAAAAGTTTTTTCCTTACTACTGTAGGTCTAAAAAATAGACCTTAATGCTTTCTGTCTTTTTTCAGCCGTCTATATGCCGCCGATATTTCGTTGCTGCTATAAAAAGTAAAGGTGTTGCAAGACGTAAAATGCTTTCTGTATTAAAAGTTTGTTTGAGCATTTCTGATTCTCATTTTGTTCATGAGAATTTAGGAATAAGTAGTTGGGCTTCAAACATGCTTTTTAGATTTTTCAAGTCTACTGATGAGTTGTTTAGCAGCAACGAAACGTCGGCGGCATATAGACGGCTGAAAAAAGACAGAAAGCATTAAGGTATATTTTTTAGACCTAAAGTAATAAATTTCAATTGGCTCTTATAGCGAATAAATAATTAAGTTCATCGTTTTTTCCTTACGTGTACTTTATGGGGTCGGAAATTTTGATAAAGGTTTTAATACAAATCTAACAGGTGTTGCGTAGGTGTAAATATAGCATAAACAACTATTACTATATATGATTATAATTTCTATGGTGCTAATGGTGAACGTTTTCGATTTAAAAAAAATTAAGCTAATAATTTTGGAGTTTGAAGAAAAAAGATTTAGTGGCTAAAAACAGACAATTATTTTGAAAAAAAAAATAATAAAACTAAATCATTTTGGACGAATTGTCACCGTAGCTTATGCTTTGTATAGCCTACATTGTGAGCCTAGGTTATTGCTCTTCCTTTTCCTGAGCTAAATTACGAGACATCTTTTTTTATGAAACACATTTTTCGGTATTTAATGAATGTATACATTTAAAAATATTTTTTTTTAGAATATAGTGAGCAACATTAATTTTCCTTTGTAGTAGGTAGTGTGTCCAATGTTGCTTGGCACATTTTTCTAAAAATCCAGCTAACTTAAAATTATAGTTGCTATAGTGTCACATGTTACATTGTACAAATATTTAAAAAATTGCTGGGCCCCATGCAAAATTTCAAAGCATTTCCAGCACTAATACAAAAGCAGCAATACAAAACTCTATTGAACGTTAGTCAGAGAGTATCAAATATATTCCAATCAACAAAAAATCGTAGTGCTAAAATTGTCATTTGATCAATAGATTAAGTAACAAACAACTCAGGTTCGAAGCACTTTTCAGATGGGTACAAAATACTACTCAATAGCGAATATTAACCAATAAAATATGTGAAATTATATATCTGATATGTGATATATTGGTGAGATAATATAAAATATATTTTTTTAGACCTAAAGTAATAAATTTCTATTGGCTCTTATAGCGAATAAATTATTAAGTTCATATTCAAAAACTTTTACTTTTTGATACTTTCAAGAATACAAGTTGTTGGTAACCAAAGGTCACCTGTTGTAAAAAAGTGCTATAAAAAGTAAATTTGTTGCAAGACGTAAAATGCTTTCTGTTTGAGCATTTCTGATTCTCATTTTGTACATGAGAATTTTGGAATAAGTAGTTGGACTTCAAACATACTTTTTAGATTTTTCAAATCTACTGATGAGTTGTTTAGCAGCAACGAAATGTCGGCGGTATATAGACGGCTGAAAAAAGACAGAAGGCATTAAGGTCTATTTTTTTAGACCTAAAGTAATAAATTTCAATTGGCTCTTACAGCGAATAAACAATTAAGTTCATTGTTAAAATATATTCCAATCAACAGAGAAACAGTGATAAAATGTAAAGTTGATCAATAAGATTAAATATGGCGGTCAGTAATATATAAGTCTGGTCTTAGGATGGCTATGCGCCGCTGCTGCTGGTAGTGGCCTGATTCGAAGCAATTTGTGAAACGTACCCCAGCCTATAAGACTTCAACTTTACTTTTCTTGTTTTCTTTAAAAATGTTGACCACTCCGGTTGTATCACAAAAAACCTTTCTCAATGTTGAGGAAGTAAAAAACGAGCTGAAGTCTGATGAAATTCATATTAATTGTAAATCATAAAGCTCGACTATAAAGTTGTATATTTTTTTTTTTTTTTTTTTTGTTCAATTTACCGTTAAATTTGGTTAAAAAGTGCAACTCCGAAAGTATTGAGTAGCTACTTTTGAGCATTGAGTACTCAGCAAAAAGCAAATACTCACTACCCGGTACTCGGTATCCCAATACTCAATAAATAACCAGCACTTCTTCTTGCCCCCAAAATAATTATTATCATATAAACTATTTTTGAAAGTTTAAATTTTTGAAAGTTTGTGGCCTGCAGCCTGCTGTTGAAAATGTATTCAAACTGGCCATCATATTTGGTTTTTTCTTTTCGAGCAATTACTTGCATTTCGTTGCCTCTGTAACTAAGGGTAATTAATGAGCTTTATTTAAATTTTTTCATTGTATTACTGGCTTCAAAGTTGTGAGCGTATGTGAGAGATATTTGACATAATTGTTTTTCTATTTCGTTACAAAATTGTTTTTTGTGTGCTTTAAGATATAAGAATATTATGTTTTAAGGAATATTTAATTTCCAAGCACATTTTTTTTTGTGTTCTTACTTACAGGTATTTGTGTGTTCTTACTTACAATGTATACTCAAAGATATTCTTTTGGAAACAGATGGAGGTACACCATTCGATGCTATGCAGAGATATGACCCCATTTCATTGCGTGAAATTTTTGAAAGCTTTAAGACCTCACCACGATAAGAGAACGCTAGAAATTTGGTAAAAATAAAGAGAAGATAGGAAAACTTTAATTTATGTATGTACATTTTTAAATGATATTTTTATAATATAAAACTGTTAAAATATCGCTATAAGTAGAATTAGTTTTTACTTTATGTTCTATTATTCAACAGTTTGTGTTTCTTTAGCTCTTCTGTTATTTTATGTTCTTTTACGAACTTACCTGTGGAAAACAAACGCTTTCAAGTGACAAAAGAACAAAACTAGTAACAGTGCAACAAAAGCATAAAAAAAACTGTTCAAAGCAGCACAGCAGAGCGCTAAAGCGCAATAAGCTTCCAAAAATTTGCATATTGCAAAAATCAACTTAAAATAGCACGTTTGAAATGGTAGGTAGCTGCAAAAAAAATGCAACAGCTTGCGGTTTTAAAAAGTTAAAGCGTTGGGAAGCGCACAAGAGCATGGAAAAAGGGCGAAAATTTACGAAAAGTTAACACAATGCAGAAATTAACTCAAGTGAACTTTTAAATACGCAAAGTAATTGCAAAAAATACAGCTGCTACACTGGCGTTATCTGAATTATTTCAAAATTTCATTCATGTGGATTTTTATCTTGGACCAATTCTCAGGGGACTACCCTTAAATATAAGTACATAAACGTTTCTAATAGAGTATTTTAAGTTCATTGCTGCAAATTGATTTTTTTTTTTTTGCAACAAATATGCTTGTTAAACACCAATAATAGTACTGTTCTCTCATATCACATATTTTTGTCTGAGGATTTTAGTTGTGTATGATCTAAATTTTGTTTTTATATTTTATTAGCTGGCCCAGTCCGCATTGGTGCTCTCAGGCAAAATTTTTTAAAGAAGTTTCACATATATTTAGGCTGCCTGCCTGAATAGTTAACCTTTTTCCTTAAACCCTTTAATTTTAAGCAAGTTTGACATCAAACTAATATACAATTTTCCGAAAGCTTTTTGCATGAGGAAAAAAGGATTATACTACGATTCATCAAAAAAAAAAAAAAAATTATTTTCACCTCATCAACGAACTCGTTAAACGATATTTTGTGTAATGAGCCGAGAATTCAAGATGAGTTATTTTTATTACTCTTAAGGTTCCGTTTATGGAAATACGTTTTGACAGCTGACATTTCAAAAATGTATCGAATGTTTCTTCTACAACATCTACAAATACTTTGGCATGAAAATCAGCCCATTCACACGTATCAGATGAACACCGAATGTCTGCATCTTCGTTTTTGGCCACACGCACTTAACATTATCTCGCTGATCATCTTCAAGAACAGTACACCATGGGCTCTAATGTCCTCAAAACCCAAAATTAGGTAGGCGATTTGCCAACGCTATCTCACATCAAAGCAGAAGCAACAACTTTATTAAACAAAGGTGGATTTATACTAACTAATCTCAATTCGAACAGCTCAACATTCCGCGCTCAGCGACAACTGAAACTGAGCTAATTAATATTATGGAGCCGGCTATTACTAGCGCTCTCGGAATCACTTGGGGGTTCCACTGCGGATCAGTTTCATTTTTCGTTCAAACCAAATAAGAAATATTCATCAGTAAGAAAAAGGTCACTAGACTCATTAGTATCATCAATTTTTTCTATCCAATGGGCTTAGTTTGTCCATTTATAATTGAAGCAAGGGTTCTCATGCGGGACTTGTGTATATCCAAAACCAACTGGGACACAGGAGTACCTCAGCAATCAAAGGATCTATTTTAGTCTCTTTTTAATGACGTTGATAATTTGCATTTGATAAAAACTCCACGTTTTGTTTTTCAAAAAGAGCGACGCCTCAATTCGAGCATACGGCTGTTGTTTTTATGTATGAACCACTAATGGTACTGGTAACATTTGCATTCAACTGCTGACAGCTAATAGTGGAATAGCACCAATAAAAAATAACACAATTCCACAATTAGAAATCTGCGAAGCACATTTGTTAGCAAAATTGTGTACCAAAATTTATCCTATATTCGGCAAAACTAAGCCGCAACCCTTTCTCCGGACAGACTCAACAGTAGTGCTACAGTGGCTTAAAAATTATTAATCTACGCTCGTTATTTATGCCGGAAAGAGGGTGCCATCGGCACCGTATTCAAACTTTCTCTAACCCAGCAGACATCATGTCTGGAGGATGCACAGTACAAGAACTAGCAAAGGTTGCAAGGTGAAAATTTTCTTCGCCGATCCATGGAACACTGGCCGAAAACTATATTGACAGAACCGGCTCCATTACTAAGCTCAGCGTTACGGTAAACTGTATTCAATTGCCAGATTTACGCAAAGTAAATTGGTTAATCCCTAAGAGTTTTGCAATATCTCAGACTTTTACAACAGCGTACCACCCAAAAGCAAATGACTTAGTAGAACGTTTTCATCGAACATTAAAAGCTGGTTATGATTGCGCTTAAGCATTCAGTCGATTTTTAACTGCACTAACGTGTATAGTGCCTTAAAAAGGTGAATAAGTAAAAGTGTTCTTCTTTTAGTAAAGTGTTTGCGAGTAAATAAAGTATTGAACTGTTGAGTACTTTCAACTGAAGAATTGAGTATTTTAACTTCATTACAAAAATAAATAAATAATCTATGGAAAACGTTTTTAAAGGGTAAACAACGTTTTTAAAGGGTAACAATATTTTAAGTCAACGTTACATTTTTGATATTGTTAATATTTTTCATCAACTAAAAATAAGAAGTCAGTCATTGCTGAACTATTCAAATTATAAAATAAAATTTATTATTCAATTGTTTTTTACAAATATAAATGTCTATTCATTTAAACTTTGCAAAAATCGTAAGTTTTAAAATAATAAAGATATATAGAAATTTTAAAGATCATTCGAAAGATGTAATACGTGATATATATAAGTATAAATGATTTGCACAATGTTGGCTTTAACTATTTTTATTACAAACATTTTAACTTTTAAGCCAAATATCTTTATATTTTGAAAACAAGTAAGAGTAGTATATTCGGCAGTGCCGAATTTTATGTACCCTTTACTAATCTATGTAGCTACACGAAATCATTGGGACACCGGGTGCAGTCAATAATACGATACCACCCAAAACAATTTAGATAGCATCATAGCTGTTCTAAAATTTCTTTTAATGAACATATTACAAACTTCACAAACTTATTTATATCCTTAAAATTTGTTGTAAAGGGTATACAAAATATGAATTGAATACAAGGGGTGGGTGAGCAAGCGATAGAGATATTTTAGCGTCATAACAGAATAGCTAAATAAAATAATTTATCGGGATAACGCTACTGGATGAGAAAGTAGAAACTAATGACACCTTCAGTCGTTTTTCTTTTATATTAACTCTTACCCAAAGTTTTTGTGCCAAAACTGTCTTTTAATACAATCTCGTTGCCGTCCTCACGGCGCCATGTCACAATTGGTTCTGGATAGCCACGTGCTCTGGAATGGGACACCACAAGAGGAATAAATTTAGCAGTTTCATGATGTTAAGGTAAAGTATAATGAAATGAAGTAATTAGAAAACTAATATTGAGCTGACCAGACACACAAACTAAATGAATAAAAATTATATAGTTTGATATGTTAAAATCAACTGAAAGAAGATATATATATATATATACATATATACACCATCTTTTCTTTCGTACACCATCTTTTCAATCTGACACTCATGGCAGCTGACTTTTCAAGAAAGGCAATCTAATTTCCTTCTAATGCCACAACGTTGCTAAGTTATTTGTAAACATTTAATAAGAATTTTGTTTTTTTAATTACTCTAATTTTCAATATGCATCTATATGTTTTATAATTTTAAAACCAACTTAAGGTGAGCCATGTAATCATTGCCGTCTGACATTGCCGTCTAACAAAGTGTGGGAATGAAAAATGAAAATTTAAAGCTCAAATGTTTTAATAGAGTTTATCATTGGTTATTATTATTTTGAATCGTCCTGGCATACACTACATATTCTTTGGTGTAATTTATTACGTTAGTTATTGTTATACCTTTCACAACAAATGTTATGTATAATGCTTGTTGTGAAAGGTATAAAAATAGCTAACGTAATAAATTACACCAAAAAATATGTAGTGAAAACCAGGAGGATTCAAAATAAGTTACGATGTACCGTAACTTAATGTCCAGACGAAAACTGTTGATGTATCAAGTGATGACTGCTTCCAAGAAAACTATGAAAAATATCTATGGCACGTAGCTTAGAAGGTATTGCCATATTGAAAAAAGTCAGCCTTTGATGATCTTTCCTTTCGTGTGATCACAAATGTTGAATTAAAAAAAAATGTTTTCCTCTGATATTATCGTCAGCTATCCCTATTTTATCTAACACCTACATTCACATAAAATCTACCCCATAAGAATACGATTTAAAGAATATGTGGTTTCAACAAGACGGTGCCACATGCCACACAACTCGAGGGAATATGGGTTTATTGCAAGAGACATTTTGTTGGCCGCTTAATTTCTCGTCGTGGCGATATCAACTAGTCTCCAAGAACATGCGATTTGACACCATTAGATGTTTTTTGTGGAGCTACGTGAAATACCGTGTTTGTGCAGAGTAACCTTTAAATCTTGAGCACTTAGCAACCAACATTTGTGAAGTCATCATTGTTCTGAAGAAAGAAAATAATAATATTAAATCAACTGAATCAACATAAAACTTAGAGGCTCCCTACAAAATGAATGTAACGGGCTATCCATTTTGCGGTTTCAAAAGTAAAAGTAAATAAAACATACATATGTATATATAATATTTTTTATACCCTTATGTCTTTGGCAAAGGGTATAAAAAGAAATTTCATGAAAAAAAATATTTTATATGTGTTTCATTTACGTTTACTTTTGAAACCTCGAAATGGATAACCCGTTACAACCGACGTCTTCCACAATTCCATTTTTTAATATTTCTTCTTACTAACTCTGTAGGCCTTGTTATTTTATGGAATGATTTCAGTCTTTATTTCTACAACCATCGTTTTCGACTAAATTTTATGGAATAAAATAAGTAGAAAAGTGGAATAAGCAAAGTCCACCTGCCGCCTGCTGCAATGTACTTTCCGAAATAACTACTTGATTTTCTCCTTCTGTACTCTACTACAATATCATGTACCTGGCATTAACGATTTGGTTGGAAGGAGATTAAAGCTTATCCTTCATAGCTTTTATCATAATGGAGGCTCAAAAAAAAACTACCAACGCGCTTATCGGCTTTGTCCCCTACGCAGAAAACGCGTCATGTGTCCTTTATTTTTTATGGACTTCATAAAAATATTGGCGTTAGCTTTACTGCGTTCGGAAACATAAGTAATTGGAACTACACAGTTTGTCAGTTTTTACCCCATCTTTTACCCTAATTGCTTAAATTGTCAAAGCTCATAGCTATACATACATCGGGATAGCAACCTATGTACGTACATAGTACAACATCATTAACACAAGGTGGCGCAAAAGTAATCCTCCTATCAGAAAATGCTATAAATTTTGCGATTGGCCCCTAATGTCAGCTCTGCTTTGACATTTGTGTAGTAAACACATGCGAAATACACGTTAATAAACTATGTTATGCTACACTGCTCTAGAACGCGGAATATTGGTGACTATTTATTTGACCAATAATCGGTCGGTGACTTTGGCACAACGTGAATTTCGTCGCCGATTTCCTGGCTGTCCAACGCCTAATGGTGAAACACTGCGACATTTAGCCGCTCGCCTCGAAGAGACTGGCACAACACAAGATGTTGCCAAGCGTGGCAGATCCGGGAGTAGCCGTTCTGCAGAGAATATTGCTGCTGTAGCCGAGGATGTCATGGAAGCGCTGTCGACATCGACCAGACCACGTGCCACGCAAATCTGTATCAGTCGACGGTCTTTGCAGCGAATTTTGGTACAAGATTTGAAGATGTTTCCGTACAAAGTCCAGACTATGCATTAGCTGTTAGCTGCTCACCGCTAATCGCGTCTAAGATACACTCAAGCCATCCTTGATCACCACCAAGAGGAAGATGATTTTTCAGCAAAAATTATCATGAGTGATAATTTCCATCTTAGCGGGTACGTAAATAAGCAAAATGTAAGCTTCCGGGGCATTGAAAATCCGCGTGTAACCCACGAAGAGCCATTACACCCGCTCAAAGTCACTGTATGGGGTGCGGTTTTCGCTGGAGGAGTCATCGGACCTTTTTTCTTCGAAGACGTCACGGGCCAAACGGTTACTGTGAATGGTGAGCGCTACAGAGCAATGTTCAACGAGTTCTTTTTGCCGCAACTTGATGAATTGGGATTGGAAAACATGTTGTTCCAACAGGACGGTGCTACGGCACACACTGCACGTGCCACAACCGATACACTTGCATTTCCCGGGTGCCTAATTTTCCGTTTTGGCGATTTGCACTGGCCAGTAACATCGCCTGATTTAACCGCTGCAGACTTATTTTTGTGGGGCTTTTTGAAGTCGCGGGCTTATGTCAACATGCCTCAGACTCTTGCAGCTCTTAAAGACAATATCCGTCAAGAATGTGAGGAGCTATCGCCGGAAGTTTTGGCCAATGTGATGGAAAATGCTATAACAAGGGCTCAAATGACAATCAACTGTGGCGGCGGCCATTTATGTACATGCCATCATATTCCCGATTTGATGTAAAAAACTTAAAAGACCAAATAAAAATAATCCACAAGAAGAATCAAAGTTTTTCATATTTTTTTAATTACAGCCAAAAAACATAGGAAGGTTATTTTTGCGCCACCCTGTAGCAGGATGTTTCACTAGATTCTCTACAATGAATAATTCGCTTACCGACATGTTAGCTTAACCGAACTTCCTTCAGGAACGATGACATCAGATGAAGTGTCTTCAGGCACAAAGTCAGGAGGTATAACAACGTCCAGGAAACCAATCTGAAAATCAAGGTTGTGTTAACAGTTTTAAAAATTATCACCCACAGAAGGCACTCTATTTTTATTTAAGCCCATATCAATCTATATTAACTAATTTTTGTTTACTTTTTATATAGATATAAATCTTGCACAGTATTATAGCTATTGTTTCTCACTGGCTAGAAAAACTGGATATTGCGAAAAATTCTCAAACCCGGAAACACTGCAGGAATTCCTAGGAATTTTATAAAGAGTCAAAACTGCTTCTCGATATTGGTCTAAACGAATCGAAATATTTTTTGCTGACTTGAACATTTTCGTCGTGTCTTAAGCGGCGATTCATCGTTTCTAAAAAATGAATTTTGCGTGTTTTTCTTGTGGCAAACTTTTCACGAGCTTTTGCTTTTTTTCACTATTATGTCACGGTAAATGTGTGTAGTAGTAGTAGTTAGTTAAAACACAAAAATGATGGTGTTGCCAGACTGTCGGCGTCGCTGGCGTGGCCGCTGTTGCTCCGGCTGCGGCTCGTCGGGTGGGCAGAGTTCTTGCCGACCAGTCTGGCTAGTATTACTACAAAAAAAAAATTATATTACACACCAGCCTTTTTCAAAAAAAAACATAACCCGAACAAAAAGTTTATGGAATTGTGAGGCCCGAAAGTGAAAGCTGAAATAAAAAGGAATAAAAACACAAAGCTGAAGAATCCCACCGCTGTTTCCCCCGAATCTCCGAAATTTACCCCGCCACACAAACTGTGCCGGCTGTTGGTAAGCCGGCTGCGACTTCCCTCCCTCTAAAATACAATTAGGGTTTCTGTGTCGCTAATAATTTGTAGAAACCCTCCCTTAGATCGACGTTACCCCCGCCCCTTACTCACCGTCCCATATTTTAATTAAATTACTCCATAAAAAGTTAAACTATTACCAATTTCTAATCTTTCATTTTGTTACAATGTTATTCTTTATTTAAAATGCAAAAAAAAATATGGAAAGATAAAAAAACAAATTTCTTTTGAATTTTCCCAAAAACTAAAAAGAAAACCCAAACCTGGTCACTCTGCTGTGGCCCAAAAAGGGAGCCCCTAAGAAAAACCCGAACACTGATCAGAACTTACGTAGCGTGAGCTCACCCTATCCAGTCTCTGTTTTTGGCACCTTTAAACGAGTGCTACTCGCGATCTAGATTTGGTAATGACCTGAGCTGAGTCACCTTTTTGTATAGCAGGGGGAAACTTTGTAAGAAGTTTGTTTGCACAATAAAAAATATATAAACAAACTGCAGAAAAAGGTTGGAAACTAAAAATTACAAAAAATTTAAATTTAAGTACAAAAATTTTGTAGCGCAGAAAAATTTATAAAAAAAAGGGAATAAGGTAATTAAAACCAAGTAACCAAAAAAAATATAAAAGATTAAAAAAACAAAATCGTTGCCTGTTTGGGGTTGGAGTCCTCTTTTCCTGCGCTGAACCTTTGGAGCGGTTTGACTTGTGGAGTAATTCTCCTTGCTGGCTAAGTCCCCTTTTTTATTTACCAGGTGGCCGCTGGGACTTTAGGAGTTTTCACTTAATTGGTGATGATGGTCAGAGGTGAAAGGGCCTACAGTAACCCTTTATTGTTCCTCCTCAATTATTTTTTTGTGTAGTAATCTTTCACCGTTTAAATTTTTCTTTGGATTACTGAGTTTGTAGTAAGGTGTAACACTTCCTTTTTTTGGTATTAAGCTTGATGGGAAAATCTTAACATTTTGAGCTATTGCTAAGATCGCGTTGTCAACAAAGTTCTTTGTTTTGTTTTTTTTTTTGTGTTCAAAAGGAGCCAAAATACAAAATTTTTACTAACACCTTTTTCTTCCTTCCTTTTTTTTTTATAACAATCAAATTTTTCGGCCTCTGTCACTTTTTTGTTATAACTCAACACTCCCGCGCCTTTTTCTCTATCCACACCAAATTCAATTCTATCTTTTTTCTCCCCCACGCCATCTTCACTCAAAACCCAACAACAAAATTTCCCACCACTCCATCTTTTTTGGCATACAACTTTTTGCCACTGTTGGCAATTAATTTTACTAATTGCCCAGTTGTGTAAGCCCGCCCTCGTTGTGCGTGGTTTACACTGGCCATTCCTGTCTTGACAAAAAGTGCACATGACATGTGATTCCCCCAGAAACTAATAATTACTTCTTCCTTTATTTTTGAAACCCTGATCACAAAAAGGTTTAATTGTTTCTACTTTCAAAAGTTAATTCAAATTTGAAATAACACAGTAAACTATGACAGGGATATTTACAGCAGCATAATTTTGCGTTCTATTATTCCAAGACTTTTAGTTTTATAACAACCATTGGAAGATTTGACGATAAAAAGGCAAAAACAACTGGCAAAAGTGATATATTGCCTGAGCCGTATCTTAAACATTTTTCACAATCAACACATTTTTCCCTTCGATTCTATGTATGTATATAAATCGAAATCACAACTTTTTGTGCTTTATCTTTAGTAGATTCATTGTATTATTGCAAAAAAAAAAAAAGTCCTAGCTTCAAAGCTTACACAGAAAGAAAAAGCTAGTTCTAAATTTAAGCTTTTTCTGCTTGATTTTAGTACGAAGCGTACTTGAAAATTTCAGTACGCATAACACACAAATGTACTCCAATCGAGCCGCATCAGTCCTGTTATCGCTAAAAATGAATGCGGAATTCTTGGATGGGCTTGTAACCAGCATTTGTGTGTGCTTTATAAGTATTGATTTTTTTAATCGCTACGATAGCTGAATTGGTAGAGTGGCTGAATTGGAAGTAGTTAGGTTCCAGGTTCAAATCGAATCAAATGCATAACCATCACACTCACGACAAATTCAATCCATCCTTACTTAAATCAATTCCAAGCAGCGTCAACAGTATGGTAAGTACGAATGTTCTTAAAACAAGTGCTGCGTGCTTGTTTTTAATTAAAGATGTTTGCTATATTCAGTCCGAAATCAGGATTGAATATGGCTGAGTATATTTTACTTGAATGGTTCGTACTCAAATTAAGCACAACGTACTTGACGTAAGAAAATTCGTACTTACCGAACTTCTAAAACCGCTTATGATTGATTTAAGTGCAAAGTCTATATTAACATAGAAAAGCTTGCTTTTTGACTTCAAAACTTGCTTAAGTTCGCTTGAGAAATAGAATTTCTCCCGATGCTCCACATCGGCTACAAATCCACCGATGCCGGAGATTTTTATTTTTTTAACTCAAAGTACTGTAGTGTACTATAATATTTGCATATTATTCAACCACACAATCATCACTTATCACTGATGTATTATCACTGAACCATAATCACTTTCATTTTTACTTTTAATGTCACTCAAATCTCACTCAATTGGAAATTAAGTAAGGAAATGTAACTTAATCATTATTTGTAGTTCGAAATGTAGTTTAGTGCTTCTTTTTAGTAAGACCGTTATTCTAGTTTATAAGGACGAGTTTTGAAAATAAACAAACAACGTTTTATCAAGGCTTAAATCGGCTATCATCTTTTTTTTTTTTTTTTTTTTTTTTTTTTTTTTTTTTTTTTTGAAAAGGGCATTCATCTGCTCCAATATAAATTTAAACTTTTACCAGTGGCGTTTTAAAGTGACGGCAAATCGTAGTGTAAGCATAACATAAATTAACTGGCCAACACACATCACTGTACCCTTGCGTCTCCTTGCGGACACACATAAGTCAAGATTCATGAGAACTTGGCTTTTACTATATGGTGGCTGAATGAACCGATATCGAATATTTAGAGTTTTGCCTTTAAATAAGGTTGCCACACTCTTCACCAAAAGTGTACGTATAGATTTGTTTCGTAAATAGATATTTTTGCATGTCGATATTAGAACCGTTAGACAACTTACTGATCTTAAATTTATAGGCTTTTAGCTATCTTGTTCACTGTGGGAAAAATCGGACTTCAAATTAGAGATATATATACAAAACAAAGCTAATACCGTTTCATGTATTTACTGCTCATAGCACAAAAAGAAAAAAAAGGCACTTTGACCCACCAGTATTCAGGTCACAAGCGGGGTATTTTACCCAGTCAGCCTCTGATGTTCGATGAGTTTGACGATGTTTAGTGCTTTTACATGATTATATGTTTGCTTTAAGAATTTATCCTAATTCAAATAGCATTGTCCTGATACTTCTGTATAAGGATCAGGGATGGAAAAGTTGGTGCAATTATACTAAGCGCAAGAAGTAAAAAATACAATAACCTCACGATAATTAAATTGTTAGCCTAATGATACATATATGTACAACAGATCTGATGTATATATATATATATATATATATATATATATATATATATATATATATATATATATATATATATATATATATATATATATATATATATATATATATATATATATATATATATATATATATATATATATATATATATATCATTATCAAGGTTTTTTTTGATTTGTACAGTTATTTTATTATTATTATTTTTGGTTAAATTTGCATACATGCTCAATAAAATACAAATACTCTACGGCAACAACAATACATTTTTAACTTCGGTTCATATACTCGTGCATCCCAGATATACCGAAAACCAATGGCATAAACGGTGTAAATTTCAAGTCTATAGCTCTTACGGCTTAAAAGATATAGCTAAGTTCTTACGTATGGTTTTTAACATATGCTGATAACATCAGCTTGAAATTTTTTTATATATTTTATACAAATGGTAAAACGTACTCTTTTGACAATTTATTGTCAAAAAATACCATAAAATTTCAGTTTATCTAATAACACATAAAACCGAATTGAAAATCATTCAAAAGTTTCCCAGTAAAACCTACCTAACCGATACACCAATACATTGAAAGATTTAAACATTTCAACATATATGTATGTACGCACAATTATATTCCATAAGCGTCTTAAGTTAGAAAGAAACAGCCTTTTTGATTAAAGAATCGTGCTATACCTTACTCTTTTCATCGGTTTAGATGGCAGCACTAATAAATATGAACTGCAAAGAACTTTCATAAAAAAAAATAAATAAATTGAAGACGCTCGTGAAAACAAAGGAAAAAGTTTTAAAAAAATGTGCATAAATTTATAACTAAAAGTAAAAAATCTAAACAAAATGTTTTAAGCATTGAAAAAAAATAATTTAAAAGAAAAGTGGAAATATACGAAAATATAAATACATTTGCAATTATTGATAGAGCGGAAAGTGTTGATAGAGAGTTGTCCTTCCGCTTTTTATTTTTATTACATTTTTAAATAGTTTGAGTTAATGGCTTTTATTATAATTAGTATATATATGTATGTATGTATTTTTTTAAGATATTGTTTTTTCTTATAATAAAATGAATTAAAAACATTAAAATGAGATTTTCTTAATAAAGTAGCAATAACAAATTTTTAGGAATACAATAACTGCTGGTATTCAGTAGCACTAGCCAATATTAGTAATGACTAACTAACAAGTTATTTATAGTATAATACTACCGGTTATCGCTATCGGTTAGTTAAACCGGTTATATACACGTTAGCATTGATGTGTGCGAGCGAGAGCACTATAATGTTATCTGTTGTAAACAATAATGTAAAAGAAAGAGATATCAGTTCACCCGTACAGAAGAGAATAGGTTAGTTTTTTCCCAAAGGCCTGTACAAAATAACTGAAAGTTTTAGAATTTCTAACCTATACTTTTGTTATGAGTACTTGTTATTTAACGCGTTATTCGACCGCTACTGTTCTTACTGGGTTATGATTTCTCAGATACGTATTTTGAAATTTGGCTGTGTAACACTTTTTAAAACACTTTATAAATTACAGATAAAACAACAAGAGGCCTAAACTTACCTTCAGTGTAGGCCTTATATAACTTTGGTAACGAAACGGCTTTATGGATTTTTCATACGCCCTGATAAATGTTGGTAATTTACCAAAGTTTATGTCCAGGAGATATGGTTTCAACAAGACGGCGCAACATGTCATACAGCTCGTGGCACAAACGATTTATTGAAAGATACGTTTGGTGACCACCTGATTTCACGTTTTGGACCTGTGAATCGGCCTCCAAGATCTTGTGGAGGCCGCTAGACTACTTTCTGTGGCTACGTAAGGTCTATGCGGATAAGCCACAAACGCTTGACCATTTGGAAGACAACACTCGCCGTGTTATTGCTAATATACGGCCAGGTTGGACTACATCCGCGCCAGCCGTGGCGGTCATATGCCAGAAATCATATTTAAAATGTAAAAAAAATCGAAAAAAAACACCCTTTATATGAAACTTGAAAGTATTTTCGGCATAATATTGTCATGGCCGCAACTATTATTTGACTTCAAGCTTATGGTTATATTATGAGTAACATCTGAACTTTCATAGTCAGAGTGGAAGCTTATATTAAGTTGTGAAATCGTTCTTAAGGAGGTGAACAAATCATTTAGCCTGTATCATTAAATCTTTCTCTGGACTTAGGGCTTCAGATTTTTGCAAATCATCTGTAATTAATTCACTACCAGAATTAAAAGGCTGATTTGCCTGCTTTTCTTCTTCCCGGTGTTTAATTTAAAAGCTTCAAACATTTTTTTTGGATCATTCGGAAAAACATCTTAATTGTTTTTAAAAAAAATTATTCAATGACTGTTTGCTGCTTTTTGTATTACTCTTCCAATTCCTTTCAGTCTTGACTCTATCAGCATTTCCTAAATTTTCCTTCGTTGTCTTAAAAGGTTTTTCTGAAAAGATCAGAGTTTCAGTAGATTCCCATTTAACCATGGAGCAGTTTCTTAATGTTCTAAATATTTTGCCTCTTTTCGGATACAGAATTTTTAATTGCATCATCTATACAGTTTATTAATGTAGGGGTATTAATTGATGGGTCCCCAGCTTGTAGTATTATAGGTAAATTGCTATTAATATGGTTTGCTACACGATTAAATACTAACTTTTTTTGCGTATTCTTACCCTTGCGTATGACCTCTGATACCACATGAAATAAGGTTATGTTCTAATAAGTCGTATACCACAGATGTGATATTTTTTTAAACCCATTCTTATTACACTTGTCAGCAAAGTGACAATAAGTAATTAAGCATATCGCTTAAATCTTCTGGGTGCCAGGGTTTCGTTCGCCGGCAACTCTCTGAGTTGCGTGTTGGAATCTTGTGTTAAGCGAGTTGTATGTTTAATGCTGTTGCTACAGTTGACTTTTTTCACTATTTTGATATTTAGATCCCGTTGACCTCATCTCTACTCGTTGACAATAGTTCGCAATATTTTGGACTAGATTCGTTTTATGTTCGTTGTGCTTACAGCGCCTAAAATGTCCACGCCGTACTTCCAAATAGGGGCTATGATCGTTTTGTATATGAGCAGTTTGTTTTGCGTTGATAGCGTTGAATAGCAGCTAAAACAGTTCTCAGAATATGTTGATCAATTCTTTTTTCTTTTGCGTGATGTGATCTTTCCACATGAGCTTGGAATCAATTGTCGTTCTAAGGTATTTTGCCTTTGTGTCCAACAGAATTGGTGAGCTATTTATTTGAATGGGTTGAATATTTGGTATTTTTCTATTTGTGTAGATTACTTGTACTGTTTTATCACTGTTTAGTTGGGGGGAACTACGGAACCATTTCAATATGTAAGCAGTTGTTGTAACTTGTGCATAGCCCATTTAATGTTTTCATGAGATGATAGTAAAACTGTGTTATCAGCAAATGTAGCCATCATATTGTTATTTGATGTAGGAGTTGGGATATCAGATGTAAACAAGAGGTAAAGCATTGGTCAGAGGACACTGACTTGGTGCACTCCGCCTGTCATAGAAAATATTTGTGAACACTTGTCTTTATATTTGACATAGAAAAAACGATTTTTCAAATAGCTTTGTGTTATTAGATGGAAATCTTCTGGTAATTGTGGAGTTTGTGGAGAAGAACTTCACGCGACACACTATCAAACGCCTTTGCAACATCCAGATATGTTGCTAAATATAATTTTTTTGTCTATATCAGACGCTATTTTATTTGTTACTCGATGTATGTGTTGAATAGTAGAGTGCTTTCGTCTAAATCCAAATTTTTGATCGGGGATACTGCTTTTCTAAGGGAATGGGGTCAATACGTTTAAAAAAAATTTTTCAAAGAGCTTTGATAGACGTTGTAGTAAGCTAGCTGGTCTGTGAGATGTTGGTTTTAATGTATCTTTGTTTGGCTAAGGGACAGCTATTATTTCAGCAACTTTCCAGACGCTTGGCTATTACTTAATGCGGATAACTCAATTAAATATATTTCTTAAGTATACAGGGGTTTTATTTGGCAGTTCTATTAAAAGTTTATCATTGATCTGATCATAACCAGGAGACTTATTACCTTTTACGTGCCTTTTTTTGATTTGATAGTTAGAAGTGTTGTGTGACGTACGTATAAAATGATCGCATTTCTTCGTCGATTGGTCTTGTGAAGGTTTCATCGAAATGGTTTGCGAGAACATATGCACGGGCCCATGTGGGATCGGGTTACTTAGTTTTTTGTTGTCCTTCCAAAGCGAATACGTCGACCAAGATTGGTTAAATATCTCTGCATTTTATTTTCTTTGTCCCTTTTTAGCAAAATTTTTAGCTCTTTTGTGAGCTTGTTAAGCAGAGTATTCGTTTGGCTTTTATGTTCTCTTGGATGTGCGCAGGAATACTGTATTTATGTATTGTGTATATTCTAGAAGGAGTTGAATCACTATCTGCTCTTATAAGCTTGTCATTGAAAGAAGCTTTAGCGCTATACACCTCAGTTTTAGCTTTAAGTAAAACATTTGTATCGAGTTTTCTCTCGAGCATTTCTATGAAGCGATTTCAATCAGATCAAGAAGAAGTATATAAGTTTGCTTGGATACGAAAGGAGTACTTAAGTCGTATATTCAAGTACAGCTGGAGAGTGAGCTGAAGATAATTCCAAGCATGATTTTATACTCAAAAGATTATGTCTTATGTTCTGGGCAATGAAAGTGTCTAAAGGATCTGGATTTTGCTAGTGTGAGTTGGCCAATATGTAGGCTCTCGAGTACTTATAAATTTGCTAATATATTCATTAATTACCTCTAAAGGATTTTTTACTTTCGGTTGTTTTAATCTAGATCCCCAAATTGTATTTTTTGAACTAAAATCTTCACCCGCCATAAGTCGATTACCAAGAGATTTAAGGAGTTCAAGATATTCAGCTTTTGAGCTATTATATTTCGGAGGGCAATAGTACAAGTGGACCATATACATATGTATTTTATTAAAACTTAAGTTACTATTATAATATTATCATGCAAGTGATAATATTACTTTTAAAATCTTGAATTTCAGTTTTTGATGGGGTTACGTATTATAATTGCTGTACCCCCATGATGTACCAAGACACGAAAAGTTGTACATGTACGAGAACATAATGATGTTAGACAAAACCCACAAAGTTTTGATATCGGCTTATATACATCAGATCGAAGGATCGCAAGTGTTGATTGTGAAGAGTAGTGAAGATGCTGGCCAGCCAAATATAGAACTCTTGCTTGTCTTAGATGTTTTGCGTTTTGCTGTTAAAAGAGTAATGTTTTCAAAATAAATGAAAATTTGGCCCAACTTTTATTTCAAGGTTTGCTTTCTTTAAACAAAAATTTCCCAAGAATTCTTTAAAAAGGAAGATGAAATTATATAACCACATTCAACAACACGTATTCAACATTTAATTTTACGTTAACATTGTATCTCTGCTTTTTTTCTGGTCTATAAGAAGACAAATACTATAAAAAAAAAGTTTAAATAAACATAAACACTTCTATGTCCATTCAAGCAGAGTTTATAGCGCCAATAAAATGTATTTCATGCTTCCTTAATTTTTATATGTGTAAATATAATGGAATGGGACTTCATATTTGTGTTCGCTTATGTTGTAACATGTGTTTTGTAACCACATTTTAGATCCCTTACTTTTATAAATACAGTACTGTCCCGATACACTACACAGTATTCACCGAACACTGCAGCAAACCAGAAAGTACGACGTTTTTTGCTCCGTAATTGAGACATTAAAATTGTTTCTTTGGATATTTTTCAGCTCGACATTTTGCTCAAAAGTTAAAATGCTGCAAAACGATACAATTGTACGGGTTTTCCATTTCGAGGTTTCAAAAGTGAAGGACTGTAATTCGACATCTGTCAAACTAAGCTGTTTAAGCAATTTTTTTAGTTGAAAGTCTGTCATTGACGAAAACGGATCACACAACGCATAAAAATTATCAAAACATAATACAAAATTGGTGATTCTGCCACAGCCACATATGGTGCTTTAAGAGGAGATTATAATTTACATAATCGTCCAACTACGCAAGCAATTGGCAAAGTCGTGAAAAAATTTGAAGAGACTGGAGCGGTTACAAATATTGTGAGGATTCTGTATCATCGTTTCGCTGAAAACATCGCGGCCGTAAGTGAAACTAGAACAGTCTTACGGAACAGTATGGCATATTTTCCATATAGATCCAAATAAAGTCCACCTCACACAACAACTGAAGCCAGCTGACCATCCACAATGTCTTAGATACGTGGAATGGGTGCGTGAAGAACAGGCGGGTGACGGAAATTTTTCGAACAAATTTTTTTCAGCGATTAAGCATATTTCTCACTCGGTGAGCATGTCAATAAACAAAATTGTCGTATTTGAGGTTCTGAGAATCCTCAAATAATTGAAGAGAGGCCATTACATCCAGAAAAAAATCACTGTTTGGTGCGCTCTTTGTTCAGAAGTGGTGATTGGACCTTACTTCTTCCGAAACGACTGTCACCGTCAATGCGGAGCATTATGGTCATAAGATAACTGACTTTTTTGCCTGCTATTAAAAAATACGACTTGGAGAGTACGTGGTTTTAACAAGAGGGTGCCACATGCCACACAACTCGAGCGCATATGGCTTTATTGCAAGAGACATTTCCTGGCCGTGTAACCTCTCGCCGTGGCGATATCAACTGGCCACCAAGATCGAGCGATTTAAGACCGTTAGACTTTTTTTGTGGGGCTAGGCGAAAGAACGTGTTTATTCAGATAACCATTAAACTCTTGAGCACTTTAAAACCAACATTCGTCAAGATATGGCTGAGATACCGCCCAATATGTATCGAAAAGTGGTCGAAAATTACTTCAAAAGAATGAATGCTAACCTGTTATATACATAAATACTTGAAAATTGTATGCTTGATAGCTTTTGAAGACTCAATCGCACAATATCAACAAGCTTTTGTCTATAAAAATCGACCCAACCTTGCGGACAGGTTCAAGACTTAGGCTGTCCGGCTTATCGAGGTAGTACTGTATTCCTGTTAGCCTTTCATTTTTTTACACGTGTACCAATAATGACATGTATGTTTGTTTTGTTTTGCTAGACCGGCAAAACCAAACATCTCTTTGAAATATATTTTACCTTTCAGATGAATAAGCAAGAAAAATTTAAGAAGAAAATAATAAAACTGGTTTGCTTTTACCGTTTACGTACATACATATGTATCTCTGCATGTACATTAGGCAGAATATAGTAATATATTTAGATTCTTAGCAACACGATTTCGAAAAGCCACTTCTCTTATTTTGTGGGGTTCAGGGAAATACTGGTGCGGGCGTAAATATCTTTACATCAGAACCAGAGGTTCGGAAAATCCACGAAAAGTTTCATAACTGTGCCTGGATCGCTTTTCATTTTTCTGCATATGTTAACATAATATTTCCTCTCGTTAATGCTGTAAGCACATTCGACACAGCAGACTACACAAACACGCTATATTTTTCGACGTGAAATCAGTTACATAATTATTTTGGAATTGACATTCTCATCGCACACAGCTGATATTGATCGGTGTTTGCTTACACATACACGTTAGTACAGATATTGCAATACATATAAATAAAATAATGCTTGCAGATCAAACACCAAACCACATATTAAAACAAATACCTTAAAATTAAACAAAATAAAATCAGTGTGCAATCAAAATCGCAAATATGTATGAAATGAAAACAAACAAAACGAAACTTTGAAAAATGTCCTCAGTTGGTAAATGTATTTCAGTAGTATCACTCTAATTTCTTTCAGCGATTTTTTTGCGAACACAAACATAATATTGTCATATTCACATATACATAAAAAAAATGCTAGTTCCGTTTTTGGAAATAATCAGGGTTGTTGCGGAATCCAAGTCAGAACTGTGAATTATCGGAATTGAAAATCAATTCTGATTTGAATTGGTGTCATGAAATCGTCTTGGTTTTGCGCTGATTCGAACATAAGTAAAACCCATATTCGAATCAGCTGTTTTGTTTTGGTTGTGCTGTTGTTTACATTTTGCAGTAGATTTTCACATATATTTTGATAAATATTTTTTTATATATTAAAAAATCTTTAAAAAAAATGGTAGAGGCAATAGCTTTATAATATAAAGCTATATATTATATATTGATTGAGGAAAACAACAATGAAAAAGTGAAACGGAAGATTTTAAGGGACTACACCAACCCATTGGAGCTGCTGGAAACAGCGTAAATATACATATAGTATGTACAAAAATGCCAAAGATGTTTTAGCTATAATAAATATAAAGAGTTATTAGCCAATTCCGTTTCAACAAAGAGGCTTTTCAAATGCTGTTGAACATTGTCAAAGTTCATTTGCCTCCTTCAAACATTTCCAGTATTATTCAGATAGCTGCGGCATTGCGTTTTTTGGCAGACGGATCATATCAATAATCAATAAGAAATGATAGTTTCGTTTGTCTCGCCAGAAGTACGGTGTCAATTGTCCTAAGCAACGTACTAAAGGTTTGGCAAAGGCATGTGTGCCCGCAGTGGGTGAAGGTCACAATGGATGATAATGAAAACGGAAGATGTAGGAACCATTTCTTCACCAAATATAGAATTCTGTCTATATTTGGTTGTATCTACATATTTCATTTTGTGTTTGATTCATATGTTTTCCCCTATTGGTGATAAAATAATAATGACAATTTTTGCTTATTTAGTTTAATAAATAAAAAAATAAATTTACTCAAATATGAACTTAATTACTTATTTGCTTTAAGAGATAACTGAAATGTATTAATTTAGATCCAAAAATTAACCTTTTTAAAAAATATTTGCTGTCTTTTTCAGCTGTCTATATGCCGACGACATTTCGTTGGTGCTAATCAACTCATCAGTAGACTTGAAAAATTCTTAAAAGTTTGTTTGAAACTTAACTACTTATTCCATAATTCCCATGAACAAAATAAGAATCAGAAATGTTCAAACAAACCTTTAACACAGCAAACATTTCTTTTAGATTTTGCTAAACGATAAACGATAAAAACAGATTCGGTCACACCTAGTTCCCACACCATTTTGATTCGAACACACAAATGAGAAATATCTGTTTCTGTGACACCAAAATTAATTCTGTGTCGCTTTCAATTCTGATTCTGATAGCAATCAAATTCTACAACAACCCTGAATGTGCTTTTGTTTGACAATAATATGATTGGAAATGAAAATAGTATGGTTGAAAGAGACAACACAATTCTTGAAAACTAAATACAATAGTATGGTTAAAATTGACAGATGGTGCTTAGACGGGAAAAACAGTTTGTTGGAAATGGCAATAGTATTGTTTTAAGTGAAAACACTATGGTTAAAACGGACAAAAGTATGGTTGAAAATGGCAAGATTATAATAGAATATAGCAACAACGTGATTAGCGGCCACAATACCCTAATTCCTGAAAAGTGAACCATTAACCATAGGCATGTGTTAACTCACAGTTAATATTGCTGGCCTGTGACCATATATTTCAACAATAGCATGTTTCTCTTTGAATATGATTACCTCATACTAATGAAAATGTTGCGTTCATACCTGTGCCGGAGATTTTTCCCTGAAGCTAGGTACTAAATTCCAAACTAGAAAAGGTTTTTGCAGTATTATTTATTTTACCGCAAAAATTTTCAAATTAAAATTGATAGTAGCTGGATACCTTTTAAATTAACTTTCGTATACGAACACAGTATAACTCTAGAGTATTATTTCATACATATGCATTTCACGTGAATCTTCCCAATGGTTTTTTGGCAGAATTTTACTTGAAATAAGAAACAAAATACCTGTAAATACAATTTTTATATATTTGCTTTTGCAAGAATTTTCGAACTCCGTATCCGCAAACTAAAGCTAAATTTTAAGATTTTTCCGTGTCTAAAGTTTTATTTACAGATCCTAGTATTAATATCAGAATTGAAAGAAATTATTTCCAAACTTCCTGCAGTGTAAGCTTGTGAAGCAAGACATATATTTTATAAAAAGTACCACTATATTTCGAAAACAAAGTGAAATAATTATTTGGTTGTGAGACGAAATGCAATGTTGGTTCTGTTTGATCGTGGCTCGCAATAGTATGCAAAACTTACTTGGCTTTTCATTGGATCTGTGTTGAGTTGGCACATATAACCCCCCCGATCATCCTGCGTGACAGCATGTATATGTAAATTCCAAGTGTTCTGGTCCAAATGGCTGACAGTTACGCGAGAATTGTGGGTGATAACATTTTCATGTATGGCTTGAATGGCTTTTGTATCGGCTTTTAGCCAACCAACCTGAAAAGTTGAAAAAAATATGGAAATTAATACTTGAGTATATAAGTAAGCATGTATGTCAAGATACATATAAACAGAGGGAAAAAAGCGGTACTATAACACCGAAACTGATACCATTTATTGAGTTAAGCGCATTTGTGCTTACGTTGATACCAATTGCATTATTCTTTTTATAACAACTTGGTATCGTTTGACTACCCACGAAGAACAAGAAAAGTAAAACTCAAGAATTACTTGCTGGGATACATACCATGTCGGTTTCACGACCACCGCGTCGCGACGCGTCGCTCATTAGCACCCAAATTTGCTTCGAACACAGGCCATGATTATTGTAGTCATTGCTGACTGTCTATATTTAATCTTATTAATCAACATTCCATTTTAATATTATGGTATTTTTATACCCTTCACATAAATGTGTAAGGGTATATATAAGTTTGTGATTCCGTTTGTAACGCATTGAAATATCCATCTAAGACCCCATAAAGTATATATATTCTGGATCAGCATCAATAGCGATTACGATTGAGCGATGTCCGTCTGTCCGTCTGTCCGTCTGTCCGTCTGTCCGTCTGTCCGTCGGTCCGTCTGTCCGTCTGTAGTCGTTGAAATACCGTTTCTGAGAAAACGGTTTGAGATAGAAACCTCATTCTTTCGCTAAAACGTGTGAAACCTCGGTAGTGGGTCTGCTATTGAAATTCAGTAAGATAGGTCCGCGGATAGCCGAGATATATTCAAAAAACCGGGTTTTGAGGGATATTTTGTGTAATTTTTGTATTCAGATTTTTGAAAAAAATTTTTTCTTAAAAACTAAACCATATCATTTTTAGTGCTCATTAAATCCTAGAAATGAAGGAATTTTTGAAATCGGCCCATATATATCCGAGATATAGCGTCTCCCGATTTTTAAAGAAATCGGCTTTATTAGCCAAATAAGACAACTTTTGGCACCGAAGATCAATCAAGATGGTATATATAGGCTATTTAGAGGCAAAAGTGGAAAATTTTTCCACATCGGCCCATATACACTCGAGATATAGTGCCTCCCGTTTTCTCAAGAAGTCGGCTCTAAAAGCCAAATAAAACAACTTTTGGTATCAAAAATCGATTAGAATAGAACATATAAGGTGTTTAAAAGCAAAATTGGAAAATTTTTGAAATCGGTCCATATATATCTGAGATATAACGACTCCTGATTTTTCAAGAAATCCGCTCTTTAAGCCAAACAAAGCAATTTTTGGCACTAAAAATCAATCAGAATGGTACATATAGACTATTTAGAGGCAAACGTGGAAAATTTTGGACATCGGCCCATATACACTCGAGATATAGCGCCTCAAGTTTTCTCAAGAAGTCGGCTCTAAAAGCCAAATAAAACAACTTTTGGTACCAAAAATCGATCAGAATGGTACATATAAGGTGTTTAAAAGCAAAATTTGAAAATGTCTGCAATCGGTCTATATATACCTGAGATATAGCGTCTCCCGATTTTTCAAGAAATCGGCTCTATAAGCTAAATAAAACATTTTTTGGCACCAAAAATCAATCAGAATGATACATATAGGTTAGTCAGAAGCAAAACTGGAAATCTTTTTGTCATCGGCCCATATATGTTCGAGATATAGCGCCTCCCGATATCTCAAGAAGTCGGGCCTGGAAGCTAAACGAAACAGTTTTTTGCACTAAATATTTGTCGGAATGGTACATACAGGCTGTTTAGGGGCAAAATTAGAAAATTTTTGGACATCGGCCCATATGCACCCAACTTTTGGTACCAAAAATCGATCATAATGGTACATACATATGTATATAATATTATATACATATGTATATAATATTTGCGATCATGTATGAATGTATGTATGTATGTATGTATGTATGTATGTATGTATGTATGTATGTGTGTAGATACGTTTGTATGTATGTAGGTATGTATGTATCTACATATGTATGTATGCATGCAAGTATGTTAGCATAAACAATTTTTTTGCTTTGGTGTAAAAATGTGTATGTACATATATATACACGAGCTTGAAAATGAAAGTGATATAAAGAATTGTTGAAAAAAGGGTACGCAATGAAATTCTTTTAAACAATTGCGTCTTCAAATTCATTCACACAAAAAATCATTTTGGGTTTCCCTACGTACTTACATATGTACATACACACACACATGTGTATGATGATACGCAATAGATCATCAACAACGTGCACAAGAAAAAAATAATTTTGTAAAAGCAAGCAATGTAAATATGTATGTATGTATATATGTATGTATATAATCATTGTTTTATGGAACACACTGAAAATATTCAATAATAAAGAATTTATTTTAGAGTTTTCTATTATAGATACATACATACGTATGCATGTACCCACATACGTAAGTAAATTGAAAAGAAAATCACACTTAATGGCAATGTTTAGCATTATAATTCAAAAATAATGCAATTATATGCAATTTTTTGTTAAATAAATTTTACTATAAAGTTAACTGATAAATAATTAAGAAATACATTTTGCTTTTCTTTATTTCATTGATATTAAAAAGAATTGGTGTCACCCAGTGGTTGAACTTGAGCATATTAGGAATTATTTAAATAAAAGTTTTGCAGCCTGTGTTAAATCCCGGTAGTGGATCTGATATTGAAATTCAGAAAAAATCGGCCCATTTAAAAGCCAAATAAAACAACTTTTATCACCAAAAATCAATCGGAATGTATGTACCATTGTGAAGGGTATTTAAGATTCGGCCCAGCCGAATATAGCACTCTTACTTGTTTTCTGTTGCTTGGAGTATATACATACATATATTTGATTTTCTTCTCAGAAATGCTAATTTTCATTTAAATTTTATTATAGAATAAATGCCTTATTAAATTAAATTTAAGTGTATGAATACACATTATTTGATCTTTTTTAACGGCGCACAGTGGGGCCAAACGCAAAAAAAAGGGTAATAAATCTGTATCTTTGAAACAAGCGAGCTGATGATATAACAATGTATGAGGGAATCATAGAGGAGGACCTAGGCTTTAAAAGTAATTAAATTTGAGCCACCCTGTTGGATCACACGTTGACCTACAGGGTGTCAAAGTTGACTACCTCGGGTATGAAAAAGTTTGTTCGATTCATAACTTTTGTAAATATGGTCCGATTTTTGAAAATTTACATTTTGCGAAAAGCAAATTAATAGAATAACAAAACGCATTTTAGTTTTGGTTGATATCGTAAATAGTTTAAAAGATCCTTGGTGGGACCAATCAACATATTTGACTCTAATACCATGTTCATACATGCGCCTTTATTGAGGTAATCGCAATAAAATTCATTATTGAGCTGAATATTCCATACAAAAAGTCAATAAAGTTATTGCTCAATAAACTCTATATTGAATATTGAGAAAAAGATGGAACACAACACTGTAAAAGATGTGTTTAATAAGCAAAAGTATACAATGCGAAATGAATGAAGTGATAAATGTAAACAAAAGCAAACAAAACAAAATAAAAAATAAAAATAAATACAATAAAAATAAAAACATTGCAGCATTTCCAAATTTTTATTTCTCTTTCTTTTTATTATTGCCGCTTTGGAGTCATAACATGAACGCACTACTTGTACAAGTTCCATATTTTTATTGTACAACACTAAAATCTTTTTAATAAAAGGCAGTTTTTCTTCCATTTTTCTTATTTGAAAATATTTTTCACTTTTTCTTTCTCACTACCAAAACAAAAACAACAACTTTTTTTCAGCTGTCGAATACTAATTGAGTTAGCGCAATATTTGTATGTATGAACGCAAAAAATATTATATCAATAAACTGAATATTATCTCAATTAGAAATACATGTATGAACAAGGTATTAGATCCAATTTATTTATTTATCGTTATTAAAACTTTTTGCGATTTGTACAGTTATTTATTATTGTCACTACTTCCTGGTACCAAAAATTATAATAAAATAATAACGTCTGTTTGGGCACAAAATTTTGCTCAAATTCATGTACTGGTCCAATTTCTTGATTTATATCTGTAACATTTTCTTTTAATGCCATATCTACTTTTCATCACCAAAATTGAGTTAATTTTCGCTATATCTCGGCTCAGTAAGCTTAATTTCTTGAGCGTAAAAAGGTGTTTCAGCTAGAGCACAGAGCCAACTTCTTGAGAACTCGGTTTTCGATATTTGTTGGCTATAATTTTTACTTTTAATCATTACGTAAGCTGATCTTGTTGTAACATCAACTTTGTGCTACCAAAACTTCTTCCAGCTCGCGTACATGCCCAAATTGTTGAGAAACTGGTTTATGCTATATATCGGATACATATACCCCGGATCTCGGGAGTTTTTCGTTTTTTGAGCTTAAATGACTAGATCCAATGATATGGATAGTATTTTAGCTTTTAAGCAAAAACATTTTTTTTTTTTTTAAATTTTCATACAAAATATGCAAATCTGTTTTACCTCTTGCTATTTTCTGTCCATATCTTCGTTATTCCTGAACCGACTACGGTAAGTTTCAGTAGCAAACACATAACGCATTATATGAAACGGACAGCCTACAGGTGGACATCGTTAGATCGGCTTTCCTATCAACACTTATCCAGAATAAATATACTTTATGGAGTCAGAAATTACAAATGGAATCACGAGCTTAACACTGTTGTAAAGGGTATAAAATAGAAATCAATAAATTTGTTCTTGAAGCTTACACAGAAAAAACTAAGAAAAGAACTAGGAAAATACGCAATAGGTAAATACATTCCAATGAACAGAAAAATACAGTGTTGAAATCGAAGTTAATCAATATGAATAAATATATGTGTATGTATAAAGAGCTCAGGCACTAGGACGGCCATATGTTGCTGCTTAAAATCAGTATACAATTAGTCATGGCATGGGTTGATGAGCGACGTGGTGATCGTGAAACAGCCATGGAAAGTAGTCCAAAGTCTTCAATTTTACTTTTCTTATGTTTTTTTTTTTAAATGCTGATCATTCCAAGTTTATCACTAAAAAAAATTAATAAATACTTTTTCAATTTTGAACAAGTAAAAATCAGATTCGAGTCCTATAAAATTATTAAGAAATACACTTAATTATTTATTTGCCTTAAGAGCTAAACGATATGAAATATATAAGAAATGTGAAATATATAAATACATATAATTAATATTTTTTGTCTTCTTCAGCCGTCAATCAACTCAGCAATGGACTCGAAAAATTATTAAAAAAGTGTTTACAACTTAACTACTTATTTCATAATTCCCATGAAGAAAATGAGAATTAGAAATATTCAAACAATACTTTAACACAGAAAACATTTTTTCGCCTTGCATATATTTTACTTCTCTTCACAACTTCAATGTTATAATTTTAACATAACAAAAATAGCTACATTCAAATAATTGTTTTTTTAATGCATTTAATTTTAATGGTTAATGGTTGCATATTGCGGAAATTTGCTGAACCAATTACACACTGTGCCCAGTGACTAAACCTAATTCGGGTGTGCTGAATTCAGTGGTGCTAACCGTTTTTGTTTTTGAAACATGCCGTTATTTTAATAATGGAGGAGGTAGGACAACATTTATTCCCTTAACTCAAAAACGGTTTAAACCAGTGAAAAAACCATGAAAACCAAAATTCCGCAATTTTTTTTTTTAATATTCGAGTCTTCGTCTGGTGACCATTTGAAACTGCAATTTTTGATTTTTTGTGAATAACTTCCACAGTTTTGCACAGATTTTAGTTATTTATGGCTTTTTTTGTTTGAAACTTTATTTGTTATGAATGTATGAAAACTCATCATTTTTTATGCTGTTTTAAAAACTAAAAATTTCGAACTTTTGCAAAAAATTAAATTTTTTTCATTGAAAAGGAGTTTGATTTTCTAAACTGCTAAACGGGTCAAAAACATTTATACAGCAGCTGTTGAAAGATAATTTTGTTGCCGAATTTCGATTTTAATAATTGTTTTTTCAATGGCTTAAACTGTTTTTGAGTTAAGGCAATACATGCTGTCCTACCTCCTCCATTTTTAAAATAACGGTATATCTCAAAAACAGGAGCTAACCTTAAAAAAGGCTTAGCACCACTGAATTTAGCACGCCCGAATTAGGTTTAGTCACTGGGTGCCCCATCTGTCGTAAAAAAATTTTTAAATTCAAGCATAGTGTTAATCACCCCTATAGTAAGTAAAATGTGAAATTTTTATTCCCATAAAATTTTTATTTCCCAAGTAGGGAAATTTGCTATCATTAATATTATGGGAACGTTTGGGAAGAAAAAAATATAAATACAAAAGAAATTTATTAAAAATTTGTGGGTAAGTGATGTAAAAAGTAATTGGATTTATGTTTTATAACTAATAAACAGAAATTTTTAGTTTAAAAGGTAAAAATGGTGGAAAATCGGAGGTTTCATGCCTGTTGAATATTTTGACAGATTCTCTGTCGGAAAAGAAATCATTTGATATTCCGCCCATCGTAAAACTAAGCACATGCTTAGTATTTCGCAGAGGGTGGATACCAAAAAAGTGTTGGAAGAGATTACGAAGTAGGAATGGCGCAATCCACTTTTTGCAAAGTGCTCTCTAAAGTGTTGGATGCTTTAGAAAAGTCTGCACCGAATGGATAGAATATTTATAAAATTCCATGCATGATCTTTTTTAATGGGAGGGCCAGCACTTTTTAGTTCTTCTGTAAGCGAATACCAAAATTCTGCCACCAAAGATGTGGTGGCAGAAACCGTCACAAAACCACATGCAATGGGTCGGTTATTTTGCATGTCACGTTGAACATTATTTATTGGTTTAGACCTAAAAATAGTTTTCAGCTGATTTATATATCCATTAAAATGTAGCAACTACTTGCATTTTTTTGCTAGTTCCCCAAAGAAAATAAAATGAACGAATTGATACAAAAAATGGGAAAAATGTCTTTGAAAAATCCATTCACGATAAGGAAAAATTTCGAATGGGAGCACATTTTATGGGAAAAGTTATTCATGATCGCACTTTTGGGAAATGGGAAAAATTTTAGGGGAAAAATTTTTCATGATAGGGGTGATTATTGCATACGTCTTAATTGGAAGGTGTTAGATTTTCGTTATACCTAAATTAAATTATTATGTCGTTATACCTAAAAAAAACCTAAATAACTGGAAGGAGAGAGACAGAGAGAGAGGGAGAGCAAGCGCACTTGATTCAAGAGCAAGAGAGTTTCAGATAGAGAATTCTGTACATTAAGCCCATTAACTCTCGGGAATAAAGAAACCATGGAAATCAATGTAAGAATTCTGGGGGATCCAGATTAGAAAAAAGGGAGTTGCTAAGACTAAGAATTAATTAAAATAATGGGAGTTATGCCACTCTCAACTATTGGCACATCTTAACCACATAGGAATAGCGGGGGTAGATGAATGTAGAGCATGTGAGAGGGAGAGCAAGACATTAGAGCACTATTTAGGCCAATGCCAGATTTAAGGCTCGAAAACAAATTGTTTCACAAGCATTTATTTAATGGGGGTGCCATTGACTTCTCATTGCAAAGCGATAGGTTAATCTGTTCCCATCTGAACCTGGGAGGGTCATTCTTCATGAGATAACCCAGTTGGCAAGTCAGCTAACTTTCAATGTATTCCAAATTAACTGCCTTGTAATTAGTGGTGCTTGATGTATTGAATATTTTCAGAAAAGTTGACAGGCTCTTTTAACATTACTATATCTTGGAGGTAGTCAATTGTCCGACTCTGCACTTCTTTTCAACTAACTTGGTGCTAGTTACTTAAAAGTCAGTGCATAAAAAACGCATTCTTGATTTTATATTTTGTAATGGTGATTTTTATTTCATTTACTTGCATGTATTTCTATTTTATCATTTTTCTTTTTATAATTTCAAATGATTTTGAGTCAACTCTGCATTGCTTTGTAGTTATCTTATGCTCAGTGTATAAAAAGCGGGAATACAAACCGATTTTCCTTGTAGTCCGGTAGGGAACTATTACTGTTTTTGCTATTAATATTGTTGTGTCCTAATATATGTAAGCAGTTATTTGCAAAGTGTTCCAGGCGAATATTGTTATGGATAAAAAGAAACACATGAATATACATATGTATGTAAAAATTTACGAATTTGCTTACTTACTCGATAGCCTCCCAAATGCCTCACATGGCATGTAAATGTGGCATCACGTCCCACCGGTACTGATACATTCGATATGCTTTCAACAAACTCAGGTTGAAACGCAGAAAACTCTAAAAAAGTAAAATACAGGCAGGAGTTTAAAATTTAAAAGTTTTGAATATTTCCACAAAATTATTAATAAAGCACATGGTTGGTATTATCATGTAGAAAGGCCCTAAGTGGCATTTTTTGGTTAAGCCTCTTACACATTTTACTACATTACACTTCAATTTATCACAGTATGCAAAAATTCCACAGAAGAGATACGGGAATTAGGGAATTTCTAACTAAAAATAAGAATATACCAGTTGTCATGTAAGAAATAGTATTCTTTTAGTGTAAGGTATAGTATTCTTTTAATGTAACAAAGTTTATCGTTGAATAAGTAAATAAAACGAATAAAAGTGTGATGTATATCTTATTGTTTTTATACACTTTATCAAATATATATATATATGTATATAAATATATATATATAAATATATATACATATATATATATATATATATATATATATATATATATATATATATATATATATATATATATATATATATATATATATATATATATATATATATATATATATATATATATATATATATATATATATATATATATATATATATATATATATATATATATATATTTATATATGTATATATATATATATATATATATATATATATATATATATATATATATATATATATATATATATATATATATATTTATATATGTATATATATATATATATATATATATATATATATATATATATATATATATATATATATAAAGGGTGGTTAAATTGTAAGGGCCGATGTTGAATGTGAACCACACCTAAACGCCAAGTTTTTTTCCAAATTTTATTTGACATTTCTCTATTCTAGACTTACTCAATTTGAACCATGGAGAGATACACAATCCAACAACGTGTTAAAGTTATCCAGACTTATTATGAAAATGGGCGTTCAAATCAAAATGCATATTGTGCACTTCGTGATTTTTTTGGTCAATTTGATGAGGCACATTTTCGCATCAGTGGATTCGTCAATAAACAGAATTGCCGCATTTGGGCGAATGAGAATGCAAGAGTGATTGTCGAAAAACCAATGCACCCACAAAGAGTGACTGTTTGGTGTGGTTTATGGGCCGGCGGCATCATCGGGCCGTATTTTTTCCAAAATGAGGCCGGTCAGGCAGTTACTGTGAATGGTGTTCGCTATCGTGAGATGATAACGAACTTTTTATGGCCCGAATTGGAAGATATGGATGTGGACGATATGTGGTTTCAGCAGGACGGTGCCACTTGCCACACAGCTAACGAAACAATGGCTCTTTTGCGCAACAAATTCAATGGCCGTGTTATCTCACGTAATGGCGATGTCAATTGGCCGCCAAGATCATGTGATTTGACACCGTTTGACTTTTTTCGTTGGGGTTATTTGAAAGAAAAGGTGTACGTCGATAAGCCAGCAACAATTCAATAGCTAAATGATGAGATAATTCGGCACATTAACGGCATAGAACCTCCATTATGCCTCAGGTCATCGAAAATTTGGACCATCGTATGGAGGTGTGCCGCCGTGGTCGCGGCGCCCATTTGGCCGATATTTTACTCCATACATAATTGAGTAATACCAACATATCATAATAAAATAAAATTACAATAACTTCCTAAATAGTTTGTGTTTTATTCAAAATCAACATCGGCCCTTGAAATTTAACCACCCGTTACATATACAGTCGAACATCCCTATAGTGAATCTCATTGGAGACAGAAAATTATTTCAGTATATAGAAACTTCATTATACAGGAATATTTTTTCTTATTTATTTAAAATAATCAGGTAGTTTTGTTTGAACTATAATTTTCCCTTTCTCTTTATCAGTCAAAGCTTCAATTACATTAAGACATTTACATACATTTGTTGGAATGTTGCTTTCCATCTCCAAGAAAGTTCGTGATAGATCAAGTGAAGAGCATTGCTTCGTAAATGTCTTCGTAAAGACAAGTTCGAAGTCTCTTACGCTTAATGTTAGGACCACAATTGAGACGGACGACGTCGTATGAAACACAATAACAACGAAAAACAAAAACATCTGTTATAATTGATACAGTTGTTTATTGTTTGTTCAAAGATAAAAAATTAAATGAATCAATGAATGAATTTCAAATTTTGTAAAAATAATTAAAATAATAAACATGATCCCAGATTATATAAACATTCATAAAGTCTAACATTTTCAATTATAATTTCACTTGTATCCATTTTCTCAGTTTTTTAATTTTATCTCATTATAGTTGAACAGCTGGTGACCAGATTAAAAAAATTGGTTGCTAAGCAATTTAGCATTACCAAAAACAAAAAATTAAACACTACAAACATGTTTTATAATCTAATATGTTGGCTTTTTATTCTAAATGCAAAAAGTCACAGCTTAGTACTTAAAATAAAAACTATTAAAGTAAAAGTTAACTGTTTTTTACTAAAACACCTGAAACCTAAAACCAAAATGGCCACATGGTACTGATTTGTTCGTCGTTCGCCGGCGTAAGAAATAGAAATAAACCTATTTCAAGTTCGTCGCGTATAACGAATTTCGACCGACGCTGTGACTGTGATCATTTTCATATACACCAATCTGTTTTATTTTTGACGGGGAATATTTCGTCGTTCGTCCCAGTTGTGTTCCTAGCTCGTCTTCTACATTCTTTTGAATAACTGATTTATTTTTTAAAGTGTTATTTTTTTGTTCTCTGTTTATATGAAAGCTTTTTTCTACTTTTTTCTGTTTTTTGCATCATTGAGATCTAGATGCTCTTTTACTGATACAATTTGAACATTTACGCCGTGCCCTGCCTAAATGATAATGATAAAATATCGTCCAAGACTGCAAAAATATCATTGCTTTGGTTAATGTTAATTAAGTATACAAACAGAAAGTAAAATTGCGTGAGCTTTGGTTGCCGAGTGGTTAAAGCGGCTGTGCCAAAATTGTGAAATTTGACATGTCCAAAGTTCATAGGGTGCTGATGAAGGGTGTTTGCTACCCAGAAACAGCCGGTTGTCCACCTAGCTATTAAATTTTACTTTTCCTTACTTAATTGATATTAATTAAAAGTAGTGACAAACCAAGGGTTGAACTTAAGCCTGAAAAAGTAATTTAATATAAACTTTTTTATTTTCAGTCTCATTAATTTGGGAAACCCAAAAATTTAACATATTTCCTTTATAAATAGTGTTGGTAACAAGTGTAAAATAAAGCTTCTAAAATTATAGTGAACTTATATGGAGATAAAAACGCACTTAAAATGTATTTTTGTTTACAAAATTTTGTTCATGGTTTAGAAAAATTCATTGTACCGAAATTCATTATACGGAGATCAAAATGCAATGAAAGTGGAACGAAAAAGCTGTGTACTTGATTTTAGTTCATAATAAGGAGAACTTCATTGACTGTTTTTTTTTTTTTGCTATTAAATAAACTTACTCGGAAAAGAGCTTATAGGTATGTATGAGTACATATTTTGCAAATTACAACATTCAGGGCTTAAAATAGGGCAAAACGTGTAAATGCTCCCAGTGCATATGTATTTTTTTATTAATTGTACGATAATAGTTTCAAGTCTTGAATGAACTAAATTCTATAAATTCCAATATTTAGGGAATATTTATTATTTATTTATTTATTTAGCATTGATTACATGATAAAATTATAGTAATTAATAGGAAAAAAAATAGGAGTACGAGCTGCCATGGCTATCGACTCCGAGATCTTTATAAAAACTTATATACTTTCTAAAAGATTGGTTTCAACAATAAATTTAAAGATTAATTTTATATTTTTATCACAAATATTTTTTAAGAGATCTGTGGGTAGCTGGGATCCAAAGATATTTTTCCTTTGTATGTTGTAAGTGGGGCATTCATCTAGGGTGTGAACTACGTTGTAGGGAATAAAAAGCTAGGAATGTGTAAGATAAGTTACTCAATATCTCTGGACTTAATGAACGTAGCGCTGGAGTTCAAAGAGATAAAGAAAAGCTATCACATGTCTTTTGGGAAATTTTAAATTTTATGGGGTTAAAACGGGGAATAACCGAATTTTGTAATCTTCTTGAATTTTTGAAAATAAGTTGCATTTGTCTATAAGATATTTGGGAACATGCTGACCATTATTCCGCTTAAAAAATCTGAAATAGAGTTTACCATTTTTTTTAGATTTGATATATGAGTATAGGGAGTAGAAAATGCAAAATCGTTAACCTCTGAACGTAATGCAAGTGCCATAAAAACTGAAAGAGAGCATGAATAATATAATCTGTCAGGTGCTTGGTACTCTTTTCAAATTTGCAATTTTGTGGGGATGTAAAATCGATAAACATTGCACGGTATCCCTTTGGGATAGTTTCCGAAGCTACGGAATTTTAACCAAATTTTTGCACAGATATGTTATTTTCATTTTGTTTCGAAATCGAAAATAGTTGTGTTTTCTATAGCTAGGTCATTTATAAACTGATTTTCAAAAATTGTTTTGTTTTCAATAAGTGTTTGTAAGTAAAATGAGCATTTCTGATTCCCAGTTTGTTCAGGAGAATTTTGGAATAAGTACTTGGGTTATAAACATTCTTTTAAGCTTTTTCGTCTCCACTGATGAGTTGATTAGCATCAACGAAATGTCGGCGACATATAGACGTTTGAAAAAGATAGAAAACATTAATTTTATTGAATTTTAATAGCAAATACATGACACGATATATGAGTAGTTTGGCATCTAACATTTTTCTTTCTTTTTACTTACTTACTTTGCTTACTTGGAAGCAAGGAAGAAGTGTCTCTTATCTGCCGATATATATACCCGGATATAAGGGAAACTAATCTAATAAAAACTAATAATTGGCGCGTAATCAAACTTAAAGAAGTGTTAGTGTCAAAAGGCAAATGTGAAATTTAGACTTATTACAGCTAACGTATCAAGAAGTTGGGTCTGTAGGCAAATTTAAACTAGCTTCAGTACCAAAAAGTAGACATCACAATAATAAATGAGTAATTAAAGTCTAAAATAATAATTTTTGATGTCGGTCTATATGTAGCCGATATGTATCGAGCAGCGATCTCTCAAGAAGTTAGGCGTGTAAGCGAACTTAAACAAGTTATAATGTCAAATGGTAGATATTATAATAATACATACTTATTCAAACCCAAAATTTAAAAGTTTTGAACATCGGTCGGTCCATATATACCCGAGAACCGATATTTTCAGAAGTTGGGCTTATATGCGAACCTGAACAAGTTCAGTTACCAAAATTTAGTTGCCACAATAAAAAATAATTATAAAGAGGAGAAGAATAAGATCTTAACAGACCGGTTAATAACATATATAGTCGAAATATAGCAAAAATTTGACCTGTACAAATACGTGAACTGAAACAAGTCTTGGTGCCAAAAAGCCAAAGTTATTTTACTATAATTTTTTTTGGTACCAGATGTGCCAATATTAAAGTAACTGTACATAACACAAAAACTTTTGAGAACGATTTATATGCATGTGATCTGAGGGCCAGAAGTGCTGATTGTGAAGGGTATTCAAGATTTCACCCAACCAAATATAGTACTTTTACTGGTTATATTTACTTTTCATAAAATATGAACTTAGTTATTTATTTGCTTTAAGAGCCAATTGAAATGTATTAATTCAGGTCCAAAAATCAACCTTTTCAAAAAATATTTGCTGTATTCTGCAGCTGTCTATATGCCGACGACATTTCGTTGGTGCTAATCAACTCATCAGTAGACTTTTCATAAAATATTTTACCAAAAGTGTTTTCTTTTTAAATAAAAGCAACTACATATATGAGCAAATGCACATTATGCAAAAAGAAAATTTTATTCTCTTGGTCAGAAGACAGCCCATGGCTAATTCACATTTCAACCAAATGCGTGTGTTAGTTTTTATCAAAGCAGATCAATTATAGATGGTTGCAATTCAATTCCCTTCTACATTTTCACCGTAGTTGTCTAAAGTTTTATTGTCGTTTGCTATAAACTTTGAACACTCAAGAGCAAAAAATCGTAGAAAAATGTTGAAACGAATCGGGAAACCTGTAGTGGACTCACCTTGGTGTGCATGTTGTGCATCGGATTCTAGCACACCTATGTAGTATAAAATCGATTTGGTTGCATCATTTTTTGCGAGTTTTGCTCTCTATTTGTGAACTCTCATAGCAAACAACTACACAAGTTATGGCAACTAGAGGGTAAATAGCGAAGCGAATTGGGATGGTCCATCTGTGATTAGTTTTTGCTTCTTGCCTTTCAGTGCTACTTTTTATGCTCAATATTCATGGCTGAGAAATTCAAGCTTAACACCAATTTCGTGGTATTATTTTATGAGCATTTGTTGAGTAAAATTTTATGAAAACTGGGGCCAAATTCTGGCACTCGTGATTGAACGATTTCGTTATAGAATGCTGTGTGGTTGTTGCTCATTTTGTTTTTGCTCTACATTGGTTTTATTATCGAGTATATTCGATCACGAATGCCAGAATTCGGCCCCTGATTTTATTTGTAAGCGTAAAAGTCTGTTCCTCCATAGCAAAATTGTAAAATGTCCAGTTTTAGTAAATTTTAGTTTTTTTTTTTTTTTTGTCACAATGCGACTTTTGATGGAAATGTCGATATCTACCTTCTATAAAATTTTGCTACTCGTAACAAAATTAAATATTTACTCCTTAAACACCAGTTCTGTTCATTTAATTATGGCTGTGTGTATGTAAATATGTATGTATATGCTGCTGCCCAACAAAAACGCCAACTTTATTGATTTTATATTAAATATAAAATAAAAAAAAAAAACATTTTCCCGAAAATTGGCAGGCAATGTTCAAGCATATTATAAGTTTTTCCTTCAAAAGCAAACATAAATAATTTACTATCATCATGTTATCACAATGTATCTACAGTTCGTAACACCCAGAAGCTGCCGATGCGTTTCCAATAATATTTCCTTTATTTAGATTTTTTGTGCTGCACACTTGTAAAACTTTATTTGCATATTGTTTGCAACCGCGAAGTCTGGAACAACAAAACCAAAAAACTTAATTTTTTTGTTTCTATTTAAAAGGCGATATGACAACTACACTCAATTGATTTATAATGCTTGAGCAATGCGAATTGCGATTTTTTTTTGCGTATTGCACTTCAACCAAAACTTTGAACTTTCTTTACTAAAATATTTATGATGTTTTAAATTTTTTCTTCTCACTTTGGGAAATAAAAGTAACACTTTTATTACTGTAATTTATAGAAAAACATATTTTGAAAAAGAGTTAAATGTTGAACTCTTTAAAGCTTAAAAATATGCTTACATAATTAAAGAACGAAGTTAATTCGGTGATTAAGACTCCAACAATGACTGTGTCCAAAAGAGTAGCGGAGTTTCAGGTTGGAACTCAAAGAGACATATAAATAATCGGAATTTCGACATTGATCTGCTATGATAGGTGCGTTATGAACAGGGCGAACTTGCAATTAAAAAGTTTGATATAAGCTCTTAACGAAAATTAAATTAAATGAATCGAAGAATTTCAAATTTTGTAAAAATAATTAAAATAATGAACATGATCCCAGATTATATAAACAAACATTCATGAAGTTTAAAATTTTCAATTACAATTTCACTTGTATCCATTTTCTCCGTTTTTTTAATTTTATATTATTATAGATGAACAGCTGATGGGGTGACCATATTAAAAAATTTGGTTGCTAAAAAATATAGCATTACCAAAACCTACAAACATGTTTTATAATCTAATATGTTGGTTTTTTATTTTAAATGCAAAAAAGTAAAAGCTTAACACTTGAAATAAAAACAATTAAAGTAAAAATTACCTAAAACACTTGAAAACTAAAACCAAAATGGCCACATGGTACTGATTTGTTCATCGTTCGCCGGCGTAAGAAATATAAATAAATCTATTTCAAGTTCGCCGCTTACAACGAATTTCGTCTGACGCTGTGACTGTGTGCATTTTCATTTACACCAATGTGTTTTACTTTTGACGGCGAATATTCGCGGCGAAAAATTTGTCGTTCGTCCCAGTTGTGTTCCTAGCATTAAGAGTATGTACATATCTACATACAACGATCAAGAGTGCTATGTTCGGCTGGCCTGAGTCTTCAGAACCTCTGACCCTTAGATCCGATGTATATGAATCGCTTGCAAAATTTTGTACAATTGTTGTACAGCTATTTTATTTTTGGAACAACTTCCTGCCACCTAAAAATTAAAATATTTAAAATAATAATGTCTTATAATAAAGTTTGCCACCAAAACTTGTTTAAGCTCACGTGAAAATCTAGATTCTAGAGAAATCAGTTGTTCAAAAATTAACTTAATTATTTATTCGCTATAAGAGCCAATTTAAATGTAGTACTTAAATTGGTCTTAAAGTTTCCTGTCTTCTTCAGTCGTCTATATGCCGCCTACATTTCGTTAATGGTAATCAACACATCAGTACACTCGAAAAATCTAAAAAGAATGTTTAAGACCCAACTACTTATTCCAAAATCATAACAACAAAATAAGAATCAGAAGCGTTCACACCAACTTTAAATACAGAAAACATTTTACGTCTTGCAACACTTTTACTTCTCTTAGCACTTCCTTACAACGGCAAGTATTAAAAAGTAAAAGTTTTTTTGAATTGGCTCTTATAGCGAATAAATAATTAAGTTAATTTTTCAATATTCCTAAAAACGTTTATTGTTTGATACCTTCAAGAAGGGTAGCCTATGGTCACCCGTTCTAAGGAAGTGTTAAGGAAAGTAAGAGTATTGCAAGACGTAAATGTTTTCTGTATAAAAGTTTGTTTGAATATTTCTGATTCTCATTTTGTTCGTGTGAATTTAAGAATAAGTAGTTGCGTTTCAGACATTCTTTTGAGATTTTTTGAGTTCGTTGATTAGCATCAACGAAATGTCGGCGGCAAATAAACGGCTGGTAGAGTTCTAGTACTAAGCGAGGCGAGGGTAGAGTTCTAGTACTAAAACTTAATACGGCTCGTATACCAGTCAAACTTCTGGAGAAGTCGGCTGTTACTATATAAATAAAAAGTGTATAAGTCTTTATGGGGAATGTTTTGGAAAACAATAAAATGATTTTCGATAGTTAATATAGCTTCTGTTTTCTAATCCCAAATTATAAAAGGCCACCCTCGTGTGTATAAAAATATGCAACATAAAATCACAAAAGATTTTATGTTGCACAGTATTTTATATTTCAAATACTTGCTTTTAGAATGCAGTATTTTGTATTTTAAATAAATACATGGCATAAAAAGTGTTTGTATTTTGTATTTCAAATACATCAGAGGATGTATTTTGCCCAGCTCTGGCCGGCAGGGTATACGCATAAGTAATCACGCAAATATCAATTATAACTGGAAAACCTTCGGGATATTATTCCATTCATATCGGCTTTACTCGGATATTTTTGTATTCGTTTTGAACAGATGTAGGGTATTTGTCCCTCTTTTTGCTGTATATTCGATTCTTTCGCTTTTATTTAGCAATAATATGAGACACATCATATTCAAAGCAAGATTGTACGGATATGTATTTATTCAAAAAGCAAACGATTACATTCAAATGCAGTTTTGAAGTCTAGTATGTATATACACATGTTAATGAGTTTACCAATAAAGGGTGTTTTTTTTTCGATATATAGAAAGTTGCAATAAAACAACGATGGATTGTTCGATTGACATGAATTTTATTTATCAGAAAGATAATCGTATGGCATTACATTTTAAATATAATTTCTGGCATATGACCGCCACGGCTGGCGCGGATGTAGTCCAATCTGGACGTCCAATTTTCGATGACTTTCTCGAACATTTGTGGCCGTATATCGGCAATAACACGGCGAATGTTGTCTTCCAAATGATCAAGCATTTGTGGCTGATCCGCATAGACCAATGACTTTACATAGCCCCACAGAAAGTAGTCTAGCGGTGTTAAATCACAAGATCTTGGAGGCCAATTCACAGGTCCAAAACGTGAAATTAGGCGGTCACCAAACGTGTCTTTCAATAAATCGATTGTGGCACGAGCTGTGTGACATGTTGCGCCGTCTTGTTGAAACCACATCTCCAGTACATCATGGTTATTCAATTCAGGAATGAAAAAGTTAGTAATCATGGCTCTATACCGATCACCATTGACTGTAACCTTCTGGCCATCATCGTTTTTGAAGAAGTGCGGACCAGTGATTCCACCAGCCCATAAAGTGCACTAAACAGTCAGTTTTTCTGGATGTAACGGAGTTTCGACATGCACATGCCATTCAACCAGACGTGCACTTCATCACTAAACAAAATTCGCTTATGAAAATCGCGAACAACGGCAATCTCGTTTTGGGCCCATTCGACGCATCTACGCCTTAGTTGATGATCGTTTTGCTATTCATGAAAAATTGTCTAACCAAACTGAGAACAAACCACTTTACAACCGTTAAATCGGTCGCCATCTTGAACAGTAATGCCAACTTAAAGTTCTATACATCGAAAAAAAACATCCTTTATAATCTGTGATTTTGAATAAAAAGGTATAGAACATGACCTACTGCAAAACTAATAAAATTAGATTACATAACGGAGATTTCACTGCCAAAAGAATTAAAATTTTGTTTTTAGATTTACTAATTCTATGACAGAGTACTTGCAATGGGGCCTTTTTCACTAATGTAAAATAGTTTTGCTGTCAAAAGCTCCGGGGTCAACTACAGACATTTTTATTTAGTTGAACATCATGAGCTTATTTTTATATAAAAATCTAATAAATAAATGTGTCTATTGATTAACTTTCCATTTTACCACTGTGTTTTTCTGTTGATTGGAATATACTTGATTGATTTTTATCTTTCTTGCTATTGTATCAGTGACAACAGCGGTTTTTGCCGAGCCAAGCGGTAGTCGAATTAAGTATATGATTTACAATTTTTAAAAACTTAATTGGGCTTGAATTCGATTCTTACTTTTTCAAAATTATTTGTTATTTTACAGGCCTGCCAACTAAATTTACTGCGCAAATTTCAAATCTCTATCCCTTATAGTATGTTTTCATTACGAGTGGAATCACCCGCTTCGCTCTCTCAATCATATTTATGAATCACACTGTTTACACGACTCGTCTATGTGCTTCGATTTAACTTTTGTTTTTAAACATCCAACATAAATTGCCCATTAATTTCATGAAGCAAGTTTTTCTAAATGGACAAAAAATGTAAGAGAAATTGTTGTCCCAAAAATTCACATTCACTTGGAAATGTCTTCGGTGTTTAAACGGCATTAAATACCACCCACTGCTTAACTTTTATTTTTATGAGACAATTACGTTTTCTTTGTTTTTTATTTTTTTGTTTACAATTTATGATTTTGACAGATAGTGCAGATAAAATTGCGATATAAATTAGAGAAGACAGGCATTTTGCGTGCTTCGCATGTAGCTTCAATATGAAGCAACTTCATTCGCTCTCAAAATTTTTTTTTTTAGGGTGTTAAGCATAAATAGAGAGCGAAACACATGTCGTGCAAACATGCTATTACGGTTCAAAAGTTACAGCTAAGTTTCAAACCAATGGGTGTGTGAGGCCACACTAAAATTTTTATTTATTGTTGTAGAGGGCTGGCAACTACATACGCTATGAAAAGGTCAAGTTTCTATCTCCTACGGTTCAAAAGTTACACTAACTTTCGAACTAAAGGTCTAGCGACCATATATGTATCCTTTGCGAATTTCGAGTCCCTATTCCTCATTCAAAAGTTACAGCTAATTTCAGTTTATTGTATGGGGGCACCTTTTAGTGTTCTTAATGTGCGAATTGCAAGTCTCTGTTATGGTTCAAAACAGGCAGCGAAGTCTAGCAATTTCTAATAAACTTGATTAATTCAAATAAAAATGCAATTTTATGGCTTTAGATATACGATAACTTTACTGTGTGCATAAATTTAACAAAGGCATGATGATACTAATTGAAATCGTCTCCTTCTTATTAGTTCTTAAAAACAAATATAATTCAGATTTTCCTCAACAATTTTTGTGCTAATTGTTTTATCGCAATTCTAACAGACGTTCATTTATTTGCTTAAAAGAAAATGGAAGAAAACTTCATCCTGTTTTCAAAATGATGTTCAGAAATCTGTGCTTGTTGTTCTTATATACATACGAAGATGTGTTTTGTAAAATGTTCATCTTGTTTTGTTTGTACTTTTTTCGGCATTCAGTTCAAAATGTTTGTCAATCTGTTCAAAGTTTATAGTTAAATGCATTTTAAAATTTTTCGTAAATATTGTCTTGTAGTATGCTTTTTAACTTCTCTCTCAGCCACAGTTTCTAATCGTTGGTTAAGTTGTCTTTAGTAATGTTGTGAATAACATGCGAAATATTGTCAACATACTATTTTTTCATCAGGATATATGAAGTATGTTGGGTGAAATCACTTTTAAAATAACGAACCACAATTTAAGCTAACTTTCAATAGACTCGAGCTAATCGCGCCCATGAAGCAATACTGTGTTAACTCAAATTCTGGGTTGGGGCACGTGCCTACATTAAGCTGCTCACAAGAAATTAATTTTGGATTTTCTATTGGATTACGGGGCTGTCCCAACGTGTATGTGCCAATAAGTCGGAAAATATGATTTACGAAGTTTAAGCCCAATCCGGCAATATCAACACATGCCGCACCTGAGGATAAAAACAGCGATTTTTACTAATAATAACAGTTCTCTACCCTTACTGTTGCATCGATTCATTCAAAGACACTGAATAGATACCATTTCATAAAAAATTTCGATCTTATCAATTAGCCTTTTAATAGTTTTATAGCTGCATAATATGCAAAGGTAGAGCCGAAATACTTTAAATGTTATCTTAAGAGAGTCCAAGGTTCATTTTTAGCAGGGTACACCTTGCACGAATTTTGCTCCCATACAACTTGAGTCACTCTAATAAACACAGGCTTGTATATATTTCTATAAATGTAAATAATTAGTTTTAAAAGATAATGTAAAAAGTATATAATCAAAAAATCACTGAGAACCCGAAAATGGGACTATGTGTTAACATATATATATATATATATATATATATATATATATATATATATATATATATATATATATATATATATATATATATATATATATATATATATATATATATATATATATATATATATATATATATATATATATATATATATATATATATATATATATATATATATATATATATATGCTCAGGCGATAGAAAGTGGTCACGAAAAATCATTACTTATTTTGATTGAATTGCATTAATTTCTGTAAGACTTACATGTATATATTGAAAATTTTCCCCTGATTCTTACCAAATCGGTCAAAATTCGCATATAATATGGTGGCAATAGAATGCAGTCACGCGCTAGACTTGCGAATATTACGCAGTCGTGACTGTGTTTTATACGCAACATTTTTGTTGCCACATTATTAATATATTTCCCCGGAAACTGCCGCCGTCGGGATTTTGAATGGTTGGCCGGCTTTTTCAACGTGATAATTTAGAGTCGTAGGTTGTGTTTACACATGGAAATATTACAATTTAAAACTACTATTAACCCATATTATTAAATTTTATGAAAATAATACCATAACAAAGCAAAATTTTAGGTTATTAGTCAAATCAGATAAAACTAAAATTTTCAGAAGTAGTAGTTTTTTGCAATTCAGCCTTTAAGGCGAATTCAGTTTATGCCCTTTTAAATTCGGTATTTTGTAGACGGCTTTTGAATTTTTACGCTACGATACGTTATTTTTGATTGCCAACTTTCTATAATATGATAGCCATATATATTATACCAAATTTAATAGAAATATAAGAAAAAACATACATACACGTGGGGCTTAAAAATTACACTTTTCGAGATAAATTTGGATATGCGGCACATATCAAGGGCAGTTAAAACTCAATAACTTTTAAAGAAAATGGCAAAAACTTATAAAAGTAAAAATTTTTGCTTAAAACATACTCAGAAATAAATGGTTAAAATCAAAAAAAATCTATCGAGCAGATTTCGAGAAAACCTCGTGTCAACCTTGTTTGCTGTTATATAGCTGACGATATGTGCACATATACGGAAAGAAAATTAGTTGAGATTCCTTTTCCGCCTAAATGTGTTCAAATAAATATAAAAAATTAAACATTTATGTTTCAATCTCTGGCAGAACCATAGCCGTGTACAATTTTAGTTAATTTTTTTTTTCTATAAAAACAAAAGAAAACCACATTTTCAAATTACTATTTGAGTAGAGCAAACATGAAAAGGAACACAAAATTTTTAAGTAAATACAATTTGACCTATCAGAAGTATTTCATGTCTGTTAAACGTTTATTTTACGAAGTCTGTATTGCGATTTGTACAATAAGTGCTCAACAGTATAAAATAATTTTTATAAATAATACCAAATGAAAATTAATTTGTACATGTAAATGCATACATATGTATTTTATTACTGTTTATCTTAAAGATTAATTACACATATTTCTATGACAGCAGAAATCAAAACCGTCCTACAAGTACATATTGAGATTCAAGTACATTTAGAGTTATGCATAGCGTGAAACGGCCCAGCAAAATATAGAGTGTGAAAGGTGATTAAACTGAATTCGCTTGAACAGTAAAATCAACCGACGGCTGATGTTGCCGAAGTTGGAGCTTGAAGTTTTCGGCGGCGCAAAAGGGAGATCTACACTTGACAAGAAGACACTAACAGATATATCTAACTCGCCAGAACTCTCATGCAGATTTTTATATCATAAATTTTTTTTTTGGTATTTTTTAGCTGAAATGTATTGTTGTATTGTTGTTGCTTTTAGTATATGTTGTTGTGGAACATCTATAAATACATACACTATGCAAATTTCAGCTCTCTACCTTTTACAGTTCGAGAGTTATACCTAATTGTAACTTTTGGTTGTATGGGGACACCTGGTAGTTTTCGACTTGTTGTTGGTTTTAGTATATGTTGTTGTAGAATATCTATAAATACATACACTATGCAAATTTCAGCTCTCTACCTTTTACAGTTCGAGAGTTATACCTAATTGTAACTTTTCGTTGTATGGGGACACCTGGTAGTTTTCGACTTGTTGTTGGTTTTAGTATTTGTTGTTGTAGAATATCTATAAATACATACACTATGCAAATTTCAGCTCTCTATATTTTACGGTTCGAGAGTTGTGGCTAATTGTAACTTTTCGTTGTATGGGGACACCTGGTAGTTTTCAATTTGCTGTTGGTTTTAGTATTTGTTGTTGTAGCGGCAAGGTACAACAACATTCTTTATCTTAAAGATTAATTACACATATTTCTATGACAGCAGAAATCAAAACCGTCCTACAAGTACATATTGAGATTCAAGTACATTTAGAGTTATGCATAGCGTGAAACGGCCCAGCAAAATATAGAGTGTGAAAGGTGATTAAACTGAATTCGCTTGAACAGTAAAATCAACCGACGGCTGATGTTGCCGAAGTTGGAGCTTGAAGTTTTCGGCGGCGCAAAAGGGAGATCTACACTTGACAAGAAGACACTAACAGATATATCTAACTCGCCAGAACTCTCATGCAGATTTTTATATCATAAATTTTTTTTTTGGTATTTTTTAGCTGAAATGTATTGTTGCATTGTTGTTGCTTTTAGTATATGTTGTTGTGGAACATCTATAAATACATACACTATGCAAATTTCAGCTCTCTACCTTTTACAGTTCGAGAGTTATACCTAATTGTAACTTTTGGTTGTATGGGGACACCTGGTAGTTTTCGACTTGTTGTTGGTTTTAGTATATGTTGTTGTAGAATATCTATAAATACATACACTATGCAAATTTCAGCTCTCTACCTTTTACAGTTCGAGAGTTATACCTAATTGTAACTTTTCGTTGTATGGGGACACCTGGTAGTTTTCGACTTGTTGTTGGTTTTAGTATTTGTTGTTGTAGAATATCTATAAATACATACACTATGCAAATTTCAGCTCTCTATATTTTACGGTTCGAGAGTTGTGGCTAATTGTAACTTTTCGTTGTATGGGGACACCTGGTAGTTTTCAATTTGCTGTTGGTTTTAGTATTTGTTGTTGTAGCGGCAAGGTACAACAACATTCTGTGAAAATTTTAGCTCTCTAGCTCCTACCGTTTCGGAGAATGAACGCTGTGACGGACGGACGGACGTACTTGTCTCCGTAATAGGGTTCCGTTTCACTCTGATGAGTACGGAACCCTAAAAAGAAGAAAATTGTTCAATGCACATCTACAAAAACAAAGATGTGTGTGTTTATATGTACATATGTAACTTTATAATCATGTAGTGTAATAATAGCGGTTAGAACGTCAAAAATATTTCTTGTTTACATTACTGTTTTTCTGACGATTTGCAAGATATATGTAATTTTAACAAAATTGATTTTTATGAGGTGTTTGCCATAACAAATTGGTTCATATGGTCCACATCACACCATGTTTAACTGCAGTTTTATATAGCGGCATAGTATTATGAATTATTTTATGAACAAAATCATAGTTGCATCTCTAAGTACTGACATTTTGTTAAAATTTTCCAAAAACCCGGGTTTCGCGCTGAATTGCCCAGATTCACCAGATTTTCGTATCAAAAATTTATTGAGCTCGCTTGTATGTGAAATTTCCTTAAAAACCCCGGGTTTCTATAACATATATGTATATGTGAACCTATACCGAAAAGTTTTATTTGTTGGCCTTTTGACCATAGCAAACAATATCATTAATTTGAGCGAAAATTAAACAATTTTTGTAAAAACCGGTTTTTTTATGTATCACTGCTATTCGCAAACCGATTTACCTAAATTTCAACTTTAAATACACGACATAATATGTCGCAAAAAGGAAAAAAGTGCTTAAGCGACTTAACGAAATTTGAAGTAATTTCATATGTATATGTAATTTCCACACTAGAAAGTATCCGTGGGCAGTTTTAATTATTTTGTGTGACTTTTGATATGTTACTGCTCAAACTCAGGTCTTTTAGAATTTTTGCTATTTACAATTATTTTCGCTTATAAAATCTTCAGAAACAATAAGCTTTTTTCGCATTATGGGAATATAACACCATTTTTAAAAATGCAATGTTGATGTAATAAATTTATGAGACCAGTTAAGCATATACATCAGCGTGAAGTTGAATAATACTTACCCTGTAAAAACACATTAAAGTTATTTCTTTGCAATACACAAGTTTTCTTTAAAATCAACAATCCATTTTATTATTATTATTATATGCTATTTAATTACAAGTCTTTTCGTTTACATATTTGTACTAGAAAATTAAGTGTAACAATTCAATTGTTTTAAAGCGTTCGTTTGTTTGACAAGGGTAATACCATTCATAAAAATTATTACAGGCTTATAAGACTGTTATTTGACATATTTGTATGGAAAATTTGTCAAATAAGAGCTTTATAAACCTGTTATAATTTTTATGATTTAGACGGTTAGTCTTTAGAAAAATTAATCGAATAATTTTGTTATTATTATTATTATATGCTATTTAATTACAAGTCTTTTCGTTTACATATTTGTACTAGAAAATTAAGTGTAACAATTCAATTGTTTTAAAGCGTTCGTTTGTTTGACAAGGGTAATACCATTCATAAAAATTATTACAGGCTTATAAGACTGTTATTTGACATATTTGTATGGAAAATTTGTCAAATAAGAGCTTTATAAACCTGTTATAATTTTTATGATTTAGACGGTTAGTCTTTAGAAAAATTAATCGAATAATTTTGTTATTCAATTGTTTTAAAGCGTTCGTTTGTTTGACAGTCGTATTAGTCTTTAGAAAAATTAATCGAATCATTTTGTTATTAACAACGCAACTCCAGAATTTGTATGGAAAGATATAACAAATTTGAAAATATTTTTCAAAACTGTTCTTGGTTTGCACACAAATATAAAGCCTTTTGTATTTGAAATTGTCTCCCCAAATACATCGATAAACGATACGACTAAGCTTGTGAATTGAACAAATCTCTTTTTTAAACACATTTATATACATATATTTCATTCCAAAAAAATATTTTTCGCAAATTTTTAGGTAAGAAATTGTTAATAAATGATTGTAATTAGATTTTTTAATAAAACCTTTTTGTAATAGATCCTGAAGATAAACGAAAACAGTTCAAAATATATAGATAAATAAAAGCAACACACTTGTTCGAATTAAAAAGGAGGCAAATCAAAAAGAAAGTATATTGAATGCATATTTTTGTAGCCTTGAAAACTTAAAAATTTGTGTACAAAGCAACAAGACTTTGAAAATATTTTAAATTTTGTATTGTTTTACGTTTAAATTCTGGCGTAGCACTGTGAATCACAAAATTATGGCCTAAATATTCAGGTATGTGATGAAAAATGTTCGCTTTCAAAGATGAACAGAATTGAAAAACACATCATGCCTTTTGTCGTCTTAATCGTTTTTCATCACATACCTGATTAACATATTGAGTTATATTCATGTGTATGTAATTATCTTTAATATTTGTTGACTCCTTGTATATAAAAATTAATAAAATACTTATGTATATTGAACGAAACTCAGCTTGTCTTCTCCCTTTTTGAGGTTGCGTTGTAAGTTTAGAGTAAAGCTCAATTTCTCTTCCTCTCCTTAGGTTATGTTGTAAGTTTTATGTTGCTTGAGAACAGTCTGAAAAATAAAATTCATTACAAAGTGGAATTTTTATTGGAATTATGGCCTGTTTCTCAAAACTTGCAAGTATTATATAATAAACAATACGAAATTATAAAAATTTGTTGTATTTTACTTGCAATATAACACTTGTAGCTTTTGAGGAACGGAGTCCTGAGCTAAATTCGCTAATGAAATGCTTGATTTCATTGAATAAAAAAAATTACTACTTTTTAGTTTGTAGCGGCGTTGATTATCTATCCAAGATTTTATTTGTTGCGGTTTCCTCTTATTTAAAATTGGATTGCTATTAATAGCATGCAAACATTGCGCACTGGTAGGAAGTTTTTGTAGTTTCTCCAAATCCCCAAATACAGAACCAATAGCGTCTCTTTCTTCTTGCGACCATTTAATGCGTTTAGTCTTGCCGTATGGAGACGCTTTAATAAAAAATGTGGTATATTAGTACACTTATTGAAAAAGGAAACTTGTAAAGCATTATAATCGCCGACTTTTGACTTCATATTTAAATGCCGTTTAGCTGTAGGTTTCATTTACATAAACGTGGTATTACTTTTTTCTTTAGATCTGTTTATTAACTAAAACTTGTTACGAATTTGTTATAACTGCTACTGGAAAATGTTCATTATCTCAAAAAAAAAAAAAAAATTTCAACGAGGTAAACTCTTTTGTTATGGCTCCATAACACAAAAATTATTAACAACTGTAAGTCAGAAAGTTCGACTATAAAATCGAAAAATTTATGTATAAAACAACAAAATTTTAAATTTTATTTTTTGTCCCACATTTACATATCAAGTCAAAAACTGGCCAGAACTGTTGTGTAAATATTAGTGGGCGTATTTGTAAAAGTCGAAACAGATTTAAAAAATCCATAAATATTGTTTAAAAGTATGCCCCTTCAAATTTTCAAATAGCGCAATAGGCAATCAGAGCTAGATTTCAATTTGTACTAAAATTGATGTAACACTTACTGCTACGTCTCTTCCCCTTCTTTGAAGTGATCTTTTCAATATAATTTGATTCCAAGTTACTCTCGTCATCGTCATCATCCTCGTCCTCTTCTTCTCCCTCATCGCCTTCCCCTATTGCTGACATAAGTAGTTTTGAGACACGTGTCACTTCTGCAACAGGTACAGGAATTCTGTAAACATTTTTATGGATGTCTTTATTATGTCCCATAAAGTTTGCCAACTGGTCTACTTCAGCATCTTCAACATTTAGAAGAGATATGTAGGTTGCAATGTGCTTTCGAAGAAATGTTCCTCTCAACGTCTCTGGAAATTCTGCACCGCACTCCACAGCGTATTGTTTCAGCAAAGGACAAGCTCTATAATATTCTTTGGCAAGCTTTGATGTCTGTTTTTTTGAAAAGATGTATTCATTACTGTCTGGTATTCCTGCTTGAGCTCTATATTTTAGAATAATATCAATAGCACTTTTGCTTAGAGGGTCCAGAATCACACTGACCGTCCTACCCAGCTTTCCTCTAATAGACAAATGGGAAAATTGCTTTGCAAACAACTGAGCCTCTCTGGACATATTTTGGATGAGTTCCTTTTCAATATTTTTGGTGACGTCGTCTTTATTCTGGTAACTATTTATTTTCAACCGTTCAAGCTCTCCCGCTCTTCTCCTGTTGAAAGTCATGATAAGAATAAGTGTAGCTTTGGTAAGTTCGTTCCAATAGTGTACGTTCAGCTTATTTTTTAATGCATCCATTGCATAGCCAATTTTAGTCTTTAAATATGTGTAAAGTTTGTTTATGTCACTAGTTGTTGGTATTTTTTCCCTCTTTTCTCGTTTTTTGTTGCACTGGTCGTCATTCGCTTTTTTGTTAATGGAAACTGGCACCTCTTCATCCCATAGAAGTAAGAAATTCGTTAGCTCATTTCTATGATCTTCTGAACCCGTCTTTATATACTCTGATCTTAATCTAGCACCACATTTCTTTATCAGAGATGTCAAACTTTGAGCGTTAGCAGGTGTTTTAAACCACATTAGCGTTTCATCCCATTTCGCCACCTTTCTTAGTGCCTCAACGCAGTTGTCAAACATAATTGGTTTATATATATCCTTTAGTTCTTTGATGTTGCTATCAAGTTTTTTAACTTCTATTATAAATCGCGCTAGCAGTCTTAACCTTGCTCTTATCATGTCATACTGATGCATTAAGGTATATTTTTCTGTCATCCAGTTTGCCCATTTAATCACAAGTTCATCGTACCTTATGGCTCTGGTAATCTCATCATCCCTCATGACTGGAAACACTTTAGTCCTAAGCGTTGAGTTAGCTGAGGAGTGTATAAATTGAGTCAGTTTTCTTCCCTCTATAAGATTGTGCCTCGAATTCCTCTCCGTCCCGCACCTCTTCAAATGTATTCGTAGCGTCTTCTTAGAAAAAAAACCTTTGCAATTTTTGCAAGCTACATAATCATCAGCGCTATTTTTGTATTTAGGTTGTTGCTGTCTACTCACAATCAGAATGCCAGTGTTGTGTTCGTTGGAAGTGTTATGCAAGAAACTGCCTTCTTTTCTTAAGTTTTCTATTATCTTTAACCGCTTCGCAGAGTTCGCTGGATAGCTCATAGCTTCTTTTATTTTATCTTCTGATTTATGCTTCAATACAAAATGTCTCGGTAGTTTGGTTTTTAATGTTTTACAAAAAATGCAAAAATATTGTTTTGTTCGGCTACTTTTATGGGGCACTTTCACATTTGATAATCTTAAGGGGTTTTCTATTATTTCAATGCTATTATTTAATGAAACAGAAGATTTTTTACTAGAGTTTAATTTGTCGCCTGTAGTCTCAAACGTTGTGTCTGGAAAATATTCAGAAAAAGTATTGTTGGATGCGGACATATCTGTCACGTTTTTGGTACTATGAAGATACGAAGAGGAACTGTTGAAGGAATCAATTTTAGCCAATTGCGTTGCACCAGAATCATCTACTAGAGCATGACTATCAACTTTGCTTCCAATTAATGGTGAAGATGAACTGTTGAGGGAGTTATTTTCAGCCAATTGCGGTGTATCAGAGTCATTTACTGAAGGAGAGGAACTGTTGAGGGAGTTATTTTCAGTCAATTGCGGTGTATCAGAGTCATTTACTGAAGGAGAGGAACTGTTGAGGGAGTTATGTTCAGCCAATTGCGGTGTACCACTGTCATCTACTGAAGAAGAGGAACTGCTGAGTGAGTTATTTTCAGCCAATTGCGGTGTACCAGGGTCATCTACTGAATGAGAGGATCTGTTGAGGGAGTTATGTTCAGCCAATTGCGGTGTACCACTGTCATCTACTGAAGAAGAGGAACTGTTGAGGGTGTTATGTTCAGCCAATTGCGGTGTACCAGGGTCATCTACTGAAGGAGAGGAACTGCTGAGGGAGTTATTTTCAGCCAATTGCGGTGTACCAGGGTCATCTACTGAAGAAGAGGAACTGTTGAGGGTGTTATGTTCAGCCAATTGCGGTGTACCAGGGTCATCTACTGAAGGAGAGGAACTGCTGAGGGAGTTATTTTCAGCCAATTGCGGTGTACCAGGGTCATCTACTGAAGGAGAGGAACTGCTGAGGGAGTTATTTTCAGCCAATTGCGGTGTACCAGGGTCATCTACTGAAGGAGAGGAACTGCTGAGGGAGTTATTTTCAGCCAATTGCGGTGTATCAGAGTCATTTACTGAAGGAGAGGAACTGTTGAGGGAGTTATGTTCAGCCAATTGCGGTGTACCACTGTCATCTACTGAAGAAGAGGAACTGCTGAGTGAGTTATTTTCAGCCAATTGCGGTGTACCAGGGTCATCTACTGAAGGAGAGGAACTGCTGAGGGAGTTATTTTCAGCCAATTGCGGTGTATCAGAGTCATTTACTGAAGGAGAGGAACTGTTGAGGGAGTTATGTTCAGCCAATTGCGGTGTACCACTGTCATCTACTGAAGAAGAGGAACTGCTGAGTGAGTTATTTTCAGCCAATTGCGGTGTACCAGGGTCATCTACTGAAGGAGAGGAACTGCTGAGGGAGTTATTTTCAGCCAATTGCGGTGTATCAGAGTCATTTACTGAAGGAGAGGAACTGTTGAGGGTGTTATGTTCGGCCAATTGCGGTGAACCAGAGTCATCTACTAGATCTCTATTATTAACTGAGGATGGCAATTTCTCTCCAATAGATATTGAAGAAGCGAAACTGTTGAGGGAGTCAACTTGTGCGACTTTACTTTCAATTAATGTTGAAGAAGAATCAGAACTTCTGCGAGAGCAGGTTTTTAGATTTTCGATTTCATATTTGTTTAACAGCGGCAACAATTGCTTCGTTAAAGGTGTCAAAGGCGATATGTATATCTCTTTATATTCAATTAGACACATTTTATTACCTAAAAAGGTAATAGGGACTACTAATTATATGAATTTTCCAATAAGAACCCATATAACATTTCTTTTTGATTTACAGTGAATTCGAGGTAATGTGAACTTACCCCCCGATTATGGTTCACAACATCTAAATGTTGTGTTGTAAGATTTACAACACAACTTACAACTCTTTTTGTGATTATGGTTCACAACATCTAGGTGTTGTGTATGTCACAGAGTTGTTTTTCATTTGTAGAGCATCTTTCCGCAAAAATACATGCCTGCACACAAAAAACTACCAAGTAAAGCCACACTTCCAGAGAGATGCACGCGTATGTTGCTTTCATTACACATACACAAGCGAAAAACAATAAATTTTGACGTTTCATTGTCAAGTTTTACAACAAAAAGACATGGAGTGTTGCATTTCATGTAACACCGCAACTACCGCGTAGAAATGCATTGGTAAAAATGAAAAGAATGAAAAACGTTTTTGCTAGAAAAGTACAAAGCCATAAAAAATGTATGATGTTTAATTTGGTTATGATAATGAAAGGACCAAAAAATTATAGATTGCAGTTTAAATCCATTGCAACTACAAAATACAAAATAAAACTGTTTTGTAATCGAAAAATGGGTAATATATTAGATGTATTTTTATTTATATTTTGTTAATAAATTTTAACAATTAATTGTTTTTTTCATATTTTTGCAAAACACTTTGTATGCACACTTACAAATTTTATAATTTTTTCGTAATTTAACTGGTAACATCAACAAGACAACACTTCAGTAGGTGTCGTAATTTTTTGACAACATCTGATTATGTGTTGTAAGATTTTGACAACACTTGACACAATAGTTGTAAACCATAATCACTTTCCAAAAAATACATACATAAATGAACAAATGTTGTGAACCATAATCGGGGCCTTAATCAAACTTATTGGTGCTAAAAGCAAAGACAACTAAAAATATTCAAATATGAACTTATTTATTTATTTGCGTTAAGAGCCAATTGAAATGTATTAATTTAGGTCCAAAAATGAACCTTTTCAAAAAATACAGCAAATATCTTTTGAAAAGGTTCATTTTTGGACCTAAATTAACACAACTAAAAATATATTAAAAAAAAAATATTAAAACACAATAAACTGTTATAATTGATGAGTTCTTTAAAAAGCAAAAAACACTGGGGAAGTGTCCCCAAAAAAAAATTTTGCTCAAATGGAAATCGATGTAATATTTTGCAGTGCTGATGATGACTTAGATACATTTAGTGAAGGTGAACCCGAAGAAACAAAAAACTACAGAATTGTAATTGCACCCATCATTGTTGATGAAGTTCATATACTACATTCATGAAAGTAAAAATGCCAAGATATTTAAATTATTTTTGTACGGTTTGCCAATAACACTGTTCTTGAATTTGAAACTTTTTTTTTGCCGACAAACGGGGCACCCAGTGATTAAACCTAATTCGGGTACGCTGAATTCAGTGGTGCTATCCGTTTTTCTAGTTTAGCTCGCATTTTCGAGATTTACCGTTATTTTAAAAATGGAGGAGGTTGCACTACATGTATTGAACTAACTAAATAAAATTTTCGTTAATTGAACTTTAGTAAAAAACCGAAATTCTGCAATAAAATAACCTTTAATCTGATATATAATTCATTAAAAAAAAATTTCATTTTTTAGAAAAAAAATTTATTTTTGGAAATTCTTGAAATTTTGTGATCTTTAAAACTGCATAAAAAATTGAAAAATTAAGCAATGCCAATAAATTTTCAGAAATGTACTTTAATTAACAAGAAAAAGATTTTTTTTCAATTTTTGAGGCTTCGTCTGGTAACAGGTTCAAACTACAATTTTTCATCTTTTGTGAATAAAGTCAAAAGTTGCCCACAGATTTTGGTCATTTTTTCGTTTCGTCTCGTTTCAAATATAATTTCTTATATACACGGGAAAACTTGTTGGCATAGCTTAATTTTTCAATTTTTTATGCAGTTTTAAAGATCACAAAATTTCAAGAATTTGCAAAAAAAAAATTTTTTTTTTTTTAAATAAAATTTCTTTTCAATGAGTTATATATCAGATTAAAGGTTATTTTATTGCGGAGTTTCGGTTTTTTACTAAAGTTCAATTAACGAAAAACTTTTTTGCAGAAGAATTTGCAAAAAAAATTTTTTTTTTTCAAAAAAAAATTTTTTTTTTAAAAAATAAAATTTCTTTTTAATGAATTATATATCAGATTAAAGGTTATTTTATTGCGGAGTTTCGGTTTTTTACTAAAGTTCAATTAACGAAAAATTTTTTTAGTTAGTTCAATACATGTAATGCATGTACCATTTTTAAAATAATGGTAAATCTCGAAAATGAGAGCTAACCTAGAAAAACGGATAGCACCACTGAATTCAGCGTACCCGAATTATGTTTAGTCACTGGGTGCCCCGTTTGTCGGTTTTTTCTACTAGCACAGTGTAATCAATATAAAAGAAATATCAGATGAGCTTAAAGCTGAATATAAAATTACTGCCGATAGTGTGAAAGAAATACAAACTTCGCGTTCGTCCTCTAATGATGCGTTATATTTACTAGAGTTTGACCGAATGCAAAACCCGAAATCTCAAGTTCTGAATATTAAACTATATGCGGCATTATTGTGAATTGGTGAAATTCCATTAAAAATAAGTGCACCAGGTGTGCTATGTACGGGCATGGTGTTCGAAATTGCTAACGGAAAAATATATGTATCGCTTGCGGAGCTAATCACGATTCTTCAGTGTGTCAGATAAACAAAATTTCAGATGCTGATCATCCAACATACAAATGATTTAACTGCATCAAACGAAATATCAATCATAGAGCTGACGACCCCAGATCTCCGAGTCGTGAATACTTAATCATGCGCTCAAACGGCAATAAGAGAAAGCCCCAAACACAATCCCATTTTCTCGGAGATTTATTTAATCAAGATCCTAAGGTAATACCTATGTATATTAAAGAAGAGCAAAGACCGTAAACTACCAACTAGCTATAGTCCAATTAGTCTGTTAAGCTAGCCAGCTAATCTTTGGGTCATTCTGAAAAAGAAAATTGCTGGCTATAAGCCAAAAAAACAAAACAGATTTGTCTGAGAAAGTCCAGGTCGAGTGGTACAATATAGATCCATTAGTTTGTGACAGATTTGTAGACTTAATGGGCTGGCGTTGTGCCGAAGTCCTTAAAAACAAGGGTGGAAATATTGAAACAAATTTAATTTAAAAGTTGTATTTTTTGTTTTAAAGAAAACATTTTGTGTTAATTAATTTTAGGTTAGTTGTTTCTATTATTTTTACCAAGGGCAATGTAATGAATGTCGCCATATCTTTTGTTATATAAATGCGGCAGAGTTGAGTTTTTCCACTTTTTTTTTTGTATATAAATAAGTTTTGTATAAAAATAAAAACTCCCGAAATAAAACTTTTCTTTTTTATTATCTAAAGTTGTAAAATAAATAATACTTTTCTACAAGAAACATTCCGAAAAGAAACGGAACTTCAAATCGTTTCTATTACATTTTCCAACATTGTATATATGTGTGCATGTACATATGTACATATGTATATTAGAACACTGCTCCAGCTTGCCCCTTTTGCTGAAATAAAACTGTCTTTTTTTCAAGTTGTAATCATAAAAAACGTTCGATATTGAACTTTTGCTGAAATAAGACTTTATCGTCCATGACTTTATTTTTAATCCCAAAAAATCTGTGTAAGATTATGTATGCTCGAAAATTTGACACCCGTAGCCAGTCTCTGATACATATGTAATTTTGTTCTACTCTCAGAAAAGCAATTATGCATACATATACATATGTACATACGCATGAATGCCATTGCAAGTGTTAATATATGAAATAACTACGAGAGATCATAAAAAACTATGAGAAAATAACATGAAGAGTTTATAAAACATTTCAGAGCAACACAAATGTTCAGTTTTAAATGAATGTCATATATAAATTTTATTGTTGCGAGTTGTGTTTCTGCAAAAAACTGTTGCTCACTATTTAGTCATAAAATTTTGTTAACAATTATATAAAATCATATAAGAATATGAATGTTCACATTAATGGGTAGTTCACTATTGTGGAAGTTCACATTACCGCGAGTTATCTGTATAGCCATATTGGGTAGTCGTTTTTCATACGACTTTCTCTCAAACGCGCAAAAAAGTAAAGCGGAATTGCTAAAATATTTGAGTACAAAAAAAGAAATTAAGACTTACCGCTTTTCAAAATCAAATTTGCTGCATACCACGCACCCCTGTGCTTCACGGAATATATGTTGTTAAGTTGTCGCACATTTTTACTATGCGTTACAGCATAATCGCCATTTTGGAATCGGACTAACGCAAACATCTATAAAAAAATGGCGGTTAGTGACTCCTAAGTGTACATATGTACATGTTACATACCTCCAACTAGCCTATTTCGTGCCTCTCTATGCCACAAATCACATGTAATTTCCAACACTATATATAAATAATAATCACTTTATTTATACACATAAAATATATTTTTTATATATTAAAATGAATTATACGTAGGTATAACTAATTCTTCAAATTATTTTATACTTACCCGACGCTAACTCAGAAACATCCACCACCGAACACGATTTTTTCCACAATGAACGATAAACTGAATTCGCCTAGAACATTAAATTACACAGGTGGCGGCTAATTGTAGCCGCAGCTGGTGATTGAAATGTTCAACGCCGTAAAATGGTGCGATCTACAACCGACATGGTCTACACTAGATATAGCACACACAATCAGTTTTTTTTATGAAATAGCCTACACAAAAAGTGTATTACTGCAGTACATAATTTATTTAAATAATGATGTGCATATGCATTTACCTGTTTTAAATATACTTTTTTATGCATGCATGATGTATACACCTACGTATGCATTTAAGTACTTGAACTTTGGCAGTATGATAAATTTGTAAAGATATAAACGTTATATTTTATATGAAATAATAAAAAAAGAAAGAGGGAAATTGTATCACATAGTATTTAACATTTATCATGATATAAATTCATATATATAAATGATATAAATTCATGATATAAACTGAATTCGCCTAGAACATTAAATTACACAGGTGGCGGCTAATTGTAGCCGCAGCTGGTGATTGAAATGTTCAACGCCGTAAAATGGTGCGATCTACAACCGACATGGTCTACACTAGATATAGCACACACAATCAGTTTTTTTTATGAAATAGCCTACACAAAAAGTGTATTACTGCAGTACATAATTTATTTAAATAATGATGTGCATATGCATTTACCTGTTTTAAATATACTTTTTTATGCATGCATGATGTATACACCTACGTATGCATTTAAGTACTTGAACTTTGGCAGTATGATAAATTTGTAAAGATATAAACGTTATATTTTATATGAAATAATAAAAAAAGAAAGAGGGAAATTGTTTCACATAGTATTTAACATTTATCATGATATGAATTCATTGGGTGAAGAAGACAATGTAAATAAATATCAAATTATTGAGATCGCTGCCATACACATACATATGTGTATCGATTTTCTCTAAATTGTCGATATTTCAGTATACCGATACATTTTGCCTTCCCTATGAAGAATTAAGAAGGCGAATTTTGAACAATGTGGAAAATGGTGAGTATTTTCTTTAATATTTTGCGTTTTTGTTAACTATTTTATTCATAAATTTATTTCATTTCAGATAACATGGTAACATAACATGATAACATCGTTCATACAGCTCGTAAATCCGAAGATTTGAGTTTTGAACAGTTAGTGGTTTAAAATGTTCACGGTGTCTTGCAGTTGCGAGGCCTGTAATACACTTAAAACTATACAACCAAAAAAAAAAAAAAAATATTAAAACTTAGAAGTAGCCCCATACCAAGTGAACTGAATTATGCGACTTACACGGTAGTACGAAACTTGCTGTGTGAGTCAGTCTCCGTCGGCCAGTTTTTTCGCTTTCTTTAACAACAAAGGTAGTTCTTTAATATTTTGTTATTAACTATTTCATTCACACCTTCCTTTAAATTTAGATCAAGGTTCATCTAAATTATGGTTCAATACATCCATATTTATGTATTGTATGCACATATGTACAGTGCTAGCTCGCTAATTGGAAGGTGTAATTAACTGTATCTTTTGAACCGTAAGAGACAGATACAACCTAAAGTACTGAACGAAGTACTAAAACCAGCAACCATACAAGGGGTGACCTTTGTCTACCAAGTAACCTGAATTAAGCCATTTGCACGGTAATACGGAATAGGGGTTAGCATCAAGAATTCTCATATGTACACTTGCTTTTTCAAATATATGTACCTAATTTAATCTAATTGTAGAAAAAAATAGTGAATTTAAAAAATAAGAATTTAATGAAAATAAAAGAAACAAGTTCAAATATAATTATAGACAAATACAAATATTATTCTCTATACGTTCAGAGTATGGATCTATACTTGCTGTTGGATAAAATAAATAAAAAACAAAGCAAATAAAATGTAGATGTTATTCCCTCAGCGTCTTAAATATTTAAAGTACTTGTTTTTGGGTCAACATATTAAATAATTATGTATATACTTAGATACAAATTAATGATTTTTTGTTTCACAATTTGTATTTATTTGCACTTAAAATTGAAAAACTTTTTTTAACTAGTGTAGTTAAATTGTTTATTTAATTTGCATAACTTTATTTTTAATACAATTTTGAATTGAAAATATCATGACCTACATATGTATGTATAACTATTGCGTATGCTTAGGTAACACATTTACAGTAAATTTAATACAAAATACCCAAGTATACCCTAATTTATAAAAACATGTCACTTGCTGTACTTAATGGGAAACTAGAATAATGATCTCCGCTTTGAAAGGAATGAGTTATATAGAGTTGTGGAGGGGTTCGTATGCGTTCCAAAACTGAAGTTGAAGGCTGACGGAGGCTTGTAGTTAGTTGATAATTCGATGTTAAAGCATTAGAATTTACAAAGAGAAAAATAGCACTGTTGGTGAGAGTGGTTCTAGAGATATGGTTGTTGCGTAGTGCATAAAACGCGTATTTAAAAATGAATTGAAACAGGCAGTATCAAAATTTTTTCAATTTCTGTACATGAGTATATAAAACTTGTTCTCAACAACTGGGAGCTCACGGGTTTTCTCTTCTGCGGTACATCCAACACCGGCTTCAAAAACAAAATCCGTATGCATCTGTTAGCACTTTCATTTTACTGCAATCAGTACTATTAAAATCGGTAATTCAATATCTCCGGACGTTGAACAGACAGCACAAAAATTGAAAAAGCACCCAAAAGTATAGTAAAAATAAACGGATAGGTGTCTGGTTTGTCCACTTTGTTGGTCCAGCATCACATACTGATAACAAGAATCCTCAACAATTTTTTCAGCATCTGGCAGACCACAATTACCCAACATTAACAGTTTCACCTTGGAACCTTTTGGTGCTCTGTCCTCTAAATCGCTCATGTTTTCATAGTCCATGTCGAAAATGTAATCAAACTCTTCAAAATCTTTAGATTTTACTTGCCGCACTTTATTGTAGTAGGACAAATTGTGCTTTATCATCGTGCCCTTAGCACGGTGACCAGCTTCGCAGCCACCAATAGCGGTACTATCCACTTTCCATTCATCTGCGGCATCCTTGTTTTTACTGGTATCAAGCATTACAGCCTCTGTAATGGGTGACCGACATACACATGTATGTTTCCCGAGCAAATTATAAAAATCTTTACATTTTTTATTGCTCTTCTCGTATTTAAAATGTGATCAAATAAATTTGGCAGAAATTCAACATAAAACAAAAGCAAGTGCTACAAAACGGTGGACACTAGAAACAAGTTTTCGGTCTAAATAAAACACTATAAACAAAAAAAAAAAATAAATTTGCTTTAGCTGCCATCATAAAATGACACAAAGCCAGTGCTTTTACCGGCGTTTAAGAGCTTGATGGCAAACATATTTTCTGAAAGCTGCTACATTTGATTCCTAAACGCGGCGAAAATCGGGGAACTTCTAGTAGACGTATGGTAGCACAAATATGGAAAACATAATTTTTAATTAAAGAAATTTACCACTTTAAGGTTATATATAAATAAATCAATACCAGAAAAGTATAAAACAAAGAAAATTTAACAAATTGAACGAAAAAAAAATTTTGTTTTAAAAACGCCCGCGAACTATCACGACCCCTAACTATCGCCAAGGTTCGCTACAAATATGCAGTCGGACCGCAAAATATGCAAACGACCGCGTACTGACCTCAACACCGCTACCATGACTGCTACCTATGCGCTGTGAATATATATATATATATATATATATATATATATATATATATATATATATATATATATATATATATATATATATATATATATATGTATATATATATATATATATATATATATATATATATATATAAAAAGACCTTTAGCTCAAGAAAATAAATATATAAAATAAACATTAAAAGAAAGCTTGCCGTTAGCTAAAGTTATCTTTAATAGAAATGAACGATAAACTGGTGGTTAAGCAATTTTCATTATTACAGCTTGTCGGTCAGAACAATTAGCTTTTTTTAATTTATGGCAATATTTTTGCAAGGTTCAAGCCCGGAGGAAGAGCAAATGTATGAGAAAATGATCTTTTCAAGGAAATTTTTCCAATTTATTAAACATAAATGCAAAAGCTAAACCTCCCGTAAATTTACCCGTTGGAATTTTGTTGAATTATTGCTAAAGGTGGGATCACACGAGTGCCGCAATGCACCAATTTTACAGTTTTTATTGGATTGAATTGGAGCAAAATAAAAAATGTGGCCCCATTAAAAATTCTCTGCAATCACATGATTGTCACATTTTACTGAAATTTTATTGTCGCAAATTGGCGGAAAACAATTTAGAACCAATATTTGCCGCAATATAGTCACACGATTGTTATATTATACGGTGATTCTGAGAAACAGCTGTTGTAGCTGATGACAAACTTTGTTTTGGAATAATAAAAATAGGAGTTAAAAGTTCAAAAAAATGGTTTGTTCCTTAAAGAGAAAGAAAAGGTTTCGGCTATTATTATAATGTTGTGCGGGCTAAAAAAGCAAAAATTGAATAGTAACAACAATTGAATTTTATTTACTGAAAAGCAAAAATTATGTTTCGAAGACGCGTTTAAACAATTTTGAAACTAAATAAATGTATATTATTGGCGCGTGTTGTCTTCTTCCGCAATAAATATTGGAGTATTTTTAGAATTTTTATTGGTGAATAGTTGTATGTCAAGTGTTCACACGGTTGTCGCATCAGGGTTGTATTTGATTGGGACAAATAGGAACAACATTCGCTTTGATTGCCGCATGAGCCAATAAATTGTGCTATCACACGATTGGCATACCAAATATAACAAAAAATGGTGCATTGCGGCAATCGTATGATCCCATCTTAACGCATTCGAATGATCACTCACGCATAAACGAGCATAAATTCGTGAGTTCGAGTGAAAAATCGCTCGCAAGCGAATGAGGGAATTAGCCCCCAGGTCTTAAAGTCGCCGGGTTATGCAATACGAGTACACGCGGTTGTATTTTCTTGAAACAATATCTAAAGTTTAGATACTTTTTGTTGAAGCCTTTTTACTTGTGCTTCTCCACTTGCTTGATAAAAAATTTTCACTTCTCTTGTAATAGTCGTGGTAGACAGATAGGTACATATCTGTTCCGATGAAAATCAAAAAGAAGCTACATACATTCTTTTGCTTGTTTTTATTTCTATTTACATATATACAGTGTATAGAAGAAAAAAGAATGTGTATATCATGATACAATTAACAAGGTAGCCTCGTCAGCTAAACCGTTAATCAACTGACTACTTTAGGTTGTCAAGAGATTGCAGAGAGGAAAGGCAGCCAAAACGAGGTAGCAAATCCGCGTAAGCTCAGTGCATCTCTCTTACGCAAATGTAGAAGTGGCGTCGTTTTGACAGTTTGCATAAGTTGTACAAAAACAAAATGCATGTTATTTTTATTGAAGTTGTTCTTATTGTAGCGAAAAGGCTACCTTGTTAGTTGTATCATGGTGTATATTATACACATTATTTCTTCTTCTGTGAAATTGAGTGCAACTTAGGCTTCTGTCATTCACGAATGAATTCACTCAACTGAATAATTCCCCCAATTGAATGAATGAAATATTTATTTTCTTATTTTTTTAATGTTTACTTTTCTTTTACATACTTACACTCATATAATACTTTTAATTTAATTATAATGTTTTAATTTTATTAAATGTTATTTAATATAAATATTTTTATGTTTCTTAATTCTTAATTTAAAAAATTCATAGTATTTTTAATTTTTTTTTAAATTTTGACGTTGCGCATAATTAATGCCTGTTGCAGCTGTAAATTATCCCGGACCCTATATCTCAAAAATATAGCTTTTAATAATTTTTTAATTAAAAACAAGTAAGAGTGTTATATTCGGCTGTGCCGAATCTTATATACCCTTTACCAAAGTGTAATTAGAAGCTTTTCTATATAAATGTATAATATTAAGTCATATATGAACTTTACTATCCCTAAGTTTTTTTTGAAAAATAGGCACTTACGTATTTTAAAATAATGAATTTTGACCAAGCATTGGCAAGAATCGGAGACTGTAAACACATTTTTTTTGACAAAATAAATAATAATATGTTTATAAAGTACTTAAAAGAACAATCCAGTTTTAGTAACTAATGTTTGTAGCATACCACCGAAAACTTCACTTACAATTTGCATAGCAAGAGCTTATTGCCCGCATTACATTGTAACTTTATTTATATATCGGCCACTTTTTGTATTACATTATAACGCATTCTTTTTTTGTGTGTTATATAACTCATTATTATACAGCGCCAGCTATTAAGCCAAGAGGTCGCGAAACTAAGCGGCTCCTTACAAAATGTATGTATTAAAAAGAACTATTTCTCTTAAAGAATACTTAAAATTTAATAGCTTAAGTTGTGTTAGTGGGGATATTAAAAGTGATTTAATAAAAACATTAAACACAGATGTGAAGTATATGGGTTAATATGCACAATAATTTAGAAAAAACGTCTTTTTTCAGTTTTGAAAGCAGTTAACACTACTAAATATTAGTAAAAGAAATTACCCCAAAGTGCAAACTACAACACTTTATATAAAATGTTTACTATTTTATACGTGTAATATAAGCATTAGTTACTGATAATAAATATTTTTTTTTTTTTTCAAATTAATACACAGGCTTTCAGCAACAAAAAAGTTTATTATTATTCTACCACTTCTAAGTTTGCCGATTTTTTTTCCCATATAATATGTTTTTTAGTAACGTCAATTGGCATCACTGTTTACAACACATACACACATGAGACGATGACCACGGATGCATCTCGAGACTCGAATCTCTGTGTGTATGTGTTAGAACATCCCTGTCGGACATTGAGTAGTCGACTACTAAAATAATTAACTTTACGTTAACTTTTATGGACTAGTTTCAAATTAGCTACAACACAATCGATTTGTAATTCACTTTTTGTGTACTGGCTATAAGCTAGCTGAAACGTAGTGCACAGTTAACCCAAAACTCAAATAATAACATACACACACACACACACACGGTAAATAACTCTTTATTTAAATTGCCTATTGTCGCATTCGTTTTAAATGTTGCGATGGCTGAGTGAGTATGTTGGCTGCTCACCAGTCTTGAGGCTTAGTGGTTCGAATCCCACCAGAGGCTAACAAAAAAAAAAAAGAAAGTAGGATGAAATCTAATTTAATAAAATATAATATTACCACCGAAAAATGTAAAATCAGCCTTGATTTGTACATTTTTTTTCTGTGGGTACTGACTTTTAAGTAGCTAACTTTAAGTTAGTTGAAAAGTAATGCACAGTCGGACAATTGACTGCCTGCTAGGACATCGTAATGTTAAAATAGTCAGTCATCTCCATTAAAAATAATCTAAGTGTCAACCACCACCAGTTGTAAAAAAGTTAGCTTATAATTCATTACTAGTTAACTGAGTTGCCGGCAGGGATAGAACTTGCCTTTGTTTAAGAAAAATCAAAAATTTTACCAAAGAGTAAAATTCTAACATAAAACTACATATATACATCTAATATGCCACCTTCATAAACAACCGGCGATGGCTCAGTGGTAGTGTTAACTGCTTATCAATCTGCTTGTTGCTGGTCGGAATCCTTGTTGTTCCTTTTGCTTTTTTATGCCCTTTGCCAAAAGGGTATATATACATAGATTTGTCGAAAAAGACCAGTTTTCTGGCCCCGGTTGTGAACCCACCAAACACGTTACTTTAATCGTTTCATAAACGTAAGCACAATCGGATTTATAATTACTGAGATATAGACAAAAAACATAACTCAATTTCTTACCACATTTATTGTTTAAAAAAAAATTAAAAAAAGTAAAAAGAGCAAAAGCAACCAAGCGGACTCGAACCAGCAAGTGCGAGTTGATAAGCAGCGAACACTACCATTCAGCCACCGCCGCTTGTTGATGATGTTGGTATCTTAGGTGTGACAGTGGTGACAGTGACTTTGGTAAAGGGTATTTACGATTCGCATATAGCAGTCCTACTTGTTTTATTTATTAAATCATAAGTTTAAACAAAATCTGTCGAGTACCTTGAAACATATATGTATATTCACACTTCATTTACAATTCAATGTTGAAGTTCCAAATCAGAAATATAAAATTCCTAGCGGCGAAGCAAAAAAGTATTGGCAGCTTTTCAATTTTCTTGAAAAATATCTCAATACGAACAATAAAGAAATAAAATATACTGAATATACAAAAGAATGTTTAAGATACTTCAAAAGGAAAAAAGCAACCAACCTTTAAGACTATTCAAATCCCCAGTTACATGCCTTAATAATAAGACCAACAGTGGCTCTTCGCTGTAGAAGTTTATTACTAAAAGAGAAAAGTACTAAAATGCAAAACTTTAAATCACACAATGACAGTTAAGGATTTACAGAAATGATATTTATTGTTAAACACAATGAATGAAGTAAGGCTTTGTTGGTGAACGTAAACCAGTAGGCTGATTTTATATACATATGTATACATACAAACATGTAGATATTTATACATACCTATGATTTTATACACACACATTCATACCTATATCCTTGTTCAAAGAGACATCCAAGGAACGAATAAGAAAATTATTTTAAGATGTTGTGTTGTTATTTTTATGGCTAAAAGGTACAACAACAAATTGTTTATTTAGATAGAAATCTGCATTGACATTTTTGGCCTCTTGTTGACTTAATTTGTAAGTGTCAGAGATCTAGTATGTCTTTCATTTATTTGAAACATTTCCGTATTTAAGGCTGGTATGGAGATCTTACTGAAATTGAAGTTTGGAAGATAATATTTACATATTTCTACACGCAAAAACAGTGGAGTAGAAAAGTTTGTTTGTACACATAAAATTACCATTGAGCGAATTAATTAAAAAACACAGCGCATATATTTCGGTAGTGAGTCCTCAAGGATAAGATTTGTTTGAAATACAGAGATATTCATAATATTTTACCGTAGTGGAAGTAAGTATTAATTTTTTAGTATTTAGTATTGATTTAGTATAAAATTTTTTCTTCACAAACTACATTTATTTAACAATATTGGTTGTGTTCTTCTAAGAAAGAAAGCCATTTAATTCTTCTAAGGAAACATTAAGAGAAATCATTCAAAAGTTAATTTAATTACTTAATTGCTGCTCGCACAAAAACCAGTTGAAGTGTATTATTATAAAGGCTGTTTTTTTTCGATGTATAGAACTTTAAGTTGCAATAAAACAACGATGGATTATTCGATTGACATGAATTTTATTTATCCGAAAGATAATCTTGTGGCATTACATTTTATATATGATTTCTGGCATATGACCGCTACGGCTGGCGCGGGTGTAGTCCAATCTGGACGTCCAATTTTCGATGACTATTTCCAACATTTGTGGCCGTATATCGGCAATAACACGGCGAATGTTGTCTTCCAAATGGTCAGGCATTTGTGGCTGATCCGCATAGACCAATGACTTTACATAGCCCCACAGAAAGTAGTCTAGCGGTGTTAAATCACAAGATCCAGGAGGCCAATTCACAGGTCCAAAACGTGAGATTAGGCGGTCACCAAACGTGTCTTTCAATAAATCGACTCTGACATAAGCTGTGTGGCACTTCCGTTGCGCCGTCTTGTTGAAACCACATCTCCTGGACATCATGGTTATTCAATTCAGGAATGAAAAAGTTAGTGATCATGGCTCTATACCGATCACCATTGACTGTAACGTTCTGGTCATCATCGTTTTTGAAGAAGTACGGACCAATGATTCCACCAGCCCATAAACCGCACCAAACAGTCAGATTTTTTGGATGTAACGGTGTTTCGACATGCACTTGAGGATTAACTTCACTACAAATGCGACAGTTTTGTTTGTTGACGTAGCCTTTCAACCAGAAGTGCGCTTCATAGCAAAACAAAATTCGCTTATGAAAATCAGGAACAACGGTAATCTCGGTTTGCACAAAAATCAGGCGTGAGTATATTCATTGCCAAACCAAACTGAGAATAAATCACTTGACAGCTGTTAAATCGTTCGATATCTTGAACAGTAATGTCAACTTAAAGTTGTATACATCGATAAAATTCCCCTTTACATCTAAAAATATATCTTACGAATTGTTTTCTTAGTTTTTATAGCCGCCTGTGTGTCGCCGGGGTTTCTTGTGTGCTTCTCAACTCGTCAGTAGACTCGAAAAAACTTAAAAGAATATTTGAAACCTTACTACATATTCTCATTCATAAGAATAACAGAATACTGAGTAAAATGTCAAACATTATAGGTTAGGTTAGGTTGAATGGAGGGGTTCTTCTGCCCATGTCTTACGACATACACCTAAGCCAATATAGGCTTGTTGCGCGCTCCGTGGGTTTAACCGTAAACCAGTTTGACTCATAGGTCTATAGGAACTCCGTATCATTCACAAAGTTCCTTAGTTTCCTCCAGCATACGCCACGTAATTGGGTTATGTCTGGTAAGGTGTCTCTCCCAAAATTTCGGGATCGTATTTGTGAGAAAGCGGGGCACTAACATAAATAGTACTCTAATGTTTCGCTTTCCTATCCCACAAGCTCTACATTCATCTCCTCCCGCTATTCCTATGCGGCTAAGATGTGAAAGTAGTTGAGAGTGGCCTGTCAGAACTCCCATTAATCTACTTAATTCGGGCTTGCTAAGTCTTAGCAATACCCCCGTTTTTTCCTCATCTGGATCCCCCATAGGATTATAACATTATAACTATTAAGATTTTGCGAGTCTGATGAGGCGGCATAGCTTTTAAGATAATAAAATAATACAATAAATAATAATAATAAATATATTCCACATAAACTCACTTTTTTATGCACTTCACAACAGAGTTAGCTGTTTTCGTTTGATACTTCTTTAAATTTTAATTACCGACCCCATTATATTCTGGATCATTATTAATAAAGAAGTTGATATAATGATGTCCGTCCGTCTAGGGCCTAGAAATACTATTTCAGACGGCAATACTTAACTGAGAAAAAATTTTTGGATGCCCAACTATTCATTCATCGTATTATGTTTTTCCAATCTCAATCCAACAAAATGTGTTCATGAATTACCGAGATAAAGCCAGAAAACCGCGAGAGGTAAAAAAAACTAAATTTTTGTATTAATTTAATAAGAAGTTTACTTGCTTTAAGGTTAAATACCATCTGTACTATTTGACATGATCAAAGAAAAGGGAAACAAATTTGGGACATATCGGAGATATCCGATAATCCCCTAGTCAGGCTTGTAGGCAAGCTGAAATATTCTTTGGAAACAAAAAAGAAAGCAAAACTAAAATAACTAAGCCTATTGAAAGTTAAGAAATGGAAATTTTCGACATCGCACCATATACAGGTAGCCGATTTGTCAAGACGTTGGACCTCAGGCGAAGTGAAGACAATTTCTGTACTCAAATGTTCATAGCACTACAGAATATGAGTACCTTAAGGCAAGAACTAAAAATTTTCGAAATCGGTTCAAGCGAGATATAGCAAAAACCGATTACTCGGCAAGATGGGCATATAAGCGAACCTAACTAAAAGTTGGTGAGAAAAAGTAGATTTAGATTTACTTACCCCCAATTTTTGACCTGGATTTTAAATGCCATTTAAATTTAAATTTGATTTAAATACAAAATTGAGTCAAACAGATGCTATTTAAATCAAACTTAAACGGCCTGCCGTGCCCATTTAAAATCGATTAAGTTTTTCGTACTGCCATATGATTTTGACAGTTTGGTTTTGTTCTGCAAATTAAGAAAATTGCACATGTTTTCTTTTTGTTTCATAATTTGATTTTTTATTATATCCAGAAGGTAATCAACTTCTGTGACAGTGAAATTGGGAGTCCTTTTATCACTTTTGCTACTCATTTTAATAATTTTTACAAAACAATTTATTATTTTTTAAACTTTTCACAATTTCACTTGCTTTCAAATTTGGTTAAACAGCTGTTTTTTAATTGAGTTATCGATAATTTTTTGACACTTACATTGTGCTGCCATACTTTTATTAGAATTAATTACCAAAAATAGTTTTAGACTGTAAAAGAGAAAGCTATTTTAAATCCAACTTAAATTTTGAGGAAAATTTACTAATTTTGTATTTAAATCCCAAGCCAAAAATCGGGGGTTAGTTAATAAAATGCAAAAAATTAATGTTTTGCAATCGATCCGATTTTTCACGAACTTGGGTGCGTGCACAAACATAAACATTTTTTGGTGCCAAAAAATCGATGCCATAATAAAATTATATGTGTACTTTAAGGCAAGACATAAAAATTGTCTATATCGTTCAGTGTATAGCCAAGACATTGGGACCACCGATCAAGAAGTTGGGCTTGTGTACAAGTCTTATTGCCAAAAAGTATATATTAAACTGTAATATCTGCATTCAAAGAAAAAAAACTAAAAACTTTAGACATCGGTCCCCATGTAACCAAAATATGACGAAATCCAATTTCTCAAGAAGTTGGGCTTGTACGCGAGCTGAAACAATTTGTGATACCAAAACGTTGACGAAAAAATAAAATAAGCATGTTTAAAAACAACAAAAAAATATTTGACATCGGTCCATATATAGCCGAGATTTATCAAAACCCGTTTTCTAAAGCATTTGGGCGTATAAGCGAATCTAAGCTAAGTTTGATGCTCAAAAATACATGTTATCGTAATATATACTTAGCCAAAAACAAAAAACTTGAAATTTTCAACAGCAGTCCATTTATAGCTGAGATAAACGAAACCGGATTTCTCAAGCCGCCAACTTAAACCAGTTTTAGTAGATGTCACAAAATATGAATAGCCACAAAAGAGAAAATAGAAACTTTGGATGGCGTTCCATATGTATATAGCGAAAACCGATTTCTCAAGGAGTACATGTACATCAGATCTGAGGGGTAGAAGAGTTGATTGCGATGGATGTTTAAGATTCGGCCCAGCCGCATAAAGCATACTGGCTTAATTGTTTTATATATCTTAAAAAATTAATAGCACAATAAGCAAAAGTAGTGGAGCCAACTAAATTTTTTACATCAAAACTAAATTCAACACAGAACTAATAAAACAGTCGTATGAACTCTGCGGTTCGCAATAGGTTTGTTAGAGCGAAACCACAGATTCATTTGGCTATGTGAACATGGCTTCAAACACATTTTGCTTCGTGCATAAAAATAGGCGATTTGATTTATGTATTTTAATAAAAAAATTATTCTGTTATTTTTTAAGAAAACATATTCGCAACTAAGAAAAATTACTAAAGTGTAATAATAAATGACGGAGTTAGTTAAAAATTCGTATCAGTCGCATTTTCCAAAAAAAAATGTTTCTGTTGATTTTCTTAACAAACCTTTTCAGAATATAATGTTAGAATTATGAAAAAAAAATAATTTTTTGACATATGTTGTTTTGTTTCATTTTCGAAAGTTTTTAAAAATCTATTGTTGACACAAGGGCTGATTATGCTATACAGTCAAAGCCCGGTATAGCGAATACTCAGTTTAACGAATATCCGATATAACGAATGGCGAAATTTTTACATTAACTGCCTTATATAGCGAATGGCAAAAAAAAAGAATCTCGATTTAACGAATGACAAAACAAAATACATTTAAAACTCGTTACAGAATCGTAATCGTGTGGGTGTTTTTGGCTTCTTTGCATTGTATTGAAAGAACGCGTGTGATGCGTTGCTTTTTTCTTTAAAATTTCAGTAGTTTTGGTAGGTTCATTGTGAAAACGAGATGTCGATTTCTTAAGAAATGAATGAAATGTAATAATAAACCTACACATGTTAATAGCATCCAAATATAAGTAAATATGTAGATGCACCTATGTACATTTATGATTTTTAATGAATTTTCATATTAGAAATTAAACAAATCTTAAATACACATCAAAATATCAATTAAAGTTTTAAGTTATTAATACAATTAAATTTTGATGTTTTTAAAACTGCGGACCACCGTCTTTTATAAAATTTCAAGATAAAAAATTATTGTTCGATATAACGAATATCTCGGTATAACGAAAGGTCTGAACATTATATCATTCGTTAAACCGGGGTTTTACTGTATATACATATGTATATAAATATATAAATATATATATATATATATATATATATATATATATATATATATATATATATATATATATATATATATATATATATATATATATATATATATATATATATATATATATATATATATATATATATATATATATATATATATATATATATATATATATATGTCGAACTTCCCTATAGTGAATCTCCACGGAGACCGAAAATTACTTCACTATATAGAAACTTCATTATACAGAAATATTTATTTTTAATTTTTTATTTATTTAAAATAATCTGGCATTTTTACTTAAACTACATTTTTCTTCATCAATTAAATATATATGATTTTATTCCAGCTCTATCAATAATACTCCATATTCGGGAAGATTCTTAGAACGAGCGGCCGTAACCCAGTTGAGCATTGCTTCGTCAATGTCTTCGAAAAGACAAGTAAGAAGTCTCTTGCGCTTAATAACTGAATAACTGACTTGTTTTTTAAAATGTTTGATAAAGTACTGTTAAGAATTCCAAACTCTTTAGCCATGTATATCTTATTTCTTTGATGTCCCTTCTGCAACTCTATTAATAACTTTTTTCATGAGAAAGACTACTTCGGTGCATCATTTTCGTTGACTGAACTCGGTCAACTGATGTTAAAAGTCAAACTATAAACTTGTTTATTTTCAGTTTCATTAATTTGGGAATCCCAAAAATATAACTTATTTTCTTTATAAATAGTGTTGCTAACAAGTGTAAAATAAAGCTGCTAAAAATAGTTCACTATATGGAGACAAAATCACACTTAAAATGTATATTTGTTACCAAAATTTTGTTTATTGTACAGAAAAATTCACTGTATGGAAATTCATTATGCGGAGAACAAAATACAATGAAAGCGGAACGAAAAAGCTGCGTGCTTGATTTTAGTTCATAATAAAGAGAACTTCATTGTATAGAAGTTCGCTATAAGGAAGTTCGACTGTATATATACAGCTCCTACGTTTACTACAATTGCTCCTGCATAACAACTGTTCAAAACGAAATTTCAAAACTTTAAATGCCCAGGCTAAAAGTTTACACAAACACACACAAACGCGTATTTCCATTTTTTTAGGTAAATCTGGCTGTATATGTCTGTTTATTCTGCGTGTGTTCGTAATGTTTTACTTTATTTTTATAAGCATTTTCACATTTTGGCTGCGGTTTTATAATGAAGGCTGGACTTCCTTTAAAATATGTTTATTATTCTTACACCAACATTATTACCATTGACTTCAATCGTTTGACCCAGCACGCAGCATCTGTTACCATTATTCATTCAAAATATATTCCCACATGGCTAGACCACATAAACCTGCTTCAATACAATTGCCTCACTGCTAGTTTTCTCTTCTTATGGCCATAATAACCAAACACTTTCAACTTCATTTTGCTTACTTTAATTAAATTCTACTAAATGACTAAATGTTTGGCTTCTGAAACAACACATACAATTGTTGATGCTTTTTTGTTTTTGTGTTTGCTGTTGGTACTGATGATAACGATTCTCTCATGCATGCAACACACAAAACAATTTGAAACATCTTTATTTATTGTGGTATTACAACAAACAAACAAAATATTTGTCAGTTGTTACATCATTGAATAAAAAGTTTGAAATTAAAAGCAGCCTGTTCTTAAATTTTTCTCTTTCAATTATTTTTTAAATTGCATTATTATTTTTAAATGTTTTAAGATTTATTTGTATTCCTTTCAACTAATTGCCAACGTACAATTCGGTGAGAACTTTTCCCAGCGCAAATACATATGTAATTATATCCTTCACAACAAGTGTTAAAGATATATATATGTATATATATATACATATATATATATATATATATATATATATATATATATATATATATATATATATATATATATATATATATATATATATATATATATATATATATATATGTCTTCGAATATATATATATATATATATATATATATATATATATATATATATATATATATATATATATATATATATATATATATATATATATATATATATATATATATATATGTCTTCGAATATATATATATATATATATATATATATATATATATATATATATATATATATATATATATATATATATATATATATATATATATATATATATATATATATATATATATATATATATATATATATATATATATATATATATATATATATATATATATATATACATATATGTATGTACATATATGTATGTACCGTGTCAAAAAGTTTCATTTTATGCATTTTAGTGATTTTGCCTTATCACCACCTTTACTCTTTAGCACACAAAGTTCTCTTATTTCGCTTAGAACACAAACTTCTTCAATGTATACGTGTACCGATATCATACATTTGTACTGATATCATATCTTAGAACTACGCGCTAAAGTGTTTAATTTCGCACACTGGTAAAATTTTTATAAAATTAAGAATATATGCAGCAATAAGCTTTCTCTCACCCAGTTTTGAATTTTTGGTATAAAAACACAAAACAGTCCTACGACGAATTTCGCCCAACACGACGAATACGCCGGTTAAAATTCGCTGTGTAAATTCGTCGTATGAAGCACAATAACGACGAAAAACAAAAACATCTGTTATAATTGATAAATTTGTTTATTGTTTGTTCAAAGATAAAACAAATTAAATGAATCAAAGAATTTAAAATATTGTAAAAGTAATTAAAATAACTGTGTTCATTATGGTAAAAGCCTTGAAGTTTAACATTTTCAATTATAATTTCACTTGTATCCATTTTCTCAGTTTTTAAGTTGATCTTATTGTGACCATATTTCTGACATTTGTGCACTGAGGCAAATTTTTGTTTGGATATGGACTTCAAACATTGATTTTAAAGCAGGGATGCCCACGGCCTATACGCTTGGTACGCTTTTGTTTTTGTAAAAGCGCGAAGCATTGGTTGAGCATTCTAATATGTATACACAACTCTTTGTATGAAATACACACATACACACATATCCCAAGTTCAAAGCAACAACACTTTCATACGCAGGCTTTGTTGGTACACTTTGGTGCCAAGCGTAAATTTTGTTGTTTTTTGTTTTCATAATTTTGTTGTTTTTTTTAATGATTTCGTGAGTATGAAACACTTGAAGAAATCATTTTTTGTTATGAGTTTATTTCTGTTTTTCTTTGTGTGCGTCAATAAAGTGTATACGTATTGGTGTTTGCGCTTCCATAAGAAGATTTTGGGCACCCCTGTTTTAAAGTGTACAATATGAGTTATCGCGCATATGTTTTTATTAATTTGGGGAGATTTGAATTCAACAGAAAACAAAGATAACTTTTGTACCTGTGTGCAGAATACTTTCAATGTGCCCGCGTTCAACTTATGTTTTTTTAGTTTTTCCTTGTCAGTTGAATAATGTATATCACGCTTAAAACGCCCTAAGTTCTGTTTGTTGTTTAGTTTTGTAAGGGACATTACTACAACATGCCGTTAATTACAAGTAAGATTTTATCGAGCAGATAAACCAATTTTCTTTATTACAACTTCCCTTTAACCAAAACTGACCGTTAATTAATCGGAACAATAATCAAATCGGTAAATTAATGAGACGTTTAGCTTTTGTATATACCACATGTGGTTATGCCTTTGCTATATAAATCTAAAATGGTCAATTCTTCTTCCGCCAGACTGGAACCTTTTAAAAGTATTGCCAGAATTTAATTTAAAAAAACAAATTTTTTTTACTCTTAAGTTTTAATAAGGAAAATTGTTTATCGGCCAGTTTATCGTTCACTTCTATTAAGGATACCGTTTGTTCAGCCATATAGGCTTAATTTATTTGTTAAATATTTATAAACATTTGCCCCGTGTGAGCACAGATTTATTTTGTTAAGAAGTTATTTATGATCAGTAACGGGGCAAAATACTGGTTTTACAAGTTGAATTGATACGTAGATTTTAAGGAAGAAATTGAAATAATAAAATTAATTGCAAAGTAAAAGGGCATTGAACCGGTCGTGTTATTTAAACCATCACATTTCCACCGATCCCTAAACATTATTTCATTTAAGCTATAAACTAATTAGCTTAAATTCTATTCAACTTAAAATTTATTTAAGTTGATTTCTTTAAAAAACATTAAGGAAAATTCACCGCTAGCTAACACTAACCTTACCACCAATTCGTAATAGTGGCCCTAAGTGTAATATTGGGTGCTTTGTTTTTCTTAATAGTTTTATTATTTGGCTTCATTCCAAGATGTCAAATGTTGAATTTTTATTTCATTGTCTTTGAGAACACGTAGCTCGTAATGACAATTTGGTAATACATTTGAAGTCTTATTCAGGTTATTTATGAATTTTACATACACTGGTGGGGTTGGTTTTTACTGGTCTTCAGTATTTTATATTTCCATCGTCATCTACGGATAATAGTTCGTATCTATTTGCAGTAGAAGGTTGACTTAACCAGTAGAATTTTAGGGTTTTCTGCATATGCTCCTTCTTAGATTTGCTGCTGTTTGTGTTTTTAGAATTATGTGAGCAACGAGTCCTCTTTGCTGTTATTAATTTTAGATTTCTCGTTATTTAACAAATTTTTGCAGCCAGGTCATAGGAAGCTACTCGTCTATAAAAAGCTCTAGTTTTGTATTGTTTTTCTTTTTCCAGTTTATGGGACACCAGCATTCGCGAGTTTTGTCGAAAGATGTAGTAGCTGTCAGTTTATTTTGGTTTATAGGAGACGATTTCTTTTTTTCACAGAAAGTGTCAAAGTTGGGCGAATAAAATGTGTACTCGCCAAAGAAAAAATAGAATGTAATTACTTGTGCATATGTATGTACGCGCACACATGTATGCTTGAACAATAATAAACATACATACGAATTTGAAAAAAAAAACTGCTTGGATTGTTTCTTTTAAGCGTTTAAGGCCGTGATTCACTATCCTACTCAATCGTACGATCTGTTAGAAATGACATGTGTGTCCAAAAAGTATGATAGTGTGGACTAAAAGTGTATGTGTGTGAAAGACTTTTTGACAAGTCTGTCCGATTTGTTAATCTTTTGAAAATTTTAAAAAACTATCTTTTTCTATGCGATCAGAGTTGCCTTTTCGAAGTTGTCTACAAAAGTATAATAGTGTGGCCGTTTTGGTGCGACTTTTTAACGTAGGACAGAATTCTATCAGATTTAGCTAGCAATTTTCAGTGAATGAATCGTGCGATTGAGTAGGATAGTGTAACACGGCCTTTAGAGCATATTAAAACAAATTCAGATTTTTTTCAGAACTTTTTCGGGTATTTTATTTATTTACATATGTTTGTTTGCATATAAGTTGTTTTAATCAAAGGGTTGCCGATTTTAATTGAAAGAAAGCTTTTTGTATAAGAAATGGTAATTTTATAATTCTGAGAATATCACTAATTAGAGTTACACCTTATGAAATCCAAGAGCGTGGAGCTAATTGCGCTCATGCTGTGAGAATATTGCGGGGACCATTTATTAAATAATCTATGGGCGGGACGTACTATGAGCGTGAAGAGTTTAAAGTTATTGTTGATCCTTTGCAGCTCTCAGTTTTTTCACATGTTGCATTTACAGCATTTACATGTTTGCTTGACATTTTTCCTCATTTTAGTTGGTTAAGTAGAATGTTAATAAATGTTTTTAGCTTATTTTGCAAAAATAAAAACATTAGCAAGCGGCTAATGTCTATGTTGAATTCCATTTAATTGCGTCACCCACTTAATTGGTTCGCAAATTAAGACCGCATTGCGAAAAACAAGAGCAAATGTTTCGCTTAATTGATGCCGTCTACTTAATTTTTTTTTTGTTCCACAAACGTGAAAAAAATTATTTTGCGGCAAAAAGTGTCAAGGTTCGGTTCCTTTATAAACATTGTACGATGAATGTACCTGACTCTTATTTTGTTTTAATAAACCTAAACAATTTTTCCACTTAATATGTAACTAAAGAAATGAGTTTTATTTGCCATCTACGCATGGGTGTTTCGCTTTATTGCTCAATTAAGCGATTTTCGTTTAATTGCGTCAAAAGTCGTGCATTTTTAGGAACTTAATTGAGCGAAAATAACTACATTGTTTTATTTTATTTATTTATTTTTTTTCATTAGAGGCTTTCGAATGTTTTAACACAAATTTCAAACGGTACTGTTTGAAATATACCCAAGTATACATACAGAATATAAAACACACTTGCCTACCTATGCGTTTACTGGTAAATAATAAATATGTATGTATTTTTAATTTAACATACAACTAAAACGGCCACAAAACGCTTATCTCGGTACAATGCATATATATGTAGGGAAGAAGCCGGTACTACCCTAAAAGCAGTTTTTTATAGGTAAACCACATTAGGGATAGCGTGGCTCATCAGCTCAAAAATTTAAGGAAAATGTGAAAAATTCAGAAAATGTACTGTAACAGTCCCGGAGTCAGGTCTAGTTGGATAAAATGTAATAACGACCGCCACTACCACTTTGCCACTAACAATTTTTCCAAGCATACCTCGTATCTGTTTTAAGATCGGTCCAATACAATAGTATTTTTATAAATTTTCTCCCCATCGTCCTAACTAGATCCACTGTGCTTCTGGAGAAGTGATATCTACACTCAGAATATTTTTGCAGTAACTGACCGTAGTTTATTCTAGAAGTAATGGGTGCAGTTATTTTTAAAGGACAAAACGTTTAAAAAAGAATGCAATTTTAATTTTGACTGATTTGTACAATTACATACTTAGAAAACTAACTACAGATAAATACGAATTTTCGCTGACAGTTAATAATGACAATAGTAACTTATGTTAGTTACACATACATGAAGGAACCAAGCTGTCAATATTTATATACATATTTATAATTTGGTCTCTACATACATATGTAGCACACATACTCTTTACTTAAATTGATTGTTGTTGAATTTGTTCTGATTGTTGCGATGGCTGAATGGGTATGGCAGCTGCTTTCAAGTCGAGATGTGCTGCATGTTCGAATCTCAGCAGAGTCAGTCATTGCAGTACAAAAATGAATTATCGAATTGAAAAAATAGATAACACAGATAGATAAATATAATTAAATAAAATGACCACCTGGAAAAAAACTATTGTTTACAAGTTGAAAGTTAGAATAAAGCAAAAATCATTATTTTTACCAATTGGGTTCCATGGATTTTTTGATATTTAATCGTAAGAGATAGAGAGCCGAAAGTTGCACAGTGTATGTATTCCTAGATGCCTTACAACAGCAAATGACACCAATAAGTCGAAAACTATTAGGTGTCCCCATACAACATAAAGTAGCAGTTAAACGTAACTCTCAAGCTGTACGAGACAGAGAGATGAAATTTATACAATATACATATGTATTCACATATGCCATTTCATACGTACATTACACATACTTACGTACGGAACCCTAAGTGTGCGAGCCAGCGTCCTTAATGTATCATTAAATAGCTAAAGTGCCCCACACACCACATGTTTTTAACAATGTTAGTGCCAGTTTTTTAGCAACAAAATTCCTACCTGCAGGTTGTTAAGCCCAAAAACATCACATATTTTGTTAAAGTATACGTCGGGCTATATGTATATGAAATAACTTTTGTCTTCCTTGTTTACTTTTTCATGCAGAGTATGACGTATTGCTAAAAGCATATTCGCACCGGCAAGCTACAAGAACAAATGCTTGCAAATGATGCCAGCTACATTTGTCGCTTTGGAGCCAGCTACTTAATTATTTTGAAAGCGGCAGCAGTATCAAAAACATTATATCGCATTACACATTTATAAAGATATTAAAATACATTTAAATAAAATAGATACTTACAGAGCAAACACCAAATCCACTATTAAACAAAAAAAAACTTTCAAAACTAAAGACAATAAAAACACTGTCCTGTGAAAATCACAGCTATAAAAACATAAAATGAAAGCAAATACAACGAAACCTTGCAAAATGTCAACAGCTGGTAGATGTATGTATTTCAGTGGTATCACTTTAATTTTTTAGTGCTTTTCGAAATAATCAATTGGCTTATGAAGGGTTCGGAAACAAATTAACAACTACATAATAAATTTCATACACATGTGACTGAAAAAAAATAGTTTAGCGTTGCTTTAAAATTTCATTTTGTATTACTGTTTGCATATTTCTCATTCTAGAAATACTGTGAATTATATATTAGTATATAACGTGACGTGTACAGGATTGGGTGTTTTTTTTTCGATGTATATAACTTTAAGTTGGCATTACTGTTCAAGATGGCGACCGATTTAACAGCTGTCAAATGATTTATTCTCGGTTTGGCAATTCATCATAAATAGATTTAGGTAAGGTATAAATTCGTCGAATGGGCCCAAAACGAGATTCCCGTTGTTCCCGATTTTCATAAGCGAATTTTGTTTAGCGATAAAGCGCACTTCTGGTTGAACGGCTACGTCAACAAACAAAACTGCCGCATTTGGAGTGAAGCTAATCCTCAAGTGTATGTTGAAACACTGTTACATCCAGAAAAACTTACTGTTTGGTGCGTTTTATGGGCTTTTTATTGCAAGACACGTTTGGTGTCAGCCTAATCTTTTAGTTCTGTGCCCCATTTGTTCGCGTTTGTGTCTTTGTGTTATGTATTTTGACTGTTCATCAGCCTAAAAGCAGTTGTCAGCTGAGCTAGTAAGGCTACCTGGTATCGAGGTACCTTGGATGCGGAGAAAGAAAAATGTTGAGTATAAAGTTGTTTGCATTTAAAAATTATTGTTTTCATTAAAAATAAACAGACAAAGGTACATATCATTAGCGTTCCGTACTCACAGAATGAAAACAGAATTATGTAACGCAGAATTCGCTGTTCGAAGTCACAGTTGCTATTCTCCCAATCGGTAGGAGCCAGCGAGCTGAAATTTTCATAGAACATGCAGTTCTATGTTCTGTAGGAACAATACTAAAAGACAACAACAATTTTAAAGGGAAAAAGGGGTTTCCATGCAAAAAACTGTGAAAATTAGCTGTAACTTTTGAGTCATAAGAGATGGAGACGCAAAATTTGCACAGGGTATGTGGTTATGTAGGCTCCACAACAACAAAAAGTTACGTATTAGAAGAAACGCAAGCAAGCTGTAACATTTGAACGGTAGCAGATAGAGACTTTAAATATGTTCAGGATGTGTAGTTGCCAGGCCTATATAACAACCAAAAAAAAAAAAAAAACCAAAAATAACCTGCATACGGGGACACACTTCAATTTAAAAATTAACTTTAACTTTTAAAACCTAAGCAGGCCTCTACAACAGCAAGTACCAAAAAGAGCAAAAAGTAAAAATTTGGTTGATGTTCTTACACGGGGACAGTCCATAGTTTAAAAATCAACTATAACTTTTGATTCGTAAAGGCTAGAGGCTTAAAATTTCTACAGTGTTTGTAGTTGTTAAAAATTCTTGCAGATTTAATTATAAGGAGTCATATATTATGGGCAAGTAAGAGTCAATGAAATCAAAATAAAATAGATAGTGCAATTATATTTAGTCACAACAGACCAGAAATACCAGGGTCACAAAAAGTAGATGTATTTAGGGTGGTAAGTGTTGTGAGTACTTAGGTATGCGGCACAGAGCGATGGAGAATTTAAAGACGTACCATAAATACAGTAAAATATGGTACGTAATTACGACATTTCTTTACTAATTCTGGTTACTAAAACTGGTTGAGAAATCAGTTCGTGAATTAATTTTAATAAAATTCGCCTTAACATAGACAATCGTTGCGAAAGTTTGAGGTAGAATATTAAACTTTACATTATTCGTCAAACATCCCCAAATATAATCCCTGCACGAACAGTGTCGGTCATTTGATGCATCATATGCCTGACACTGCTGATGGGTTCACATACATCAGGCTTTCTATCATTTTCTGAAGGGCAAAATGAAAAAAACTGATGTAAACATTCGTGTACGTGTGATTTCTTTTTTGAACCAGCGTTACCACCTCAGCAAAGTGATCATTCAAAATCTGTTTTGCAAAATGCCCACAAATTACATATTAATTTCTTTATTATTAGATAAAAAAAAGAATTTTTCGAAAATGTAAAAAAAACAATTCAAAGAAAATAGAATAAACTATATTTAGAGAAAAAATGGACAGATGAACCTATAAAAGCATTAATGCGTAAACTTAGATCCAAATGAAATTGCCAAATTAATACGGGAAAATCAAAATACTAAGCGAATCATTGTAATGGCATCGCTGAAACCTATAAAATTGCTTTGCATGTGTTAGTAATTAAGTGTTAATGTGTTAGTTTCCATCGGCTATTTCTTGCAGGGATGTTACGGCTCTATATGTATTTTTGTGTATGTACAACATAAAATCAGTTTGAATGAATGCACAAATTTGGTGACACCAATAATTTTTTGCGTCAAGCATTTATGCCGATGTGAAAACAAAACTTCAGTCTTTGGCAGCTAAATGTTTACTGCCAAAGCAGTAAACGCTTGAAATAATGAGTTGAACTTTTTAAAAACAATTGCTCAATATGCGTCAATTCATAAGATGGTTTTATAGCAATTGGTGAAGAGATTATGGGGACATCTCCAGTACTTTAGTGATCAAGCTGTTGTATTCTTTGATGCTAAGCGCCTACAGGAAAAACTGGAAGTAGTTATAGTTATATTCGGCTGTGCAGAATATTAAATGCCCTTCACAATCAAAATCGACCTCAATCATAAGTCAGACCCCTACAACAACAATAATCAAAAACAATAAAAAGTTTAAAACTAAAGAGTGCCATAGATTTGCCCTTTGTCTAGAACTTGCACGGTATTACGGAACCCTTGCTGTCGCAGTCAGTCTCGTACTGGGCTTAATTTATTTTTAATGTGGAAAATAGCTCTTTCTCATGGTTCGTCTACCTGCCTGCAATAGTTTTTAATCATATCAATCAGTGTAAGTGCGACTGCAATTAACGAGTAACATGCTGGCTACACGGGACAGTAGTTTCCAGAATTCTTTGTGTTTGTAATTGTCAAATTCTTCGCTAACATAAAAATGACTTTGTAGCCTACATGTATTTATATTCAGACACATATTTGAAAATCATAGACCGAACACAATACAAAGCAATTAAGGCTTTTTTAAATTTGTGACGTCTCTCTGCTGACGTTATGTCTCATGTTCAGTAATATAAATTGCTGGTGAAGGCGTAGTGTTACACAATTTTTTTTCAAAATGAAGTACGTGTAGATCAAATATAAGACACCAACTTATATTCAGATTATTATGTTTAGCAGTTCTAAGATTATAAAAAATAACTATTTCTTTTATTTTCGCTACCAAAACGCAATAGCATCGATAAATGTATGCAATACATGTGTTGCCTCCTTAAACGATTTCTTACCAAATGGGGACCTTACTTTAAATTACTAATAAAATTAACAAATTTTTACAAATAGATTTTCATGATTTATGGCTTTATGTATCTGCAAGATTTATAGTTCTTAGTTATGGCCAGATATATAGACGTCGCACTCTAATTTAGGTGTCAAGATTTGCTGCGCCCATAAAAAAGAATTTTTACGTAATGGAGAAAAACTGGAAGCAGATTTGAGTTCTTCGAATCAAAAAGATATTTGGCTGTTGGACAGCGCCATTTTTTTTTTTTTTTTGTTTACTTGTTTATTTAAAGTAATGGACAATTTCGCCATCTTGTCAAAATCGCGGCATAAATCTTAAATCATCAACTGTAAAGTCTTACCACTTGAATTCGCCTAAATGGTTGTAAATCTGACTTATTGTTCGCCCATTCTCTGAACAACATTTTTTTTTTAATTTATCATGAAGCTTCCAAAAGTAATATTTGCATACAAACATACATATGTCTTTACGTATGTATTTTTAAATTAATTTTTTATTTCCAATTCTTTGTTTCACATTTTAAATGCAGTTGTAAAAAAGTCACTTTGTAAATGTGTATTATATTCTGTCAACACCTGGTTGGTCATGTCGTGCATGCATCGTAGATGGCTGGTAAATATCCTGTCAATTTTTCTCGACGCCACGATTGCAAGAAATCAGGCCAAGTACTGACTACTTCTTTCGTCCTGCACGTTGGCATGAATCACGACAAAAAAGTTACAGGTGATGTGAACAACATATTTAACGCACTCCTTTCAATTCTTGTCTTATCTTATGCATGAAATATTACAAATTAGTCGTATTTTACCACTTCATTCACATCCCATACGACTTTGTCGTTTTTTTTTTTAATTTTTCGGAAGGATAATACTTTTCATTGGATCAGGGTTGCGTGGATCAGGGTTGCGTTTTATAAAAGCACACAGAAAACAGCTTCACTTACTGCCTGTTCCTCAATGTCGCAAGAAAAGTAGTCGCTCAATTTCGAATCAATTTCTCTACGTCGCCAGCTTGCGTTCGCATAGTTTAACGTCATGAAATTTTTGGCACTTACTTTACAGAGATGCCAGCTGGTGTAAATGCAGCCCTTCATAAAACTGGTCAGCTGTACAAGCCAAAGCAAATACATACATACATAAATAACACAGAGTACTCTGTGATAAAAAGCAAACATTTTGAGAGTGCGGAAATAGTTTTTGTGGTGTTTTAAATTTAATAGTATTTTTTGCATAGACATTTAATAAGTATTTTGACGCGATGAGCACTGGTATTCCTCTGGCAAACTCAGGATTTTCTTCCATCCAGCAACCAAGTGGACTGTTTAAGAAAACTAAATGCATGCTTGTAATAATTGTTTAATATATTAACTAAATAAAAGAAAAATTAAAAATATCTGGGGTTCGTAGTTTTATTTCCCAGTTCTTTAACAAAAAAAAAAAACAAACAAAATTTTTTTCTATAAAAACTCCCACTCGATAGCAAAACAGGAAGTGATCGATTTTGACATTTGTGTTCGCAGTGCTGACGACATGATCGATATTGAGGAATTGGATTTTGTATGAAAACACTTGCGTTTTTTGGACTTGTCGATAAAGTCATCGTTCGAATAAAAGAACTTCATAGAGGAACCCAAAACAATTTTCTTTCGCTTAGAAAGCGAACAATCGCACGACTGCGACATTTAGGAGAAGGCAGTTAGTCTATAGTTTTGCTGCCGATAGCGGGCCGTGATTAATAATATTATTCTTCCTCATACAATAACTCAAAATTTCGATTTTAGCAATAATATAGAATTAAATGTCTTACAAATAGTGTGATTTTGCTATAGACATTTTCGTGCTCTTAAACATAACGATTACTTAAGCTGTTGAAAACTTCTTCCGCCTACATAAAACTACTCATAAGTATGCCGCCAATGAAGATTTGACCATGGCGTGCACTATTTTTGATTTTATTTAAAGTGTATCACACTGTGTGAATGCAAAATGTATTTTAATTTAGATCTTTTGACAGTCGCATGAAATTTGTTTAGACTTTCTTCTCGTAAAGTGCAATGAAACTATTAATACTTGTATAATAGTATGAACTGCCCTTAAACGGTAGTTCAGACCTCTATACAAGAATTAATACTTTCGTTGCACTTTACGAGACAAAAGTCTAACTACATTTCTTGCGACCATTAAAAAATTTAATGTAAGCTACATTTTGCTTTCAGACTATCAGAAATCAAATAAAATATTCGGCGGCATATGAGCAGTTTTATGTAGGCAGAAGAGGCGCCGCTCACTAGGAATACTTAACAGCTCAATTAATCGTTACGTTTAAGGGCGTCGTATGGGATGTAAAATTTTTATCGTGCTATTTTTCATTTGTAAAGGGTGTTTTTTTTCGATGTATAGAACTTTAAGTTGCAATAAAACAACGATGGATTACTCAATTGACATGGATTTTGTTTATCCGAAAGATAATCTTGTGGCATTATATTTTAAATATAATTTCTGGCATATAACCGCCAGGACTGACGCGGATGTAGTCCAATCTGGACGTCCAACTTTCGATGACTTTTTTCAACATTTGTGGCCGCATATCGGCAATAACACGGCGAATGTTGTCGTCCAAATGGTCAAGCATTTGTGGCTTATCCGCATAGACCAATGACTTTCCATAGCCCCACAGAAAGTAGTCTAGCGGTGTTACATCACAAGATCTTGGAGGCCAAATCACAGGTCTAAAACGTGAAATTAGGCGGTCACCAAACGTGTCTTTCAATAAATCATTTGTGGCATGTTGCGCCGTCTTGTTGAAACCACATCTCCTGGACATCGTGGTTATTCAATTCAGGAATGAAAAAGTTAGTAATCATTGTTTTATACCGATCACAATTGACTGTAACGTTCTGGCCATCATCGTTTTTTAAGAAATACGGACCAATGATTCCACCAGCCCATAAAGCGCACCAAACAGTCAGTTTTTACGGATGTAACGGTGTTTCGACATACACTTGAGGATTAGCTTCACGCCAAATGCATCCAAACCACGTTCTATGGTTAATCGAATTAACTGCCAACTTAAATTTCTATACATCGAAAAAAAACACTCTTTACAAACAAAAAAAACTCTTTGTGAGTTGCGTAATGTTCTCATGTTTTCTGAAAAGCACGTAGAAGCACGGCAACTTTATCTAGTTATATTCTTCATTGAAGATTAAAAATTATATCAAAGTTCTTCGTTATCGTAGTTGTGTTAAATTTTGTTTCTATAGATTACAAATCTTAAAAAAATGTCTCTCGAATATCGTCTAGAACAAATATAGACGACACCAACCTGGACAACTGGGCATTTCAGGGGTTAACATTGTATTAAACATTTCGCTATTGTCACTGACGTATGTAACTGCTGTTTTTGTTGATTGTTTGTTAAATGGCAGTCAATTAAATTATGACTGTGAATTTTTTCAACGCTTTAAGGGCTTTCGTTTGAAAGATATCTTGTAAATGGAAGTGCTGGGATAAATGAAAAAATAAAATATGCAATTTATAACTATTATGATTTATGCCACGACAAAACCATTAATAAATTGTTTTTGAGTTTTTTTCTTCAATGCAATTAGCATGGGCATGTATCAATTAGACTGTATGAATGAAAATAAAGTGAATAAAAAATTGTTTATAAATTTATCAAGGTTACAGTTATGTGTTGAAGCTTCGCATTTCTTAATAATAAAAAACAAATTTTCAAGTCATGAATGTGCAACAAAAATGCTTTGAAATTTAAACTAACAGTTCAAGCTAGTTTTTTTTTTTTTTTTTTTGATTAAAAACCATACATTATTTTTTGCAAAAAATAAAACAATTTTTTTAAAAATTGTCTTGGAAACGAACTATAAATAAAAATATTCAATTTGAACAAGTTTATATTTGCTGTAAAGCCAATGACCATATTGAGAAATTGCATTTATTTTTATTTATACGTTTATAGTGCTTTCGCCATAATATTAACCCCTATAATAATAAGACCCCAAAATAATAACACTTTTTCTCTGCCATTGATTGCTCTAAGATATGAATTTTGTACAAAAACTTTTATAACTTAAAGTTTGTACAACATTTTATGGCCAATTTTTGAGTTGATAATCAAATGCCATTTAGCTTTTATTTTCATTTATGCACAAAATTTATTTTTCAGCATTTACTGGATTGCAACTCTGGTCATTTAAATCTTATTTATGTTTTATAGATTTGCCGGCATTCAGACGGGAAAGTAAATTGCTGAAAGTTGCAATACATTCAAACCTTTTTACCAACACACTCAGAGTTTTCTAACTTTCAACTCAGCTTTCAACAAAATTTTCCTGAGAGTAATTTTTTGACATTTGCTGAAAGTAAAGTGACAAGGTAGTAAACACGGTTGCCTACCCCACGGCACATACACATTTTCAGGATTGCAGTAGAATAATAATTGTGAATTTTAAATTATTTTGTACATTATAAAATATTTAAAACATTTTTACAGCAAATATGAATAAAGAACACAAATAAAGTGTATTTATATGGATAATTATTAATTTAATTAATAAAAGTTTAGCAATAAAAATAATTTTCGAATGTTCCCCTATAAATTAATGTTTGTAGTAGTCTTGGCAACTATATTTCAGTAATAAACAAAACTATAACGATGGTCGTAAAATAATAATACTTGCAACTCTTCGTTTTGACGACATTTTCAAAATAAACTTTCACGTTCCTTTGAAATTGAGCAAGAAATTTTCATGAGAGTCCCAGATTTCAGTGAAATTTTTATTCATAATACGTATACAAATATTTAATGAAAGTACTTTCCCGTCTAAATGCCATCATATGGTTACTGAGGTGCTTAAAAAGTAAACAAAGCACACACTTACAGACGCATGTACGAGATTTTGCCGCAAGCAGCATCTCCAAATAAACTGTTAATATTGTGAAACCCAATAGCGTGACATGAAATACTAATGATACAATAATTAAACGGATTTATATAAGAAAGTTTTTCATCGGCGGTAATAAATTAATTATTTTCATTAAAAATAATTTTTTTCCTCGAAATTAAAACATGAAAGAGGTCCATAAAATTGGGAAGTGCAAAGGTGCTGCCATACTTTTGATGCGAATACTTATTTAAGACTGGAAAACTGACACTGCATTCAAATAAATTTTAAATTTATATAAAAACTAACTAAAATCACATTGATATATCATATGATAAAATAGGTCATTATTCTTTTATTTTGAAACGGATTTCAGTTAGATAAAAATTAGGGAAAGCCCCCAATTATTAATTTCAATGCCGAATGTCAATGGTCAAATGACCATTGACGTTAAATTAAGTTTAATTAAAAGTGCCTAAAGCTCTAAACACATAGACGACAGCAGACAGCAAGCAGCAATATGTCAAAAATAAAATGCATGTGTTTAAATGAAAACGATTATTTTGACGGCAGCAGGGCAGCACGACTGCACAACAGCATTTGCTGCTGCTGCCAACTTAGGCTATTTTCTATTTTGACGGGCAGCAAATAAGCAAATATAGTGTTGCCATTATATATATAAATTGGACAAATTAGAACAAAAACTTGATTTTAATATTAAACACAAAAGAACATTGCAAAAATACAATAAATAAATAAATGTATGTGTTTTTATAGTTTTTTCGTGATATTATTACATTTTTCATCAATATTTTCAATTTTATTCATTATGAAATAAGAAATACGGCATCCCTGAAATTAGCATTGCTAAAATACACAGCTGTTCATTTTCAATATCAAAACAATTTTTTTCGTTTGAGCTAATTTTTTGTGATATTTTGTTTAATTTTCATCCTGGTTGCTTTGAAAAAGTGTTCTTCGTCTTTTTCCTTGAGCTGTTGTACACATGTTTTGTAAATGCCCTCCTCATCACGGGTTATATTTACTGGGCGAACCCACCATCTTCGGTTTCTTGTACTATTCGTCTTATGGGCTTTATACACTTCAGCTGTAGTCTGAAGTGTATAATTTATATATATGTATATATTTTAACAATTGTTGTGATAAAATTCGCTAAATTTTCTTCGCTCATTTTTTATATTTTTCAACTTTGAATTTGTAATACATATTTATAAAAATTCGAAATTGATTTACACACCAGCTGATTATTATGTTGTTGCTGTCTTCAAAATAATTATGAAACCGACTTCAGAGCAGCATTTGCAGTCTGCTGTCGTCTATGTGTTTAGAGCTTAATTTGTAAGATATGCATGACGAAAACATAAATTTCTAGCTTTAAAGGAAAAATATGAAAGGTTGGTGTAGGTGTTACTAATTTAGGGAAGAAATATGAAGTAACAAAGCCCACTGTATCTATATATATAAAATTGTAACGTGACTGACTGACTGGGTCATCATCGCCCAGACCTAACGGCTACAGCTAGAGTAATCAAGTTTCGTATGTGGGCAGCTCTTCTGATGTAAGGCGGGATTTTTGGAAATTCGCACGGGAAAGGGGTAAAAACAAGTAAAAGAGGGTAAAATCGGTAATTCAATATCTCCGGACGTTGAACAAATAGCAAAAAAATTCAAAAAGCGTCCAAAAGTATAGTACAAATAAACGGATAGGTGTCTGGTACTTTTTTGATATTTGGAGTACTAAGGGGATAAAATGAGTAAAAACTGAATTTTTGTACTTTTTTGAATTGCATATAACTATGTAAAGGATAGACACTGGAAAAAACTAAAAACTGAATTTAGTACCCATTGAATACGAATTTGTCACTTTTTTTGGACATTTAGGTGGTAAAAAAGGGATAAGTCTGTAATTTTATATCTCCGCGCCTAATACAAGTACTGGCAGTACCTTCTAAAAGGTCCTAAAAGGCTACTAAAAATAATCAAACAAGAGTCAAGTACATTTTTGGAGTCCTGAATTTTAGGGGGATAAAAGGGGTAAAAACGGAATTTTGGTACTTTTTTGAATTGTGAAGACGGATGGGAGCAGGAAAGAAGTAAAACAAGAATTACACTCCTAAGAACAAAATCTCGAGTAGATAATACAAGTTTTTACTTTCTTACCATTGAGGGGGGGAAAAAGGGTAAAAAATTACAAAATCGGTGATTCTGTATCTCCGCGCTTAAGACAAGTACCGGATAAATTCAAAAAGGTCCTAAAAGTCTACTAAAAATAATCGGACAGGAGTCAGGTACTGTTTAAATCCTGAATTTTAAGGGGATGATAGTGGGGAAAACAGAATTTTGGTACATTTTTGAATTGTGAAAACGGATGGGAGCAGAAAAGAAGTAAAACTAGAATTACACTCCTAAGACAAAATCTCGAGTAGATAACAAAATGTTTTTACTTTCCTGAATTTTAAGGGGTGAAAACAGAATTTTGGTACTTTTTGAATTTTAAAGAGGCATGAGAGCAGGAAAGAAGTAAAACAAAAACTACACTCCTAAGAACAAAATGTCGATAGATAATACAACTTTTTACATTCTTAGCAATGAGGGAGAAAAAGGGGTAAAAAGTTAGACTCCTAAAAATAAAATCTTCTCACAAAAACTAGAAAATATTATAACTGTGCTCGGAAGCGATAATTGTGCACATCTTAAACATAGTTTCGAGGAAATTTTGTTCCGTGTTTCTGTATTTCTAGCATCGGAAAAGTTTTCACTTCAAGTGTGAAACAAAAAATTTAATCTTTTCTCGATTTGCGAAAAAAAGTGTTTTTGGATTTCAAAGGCAAAACTAATTCTGGGATAATAGAATATTTCCAATATTAAAATATCATATAAAACCGTTATGGCAAAACAAACAAATAATTGTCAAACAAATGAAGTTCAACTTACTAGAGTAGTAGAATACTGTATACATAAATTGGTGTACTTCTGACTTGATCCAAACCAAGGTTGAAGCTGCGTGACCCTTTTACAATTTTCATTGTTAAATTTAGCACTACTATTTTTTTTTAATTTAATATTTATTTTTAACTAGCAGCTAATTTTTCTTTTAGGGTCCAGCCACGCTGGACCGCTACATTTTACGACGGCCGAGGTATCGACAATACATCGCCCAAATCAGGATGACGTGGACCGTTGAAGAAACCAACAGTGAGGCGGAAGAAGCAGATCCGTTGGAGATCCAAGAAGATTAGCAAAAATGGACGGCAGCGTTATGCCGGAAAGAGTGCTGAATAAGCCGCTGTCCCTGGAAGAGGGAGATCTGCCATGCAGCGGGATTGAGGACGATGTGCTCTCGGTGACATAAGTCTTGCTAGCTTGGAAGAGGTATTGCACCAAGGTGCTATAACAGCAAATGGAGACTTTAGCCGGGGATGAGGCAGCTGCACCGATTCATGAAGATCCAGCTCAACCGCCAGCGAAATTAAGCGCCGAAGTTCAGGCAGCCGTGGAAAAGGGCAGGAGGCTTTGTTTTAAACGTGTGGTCAACGGATGCTCATACTGGTTTCGAATATCCGCTACTGGCCGGGTGGTAGTGAGATGTCTGAGAGGAGGTAGTGTGACGACCCGAAACTTCGGGGAATTTAGGCCCACACAAACGCATCATAGAATAAAGATTAAATTGAAGATAGAGGCATTTGTTTCAAGGGGGGTAATGGATTACATCCATACATGAGGGCAGATTATATTTGCCAAACTTACATTGCAGGTCACTGGTAAGTCGCAAAGGAAAAAAACAGCAGAAGACAAGTTGGGCAGATCAGCAAAAGTAGAAGAGAGGTTGCAAGCGATGGTTGCGAAGGTTGAAGGACACGCTCGGCAGAGGTTGTAACAGCAGAGAGAGACGACCACACACAAGCAACTACACAACAACCGCAAAGCTACAAGTATGGAGTCGCGAGGGTTGAATATGGACGATGGGATTATTACACACTGAAGTGTATGACGGGTTGACAGTTAAGAGACTGCAAGTGATATTACATCACCAGGATAGAGAGTAGTGTTTTCTTGGTTTACAACCAAGCAGCTCAGTGAATTACATTCACTAGGGACCCGAAATTATATCCGGGAAGCAGGAAAAGCATAGGGTTTCGCTGAGGTTACATCCCGAAACATAGGGACTAGAATCACTTGGATTACTTCCGAGTCCCGATAGCATAGGGTTTCGCTGAGGTTACACCCCGGAACGTAGAGACTAAAATCACCTGGATTACATCCAAGTCCCGATAGCAGTTAGAGCGTAGGCAGTCTCGTAACTTAGCAACACGCCATAAGTATTTTGATAAGAAAAGGTATCTAATAAGAAATTTTATAAAGAGAAAATATAATAAAGAGAAGAAAAATAAGCAAAATAAAATAAGTTGCGGCTACTTAGTTAGAAGAACCCGGACATAGACTGAGCATATTCTGGCTGTAAAACTTGGGGAACCCAAGGATTCTTTACACTATCAAAAAACAAAAGTTTATTGAATATTCAAATATTTTTTTAAATATAATTTCTCTTTATTTGCGATCGATTTTCTACAGAAATATTAAGCAAATCGTTTGAATTTAGTGACTAACTCTTCTTTAACTGTAGGTATACTAAAATCACGATGAATATTTTTATTCTTCATAAACCATGGAGCGAAAGTAATTAAACTTAATGTTTTTGACTGGTATCTTTGAAGAATTTCAATGTTTGAATTGCTAGCTGTTCCCCAAAGTTGTCCAGACTGGTTTGAGTATAGTTTTATAGAGTATTACTTTATTATACAATGTTAATGTTGACTTGGGTCCTAAAAGGTTTTATTGTTTAGTTGTTAACGTTTTCTTTTTATGTACTCCTTCCAAGTTAATATTCTATCTAAGTGAAGGCCCAGGTATTTTACATTGTTTAGCTGCGGAAAATTGCTCCGTTTAAGGATACTGGAGGACAGTCATTTTTTCCAAGTGTAAACGTTATCTGAGCTGATTTTTCGTTGTTGACCATAATCTTCCATTTATTAGCCATTCTACTATGCGGGTTAAGCAATTAAGTGATACGTTTTATTTTGCTCAGGGATCATAATGATTTCTGCATACTTCCACTGAGAGGGAAAATGGCTTAGACGTAAAAAAAGAGTTAAACAATGTGGCTAAGAAAATCATTCCTATTTTTTATGAAATTTTATAATTTCAGAAGAAATTTTATCATAACCTGGTCTTTTCTTTATTGTTAAGTTTGGCGATAATTTCTATAAAATTGCGGGGAGTAACATTTTTTATTGGATGACTCATTGGGCAAGCAACTTCTATTTTATCGTGCTTAGCGATGAAGCGCACTTCTGGTTAAATGACGACGTCAACAAATAAAACTGCCGAATTTGGAGTGAAGCTTATCCTCAAGTGTATGTCAAAACACCGTTACTCCCAAAAAATCTGACTGTTTGGTGCGATTTATGGGCTGGTGGAATCATTGGTCCGTACTTCTTCAAAAACGATGATGGCCAGAACGTTACAGTCCGTATAGAGCCATGATTACTAACTTTTTCATTCCATGTCCAGCAGATATGGTTTCAACAAGACGGCGCAACATGTCACACAGCTCGTGCCACAATCGATTTATTGAAAGACACGTTTGGTGACCGCCTAATTTTACGTTTTGGACCTGTCAATTGGCCTCCAAGATCTTGTGATTTAACACCGCTAGACTACTTTCTGTGGGGCTATGTAAAGTCATTGGTCTATGCGGATAAGCCACAATCGCTTGACCATTTGGAAGACAACATTCGCCGTGTTCAGTCATCGAAAATTGGACGTGTAGATTGGACTACATCCGCGCCAGCCGTGGCGGTCATATGCCAGAAATCATATTTAAAATGTAATGCCACAAGATTATCTTTCGGATAAATAAAATTCATGTCAATTAAATAATCCATCGTTATTTTATTGCAATTTAAAGTTCTATACATCGAAAAAAAATACCCTTTATAAATATAGTTACAATGTAATACAGGCAATAAGCACTTGCTATATAAATTGAAATGCTACAATTATTAGTTACTAAAAGGAGACTGTTCTTTTAAATAATTTAGAAACATATTATTATTTATTTTATAAAAAAGGAATTTATAGTTTCCGATTTTGGCAATGCTTGGTCGAAAAGCATAATTTTAATATGCATAAATAGGAGCCTATTATTCGAATAAACTTGGGGATATCAAAGTCCATATAAGACCTGATATTACACATTTATATAGAAAAGCTTCTAATTACACTTTGGTAAAGGGTGTAAGGTAAGATTCATCACAGTCGAATATAAATAACAGTCTTACTTGTTGTTTTTTAATTTGAATTATCAGCACCTGTACTTCGGGGTTTGTATTTTTTTTTAAATACAAACTTTCACGTACCTATATTAAATTTTTTTTTTATTAAATGTGCATACATACATATGTTTACATTTGATTTTCGAAAGACTATGTAGGATTGGCCTTCCTCATTCGATGAAGTTTGTCACCTGATCATTTGATAATCTTTACCCAAAAACCAAAAAATAACTGCCAGTTGTGGGGTAACCCTGCGGAAATCGAGACTTCTCTTTACACGCGTGTAAAGAGCACTCCACAATGGACCAGTACTAGTCCAAAAGTAATCCAAATATATGGGAAAAACATGATACATTTTACATTACAATGTCTTGGGAGATGACCATGTAATCCAACAAAAAACTATTACGTCAGAATAATCTCAAAACTAGTCTAGTAACTACTCCCCACTAGTAACTACTCCGCACATTATTAACACATGATTAGTCTTGAAATTACTTTATGTCATTACTCCACATATTAATCATGTGTTGCGAGTATTGTCAAGTAATTTCTTTTATTCACTATGGTCCATGTTTGCATTACATTGGACCATGTTGTAACTCTTCCTTTTTACTTAAAACGGATCATGTAATCCAATAATTTCTGCAGGAAAGTGCCAACACGCGATGACGTTCACCTTTAGAAAACCCAAATATTAAGAATGGTAATGTTTTAGCGCACCGCAAATCGAATCCCAACAACTGGCTGTTGTGTTGTGACGTATTTGGACACAGCACCAACGAAGACATAAATTATTTCGAAAAAGTTCAGAGTGCCCTCATACAAGACGTAACCTAGAATAATTTGTTGATGAGCTGAAGTTATTGAAAAGTAATATTCGCGACTAAGGCTATGATCATAACTTTACAAATACGAATGCAGAAAACTAGTACATATTTCCTTTGATACGTATGTAGTGGTGCTTGGAAACTTGTTCAGAAATATCATATTACCTCAATTCATAAAAGCTAAAATTTCTGGCAATTTTACTGAAACACCACTGAAATTATTTGATTAAAAGTAAGCGACAAAACTTTATCACATTTCCATATACTATATTGAATTTTCGAAAACTTAACTAACAATAAGTATTCAAATCTTAATTCTAAAAAGCATTTACTCAAGTACAGACAGTGCTAAGCAAAAGTTATATTTCTATGGTTCTTACTATTACGGTGCTCATCTATTTTGTACTCGTATGGCGCCAAGGTTATTAATCCTTTTCCACCGAGTATGGCGAAAATAAAGTTTCTACCAAAGTCATGTTCAAGTCGTCATGTATTCGTGAGTTCGACATAAAACTAAGCCAATATAGCTTGTTGTGCGCTCCGTGGGTTTAACCGTGAGCCGGTTTGACTCATAGGTCTATAGAAACTGCGTGTCATTCACAAAGCTCCTTAGTTTCCTCCAGCATACGCTCCGTAATTGGGTTATGTCTGGTAGGGTGTCTCTCCCAAAATGTCGATATAGTATTTGTGAGAAGGCGGGGTATTTGTGTTATAGTATATTTTGTATATTTTAGAACATTCGCTCGGGTGGTAGTTGGAACTAAATCATTAAAAACATGCCGAGATTTTTGTGGGAAGCACACTAATATAATTGGAGGTGAATGATCCGAAGACAAATCTATTGGAGTCCCAACTCTCATCCATTCCACAGGAAAAGGTTTGGCAGCTGAATAAAGCGATGAAATTTGTTGCTTGAAAGTGGACCTCACGTACTCGAAAATAATAAAAAATAATATTTTAAGGCGAAGATCTCTTAAACTGTAAGAAATATGAAAACATTTTTCAAAACATTTTTTCTTTGCCTTGCTAAGCACAATCCAAAAAGTTAAAAATCTTTAAAATCGGCCAAGATATAAGAAAGTTATAAGTTGCACAAAATTTTTTTATACCCGAGGAAGGTAACTTTCCACCCCCATAGTCCCGCCCCTGTTTCAATTATAGGCTTAAAAAGACTTGAGACAAAAAAAAAATGACTAATTGTCTCTGAATACTGCAATTTTCAGCGAGATCCGTTTTGTGGTTTAGAAGTCCCGGGCTTTTTACCACTGTTTTTTTTTTTTTATTTTTAATTTACACCACTGTGGTACTCCGTTCTGTGCATGATGTTTAATTCTGGTTTAAATCGGAATTGCTGAACTTCCACAGGCCATTCCACGTGGGTATCGTATAATGCGTAGCCATTAAGTTCGAAACAGCTGGTTGGTGTGGAGTGAGTTTCAGCAATCATCATTATATCGATTTGTTTTTTCATGCAGAAATTTTCGATTTTTTGCAAAAAAATCAAAACTTTTCGGCCAATTTCAGTTCTTAAATCTCCTTTTCGAAACTTCTAATCAGCCACTCTGGTTGTGGCATCTACGAATAAAAGTGCACTATCATAGTTATTGCAGCTTACTGGTTCATATGCATATTTCTTCTTCTTCTTTTTGGTGTGTTTATTATTTTTTGCGAAAGGCTAACCTTACATTTGTATTTTATTATATTTTTCGTTTTATATCGTATTTAGCTCTGTTTCTTTACTTTTTGGGCAAAGTTCGGTAAAATGAGAGTAAACCATAATTTCTCTCAATAAGAGACAAAAGTACAGTAACGAACAAAAACAAATATTTTATCACAAAAGAAAACGTCACACAGTGGGGGATTTTGAAAAAAAAGTGGAAATAATTCTGCAATTTCTAAACGAGAAAGCCGATTGTAACAAAAATTTACACACGTCTTAAGGAAGTATTGCTGAGCTTAAGTTTGGAGTATGAACTTTGTAAACTTGAAGGGGGCGGAGCTATACGCCCCTAAAGTGGGCCTCCTCGGGTATGTGAAAAATTCGAGAGCATGTCAAACTTATGGTTTTGATCCAAATAAAACGAAATTTTGTGGGTAGATTTTCCTACAAAAGGGCTTTAAAAAACTGTGCAACAATAATAAATTTTCATTTGCAGGTTAGGAGATATACGACGAATACTATTAAAATTTTAACATTTTTCTCTGTTCTGGCCCACTGTTTCGTTAATAGCAAAGACAAAACTAGCCAGATTTACAAAATCTTTTCTTTTCTGGATTTAAAACAAAATTTTTAATCTTGCAAAAGAAAAAATTTAGTTTGAAAAACTTATTTAGTAAAAAGTTATACGCAGTTTAAATTCAAATTCCTAAAAAACTCGATTTTTCCCCGTTTTTTGTGGAAAAAAGTACGTTCATTATTTCGTAATTATAAGAAAACTTTGCGGGAACATCTATGCTATGTTTATATTTGTTTCAAAGAATATACTTTGTTGTACATTGTGACAGAAAAAAAAATTAAAAATTTTTCTTTTTTAAGAAAGCAGAGTGTTGCCAAATAGAGGAATTTTTATAGCAAGTTCTCGATTTATGGCTTTTTTTTCTCCAATCCTAAAGCTAGAAACAAATAATTGTGTACACACTCTTAAACTCCTAGCATGTTTTAAAAAATTCACCATACTTCCAGCTGCACCTCGTCAAAAATACAAAAAATAGAGCAAAAATATTTAAAAATCCCATTTTTGGGATTTTTTGATTTTTTTCTGGGAAGTACAGAGTTTCAAGAATTATATCTTACCGGCTTTTACATTTTTCCTATTAAATACGCTATTTTCTACGTAAGTGGCAAATTTTAGCAGAAAATAATAACAAATAAAAATTTTATAGCATAAGAAAAAAGCGCTGAATACTGAAAAATCGCATTTAAGGGGGTTTTTTGATTTTTTTCTGGGAATTCCGGGATTCATCTTTTATCTATTAACTACGTCATATTTTACCTACATGCAGAATTTTGTCAGAAAATGTTCATAAATAAAAAATATTGTAGTGTAAGGTGGTAGACCTTTATATATATACATACATGCTTTGTTTTCAAGAACTCTTTTGTTTAAGCCGACTAATGCCTCTCAGTATTACTTTTTGAAAGAAGTGGGCCACTTTATCTATCGTAAGCCGATGTAGATAATTTAATATGTACAACAGCATCGAATTTATTGCAGTAATTTTTGCTGTTTCTTCATAATATTTAAAAAATCTTCTAGCTGTGTTTCCATCATTTGTACTTCCATATCCTACGAGGGGCTTATCAATATTCAATCCGGTCTGCTGTTTGAACTCTTTTTGAATTCTCTGTTTTTCATTAGCTCTCATTTCAATTAGTTCTATGTTTTTACAAGCAGATTTTTTTGAATTTTCGGGAAAACTCCTATACTTTAGATCATATGCCAAATGCAGAAAGTATTCCAAGAAGCGTATTCGGGCATGGAGAGCAGAGATTCCAAATTTGAAAACTTCTTCATTTATCGTTCTCTCCTTAGATGAAATCGAAAACTGTGATTTCTTTTCTCCACATATATAACAATGCCAATTTGATGATGTGCCCGTTATTGCATTACTAACTTTTCCATCAATCATAGTTAATTTCATATCGAAAGAAATGCTGAAGAAATAATTATCAATGGCAATTGAAATAGGCTCGGTCGTTTTATTTCGGAGTCAATAAAATTAATTAAATCTTGTGTTGAAGTCTTCGTTTCCTTTTTATATTCGAAGCTAATTGGCCTACAAAAAATTTCGATCCTGGAGTTTGGTTGATCCAGACATCTTCAAAACTTGTTGATGGACTGTTACTATCGGCATATTTACGCATTCTTAAGGGGACTAATGAAGCCATGAACACACTTTTACGTTCAAGTGAGTGACTTGTGGTAATTTGCTTGTACTCTGAAAGGAATGACGAGCTATCACATCCCCATTTACAAATCAGCTGCAAATTGCTGTTATTTATTTTTTTCAACTGCTCCGTTGTTAAAAGTGAAGCTGTATTTTCCAGTGGAGTTGAAACTTTCACATACAATACTTTTTTTTTCCTGTACTGCGTCATATGATGGCAAAACTCTTACACCTTTCTCTTGTAATGCTTTTCTCAAAGTAATATATTTATCACGAGTTAATCTAAGCTGCAACATTAGAGCAACAGCTTCTTTCTCGGTAAAAACTGATTCAGATGTAGGTGTTAGAATACTTTTAACAATTCGCTTAAGCCGTCTAGGTGGTGCACTTGGTAAAACACCAGCAATTTTTTCAACCTCTGAAGGTTGCCCGTTTTTTTAAGCATCGCTTTGTACGTATCCGAAATCTCTTCAGTGGACATAGATGAAATAGAATTTGACAACCTTTTTTTCTTCGATCTTTGGCTTAAATTCTCGTATTCCTTGCATGGAGCCCCGACACCAGACGTGGAAGTGTTTAGTTCCATGTTATTCTCCAACCAATCGGAATATTTACTTAGCAACTTTGTTTTGCTTCTCCTCACAGTTTTCCATTTCAGTTCAAAGTTTTTAACAAAGTTTTGTATTTTAAGATTTTTTTCACTTTTCAGTTTATCAGTGCACGTATTTCCAATAAACTGAGTAATAACTTTAACTTTATCCTCGAATTGAATTTCTGTGTGCTCAAACAAAAGGCAACATAAATGTCTATCAACCAATGTGATCGCCATCACTGCTGTAACTGAAATAGTATCATATATTCTAAAATATTCAGTTATAACCAAATATACATCTTAAAATTTTTCGCTGTTACCAGGTAAACAGTAGCAACTGCATCAATGCAACAGGTACACAAAAGGTCAGATATCGCGGCTACCTGGTGTAATCAAACATGTACACAATTAAATATTACCTGTACAAATTACCTACATCGGCTTGAGATAGATAAAGCGGCCCACTTCTTTCAAAAAGTAATAATGCGAGGCATTAGTCAGTCGGCTTAAACAAAAGAGTTCTTGAAAACAGAGCATGTATGTACATATATAAAGGTCTACCACCTTACACTACAATATTTTTATTTATGAACATTTTCTGACAGAATTCTGCATGTAGGTAAAATATGACGTAGTTAATAGATAAAAGATGAATCCCGGAATTCCCAGAAAAAAATCAAAAAACCCCCTTAAATGCGATTTTTCAGTATTCAGCGCTTTTCTCTTATGCTACAAAATTTTTATTTGTTATTATTTTCTGCTAAAATTTGCCACTTACGTAGAAAATAGCGTATTTAATAGGAAAAATGTAAAGGCCGGTAAGATATAATTCTTAAGACTCTGTAATGGGATCCCAAAAATGGGATTTTTAAATATTTTTGCTCTATTTTTTGTATTTCTTTCGAAGTGCAGCTGGATGTATGGTGAATTCTTTAAAACATGCTAGGCTATAAAAGCGTGTATACAATTATTTGTTTCTAGCTTTGGGATTGGAGAAAAAGAGCCATAAATCGAGAACTTGCTATAAAAATTCCTCTATTTGGCAACACTCTGCTTTCTTAAAAAAGAAAAATTTTTAATTTTTTTTTCTGTCATAATGTACAACATAGTATATTCTTTCAAAAAAATATAAACATAGCATAGATGTTCCCGCAAAGTTTTCTTATAATTACGAAATAATGAACGTACTTTTTTCCACAAAAAACGGGGGAAAATCGAGTTTTTTAGGAATTTGAATTTAAACTGCGTATAACTTTTTACTAAATAAGTTTTTCAAACTAAATTTTTCTTTTGCATGATTAAAAATTTTGTTTTAAATACAGAAAAGAAAAGATTTGGTAAATCTGGCTAGTGTTGTCTTTGCTATTAACGAAACAGTGGGCCAGAACAGAGAAAAATGTTAAAATTTTCATAGTATTTGTCGTATATCTCCTAACCTGCAAATGAAAATCCATCAATGTTGCACATTTTTTTAAAGCCCTTTAGTAGGAAAATCTACCCACAAAATTTGTTTTATTTGGATCAAAACCATAAGTTTGACATGCTCTCGAATTTTTCACATACCCGAGGAGGCCCACTTTAGGGGCGTATAGTTCCACCCCCTTCGGGTCTATAAAGTTCATACTCCAAACTTAAGCTCAGCAATACTTCCTTAAGATGTGTGTGAATTTTTGTTACAATCGGCTCGTTTAGAAATTGCAGAATTATTTCCACTTTTTTTTTCAAAATCCCCCACTGTGCGTCAGGGTTCGGACAGCTCAATTTATAAAATAAAATTTTTATGTATTTTATTTAATTTGTATTTAAAAAGGTTTTCTCCAAACAATTAAAAGGAATGAAATGCATGTATATAAATGAAATCGTAATTTGAAAATATATTTACATATGTATATAACAATCAAAAATTTTTTAGAGAATGCTTTAAACTATTTTTTCACACCTATTTCCAATTTTTCTTTTAGCTTCCGCAAAACATTTATTTCTTCTATGTTATTGTTTATGCTTTGAAACAAATGACAGCTTGCCCAAACTAGCCCGATGAAAAAGTACGGGCTGTTTCGTGCAAGAAGAAGAAGAAGCATAATATTCTCTCACAAGTACGGGCTGTTTCGTGCAAGAAGAAGAAGAAGCATAATATTCTCTCACAAATACTCTCATTTCCGCAATTTTTAAGTACGGGAATGCTTTTTGTGGAAATTCGGGATCCCTCGGAATCCCAAAGTAGAGTAAAGAAACAGAGCTATTATTTATAAATAATATTTTTTTTTTGATATCAAGTTTTTGCTTGACAACACAATATTTGTCAAATAAGCTTGTAAGAAACGGAAAATATTTTTATAATGAACTAATATATATGTATGTACGTTAGGAGCAAAAGCTTCATTCCATGAATGTCATCATTCTATGAATGTAGTTGTTTATTACAATATTTTTATAGATGAACTAATAGATACGTTTAAAGCAAAAGCTTAATTCCATGAATGTCATCATTCTGTGAATGAATTTGTTCATTAATAACAAGCTAACGAAGCATTTCATCCATTAATGAAAAATTTTTCATTAATATGAAATTGTTTTTATACATAGCAAAAAAATTCTATTCAAGCTCGCATGTTTTTTTCCTTTCTCTTGTCTCCTTTTTTTACGTTTTTTGTGCTTCTCTTACGTTCTACGTGTTGTACTATTTCTAACTTCAACTTACATGCCACGCTTTCTACGCCAGAAGTTCTTTGTCTCGATCAGTTGTAGTGTAAATATATTTAGCATACAAAACAATTTTTTACAACAATAATTTTCTTTCTGTAACTAATTTTATGCATAGGGAATCATATAATATTCTATAAATATAATTGCGGTTTTCACGCTTCATATTAAAGTACCATTGTAGATCTTGGAGATATTTTAAATTTAACAAATCTCGCTAAGTTTAAAACTCGGCAACAACAAATCTCATACATTTGTAATTTACTAAATTAAAATCTCTGCAACGCCAAAAACAGTAGTAGATTTACTAAATATAGTAAGTGGATTTATTTACAAGTATGAAACAGCTGACAGATTTGGCGCCACATTGTTTATTGCTTACATATAATAAAGTGAATTGTAAACATTTCTTAAATTTGCAATGGAAAATATCTAAAACTGTAAAATATCTGAACAAAAGTCAGCTGCTTCAACTATTTTACAATACCAATCAAAAAGCCAATACACTGACAGAGGCAATAAAAGCTGTTGCTACTTGCTTGATTATTTACACAGGCAAGTGCAAGCTCACTTTCAAAATGTCGTCCAAGTAAATGGTCTTAAAGAAAATTGCGTTATTTACAAAATAAAAGAATTAAATGAAAGCGATAATAATAAAACGATTATGCGGAAAAAAACTATTCCATTTTTTTATATATAAAAATCACTATTTTCCATTTTTGTGTATTGTTTATTCTGTGTTTGGCCGTCTACATGACTTTTCAATAGCTGGGTTGTCAAAGTATTGTCATACGAACTGTTAAGGGGAAACAAATTATACGAATAGCTTTTTCGTCAAATAAATAGTAAATTTATATTATGAAACCATAAAAGCCATATTTTACTTCAATTTTTTTAATTTCATTTTCCGGTATGTAAGATCAAAAATAATCAATTTTTGTAAGTTATATATTAAAAATAAAATGTGAACTTCATAAGGTAACACTGTTTTTGCTTTTTGTCATTTTACCGACATGCAAGTAAAAAAAATTATTGGCAGTCAAAATCTCTTGCAAGTGAGCTCGCAACTTGCAGAAGTATGATAGTATTAGTAGAAAAATGTCAATGTATTGAGTTACTTGCACTTGTACTTGCGTGTGTAAATGGGGGGTAAGAGAAGTAAACTTTTTAATGAAAATCCATTATGTGCCTACTTATATATTATATATCATATGAAATAATTCATTCTTTTATAATTAAGGTTATATGTCGCAAAACTTGCGAAATATGAAATTTCATAATATCAACGTAACCGGTTTGCTGAATACAATGAACGCTACCAAATGAGAAGCTTCATTCGATGCATGATTTCCTCCATCGTTCATTCGAACAGTGAATTAGCATTTAACGAAGTTGAATAAAAGAATTTTCTCTAGTGTATGCATTTTATATCCTTATGAATAGAACTTTTATTCCCAATTGTAGGAAGGTAATATTTGCAGGAAAATGTTCTTTAATACTGTTTATAGCAATCGATCGAAACGCCGATTTACAGTTTTTGCAAACACTACTTGGAATAATATGGAAAATTTCTAACCCAAAAACTTTTACATGTACAAAAAAAAAAAATAACATATAAAGAAAAATTTTTAATTTCAACTTGAAAAATCATAGAATTTGAAGTTCATATTTTATAAGTATATAACTAAGATCAATTATTTTGATCTGCAACTGTATATTTTAAATATACCCTGTCGGAAACGAAGTTAATTTTGAATTAACTTCAGCTAACTATTTCGCAACAGGTACTGCGTCACGCTTGGATTACTTTTCAATGGCAACAACTAACTATTTTAACATTGTGATGTCCTAGGCGATAGCCGATTGTCCGACGCTGCATTACTTTTCAACTAATTTAAAGCTAGCTGCTTAAAAGTTTGCAGAGATTAGAAGAAATTCTTAAGACTCAGACTAGGGCATACAAGACTAACACACAGCTATAGCTTGAGAAACGAGACACCACCGATATGCAATTGTAATAATACCTCAATACTCAACAACGAGCACTCACTATGGGACTGTAGCAAATTCAATTTCCGCAGAAGACAGATTTTTCAGGAAACTAACCCAGAGTCCTTATTTATCCAATACTTTGCTCCTATTCCAAAATTTAATAATAATTTAAAAATAGTACCTAAAACACAGCAAACTCTGTAGTTACATTTAATTTGTAAAATTGTGTTTCTCACTAACTATGTTATCTTAAAGCTATCCCAGCTTAAGGCTTCTTTGCCTTAGCTTATATAAGCACATCTTTTTTATAGATATACAAAACTTCATGTAATACATTTGTGTATTAAGATGTAATAAATAAAAGAAATAAATACTTAAAAGTTGGTGTAGAAACCAGGACTGATTTCATATTTTTCGGTGGAGATATTTTATTAGATTTCATTATATTTAATATCCTCTTGTATTCCACTTATTTTATTTCTGGCTGGGCTCGAACCGCAGAACTTCTTCATTGTTGAGCAGGCAACATAACCACTCAGTAATGCGACAACATGCAATTTAAGTAAATTTTAGATCAACTCTGCATTAATTTTCAGTTAGCTTGTAGTCAGCTAACAAATAGTGAATTAAAATTTTTTTTGCTTTATAGCTAACTTGAAGCTAGTGCATAAAAGTTAACTTAAAGTTAACTATTTTAGTAGTCGACTTTTAAAGGACCCACAGGGTATGTTCTCTTTGGTCTCCTTGCTCTAAGTATGGTCTCTTTAAATCTTAAATAATACGGATACATTTATTTTAACGTAGGTATTAGTTTCATGTCTGGAATTGTGTAATTTATTAAAGTTATCTCTTCTATCATCTTTTTTATAATAATAATTTTTTTTTTTATTAATAATTCAGAACATGTCAAAGAACTTTATTATTTGTTTTAAATTTACCTACCTTTTAAAGTACCTAAAAACATAATCATAATGATCTTCATCATCTTTTCATTATTTTTTCCAACAATTCGATTCAAATATGGTATTTTTTATTTTATTTATTTTATGCTATATCTATAGAAGCGAATTTAATTTCAGCATTATATGTATTAAAATTTCTGATTTTTACAGTCGTTTGATAAATCAGCCATTTAACCTCAAAATTTTGAAATACACATGTATTTAAAAACACTTTATTTTTTTAGGTAGGCAATTATTATTAATTTGCATTATTTATAACTTGTATCCATCTTGCTTAACTTTTTAATTATTATTTTTTTTTTATTATTATTATATTAAGCTTATTTATTAACTTCTGCTTGCATTAATAATTCTAAGCACTTCAATTCTTTTCCAGGGTAGTTAAAATCTATTTTAAAAATATTCAACGATGACAAGTGTGCACAATTACCGACTTTCAAAAAAAAAAAAACCGCGAGTTTTCAAATAGTCCTTGTTATTTACACTTAAGTTTCACTGCACTTAAATCTTGATCATTTTCTTGAATATTGTTTTTTTCTTACATTTTGTCTTTAAACATGTTGAACCATAAGAAACCAAGCGTCTAAATATGAGCAACGACGTTTTAAAACTGAAACTTATGTTTATGGCCAACCATATTACAGGGCATCATCATTTGTTAATCTTACCAACACACAAACATTCGTTGTAGTACACAGCATCAAAAACGCATCCATAAAAGTTTCACGAGTCATAGAGAATATTAGTTGAATGAGTTCGTTTATAAATAACGTCAATACGATGTCAAGATAACGTAATGTTCGAATTCAGTTTAGAGATACTCTGAGAGAAAGGCGAAACGTTCGTTATAAAAAATGAAATCCACCATGTGCTTTGTAAATTACAAGACAAGTCATAATCACGTGGTGGACTGTAGCATACTTTGTGGCAAAATGCATAGATGGACGAAATGCTCGTACGTACATTTATTCAGAATACACAGAAAAAAATAGTTTGTAAATACAAACACCGTTTTTGTAAATACAAACAAAAATTTGCTTAAAACAGCACCTACAACGGTTATTGTAAATACAAACATGAAAGGTTTGTAATGTTGTTAAAAAGAAACTGAATTTTATTTAACAAAACTTTTTGACATTTTTAATAATTTTTTTGTCAGACACCGGAAATATTTTTAGCAATTTTTGTTGTTAAAATATTTTTTTTTTGTAACTAACTTCGTTGTCAATAAGGAATGTTAATTTTCTTCTTATGATTGACAAAATTCGTTGTTAATCATTATTAAAAAAGCAACAATGCATGATTGTTATATTAACTAAATTTTTTGTTTTATTTTAATAAAAAATTTGACAAAAAGTTTTGTCATTCACAATTTGAAATGTGACAAAACTAATTGTTACTTTCCATTTACATACATACATATATATGTACATACATAGACATGTATTCCCTTATTGGAAAAAAGTCGTTTGTGTAGTATTTTAATGTTTTTATTTAGAGAGAAAATAAATCAAATACAACATTTTCATAAATTTAATAAAATTTTTAAATTTGTTTTTTTGTCTCCTTTTAAAAGAAGAAAATAGTAGTTATTATTTATATTTTTGAGGAAGTCGTTAAATTGAAAAATCAACAAATTTTAAAAACTTTTCATATAATTATTTATTTGAAAAATAAAGAATACATAAAACGAACCCAATTATTTATTTGCTTTAAGAGCCAATTGAAATGTATTAATTCAGGTCCAAAAATGAACCTTTTCAGAAAATATTTGCTGCATTTCTCAGCCGTCTATATGCCGACGACATTTTGTTGGTGCTAATCAACTCATCAGTAGACTTGAAAAATTCTTAAAAGTTTGTTTGAAACTTAACCACTTATTCCATAATTCCCATGAACAAAATGAGAATCAGAAATGTTCAAACAAACCTTTAACACAGCAAAGAAAAGTAGAAGTGTTGCAAAACAAAAAAAAGAAATGTTTGCTGTTAAAGGTTTGTTTGAACATTTCTGATTCTCATTCTGTAATTTAAGTTATGAAATTAATACTGAAAACTTCAATTTATCGACAGTTAATGAAATTATGCTATGGGAAAAATCTTATCAGACCATATTTTTAATAAGTAAAAACTATTTTATTTATTGAACAAATAGTAAAAAGGAATATTTTTACAAAACAAAATAAATTTTGGATACTGTGCATTAAAAAAAGATATAAATCAACTTTTCATGATTGCTTTACACATTTTCAAAATTTACCGTTTGAACTAGACATTAACAACAACATCAAACATAATTGTATGCTGTTTGGTGGCATACGAATATGTGTACAAGAAAATGCCTAATATTTTCAACAATATATTTTGTTGAAATGTTTAATTAAAGCAAAAATATGTTGTTTCAAATATTAACAATGTTCATTGTTGAACTGACTATAAATTCAGCAAAAAGTTTAATTGTAAAAGTTTGTCAATATTATTTTTATAACATTAAAAGAATTTTTAATCATATTGAAAAATTTTTTGTTGAAACTTCTGAAAATTCTGGTCAACAATTCAGTTAATTAAAAAAAAAATGTGAAAAATCTGACAAAATGTGCTGTTAAGTGATTTTATTAAAAAAAAAAGAATTCAATTTGTCATATTAAAGAAAATCGTTGTCATATTTAATATTTTGTTTGTTGTATTTGTTTTTTAAATTAACAACTAGCTTTGTCACTCCGAATTTGGTGTTATTTTTTTCTGTGTATGTTGTCTTGGCTTAAAAACATTATGACAAGAACTATGAAAAAAAAAAACAAAAAATGACGCACGCGCTGTAGAGATGTGAAGGAGGAGTAAATATATTTTATTTCTTGTGTTTGTTTTTTTGATAAATGGTATACCTTTTACCACGTAAGTATATCAAAACGAAAACAAATATACAAAAGGAATCAACAAACAATTCCATGCAAAACAAAAACAAGAGTATTTCAAAACTTTGGGATTGGTAAAAATGTTTGTCTTAGAACTATTATTACATATTCTTAAAGGTAGTAAAATCAAATTAAAAGATTAGGGCAGATTTTGTTGTTTATTTTTTTGGTGGTTTATATCTAAAAGTTTTGTTGGCGCAATCCCACTTGTAAGTAGATTTGAAAAATTTTGAATAAATGGTCGAACATTTCGCTCGATATTTAGAGCAACCGTGTGTTCTCTTTCTCTTGGCCGCTACTGTTTTTATGTCGTCAAGACGGTTCCACTCCTTGTTCACGACTGGTAATGCTTTATCCTATATTTTATAATCTTTACGATTTCGGTTTTATCAATTTAATTTATACGTGGTGCATTTTTAGTAATAATTCATAAGTCAGTAATAATGAACAAGTTGATTATTATAAATATATGCAATGGTATCCATATGATGCTTAAAACTACTATAATTTTTTTTTCGAGCTCAACGAAAAAATATGGTTAAGGTAACCATATTCGAAGAGAAACATGTTATTGCTGAAACATATGGTTACACTCTAACAATATTAATTGTCAGATATAATATCAACGGGAACCATATTATTGTTTTGTCATGGCCAACGATGCTATTGTCGGCTCCAACCTTACTATTTTCAAATTGGGTCTTGCCCACAGCTACACTGGGAATCGGATCGGAGTAAAACCGACCAATTCCTTGGTGAATATATTTCCGATAAGAGACAAGAGAAGAGAGTGTTTTGGCCGGTAGAAAAAAATTTTATCTTCCAACGCAATATTAGCAAATCTTCTTTTGTTCCATACATGTTACGCAGTTCTATCGTGATTATTAGCTGCAGTTTCTTCAATTATTTTACTTTTTAGAGTTCCGTACTCATCAGAGTGAAACGGAACCCTATTACCGACACAAGTACGTCCGTCCGTCCGTCCATCACAGCGTCCATTCTCCGAAATGGTAAGAGCTAGAGAGCTGAAATTAGCACAGGATGTTGTTGTACCTTGCCGCTACAACAACAAATACTAAAAACAACAACAAGTCGAAAACTACCAGGTGTCCCCATACAACGAAAAGTTACAATTAGCTATAACTCTTGAACCGTAAAAGATAGAAAGCTGAAATTTGCATAGTGTATGTATTTATAGATGCTTTACAACAACAAATGCTAAGGACAACAACAAGTCGAAAACTACCAGGTGTCCCTATACAACTTAAAGTAACAATTAGCCGTAGCTGCTAAAGTGTAAAATACAGAGAGCTGAAATTCGCACAATATATGTATTTACATATGCGCTACAACAACAAATACTAAAAGCAACAACATGTCAAAAACTACCAGGTGTCCCCATACAACGTAAAGTAACAATTAACCGTAACTTTCAAACTATCAGAGACAAAGAGATGAAATGTGCACAATATATTTACTTGCATATGGCCTACAATAGCAAATGCTAAACACAACAACAAGTCGAAAACTACCAGGCGTCCCTATACAACGTAAAGTAACAACTTGCCGTTACTCTCGAACCGTGAGAGAGAGAGGGATGAAATTTGCACAATATGTGTATTCACATATACTCCACAACAACACTTGCTAAAAACAACAACAACTGTAAAACTACCAGGTGTCCCTTTACAACGTAGAGTAATAACTATAACTCTCGAACTGTAAGAGATAGAGAACCGAAATTCGCACAGTGTATGTATTCCCAGATGCCTTACAACAGCAAATTACAACAACAACAACAACAACAAGTGCAAAATTACTAGGTGTCCACATACAACATAAAGTAGCTGTAAAAACAGAGAGATGAAATTTATAAAATAGACATATGTATTCACATACGCCATTCCATACATTAATTACACATACATACATACGTACGGAACCCTAAGAGTGCGAGCCAGCCTCGTACTTGACTTAATTTATTTTAAGTAAGAATAGTTTTCATACTATCAGCACACACAACACAGTACTGAGAAATGAATTAAATGTCAAAAAAAATTTTGTGTTTACCGTAAATATATTATATTTTTTTTTTTTTCAAAAATAACGTAACCATTTTTCCATTTTGTGAACAGTAACAAAAATACGATCAAAGTTTAACAAAAAATGTTTTTGTAGTAACCAAAAGCATGTTCACAGCATTGTTATAGAAAACATTATGTTGTTGTCGCAACCAGAATTTAAAATGGATTTTTCTCTGCGTATACATTTCGGTCACAATAAGGAAACAAAACTACATCTGCAACTTCAGGTTAAAAGTCCATAATTGAAATGTCGGCAGCAAAGCAGACTTAATACGCAATACAAGCAAAATCTATTAATAGAGTCTCCTCAAGTAATGAGCGGATTTCGTTTGATACTCAATATTTCCATGTTAGACCTGTTAAAACTCGTTTACATTTGCTTCGCACCATACTTTTTTATTTTCTGATTCTTATAGTTTATGTGTATCCTATCAGAAATGCAAACGTTGATACAATTCTACTTTTTCCTAAAAAAAGGGATTTTCAGAAATAATGATTAACCCTACCTTTACACATGGGAGTATTCGCATGGAAGTGATGTACACGTATTTCATGCAATTTTCTTTTCTATCTACACATGCGAGTGAGAGTTTATTTTAAATTTGTCGTCGAAGCGTAAACTTCTAATGCTTACTTTTAGAAGCAAAACAATTTCTTCTCTTTCAAAAATAAAATAGACGAGTTTTTCGTATTAATATTAATTCTTTGGAAAAGAATTACTATTAATTACACTGTGCTAGAATTTAAAACTTTTTTTCCGACAGACGGGGCGCCCTGTGGGTAAAGCTGAATTTATTGGTGTTAACCTTTTTTTTTTAGGCTAGCTCTCATTTTTGAGATATACCGTTATTTTAAAAATATAGGAGGTAGGACAACATATATTTCCTTAACTCAAAAACGGTTTAAGATATTGAAAAAATACAAGAAGCAAAATTACCTTTCAATAACTGTAAAAATCGTTTTAATCGGCTTAGCAGTTTAGAAAACATAGCCAACAACATTTTGTGGGCATGCATATGTGTACTTATCGCACAATCTAGCATATGAGTATATACTTAAACAATGAATACATGCTGAAGTTTAATGTTAAGGACATATTTCTTTTTCACTCGTTCACAAAAGGTCAAGAAATGTTTTTCATTAATAGATCAAATAAATTAAGTCAAGTACGAGGCTGGCTCGCACACTTAGGGTTCCGTACGTATGGATGTGTAATGCATGTATATTTTATAAATTTCATCTCTCTGCTTTTACAACTACTTTATTATGTATGTGGACACCTAGTAATTTTCCACTTGTTGTTGTTGTTGTAATTTGTTGTTGTAAGGCATCTGGGAATACATACACTGTGCGAATTTCGGCTCTCTATTTCTTACGGTTCGAGAGTTATAGCTATTACTCTACGTTGTAAAGGGACACCTGGTAGTTTTACAGTTGTTGTTGTTTTTAGCAACTGTTGTTGTGGAGCATATGTGAATACTCATATTGTGCAAATTTCATCCATCTGTCTCTCACGGCTCGAGAGTAACGGCTAGTTGTTACTTTACGTTGTATAGGGACACCTGGTAGTTTTCGACATGTTGTTGTTTTTAGCATTTGTTGTTGTAGCGGATATGATACACATATTGTGCGAATTTCAGCTCTCTGTATTTTACAGCTTAGCAGCTACGGCTAATTGTTACTTTAGGTTGTATAGGGACACCTGGTAGATTTCAACTTATTGTTGTCTTTAGCATTTGTTGTTGTAAAGCATCTAATACATACACTACGCAAATTTCAGCTTTTTGTCTTTTACGGTTCGAGAGTTAAAGCTAATTGCAACATTTCGTTGTATGGGGACACCTGGTAGTTTTCGTTGTTGTTGTTTTTAGTATTTGTTGTTGTAGCGGCAGGGTACAACAATATCCTGTGAAACTTTCAGCTCTTACCGTTTCGGAGAATGGACGCTGTGACGGACGGACGGACGGACGTACTTGTCTCGGTAATAGGGTTCCGTTTCACTCTGATGAGTACGGAACCCTAAAAAGAATTGAGCTAAGTACGAGATTGACTCCTACCGCAAGGGCTTCGTACTATTCTAAAAGTGGTGGAAAAGGGATACCACTTGCATGGGATACACCATAGTTTTTTTGCTTTCATTGTTTTTAGTACTTGTTATTGCAGAACCCAGACAACTGCATATCTTGTGCAAGTTTCAAGTCCATATCTCTTAGGGTTCCTAAGTTCCAGCTCATTTCAATTTCATCTATGGGTATACCCATGAGTTTTTAACCTCTTTTTGGTTGTGGTGTTTGCTGTTTCAGATCTCTTATGATTCAAAAGTTACACCTAATTTTAACTAATATTCACAGAGTTTGTATGGGGACCTCCCTTAATTTTTAAACTTTTTTTTGTTGTTTTTGGTATTCGCTTTTGTACAAGCAATGACATTATAATGGGTTATCCATTACGTGGTTTCAAAAGTATAGGACTGGAATTCAACCTCTGTCAAACTCAGTTGTTAAACCAATTTTTTTCTTCTCAGTTGAAAGTCTGACATTGACGAAAATGGATCGCTTAATTATCCCTTCAGACGGGCGAACAGCGTAGTTTCAGCAAAAGGTTTTCGTTTTCAATCTGTGAGTATGAAACCTTAAAACATTGGCTTTAAGCTGCTCTTAAAATTGTAGAAGCTAAGGGAATTTCTACTTCTCTTACGTCACTTACGTCACTGTGTTAAGTTCAACTGTAGCGCGATTCTGTAACTTTTCACGAACCGATCATCATTATTTTTCTCTACACGTTTCATCGCTTGTAGTAACGATTGTGTGATTCTGTAATATGGTTTTAACGATGGTTAAAAACTGTGTTTTTGAGTTAAGTTCTTACAATATTATTCAACTTTTCATAAGTTAAGTAAAATAAATGGTGTTCCTATTAAATACACTTTACCAGTTAAATCAACAAGTACATGTAGTTCGTTAAGGTATTGATAAAGAGCAGCAAAAGTAAGAACTGATTTTAGTCGACAGAGAATATCGTTCAGAAATGTTATTGAATAGCGAATTCGACAAAATATCATTATAATTATTTTAACGATACGATTATCGTAATAAAAGTTATAGAATTCTGCTGCTGAACGAACTTTTAAACACCTAAAACTACGAAACAAAACTATAATAAACCAGTAAGGGGGCTATATTCGACTGTGCCGAATTAGAAGCAGTTCTATAAAAATGTGTAATATCAGGTCGTATATGAACTTTGATATCCCTAAGTTTATTTGAAATATAGGCACTTATGTATATTAAAATAATGAATTTTAATGAAGCATTAGCAAAAATCGGAGACTATAAATACATTTTTTAGACAAAATAAATAATAATATGTTCATAAATTACTTAAAAGAACAATATATTTTTAGCAACTAATATTTGTAGCATACCACCGAAAACTTCAATTACAATTTATATAGCCAAGTGCTTATTGCCTGCATTACATTGTAACTATATTTATATATCTGTCAATTTTTTATAAATTATTCTTTTTTTGTGTGTAATGAATATAACTCATTATTCTACAGCACCAACTATTAAGCCAAGAGGTCCGAGTTCGAGTCCCAGATGGTACGAACATGAAAAATTATTTTTATTTTTGCGTTTAACTTAGGTTTGGTAACTAAAATTCTCATGATCAAAATTTGATTAAAAATCATGCTAAATTCGTACAAAAATAATAACTTGATTATGATATTCATAGTGTAACTTAACATGTATTTAATTTGCTTGTTTTACATTTTTATTACGATGGCGATTTAAGTTCGACCAGAGGTAAATGAAAAACATTGCATTACATAAGAAAATAAAGTAGAAAATAAAAATATTTAAAAAAAACAATTACTTAAAAAAAATGTTTTGCAAGTATTATTATATTCCTCGGGATTAATGATTTCGACTATTTTTGTAAGCATAAGACTATGGCTTTTTATTTGAATTACACATTTAAAAAGTGTAATGCATTACTTTTGGGGTTATATCGTATTTATCTAAATAATTCTGTCGATGTTTCGCACCATTGTCCTGAAGAAGCTATCAGAATGAGAGCGAAATATGGACAACAAAATATTCAAATAAATAAACAAAATATATGCAATAAAAAGATCTTCAGGTAAAAAAAAATAATAATATTAAATTAACTGAAGAAGCACGAAACTTAGAGGCTCCTTACAAAATTAATGTTTTAAAAAGAGCTATTTCTCAAAATATTCAAAATTTAATAGCTGAAGTTGCATTGGTGAGTATATTAAAACTGATTTAATAAAAACGTTAAACACAGGTGAAACACATATGATCATATGCATAAAAAATTTAGCAAAACCGTAATTTTTCAGTTTTGAAAGCAATTAGCATAAACCATGATACAATTAATAAGGTAACGTTTTCCCTAGAATTAGAACAACTTCAATAAAAATAACACGCATTGTGTTTTTGTACAACTTCTGTAAGCTGTCAGAAATCCTCCGCTTCTACATTTATGGAAGAGAGATAGCAGATCTTACATTGATTTGGTGTTTCCTTTTGGCTGCCTTTCACCTCTGCTGTCCCTTGACAACCTAAAGTAGTCAGGTGATTAACGGTTTAGCTGATGAGGCTACCTTATTAGTTGTATCATATGCTACTAAGTATTATTAAAAGAAATTACCGTCAAGTACAAACTACAACCTTTTGTATAATTTGTTTCTTATTTTCAAATTAATACACAGGCTTTCATCAACAAAGAAGTTTATTTTTAAACTTCCAATTTTAATTTTGCCGATTTTTTTCCAAAAATGATGTTTTTGAGCAAAGTTCACTGGCATCACTGTTTACAACACATACTCACATGAGATGATCCCTACCGTCAACTCAGTTAACTAGTAATGAATTATAAGCTAACTTTTTTACAACTGGTGGTGGTTGACACTTAGATTATTTTTAATGGAGATTACTGACTATTTTAACATCACGATGATAGTCAATTGTCCGACGTGGCATTACTTTTCAACTAACTTAAAGTTAACTACTTAAAAGTCAGTACATGGGTGAACTATAAGTCGATTTTATTTGTAGTCGACTACCAATTTGCTGGCAGGGATGAGTCTCATGTGTTTGTGTGTTAGAACATACCCTGCCAGCAAATTGGTAGTCGACTACAAATAAAATCGACTTATAGTTCATCCCAGTCGGACATTGAGTAGTCGACTACTAAAATAATTAACTTTACGTTAACTTTTATGGACTAGCTTCAAATTAGCTACAATACCATCGATTTGTAATTCACTTTTTGTGTACTGGCTATAAGCTAGCTGAAACGTAGTGCAGAGTTAAACCAAAACTCAAATGATAACATACACACACACACGGTAAATAACTCTTGAATTAAATTGCCTATTGTCGCATTCGTTTTAAATGTTGCGATGGCTGAGCGGGTATGTTGGCTGCTCACCAGTCTTGAGGCTTAGTGGTTCGATTCCCACCAGAGGCTAACAAAAAAAAAAAAAAAAAAAAAAAAAAAAAAAAAAAAAAGTAGCATGAAATTTAATTTTATAAAATAAAATATTACCACCGAAAAATGCAAAATCAGCCTTGATTTGTAAATTTTTTTCTGTGGGTACTGACTTTTAAGTAGCTAACTTTAAGTTAGTTGAAAAGTAATGCACAGTCGGACAATTGACTACCTCCTAGGACATCGTCATGTTAAAATAGTCAGTCATCTCCATTAAAAATAATCTAAGTGTCAACCACCACCAGTTGTAAAAAAGTTAGCTTATAATTCATTACTAGTTAACTGAGTTGCCGGCAGGTATAGAACTTGCCTTCGTTTTATGAAAAATCATACCTATAAGAAAAAGGGTAAAATTTTGACATGAGACTACATGTACATATATATCCAAAATGCCAACATCATCAACAACCGCCGATGGCTCAGTGGTAGTGTTAGCTGCTTATCAACCTGCATGTTGCTGGTTCGAGCCCGTTTTGTACCATTTGCTTTTTCTGTTTTTCTTTTTTATTATAAAACAATAAATATGGTAAGAAATGGAGAATGTTTTTTGCTATATCTCAGTAATTATAAGCCCGATTTTGCTTATTTTCAATCCCCAAGCAGAGGGGACATTTATAAAACGATTAGAGTAAGATTTAGGTCAATAAGTTGTCTTTAATACAACTTTACAATCGGTGGCCGAAAATAGGTATTTTATGGCAAATCTATATCGACAGTTTTGGTAAGGGGTGTTAACAAAATAGGCTTATCTAAAAATATAATAAGCTTACCCAACTCAAAGGCTAAAAATGTCTGATATCGAATTATTGCAAAAACCAATTTCTCAAAGAATTCGGTGCGTACACGAATTGAAACAGTTTTTGGCTAGAAAAAGTTGATTTTATAATAAAATAAACTTACCTAAATGCAGAAAATTAAAATTTTAGACGTCGTCCGCCTAAAGCCGAGATATGACGAAAAACGATTTCCCAATAAGTTGGGCTTGTACGCGAATCTAAACAAGTCTTGGTACCAAAAAGTGTATGTCATGATAAAACATAGTTGCTCAAAGGTGACCGCAAAATATTTTCGGCATCGGTCCATATATAGCAAAAACTGATGTCTCTAGAAGTTGGACCTACGCGAACTAAAACAAGTTTTGGTCCCAAAAAGCAGATGGTACTATTTTTTTATAATCTTTGGTGTCAGGAAATTGTTGCAACAATAAAGTAATTGTAAAAAAACAACAACTTTTCATATCGCTTTATATATAACAGATCTGAAGGTCAGAACTGTTGATTGGGCAGGGTATTTAAAATTCGTTCAAGCAGAATATATTTAGTTAGTTATTTGCTGATTAATTCATATAAATTGGTTTAGATCGGAAAATAGTGTAATAGCGGATTTACATTTACTCACATCTTTGAGATATGTGTTGAAGATGTTGAAAATTGAAAAAAGCTGTTTACATTACATTTTCAACATCTTTCGTCTGTCAAATATTATTTCACGTGTTTGAGCAAACTAAAAAACATTACACCACAACACGAAGTATTTTATTCATTTTTACTATAAATAAATGTATTGTATTACTAATTTTATATTATGTTTAATTTAATTAAAATTTACTTACATTGTTCGTTCACGCTCATTGTAAAAATGTTTGACACTTACATATATATTTTCTAGTGATGGTATGAATTTTTATAATTTTTTTAACATCTTTTTAGTGATGACATTAAAATAATCGAAAGATGTTGAATACAGCAAAATGAGAAATGAACCACTTGTAAAGATGTTGAGTTTTTTCATATAGAATTTGTATAGGAAGATGTTAACATGTTGCCAAAATGATGAAAGATGTAAGATGTGAGTAAGTGTAAAAAGCCTATAACGGAACAAGTGTATGGTATGTGTTTAGGGATTTTGAGGAATATTTTGCCCCGATAATGTTTGTGTTCTTAGCAGCTCTAGTTGTGAAATCGACACGAAGAGAATAAGCAAATACCCGACCGACTTAATAGCACAATTGAACCGATGGTGTAGGCTCAAAAAATGTGTTCGTAAATTTAACTGAAAATGAAGTTTTAGATAAATTAAACTTCCATTGAAATTGCCTTACCCATTTTTCATTTAAGTTAATAAAAAATGCATTTAAATTTTACGTTAACCTACACTGTGATTGAATTCGAGTGTGTAAAACTAATTTGGGCACGCTGAATTCAGTAAAGCAATCCGTTTTTCTAGGCTAGCTCGCATTTTCGAGAGCACTTTTCTAGCTTATTACAGGTGTATTAAAAACAGGATAATAAAAACAAGAAAATATGTAGGATTTGTCAGGCACCAGAGTTATTTTTAGTTAAACAAGGCTGATATTAACATTCTTTTTGTCACCAAATTCACTTTTTGGTATAAAAAATTTATTTAGCTTATGTATGAAATTTCCCAAAAACCCAAATTTCGCATTCCATCAGATACATATGGACCGAAGACAAGACAAAATGTTTTCACTCTAGATAGGCTTTTTTATTACCAAACTCACTTTTTGCCACTAAAAATTGATTTAGGTTGCTTATAGGTACCTAAATGAATTTACCTAAGAAAACCGGCTTTCGCTTTATATCGGCCATAAATGAGCCGATAGCAATAACTCTTATTTCAGAAAAATGGGAAAATCAATTTTTTTCTTTGCAAAAATTGTCTAAAAACAGGGTTTTAGATACATATATCTGAGCTATACGTACACCGATTTCACTAAATTTTCCTAGCAAACACATTAGGCTTTTGTCCTTCATGAATGATTTAATTCAACCGAATGATTAATTCAACTCAATGAAAGAATTACTTCGGTATTTGTTTTCTAGATCTTGCAAATTTCTATTTACTTTCTTTTTGCTTACATCATACAACAATATTTTGAATTTATTTTTGATGTTTTTAATTTTATTTAATAAACATAATTCTTTTGTGTAGTAGTAACAGCATTGTAGCAGCGTGTAGCGTTGTAGAGAGCCATGCAGCATGTTCAACTGTATAGCTCATGATGGAAAAGAAAAAAACCAAACAGTGGTGGCGATTCATCCAAATGGGAGGCGGCGCTGGTATGCTGGCGTATTGCTCCGGCTAAAGCTCGCCGTCTTGGTGTGGTTCTTGCCACCCATCCAGATCAGCTGTGGCTACAACTACAAAAAGTATCATACCAGCTAAAACGTCAAATGGTGACGGACTAAAAACAAATACTGATGAGGCCCAGAAGTGAAAATCAAAAAAGGAAACGACCGTAATGAAATACAACAACAAAAGCAACATAGTCCCCGTTTCATTCGTCTGCCCGAGCCACTACACAACAATGCGACTGCCAGATGTATTGGCAGCTTCGGCTATCCCGCCCTCTATAATCGTGTTCGATGGTTCATTGCCGAGTTGTTTTGTTTGAATCATCGACTCAAAACAAACTTACTCACCTCCTTAGCCCCCTATATAACCATCCCAAATCAAATTAGCCTTAGTGAATCATCAAAAAACTTACAAAATTAACGAAAACGTTTACAAAGCATTATGTACAGATTTTATTCAGCAAAAATTGTTATGATACGGACTAAAAGTAAATAGTTTTGCGAATGTACAAATAAACCGAGATAAATTTTGTTATGGCGATAATTATCGCTCGATTATAAATAAATAAATAAACCTACGTATGTGAGCTCACCTACCCGTAGCATGGTAATCACGTTCACTGATTAAAACGTATAACTATAAAATTTTCGCGGCCTTGGTGTTTACTTTCCTACCCCAAATTACAAGAACAAAACTTTGACAAATATTGAATCCAAGCCAATGGCTAAGCAAATTAGCAATTATACGAACGTAAATGAATGGAACACTACAATCTACTAGTTCTTATATGTATATATGTATATTGAAATATATATATGTAACTATAGATATACAGATATATATGGAGATACAAACGAAAATATATACAAAACTGCCAATCACAGTATATATAGAGGGTTAGAGGCAAAATTGAATAGCGAATAATTAAAAATTGATTCAAAACAAAAGGTTATGCGAACCAAAAAAAATCATATATGTAACTGCATAGGAAAAACAATAACCGAGCAGTTACAAATATGTAAATTACTGAATGGCCACGTGACCAATGCGATATATGTGTATATCTATTATTATTGTATAAAAAAAACCAATATGATGCAATAAAAATACTATTAGAAAAATACCAGAGAAATAACGTCAGTCGTAGTTAGTCTAAAGTCAAAGTCTTTGATACGAAATACCTCTTTCTGGTGAAATGGTTGTTGACACTAGACTGGGGGTGGTTGTGGTCTTCAGTACCCAGACTGCTGACGAGTAACTTCGGTGGTGAGTGAAAATGCTGATGAAGATCGTTGAAAAATTGCGGCTACGAAAAAGTTTTCTCCCCTTCTTCGATGGCGTGCATACGAGAGCGTTTGATGTTGGCTTTGCTGCTGCCAAGCTAGAAAACATCCGCTGTACGGTGGACCTCAGTTAGAAACAAATTCGGGTTGCTGGTAAGTATGAACGAGTGAGTGTGTATGAATTTTCCTTCGCAGGTGTAATCAGGTAATTATATGAACTTTCTTTTTCAGGCAGTTACAGGTTGGTGGGTGTGGAAACTTCTCCTTTACAGGTGGGTATGTGCAGGTAGGCATAAACGTTCTTCTGCAGGCGTTTACAAATTGATGGGTGCAGAAGCTTCTCTTTTACAGGTGGGTATGTGCAGGTAGGCATAAAATTTCTTCTGCAGGTGGTTACAAATTGGAGGGTGTAAAAGCTTCTCTTTTGCAGGACGGTATGTACAGGTAGGCACAACTTTATTCCCACTTTTGAACTTCAGCGTTTCTTACCACTTTCGTTCCGACCGTGCTGTGCTTCGAGTGCCACCCACTTTCCCAGCTGGATTAGGGCCACGTATCACTTGGCCTTCTTAGTGTTAAAGTCTCTTCTTTTGGTTTCTAGGCTTGCTTTTTTTTTTTTGTTTGCTTACAAAATTTTCTTCGCTAGCCTTTTTTTTTGGTTGCACTTTTTAACACACTTAATTTGGCAACTCGTTGGTATTTTATATTTTTTTTTTTAAACACTTTTACTTCTCCGCCATCGGCTGGCTTGCCGACCACTCTCCTTCACTATTCAAAACACAAGCCTGCTTCCATTTTCCACACCATCGCACGAAACCTTTTCCCGCAATTTTACCTCATTTTTTTCTCGTTTCCAGCCATCTTTTTTTTTTCAACCAATTCTAGCAGATTCCTTCTAGAATGTTCCATTTTGTGACGTTTTAATTCTTCTTCTTGCTAGTTTGAAGAAAAAGGATTGATACCAAAAGTATACCAGGTGATCCGGATATCGTTCTCTCTAAACCGCCTTACCAACCACCAGGTGCACATGACATTTGTTATAATTATCTAATAATAAAAATTATCTAATAACAAATGGATTTTTTGAGTGTGTATTTTACTTATAATACAACACTTGTTGGTTTTAAGAAGCAAGCACCTGCTATGAATGAGACATTTTCACTTTCATTCATTCTGAATTATGCTTAACATTCTTCCTGAATGAATGAATTAAAGGAAAGAATCAGTTCACATTAATTCTCTGAACGAGTACGAACGATTCACTCAAATGAAACATCTTGCCCAATACACAGAAAAAAAAAGATTCAAATTTAATAGTGACAAAATCAAGTGTCAAAAAATATTTAGAAATTTAACCAAATTTTAGTAAATACAAAAAAAGAATTTGTCAATATAACACAAGTATTGTTGTGTTTTTATTTAACTCAGTCAACAACTATTTTTGTTGGGTTTTGGCTGATTTATTTGAAGTTTTTTATTGTTAAACTAAATTTTCAAATAAACCAACGAATATTTTTGTTAATAAAGTAAAATGCATTGTTAATATTACAATAAATGAAAAATAAAATCAATTAAATATTTCAATAATTTTATTGTTGAAATTCCAGAAAAAAATACATTGTAGCTGCTTTTTCAATTAAAATAATATCAATACAACAAATATCTTTATTAATATCACAAACTTTTATTTTGTTTTCAATTAAATATTTCAACAACATGTATTGTTGATAATAATTTAGTGGCGGTATGTACACACGTTTACATACTAACTTACATATGTATGCATGTATGTTTATGAAGACTTGCTTTAGCAACTGTACTCCTACAAGCAAGAAATTAATAGAAAAGTGATCTTTTTGATGTTGTTGCTAGTTATTTGAAAAAGCCTAAATATTAAAAATGAATACATCTACGTTATTTATGTCTCCCTCTGGTACAAGCAGAAACCATTGCTTGGCTACTGTAACTGTGACTACTCACCAGTAGTTGTAACAATTGCTGCCCACTATTCGATAGCTAATTTGCATCAATAGCTAATGCGTAACACACATATTTTGCTATTGCGCATTTAATGTTTGCCACTGAAAGCAATTATGTTTTTAAGAAGATCCCGTTATTAAAACAACAACAACTTAAGATCATAACATCGTTGTTGCTACTTTTGTTTATTCAAAAAGAAAACTTCAGTAGCATTTGAAATCTAAACAAGTAAACAATAAGTGTTGCTTAAAAAACGAAAATTTGAAAGATGGTAATTAATATAATTACAAATTACGTTTTTTTTCATAAAAAAATCTACAGAAGACGATACACAATAGAATATCGAAATGCTGAAGAGACCTCAAGTTCGAACATTCAATATTAGAAGTTAAATTGAAGTTATTTATTTTAAGCATTCTTATATTTACCTTAATACTGAATTATATTTTTTTAGTTTTCGTAGCATAGATATTTAACAAAAGTGAATTGTTTCCTTTAAAAAATTTTTAATAAATGTATGTTTATGTGCATTTTATGTAATATGTTTGTTTGCTAAATTTAATTGTTTTACTATAGCTGGGGAAAGGATAGAAGAATGGGAGTAATAGAAATCACCAGAGAAAAAGAGTGGCAAATGTGGTAGCTCTCCTGGACTACTTCTTTTGATGGCTACTAGTGACTAATCCTTTAGGTGGTTAAAGGTTATGCAGAGACGGGTCAATCGCCACCTCCAATGACAAGCCCATGGTAAATTCGCCACTCAAATGCATTTGTGGTAGATTGTAGCTGGACTAGCGGTAGTGCTAAAGTAGCTATCGAATCTACACGTACGGAGCTAGTCCCTTATACCACTGGGATACTATTTATTAATAAGACATATTAATGTAATAAAATTTTAAAGAATACCAACAGAAGAAATTACCAGTATTGCAAAATGGTGAGCATAACGAAGTGTTTTTTAGGTGAAAAATTATTGCAAATATTATTAGTAATGTTATTTTTTACTTTTTTTTTATTTTGCAGAAACAAAAGTGTTTGCTACGTTTTGGTTTCTCCACCACATATTTCCGCCAACGCTTACTGTCTTGATAGAATCAAATGGCTGACTCACAAGAGTCGTTTGCAAAGCTTACCAAGAACGTGGTAACTTTTTCTTATTAAAATTATTGTCAACATTATAAAAATAAATTTAAGGGGCAAAATGTTTCCAAATTATTAAATAATATTTTAACAATATTCACATTTATTAGTAAGTAACTGAATTTATATCTTAATAAATTGAATTTTCATTAAAATTACATCTTTAGTTTTATTTAGAAATCAACGGTAGGCAGATATTTGTAGAATATTTTGTTGAAACAGATATAGAAAAATAACAATATCAGTTGTTGATGTAACAATTAATTTTGTTTCATAGGGATCAAAAAAATAATAAAACTTTTTGTCAAACAATTTAATTAAAATAAAGTTTAAAACAGCAATTTATAGTTGTTAAATTTCAAGAAAATAACTTACAAATCTTTTTGTCAAAATGATTAATTAAAAAAAAAAAAAAATTAGAAAGTAACAATTTATGGTTGTTAAATACACAACAAATTTGTTTGATTATAGGAAAGTTTTTTTATGAACTTAATTATTTATTTGCTTTAAGAGCCAATTGAAATGTATTAATTCAGGTCCAAAAATGAACCTTTTCAAAAAATATTTGCTGTATTTCTCAGCTGAGATATAAAATGTTCCATTTTCTGACTCTCAAAAACCGGGTTTTTTTTTACATATTTCGGCTATTCGTTAACCCAATTTAACAAAATTTTAATAACAAACAGATGTCACGATATACAAACAGTTTAGCTTTCTAGTCGAGTAGTACAGACCGGCATAGCTTAACCGACTTTTCTATCGTTACTGATCGAGAATATACATACTTTATGGGGCCGGATATTAAAGCTTACTGAAGCTACAAGCAGAATGATAAAATTATATATATGTATACCTTCTAACTTATTGTGAAGGGTATAAAAACTTGTTAAATTCTTACCATGAGTTTTCAAAACAAAAAGCTACTTTTCGATATGTTCCAATCTTCGTATGAGATTATTTGGTTTGTATGCGTTAGAAATATTAACCACAATGTGTTTTCGCTCTTATTTTCTGTTACTTTTGCTATCATTTTCAAACAACCTCAAGTGTGAGAAAATAAAAAAAAATAAAAACAGTCCTTTAAAATTGCGAAAGTAATGACGGCAGTCATAAGTGTCTGACTGTCGTTACAAGTGTTTTGTTATATCCTTCACAACAAGTGATGTTATACAATCCATGCACCCTGTTATGGGTATATATAGAATTGTGATTCCGTTTGTAATTTCCACAATTTAAGTTTCTGACCCCTTAAATAATATATGTATATACATATATTTATTATGGATTAGTATGGATAGAAATGTCTGTTAACCGGCGTCCATCTGTAGCCTTCTGAGACAACTAATCGAATCAAAAAATTTTGTTTAATATCAAACTCTGCTGAATGTGCAAAGATACATATAAAGGGTGCTTTTTCGATGTAGAGAACTTTCAGTTGCAATAAAACAACGATGGATTATTCGATTGACATGAATTTTATTTATCCGAAAGATAATCTTGTGGTATTACATTTTATATATGATTTCTGGCATATGACCGCCACGGCTGGCGCGGATGTAGTCCAATATGGACGTCCAATTTTCGATGACTTTTTCCAACATTTGTGGCCGTATATCGGCAATAATACGGCGAATGTTGTCTTCCAAATGGTCAAGCGTTTGTGGCTTATCCGCATAGACCAATGACTTTACGTAGCCCCACAGAAAGTAGTCTAGCGGTGTTAAGTCACAAGATCTTGAAGGCCAATTCACAGGTCCAAAACGTGAAATTAGGCGGTCACCAAACGTGTATTTCAATAAATCGATTGTGGAACGAGCTGTGTGACACGTTGCACCGTCTTGTTGAATGAAAAACCTAGTAATCATGGCTCTATACCGATCACCATTGACTGTAACATTCTGGCCATCATCGTTTTGGAAGATTGAACTATTTGCAAGCGTTGTTCAGGCGTGAGTCTATTGCCAAACCGAACTGAGAATAAATCACTTGACAGCTGTTAAATCGATCGCTATCTTGAACAGTAATGCCAACTTAAAGTTCTATACATCGAAAAAAAACACCCTTTATAAAATATCGCTTTTAACTGCCGAAAGTTAAGCATTTTTCGATAAAATTTTTGAATTTTTAAGAAACGCTACTTGATTTAAAGAACACCTTTCGAGGACAATAATCTATTGTGGCAAGTATTTTATACCGAATTCGTTTTCGCAAGAAGCTGAAAGTGGTTGGGAAATGAAACAAGTTTTGCTGCCGATATATATTGTTACCCGAATTTTAAAAAAGTTCGACTTGTAAGCGAACCTGAACAAATTTCAGTATAAAAAAGTGCAGATGATAACATTACATAGTTGATAGACGTTATTATTTGATTATAATCTATGGTGCCAGGAAGTTGTTGCAATAATAAAGTAACTGTACAAAATACAAAAACTCAGGTTACAGACAACGGTTCTGACGATCAGATGTGTTGATAGTGAAGGGTATTTAAGATTCGGCCCAGCCGAATGTAGCACTCTTGCTTGTTTGATTTAAGTTTGTGTAGAGACTGTACCAGTGCTTGTGTAAAGATGTGTGTGTCGAAGTTGTAGATATATTAAACACCTATTTTTGTTGTTGTTTTCAGCATTTGAGTTCTTAAATCTCAATTTCATACATTTGTTAGGTTTGAATGTAACACGTTTAAGTAGCAAACTACAGAGGCAAAAGGGGCCTTTTATTTGTCATACACATGAAATTATTATTGTTTTCTTTTTACTAATTTTTCGTTCATGCGAAATTCCTGTCAGCTACGAAACAAGTATCCCGATATTAACGGAGATTTTAGTTCACGATTCTAATACAAATTAAATCTACGAATGGGTGTTCTCAGCACGCAAAGTAGGATCGCACAGTGGTGTCGATCCGAAAAACATTGTAAGAAGTCTAGAAGTTTAGAACCATACTAATACAGTAAAAACGGGACACTATTACTGAGACTGTCCCTTCATCACAGGCCCCATTATCTCAAATGTTAAGAGCTGGAGAGCTGAAATTTTCATAGTGCATGTGGTAACCCGTCCGCTACAAAAGTAAATACAAAAAGCCACAAAAAGTGTGAAACTAAAGGGTGGTCCTTTACAAGGAACCGTGCAATGGGGTTGAAATTAACTGTAACTTTTGAACTTAGAGCTCGAGAGCTGAAATTTTCACAGCATATGTGGTTACATAGGCTTTACAGCAAAAAGTTGAGAACTAAAGGGTGCTCCCATATAAGAATCTGAAATTAGCTGTAATTTTTGAGCCATAAGCGACAGAGACTTGAAGTTTGCACATTATAGACCTACACAAGAATAAATACAAAAGATAGTGAAAATTGAAATGTCGCCTTTTGTGCGGGGGTACCCAGTAAATTGAAATTTATTTTTCGTTTTTGAACCGTAAAAGATAGAGGCTTAAAATTTGTACAGTATAAGTAGTACGCAGACCTTTACATTAATAAATACCAAAAGGTGCAAAAAATTAAAATTTAATTGTTGCTCAAACAGGGGGACCTCCTTTAGCTTAAAGAAAATCTATAACGTTTAAACAGTATGAGATAGAGGCTTGGAATTTACACGGTGCATATAGTTGTCTCACCGCTACAACAACAACTATTAAAAACAATAAAAATTTTAAACTAAGAGGTACATAAAGGTGGCTCTTTATCTAGAACTTGCACGGTAGTACGGAAACCTTGATGTTAAAACCGTTGGTGTTTGAAGCTGCAGGGTCAAGGGTTGCCTGACTCGAGTATGGAAAATATTGTGCAGCTTATAATTTTTCGATTTATTGACAAGTCTTGAAGTTTTTGAGCTTTCTACAATTTTTTTTATTAAGGTAAAATCATTATTTGAAAAAGTTTTGATATACATATGTATATTGCGATTGCAGAGAAATTTCTCTTAAAATAGTGTCATATACCCCACACAACAAGTATTAAAGGTCTCCCTGTTATTCCGTTTGGAATTTCCACTATATACATATGTATATTTAAGACCTTATAAACTGTTTATATTCAGGATGAGTACAAATAACCAAATACCGATTTGCTAATATTGGTCAATAAAAATAAAACCGGGATATAGCCAAAAATGGGGTTTCAAGAAGCATTAAAGTAAGTATATTTAATGGATAAAATAAAAGTGTTCGATATCGCTCTATATATAGCCGATATATAGCGACAATCGATTTCCAATTGTTAAAAGTTGGGCCTGTACAAGAGCTGAACCTATCCCTGGCTCTAAAAACTAGACTTTATAATAAAAAAGGCTTACTTAAAGGGAAAAAACAACAAAAGTTTGACTTTGATAAAGCCGAGATATAGCAAAAACCAATTTCTAAAGAAGTTGGTGAACGGTTGATGAGGGCGGACGTATGTATGTAGTATGTATTTTTCGTGATATTTTGTATTATGTGCGGAGTCGTAATAGGTGAACGCTTGTTTGTTTAGTATCTTATTTGAAAAAAAATTCCATGTTTAATAAAGACTTATTTAATAAAATATGTAAAGATATTTTTCAAATTAGAACTTAATAAACATGCAATATTTTCAAAAGTAAGACCGTAATATTCGTATACAGTATTTATCGGATATAAGAAACTTGAAAAATCCACGAAAAAAGTTTCTTATAAGCGTTTCTTTATTATATACAATTATTTTATATAAGAAACTTATTTCTTATATAAGTAGCTATGGCCATAAGGCATTTGTTTCTTATATGAATATACGAGCTTTTTTACCTTTTTATGTATATACGTAGAAGTATGTATGTAAACAGAAAAATAAAACAAATCAAATTTTATTTTATTAACCCCTTTAGTAAATAGATATAAAAAACTAGACAACTTCAATTTGAATAAAAAAATTATATGTAGTAAATACATGTACATAAATAATTCATTTTGTACTATTTATTTACTTATTTACGAGGCAAGAAACAAAAACTTCTCATGAGCACTCAAAGTAAAACAAAATGTTGTAAAACTGTCAGAAAACAGAGTTGTCCATGCAAACTACATAAATTCAGTGTTGCCCTTGAAAGTTTCTTATATAAATTCTTTTTCTATACATTCTGTGGTTTTGGTGTTCAAGAAAAATGTTCTTTTATCAGTTTTTTTCTTATAAGCGTTTTTCTTATATGAAACTTTTTTTGTTAGAAAAAAACACTAAAAAGATATGGTGTTTTGGCAAATGTTTCTTATAAGCGTTTTGTTCTTATATGAGATGTTCTTATATCCGATAAATACTGTATTTGTAATAGGCTTTGTCATGGCTATTGTGTCATCGGTATTCCTTCTGTATATCTGAAGTTTTCCAATATTGAAGAGCTCGTGTTAAATGCTGATGACTAGATATTGGCGAAGGTTTGTACACCGGACACAAAACAGACAAATTAACAGCACTTGATTCTGACTTACTCAGCTTTGTAAAAATAAATGTTATATTTTATTTCATGATTTTTCCTTAGTCAAAGGTCCGCAAACACTCCTTTTCCCATTTTTTCCTTTTCGCCTACCACTCCCTATTTTCTATTTTACTAGTTGTAGGGCTCACCCTCTAAGACTGGTCCAACTCTAAAAAGAAAAGTTGGGATTGTAAGCGAAATTGAACAAGTGTTGGTTGGAAGAAATAAATAGTATAATCAGATATATTTACATAAGGGTAGAAAGTAAAAATGTCCAACATCGGACTATATATTGCCGAAATATAGTAAAACTCAAATTCTCAAGAAGCTGTACGCTAGGTGCTGTACGCTAGCTGAAACGATTACCGGCGACTTAGTGGTGTTGAGAAGAGGGCAGAAAATAAAAATTGTTGGCATCGGCTTTTCTACAGCCATGATGAAGCAGTAACAGATTTCTCGAGAAGTTGGGCTTGTAAACGAAATTAAACAAGTCTTGGTACCAAAAAGTAGACGTCATAGTAAAATATGGTTACTAGAAGGTAAAAGTATAAATCTTTTTAAACCGGATTATATATGTATATCCGAGATATAGCGAAAACCGGTTTCTCAAAAAGTTAGGTCTGCACGCGATCCTTAACAAATCTTATTGTCAAAAAGTTATTATTATTAAAACCGGCTTATTCAAATGCAAGCAATAAAAACCTTTGCCATCAGTCCATATATAACCAACATGTAACGAAATGCCACTTCTCAAGAAGTAGGTCTTAAATGCGAACTGAAACAATTTTTGCTGCCTCAAAGTAGAGGCTGATGTTAAAGAAGGTTACCTGAATATAAAATATACAATTCCTGGCATCAGACAGAATACAGCCAAAATTTAATTTTCAAGAAGGTCGACTTAAGCACAAACTTAAACAAGTTTTGGTGCCAGGAAGTAAATGTTATAGTAAAATAATTTCCAACATCGGCCTTTTTGTTGCCAAATCATACTAATTTGTTATAATCTTTGGTGTCACGTATTTGTTGCAATTTATAACATAAATTTCTCACGTATTGCTGGTCAATGCCAAAATCTTCCCCTCGAAGCGAATGTTTAACAGTGCTACGTCCACTGCCGACTTCTTGAGATATCGGGAGGTGCTATATCTCGAGTGTATATGGGCCGCTGTCAAAAAATTTTCCAGTTTTCCCTCGAAATAACCAATATGTACCATTCTGATTGATTTTTGGTGTCAAAAGTTGTTTTATATGCCTTATGAAGCCTATTTCTTTAAAAATCGGTAGACGCTATATCTCTGGTATATATAAGCCGATTTCAAATTTTTTTCGACTTTTGGGATCTAATAGGCATTAAAAATGATATTTTTTTTTTAATTTATACTACAAAAAAAAAATCATTTTTAGTGCCTTTAGATTCCAAAAATCGAAAAAATTTTGAAATCGGCTTATATATACCAGAGATATAGCGTCTACCGGTTTTTAAAGAAATCGGCTTTATAAGGCAAATAAAACAACTTTTGGCACCAAAAATCAATCAGAATGGTACATACATATATCATTGTGAAGGGTATTTAAGATTCGGCTATCCGTAAACCGATCTTACTGAGTTTCAATAGCAGACTCACTACCGGGATTTAACACATTTAAGCGAAAGAATGAGGTTTCTATCTCAACCCGTTTTCTCAGAAACGGTATTTCCACGACTACAGATGGACATCGCTTAATCGTAATCTGTATTGATTCTGACCCAGAATATATGTACTTTATGGGGTCTTAGATGGTTATTTAAATGCGTTACACACGGAATCACAAACTTATATATACCCTTACACACTTACACACTGATGGGTATAAAAATCTTTATCGTTTCTGCTATATATGGTCCGATGTCGAAACTTTTCAGTTTTTGGTTTTGAATAAGTATGTATGTATGTATGTGTTATTAAAACATCTATGTGCATACATTTTGGCATCAAAACCTGCTCGCTTCACTGTTCGATGTATTTCGGCTATATATACTATCTTAAGTTCGCTCACAAGCTCAACTTTTGAAGAAATCGGGTTTCGCTATATATCAACTATATATGATTCGATGTCATCAATTTTTATTTTTTTGCCTTTCCGTAAACTTATTTTGCGTCTACTTTTTGGAACCAAAAATTTCAGGTCGCGTAATGATCTGACTTTTTGAAAAATTGGTTTTCACTATATCTAGCCTATATATAAAAACCGATATCATACATTTTTGTTTTTTGCCTTTGAGGAAGGTGAATTTATTTTAACATCAACTTTGGGACTCCACGGCTTGTTTCAGCTCCCGTACAGGTCCAACTTATTAAGAAATCGGTTTTTGCTACATCTCAGATATATAGGGACCGAGGTCGGCGATTTTTCTTTTATAGTTTTTTTTACCATGCCAAATAGCATAGATGGTATTTGAACTTTAAAACAAATAACTTTTTTTCAAAGATTTCATACAAAAATTGAATATGTTTTTACTTTTGGCGGTTTGCTGGCTATATGTCGAGTATCCATGAACCGATTTTGTTGAATTTCAATAGTATTTTGACATCAGTCCATATATAGCTGAGACATTTAAATTTCTGGGGAAATCAATCAAAAGCTGTACGCAAGCTTAAACTAGTTTGGGCCCAAGCAAGTAGGCGTTACAAAAAATTATGAATAATATAAAGTTTTGGTCGATATATAGCCGAAATATAGACAAAACCGTTTCTCTAGAAGTTGGGCTCGTGAGTAAATTTAAATAACTTTTGGTGCCAAAAATTGAAATATAATAATATAATAAACTTACAAGCAGAAAAAAGGTTTCCCCCATAGGCATATCTATAGCAGGGATATTGTAAGTAGAGCTGATTTTTCATGAAGTTGGGCGAGTAATCAAACCTGGCAGATGTTATATTGATATATACTTATTCAAACCGAGATGTAGCGAGAGCTGATTTCTCAAGAAGATAGGCGGTAAGGAAATTTAAACAACTTTTGTTGCCCAAAAGAAGATGTTACCATAAAATACCAATTTAAAGTCAAAACATAAAACCTGCCGACATCAGTTCACATAAAACGAGAAAAAGCGAAAATGGATTTTTCGAGAAGTTGGGCCTGGGCCAGAACAAATTTTAGTACCAAAATTTGGATGTTACAATAAAATATACTTAATTACACAAACACGAACAATAAGAACTTACCACGTCGGTTAATATGTAACCGCCATACAGGAAAAACCGATTTCTCTAGAAGTTGGACATGTACTTCAACTCAAAAAAATTTGGTTGCCAAGAAGCTGGCGCTAATATGTTATTATAATTTTCGATGTAACAAAGTTTTTGCAATAATAAAGTAACGGTACAAAACATAAAAACTTTTAATAACGATTTATAAACATTGGATCTCTAGGTCAAAAGTGGTGATTGTGAAGGGTGTGTACGATTCGGCACAACCGAATATACCACTCTGACTTTCGTCTTACGTTTTCTTAAATAATAATAGCTTAATAATATTTTTTCCTTATGGTGCAATCACTGAGCCATCATTAGTAACCAGGAGTAAATGTCATACATTTAGGCCGGGTTTTTAAGATCCTAGTTAAACAGGTTTGGTTAATCTGAAAAGAGAAATGTGCCGACATTACCATTTTTGTATACTAACCTTCGACAAAACAACTTAGTAACATTTAAAGTATCTAAAAGTAGCGTATTGAAAATAATAAAATGTACCTCGTTATATCATGAATATGAAGTCAAGACGAAAAATTGATTTTTTATATGTAATAAAAGTATAAACATCGCTTCTTCATTTTATAACTATCCGGCTGGAGCTTCATGTAAAAATAAACATCAAAATAGATTCCTCGACCACAACAGTAAGATACTAGAACCATCCAGGATGACAAAATCAAACAAGGATTATTTATTATATCTTTTAAACAGTTTTCTTGTTAGACAGCCTTTTTATACTAACATGTGGGAATATATAGCACTAAATTGGGAAGATGTTTTAAGGGGTTTATTATGAATGTTTTATTTTATTCTGACTTGTTTAATGTAAAGTGTAATTATCAGGCCTGTTCTGAAAATCACTTTTCGCAAAAGTGATTTGAAATCACTGAAATGCTGTTCTGCGCTCAAAAAGTTTAGTAATCTCGTGGTTCGAATCTGATCAGCTAAACAACTGTTGATTTTAAATCACTTAGTCATATTTTGTAATTATTTTGCTATTAACCTAATAAAAAACTGGTTGAGTACTTGATGTAATGTGTTTTTTACTTATTTATTCAATAATATTATATATTTTATACAAAATAAATTAAAAATTCGCAATTTAATAAAGACATCCTTTGGGTTTGAAGAAAAGGTACTTTTGTTTGGCAATCTTCGTGATTTACTTTTTGCTTTTTTGCACTGAGCTGTTTTGTTTTCTTCGAAAATGCATCTGTGGTTACCAGATTCATAAAATTTAAGAAGAAAGTTAAATATTGTAAATATATTCAATTAAACAAATAATAAAAAAAAACAAAATTAATTAAATTTACAATGAAAGTTTTAATGTTAACAATAATTATACATTTTAATGCATAAACAAAAACGTAAACAGACAAAAATGCCTAGCTTAGAACTGTGGCAACATTGTTGTTTCTGTGATTATTTTTGTTTTATTTTCCGCGCCTTATAAAAGAAAAATGTAAGTATTATTAAATAATTTTAAATTAAATAACGCTAAAGAGTTTTTCTTAGGGGTCAACACAAAAATAATGCCCAAATTGAAATACAGTATATTTCGGTTAATTGACCCTACGGTTAATTGGTTTCCATGCTTAATTGAACCACATGAGCGGGCAAAAAAAATATTGCATACGAATTTCCTCGGATAATTGAACCAGGTTAATTGATTTTCCCGCTTAATTCGTTCAAAATTCATGTCATCAAAAATAAATTTCCTCTTACTTTTACCCGGTTAATTGCATTGAAAAATAATCTGGCATTTTTGCACATACATATTTGACATCATTTGTGAAAAACACTGGGTGGCATCTCTACTATACACATATATGTACATTTTTTGCTGTTACTTGCATTTTTTTTTTCGTTTAAGGTAAAAAAAAATTATTTTGAAAAACTTAAAGTGCACATATGCGATTTCTTTTAATTCCTTAGTACATAGTTTCAATTATGCGTGATTTCTGTAATTGAACAAACTGTTCAATTAAATAGGGTTCTTGTAATTGAACGAATTGTTCAATTAAACGGGTATCGGCTAATTGGCTCCCCGGTTAATTGAACAAAAAATTGTGCAAATTTTGATATGCAATTAACCGAAAAATACTGTATTTATTAAATTTATGGAACAGCACACTGATTTGGCTCGCGGTTTCGTGAAGGGTGATAGGGTGCATTTTGAGCAGTTATGGACAGAACTCGCGAATGAGCTAAATGCATCTGGACCCCCCACTAAAAATGTACTGGCTTGGAAAAAGGTAGGTAACAAATATTGTGAGTAATAAATGTTAATATCCATGTGTAGTAAAGACAATGAAGATTTGCCTACAACATCAGCCGCTTCTCTAAAAATGCCAATATCTAAATCACCCTCCAACCATGAATTAATAGTTCAGCCCTTCGAAATGTTTGTTCGGCTTCCACGCCTTTAACGCCAACAACAATAAGCCGTCAACATAATCGTAAACGTAAACAACAAGCTGCTGATGTTGAGGATGTTATTAAAATGGAAGCAGAACATTTCTCAAAAATGAATACTAATTTGGAAAAAATTAAAAGAGAAATTAAAGAAAATGGTAGACAGTTGAAAGAGTTCGCAAGAATCTTGAAAGAGGTAAAGGCTTTAAAGGAAAAAGAAATAAAAGAAATTACTAGGCATAACTATGTTTTAGAACAACGACTGAAAACCAAAAATGAAATTAAATTGAAGTTTTTGGAGTTGGAGCGGATGAAACTTGGCTTACAATCATCACCAAATAACATTTAACAGTACGAAAAATACATTTTTAAGAAACTTGATCTCAGATATATATGTGATGTGCAATGAATGCGCTTTAATGTTTTCTTTTATAAAGAAATTTAATTTTATTTAGATAAAAATGGAATTTAAAATTGTATGTTTAATAAAATAAAATAATATGTAATTGTTAAAGTGTGGTGTTTGAATGAAGGGACCTTGCTATGTTATCTCTTATCGCTACTGATCATCTTCTTCATGTTCTGGCGTTGTTCCTAAATCATCACCGTTCACGCTTGCGATAATTTCTTCGTCATATGGTATGTTGTAGTGTTTTCATATATTATGCAATGTACAGCACACATTTAAAATAGTAGCCACTTTAGAAGGAGTGTAGATTAGAAAGCTTTGAAGGCATCTAAACCTGCTTTTTAGAACACCTATTGTCCTTTCTATAATATTTCTTGCAGAAGCGTGTCTTAGATTGAACGTGTGCTGTGCTGTTGCAAAAGTTGGATTTTTATACGGGGTCAAAAGATTTGGCTTCAAGGGATAACTAGAATGCCCCAAAAGCTAAACGTTGCGAACGCCTTCGCTGTACATGTCGGCATAGTATTTATTTGCAGTACTTAATCTCCAGACAAATGAGTCGTGGCATGAGCCAGGTTTGCTGGTATCTACTGCCAGAATGCGCATTTCATTATCACAAATCTGAAAAAAAAATTTTAATAATATGTACATACATGCTTCTACAAGGTAGTACTTACAATTATAGCGTTTAAACTATAATATCCTTTTCTATTGAAATATGCGAATGATTCAGTTGGTGGTTTCATTATCCTGATGTGAGTGCCATCAGCACATCCGACTACACCAGGAATACCAAATTGTTGATAAAAGTGGGACTTTGATGCGCTTTGTGCGTTTGAACCCAATGAGATTTGTATCCAATCCGGACACAGTGTTTCCTCTAGACAGCTCAGTGCGTACCACAAAATTTTGCAAAAGGTATAACGTCCAATACTTATACTCATGTCATTTGCTATAACTCCTTGGTACAATCCGACAGCTAGAATCTTTAGAACAGCGGCAACTTGAATAATTTCAGGAATAGAGGACTTTACTAAGCGTGGGGCTACTTCATTAAGTACTTTTTGGAAAGCCCTCTTATTCAGCCTGTAAAGAGATATAAACCTGAAAAGGGGTTTGGAGTCAAATTTTGCTTTCGGTATACATATGTATGTAAGCACTATTTACTTACACTTTTTCATCCATTTCAGGATTTGATAAGTCTCGCAAGAATCGTTTCTTAAGATGGTCATCACTTTTCTGTTTTCTTCTTAAAGCCATTGTTGCTAATAAAGTTGCTCCTGGCATTTCGTAAGTTTTCCTTTTTTACAAATTTCCACTTACACTTTGTAATGACTTAGCGCTAAATGCATTTTTGTTAACAAAAACAAAAAACAGCTGCTTACTGTGATTTCGAAAAAAAAAAGAAAAACACGCCGAATAGTTAAAAATCTCGTGATTTTCAGAACACCAACAAATCACGTCAGTGATTTCAAAACTGTTCGTGATTTAAAATCACCGTGAAATCAGAACAGGCCTGTATTAAAAATAATGACATCTGAAATAAATTCCTGATATAAGTGTGTGTATTTGCTTATATGTACATACATGTTTTAATAAGAAGGAGTAAATGAAAAGGTTACAAATGGAAAAGTTTTATTCTTTTAGATGTTCCATACTACATGGTCAATGCATTATGAATGGTGTCAAGCACCTTTAGTTATAGTATATACATGGCAAATGAATGAAGGGTTAGGTTTAGTTGATAAGAGGTAACCCATTTCTTCCGTCACACACTTAAGCCAGTGCGACTTGCAGTGTGTTTTATAGAACTTACCACGTCGGTTAATATGTAACCGCCATACAGGAAAAACCGATTTCTCTAGAAGTTGGACATGTACTTCAACTCAAAAAAATTTGGTTGCCAAGAAGCTGGCGCTAATATGTTATTATAATTTTCGATGTAACAAAGTTTTTGCAATAATAAAGTAACGGTACAAAACATAAAAACTTTTAATAACGATTTATAAACATTGGATCTCTAGGTCAAAAGTGGTGATTGTGAAGGGTGTGTACGATTCGGCACAACCGAATATACCACTCTGACTTTCGTCTTACGTTTTCTTAAATAATAATAGCTTAATAATATTTTTTCCTTATGGTGCAATCACTGAGCCATCATTAGTAACCAGGAGTAAATGTCATACATTTAGGCCGGGTTTTTAAGATCCTAGTTAAACAGGTTTGGTTAATCTGAAAAGAGAAATGTGCCGACATTACCATTTTTGTATACTAACCTTCGACAAAACAACTTAGTAACATTTAAAGTATCTAAAAGTAGCGTATTGAAAATAATAAAATGTACCTCGTTATATCATGAATATGAAGTCAAGACGAAAAATTGATTTTTTATATGTAATAAAAGTATAAACATCGCTTCTTCATTTTATAACTATCCGGCTGGAGCTTCATGTAAAAATAAACATCAAAATAGATTCCTCGACCACAACAGTAAGATACTAGAACCATCCAGGATGACAAAATCAAACAAGGATTATTTATTATATCTTTTAAACAGTTTTCTTGTTAGACAGCCTTTTTATACTAACATGTGGGAATATATAGCACTAAATTGGGAAGATGTTTTAAGGGGTTTATTATGAATGTTTTATTTTATTCTGACTTGTTTAATGTAAAGTGTAATTATCAGGCCTGTTCTGAAAATCACTTTTCGCAAAAGTGATTTGAAATCACTGAAATGCTGTTCTGCGCTCAAAAAGTTTAGTAATCTCGTGGTTCGAATCTGATCAGCTAAACAACTGTTGATTTTAAATCACTTAGTCATATTTTGTAATTATTTTGCTATTAACCTAATAAAAAACTGGTTGAGTACTTGATGTAATGTGTTTTTTACTTATTTATTCAATAATATTATATATTTTATACAAAATAAATTAAAAATTCGCAATTTAATAAAGACATCCTTTGGGTTTGAAGAAAAGGTACTTTTGTTTGGCAATCTTCGTGATTTACTTTTTGCTTTTTTGCACTGAGCTGTTTTGTTTTCTTCGAAAATGCATCTGTGGTTACCAGATTCATAAAATTTAAGAAGAAAGTTAAATATTGTAAATATATTCAATTAAACAAATAATAAAAAAAAACAAAATTAATTAAATTTACAATGAAAGTTTTAATGTTAACAATAATTATACATTTTAATGCATAAACAAAAACGTAAACAGACAAAAATGCCTAGCTTAGAACTGTGGCAACATTGTTGTTTCTGTGATTATTTTTGTTTTATTTTCCGCGCCTTATAAAAGAAAAATGTAAGTATTATTAAATAATTTTAAATTAAATAACGCTAAAGAGTTTTTCTTAGGGGTCAACACAAAAATAATGCCCAAATTGAAATACAGTATATTTCGGTTAATTGACCCTACGGTTAATTGGTTTCCATGCTTAATTGAACCACATGAGCGGGCAAAAAAAATATTGCATACGAATTTCCTCGGATAATTGAACCAGGTTAATTGATTTTCCCGCTTAATTCGTTCAAAATTCATGTCATCAAAAATAAATTTCCTCTTACTTTTACCCGGTTAATTGCATTGAAAAATAATCTGGCATTTTTGCACATACATATTTGACATCATTTGTGAAAAACACTGGGTGGCATCTCTACTATACACATATATGTACATTTTTTGCTGTTACTTGCATTTTTTTTTTCGTTTAAGGTAAAAAAAAATTATTTTGAAAAACTTAAAGTGCACATATGCGATTTCTTTTAATTCCTTAGTACATAGTTTCAATTATGCGTGATTTCTGTAATTGAACAAACTGTTCAATTAAATAGGGTTCTTGTAATTGAACGAATTGTTCAATTAAACGGGTATCGGCTAATTGGCTCCCCGGTTAATTGAACAAAAAATTGTGCAAATTTTGATATGCAATTAACCGAAAAATACTGTATTTATTAAATTTATGGAACAGCACACTGATTTGGCTCGCGGTTTCGTGAAGGGTGATAGGGTGCATTTTGAGCAGTTATGGACAGAACTCGCGAATGAGCTAAATGCATCTGGACCCCCCACTAAAAATGTACTGGCTTGGAAAAAGGTAGGTAACAAATATTGTGAGTAATAAATGTTAATATCCATGTGTAGTAAAGACAATGAAGATTTGCCTACAACATCAGCCGCTTCTCTAAAAATGCCAATATCTAAATCACCCTCCAACCATGAATTAATAGTTCAGCCCTTCGAAATGTTTGTTCGGCTTCCACGCCTTTAACGCCAACAACAATAAGCCGTCAACATAATCGTAAACGTAAACAACAAGCTGCTGATGTTGAGGATGTTATTAAAATGGAAGCAGAACATTTCTCAAAAATGAATACTAATTTGGAAAAAATTAAAAGAGAAATTAAAGAAAATGGTAGACAGTTGAAAGAGTTCGCAAGAATCTTGAAAGAGGTAAAGGCTTTAAAGGAAAAAGAAATAAAAGAAATTACTAGGCATAACTATGTTTTAGAACAACGACTGAAAACCAAAAATGAAATTAAATTGAAGTTTTTGGAGTTGGAGCGGATGAAACTTGGCTTACAATCATCACCAAATAACATTTAACAGTACGAAAAATACATTTTTAAGAAACTTGATCTCAGATATATATGTGATGTGCAATGAATGCGCTTTAATGTTTTCTTTTATAAAGAAATTTAATTTTATTTAGATAAAAATGGAATTTAAAATTGTATGTTTAATAAAATAAAATAATATGTAATTGTTAAAGTGTGGTGTTTGAATGAAGGGACCTTGCTATGTTATCTCTTATCGCTACTGATCATCTTCTTCATGTTCTGGCGTTGTTCCTAAATCATCACCGTTCACGCTTGCGATAATTTCTTCGTCATATGGTATGTTGTAGTGTTTTCATATATTATGCAATGTACAGCACACATTTAAAATAGTAGCCACTTTAGAAGGAGTGTAGATTAGAAAGCTTTGAAGGCATCTAAACCTGCTTTTTAGAACACCTATTGTCCTTTCTATAATATTTCTTGCAGAAGCGTGTCTTAGATTGAACGTGTGCTGTGCTGTTGCAAAAGTTGGATTTTTATACGGGGTCAAAAGATTTGGCTTCAAGGGATAACTAGAATGCCCCAAAAGCTAAACGTTGCGAACGCCTTCGCTGTACATGTCGGCATAGTATTTATTTGCAGTACTTAATCTCCAGACAAATGAGTCGTGGCATGAGCCAGGTTTGCTGGTATCTACTGCCAGAATGCGCATTTCATTATCACAAATCTGAAAAAAAAATTTTAATAATATGTACATACATGCTTCTACAAGGTAGTACTTACAATTATAGCGTTTAAACTATAATATCCTTTTCTATTGAAATATGCGAATGATTCAGTTGGTGGTTTCATTATCCTGATGTGAGTGCCATCAGCACATCCGACTACACCAGGAATACCAAATTGTTGATAAAAGTGGGACTTTGATGCGCTTTGTGCGTTTGAACCCAATGAGATTTGTATCCAATCCGGACACAGTGTTTCCTCTAGACAGCTCAGTGCGTACCACAAAATTTTGCAAAAGGTATAACGTCCAATACTTATACTCATGTCATTTGCTATAACTCCTTGGTACAATCCGACAGCTAGAATCTTTAGAACAGCGGCAACTTGAATAATTTCAGGAATAGAGGACTTTACTAAGCGTGGGGCTACTTCATTAAGTACTTTTTGGAAAGCCCTCTTATTCAGCCTGTAAAGAGATATAAACCTGAAAAGGGGTTTGGAGTCAAATTTTGCTTTCGGTATACATATGTATGTAAGCACTATTTACTTACACTTTTTCATCCATTTCAGGATTTGATAAGTCTCGCAAGAATCGTTTCTTAAGATGGTCATCACTTTTCTGTTTTCTTCTTAAAGCCATTGTTGCTAATAAAGTTGCTCCTGGCATTTCGTAAGTTTTCCTTTTTTACAAATTTCCACTTACACTTTGTAATGACTTAGCGCTAAATGCATTTTTGTTAACAAAAACAAAAAACAGCTGCTTACTGTGATTTCGAAAAAAAAAAGAAAAACACGCCGAATAGTTAAAAATCTCGTGATTTTCAGAACACCAACAAATCACGTCAGTGATTTCAAAACTGTTCGTGATTTAAAATCACCGTGAAATCAGAACAGGCCTGTATTAAAAATAATGACATCTGAAATAAATTCCTGATATAAGTGTGTGTATTTGCTTATATGTACATACATGTTTTAATAAGAAGGAGTAAATGAAAAGGTTACAAATGGAAAAGTTTTATTCTTTTAGATGTTCCATACTACATGGTCAATGCATTATGAATGGTGTCAAGCACCTTTAGTTATAGTATATACATGGCAAATGAATGAAGGGTTAGGTTTAGTTGATAAGAGGTAACCCATTTCTTCCGTCACACACTTAAGCCAGTGCGACTTGCAGTGTGTTTTATAGATTTAATTACAATATTTTTGCTTGTAAGGCTATAAGAATTCAGTGTCCTTCACACATTCCGTTATTGTCCGAACTTCAACCTACAAGAATGTGCAATAATCTGGCAGACATTATATGTAGTAATGTTATTGGTGTTCTCTAGATAAATACAGAGCTCCGTTTTTCCCATTTTACTTGATCCAACCGTATAGCAGAATATCATAATGGGGATGTGGTGCGAGGAGTAGTTTTGCCGGCAATGAATCAAAGTATCGTAATTTGCCTCTATTCTAGTCTCAAAAAACGACCTGTCATTACGTTATTCAGTGTGAACACAGCTATGACCTTAAAAGTATGTTGCTAATGCGCTTCGTGTCGCCGATCAGTTCGCTTACCCATCACATTTACTCGTTTGGTTGTCAGCATCGCGCCGTATCTTACAAGTATATGAATTTTAATTACATTCCAGGATAATATTGCCTCCTTAATTGGTGTCGTTTTGAAAGCTCTACTTGTACCAAGACAGCAGATTTTCTGTACTATTTTGATATTGTATCATATTATGATTTCATCTGAGACCTTATATTGCTCCTATAGCTTGTGTACAGATTAACCATTATATGTATGTGAATGAGTTTTATAGACTCTTTAATCCATAGATGCCCAAGGTAGTAGTATTGGTGAGAGTGACGAAATAACACTGGAAGAAAACAGTTTAAAGAATTATTTATTCGTCAACGAGATTGCGACGAAACCACATCTGTGTCGGCTGTTGTACATATTTTAGTAATACTCTTGATGAGTGTATTGATATATATATTAAATTGTTATTCATTTTCTTCCCCGTGCAAATAATTCATGTCCTTGTGAACATCTTCAAAATGTTTTTTTAAATTTAATTTTTTGGTTTTTTTAAATGTCTTATGACAAATAAGACATTGCATGTCATCAAAAGCATTTTGGTACATAAAATACTTTTCGGCGGACATCATTAATATATCGCAATAATTTGAATTCATGTGTTCCCTGACAGCAGTCTCGATGACGATTAAAATATAAAATAAGACACAGAATTTCTGCAAGTGCAGTTTGTCTCTCCCACTCAACATGGTGATTTCCTATTGGTTGATTGACGATCAAACAAAAGAGCGTAATAATACGTTTGAGTTTAAGTTGCTGATATCAGCCACTACTGGGCATCTGTGCTTTAATCTGAAATGTTTCTCGATTCCCATTCCCAATAGAGGATAACTACCAGATGCAGCAGTCTATCAGAAATGTTTATTGAGCTCTAAATAAATCGTAGCAGATTGTGAAAAGCAAAATTTTTTTCTAGCTCATGCTCCGATTTCAGTTTAGTATGGGCTTACGTTTAACGTTTTTGTTTGCACCCGGTTGTGAGCCAGAATGAATGCCATGCTGCACAATTGATTTGAATTCTTTCAAAGCAATAGTAATACGTCGTAACCTGCGTAGCAGAACATCTTGACTTCTTCAACAGTCAGAATCCTAACAAAGCTATGTATCGCTGTGGTCCATAGTAGGGGAGATAGAATAAGCTCCTGTGGGGTTCCACATTGCACTCCTTCTTTTACATTAATATTGTGTGTATTATGACTTACCTATCTGCTTCTTAGCAAATTGCCAATTAAGTCGCGTATACCCCGGTTGATATGGCATATCATTATATAAGCTGTTAGAAGCCCGTCAATATCAATACACACTGCAAGCGTGTACATTTTTTCATTAAGTTACCTTTCAAGAAAGTGTACCACATTATGTATCATAGGGTTCTCATATGGAGATTTCCTTTCCTGAAAAATTTCTCCAACGACTCGACTAAATTATTCACAATGACTTGCGCATTAATTTATATGTAATTACTGATAAGGCGACTAAAATTAAGCTGCTCCAATTGAGAATGCCTTAGCGAAATTGTATCAGTCACTCTCCTTGATATTTGCAAAGTTTATAGAACCCAGTGGTTGTTGTGCGATTTAAGATGTGATATACCAATAGTCTGAAAATAAGTGCTCCACTCTGCAATTTCATCGATTATGTTTTCAGAACATGTAGTTATATCTAATACCTTTGCTTTAGTGCTATTAATAAGGGTTGGGTTATTACCAGTTTAGCAGTTAATCCATCATTAGTATGCAAAACTACCTAAAGTGAATTACCCCTCTTGTTAGTATTAGTGCTTCACCATGCTACGCAATGTGAATTGTTATCACATCATATTAGTACTGTCTTATCTTTCATTTTGTAATCTTTTACCAAGTGTAGCGATTACTAAATTGATGGTAAGTCAGTGCATCACACTGTGGTGGTTTATCAAAGCAAGGTTTTATATGCTAAGCGTCAGTATACTTACGCTTGGCATATGCTACCACATCTCAGTGGAGGAAAAAACCCGCCAAAGCCACCTCTTTGAAGGTTAGCGAAGGATTTGGGAATGTAGCTGTCAGAGACTATCAGCACTAATAATGTCCTTACAATTACATAGAGGATATTTGGGTCTCTGTAATTAAAGCGGTGCAGAATTTTATCTGACAGCGTCTACGAAGCTCGTCTGAGTCTGAAAAGCCTAGCTCTACAAAATGCAGCTTCAAGCCAGGCTAGATGACAATCAACTGCCTCGATGATACTACGGAATCCAGGTAAAGGAGTAAATACCAGCTATGAAGTCCGGATGTCAGGACTTCCTTTGGGGGCACCAAATGTGGTGTAAGTGCCGTAAGAGCAACTAAATTTCGCTTACACAGTAACCACAACAGAGACGGATTGTGAATTTTTAAAGAAGTCTCCACCCCACTGCAACAGTCCCATGCCGCCTCAGTGCACTAGCAGAAACAGAACTTCTGCATTTCATTACAGTTCAAGAGCCGTTAACAATATAAAAGTAATTTAATTGCAGAGCTGGTTCCAAGGAACCTCATGGCAATCATGATACAACTAACAAGGTAGCCTCGTCAGCTAAACCGTTAATCATCTGACTACTTTAGGTTGTCAAGAGAATGCAGAGATGAAAGGCAGCCAAAACGAGATAGCAAATCCGCGTAAGCTCAGTGCATCTCTCTTCTGTAAATGTAGAAGTGGCGTATTTTTGACAGTTTGCATAAGTTGTACAAAAACAAAATGCATGTTATTTTTATTGAACTTGTTCTTCTTGTAGCGAAAAGGTTACCTTATTAGTTGTATCATGATGGCAATGGAGGCAGAAGTATTGAGTGCCCATCGAAAAAGAACAGTTGTGCTGTGCTCACTTTTTTAGTTTATCTAGAGCGGAAACGACTTCTTAGATTTGTCCAGTTATAACTTTTGTCATTATACACCTACAAATAATTCACTACGCCTAGCCTTACGCCCCTTTTTAATTTAAATTCCGAATTCCATGTATACTCAAATTATACAAAGGAAAGATTTCATGGTACATAATTAATGTATGTGTATAAATATATGTATGTGTCTAGTATTTTCAGTAGCAGAAAATTCTGTTGGGAGTATTACTAGGAGCGTTTTCTATTCATGTAGGACTCTTCGTACGAGAGTAACTGTTATACGAGGTTATTCTTCCGTAAAATTCTTCTAAAATGCCCAAAAGATACTTATTCGAATCACAGTGCGAGTCGTTTGCAAGTTATGTGGGGATTATCTAAGGAGTATTTTGCAACAGCGTTTCAATTATCTTATGAGGATCAATTATGGACTACCCTACAACTCTTAAAATACTCAAACATACAACTCTTGCATGAAGCATGCAGGTCGTTACAAACAGGTCATTTGATGATAGACATATTAATCATCTTTTAAACATTCTAAGATCAAAAGACGAGCGTACCAGAAAATGTGTAAAAAATCATAATTATTAAAAAAGGAAAGTTTTGTTATCGCCACATCATCAGCAGACGAGCCTTTTAGGAGTTGTATACTAAACATAATCATTTAGCACACAGTCTTGTGATAACTGGGGATGTACATATAATATGTGGGCCAACCATATTATATCCCAAGGGAGGCTGAGAGTTTGCGTTGCACATCCTTCTCAACAGGAGTACTTTTATCTTATGACGTTGCTTCATCACGTAAGTGCCCAACCTCATTTAATTACGTGAACCCCGTTGATGGACAGCTGAAAAAGACATATCAAGGAGCTTGCCGCGATGAGGTCTAAAACCCTAGTTGTTAGTACCTTTAAAGCTATTTGTATTCATAACTTATTATGTCTACAATATTTAAAAAAAAATGATTTACTAAAAATTAAGGCCACGGAGGAAGCTACTCTGAGATAAGCATTACTTTCGCAGTGTCCAGTACATCTGAGAAAGTTGGTTTTGATCATACTTTTATTTTGTCAGTCATCAGAACTAATAGAGTTGTGGATGGTGGATGTGAGGCAGACGTGATATGCTTCCCAGCCAATAAGTCTTTACTTTTCTTGCCGTCTTTATATATGTTTATCACTGTAATTTCATTACAAACAAAAATTGTACTGAGCCCAATAAAGTAATTAGCTATTAACAGGTTATATTGCTATATGCGGCTGAATCTTAAATAAGCTTCACAACATTCACTCAAGTGTACATACAGTGCACTCGCGATAATATGAACTTATGAAAACTTGAAACAAACAAAAATAAATGTTCCTATTATAAAACTTTTGTACAAGGTTAATTTTTGGGAGTATTCAATGGCAAAGAAAAGGCGTTCATATATTGCAGTGTTCATTTATTACGGGGTTAATATTATCGCGAGTGCACTGGATATACACATTCTCATTTACAAGCTTGGACTGTTTGTGCATTAATATCAGATATTCTCAGTCCGTTGATATTCTCTGATGGTATTTCGCCAACAAAAATTGTTGTATTGTAGGTACAATGGAAATTTCTTTGAAAACATAATAATATAGCTATAAAATTCTTTAATTGATGTTGATACAAAAAAAAAATACCAACCAAGGGTTGAGCTTGGGCCAGCTAAAAGTCATTTAATATAAATATTTTACAAATGTGTTTTTGGCATTGCAAAGGTTTTAATTTAGTAAATTGAAAATATATGAGATTTGTTGTTGCCGAGTTTTAAATTTATCAAGATTTATAAAATTTAAAATATCTCCAAGATCTACAATGGTGCTTTACGAAGCGTAAAAACCGCAAATGTTTCAGCAGCTTCTTGCTATGTTCGGTCTACCATGTACTTGATTACCAATTGCAATCAAAATTTAAGAGGTTTGCTGCAAACAAAATAAGAAAAAGTTATGAGGAAGAAAAATTTATTTTTCGAGCTGTTTCCTTGACGGCGAATTGTTTTAACCTGTGGAAAGGAAAATTTGACAGCAAGTTCGCATCAGTTTTTAAAATTGTGAGTATAAATTAAAGAGAAATGTAAGGGCATTATAACTTGGTAGGTACAACTTGATCATGTATGCTCCAAGATGAAAGGGATAATTTGGATTAACATACCATGTCCATAAATAACACGGTGATACAAAAGTTAAGAAAATAATTATTTAATGGCTCCCATATATCAGTTCTGTTTGTGTCTATAGGACACAAAAATACCATTAGTATTTTTAGGTCACCTCGAAAAGGGATTTTAAAACGGTAAATGTAGTGAATAACAGGATTTGTTGCATTTTTCAATTGAGATATGTAGTTATATCTTCGTTTTTTTTCAAAGAATTTTTATATTTTTTTTTGTTTCAAGAACTTAACATTACCTTTCAAACGAGATATAAATATTGTAAATTGCTTAATAAATAGCTGAGTTATAGTGGTTGAACTGCAAAAAAAAAAAAAATTTTCCTCAAGCTCTAAGTGATACCAAATAATACAGTTGAATTTCCTTATAGTGAACTTCTATACAATAAAGTTCTCCTTATTATGAACTAAAATCAAGTACACAGCTTTTTCGTTCCATTTTTATTGTATTTTGATCTCCGTATAATGAATTTCCATACAGTGAATTTTTCTATACAATGAACAAACTTTTGGAAACAAAAATACATATTAAGTGTGTTTTTGCCACCACATAATAAACTAGTTTTAGCAGCTTTATTGTACAGTTGTTAGCAACGCTATTTATAAAGAAAATAAGTTATACTTTTGGGATTCCCAAAGTAATGGAAATGAAAAAACAAAAGCTTATGATTTGATTTTTAACATTACTTTTAACATTGACCGAGTTCAGTGAATGAAAATGATGCACCGGAGTAGTATTTCTCATGAAAAAAGTTATTAGTAATTAATAGAGTTGAAGAAGGGACATCAAAGAAAAAATATATATAGCTAAAGAGTTTGCAATTCTTGTCCGTAAATTATCGAACATTTTAAAAAACAAGTCAGTTAAGCAATAAGCGTAAGAGAATTCGAACTTGTCTTTTCGAAGTCATTGACCAAGCAATGCTCAAATGGGTTACGGCCGCTCGTTCTGAGAATCTTTCCGTATCTGGGGTATTATTGATATTGAAAATTGGAAAAGTGTAGTTCAAGCAAAAATACCTGATTATTTTAAATAAATATTTCTGTATAATGAAGTTTATATGTATATAGTGAAGTAATTTTCTGTCTCCGTGGAGATTCACTATAGGGAAGTTCGACTGTATACATTTTTATTATTGCAAAAAAAAAAAAAAAATATGTAAGCTTTCCAAAATGCGTAACTATAAATTAATAAATTAAAAGATAAATGACGTACGCAATTTTTTTCAAACACATTTTTCGTATACCTTGTTCATACATGCATTTCTAATTGAGATAATATTCAGTTTATTGACATAATATTTTTTGCGTTCATACATACAAATATTGCGCTAACTCAATTAGTATTTGACAGCTGGAAAAAAGTTGTTGTCTTTGTTTTGGTAGTGAGAAAGAAAAAGTGATAATTATTTTCAAATAATTTATTTTGTTTTGTTTGCTTTTGTTGACATTTATCTCATCATTCATCTCGCATTGTATAATTTTGCTTATTAAACACATCTTTTACAGTGTTGTGTTTCATCTTTTTCTCAATATTCAAAGCAGTTTTGAGTTTATTAAACAATAACTTTATTGACTTTTTGTATGGAATATTGAGCTCAATAATGGACTTTATTGCGATTATCTCAATAAAGGCGCATGTATGAACATGGTATTAACCACTACACTTTTTTTGCAATTATAGCTCTTTCACACTGACTGGTTTTCCTTGAGCTCCAAGTTGCTTATGGCTTATGTAATACCAAACAATATATATTTTTATTTTTGCAAAAGAGGAGTACTATAATTCCAAACTAACTAACTATAATTGAAACCGTTAAAAGATAAATGACTTATGCTATGTTTTGTGTTTGTTATTTAAAAATTACATGATTTTCTCTTTTTTTATCAACTTATCTACACAGAAAAAAATAACACCAAATTCGGAGTGACAAAGCTAGTTGTTAATTTAAAAAACAAATACAACAAACAAAATATTAAATATGACAACGATTTTCTTTAATATGACAAATTGAATTCTTTTTTTTTGAATAAAATCACTTAACAGCACATTTTGTCAGATTTTTCACATTTTTTTTTTAATTAACTGAATTGTTGACCAGAATTTTCAGAAGTTTCAACAAAAAATTTTTCAATATGATTAAAAATTCTTTTAATGTTATAAAAATAATATTGACAAACTTTTACAATTAAACTTTTTGCTGAATTTATAGCCAGTTCAACAATGAACATTGTTAATATTTGAAACAACATATTTTTGCTTTAATTAAACATTTCAACAAAATATATTGTTGAAAATATTAGGCATTTTCTTGTACACATATTCGTATGCCACCAAACAGCATACAATTATGTTTGATGTTGTTGTTAATGTCTAGTTCAAACGGTAAATTTTGAAAATGTGTAAAGCAATCATGAAAAGTTGATTTATATCTTTTTTTAATGCACAGTATCCAAAATTTATTTTGTTTTGTAAAAATATTCCTTTTTACTATTTGTTCAATAAATAAAATAGTTTTTACTTATTAAAAATATGGTCAACTCATCTGATAAGATTTTTCCCATAGCATAATTTCATTAACTGTCGATAAATTGAAGTTTTCAGTATTAATTTCATAACTTAAATTACAGAATGAGAATCAGAAATGTTCAAACAAACCTTTAACAGCAAACATTTCTTTTTTTGTTTTGCAACACTTCTACTTTTCTTTGCTGTGTTAAAGGTTTGTTTGAACATTTCTGATTCTCATTTTGTTCATGGGAATTATGGAATAAGTGGTTAAGTTTCAAACAAACTTTTAAGAATTTTTCAAGTCTACTGATGAGTTGATTAGCACCAACAAAATGTCGTCGGCATATAGACGGCTGAGAAATGCAGCAAATATTTTCTGAAAAGGTTCATTTTTGGACCTGAATTAATACATTTCAATTGGCTCTTAAAGCAAATAAATAATTGGGTTCGTTTTATATATTCTTTATTTTTCAAATAAATAATTATATGAAAAGTTTTTAAAATTTGTTGATTTTTCAATTTAACGACTTCCTCAAAAATATAAATAATAACTACTATTTTCTTCTTTTAAAAGGAGACAAAAAAACAAATTTAAAAATTTTATTAAATTTATGAAAATGTTGTATTTGATTTATTTTCTCTCTAAATAAAAACATTAAAATACTACACAAACGACTTTTTTCCAATAAGGGAATACATGTCTATGTATGTACATATATATGTATGTATGTAAATGGAAAGTAACAATTAGTTTTGTCACATTTCAAATTGTGAATGACAAAACTTTTTGTCAAATTTTTTATTAAAATAAAACAAAAAATTTAGTTAATATAACAATCATGCATTGTTGCTTTTTTAATAATGATTAACAACGAATTTTGTCAATCATAAGAAGAAAATTAACATTCCTTATTGACAACGAAGTTAGTTACAAAAAAAAAAAAAAATATTTTAACAACAAAAATTGCTAAAAATATTTCCGGTGTCTGACAAAAAAATTATTAAAAATGTCAAAAAGTTTTGTTAAATAAAATTCAGTTTCTTTTTAACAACATTACAAACCTTTCATGTTTGTATTTACAAAAACCGTTGTAGGTGCTGTTTTAAGCAAATTTTTGTTTGTATTTACAAAAACGGTGTTTGTATTTACAAACTATTTTTTTCTGTGTACAAACAATCTATATATGTATAAAACAAAAGTTGTTGCATTTATCACGCATTTGTATTAACTAATAATACTTTTATTGAACTCCACTACTTTTTCTATGAAAATCAGGTTGGTACTTGGTATTTATTAGCAGAAACTAAAATCTGCTGGTCTAGCACCTGCAGCCATTTTATATAAAATTTTCCCACATTATGCTAAGAACACAACTGCAACGAACGGCGAATTTCGCCCAACACGACGAATACGCCGGCTAAATAAAATTCGCTGTGTAAATTCGTCGTATGAAGTACAATAACGACGAAACACAAAAACATCTGTTATAATTGATAAAGTTGTTTATTGTTTGTCCAAAGATAAAAAAATAAATGAATCAAAGAATTTCCAATTTTGTGAAAATAATTAAAATGATGAACATCATGTTCATTATGGTAAAAGCCTTGAAATCTAACATTTTCAATTATAATTTCACTTGTATCCCTTTTCTCAGTTTTTTTAATTTAATCTTATTATAGTTGAACAGCTGATGGGGTGACCATATTAAAAAAAATTGGTTGCTAAAAAATTTATCATTACCAAAAACAAAAAAATTAAACACCACAAGCATGTGTTATAAACTAATACGTTGGTTTTTTATTTTAAACACAAAAAGTCAAAGCTTAGCACTTAAAATAAAAACTATTAAAGTAAAAATTAACTGTTTTTACCAAAGCGCTTGTAAACTAAAAAAACCAAAATGGCCACATGGTACTGATTTGTTTGTCGTTCGCCGGCGTAAGAAATAGAAATAAATCTATTTCAAGTTCGCCGCGCACAACGAATCTCGACCGACGCTGTGACTGTGTGCATTTTCATATACACCAATGTGTTTTATTTTCAACGGCGAATATTCCTAGCATTAGGATGCATATCTTATAAACTAAACCTTATTTTGAGGTTATGGTTAAACCAAATAGGTAAACTGGTTTTTATTGTGGATGTGTTCAAAATAGAGTTTTTACCTTCTTTTATTTTTCCGACCGTTGTTTTTCTTTACGAAAAAATAAAAATTTTGTCAATTCAATCTGAAATGAAAATTAACTTATGTTTTGCAGAGAAATGTTTTCTGGAACTATTAATTCCACATGGAGCTATAATAGCGAGTGAAGTATTTATGAGTGCGAAACGATAAAACATTTTTAAGCACTTTGTGTATTTCAATTTACTTTTATTAAGCATCATCTAACTATGAGTAGTTTCGTTGTTAGAAATGTATATCAAAAACAAAGCTGATTGGTTTCCACGTTAAAACATTTCGTCAGTCAGAGTGAAAGCGCTATAATTGCAAAAAAAGTTTTAGTGACTACAAAAATTGTGTTGGAAAAAAATTGCACATGTCATTTATCTTTTAATCTATTTAATTATGGTTAACCATTTTGGAAAGTTTACATAATTCTTTTACGCAATAATAAAAATAGATATTGTTTGGTATCACACAAACATGTGAACAATGTATTTTTTTTTGCATTTCATCCGCTATAATTCAGCTATTTGTTAAACGACTTACAATATTGTTTTAAAAGAAATATTAAGTCCTTGAAACAGAAAAAAACTGATAAAATTCAGTTGAGAAACAATGAAGATATAACTCTTTCAATTTACAAATGCAGCAAATCCCGTTATTCACTACATTTACAGTTTTAAAATTCCTTTTTGAAGTGACCTAAAAAACTAACGGTATTTTTGTTCTCTATAGACTCCAACAAAACAGAACTGGTACATGAGAAAGCCTGAATAATTTTGGTGTATCACCGTGTAATCAACAGGAACATCAACAATTACTCATATTCCAAAGCCTCGATTACTTTACTGCTGGGCGCAAACAGTCTTCAGATAAATATAAATACATTGTAGATGGGTACATATGTATATAAATGTAGTCGCGCTACAAACACTTAACTTTTGCAACAATATGTTACAAATTATGCAAATTCCCTTTTAATGTTTTCTAACTGTTGTTTGCAACATTCTAATATATTAGTATTACCCCTCCCTTGTTGCCTTCAATTTCAAAGCATATTGACTAACGTCGTACAGTGGTGTCAATAAAAAAAATGTGGCAAGAAGTATGGAACTTCTAATCTGTTAATTGACTCCTTGTGAAATTTGGCAAAGTCTTAGAGAATTAATTAATTTTTAAGTTTCCAGGATTTTAATGGATTTCTCGATTCCAAAAACAATGAGATACAATAAATATACAGGATAACAAAAATTAATTAAATGTTCTGTATACTCGTTCTTCGACCTTTTTATTTAAATTTGTTAGATTTTATAAATGAGCTTAAGGTCACTCAATTCTCAATAAATATATTTTTTATTTATTGATAAATTTTTTCGATATTTCGATACTCCTTTGTGTATCTTCTTCAGGAAAAAAAAAAAAAAAAAAAAAAAAAAAGAAGATACACAAAGGAGTATCGAAATATCGAAAAAATTTATCAATAAATAAAAAATATATTTATTGAGAATTGAGTGACCTTAAGCTCATTTATAAAATCTAACAAAAATTAATTAACATTATCTTAAAAAATGTTTCTTGATTGTTTTTTGTTGGACAAAAAAAAAACGTATAGCAATTAACTAAAAAAAAGCTTTGCGGGCTTGTTATGGAATACGTCAACTTCCATTTGCAATTTCATTCGATTTTGATTGTTGCACTGTGTAATCATTGAAAATAATTGCATGTGGAATAACCCTGTCGGACATTGAGTAGTCGACTACTAAAATAGTTAACTTTAAGTTAACTTTTATGAACTAGCTTCAAATTAGCTACAATATAATCGATTTGTAATTCACTTTTTGTGTACTGGCCGTAACCTAGCTGAATCGTAGTGCACAGTTAACCCAAAATTCATATAATAACATACACACATTCAGGGTAAATAACTCTTTAATTAAACTGCCTATTGCCGCATTCGTTTTAATTGTTGCGATGGCTGAGTGATTATGTTGGCTGCTCACTAGTCTTGATGCTTAGTGGTTCGATTCCCACCAGAGGCTAAGAAAGTAGGATGAAATTTAATTTGATAAAATAAAATATTAACACCGAAAAATGTAAAATCTGCTTTGATTTGTAAATTTTTTTCTGTAGGTACTGACTTTTAAGTACCTAACTTTAAGTTAGTTGAAAAGTAATGCAGCGTCGGACAATTGACTACTTCCTAGGACATCACCATGTTAAAATAGTCAGTTGTTTGCATTGAGAAGTAATCCAGGCGTCAACCAGTTCCTGCTCTAAAATAGTTAATTTTAAGTTAATTTAAAGCTAACTTCGTTTCCGACAAGGAAGTTCCTGATATTTTATATGTGCCCGTACATACATATTTATTTATGTAAATAACAATGAATAAATGTATCTATAAGAAAGATAAGTTGTCTTACATTTCATTTTAATAGAAAGATGTGCTCAATTCATAAAAAGCCTTATGATTGCTGTCAAATACGTTTGGTGCTTATATTTTGATGTTTCCGAAAATATCAAATCTGCTTAATTTGAAAAGACATCTTTACCAACAACATATTATATGCTGTAGTAAGAAATTTTTGTCGTCAATAACTTTATTAGGCTTGAGTTCGGTGTTTACTTCCTCAAAATTGAGAAAGAGTTTTTTTGTTAAAACTGGGGTGATCAACATTTTTAAAGAAGACAAGATAAGTAAAGTTGAAGACTTACTGGCTGGGGTACATGGCACGGCTGTTTCACGCTCATCAGCACCCAAATTGTTTTGAACTCAGATTATGACTAATTGTATACTGTTTTTTAAACAGCAGCAGCCTATAGCCGTCCTACCACCAGAGCTCTTCATTACTGACTGTTTATATTTAGTCTTAACGGTGAACTTTCCATTTTGTTTCCACTGTGTTTTTCTGTTGATTGGAATAAATTTTACTTTCTCTCACCAATATCCAATTGATTTTTGTATTTGTTGATCGGCGCTGCTATTTAAAAACAGTATAAAAATAGGCACGACCTGGTTTTGAAGCAATTTGGGTGCGGATGAGCGTCGCGGTCGGCATGAAACAGCTATGGGCTGCATCCCAGCATCCCTTTTTTATCACAAACCAATCTTATTCAATTCTGAGGAAGTAAAGCCCCTTAATATATTAAACAATAATAAGCATTACTTTTTAAATAGTTTTAAGGATTTTTTTGTAAGACACCCTTCCAAAATTACCAGCTTCATACGATTGCAAGAAAACCTAGCACTACACTAGAAAAAAGTCTTTTGGTATGGAAGCGGTCAATTTTCGTTATCATTTGATTTCATTCTATTTCGTTTCATTTGTTGCACTGTGTAGTCACACAAAAAATGTTCATGGTACAAATTTTTCATAATTAGACACGAGGTGACATCGCTGACGTGCTGGCTTCACATTTCATTGGTGCAAATCATATACAGCTATTTACAGACATTCCTACATGTGATTACAACAAATCAGTACTTACAATTTAAATAATAAAAGTTCTGTGTCCCAATAAACAAATCACATCGTCAACAAGTGCAGGTAAATATTAAATTATATAGTTGTAGGTGTTTATGCATTTGTGAATACGATCAATTGTATTACAGGTGAGCAATTTTGCTTTGCACATCAGGATTTATGAACAAAACGGGAAGACTTTGTAGAAATATAGCAGCAATTGGACCGCAGGAGTGCTTAGTCTTATTACTTATTAATAGAACTTAGGCAAAGAGGAATGTACCCAGCAAGAACAGTGTCGGTCATTTGATGCATCATATGACCGACACTGCTGATGGGTACATCAGGGTTTCTATCATTTTCTTAAGGGCAAAATGAAAAAACTGATCGTGTACGTGTGATTTCTTTTTTAAACCAGCGTTACCACCTCAGCAAAGTGATCATTCGAAATATTTTTTTTTTAAATGCCAACAAAATTACATATAATGTTATTAGTTTACTTAATAATAAAATTTCAAAAAACAATTCAAAGAGAATAGAGTAAACTGTTTTTGAGATACATTTAGATAAAATTAAATGAAAAATAGTAGTCAGTAGCAGTTTTAACAATAGAAAACTGAATCATATGGAAAAAAAACTTCCGCAGCACCATTTGTTTCAAAGCAAAAAGGACAAATGAACCTATATAAACATTAATGCATAAACATAGTTCCAAATGAAATTACCAAATTAATACGGGAAAATTTAAATATTAAAAAAATAATTGTAATGGCAACGCTGAAAGCTATAAAATTGCTTTGCATATGTTAGTAATTAAGTTGTTAATGTGTTAGTTTCCATCAGCTATTTCTTGCAGGGTATTGTTTTATTAAATCCAATCACCGGTACATTTTAAAAATAAAATCTTTTTAAAATGCAGTTTGGAAATCTACAATATTTGTAGGGAAATTAGTTCCAAGGTTAATGTTATTTAGCACCAAATTTAAAACCAATTAAATTGTTTAACATTAAAATTACTGAGTACAAAATCAATCCCTTTATGTATTGTATTATTATACTCTTAAGTTGGTTTGCTTTATAATAACTTGTGCGGTAAACTACTTACCGGATTCGTGAGTCTCCCTATTCACTAATAGTTTATAAGTAGCACTACCCAACAAGCAAAACAGCTTTGGATGACCATGATATTGTCTTAATATGTTATACTTGTCTTAGTAAAAACATGGTAAAGATTTAAAATTCCATACATTTTTTTTCTAAGATATGAGATTTTCGTAAAAGTCGATGCAGACCTCTAGTCATAATTTAATAACGGTGCGTTCGATTTTATTACCTACTAAGTCATAAAATTTTAAATTGTGATAGCTTTAAGTTGTTTTAAAAACATATTTTTATAATTTATACTCTAGGAGTTGCTAAGAAAAAAGTTTAAAAATATGTTATTTTTCTTTGAAATATTTAAATTTATAATAAATGACGCAATTACTTCCCACTTTTCTATTTTTTTGTAAAATTGAATATAACAGAAGTAAAATAAGCTATCGTTTATTAAAATCAAAGGGTAATGCTTTGTTTTCTTTTCGAATAAGTAATAAATAACACAGAGAAAAAAGCACCTAATAAAGTAGAACAAAATCAATGAGATATCTCTATGGTTTTTTTTCAAGAAGGATTCCTTATTATTTTAAATGGGAAAACCTTATTGAAAAAACAACAGTTAATGAAATTAGAAAGATGATTTACGTGTGTTTATATAGGAAACTAATAAAACCAATAGGGAAAAATTAATAGGATAACCTAATAAAATCAATAAGAAATCCTTATTGTATACAATTTACAAGAAAACCTAATAGAATCAATAAGTTCTTCTCTATAGAATTCTTTTTTGGTACCATGCAAATCGGAAACTGAGTAAAAACAAACGTAACAAGTTTTCTTCTTGGTTTTATGTGTTTTTCTTGTTGAGACAATTAATAAGATTTGCAACATGGAAATAATAAGAAATACCCATAGAAAAATCTTCTTTTCTCTCTGCTGGGATGCCCCTCAGCTTAAAAACGTTTCAAAGAGAAAATCTTATTGAATCTATTAGGAAGTTTTCGCTCTGTGAAATAGAGTAACAAAAAAGTGTCCGAGGGATCTTGTTTTTTAAAAGTTGCTAAGAAATATAAAACACATGTTTTCTGTAAAAATGTGTTTTTACTATTTTTCTTAATTTTCATTAAATGTTTGAACATTTACTCTACTGACAAGTTGTTTAGAATCAATGAAATGTTGGCGGCATATCGATACAAAAAAGAGATGTAAACTTTTTGCTTTCTTGAATACTTATAAATTGATATTTCAAGCGAGCTCATCTTACTTAAGGTTAAAGAAGTAGTTGTGGTATATTTGGCATTGGCGAATCGTATATACCGTCTACGAAAGTATAATTAATACGATGCGAAATGGTAATGAGCTTTAATACAGCATCTTCACGAGCCATAAATTTGTTCCCATAAATATTATGCCATACAAACCCAGAACTGTAGCACATGAAATTTTTTGTTTTATTTATTTGATGTTGAACAAATCTAATTAATGGTATATCACCGAAAAAAGCAGCTAATACAACGACTGCTAAGAACTGCGCAGGAAAGGTGGACGAATGAGATCACCTGTCGAATATCGGGGCTCACATGGCACAGGTATGAGTATGGGACAATTGTGGCCTTTTTGGACTTTCCGAGGCATAGGATCCACACGCTTGTGGCTCTTCTAACGGGACATTGTCACACGGGAGTACATGTGAGAAGACTAAATCTTCCATATAATGATTTCTGCAGAGATGAGGAAGAGGAGGAGAGTGTCGAAAACTTTCTCTGTCGCTGGCCGGTTCTCTCTGACAAGAGAGCAAATTACTTGGGCAGACCGACACTAAATGGATTACTGGAAGTGTCGGAATGCGTATTGGATGGGATGGACCGCTTATCCGTTCAGCGCGCTGGTTCAGGTCAGAACCGGCGGGGGGTATGTAGGGATAACTCCCTACAGCCCGTTCGGGTAGCACAACGGGACCTTTTCTAGGAGCCAAGTGAGCCTGTCTCATGACCGGCAGCCCGCGTAACATAACATAACATACATCACAAAAAAAGCCATTATATTCACCAGCTATTTTCTAAATCGCCAAATAAAGCACCACATTCACCAACTCGGTAGGCGACTTGTGAAGCAGCGATGCTAACTTTAACGCAGTTTAATCATATTACTACACATTTTTTTGCTCCAGTCAAGTCAACAATGATTATTTCTTTCTCATCTAGTTTTCCATTTAAATGTCAAAAGCTGTTTTTTCTTGTATTTTGTTTTTATATTCAACAATTTTCTGAGAATTTAGCTATAATATCTACCTGTCAAATTGCATACTTTATTTAATCTCAGTATTATAGGTACTAGCTCCGTTCGCGTAGATTCATTAGCTGCTTTGGAACTACCACCACAGCTCCCCAACAATCTGCCTCACATGAATTTAAGTATCGAATTTAATATGGGCTTGTCATTGAAGGTGGCGATTGACCTGTCTCTGCATAGCCCTGACTTAACTATGTGAATAGCACCCCAGACGCTTACACTGCACTAGCCCCAAATAGAAATTTTGCACTAGTAACTAGACGGTCCACAAAAAACAGAATATTTATAAACATAGAAAACGAAGCCAATTTTATGAATTTGTATCGAGTAATCAAAATAATATTTTTTTCAGTTATTTCTTCTTATTTAATTGCATTTTGGTTCCATCTGATTTTCTTTTTACAGTTCGGGTTTTTTTTTTTTGGAATGAAATGCATTTCACTAGCTACAGCTGGATTCGCACCATAAACCTCGCAGCTGCTGAGCAGCTGAAGGAATGGAACAACAAATATTTTATGTAGAGAATCGATTTTACCCCAGACGTGCGGGAGATACCTGTCTCCAAAGTACTAGTAAATTCTCCACACCTAGATGGGCAGCGTAAATTGAGTAAAAATTAATATAATCTATCTAAACCACTATGGGATATGCATGGCCTTTACGATTGCATTTTTCAAGCACACTAACACAATGATATCCTTTGTACCTAGTTTTTCTGCTGGATGGAAAGAATTGATATGGGCTCCACCAAACGAACACAAATATGAAAGTCAGGCAATCAATTTCGAATTCATAAAGTAACTCTAAGTTATGTGCTGGAATTTACCAACACAAGACACCAAATGAAGTCCAGACGATCTTCAATCATTAAGTCAACACCAAGCTTTTTAATATAAACATACAAAATGAAAATGCACGAATTGATGTGGGCTCCATCAAAGAAACAACAACATACCAAAATTAGCAATTAGCAAATATTCCACTTACCAAAAATATTAAACGAAAACTTTTGATCCAAAGAGACGGCCTATAAAATTCAGAACAGAGAGACGGACTAACAGAAGCTTATACGGTATTGGACAGACAGAAATTATCATAGACGGACGGGATTCCAATCAGAAATTCCAAAATAACGAGATATAAATATTTTTCTCTCAAGTCCGAATTTTCACACACAAAAATTACATACATCAACATGCGTGTGAAAAAATACCATGACTAACAACACTGAAAGAAACCTAGAGTCAAGTGGCTCCAAGTCGCTACATTTTTCGCCTATATTGGTGACTTTTTTTTATCAAATTGTCAGCAGAGTGTCTCCAGGTTTTTTTTGTCAATTGAGTTTCTCTACTGACATTTCTTTCAGAGTAGCGACAATGTCTATAGAGAAACAATGTAGTATGGTCGTCATATAGTCGCATTAGAACCACCTAGTCACTAGTTCCTTCGTCAGTAGTTGATTTGCAATGACAAGTACATGTTGAATGTCAACAGAAAAAAATCATTGTCTGAGGTATAATATGTCACTAGTACTGGTGACCATGTCAATAGTAAATCACTAGAGTTTTTCTACTGACGTTTCCTTCAGGGAAATTACTAAATAAATGCCTTAACGAAATTTCGGGCAACTAAAATTGAATGACTTAATTTTTGAATTTTCCTTGGTCTCACACATACAAATGTTGTTAGAAAACGTAGCCACCAAAACGCAGATTTTCGATCAACAAAAAAAAAAAAAAAAACAATGACAGAAAGCATTAAGATCCATTACTAAAAGCTGCTATTATTTTGTCCGATTATTATTTTAGGTCTAAAATTAGACCGCATTAATGATTTCTGACTCTTTCAGCTCCAAAATGGTGCAAAAATTACAAATTTCTCAGAAAATATTAATCTTTAACTGCCAAAAATATTTTTTTTTTACAACATATTGAGGTAAACTAAATTTTGTATTTTTACGTAGACTATTGGCCATTAGCGCAATGAAAAACAATTTCTTTATTTATCTTAAAAATTTAAAAACTATTTTTTTAAAAAGATCCATATTACCCAAAATTTTTCCTACTCAATAGACCATAACTTCTCCCCGTCACAGAGCGTCAAAAAGATCTTCTGCCAAATTGTAGTGCAGACCCCTTTCTACACCATTTATATCCCATTGTATATCTACCAGATTCCGCCCGTGTGCAGCAGGGCCATATTTTAACCCCAAGGTCAAAAATGTTGGTCCAAAGTTTTTTTTAAGTTCGAAATGAAGTTCGTATGTGGTTTAGTTGTGCATTAGTATACAAATATTTTTATTCGAACAAGTTGTCTGATTACACCAACTAAGCTTGAATTCTTTTACAAGCCTTATGTATTATTACGATTAAATACTGCAAATAACAAAGCAAATAGACAATAAAAATGTAATAATTTATTAATCTACATCAATGAAACAATTGAAAAAGGGAAGACCTGCGTGTAAATGTGTATGATAATTAGCACATCATTTTTAAGGCTTGGAAAAGTGTTTCTTACACCATGTGTTTGGTTATTAAGCATTACATTTTATACCTTGTTCATACATACATGCATTTCTAATTGAGATAATATTCAGTTTATTGACATAATATTTTTTGCGTTCATACATACAAATATTGTGTTATTTTTCTATTAAATTATTATTTCTATTAAATTTTTGTTTTGGTAGTGAGAAAGAAAAAGTGAAAAATAATTTCAAATAATTTATTTTGGTTTGTTTGCTTTTGTTGACATTTATCTCGTCATTTATCTCATCTCGCATTGTATACTTTTGCTTATTAAACACATCTTTTACAGTGTTGTGTTTCATCTTTTTCTCAATATTCAAAGCAATTTTGAGTTTATTAAGCAATAACTTCTTTGCCTTTTTGTATGGAATATTGAGCTCAATAATGGACTTTATTGCGATTATCTCAATAAAGGCGCATGTATGAACATGGTATTATTAGTTATCAGTTTTTACTACTATTTAGGTAAACGAAAATATAATTTTGTATCTGCTTATTTTTAGCACAGGAATTATTATGTATGTTGGTGAAATAACTATATAAATATTTCAAAAAAAGTTACTTGATCAGTATGAAAGTATTCGCCAGACTAAAAGCACATATTGATTGAGAAAAAATATACAAATATAATAATATACCTCCGGGAATTCGTATTTAATATGTGTATATCATTAAAAAAATTTTTTTTTGTAAGTAAATATGTTTGACTTTTTAAAAGAAATTGTGATAATTGGAAGAATGAATGTTTGTAAAAATATTTGCATAATAATTACAGTTTGAACAATGGCTAGCTACTGTTATAGAGACCTCGCCGATATTTATTTCCAATGGAAAGATGAAGAAGACAATACATTATGGACAACGAATTCTTTAAAATATGCAACCAACAAGAAGTTGCACAAAAATAAAATTAAAAATTTTACACCAGCAGAAACCTTAGCGCTATTTTTAGATCTAAAATTTACTAAAAATCAATATAAAGAGTTGAGGAAGCGAATTAATGAGAAGAATTGTGGAATTTTTTCAAAGTATTGTGATTTGGTTGCTGTCAAGAAAGAAAGTTTGCCTTCACTAGCTACTATTAGTGTCACTTCAAGTTCAGCAGAAATAAAATTGCAAGTTCTTCTTGAACATACCGCAGAACGATTGTTAAATTCAGTTGATACTGATAATTTGAAAAAGCTTGGAAATTGGAGCATTACGCCGACACTTGTAAATGGCGATATGATGGATCCTCTAGTCAGAAGCCACACAAGCAGTATAATGCCGAAAATTCTTCACATAGCAATTTATTTATCGTATCTTTCGATCCATTGCGCTTTACAAAGAGATATGTATACAGAATTGGAGCCGTCAACGAGTAGAGCAACAGAAATTGACTTATGGAAAAATTAAATTCCCTCTTCATTTAGAAAGGAAACAAAAGATGTCATAAATGAAGAAGTTCAAAAAATAAATGATCAAATTAAGTTACTTCAACCAGTTATACTTAGATTGGATGACAAGACATCGAAGAAAATTTCAAAATGTGTCTTACTATGATTGATGGAAAAGTTGCACAAGCTTTAACCAAAACAAAGTCATCGTCAAGCTGCAATATATGACAAAAAAACATCAAGCCATTTAAGCTTACGACTTTTGATTGTCCCCTCTTCATGCTAGAATACGTTTTATGGAGCATATTCTTAAATTGGGTTATAATTTAGAATTTGGTTCATTAGGTGAAACAAAGAAAAAAGGAAACGAACAAAAAGCCAACTCCAAGGAAAATATCTTCAGCTGGGCCTGATAATCGACCAAACAAAACAAGGAGAAAGAAACTCGAATGATGGAAATACAACTAAGAGGTTATTTTTCCGATCCAGAAATTGCAGCAGCCATCACAGGTGCAGACCATGAGCTAATAAACGCTTCAAAATAATATTAGAAGTTATATCACTCAGCAGAAAGATACATAAATGCAAAGAAATTTGGAGATTACGCCAATAAAACAGCTATACTTTTCATTCTTGAAATCTTGTACCATAGGGAACCAATACGCTGCCAATAGGTGATCTATCTGAAGAAGCTCAAGAAAAAAGAACAAGGACTACTGGTTCTTTCGCGAGCACAACATAAGAAAAATATCCAGATATCATACTAAGAAGACCTTATTACTATTTTTTTGTGCATTTCAGATCCATGTATGTCCAGCAGACGACAAAAATGGAAAAGTGCCTCTGTCGAATAAGACGAAGAAGCTAAGGAACTTCTAGAACATGAAAATCAAGGCTATTTGAAAGAAATATTTTCAATAATTTTTTGATTTATAGTAGTTTTTAAGTTGAAATTATTTATAAATTATTATTATTATTTAAATTTGTTTAAAAATAATAATTATAATAAAAGATAATTAATTTTTACTATTCGAACTATTTCTTATATAATTATTTTTGTATCAAATGAGCCTGATAAACTTAATATGTACCAAAATAATTATATGAGAAAAAGTTCGAATAATAAAAATTAATTAACTTCACAGTTAAAAAGTAAAATTTGATTTAACAATATATAAAGTTGGTTGTAATACAACTAAAGTAAGTTGTAATACAACTTGGTTACCTTTGTGTGGTGAGAAACTCTCACGCCGTAAATATGCTATAATAAATAAAAAGATAGAAATGGTGTGTTTGATATAATTAAAAATTTAGGCAGAAAATATACAACAACTTGAGTGGCTGAGTGGCATGGTTGTCGATTTAGCAACATGAGCCGCTGAGTTCAAAGATGGGTGCTGACGAGAAAGTGTGGCGGCTTCGAAACACTTAGTTGTCCACCCTGCTAAATGTCTTTGATGTCTTCTTTGTCTTATTTAATTAATATCAATCACAAAAAAAAAATATAGAAAGAACTTGAGCCTGATAAATTCTTAATACAAAAATAATAATTATCATAAAAAATAGCTAAAATTAAAGCGTACTTTTTTATGGAAGCTGTTCTATCGCAGCTAAATTTGAGCACGCTGATTCGTGCTCAAATTTAGCTGCGATTTTATTTATGTTGCTTAATATATCATATTTCCTTTCCAGCTGTTCCAAAAAAAACAATCTTTGGCCTCTGTGACTATTAAGGCTAAAAATTCCTCGGGGGCCAGATGCTGGAATTACCTGGAAATTTTTTTGTTAAAAATTGCTACATTACACACTGCATAAAAAAGTGATATACTGTATTTAAAAAAAATCTTTAACATGTTTAGCACTTACTTTTCCAAAATTCGGCAAAAAATGAAAATGTGCTTTAATCCCTCCATAACTTTTTTTTGTTACCGATCGATTTTTACGGCCGAGTGTGAAAACTCCAATCCGATCAAAAGTCATACACACATAGAAAAATGTATTTCCATACTGATGACAGCGTATCATAAAAATTTTAACATCAATATTATGCCAAACGACATCGAAGATGTAAAACCTGATATTAACCTGATGACAAAAGTCAATAGAGAATTTCGGCATAAATTGAGTGTCATCAATGTGAAGACTGCTGTGACATCAATTCTATGGTGCAAAATGTTAATAACTTTTATAAGTTTTACCAAAAGGAAATAAATAAAACTGTGTTAAGTTTTATTAATTATAATTATGTTTAAAAAAACTTATGGTCTAACTTATTATTTTTGTGTTTAAATGTATTCCTAAACGGTTACAATAAATGGCATCATATTGACGTATGTATATTTGCCATCACTGCAGTAATTTTTCATAAACATCATATTGATGACACTGGTAATTCTACGTAACTTTCTTTGACATCAAAGAACGAAACAAAACAAACATGCTAATCATATCTATCAGGTAAGCGCGTTTATGCATGTTTGCTGTTTAGTCTACAAAGAAATTTATTTTTTATTATTATTTTATAATTTTTTTAATTATTTTGTTTTATTAATAAAATTTTTCTTTAAAATAATTTCAGTAGTTTACTTTTTCAATTCGAATAATCTTTTAGTTGAAGTCATTTCTTTAATGTTAGTATATCATCGGATATACTAATAAAATTTCACCATATTGACGTACGAGTAATCATGGCTTCGGTGTCAGAATGACATGGCATTGATGTAACAAGTGTTATATTTATCGCTAATAACAATTAGAACACCTTATGTAAAATTTAACATCACCGTGATGAAAAGTATCGTGGGGTCAAAAACGATATTTTTTGTCATCGTATTCATGTTAAAATACATCATAGCTATAATATTTTTTCTGTGAGTGTAGATATTTGCCAGCACTTTTCATGTTTGAAAGTTGGTTTTATAACACATAAAAAATACATCAAATTTTGGAACGTTATTTCATTATTTTTGGAGTTTTTATATTTAGGGGCTATTTCACCAAATATCAACCATCATTTCACCAAATATCAACTTGTAAAATATTTGAAGAGGTGCGCATAGAACAATGTTTCAATTATAAAAAAATATATATAAATAAGAAAATGTTTGTATCTAGGACTGTTAAACTCTTTGTAAAGGAAAAGCGAAATCCTTTCAAATAATAGCAGCCTTATTTTGTATAAGGAGTAAAATATTCCCTGACTATTATATTCCCCTTATGGTACCTTCCACTGTTAAGAAAGAGATATGGAAACAGTTTTTCTTAAACAAAATCTGTTGGTTTCGCCAAAATAATGAAAAAGAAACAAACACAGAAGCCTTATCACAATTGCAAATTATCGTCTTCAAGCACAAAATGTTGCATTATCAAAGCATTTTTAAAAACATATATTTTGTTACAAGTAATGTGGCCTTGTCTCTGATACGAACACAACAACTAACCGTCATTGATATCAAGTCATAAAAGCATGTTGTGTTAAACTTTTTTTAGCCCGAATGAAAAAGCAATCCAAACTTTAAGTTAGAAGTAAATGAATTAATTCAACACGGCGACTGATATATATGTATTAGTGTTAGGAAAGTCAAAAACAATATGGCCAAAATAGCATAGGGACCCCTTGATACAATGTTGCTGTAAAAAGTGAAAAATGCTGCAACAAAAAATAGCAAAACGAGCATCAGGTAGCAAATGTTCAACACATAGCACTGAAGGTTGTATAACATCCGGCAAGTATTATGGAACACGAGGAGGGTATGACAGAACCAAGAAAAATTACAAAATCACGACCATAAACCAAAACAAATCAAAGTAGCTAGTGTACTGATACATACATACATACATACTTATATGTGTATGTGAAACGGCACAGACTAACATTTTTTACAGAGTTAAAAAAAAAGGTGGAAACGAACAGTGTGCAAAAATGCATATAACGAGAAACATTGACTCAGTCCAAAATTTCGTGAATTTACTACAAAAGATGAATGATGCCAAAAATTTTGAAGCCAACAAAAAATTTCTGACACGTATTTATACAGAAACACAAACGTCCCAGAACTCGAGTGTGAAAAAAAAACAACAAACAACAAAACGATAACAAAGAAACGGTTAACTGACTGTGTGAAAGAAAAAATGGCCTTATCAGCATTTCCTGTCGAAAGTTGCAAGCAAAATGAATGAAAGTAAAAGAAAAAAATTTTGCTCAAACACAAATAAATAAAATTTACATAAATAAGTGCCTTTAAGACTTGACTTGTTCAACGAACATTTTAAAGTTCAAGTCCATGTTTAAAAGAAGGTTTTCTAATTTTTTAAAGCTTTAATGTAAAAAAAAAACATGTAACGAATAATTTTTCAACTATGTGGTCTCAATGAGCAGTTATAAAGGGTGTTTTTTTCAATGTATAGAACTTTAAGTTGCAATAAAACAACGATGTATTATTCGATTGACATGAATTTTATTTATCCGAAAGATAATCTTGTGGCATTATATTTTAAATACGATTTCTGGCATATGACCGTCACGGCTGGCGCGGATGTAGTCCAATCTGGACGTCCAATTTTCGATGACTTTTTCCAACATTTGTGACCGCATATTGGCAATAACACGGCGAATGTTGTGGTCAAGCGTTTGTGGCTTATCCGCATAGACCAAAGACATCACATAGCCCCACAGAAAGTAGTCCAGCGGTGTTAAATCACAAGATCTTGTAGGCCAATTCACAGGTCCAAAACGTGAAATTAGGCGGTCACCAAACGTGTCTTTCAATAAACCGATTGTGGCACGAGCTGTGTGACATGTTGCGCCGTGTTGTTGAAACCACATCGCCTGGACATCATGGTTATTCAATTCAGGAATGAAAAAGTTATTAATCATGGCTCTATACCGATCACTATTGACTGTAACGTTCTGGCCATCATCGTTTTTGAAGAAGTACGGAACAATAGCGCAGTTCATTATTTGGTGCAAATGTCTTGCGTAAGTGTGAATGCAAGAAATCGTTGCTTTTTCTTTGCAACCCAACAACAAAATATACAAGGTTCCACTCGCAATATTTTTGCATTTACGCACCGCTAATTACGTGTTGCTTTTTTCGCAGATTATTGCGTTTGCAACACTGACACTCGAACAGCTGACATTTTAAAACAAAGCAAACAAAAAATTGTAGAGATGGAGCCAACAGCGATTACCAAAAAAATAAAACGTGAAAAATTAAAAATTGTGTATTAATTTATCAGCTCTTATTTGGAGTGCAATAAAATTTGCAAAGTTGTTGAAAAGGGTGCTCAATATTTCTTGCAATTGGAGTGCAATAAAATTTGCAAAGTTGTTGAAAAGGGTGCTCAATATTTCTTGCAATATAATCGCAAATGCAAATAGTCGCCAAAAACGCACCAAACGCTGAGTATGTACCGCTAATGATTCCACCAGCCCATAAAGCGCACCAAACAGTCAGTTTTTCTGGATGTAACGGTGTTTCGACATACACTTGAGGATTAGCTTCACTCCAAATGCGACAGCTTTGTTTATTGACGTAGCCATTCAACCAGAAGTGCGCTTCATCGCTGTCAAAACAATATTCGCTCATGAAAATCGGGAACAACGGCAATCTCGTTTTGTACTAAAATTGCAAGCGTTGTTCAGGCGTGAGTCTATTCATGATGAATTGCCAAACCAAACTGAGAATAAATCACTTGACAGCTGTTAAATTGGTCGCCATCTTGAACAGTAGTGCCACCTTAAAGTTCTATACATCGAAAAAAACGCCCTTTGTAACGATTTATATACATCGGAATTGAGTGTTAGAAGTATTGATTGTAAAGGTTATTTAAGATTAGACTCGCCCAAATATAGCACTCTTACTTCTCTTTTACTTTTTTGGAAGTTACAGCCTGTATTATAAACTTACATATATGTACTCTGGGTTGGGTCTATTTCCTCACGCTTAAAGCTATCGAATAACCGATGTCACAATATCGACAACCTTTTTTCTGTGCAAATCAACCCGCCTTAAATAACCTTTATTCAAAATTTGTTTTCAAAAAGTATTTAATTTGTTTATATTGTTCCCCTCAAAGTAATCCCCCTCAGATATAATACACCCAGTAAAACCTACCTAACCGATATACCAATACATTGAAAGATTTTAAAATTTCAACAACGCACATTTATATTCGACACTTACAACGCACACTTACATTCCATAAGCACCTTAAGTTAGAAAGAAACAGCATTTTTGATTAAAGAATTGTGCTATACCTTACACTTTTCATCATTTTAGATGGCAGCACTAATAAATATGAACTGCAAAGAACTGTCATACAAAAATAAATTGAAGACGCTAGTGAAAACAAAGAAAAAAGTTTTAGAAAAATATGCATAAATTTATAAACAAAAGTAAAAAATCTAAACAAAATGTTTTAAGCATTGAAAAAAAGAAATTAAAAGAAAAGTGGAACTATACAAAAATATAAATAAATTTGCAATTATTGATAGAGCGGAAAGTGTAGGGAGTTGTCCGTCAGCTTTTTTTATTACATTTTTATATAGTTTGAATTAATTGCTCTTATTATATTTAATATACATACATCAGTATTTTTTTAAGATGATGTTTTTTTCTTAAAATAAAATGAATTAAAAATATTAAAATGAGATTTTCTTAATAAAGTAGCAATAACCAATTTTTAGGAATACAATAACTGGTAGTATTCAGTAGAACTAGTCAATATTAGTAATGATTAACTAACAATTTGTTTATAGTATAATACTACCGGTTATCGCTACCGGTTAGTTAAACCAGTTATATACACGTTAGCATTGATGTGTGCGAGCGGGAGCACTATAATGTTCTAAACAATAATGTAAAAGAAAGAGATATCAGTTCACACGTACAGAAGAGAATATTTTAGATTTTTCCCAAAGGCCTGTACAAAATAATTGCAAGTTTTAGAATTTCTAACCTATACTTGTTATTTAACACGTTATTTAACCGGTACTGTTATTACTGGGCACTTATGGCTTTTCTTCCATCCTCGAAATACTTCTGAAATGCGCCTTTTGGTGTTGCCAACAGCTCCTGTTTCGATTTTTCTTTTATCTCCTCAATCGTAGTAAAACGCCTTCCTTTCATCGGTGTCTTCAGTTTTGGGAAAAGGAAAAAGTCAGCGGGGCAAGTCCGGTGAATACGGTGGTTGAGGCATGATAACGGTTTTGTTTTTGGCCAAAAACTCAAGCACAAGCATCGATGTGTGAGTTGGTTCAAAATCCATGATTGCTTTTTCCACAATCCTGTGGGTGTCTGATGAATTGCTTCGCGCAAATGGCACATAATTTCATGTTAGTATTCCTTATTAACCATACGATCTTGTGGCAAGAAATCAGGATGTCCCACGCGATTGCAGTCGAAGAAAACAGTGAGTAAAATATTCCCATTTGACCAAAATTGACGTGCTTATGATCTTTTGGAGAAAATCTGGATCGTCGTTGACGATGTTCAACAGCTCCTGAGTGATGTCCATGTGACGTTATTTTTCCTCAAAATTTAACAGTTTTAAATGAATCTTCGCTGCAGTACGTTTCATGCCTAAAAATTGCTTGGCATGAGCCCAACGATTTGCCAACATCATCAGCAACCTCTCTGATAATGATTCGGCGGTTATCTAAAATCAGTTACTTCACTGTTTCAACGTTTTCATCGGTTGTTTACGTGCTCGAGCGTAGCAACATAACAGAAAAAATTCGAAAATCGAAACTTGAAAATAACGGTTATTTTTTGATCAGACCTCGTGTACATGCTTTTAACACTTGTTCTGAAAGTATAAAAGTAATGGTAATCATTTTCTATATCTTACCGACTATAATTAAGATATTGAAATGCTGTCATGAATAGTAACAGTTAACTTTACGAAAAACTATTTCTCGTATGCTTTTTCTTTTTTTTTAATGGCAATCAATGTATGTACACACTAAATGTATGCATTTGTAAAAAAAAAGTGCATTGTGAAAAGCTCTGTTCCTATTTCATAGCTCCTTTTACTGATTTCACAACTATTTATTTTCGCTATTGCTTGTATTTTGAAATATTATTAGATTTGAGAAAAAGTTTTTGTTTCGTGTTATTTGAAAACAATAAAACTCCAAAGATAAGTTTTGTGTCGAATCTAGAACTTTAAGGGGACGTCTTCTCTTATGAAATTTGTTGCATAATACTAATTTGTCACATTTCTTACAAGATATTTTATTAAGTCAACTTCTAAGTTTTCTAAGACAATGTTTTTTGTATCAATTCTAATTTAGAACCTCAGCAAAATCTTCTTCTTAATTGTTTCCAAAGAGTTTCCTTCCCCTAAAATAACGCTCAAAAGCGCTCATTGTGAAAGTTTTCAGAAAAAAAGCAAACTAAAGTAAATTAAGTTGAGGAAATATAATACAATAAAATAGATTATGATGACAATGACGTTATTAAAACCGACAAATTTACTATGAACATAAATTAAAAAAGAAGAAAGGCAAAAACATACATACATATGTATGTATGTACAAAGTTATGGCAAATAAATTGGCAGGTCCTAAACAATCTGCAACATAAAAACTAACTTTATGCATACATACATATGTACGTAAGTAAAAAAAAAAAGAATTGAATATTGATTTTCAAACCAAACATCACAATTTAGTAAGTGCGGCATTTATCCTTCTTAATTTTAAGCTGTTCATCAACGAACTTGTATTTTGAATATAGTAACTCTGTGCAATTCGATCGAGCCTTTCTGGGGCCGAATTACGACATACGTAATCGAACGAACTATCGAGTGAAAACAATGAAAAGTGCCCAGGACACTTGCAATAAAGTCGTCACTCACGAGTGGGTGCTGTTGCTGAGTTGCTGCAGACATTCATTAAAGGCGCAAACATCACAATTTTTACTTTCGAGAGTTCATTTCTCTTATGCCGTCGGGTGGTGAGTCATTTTTGCTTTTTGTTGTTTTACCTCGCACAAAGATAGTTTTCAATAAACCAAAAAATCACTTCGACAATTGCATACCAAATGACCTCGTTTCGTCGTGAAGGCTTTAAATACACATAAAAACTTAAACATTTTTGATTTTGCTCCAATCAAAGCCAGAGAAAAGAGAGTTCGCGATTGACTTTGGATACTGGAATGCATATTTTTCATGTTTATGTATGTATACTTTTAATAAGCACGACTACACGAACGAAATCAAGCGATTGACTAGCTTATTGCACATATCCTGGGTACTTGAGATAAAAACAAAATAAGCCATGAACACACAGAATTCGATTACGGATGACGTAATTTGGCCCCAGTTCGTTTTAGTCATTTGCTATTTTTCTGAGCATCTATTTAGTTTGACAGTTGTTTTTTTTTCATTTTTTATTTTTTTTATTCCTCTGTTCATTCAAAATTGATATTGCGTTTGTTCAGTCGAAATACATGTTACAAGTAGCAGATTTAAAAATTCACTTGAGTAGCAAAATGTCCGGTTTATATAAAATTACAGCTGATATTAAATTAGCCTTTTATATCGTAAAAAATGACAAAAAAAAGTACAGTTGGTGAAATAATAGTTATTAGCCTAAAAATACTTATTCAATTAACATTCCAAAAAAGAAATAATTATATATTTTCACAATTCTTAAAGTATGTATGTATATGTATACATTAAAGTGCTCCCTGTCGCTCCCGGATTGCATTAGAAGAATGCGTTTCGCATCCGCTCTCACTAAGGGAAATGCTAACAATTTTACAAAATGTGTTATTATTGCTGTGGAGTGAGCTCTAGTTGAATAACATTTGAGACCGAACTCCATTATGTTTTGTCCCCCATATACTTTTCAATCATATTAACCTCATGCACCCTCCCATCCAAAAATAATATTCTTGTGACTCTTCCTCGCCGACACTGTAACTCTAGAGGAGTAAAATTAGTTTTTTCTTTCTTGATATTTCTTCAAAATAAACTAACTCTCTATCTGCCCTACTTGGACAACCCATACAAATGTAAAATGTTTACAGAGTTTCTCCCCATCGTCCAACATAGCCGCGTAGTGCCCGTAGAAGGACAGTTTTTCAGAACACAGATATTTTTTGTCCCCGCTCCTTAGAGGCGATCCCATACAAAAATATACAAAATAACTTCCGGCTCATACGGATCAACTTTCGTTGAAGAAACTCATAGAGTAATCAGTTTCAACTTACTTTCTATTACTATTATTCTTGTAAATTCTTTCATTTCAATTCTTAATACATACAAATTCATCTACAGACGTGCAAATTCCAACGATTTGCCCAGTACATTCAGCGCGGTAACGATTACAGCTCGTACTACATCCCTCGCCAACATACTCAAGAGTTGATCAACACAAGTTGATGTGTGTGAACACGATGTTAAACTTTTCCTCCACTTTCCTAATTAGTTCTATGATGTTTCTGGAGGGGACAAATGTTCGACCGACTCCCGTAAGATTTTCCTCCTGGACATTTCTGAGGAAGTAACCAACCATGTATTTAAATGTCGAAAAAAGCGAAAACGAAAATCTTCTATAAGAGAATATCCAACGTTTTCGTGATGCAAGATATGCATACGAAGTCTTATGAAAAAAGACGCCTGTGAACTTATCACACAATTCTGAACATACATTTTTGAACGGTTGTAAAAACAGGATGAAAATACGTAAAAATACACCTCTAATCCAAAAGTGCACAATTTTGCAAGCATGAAATGTTTGTTCAGATTTCAATCCCATAGTGTTCCTATGACAAAAGTATGTGATAATAATAATATCAAATGAGGGTGGAAAAATGTAAAATTATATTAAAAACTTAAAATTACAAATAAAGTGTTTTAAATTAATAAAAAATTATAGTCAAGTAATGATGAATCCTCAAATATTTTTTCCATTCATCACAAAATCATTTTGCCAAAAATATGTGCAAATTTCGTTTACCATATCGAAAATATACATATGTATATAATATATACAAAACATTAATAAAAAGTATATTGAATTACACAAAATTATATAAAAAGCAACTTAAAAGTATGATAAGAATTTAATGAAAATGTTAACAATTGATAATCTAAATAAAAAGAAATATTTTACAAACAACACCTTATATTTTTTACTTGGGCAATGTAGATCTCATTCTGTAAAATTGGCAAATATAAAATGGCCACCGATCTGAAAACAGTTTTGGAAAGCTAAAGGGCCATGGAATACGAAAATCGGGTTGTCACTTTTTTCTTATTTGAGAAACTACAGGGTATCCCCTCTTTAGTGTGTCATATTTCATATAGATGCAGTATATAGAAATTAATCTGTAAAATCGGCAAATGGGTCAATTTCAAAAAAAATGCAATTTTTGTGTCCCCACACTTTATACTACTATTTTAGGTAAAAAACACAAAAACAAAAATAAACAAAATTGTGAGAGTGAACAGCGAGGAATATGTAACAAAAAAACGTAATTCTAAAATTTGTATGTTTGTTTTTTTGTTTTTTCAGAATAGTGTTTTGTTTCTCCCTCTGACTCCTTCCATACAAAAGCAGGTGTCCCCCGTTAGAATTTTTAGTAAACAGAATAAAATAAAATCAAGGAAAAAGTAAATATGCAACATTTAATAACGGTTTTCGAATAATTGCGTTTCTTTCTTAAGTTTTGATTTGTTAAAGTCGTCAAAACTCAATTAGTAAGAATTTGGCGTTGCAAACAAAAGTTGTCCCCACAATTTGCGTTGAGCATCACTTTTTTATAAATCAAGTAATATTACTCGTTTTCAATTTTCACTTAAGTAAAGTAAATAACGTAAGAAAAGTACAAAATTTAATTATTACAAAAGTGAAAAAGCGAAAAAAAAATCTATTAAAAAAAGTGTGCATATGCGTAGTTTTTGTGAACGCCATGGTAAGGGCACGATAAAATTTCATGAGCGTCACGCTAATTTTTTAAAAAGTGATTATATTAAATGTAAAAAATTTAAGTTGACAACCACTGTTTACAAGGTTTCAACTCATTTTTTTATGATTTGTGAGTTTAAGAAATAAATTGACTACAATAAGAACCAAAATAGGCAAACATTTCATGAGCATCACTTTTGATTTATATTGATTCGTAGCTTAAAATGCTTAATTTTGATTTTATTTTTTAATTAAAAGCATCCCTCCATACCGGCATAATTTATTTAAAGAAACTTGAAAAGCACGTGAGCTTCTGCACGATTTCTTCGGATTTAAATCATGGACCCGGTGCTATTTGGGCTCATTTAGATCCAATAATTGATTATTTGAAAGATTGTGCTCCAGAAATATCGACCATACACTTCTTTTCGGATGGGCCATCTTCTCAGTATAAGCAAAAAAAACAATTTTTTCTTTTTCTGCAATCGAATATTTGACAAAATATTTCCATGCGCAACATGGTAATTTTTTGAGAAACCTCATGGAAAAGGTGCAGCAGATGGAGTTGGTGCTGTCGTGAAGCGAACCGCAGATTCGCTTGTTGCTCACGGAGCAGACATAGTAGGTGCAGAAATTGATGTGAAATTGTTTTACGTTAGTCCAAATCAAATTTTCAACATCAACAAAACATTGCCCAAAAATTTAGACAGTTCAAGACACGAGAGGTATTCATCAAATAATTACGAAATCCAGAGGTGAATTGATTTACAGATCTCTCTCGTACTTTTGCAAATTAAACCTCTGGGAGACCGGAAATTTATGCAACTGCCACAAACTTAATTCAAAAGTGGTAAAAATGAATGAGAATGAAAAAAAAACAAAACCGCTTGTCATTTCATGAAGTTTATTCAGATTCAGAATAAGAGCTCGAATGGAAATTTATAAATTAAAATAAGTTATTGTTTTGCGTCAAATATTTAAGTTTCTTCAAGAGTTACTTCCCTTTTTCCATTTTTGTTAAAGACATCAAAGAATATGTACATCTTAGTTTTGTATGAACATTTTTGTTTTTTTTTTATTTACTTTTTGTAAAAGAATAAACTTTTTTTCGTTAAACATTAAATTTTGCATTATTTCTTGTTTACGTGCAACAAAATCTCTTGATCGTCACAAAATATCTTGAGCGTCACAAGTAGTTTTTTTTCCTTAATATGCTTATAATTGCAGTTTTATTTAAATACATTGTTACAAACCTATTACTTTGCAAGTAACCTATAAGTTCAAGCCTTTTTTTTAATAAAAATTTACATATTTTTATCTTAAAATTTAAAAAGAACTAGTCACTTTAAAAAAAAATGAAAAATCAAGGTGACTAGTGATTTTGAGTTTATAATCGAAGAGGTGATTTTACAAAAGTCAGTCCTGTGCAACAAAAGAACATCGTGGTAAGCTTGTATTCCAAATATTTTTGCATTTTTAGTGATCTTTTATACACTTTTGGTGTGTGACGCTCAAGCTAGAAATCATAGAAAACCTTAAAAAAATTAAAAAATATTAATTTTTTTGAGAGCCTAAAAGTACCACCCGATTCTTCATCAATTTCTACATAAATTGGTCACTCTTACAGGCGAATTGAAAAAACTTTAAAAATAAGCAAAAAAAACTCTTTATGTACGTTTTTTTTGAAATTGACCCAAATATAAAATGGCCAAAAAATTTGATTGTTTTTCTAAAAACATCAGAAGATGGCAACGTTAAAAGTGATTTGCCTTGCAAGTAGTGAAAAACATACATTATTACGTATACACCACAGCTCACACCATCATCTTGTTTATTTCTTTTTAAGATTTTGTTAAACTTCCATACTTTATCTTTAGAGAACTGTGAACTAGATCTTTCGTAGTATATTTCTCCACTAACGTCACTAGCTGTATCAATGAAAATAAATTCGCTTTGTTGAAAGTTTAGAATACACACATTGAAATGGTCATTACTCAGTATTGGTATTATAAGGTAATTTGGATTGTATTTCAATATCTTACTTATTTTGTCAAAATCAATGCTGTCAATTTGGCAGGGAAGACTTAGAGTATTCTTAAAATTTTCCTTAACTATTGAAAGCATAGCACAATCTAATAAGAAATTAGTCAGCCTTTGTCCACATTTAAGAGATTTCCAGTCTTCCAACTCTAAAATATTCCATAATGCAATATCACATAATTTTGAATTTGGGTAAATAGCTTCAAATAAATCATTGTATCTGAAAAGGAAATACTTCTCGACAGTGTTAAAAGGCTGAGTAGATAGTAAAGATTTTCTTATTATGCAGTATGAGTGCTCTTTTTCAATCCTCAATAAATCTCTTTCATTACTCAAATTGCTCACATCGATCTGAATGACATCTTGAACGCTCTGAGATATTGAAGAACATTTTTTGGGCTTCTTTGCATTCAGAAGGTGTTTGGGATTGATAGCTTTTTGCGACCTCGAATTTTTTTTCTTCCATGTTTCTTCTGGCTCTAAATATTCAATTAGTTCATAGTCATGATCATTTGCTATTTTGTTTATGTCCTCATGCTTCCGAATTTTTTGAGGAATATCCTTATCCCGTTTTGGTACATCGAACACATCATATTTGTATGGAAGTTCTTTTAATGAGCTCATGCTGTCGTTTCTATCGATTTTTATAAAATCTCCTGGTCGAACGGATTTATTATTCAAAAGAATATGTTTTTGTAGGAAAAAAATTAAACTTACTGGAGCGTTACTAACATGATTTCCAGATGGGTCTACTTCAACTCCCCAAATATTTGTCCACATCGGTAAAAATGCGCAATATTTTTTTTTAAATAAATTCACAAATATCTATATTCTGGAACTCATTTATTTCATGTTTTATAATATTGTCTTTAAAACTTTGCGCAATATTGTTATAGATGCTTCTAAAATATTTTTTAAAAGGACTACGTGAAGCAATGGACTCCAAGTTATTCCCTTGGTCGTTTTCAAATACATTCAAATCTTCGATTTCATCTTCATTTATTTCCATAATAATCCTTTTCAAAATAGTTAAGCTTTCTTTAAATTCATGACTTTTTTGGGGACACAAAAGAACAATAAATGTGTTTTTGAACCAGAATTTGCACTCATCCATTGTTTGCAAGTCAAAAGCATAAGTCAGAGCGTTCTTTAGTAAATGTTTCAATGCAGAATTTTTTCCGACTTTGTTGCTCAAATCTTTGCACATAATATGAACATAGTGAGCCTTACACCATTGTACAATAACTTTAGGCCTTACATATACCTTTGGATTTTCCAAATATTTGAAGCATGCATGAAGATATTCAGATATATTTTGGCCATCGCAAGTCTTTAAAACACCTCCAAATAGAGTATGACTTACATCCGTACAAATTCTTTGGAAAAATGGCCATGTATATTTCTGCTCTTTGCAATATCGTTGTATCCTCTCGAATATCAAAGATATATCCGCCATTGTATGCGGAGAAAGTGTGGCGCTAGCTACCGGTATAACAATTTTGTATATTAATATCCTTTTTTCGGCACATTCTATTTGCCTCACACTTTGTCCAGTAGCATCAAAGTGTATTGTATGGTTCGCATCTTTTAATATTTGTGGATTTTCTTTGAAAGTCTCAAATCTTGTATCCGCCCAACAATGTATTGCTAACTGTGACGATAAATACTGAATGTATCCTTTGTACAGCCCCTGTTGCATATAATACACGTCAATAAAAGAATTCGGATCACAAAATGTGTCGAAATTATATTCTGATTTGCATTTACGTAGAGTGGATAAGTTGTGTATATTTTGAAAATTTCCACTCTCTGCTATTTCATCCGAGGCTGCAAGAATCTTTTCTGTATACATAAGCGCTTTTTTCTTTCAGAGAGTTTTTCACAATATTTCGAGAAATGCCTCGAATCTGTGGAACTCTTTTTTGTCCTTGTCCATGATGTATTTCACCGCCTGATCTATAGCCGTAAACAGTACCATCATAATGCACTTTAAAACGATATGTACAACAATCTGGAAAACAACAGTATGCATACGCCAGCACAGTCGACTGAAATTTCCTGATGTTGTAAAACGCCAAAATGCAGGTATTATTGTATTTTAAGTACTCCTGTCTTAAAACATCGATAACGACTTCATTTTTCTTGAATTTTAATTCGTTATCTTTTAGGTCAAATGCTAGATCTGGATTAATTTTGAACTTGCAATCCGGCAATTGATTCGTAAAACGGCGTATTGGCTTTAAAAGCTTTCCTGGTGTTCGAACGACATTTTTACTAAGTTTTTCACTCGCACTTTCACTTTTCCGATACCTTAGAAATAATGATAGGTCCAAACTGTTGTCTTCAGTTTCAAAAGGACCCAAATTTTTATGGAGCTATTAAAACTTGGTGTGAATGATTTGCTTTTCTCTCCCACATTTTTACATGAACAATTTTCATTTGAAAAGCTGCATTTATTTATGAAATTATTAAATATTATTTTAAATTCATTACAAAAATTCACTAAAGTTTTTAAAATTTCTTCGCCTGAGTTTTTTGGGACTTCAACAGGTAACTTCCCATCATTCACCACTGTCATTTCTGGTGAACTTTCATTCTTTTCCGTTTCTTCCAGTGGGCTATAATTTACGGATCTCCGATTTATTTCTTCTGACTTATCCTCTAGTTGTGATAACGAAATCAAAGCTTCTGCAGCGCTTTTTTCTGCAATAGATGGAAAAGATGTACTTCCTGCGTCTTTCAAAAGTAGAAGAGCTGCAGCTGCGCACTCCTGCGGCAAATTTTCTCCACTTCGAAGATTATGCAGCGATTGTGCAACATTTAGCTCATGTTCGTTATGCACATAAAATTTATCCTGCTCAACAGCGACACATTCCTAAAACAACAAAATTTTTAAAGGTGATATTCAAGTTTTTCCCATATACAAACCATGTATACCAGTTCATCAAGGCTTTTCTCTATATTTTCTTCATGGACTGATTTTATCTGTAAAAGAAAAATATTATTCACAGACCCAGTTTTGCTATAAATTATTTGACTTACTCTTCTTAATATCATTTTCCGATTTTTTAAATTATTTCCTATTTTTTGACGAATTGGCTCATCCCTATTGTAGAAGGCGAATATTTTGGAGAACACATTGCAGCTTTTGCGAGGCCTTAAACTGCTTATCTCCAAGCTTGAAATGTGATCTCTTAAAACTTTGTTGAGTTTATCGGCGTTGAAACTCTTTTTCTGTGTGAAAATATATTATATTATATTTCATTTTATTCATATACACGAAAAGCTTTTTATATATGAGAAAATAATTTAAAGGTAAGTACAGACTGTTGTCAGATCGACTTTTCCAGTGATAATGAGCCAGAATATATGTATGCATATTTGTATATTATATAGGGTTGAAAGTTACAAATTGAGGGCGTTACAAACGAAATGATAAATTCATATACACATGTAACGGATTATCCATTTTGCGGTTTCAAAAGTAAACGTAAATAAAACACATAGTAAAAGTAAATAAAACAATAAATATTTTTTTCATTGTATTTCTTTTTTATTATAAAATTTGAACGTTGACATTATGACGCGAAGTGCTGCAAGCATTGATTCTTTTGAGGCAATTTTCGACCACATTTTGAAACATAATCTCAGCCATAACTTGACACATGTTGGTTAAGTGGTCAAGAGTTAAAGGTTTATCTGCATAAACACGGTCTTTCACGTAGCCCCACAAAAAAAAGTGTAATGGTGTCAAATCGCATGATCTTGGATGGCAGTTGATATCGCCACAACGAGAAATTAAGCGGCCAGGAAATGTCTCTTGCAATAAAGTCATATTCGCTCGAGTTGTGTGGCATGTGGCACCGTCTTGTTGAAACCACATATTCTCCAAGTCGTATTCTTAATAGGAGGTAGAAAAGGTCGGTTCATCATATAACCAAAACCCTCCGATCGTCGTTTTCGAAAAAGTAAGGTCCAGTCACACCTTCGGACCAAAAAGCGCACCAAACAATGACTTTTTCTGGATGTAATGGCCTCTCTTCATTAATTGAACATTCTCAGGACCCCAAATACGACAATTTTGTTTATTAACATGCCCCCCCCCCCCCCCCCCCCACAGAGTGAAAAATGTGCTTCATTGCTGAAAAAAATTTTGTTCGAAAACGATAATGCACAGGCCTTACAATATTTGTAGCCGCTCTCTTCAAATTTCTTTACAATTTTGCCAATTACTTGCGATGTTGGACGATTATGTAAACTCTCCTCTTAAAGCATGATATGTGGCTGTGACAAAATTGCACTTTTTGTAGTATGTTTTCATAATTTTCATGCGTTGTGTGCAGGGCTGGGCAGTATTTGAAATACATGTATTTGGAAGACGTATTTAAAATACAAATACGTATTTTGTATTTGTATTTTAAATACGTCTCATAAATGTATTTGTATTTTATATACTAAGCGCTTGAGTATTTTGTACTTCAAATACTCGTACTCCAAAAATACATTTTAAATTTATGTAAAAAAATATATGCTAAAAATTATTCCATTCATACATCAACTAAAATCCGAATATTTTGCCACTGTGTTATTTCCAAAAAATAACAATACCACAATTTAATTACCAAAGTACCTGTGTAAAGAAAACGCAACTGAATGCACATATGTACATTGAGAAAGTCGCCAAGCGGTCAGAAAGTTAAATAATGAAAAAATTAAATACAAAGAAAAACAGCGTTCGACAGTTTAATCTAAAACAGGAGAGAAAAAAATAGACTATATATAATTATGTAGCATTTGGTGAAACATTTTTTAATTGTCACTTATTTCTTAATTCCGTTATATGCCTTTCAATAACATATCGTTTTCTAATAAGAAATCATGCGAGATTTAGTCGTTAGCTGATTTAGTCTGATATCACATTTGAAAAACTGCATGGTGTTTATGAAAGAAAATAAAAACTTTTTTGATTAAAAGTATTTTGTATTTTAAATACTTGCTTTTGGAATGCAGTATTTTGTATTTTAAATACATGCAAAAAAAGTATTTGTATTTTGTATTTTAAATACACAACTTTCATGTATTTCGTATTTTGTATTTTAAATACATCAGAGCATGTATTTTGCCCAACACTGGTTGTGTAATAGTCAAGTGATCCATTTTCGTCAATGTCAGTTTCAACTGAGAAGAAAAAATTGATTTAACAAGTCACCCAGTAAAACCTACCTAATCGATACACCAAAACATTGAAAGATTTTTAAATTTCAACATATCCATACGCACACTTATATTACATTAGCGCCTTAAGTTAAATAGAAACAGCCTTTTTCATAAAGAATCGAACTATACCTTACTCTTTCCATCATTTTAGATATTAATACTTAGTGATGTAGCAAAGGAATATTAAAGTAGTCGCATAAAATAAATTATGACATGTAAACATACTTAATTCATTTCAGGAATAAAATTTTTCATTATAAGATTTTAATAATATTGTAATATTTTCATTACATTCTTCAGCTCATAACATTTTAAACAAAAAATTAAGTACTTAATTACAAATAGAGCCGATTTCTTGAAAAATCGGGAGATGCTATATCTCGGGTATATATGGACCGATTTCAAAAATTTTCGAGGTTTGTCTCTAAATAGCCTATATATACCATTCCGTTCGATCTTCAGTACCGAAATTTGTTTTACTTGGCTTATAGAGCTGATTTCTTCAAAAATCGGGAGACGTTATATCTCGAGTACATATAAGCCGATTTTGAAAATTCTTCGATTTTTGGGATCTAATGGGCATTACAAATAATATGGTTAACTTATTAGGAAAACAAATTTTTTTAAAAATCTGATGAAAAATTTCCAAAAATACCCCTCAAAACCCGGTTTTTTGGATATATCTCGTCTATCCGCAAACCGATTTTACTGAATTTCAGTAGCAGTCCCACTACCGGGGTTTAACACATTTTAGCGGAGGAATGAGGTTTCTATCTTAAACCGTTTTCTCAGAAACGCAATTTCAACGACTACAGACGGACAAACGGACATCGCTTAATCGTAATCTCTATTGATCTGATCCAGATTATATGTATGTATATACTTTATGGGGTCTTAGATGATTATTTCAATGCGTTACAAACGGTATCACAAACTTATATATACCCTTACACATTTTTGAGAAGAATATAAAAAGAGAGATATCATTTCACACGTACAGAAGAGAATAGGTTAGTTTTTTCCCAAAGGCCTGTACAAAATAACTGAAAGTTTTAAAATTACTAACCAATTATTTGATTATGACTACTTGTTATTTGACGCGTTATTTGACCGGTACTGCTCTTACTGGGTAGTTTGACCAGTCCTATTCTTTTAAAACCACTAAATAGATAACCCGTTATTTCCTTTACATTTTTTATTAAATAAAATATTCCTATAATTGGGTTATTTTTTCCATTTGTGATGCTTTTACACTAATATGCAATGTGATTAAAACTATTAGTACCGGAATTTCAGATACTAATAATTTTAATTCAAAGTGATTAGAACTATTACTGCCGGAATTTCATTTCTAGGCCCTTTTAGAATCGTTGTGCTACTTGTATTAGGTCCTGATATACAGAACTAAAGATTTTGGCCGTTTTATCCCTTGTTTTGCTTCAAAATATTTCAAAAGTAAAAAAAATACAAAAGTCCGTTCGAGACTAACTGCAATATTGGCCCAAATGTCAAAGTCCCAGAAACAATATCCTCTCGAGGAACTTCAGCACTTTTATTTAATTTTTATTTATGTATACATATGTATATGAATATCACAAGAAATACTGATGACTTACCTTTATTTATTCTTAAATAAATCCTTTGCACTTATTTATTTTTATAGTTTTAAGTTTAAAATAATATATTATTTCTTCAGTTTTTTATCACAAAAACTCCGCACAGCTACAAACAAGCAGTAACAATGTTCCGTTAACCAATATTCCCCAAGATGGTGATCAGGGTACATCGCTACCAGGTAGCCGCATAATACAACAAACACAACACCAACAAACACTTCATGCATTCTGTTGGTAGAAATCTTTAATTGCTATCATCCATTTGTTCGCGTTTGTGTGTTTGTTTTGTGTATTTTGACAGTTCTTCAAATTAAAAGCTGCTCTTGTAAGGCTGCCTCGTATCGAAGTACCTTGATGGTGATGAAATTGCCACATTTTACGCAAAGAAACCAGTTTGTGGCCATACCAAAATACAATTGTAAAATCGCCAAGCTATTGCATGCAGTAATTAAACATTTTTTTTGTGCTAGTTTTCTTTTGAGTTTGTAATATATTGCGGTATTTGTATATATTCTTATAGTTCGCATAACATTATCAAATTTTTATAAAATTTCAAGGAAACATTGTAAACGTTTCTCTGTTTGTGGCAGCTTCAAACAAGATATATTGTGAAAATAGTGTGGCATCACTTTACAACGGCTTTGTATATTAAATTCTTCCAGTATGGCTTTCAAAATAAAACCATATTGAAATTGCAATGGACGCCGACACCAAGGTAATAAAAAGAAATGTTTTATTTTTATTAAATTTTTACTAATTTCTTTATTTGATTTTACTGAAGAAGAAGAGTGGAACCCGGCCACGAAGAGGACGCCGCCCACATCACCAACAGGTAAGTTTAATGCTAAAATATTAATTACAAATTTTCAATATACTACTTATTACAGATCCAGTACTATCCACCACCATACCCATTACCGGGGCATCAGTATGGACCACCGCTACCATATTTTGGCTATGGACAAGCTGCTGGATATGGGTATCCAGTTATGTATGGCCATCCGGGTGGTTACGGGCAGCCGGGAGGCTATGCTCAGCCGGGTACTTATGTCCAGTCGGCTGTAGTGCCCATATACAGCCGGTTGGCTATGGACAGCCAGCTGGCCACGTTCAGCCGGCTGACAACGCTCAACCGGCGAGCACAAATTTGGTGCCAATTGTATGTGAGGAGAAAAAGCAAGATGACGCAAAGAAGAACACATTCGACACATATTAGTTTTTCACCATAACAAAATAAAACTTAAAGAAGTTTTAAAGGTTTTTTATTATTTATATTATATTTTATATTAATAAAATTAAAGTAAAACTTTAACACCTTTTCATTTCACTTATATTTAGCCAAAACATTTTTGATGACCACAATTTAATTCAATGTATCCTTTTATTACGTTCCAGCATATGGCGCAAAAACTGTCTTCTACACTATCTAATTAATCAAATACAGACAGGGGTTTGACCTTCAACTGATAAAATTGTATTTTAACTATCATCACAATCAGTACTGATTATGAGTACCAGGAGGTACTGATTATGATGATGTGGATAAAATTAAAACATTTGTTAATCTTTTATTTACAAGAACATTTCCGAATAGTTGATTCGTTTTCAAAAAGCTGTTTAATCCAGTAAAACAAAATATTCGGTTTTTTCGATCCCTTTTTATATTTAGTGTAACTATTTTCTTGAGCTGAATGTCTTTTTTATTATAACAGTAAATGAATATTTTTGTCGATATTTCGCTCTCCTTCGGCTAGCTTCCTCAGTACAGTAATATTGAAAAATATTATGATTGGGGTTTTTTTTAAACAAAAAAAAACCCAATCAAAAAATATTCCAGTATTATTGTCCCGAAGAACCAAGCCGAAGGAGAGCAAAATATCGACAGAAATATTCGAAAAGGCATATACATTTACTATTATAATAAAAAAAATTTTCTGCCCAAGAAAATAATTATATTTCATTAATTTATGTATATCTTATCGACCTATATTTGATATCCACAAAGTTCGTTAAATACATGTTAAAGCAAAACAATGGGAATAATACTATATGTAGTGTTGGGCTACTGTTTTCATATAGGAACTATGTAAATGGACTGATATACACTGAAAATATAAAATGAAAACCAACACAACCGAATTATTCTATTTTTGTCACATTGAACAATATTCTGAATACAAATTTATTTCTAGGCACATAAGTAAAAAAATATTAATATTTCATTACAATTTCAATAATAATTTCATTATCACTCTGTCTACAAGAGCTTTGCAAAATAGCGCGCATACTACTTTTTCCTACTACACTTTTTTTACAAACTTTGTACTTTTTTTTTCAACACTGTGAAAATGTATGATAACTTCTCGCCGATTAAAAAAGGACTAGGCAGAAAATATATGTATGTACATATGGGCAATTCCTGGGCGACGGACGCGACATTCGCACACCTTTAGTTGAGCCAAAAACAAGAAAGAAATGGAAAAATTCGGTTTATATCCTCAGTGTATTGAAGCAAGGAAGAGTACTAAATTTGAGGAAAACATTGGGCAGAATCAATAATGTAGTAAAAAGATATAAGCAAATATCAGCGAGGAACGGACGCGACCAAAAATAGAAGTTATTTTTATGCACTTATAGAAATATATGTACATAAGTTGGCGAAATTTGTGAAAAAGAAAATGTTTTGTGAATGTGAAAATTAAGGTGAAAGAACATCTTTTATGTGTAGATTTATGAAATTTGAAAATTTTCTTTTAATATTTTTATATTGGGTAAAGTACAAATACGGACGCGACAGTTTTTTTCAAGAGAACAAAACACACTTTTTTTTGGAAATAATAATGATTCAGCTTTTATTAAAAAAAAGTTGTTCGAATATGCGATATAACTTTTGCACAGCTTTCTAGCAAGAAATTGAAATTGGCATGATATTTACACAAACACATATTGTGTGGTAAACTATTTATAAGGTAAATGTATTTGGGCCTGGAACTACAAAATAAGGTCTTACTGACATCCACCGTGGTAAATTCAGCTTTGGAAAGTTGGTATGCTTCTGCCAAGGTCATAAGCATAAAACGTTTTCCAACAACTTTTCCATTAATTAAAACAGTATCCTTCCTTCCCGGAGCTTGTACGCTAAATCAGTCTTGCAAATAAAACTTTTCAATTAGTGCTGCTCGCTTCTGGCTGTCTGATGTGTTTGTATAGTTACCATCAGTCATTTTTGTTGAGGTAATATCCTTATTTCATAAAGATTTAAGAACAGCTACCTTTTTATCCGGGTCCTTTGGCAACGCAGCTTCAACCTTTTTTAAAGCTTTTCCCATCGTTTGTTTACAGTTGTACGCTTTACATTCAAAATTATTAATGGAGTCATTCCTTATTTTCTTCTGTCGCAACACCATCTGTCTAACTCGGTCCTTTTCTCTCTTTTTATTTTGTAGAGACCTTTTCATATTTTCCAATAATTTCGTTTCTTCGCTTGTTGCCTCTTTTTTTCTTTGAATGCTTTTTCCATCTTAAAAATACTAAATTGTATCCTACTAATATAACTTTATTGAATATAAGGTACTTACGGCGACGGACGCGACAAATTTTAAATGCCAACAAAATTTGTGAAATGATTTTTTCCAATATAAATGTGTTGCTCTATCTAAAGAGCACGCGGAGCTTGCTTAAAAATCCGAAACTATTTGCTGCTCAAATGCTTATATACAACTGAAAGCAGTTAATAGGTATTTTTGGCGACGGACGCAACATTGGCAAGTAGGACAAAGCAAACTTAAAAAACTTCCGTTATTAGAATTCCGATCTCCCTCTCTTATGTTAATGCGTAAGGTAATTGTGGGTAGAAAATTTGTAAATTATAAAAACAAAAAATAATATTACTTTAAATACTCTTAAAACAACAACAACAAAATTAATATAAATCCCAAATTGGTGCAGAAAAAAACTATTTTTTCTTTACAGGTGTATATTTCAGCTACGAAATAAAAAAATAAGATAAATTAAAAATGCTTTCACATTTATAAAGAATAGACATAAACACCGGTGTTCATAAAAAATAAAATGGTGCTCAAATACATTTTAAAACAAATTTGGTATGAAAAATTTCTTCTAAAATGTATTTCAACAATGTTTTATTTCTTATGAATACCGATGTTAAGCTTTATAATTGAAAACAAAATAAAAATTCTGAGCACTTTTCATTTTTCACTCGTGGTTGACCTTTTTCTGGAATTGCCCATATGTATAAATTCATATACATATACATAAATGACAATAATAACGTCAAATAAAAATATAACATTCAGATTTTCAATAATATTTAATACATTTTCGCAGATTCAGATCGTTTTTAGGATTATGTACTCACCAGAGTGAAACGGAACCCTATTACTGAGACTTCTACGTCCGTCCGTCCCTCCCTCCCAGCGTCCATTCCACGAAACGGTACGAGCTAGAGAGCTGAAATTTTCACAGGATGTTGTTGTATCTTGCCGTTACAACAATAAATACTAAAAATAACAACAAGTCAAAAACTACCCGTTGTTCCCATACAGCAAAAAGTAGCAATTAGCTATAACCGTAGAAGATACAGAGCTGATATTCGCACAGTGTATGTATTTACAGATGCTCTACAACAACAAGTTACAAACTACCAGGGGTCCCTATACAACGTAAAGTAACAATTAGCCGTAGCTCCCAAACTGTACGAGACAAACAGATAAAATGTGCACAATATATGTACTCACATACATATGCCCTACAATAACAAATGCTAAAAGCAACAACAAGTCGAAAACTACCAGGTGTCCCTATACAACGTAAAATAACAATTAGCTGTTACAGAGGGACAGAGAGGGATGAAATTTGCACAATATATGTATTCACTTATGCTCCACAACAACAACTGATAAAAACAACAACAACTCTAAAACTGCCAGGTGTCCCTGGCAGTTAAGTAACTCTCGAACTGTAAGAGATAGAGAGCCGAAACTCGTACGTATTCCCACGTGTCTTACAACAACAACAACAAGTCGAAAACTACTAGGTATCCCCATGGCTACATGGTGACACAATAAAGTAACAATTAAACGTAACTCTCAAGCTGTAAGAGACAGAGAGATGAAATTTATACAATATATGTATTCACATATGCCATTCCATACGTACGGAACCCTATGTGTGCGAGCCAGACTCGTACTTGACTGAATTTATTTACATATAATTTATTAACAATTTAATATTTAGTTATTTGACCCCCTTTTTTCTTATATTTTATATATTTATTTAAGCTTAAGGTCTTTTTGAAATTTGAGTATTAATTTTTGTCAATATTTCGCTCTCCTTCGGAGAGCTATCCGAAGGAGAGCGAAATATTGCCAAAATAAATACTCAAATTTCAAAAAGACCTTAAGCTCAAATAAATATATAAAATATTTATTAACAATATTATTCAATGTTTCGCTAACAGTTTGTTAGCATCTTCAGAATAATATTTGTAATTATATTGGAAAATGTAGAAAAAGTTGTTGTTCTTCTGTGAACTAACTAAGGACTAGAATAGCCGGAGATAGATAAGACCACAAGTATAGACATATAAATTCACACCAGACGGCATTATCATTAAATTAAATCATTATCCTCATTTTAAAAATGTTTCAGTGTCAAATACAAAGTTATAAGAAAAGTTACATGTTAGAAAATTTAGAGATAATTAAAACACCAATGAAGCATAAGATGTACTTTAGAGTAGACACAGAGAATTTAGCGCAAAATTAAAGATATTTAGTTAATAAAATATTAGGAACTTAAATTTATTTTAATGTTTATTATTATCATTTATTGTTATCATTGTTACCCCCGATTTTTGACTTGGGATTTAGTTACAAAATTAGTAAATTTTCCTAAAAATTTAAGTTGAATTTAAAATAGCTTTCTCTTTTACAGTCAAAATTATTTTTGGTAATTAATTGCAATAAAAATACGGCAACATGTAAGTGTCAAAAAATTATCGATAACACAGAAGTTGATTACCTTCTGGAAATAATAAAAAATCAAATTATGAAGCAAAAAAAACATGTGCAATTTTCTTAATTTGCAGAACAAAACCAAACTGTCAAAATCATATGGCAGTACGAAAATCTTAAATCGATTTTAAATGGGAACGACAGGCCTTTTAAGTTTGCTTTGAAAAGCAACTGTTTGACTCAATTTTGTATTTAAATCAAATTTAAATGGCATTTAAAATCCAAGTCAAAAATTGGGGGTTAGTCTGAGTAATGTTTGCTGTGTTAGCAAAACGTTGCAATGCAACATGTTGAGAGTGTTGCCACAGCAAATGTTAGTCATAGATTTAGTTTATTTCTACTTTTGCTACTTTTTACTGTTATTTATGTTAGCGGTAGGTATTCACACCGAATTTGTTACTCGGTAGTTTGTTAATTTGTTAAAGTTATCAACTGTGAAAGACCCCCTTTTTCAAACTTTTTTAGTCTGATAACTTTCGTAGTAAACCAGCTGATTTCTTGTTCCGACACAATTTATTAGTCTGAAAAAATTAAACATGCCAGGAGAAAGTGTAAAAAAACAATTTTAAACCATTTAATTACTCATGATTTGACACAAATAACGTTTGCTTACTTTAAGATTTATCGAAGATTAATAATTTAATTACAAATAATATATTAATGCTGAAATTTTCCACGATGATGGAGATGATTTGAAGATTTGCATATTGACTTTCGCCACTCTCCAGCTTTATTAAATGTAGCTTTCCAGTATCGAACGTTCCATCGCAGCATTTCACATGTTTTCAATTTTGGTCTGGTCCAAACATTTTTGATAGTAGATTATACTAGTCGTTTTTTGAAAATACATATAGTGTGAGCGTCAAAATAAAGTGTACACAAACATTTCTTAAATTATTGTTTTTATTTCAGTCTTTTCATTTAAGATAAAATTTTACATTTAGATACTTTTAAATTAGGATTCAGTTCTCAACCTCATTATAAACAAAGCAGCAAGAAATATTTACAACAATAAAATTTTTTCAACAAAATAATAAAATAATGCATTATTTAAGCGTCAAAAAAGTGAACAAACTATTTTAAAATTAAAATAAAATGCGTTTAGTATTTAGTTGATTTTGCTTTTGCCTCAATTACGGCATTTAGTCTTCTGGGCATAGATTCTACTAATTTTTTAGTTACATCAGGTGAAATTTTCTGCCATTCCTCCATTATAACGGATTTCAGCATATCCTTATTGCTAATTGTCGCTAATCGCTAAAAAGCACATTATTCCAGAAAGAAACACCATTATTTTGATACTTTCTGGAGAATTCGAGGCGTTTTTTTTTTTTTGATTAGCTGGCGATATTAGTGGTTTTTTTTTCATGGGAATCGACCATGTAACCCATTTTCGTGTAATGCCTGACGTATTGTACTGGCACTTACGGTGGTTCCTGTTGTTGCCGAAAGTTCCTCTGATATTTTAACGGCACTTTTAAAAGGATTCTTTTTGACATTACGCACTATAGATCTTATTTCAGAATCCTTTAAAATCTTTCGTCGACCCGGCCCTGAAAGATTTTCTATTTTTCCATATTTTTCGTATTTATCAAAAATTTTTTTTGCAGTATTGTGGCTTCTGTTTATAATAGAGCCAATTTCTCTAAAAGTTTTTCCTTCTTTCCGAAGTTTTATTACTAATTCTCTAATATCACTAGAAGTTTGTTTACCTATTACAAAAAAATATCAATTTATTTCACACAAGAAATTCTTACTCTGCCGATCACAACTAAATAAAGAGGTTCAGTAGAATGCTAAAATAAAGAAAACAACAAAATATAACGGTATACTTTTACAGTAGCACACCACTGAAATGAAGCACGTGCAACATGTACATTTTATTTTGACGCGTAAAATATACATTCGAATTTGCTTTGCCTCTATAATTTATGTAATTGTAAGAAATTTTTCATGGTCTTTTTATAACTAATTAGAGAATAATATACTAATAATACAAACCCTAACATTATAAATCTAGTCATTTCTTAAAAGACTAAAACAGTACTATATTGTAGAAAAAAGTTTTTGTACACTTTATTTTGACGCTCACGTACATATATACATATGTATGTCATTGGCATAATCTTATAAACATATCGTAAATAGTGCTACATTACTTCAATGTCCACATTTTCCAACACAAAATCCAACAGCAATTTATGCTCCACTTCACTCCACTTTTTTTGCATTTTTGTTCGAATGCGCTTTTTCTTTTGGTTATCCACTATAAGAACAGTTTATGATTAATTAAAATAAAACAAACAAAAAATCATTTAATTAACATACTTCCTCTCAATATACACGAAAATTGCCAAAACACAAATATTTTTTTAGAAATGTATCACAAATGACTTTTATTATTTAGAAACTGCAACAGCTGATTGTGAGTTACCAACTAACAACAATTTTATCATGCCGTGTCGTTAATTTGTTAAGTGTTAATCCGGTAGTGCGATAAATATACATACAAAAACAGAATACGCTCGGTGTGAAAACCGCTATTGAATAATACTGTTAATACATTTTGTATAAAAAACGATCTGAAGCTGCAGAAATTTGTTTTTCAAAAATTAAGAAGATCAAATAAAAATTATATATTTTGGGTGTATAATTCTTACATATGCACTATACTTATTAATTTAAGGTGAAACATTTGCACGCTCATACAAACATTCTCTGAAATGAAAGCAGATTTGAGCGTAGGGCATCCTAATGCTCATATGTAAATCACATACTTTGATTTAAAGGACAGCAAAAAACGTTTTTTTTTTTTTTTTTGCAGAACCGTGTAGTCTTTCAGTACGAGACCAACAATAAGCAAAACAAGGAATTAAAAAATGAATAAATATGTACAATGAATCTGATTGAAAGGAAATCCATGCATAAACATTGACAGAAAAATCGTACGCAAGCATTAATATTTGCCAATAAACTGTTACTTAAGTCTGGAGTTTTTATGCCACATCAATTAGTTTCGTTAAAGAGAATGTATTTAAAAATATTGTTAATAGAACATAGTCTTCTTCAATAGATACATGCTGTAGTAAATGTTTTTATAAGTACTTTGTGTGGCCGTTTATGTTTTGAAATGTTATTATGGCCACATATTGTATTGAACGAAGTTTAGGGATTTATGAGGAAAATATGTTGGAATCGTGATCAGTACTTTGGTCATGTACGTATCATTAATTATTGCTGACGCTGATGGTGATTTTATTACGATTTCTTCCTCCTCCTCATTGAGAGTAAATGAAAATAAGATATTGGTCGAAATTTTGTTTCGTTAATAATTAACAAAACTTGCACATGTTGTAAATTTGCCGGAGTTCGCAACAAATACGATACGAAAAATTTAATGAAGTAAGCAAAAGTAAGGAGAATTCAAATTGTTTCATGACGACCAATTTTCTTACTCTAATTTTATTGTCATCGCAACGTTGTACGAAAATATTTCTTTAGGCACAAGTAGTTATTCGTAATTCATACATAAATATATACGAAGCATATAGGCAATATAGTAGAGGCAAATTAAGACTGAAGCTGGAGCGCAACTGCTTCGATCCTGCTGCATTTTTGAAGTGGTGCCTAAGCCAGTGCTACATAGAACTAACACAGGAATGGAAAACTCAAATTTCTATACCTTTCACAACAAGTGTTAGGGTATACCGTCGCTTTTATTCATAAACGCAAACTCCTAATTTCTCAAAAAATGAAGCAAACTAAACAGTTTCTTGTCTTTTTGTATGCAGAGTTGCTTTTGTCGTATTAAAGTTTAAATTTGGCACTTTTTTATGCTTATGGCGTTCTTTATGATAACTCTTTATAAGCTTCACAACAAGTCGGGTACAAAAAAACTTTTACTTTTTGTTACTTTCAAGAATAGGTACAAATCGTAGTAACTGACGGTAACTGATTGTGTGGAAGTTGTGAAGAAAAGTAAAAGAGTTGCAAGACGAAAAACTGTTTTTTGTACTAAAGGTTTGTTTGAACATTTCCGATTCTTATTTTGTTCGTCGGAATTACGGCATAAGATGTCAAGTTTCAAACATTCTTTTAAAAAATTTTCAAGTCTACTGATGAGTTGATTAGCATGAGTGAAATGTCGTTGGCAGATAGGCGGCTGAAAAAGATAGAAAACGTTCAAAATGTATATTTTTAGAACTAAAATACTAGTTTCTATGTATGTAAGCCTAATTTTTGACATTTTATTTATTATAGATTAAGATCTCCTTTGTTTTTTTTTTTTATATATATAGGCAAACAAAGAAGAAAACATTATTAAGGTCTATTTTTTTATCTAAAGTAATATATTTTCATTGACTCTTATAGGCTTTTTACACTTATTCACATCTTTCGTCATTTTGGCGAGATGTTAACGTCTTCCTATATAAATTCTATATGAAAAAAACTCAACATCTTTACAAGATGTTCATTTCTCATTTTGCTGTATTCAACATCTTTCGATTATTTTAATGTCATCACTAAAAAGAAGTTAAAAAAATGATAAAAATTCATACCATCACTAGAAAATACACAAGTGTCAAACATTTTTACAATGAGCGTGAACGAACAATGCAAATGTCAAAAACAAATTCGTTAAAAAACGTCATTTATAAAAATGTACAAATAAACCCAAAATTAATAAAGTTTATTTAATAAAAATTTTTATATTGTACAAAAAACAATTCAACATGTATTGTGTAAAAATTTGAACACGGAAATATTTAGAGAAGAAGACTACAAAACGATCTGCATTTGCAGGTTTGTCAAAATTATCGTCTAAAAGGGGGTAATTTGACAAACACGGCATAATGTAGAACGGCATAGGAAACCCCCCGAGATGCACAACTTGCTTCTACTGTATTTTCTGAAATATTTCTAAATTACAAAATTTTGAAATGAAAACATTTTCTTATAATTGTAGAATTCGAAGAACGACTGCTTCCAATGAAAGCCATCTGGTTTGAGCTGGGTGAAGAATTTTTTTTTTTTTGGTTTGATTTCTAACTACGTTTGTATCTCGAAAAATTGTTTATTACGTTTTGGGCTATTCCCAACATATGCTTGTTGTAAGAGATCGTAAGAATGCTATCTACTAGTCACCTTTTTTCTTGAGTAAATTAAAATATACACATTTTTTTACGTTTTCTTTCAATTACTTTAAGGTTTTTAACTATGTTTTTTCTCCTTAAATCCTAATTATATTTTCAATGATCTCTTATCTGTTTATAATAGTTTAATACTTGGTGCAATACTATTTAGTAATATCTGAAACTTAGTATTAATATTAATACATCTAAAATATTTATGTTGTATGATGATGGAAAATAAAATGAATGGATGAATGCATTTAAAAAGGAGAGAAGCTAGAAAAACGCAAAATACAAGAGCTTCTGTGAAGAAAAACGTCAAACGTAATTTCAGTGCTTGCTGATCAAAATTCTGTCAAAATGACGAAAAATCGTCACATCTAACACCTCTGATGACAATTAATAAAGACAGCAAAAATACTTTTTCAAAGTATTCATATAAAAAATGCATACATATATTTTTTCTTCGAGATTTTCCAGCTACGATACTACGATGTGAAAGTTTAAAAATTAAATTGGGGAAATCGTTAAAAAGATGCAAGAAGTAAAAACGGCGCAATATTAAGAAAATCGCAAAAAAAAAACTCCAAACAAACGGTCAAATTTCGACTTTGACCAACGTGAATCAACCCTGGATGTCAATAGTAGCGTTGGGGTTTTCTCCACTTACTTTGTAAATAACTTTCTTTGCTAAAGCAACATTTTTCTTTTTCGTCTTTGGTCACAAGAAAACGTGTGTATATGCATACATACATACACACATTTGTAACAAATTTTCTCATTTCCTCTCCTTTTGCAATCACGTGTTAATTTCCCTTGAAATAACAACAACACATTATTACATATTTACAACAATAAATACAACATATAATTTCACATTTACTGCTAATTAGTTTCGCATTTTAATGCCTATTTATTTTATTTGGTGATTTTCTGTAGGAAAAATAAAACTAAAACAGTTATGTATGTGCTTACAAGAATGCAGAGTTGTTTCTTTCCGTTCCTATTGTAAGGTTAACCCAGAGGGAAAAGGTAACCAAAGGAATCGATAAGGTTTTGCGAAATTTTATTCCACAGTTCATTATTCATAACATGTAGCATAGTATTGTAATAAATTTTTTTTAGTGAGCCATCGGAACGAATCACTCTTCATAAGAAGTTATTTTATTAATAGATTTATAATATGGATGAATCTATTTAATAAACCGTGACTTTAAATCTATTATAATTGCCATTCAATTGGAACTAGTCTTAAAATTAATTACCCTATGTACATTGGAGTGGTTCAAAAAAAAGTTGCTAATCAGCTAACCAACAATGCAAAAAAAATTTTTTTTGATACGACAGAAATACCAAAAAGGGCCTTGATGTTGTCTGACGTGGCGTGCCAATATACTGGCCAACTGAGAGACGAAAAACCCCAGGTCTTGTAGATTTTGGGTTCACGCAAAACATTTGCAGATATTTAATCCATATAGAAGCCTCCCCAGATCCTTCTTCTAATCGTACTCCCACAATTGCAACAATTAATTTTCCTCGGAGAAATTCACTGCTGCTTCGCGAAAAAATGGTTGAACGTACAAGTTGGCTGAGTTTTAAGAAATACTCAGCAGCCATTGTATCGAAAATAATTTGCTGCGAACACCTGAAAATGTCGAAACCATTATTTTAATCTTCAATAATATACATACATACTAAAAACGCAGCTGAACGTGCATTTTCATCCTGTCGTCAAACTGGCTTTAATATAATTTATTCCCAAGAAGTGAGCAAAAAAAAAAGAGAATAGCAGAAACATAGATCACCACATCATAAAACTAAAGTCAAAGAGTGAACCAGATGAGAATTCACGAATTACTAATATTTAGAAGGTCTTAGTGTCACTCCAGAGTCTAACCTGCTACGGCAAAACCACCATTAGGCAAGTCAAGCGGAAAATGGACTAGAAGCGATTCTGAAAAAGGTTTTATGTTTGTTGATTATCCAGAAGCAGTTTTAACTTCAAATACAGATGCTTACACTACCGATTTTGAAAGTGGGTGGCATCACCTCCTGTACCAGTACGTTTTGAATAGAGATGCTGCAAAACAAGCGCTACACTCAACCCGAAGAAAGCTATAGGCATTGGCCTATTTGTAGTCTAAGCTATCCACGTTCTTATTCTTCGCTGCTAGTATTACCCGTTCAGCAATCCAATCGAGATTTTTGTATTTTGTGGAATGCCGGGGAACACTTTGCTGATGAGTTCCTCCTTGGACGATGTGAATTCACAAACATTTTCAGGGAACGATATCAATCCAGTCGAAACATCAATAGGAATTTGGCCGTTGCCAAGCTCCAGCAGTTGTCTCAAGAATTCAGCAGCCGATGGGTCGTACTGCAATGCGACTCTCATGTTTGTGGTCAATTGCAACTTCTGGAGATGCCGCCACAAAGACGAAGATTTTAGGCATGCGTTAAGTTCATCCGCAGCAGAAGATTTCGGGATGACGGGAAGTGTTTGACGGAAATCTCCGGAGAGCAATATCAAAGCCCCACCAAATCGTCTTAAATCACCTCGTAGATCCTTCATTGTTCGGTCAACTGCCTCCAAAGCTCGTTTATGCGCCATCGCGCATTCATCCCAAATGATGATTTTGCAATCTCGCATCAATTTGCCTGTCGCCGAATTCTTGGTTGGCTCGTCAATGTGTGATGATTCATCGGCAGCTTCAAAGCGGAATGTGCAGTTCGACCGCCTTCCAACAATGTGGCAGCAGTTCCAGAAGATGCAACAGCTAACGCAATTAGTGATCTTGACCGAATTGTTGCCAGAATCAACGAAATGACGAATGTCTTGCCTGTCCCACCTGGAGCATCGAGAAAGTAAATGCCTCCTGTTCCATCGTCAACAACCTTCATTAGCGAATCGCACACGTTCTTCTGTTCGGGATTCAATAATGGCACATTTGTTCGGACTCTTTCGGCGAGCTCATCTCGATTGTAGGCTTTCTCTCGTTGCAATTCGGAATTGAATGCATCGTGGATCGAACGATTGGGCGCTGGCAATCCTAATGTCGACAGGAGACTGCCGCACATGAGCAAGCACATGTCTTCGACCAGAACTAAAACTTCGTTGCGTATCTCTTCGTTAATTTCAAGATCGAAATTCAAAGTTGCCGTGCGAACTCTGTGCAAAATGTCGTCAGCTATCGTCCTTGTATTTGTCAAACAATGCGGTTGGATTCGATGGATTACATGTGGCTATGATGATCGCAGACAATGTACGAATTTGATTCGCTGGCGCAGAAACAATTGCATCGGCGAGCGTTAAGTCCCAATGTGAATCGTTTTCGAGTAAATTCAAACGTTGGCAAGCCTCCCGAAAAGTGGCGCACAGCACACATCCCACAGTACGAAGGGAAACGAAGGATGTGGGGCCTCTAATGTTCAGCAAAAGCAAGCGAAGATAGAAGCATTCGTCTTGGCGTGCATGAACTGTGTATATTCGTCCGAGGGCATCAGTCGAATAAACATCAGCGAAGCCAGCAACAGTATCACCTTTTTTCCGGCATTGGAAATTCTTCGATGCAGCGTTCCATGAGTAATAGCGTGGCATTTCAGAATAGAGTAAAGTCCTTGCGAGTGGATCGCTTTGGCATGTCGAAAAGAAATTTGTCAATTTTGTCGCTGGTGGTCGTTCTGCTCTTAGCGCTGTATTTGCTTCTGTAAAGTAGACACGCTGACCGTTCTTCAAGTGAACTGCCAAATGTACGACAGTCGGGTGACGTTCGTGTATCGGACCCATTGAAAATTTAAACATTTGTGTCGTATTATTACTCTAAAGTTTGTCTGAAGGCTTAAAATTGATGCGAGACGAAGTTCGCCGGGTCCGTGGTCAAATAAGACCACTATCCAACTAAATTTGAGTAAGCCAATAAGAAGATGTCTTCATTTCGATCTATTCATTATCTTTCGGCTAATTGTGCTTTGCTTTAACACACACATGCATAATTCCCATAGCACTCTAATAAGAATGTGAGTGATTTCTTACTCACTCTCTTGGTTTGGTTTGTTTGGTTTTTTCTTACAAAACAAAAATGTAAGTCAATGTACAACGCCATCTATCGGATTTTGGCATTGACGCCAATGAGGTGTATTACACCGGTTAATTTGTAAGACGTCTCGTTACACTAAGAACTTTAATTTTTTTTTCATTTGGGAAGGCATTAAGGAATAATTGCACACAAAATTTCATACAAAAAATCAATTTGCGATTTTTCCAATTTTCTGCAATTTTCCATAATTTTCCATGATTTACACTAAAAACTTTCTATTTTCTGATTTGGAAAGCCATTAATGAATAAAATTTCATACCAAAACTCAATTTTCGATTTTTCCAATTTTCCGACTTTTCCAGAGGGATTTTCCAAAATTTTCTTTCGTAAAGACCTTCTCCTCGAAAAAACGAATAACTGACAAAAAATTTTACAGAAATCGGCCTAGCCGTTCTCATTTTATGAATTACTATACATTTTTTACACCATTTTTATATATGTATATAGATTAGATTTCAAAATTATTAAAATTGAAAACAAGAAATTTGTGTTCAAAAAGAAGGTTAAAGAAATTTAAAACCTTTTAATATGATACTAAAATAATTTTAATTCAGGTTAAAATTAATTAATTTTAAATAAAAGATATTGTATTTGACCTGTAAGCAGTTGAATTTCTTCTAAAAATAATTTGAATTCTTCAAATAAAGTTTAATTTGTTTTAAAAAGCTGAGCGGAACTCCCTGAATTTCAGAGTAAAAACATATATGTACATATGTATGTAAGTATATTCTGGGTCAGAATTCATAGAAAATTCGATTAAGCATTATCCCTCTGTTAATGTCTAGCTCCCCCTATTATTTCATACGTTGAAATAATAACTACGAAGTCCTAATATTTGTCTCTTTCTAAGTCTTTTTTATCGAAAAGGTATGATTACTAAAAAGGGCTCAGATACTTGTTTCCGCTGCAGAGAAAGAATTTTTCTATTTGTTGTTATTTTGATCGCCATCCTGGTAAGAACACATTTTTCTCCAGAATAAATAAAAATATTATTTTCTAATCCTAACACGCTATTGATTTGGTTTTATTTCTGTGTGCTCATTTTTTCGTTCTAATTGTAAACATACCCACCCTCTATTTCGAAACTCTTTCTATGTCGTTTTTGAGAAAACTGCTTGAGCTGATGCGATTGGTATTAAAATTTAATAAAACTAATTCACAAATAGGAGGGATATACCAAAGAAAATCGCTGCAACAAATGGAATTTCTTGAAAAATTTTTTATTCTAAAGTTTATAATATTGTTTGCCCTGATCAGCGGAAAACAAACAGTAAAAACTTTTGAGATTGGCCCACATATAGCGTAGATAAAGCGAAAACCGGATTTTTAAGAAATCTCTCGTATAAGCAAGCTAAAATATTCTTTTAATACGAACAACATGTGAATCTAATTATTAGGGTCGAAAATATGTTTTATCGTTATCAGTGCTTATTTACCCGATATAGAGCAAAAATAGATATTGACAAACTCTCCTATTAGCGAACTTATCCAATCTTCTGGCATTTTAGTATGTACATATGTATGTATGTATGTGAAAATTCGGATGATATTTACGCGTAAGCTGAAAAAACAGAAGTGTGAATTTGTTTGTGTGTATGAGTTTTATTTGGAAACATTATTATTCTACTTCCATTTAAAGTTGAATGGTCCAAATTAAATGTTTATGGTGCTAAAAAGTCCTGTCTCTAACTTCCTGTCTGTGCACGTACTTTCGCCTCTACTTATGTAAATCAGTATTTCAGTGTACGGCCATACAAACAAACATGTTTGTTTTACAACATACATATAAATAACTTCATTTAACGTAATGCTTTTGATTTTTTGTTGCTTAAGTTATTTTAATTTAAGAGGGTCTTAAGTTCTCCCTTTTTAATGTATTATGTTGTTCATTTGGAACTTTTTACTCATTTCATCAGTTAAAGTATTCATAGCACGCAATTAGAGTTGCATTGTTTTTGTTTAAACATGATTTTTGTTATTCAGCTTTTGCTTTAAGTAAAAAGTTTATGAGTTTGGTTTTTGCATTAACTATCAAAAATTTTATACAAGTTATATATATATATATATATATATATATATATATATATATATATATATATATATATATATATATATATATATATATATATATATATATATATATATATATATATATATACATATATATTAAGGCGGGTTGATTTATTTTTCGACAATTTCCCTATGATTTTCGTATTCTATGGGTTACTCCATGAAAATTTGCCAAAGGAACCATAACTCTATCATTAAAATCGAGTCCCCTACTTTTTGTTGGTAGATTTTTTTCCCAAATTGACGTTCGTATGAAATATAACCTACACGTTCACATCCATAACTCAGAAACTATCGATCGGGTGAGCTCAGTTTGATCAATTTACAAAAAAAAAATCTCCATCATTGGTCCAACGGTTCAAAAGTTACTGGCATTTTTGTCCAAATTTTGGAGCATTTTTCCATTTTTTTCATGATGTGTTATTTTGTTTTAGCAATATTGCATGAATTAATCAACCGAATTCGATAAATTTGGACTTAAACTCTTCGTTTTAAATTGTAAATTGAATTAAATAATGGATTGAGCCAAAAAAAAAATGGCCATGAAAGTAATATTCTTGGACAAAAACATGAAAAATTTTAAAAATGGTCCAAAATTTGGACAAAAATGCCTGTAACTTTTGAACTTTTTACCAACAAAAAGTAGGGGACTCGATTTTAACGATAGAGGTATGGTTCCTTCCGCAAATTTTCATGGAATAACCCATAGAATACGGAAATCATAGGGAAATTGGTGAATTTTTTCACTCCCTACATATATATGTATATATATATATATATATATATATATATATATATATATATATATATATATATATATATATATATATATATATATATATATATATATATATATATATATATATATATATATATATATATATATATATATATATATATATATATATATATATATATATATATATATATATATATATATATATATATATATATATATATATATATATATATATATATATATATATATATATATATATATATATATATATATATATATATATATATATATATATATATATATATATATATATATATATATATATATATATATATATATATATATATATATATATATATATATATATATATATATATATATATGTATATATATATATATATATATATATATATATATATATATATATATTTAGCCTGTATCATTAGACCGTGTTTATACTAATCTATGTAGCTTAAATCTGGACAAACGTCAACCTCAAAATATGTATAAAAAAGTACAAAAAGACAAAATTATAATAACTATACCAAACTACTCTTTTAGTGTACTTTGTTGTGGAAGCCAGTCCATAAGCCTTATTTATTTATTTAAAATTTATATTAAAGTGTGAAAGTAAAAAGTTGAAGAAATTTAACGCATCACCTTGGTGGTGATGCGTTATTGCCAATGTAGACATGGGGTCGCAATTGAATACCTAATGTGAGTACCTTGAATTACCTTCGAAAAGAACCAATCTTAAATTATAACGGTACCAGTAACTTCAGCACATTGCTGTATTAAAGTTTAGTGTTGAAGAAAAGTTTGATAACCTAATTTGAGTACCAAGTATCTTCGAAAATAACCCAAGCTTAAATCATAGCGGTACCGTTAATTGATCAGATCACATTCTTGAAAAAACGTTTACGGCGAACAGTGGAGAATTTAAAAATATATGTATACGGTAATATATTCAATGTATAGGATAATATATTCAATTGTTTAAACTTTAAAGTGTTAAAAATTACATGTTTTCAATGTTGTGCTTTTCATAGTTTGAAAAAGGTAAGTTTTTTATTGTGTGGTACAGTATTTATCGGATATAAGAACATCTCATATAAGAACAAAACGCTTATAAGAAACATTTGCAAAAACACCATATCTTTTTAGTGTTTTTTCTAACAAAAAAAGTTTCATATAAGAAAAACGCTTATAAGAAAAAAACGGATAAAAGAACATTTTTCTTGAACACCAAAACCACAAAATGTATAGAAAAAGAATTTATATAAGAAACTTTCAAGGGCAACACTGAATTTATGTAGTTAGCATGGACAACTCTGTTTTCTGACAGTTTTACAACAACAACAACGTTTTTTTTTACTTTTAGTGCTCATGAGAAGTTTTTGTTTCTTGCCTCGTAAATAAGTAAATAAATAGTACAAAATGAATTATTTATGTACATGTATTTACTACATATAATTTTTTTTTTTCAAATTGAAGCTGACTAGTTTTTTATATCTATTTACTAAAGGGGTTAATAAAATAAAATTTTATTTGTTTTATTTTTCTATTTACATACATATGTACATCTACGTATATACATAAAAAGGTAAAAAAGCTCGTATATTCATATAAGAAACAAATGCCTTATGGCCATTTAGATAAGAAATAAGTTTCTTATATAAAATAATTGTATATAATAAAGAAACGCTTATAAGAAACTTTTTTCGTGGATTTTTCAAGATTCTTATATCCGATAAATACTGTAATGATATTTTTCAAGTATTGCTTCTTGTCTGGAAGTTTTTGTGAAATATTTCATTATTTTTAGGAAACACAAGCAAGCCGCAGAAGCCTTTTCATCGTAAACTGGTGCTTCATTATCTTAGTAGACAAAAAAAAGATAAGTTCTATTGTGCATACTTACATTCATATGTATGTATGTATGTCCAAATATGTACATATGTATTTACGTATATATACATTCAAAAAATGTGTCTCCATTTTGATTTTTCCAATTTTTCAAATTACTGCATTTTGTTTTTCAGATTTTAAGCTACATATGTATGTATGTATGGATATGTACAAAATGTAAGAACTTTTTAATTTTTTTATCCAAATTTCTATTCTCTCTCTAATTTCAGATACTAGAAGGAATTCGCTTATACACATACATACATACATATATGGTGTACAATTTTTCCTTCGCTCCTGCATCCGAAACGTTCCAAGTGCAGTTCAGAAGTCTTTTCATCGTCCACTTTCACTGTCTTAAAACAGATGAGAAAAGGTAAGTTTTACTGTGCATACTTGTATACAAATGTATGAAGGCGCATACATATGTAGTTACATACATATAATAATTATATTTGCTACATAGTACGTATGTATGTACATCTTTTGATATTTTTATAATTTCCATTTCTATTTTTTCCTTAATTCCAGATACTAGAAGCAATTCCCACATATTTTCTTGTAAACAACTTTTCCCCTGCGCCTACATCCGAGACCGTTTCTACTGCAATTGCTCATTTTTGAAAAGTAAGTAACTTAATTATTTGTTTGTTTAAGAGCCAAATGAAATGTATTAATTCAGGTCTAAAAATAGGCCTTTCAAATGTTTTCTGTCGGCGGCATATAGACGGCTGAAAAAGACAGGAAACATTTGAAAGGTATATTTTTGGACCTGAATTTGTAAGTAATTATTTTAATGGCTTTTAGTATAATCAAAAAGCATTTCATGGCTTGACTATCTGCTAATATTTTGGTATCAAGGTTTTCGATTATGTATAACGCCAATCTACATTTGAAAATGCATATGTACATATACATATGTATGTATAGACTCGTTTTGTCGAAACCATTTTTTTTATTGAATAAATTGTCTCTCCATATACATACAACGTTTTAAGTTTACGAAAGACGATTTTGGGCATAACGTACAATTTGTGTTTCACTTTTGTAGCTTTTCTTCCTCACTCCATCCATTCATTCGTTATTCGCATAATTTTACACAATTTTTAGACGATTTCATTTTATAAAAGTTTATTTTTATGCAGTCTACAGTCAAGGTTTTCGAGTGTTAATATTTCTGTGAATTAACTATATGCACATACATATGTATGTACTCGCATACAATTTTCATTACCTGGTCTAAGTTTTTATAGCTCATATGCCCGGTATACATACATACACATACATACATATAAAAGGCAATGTGTTTGAGGTTGAAGTAATAATAGGTTGGTGGTAGATTGGTACAAAAAAGCAGCTTCTTCAGGTAGAATTTTAAATTAATTTTCTAAGCATCCGAAAAAGAAATTTGATAGGTAGAATTTTAAGCATAAGTGATAAGGAGTTTCATAGAAAGAATAAAAATATAATTAGAGGTGCATACCTACATATATTAAAAGATAGTAGTTTTACTAATGAACTCATTTGTAAATTAATAAGGCAATATAACATATATATTTCAGAAGAGTCAGAAGAGTTAATAATTATTATCAATTATACTAACGTTTTAACCTGTCATACAAGTGGCTCAAATTCCAACCATTTAAAAGAAAAATACGATTTTTTAGGTTCTTTATTCTCTAACACTCACCAATAGAATAAAAATCAAACTTACAAGCTTTTTGTTTTCCAGACACTTGGTACATACATATGTATGTATGTATGTGCATACATATGTATATACAAAATTTAACTGTTTCTTTCAACTACTTAGGAAAACCACAATGTTAACACAATGAGGGATTCAGTCGTCAAGCTTAAAATAGTATTTGCACATATCACTAAAGCCGCCTGAACTAAACCGCGTGTCGCTTTTAGTTGCAAATTAAAACAGAAACACTAAAAAATCAGAACCAGGAGACAAAAAATAGCATACATCAGAGAAACAAGCCGAACAGCGCGTGCCGGTCGGCGCGCCGCCGCTAAATGTTTTTTACCCTGCCCGCTGCCGCCGCTTTTATCGGCTTGAATCGGCTGAAAAAAAGCCGCCAATAGTGTCGGCTTGCACCAGCTCAAAGTGAGCCGCCACTTTCCGTTTATTATCAATTTGTTTTATCGAATTCAATGGTTGATTGCATATCGCATGTGTCGTCACCGAGGCGAATAAAAATTTTCCTTGGTTGTTACTTTAATGTACGAAATGATACTTTTTTAATCACGTTTGAAAGTGCCTCATTTGCGATCAATGTGTCAGGCTGAAGACGTTTTATAAAATCTGTTAAAAGATTATTTGTGAAAAAAATTAATAGCAAAATTTAAAAAAAAAAACTTTTTGTGTAAAAATTTGAAAAATTAAAGAGAAAATAATTGTTTGTCATATTTCAATAAAATGTAAGAGATTGAAAGAGCAAAACTATTTTTCTGTGGTACATCTTACATGTATTCAGGTATGTACATAGGTAATTGAAATATGTGAAAAAAGGGAATCTAGAACAATGACTGGAGTCAAAATAGCGGTACTGGCAAGGGACTACCCAACTACGTCTCTCACGACCGAGCAGATGGACTCTATCCAAGGAATAATCCTGGATAAAATAATAGAAAATAAAAATTAGGCCACAAAACCTGCCTTTTTGAGCTGTATCTACAAGGTAGGATACCTATTATTCCATTGTAAGGAGAGTAGATCAGCTGACTGGGTAAAGGAGAATATTGAGAAGATATCACCATGGAAAGGGATCCCATTGACGGCCACAGAGGAACATAAGATTCCCCATCCGCGCGTTGCGGTAGGCTACTTCCCAAATGCGAAGGCAATGGAAAGCAGAAAGATCCTGGACCTAATACAGGGGCAGAACGAAGGCCTCCTTGCCGAAACATGGCGTATATTAAAAAGAGTGGAAAGAGGCTCTCATGTAACGCTAGTATTAGCTGTAGACCAAAAATCAGCAGTCAGCTTGACGGAGAGCAAGGGCAACATAAACTTTCGTTTTGGCCAGGCAACCCTCAAGCTAAAAACTGCAGTAGTCAGCGCAGAAGAGTTGGCTAAACAGATGGAGGAGATAGGTTTGGAAGAAGAGGGCGAAAGCACTCCCTCCAAACCTACAAATCCACAAAAATAAACAAGATGAGATGCCTCCAAGCAAATCTTCACCATGCTAAGGCTGCGTCGGCTGAGCTCAGCAGAAGATTTACTGAGGGTTTCATAAAAATAGGGCTCGTCCAAGAGCCCTGGATATCAAAAGGCCGAATTAGTGGTCTAAATATTCAAAACACAAAGGTAATATATGACACGGGCGCAACCAAACCAAGGGCTGCGCTTATCATGAATACCGATATTAATTATTTGCCTCTTACAGAATTTATAGATGGCGACACGGCAGTGGTGCTAGTTGAGGCGGACTCAAACGGCAGTAGGAAAGAAGTGGTCATTGCTTCAGCCTACTTTCCGGGTGATACGGACGAAGCACCACCTTCTAACATCAGGGGCCTGGTGGAATATTGTAGAAGCCACAGGAAAACCCTTATAATTAGCTGTGATGCAAATGCCCACAACTTGGTATGGGGAAGCACCAACACGAACACCAGAGGTGAGTTACTTTTAGAATACTTATTAACTACTAACATGGGGATTGCCAATGTTGGAAACAATCCAACATTTGTTAATGCCATCAGGGAGGAGGTTTTAGACCTTACACTTATAACCAGCAAATCTTCTGATATGATCGTTGACTGGAAGGTCTCTGAGGAGGACTCCATGTCAGATCATAAACATATTCTATTTCAAATAACGGGATTAGTTAAGAGCCAATCCCTCTACAGAAATCCCAGGGCTACAGACTGGACAAAATACTCAGAATGTTTACAAGCCAGAATTACTAGCAACGTGCTACCAACTGCAACAACTGAGGAGTTGGACTACTCAGCTGAAAAACTTACTGACTTGATCATATCCTCATTTCAAGACAGCTGTCCACTCAAGACTAAATCTTCCACGAAGAGAGTACCTTGGTGGAACAGAAATCTTGAAAGGCTACGAGGTATAGCTAGAGGAGAGTTCAATAGGGCCAAAAAATCAGGAATTTGGGACAGTTATAGAGAAGCCCTGACTACATATAACAAGGAGCTGAGGAAATCTAATAGGAAGTCATGGACACTCCTCTGTGAGGAACTAAACGACGCCCCAGCTACAGCCAGGTTGCACAAGTCCCTTTCCAAAGGGATCATTAACCAGGTTGGCACACTCAAAGGGCCTGACGGCACTTTCACTGACACTTTCAATGGGACATTAGAGCTTCTCCTTAAGACTCATTTTCCTGACTGCAAACTTCAAACACCCGGGACTGACACACAGGTAGAACCACTATCTGGTCATCGCGGAGCCATGAACCATGCTATCAGGAAAATAATAACATTTAGAAAGGTAGAATGGGCTGTCAGCTCATTTGGACCGTACAAATCCCCAGGACCGGACGGTATATTCCCGAATTTGCTGTCAAAGGGGAAATATACCCTCTCTCGTATCATGGTCGGTATCTTCAGATCGAGTTTAACACTGGGATATGTTCCAAGGATTTGGCGGCAGGTACGGGTTATGTTTATACCCAAGGGTGGGAACAAACCCCCTGAACACGCCAAATCCTACAGACCAATCAGTCTATCTTCCTTCATGCTTAAGACAATGGAGAAGATATTGGATCAGTACCTCAGGGAGGAAGTACTCTCCCTGAATCCACTTCATGAATTACAATTTGCCTACCAAAAGGGCAAATCGACTAACACAGCACTACACAAACTGGTTCTTGACATCGAAAAGGCCTTGAACTCTAAGGAGATCGCCCTATGTGCATTTATGGACATTGAGGGCGCCTTCGATAACGCGAACTACCGCTCCATGGAAGCAGCACTCTCAAATAGAGGAGCTGATCCGGCAGTGGTAAAATGGATCAGCTGTATGCTGAATAAGAGGTCTATTAGCGCCTCAATAGGCTCGGTGAACCTAAGTGTCACAACGGTTAAGGGATGCCCCCAGGGTGGGGTACTGTCCCCCCTTCTATGGTCTGTCCTAGTAGACGACCTAATTAGGATTCTAAACCGGAAAGGATACAAAACCATTGGCTACGCGGACGACATTTCCGTAATAATTAGGGGCAGTCATCCTGGATTGGTTGGCGAACTGATGCAGGATGCACTGTGCACTACGGTGGAATGGTGCAAAAGCGAGGGGCTGTCGATTAACCCCGCAAAAACAACCATTGTACCGTTTACCAAAAAAAGGGTGATAGAAATCCCCATTTTAAAGATTGACGGAATAGAGGTTGTTCCCAAGGAAGAGGTAAAATTCCTGGGTATTACTCTGGATAAGAAACTCACCTGGGAGCCACACCTCGAGTCAGTACTGGGAAAGGCAACAAGACATCTTTGGACAGCAAAACAATTATTCGGTAGATCCTGGGGTCTGAGCCCCAAGATGACGCACTGGATATATACGCAGATGGTCAGACCCATAATACTATACGGGGTACTAGTCTGGTGGGGCAAGACCAAACAAAGAACAGCCATATTAAGGCTGTGCAGACTACAAAGGCTTGCATGTATGTGCATCACAGGGGCCATGAAATCCACCCCGACAGCAGGCATGGAGGCACTTCTTAACCTGACACCACTTCATGTATGTGTACAGGAAGAAGCAGCCATGCGGGCTATCAACATCTATGGAAGAGAGGAACTGAAGGAAGGTAACCTTATTGGTCATCTAACAATCCTAAGGGGATTCAAAGACGTTTTGCATATGTCTCGGTCGAGTGATCACATAGATCCCACACTCTGCTTCGGTAGAAAGTATGGGGTCTTCTTCCCTACGAGGGAGGAGTGGTGCTCAAACCCAATATGGCTACGAGATGACTCACAAAAATGGTACACAGATGGATCCAAGTCGATCCATGGAGTGGGAGCGGGAATAGTGGGGCCTAGGGCACGCAGGGCAGTAACCCTTAGCAGGGACACCACAATTTTCCAGGCGGAATTATATGCTATACTGGGAGCTGTAGAGATACTATCCGAAAGGAGATACACAGGAGTCAAAATCAAGATACTCTCCGACAGCCAGTCGGTACTCAAGGCCCTGAGTGGCTGTTCGTTCACATCCAGGACAATACTGGAATGTCACGACAGGCTAAATGAACTGGCCACTCACAATCAGATTACTCTGATATGGGTGCCAGGTCATGAGGGGCACAAGGGTAACGAGTTGGCTGATACCTACGCAAAAAGGGGAGCCAATGGGGCTTTTATTGGACCCACTCCATCTTTTGGCTTTAATAAGCTACTCCTCAGGGGGGAGATCAGAAAATGGACAACATCCATCACAGAGAAACTGTGGAATGACACTAGGGGTCTAGAACACTCAAAGAAATTTCTTAGCTTTAATGCCAAGAGAGCGGATCTCGCTTTAAAATTAAATAGGAAGAACCTAAGGACACTGTGTGGGGCGCTAACAGGACACTATACCTGCAGGAAACATCTACACAGAATGGGACTATCCAGCACGGCAACCTGCAGATTTTGCGGAGAAGAAGAGGAGTCAATGGAACACTTGATTACTGAATGTGTGGCACTTGGCCACAGAAGATACAGGCTGTTGCAGGCCTATACATTGGGTTCACAGGACTTGCAAGGGCTTCCACTGAAGGAGCTAGTACTGTTTCTTGATGTATTAAACTCGTGAGGGAAAGGGGATGCACAATAGATCATTATTGGTCGCAGTGCAAAGGGCCATCCTGGACCAACCTAGCATAAATAATAATAATAGAACAATGACCCAGGCTTTGGAAAGAATGGATTGTAGAGGGGGTCGTGGACGTTCCAAAACCGAAGTTAAAGTCTGCACAGGCTTATAGTTAGTAATTTGATGTTAAAGTTGTGAAATTTACAAAGGAAAAAATGGAATTGTTAGTGAAAGTGTTGCCGGAGGTAGAGTCTTTGTGTAGTGCATAAATCGCGTAATTAAAAATGAATTAAAATAGGCAAAACCGAAGTCTTTCAAATTCTGTACATGGGTATACAAAACTTGTTCTCGACAAGGCTCAGGAGTTTTCTCCTCTGTGGTAGACCCAACACCGCCTACAAGAAATTATTAATCGAAACTAACACACAAAACTTTTTTACTAACACACATGTAACAATTTTATATATATGGCGCTGCCATTGTTTCGTTTCTTCAATTAAATTTGAAGGATTGTTTTTATAATGCGTAGCTGATTTTTTTGTATTGTAATTTTTGTACATTTTTATTTAAGTTTTATTTACATTGAAGCTTTATTAAAATATATTGATTATATTTCCATAAACTATAATTATTTGATTATTTATTGTCCAAAAAAATATAATTAGTATACAAATGGGTTTTTGGAAATGTTGGGGATTTTTAGAAAACAAAACGTATTGAACAAAAATTTTTGCGTAGCGGTTTGCAAATCACATGTACAACGTATGTGTTTCGATTAGGTTTTTCAATTTGCTCTTAATAAACTGACTAGGAGCACTAACCGATGCTATTGTTTAGCACTAACCGATATATTGGTTAGTCTTGCAGGGCCGGTTTCGCGAGCAAAATCTAGCACACTTTCATTTTATTGCGATTGGTACTATTATGCTAAAGCCGACCCACTTCCTATCCAAAGGATGGTTAGGTTAGATCCACTATGGCAAATTAAGGATACGTTCGGAAATATTGCAAACTGCAAAAGAAAAAAGTTCAAAAATAACTTGCTCCTTATTAATATGTTGGATTGGTGGTAACAAAATCAAATGGTATGTACATACATACATACATATGAATGAATCATTGGTAATAAAGTTTTATTTAATTTCAAGTCAATTTTATCATATTTGGTTACCATAAAATTTCGTATTTCTTTTAGATATATCCGAGAATTGCAAAGCTTGCAAATATTTGTTTTAGTATCCCAGCTACATCGGCATCATCGGAGATGGCATTTTCAACAGCCGGATCCTGCATAGCCGAAAAAAGATCGAGGCTGAACCCATCAACAGTGAAAAAACAACTGTTTATCCAAGATAATTATAACATGGTAATTCAAGTACATACATACGTATCTAATGAACATACATTATTTTTAAATCTTTATTATTTTTTAAGGTTACTTCGGAAAATCAATCATCAAAGCAATAAAATTTTGTAATACAATAACAATTTCCCCAATGTCAATACCGTGCTAGTAGCAATGGAGCAATTCATCAAATAAACATCAAGTCAAATTATAAATTTACACTAAAAATTTGGACATTGCTTGAGTAGCGTCTTTTATGTAAGTACATTTTTTTGTTTTGTTATGAAATTGTTACTTAATTGATATTTTGGTTGAATTAATGGCTGAAGGCCCAATTTGAAATTTCGAAAATAACTTGTGCCTTATTTCATTTCTTGGTTTGGGTCTTATTTCATGTTGCCTCGTACATCGATGTATTTGGAGAAAGAATTTCAAACACAAACAAAACAAACTCAGAAATAAATATATACATAATTTGAAAATTGCTTTTGCGTTTGAAATTGTTCCTCCAAATACATCGATACACGATAACACTGGGTCTTCTGAATTCAGCCAATGTTTTTCATGGTGTGTATTTCCCAGTTTTTGACATCATGATATAAAAGTAATTATATTTTATATATTTATTTGAGCTTAAGGTCTTTTGTAATTTGAGTATTTATTTTTGTCGATATTTCGCTCTCCTTCGGATAGCTTCTTCAGGACAATAATAATGAAAAATGTTTTGATTGGTTTTTTTCAAAAAACAAACATAACAACAAACATACATATTTTCCTATTTTTTCTTTCACATTTCAAAATTTAAAAATTATTGTTTTTTCTTTCTATACACAAATAAAAATTATATAAGTATTTAAAAAAATTATCAACATAAAATTATCTATATAATATGCTGTTCACATATGCCTTTTTAATTGAAACAATATTCAGTTAATTGGCAATATCGTTTTGGTGTTCATACATACTTAATATTGCTACGACAATTAGCATTTGGCAGGTGAAAAAGTTATTGTTTACATTCGGTTATTTTGTAAAGGGTGTTTTTTCGATGTATAGAACTATAAGTTGGCATTACTGTTCAAGATGGCGACCAATTTAACAGGTGTCAAGTGATCTATTCTCAGTTTGGTTTGGCAATATGTACATCATGAATAAACTCACGCGTGAACAGGGCTTGCAAATAGTGCAATTTTATTTCGAAAATAATGGTGCTGTGCAGAATACGTATCGCGCACAATTTTGTTGAGCGATGAAGCATACTTCTGGTTGAATGGCAACGTCAACAAACAAAACTGGCGCATTTGGAGTGAAGCTAATCCTCAAGTGCATGTCGAAACACCGTTACATCCACAAAAACTGACTGTTTGGTGAGCTTTATGGGCTAGTGGAATCATTGGTCCGTACTTCTTCAAAAACGATGATGGCCAGTAAGTTACAGTCAATGGTGATCGATATAGAGCCATGATTACTTACTTTTTCATTCCTGAATTGAATAACCATGATGTCCAGGAGATGAGATTTCAACAAGACTGCGCAACATGCTTGTGTCACAAACGCTTGACCATTTGGAAGACAACATTCGCTGTGTTATTGCCGATATACGGCCAGAAATGTTGGAAAAAGTCATCGAAAATTGGAAGTCCAGATTGGAATACATCCGCGCCAGCCGTGGCGGTCATATGCCAGAAGTCATACATATTTAAAATGTAATGCCACAAGATTATCTTTCGGATAAGTAAAATTCATGCCAATCAAATAATCCATCGTTGTTTTATTGCAACTTAAAGTTGTATACATCGAAAGAAAACACCCCTTATCATAAAAAATTAAAAAAAAAAAATTGTTTTTTGTTTATTTATTTTGTTGACATTTGATTAGTAAAATTTTCACAAGGAGTGTTCAATATGTACTGTTATTGTAAAAGCTTGTTCATTTGGTACTGTTAATACAAATCTAACAGTGTTGCATTATAAATTTTACTCATTATTGAAACAATTATCTCTTAATTGCCAATAAGCTAATTGTAATTTTTATATGAAAATTTTGTCTCAATAATAGCTTTAATTGTTATAATTTGAATATTGCTGCATGTATGAACAGGATATAAACATACATACATGAAATAACAATTAACATGAACAATAATAATTAAAACAAATTGTTAATCAAACACTTATATGAATGAAAAATATTTTCTTTTTTATGAAATTTAATTTACCAAAAAGATTTTAATAGAAAATATTTAACATTCTTACACCGTATTAAATAATGAAAAAATCCATACATTACAGTAAACAAATGTGCTATGGCACCAAAATTGTATGGGGTACCGAAGGTTCATAAGGAGACTTTTCCATTAAGACCCATTTGTTCATGTGTTGGCACTCCGACATATGAACTTTGCAAATATGTATCAGGTATTCTTAAGAAAATTACTAAGGACTCAAGGTATAATGTTAAGGACTCATTACAACTTAAGGATAAGATAAAGGATCTAAACTTAGATAGTGAAGATAGGCTAATTTCATTAGATGTTGTGTCTTTATTCCCTAGCATACCTGTTGATTTGGCTAAACATATTATAGAAGATAAATGGGACAGAATTAAGGAATACACGAATATAGACAAGAATTTCTTCTTACGGATAGTAGGTTTTTGTATAGAAGATAGCAGATACTTTCAATACGATAAGAAAGTGTATATTCAGCAAAAAGGACTTCCGATGGGATCTCCAGCTTCTCCGATTGTGGCAGATATAGTTATGGAAGAATTGCTAGATAGTTAGTTGTATGGAAAGAATGGCTATTAAACCAAAGATTATTACTAAGTATGTAGATGATTTATTTTGTGTTATTTCTGAAGGTGAGATAGATAATGTTTTGAATGTTTTTAATAATTATCACACGAACATTAAATTTACCATTGAAAGAGAATCGAATTGTAAACTTTCATATTTAGACACTTTGATATTAAGAAGGGATAATAAGTTATTAGTAGATTGGTATCAGAAACCCACTTCATCAGGAAGGATTATTAATTATTTTTCAAAGCATCCAAAAAGAATAATTTTTAATACAGCTAGAAATTTGATAAATAGAGTTTTAACAATAAGTGATAGTCAGTTTCATGAAAAGAATAAGCATATTGTTAGAAACATTTTGACCAATAATAGTTTTCCAATTGCACTAGCAACAAAGTTAATAAGACAACATGGAAGGCAAGGTACACATAGTAATGTTATTACAACTGCACCAAAAATTTATAAAACACTTACATATATCCCGGAAATATCAGAAAAGTTGGAAAAATCGAATATATATAATAAAGAAAAGTATATGATGGCCCATAAGACTTATAAAACGTTATATACATTATTTAGTAAAATGAAAGATAGAGTGGACAGAATGGAGATGTCAAATGTAGTTTATAGTATACCATGTGGTGGGAATGACGTAGAAAACTGTAATGAGGTGTACATAGGAACAACTAAAAATAAGCTTAAAACTAGATTAGCAGGACATAGATCAGATCAGAAGTATAGGAGGATAAATTTGACGCACAAGACAGCACTGACGGCACATTGTGCAAGATTATATCATGTTCCAAAGTTTGATGACACTTCAATATTGAGTAGAGAAAGTAATTATAAACGCAGACTTACATTATAAATGTTACATATTATCAACACACCAGTAGATAGGAGAATAAACTTCAAGGCAGATACAGACAATATAGCACAGATACATATATAAGTATTTAGTTAAAAATTAGAGGTTTTTTGTTTTTCATGGTTATTATTATTGTTCTTTGTTTACTGTAATGTATGGATTTTTTCATTATTTAATACGGTGTAAGAATGTTAAATATTTTCTATTAAAATCTTTTTGGTAAATTAAATTTCATAAAAAAGAAAATATTTTTCATTCATATACATAAGTGTTTGATTAACAATTTGTTTTAATTATTATTGTTCATGTTAATTGTTATTTCATGTATGTATGTTTATATAGATAATTTTATGTTGATAATTTTTTTAAATACTTATATAATTTTTATTTGTGTATAGAAAGAAAAAAAAATAATTTTTAAACTTTGAAATGTGAAAGAAAAAATAGGAAAATATGTATGTTTGTTGTTATGTTTGTTTTTTGAAAAAAACCAATCAAAACATTTTTCATTATTATTGTCCTGAAGAAGCTATCCGAAGGAGAGCGAAATATCGACAAAAATAAATACTCAAATTACAAAAGACCTTAAGCTCAAATAAATATATAAAATATAAGGGAAAAAAGGGGTGAAAATAACGAAATATTAAAAGTAATTATTTTTTTTATATGTATTTTAAACCAATCTATGAATTTTTTTTGTGCTTAAATATAGTTTTCGCCTTTTGTAGAGCCCAGACACAAAAACAGAAGCAAAGTAACAAAAAACATACCCCACCACATAGAAGAGTCTTCAGCTTTAAATTTGCATCTACATATGTATGTATACATATATGTACGTACTTCAAATTCATGAAAAAGTTTTAAGTGATAGTTTCTTAAAAAATACAATAAGTAAGTCTGTCTGCCTAGCTTACTTATATCATACTTGTTTTTAACTTTTGTTGGAAGTTTGCTATAAATTTTAATTAATTTTTTCACAATAATAAACAATAAGATTTGTTTTTGGTGCATATTAACATAGCATATTAATTTCAAATGCGCCGCCGCCGCCGAAATTTTTACCTCGGCTTGTTTCTCTGGCATACATACATATGTATATGTATGTATGTATGTATATTTATTCTCACTTTCAGATTTTAGTAACATCATATGCAACAACATTTCGACATATAAACGCAAAAAGGTGGTGGTGTTTCGCGAACAGTTTGTTGTGCTGGCTATTTTGTGTGCGTGACAGACTTAAATACAGTATTTATCGGATATAAGAACATTCATATAAGAACAAAACGCTTATAAGAAACATTTGCAAAAACACCATCCGTCCAATTCATAAAAAATATAACAGGTTTATAAAGCTCTTATTTGACAGATTTCCCATACAAATATGTCAAATAACAGTCTTATAAGCCTGTAATAATTTTTATGAATTAGGGGGCATATCTTTTTAGTGATTTTTCTAACAAAAAAAGTTTCATATAAGAAAAACGCTTATAAGAAAAAAACTGATAAAAGAACATTTTTCTTGAACACTTAAACCACAAAATGTATAGAAAAAGAATTTATATAAGAAACTTTCAAGGGCAACACTGAATTTATGTAGTTTGCATGGACAACTCTGTTTTCTGACAGTTTTACAACAACAACAACGTTTTTTTTTTTACTTTTAGTGCTCATGAGAAGTTTTTGTTTCTTGCCTCGTAGATAAATAAAGTACAAAATGAATTATGTATGTACATGTATTTACTACATATAATTTTTTTTTTTTCAAATTGAAGTTGTCTAGTTTTTTTATATCTATTTACTAAAGGGGTTTATAAAATAAAATTTGATTTGTTTTATTTTTCTATTTACATACATACATCTACGTATATACATAAAAAGGTAAAAAAGCTCGTATATTCATATAAGAAACAAATGCCTTATGGCCATAGCTACTAATATAAGAAATAAGTTTCTTATATAAAATAATTGTATATAAGAAAGAAACGCTTATAAGAAACTTTTTTCGTGGATTTTTCAAGTTTCTTATATCCGATAAATACTGTATTAACTTTACGTGTATGTATGTTCGTACGTGTATAATTAAAGCATATCGAGCCTTGCAGCAGTAGTCATAACTCAAAAAATTTGTTTTGCTGAAAACTAAAGTTTTGATTGTATCCACAACTCTATGGTAAAATAAAATTGTATTCTTCTCTCAAGAGCTGATATGTATACATACATACATATGTATGTAGTATGTACTGTTGGTTTTTTTTTTAGAATATAAAAACTTGCAAACCGTTTAATTCTATCATTAAAATCGAATCTTTTGAACTATGAGGATATTGAAGCAAAGGCTCGAAATAAACGGCTTTATGATTTTTAAAGCATATTAAACACATTTTTCACCTTAACAGTAATAGGTACTATTATTAAATATTCACCCATGTTCTGAAAATCGCTGAGTTTTCAAATCGCAAATCGTTTTTAAATTGCAAAACGCATTTAACCATGTTCTGAAAACAAAGCGATTTGCTGGCGTTTTGCCTTTTTCGAAATTGTGTTCGAACAAATAAAAAACATATGTTTTATAATAACAAAACATGTGTCTCCATAAATTATAGAATTATTTTACACTGCTCTACTGATTTTTGCGGTGCCGTTCATGGAAAACAAGACTTATTATTAAGCTTGAAAAAACATTTCTTTGTGTACTTACATGTAAGAATGTGTTTAAAACTTTAATATTTATTATCAAACGGTAACACGCAGCTTTTTTATTTAATTTATTTTATTTGTAAAATGTCAGAGCAATAACCACAAATGCTTCTTCTTTTTATTTAGAGATGTTACATATAAACAATTGCGAATAAATGGTAAGTTTCATCACGGGTAGCCGGTTTCAAATAGGATCTTGTATAATTTTTTAGCTTTCGTAAATGTTTTCATGTGCTGCAACAGGTCTTAAATTATATTTGAACTTTTACACCGGTATTCATAAAAAATAAAACATTGTTAAAATACATTTTAGAACAAATTTTTCATATCAAATTTCTTCTAAAATGTATTTGAGCAACACTTTATTTTTTATGAATACCGGTGTTAGAAAGGATTGTTTACTAATTTTTAATAAAAATATGCGAACTTAATAAATTTCAAATACAGTGGAATCTCTCTTGAGCGGACACCGAAGGGACCGTTAAAATGTGTCCGTACAAGGGAGCTGTCCGGCCAAGAGAAAACTACAAATTTAAGTCAACAAAAATTTGTCTAAGATTGTTAGTTTTTATTTAAAAATACTTTTATTGAAAAAAAAATAAACAATTCAATTGGGTTTAACAACAAAAAAAATCATTAAATGTAGCTCTATATGTAATAAAAGTTTAAAATAATTTGTGAGTACTATATTATTTCAATAAATATTCCTCCATCCTGGTTTGGACAGACCTCTTTTTATCCATTTTCAAACGTCACGAACGTACTAATGTATACAAACGAATGAACAATGCTTTCCAAACTACAATAAACAAACGCATACCTCTGTTATTTGGGGAATCCCATAAATCGCGTAAGTAATGGCATAGATTACAAGCTGTTGGTCAAATAGGTTTGTTTGTTTGCAAGAATTAGTATTGACAACTCTACGAAGCAGAAGAGTAAATTGTAGAAAAAACGTTAGATTGAAAACATTATGTATGTGACATAGAAAATATTTAGCATACCCACATTTAACAATGTTAAGTGATGTAGTAAATATTATAAACCGTGCCCTGTTGTTAAAGCGAACAAATTAAAAGAGTCTTGGCAAGCTTTTTTGTAAATTATGACATGAAAAAATCGGAAAAAATAAGCTAAATGTCCGTCCAAGAGAATGTTTTTTTCTCAAGCGGATGTCCGCGTCCGTTCATGAGAAGCGTCCGTTCAAGGGAAATCGACTGCAATGCTTTTCTTATGGAGCGCTGCCGGGACCTGGCAACAATGTCCGTCTAATAGAGGTGTCCGCTTATGGGAAGTGTCCGTTAAGGGAGATTCCACTGTCATATTATGTATCAGAAGTTTGCAATAAAAATAACGGAATAGGTAATTTTAAAGTTAACATCGCTAGCACTAAATTTTAACGAAAATCAATTTGACAATCTGTTTGCATAAATCGCCAGTTGAAAAGTAAACAAATGATACCGACAATTGACAAGCACAAAGCAAAATTTTATATTGCATATTTTAAATTAAAATAGTAAAAACATGTTTTTCTTCAAATAAAAACAAAACATTAAATTTTGAGTGTAGTTTATTTAAAAATGACCAGATCGTTTCAGCATTTCCAGACCAGCCGCCGAATTCCGGCATTCGTGATCGATTATACTCGATAGTGAAAATAATTTAAATAAAAAACAAAATAAGAAACAAACCCACAGCATTTGATCGTGAATACAATCACTCACGAATGTCAGAATTTGGCCTCAGATCGTTTTTGTTTCCCAGAACACCTGCTTCAAATCGAAAACGCAAATTGTAAGCGAAATGCGTTTTTCAGAACATAGGCGATTACTATTACATATTATTAAGTATTATTTAAAATATAGTATGTATGTATATTAAAATATTTCTACAATAATTTTTTCAGTGCACAAACGTAGATACAGGCTGGAAATGTTAGAAATTATTATAGTTCGTTTCATTGAAGATGATAAATTTTAAAAAGGGTACAGATGGACTCGCTCGAAATTATAGACATCTGATTACAAAGACTAGAACAGGACTTAGAACATAGTATTAGGCTTAATATTTTATTTTAAGGATTTTTCATTTCTTATAAAAAACTAAAAAAAAGCTAAAAAATGTTATGTTAAAAGCGCTATTATGTATAGAAGAGATATGTATTAACAAATTTCAGTATAATTATATTAATTTTAAATGTAAACAATATAAATTGTTTTTGTTTTTTGAAATTGTTAAAAAATAATTTTGGAAAAAACATCAAACCTAAAAACATTCCTGCAGAAGATACTCATTAAGGTATCGAAATATTGAATTTAGTAAACATTTAAAAAAAACCAGTGACCTTAAAGCTCGAACTACTAAAACATAAAAATCATAGTTACTGCCTTTCGCAGGTTCAAATTTAGCCCCCCCCCCCCCCCTTTAAAAAAGGGTCTGCTAAAAAAGACAAATATTGGCTCATCCTGCCATTCGCTTCCTCGGCATACTGCCCGAGTATGCAACCAGAACGTCATCAGCATACAGCAAAAGAAGATCATCTTCCTAACGCCGAGGTATATCTGGCATAAAGATATTATATAATACCGAGCCTGAAAAGAATCAATGTAGAACGCCTGCAAGAACCGAACTATTCCGATAAAGAACGTCACTAGCACGAACCTGAAATAATCAATCACCATTCGGCAGATAAAAGTTGTATTCTTTTATGACTAAAAACTATAGCCATCAATTTGTACGCAATTACATCATGCTGAGTGCTATGCTGGGAAATTGAAAATCTTTCAAAACGTTTCCGTCAGTAATAAGGTCGCTTATCTTCCCCCGGGGAAAAAACTCGAACAGCTTCCCAAAGGCCGGTATCAAATAAATCGGTAAATAACTTTTGCCTACACGAAGATGCAATCATGGCTTTAGAATTGGTAGCACAAGGGCTCTTTCCACTTTCTTTGAAAATAGCCAGTGTTGTAGCAATGGTTAAACAAGATGGCCAGATGTCGCCAAGCTACCATGTCCGTCTTTCTAAGAACAAAATCAGATACACTATCAACCCCACAAGATCCATGGTTTGATCTTACCCTTAGGGTATCATCAATAGACGACGGACTAATAAATCGAAACCAGTCAGCATTCACGTCCGTTGCTCTCCTACATAAATAAGAACGAATAATCGGGTCGGGGTTGTTTTTTGAGGAATTATTGAAGCAAAACACACATACGTTCAATTGTATATGTATACAGTTGTCGAAAAAGCAACGTGGAAGGAGGAATTATTCACCCTTATTCTGCGTTACGATTCGAATTGAAAATTTCCAAGTCTGGCAGCATTGGTATTCTGCGTATTCGTTTTGTTCCCCGCGTCACTTCGATTTCTTTTTCGATTTTACGTATTCTGCATTGCGATCGTAGCTACGTTTTTGCAAGTTGTTGATTTACTGACGGAAAATTTTTCGATTTTTATTAATTCAGGTTCAAAAATGAACCTTTTTAAAAAATATTTGCTGTATTTTTCAGCTGTCTATATGCCGACGACATTTCGTTGGAGCTCAAAATGTTTGAACATATCTGATTCGCATTTTCTTCATGGAAACTATGGAATAAGTGGTTGAGTTTCAAACAAACTTTTAAGAATTTGTCAAGTCTTCTGATGAGTTGATTAGTACCAACGAAATGTCGTTGGCATATAGACAGCTGAAAAATACAGCAACTGTTTTTTAAAAAGGTTTATTTTTTGACCTGAATTAATACATTTCAATTGGCTCTTAAAGCAAATAAATAATTAAGTTCATATTTTTCGAATTTTGTTTTTTTAGTTTAAAAAAGTGTGAAATTAAATAAAATGTAAGTATAAAATGCTATAAGTTTACATATATTTTAATAGCTTTTTTCCTAATTTGAAAGATTTATTTAGCTAATTGCAGGTCAAAAAACACAACCTGAACAATATGAAATGCTGGCAAATTTAATGGCCACAAAAAATCTATAAAATTAAATAAATTAATTCAAATTTACCTAAAATTAATTTCATCCAAATTTCACTCATCTCGAATGGATTGCCAGTGCCTCTCAAGTTCCGGCTTTCAATCCTTGATTCTGCAGCATAGCGTTCTCATATTCTAACAACAACGCCACTGCTATCGATTCCATTTCTTCACGAAATTACAATAAATTTTATTTTTCTTCTGCTATAATATGTAGAAAATGGAAATAATACCTCCGCCTCGACAAGATTTTTCACACTGGAGTAGTTTGCCCACAAATATCGCTTATTTATATTCTGGTGTTTTTTTATTCTTCTTTTTCTGCACTTCACTGATGTGTTTATTTAATAATATCACAATAATCAGTTTTCATTAATTTATCACTATTTTTCCACAAAATTTTACAATTTTCACAATCACAATATTAAAAAAATGGCTCTTTTTTGTTTCTATATAAAACGTTTCATAGCAAAAGCAGCTGTTTTAAACATACCCTATTCTTCTTCTTTTTTTTCGATTAGGTTTTTTGCAGAATAAAATTTTTCGATTCGAGCGTAACTGAATACGGGAACGTAATCGAAACGCAGAATAAGGATGATTAACTTGAAGAGCAAGTTTGTTTTGATTCTTTAGATTTGAAGTACATACATACTTACATCACTAAAGATGTTTCCATTTCTACAAAAATTTACGCATTTATTTTGCATTTTTTTTTCCTAAAACTTAATCTTAAACAGATGAAAAGAAAACTATAAATAAGTCAAAAAAATAAATAAATTATAAAACAATACTTTATAGCATTTTCTTTGTAAAACAAAATTGAAAATGTTGCCTTCCGTAGTAGAAACGAAAACAGCATATTCTTTTTGTTTTTATACATTTTGCCCTCCTTTTAGATACTGCTGTAGGGTTTAATAACTTTCTTGAACTACATATGTATATGAAATATATTTTGTATGCAAAACTAGTGAAGGAATCAGGCTTCAATTAAATATACAGTATACATTTCTAGACCTAAAATTTGTAAGAGATTTTTGAGTTCAAATACATCAGTTTATTATATGCTTGTCCTTAATAAGCCAGTGATGAAATGAACGCTATTGTTTGTTTATGAATACAACTTTCAAGAGATTTCGCTTATCAGAGCTTAATATAACATTTATGAATTGGAACGTTATTGTTTTATTCATTATGCATTCATTGCAGACATGTGTGACACACCCTCATCCTTAAGTGAAAAATTACCAAAAATGTTTACCATGTGGTGAAGGAAAGCTACCAAGGGAGATAGAGATAAAAGCAAAAATACAATACCAGAATATATAATCATTTTAATTGTAACAGCACTATTACTATTAATAGCATATAATAAGTTTGATCCCGTACTTTTTGGGCTAAGTTCTAACGAGAGCAACCATAGAAGTATAGAAGATGTTAAGAAAAGTAAAAGTGTTTGTTTGAACCTTTCTGATTCTCATTTTGTTCATGGAAATATTAGAATAAATAGTTCAATTTCAAACATTCTTTTAAGATTGAGTTGATAAGCATCAACGAAATGTTCGCGAGACATAGACGTCTGAAAAAGACAGAAAACATTACGGGCTATTTTTAGACCTCAAAAGAACAATACATTTCAATTGGCTCTTATAGCTTATAAATAATTAAATTCATTTTTGAATATTCAAAAAAAAATCTATATTAAATTACTTTTTCAGGCTCAAGTTCAACCCTTGGGTTTTCACTACTTTTTAATCAATATCAATTAAGTAAAGAAAAGTAAAATTTATTTGCTAGGTGGACAACCGGCTGTTTCTGGGTAGCAAACACCCTTCATCAGCACCCTATGAACTTTGGACGTGTCAAATTTCACAATTTTGGCACAGCCGCTTTAACCACTCGGCAACCAAATTAATTTAGTATACAACAGAATTTAATTTGGTATACAAACAGAAAGTAGAATTGCGTGAGCTTTGGTTGCCGAGTGGTTAAAGCGGCTGTGCCAAAATTGTGAAATTTGACACGTCCAAAGTTCATAGGGTGCTGATGAAGGGTGTTTGCTACCCAGAAACAGCCGGTTGTCCACCTAGCAAATAAATTTTTACTTTTCTTTACTTAATTGATATTGATTAAAAAGTAGTGAAAACCCAAGGGTTGAACTTGAGCCTGAAAAAGTAATTTAATATAAATGTATTACAGCACAGAAGTTCAATAACAAAAAATTAAAATTTACAGTAAAATACAAAAAAAAATCTTTACTTTTTGATAGCTTGACGTTTTCCCTAAAAGAAATTTTTATCAGAACAAAAATGTTTAAATACTGTCAAAGTATAGGCCTTGAAATTTGCAATTATATTACTCTTCAGCAATGCCTTAAATAAATTCTTTATTTCGCTACAAGTATGTGCGCTTAAAAACTCCTCCTGTCTTTCTTTTTGTCTTTAAATTTACATCATCATACGTTTTTTGGCGGCCGACCTTTCTTTTCGTCACCAAGGAATATATATATGTATTTCTTTTACCATCCAGTTATCATTCTTTTCATAAACTTTTGCCTTGACCAACCTGAATATTTAATCCTCTTTTCATAGCCTTTATGAAAATATTTCAGTTTTAAACAGTATTAATCAGTAAAAAACATTTTTTTCTCGCTTAAACGACCGATCACTAATATCTAAGTTGTCCCATATTAATTTACAATTTTTATATTCTGCATGAATTTACATAGATAATTTTTAAAACAAATAAGGGATTTCACTGGCTGTTAATGCACTTCCTGAAAAATCGGGAGAAGCGTTATCTGGGGTGCATATGGGCCGATGTCCAACAATGTTCTAATTTTGCCTCTGAACAGCCTGTATGTACCATTGCGACATTTTTCCCATTTTTGGTGTTAATTTGTTCATTTTATTTTCTTTGGGGAACTAGAAAAAAAATGCAAGTAGTTGCTGCATTTTAATGAATATAAACTAAAACTATTTTTAGGTATAAATCAATAAATAATGTGCAACATGACATGCTTCTAATAGGGTGCAAAATAACCCACCCATTGCATGTAGTTTTGTGAAGGTGGTCGAATTTCGGTATTCGCTTACAGAAGAGCAAAAAAGTGCTGGGCCTCCTATTAAAAAAGTTCATGAATGGAATTTTATCCATTCTGCGCAGAGACTTTTCTAAAGCATCCAACACTTTAGAGAGCACTTCGCAAAAAGTGGATTGCGCCATTCCTCTTTAGTAATCTCTTCCAACACTTTTTTGGTATCCACCCTCTGCAAAAAAAAAAAAAAACACGTAAGCATGCGCTTAGTTTTACGATGGGCCCAAACTAGATGTTTTTTTTTTTTTGTTTCCGGCAGAGAATCTGTCAAAATATTCAACAGGCATGAAAACGCCGATTTATTCACCCTTTTTACCTTTTAAACTACAAATGTATGTTTATTAGTTATAAAACATAAATTTAAGTACTTTTTACATCACTTACCCACAAATTTTCCTATGTATTTATATTTTCTTCTCCCCTATTGTACACTCACACATACATATTGATAGCAAAACAAACGTTCTCATAATATTCATGGTAGCAAATTTCCCTACTTGGGAAATGAAAATTTTACGGGAATAAATATTTCACATTTTACTCACGATAAGGGTGAATATTTAGTGTATATATTATTGAAAACATCGCTCATCGTAAAATATTCATTTTGCTTTATTTCCCAAAAGTATATACGTCGTCGTCGCTGGCTTTTTGACCTGCAGACAAAAGAATGTATGTATGTATGTATATCATGTTGCTTACTCACCCTTATTCTGCGTTTCGATTCGGATCGAAATTTTCCGCGATCGGCAACTTTGGTATTCTGTGTTCAGTTTTTGGTTCAATTCAATTTGTTTCTTCGATTGTGTGTAGTCCGCGTTACGATCGAAGCCACGCTTTTCCACGTTATGTATACACTAACGGAATTTTTTCGATTTTTGTTGAAGCATTTAAAGTGAAATTAAAAAATTAAAAATATGTAAGTAAAAAAACAAATTAAATTGATTTCTAAGCATTTTTAATATAACCAAAGGTTTAAACTTTTATTTAATTTATTACAGGTCGAAAACAACAACTCCTCAGCAGTACGAAAAGCTTGTAACTTTAATGGAAGCAAAGGGTGATATTGCTTGTGCTTATTACAAGCGTCCTAAGGAGGAAGTTAAAGCATTCTGGGAAGAAGTGGCAAATATACTGATCTCAATAGGGCCACTAACACGAACTGACATAGCATGGAAGAATGTATAACATTTTAATAATGTGTTGTATATGAAGTATACTAAATATATACATATGTATGTACATTATTTCTAAGGTTGGGATTGACTGGAAAAGCTATATAAAACGGAAACTGTCAACAAATTAAAACGAAATGCACAGCACCGGAGGAGGCCCCTGCCGCCTACAGCGCATAAGCCCCCTTGAGGAGAAAGTAATTGAACTGAGAGGTCTAGTAACAAATACGAATGGGATTAGCAGCACAATGCATTTTGGAGTGAGCAGCGAGATTCTCCATGATATACGTAGTTCCCAAATAGTGGATGCTTCCACACATGCCTACACCATCCAAAAGACGGAAGCATCAGCCCATAACAAAGGACAGTACTTCTTCTCTAATTAAAGAGCAACTGGCAAAGCAGTAAGAATTTTACTGCGAAACCAAAAAATTTAATGAAGAAGTACTTAAAAAGTACGATGTGTTTGTTAAAATAAAAAAATTATCATTCACACAATATTTAGTTTTAATTATTAATTTTTTGTGCACTAACGTTGACTATTTGCTGAAATGTTTACAAATTGGTTTATATTCGTTGTTTCTATGTCACACGTTTCACAACAATAAAACCTAGTTTAAACACACCCCACTCTTCTTCTTTCGATTCGAGCGTAACTGAGTGCGGGAACGTAATCGAAACGCACAAGAAGGGTGACTATGTTTATATAATTCACGCAAGCACGAGACTCACTCGTACAGCAAGGGCTCTGCAATACCCTATAATAGGTCAACCCATGTCACTTAGCAAACGCAGCTTGTCCCTAGCATGGGCCGCCCTATAAATTTTAAGTCGTTGTTGGGTTAGTATTTATTGTTTATGGGGTCATGCATATCAGATGAAAATGTTATTTATCTATCTGTTACGGGTCAAAAGGTTCAGTTAATTTTCAAACTACAGGGCGGCCCAATGTATTTATAGAGGCTAGACAACCAGAAGTACTATGATAATTTGGAGTTTCTATCTCTTACAGCTCAAAAATTATAGCTAATTTTCAAACTTAATTGTGCGGTCATGCATTGGGTGCTGCTTAAATTTTAGCTGTGTGTTATTTTTGGTATTTGTTTGTTGTAGAGGCCAGACAACTAGATATACTTTGCAATTTCAAGCTCTCTATCCCTTCAGGCTCAAATTTTCTGCTTCTTTTATGAGGACACCTTTTAACATTTTGTTGGTTTTGGTATCTCATGTTGTAGAGCTAATGTAATTACATATTCCGTGCAGATATCAGGTTTCTATATCTTATGGTGCAAAATTTACAGCTAATTTTCACAGTCTGGTTTTGTTATTGTAGCAGCTGGGTAACCATATGGCTTGTGAAAATTTCAGTTCTCTAGCTCTTATTGTTTCGGAGTATTGAGGGAGTCACAGACGGACTGCTAGTGAAGTTTCAGTAGGTGGGTTGCGTTTTCATGCCATGAGTATGAAACCCTGAAACACAATTTGTGACTACTTCGTTGTAGCCACAAGTTATGCTCGTGTTTGCTGCTCTCCAATATTATGACTCTTGTGTGTTTGCATCCCAAGCTGAACGGCGAATGAGTAATGTTTTTTCAAGAGGGTAACAAATACGTTGTTGTAAATACAATTGCGCTATAAAGTGGACATCAGTGCAATAAAAGCAGAATTCGTGTGCACTTTATTTTTTGGTGTAATAAAGCAGTTTTGTTGGAAATGTGAAATGAAATGTGAATGTGTGATTTCTTTTTATTTTTTTACTTTTTTTCCGACAAACCTGTGGCAAATGGAATTTAAGGTAGAATTTTTCTCAGAAGCGAATAGAAAAATGCTTTAATTCAATATTTGTGTATTGTTCGTATATTAAATAGCAATGAGAAAGAAAACCACATTTTCGTTTGTGACAAAAACATGGTTATTAATTTCTCCAGAAAAGAACAGCAATTGAAAATGTAACCCCCAATTTTTGGCTTGGATTTTAAATGCCATTTAAATTTGATTTAAATACAAATTGAGTCAAACGGTTGTTATTTAAATCAAACTTAAACGGGCTGCCGTGCCCATTTAAAATCGATTTAAATTTTTCGTACTGCCATATGATTTTGACAGTTTGGTTTTGTTCTGCAAATTAAGAAAATTGCACATGTTTTTTTTTTTTTGATTAATAATTTGTTTTTTATTATTTCCAGAAGGTAATCAACTTCTGTGGCAGTGAAATTGGGAGTCCTTTTATCACTTTTGCTACTCATTTTAATAATTTTTACAAAACAATTTTTTATTTTCTAAACTTTTCACAATTTCACTTGCTTCCAAATTTGTTAAAACAGCTGTTTTTTATTGAGTTATTGATAATTTTTTGACACTTACATTGTGCTGCCGTACTTTTATTACAATTAATTACAAAAAATAATTTTAGACTGTAAAACAGAAAGCTATTTTAAATCCAACTTAAATTTTAAGGAAAATTTACTAATTTTGTATTTAAATCCCAAGTCAAAAATCGAGGGTAAGATTATGAGTGTTTTATTTTTGTGTAGTTTCAGTGTAAACAAATTTTTACCAAAACCTTTTTGAATTAAAAATAAAGAATTTATAGCAGCATAATACCTACACACCTGTTTTGGGTCACTTTTCAAAATGTCTCAACGGTCACACTGGTACACACCACCTCAAGGAGAAACTTTCTAAAAGACAAATTCATGGCCATTAAGTGAGAAAAAACTTTATTGTTATTTGTTTGCGTATGAATACACAAAATATGTATGTATATGTATCGCCACATATACATACATACAAATGTAAGTGTAACAAATAAAGGAAAATATAGAAAACATAAAAAATAACAGCAAACTTTTAAATGACCCCTTGTGGCTTGTTGATGATGCATAATTTCACACATAACTATGTTAAAGAGGCTCTTTCTTACCCGTGCTAATAATCAAAGCACAAATACTCATACGTCCATCAAAGAAAGTACAAACAAAAAATCAACTTGCAACTTTTATTTAAACCTGGAAAGAAGTTTGGAAGGAAAACAAAAAGAGAATCTATAATAACAACAAATAAGCAATGAAATATAACCTCCTGAGGCCAAAAAAAACCACAAACAAATAGTACTAGCATCTTCGTGGTCCTCATTCTACACATCACTTATCACTTTTATTTATTTATTCAGCAAATAAAATGTTCAAGATATTAAAAAAACCAGAACAAAAAAAAAAACAGTTAAAGCAGTTTCTATAAAATTTGTTTGCCTCAAAAATACCATCGCTATATTGTTATTGTTACTGTTTTTGCATATTGTTGTTACTTTTTGTTACGTGATTTTGAGAAATAATTTTATGTTATTCCTCTAGGACACTATGAGTAGCTTCGCCAGATTATGAATATTGCATACAATTAACGAAGGCTAACTTAGTGAATTACCAAGAAACTTTATAATTATTTCTTCTAAGTAATATGCGTACATAGAAGGATACATTTATATATGTACAATATATGAAGCATTACTTATGAATCGGACAGCTCAAAAATACATTTTTTCGGAATCTTTTGATATTTCACACAATATACTTCTAATAGATATAAATGTATTTGCTAATTTTTTTTGCAACATATTTATTTCGCGAGCTAAAGGGTGTTTTTTTTCGATGTATAGAACTTTAAGTTTTACTACAGTTATTACTGTTCAAAATGGCGACCGATTTAACAGCTGTCAAGTGATTTATTCTCAGTTTGGTTTGGCAATTCAAGAATTGAAGCCAAACGATCATTAAGCAAGGCGTAGAATCGTCGAATGGGCCAAAAACGAGATTGCCGTTGTTCCCGATTTTCATAAGCGAATTTTGTTTAGCGTTGAAGCGCACTTCCGGTTGAACGGCTACGTCAACAAACAAAACTGTCGCATTTGGAGTGAAGCGAATCCTCAAGTGTATGTCGAAACACCGTTACATCCAGAAAAACTGACTGTTTGGTGGAATCATTGGTCCGTATGTCTTCAAAAACGATAATGGCCAGAACGTTACAGTCAATGCTGATCAGTATAGAGCCATGATTACTAACTTTTTCATTCCTGAATTGAATAACCATGATGTCCAGGAGATGTGTTTTCAACAAGACGGCGCAACATGTCACACAGCTCGTGCCACAATCGATTTATTGAAAGACACGTTTGGTGACCGCCTAATTTCACGTTTTGGACCTGTAAATTAGCCTCCAAGATCTTGTGACTTAGCACCGCTAGACTAATTTCTGTGGGGCTATGTAAAGTCATTGGTCTATGCGGATAAGTCACAAACGCTTGACCATTTGGACGACAACGGCCACAAATGTTGGAAAAAGTCATCGAAATTTGGACGTCCAGATTGGACTACATCCGCGCCAGTCGTGGCGGTCAGATGCCAGAAATCATATTTAAAATGTAATGCCACAAGATTATCTTTCGGATAAGTAAAATTCATGTCAATCGAATAATAATCCATCGTTGTTTTATTGCAACTTAAAGTATCAAAGCGAATTGAATAAAAGTAAAGTTTCATTGAAAATTCTGATTAATAATATTTATTAAAAAATCTTTAATTGAATTATTCAATGTAAAAAAACTTACATTAAAAAGCTTTTACGTTTAAAAGTGTTGTTTGAGCAAACCTGATGCTAAATAAGTTAAGGACAACTTCTGCTGGCTTTAAGTTTAGAACAGACTTTTGCGGGTAAGGTCGACTTTTTCTTGTCTGTAGTAGACTAAGTCTACTTTTATTTAGCCGTGACTTAAAATTACAGTGACTATAGTAATGGTCCATGCTGCCTGCAGCCTAGAAATAAAATTGTTCTTCCAATTGATCTATCCAAAAGCACACATGCACCTTTCGGTCTACCAGTGTTATCTACCAGTGTTGTGCCAAAAACAAACGCTTCGTTATCTTCTAATGCATTATAAACTACAGAAGAAATTTCTGCTCCAGTCTCAGGGGGAATATCAGACATATCTATGATTTGCTGTAAGCCTGGAGCTGTAGCAATTAGCTAGATTACCTGTTATTTTCGATATTAGTTGAGTGTCCCAATGAATCGTCAAATGTTGATCACTTGCAGCAAGCTTTTGTATAATTTGTTCACTTTGCGTTAATCTTAATTGCGCTCTTTACTGACTTATGGAGGTTCGATTCAATATATAATCAGATATGTATATTAAGTCCGATGGCGTTAGGAACTGCCACCAATAAATGTACCGCATCTCTCTGACTTATTACTGCAAACATGTGTTTGTGTAATTAATGTTTTGGAATAAAAGCCCTTATTAATTTCCGGCTACATACATTTATTAAAATTTTTTTGCTATGAATTAGTCTGTGGCTCATTTTGACTTAAAGGAAATATGAGTATTAGTTATCTAAATACTTTTTAAATGTTGAAGAAAATAAACGAGAAAATAAAATAATATGAAAACACCTGACTTTGACTTTCGATGGGCGTCCAGAAAACGTTGTCTGATTTGGCTCAAATTTTCTGCACAAAATTTTAGACCTCCGTTTAAAAAAAACTTTAACATTCATGAAAATAATTTTGGCTCTCACCCCACTATTCATATATCGCATCTTGTGTTGGCTATTGAAAATCAGTAAATTCGGTTAAGAAATAGCCATATATCTCGGCTTTTGATGATAAGAAAATTGTCATTTGTACGGTTGCTGAGAAAAGTTCTGGACACAGAACAAAGTTTTTGGTGCCAACATAGTGATACATTGTGTAATGTGTTTACTATTGAAATTCAGTGAATTCAGTTCACAAGAAGTAGAGATATAACGGGTTATCAATTTCGCGCTTTCAAAAGTATAGGACTGGAATTTGACATCTGTCAAACTAAGTTGTCAAATACATTTTTTCTTCCCAGTTAAAAGTCTGAAATTGACGAAAATGAAACGCTTAAGTACCACACAAAAATCATCAAAACATACAACAACAAGTAAGAGTGTTATATTCGACTGCGCCAATTGTTATATACCCTTTACCAAAGTGTAATTAGAAGCTTTTCTACATATGTAAATGTCTAATGTCAGGTCGTATATGAACTTTAATATCTTTATAACTTTATTTGAAAAATGTTCACTTACGTATATTAAAATAATGAATTTTGACCAAGCATTAGCAAAAATCGGGGACTATAAATACATTTTTTAGACCAAATAAATAATAATAGCCTATAACACTAAAGTCGGTTCTTTTTAAAATCAAGTTAAGTCTTAACACCGTTTGCCAACTTTTTTTCTACTGCAGTGAAAATTAAAGTTGGCTCTAAGTTGAACTGGTTTTAGTGGGTGACTAGTAAAATTTATTAAGCGTTTGCATACAATTTAGTGGGGGCTATTCTGCGTTTCGATCGGAATCGAAATTTTCCCCGTCTGGCAACTTTCGTATTCTGCGTTTCGATTCCGCTGTTTCTTTCGATTGTATGTATTCTGCATTACGAGCGTAGCTCTGTTTTTTTCAGTTGGTTTTTTGTTAACGTAAAGGTTTTCTTTGTTTGTGTTTTTAAGTTAAAAAATTTTAAATTTAAAAAAATGTAAGTAGAAAATGATAATAAATGTTCAGAAACGATTAAAAAAACACTTAAAATTAATTTTAATTAATTTATTTAATTAAATCAATTTCCATCCATCCATGAATCCATATTTAGTACAACACTTTCAATTTTTTTTTTTTTTTTTTTGATTATGTACCTTTATCTTCACAAGATTCTTTGCACTGTAATATGCTTATTTATAAGCAACTAATTTTAGTTTGTTTTTATATTTTTTTATTCTATTTAACAATTTTTTTATTAAACTTTATCAGGAATTTATTTTTAATTGTGTATACAAACAACTTTTTGTATTAAATTTGACATTTGTTTATGAAAATTATAACAAACTTGCTTATTTTGATTTTTCATTTCCACATTCCACAGTGATGCTGTTAATTTTGTAAATAATGTTGTCTTCTTCTTTTCCTTTCGATTCCGTTTTTCTTCAGAATACCGATTCTCGATCGCAACGGGACTTAATCGAAACGCAGAATAGGGGTGAGTATAAAATATAAACAAGTGGCATCTCCGATCAGCTGACAGCTGCAGTTGAAAAAAAGAGGAAAACATACATATGGAAGACTGATAAAAAATAAACAAAACAAATTTTTATAAGAAAAACTATAAAAAGTTATTATGTACAATGGAAAAGGTAGGTTTTGTCTTATAAATTATTTTCGTTGTAACTATAAATAAGCGCTTTTATTGACAGGGTCAACATAAAAGAGAACGGGAGGCGAACTGGAGCACAAGTGCAAAAGAACTGTTGCGAGAGTGTATCAACATGGACTTAGAAATTGTTGAAAGCAAAGGGAACGACCCTTCCATGATAAATAAAAAGAAAAATGCATGGAGAACAATAAAAGAAAGTATGGATTTTGCAGGCTATTATCATGAGATAGCAAAACTGAAAGCTCAGTGGGTTCGGATGAAAATAAGTGCCGGAAAAGCTGTCGCAAGTGTGAAACGTGTCTCCGTCGCGACAGGCAACTCAGTGGCTAACCCCGAGCTGAGTACAGAAAATGAGTTAGTGCAAGATACGATTTCACATGAATTTATAGAGGATGATATTTTGATAGACAGTAACTGCAACATTGCGTTTGAACAAGTTGACAGCCCAATATCTGGTGAATTCTTAGATTGTGAACTGCTGTATGATCAGTCATGCAGCGAAGAATTTTTAAAACCTGCACAAAGTTCACAAAATAATATTATTAAATGTGAGGGAAAAGATGAAGACCCTTTTCCAACACCGCAGCAAAGTACTCGTGAGAATCGAAAAATAAAAGCAGATTGTTCAGCTTCCAAACTTAAACGCCTAAGTTTTCTTAAAAGCCTACAAAATGAGTTAAAAGCCTTCTCGAAACACCATCAAAAACTGATATAACTCTAGAACGGCAAAAAAAGTAACACAAACTAACTGCTGATTTTATGTGTTAAAAAAACGCTTCATCTACAGCATATGCAACAGCTGACAGATTGCTTGGAAAATAATTAACCATATAAATAAACAAAACGAAAAAAAGCAGCTTTTAGGTATGGAATTAAATGTGTGTACGGAAAAGTCATTGCAGCATCCACATCTTTTCCGTCACCATGCTGATATCCACCTTCTGCTAAAAATGGAATTGTGCAGGTTTGTTCAGCCTGAAATTTTTAATAAAGCTAAACGGAAAATCACATACATATTTTCATAATTGGTGATTTGTTTTAGCAACTTACGCCCTGTAATCGAAATTAATGGAATTCTAAACATCCCTGACGACTTTCCGCTCTATTCAATGACAGCTTTTGTTTTAAGATTCCTCAACAATCAAATTCATTGTATTTCGTTTTTATTTTTTGAAAAATATTTTTAAAGGTTCTTAGAATGTAAACAAAAAACATCTGTTTTTCATCGAAATAGTTGGTTGTACTAATTCGAACTTAGGTCAAGAGGATGGCAACACCAACTTCGAATCCGTTGGAATTCATAATACCTTTTTGTACGAATTCGTGACGGAGAGTTTCCATTACAAGTGATGTTAACTCGGAATTCATAATAATGTTTTCATTGGTAAACAATATTCCTTAAAAGAAAAAAAAACTGAACTACAAACCATTTAGTTTTATCATTTAAATCCAAGAAACCAAAAAATTGTTATCTGTAGTTTACGTTTTTTTTGTTAAACAATACTCTTCAAAAGAAAAAATTAAAAACTGAAGTACAAATTATTTCATAATTTTAAAATAAACTACTTTTGTGTTTTTATACTCTACAATACATGTTGCTTACTTTTGATTTCATTGAATTTTTGGGTTCCATTTTATCAAATAAAAAAATTTTATATTAAATAATTTTTAAATGAACTGCAAAGGTTTCTTTCGCATATTTGTACTGAAAACACTACAGTTTTTTCGTTTTTATTATTTTCAATAAAAATCCCATAAGTAACTGAATACTTTATGTCAATAAACATATGAACATTTCTATTCCTTAAAAATAAGAATTTACAAAAGCTGCTCGGTATGCGTTTGCAGAATTTGTTGCGATGGAATTACTGTTGGGTAAATTACTATCGTACATATGTCCAAATTTATGGTGTCTGGTTGAGATGGTGGGCAATTAGTTAAAACTGAAAATCATTCATTTATATACATACATATTGCCAGAAATGTTAATTCAATTTCGAATATCCGAAATAAAAAAAGTTTAATAATCGAAACTTGCTAAATATGAAGATTATTATGATGCATTGATTAAATTAAAAAAATTAATGTAATTTATCTCAAACTCAGTTTTGTCAAAATTTGGAATAAAAATTGAGTTTATATTATAAAGTATACTTTTTTACTTTTAGACCTAAAATAATAAATTTAACCAATTTGGCTCTTATTAAATTCAATTTTGAGGATTCAAAACAATTTTACTTCTTGTTACTTTCAAAGACTATTTTTAAAAATTGGTCCATGCAAATAAGGCGCACTTTAATATACTATATACACTAATGTAAATAAATACCGTTATTTCCGCTTAATTGAGTTTCTAAAAATGCATGACTTTTGACGCAATTAAACGGGAACTCAATTTAGTGATACTCGGTTAATTGATTTGCCGACGCAATTAAACGAAAATCGCTAAATTGAGCAATAAAGCGAAATACCCATGCATATATAGAAAATAAAACTCATTCCTTTAGATACATATTAGGTTGAAAAATTGATTAGGTTTATTAAAACAAAATAAAAATCAGGTACGTTCATAGTACAATGTTTATAAAGGAACAGAACCATGACCTCCTTGCCGCAAAATATTTTTTTTGTTTGTGAAGCAAAAAAAAAAAAATTAAGTAGACTGAATCAATTAAGCGAAAGATTTTCTCTTGTTTTTCCCAATGCGGTCTTAATTTGCAAAACAATTAAGTGGGTGACGCAATTAAATAGAACTCAATTAAACGGGTACTTTAAATAGACGGGCATACTGAATGACTTCGTTCCATGCTTTTTAGCGCAATAAAGCGGGAAACTCATTTAAGCGGAAATAACTGTATAAGCAAACGAATTTGTAATTACATGAAGAATTCCGTTCCTCGGCAATATTGTGGGGCAAAGCTGCTGCAACGACAACATTTTTTGCCGTATCTAAATCAAACCGCAGAATTCAGATTTTAATTGTACATTTAAGTTGCTAGACGGGGAAATTTTCGATTCGGATCGTAACGCAGAATAAGGGTGAATATTGATGTAAAATCAAATAACTATGGTAAGACCCAACAGAAAACGATAGCAACGATATCTGCATCTGGCAGTGCAGCAAAAGACAGCTTTGCAAACGCTAGTCTTTTGGTTCAAATGTTTGCTCCCTTTCAATATGGTTGAACAGACTGGTTTTATATATTATATGAATTTAATGAAGCCAAATATTAAATTACCAACTGCTACAACTTTAAGCCGCTCAGCTTTAAATGATGTACAAGAATCTTACCAAAAAGTTTTTATTGAAGTGAATTGTTCAGAAAACGTTTCCGCTGTGCTGGACATGTGGACAGAAGAAAATAGAAGTTATATAAATATTCGTCTAATTTTTTTGCCATGCATTTGAATTAATATGCATCACATTAAAAACGGAAACGTTTCGGCGCCCGCACAGCAAATTCGCGATCGCGCAAAATATTACCGCAACCTAAATGTATATCGGTTACAAAATAAAGAAATCGTTGTTGTTAGCGATGGTGCAAGGAATATAATAGCCGCTTTAAAATTTAACAATTTAAAAAAATTAGTTTGCACCGACTAATTGCAAACGATATTTTACAAAACATCGAATTTAAAGTTTTTAGCGATATAACGAGTAAGCTCAAACAAATTTATAAGGCTTTAAACTACCAAGCTGAAATGGTATTTGAACTCCAAAGTGCATTGGAAGACAACGATATTTTCAGCGTTTTGAGCGAAGAAACAGATGTGCAAAGCATTATTGAAATAGAAAGTCAATTTCAGCACTTAAATGACGATACCCATATGGTAAGCCATCAGTTGGGAACATTAAAAAACTCAAATGAGTGTTTCATGTATCGAAGCTTTTGCAAAAACGAAAAGGTTCTTAACATTGCGTTGGTGGAAATAGGGAAAACGGACCTAGCCTTAAATAAAATGAAAAAATTACCACTAATGGAACTTTTAACATTTTTGAAAACTTTTGAGCATGCGGCAAAATACCTACAGGCCAGAAAGTATTCAACAATCACCCGCAGTATCTTCTTCTACGCAAAAATATTAGATTCTTTGAAAGAAAATGAATCTAGTGCAAGCTTTGCGGAAACGATGCACATGTACCAATTTGCAATCAGGAATTTAGGAGAGAGCTTAAAAATCCACAAAATACATGTGATAGCAGCGTTGCTAGACCCGATTCAAAAAAACTAGCCAAGATTGGAAAAGTGGCTAAAAAAATTCCCGCCAATGGTTTAGACCTGTTCGATGAGCTGATGATCCCGAAGGAGGCACATGTCGAAGCGAAGTGCTTTACATCAATTAAAAAAAAATGACCGACCATGAAAGAGCAAATATGCCAAGTTCATCTAGTTGTGTAGCAAAACGAAGAGTGAGCTCTACTTGCTTATTAAATTTATAGCCTAGCTTCTAAAAATTATGTTTTTCAGAAAACCGAAGAGAATTCAATTGCAACATGCGTTTTGCAAACTTCCCAAGGACGCTACGAAGACCCACTACGGAAAGAAATATCGAAATACTTTAATGCGGAGAATGAAGAAGCAGAAACTTTTGTCTGGTGGCAGAATAAGCGAAAAGTAAGATTCTTAGTTTTAAAAATATTTTTCAAATGAATGTACTCATTTTTAAAACTTGTGCTTTTCAGGATTATCCCACGCTTGCAAAACTTGCAGCAAAATATTTAGCATACCAACCATAAGTGTAACGAGTGAAGAAGCTTTTTCCAGTGCTGGAGCATTAGTGACTGCAACGAGGTCAAGCTTGAATGATTTAACGGTAAAGAAAGTTTTATTCCTCCACGATAACTATGATTTAGTCAAAGATATTTGGAAAAACTGTTGTGTTGTAGTTACTTTTCTAATCTTTTAAAAATGTCTTTAATTGGGTCATCAATTTAATTGGTTATTTTCTGCCTTGAAAGCACTTTGGTGCGTGCTTATTTATAAATACTGGTAATAGTAAATTTACCATTTTGTTTAAGGCTGCCTCTGGGCTTCCAATGTCAACTTTTGTAAAAATTTCGATATCTATCTTGTATCATTTGAGTTTTTAAGTTCCTAAGTAATGGCTTTCCTTATGAATATCGTCAGATTAATGGTTCAGCTTTGTAAATAATTTTTAGCTTACACATTATGTCGCTGTAAATCTTAACGTGGGTATTTTGCATAACATTGTGCCCAATTAAAATTTTTTTTGGTACATATTATATTCCATGAACTATCACGTTCGTCAACGATTTGTGCACTTTGCATTTCACTTGCATAAATAATTTGAATTCATGGCAAAAAATATGGGGAAATTATATACATATATGTATAATTTCTTTAAAGATCGAATAAATGTAGAGTATGCATATTTGTCCACAAATGCCCAACAACATACTCATATACAAAATAACAAGAAGACTAGCATACAGACGAAGCAATGATCTAAAACAGGGGTGCCCAAAACCTTCTTACGGAAGCGCAAACACCAATACGTATACACAATATTGACGCACACAAGGAAAACCAGAAATATTTCTTTACGTACACTGGTAAAAAAATTCAATTTCATTTTCACAAAATTTATGTATAGCGAATATAAAAATGTATTAAAATGTCTTTCCGAATCATATTTACTAATCGTCTTGATTATTTGAAAGCAAATCATACATTGCGCTCGATTTTCAAAATTTGTAGCGAAAAAAAGTCGGTTTCCCACGTGTCATTCATTCTACAAAATAAACTGTACAGTTGAAACTCATAACACAAAATGATTTCTTCAAGTGTTTCATACTCACGAAATCATTAAAAAAACAAAAAACAACAAAATTTACGCTTGGCTCCAATGTGTACCAATAAAGCCTGCGTTCAAGGCGAAATAATTTACAAGGTGATGCTAAGTCTACAGGTGACTTTTTTTTATGAATAATTTGAGCTGTCAAACTTTTGTTTACAAAACAAATTTGCGGTGCGAAAATTTTATTTAAGACATTTTGTGTGAAAAGTAAAAATTTTTATGAAAAAATTTTACAAAATGTTAAATTTTAAAGTAAAAAAATAGAATAGAAAAAAATTAAGAAGTGTTGTATTTCAGGCAAGACGCGGCGTGCTGTAGGCGGTACATTCTTCGGTATGCACAACGAAGACCGCAGGCTTAAGTGGAGCCGAATCTGTGGGGTAAACTTTATGCAAAATGATATTGTTTGCATGGACCTCTTTGATGCTTCCACCATCGCACATCTTGGCCGGAAACCCATGCTGTTAAGCAACGCTGTCCCAATGTAAGTAACTACATATGTATATTTGATTTTGGTGATAAGAATATTTTTGATTGTAGCAAAATTTAAGATTACCTGTTCTTGTATCGGACAACAACTTGGGTAGTGCACAACATTGTGTGCAGACACAGGTTTCAACAGAAGAAACTTTTGCTGCAGATGTGTCTGAAGCAATAATTTATAATGACCAAGGCAAAGAGCATACTGTAAAGCAGTTTTGCGATAGTCAAACGCAAGCCGAGTAAGTGTCCCCTAATTAACGATATTTAATTTTTTTAATCTAAGAACACTTTGAAGTGACTTATGCATTATATTTTATAAATTATTACAGCCCAGTAGTTCTGGACTATACAATTGACAGGCAAAATTTTTTGAAAAAAGTTCAGATGCTGGAAAATAAAATCAAGGAGTTGAATTTAGAACTGGCTTCAGCGAACAGAGCCGTTGACTTTATGCGGTCAATTTTCACCGAGGGACAGATGCGAAAATTACTGTCCCCGAAGGCCATTCTTTGAAACTGGCCAGCTATATCAAGTGCCATGTTCTTGCACGCAGCTGGTCCTAGGGCATACAATCATCTATATAGAAAAGGATTTCCACTTTCTTCCATATCCACTTTGCAGCGTTGGTGCCGTAAAGTGAATTTGACGGAAGGGATCATGCACACCGCTATCGACCTTATGCGCCATATTGACCATCTGGAGCCCGAAGATAAGATACATATGTGTGCTGGTCTTCGACGAGATGAAGGTGGTGGAAACCTTTGAATATGATGAAGTGTTGCTGCCAAGATACATACATATTTCAATATTTCGAGTGAATTATTATTATTAATTTTGTTTGTAGTTTTGCTTTGGGCAACATCACAGATTTCAATATAATAGCAAATTCTCTGGTCACATCTTAGCGCTTCCTTCACAAGAAAATTGAATTCTTCTCGGTTTTTGTTGTTTTTTTCGGTCACATTTTTTTGACAGCTCAATTTACTAATGCAAAAACAAAATACAGGGCAGATTTTGTTACTGTAGACTTGGCATCACCTAATAAATTAATTCGCCTTGCCTGCGTTCTTATTGCTGTGCATATGAAAGTGTTGTTGCTTTGAACTTGGGGTATGTGTGTATTTCATACAAGGAGTTGTGTATACATATGTATTAGAATGCTCAGCCAATGCTTCGCTCTTTTACAAAAACAAATGCGCACCAAGCGTATAGGCCGTGGGCACCCCTGATCTAAAAGAAGACCATGACGCATTCATACACAGATTACATAGACTATTTACTTATTTTTGTATTAAGTTTATCAGGCTCAAGTTCTTTCTATATTATCCTTGTGATTGATATTAATTAAATTAGACAAAGAAAACATCAAAGACAATTAGCAGAATGGACAGCTAGTTGTTTCGAAGCCGCCACACTTTCTCGTCAGCACCCGTCTTTGAACTCAGGGGCTCATGTTTCTAAAGCGACAACCATGCCACTCAGCCACCCAAGTTGTTGTATATTTTCTGTGTAAATTTTAATTATATCAAACACACCATTTCTATTTTATTTTTGTATATTTATCATTGCATATTTAAATGTCTTTGATGTCTTCTTTGTCTAATTTAATTAATATTAATCACAAGGATAATATAGAAAGAACTTCAGCCTGATAAACTTAATACAGAAATAATTATATAAGAAAAAGTTCGAATAATAGAAATTAATTAACTTCATAGACTATTTACTTAGAACTAAATAACAAGAAGACGAGATGAGACTGTGATTTGAAGGAAGAAACAATAACACATTTACACACAAACTACTCGGAACTGAATAGCATAAAGTGAACATAACTCAACACCAGCCACGAACATGCCAACAACAACAACAAAACACACATACCACAGAAAAAGCAAAGCGACAGAGCAGACGCTTTCTGCTATATACAATCATGTTTGCCTTTTAAAACGGGCAGTTGAATTTGAGAGTGTTGTGTGGGAAGTTGATCGCGGTTGTCCAAGTATTTCAATTCGCTAAAATAGAAAGCTAGAACAACCCTTGTGTATGTATACATATATATTTAGTTCATCAAAAAATTCTTCTTAATTGCCCATTTCTACCTTGAAAACACGGCATTCTCGAAGCTATGTTTTAACCCTCTGTATCATGGTGTAGACTACAGGCAACATACCATTGTGATGCCCCTAATTCAAAAGAAATACTTTATTTGACATAATAGATCACTGTTGTATATAGTAAATCCACTGATCTAACAGGTGTGTAGCAACAACAACATTGCGGGGGGTTTTTCGCAGTTAATTTACATTTCTTCTTTGGCATTCTTTGTTGGCACACGGTGCCGGTTGGCGGTAATTTCGATATATAAAAATATACAGTTCTGAGTTTTTTTCTTGTGTTATATTAACAAATTAGAGAGGTAAGTTTTTAAATTATATTGTAAAATATTGTTTGTGCCCATTTTTAACCTTTTCTGTGGCTTTTGCTGGCAAATACAGTATGTTGCCTATAGGCAACATCAGAGTATACAGAGTAAATTTTTCTTACACCTGTTGTGTTGATTGGGGTTTTTATGTTTTAGAATGTCACGTAAAAGACCACTTAGTGAGCATAATATTATTGATACTCCAAATGAACTTGAAGATAGCGAGGATGGATTTGATTCTGACGACTATAGCGTTGCAGATCCCAATTTTACTCCTATAAAAATTGACCACTTACCTCAATGTTGCCTAAAAGCAACAATCCCTATTTATATGAATTTCTTCCCTAATAATTAAAATAAACAAAAATAAAAAAATACGTGTCTCTTACGTGTCTTTTACTTTTACCGTCTCATATACAAAAAATCAAATAAATCGGAGTTGTTGAGTGACAGAGGGTTAAGACTTATTTATAGTGTTTTCACACTTAAAGCTAAAATGTGGTTTTAACGTTATTATTATTATTGCTAGGTCGGTCCAGAATGGCCCTTCGCAATGCGACCATGAATGATCTATTGTGCAACCCTTTTCTCTCACGAGTTTAATACATCAAGAAACAGTACTAGCTCCTTCTGTGGAAGCCCTTGCAAATCCTGCGAACCCAATGTATAGGCCTGCAACAGCCTGTATCTTCTGTGGCCAAGTGCCACACATTCAATAATCAAGTGTTCCATTGTCTCCTCTTCTTCTCCGCAAAATCTGCAGGTTGCCGTGCTGGATAGTCCCATTCTGTGTAGATGCTTCATGCAGGTATAGTGTCCTGTTAGCGCCCCACACAGTGTTCTCAGATTTCTTCTGTTTAATTTTAGAGCGAGGTCCGCCCTCTTGGCATCAAAGCTAAGAAATTTCTTCGAGTGTTCCAGACCCCTAGTGTAGTTCCACAGTTTTCCTGTGATGGATGCTGTCCATTTCCTGATCTCCCCCCTGAGGAGAAGCTTATTGAAGCCAAAGGATGGAGTGGGTCCAATAAAAGCCCCATTGGCTCCCCTTTTCGCATAGGTGTCAGCCAACTCGTTACCCTTGTGCCCCTTATGACCTGGCGCCCATATCAGAGTAATCTGATTGTGAGTGGCCAGTTCATTTAGCCTATCGTGACATTCCAGTATTGTCCTGGATGTGAACAAAAAGCTACTCAGGGCCTTGAGTACCGACTGGCTGTCGGAGAATATCTTGATTCTGACTCCTGTATGTCCCCTTTCGGATAGGACCGCTACAGCTTCCAGTATAGCATACTGTTCCGCCTGAAAAATTGTGGTGTACCGCCAAGAGTTACTGCCCTGCGTGCCCTAGGATCCACTATTCCCGCTCCCACTCCTTGAATCGACTTGGATCCATCAGTGTACCATTTTTGTGAGTCATCTCGTAACCATATTGGATTTGAGCACCACTTCTCCCTCGTAGGAAAGAAGACCTCATACTTTCTGCTGAAGCAGAGTATGGGATCCATGTGATCACTCGACCGAGACATATGCAAAACGTCTCTGAATCCCCTCAGGATCGCTAGATGACCAATAAGGTTACCTTCCTTTAGTTCCTCTCTCCCAGAGATGGTGATAGTCCGCTTGGCTGTTTCCTCCTGCACACATACATGAATAAAATACTTCAAAAGTGTTCGAGATTAGTGGTAAGACAAGATGATATTCGATATATACAGTGGTAGACATCCGCACCATACTTTTTGAAGTTTTTATGGAAATAAATGAACTTTTTTGGAAAACTTTTGTGTACTGATTTATTTTAACCATTTCTTAAAAATAAAAAACAAACTTAAAATATATTTCAATTAAATAAAAAATACATTATGAAAAAAGAAATATACATATGTACATATGCCGAAACATTCGTTAGGACGCCATTAGTAACCGCCATATAAAAAAAAAGAATTATTTAAAAAAAAACAAAAATTGTTGTAGTTTTAATATTTAGTGTAACCAAATTGATTGTGAATAACTGAAAATACCCTGTTTGGCATAGATTCAGCTACCAGCGTTCTTTAATTTTTTGTTTAAGTTCATTAACCGATGAAAATTGCTGTCCTCTTTTATAAACCTTTGACGTCAGAATTCCCCCTAAATTCTCTATCGGATTGCAATCCGGACTGCATGCCGGCAATGGAAATAAATTTATGTTTTTGGACGTAAACCAATCTCTCCGTAGCCTGGAAACATGTATAGCAGCGTTGCATCGGGGTTTTAATCCAGTTTTGTTATTAGCACATCTTCAAGGAGATCTAAATAAAGTTGTCAATTCATTTTCGTAGTAACAAAACATATGGAAAGCTTAAAATCATAGGAAAATGCACCCAAACCATAACACTTCCGCCATCGAAATTTATTTTGGACCTTACAACATTTTTGTCATTCAAATCATGCCGGTTTTTTCGTCAGAGAATATGACTTTTCTCCACTCGTTTTTCCATGCGATGTGTGTCTTTGCAAACGTAAGCCTTCTCTCCTTATGAAGCTTTGTTAATCTGGGTTTTGATTCCATTTTTTTCCCCCTCTAATGGATGAAGTTTTATTTAAAACTCGAGCAATAGTTTACCTGGATACTGGAAGGGTATGTTTCTCCTTTATTTTGCAGCACGTTTGCCGATTTTTTGAAGCTTCAAATTGAATTAGACCCTTTTGAGGGTTGCTTAATTTGGAAGATCCCTTGGTTGGAGCTTTGAGACCATACTTGGTGTTAAGTTTTAAAAAGTTTCTAACCACTTTTTCAGAACGGTTTAACAATCTCGCTATTTCTCTGTTTGATTTATCACTTTTCTTTAAATTTTCAATTAATTTTTTTTTAATTTCATTTAGCAGTTTTCCAGAATCCATTTTGCTTTAGTAACCACTTGTTATTGTTAATCACAAATATTTTTCTTCAATTTAATGTTATTTTTTTTGGTTTTTTTATTAAATCACGTGATCACGCCACCAGATTTACAATGTAAATACATACATTTCTTTTATCTTGCGTCCAAACTTACATATATACATACATTTTTTGTGAGACATACATATGTCTCACAAAAAACTCAAGAAGATAAAAAAATTTTTCTTTTTTTAAACGTTAGGTCAGTTACATATTGTTTTTGTTCTAATAAGTTTACTCGTTAGTCTACAGAAAACAATAAAATGACTCATATTTTTTAAAATATATCGCATGAAAAAAATAAAAAAAAACACGAAAATTGGTACGGCCAAACGAATGTATGAACCGAAACAAGTGCAACGTAAACGTTTTTTCGCAACTGCTAGGCACTTGTAAATATTACTATACAGTCTACTGCAGTATTTCTTTCACGAATAACAATTGTTCAAAGCACCTGGATACCAGGTAGCCTTAGAAGCCCAGCTGCTGCTTTTAGGCTAAAGAACTCTCCACAAAAGAAATGAGTTCAAATGGGTGACAGAATTACAGTATGTATCTCTATCAACAAACCACAGGAAATGTTTGTTGGACTTGTTTTTGTTGTTGTTGTGCAGCTACCTGGTATTGAGATATCCTGCACAAAAATAACAATTTTTTTTGGGGGAAAAGGAATAGTGCTTAAAAATTTTTTTCATTACATTTTTGCGAATTAATCTAAAATTTTACTTGCACTTACATATGATCAATGCTCACAAACTCTTGCATTATTCGTTGTTTTGCCAGTACTTATTATTTGTCATTTTGCTGATGTAGAGAAAATAAATAAGTCCATAAATATGTCAACAAATATGTATTTCACAATTTTAGACATTCATTGAACACACGTCGAGAGGATTTACAAACATTTAACGTATTTCGGATTAATAAAATGTGCAAAAATTATTTAAAAGTGGTTATTATGCAATATTGCACGCTAGAAGTGCTGATTTTATATCCAACTTATGTACGTTTCATAGTGGCGTTTAAGGGTTAGATACTTTTTAGTATTAAATATGAAAACACAGAGTTGTACGAACGAAAATTTAAATACCTAAAACAGTAATATTACTTGCAAATGTTAAGCACATCAATTATGTATACGGTTTTAAAGGATTTGTTATTAATAATACCAATTATGTATGTCCATGCATTAAACATAGTTACTGCGACTTCAATTCCTTCTTGTATTCCACAACTCTGCGTAAACAAATATTTGCTAAATGGCATTGACAGTCAACGAAAAAAAACATCAGAACAAAAAATTCACAGAAAATGGCTGAGGCAACATAAAAAATTACACTTCAATCGTTGAACAGAGCTTTGGGGGAATTGCTGTTTGGAAAATGGAAAATAAATGTCAAAACTGTTGATGTCACGGATTCAATAAACACTTCAAATAAACTTGACGATTTATTATTATTTTGTAAGCTCTGATGCACGAACGCACAAATGTATGGCAGTTTTTGATACTTGATCTATTTGTCCTAGTTGGCTTTTGTGTTTTTTGTCGTAAAAAATGAAGATATTAAAAAAGAGAGGAGAATGGGGTCAAGAAAGGGATGTTTGGTGATGAGACAGATGTTTACGTATGTACGTGTATACATTCAAAGGGACGAAGTTGATATGCTTGGGTACTGTGTTGCTATTCGATTTCTATAAATGAACTAAATTATTAATTCATTATTTGTGTTCTTATAGTATATAACTATATACATATGTATGTACATGTACAAATTTGTCGGTATTGTACCATCGAGTTTTCGATAGCTTTTAGTATGAGGTAAAAAAGTTCAACTGTGTAATATAAAACAAAAAACCCTTTTCGAGGAGTCGGGATCTCAAGTTTTGCGTGGGAGTCCGCCTTGGGAGGCGTGGTACGGGGGTTGGTCACTGGGGTGACAAGCAAGATTAAAGAAAATGTTTATTTTATTATTACATTGTCAAATGTAATAATTGTTTTTTCGAAGACGTGCCACACCTCGTTAAAGAGACTCCCATACAAAAAATTATAATTCCGACGCCTCAAAAATCGAAAAATTGGTGTCCTTACATATCGACTCTAATGTACGTTAGACCTATTTAACCCACCCTTATATTTGTACATATGTAGGGGAAAATTTGTTTTTTTTTTTAGAAAAGCAAACACCATTATTTTACGTCTTACAATATGTCTTGAATATCTTTTCTGTCTATTTATTCAGCCTCTGTTTGCCTCCGACATTTCATTGATAGCACTCAACTAGTCAGTAGAATCGAAAACCCTTGAAAAACAGTTCTGAACTATTATTTTTAGGAAGCAATGAAAATTCGAAAATAGCATGTTCAATAAACCCTTCAGCACATAAAACAATTCAATTGAAGAGGTAGTTTTAAAGCCAAAGTAATAAGCACCTGCCCATAGATCTTTTGTAAATATACCAACAAGCGACTGGGTTAAAAATTTCGTTTACATTACATTTCGGTTCGTCTACATCCATAAAAAACAATGATATCAACAAAGAGTTAAGAAGGTAAAAAAGACATGTTCAAGATGAATACTGCAAATTTGGATCGATTATAGATCAGCCAAAACAAGGGTCAGGCAATACCGCAAGAAGATTCTTTCCAAATCCAAAAACAGCCTCTAAAATAACAGGAGTGGACTTAAATCTAATTTTCACATTTAAAATAATCCTAGAAGTACTTGCGGGCAATGAAGAAATTGACTCTAGAAAATTTGGTGATTGTACTAAGGAAACTGCAAAAATATATACAACCAACTACATAAAATAAAAACAATTAAAGATTCCTGACGATGCTAACAAATTGTTAGCGAAATATCGAAAAATTAATGCAGAAAATTAAAAGACCTAAAGCTTTAAAAAATAGTTTTATTAATTTTAACAATAAAGGTCAAAAATTATATGTAGATAAAATAATATTATTGGAAAGGTCGGATCCGTTCATCTCCAATACTCGAAATCAATGGAAAGTTTAACATGAGGATTTAGATGAAGAAGCCAAAAAACTACTAAAGAGAAGTAACATCACAAACCAAAATATACAATATTTGCAATCAAAATTTGTGTCTAATGAATAATAGTTATGATTGCCTTTCCTTGTTATTTAAGTACGAAAAAAATAGTATGTATTAGTAAAAAATAATAATAAATATAACCCACCATTGTTACAAATGCTATTGAAATGTATTGCAGTTTTTATGTTTAAAATGACCAAATTTGACAGTACAGAATAATAAATTTTTCTGTAGTAACAGCAAAATCTCCAGTAAATTTTACTTTTTTTCTTTATTGTAAACATTTTTGAGTGTAAAAATTTGTCTTAATGTATCATTAAAAAAATTCCATTTTCACATAAAATAATTATAATTATTATTAAATTCCAAATATTATTTTAATATGTGGATTTTTTCCGACCCCTTTTTTATATTTTATGCGCCTTATTCATAATAAATATTTTATTAGGTTTATGATATTCTTATTTGACAAGTTTTCCATACAAATTTCTCAAATAACTGCATTATAAACCTGTTATAATTTTTATGAATAAAGGTGTATATATGTATTTATTTTCTTGAGCGTTAATAAAAAATTATTTAATCATTCAGCTGATGGCCACTTTTGCTAGTGCTCTTTCTCTAAAATTTAGTCTTAGAATTGTATTGCTTAAGATTAAATAAATATAATAATAATATTTAATTATTTTTCTCGATATTTCGCTCTCCACTGGGGAGCTTCTTCAGGACAATAATATTTAAAAAAAGTTTTGATTAGTTTTTTCAAAAAAAAAAATCAAGAAAATAGATATATGTATCAAATATTTTACTATGCAAATAAAACAAAATAAATCCATATTTCACTCCAAAAGTTTAAAAAAATTAAACGTTCAAATTTGATCTCGAAATCCTTAAAAAGTCCTCAATCAATTTTAATGTAATTAAAACTGGGTCAAGCCAAACTAAATATCTATTCATTAAAAAAAATTACTTAACAAGTTTGATGTTTCATTAAACGTATCGTTTGCATATTGCCTATGGCAAGTCTCATGTACATACATACTTACATATGTATGCGTTGTAAACAGTGACTTTGCTCAAAAATATCATTTTTGGGAAAAAAAAAAACGGGAGATTAAAAAATGAACTTATACATATGTCGATGAAAGCCTTTGCATTAATTGGAAAAGAAAATATTTAAAAAAACAATTTATTGTTAGTAACTAATGTTTATAATATACATATGCATGAAATAATACAAATTTTATAAAAAATATTGTAATTTGTACTTTAGGGAAAATTCTTTTAATAGCATTTCTAAATTTTTTATGCATATTTGTTTCACATCTACATATGTTTAACGTTTTGATTGAATCGGTTTTAATATCTCCACCAACACAATTTCAGCTATTAAATTCTAAATATTCTTTAAGAAAAATATACATACATATGTATTTCTTAATACATTCATTTTGTAAGGAGCCTCTAAGATTCGTGTTGCATAAGCTGATATAACATTATTATTTTCTTGAGCGGAATGTCCTTTTATTGTATAGTATATCTTGTGTATTTATTTCAATATTTTTGTCGATATTTCGCTCTCCTTCGGATAACTTCTTCAGGACAATGGAGCGAAACATCAACAAAAGTATTTAGATGGATACAAACCGTCTAATTCATAAAAATTATAACAGGTTTATAAAACTCTTATTTGACAGATTTTCCATACAAATATGTCAAATAACAGTCTTATAAGCCTGTTATAATTTTTATGAATTAGGGCGAAAGAATATACTATGTATGTATATGTCAGTCATCCATATATGAAATGAAAAACATGGTGTCAACTTTTAATTAGTTAGCAGTATTTAAAAGAAGTTACCCTAGTTAAAAGAGGTTACCCCAAAGAACGAAAAACGTCTTTTCTAATGCAATTTTCATTAGTTGACACGTATTCCACCATATTTCTGACTACAGAAGTACAGTATTTTTCGGTTAATTGCACATCAAAATTTGCACAATTTTTTGTTCAATTAACCGGGGAACCAATTAGCCGATACCCGTTTAATTGAACAATTCGTTCAATTACAAGAACCCTATTTAATTGAACAGTTTGTTCAATTACAGAAATCACGCATAATTGAAACTATGTACTAATGAATTAAAAGAAATCGCATATGTGCACTTTAAGTTTTTCAAAATAATTTTTTTTTACCTTAAACGAAAAAAAATGCAAGTAACAGCAAAGAATGTACATATGTATATGTGTATAGTAGAGATGCCACCCAGTGTTTTTCACAAATGATGTCAAATATGTATGTGCAAAAATGCCAGATTATTTTTCAATGCAATTAAGCGGGAGAATCAATTAACCGGTTTCAATTATCCGAGGAAATTCACATGGTGTTCGTATGCAATATTTTTTTTGACCGATGTGGCTCAATTAAGCTTGGAAACCAATTAACCGTAGGGTCAATTAACCGAAAAATACTGTACGTACAATAAATTTGTTCACGAGGTCCCAAAAGTAATGCATTGCAGTTTTTAAATTTATAATTAAAATAAACCCCACAGTAGTGGAAATCATTACACTCAAGGAAGATAAAAATATATACAAAAAAACCTATAGGTAATTATTTTTTTCCTCTTTTTGTAATTATCTTCTATATTATTTTCTTTTCGTATTTTGTTTCTTTATGTTTGTTGGCAAAGTTTTCCGTTTACATCTGGTGGGACTAGAGCCAATTTCAAATACTAATGACTTCTCAAAGCATTTTGTTGAATCAATCAATTCTAGAAGTTCTAACAATGGTATTCATGAAACCGTAAAATCTATGTGGATTAAATTTTAGAAAAATTTTTCACCAAAACTTGTTCTAGAATTTATTTAAAGTCATAAATTTATTTTTATCTTAAAACTATGAAGATATGTACATAGTATATACTTACAGAGTTTAAGAATGTTTTTTTCTTTTGCTAAATTATTTTTAAAAATTATTATAAATACCGATTAATTAAAATAAATTATAAATACCGATGTAAGTCTTTTAAATAAAATACTTGCTTTTGGATCCCGAGCAAGGCGATGTAATAAAATACTTTGCAATAAAATACTTATTTTTGGGTGCCGAGCAGTGTGACGTCCTAAGTTTGTACACACTTATAATTATTTGTTTTTAACAAAATACCATTAACTTTAGCGCTAAGCAGTATAATAATCTCAATAATGTCCCTGGTCATGAAATATTATTTTACTAATTAGAAATGTGAACTTAAACATGTTTTGCCCAACAAAGACTGTTCGGTTAAAAAAAAAGGTGTGATTTTTTTATTATGACAATTTTGGTTTACTGGTTTGGCGGTTTTCGCCCCATTTACTCTGGCAGATATGGTGCACCCAGGTAATGCTTGCATGTCAATGTGGACCGCACTTATAACTTTAAACTATTTTCAGCAAACAAAATGTTTGATGACTTAAAGATGACAACATAAAGCGATAATATGAACTTAAAAAGATATTTGGCATTATCAACAATATCGCTTAACTGAAAAATAACTACACTGGTTCAGAGAAAAAGAATGCAACAAAACAAATTACCGCTACAACGAATAGAGAAATGGAATATGTTTAAACCAAACTTATAATAATTTTTGGTTGAAAAAGGACGCGTTCAAGGTAAAACTAAAATTCATTGTTGGTTTTTTAATTAATCGTTGAACAAACCGTAGAAAGTCATTTTAAAATAATTTAATCGTGGAAAAGGCGAAAATAATTATCACATCCCTCTCTTCAGAAATTTTTGCATACAGTTGGAAAAACTTTAGTCTTGCCGAAACTTTGTTTTCCTTAAGACAAAAAGAAGCCCCACAAAATACAGTTTGTAAGATGAAACTTAAACAAGGTGAACAGAAAACGAAAGATAAAAGTTAAAGTTTTCCAGAAAATGTTTGCAAGTTGAGTTAAGTTTTGTAGACTAACTTATATAAAAGGTTTTTTTTCTTTTTTTTTTCTTACTCAGTTACTCTTGAAAATGTTCTTGTTTTAGTTTTCGTCGTTTTTGTAACAGAAGCTGGTGTATCAACACAGGAGATTATCCTCTAAGTAAATGATTAATCACATGCCAGTGCGTGATTATCAAACAAAACAGCAGCTAGCACATGTCATAGTGTCAAAACGCTCCGGCATGATACGAAACTAAAACGTGAGCATATTTAAAATTTGATTTCCGAACTGTAAATTTCTGCACATTTGTTACTCAAAATCTTCAAGTTAAATGAAAAATTTATGAAGGAAATAAATAAAAACGATTCGTTAAATACATCCTATAAAAATTTGAAATGTGCTACATGAACGATTACGCAAATACGTGTATATTGAATTAAATGTACATACTTGATTAAGACGTCTGATGTCAATGGAAGCAACTACATCGTTTTTTGATTCATTTCATAGCCAACAAGGTTTCCCATGCGCACTTTTAACAACAACAGTACATATACTTTTTGCTATTTGTACTGTTTCCTGCATAACCCTTACAAGAACCATACAAGTGTAATTTTTTCAGTATTTGTACTTATTGTTGTATTTTTTTATACACAAATAAAATATGTTTAAAGACTTTCCAATTTCAATCTTAATTTAAATATTTCAATCCATTATATCCTACAAGCTATCGATTTTTTTTCTTAAGACAATTCCCCCTATTCTGCGTTTCGATTATGTCTCTGCATTCAGTTCCGTTGCGATCGAAAATCGGACAACACTGATCGAAAAGAAGACAACACTGTTTACAAAATTAATAGCATCTCTGTGGAAATGAAAAAGTAAAATAAGCAAGTTTGTTATAATTTTCATAAGCAAATGTCAAATTTAATACAAAAAGTTGTTTGTATACATAATTAAAAATAAATTCTTGATGAAATTTAATTAAAAAAAATCTTTAAATAAAAAAAATATATATTAAAACAAACTAAAATTAGTTGTTTATAAATATATTACAGCGTAAAGAATCTTGTGAAGATAAAGGTACATAATTAAAAACAATTAATAGTGTTTGCAATAAATTTTTTTAAATGTCAAGGAGGAATGGAGTCTATAACAGCTCCATTGCAAATTTTTCATACTGCTCTGGGATTGTTTTTTTTTTTTTTTTGATCTATAATACATAAAAAACACTTCAGATTCTTGTAAAAAAATTTAAATAAAACAAACAAAATTAATTTAATTAAATAAATTAATTCAAAATATGTAATTTCAAGTGTATTTTTGATCGTTTCTGAACATTTCATATCATTTTCTACTTACAATTTTTAAAATTTTTTAATTTAAAAACACAAATAATGAAAATATTTAATAATATTTTTGAAGAAATGTTTAAAATACGTGCAATATTCCATTAGCAAAAAAAAAATACCAACTAATGTAAACGAACTAAGTGTAAGTCAACTTTGATAAAAAACTTCTATGTTGTTATAATTGTATAAATGTAATATTGATGTTGTTGTTTTCTCTTTTTTGGTATTAATAAATAGACACATCCCCTGAAGAAGTGAACATAAAATTCACGAAACGTCGGGATAAAATATGTAATAAAAATTAAATGCATTTTTATTGACATAGAAAGAAGTTAGGCCTCACCAGCTAAAGAAGAAACTTAGAAACACTTAAAGAAAACCTTTATAGCCTTTTTACACTGACGCACATCTTTCATCAATTTGCAAAGATGTTTACTTCTTCCCATAAGAATTATACAGGGCGAAAATTCTACATCAATATAAAAAAATTTCGTTTTTTTAAATTTTATTCAAAATCTAAAATGTACAAGAGTTTATGTACATACGAGCCCTAACCACTATTAATTCGTACACTGACCATTTTGTTACAATGTGATATTAAAATAGGAATATTTTCCTAATTATACTGACTACACCAGAAAGTAAATATTATTTCTTAAAGACAATTTTATGTATTTAAATATAAATTGAGAAAGTAAGTTATTAAAAAAAAATTCTTTTAAAAATATAAACTAAAACGAAAGTCCATTATTTTCAACTAAAATAAATTGACCACTATTAATTCATACAGTCACATATTTTCTTACTTAGAACTGTGTTACATCTCCCTTGTTTTTTAAAACGGAGTCGACTCGCCTTGACATGGTACTTATTAATTTTTGACAATCTTCAGGGGTTATTGAGTCCCAGATTTCTTGAATTTTGGATCTTAACCCGTCAAGAGTCCGTTGAGGATCATTGCGAAGCTTTCTTTTCATAAGAGCCCACAGATTTTCTATTGGATTGAGGTCTGGACTAGATGATGGCCAATCAAGAACCTCTATACCGTTTCCTTGTAGCCATTCTTTAGTTTTTTTAGCTGTATGGGATGATGCACCATCTTGTTGAAAAATATATTCACCGCAGTCGGCTAACTTTGGTACCGACGGTATCAGATTTTCCTCTAATATTTTTACGTATTTTTCTGCATTTACGGTTCCATCAATGAAGTGAAGCTTTCCGACACCCTTTGAGGACATACATCCCCATACCATGAGGCTAGCTGGAAACTTAACTGTGCGTTTCAAGCAGTCTTTATTGTAAGCCTCTGTGCTTTTACGAATCACCCTTTTTCTAGCATCACCAACATAAACATCAAACTTCGATTCGTCACTAAAAATAATGCTATCCCATTGCCTTTGTACCCAAGAACGTCTCTGTTTACACCATAACATACGTTTTTTCTTTTGAAATGCGGTAAGCAATGGCTTTTCCTTAGCCTAAAAAAGTTTATAATATTCTAAACTGATTTCGACATACCGAGTAAATTTTTAACTTACTTTGTAAAAATTGTACCCTATACTTTTCATTTGCTGGCGGGTCCATTCACGTTTTACGGGCTTTCCAATAGCATCAGACCATTTCGAAGCTATGTCACGAACAGTGCTTCGACGGTTTTGCTTAATAATATTTGCTAAAGCTCTTTTATCTCGAAGTGTTATTTTTGAGGTCCGGCCTCTTTTTGAAACTTCATTGCAGTAGTTTCCACTTATTTCGTATTTTTTAACAATGCTTTGTATTGTTGATCTTGGGATTTTAAGATCAGTCGATATTTGCCCATATGTCTTTCCCGATTTGAATTTTTCAATGATTAAAATTCGAATTTCTTCACAAATAGGCTTACCGCGTGCCATTTTTCAGAAATAATAAAAATTAAAATAAAAGAAAGTAAAAAAATTCTCTTTTTTGCTCCCTTGCATTATTTTCCTCTTTTTGTAACGGTATATTATCAATTTTTGTTTACATTTTGATCTTTTTTGTCATCTTGAGCCTAGTTTATACACTGTACGAATTAATAGTGGTCAAATTAATTTCAGTGAACAATAATGATTTTTTTAGTTTATGCATTTTATTAATATTTTCGTACAATATTAAATTATCTTTATAAATAAATTTAAAGGAAACAAATCAACCATTCAGAAAAGTACAAGCCTGTAAGTAGAGTTAACTTAATTTAATTTGTTTTCTGGTATTTAATGTTAGACAGTAAACAAATATTTTATGTACGAATTAATAGTGGTTAGGGCTCGTAGTACATATAAAAAGAACTATCAATTTATTATATCATTAATTTTAAAAGAAGATATGTATTTTACTTTTGCCTTATATTTGAACCACCGTGAAAAAAGGGTGTACAAGTCTTACTTCTGGCATCGCTGTTGTATGCGAAACTTGGCAGCACTTTTTGCAAATGGTGGTTCAAGGAGCAATAATGATCTCCAGGTGATCTCATTATCCCAGCTAACTACGGCTTCTAATTGAACAAATACCAGAAATTCACAATACAAACGCAAATGAGTGGCAGTTATTAAAGCCTTTCTACCAGCAACATAAAAGAAGCGTTGTAGCTATGCTGTAATCTGAAAATGAAATCTTATAAATTCCTCACGTTGTGATCAAAGCAGCTTGATACCAGGTAGCCTTACAAGCCCAGCTAACTACTACTGCATTTAGCTTGTATAGCTGTCAAAATACACAACACAAACACACATACACGAACAAACGGATGACAGTTATACAGTTTTTCTACCAACAAAACACATGCAGTTTTTTGTTGTTGTGTTTGTTGTAGTTATGCGATTACCTGGTATCATGCTGCCTTGGTTGTTATATTTTGCTCCCCCTACGACCAGATGATTTTTATGCAACAGGCAAAAATACTGGAAAAATATAAAAACTGAAATGCACGAGCAGCCCAACGAACCAAATTCCTACTCTTGTGTGTTTATTGAGCAGTTTTGAAACTAAAAAACAATATAGTATGTAAATAAAACTTGGAAAAAAAAATGATGATTAGCTCACATAGATTTCCACACAACCCATGAGGTACTACACTCGGCTGCATAAATCTGCGTACAAACTATTTTATATATTTTAACATTATATTTCGTGGTAATTAACAACGGTAATGATTTCAAATTAGTTTTTAATTACAGATTAACATTTAGAAATTAGTTAGGTAGAGTCTTTTTGTATTTGCAAAGTTTGGCAGTTTTTTGGCATTTGAAAAACAATGGTGTGGCAACTTTGCGTGTATGCAAAAGTCTGCGTACATAAAAATAAACGGTACTTTGTAACTGGTTTTTGTTATTGTGTGATACTACAATACTTCAGTTTTTGTTTCCAATTTATCAATAAAGTGATTTTTAAATTTTTTTGGTATGAGTTGCATATAAATTTCAAGTAATGGCAAACAGAAAAGAAATTAATGTGGCTGAACGTAAAATTATTATACATTTATGGAAACAAGGAAAAACATTGCGCGAAATCGGTCAAGTAGTTGAACGGACGCACTCCTCCATCCAGAGAGTGATAAACAATTTTAAAAACACTGGAGTCTTAGTTTCCAAGCCTCGTTCTGGTCGTCCACCAAAATTAACTGAACGCGAAAGAAGAGTTATAGTGCAATCGGTGAAGGAGAACCCCAGGTTACCAGCATCAAAAATTGCTGAAAACGTCAATTTACAATTTAATAAACATGTGTCGAAAGACACTGTGTGCAGAATTTTGAAAAAGTCCAACTATAGAAGCCGTGTAGCACGTAAAAAGCCGCTAGTGTCGTTAGCCAATAGACAAAAACGAATTGCTTTCGCTAAAGAACACATAAATAAACCTCCAGAGTTCTGGAAGAAAGTTCTGTTCACAGATGAAAGCAAGTACTGCATCTTTGGCCAGCTTGTTTGGAGAAAGCCCTGTACAGCGCTGAATCCCAAAAATTTAAAACCAACAGTTAAGCATGGGGGTGGTGGCGTGATGGTTTGGGGGTGCATGGCAAGTAAAGGCGTGGGTAATTTAGAATTTATTCCATCAATAATGGATCATAAGGTCTATTTAGACATTCTAAAAAAAAATCTTACTGAAAGTGTAAGAAAATTGGGTATTGAAGATAATTATATGTTCCAGCAAGACAACGACCCAAAGCACACTGCACACAACACAAGGCTTTGGTTGTTGTATAATGTGAAAAAACAATTAAAAACTCCTCCGCAGTCACCAGACCTAAATCCCATTGAACATTTATGGGATTTGCTGGAAAGAAAAATACGAAGCCATGTAATAACCTCAAAAGAAATGCTGCAAACAGTATTAACTGAGGAATGGAGAAATATTAGTTCAGAATACACCGAAAAACTGGTTTCATCAATGCCAAAACGCCTTCATGAAGTTCTCGCTCGTCGCGGTTATCCAACTTCTTATTAAAATACAGTTTAATTTAAAAAAAATCCGTTATATTTTAATAATTTATTTTATGTACGCAGACTTTTGCCTAGTTATGAAAACTAATTTTTTTATGAGTTGAATTCTTATAAGTTTTGTTAATCCTGAAATATGCATTTTACAATGTCGTTGTGTTCTTAAATATATAAGAGTTTTATATAAAAAATTTCAAATGAGTACTGTTTATTTTTATATACAAAATTAGAGTATAGTTTTAACTTTCGTTATTGTACGCAGACTTATGCAGCCTAGTGTATGTCTTGCACGTTGCCATTTGTTTTTTATGGCTGGCTCCCCAATAGGCCTACATACCATATACATACATACTTAAAGCTATAAATTTAGATTGCTTGAACATTAAAGTCTTGTAATATCACAGCTTATAAAGATTATGACTTATCAAACAAAAAGTCTTATCATATCACAGATTATAATACCTAAATTCACAGTGATAATACATTTTGTTGGACTATTTTACATACTTTGGCATTTCCTAGCCTATGTTTATGAAGACAGTTTTCACAAACATAATATTTGCAATCTTTGCATACAATTGCGTTGCAATTTTGCTTTTTCATGCTACAACAATGACAACAGAATCTAGATCTGTCGCCTTGATGTTTTAATAGTAATACCTTCATTTTTTTTTCTAAAATCTGAAGGTTCCCATAAATATTTTAGTGACTCATTTTGCAAAATTTTCGTTTCATACATTAACACAAATATTCCGCAACTTGAACTATCTCCTTGAATATCTCTATCTAATATTTCATTATATTTCCACACCTTTTTTCAGTGCTTAACTTTGCCACGAACAGATCATATACCTTTCGTCCAACGTTACGACCTTCCATGGAATTTACATACATAAACTCATGTGTCGAAAATTTCAAAACACATAAAGTAAAGTGGTCTAAACTTAAAATTGGAACGAAAATGATCTCTGGCTGGTTTTGCATTAGTACAATAATTTTGTCAAAGTTTATTTCATTAAATTGACAAGGCATGCTAAAACAATCTATTGATCTGCTATCTTTTATAATTGCTAAAAGACAAGCATCTAGCACAAAATTAGTCAACCAAGTTCCGTCATTTAAAGAATTCCAATCTGATGTTTCTAAGACATCATAAAATCCGAATGAGATTGAATCAATCATGTTATTAACTTCAGAAAATAGCAAGTCGAATTTAAATAAATAAAACTTATCTTGCGATATAAGTTTTTCTTTACCCTTATCCAAAGATATTTTCTTTTTCTGGGGAACTTTTTTGCTTGCTTTTGATGCAAGCATTAATTTTGGTCGTACAGCCGCCCTTTTTTTGAAATCTTTTTTTTTCCATTCTTCCTCAGGCTCAATAATAGAGGTAGTTTTTAAATAACTATGGTCACTCTCTATTATCTCCAAACTAATATGTATCTTTATTATTGATAGGAGTTGAGCAAACATAAGAATGTTCTTTTTTAAAGCTCATGCTTTTGTTACTATTTTTCAGATCATCGAAACTTGAAGCTAGAATATCTTCAATTTCTTCTGAAATTTGACCAAACATTTTATAGGTATATCTTAATTCTTTTAATGTACTAAGATAATCCATTCTCATAACTTTTACAAAAACATCTGCTCTTACCGACTTTTGCGGTAATATAATATGCTTTTGTAAAAAATAGGCAAATTCAACAGGGGCATTACTTACATGCTTTCCAGATGGATCCACATGAATGCCCATTATATTAGTCCAAAGAACAATAAATGGACAATACTTATTTAATATGAATATGCACATTTCATCGTTGCGATATTCATTCAAATCTTGTCCTTTATTTATGTGTTTAATATTATTTTCAATTTCATGATATATTGAGTAAAATAATTTCCTTAACGGACTATTCAATGCAATAGACTCCATATATTGCTTTTGTTCATCCTCATGAAAATTATATTCTTTTCCAATAATATCATCATTGAAGGTTCCTGGTGAGCATTCGCGCAGTATTTCAAAACTCCTTTCAAAAGAAGGAGACTTATATGGCGTAAGCAAAACAATAAATATATGCCTAAACCAATGTTGAGCTTCTTCTACAGAGCTCAAATTAAAGGCGGCTATTAGAGCATATTTTAATAAAGGTCTTAAAACATGGCTTCTGCCCAACTTTGCGTCTTTGCAAATAATATGGATGTAATGACATTTACACCATTGTAGCAACACAAAGTCCGGTTTAACATTTGGACTAACTTTAATGTTGCTCAAGAATGCAGCACAAGCATTGAGATATTCCAGCAAAGTTTGGCTGTTGAAACTTTTTAGCACTGCACCATATAATGCAGTGCTCACATCTGTGCATTCTCTTTTGCAATAGTTCCATTTAAATTGGTATTTTACCTTATTTTCTTTTAAATGGAGTTTTAATGTATCTAAAAAGGTACATATTGCATCTCGTGTGTGTCGAGATAGAATAGCTTCAGCAATTGGTATTACCTTTTTCAGCTTCAGACATAAGAACGATTAAGAATGTCTCAAGGAAAAAAAAAAAATACTAATATTGTAAGTATTTTTTTTATAAAATTCTTTATATTTATTTATTTAATATTATGTTTATTTCTTTTCAGATATACAGGTGCCCACATTGCAACAACCGGTTGTGGGTCGCCTGCAAGATAAAAAAGTTTAAGGAGGCCGCGGTACCGGTTGTGCCATATCAATGGCCACAATTTGGTTGGCCTATGCAACCACTTTGCTATGGCCAGCCGTATTTGTCAGGACCTCCTGCTGCAGAAGCACCTGCTGCACCATCTGCACCCCCGGGGGGTACTTAGTTATTTTGAACCCTTTTTTCCCCTATATTTTATATACTAGTTCTTAAGTTTATACATATATTGTTGAATTCCTTTTTTTAAGTTTTGTTTTTTTTTTTAAATATATTGTTGAACTAAGTACCCCCCCGATGGGTACTTAGTTATTTTGAACCCTTTTTTTCCTTCTATTTTATGTATTAGTTCTTAAGTTTATATATTGTTGAATTCCTTTTTTTTAAGTTTTTTTTTTAATATATTGTTGAATTTGTTTTTTAAAGTGTTTTTTTTTTTAATCATAACTTTGTTCAGATCTGCAGCACCTGCTGCACCCACGGGGGGTTCTTAGTTATTTTGAACCCTTTTTTCCTTATATCTTATATATTAGTCATAGATGGGCATTTTTCAGTACCAGTACTTTTTCAGTATTTTATTTTTTTACTGGTTATCAGTATTCAGTAAATTTTACTGGTTATTGAAAAGAGAAATCAATATTCAGTAAAAAGTACTGATTGCTGAAAATAAGATCAGAATTCAGTAAATTTTACTGATTTGTGTAAAAAAATGGAGCAATCTGGAAATGACTTATAGTAGATATTGCTCACTTACATGAATAGTGGCATAACTGAAAAAACGAAATTCCGAGAAAAATGGTTTTAAAAGTTTAAGGTGTTTTTATTTTTTTTAAATTATCTAAAAAGGAAATGTGTTATTGGGAAAGTAGAAAGTGATTTGCATAGATGAGAGACTTAAGCACCAACTTGTAGACCAATACTAAAGCAAACTATATGCTGTTTGCTATGTAAGTTATATCATGTATGTAAGTTATATATCAAATTAAAGGTAAATAACTCCTCTTTCACCTACATTAGGTCCGGTCCCCGGACAAATTGATAGGTGGACCCTAGAGGCCCATTTGTGTATTGAGCACAATGAAGAACTTTACAGAGACTGTAAGGAAAAATAAAGGCAACCTGTTTCACTGCCTTAAGAAAATGTTTCTAACGCTCAGTGATCAACAAATCAGAGTCAGTAATATAAGTAGGTAATTCTTATTAATCTCTTCGAATGCATAATTTTTTCTTTTTTTAAATAGGTGTATTTAATGGAGCAGACATCTCGAGAGAGAGAGCCTTAGAAAAAAAGCGAGACAACGAATGAAATGTTCTTGGATAAAGCGGTCAAGTAATTATTAGCAAACATAATCATTACTTATTTGATTATTTCTGTTTTAAAGGCAAAGTAATTGATTATAATATGATAACTTTCGATTTCTCAAATACTTCATTAACTAAAGGGTGTTTTTTTTCGATGTATATAACTTTAGGTTGGCATTACTGTTCAAGATGACGACCGATTTAACAGCTGTTAAGTGATTTATTCTCAGTTTGGTTTGGCAATCCATCATGAATAGACTCACGCCTGAACAACGCTTGCAAATACTGTAATTTGATTTCGAAAATAATGGTTGAAAATATAATAATGAAAAGTGCGGAATGCGTATCGAGCACCACGTCCATTTTATCGTGCTCAGCGATGAAGCGCACTTCTGGTTGAATGGCTACGTCAACAAAGAAAACTGTCGCATTTGGAGTGAAGCTAATCCTCAAGTGTATGTCGAAACACCGTTACATCCAGAAAAACTGACTGGTGGAATCATTGGTCCGTACTTCTTCAAAATCGATGATGGCCAGAACGTTACAGTCAATGGTGATAGGTATAGAGCCATGATTACTAACTTTTTCATTCCTGAAATGAATAACCATGATGTCCAGGAGATGTGGTTTCAACAAGAGGGCGCAACATGTCACACAGCTCGTGGCACAATCAATTTATTGAAAGATATGTTTGGTGACCGCCTAATTTCATATTTTGGACCTGTGAATTGGCTTCCAAGATCTTGTGATTTAACACCGCTAGACTACTTTCTGTGGGGCTATGTAAAGTCATTGGTCTATGGGGATAAGCCACAAACGCTTGATCATTTGGAAGACAACATTCGCCGTGTTATTGACGATATACGGCCACAAATGTTGGAAAAGGTCATTGAAAATTGGACGTCCAGATCGGACTACATCCGCGCCAGCCATGGCGATCATATGTCAGAAATCATATTTAAAATGTAATGCCACAAAATTGTCTTTCGGATAAATAAAATTCATGTCAATCGAAAGATCCATCGTTGTTTTATTGCAACTTAAAGTTCTATACATCGAAGAAAAACACCCATTACATTTTGTGTCTTTAGCTTTAATCTTTCAAAGCCCGATAGATGTTGAAATTGTAAAAACCAGTTGAGCAGCCACAAAGAGTACAACTAAGGCAAAAAATTTAAAGTATATGCAATAAACGTATTATCAAAGATCTAAAGAAATTATAAATTATATTTCAATCGTCCGGGCAAAAGCCATTATAATAGCAAGGGTACAGTGTAACACAACCCACACTACGACGATGCCCCAGTGAAGTAATAGTGTTGAATATCCTACTCTCACTGATAAGCTTCTTCGCCCTCTCCTGTACATGGTCGAGTAGCCCCCAAGGCTACTTTAAGACTTTAAGGCACCCTCCCAAACATGAGAGTTGTATGTATTCCATTATCTGTGGAATATAGTTGGTAGAAATAGTGAAGAGATCGGATGGAGCAAATTATGTCTTGCAACGCTACTAAACACTGAAGTACCTTCTTTTGCCAAGAACATTACGAGCTTCCGACTCCTCAATGTTTATACCATCCAAAAGTACAGATGAGGCAGCATCCATGGGCATTCGTCTATGTGTTAATAAACAATATTGGGTCCCATGAGCATTGAAATCTACCCTATTTTTACGACCACATTCGGAAATTATACGCAGATCGTCATTGAGTTATCACTCATAGTCTGCCTGTTGGCATTGATCTGCGACACTAGGTCTATGATTATATGAATACGAATGGCAAATGCGGCTGTCGTCTGCAAAAGAATGGATAGGGTTTGAAGTTGGGTAGAGAAGGTCGTTGTGAAAGACAAGTAATAGCGTAGGAGAAAACGGATAGTTGTGGTATCCCCGAATTTAACTTGAACTTATTTGAAGAGGCCCCACCTAGCACAACACGTGTGGTGCGGTCTCTGAGAAAGCTCGATATGAATAGAGAGAAGTCATTACGGACACCAAATGCAATGAGTTTCGACAGTAATGCACCATGCCACACTCTGTCAAATGCCTTGGAAATACCACTTTAATTATGCGACTTTAATTATGCGACACTAGGTGGTAGTTGACCAAACTTTGCCTTATCTTGGAGAGTGCAGAACACTTTGTGCTTTATGAAATAAAATGTAATTGATTTTTGGTCTTGCGAATTATTTGAGTTGTTTTGAAAATTATTTCATTTAATCGGGTAATTCGAATAAGAATAAAATCTTAGTCGTTTAATAGAGTAAGATAAAAGAAGTAAGTAATTAATTAATAGTAATTGGGTACTCTAGTACGATGTACCAAATTTTGCCGTGTCCTATATGGCGTCGTTCGCTGCGGTTTCACCTGAATTGCTGAGCAGCTCGTCTCTACTTTTGGAAGAAATTGTTTCCATCCAGTATCTACGTTTGTATTGTATTTGATCAAAAATGTCCTGTGCCAACTGAATTTCACCACAAACATTCAAACTTAGGATAAATATTTAAATTGAAAAGGGTTTATTTTATCATTACTTCCAGCTAATTTAATTTCTGCTTTTGTTGGTAAATTTCATAATTTAAAACACCACCTTTATTGCATGAATGATGAAACTATGAATAAGTGAATGCTTTCGTACACAATAGGAATGAACACACTGAATTGTATTTATGTCATGAAAAGAATTGGAACAACATCAAAAAGTCGTTTAACATTAAGAAAGGAATTCGTCGGCTAAATCAGCAAATATGCCAAGTCAAAAGAAAATAAGGTAGAAGATAATTACATAAAGTCTATAAAAAAATATTACTTAAACATTTTTTTATGTATTTGTCTATTCCCCGAGAGTAATAATAATACTAAAATAAAACTATGGGTTTTATTTTAATTACAAATTTAAAAAGTGTAATGCATTACTTTTGGGGCATCGTGAACAAAAATGTGTACTTTTGTAATCAGAAATGCAAGTATTCGCTATTACGTTTTTTGATCACTAAGCACGTCATTTGATAGCCAAAGATTTTCGTGGAATACCTATCAAATAATAAATATTGCATAAAAAATTGTACATATTTCGTACTTCAGGGTAACCTATTTTAATTAAATTTTGTACTTGTGCTTTTAAAGTTGACACAATGTTTTTTATTTCGAATATATAATATGATTGACATATATATATTTGTTTGTATTCATCTAAATATTTTTGTCGATGTTTCGCTTCATTGTCTGAAGAAGCTATCAGAAGGAGAGCAAAACATCGACAAAAATATTGTAATAAATACCAAAAATACCTTCAGTTCCAGAAAATAATATTAAATCAACTTGAGCAACACGAAACTTAGAGGCTCCTTACAAAATGAATGTATTGAAAAGAATTATTTCTCCTAAATAATATTTAAGATATACTAGCAGATGTTGTGTTGGTAGCAGGGGTGTTAGATGTGACGATTTTTCGTCATTTTGACGTAATTTTGATCAAATAACACTAAAATGACGTTTGACGTTTTTCTTCACAGAAGCTCCTTTATTTTGACGTTTTTCTAGCTTCGCTCCTTTTTAAATTTATAGCAACTACGAGAAAGTAATTGAAAGAAAACTTAAAAAAAAAATTTTATACTTTAATTTACTCCAAATTCACTAATAGACAGCATTCTTACGATCGCTTACAACAAGCGCATGCATGAACTATAGACATAATATGTCTTTCATACTCTATATAAAATTTGAATTTGTATGGCAGTCAGATAACAGAACTTTATTAATTGTCGTACTGTGTTTACCTTGCTTAAGAAATAATGAAAAATTATATTCATACACCAGGGATGACAGAAAGTTTAGTGAAAGGAAAAATTTTTTACCAAGAGATGAAGTTGATCTTGGTGTTCACGTATAAGAAAAAATGTCGCAGTGTAGAATTGACGTTGAAATTTATAACCAACTTGTAGACAAATGTATTTAATTTTATCTTAAGTTATGTTGTCAAATAAAGAAAAGATTTGACTTTGGAAATGCAGTTTTAAATAATTTAAATTTAATTATTTTAAATCCGTTATTTTAAATAAAAATACTTCTATAATACCCTTGTTAAATTTTTTTTCCTAATTTAGTATCTAAAAAGAAGTAACAGGAAGTTGAAGACGATGTAAGAGAAATGCGGAATTTAAGTTAAAGTTCAACCGATTTCAATATTTATTGGAAACAAATCAACTTAATCAAATAATGAATATCACTTAATAATATCTTATGTGGTTTTATTAACGCTTTAATGGTTTTGCCAAATTCATCTGTTAACGCTGAACGAAATTTAAACAAAACTAAAATTAGAATTTCCTTGGGGACGAAAACAATTGAAGGGATTTTGTTTGCTAAGGACTATTTGAAATATAACTCTTCAGAGTGTTTTAATGTAAACATTACAAAAAGTTTAGTCACAAAGCAACAAATTTTTTAGGAATAATATTAACATAAAATTTTTATAGTACGTACATATGTACAATTGTACTTGTTTTGTTATAGTAAAATGCATGCTGAATTGTTTTTTGTGCAATATAAAAGATATTATTAAATAAAATTAATTAATTTTGGGTTTATTTGCACATTTTTATAAATTACGTTTTACGAATTTGTTTTTGACGTTTTTCTTTCCAAAATTTGGCGTTTTCTGAAAAAAATTTCCTAACATCCCTGGTTGGTAGGGATATTAAAACTGGTTTAATAAAAATGTTAGACACAGATGTGAAGCACATATGTATGTATGTTCTATGCATAAAAAACTTAGAAAAAACGCGTTTTTTCAGTTTTGAAAGCAGTTGACATAAACTACTAAATGTTATTAAAAGAAATTATCCTAAAGTACAAACTACAACCTTGTGTATAAAATATTAATTATTTTATACGTATATTATAAACATTAGTTAATAATGATAAATTGTTCTTTTAAATATTTTTTTTAAACAAATGCACAGGCTTTCATCAACAAGTAAATTTATTTATAATCTTCCAAAATTTTAACTTGCCGATTTTTCCCCAAAAATTATGTTTTTGAGTAACGGTAACTGGCATCACTGTTTGCAACTCATACACACATGAGACTTAAGGTGCGTTTAGACTATGCTAATATTTGTCCAAACACAACAAATAATTGTTTGGGCTAATAGTATGGTTTATGATAAATGTTTGGGCATGGGTTTAGATTGCAGTAATATTTGTTTGAATTTTATTTGCGCAAATAACAGAAAATTTTGTATCAGAAATGTTTGGTACAAATATTTGTGTACCCCTTTACACTATACTAATAATTTTGTTTGTCCGGTGTGTATGACAAACATCTGTCAAACAATGTTGTTATGTTTATGAAATCCATCTGTCAAACAGTATCAAATTGTGTTTGTGAAGCAATGTGAAAAGTTAAAATGTTTAGTGACAGTGATATTGGAGATTTTTGGAACGAAGTTTCTAACGCGGCTTGCTGGTAGCGCAAATTAGAAGAAATCGTCACGAAAGCGTGTGAGCTATTTATATGTATTGGTGTGTATTCAAACAATTGTTGCTGTCAGCGGAGACACATACCAATAAATATTAGTTAGTTGTGAAAACGATCACTATCAGTTCGCTTTGTAGCAGATTGACAAAAAATACTGCATGTATCAAAAATAAAAAAATAAAACGTTCCAAAAATTTTAGGAAGCATATAAAATTCCAAAAACAACACAAAATAAAACCTACAGATTTCATCTTGTATTACATTCGAAGATGAAGAAAAAACGTAAGGAACTTCGTTCCTAACGGGGGTCCCCCGACCGCATTTCTTTTTTATTAATAACTGCTGGAGATATAGCAGTTTCAGAAAGCCAGTAAAAAGAAAAAAAGATGCAGAAGAATGTGGGTTCGAGCTTGGGTGCAGCGCCGTAAAATGGAAGGATGTTGCCAAAAACTTCTGAAGGAATTGCGTTCTGAAGAACCTTCGCTGCATAAAAACTTCGTGCGCATGGGTTCAAATGACTTCGATTACTTGGTAATTTGATTACAATATTCATCTTATTAACATTAAATATATGTTTTTCACATAAAGCTGAATCTAGTGGCGCCGATTAAAACAAAGAAAACCACACATTTGCCAGGGTTGTTGTCCATTTTCTTTCAGAAAAATACGGATTATAATTAAGAATTACGGAAACGCGTTTTACTTACCAATCTGTCAAATGAATTGACCAGTATTGCCATTTCAATTTATTTCATTTTTTATATGTTAAGCACTGTCAAAAATAACTGTTGGCAACCCACGTTTCTACAATTATTTTTCGCTGTTTGTTCCGCCAAAAATATTGCGAGAACAAACAAAATATCGAGCCAAATATTTGTTGCGACGTGCTGACAAAGTGTTTACACTATCCAAAGCCTTCTTCACAAACAAACATTTTTGTTAGCCAACTAACAGTCGAAAAATATTTGGAGGCTAACAAATTCGAGTGTTTACACTAGGACAAACAAAATTTTTATGATTTTGCACAAACATTAGCATAGTCTAAACGCACCTTTATCGTTTGTATTTTGCCAAAGGCAAGTTCTATGTATTATGAAAAATCAAACCTTTAAAAAAATGGGTAATATTCTGACATGAAACTACATTTATACATCTAAAATGGCACTTTACCGAGAAAGGGCGATGGCTCAATGGTACTGATAGCTGCTTATCAACCTGCATGTTGCTGGTTCGAGCCCGTATTGTTCCTTTTCCTTTTTTTTATAAAACAATAGATGTGGGAACAAATAGTGTTCTGTTTTTTTTTTTTTCTTTCTAAATCTCAGTAATTATAGAGCCGATTTTGCTTATTTTCAATCCCCAAGCAGAGAAGACATTTATAAAGCCATTAAAGTAATATTAAGATCAATAAAGTGCCTGGTGGCTTCACAATTGGTGGCCGAAAAATGGTCCTTAGAACAAATCTATATATTATAGCCTTTTGGCAAAGAGCATAAAAATAAAAATGTTTAATATCGTTTCATTTACAGCCGTTGTTAGGGATTTTTTCCAAACCAGCATAATTGAACCATAAAAAATTGTTTGTTCCTAATTAATTCGTAATATTCCATGTCGCAGACCTTTGCTTTTAATTCCAATATTACTTACAAATTTACCTACGTTGTGCGTACGCTGCAATTATTTTATTGCCTTGTGTACGTAGCAACTTTTATTACCCTATTGTCGCAGCTTGCAGATCAGCAGATCAGTATACGCATAACCACGTATGTACAATAAATTTATTAATCCGCTTGTAATATTTATTACTCTTCTTGTAGTTATGAACATAAGTATATATATTTAATTTTTTTTTTTTTTTTTGAATTCTTAACATTCTATAAACTTTACCGTTTTTCATAATTGTAATATTATTTTATTTGAGTTGAAAGAAATAAATCAGTACTTTAAAATTTATTAAAAAAAAATAATAATGTAATTCATTTTATGTACATGTGTATGTACATAGTATATACAAATATAACTCAAGAAATTAAATTCATGTATTTAACGTGTAATTTAAAAGAAAATTCTATTGATAATAAAAATTAGGGATTAAAAATTGGCACATTTCAATTATCGGTCCCTGAAAAGGTAAAATATTCATCCATTGATAAAGCATGCATTTTATTTCATGCAACTATATCGTCTACAATCTTTTCATAATTTGTTTTATCAATGTTCTCATCATCAATCCATTCAACATCTTCACAGCCTTCTTCCAGAGAAATGATGGCCATTAGCTCATTTTGTCTCTGGGCTGCAATACGTACCGCTCTTGTTTTCCAATAAATAATATTTTTACGAACCCCCCCTCTCCACACAAATCGTAACAAAACCATTCCCATTCTTGAAAATTGAACTGGTGATACCAGAAGTTAATCTAGAAACAAGAAAAAATGTTTTCCGCTATCAGTCTATATATGTCAGATATATGACGACAACATCTTTTTTATTTCATTAAACAATCACATTATACCAAAAAGTAATGTGTTTATCACCACATTAGAGTGGTGATACTAGGGCCATTAGAGTCAATTAGAGTTCTTCCAATACCATTCCATATAAAAAACTGCAGCTTTTTTATAAAAAATGTATTTGTATTTGTTTATAAAGTACTTAAAAAATCCTTGAGTTTTGAACCACCAGCATTTGGCTCACAAGCCAGGATTCAGTCAACCCCTGGTCTTAGTTCACTTATGTATATGATCTTCTGCACTTATACAAGTTAACAACGATTACGTTTAAGACGCGCAATGGTTAATTTTTGGCTCACAGTAGATATGCTTACCTAGTGTCTGGTAAATTTCCTGCGATTGTAGTTAATTCAATTTATTCCAATTCTTATTAATTTTGTTTATTGTGATTTCGTTTATTGTAGCTGAATAGTGAAATAAGTGTGATTGCAAGAGTGCAACATTAAATTAAAAATAAATTGAGTCAAGTACGAGGCTGGCTCGCACTCTTAGGGTTCCGTACGTATGTATGTGTAATGTATGTATGGAATGGCTTATGTGAATACATATGTATATTTTATACATTTCATCCCTCGGTTTTTAAAGCTACTTTATGTTGTATGGGGACACCTAGTAATTTTCCACTTGTTGTTATTTTTGTAATTTATTGCTGTAAGGCATCTGGGAATACATACACTGTGCGAATTTCGACTCCCTATCTCTTACGGTTCGAGAGTTATAGCTATTACTCTACGTTGTAAAGGGACACCTGGTAGTTTTATAGTTGTTGCTGTTTTTAGCAACTGTTGTTGTGGAGCATATGTGAATACACATATTGTGCAAATTCCATCCCTCTGTCGCTCACAGTTCGAGAGTAACGGCTAATTGTTACTTTACGTTGCATAGGGACACCTGGTAGTTTTCGACATGTTGTTGTTTTTAGTATTTGTTGTTCACAAGCATCTATAAATACATACACTATGCAAATTTCAGCTTTCTATCTTTTACGGTTCAAGAGTTATAGCTAATTGTAACTTTTGGTTGTATGCGGACACCTGGTAGTTTTCGGATTGTTGTTGCTTTTAGTATATGTTGTTGTGGAGCATCTATAAATACTTACACTATGCAAATTTCAGCTCTCTATCTTTTACAGTTCGAGAGTTATACCTAATTGTAACTTTTCGTTGTATGGGGACACCTGGTAGTTTTTGACTTGTTGTTGGTTTTAGTATTTGTTGTTGTAGAACATCTATAAATACATACACTATGCAAATTCCAGCTCTTATCTTTTACGGTTCGAGAGTTATGCCTAATTGTAACTTTTCGTTGTATGGGGACACCTGGTAGTTTTCGACTTGTTGTTGGTTTTAGTATTTGCTGTTATAGCGGCAAGGTACAACAACATTCTGTGAAAATTTCAGCTCTCTAGCTTTTACCGTTTCGGAGAATGGACGCTGTGGCGGACGGACGGACGTACTTGTCTCCGTAATAGGGTTCCGTTTCACTCTGATGAGTACGGAACCCTAATTAATTGGCTTTAGTTCTTAATTTGAATTCAATAAAGGAGAACGCTTCATACTAAAGTCTGAAGCTACTTTTTAAAAAGAGTATAATAATAAATATTGTATAAGTGGCTTCCAACAACGTAGGGCGAATCTGAACGTATACATATAATTGTGAAGAAGGAGCTACCAACAAGAGTGGAGCAAATTATTCCAGGCAAGCTCCAATCTACATGCCTGAAAATCAACATACATATATCAGTGTATAATAAACTAAACTTGCTAAAAATATTTTTGCTATTGCCAAACCTATGCTCTTAACAATTGCAAGTACCGGTAGCAGGAGCATTTTGTGGCATTGACTTTTTAGGGTTCCGTACTCATCAGACTGAAACGGAACCCTATTACGGAGACAAGTACGTCCGTCCGTCCGTCACAGCGTCCATTCTCCGAAACGGTAAGAGCTAGAGAGCTGAAATTTTCACAGGATGTTGTTGTACCTTGCCGCTACAACAACAAATACTAAAACCAATAACAAGTCGAAAACTACCAGGTGTCCCCATACAACGAAAAGTTGCAATTAGCTATAACTCTCGAACCGTACAAGATAGAAAGCTGAAATTTGCATAGTGTATGTATTTATAGATACTTTACAATAACAAATGCTAAAGACAACAACAAGTTGAAAACTACCAGGTGTCCCAATACAACCTAAAGTAACAATTAGCCGTAGCTGCTAAACTGTAAAGGACAAAGAGCTGAAATTCGCTGAATATATGTGTTGACATATGCCCTACAACAACAAATGCTAAAAACAACAACATGTCAAAAACTACCAGGTGTCCCTATACAACGTAGAGTAAAAATTAGCCGTAACTCCCAAACTGTAAGAGACAGAGAGATGAAATGTGAACAATATATGTACTCGCATGTGGCCTACAATAACAAATGCTAAAAACAACAAGTCGAAAATTACCAGGTGTCTAGACAACGTAAAGTAACAACTAGCCGTTACTCTCGAACCGTGAGAGACAGGGGGATGAAATTTGCACAAAATGTGTATTCACATATGCTCCACAACAACACATGCTAAAAACAACAAAAACTGTAAAACTACCAGGTGTCAGTTTACAACGTAGAGTAATAGCTATAACTCTCGAACCGTAAGAGATAGAGAGTCGAAATTCGCACAGTGTATGTATTCCCAGATGCCTTACAACAACAACAACAAGTGGAAAATTACTAGGTGTCCCCATACAACATAAAGTAGCTTTAAAAACAGAGAGATGAAATTTATAAAATATACATATGTATTCACATACGCCACTCCATACATACATTACACATACATACGTACGGAACCCTAAGGGTGCGAGCCAGCCTCGTACTTGACTTAATTTATTAAATACTACTGATACACACAAAAACTGAAAACAGAAAACTATGTAGCAGCAATAAAAACAAAAATTAAGTAACAGCCTAAAAAACTACATGTTTTGCTAATGTTTTTTGTCTTTTCGCTTGTATTTTTTGTGACTGTTAAAGTTTGAGGTGGCATATTGTTAACATTGAGAGAATAGCAGGATTACATTAATGTAGTATGTTAATAACATTGGGGTAGTAATATACTATATATGTATGTATAGTATGAAGGTAGCAGTTGTTGTTTGATAAGCGTACATATGTATATTTCGTAGTTGTTTATTGCACATGTACATATATTTATTCTTAGGCGAATACATAGCTTGAAACAGTATAAAAAATTGTCAAATATTAATATAAATATATGCATCGAAGTCGGTCTTGTTCTTGCTTTTAATAAGCCAACCAATTTTTTTCAAAGCTTTGAAAAAAATTCATATTTTTGTTGAATTTCAATAGCACTCACTCAACACAGTACATGAATGGCTTGGCATCAGAAATATTATTCCGAGGTAAGTGGTTTTCTCAGAATCGGTATTTCGACGGCATGCAGACGGGCGGACAGATGTACATCGTTAAATCGCTTTTTCTATCAGTACTGGGGCCAAATCACCGCATTCGAAATCGAGTATTCTTTCGTGTGTACAAATATTTCGACGGCTGCAATTTTTTGGATCACAGTATTCGATTGCAATTAATATCGTCTACTACTACTTTTTACATCGCAGTACGCATATGACAATAAAGAAACAAAACGAAAAAGGAAAACAAAATATAAATAAATTTGTGAAAAATTCAATAAAAGTTTTAAATATCAATAAGTTTAAATTTATAATGGATCCGAATGTGATTTTATGTTTCACATCTTCGGAATCGGCTCTAGTTTTGTACTTTTTATGCGTTCATTTTTTTTGTCTGCGGCTTTGAGTACTGGTGTTCAATTCAACTTCAATATCTGAAGACTCGAATATTCACTTGCTTTCAATATTGTTATTTGAATCGTTAAGTATATCAATATTTTTGTCATTTGTTGGGTTCGTTTCGCTGCCAAAGCATTTTACAGAAACCAGTCCAGCTACAGCTGCAGTTAGTCCAGCTGCTTCCACAATTTGTTCCTCTGCAGTAGTTAGCAACATTTTATCATATGAACCGCCTCCAGTTTCTCCAGTTTTCTTTCTCGATGCCTTGTTGTGGGAGAGTTTCTTCTTTGTATTATGCTTCTGATCCGCATAAACCTTTTAAATTTAGAAAATAATAATTTCCTATATACACTTTTTAAAATGAAACATGAATAACATTACCTTCCGCCAACTTGAGACATCTTTGGTTCGAGGTCCCCATACATTTAGTTTGTTTGTCAATTGTCGCCATCAATTTTGTGATTTTAACTTCGCTGGAGCGCAGCCTTGGAGCTTATTTTTAGCCAAGTCAGGATGTTCCATCATAAATCGTGCCAATACTTGCCATTTACCTTATTTGAATTTGTTCTGGAAGGTATCTTTCCACTACTTTTTGCACTACTTAGTGGGAAATCTTTTTCTTGGTATTCAATTTCTCTAAAAACAATAAAATTTACATTTCTTAAACTAATTTTGCGAAAATATCAGAAAAGTACTTACATTTTTAATTACTTCTTTAATTTTCTTCGATTCTTTTCTATTTTGTTTGTTTGTTTTCTTGCTAAAAGCTAAAGTTTATTTGTTTTCGATAGTGTAGTAACAATCGAGTACAACATCGAATAGATGCGTTTCGATAACGAGTCCTGTGATCCACGTTAACAGCATTTCGATGACAAAGCACTCGATTTCGAATGCGGTGATTTGCCCCCTGATCCACAATCTATGCAGTTTATGGAGTCAGAAATGTTATTTGTAGAAACTACAAACGGAATCAAAAACTTATAAATACTATCACCACTGCTGTGAAGGGTATAATAAACTTGGTACCAAAACTTAAAATCTAGAACAAAATAATATTAAAACGCAGTATGTATTCAATATTAGTACATTAGAGTGCTGAGCCAAGCAGTTAATACTGCACTTTTGGAAAAAATAGGGATGAATTATGAAAAAATAGAGAAATAAAAAGAGCATTAGCGGCTTTGTTTTGAACAAAAAGCATAGTTTTATGCAGTGGCTATACAAAAGGATTAAAATTGAAATTTGCGAGAAAAAGGCAACAATTAAATGCAATCAATAAAACGATATGAATTATCAATCGTCTAAATGAACAAATAACAGAATGTGAACAATATACTCCCGCTGTTGTCATAAATAAAGAAGCATTAAATATGGTAGAACAAAAAATAAATAAATAAAAGCCCAACAACATTAATAAAATTTTATATTGATAACAAACTGTACATAATGTTTTTGTGCGTTTCCTGTTTCCTCCCATAAACAACCAGCTACCTCCACACCAACTTGCTTGCACACAGTATATTAGTTCTTGCATTCTAACATCGTGTATGTATGTATGTATGTTATGTAGAATTGTATGTTAAATATTTGCGCTTAAAAAATGCTTGAATAAATTAATACCAAATGCGTTTTTAAGCTTTTAATTAGAATCAATTAATTTTTATTTATGGTTTTTTAGAACTTTTATGGAAATGAAAAACGATTTGCTACAAACGTTAGCAACAAACAACAGATGATGCAGAATGTTGAATAGCTATTTGGCCATTACTGAATACTTTATAGTGAACATTTAATTACAACAAACTTGAACTCCAATCACAACTCCAAGGAAAATAAAACTTTTAACATACATATGCCTCATAATTTTTCTAAATTCTAAACAAAGTCACAGTTTTTTTGTCTCAGTATTTAAGGAAAGAAACGTTGATCAACAAATAACAGCACAGCTGAAAAAAATTTAATGAGATTTATTTTCTATAACTCTCCCAAACCGCACCAAAGTTATTAAACGTAGTAAAATTTAGTCACTGGAAAAATGAGATATAGTAAAAACCGGTTTCTCAAGTATAAAAAAAGTTTTTGTGCCACAATGTTGATGCTCTAACAAAATAAGTCTAAAGTTGAATTAAAGAAGCTTACTGCAAGACAGAAAAGTGACTTATGGTCTATATTTAGCTGAGATGCGTTGAAATCCGATTTCTAAACAAGTTGGGGTTGGACGCAAACGATACACTTTTTGATGCCAAAATGAAGACGAAGAAAAGCTCATTGAAAAGTAAAGAATAAATCGAACCATATACGGGGTCTTCCATACCTTAACGTCCAAATGAAAACTAGGGATATATTAAGTGGTGACTGCTCCCAGAAAAATTATAGAATTATAGTCTGCGCAAAAAAAAAATAAACTTGTAACTCATATAATTGTAGTTTTGAAACACATACTACACCACTCCGCGTACATCCCAAACATGCTCAACATGCCAAAATCAACAATACCAGCCACTGTATATCAGCAAGCTTTTAAAGCCACCTACGACCACTTCAAAAGTCAAAACTGAAATTTCTTATACACTGATGGCTCCAAATCACAAAACTTCACAACTTTTGCAGTTGTCCAACAGGATAATAGTGTTATCGCTTGTGGTCATATTGATAACCACTGCTCCATCTTTACAGCCGAAGCTTTGGCAATACTCATTGCAGAAGAGGATGATTTTAAATACATTATTTGTACTGACAGTCTTTCCACTTTTTTCGCTACGCGGAACACAAATTATATTTCCCCTTTAATTTCCAATATTCGAAATGCTCTCATTGTTAATCAAAATAAGATTAAACTAATGTGGGTTCCATCACACGTAGGTATATCAGGAAACGAATATGCTGACATTACTGGCAATGATGGCGGAAATAGACCATTAGTAAACTTTTTCACTTGGGAGCCGAGAGATATCACCAACTCAATCCACTCGCATTTGGAAAAATGTTGTGAATTAAGATGGGATGAATATCAACATTACTATAAGAACACTCATCCCCTTGGAATCAAACCAGTATACCCGAATTCCTGCTCAAAAATCAAAACAAACTTAATAACAAGACTCAGAATAGGCCACAGTAGACTATCACATCAACATCTCTTTGCAGATGAAGCTGCCCCGCAATGTCCAATCTGTAACACACAACTAAACATTAGCCACATTTTAAACGAATGCTCAAAGTACAATCATTCCTGAGAAAAAATCTTTGGATCTAACTTGCCGTCTGATTTATTGAAGTACACATCCAACATCAACATTAATCTTATATATAAATTCCTGTTAGAAATTAATTTAAAAAAATCTAATATAAGCAACATCCGCAGTTGAAAGCCCAAGCAGCTCTTAGTTATTCTTTTCTCTTTTATGTAGTTACTATAATTGTATTATGTAATTAAATTCAAATAAAAAAAACATTTCATGTTTTTGTACCAAAAAATTTTTTTTCGCACTTTGAAGAAAAAAATGCCTCAGATATTATACATTTTCGAATTTAGGACAAATTGCGCAACTAGGTGAAGGTAGCCAGCGCAATTTTTTTTTTCAATACTGCTAGTTATTATTTTAATTTTGAGTACAAAAAGTTGCAAAATGTGAGATTTTCTTTGCGAAATCGGCAACTACAGTCCAAGTCCATCAACGTTTGATGAAGCTAGCAAGCTTCATCAAATAAAATGCCAAATACAAAGATACTAAACCAAATTTATTTCAAAGTTTTGTAGAAAAACTGCATATTTGTTGGCCTCTTTAAAGGCAGAAAAAAATTTATGACGGTTTACATACGACAGAGATATAGGAAAAGCTGTTTTCTTAAACAGTCGGGCATGCAAGTGAACTAATACAATTTTGGTACCAAAACTTAAGCTTCGTATAGACGGTTATCAGATCGTACAATATTGTAAGACCTAACAAAGTGCTGGTAATCTACTAGAAATACAAAATTGTCAGCATTAAGAAAATTATCAGTTCAGACAATTGCAAGAAAATCTTACAATTTCATTGCCAGACAATAAATTTATGTAGTTACCAACGAAAATTGTCAGCTTACACGGATATAAGATTTTCTAAGTATCAAAAATTGTCATCCAATTGTCATTATCAAAATACACACACACACACACACGTGCCATTATTCATTCTTTATTTTTCTCGCTCAATAACCATGTTTTTAATTTTTTTATTCTCTTTTCTGCAACTTTTTACCTCTCGTACTCACATTTTTACTATTCTCTTGTTTTTTCTCTCCCTTTCGTACACACATATTTTTCTTTAATATTCTTTGTCATTACTCTGACAATGACGCCATTGTAAGGTGTTGAGAATTTATGCATCTTATAATATGCCAATGCCTGACAATGATGACGCCAAGGTGTTCAGACGATTGACAGTTACCTGACAATTAACTGCCCATGCTTTTGCTCACAATATTGTCAGGAAGAAATTGTAAGTTATCACGATTGGTTAAAAATATTCTATACATTTTCTGACAATATTGTAAGATCTTACAATCGTGTATACGTAGCGTTAGAAGCTAAAAATTAAAATAAGCTAACTAAAACGCCAAAAATAAAATGTTTAGACATCGGAGCAAACATAAATCCGGTTTCTCAAGTCGTTGGGCCTGCGCTCGAAATTAAACCTGGTTTAAACCAAAATTGATGTCACAATAAAATATGAGTAATATAAATCAAAAAATAAAAATTTTCGACATCGGTTCATATATAGCCGAGATATAGCGCAAAACGATTGCTCGAGAGTTGGACTTAACAAAGTTTTGGTGAAAAAGAGTATATGGTATATACATTGTTATTCAAATACAAAAAAAATTCATCGTTCCATATATAGAGAAAACGAATTTTTCAAGAATTTGGGTTTGTACACGAACTTAAACAACTTTTTGTGTGGCGTCCAAAAGTCGATTTTATAATAAAATAAGCTTACCTTCAAGCAAACACTAAACATTTTATAATAGTTAAGTATATAAATAAAAAGTAAAATTGCGTGACCTTTAGTTGCCGAGTGGTTAAAGCGGTTGTGACAAAATTGTGAAATTTGACATGTCTAAAGTTCATAGGGAGCTGATGAAGGGTGTTTGCTACCCAGAAACAGCCGGTTGTCCACCTAGCTATAAAAATTTTAATTTTCTTTTCTTAATTGATATTGATAAAAAAGTGACCAACTAAGGCTTTAACTTGAGCCTGAAAAAGTAATTTAATATAAATGTATTAAAATATCATAGTTCAATCTATTTAAAAATTTCAGTAAAATTTTAAAAATTTTCGATATTGGTGCATATATAGCCGAGATGTAGGGAAAACACATTTTTCAGGAAGTTGGGTTTGTGAACTTAAGCAAATCTTGGTGCCAAAAAGTACGTTTCATTATAAAATATGTGAAATCAAAAGGAAAAAAACGTTTGATATCAGCTCATAACAACAGGTATATAGAAAATTCGACATGTATGACAACTTCCTGTTTTTTTCTAAATTGGCAAATTCTTGTTTTTATTGTGCCAAATCACTCAATTTCTCAGCCTTCATCTCTGTAGTGTAGCCCCTGCTACCTCGCTTCTTTGCGTTGCGTATTATTCTTCTGACACGGTCGACTAAATTCCCAAGCCTGTATCTCTCCGCCAGCTTGGTATTCGGGCCTTGTTATCTGTATTGAAGGTACTTCAGCACCTTTTAATTCCTCATTCAATGATGGGATTGGTGATTTTGCTCTGTATATTATATTTAGCTTCTGCCTCGCATTTACAATCTTTGTTCTTATCTATTAGTTGTTCTTTCTTCAACTCTTTTTTAAACTATTTTTCATTTAACCTTTTCTTCCTTAATTTCTCCACATGTACTGCGTTTTCCCCTTCTACTTGTTCTAATAAACTGTCCGTATAGTTTATTTGTTCTCTTAGTTTCTTACTCTGGTTTTCACATAATCTCCTGAATTCTTCCAATTCCTCAGTTTTTGGTGACAAAAGATAGATGCAATAATAAGATATACTTAGTCCCAGCCAATGAAAATTTCTAACATTGGCCCTCACTAAAGATATAGCGACAACCGATTTCGTAAGAAGTTAGGCACGTACGCTATCTGAACAAGTTTTGATACCAAAAAGTGGATGCTACAATGCAACATAGTTTCTCAAAAGTGAAAAACGATAACTTAACACATCGGTTATTACATAGCCGATATACAGCAAATATCGGTGTCTCAAGAAGTTGGACTGGTGTCTCAGGAACTTGACCAGAGTTCGGCCCCTAAAAGCAGACGTTGTTATATTTTTGTTTTTGGTGCCAGGAAGGTTTTGAAATAACAAAATAACTGCACAAAATACAAAAATTTCTGATAAAGATTTATATACATCGAACCTAATGGTCAGAAGTACATTCCATTATGAAGAATGTTTAAGATTCGGCCCAGACCAATATATAGCACTGTTACTGGATTTTCATTGTTTTTTTTTTTTGCAATTTTAGCTTTTTCTAAATTAAACAGTTTATGGTTTTGTTATTGTTTTGAGATTTAGATGAGTTTTTTTTTTATCCCTTTCAGTCCCTGCCTACACAAACGTGGTGGATTTGAGCTATTTTGAGGAGAGAAGTTTATTTATTTCTACCAAGGCAGATCGATACCAGGTAGCCTTACAAGCCCAGCTGACTACTGCTTGCATAACTGTCAAAATACACAACACAAAGACACATACGCGAACAAACGGATGACAGTAATACAGTTTTTCTACCAACAAAATACATGAAGTGTTTGTTGTTGTAGTTATGCGATTACCTGGTATCAAGCTGCCTTGATTTCTACTTTGTTTTCCCTGCTTCTTTAAGTTTCTCGATTTTGTAAGTTATCTCTCTTTTGTTTTGCCGTAAGCTTGTGCGCTCTTTATTTTCGTAGCCGTGTGTGTAACCGATTAAGAGAGGTGGTCATGTTTCACAGTGCGGAAGATGGCAAATGTAAGTACCATTATTTTAATTAAGTTAAGCTAAATATGTAAAGGTGTTATTATGATTTTGTAATAAAAGCGTTTAATATTTAAATTATGTGAAGTATGTATTTTAAAATGCACAAAGAATTTTTGCGTTATTTTGTGAGCACAATATGTGCCTACACGTATGTGTAGCATGGGTTTCTACTACCTCAATAAATCGTCGTTACAGCAAAAAAATACAATTTGGAAAAGGAATCAGATGTGGAAGAAGTCCTCAAATTACTTTATGGCTTATCTGATTTTGAAGGTGATCAAGATGATATTGAGCATGATTCCGCGTTCAGTCGCCGCTCTCCGATTCCGATGATGAAGGTATCACTGATGCAGAATTAGTCGATACACCAACCACTTCCTCACAATGCTCATCAGCCAATGGACCGTAGTCTGCCAATAAAGTATTTTGAGCGATATTTTACTGACGAGCATTTTCAGCAAGCAGTACAGCATACTAATATGTACCATCTGAAAACATTTGGCACTGAGATGAAGACAGATGCATCCGAAATTAAGCAAATGTATGGCGCTCATATGTATTTTGGTTGCACGAAGATAGCACGAAATCGCTTGTTCCTTCTTCGAAAGTGTCTTCATTTTGTTGATACTGCTGAAGTTCCGGAAGAATCACGATCAAATTACTTATGGAAGGTTCAACCGGTCATTGATGCCGTCAGATCCCCATGTCTTGCAATTCCTAGAAATTTCGCAAAAATTTTCAATAGACGAGCAGATGATAACATTCCTTGGACGATTGCCAGCTGGACTTCGTCAGTATGTCCGCAATAAGGCAGGATCAGTTGGTCTTAAAAATTTTGTATTGACTTCGTCATGTGGTACTGTTTTAGATTTTAAAGTGTACTAGGGCTCCAAAACACCATTAGGCGATAGAACGCTGAGACTAGGCGTAAGCGTTATTCTACACTTGGTAAGGACTTTACCAAGTAATTGCTCTGTGTTCTTTGACAGATATTTTACATCGTTACCGCTTTTGGAAAAAATGACTGAAATAAATGTGAATGGAACTGGTACAATTCAAACCAATCGGCTGCGCAAAATAAATCTGAAGGATGACAAGCTGTTAAAAAGGGGAGAATCTGATCAGATGAAGAAATTGTTGTTATTGCACTAAATATGTATGTGTTATTAATTTATAAGATGACACTAATATGCTGATATTTTATTACCAGTTATATAAAACATATTAGCTATTTTTTATCTCAATTGGAGGTCAATTGTAAACATCCACCAAAATGATCTTTTGTACAGAGCTTGCTTCCTATGGGTTGAGTCCTATAGTATTAGCAAACCTAATAAAGGCCATAAGTTTGACATTACCGAAGTCCTTAGAGTCCAACAACCAAGCGCCCAGATGTGTTCTGGATATATATATATATATATATATATATATATATATATATATATATATATATATATATATATATATATATATATATATATATATATATATATATATATATATATATATATATATATATATATATATATATATATATCGGAGAAGAAAAAATTGGTCTAACAAGTTATTTTGACAGATGTCGAATTCCAGTCCTATACTTTTGAAACCCCGAAATGGATAACCCTTTGCATTGATTAGCGAAATGACTCATATATTACACAACTTATTTCCAAACTGCCACTACATAATTGCTTATGTCAGAATATACTCTTACTTATGACATCGGAAAAATAGCTTATGTCCAACTAGTAACGATACTTACGATGTGTTTATTTATAAAAATCGCTTAAGTCATGTGAGGATTAGTAAAGAATATAAAGTAGTTTGGAAAAATAGCTTATGTTCAAATATTACATACGGAAGGCACATGTATGTTTTAGAGAAACGTCTTATATCTACCAATAATATTGCGACATTGTTAGTAATAAGTTGTAAAAGAAAATTTTGTTATTTGGAAAAATACCTTGTAATTTTTTAAGCTTTTATTCCAAATGCGATTACATATTGAAAAAAGATAAGCAAAAAGAAATTATACTATAACTTCCTGAAAGATCGTACAAAATTATTGAAAGTTTGCCCATGGGTACTTTTGAATATGAAGATTGCAAAGGTGCCGTTAACTCAAATTTGGCTTAAGTCGACTTAAGCACTCATTCCTTTTTTCCACATATACATATATATATATATATATATATATATATATATATATATATATATATATATATAACATGATTAAACTATTAAACACAGCCCTTCCATTTTTCTTTTAAATTTTATAAAATTTGAGTGATTAAAAAATTCGTTTTAAACTATTTGGGTCATGACAATGAAGGATGGACAAAGTTGTAAAAATGTATTAGAAAGTGTACACATAACACTGCCGAGTTTTGTCAACACATTTCTATTTATTTTAACTTGTCCATCCAACATAATTATATCATATAATTTCAATACACGTCTTTTAGACGTTCATTCTTCCACCAATAACAATTTCCTTGCCTAGATTCTCTTCCGGAAGCAACTGTATACATACAATATATGTATATGTATGTATGTATATAAATACATACTACGTACATATGTATTAAACAGATAAGAAAAGAAGAAAAGGAATTTAAGTCACGAAAACAATTTAAACAACTGGTTTATTATCCAAAAATACAAAATGTTGCTTCTGCTGGCTGAAACAATTGGAGTGCAGTAGTACATAAATACATACATATGTAAACGCTTATGCAGAATTTTGTAGGAAAAACTTTGGTTTAATACCCAATTGTACCAAAAAATTACTTCACTTCAGCATTATTTTCAAAGCAGACAAAAGCAAAAAAAAAAAAACCAGCAATAACATCATCACAGGCGTCATAATCTTTAGCAATAGAGTTGTTCCTTTTTGTGTCTCAAATATGCAACCATATTTACCCATTGGAAAAAGACAATAAAAAGAAATGGATAATGTAATACATAGCTGATATAAAGTTTAATTCCAGGACTGATTACTGTTAACTGGGACATGACATGTTACAGGAGTGCAACAATTTAGAGTGCCTTCGGAATGAGCGATGATAAATCATCCATTACAACAAATTATGTTATTAATAGATTCACAATACAAATGATTATATTCTATTCTCCATGATTTTAATATACTAGAATTGTGATTCATTCAGAATTAGTTGCAAAAATAATTACCCATTCATTGGCATAAAATTATTGAACTATATTTCTTTCCTAGTGATTCAATAGTCAAAATGAAAATTATTTTTAAAGAATTCTTTTTGTCCTTTTTTTTAATATACATGCATATGTACATATTTATTAATTTCAATCTATCTTCTTTTTTAAAGGTCTTGCTTTGTTGTCGTACTGTGAAGTTTGCCACTGACTGGACTCGAACAGCGGACCTCACGACTTATGAGTAGATCAGTACATATACTATTGTAAAACATAACATATGATTTTCAGTTTCTCATTGCGTGTACTTTCCTTCTGCAGCTAACTTGAGAACATACGCAGTAATCAATACAAATTCTGACCAAATTATCTATGTCAGATGAAGTTATCTTTTCGATTCTAATGGACGCATTACACTTCTTTCGAAATAATAAACTATTTTATTCCCGGTTTTCCCACTGGGTAGATCAAAAGTACTTAGTCTGTCTGTTGTTGTTCAAAGTCCGTCTGCTACTCAATTACGCATGTACCTTGTTTGTATGTATTTAAATGGATATATCCCAGTTGGCCCTGTCGTTCATTCATCATAAATGTTGCGTGCAAGACACAGACTAAAAACTCGACATCACATTGTCGACAGTGCAGAACGGAATATCTGTTCACATTTTGAAACAATAGGCACTGAATTCGTACATGACAACTTGACAAACAATGTCATGTAATCTGTCGCTAACGATAATACCTAGTACATATTGTCGTTGATGACAATGTACAAGACAATTTAACAGACGCTGTCGTTAACGAAAATATGCACAACAAATTACAAGCCATTGCTGTACAATCTTCCCTCATACTCTTTTAACAATAATACATGCATTTGTATTCGTTTCTAAAACTAATTAATATTGTTTAATTTTATTACTTATTTATTTCACAATTTCAATTTTCGACGCCATAAAATCTATATAATCTGATCAGTATTGATAGAAAAGTAGATTTAGCGATGTCTGCGAAAGTACCACTTCTGAGAAAACTACTTAGCTCAGAAAAAAAATTTTGGGGGCAACTGTTCATGTGTTATTTGTGATGTTTGCTATTGAAATTCAATAGAGTGGGTTCTTGAATAAAAGTGGTATATTTGGCGATCAACCAAATAAATCTTAAGTTTTGAAAATTAAGAAAAAGTTTTTTACTTTAAGGCTTAAACACTATCTGTATTATTTGACATGGTCAAATAATAAGACAAAACAATTTTTTCCAAGATCGGTCCATATCATAGTTGCCAGATTTGACGATAAATCGTCATTTTGACGATTTTTATACTCAAATTTGATTTGACGATTTTTGGTCTTAAGATTACGATTTTTGTTATTTAAAACGCATGGTAACATTAAGCGTTTCCTTTTATGTAGTTGAGACAGATACCCTGCAAGAAATAGCTGATGGCAACCAACACATTAACAACACATTCAAAGCTGTTTTAATTCCCTGCCAGCAAATTGGTAGTCGACTACAAATAAAATCGACTTATAGTTCATCCCTGTCGGACATTAATTATTTTAGTCGACTACTAAAATAATTAACTTTACGTTAACTTTTATGGACTAGTTTCAAATTAGCTACAATACAATCGATTTGTAATTCACTTTTTGTGTACTGGCTATAAGCTAGCTGTAACGTAATACAGAGTTAACGCAAAATTCAAATATCACACATACACGGTAAATAACTCTTTAATTAAATTGCCTATTGTCGCATTCGTTTTAAATGTTGCGATGGCTGAGTGAGTATGTTGGCTGCTCACCAGTCTTGAGGCTTAGTGGTTCGATTCCCACTAGAGGCTAACAAAAAAAAAAAAAAAAAAAAAAAAAAGAAAAGAAAGTGGGATGAAATTTAATTTAATAAAATAAGATATTACCAACGAAAAATGTAAAATCAGCCTTGACTTGTACATTTTTTTCTGTGGGTACTGACTTTTAAGTAGCTAACTTTAAGTTAGTTGAAAAGTAATGCAACGTCGGACAATTGACTACCTCCTAGGACATCGTAATGTTAAAATAGTCAGTCATCTCCATTAAAAATAATCTAAGTGTCAACCACCACCAGTTGTAAAAAAGTTAGCTTATAATTCATTACTAGTTAACTGAGTTGCCGACAGGGAAGCTTTCAGCTTAAGTATTATTGCTCCTGATAATGTTATTAAAAAAAACAATTTCTTCTTAGAAGTTTTTCAGGAATTTCCTCATTTCATTAATGAAATCGAAAAACAAGATTCTGAGTTCCGCTTGTTGTTCTTTTTAGATTTTAAACCAATTTTTCCAAAAGAGGAACAAAATTTAAGCGCATTTTAGAAAAAAAAGCATTTCCATTATGATCAAAATTTTTCAAAATATAATGATATTAGCTCACTCTTCCGCAAACGTGGATAGAATATTCAGCCAAGTTAATTTAAATAAAACTAAATCACAAAACTCTTTACAAAATTAAACAATTGAAGGCATTCTTTATTCGAAAGATTATTTAAAATTAAATCACTCAAATTGGTTTTATAATTCAATTAAACCTGATTTATTAAAATTATTTATTTCCGATATATGTATGTATTACAAAAAATGTACTTGTGTCCTTTGTAATCAAACTGACATACATATAAACATGAACATATATACATACACATGTACATATGCATATTAAAATATTACTAAAGTAGCATTAAAAATAATTTATATTTCTATATTCCACCTTTAATAGTACGATTTTTTTGACGATTTTTCAAAACTAAATTAACGATTTTTTCAAAATTATCGGGAAATTTACGATTTCTTCAAAATTTCTTCTGGCAGCCCTGGTCCATATCCGATTTACATAAAACACAGGTTTCTTGGGCCTGTACGCGAGCTCAAAAAAACTTTTGGTTTTTTTTTAATAAAATATTAATTTTCAAAGCCAACAAATAAACATTTTCGATATCGGTCATATAAAGCCAAGATATAGTAAGACACATTTCGTAGAAGTTGGGAGTGTAGGCCAACTTAAACAAGTTTTAGTGCCAATAATAATATGAATAATAAAATGAATGCCAATAATAAAATGAATGCCATAATAATATACATATACTCAAAGGCGAGCTATAAGAATTTTGCACATCGGTTATATATAGTGTGTGTGGGTGTATGTATGTCGACGTATTTTGCATCAGTATTTATGAAGAATTTTTTAATTTCGAACTCAAGCCTAATAATATTATTAAAGATTCAAATATGAACTTAATTATTTATTTGCTTTAAGAGTCAATTGAAATGTATTAATTCAGGTCCAAAAATAGAACTTACAAATGTTTTCTGTCTTTTTCAGCCGTCTATATGCCGCCGACATTTCGTTGATGCTAATCAACTCATCAGTAGACTCGAAAAATTCTTAAAAGAATGTTAAAGCAAATAAATAATTAAGTTCATATTTGAATATTCAAAAAACTTTTATTTTTGATACTTTCAAAAATACAAATCGTAGTAACCGATGACGACTCGTTGTATAGAAGGTTGCAAAGAAAATTAAAAAGTTGCAAAACGAAATGTTTACTGTGTTAAAGGTTATGTTACATACGCAACATAATACGATAAAAACTTGACATCCTATTCAATTTTGTTGTTTTTTGAAACTTTTAAAAAGGATAATACTTGTTATTGGATCAGCGTTGTGTTTTTTAACAAACCAGCTGTTTAAAAATTGAGTCGTCGGCTTTTTCATAGCCGATGGCATGCGGTCGGTGATAATAACTATTTTTTGTTTTTGTAGAGCAGTTCGGAATTTGGAATGTAACTGTCGCATATAAATGTATTTTTCTGAATCTGTATAAAGAACGTTAAATATTTTTACATAATTATTATTTTTACTGCTGAAAATTTTCAAGCGCCGTCACGTCTACCGCCTGCATCAAATAGCTCACGTACTGTGATATAAAGTTCTATGTTGGCACGTTTATTTGTTGAATAAACAAATTAGGAAGGTTTTAGATGCGTGTAACAAGAAATAAAATTCCCGAAATGAGCGGAGATATTGCTTATTATTTTTAAAATTTCTTTTATTCTTTAAAAATGTTGGCCACTATAATTGGGAAATATGTAAAATCAAACTCAAACCTGGGGCCGGATTCTGGCATTCGTGATCGAATATACTCGATAATAAAAACAATGTAGAGCAAAAACAAAATGAGCAACAAACACACAGCATTCTATAACGAAATCGTTCAATCACGACTGCCAGAATTTGGCTCCTGATAAGATAATTGGAATTTACAGTTTCGCAGAAAACTATGATCAGCTGTTTTATTTTCTACTCAAATTTGCTGCTTTATTTTAAGTGTTATGGTGTGAATGCAAAATGTATCTCATGTTAGCTTTTTGACAGTCGCAAGCAATGTATTTACACTTTTGGCTCACAAAGTTCAATGAAAGTATTAATACATAGTATAATAGTCTGATCGGTCCTTAGGAGATATTACCCTAAGGTTCAAAATACAATTTTTTTATTTTATATGTGTATTAAAAGCATTAGTTATTATTAATTTTTTTGCAAGTAAACACGTGATTTCTTTTTATCGAAAAAGAAATTTTTATTTAATATTCCAGTTTTTAATTTGCTAGCTTTTGCTCTCAAGTGCTATTTTTTTTATCAATTTGGAGTGATCAACATTTTTAAAGAATACTAGAAAAGTAAAGTTGAAGACTTGCTAACCTTTTGAGAAAGTAAAGTTGAACTTCAGCCTGATAGAATCATAAACAGTTGTAACCCTTAAATTTCGACTATAAATTAAAATAAATGATTTTAAATAGTATTAATTTAGGTCCAACAAGTAAAAGTGCTATATTCGGCTGGGCCGAATCTTAAATACCCTTCACAATGATATATGTACCATTCTGATCGATTTTTGGTGGCCATTTTTGTAGTGGTGGTAGTTGCTAAAAAAAAAACAATAATAAATCCATTGGTGCTGCCAGATTGCCGACTTTGCTGGTATGCCCGCGTTTCGCTCCGGCTAAACTCGTCGGGTGGGGTAGTTCTTGTCGGCCAATCTGAAGCATATACCTACTACAAAAAAAAAAAAAAAAATAAATATCATAGCAGCCTCTTTATGATAAATAAGTTAAAAAATAAAAACTAAGTGTGAGGCCCGAAAGTGAAAGCTGGGAAAAATAAAAGAAAAAAAACAAGTTGAAAAATCTCACCGCTGAAATTTCCGAAATTTACCCCGTCACACAAATTGTGCCGGCTGTTGGTAAGCCGGCTGCGACTTCCCTCCCTCTAAAATACAATTAGGGTTTCTGTGTCGCTAATAATTTGTAGAAACCCTCCCTTTTGCCTTTGGCTTATAGAGCCGATTTCTTGCAAAATCGGGAAACGCTATATCTCGGGTATATATGGATCGATATCAAAAATTTTCGAATTTTGCCTTTAAACATCCTATATCTACCATTCTAATCGATTTTTGGTACCAAAAGTTGTTTTATTTGGCTTTTCATGCTGACTTCTTGAGAAATCGGGAGGAGCGTTATCTCGGGTGCATGTGGGCCGATGTATAAAAATGTTCCAATTTTGTCTTTGAACAACTTATGCACCATTCTGACAAATTTTAGTGCAAAAAATTGTTTCGTTCGGCTTCCAGGACCGACTTCTTGAGATATCGGGAGGCGCTATGTCTCGAGTGTATATGGGCCGATGTCAAAAAATTTCCAGTTTTGCCTCTAAATAGCCTATATGCACCATTCTGATTGATATTTGGTAGCAAAAGTGGTTTTATTTCGGGTATATATAAGCCGATTTAAAAAATTCTACGATTTTTGTTATCTAATGGGCATTAAAAATTATATTTCCAACTTTTTAGAAAAAATTTGACCAAAAAAATGGCCAAAAATACCCCTCAAAACCCGGTTTTTTGGGATATATCTTGGCTATCCGTGGACCGATCTTACTCAATTTCAATGGCAGACCCGCTACCGGGATTTAACACATTTTAGCGAAAGAATGAGGTTTCTATCTCAAACCGTTTTCTCAGAAACGGTATTTCAAAGACAAAAGACGGACATCGCTTAATCGTAATCTCTATTGATTCTGAATATATGTATATACTTTATGGCGTCTTAAGGTGGGATCACACGATTGCCGCAATGCACCAATTTTACACAATTTTTATTGGGCTGAATTGGAGCATAATTAAAAATTTGTCCCAATCAAATTCTCTGCAATCACATGATTGTGACATTTTACTGAAATTTTATTGTCGCAAATTGCCGCAAAACAATTTAGTACCAATAATTGCCGCATTATAGTCACACGATTGTTATATTATACGGCAACGGTGAGAAACAGCTGTTGTAGCTGATGACAAACTGTGTTTTCGAAAAAAAAATAAAAATAAATTAAATGCTAAAAATATGGTTTGTTCATTAAAAAGAAAGAAAATTGCTTCGGCTATTATTATAATGTTGTGCGGGCTGAAAAAAGCAAGAAATGAATAGTAACAACAATTGAATTTTACTGATTGAAAAGCAGAAATCATGTTTGGAAAACGCGTTTAAACAGTTTTGAAACTAAATACATGTATACATATGCATATTATTGGCGCGTATTGTCTTCTTTGGTTGCCGCATGAGAACACAATAAATATTGGTGCATTTTTAGAATTTTTATTGGTGATTAGTTGTATGTCAAGTGTTCACATGGTTGTCGCATCAGGGTTGTATTTGATTGGGACAAATAGGAACAACATTCGTTTTGGTTGCCGCATGAGCCAATAAATTGTGCTTTCACACGATTGGCACACAAAATGTAACAAAAATTGGTGCATTGCGGCAATCGTATGATCCCACCTTTAGATGGTTATTTCAATGCGTTACACATGCAATCAAACACTTACATATATATACCCTTACACATTTTTGTGAAGGGTATAAAAATGAATCTTTTTAAAAAATATTTGCTGTCTGTTTCAGCTGTCTATATGCCGACGACATTTCGTTGGTGCTAATCAACTCATCAGTAGACTAGAAAAATGGTTAAAAGAATTCTACTGATGAGTTGATTAGTAGCATCGAAATGTCGTCGGCATATAGGCAGCTGAAAAAGACAGCAACTATTTTTAAAATGTTAATTTTTGGACCTAAATTAATACATTTCAATTGGCTCTTAAAGCAAATAAATAATTAAGTTCATATTTGATTTTAAATAGTCTTTAGAAAAAAATACATATTTTTCATTTCTTATTCATTTTCCAAGGAACCTCAAAGTTTCGTTTTGTTTAAATTGGCCCGATTGAAAATTCTTTTACATTTGTGAAGGAACACATGAAAGAAATTTGCTGTAAAAACTTTTTTCAAATCTAAAATTTTTTGCCAAAAAGTTTGCCTTCAAATATGTTTATAGTTTGAAGGTCATATTCATAATAATTATTGTAAGTTTATTAAGCTTTTATTTGACGTATTTCTACGGAATATTTGTCAAATAAACGTGTAATAAATCTTCAATAGTTTTTATGAATATGGGTGTAAAAATATAAAATGTAAAAATTTCAATTCTGAGTCCAAAGCAGAATATAAAATTTGTTAGTCATTGTGTGACATAAATCTGAGCAGCGTTTTCAAGATCTCCGTTAAAGAATTACTGTGCTTATTCATAATTTTATAAGAATTATTCTTATATAAGGACTTAAAACATTTGTTTTAAAAATCAAAGCGTTTTAGAACTTGTTTTCCATAGTCTATTGGAATATTAAAAATTCCTTTCACATTTGCGAAAGAACTTACTGTACAAACTTTGAGTTTACAAATTTACTTCTATGCCTTGAAAAATTGTTTATAGTTTAACACGGGTATTCGTAGAAAGTAAAGCGTATATAAACAACATACTATTTTTTATGAATACGGGTGAAAAAATTTAACACTTTAGACAATTTGTTTTTCATTATCAGAAATAAGTCTACGAAACCTTTCTTAATTTGCGTGAAAGAATTTCACGGTTTTTATTTGTAATTAAGATCAAAACATTTTCGAATTTAATCCGCATGTTCAGTGTACAAATTAAATTAGTTAATATCGAGGTTGTTAGTTTCGGCAATGAGTTCAAAACATTATTCAATGAATTGAACATTGTGGACGTAAATTGGTGGAGGATTTGAAGATTTTTTGTTTTTCGATTGTTTATGGAAGGAAAATATCAAAATTTTCTATTTCTGTATTTTCATTCTCATCTACAGACATTTCAAACCTACTCGGCCCAGAATCGTTTTAGGGTTTTTTGGCATTTGCTCTTTATAGTCCAACGTTAGTTAGCATGTCACGCTCAATTTTGCGGTGTAAACCCCTTGTTTTGCTTGGTGCGCTATTTTGAGTTGGATTTGAGTTGGATTTGAGTTTTTTTTGTTACCATTTGATTTTGGCGGTTTTCTGGCTATATCTCGGTTATTCATGTTGAATCGCAATAAATGAATAGCTTGGCATAAAAAACTTTTCTCTGGGCTTAGTAGTTTCCCCAGAAACGGTATTTCAACAGCCTACAGACGGACATCGTTAATTCGACTTCTCTACTGATACTGATCCAGAATGTATATGCAATTTGTGGGGTCAGAAATTGAAACTTAAGGGCGGAAACAAACGGAATCATAAACGTATATTTTTTAACACTGTTATGGAGAGTATAATAATCCAATGGTGTTAAGTTACACGATCTTAGTGGCCATCTAATTGGGCCATTACGTGAAACAATTTTTTCATGAAAAATTTCTTTGAATAAATCAATCGTAGCGCCCGCTGTGTGGTATGTGGATCCGTCCAGTTGACACCACAAATCAATAAGATTGATGCCACGCAATTGTAATACGAAAAATTTCGAGCCATCGCTTATACTGTTCACCATTCTGACGTTTTTTAAGACATATAGGCCAATGACTCTGAATGAGTCCATAAAGCGTAGCAAACAGTAATTTTCTGCAGATGTAATAGTATTTCGACAAAATTTTTTGGATTCTCCTCACTCCAAATACCAGAATTGCGCTTAGTTACGTATATGTTCGACTAGAAACAGGCTTCATCAGAAAATAAAATTTTGAATGTTTATTGAAAATCCATATTAATTTGTGCTGCAGCCTATTCGCTGAATTGGCGGCACATACGATGGTCGTTTGGCTTTAATTTCTCTAGAAGTTAAGCCCTGAAAGCTTTTAAGTCAAGATCCTTTCCTAAAATCGTTTATAAAGTTCAACGACACAACCCCAGTTGCTGAGAACGGCGACGAGTTGATTAATTAGGATCATGATACAACTGATAAGGTGGCCTCATCAGCTGAACCGTTAATTATCTGACTACTTAAAACTTTCAAGATAATACAGATATGAAAGGCAGGCAAAACAAGATAGCAGCGTAAGCATTATTCGTCTCTCTCATGTAAATGTAGAAGTGGCGTCTTTTTGACAGTTGGCAGAAGTTATACATACATAAACAAAAAGGTATGTATCATGATAAGGATCATCTTCAGTGCTTTGCTATACAATGTGAGACTTCTTTAGTGCGCCCTGTTCGGAGTCACACTATATCCAGATTATCAGAAACAGTAAGTGTGGTTCGAAAAGAATTTTCTTTTCTTCGTATTCGTCGCTCTGATGGACTATTACGCACCATATAAAATGGAAGAAGTGCACGAATAGAACAATTATTTTAATTAGAAGTTTCCACAATTTACAGTTACTGGTGTAAGTCGACTTCTACTAAAATTACAAAGTAAACTAAACACAACGCAACTATTAGTTGTTAACTTGGGGGTTACACGACCAAGTTTTGCCTTTCAAGTTTTAATACTTTCACACTTTTTTACTAATACACTCACAATTTTGAAAATTGATGCAAACTTCAAGTCACAATCCACAAAACAGCTGACAACAATTTTTTTTCCGTTCTGCCTGCAATTATTTGTTTGTTTTGTTTGAAAGTTGCAATTAAAAGTGATACAAATTAAACAGATTCAAGCTTAACCCTTTACGGCGCAAGAACGGCAATTTCGTTAGTTTTTGGTTAATAGGTGGTAAATAGTCTATTATTAATGGGAAAAATATTAAAAAAATTTGTATTGATATATAAGGTATTATTTATTGGAAAAAATTATATGTTGCAGAAATGCAACATTGCGGCAATAACTCTAAAAAATAACGGTTGAAATTACAGGGTATGAAAATTTTTAAAACAATTGTTTTGCTTATTATAGCACAAACTAATCCCACATTTTTCGCAAGAAGTTTGCGTATATCCTGTGCATTCTGGAAATTTGCATCGCATCCGTTTATCGACCCAAACTGGCCAGTGCCCATATTGATCCAACCTGACATCTTTCGGAGGAACGTGTTGAGCCGGACCTTTCTTCTTTTTATTTTGAATGAGGCATTCAACATCACTTCACGCTTTGTACGATTTACAGTTTATATTTGCATAACGTCTCAGCAATATGTATTCTAAAGTCTGCAGAGTTGAGAGTTTTGCTGGAACTACCCTTCTCCGCTTGTATCCGTCTATATAAAAACCATGAATTGCACATAGTCATGTCTAGGAAGTGGTAAAAAACCGTAGATACCAGCGTTTGCTACGAAGCTTGATTTTGTAGTTGCCCATAACAGAGTCTAAAAGGTCGACACCACCCATATGTCGATTATATTCTGCCACTACAAAAGGTCGTTCAACAGAAATATACTGTTTCCCTTTCTTGTCCCATCTCCTGACTACAGAGGTTGGGTGCTTTGCTGCAAAATTAGAGGCTAGAGTGACGATTTTGTTGTCCCTCCAAGCAGCAACAGCTACGTCAGTTCCATTGCAGTCACCGACTTGTTCTACTGACGTGCCACGCGGTTCTTTTTTTAAACATTTTTCATCCGGTAGCTTGCAGTTGGAAATACGTAGTCTTCTAATAGACCCCAAGGCCAAAATACCACGACTGGAAAGGTGTTCTATAAGCGGAATTGATGTGTAGTAGTTATCAAAAAAAAAAAAAAATTCGGTAATTTTGATTTGAAGGTACATCACGGGAAAGGCGGACTACTACATTAGATGATGCACCCAAGTCAGGCTCGCCAGTTACACATCTATGTTCTTGGCCACTGCAGACTTCAAATGTGTAGGCATATCCAGATACACCACAAATAACAAATATTTTGAATCCCCATTTGTGAGGCTTATCGGGTAGATACTGTTTCAACACACTTCTTGCTTTTGTTGAACACATTTGTTCATCTACGGATAAATGCGCTTCAAATGGAACTTTTTTTAAATTATGGTTAAGTTCCTTTATTAATGGCCGAATTTTATACAACCGATCAGAATTAGTATGTTCATATGGCAGCATTTTACTATTGTCGTTGAAATGAAGTAACTGCCTGTTGCGGCCCATACAGACGCTAGTGTCAATGGTACGCAGCCATGTATGTATGTATATACGCATGCATATGAATGGTACCACCTTTTATTACCTGCCGGGCATATTCTTCCAATTTCTTTTACTTAGGATTAACGAGAATTAAATATGAGAAAATCAGGCAGGGAATTAAAATTTAAAACAAGAAAAAAAGAGAATGTACCATCAACTTGTTCTTGCGTTGTTGTTATCCATTTCTCGTTTTTGACAATCTTTAAGTCATTGTGAATTATGTCTACTAAATGGCAAACAGGGTAACACCAAAAAAAAAAAAAAAAATTAAAGCAACAGGGATGATTTTGTTAGAAAGAGGTTCGATACAGGGATAAAGCGAAGAATCAGATAAATTTTGAAAGGATAGATAAAATGAAAAGATAAAGGAATTGTTGTTGTTTGTAAAAAATTATAGCGAAAAATGAGGATATGAAAACGAAATGAAGGCCAGTTATATAAAATAAAAGAAAAAACAAATAAATCCGCAAGAAACAAAACGGATTTAGTTCAGTGATCCTGGAATAGCAAAAAAAAAAAGGGGGAAGAGGATAAAAGGGGAAATTTCAGGGAAATTGGAAAATCACTGAACAGGATAAACGATCGCTGACGTGAGAGTGAGTGGAGCAGTTAAAGAAAAGCTTTACGTGCAAAGTTATTGTTTAAAATAATATTATGAATTTATTTCTGCTTATTCTGTGATTAAATTATTTCTCGTTACTGTAAAACAGACAGTGCGCTTTTAAGTCAAGCAACTAAATTTGTTCCTGTTTGCCTGTAAAGACGAAACAAGAACAAAAAAACGAAAAAATAAAAGAGAAACGTAAGCAACAGCCTTAACTATAGTGTAAAAAGTCAGCCATATAGAAAAAAAAAATTTTGTCTTTTAATTAGCTGGCGGTTGAAAAAAAAGGAGTACCTCTCAGCACTAAACCGAGTCGCCGTAATTAAATCCACCACAGGTGGGTCACGGGGTTACACAAAGAATTCATAAGCGGAACGATGGTGTAACTAGGTTGGGAGGGCCATACAGGGCATAACATCTAGCCCTGGGATAGTGTCCCGGAGGAGGAGAAAAAACAAGATTTGTAGTGTAGGGAGTTTAGAGTCAGAAGTGTCCGTGTTTGTGTGTGTTTCGTTCAAGTTTTTGTGTGCGGGGTATCCAGCGGGAAGGGTTGAGGATCCACCGAGATTTCTGCTCACGCATGAGCTAGCGCGGAAGTCGCGCTGGGCACTACGCCCGTAACATGCCTAAGCAATTCATATCGTTTCGATATCGTATCTCTCGTATCAGCGCAAAGCTTATATTTTCTGACCAATACGATTTTAAATTTGGCATATGAACTACCGACGTATAATATACGAAACCAATGAATTGACGTATCTCTTGACTGGTTGTATTTACAGGCTTATTGGCATCTTTTTGGACAGCGTATAAATTAGTCTGATCTCTTATTAGTTCGATAATGTCCTCAGTAAATAAATACGAAAATACTTCAAATGGGGCATCCAGGCAAAGTATTTCTGGAGGTAACATCTCGGATCCATGAAAACGCAGTTGGTCTTCATTCAAGCTTAGGCTTTTCGTTTTCCAGGTAGTTTTAGCTTTAGGCACACGATTACACAGCTTTGAAGAGTCTTCAGATATGCTAGTGTTGGAAGCGCTTACAGAAGGAGAATCCTTTGCAGTTCTAATGCTCTGATTAATTGTGGATGCCCATTTTGATACTGAAGAACAAGTATTCACAATGTTGAAAAATAATACACCTCAACAGGCAATGTTGCATATATGCAACAAACCAAAATCAGTACGAAACGTAAACGAAATTGGTTTTGTAAAAAAATATCTAATTGATTATTGAAATTAATAATAATAAAAAAACCACAAAAAAAACACCAAGAAGAAAATACATGCGAACACAATTATTCAACAATGAATTCTGTGAGAACACCCGTACTAACTAGATTAAGAGAAGCTGAACAACACTGTATCTCTGACTCTCCACTAAAAATGATGATGACCATGGACAAGCGATTTGACAAGCTTACTGATCGATTGCAAGAAATTATGAGAACTAAATTTGAAGAATATAAAAATGATCTCTTAATTGAATTAGATAAGAGGATTAATGACATTAAAGTTCACATAAGCATGATGTCAGAAAAGGTAAATAAACTTGAAACAAAAATATCTGAATTCGAAACAGTTGAGGTGAAAATATCAAGTATGGATAACGAAATAAAGAAATTAAAGACAGAATTAAAACGACATGAAAATCTTACTGTGGCTAAAGATATTAGAATAAATGAAATTCCATTCACACCCAACGAAAACTTAATGAATATCTTTAACACTATTTGCTCAACAATAAATACGACTATGCCTGCAATAAAAAACATATATCGGTTAAAAAACCACAACAACAAAAATAAGATAGACTCGCCTGATTCTGCAATTATCGTTAAAATGTGGTCCCCGTATTACAAAAATTATTTCCTAAAAACTCTTTCTAACTTCCGAAAAGTAAACAAAGATTTCTCTTTATGTTTAAACCAACTTGGCTTCAATTCTAATAAGAAATTTTTTATACACGAAAGCTTAACGAAAAATAATTATGAAATCCTACGTGCTGCAATTAAAATGAAAAAAGAGCATAAAATACACAGTGCTTTTTCAATGCGTGGGAATGTGTATGTTAAAAAATCGATAGATGATCCAATAACTCAAGTGGATGAAATCGAATATTTGGACCAATTATTTCCTGAACGTAATTATAATGGCCAAGGTTTGCAGTAATATGCTAATTGTCGACTTCAAGGATTTAAATTCTTCAATTACGTATTTTATTACATTACTTAATTTTCATTACTTTATTCATATTGTTCAATTTTATCTTGTGTGCTTTGTTTTAAATGCTATGTTTTTACGGAATTTCATAATGCTCTTCTTTACATGCTATAACCGCTTCAATCTCCTTTCCAATTCCTTTGGCAACTCGTGCGTTACTTTCTCGACTAATGCTATTTACGTAAATGAACAATTCAGCTAACAGTTGGGAGCAATCTAAACACGGTACTGCAAATATGATTCGCATTCTATCTAAACAAAGAATTGGCCTAAAAATTTGCCACATAAATACTCAAAGCTTGGCACCAAAGATTGATGAATTCCGATATATATTTGAAAATTCGAATGTTGATGTTGTATGTATATCAGAAACTTGGTTTAAGACATGCATTACAAGTGCATATGTTGCATTGGTTGGCTACAATTTAATAAGAATTGATAGAGCTAGTCATGCGGGTGGTGTCGCTATATATATTAGAAAAGGTATATCATACAATGCTATAAACTGCTCTAATGACGCGACGATTAATGATATTGCTTCTAATGGTATTAAAATGGTTGAATATGCCTTAATAGAAATTAAATCTCAAGGAAGAAGGCTATTATTAGGAACTTTGTATAGACCAAATAACTATTTATCGATGGAACCGTTTTATGATACTATAAGAGACCTGTCGGTTCTTTTTAATGATGTTATTCTTGTCGGTGATTTTAATTCAAATCTGCTTTGTGATAACAGCTTATCCGAAATGATAACTCCGCTGGGACTTTTACCAATAAACACCACTATGCCAACGCATTTCACTGCATTTAGCAGTACTTTAATAGATCTCATTTTTGTTAGTAGTTTAAGTAAGGTGCTATTATATAATCAAACAACCGCTCCTTGCTTTTCTAAACATGATTTGTTATTCCTGCGCTATGATTTCCAAGTGCAAATACCGACTTATTCAGTTACTTATAGAGATTTTGCAAACATAAACTACAACGCCTTGGCACAGGAATTGTTTAATATTAATTGGAGTGAGATATATTATATGAGCTCTGCGGATGACCAACTAGCGTTCCTAGAATCGCATATGTCATACTTGTTCGACCAATCCGTCCCTCTCAGGACCAAAACTATACGCCAAACAAAGAGACCATGGTTTTCTCCTAGAATTGCACAAATGATTAGGCAACGAGACTTTGCCTATTCACGCTGGAAGCGATTCAGAACTACTGATTGTCTCCTTAGAAGGGATGTTCACAAAATCATTAAACATGAGAAAAGTAAATTTTATACTCAGAAATTCTCCACAGCAATAGATTCCAAAAAAACATGGAAAACTATAAAGGAAATTGGTATAGGCAAGGTTAGTAAATATATGACTTGCTCCGTAAACGCAGATGAACTCAATGAGCAATTCGTGGGCACATCTATGCTTGAAGCTGACTTAAGTTATTACAAAGCTAACAATAACAATAACAATCATGGATTACAATGCAACTTCTCTTTTGATTGTGTCAGCCAGTATGAAGTACTTTCAAGCTGCATGTCTATTAACTCAAATGCTGTTGGTGCAGATAATATTTGTCCCAAATTTTTCAAAATCCTACTGCCGTCGCTACTGCCATTTGTCACACATATTATTAATACAATAATTACCACTAGTTGCTTCCCATTAAATTGGAAAAAGGCGAAAGTTATACCTGCTCCGAAAACAAGTACAGAATACAGACCTATTGCTATCTTGCCATTCATGTCTAAAATATTCGAAAGAGTTGTCCATAGCCAGATAACATGTTTTGTGAGTGAACACAGACTACTTAGTGACCAAGTCTGGCTTTCGCAGTAATCATGGTTGTATCACTGCCTTAGTAGATGTCGCAGAGGACATACGTGAATCAATTGTTGAACTGAAAACTGTCTTTTTGGTACTTTTGGATCATTCGAAAGCTTTCGACACAGTTGATCACAAGCTTCTCTGTTACAAATTAAACAAGTAAGAGTGCTATATTCGGCTGGGCCGAATCTTAAATACCCTTCACAATGGTACATACATTCTGATTGATTTTTGGTGCGAAAAGTTGTTTTATTTGGCTTTTAAAGCCGATTTCTTGAAATATCGGGAGACGCTATATCTCGGGTATATATGGGCCGATTTTTTCTGAATTTCAATATCAGATCCACTACCGGGATTTAACACAGGCTGCAAAACTTTTATTTAAATAATTCTTAATATGCTCAAGTTCAACCACTGGGTGACACCAATTCTTTTTAATATCAATGAAATAAAGAAAAGCAAAATGTATTTCTTAATTATTTATCAGTTAACTTTATAGTAAAATTTATTTAACAAAAAATTGCATATAATTGCATTATTTTTGAATTATAATGCTAAACATTGCCATTAAGTGTGATTTTGTTTTCAATTTACTTATGTACGTATGTGGGTACATGCATACGTATGTATGTATCTATAATAGAAAACTCTAAAATAAATTCTTTATTATTGAATATTTTCAGTGTGTTCCATAAAACAATGATTATATACATACATATATACATACATACATATTTACATTGCTTGCTTTTACAAAATTATTTTTTTCTTGTGCACGTTGCTGATGATCTATTGCGTATCATCATACACATGTGTGTGTGTATGTACATATGTAAGTACGTAGGGAAACCCAAAATGATTTTTTGTGTGAATGAATTTGAAGACGCAATTGTTTAAAAGAATTTCATTGCGTACCCTTTTTTCAACAATTCTTTATATCACTTTCATTTTCAAGCTCGTGTATACATATGTACATACATACACATTTTTACAACAAAGCAAAAAAATTGTTTATGCTAACATACTTGCATGCATACATACATATGTATGTAGATACATACATACCCTGCCGGCAACTCAGTTAACTAGTAATGAATTATAAGCTAACTTTTTTACAACTGGTGGTGGTTGACACTTAGATTATTTTCAATGGAGATGACTGACTATTTTAACATTACGATGTCCTAGGAGGTAGTCAATTGTCCGACGCTGCATTACTTTTCAACTAACTTCAAGTTAACTACTTCAAAGTCAGTGCATACAGAAAAAAATGTACAAATCAAGGCTGATTTTACATTTTTCGGTGGTAATAGTTATTATATTTTATTAAATTAAATTTCATCACACTTTTTTTTTTTTTTTGTTAGCCTCTGGTGGGATTCGAACCACTAAGCCTCAAGACTGGTGAGCAGCCACCTTAACCCATTCAGCCATCGCTACATTTAAAACGAATGCGACAATAGGCAATTTAATTCAAGAGTTATTTACCGTGTATGTGTGTATGTAAGTATTTGAATTTTGAGTGAACTCTGCACTACGTTTCGATTGTATTGTAGCTAATTTGAAGCTAGTCCATAAAAGTTAACGTGAAGTTAATTATTTTAGTAGTCGACTACCAATTTGCTGGCAGGGCAACTTAACCCATTCAGCCATCGCAACATTTAAAACGAATGCGACAATAGGCAATTTAATTCAAGAGTTATTTACCGTGTATGTGTGTATGTTAGTATTTGAATTTTGAGTGAACTCTGCACTACGTTTCGATTGTATTGTAGCTAATTTGAAGCTAGTCCATAAAAGTTAACGTGAAGTTAATTATTTTAGTAGTCGACTACCAATTTGCTGGCAGGGCAACTTAACCCATTCAGCCATCGCAACATTTAAAACGAATGCGACAATAGGCAATTTAATTCAAGAGTTATTTACCGTGTATGTGTGTATGTTAGTATTTGAATTTTGGGTGAACTCTGCACTACGTTTCGATTGTATTGTAGCTAATTTGAAGCTAGTCCATAAAAGTTAACGTGAAGTTAATTATTTTAGTAGTCGACTACCAATTTGCTGGCAGGGCAACTTAACCCATTCAGCCATCGCAACATTTAAAACGAATGCGACAATAGGCAATTTAATTCAAGAGTTATTTACCGTGTATGTGTGTATGTTAGTATTTGAATTTTGGGTGAACTCTGCACTACGTTTCGATTGTATTGTAGCTAATTTGAAGCTAGTCCATAAAAGTTAACGTAAAGTTAATTATTTTAGTAGTCGACTACCAATTTGCTGGCAGGGTACCTACATGCATACAAACGTATCTACATACATACATACATACATACATTCATACATGATCGCAAATATTATATACATATGTATGTATATAATATTATATACATATGTATGTATATAATATTATATACATATGTATGTACCATTATGATCGATTTTTGGTACCAAAAGTTGGGTGCATATGGGCCGATGTCCAAAAATTTTCTAATTTTGCCCCTAAACAGCCTGTATGTACCATTCCGACAAATTTTTAGTGCAAAAAACTGTTTCGTTTAGCTTCCAGGCCCGACTTCTTGAGATATCGGGAGGCGCTATATCTCGAACATATATGGGCCGATGACAAAAAGATTTCCAGTTTTGCTTCTGACTAACCTATATGTATCATTCTGATTGATTTTTGGTGCCAAAAGTTGTTTTATTTAGCTTATATAGCCGATTTCTTCAAAAATCGGGAGACGCTATATCTCAGGTATATATAGACCGATTGCAGACATTTTTAAATTTTGCTTTTAAACACCTTATATGTACCATTCTGATCGATTCTTGGTACCAAAAGTTGTTTTATTTGGCTTTTAGAGCCGACTTCTTGAGAAAACTTGAGGCGCTATATCTCGAGTGTATATGAGCCGATGTCCAAAATTTTCCACGTTTGCCTCTAAATAGTCTATATGTACCATTCTGATTGATTTTTAGTGCCAAAAATTGCTTTATTTGGCTTAAAGAGCGGATTTCTTGAAAAATCAGGAGTCGCTATATCTCAGATATATATGGGCCGATTTCAAAAATTTTCCAATTTTGCTTTTAAACACCTTATATGTTCCATTCTAATCGATTTTTGATACCAAAAGTTGTTTATTTGGCTTTTAGAGCCGACTTCTTGAGAAAACGGGAGGCGCTATATCTCGAGTGTATATGGGCCGATGTGGAAAAATTTTCCACTTTTGCCTCTAAATAGCCTATATATACCATTTTGATTGATCTTCGGTGCCAAAAGTTGTCTTATTTGGCTTATAAAGCCGATTTCTTTAAAAATCGGGAGACGCTATATCTCGGATATATATGGGCCGATTTCAAAAATTCCTTCATTTCTAAAATTTAATGGGCACTAAAAATGATATGGTTTAGTTTTTAAGAAAAAATTTTTTTTCAAAAACCTGAATACAAAAATTGCACAAAATATCCCTCAAAACCCGGTTTTTTGAATATATCTCGGCTATCCGTGGAGCTATCTTACTGAATTTCAATAGCAGACCCACTACCGGGGTTTCACACGTTTTAGCGAAAGAATGAGGTTTCTATCTCAAACCGTTTTCTCAGAAACGGTATTTCAACGACTACAGACGGACAGACGGACATCGCTCAATCGTAATCGCTATTGATGCTGATCCAGAATATATATACTTTATGGGGTCTTAGATGGATATTTCAATGCGTTACAAACGGAATCACAAACTTATATATACCCTTACACATTTATGTGAAGGGTATAAAAACAAGTTTATGTTCTCCAACACAGCCACAAATTTGATATCACCTACCTTTCAAATAGATCGCAATTTGTGCAAAATGGTAACACTAAGTCCAGTGTATTACAACTTAGTAGAGGTGTGCCTCAGGGTTCCATCATTGGACCTCTGCTGTTTTCACTATATATTAATGATCTGCCAAACCAACTTCATCAATGTAAATTGAGAATGTATGCTGACGATGTTCAGATTTATATACCGTGTTATTCAACAGAAATTGAACATTGCGTCCTTACATTGAACGCTGAACTTCAGCGTATTTACTGTTGGGCTACTGCTAACGGACTCAGTATTAATCCTAATAAATCCAAATACCTGGTTATTCAAAAGCGATCCACAAATGATTTCATATCGGATATTTATCTTAATAACAGTTGTTTGGAAAGGGTAGACTCAGCAAAAAATCTTGGTATCTTTTTTAATAAAAATCTCACTTGGTCAAGCCACATTAATTACGCTTGTGGTCGCACGTATTCGATGCTTCGAACACTATGGCCAACACAATATTTTACTACCATCAGAATTAGAATGTTACTTGTCAAAACTTATGTTATGCCAATTCTAATGTATGGATGTGAACTATTTAGTAGTTGTGACTCCACTAGCCGGAGAAAACTTAGAACAGTATATAAAAGCATTATTCGATATGTATATGGCCTGGATAGATTTGCCTCTACATCAACATTCACAGTAAAATTATATGGCATTCAGTTTGATGACATCTTAAAAACAAGGGTTCTTATATTCTTGCATAAGATCATATATACGCAGACACCACTTCACCTTTATAATCGATTATGTTTCTCGAGGTCTGATCGCGGAAAAAGGCTTATATTGTTTAGACACCATTGTTTAAATTCAGAATGGCAATTTTTTATCAACGCAGTCCGTCTTTGGAATTCTCTCCCTCATACTTTACAATTAGTTAGTAACGCACAGAGATTTAAGAAGGCATTATTTGAATTTTTATACCCTTCACATAAATGTGTAAGGGTATATATGTTTGTGATTCCGTTTGTAACGCATTGAAATATCCATCTAAGACCCCGTAAAGTATATATATTCTGGATCAGCATCAATAGCGATTACGATTGAGCGATGTCCGTCTGTCCGTCTGTAGTCGTTGAAATACCGTTTCTGAGAAAACGGTTTGAGATAGAAACCTCATTCTTTCGCTAAAACGTGTGAAACCCCGGTAGTGGGTCTGCTATTGAAATTCAGTAAGATAGCTCCACGGATAGCCGAGATATATTCAAAAAACCGGGTTTTGAGGGGTATTTTGTGCAATTTTTGTATTCAGATTTTTGAAAAAAAATTTTGTCTTAAAAACTAAACCATATCATTTTTAGTGCCCATTAAATCCTAGAAAAAAAGGAATTTTTGAAATCGGCCCATATATATCCGAGATATAGCGTCTCCCGATTTTTAAAGAAATCGGCTTTATAAGCCAAATAAGACAACTTTTGGCACCGAAGATCAATCAAAATGGTATATATAGGCTATTTAGAGGCAAAAGTGGAAAATTTTTCCACATCGGCCCATATACACTCGAGATATAGCGCCTCCCGTTTTCTCAAGAAGTCGGCTCTAAAAGCCAAATAAAACAACTTTTGGTATCAAAAATCGATTAGAATGGAACATATAAGGTGTATAAAAGCAAAATTGGAAAATTTTTGAAATCGGTCCATATATATCTGAGATATAGCGACTCCTGATTTTTCAAGAAATCCGCTCTTTAAGCCAAATAAAGCAATTTTTGGCACTAAAAATCAATCAGAATGGTACATATAGACCATTTAGAGGCAAACGTGGAAAATTTTGGACATCGGCCCATATACACTCGAGATATAGCGCCTCAAGTTTTCTCAAGAAGTCGGCTCTAAAAGCCAAATAAAACAACTTTTGGTACCAAAAATCGATCAGAATGGTACATATAAGGTGTTTAAAAGCAAAATTTGAAAATGTCTGCAATCGGTCTATATATACGTGAGATATAGCGTCTCCCGATTTTTCAAGAAATCGGCTCTATAAGCTAAATAAAACAACTTTTGGCACCAAAAATCAATCAGGTTAGTCAGAAGCAAAACTGGAAATCTTTTTGTCATCGGCCCATATATGTTCGAGATATAGCGCCTCCCGATATCTCAAGAAGTCGGGCCTGGAAGCTAAACGAAACAGTTTTTTTGCACTAAATATTTGTCGGAATGGTACATACAGGCTGTTTAGGGGCAAAATTAGAAAATTTTTGGACATCGGCCCATATGCACCCAACTTTTGGTACCAAAAATCAATCATAATGGTACATACATATGTATATAATATTATATACATATGTATATAATATTTGCGATCATGTATGAATGTATGTATGTATGTATGTATGTATGTATGTATGTATGTATGTAGATACGTTTGTATGCATGTAGGTATGTATGTATCTACATACATATGTATGTATGCATGCAAGTATGTTAGGATAAACAATTTTTTTGCTTTGTTGTAAAAATGTGTATGTATGTACATATGTATACACGAGCTTGAAAATGAAAGTGATATAAAGAATTGTTGAAAAAAGGGTACGCAATGAAATTCTTTTAAACAATTGCGTCTTCAAATTCATTCACACAAAAAATCATTTTGGGTTTCCCTACGTACTTACATATGTACATACACACACACATGTGTATGATGATACGCAATAGATCATCAGCAACGTGCACAAGAAAAATATAATTTTGTAAAAGCAAGCAATGTAAATATGTATGTATGTATATATGTATGTATATAATCATTGTTTTATGGAACACACTGAAAATATTCAATAATAAAGAATTTATTTTAGAGTTTTCTATTATAGATACATACATACATACGTATGCATGTACCCACATACGTACCTAAGTAAATTGAAAAGAAAATCACACTTAATGGCAATGTTTAGCATTATAATTCAAAAATAATGCAATTATATGCAATTTTTTGTTAAATAAATTTTACTATAAAGTTAACTGATAAATAATTAAGAAATACATTTTGCTTTTCTTTATTTCATTGATATTAAAAAGAATTGGTGTCACCCAGTGGTTGAACTTGAGCATATTAAGAATTATTTAAATAAAAGTTTTGCAGCCTGTGTTAAATCCCGGTAGTGGATCTCATATTGAAATTCAGAAAAAATCGGCCCATATATACCCCAGATATAGCGTCTCCCGATATTTCAAGAAATCGGCTTTAAAAGCCAAATAAAACAACTTTTCGCACCAAAAATCAATCGGAATGTATGTACCATTGTGAAGGGTATTTAAGATTCGGCCCAGCCGAATATAGCACTCTTACTTGTTATCAAGATAATTTTATTATTTAACATGTTTTTTTTGTATCACCATATTTAATATATGTTTTTTAATTAATTTCCTTCTTTCCTACTTTTTTTTTAACATTTTATATTTCATTGTGAACACTTTATATTTTATTATCCATGTAATTATAGTGTTTTGTTACTAAGCATTCTTCTTCCCTACGAGGGAGGAGTGGTGCTCAAACCCAATATGGCTACGAGATGACTCACAAAAATGGTACACAGATGGATCCAAGTCGATCCATGGAGTGGGAGCGGGAATAGTGGGGCCTAGGGCACGCAGGGCAGTAACCCTTAGCAGGGACACCACAATTTTTCAGGCGGAATTATATGCTATACTGGGAGCTGTAGAGATACTATCCGAAAGGAGATACACAGGAGTCAAAATCAAGATACTCTCCGACAGCCAGTCGGTACTCAAGGCCCTGAGTGGCTGTTCGTTCACATCCAGGACAATACTGGAATGTCACGACAGGCTAAATGAACTGGCCACTCACAATCAGATTACTCTGATATGGGTGCCAGGTCATGAGGGGCACAAGGGTAACGAGTTGGCTGATACCTACGCAAAAAGGGGAGCCAATGGGGCTTTTATTGGACCCACTCCATCTTTTGGCTTTAATAAGCTACTCCTCAGGGGGGAGATCAGAAAATGGACAACATCCATCACAGAGAAACTGTGGAATGACACTAGGGGTCTAGAACACTCAAAGAAATTTCTTAGCTTTAATGCCAAGAGAGCGGATCTCGCTTTAAAATTAAATAGGAAGAATCTAAGGACACTGTGTGGGGCGCTAACAGGACACTATACCTGCAGGAAACATCTACACAGAATGGGACTATCCAGCACGGCAACCTGCAGATTTTGCGGAGAAGAAGAGGAGTCAATGGAACACTTGATTACTGAATGTGTGGCACTTGGCCACAGAAGATACAGGCTGTTGCAGGCCTATACATTGTGTTCACAGGACTTGCAAGGGCTTCCACAGAAGGAGCTAGTACTGTTTCTTGATGTATTAAACTCGTGAGGGAAAGGGGATGCACAATAGATCATTATTGGTCGCAGTGCAAAGGGCCATCCTGGACCAACCTAGCATAAATAATAATAATAATAATACTAAGCATTCTATACTGTAATAAGAGATTCTAAGTCTTGTGTGTAGAATTGACTGAAATAAATAGATAAATAAATAAAAATAAATAAATAAATGATTTCCATTAAATTTAAATTGTTTTAAATTGATTATATTTAAATAGTTTAAAAAATATTGATTTAGAATCTAAATTAGTTTCTGGGCTTAATGTAGAATATAGAGGAGGAGGTTTTCCTTTAATTTTTTTAGCAAGAAACTATTTTTAATTTTCTTCTTGACGGCATCTTGAAAACGAATTGTTATGAAATTGCGTGCAGCCTACGTCACAGCTATCAATTTTATTGAATTTTTTACAAGCAGTATGTGAAAAAAACTTGATAGCAAAACTTGGTCGTGTAACTGCAGTGTTAATGATAGCTCAAATAAAGCAGAGATGCCAACTTACAGTTGTGACACTCTAAGAAAACACGATTTAAAACTGTATTTTCGTTTAGCTTTGGCATATATGTATGTACGTTAAGCATTCGCTTTCGCAAGCAATTGGTATCGAGCGCAAGGCAGCTCGATACCAGGTAGCCTTACAAGCCCAGCTGACTACTGCTTTTAGCTTGTATAACTGTCAAAATACACAACACAAAGACATATACGCGAACAAACGGATGACAGTAATACAGTTTTTCTACCAACAAAATACATGAAGTGTTTGTTGTTGTAGTTAAGCGATTACCTGGTATCAAGCTGCCTTGATTTCTACAAACCTTTTTAATTTTTTGGAAGAACAAACTCAAATTAATTGAATATGTAGACATTCGGAAGTACTCAAATCACTTTTTATTCATAATATCATCAGATCATAGTTTTTTTTATTCTAACGCTGAGTGTGTAAATTTAATATGTTTGCATACATTTTTAAAACTGCTCTGATTTTATTATATTACAAATATGATTAAGTGTCTTTTAAAAGCACCACCATCAGCAACGACATTACCATCATCAGCAACATAAGCGACAATTTCTTCTTATACCCTTCACAACAAGTGTGAGTGGTATTAGTTTACTACTCCGTTTGCAGTAGCGTCCGCGAGTTTAATTTTCACGATTTTAATCGGTCAAGTCAAAATCTTGGACACTGCTAACCTCAGAGCAAAACCTTTTTAACCGAGGTATTGTGAAAAAGAAGAAGTTGGGCGGGCCTGTACGCGAACTGAAACAATTGTTGGCCCGAAAAAGTTGCTCTTATAATGAACTAAGCTTACTTAAGGGTAATTCAGACTATTATACTGTGTGATGGTGTGAATGCAGTGCTTTATACAAACGAAAAATAATACTCTGTTCACATATGTATGCTTTTTTAATTGAAACAATATTCAGTTAATTGACAATATCTTTTTGGTGTTCATACATACTTAATACTGCTACGACAATTAGCAGGTGAAAAAATTATTGTTTAAATTTTTCTGTAAAAATTTCTTTGTTTTTTTTTTGTTTATTTATTTTGTTGACGTTTGATTAGTCAACTTCAATAAGTACTGTTGTTTTAAAAGCTTGTTCATTTAGTACTGTTAATATAAATCTAACAGTGTTGCATTATAAATTTTACTCATTATTAAAACAATTATCTCTTAATTGCCAACAAGTTAATTGTAATTTTTATATGCAAATTTAGTCTCAATAATGGCCTTAATTATTATAATTTGAATATTGCTGCATGTATGAACATAGTGTAATAAGATAAAACTTGGATACGACTTCCTCTAGTTTTGAAAAATTTAAAATGATAATAGTTTTCATAATAGCTTCGATGAGTCGATAGTATTGCCGCCGATAGTGAGTCGTTGGTGATAGTGTTATTCTTCCTTATATTTACAATGGCTCAAAATTTGGATTTTAGTAATCGTATTGAATTATATTTCATTGACGCCATGTCCTACAGGCAATGGAATTTTGTGATAGACATTTGAATATTTCTCGTGGACGGCACGATTCTCGCCTACATAAAGCTCATATGAAGTCGATGAATATTTTATCATGGTGTGTACTGTTTTTCACTTTATTTGAAGCATGAAAAATGGAATATACGTTAGGCTTATTGACAGTCGCAAGAAATGTATTCAGACTTTTGTCTCGTAAAGTGCAATGAAAGTATTAATGTTTGTATAATAGAGTGAACTGCCCTTTAAGAAAAAAAGAAGAAATAAACATCTTCGGCAAGGTTTCATAGGTAACGTATGTAGATGTAGCGAACACAGATTCCATTCAGGCCTCTACGCGAACTGGCGCCATAAAGCTTACTGAAAATAGAAATTATCAAATCTTTACCGATTAAATAGAGACATAGTGAAAACAGGTTTCTCAACGAGCCAAACTTCTTGAGTAAGCGAACTTAAGAAAGGATAAGTACCAAAAATAGATGATATAATAATATAGTTAGCAATGAAGACTAAAAATAAAACTTTTGCCATTGCTCTATACAAAGCCGAGATATATGCGAGCACAAGCAATGTTTGGTGCCAGCAATTAGTTGCAATAATAAAATAAATCTGTTAAATGCAAAACAAAGGAAGTTTGGATAACGGCTTTTATGCCTCAGATCTAGGGGTCATAATTAATGATTGTAAAGGGTATTTAAGATATGAATATGGCTCAGCTGAATATAGCGCTCTAGCCTCTTTTATTTAAAAAAAAATATTTCATGTATATGGATCTATATCGGAAAAAATCTATTTGCTCTAAATTGGATTTGATCCACTTCCCTGTGTCAAAAATTGATTAAGCTCCTTTTCACATGAATATATCTAAAAAACAGTTATTCGTTATGTATCAGGTATGTACGCACCAATGCACAGTGGGAAAAATTACCAATCTAGCAAAAAAAAAATAACATCGTCTGAGCTTTTGATCTGAGAACTAAAGTATATACATACAGATGGAGCAACTGTAGTGGATGTAACACGCTTTCCAAAAATGTGATTTTATTAATTTTATTGTCCAAAAGTATTCCCGTTAAAAAAAATGCTAACACAAAATAAATAAACAAATACATGAATAATTTTGCTGAAAGCTGAGTTGAAAGTTAGAATATTGTGAGTGTGTTAATAAAAAAATGTGAGTGTATTGAAACTTTCAGGCATTTACTTTCCCGCCTAAATGCCCCCCGTAAAGGGTGCTTAAGATTCGGTTGTGATGAATATAGTAATTTCACTTGTGTTATTAAATGTTTATTTGTTGGTCATTTTTAATCCTTGAATATTCCGGTGGAATTTTATTTTTTTTCGACTGCACAATCTGCTGAACCTATTATTAATGATGCATAATAGAGTTTTTTGCCAAAAATGTTCGTACCAACTGAATACTAAATAAAAAAGAACACGTTTGTGTATTTGCACATCATTTCTGTATGTATATATTTTGTATACGATACACAAAATATATACATACATATGTACATACAGAAATGATATACATATATGTATGTAAGCATAATTTTAAAATGCTATCGAAATTTAAAATTACTAGTATACAATTTAATATATGTATATTAGGGAAGTAGACTTAGGTATCGATATTGCGCCATCGATTTTTCCATAGTTTTTAGTATGAGTTAAAAGAGTGTCACTATAACATATCAAAAAATCATTTTCAAAACGTTCGAGTTTCAGTTTTGTTTTTTTTTTTTGATTGACCCTGAGGAAGCGCTGTACTGGGTTTGTTTGTTCGAAAACAATATTGGGAGAAAAATTATTGGGGGTTCGTTACATATTTAACTCCTCTATGGGTGCCCTGGGACCGATTAGTATTAAAGGTCCGAACTCATATTTTCTTCAATATTTCAATATTTTACTCCCATCACACTAATTAGTCCAGGGGCCCATAGAGGCATTTTATGCAGGCTCGGATTGCATACACAAAGCCAAAACTACCTAAAAGAATCAATTTTCTATTTCAAACGTTTTTAGGCGGTGGGGTATATATGTATATATATATATATATATATATATATATATATATATATATATATATATATATATATATATATATATATATATATATATATATATATATATATATATATATATATATATATATATATATATATATATATATATATATATTATATATATATATATATATATATATATATATATATATGTATATATATATATATATATATATATATATATATATATATATATATATATATATATATATATATATATATATATATATATATATATATGTGTATATATATATATATATATATATATATATATATATATATATATATATATATATATATATATATATATATATATATATATATATATATATATATATATATATATATATATATATATATATATATATATATATATATATATATATGTGTATATATATATATATATATATATATATATATATATATATATATATATATATATATATATATATATATATATATATATATATATATATATATATATATATATGTATATACATCTGTACATCTGCATAGTTGATACAAATCCTTTTTTAATTCTACTAATATTGTGTTACTTTAAATTCGTGTGTTTGTGTGTGGCTCATATTCTGTTAAACTGTTAAATCATCCATGGAAGGCGCGCATTATGCACTTATTATGTAAGTTACATATCAGTTGCTTTTGTACTCACACAACAAATGAATTTGTACGCTTTTGTGTTTGAAAAATAAAATATCCTGTTCACAAAAAAAAAAGAAGAAAAATAAAAATAATACTGATTAAGATTCAAAGCTTGGAAAAATAACTTGAAGAAGGATTTTGTTTTTTCTATACGGATGGCATATTATTGCAGAGTTTGAATTCCAAAGTCAATAGCATTGTCGAACGTTGTTAATTAAAAGACTTATATTACTTTTTTTTTATTACTGATAGTCTATTCAAAGAACAAATTATGAATAAATAACTTGGCTAAGACTTCCGCAGAAATTTTTCATAAAAAGCGATTTCTACAACACATATGTATGTAGTATGGGTTTTTAAAAGGGAAAACAAATGGGTTTAGTCAAAATTATGTTTTGGGCTTGAATAAGAACGTGCTAACACCATGTTAACCGGGTTTTCACTTAAACATTTTGCAGAACAACTTTTTTCGAAGAACAACACAATTCTTTATTCACATATGTACATTAGGGTTATAGTACACGGGGCTTGGATAGGTATTCGCTGTAGCCCCTTATTTTGCGGAGTTTGACTAGTAACAAAATTGATGATACAAAAAATTATGACGATGGGTTGAGGAAAAATGGCTTCGCATCAGGGTGAACAAAACGGTACAAAATCCACGAAAAGCTTTACAAATCGCTCTTGGGGGGATAAAATGAAGGATAAAATGAGAATCATAAATGTTCAAACAAACTTTTAATACAAAAACAATTTTTTCGTCTTTTTTCTGTATTAAAGGATTGTTTGAACATTTCTGACTCTCATTTTGTTCATGGGAATTTTAAAACAAGTAGTTGGTTTTCAAACATTCTTTTAAGATCTTTCGAGTCTACTGATAAGTTGAATAGCATCAGCGAAATGTCAGCCGCATATAGACGGCAGAAAAAGTCAGGAAACATTAATAAGGTCGATTTTCAGACCTCAAATAATACATTTCCATTGGCTCTTAAATCAAATAAATAATTAAGTTCGATTTTGGGGTTCCGTACTCATAAAGTAAACACGGAACCCTGTTACTGAGACTTCTACGGACGTCTGTCCGTTAAAGGCCCCATTCCCCCAAACGGCAAGAGCTGAAATTTTCGCAGTAAATGTGGTTACCCAACCCCTACAACAACAATACTAAGAGAATACAAAAAGTTAGACACTAAAAAGTTCACAAGAAAAATTAGATAAATTAGCTGTAACTTTTGAACCGTAGGAGCTAGAAAGCTTTACAGGATATGTAGCCACATAGGCTCTACGAGAACAAATATCCAAAACAAGAAAAAATTTAGACCTAAAGGGTGCTTCAATACAAGAAACTGAAATTAGCGATAACTTTTGAACCATCAGAGCTAGAGAGCTAAAACTTTCACAGGATATGTGGATACATTGGGTCTACAACATTGAATAACTAAGTAAGAACTAAAGGCGGATTCCATTCAAGAAACTGAAATTAGCTGCAACTCTTGATTCGTAAGAGATAGAGATTTTAAATTTAGACAAACGAAATTGGAAATATTTTTATATTTTTTTCTGAGATTAAAGTTTTTCACGAAAATGTAATTTCTAACAGATGAGTTTCGTTAACCGCAAGTCAAATTTTCTTTATGAAAACATCAATATTGTTCAACTTTTTCCGCAGTTTTTAACAGCGTTTGAGACTATTAAAAGATCCACAGCAACGCTTTGGAGGATCAGCTGTTTGGGAAATAAATGAAAAAGCAAAAGTACCATATGTTGTTGTTCTAGTTACTTGTTATCCCGAAATTCGTACTTAAATACATATGTAGGTTTATTTAATTATGTATATTTGAAAAAATCGGCTATTAATAAATTTAATATTAATAAATTTAAATTTGAGATATTAATAAATTTAAGATAATTAATTGCTTGTAAATGTGCAAATGCAGTTAGAATCGACTGAAGAAATTTTACGATAAAATACATAAATGATTGCATGGGAGAAAACAATGATTGCAATTTCAAAGTCAACATTTTTGAAGAACTGATTACACTCTTATCTCATTCCATTCGTAATGATAAAAAAAAAATTCATCAGAAATTCGCTTGCCATATTTTATTCATCCAGTTGTCAATGCAGCAGATTTCATTTATTTATTATTGCCAATATTTTGTCTGCTGTCGTCTGCCGTTATTGTTTTCCACAGAGTATTTTTCAAACAAATTCTATTCTGGTCGCTTACTGACTGTATTAATTCGTATTGTTTGTACACGTTTGGCAAAACGGCTTGGATAAAAGCAAAGATAAAACAATGGAATAAGTGACGAAGCTGCAATCTGGTTAGAGACGATGATAAATTTCATCATTCATCTGGTATGATTTGTAGCATGGGTTTCATATAAAATAAAAACTCTGCAAGTCGCCAGTTGAATTTTTTCTTTTTGTCAAGTTCTCCATCTAAATGTCAAACCCTGTTCTATGCTTTTACTCATAAAAGCTGAAGTATACTAGTATACTTCACAAGTACGACAGCACGTTATACATACTTCTACGATTTGTAGTAGCGTGCCTAGCATAACTGCGTCTTTACACATACGAATACTCGCATGCAAGTACTCGTATACGTATTCCTAACAAAAACTTTTCAAGATCCAGTTGACGATACCTACTGCTGAAAATGCTACAGAAAAAGAGGTGTCTTCCACAGAATACAACCAGAAGGGTCACCAGCTCTGCCGGACTACAAAAATTACCAATTTTCTGTCAAATTTCATGAAAGTGGCAGCCTTGCGGTGCTGGAGCATCCAGTGAAGGACAGCTATCTCTGTTGGTAGACTCCGTATTTGTATACATTTGAGTTTTGGTTAGAAAACTTCAGTGCAAATCTAATGCAAACAAAGCAGCTTTATAAGATATAATAATAATTATTTGTATTTAAATTACTTTTATTTAAAATCTTATTTGCGTTGAATACATCACTAGCAGTACATGGAATATGTTTAAAACTTAGTTTTCAAAGCTTTTCATTCATGTTTTCTACTTTTTTCGTAAAAATTACAACAAAACCAATATATTTCCAAACACTTTACAACAACATTTTTTCATTGTTTATGTTTGTTTTTGTGTACACTAGTTCGTCTCATATACTCATATTGCTACGATTTCCTGTACTGCTCACTTCTGACTGGCCCCCAAACAAATGATACGTCCACTTTATAAAAGTCACTATTGGGATATCTGTTTATGTCTGTGGTGTTTACACTTCAATCATATGGTAATGAAACATATCAGCCAACGCCAGCAGATGTTTCTGAGCTGTCACACCCATAAACTGGTTTTCCAATAGTTTAAAGTCCTGAACCTTTTTAGAAACAGGTTTTTCTATTTTTACTTAAAATTTGCTTTTATTATTTCGAACTTCTTGTAAAATATTTGCAGGTGTTTCTAAATTTTTAACAGGCTTTTAAATCCGTTTTTATAAAATGCTGCTATTTTGGTTAATATTGAACAAAAGAGAATGCAAACGTTGCACGATGGACATCCACCTGTTTCTGAGCTGCCACGCTCTTTGTCAGCACCCTAATGAGCTAACCGAAGGGTGGCAGCTCAGAAACAGCTGGATGTCCATCGCTTTTGAAAACACCGCTAAACTACTTGGGGCTATGTAAGCTCATTGGTCTATGCGGATAAGCCGCAAACGCTTGACCATTTGGACAAGACAACATTCGCCGTGTTATTGCCGATGTACGATAGTAAAAATAAAAAAAAAAAGAAATGCGGTCAGGGGACCCCCGTTAGGAACGAAGTTCCTTACGTTTTTTTTTTTATCTTTGAATGTAATACAAGGTGAAATCTGTATGTTTTATTTTGTGTTGTTTTTGAAATTTTTAAATTTTATGATTCTTTAAATTTTTGGAACGTTTTCCAACTAATTAATATTTATTGGTAGGTGTCTCCGCTGCTGTCAGTGGAGACACCGCCAATCATACACAATTGCTTTTCGACAGTACACCAATACATATAAACAGCTCACACGCTTTCGTGACGATTTCTACTAATTTCCACTACCAGCAAGCCGCGTTAAGGAACTTCGTTCCAAAACCTGTTTCTAAAAAAGTTTGGGACTTTAAACTATTGGAAAACCAGTTTATGGGAAGTGTCGAATAGTTCACAACTCTGGAAAACATTCATCAAAAAATCTAAATTTACTACAAAAATCCTGAGCAATGTCACCGCATAGTCAACTTTATAAGGAATGCTTTTGAAAACAAACAATATTATTCTGGAGTATTTCTCATACATACAGCAAGCATTTGACAAATTCTGGTATACGGGACAATTTTACAAGATTAAAAAGATTCTTCCTATGCAGTACTATCAAGTTTGAAAGTCGTATCTTACGGAAAGATACTACCATGTTAAAGTGAATAACGAGTATCTGGTTAAGTTAATGACATAAAAGCTGGTGTCCCGCCAGGAAGCGTACCAGGTCCAGTATACTATATTTATATTTTGTATACTATTTTTACCTCAGATATGCCTGTCCATAATAATGTTTTAGTATCGGTTTATTGAAAGACAGGTTTGGTGACCGCCTAATTTCACATTTTGGACCTGTGAATTGGCCTCGAAGATCTTGTGATTTAATACCGCTAGACTATTTTCTGTGGGGCTATGTAAAGTCATTGGTCTATGCGGATAAGCCACAAACGCTTGACCATTTGGAAGATAGCATTCGCCGTGTTATTGCCGATATACGGCCACAAATGTTGGAAAAAGTCATCGAAAATTAGACGTCCAGATTGGACTACATCCGCGCCACCCGTGGCGGTCATATGCCAGAAATCATAATTAAAATGTAATGCCACAAGTTTATCTTTCGGATAAGTAAAATTCATGTCAATCGAATATTCCATCGTTGTTTTATTGCAACTTCAAGTTCTATACATCGAAAAAAAAATACCCTTTACAAATCGTTGTAACTGATGCTAACTCGTTGTATAGAACGTTGCCAAGAAAAGTAAAAGAGTTGCAAAACGGAAAGAAATGTTTGTTGTGTTAAACGTTTGTTTGAACATTTCCGATTCTCGTTTTGTTTATGGGAGTTATGGAATAAGTAGTTAAGTTTCAAACAAACTTTTAAGAATTTTTCATGTCTACCAACGAAATGTCGTCGGCATATAGACAGCTGAAAAAGGCAGAAGACATTTTGAAAAAGTTCATTTTTGGACCTGAATTAATACATTTCAATTGGCTTTTAAAGGCCGTGATACACTATCCTATTGAGTAGTACGATCTGTTAAAAATTACATGTGTGTCCAAAAAGTGTAATATGTAGTCTGGACTAAAAGTGTATGTGTGTGAAAGACTTTTTGACAACTCTGTCCGATTTGTTAATCTTTTGAAAATTTTCAAAAACTATCTTTTTCTGTGCGATCAGAGTTGCCTTTTCGAAGTTGTTTACAAAATTATAATAGTGTGGCCGTTTTGATGCGACTTTTTAACGTAGGACAGACTTCTATCAGATTTAGCTAGCAAATTTCAGTGAATGAATCGTACGATTGAGTAGGATAGTGTAACACGGCAAGAATGCAAGAAAATTTCGTCAGCCCCTATCCGTCTTACGTAATTTAAAATTTGTTGACGGAACAGTGGGGGTGGCCAAATTAAACGTAGCCTTTGTCCACCGCGGATAGTGTAGCTTTTAGGTCGAAAGAATTTTTGAAATCGATCCGGTAGTTACGGAGTCTATTCGATGCAAGCAAAAAACCAAATCTTTTCTCCTCACAATATTTGTAGAGATATAGATACATACCCAATATAAAAAATTTGTTTTAGATTTTTGTTTTGCTAGTAATCGAGCATATACGACTCGTTGTTTTTCTTTTTTCGTCTTATGCGACACAGCTTTTGTGACTTTTATCGAAAGATGTAGTAACTGTCGTTTTATTTTAATTTCTAGTAGACGACTTTTCTCGTCAAAAGTGCAAAAGTTGGGCGAACGAAAATTGTATTCCCCAAAAAAAATTGTAAGTAATTACATGTGTACCTATGTATGTATGTACATAAGCAAATATATATGTACATATGCACGCACACTCATACACACATCTATGTACCCTGCAGAAACTATTAGCAGTTATAACATAGTCCGATGTATGAAAAAAACTATTTGGCAGTACTCGCAACACATGATTACCATGTGGTAATCCATAGAGTAGTGACATGAAGTAATTTCAAGACTATGACTGTGTGGAGTAGTTACTTGGACTAGCTTTTGGATTAATCTGACATAACGTTTTTTTTGGATTACATCGTCCTCTCCTGGGACATTGTTATATAAAATGATTCAAGGTTTTCCCATATACATACATATTTGGATTACTTTTGTAGTTCTGCTTCCTTGTGGAGTACTCTTTACACGCGTGTCAGGAGTAGTCTCGATTTCATAGTTTGATTGTTTCTTTTAACAAAGCTAGCAATTGAAAGATTGTTGATGAAAATATCAGCAAAATGAGTATTTTAAGACTGCAATCAATCAATCCAATGATCCAGTAAATGCTGATTAATCAATTGAACTATCAAAAAAAGATTTTAAATTAAAAAAGACTATGAACACTAATCTAAATGACTAAAAGAAAATTCATAAATGACTCCAGGGATTGATCGAAATTGAGTCGTAATATTTCGGAGGGCCAAGTCATAAAAGGTAAGTTGCCGTTTTCTCACCCCAAAGCCTCATTTTCAAGTCAAAAGCGAAAGCATAAGTGACTATTTTAATCGCGCTGAGTAATCGAAGAAGACTCGAATTCGATTTAAAATTGCCAAAAGCGATAGCTGGGAAGTGTCTAGAGTAGCGTTCCTCAAACTAATAAATTTTTCAATTCAGTCATTGACTGAACCACAGATTAAACAGATATCCCAAAAGGAACTTTTGTAAAGTGGCCATATCATTTGCGCGGGGCCAGTTAGACGTGAGCAGTACAACAAATCGTGACAACATTATACCAAAAAAGGTAGAAAACTAAGATCTAAATATACTCCACGCACTGCTAATGATGTACTCCATGCAAATAAAATATTAAATACAAATAATTATTATTTGTTTGCTTGCAAAGCTGTTTTGTTTGCATTCGATTTGCACTGAGTTTTTCTAACCAAAAATCAAATGTCAACAAATGCCAATGTCTACCAAGAGAAATAGCAATGTAATAGTTTCATGTTTTCTGTCCTTCATTGGATGCACCACCACCCCAAGACTGCCACTTTCATGAAATTTGACAGGAAAATTTATCATTTTTGTAGTCCGGTATAACTGGTGACCCTTCTGTTTAGTCTGTGGACTGAACCTTGATGTGTACACACAAGAGCAGAATTTGCATTTTTTTCCTGTTAATTTTGATGTGTTTGATTCAAACTTTTTTAAATTTTTTTTTTTTAAATTAAATTGAAACTGTAATACATTTATATTAAATTACTTTTTCAGGCTCAAGTTAAACCCTTGGGTTTTCACTACTTTTAATCAATATCAATTAAGTAGAGAAAAGTAAAATTTATTTGCTAGGTGGACAACCGGCTGTTTCTGGGTAGCAAACACTCTTCATCAGCACCCTATGAACTTTGAACGTGTCAAATTTCATAATATTGGCACAGCCGCTTTAACCACTCGGCAACCAAAGCTCACGCAATTCTACTTTCTGTTTGTATACTTAATTAACATTAACCAAACAACACAGAAGTTCAATAACAAAATTAAAATTTACAGTAAATTGAAACTGTTTAATTTTTAACGATTCTTGGAATTTTTTCTTTGTTGCAAAGAATTGGTCTATTGAAAATGTGTCTTCAGATAAAGTGCGATCAATTGTGAGTGAGGGTGTCGATAAAGTTATGCTGAGGAAAAGTGTTCCTTCTATTTTGGAAAACGAAGATTTGGAGTAAATTTTTTCTGATCATGATGAGGTGTTTCCAAACGTACCAAAAGAGATGCGAATGTCAGAAATTTATTGCGCAAGAAGCAGGAAAGTGTAATTTCTAAAGTGGATGTTTTCAAATTTGGCTCAACTGCGATTTCTTCGAATCGCTTTGAAATTTTGCTGGAACTGAATGCAAATGGTCCATCAAGTAGTAAAATAAGGCAAACTGGTATTGCAAATAACAATAAACCTGGTGTTGAAAACTCTGTGAGATCGATAAGAAAACCTAAACTTTCTACTCTTATTATTTAAAAAAACTTTAGTGTAAATTAATTGGGCCGGTGCCTCAAAGTCTATTTTGGGGCTTCTCGACCGTGTACAGGAGAGGGCAAAAAAGCTTATCAGTGAGAGTAGGATATTCAACTCTATTACTTCACTGGAGCATCGTCGTAGTGTGGGTTGTGTTACACTGTACCATTGCTGTTATAATGGATTTTGCTCAGACGAGATCAGGGATCTTGTTCCCGAAACCCGCATATTTTTACGCAACACACGTGCATCGTCAAGAGTACATCCGTTTGTAGTCGATTGACCAGTGAACCGGACAACGCATTACAGAGAGAATTCGTTTTTCAGCCACACGGTTCGTCTGTGGAACAAATTGCCTGCAGACATATTCCCCGCCAGCTACAATGTACAGAAGTTCAAATCAAATGTGCACAAACACTACTCCCTCTTTCCTCCTCCCCAAAACCTATTTTCCTAGTTCCGGTACGATGCGCATGCATAAATAGGGATCGTCCCCTGAGTACTGGTCCAAGCTAAAAAAAAAAAAAAAAAACTAGTGGATCAATTAAATGAAAGATCTCCGGAAGGGGTTTATAAGGTGGATAACTCTTCACAAAATAAAACTAAATTGTATTTTGAAGATTTGAGTGCCTATTTGGAGATGATGGACATTTCACGGAAGCAGAATATTACTTCACATTCGCTTACTTCTCCTGAACTCAAGCGGTCTTCAATGGTTTTGAGGGGCTTATAAATGTTATTTTACAGCGGTTTCAATAATAAAATATGCCCTTGATAAAGTTATACCTAATATAATCGAAAAAGAAACAAAATTGGTCAATCAGTCCTCTACCCAACTGCCAGTTTGTGTTAATTGTAATGGAATAGGTCATTCGGCAAATTACAAAGGATGCTCTTTTTACAGAATCTATTTAAATTACAAGAAGCAGCTATTCTCAAATGTTAGTAAGAAAAAAAGATGAACTTAGGGAAAATGTTAGCTCCGCCATTAATAGCAAATTTTCTAAGGCTGAAGTTACACACGCTTTCCACGCGGTTATCAAAAAAGTAGGATCAGTTCATTTGTATTTGACAAGTTACACAGCACAAAGCGTAGAACGCATAAAGTATATATACTTTCTACTTTTATACGCGTCACAAATGTCAGCTGTTTTTAATAACCAATGGTGTGCCTAATCTCAACGTTATCGATAAATACCTTTTATATCGTGAAATAATTTATAAAATCTTTTGTAAAAAAATAACGTTTTTAATAAAAAAAAATGTTTTGTTACAAATTTTATAAACATTATCACGAATAAAACAAATTGTTTTTTACAACTCTTTTTTCATTAACAAAATTTGGACTCGATTTATCGATTGCGTTTACCTACTACTGAGTCTCATCACTGTTATGTTTACAAATATTTTCAATTTATTAAAACAAGTGATATGGAAGAGACATTCTCGTTGCAATACGAAACTGCTTCGTTTTCTAAATTTTTTATAAGTTGCTGCAATTAAACCACTCACTTCCCGTTCCAAATACAAGGGACGCACCCAAAACTGCCTAGTTTTATTTTGGAGCTTTTCTTATCGCACAAATAACAATAATGTTTATAAACTCTATGACTCTATTCCATTAATTCTTTTAAAATTTCACTTTCCATTTTGTTAAAATTTGTTTTGTATGTTAAAAATATTTGCACAACAGCTGATCAAAAGAAAAACATATGGCTCGTACGAAGCGTTGTATATAACTTGTAGTGTGAAACGCATCGAACGCGTAAAACGCACAAAAATAATGAAAAGCGTCGACGCGTCCAAAGCGGGCTATGTAACTTCACCTTAAGAGCTTACCATTTGCAAGTCTGTTCCATTCAGACCCATTTAAGGACACTGCTGATCAACATACCTCTCCTCCCATTATTGAGGAGTTCTTTAAATTAGTCGCCTAATTTAATAATCAAAATAAATATTCGTTAGAGTGCAAAATATCAAAATTTGTGAATTCGAACACTTCCATAGATCCTGAAGAAAGGAAATAACGGGCCCGAAATAGCTTAATTTTCGTTTGTTCATCGATTTGAGTAGACAATTAGAATTGTCTAAGTTGTTGACATTTTATAAAGTTGATGTGTGTTTCCTACGGGAAACCCATCTTCGTGTAAATGAAAATATTTACTTCGAAAGTTACAATGTAGTTAGAGATACTTCTGGTTTGGGAACTGCTATTCTTTTACACAAAAATTCTAAATTTTCGTATTTATTATGTTCGCACAAATTTGTTGGTATTAAATTATACAGTATTTTTCGGTTAATTGCACATCAAAATTTGCACAATTTTTTGTTCAATTAACCGGGGAACCAATTAGCCGATACCCGTTTAATTGAACAATTCGTTCAATTACAAGAACCCTATTTAATTGAACAGTTTGTTCAATTACAGAAATCACGCATAATTGGAACTATGTACTAATGAATTAAAAGAAATCGCATATGTGCACTTTAGTTTTTCAAAATAATTTTTTTTTACCTTAAACGAAAAAAAAATGCAAGTAACAGCAAAAAATGTACATATATGTGTATAGTAGAGATGCCACCCAGTGTTTTTCACAAATGATGTCAAATATGTATGTGCAAAAATGCCAGATTATTTTTCAATACAATTAACCGGGTAAAAGTAAGAGGAAATTTATTTTTGATGACATGAATTTTGAATGAATTAAGCGGGAAAATCAATTAACCGGGTTCAATTATCCGAGGAAATTCACATGGTGTTCGTATGCAACATTTTTTTTGCCCGATCATGTGGTTCAATTAAGCGTGGAAACCAATTAACCGTAGGGTCAATTAACCGAAAAATACTGCATTCTTCTGGTTTAGGTAAATTTTTTTTATTTTTATACATTTATACAAATAATCTCGCAATAATCTTTTTTGGGTCTCGATATCTAAAAAAATATTTTCGAGAAATTATGTCGTGACTTCAACGCTCGAAATATCTCATGGGGTGATTCGTTGAATAATTTAAACGGAGTAACATTTTTTTACATGGTTAAGTAGTTCCGGATCGAATTTCTCTAGAATTTGTAGTTATAGAATATATACATATGTACATATGTATATAAAATAATATAACACTTTTACTTGTTTATTATAATTTTTAAAATTTTTTAGACAGATGTATAAAACAAACTTCAAGCCCTCTACATAATCTTAAGACTTGTTGTTAGTGTAATAAAAGTAAATGAAAGTTCGAATTAATAGTGAAAAAAATCTTATTGGACCACAATTCAGGGTTTCATAAATCTGAACAGTTGGGTTATGAGTTGTCCAAAAAACATATTTGGTTGCACTCTTAATATTACGAAATCAAATACAATGACAATTTTTTAAATCATTCTTCACATAGCTCGGCAACATTATAAAAAATCTTATCAATTGTTTCTTTTCTATTCACACAATGTTCTCATGAAATAAACACAAATGCAAAAATATCTGCAAACGACACTTGTGCCATTCAGCTTCCATTTCTCGCACAAAGTCATTTTTCAAAAATTATTATTAAATATATTTTTTCTATTGAATTTAAGAAAATAAATGATATTTCTTCACAGTTGTTATTGTTTAACTAAAGTGAAAAAGAAAAGGACTAAGAGTAAGTTATGTATTTAAGAACAGAGAGTAAAAGAAGATATTTTTTAACCCTTCCAGATGCAAATTTCAATGGAGTTTGCTGGATAAAGGCTGAGATGTTTTTCAGCTTTTGTGGAAAAGCATCAATGAGGAGGACACTTGGATGAAGTCCAATATTTTAGTTTCCCTAAATGTAAGAAAAACAGATACATATATATCTATTGTACATACATAACTTCGTGATTTATATACATACATACACACAGGCATATGTGTTTGTATTTAAAGAGTCCCAGTTGGCACCGTTTTCAAGACATCATTGATGATGGGTGCACCGCAGTGTTAAATCCTTGAGAACAAATGAGGCACAGCCAGTGCAAATTTTTTAAGTGTCACGAAAATCGTGCTGCGCAGCAAGACGGACAATGTCGCTTATGGTATCAAGCACATAGCCTAATAGCATGTTTCCACGACATGTGTTTCGCTCTCTATTTGTGGTTAACACTCCAATCAGGAGCGAAGCAACGTGCTTCGCCATATAAAATTTCGAGAGCGAATGAAGTTGATTCATGTTGAAGCTACATGCGAAGCACGTAAAATTCCTGTCTTCTCTAATTTATATCGCAAATTTATCTGCACTATCTGTCAAAATCATATATTGTAAGCAAAGAGCTGGCTTATAAAAAACAAAAGTCAAATCCAAGGCGAATTAATTTATCAGGTGGTGCCAAGTCTACAGCAACAAAATCTGCCCTGTATTTTTGCACCACAAATGTGTTTTGTAAACAAAATGTATTTGTAAACAAAGTTTGACAGCTCAAATAACCCATAAAAAAGGTCACCTGTAGACTTGGCACCTGATAAATTAATTCGCCTTGGTCAAATCGAAGCACATAGACGAGTCGTGTAAACATGTTATAAATGATTTTCTGTAATTATCGAAAGAGAAACAGAAGATTTGGTGATGACATAAAAGGCATTACCCTCACGAACTCGTATGCGACTGCTGCTGCGATATGTCATCGACGATTTGTCAACCAGCTTATCCTCCAGCACAATTTCAATGTATGTACATATATACATATGTACTTACACATATAAACATATGTTTTTATTTTTCAAACAACTTCTTTTTAGAATAACTAGCTATTTCAACGTTTCGTCATTAAATGAAACATTTTTCTTTTTATATATTTTTTTTTTTCGTTATTTTAAAATCTTTTGCAAAGCAACAAGAAGTTGCTTCTTTTTTCGGACGATATGAAGGAACATGGCTCCGTTGTTATCTTCAATAAAAATTTGTCTCATATTTATTGCTTTGTAGAAGACAACATGAAAATACATACGAGTATGTATGTATCTCCCTTCAATAATTATCTATTTACCCCAGATGTGTTCAACTCTATGGCTCATCTTGTCTTGAGAGAAACTGTGCCGTAAAGTATGATTAAAGAAAACTACATGATAGGCGACACCTTTTAAAATGTCTTGCAGAAATCTTCGACGGCAGTGTCTTGTTAGAAAATCGGACTAATTGGGGTATTTTAAAGTATGTTAGCACCACTTTCACAATCTAACCGGATTATTTCCCTTAGTTTGTGAGAAAGCTTACTGAATACTTCTGAGCGTTTCTCTTTTCTTTCGATGTGTTGAAATTCTAAACCTAAAATACTTTATATGTAAAGGGTGTTTTTTTAAGCCCGATAGAACTTGAAATTGTAAAAAATAACACAAAAAATTTAATTGTAATCAAAATTTTTTTTTATTCGAAAGATCAATACGTGACATTAACATTTGAAAATGATTTCGGGCATATGGGTACCGCGGCTGTTCTTGACGAAGTGCATTCTGGACGTCTAATTTTGAGCCACTTTTTCGAGCACTGCTGGCCGTATGTCACGAATAACACGAACAATGCTGGCCTCCAAGGCGTCAATTGTTGCTGGTTTATCAGCATAAACCAGTGACTTCACGTAGCCCCACAGGAAATAATCGAGAGGTGTCAAATCGCACGACCTTGGAGGCCAATTGACAGGTCCATTTCTCGAAATCAACTTATCGCCAAATTTTGATTTCAATAAGTCGATGGTTGCGTTCGCCGTATGGCACGTAGCGCCATCCTGTTGAAACCACATCTCCTCCGGATCAATGTCATCCATATTTTCAAACAAAAAATCATTTATCATGGTGCTGTAACGATCTCCATTGACCGTAAGGTGAGCTCCGGCCTCATTTTTGAAGAAATAAGGTCCGATGATGCCACCAGCGTGAAAACCGCACCATACGGTGCATTTTTCTGGATGTAATGGAGTCTGTAGGGTCTGTTGTGGATTGGTCTCACTCCATATGCGGCAATTTTGCTTATTAACAAACCCGTTAAGCCAAAAATGCGCCTCATCGCTGAACACAATTTTGCGATAATAAGTTGCGCGAATCGACGACTGATTTTCAAAGTAAATTTGGATAATTTCGTAGCGTTGTTCAAGCGTGAGTCTATTCATGATGATTTGTCAGAGTATACTGAAACAAATAAAAAAAAAGTTTCATCAAAATTTAATTTTTTGTGTTACTTTTTAGAATTTAAAGTTCTATCTAGCTTAAAAAAACACCCGATATATTACATTCGGTCGATTTGTAAGCACAAAAATTAGTCGATATTATGTCATCGATTTTTCGATAGCATTGAAGAAAATATGAGTTATGGCCTTTAATACTGATCAGTACCAGAGTATCCGAAGTAGAGTTAAATTGTACGGCGGGCTACCACTATTTTTTTCTGTCCAATGTTGTTTTTCAACACACTGACCCTGTACCAGACCTCTTTAGCGCGCTCCCACACAAAACCTTGAAATTGGGACAACTCGAAAATGATTTTTCTGATATGTAATAGTGGAACTTTGTTTTTCCTCGTGCCAAACGTTATCGAAATATCGATGGTACAGCAGCGATTGCTAAATTAACAGACATACCTTATATACTGTAATGCCAGACAATTTTGATAATCGATAATTCGAGCATGTTTTTTTTGTCCTTATATAACTGCCATTAATCCCAACTCTAATGATCATAACAATTGGTTGAAAGATTTTTTTTGTATTTGCACCAATTTCGTTTTTTTTACATCGCATTCTGTGATTGGATACAAAAATCAATAAAATACTTTTAATTGTACCTTACGAATAGTACCCCAACTCATCTTAAATGAAAGGGCCGTCACTGTTGATAAGGGCTATTAACTCTCAAGCTTGTGATTGCAATAATGCTCTTCATCATGTATGTTCCAGGTACATTTAATATACATGCTAATTGGATTTGAGAGAGTGGTGAAAAAAAAAGAGATATATGAAATTGAGTGAATATGTACATGTAGGTTAATTCCATCGGTAAGAATGAGAAAAATAGGTACGTAGAAAGCTATTGATTACGAGTTAATGTAGCAGACTTCAATCAGCATTAATAATGAAAAGGAGTAAAGGAGATAAGAAGGAAAATGAATTTTTTTAACAAGAGATGACGAGAGCTTAATGAGGTGTAGTGCAACATCACATAATTACGCACGTTCTTTTCAATATCAGCAGCGTAACCTACCAGTTGAATCTAATTGAAGAAATATATAGTGGAAAAAAAAACTGAAAAAACGTGTCGAATTATATCCATATACAGAAAAGTATATGTATATTGAGACAGTTTAAAGTAAAACTTAAAGCTATTTAAAATTTCAAATTTGGAACATAGTAGACAATTGTCTATTGAAGATTCAGTTTTTTTGTTTTTCAACTTTGAAGTAAATTTACGAAAAAAAGAAAGGGAAGGGAATTCTTTTTTTATTGTTCGACACTCCTTTGTTAATACTTGGACATCGACCCACGTGTTGATTGGAGATCGTCGTTTAACTGGGGAGGCAAGTGCAGCGAGGAAACTTCTGAATCTGGCCTTACTCCAGGCCTATGGTGCTGCACTAGAATCCTCCACATAACCTCCAAGTTCGAGAAAAGAAAAGGTGCGATTCATTCCGTCAAAAACGCTCGTAGTGATTTGTTAGGCAGCAAGTGGGACGAGACCAACGTGGAAATTTCCCGGTGCAGAGACACACGCCACTGAAAAGAAAACGTCGACAACGACCAGATAATCTTACTTACCGTATATAGACATCAGAACAGAAATATTGTTTTTTTTTTTTTTGGCTAACCACCTGTTTAACTAAAATGTAACCTTGAAAACTAAATTTAAATACTAAATAACCTAATCATGAATTACAAAATATATCCTTAATATTATTTATTATCTTGAAATTAATTTACTACCTAAATACCTACATAAATTTGAAAACCATGAACTAAATACTTAACCTAAGAAAATAATCCTATAATCCCCCCCTTGTCCCCATACACTAATATTAAATTTCTTGGTTCATCCTAAATCTGAAGTAAGAAAAAAAAAACAACAAAAACAAATCAACACCAACTTCAATGAAATGCAGAAGGCCTTCATGCATCGTTGGATCATATTCCCGTAAGTTTATGTTTTTTTTTTATTTATATTAATTCATACTCATTAGTAGAAGAGAATTTATTTTTAAATATTATCTATAATGACGCTCATATGTATATATAACCATACATATGTGTGTATATAGCTACATACACATTTGTATGTACTTAACTGCTCAATTGAAGTAATCTCTTTTTTTTTATCGATATGATTCGTGTAAGAGAAATGGAATAAATTCTCACTGCTAATACTTAAAGAGAATATCTATAATATTTACATACTTATCTAGCTACAAACATTAATATCTACTTTATTAAATTTTTTTGTTTATATTGTATCTATATTGTTGGATCATTAACCCATTATGGATGCAAATCGATTTTGTTGCCCTTTTTATATATTTTGTTATCTTGAATACTTAGTTTAGGTATACTCTTTTATGTGAATTTAAACTCAATTGGATATCAATAAATGAACCTTGTAATGTAACCAAAATTCAGAATGCAATTGAAATCTGGTTTTGAGTAAAGCTTTCAGTGGTCTTTGGTAAGATTGAGCGTAGTAGGGGTTTTTTTCGAACAAGACGTAGGCCAACGAGAAACCAAGGTCGGGAGGGTTATGAGGCTCTAGCAGTACCACCTATGCTAGAACAACAGATATAGATTATTATATAAGAAATTAAATGAGAAGGTATTATAAGCGTTATGTCAAACAAGGGCATTGAACCGCACGTTAGTTTTGTTTGTAATTGGGTTTAAGATCAGACACAGGAGCAAGATCCCCGCCCCTCACTACCGAACTAAGCTAGTCTACAAGAACGTGCGTACCGTTCCTGGTGTGATCGAAGAAAGTGTAGGTAACTGTAGTTACTAAAACTTCGATATAGAAATAACCTATCATAGAAAATACCGATATTACAAATAAATGGCGCCCAACGTGGGGCCCAAGAGCGAAAGAACCGCAAGGCAGTAAAGCTTGTTCGTTTTCTTGGGTACTCATTTTTACATCATCTTGACTATTTGGTTTTTTTCGATATAATGTGTATATACTTTAAAGGATAATTCGTTTTGTTAGTCTACTTGCATTGTGATTGTCCTTATATTTTGGCTAAGACCAAGAATGAAATATTTTCATCCATGTTTGGAATTATTGTATTTTGGTTTCACTAAACCTTGTACAACCGACGTGAAAATGATTACTATTTTATTCCTTCCTGTTTAGCAAGTAGATTTATCAGGCAATTCTCTAGGTTTGATACAAGTGGGGGAGAGTTTTATTGTTGTTTAGATTGTGATAGCTTTGGAAATACGATTGTTTTGTTGATTTTTTTTTTTTTTTTTGACATCAATTGTCCACTATTGTACTCTGAAATAAACTTTAGGATTTTCCTGTTTTTTTATCAGAACCGAAAACTTATTTTCTTTCTATATAACTATACTTGTGTTTTAATACTCATTAACGCGATATTTTACCAAAGATCAGAATAAGAAAGTTTTACGAATTTTTTTATTAGAGAAAAAAAAAAAAAAAAGAAAACAAATTATTACAAAATGTCTTTAGTTCACAGTAATGGAAATCTGACTTCAGTAGACGAACATTTTGGCAAACGTAGTTGCACAATATGTGATAGGAACTATGAAATTGAAGATATTGTAGTCGCCACACCATGTAATCATATTTTCCATAAGAGCTGCGTGGTAGAAGTTTTGAAGGCAAGTCAAGCTTGCCCAGTGTGTAGTAAAGCCTGTAGATCTACAAAGCTGAGGTCTTATAATATTTTGATAGACTCATCTTCGAATACAAGATCAATGGGAGATAGTCATAATGGCAATAAAGGTGCTATACCTAAGACCAGCCTCAGTGAGAAGGTTAGTCGTGAATATACTGATAGAGCGGTCCATGAAATCCCCAGCTTAAATCAGAGTAATAGAAACTCCATACTCGATGATGACTTAATTAACATGTCCCAGACTGATGCTATGATCGAGGGACACTCCCAGCCATATACTCAATCGATTCCGGTAAATAACACTTCATTGCAATCTTTAATTAACGAAGCGGTAAGAACTCATTTAGCTTCGCTGAATATACACTCAAATGCATTAGAAACAGGTAGTGCAGGTACGGGTAATGATAATCCAGAATTAATCAACAATAGTAGTCATAATAATAATTCCCGCCGCCTGCGTCAGAATCGGACTTTCGAAGGAAATTTAGGAAACAGAAATTATAATTACTCACGTAGAGGCCTGGACAGAAATTTTTTTGGGAACCACAATAATAATCAAAATTTTAACGCAAATCAAGTAACTTTGGCAAGTGACAAGGTTTCTTCAATTATTTCTGGCTGGCACTTAAAATTTAGTGGCCAGGAGGAAGATGGTCTATCAGTTGACAACTTCCTTTATAGAGTTCAAGCTTTGACTAATCAAAGCTTGCGAGGAGACTTTGATCTTCTCTGCAGGCATATACATCTGTTATTCAGTGGAAAGGCCATCGAGTGGTTCTGGCGCTTCCATAGAAATACAGACAGGTTGGATTGGACAATTTTATGCACTGAGCTAAGAAACCAATTTCGTGACAGAAGAACTGACTTCGATTTAAAGGAGCAGATTAGATCTCGAAAGCAACGAATTGGCGAAAAATTCGATACATTCTATGATGCAGTTTTGCAAGTTGCAGACCGATTGCAATACCCTATCGATACTATCGAATTAACAGAAATATTGAAAAGAAATTTAAGACCTGAAGTTAGAAAAGAACTTCTGCATTTTGAAATTAATTCGATATCTAATTTGAGAGAATATATTAGAAAATATGAAATTTTAGAAGACGAGATTAGCAAGAGCAAAAGCCATAGATATTTTGTGCCTCGGAAAATCGTAGCGGAACTCGAAGCAAATAGCGTAGATGAATTGATATTGAGGTGGAAGAAATAAAGGAAATTTCATGCTGGAATTGCTCCGAAAATGGGCACCGTTTTGAAGATTGTATGGCCGAACGGAAAATATTTTGTTATGGCTGTGGCGCACCAAATATTTTTAAGCCTAATTGTAATAAGTGTGGAAAATTTTCAAAAAACCATCAAGCGCATTACAAAACAAAGCAGTTTCACTCAAGGTCGACACAAATGTGAAAGCCGCTGAATGTCAGACAGATTTTAGTCAAATTAGCAGCAGTATATTGAATAGTATGAGTAGTGATAGCAAAATTGTGAAGCTTCTTGCTTCCGATAATAGAAATAGAAATTTTCCAAGTACGTATACACCAAAACACCACAAACCCTTTCATATTAGACTATATGAATATAATGAAGCGAGACGAAAAATTTTTAGCGAGGAGTTAGTTGAAATAATTGAACCCCCATCGGTAAGAAAAAGCAAGAGAAGCACGGTCAGACTTAGACACTTCTGGAGAAAGGTTATCGAAGGCAGAAAGTACGTTTGTTCCGCAATAGTTAACGATCCTAAGCATTATGACATTAGGCCATTTACGTCAATAAGAATTTTTAATGAGGATGTAGTAGGTATGATTGATACCGGTGCTACGGTATCTTGCTTCTCATCGGAATATGCCCGAAAATTTGTAGAAGAGAACAAACATCCATATAGGAAGTTTCGAGTAAATTTAAAAACGGCTGACGGTAAAAGTCATCCTACTATAGGTCGTGTGACGACCAATGTCACATTCAGGGGAAAATCATTACCAGTAGATTTTCTTATAATACCCGATTTAACTCAGAATATATATTTGGGTGTTGATTTTGTCAAAACTTTTGATTTAGCAAAGGATTTGTTTTCTGATAATACCTATCAAAGTTATAATAACACTTTGAGCGAAATTGAGACCGATGAAAAAGTTCACGTTTTGGACTGTGATCAAAGAATCAGATTAGATGTAGCAATTAATTCGTTCCCATCGTTTGCTAAGGAAGGACTGGGCAGGACTTCTTTAGTAAATCACGTGATTGATACAGGACAGAACAAACCAATTAAGCAACGACATTTTGCAGTTTCGCCTGCTGTGGAGCAGCTACTGTTTGCTGAAGTGGATCGGATGCTTAGTTTAGGGGTAATAGAAGAGTCACAAAGTGCTTGGTCGTCGCCGGTGACATTAGTGCGCAAACCGGGTAAGGTAAGGCTATGCCTAGATGCCCGAAAGGTTAATAGTGTCACGGTGAAAGATGCTTATCCATTGCCATTGATAGACGGAATCTTAAGCAGGCTCCCTAAGGCTAGATTCATCACGAGTCTAGATCTTAAGGATGCTTTCTGGCAAATTCCGTTGGAGGAAAGGTCAAAGGAGAAGACAGCTTTCACCGTACCAGGGCGTCCCTTATACCATTTTGTCACTATGCCATTTGGCTTATGTAACGCTCCGCAAACTATGTCCCGGCTAATGGATAAAGTTATTCCTGGACATTTGCGAACCAGAGTCTTTGTGTATTTGGACGACCTACTCCTTATTACAGAAACTTTTGATGAACACGTGCTATTACTTCAGGAGGTTGCTCTATGTATGAGAAAAGCCAACTTAACTATAAACATTGAGAAGAGTAAATTTGCTCTTAAGCATGTCAAATATTTAGGTCATATTGTAGGTTATGGTACAATTAAAACCGATCCCGATAAGATACAGGCTATCTATGATTTTCCCTTGCCAACATCCGTCCGACAATTAAGAAGATTTCTGGGTGTATGTGGATGGTATCGGCGATTTGTTCAAAATTTTGCGACTCTTACCACCCCACTGACTGACATGCTACAAAAAAGACGAAGTTTTATTTGGTCGGAAGAAGGAAAATCGGCGTTTCAAGCCCTTAAGGACTCCTTGTGTTCCGCTCCCGTTTTACACAATCCAGATTTCACTCGGCCATTTTCAATACAATGTGATGCGAGCAAATACGGTATTGGAGCAGTTCTCGCGCAGAGAAACGACAGCAATGACGAAGTACCGATAGCATTCATGAGCCATAAGTATACGTCAGCGCAGAGAAACTATTCCGTGTCTGAACAGGAGTGTCTCGCAGCCGTTATGGCTGTCAAAAAATTTAGAGCATACGTAGAGGGACACGAATTTGAAATCATAACTGATCATGCTTCACTCAAATGGCTCATGAATCAAACTGACCTGAATGGACGGCTTGCACGATGGTCATTAAAGTTGCAAGGTTTTAATTTTACCATCTGTCATCGAAAAGGGAGCCAGAATATCGTGCCTGACTCACTTTCGAGAGTGTATTCTGAAAACAATGACGAAATAGTAGAGTCTGATAACACCGAGCGTACTATCTTTGTGAGTGAAATTGAAAATTCTGTAGAAATAGATTTAGATTCTGAAGAATTTCAATCACCAGACTATCTAAAACTAATTGAAAACATTCGTAAAAAGGCGAAATATCTGCCAGATTTAAAGCTTGTAGATAAATTTATTTATAAACGGTGTGATCATGCGGCAGGAGACCAATTTCAAGAGGAAATGTCGTGGAAATTATGGGTCCCCTCTGGCCTCACACTGGAACTCATCAAGAGAACACATGATCATCCGTTATGCGCGCATGGGGGAATAGGCAAAACTTTGAGACGTCTGAAGACTTTTTATTATTGGCCGAAAATGACAAAAGAAGTAGCGGACTATGTATCTTCTTGTGAAGTGTGCAAGGAAACAAAAGCTAGCAATAAGTGTTTAAGACCACCGATGGGTCAACAGAATAGTTCGGTAAGGATATTTCAAAAGCTTTATGTGGATTTACTTGGACCATATCCTCGTTCATCTGCTGGAAATATAGGCATAATAATAGTTCTGGACCATTTGTCTAAATTTACTTTTTTAGAACCAATTCGAAAATTTACCACAAACGCAATAACGGAGTTCCTCGAAAAACGAATTTTCCATGTTTTTGGAGTACCAGAAAATATAACAACCGACAACGGCGTACAATTCAAATCAAAATTATTTCAAGAACTTCTGGATTCGTACGGAATTTTTCATAACTTTACAGCTATTTATTCACCGCAAGCAAATGCCAGTGAAAGGGTAAATAGGTCAGTTTTGGCTGCAATTAGAGCCTATATCAAGCCGTCACAAAAGGATTGGGATGAGAAGCTTTCATCCATTAGTTGCGCTTTACGGAGTTCTATTCATATAAGCACGGGATTTTCACCATACTATCTCCTGTTCGGCCAAAATATGATCGTCAATGGAAAATCATATTCGCTTCTTAGGAATTTAAATATACTTGAAACACCGGATGTTTGCCTAAAGAAAGATGAAAAATTAGAAATACTTAGAGCAAAAGCTCAGGAACATATACGGAAGGCATATGAACGTAATCTGAAAACATACAATTTGCGTACTCGACCTGTACATTTTAAAGTAGGACAAACTGTTTTTAGAAGAAATTTCGCACAGTCTAAAGCTATTGACCACTTTAATAGCAAGCTCGCGAATCAGTTTGAGAAAGCTAGAGTAGTCAAGAAAGTTGGTTCTTGCTATTACGAACTCGAGGATATGTCCGGACGAAACATAGGCAAATTTCATGCCAAAGACATAAAAATTTGACTTCAGATTCTGTCTCCTTATTGGGAATGAGTCTACAGAATCTGTTTTGTAATGCCAGACAATTTTGATAATCGATAATTCGAGCATGTTTTTTTTGTCCTTATATAACTGCCATTAATCCCAACTCTAATGATCATAACAATTGGTTGAAAGATTTTTTTTGTATTTGCACCAATTTCGTTTTTTTTACATCGCATTCTGTGATTGGATACAAAAATCAATAAAATACTTTTAATTGTACCTTACGAATAGTACCCCAACTCATCTTAAATGAAAGGGCCGTCACTGTTGATAAGGGCTATTAACTCTCAAGCTTGTGATTGCAATAATGCTCTTCATCATGTATGTTCCAGGTACATTTAATATACATGCTAATTGGATTTGAGAGAGTGGTGAAAAAAAAAGAGATATATGAAATTGAGTGAATATGTACATGTAGGTTAATTCCATCGGTAAGAATGAGAAAAATAGGTACGTAGAAAGCTATTGATCACGAGTTAATGTAGCAGACTTCAATCAGCATTAATAATGAAAAGGAGTAAAGGAGATAAGAAGGAAAATGAATTTTTTTAACAAGAGATGACGAGAGCTTAATGAGGTGTAGTGCAACATCACATAATTACGCACGTTCTTTTCAATATCAGCAGCGTAACCTACCAGTTGAATCTAATTGAAGAAATATATAGTGGAAAAAAAAACTGAAAAAACGTGTCGAATTATATCCATATACAGAAAAGTATATGTATATTGAGACAGTTTAAAGTAAAACTTAAAGCTATTTAAAATTTCAAATTTGGAACATAGTAGACAATTGTCTATTGAAGATTCAGTTTTTTTGTTTTTCAACTTTGAAGTAAATTTACGAAAAAAAGAAAGGGAAGGGAATTCTTTTTTTATTGTTCGACACTCCTTTGTTAATACTTGGACATCGACCCACGTGTTGATTGGAGATCGTCGTTTAACTGGGGAGGCAAGTGCAGCGAGGAAACTTCTGAATCTGGCCTTACTCCAGGCCTATGGTGCTGCACTAGAATCCTCCACATAACCTCCAAGTTCGAGAAAAGAAAAGGTGCGATTCATTCCGTCAAAAACGCTCGTAGTGATTTGTTAGGCAGCAAGTGGGACGAGACCAACGTGGAAATTTCCCGGTGCAGAGACACACGCCACTGAAAAGAAAACGTCGACAACGACCAGATAATCTTACTTACCGTATATAGACATCAGAACAGAAATATTGTTTTTTTTTTTTTTGGCTAACCACCTGTTTAACTAAAATGTAACCTTGAAAACTAAATTTAAATACTAAATAACCTAATCATGAATTACAAAATATATCCTTAATATTATTTATTATCTTGAAATTAATTTACTACCTAAATACCTACATAAATTTGAAAACCATGAACTAAATACTTAACCTAAGAAAATAATCCTATAATCCCCCCCTTGTCCGCATACACTAATATTAAATTTCTTGGTTCATCCTAAATCTGAAGTAAGAAAAAAAAAAACAACAAAAACAAATCAACACCAACTTCAATGAAATGCAGAAGGCCTTCATGCATCGTTGGATCATATTCCTGTAAGTTTATGTTTTTTTTTTTAATTTATATTAATTCATACTCATTAGTAGAAGAGAATTTATTTTTAAATATTATCTATAATGACGCTCATATGTATATATAACCATACATATGTGTGTATATAGCTACGTACACATTTGTATGTACTTAACTGCTCAATTGGAGTGATCTCTTGTTTTTTTTTATCGATATGATTCGTGTAAGAGAAATGGAATAAATTCTCACTGCTAATACTTAAAGAGAATATCTATAATATTTACATACTTATCTAGCTACAAACATTAATATCTACTTTATTAAATTTTTTGTTTATATTGTATCTATATTGTTGGATCATTAAGCCATTATGGATGCAAATCGATTTTGTTGCCCTTTTTATATATTTTGTTATCTTGAATACTTAGTTTAGGTATACTCTTTTATGTGAATTTAAACTCAATTGGATATCAATAAATGAACCTTGTAATGTAACCAAAATTCAGAATGCAATTGAAATCTGGTTTTGAGTAAAGCTTTCAGTGGTCTTTGGTAAGATTGAGCGTAGTAGGGGTTTTTTTCGAACAAGACGTAGGCCAACGAGAAACCAAGGTCGGGAGGGTTATGAGGCTCTAGCAGTACCACCTATGCTAGAACAACAGATATAGATTATTATATAAGAAATTAAATGAGAAGGTATTATAAGCGTTATGTCAAACAAGGGCATTGAACCGCACGTTAGTTTTGTTTGTAATTGGGTTTAAGATCAGACACAGGAGCAAGATCCCCGCCCCTCACTACCGAACTAAGCTAGTCTACAAGAACGTGCGTACCGTTCCTGGTGTGATCGAAGAAAGTGTAGGTAACTGTAGTTACTAAAACTTCGATATAGAAATAACCTATCATAGAAAATACCGATGTTACAATACGTATAATTTGTATGTTTTTGTATTAATGGGTGTCCAAACTAGTTTGGACAAAACACAAACTTGAATCTTTATTGTCATTTCTAATAAAATGTAAAGCTGGCAACACTGATGGGATATTTGGTAGATAGTTTTCAATTGTCAAGGTCTTTGTCAGAAAACCGAACCTTCTTTTTATAGGGGCCATTAAATTTATACTTACTTGCCGTTCAACCACCAAACTTGCCCACATCAGTGCTACCAGCTTCATGGTAATTCAACTCTTGTTTCATAAGGTTTTAATTAAATAAATACCTTTTAATTGAAAGAAATTACTAAAGTTGTTTTCTTTCTCCCAAAATCCTTATTATAATTCTGCTCCCCATACGAAAGAGTTATAATAAACCTTTGTTGCAGATTGCCCATTATCAATTAACCCCCCTTTCAATCGAATATTAAATGTTATTTAACAAAGAGTTCACAAGATCCACAACATCGAGGAATTTGCAATCTCTTATGTTCAATGGGTATGAAAACAAACTGTACCATTGAAAAATGTTGGTAGCAAGAGCAGTTATCCGTCCAAAATGTTTGTTTTGTATCATTTTTGCTTCGACATTTTTCCTTTTTAATTATAAGATTTCTTAGACTTCGAGCTACAGATCCTTGTTTATTATTTTTAATATTTCGTTTAAAAAAAAAGATGTTATTAACTTCCTTTATGACAGTTTTTAAAAATAGTAATATTTGAAGAAAAACATTTAGAGAAACATAATTTCCTGAAAAAGTTTTCCAAAGGAAAACGAAATGTTAAAAATAAAAATAATAAACAAGGACCTCAAGTTCGAAATCTAAGAAATCTTATAAGAAATACTTATAAAAATAAAAGAGTGCAAACAAAACAATTTACTAATGTTACCCCTGCAGTCTCCAATTGCTACAGGAAATAACTACAAGTGATAGTGATTAGGGTTATCCTTGTAACCTCTAATTGCTACAGGAATAGCTTGGATCACTAAGTGATTGTATTGGTTGAGGCACGAATGCCGCAGTGACGACCAGCTTGGAATGGCAAAGAGTGCCGCTGTTATATGTACCAAGCTCTAGAGAAAAATAAATTTAGTAAACCGTTTGTTTCAGTAAATTATCTTTCTCCACTATACTAAAATTATTTCTAATATCGATCAGCGGTTCCCGGCTGCACTGCTTCAGTTCCCACAATATTTGCTGACGTTTTTTTTTTACTATACAGTTTCCAGTAGTGCGATTCTCTAACTTTTAACGATCCGATAATCGCAACTTTTGTCTACATATTTCATCGCTTGCACTAACGATTGAGTGATTCTGTAACTGAATTTTAACGATGGTAAACAGCTGTATTTTTCTGTTCATTCATGTAAGCATTACGTGGCATCTCTGCCAAAAACAGCGAAAACCACAAAGAAGAAAAGAAATAACAATAAGTTTTGACATAACAATCATTTTTATAATTCGTGATTTTAGTTTTTATATACATACATAAATATTATTTAATTTGTAATAAGGTAAGTAAAAAAATATGTGTTCTCAAAGAAAGGCAACATTCTTTGTTTATATGTACATATTTATTAATTTCTGTATGTACAGAATGAGCACAACTGGTGGAAAAAGGAGTCGAGCCGAACAGATCAACCATTTGGTTGATTTTATGGTGGAAAACCGGGAATTAGCGTCAGGCAAATTCCAAAAGCTGCATGGAAGGGAAGGAAATTGTAAGATGTGGTCCCAGTTGATGGAAATGCTAAACAGTCTCGGGGGCACATTAAAGACAGTGGAGCAATGGCAAACGGTATATAATTGATTTTTTTTGTGATTGTGTGTATATGTATACGTTTGAAAAAAGGTTTGGAGAGACTTGAAAAGCCGCACAAGCCTAAAATTTCGGGAGAGAAGGAAACAACAGGCTCAGACCGGTAACAAGAGTCTGCATCAAGATCAAATAACACAGCTGGAGGAAAAAGTGCTCTCAGTAGTTGGGAGCGAATACATATATTGAAGGGCATGAATGTGTTTTGGAAAATGTGCCCATGAACAAGGTAAGTACATAAAATATATACATATGTACGTACATACATACATACATATGTATATATTTATGTTATAATAAAGTGTGTTACTTATAACTTTTTGTATTTATATTTAAATAGGAGCTTCAAGTTCGTTTGGAAAGCGGCGAAGAAATAAAAGTCGATGCGCCGCCAACACCGAAAAATATGCGTAACCCAAATACTCCCAGAACCACAAGAACTTCAAAAAGAAAACGGGAGGAGATCGAAAGGGAATAAATTATATTATATTATATAAATAAATTATATTGAAGTTTTGTTTTTAAAAAAGGATATGGCTGTGAAGTATTTCAAAAATATTTTTGTCTATTAAAAAATCAGAATATTAGCACTTTATTTCATTGAACCACAATTTAATCACAAAATACACTTTAACGATTGAATAAACAACTAGAACATTTTTGTCGCTAAGATATCGACAATCGGCAGTAAAATTAACAGCTGATTTTGATCGGCAGCGAATATCGTTAAAAACATGTCACAGATAGCATATTCGATACAATTTCGTTATAATTATTTTAACGATTCGATTATCGTTATAAAAGTTACAGAATCGCACTACAGATTTTTGGTTCACATCAACTTGTTTCAACTTTCACCGGAATTTGTTTTTCAAGTTTTCTCTATTGCTTTCGTCTCAACTTGCAATATATTTTTTAAAACGTGAAGTGCAACTGGAGAAGATTTAGTTTGCTGGTCTCCAGCGCTTTGAAGTAGTGCATTCATTTTTGTGTAAATGAATACATTCTTTTTTTATTATTTTTAGAATGGGACCAGTACTCAGGGGATGATCCCTATATATGCATTGCATTGTGCTGGAACTGGGAAAATAGGAAAAAGGGATTGGTGGGTGGAAAAACGAAAATGGGGAGTGTTTGTGATTACAACATAAAAACAGATCATTTATTTTTGCACATCTAAATAAGCCAGGATTAAATGTTGCTAATTTGCCTGTTTAGTGTTCAGTGTATATACCTTCGACACTATCCAGTTAACAACTTTTAGCGAAACCTCTTCAGTATTGCAAACCGTTAGACTATACAAAAAAAAAGAAACTTTAAAAAAATAACCACGAAAGACCTATTACGAATGTTTACTTTGGCGGACTTATTTTTAAAAAATATATGTATGTATGTATGTATGTATCATGTTTGTTAAGAGCTTATTTGGCAAATATCTATACATAATTTGCCAAACAAACGTTTAATAAACATGGAATGTTTGATAAGCCATTAAAAAAAGCACGCGTTCACCTATTACGACTTCACATCACAAAAGAGACGTCTGCTCTGATCAAAAGTTCACAACCTTATACTTTAACACTAACATTTTACTGAAATGAAAATGAAATAATGTTGTATGTAATTACTATTAACTTATTCATTATTTGCTATGACCGTTAATACCACTTTTTAATAACTTAAGGCTTCCTGTGAAATCATATAAATTTCAAATTTTTTAATTGCTTTGAGTCTCAATATGTTTGAGTGAGGATCAGATGTAATCTGATAATAAGAATTTAAATATATTAAACTTGTTGATAAGGCGTTTTATAATTTTCAACTCACAACTTTAACTTCAAATAAAATCGCTTATATTGTTTTCCAATTCATAATTTGACTTGTAAAGGGTGTTTTTTTATGTATAGAACTTTAAGTTGCAATAAAACAACGTGGATTATTCGATAGACATGAATTTTACTTATCTGAAAGATAATCTTGCGGCATTACATTTTAAATATGATTGGCATATGACCGCCACTGCTGGCGCGGACTTTTTCCAACATTTGTGGCCGTATATCGGCAATAACACGGCGAATGTTGTCTTCCAAATGGTCGAACGCATAGACCAATGACTATACATAGCCCCACAGAAAGTAGTCTAGCGGTGTTAAATCACAAGATCTTGGAGGCCAATTCACAAGTCCGAAACGTGAAATTAGGCGGTCACCAAACGTGTCTTCCAATAAATTGATTGTGGCACAAGCTGTGTGGCGTTTCCGTTGCGCCGTCTTGTTGAAACCACATCATGGTTATGGACATCATGATTATTCAATTCAGGAATGAAAAAGTTAGTAATCATGTCTCTATACCGATCACCATTGACTGTAACGTTCTGGCCATCATCGTTTTTGAAGAAGTATGGACCAATGATTCCACCAGTCAATTTTTCTGGATGTAACGGTGTTTCGACATACACTTGAGGATTAGCTTCACTCCAAATGCGGCTGTTTTGTTTGTTGACGCAGCCATTCAACCAGGAGTGCGCTTCATCGCTAAACAAAATTCGCTTACGAAAATCGGGAACAACGGAAATCTCGTTTTGCACTATTTGCAAGCGTTGTTCAGGCGTGAGTCTATTCATGATGAATTGCCAAACCAAACTGAGAACAAATCACTTGACAGCTGTTAAATCGGTCGCCATCTCGAATAGTAATGCCAACTTAAAGTTCTATACATCGAAAAAAAACACCCTTTATGTACATATTTAAGGCAATCATATATACATATAATAAGAAATAAATAAAAACATGCTCTTAAATATATTTAGAATGTGTTTTGCACACGATTTCATCAGGGTAAACTCTCTTTAAAAATTATTTGTATTTTATGTTTTATAGCAATAAAAAGTGCAATATCATGTTACTTTAATGTTTGAAGACCGCCACATTTATCAAATGATTTTATATGACAAAAGTTGCTTAAAAAGAATAATAAAAAAAAAATTTTTTTTTGCTTGCCTGTATTGCAAAAAGAAAACAACAAATTTATAAATTTGTAGCACAAAATAACAGCGGCATAACTATTGCAACAGAGTGTCTTTTAGTGTTTTTGTGGTAAGAAAAACTTTTCAACCAATAAAATATTCTTAAATATTACTTTACCAAAGTCGCCAGTGGCTGGCGAAAAGGAACAAAAAACAATAAGCGAATTTAGAGAAAACGTAGATAATTTTTTTTTTTTTTGTCTAGATTTCATTTCGAAATGCAAAGGGCACGCAAAGCAATAAATTGGCGAAGAAAATTAATTAGCTTTAAATTATGGATGTACATACATATTCACGTAAATACACAAATGGAAAAAAAAATTTCACTAATACGACCATTACAAGTGCAAGAGCAAAAATACTGCAAGTCTGAAACAGAAATTTCTCTATTATTTATTACTGTTTCATAAAAATAGATTTAAATTACGGTCATGCCTATTAATTTCATTAAACAAACGAACACAATTTTGCATTTAGTATACTTTAACAAAACACTCCCTTAATCAAGTATCAATGATTCATAAGAAAGTTATTAGAATGTTCGAAGGTGACACAGGCCATAATTTGTGATTTTATGGCAATCGCAAAAAAACCATTTTCAAGTAAAATTAAAAACAAGGAATGACTTGTCATAAGTTTGATAGCTTATCGATAAAATTTAATTTTAGTCATAGACCTCTATTCCAAATAACACTTTACTTGATTTCTAAAGACAAATTGTATCAGAAAATCAATTTTACGCTGATGTTACTACACTATCGAAAACAAATAAACTCTAGATTTTAGCAGCAAAACAAATAAAATAGCAAAAAAGCGACAAAAAATTAAAGAAATAATTTAAAAAATATGAATTTTATTGTTTTTAGGGAAAGTGAATACCAAGAAAAAGATTTCCCACTAAGTACTGTATTTCATTTGTTACATTTTTCACCGCTTTGCACATAGTGCTTTGTGCCAACCCCACTAAAAAATAATTCCCGGCCGTGTGCTGAAAGCTGCCACTGGCCAAAAGGGGCAATGTAGCAATACGGGTGGTACGCTCGTCGACATGTGACCAGAGATATTTATTTCCGATAAAACGTATTCAGAAGCTTCCTTAGAGAGCCGAAAACGTCTTTTGAATCTACTATGTATGAAGCATTTAGTTCTAATCTTTTGCTTCAAACTCACAACTAACTCAGCTTCTGGCAATTAAAAAGGATTGCTTTTGTCAGGAATGTTTCTACTTATAATGGCAATATTGGACTCATCCTCCGATTCCGAAGATGAGAAAAATAAAAACACATTTGGATTCATTTATCTTGAACAATCGAACTATCATTTTTTAAAAGCGTAAAATTTTCCAATAAAATATTAGTGGCCGTGTTTCCTGCAAAAATGCCACATTAATCTTATTACTTGTCAAATTATTACTCAAATCAATTCTCCTACTGTAATTTATGAGAGAATGTACGTTAAATGTTAATATATTCATTGTTCTACCTGCCATAATGCGTTTCAACCTCCTTAAGAAGTTTCAAGCAATCTAATTTACCCTGTGCTTTAGAACTTTTATGATAATTATTTTAAAAAAAATTTATTTTATCCTCTAATGACATACTTTCTTCCTTACAAATTTCCCTCGCAATACTTGAAAATTCCTCAATGAATTTTGGCTTTCTAACAGTATTAGCAACTCTTTGAGAATTATTAAAACAGTTGGAAAACGTCTTACCAGAATTTACAAAATTTGATTCATTCACAATTTTCGCAACATTTTGTGCAGCTAATAAGTTTTTATCTTTTTTGCAACATTAATTAATTCCTTTCTACGATTGGAATACTCTAAGAAGTAAGTACACCCACGCCAATTGGTTGGATGCCCCACTTGTTTTCAATTAACGCAGACTGGTTTTGAGTTTTCATTAAACACCAGCTTACACTCACCCGGCCTATGCTTCTCAGAATTTATCGCAGAATAGGCAAGGCAATGGCTTATTGCAATTTCTAGAATAATGGTCCCATTGTTGGCAACGCCAACATTGATTGCACTTCTCTAAAGTTTGCCTTTGGGGATTCCCATGAAACATATTGATTCAGTAAATACCTTATATGAGATAGTTCATTTACATTTTTGTTCAGGAGCAAGGTAAATAAAAATAGGCCTGTTTCAATTCCATGTTTCCTAGAATATTTTGTTTGAAATTTAGAAATTTTTTCAACAGTATTCGGCAGCATAAGATCAATTTCTTTTTTGACCTCCTCTACACCAGTTTTGTAATAAAGACCACGCAGCACCGCCTTTTTTTTTTCTTAAAAGTTTTGGGGTAAAGGAGTACGAATCAATGTAATTTTCCTTTAATAACGCCATCATCCCTTGATGTATATTCGGGTCACACAAACATAATTTACTCTTGTACCTCGACTTTTAATTGATCCACAAGGGTTTTTATATTTAAATTATAAATGAAAATAGGTGGACAAAATCTTTTCTTTTTTGGCTCTGCAGATTTCTTAGCCTCTGATCCTCTCGAGTTCGTGTTGAACTCGTCGTATTCATTTCCATTTCCCCTAAAATTTGAAAACGATTTTCCGTCCAAAGAGTCAAGATCAGACAGGTCACTTTGGACGGGATGAGTTTTTTGCTTTTGACCACGATAAATTCTTGAAGTTCTGTGGCTACCTTATCGTCCTCTAATTCCATAGATGACAATAATGGCGACTTATGCAAAATGTTTGGATTAGTTTCCCTAAACGGAAGACTCGTGCATTTGTTCACCTTCCGCAGGAGACTTGCTTTTATCAGGAGGCTCTTTTACAGTTGGAATGTTGTTTCCTAATTGGTTAAATGATGATCCATTGGAAAAAGTAATAATACTCAGAAAGCAAATTTTTCCCAATTCGATTTAAAAATTTAATTTTATTTTTAAATTATTAAGCACGACCTTCTTTGTTGAAAAGCAAGTTTGGCATATTTTGCTGAAGAAAGATTAAGCTTGAAATTTTATTTGATTTTTTGATTTGGCTCAAAGTTTGTCTCATTGGCGAAAATATTTTCTCTCAAAGAACTGAAGTTGCCACTATACAAAGTCTTTTGAGAGCAACTGTATAAACACGTGGATACAACCATGATGCAACTAATAAGGTAACCTTTTCACGACAATAAGAACAACTTCAATAAAAATAACATGCATTTTGTTTTTGTACAATTTCTGCAAACTGTCAAAAAGACGCCACTACTAAATTTACAGGATATAAGTAGATGAACAGAGCTTACGCTGATTTGCTATCTCGTTTTGGTTGCCTTTCATCTCTTTATTCGCTTGACAGTTTGAAGTAGTCAGATGACTAACGGTTCAGCTGACGAGGCTACCTTATTAGTTGTATCATGGATACAACTTTCTCCTTTCATTCCACCATATTAGCGGATCTTGTGTTCTTTCCAAATACTCGTTGTGAAGGTACTTGTCGAATTGCCTTGTGGCTGCGACAAAGTTGTTATCTGGACGAACTGTTTTTGTGAACTCTTGGTTGTGTTCGGTCCAAAAGCTAAGTCCATCTATACAGTTTATAGTTGCGATCTCTTAAACAGTATTAGACGTGCTGGTATTTGGCAAGCTTGCTGAACAAATTTTGGCTTTTACGTTTTTGATGGCGCTCTGGTAGGAAATTTCACTTTTGAAATCTCTTCGCTCGTATAGTGGATTCATATTCCACAAAACGAGATTTTAGATCACTCTGTATTTTTCAAATAAGTGCTGATATTCGGCTGTGAGTTGAATTGCATTTTGACATAAATGATGAAAGAATGATGCAAACGACTATAACTTCAGATAATGTAACATTCGTTTCGACACTTATTTCTACAGTGATTTCATAAAATGGTTTTAAAATTGGAAAATTTTCACCAATATAATCCCATTCCAGTGGTGAAAGTAACAGATCCGAGCGTTTCAATGACAGTTTTGCTGTTACTGCATTTTTTATGGTCACTTTTCTCTCCAGCATTAGGTAAGATGAGTTCCAGCTGGTTTCGACATCTTTCTTGAGTTTAAGCTCTGGTATACCCCTTTTTACTTTGAGCTTTTTAAAAAGCTTACTAAGGCCCTGGGAACTTCGGTGGAAATATTCGGCAATGTTTTTCACTTTTACGAGTGTATCTACACTTCACCTAATGATGCTTGTACAATGAGGTTAAGTGGATAGATTCCAATTTAGGACACCATGGTCTGGGGTGGGAAATTTGAGCAGGTGCAAATTTCAACTGAGCACATGCCGTAATTGTGTGTGATGGATCGGCTGACATTGAGCACTGGTACAACTCTGTCATCATCTCCTGGTACCGCTGCGGCGAATCGACGCACAGGCCTGCGAGCTTAGCCACGCCTAATCGCAAAGTTGCCAATGTGTGGCGGCATACAGGGGAGAAACATGTGAAGGAAGGAAAGCAGTCGGCCCACACCGAGTTTATTGGTTTACAATTGGAAAGGATTCGGAAACTCCTTACTATAATTTCTCTTCTTCTTGCGATGGTAAGTTACCAAGATGTAAAATAGAAAATAGATGGCAAAGCAACCCAAACTACGCCATTGTCCCAACCGCACTGCTACAAGAATATTTGCTGCATTATCGCTCATTATTGCCATAACTTTCTTGGCAATTTCGAATTCTGCCATTGCAATTTTTAAAAAAGTTCACAAGTTTTCAGCAGTTTGCCTTTCAGAAAACGTACATATTTTCGTCGATGTAGTGAGCTGTTACTGCTACATAACTTTCATTAGTTATGGATATCCAACCATCTGTAGTAAGGCACACTGCTACTGCTGCTGCAATCTTCGATTTGCCAATTTCAAGTAATTCATTATGAACGCTTGGAAGTAAATTATTGGAAAGTGTTTTTCTGGTTGGTAACTGATATCCTGGACAATAGGCAACTTCAGTTATCAGTTCTCTTATTGCTGGCTCGTCTACAAAATGTAGCGTAGAAACCAGCCTTATCAATTCGTTGCACTTTTTAACGGGTGGCGGCTTCCGAACAAATTGCGTGATTGCTGTTGTGGCACTGTTTGTACACTAGCAGCAGTTTGTGTGCCGTTAGATCTTTCGGAACAACACGGTTGCGAATCGGCATTACTATAAAAGCATGTAGAGGGTAGAATGCTGGTAAAAAGTTGGTATGCTGGAACAGTGGCTGTCTGGCATTGTATTGCTCGGGGCTTTAAGGGGTGTTTACACTTCAGATGACGATTAAGATTTCCAGCGGATCCTCCTGCTACGCTTAAAGTTGTTTTGCAATAATTACATTTAGACCAATTTGCTCCATCCTCTGCAAAATGCAACCAAATTTCACTGGTTTTTATACCCAAAGCGTATATATAGATTTGTCACAAAATACCTATTTTCGGGCACCGATTGTGAAGCCACCGGACCACTTATTTATATAAATCTTACTTTAATCGTTTTATAAATGTCCCTTCTACTTTGGTATTGAAACTAAGCAAAATCGGATTTATAATTACTGAGATATAGACAAAAAAACATTTTAAATTTTTTACCACATTTGTTGTATTATAATAAATAGAAAATCAAAAAAAGCAAAAGGAACAACAAGCGCTTGAACCAGTGACATCCAGGTTGATAAGCAGCTAATGCTGAGCCATCGACGGTTGTTGATGAGAACGGCAATTCAGATATATGTATGTATACATGTAGCTGTTATGTTTGATATTACCCTTTTTCTTATACATAGGTTTGATTTTTGTGAAACTAAATCTAGATTTACACGATTGAAGGTATTTTTAAGTCTTATCAAAATTTTGAAAATTTATTTTGATGTGCTGTTTACACGTTTCAAAAATTTGATAAAAATATTCTTTCAATATATTTCAAAATCTTTTGATAAAAATTTGATCAAAATTTATTGAAGCTAATTTACACTATTGGTAAACTTTTTATATTGAAAATATTGAGTTTGATCAGGTGATTTGCTTTTTTTGTGAAATAATTTATTATTATAAAAAAAGCAATTAATAAGTATGGACGACAACACAATCATCATAGCATCAACATTTTTAATATGGGAGGAAGAAGTACCTGATAATAATGCAAAGAATGTCACCAGACGATTTTAATTATTTGCTGAATCTCGTCACCCCATTAATAGAAAAGGCCAATACTAATATGCGGGAATCTATATGCCCTGGAGAACGCCTGGCTATTACTTTAAGATTTTTAACGACTGGGGACAGTTACGCAAGTCTGATGTTCTTGTTTAAAAGATCTAGATCATCGATATGCAATATTGTGCCTGAAGTATTAAAAGATGAATTTTTAAAGGTAAAAACCAATTTATTAAATAAAAAAACATATCTAAAATAATATTTATTGGTACACATGCCAGCAACAGAGGAGGAATGGGAGAATATTTCCCAAAGTATAAATAAAACATGGAATTTTACTAATTCAGTACGGGCATTAGATGGAAAACACATCGATATTATAGCACCAGCACACTGTGGAAGCACATTCGTAAATAAACACAGCTATGTACCCTGCAAGAACAGTGTCGGTCATATGATCCATCATATGACCGACACTGCTGATGGATTCATACATCAGGGTTTCTATCATTTTCTTAAGGGCAAAATGAAAAAACTGATGTAAACATTCGTGTACGTGTGAGCTATTTTTTAACCAGCGTTACCACCTCAACAAAGCGATCATTCGAAATCTTTTTTCAAAATGCCCACAAATTTACATGCAATGCTATTTATTTCTTTGTTACTAATTAAAAAATAGTTTTTTCGAATAATTAAAAAAAAACTATACAAGGAGAACAAAATAAATTATTTTAGACATATTTAGATAAAATTAAGAGAAAAACAGTAGTCAATAGCAGTTTTAACAATAGAAAACTGAAGCATATGGAAAAAACATCCACAGCACTCAAAGAAAAAAACCAAATGAACCTATAAAAACATTAATGCATAAACGTAGTTCTAAATGAAATTACCAAACTAATACGGGAAAATCAAAATATTAAAAAAATCATTGTAATGGCAACGCTGAAAGCTATAAAATAGCTTTGCATGTGTTAGTAATTAAGTTGTTAATGTGTTAGTTTCCATCAGCTATTTCTTGCAGGGTATTGAATCAAAAGAATGAACATGCTGTCAAATTATTTATAGTTATCAATATTGCCAGATGCGATTTTGATGCTTGTTTACACGCCATCAATAAAATCGTCAAAAGTTTTGTTCAATAAATTTTGATCAATACATTTTGAACAAATTTTGCTGTTTACACGAGTTTAAAGCATTTTGAAGAGCAATTTTGAAGAAAATTTCAATCGTGTAAATCTAGCTTAAGGCAAGTTGTATATTCTAACACATATACACAGAGATTAGAGTCTCGAAATGTGTATGGCTCTTGTGTATCGTCTCATGTGTTGTAAACTGTGATGCCAGTAAACTTTGCTCGAAAACATAGTTTTTGGGAAAAAATCGGCAATTTAAAAATTTAAAGATTAAAAATAAATTTCTTTATTGATGAAAGCCTGTAAATTAATTTGAAAAAAAAAAATACTTAAAAGAAAATTTTTTTATTAGTAACTAATGTTTACGATTCATATAAAATAATAAAAGTTTTATACAACAGTTTGTACTTTAGGGTAATTTCTTTTAATAACACTTGGTAGCTTATGCAAACTGAAAAAATACGTGTTTCACATCCGTATTTAACGTTTTTATTAAATCAGTTTGAATTATTATTTTCTAGATCTGAAGGAATTTTTATTGTATGTATTTTATGCATTTATTCGAATATTTTTGTCGATATTTCGCTCTCATTCGGATAACTTCTTCAGGACAATGAAGTCAAACATCGACAAAAATATTTAGATAAATAAGTAATGCGTAATGAGTAATTAAAATAAAACCCATAGTTTCATGCTTGCAAAAGTGGTCGAAATCAATACTCTCGAGGAATATAAAAATACATACATACATACTTCCAAAATTTGTTTAAGTAATTGTTTTTATTGATTTTTTTATCTTTTACCTTATTTTCTTTTGTGTTGCAAAGTTTTCCATTCACCTCTAGTAGGTTTTAAATCGCCATCGTAATAAAAAGGTACAACAAGCAATTTAAATAGATGTTGTGTTGCATTATGATATTGAATCAAGTTATTATTTCTACGAATATAGCATGATTTTTAATCAAATTTTGCCCATAATAATTTTAGTTACCAAACATCAGTAAAACGAAAAAATAAAAATAAATTTTCATGTTCGGCCCATCTGGGATTCGAACTCGGACCTCTTGGCTTAATAGTTTTCGGTGGTATGGTACAAACATTAGTTACTAAGAATATATTGTTATTTAAAGTAATTTATAAACATATTGGGCCATAACTATAGACATCGAAAAAGTACACTTTAAGCAATTTTAAGACACTGCTAAATAAAAGTAAACTTTTTGTTTACTATAGACAATAAATATTTCCGACAGGGTGAAGTATCTTGGAATCAATAAGGCTCATATATGTTGGTCAATCTGTAAACGGGACATAGGCACAAGATGGGGGCTAAATCCAAAGATGACACACTGGCTTTATAGAAGCGTCATTAGGCCAATTATGACCTATGATTCTATAGTGTGATGGACGTCGAATATAAATGCAACACCAAAACAATACAGAAAGTTCAAAGAACCTGCTGTCTTGGTATAGGTTGGGCTTTCAAAACGACACCAACAAGGGCGATGGAAGCAATATTATCCGTCGAGCCAATCGAAATTTGTATAAAATATGAAGCGGCTCTCACAGCGAACGATTAAAGATGATGGGTGAGTGGACCGATCAGGGACACGAAGCGCATCATCAACAAATCTTTATGGCCATAGGCGAGTCTATATCGGAAAATGTGACGTCAGATCGCATACTAGAGACCAGACTAGAGGCCAATTGCGAAACATTGATTCCTAACTTACATTCCTGGTTGACCGACCCTTTGAACCAGATCCCCATGGGGCTTCATTGTTACACGGATGGATCAAGGGCGAGGAGAAAAACAGGGCTTGGTATTTATATAGAGAATACCACGGAACTGTTATTTCGTCTGCCGGACTTTTGCACAGTCTTTCAGGCAGAAATTCGGGCAATTACGGAGTGTATTAGGATGATCAATGAAATGGGAAGGCCAGCATCTGTGAATATATTCACGGATAGCCAAATGGCCATCAGGGCGATCTCAGCTGAGCGGATTAAATCACGAACAGTTTGGGATTGCAAAAATGCTATTAACAATTACTCGTCTCATGATGAACTGCGCATCATATGGGTGCCAGGGCATGCGGGAATAACTGGAAATGAAAGAGCAAACTCACTTGCTGCAAGAGCAAGAGAGTTAAGTAACATAAGCTTGGTATGCGCGAAACCTTTCGATGCAGTTAAATCTGAGCTAAGGAACTGGGTACATAGGGCCCATTTAACTCTCTGGAATAACGAAACCGTGGGAATCAATTCAAGGATTCTATGGGGGGATCCAGATGAGGAAAAGACAGGTGGACTGCTAAGACTTAGCAAGCCCGAATTAAGTAGACTAATGGAAGTCATGACAGGTCACTCTCAACTATTGGCACATCTTAACGGCATGGAAATAGCGGGAGGAGATCAATGTAGAGCATGTGGGAAGGAGAGCGAGGCACTAGAGCACTATTTATGCCAGTGCCCCGCCTTCTCACAAATACGATCCCGACATCTTGGGAGAGACACCTTACCAGACATAACCCAATTACGGGGCATATGCTGGAGGAAATTAAGGAACTTTGTGAATGACACGGTGTTCCTAGACCTATGCGTCAAACTGTATCACGGTTAAATCCATGGAGCGCATAACAAGCCTATACTGGCTTAGGTGTATGTTGCAAGACATGGGCAAGCAAACCCCTCCAATCAACCTAACCTAATCTAACCTACTATAGACAAGAAACAACCGAATTTACCCGTTAAAGTCTGCTCTAAACATACTACCAGCAGAAGTTGCCTTTAACTTATTTAGCAACATCTTTGTTCAAACAAGTGTCACTTTTAAATATAAAAGTTTTTTAATGTAAATTTTTTTACATTTAATAATTAAATTAAAGATTTTTTAACAACTATTACTAATACTAATAGAATTTTCATTGAAATTTTACTTTTTTGTAAAGCGAACTTTAAGCTGAACACTAGCGAATACTTTCTACTAAGGTAATATTTCAAATAAACTGATCTTTATGATCCACATTTGTTTATTAATTAATTATTGTGTTTTATTTATTTATAATTCCCTCCTTCACCCAAACATTTGGTTTGGTGATTTTTGGATACCGTTATAAATTTAATGTTTCAATGTAGCAATGTTTTTTGGTTTTAGTAAGTAAGTACTCTTCGTCAGTTACAGAAGCCATAATACGGGAAAAAATGGAAAACCTCCAAATAGAAAGTTTTAAATATATATATGAATTTATTATAAGTGGATTTCGGAAAAATTCCAAGCTTTTGCTACTAACGGACGAAAAGCAGCTCTTCCGACAGAAACATACATATACATAAAGAGTATTGCCGATATGTGTGCTATATTTAAAATTGTGGCGCCACAGTTGTGCTAAAAAACAACGGAGTATGTCAACAATTAAGATTGGACCATAATCACAACCATTCTCCTCCAGAAGATTTAATAAATAAGTTCAAAATGTTAAATAAACTAAAATCTAAGTGCGCAGATAAGGCAGCTGTCAAAAGGAAAGGAGTCTGAGAAATATTTGATGAAGAGTGCATAAAAAGTAGCGGTCTAGCCTCCTCTGTGTCCTTTACAAAAATGAAAAGACAACTGCAAAGGATTCGAAACAGTTGTATGCCAAAAAATCCGATTTCGCCGCTTGAAATTAAGGAAATATTTGAAAAAACAGATGTTTATGAAGAATATGCAATTTCCAAGCATATGAACAAGCCTTTTTATCGCGATACTATTATAGAGGAAGAGTTTTCGTATTGCGTTTTAATATCACCAACAATTGTGGAAATAATAAAAAAGAAACCTGAAGGTCGTCGTTATCTCACTGACGGTACTTTTAAAAACGAAAAATCGGCGCCGATTTTTCTTACATATTCTTCTACTTACATATTCTTCTAAATGATTAAATTATTCTACATTAAAACTTTTACTTTACTGTTTAGGTTACTCCTAGAGGATTTTCCGTTGAATTGGAACCAGCCAGAACCACAAGTGCCCTAGAAGGTTTTAATTCAAAACTGTCGAGAAAACTGGAAAAGCATGGACAGTTTTTTAAATTCCTTGAGGCTATTCGAAATGAAGATTTTAATCAATCAGTCTCCCTTAGCCAGTTAGCAGCTGGTGTTTTATCAGTTTTACCAAAAAACGTAGAGTGCAGAATATTAAGGATGATAAAATCCGGAAACTGACCGAAAAATTGAACATAGGACACATTTCTTTGCAAGACTTCTTCAATTCTATTATTCATAAAGAAAACAGAATAATTGAATATGATGATGTGCCAGAAGAAACAGGAGAGCAACACGAGGCAGAATTAGAAACATCAGAAGAAAATAGTACTACGTTTACCGAGCCGGCAGAGGTTTTAAAATGCATCATTTGCGTTGCAGAACCAAGAAATATACTTTTGTTACCATGTAAGCACTTTAAAATTTGCTTCAGTTGCTACCAAAATTTGAACCTCAAATCCACCACTAATAAGTCACCCTTGCTATGCCCATACTGCAGACAAATTGTAAAAGAGAATTTAAGTATATATCAGTAATCATACCTACGTATTAATTAATTAATATTTTTCGACCGTTAAATCATTTTCAATATCATTAACACAATTATTATACAAGGAAGAAGTTATATTTTTTATAAATTGTTGTTCAGTTGATGAATTAAAAATTATTTTGTGTGAGAAAAAGAAATATATTTGTATATACATACATACATATATATATGTACATATATATATATATATATATATATATATATATATATATATATATATATATATATATATATATATATATATATATATATATATATATATATATGTATGTATATGTGCATTTTCTTTCCTATGCTACGAGTGGACATTATGATTATGACACTTCCACAAGAGACGTAATATCCATAACAAAAACGACATAAAATCCGTGGACGTTATGTCGCATCGCAAGACGACATAATGTCCATGGGCACTATGTCACTTTCAGGTGCGACATAATGTCCATGGACATTATGTCCGTGGACACTATGACATGCCACCAAAATTAATTATTTTAATATACATAAATAAATGCCCATTTTTAAATAAACTTAGGGATATCAAAGTTCATATACGACCTGATATTACACATTTAGATAGAAAAGCTTCTAATTACACTTTGGCAAAGGGTATATAAGATTCGGCACAGTCGAATATATCACTCCTACTTGTTTTTCTTTTATTTGAACAAACACTTTAATATCAATTCAGTTTTTCAAAAATGAACTTAATTAATTATTCGCTATAAGAGCCAATTGAAATTTATTACTTTAGGTCTAAAAATAGACCTTAATGCTTTCTGTCTTTTTTCAGCCGTCTATATGCCGCCGACATTTCGTTGTTGTAAACAGTAAATCAGTAGACTCGAAAAATCTAAAAAGAATGTTTGAAGCCCAATTACTTTTTCCAAAATTGTAATGAACAAATGAGAATCAGAAATGCTCAAACAAACTTTTTATACAGAAAGCATTTTACGTCTTGCAAAACCTTTACTTTTCTTAGCACTTCCTTACAACTAAAAGGCTGAAAAATGACAGAAAGCGTTAAGGTTTATTTTTAGACCTATAGTAATAAATTTAGTTTTTCTTTAAAGCCGACTGACATTGTAATCTTTTTATTTTTAAACACTTTTGTTACCACTCTTTCACTAAACAATTTTTATCAAGAACGATATCAGTATTTTAGCGAAACTGACTGTTATTTCAAATAAAAAACGAATGACAACAATGCCATTCAAATGAAGTATTTACTTACGTACACTTTTATTAAATTAACCTTTAAAAACGCGTCACGGAGAGCACAACAAGCCTATACTCGCTTAGCTACATATACATATGTCGCAAGACATGGGAAAACAAACTCCTTCAATCAATCTAACCTAAAAATGCCTATCATCATATCGATGAGAGAGAAAAATATTGCCTGCCGAAAATATGTTGCAACAGCTGTGCAAACGGTTTAAGGGGTTATCTTAAAGGAAGTCGTAAGGATATGCCTATTACGACGCCAATGATTTAGGTGAACCACAAAATCATCAAAATGATTGTTACTTTTGAATGACAACAACACATGGGTTTACGAAAAAGAACAAAATCATATATCCCACTATTTCCTCTGCCCAGCGGCCAGTTGTTCTTAGAAGTAATGTTTCACCTCCACTGCCGCCCAAAAGTGATGCTACATCTGCAGTTACGGAATCCATTTACGCAACCCAGAGTGTTTCTTCGTATACGGCTACAAGCCCAACGACCAGGCGTTATTTTCCAAAGCAAGCCGACGTGAAAGACTTAGTTCGCGTCTTAAAACTTTCAAAAGCAAAGTCAGAATTTCTTGCATCCAGATTAAAAAAATTGAATGTTGTAGATAAAGATGTAAAAGTCTCATATTTTCGAAACAGAGATTCTTCTCTTTAGGGTTCCGTACTCATCAGAGTGAAACGGAACCCTATTACCGAAACAAGTACGTCCGTCCGTCACAGCGTCCATTCTCCGAAACGGTAAGAGCTAGAGAGCTGAAATTTTCACAGGATGTTGTTGTGCCTTGCGGCTACAACAACAAATACTAAAAACAACAACAAGTCGAACTCTACCAGGTGCCCCCATACAACGAAATGTTGCTATTAGCTATAACTCTCGAACCGTAAAAGATAGAAAGCTGAAATTTGCATAGTGTATGTATTTATAGATGCTTTACAACAACAAATGCTAAAGACAACAACATGTTGAAAACTACCAGGTGTCCCTATACAACCTAAAATAACAATTAGCCGTAGCTGCTAAACTGTAAAAGACAAAGAGCTGAAATTCGCAGAATATATGTGTTTACATATGCCCTACAACAACAAATGCTAAAAACAGCAACATGTCAAAAAGTACCAGGTGTCCCTATACAACGTAGAGTAAAAATTAGCCGTAACTCCCAAACTGTAAGAGACAGAGAGATGAAATGTGAACAATATATGTACTCGCATGTGGCCTACAATAACAAATGCTAAAAACAACAACAAGTCGAAAATTACGAGGTATCCCTATACAACGTTAAGTAACAACTAGCCGTTACTATTGATCCGTGAGAGACAGAGGGATGAAATTTGCACAATATGTGTATTCACATATGCTCCACAACAACACTTGCTAAAAACAACAAAAACTGTAAAACTACCAGGTGTCCCTTTACAACGTAGAGTAATAGCTATAACTCTCGAACCGTAAGAGATAGAGAGTCGAAATTCGCACAGTGTATGTATTCCCAGATGCCTTATAACAACAAATTACAACATCAACAACAAGTGGAAAATTACTAGGTGTACCCGTACAACATAAAGTAGCTTTATAAACAGAGAGATGAAATTTATAAAATATACATACATTACACATACATACGTACGGAACCCTAAGAGTGTGAGCCAGCCTCGTACTTGACTTAATTTATTTTGAAATATTTCACCAAAGACGGCAATTTAACATTTTCTGATAATGCTGATGGACCTTTGAGAGAACTACTCGGGCCGCCGGTTAAGAGACCGGCTCACTTAGGTCCTAGAAAGGTCCCGTTATGAGAACTACGTTTCAGTGAAAATCCTGACGAGTGGAGGATATTTATTGATTCATCAAAAACAAGCTTAAAAGCCGTTCTACTTCACAATGGTAATAAGTGCTCATCAGTCCAATCACGAGAAATGTTCAAGGAATTGAATTGTTTATTCAATTGTGGCAACTTTTTATTATTGGTTCATAAAATCGATGACTTCAAGTGTTTTTACGAAAACACCAAGTCATCAATGTTTATTAAAAGTTTTGGATTTCAACCAAATTTTATTTCGCTGCATATGGAAAAAAAGAAAGAATTGAAGTTGAGCTTATCGGTTGTGTTTTTGATAAGCTCTTAAAAATTATAAATCTTATTCTCAAATTCAAAATAATAAATACTGAACAAACAAAATATCACACAGTATGATTCATTAAAAATATTAAAAGTAAATAAAACCCTTTTATATGCTTTCTTTTATATGTGCATTAAAAGGGAGTGTAAACAAGCTAGAAGCAGAAACCTCTGATATAAAAAATTTAAAAACAGAACTAATTGCAGTCAATTAAATAAACAAGAAAATTCGGTTGTGGCTGGCAGTGTACGACTTTGTGGTATACCGTACTATAATACATATATATTCTTCTGAATACAATAGCAAAATATAGACGTAATAACAGAACAACATTATGCCCTAGACATGCTGGTTTTGACAGCAACAGTCCCATATACCTTAACGAAAATTTAATGCCACAAAATTACAAAATTCTGAAAAAAACTGGCCTTATAAAAACAGCATACACCGTGCGCGGCCTGGCATATAAAAACACAAGATTCTGATGACCCAATTTATTTAGAATCCATTGAGCAACTGGATCAGTTTTTTTCGAAATTAATATGTTTGCACCAATTAGTATAAGGTTTTATCATTGTCAAATGTATTTTTTTACTCTAACGTATGTTTACCATTTTTATAATTATTGTTTTTTATTGCATACCTTTACTTTAAACCTGATCAATTCGATGATATTTATGTCTTCTTGTGTTGCTATTAAGGGTTGCATTTATTTAATTTATGCTTATGACAATGGTTAATTGCATTATGAATAATGACAATTTCAAAGATAATACAATCAGCATGGTGAGGATATTGGCTAAACAAAGAAAAGGGTTTTCGCTTGCACACGTCAATGCTCAAAGTCTTAACAATAAAACTGATGAATTTCGATTTGTTTTTGAGAATTCGGGCGTTGATGTTGTTTGTGTATCTGAAACTTGGCTTTCAGTTTGCACACCCGACAGCCTTATTTCATTGAATGGCTATAAAGTTTTTAGAGAGGATAGGGAAGGTAATGCTGGCGGAGTGGCCATATTTGTCAAAAACAATACAGCATGCAAAGTTCGGCTTATATCTTCAGAGAGTGTTTCATCAAGTAGCGGAAAGGTAGAGTTTATTTTTATTTAAATCAACTCTCATAGCAAAAAAATGTTAGTCGGTTGTATTTATAGGCCAAAAAGTATTTATAGACAAAAGGATTTCGTTGGATAGCTTGTTTTCTGCCAATATTTTTACGGAATCTTTTTTGATTGATAACATGCTTTCTTTTATATGTGTTTTTAAGTTTCTTCTTTAGCTGGTGAGGCCTAACTTCTTTCTATGTCAATAAAAATGCATTTGATTTTTATTACATATTTTATCCCGACGTTTCGTGAATTTTATGTTCACTTCTTCAGGGGATGTGTCTATTTATTAATACCAAAAAAGAGAAAACAACAACATCAATATTACATTTATACAATTATTACAACACAGAAGTTTTTTATCAAAGTTGACTTACACTTAGTTCGTTTACATTAGTTGGTATCGGTAAAATTTGCTATTGGAATATTGCACGTATTTTAAACATTTTTTCAAAAATATTAAAACATATATGTAACAATAAAACATTAAAATTTACATAAAAAATTTACTTAAAAAAATTCAAATTGTCAGTGTCTTCTTTTTTGTTCATCGTTTTATTTATTTTTTGTTGTATACGTACGCTTTTTGTTGTGAAACGTTTTTTCTTGTTACTTACTTTATTTAATATTTTTGTGTTTTCAAAATCTGGTACATGTTTTGTTTCTGTTATGTGTTTTGATAATGCCGTACTTTCTTCGTGTCACGAACAAACGCAAAGAAAGTACGGCATTATCAAAACACATAACAGAAACAAAAACATAAAAATTTTTTAGGTTTAACATCTACAAATATTGCCACTCCAACACACTATACAACAACCAGTAGTACGCTACTGGGCGTATTTTTTGTTTCTAATTCATCCAAAGTTTTATTGTATGACCAGGCTTCTGCATCGTGTTTTTCTAGACATGATTTGATATTTTTATCCTATGATTTCATTATTCCACCTACACAACATTTGTTTTACTTTCGTGATTATAAAAGTTGATGAGCAGACGCTATTCGTTCAGAATAACGTACAATGGTGATATGATGGCACAGTTAAAATTAAGTCCAGACGTATATTAAACAGAGAAAATCCCTGGTTTTCGCCTGCTGTTAAACGCCTTATAAATGAAAGGGATCTAGCGTACTCCAGATGGAAACGGTTTAGAACATCGGAGTTGAGATCATTGTTCAAACTGCCAGGAGAAATGTTAACACTATTATCAGGAATGCAAAGATTGAATATTATACTGCTCGTTTTGGTTCGGCAGTTGGTTCTATGCAGACATGGAAATACATACGGGAAATTGGGGTTTGTACTGCGGTGAACCATGGCGGATGCCAGGTAGATGCTGACGAGCTTAATAGAAAATTCACGAACTTACCCTTTGCTCCAATTGATGATAGTTTCTACAATTTCTCTACGGTAAATAGGGATATTACAACATCTGACCCTAATATTTTTCGATTTTCCTGTGTTAGTCAATCGGATGTTCTTTCATGTTTCAAGCTAATCAAGTCGAATGCAATGGGTTGTGATAATATGCACCCGAAATTCGTAGATACACTGTTACCACTCCTCTTACCATATATAACACATTTATTCAACACCACTGTAAAGTCTTGTGTGTTTCCTCTCAATTGGAAGACAGCATAGCATATAGCTCTGCCTAAATCTGAGTCAGATTTTAGGCCGATTGCTATTTTATGCTACCTGTCTAAAGTTCTGGAGATAATTCTGTATTTTCAGATGTCGTCGTTTATATCTGAAAACAATTTACTGTGTGACAAACAATCAGGTTTTCGTCCGAAACATAGTTGCATATCTGCTTTGCTTGATGTATCGGAAAACATCCGGTGTAAACTCGATAATGGTGAAACTAATTTCTTGGTCCTACTCAAAAAATCTACTTGACCACTCAAAGGCGTTTGACGCAGTTGACTTATGTTGAAGCTTAGGCATTTTTTCCATTTTTCTTCAACAGCAGTACGTCTTTTGTCATCGTATCTCACTGATCGGCAGCAATACGTTGTTGCTAATGGTTCCCAATCTTTTCTACTGAATTTAGCTAGAGATGTGCCTCAGGGTTCAATTCTTGGACCACTACTTTTTTCTTTATATGCGAACGACCTCCCAAATCAACTTATATAGTACAATATTCATATGTACGCAGATGACGTACAAATTTATTTAAACAGTCACTTGCAATCTGTTGCTCAGAATATCGAGAAGCTCAATGAAGATTTGTCCAGAATCCATCGCTGGGCCTCCGCAAATGGACTCCTGCTAAATCCACTAAAATCCAAGTGTTTTTTGTGATTAATAGGAGAACTTTTGATTCTGATAATAACGTTAACATTTTAATAATTGGTCAGAAGATCGCAGTTGTTAATACTGCAAGAATCTCGGTATTACGTTCAACAGTAACCTAACTTGGTCGAACCTCATTAACAAGCTTGTAGGTCAGACATATATTAAGTTGAGGTCATTGTGGTCTACACAATTTTTTACGCCTTTGCATATAAGGGAACTTCTGGCTAAAACCTACCTTATTCCAGGTTTACTTTATGGTTGTGAGCTTTTTGCAAATCGCGATTATGCCAGTAAACTAAAACTAAATGTACTATACAACAATATACTAAGATATGTGTATGGATTACGTAGCTTCGATCATGTCTCTTGTCTCTCTAGAAGATTTTATGGTGTATCTTTTGGTAACCTGCTTAAGATTCGGGTTCTGCTATTTTTACATAAGATTATACATACCCAAACTCCGCGATATCTCTTTGACAAAATAATGTTTGCCAGATCCCCTAGGGGATACAGGATCATAACACCGTGCCATCGTTTTCTTGTGTCTGAATGGCAGTTTTTCTTGCATGCTACACGTCTTTGGAATCTTCTTCCACAGTCCCAACAAGTTAATAGCAACACAACTAGTTTTAGACAATTTTTATTTAATAACTTTTCTCAATAACTTTTGTTTTTCTTGACTACAAATTCTGTTACTCTTGTTTCTGAATTATGCTATTGAGTACTTTTTTATCGTTCTTGTCATCTTAATTATTATTATTAATCGCTCATATAAAGTAACAACTATGCTTTTCTGTAGTTTAATTATAAGAGTTATCTTGTTGTACAGTTCAATTCAGTCCAGTTCAATTAATTGCATAGGTTGTTATTTGATCTCTCTCGCTATAGTTTACATTTTCATCGGTTATTAAAAACACGTGTATCGTTTTTTTATTGTGTTTTTTTCTTTCTTCTTTTTATGGCACCCGGGCCACCGGACAAACCCCCAACAATAGGTTCGTTGTTTTGGGAGACTTTATGGATAATCCACCAAAAAAACATAAACGCAATGATTACCTGGAACTGACAGCAACAACAAAACAAACCGAAAATACGTCTTAATATCTTCCACCGACCCAAAAAAACCACTGACGAACATAAGTCCGTTTGTTATAAAAAAAAACTTAGAAAGCATCAGTACGGAACTTAACTCAATAACCGCACGTCGGGACGGCAATATCCTGATCCTTACACGGAATACTTGCGTTGCGGAAAAATTCTTAAGATCCAAAACCCTCTCAAATGTTTGCCCAATTTCATGTAAACTACACGACACCTTGAACTCCGTGAAAGGCGTAATATATGCACCCTGTCTAAACAATGTCTCAGAACCAGAGATAATACAGGAAATGAAAAGCCAAGGCCTGGTCGATGTATTCAAATTCACCAAGCCTAGTGAAGACGGAAAATCTCGTATACCATTGGAAAAAATGATTGTCACATTTCACCTTCATCGCCAACCCACATCAGTTGATGTTGCCTGGTATAAATGCAAGGTTGATCACTACTTCTCAAATACAATGAGATGTAAAAATTGCCAAAAGCTGGGCCACACCAAAAAATGGAGGAAATGCTACTTGTCCCACCTGTAGCCTTCCCCCCATAAACCTGTGGGATGCACCCGAACGCTTTGTACAAACTGCTCTGGGGAGCATTCTTCCGCAGACAACAATTGTCCGCGCTACATACAGATGAAAGAGATTCTTAAGATCAAAACAAAGAGTTACTGCAGCATCGGTGAAGCACGTCGCAAATACAGAGAATTCTACACAACCTGCACCTCTAGCCAACACATTCGCATTTACGGCCTCCAACCATAATAGAACTCACGAAAACGCTACAAAAATCACCTCAACAAATAACTCCAAACTACCATCATCAGAAAACATGTTAAACACTAAAGGCCATATTCATAATAATTATTGTAAGTTTATTAAGCTCTTATTTGATGTATTTCTATGGAATAATTGTCAAATAAATGTGTAATAAACCTTCAATAGTTTTTATGAATATGGGTGTAAGTCCACATCAACAGTAAAACACAGTGACAACATCCCTAACACATTGCCGGCCGAATCAAGTAAATACATTAAAGAAACACCAAGCACAAAAAAAAACTCCAAACAACACAGTGAAATCAAAACTCCAAGAAACAACAAACAAAAATCAAACTACATAGAACCAACAAACAAAAAAGAAAACACACAAAATGAAAACAAAACCCCAAAAACAACAACCACAAGCAACCCCAGCACTAACTACCAAAACAGTCAGCATTTGTATGACTCTGCTACAAACAATTTCACTTCACCGATTTCACATATGACTCAATCAATAATTAACAGTAATAATTATTACATCCCATCTTCATCGTCGGAGTCTAACCTCGACGATGATACATGAACGGTTTCTTCAACAACTACCACAGCCTCCAATTACTTTTAAAGGTAATGGATCCTAGTTTTATATCGCTACAAGAAACCCACAATTTCACCCCCATACCACCCAAAAATTTCACTAGTTATTTCATGAACTCACCGTCCAACACCTCTTCAAAAAAAGGAGCCGGAATCCTCATTAAATCCAATATTCCCCACAAGCTGATTCCCGTTAACTCTGACTACCAGTTTATAGCAGTGGAAGTTAACCTCAATATGAAATTCACCATTCTGACATTTTACATAACACCCTCTCAGGACATATCTCCTAGAGAAATAAGTAATATAATTTCTTCTTTCAATACTTTATTGATAGTCGTTGGGGACTTTAATGGCTGGAACACTTTATGGGGCTCTGTAGCAAAATAATAATAGAGGTATTTTGCTCGAAAACGTAATACTCCAGACTGGTCTATGCATATTAAACGACGGGAGCCCAACACATTTTTCTTCGCACAACACTACCTCTGACGGCATGGTCTATTCTCAATGACCTAAGCGGCAGTTACCATTTTCCTATTAAGTTAACTATGAAAGATAATAATGTCCCAATGCAGATAATAATGTCCCAATTAAGTAGATTCCTACACCACTTTGCCGACTGGGAAAAATACTCACAGAGAGCTGAAATGGAAATAAAGAAACACCAACCATCCTGCTTCAGCAACAAAGACGCAGCCGCTATCACTAAATCTATACGCGTTGCAGCTAACGCACATATCCCACAATCAAAAGAGACAGTAAAAACAGATCGTATCAATGTCCCATGGTGGAACGAAACCTTATCAATATTACGTAACAAAAAAATGAAAAGTTGGCAACACTTTAAAACCAACCCAACACACGATAACTTAATATCATAACTAAAAATCTCCAAGTACTCCTGTTTTGAAAAATTTACAAAAACAATAAACAATAATACCACCACATCAACAATATGGTCGAAAATAAACAGAATCAGCGGTAGAGGTTCCTCTAGCACTATAAAAGTATTAGTAACGCCAGACGAAGCCCAAATCGACCCAACAAAAATAGCTAACCACTTCGGTAAAGTTTGGGCCGAATACTCATCCGACTCCAATTTTCCACCATTGTTCAACATATCAAAGCACTCTTTTAATTATTCAATAAACAACACAGAGGATAGAGCAGCAAAAATGCTAGAATCTCCAATAACTCCCCCAGGAACTTACCAACTGCTTAAATAAGGTTAAGGGAACCACACCAGGACACGATCGGATATCTTATCAAATGATAAAAACCCTTTCACGGAGCAGCAAAATAACTTTACTCGACTTATATAACATAATCCCCATCGCCAAATCCAACAAAACTGCCTCAGTCAACGCCTACCATCCGATCTCTTTACTACCTTACCTCTTGAAAATTATTGAGCGAATCGTAGCTACTAGACTTTCAAATCACAAAAGCTTTGTCTGCCAGGAACCCCGTGACAATCCTGTCGATCGACTTCGAAAGAGCGTTTGACTGAATTGGCCTCCACGTGATTACTGACGCTCTTAAATCGTGGCGCGTAGGCCCGAGGATTTTCAATTTTGTCCGATCATTTCTAACCAATAGGCGCTTCAAGGTAAAAGTAAACGGTTATATGTCCTCAACCTTTCCCTTGTCAAATGGTATTCCTCAAGGATCGCCGCGTTTCACGTGTGTAGGAAACACCACTGTGACTCCGACACAAACATTATGCAAATTGATGGCACAACAATTCAAAACGTGAATAAACTACGGATACTGGGGCTAGTCTTCTCTAGAAAATACAACTGGAAAGATCTTCATCTACAAAAAAAAAATCAATTTTGTCCCGCTCCAACATCGTACATTATTTGGCAACAAAAAGTTTTGTTCACATAAATACTTTGTCCTACCTCACCAAAAACTGTCGTTTTAAGCAAAATTGATTATGGCCTTTTTATATACGGCAACAGTTCCAGACCAAACATCAACATCGTAAAACCAGCCTCTCATCGGGCAGCCAGGGCCTGCGTCTACGCTTTCAGAACAACCCCCATCGAGAACATTCTGTGCGAAGCCAACCTCCCATCAATAAATGGCCGAACATTAGAAATAAGATTCAGGATATTACCTAAACTTCTCAATAGCACAAACTCAGTTATTGACAAAGATATCTCCTCCATTATATCTGCAAAAAGGCCTAAGCGAATTAAGTCAGCCATTGCTCTATCAATCTCTCTATGTCCAGACTTATCTATTCCACTCATCACTACAAAAAAGTGCATAGAGGAACCTCCATGAAAACTAACAAACACCTGCCTCGACGTATCACTAGCGGACATAAATAAGACCAACGGACATAAATAAGACCAGAATAGGAAAACTACTTAAAAAGCAACAACTGGCGTTTCATTTATACAGATGACACAAAATCCAAGAGTAATATAACGGCCTACGCCGTTGTAAAAATCTCATGCTGGGCACTTTATTCGAAAATTCCTGAGTTTTTACAGCAGAAGCATGTGCCATCTACCAAGCCATATGCTTTATTTTGACAGACATGAAGAAAACTGTGATTTTCACTGATAGTCTATCAGTAATAAAATCGCTAACTAATCGCTTCAACAACAACTGGAATATTATAGTTAAAATCAGAAATGCCCTAATTGCCAATCAGAGCATCATAAAGTTGCACTGGATTCCGAGCCATATTGGGATCACAGGCAACGAAAACGTTGACATCGCAGCCAAATACGCGTCTTACGCTCCCGTCATCACAAACAACACATTGGAAAAAATTACATCCGTCGACATATCCGGTGTCACGTAAGAGAGAAATTTAATCAACAACTGTTATCTCGTTCCCACTACTCTATTATAAACCCACACCGAAAACGCTGACATCGCAGCCAAATAAGCGTCTTACGCTCCCGTCATCACAAGCAACACATTGGAAAAAATGACATCCGTCGACATATCCGGTGTCACGTAAGAGAGAAATTTAATCAACAACCGTTATCTTATTCCCACTACTCTATTATAAACCCACACCGAAAACGTTGACATCGCAGCCAAATACGCGTCTTGCGCTCCCGTCATCACAAGCAACACATTGGAAAAAATGACATCCGTCGACATATCCGGTGTCACGTAAGAGAGAAATTTAATCAACAACCGTTATCTCATTCCCACTACTCTATTATAAACCCACACCACGAGCAGCCAATCTACCCCACAGACATTGCGAAGGATAAAATAAAGACATTCTCCCGCCTAAGGTTAGGCCATGCAGCTTTTTCACATGAATGGCTGTTGAAGAAACCGTCTCACGCTCCAAAATGTCACCGTTGCAATGGTAACCTCACCATCAAACACATCTTAATTGAGTGTCCACAACTCTCCACACAAAGACGAAAACTTTTTGGTAGCATCTCTGCCTTGGACCTGCTTAAGGAACCGTCTGCGAACAATATTACTTATATCTACAACTTTGTAAAACGAACTAAACTTAATATTTAAGTCACGACTATATTATAACTTCAGACTAGAACACACCTTTAATTTTTCTTTTCACTAAACCTTTTTATAATTTTAATCGAAGCCGGTGGCCAAAGTAGCCAGTGCTTTAGTCGCTCAATTTAGTCTAGGAATTTATTTCTTTAGAATAAATAAGCTGATAATGAAGTTAGCCAAGACCACGTCGATGCCAAATCGTCGAATTATTGGCTGATCGAAGGACACTTGTTTCCTGAGACTGAGGGATTTATGCTTGCTATTCAGGACCGAGGAATTACCTGAAAGTAATAATTAGGGATACCTCTGTAACATCAGATTCCTGCAGGTACGGGTGCAACGCAACTGAAACCATACAACATATAACAGCGGGGTGTACGTGTTTAGCTGGAACGGAGTATATCGACCGCCATAACTCTGTTGTTAAAATTCTACATCAACAACTCGCGCTGAAGTACTCACTAATGGCATCAACACAAAGCGTGCCATACTATAAATACCAACCTGAAACCGTGCTAGAAAATGAAGGATTTCGGCTCTATTGGGATAGATAGGAGATAGGAGCGTATCAGCAAACAGGCCAGATATAATGCTAATGGATAAACAACGGCGCTTGGTATGGCTAATTGATGTCGCAATACCAAACAACAACAACCTTCGTGCAAAACACCATGAAAAAATAACAAAATATAGCACTCTCATAGATCCTATTAAAAGGCAGTGGAATATAAACATCGTGAGAACAATCCCAATAGTGATCTCAAGCTAGAGAGAGCTAGAAATGCCAGAACATCTGTGGCAAATAATGCAGAAGGCAGTGGTGATTACAACTACACGCATCGTCAGGAAGTTTTTGGGAACATAACAAAAATAACATAACAATAAAATAAATAAAAAAAATAACAACGGAAAAATCAAGATTGGCGCTGCACAGTGGGGGATTTTGAAAAATAAAGTGGAAATAATTCTGCAATTTCTAAACGGGTAAGCCGATTGTAACAAAAATTCACACACATCTTAAGGAAGTATTGCTGAGCTTAAGTTTGGAGTATGAACTTTATAGACCCGAAGGGGGTGGAGCTATACGCCCCTAAAGTGGGCCTCCTCGGGTATGTGAAAAATTCGAGAGCATGTCAAACTTATGGTTTTGATCCAAATAAAACGAAATTTTGTAGGTAGATTTTCCTACTAAAGGGCTTTAAAAAAATGTGCAACATTGATGGATTTTCATTTGCAGGTTAGGAGATATACGACGAATACTATGAAAATTTTAACATTTTTCTCTGTTCTGGCCCACTGTTTCGTTAATAGCAAAGACAACACTAGCCAGATTTACCAAATCTTTTCTTTTGTGGATTTAAAACAAAAGTTTTAATCATGCAAAAGAAAAATTTAGTTTGAAAAACTTATTTAGTAAAAAGTTATACGCAGTGTTAAATCGTAACTATTATTATTGCTATTTTTGTATTCCTTTTTTTTAAGCACTTAAAATTTGCCTAAATACTTTTATGTATTTTTTAAATTCTAATATATTGGCAAAATTACATGATTATTACTAAGTTCACCGTTTATAAAAAATCAGCCGTGGAAAGAATGAATTGGTCCCGACTCTGCAATTAACATATAAATTATTGTGAATTAGTTCGTTTATCTAAATGTTAAACTTAACGAATTTGCTGGTGCTCGTATTGAATTTTTGGGCTTTTAAAGCCAGTCATTTCAGACAGCCCGACACCAACAGATTCACCCAACTCCATTTTTCCTGTAATAAAGATTATCTCTTACCAGTTTGAAAAGAATCTCCGCACACTATTTTATTAATTTACAAAACAGTGGTTAATCAGAGTAAGTCAACAAATCCCAACTATACTATTCCAAAAGGCGACTCGGTGATCTCCCACCAGTAGCCTTAGCTTTCATTTTTGTCAACTATTTGTCTCCTTAAATAAATAGTTGCAAATTTGTTCACGCAGATTAAATTCAAATTCCTAAAAAACTCGATTCTCACCCATCAAGACAAATCGTGCCATATTATAAATACCTGTGCTAGAAAATGAAGGATTTCGGCTCTATTGGGATAGAACAATTCTGACAGATAGGAGCGTATCAGCAAACAGACCAGATGTAATGCTAATGGATAAACAACGGCGCATGGTATGGCTAATTGATGTCGCAATACCAAACAACAACCACGTTCTTACAGGTGATAGCTTTAATAATATTATGTCATGCTTCTACACTATTTTGCATAATGCTATTTGGATGACTGTTCCAAAAATTAAAGTCAACAATAACAAAGGTCCAGCGTGGGCTAATAATTTATTATGTGTATGGCTCTTGTGTATCGTCTATGTGTTGTAAACAGTGATGCCAGTGAACTTTGCTCAAAGACATAGTTTTTGGGAAAAAATCGGCAATTTAAAAATTTAAAGATTAAAAATAAATTTCTTTATTGATGAAAGTCTGTATATTAATTTGAAAAAAAAAATACTTAAAAGAAAAATTTTTTATTAGTAACTAATGTATACGATTCATATAAAATAATAAAAGTTTTATACAACAGTTTGTACTTTAGGGTAATTTCTTTTAATAACATTTGGTAGTTTATGCAAACTGAAAAAATACGTGTTTCACATCCGTATTTAACGTTTTTATTAAATCAGTTTGAATATCCCCACCAACACAACTTCAGCTATTAAATTTTTAATTTTCTTTCAGAAAAATAGTTATAAGTTTTGTGTTGCTTAAGTTGATTTAATATTATTATTTTCTAGATCTGAAGGAATTTTTATTGTATGTATTTTATGCATTTATTCGAATATTTTTGTCGATATTTCGCTCTCATTCGGATAACTTCTTCAGGACAATGAAGCCAAACATCAACAAAAATATTTAGATAAATAAGTAATGCGTAATGTGTAATTAAAATAAAACCCATAGTTTCATGCTCACAAAAGTGGTCGAAATCAATACTCTCGAGGAATATAAAACTACATACATACTTCCAAAAAATTTTTTAAGTAATTAATTTTTATTGATTTTTTTATCTTCTACCTTATTTTCTTTTGTGTTGCAAAGTTTTCCATTCACCTCTAGTAGGTCTTAAATCGCCATCGTAATAAAAAGGTACAACAAGCAATTTAAATAGATGTTGTGTTGCATTATGATATTGAATCAAGTTATTATTTCTACGAATATAGCATGATTTTAAATCAAATTTTGCTCATATGTAATAATTTTAGTTACCAAACATCAGTAAAACGAAAAAAAAATAAAAATAAATTTTCATGTTCGGCCCATCTGGGATTCGAACTCGGACCTCTTGGCTTAATAGTTTTCGGTGGTATGGTACAAACATTAGTTACTAAGAATATATTGTTATTTAAAGTAACTTATAAACATATTGGGCCATAACTATAGACATCGAAAAAGTACACTTTAAGCAATTTTAAGACACTGCTAAATAAAAGTAAACTTTTTGTTTACTATAGACAATAAATATTTCCGACAGGGTGAAGTATCTTGGAGTCAATAAGGCTCATATATGTTGGTCAATCTGTAAACGGGACATAGGCACAAGATGGGGGCTAAATCCAAAGATGACACGCTGGCTTTATAGAAGCGTCATTAGGCCAATTATGACCTATGATTCTTTAGTGTGCTGGACGTCGAATATAAATGCAACATCAAAACTATACAGAAAGTTCAAAGAACCTGCTGTCTTGGTATAGGTTGGGCTTTCAAAACGACACCAACAAGGGCGATGGAAGCAATATTATCCGTCGAGCTAATCGAAATTTGTATAAAATATGAAGCGGCTCTCACAGCGAAACGATTAAATATGATGGGTGAGTGGATCGATCAGGGACACGAAGCGCATCATCAACAAATCGTTATGGCCATCCGGTATAGGCGAGTCTATACCGGAAAATGTGATGTCAGATCACATACCGGAGACCAGACTAGAGGCCAATTGCGAAACATTGATTCCTGACTTACATTGCTGGTTGACCGACCTTTTGAACCAGATCCCCATGGGGCTTCAGGGGAAAAACAGGGCTTGGTATTGATATAGAGAATACCACGGAACTGTTATTTCGTCTGCCGGACTTTTGCACAGTCTTTCAGGCAGAAATTCGGGCAATTACGGAGTGTATTAGGATGCTCAATGAAATGGGAAGGCCAGCAGTTGCCTTCTGCTGGTTGTATGTTTGTTGTATGAAGTCGCAATACCAAACAACAACCACGTTCTTACAGGTGATAGCTTTAATCATATTATGTCATGCTTCTACACTATTTTGCATAATGCTATTTGGATGACTGTTCCAAAAATTAAAGTCAACAATAACAAAGGTCCGACGTGGGCTAATAAACACTTACGTAATGCTAAAAATAAGAAAAACAAATTTTTTGTTATATATAAAAGATCTGGTACAAATGCTGATTTTCGGAAATATGATTTAGCAAGATCTGAGTATAACATTGCTAATAAAATTGCGTATAACAACTACATAACTCGTGTAAAATGTAATGTAAAATCTAGTCCGAAATATTTTTATAAATTCATAAATACTAAACGTCGATTTTCTGGTTATCCGAAGCAATTAAAGTATGGTTCTTCTATTGCTGATGATGATATTTCTATAAGTAATATATTTGCTGATTTCTTTTCATCCACTTATTCTACAAAGTCCTATGATCATGGAGCATCTTATTCTTTTACTACAACTCAATCTTGTGGGGTTTACATTGATACTGTATTTCTAAGCATGAAGTCATTAAAAAATTCGTATTGTCCTGGCCCTGATGGTGTACCAAGCTGTATCCTCAAAAATTGTGCTGAATCATTGTCTGCGCCTCTTACGACACTATTTAATATGTCTATTGAATACTGTTATTTGCCCCCAGTGTGGAAGAAATCATGTATCATTTCTTTATTTAAAAATGGCAACAGATCTGATGCAACTAATTACAGAGGGATTGCTAAAGTTAATGAAATTCCAAAACTTCTCGAAAAAATACTTACTGATTACCTCTATCATCAAATTTCATCCTTGTTATCGCCTTTTCAACACGGATTTCGTAAGTCTCGTTCAGCAACAACTAATATTTTAGAACTCACTACAATTGTTAATGAAGGTTATAATAGCAAAATGCAAACTGACGTAATATATACTGATTTTAGCAAGGCGTTCGATAAGGTCAATCATAATCTATTGCTGCACAAATTATCTCTTATGGGCTTTAGTGACTCTGTATTAAAATGGCTGAATTCTTATCTGTCACATAGAACGCAACAAGTAAAATTTAGAAACGTCTTATCAAAAACCATCCAAGTACATTCTGGGGTTCCGCAAGGCAGTCACTTGGGCCCGATATTGTTCACACTATTTATAAATGATCTTCCTACTGTTGTTTTGTATTCAAAGGTATTGATGTATGCGGATGATGTCAAAATCTTTAACTCATTTAAGGATATAAACGGATACAATTTACTTCTTGCTGACATACGGAGATTTTACCAATGGTGTTCTCTCAATCTTTTGGAATTAAACATTAAGAAATGTCAGCACATCTCGTTTTTTAGACATAACCCGATTAATACTTTTTATTCTTTTGAAAGTGCTGTATTGGATAAAGTTCAAACCATATTAGATCTTGGCATATTGTTAGATCACAGGCTTAATTTTCGTGATCATATTTCAATGATAGTAAACAAAGCTAATGGGGTACTTGGATTCATGAAACGTTGGTCAAAAGAATTTATGGACCCTTACATTACTAAACTTCTATTTACGCCACTTGTTCGACCTATTCTTGAGTATGGATCTGTTGTATGGGATCCTTGCTATTCTATTCATATTAACCGCATTGAATCTGTTCAAAAACAATTTTTAATTTTCTGCCTTCGTGGTCTGGGGTGGAATTCGTATATCCTGCCTCCGTATCAAAGCAGGCTGGCTTTAATTAAATTGCCAACACTAAAAAGTCGACGCACGATCCTGAGCGCGTTATTTGTTCTGGGCCTGTTAAGAGGTGATGTTGATTCCGAGTTCCTGCTTAGTTAAATAAACTTCAACGTTCCAGTAAGACCAACCCGTAATTTTACATTCTTGGCTTTGAAATTCTACCGATCTGTTTATGCCAATAACGATTCTTTCCGTCGTGCCTGTGGGAACTTCAACGAATGCTACCATATAATCGATTTTTCTGATAATATTGAAATTCTAAGAAAAAGCTAATAGTTTATCTTAATATCTGAATAATTTATTTTTGTAATTTGTGTTTTTCACTGCATATGTACGTATGTATATAGTCAGTAAGGATGTAATAATCTATTGACTTAATAAATAAATAAACAACCTTGCTATTAAAAGGCAGTGGAATGTAAACATCGTGAGAACAATCCCAATAGTGATCTCGAGCACCGGATTGATTCCGAAAACACTACACGATGGGCAAAGAGAGCTAGAAATGCCAGAACATCTGTGGCAAATAATGCAGAAGGCAGTGGTGATTGCAACTACACGCATCGTCAGGAATTTTTGGGAACATAACAAAAATAACATTATAATAAAATAAATTAAAAAAAAAAAAAACAATGGCAAAATCAAGACTGGCGCTGTGATTATAAATAATCTGTGCACATCAGAGCCTAATCCCTTGGTAAAGCCCGGGGTAGGTATTTTCCAATCTCATAGAGATTGAGAAATTATTTATTTATTTATTTAGCATTAATTACATAATAAAATTATAGTAATTAATAGGAAAAAATAGGAGTACGAGCTGCCATGGCTATCGACTCCAGATTGAGAAATTAATTAATTAAATTTACTTAAAATTTTAATATCATTGAACTTCTGTATTGTAATACATTTATATTAAATTACTTTTTCAGGCTTAAGTTCAACCCTTGGTTTGTCACTATTAATATAAATGTATTACAATTTAATATATGTAAATGTATTACAATACAGAAGTTCGATGAACTTAATATTTTCAGTAAAAATGTTAATAACGCAGGGTACGGTGTAAATGTTTAAATTGTATCAATAAAAGGGCATCTAAATCTCAATGATGCAAAAACAGAACATGTAGAAAAAAGCTTTCATATAAACAGAGAGCAAAAAATAAGTCTTCTGAGATGATAAAATATCGTCCAAGACTGCAAAAATATCATTGCTTTCGTTAATGTTAATTAAGTATATAAACAGAAAGTAAAATTGCGTGAGCTTTGGTTGCCGAGTGGTTAAAGCGGCAGTGCCAAAATTATGAAATTTGACACGTCCAAAGTTCATAGGGTGCTGATGAAGGGTGTTTGCTACCCAGAAAGAGCCGGTTGTCCACCTAGCTATTAAATAATAATAACCCCCTCGGGGATAAGCCTTGAAGTGGCGAGGGGGCTTAAGCGTTTATTTCTGTGAAGCTGAGAGCTATGTTGTCCCAGGGCCACCCATCTCAAACAGGTCAAAGCGGAGAAATACAGCGTAACTAATTATCCCAACCCATTACCAAATATGGAGACTCACAGCAATAATAGATTAAGTAGAATGCCGCTGCCCGATGCCGTCGGGGCACCACCTGGAGCCAAAGCTGGGGGTGACAGCATACAAGCCGTTGGTGGTCACTTGTCAGTGGGAGCAAGGGCCGGGATACCCGAAGAAGTAACCCACACCAATAACCAAGAAATTGAAAATATACATACAGCACAGCCTTCAAATAGACGTGTTTTGCCAGAGACTACCGTGGCAACCACAAGAGTAGGTCTACCCAGGCAACGTATAAAATGGACTGTACAAATGAACCAAATAGTCATGCGATGCTACTTCATTTCAACAAATATGGAAACCGAAACGCATATATATATAGGGCAAGAATGAGGGAATTATTTTTGAACCAATTTCCTAACTTGGCCAGAATTACTGAGCAAAACCTTGCCGATAGGAGGAGAGCAATAATATCGAATCAGCTTCTTTCTACACAAGAAATCCAGGAAATCAAGCGACAAGCGTCAGTCATCATTTCTTCATCTAGGGAAACAACTGAAGATCAAGTTAGTAGTAACCGAAATCTGGAACAACTCAATGAAAGCAATAGATCCGACCACAGTCTTGTGAATAGGGAACCCGAATTTTCCTTTGACATACAGGAAACAGGCAATCAGGCTGCGCCAAGCATGTCTTCTAACCAGCCACTCGAAAATACTATCAGTAATAGGGAAACAACAAGGGCCCAGTCACAAACAAGACTGTTGTCTACACTCGATGAGCACTTTCGAGCTACCTTAACACAAAATAGGAATAGTGACCTATCCCGCAGAGATGGAATCCCGAGGATCTACAACAACAGAAGAATAAATGAGCTAACGGACATTGTTAATAGATAAATTTTGCCAAACCATCTAGCAACAGCCACAAGTATAGAAGATGCACACTGCTTGATATATTCGGGAGCAGTAGCAGCAGTTAAAGCCATGGGCAAAAAGACAATAAAATATAGTGGCAGTCGGCCAAGAAATACAATTCCACAATTACCAGCGTGGGAGAGACGTCTAATTAATAAAATCGGCATCATTAGACAGGACATAGGAAGACTCACAGCTTATTCCAACGGAACCAGATCGTGGAGAATCCATCCTGTTCGGTTTGACCAATTAACAGAGAACATATTAATAGAAATAAAAGATAGGAAAACTCAGCAGCTTTCAGCCTACGCTAAGCGCTTGGCAAGATATAGGGAGAGTAGAGACTGATCTATGCAGAATTCGCTTTTCAAAAGAGATGAAAACCAATTTTATAGAAAACTGGTACAACCGAAAGGGCAACTGACTGAGCCACAAACTCCACCAATGGATGAAGTTGTAAATTTTTGGTCTGGACTATGGAGTACGCCAAAAACCATAAACCTGAATAACGAATGGATAGCCAGCGAATCTGAACAAAGCATGAGCTATATACAAATGCAGAATGCTAACATCTCTGCTGAAAAAGTCGCAAGAGCAATAGGAAGCCATAACATATTGCTGAAAAAATTTACTTCGGTCCACCCATTACTCGCAGAATCCTTCGGAAAGCTTTTGAGAAACACTTACGAAATCCCCTGTTTCTTGGTGACAGGAAATACCTTCCTCATTTCAAAAGGGAACAACGCACTAGACCCAGGAAATTACAGACCAATCACATGTCTTTCAACGACGTACAAACTTTTGACAAAAATTCTCACTAATCGCGTTTACGAACATTGTATCAGATGCAGCATCATGGCGCCAGAGCAGAAGGGAAGTGCTCGTCAGGCAATGGGATGCAAGGAGCAGCTTACAATCGATACTGTCTTAGTTCGCCAAGCAGTTCATGACAAACGCAATATCAGTATGGCATACATAGACTACAAGAAGGAGTTCGATAGTCTTCCACATTCTTCCTTGCTGAAGATACTTGAAATATATAGAATCCATCCGTATATAATACGCTTTATGAAAATGGCAATGAAGAAGTGGAAGGTAAGATTGCATATTGGGCAAAATACCAGTGAAGCAATACCCATTAAATGTGGAATCTTCCAAGGAGACGCTTTCAGCACCCTCTGGTTCTGCCTCAGTATAAATCCCTTGAGCAGAATGCTTAGGGAACTTAATATTGGCTTTAAACTTAAGGCAGATAACACCCACACCCATGTTGACCACCTATTTTATGTAGATGACTTAAAACTCTACACTAGCAGCAAGGAAAAATTGCAGCGTATGATACAAGTAGTCAAACGATTTAGTGATGATATTGGAATGGAATTCGGTGTCGAAAAATGCAAAATGATTCACATACAAAGGGGAAAGGTTCAAAACGACGCAGAAGGGTACACATTGGATGAGGAGAGCACCATTGCCAATTTGACCGACAACGACAGTTACAAATACCTGGGGTTTTTACAACTAAAAGGAATTCAGGAATCCGAAATTAAGAAATTATTACGTAATAAATTTGAGCGACGATTGGCTAAAATTCGCAAGTCTCATTTAAATGCTGGTAATAAGCGGAAAGCCTTTAACACCTGGGTTATTCCTGTATTAACATACTCGTTTGGTGTGGTTAAATGGTCAAACACGAAGCTCGATGAAATATCAACATTATTAAGGACCACCTTAACCAGATTCTTATGTCATCACCCCCGCAGTGCAATGGAAAGAACCATTCTCCCTGTTCAAGATGGCGGAAGAGGTATACTGGACATACCAAGACTTCAGTTTTCTCAAATAAACACACTAAGAGATTACTTTAGAAACCAAATCGAAACTTCGGATTTAATCCGTGTTTTGTGCCAAGCACAAATCATTCAAACTACCAAATCATTCAACTACCAAAAACCACCAAACATTCATTCGCGCGAGGAATGTATAGAAATGTGGAAAAATAAAACGCTGCATGGCATTCACCCATTCCAAATGGAACAAGAATTCATTGACAAGACCAGCTCCAACTTATGTCTAAAAAAAGGTTCCCTTTTCATGGAAACTGAGAGTTTTATGATAGCTATCCAAGACAAAGTCATCGCAACAAGAAATTATCGAAAATATATATTGAAAGAAAACCTAGAAAATGATCGATGTCGACTCTGCTGCAACAACACTGAGACTATTGACCAAATTATAGCTGGATGCACATGCCTAGCGTCACATGATTATACTGCCAGACATAACCAGGTGGCAAAGATCATACACCAAGCCCTAGCAATTAAAAACAAGCTTGATGTCGAAAAACGCCCATACTATAAGTACGACCCACCACCTGTTGTCGAAAATGAAAATGTGAAGCTATACTGGGACAGGTCAATGAATACAGATCGCACCATACGAGTTAACAGGCCTGATATCATCTTGTTTGACAAAGCGGGAAAGAAAATCAGGCGGAAAGGGTACCACGTGGAAAGGGTAGATATATCACCGATAATAATATTCGCCACAGGATTAATACCGAGAAGTCTTGTTGTTCAATTGGAGAAATATGACCTTAAGAACACTCTTGGAACGATCCAGAAGTCGGTAATATTAAACACGTGTAACATAGTACGCCGTTTCCTACATACACAATAACAAAATACACAATTAGCACACCAAACAGCAACAAATATACTTACATCAGAGCCTAATCCCTTGGCATAGCCCGGGATAAGTATTTTCCAATCTCACAGAGATTGAGAAATTTATGAAACTCAATAATAATAATAAGCCCGCAGGGGTATCTCATAGAGAGGATATCGGGTGTAACGACCCCGCGGACCCCGAGTAAGGGCTGATGGCCAATTGCCCAGCATGCTGGCATCTCCATATACAGCTATGTCATGCCTGAAGGAAAACAGCAAACCAAATGAAGTCTCCTGTTTCTCCGGTGTTGCCCTTGCGAACGCTTTATGCAGGGTAGTGCTAAAACGGGAAATGTCTTTGGTATTTAGACGGTAAAGAAATATCGCCCATATGGAAATGAACACAAGAAGGAATATGTACATGCGAACCCCTGAGGAAGGGCCTCTGTCTGCTGGAGCTGATCCTGGTGACGGAGCGAGGACAAGCGATCAGCGCCCAGGACGACGACAGCTCTTAAAATGGTCTGAGACCATGAACAAGGATATATTGCGCATTTATTACCGTGTCACAGACTGCGAACGTGACAGAAGCGGCAGAAACTATTTGATCAATTTCTTTTAATGTACCCTGAACTTCCCGTGACAGTACAAAGAGTGTGCGACCAGTATAGGACTATTATCAGAAAAAATCTTGTCCCGCAAACTGAAAAAGAGTCCATCAAACGCCAACTACACGAGGAAATAGAGAGAAACTTATTGCCTGAAAACGTAGAAGAAATAGAAGATGAAGTATTGCAGGAAAACCCAACAAACCCTCAGAGTACACCTCCAGTTGCAGAATTGAACGTATCACGTTCCAGGCCAGTAATCCCGAATATTAACACCTCCAGGAAAGTTGCGAGTTTAATAGAAGCCATAAATAACGAGATAATACCTTCTTATCTCCCAGCCATATACGATTTGGAAAAACTTCATCTGATCCTATATTGTGCAGCAGTTGCTGTAGTGAAAACCTTAGGAATAAGAGTAGGACAAGAGCGTGCTACCAGACAGAGGTCGGAAGATCTAATGCCAGCATTTAAGTAAAAGCTGGCAGTATTGTCCTCTAGACTTAGAAGATACCGGGTCAGTAAAGCTAGGAAATCGGATAATTCAACTTTTTATAAGTCCGAAAAAAAACATTTTATAGAAAATTGAAAGAGAGCGATAGTACAGCAGAATCAAACTTTCCATATAAAGCACAGATTTCCTCGTTCTGAGAAGACCAACTTTCAACGTGTGTCAGTTACAACCCCAACGCAGACTGGATTCACCAGCAAGAACATCAACTGCAGGACCTCATGCGTATGGAATTTAACCAACTTGAGATAAGTGAAGTCAAGGGTATACTGCAAAATCTGATGAACTGGAAATCACCTGGAACAGATAAGCTCCATAACATTTGGCTAAAAAGGTTCTCAAGCCTACACACATGGAAAGTTAACAGAGCTAGTTAATAACGTTATTGAGCATCCCAATGATATGCCCTATTTTCTCACCCAGGGAATCACCTACCTGCTAGAAAAAGACCCAAATAGCAGAAACGACCCTTCGAAATATCGGCCAATTACATGCCTACCAACTTTATACAAAGTTGTAACATCTTGTCTGGCATTAAGAATAAATATGCACTATGAGCGAAATAACATTATAGCGGAACAACAAAAAGGTTGTAGGAAGTACTCGAGAGGATGCAAAGAACAGCTAATTATTGATGCTGCAATATGTGAACAAGCGTATAAAAAGCGAAGAAATCTTTCCATGGCGTACATAGACTACCAAAAGGCTTTTGACTCGGTTCCTCATAAATGGTTACTTCGAGTGTTGGAATTGTACAAGGTCCATCCAACTATAATTACGTTTCTATCCCGTATTATGGTAGATTGCAGAACCAAGGTCTAACTTAAAAATCCAAATGAACTTATACAGACTGAGGAAATTCCTATAAGACGGGGTATATTCCAAGGCGGTTCACTAAGTCCTATATGGTTCATGTTGTGCCTTGATCCACTCTCAAATCTTCTCGACTCAACAAAATATGGATTTGAGATCAGACATGATGCGGAAAGTCTTTATAGGTTGAACCACTTGCTATTTATGGATGATATAAAGCTATATGACTCCAATGAACATCAGCTTAAGAGCTTACTGAATGTAGTGGAGATGTTTTCCAATGATATCAGTATGCATTTTGGCCTCAGTAAATGTAAAACACTCCATCTCGTTAGAGGCAAATTGCAGAAAATACCCCATGCTCTCCGAGATGGCCGAATGATAGAAGGGATGATGCCTCATACCTGGGTATGAGGCAACCCATTCGCGTTGAGCAAAGCCAAATAAAAAAAGAACTAATACAAGAGTTTACGAAGCGTGTCAGGAAAATTATAAACATGAGCTTAAATGCAATAAATACAATTAAAGCTATCAATACCTATGCAGTTACGGTCTTTAACATACTCGTTTGGAGTTATTAGCTGGAGTAATACTGAAGTGGAAAATATACAGCGAAAATGTAGAGTTCTAATGACAAAGACGCGCATGCATCACCCAAAATCAGCGACTGAAAGAACTATGCTGCCTAGGTGTATGGGTGGAAGAGGTTTAATTGACATTAACAATCAAAGAAAGCAACAGGTTGATGGACTAAGATCATATTTTATGAGAAAGTCGGCAAGCTCACCACTACACAATACCGTGTGGAAACAAATATATACCTCCCCATATGCTGCACAATCACTTTCGGAAAATAACGACAAGCTGGAGGCATGGAAAAGTAAGCCACTTCATGGTAGACACCCTAATGAAGTTAGCCAAGACCACGTCGATGCCAAATCGTCGAATTATTGGCTGATCGCAGGACACTTGTTTCCTGAGACTGAGGGACTTATGCTTGCGATTCAGGACCAAGTAATCCCAACGAGGAATTACCTGAAAGTAATAATTAGGGATACATCTGTAACATCAGATTCCTGCAGGTACGGGTGTAACCCAACTGAAACCATACAACATATAACAGCGGGGTGTACGTGTTTAGCTGGAACGGAGTATATCGACCGCCATAACTCTGTTGTTAAAATTCTACATCAACAACTCGCGCTGAAGTACTCACTAATGGCATCAACATCTGTGGCAAATAATGCAGAAGGCAGTGGTGATTACAACTACACGCATCGTCAGGAAGTTTTTGGGAACATAACAAAAATAACATAATAATAAAATAAATAAAAAAAATAACAATGGCAAAATCAAGATTGGCGCTGCACAGTGGGGGATTTTGAAAAAAAAGTGGAAATAATTCTGCAATTTCTAAACGGGTAAGCCGATTGTAACAAAAATTCACACACATCTTAAGGAAGTATTGCTGAGCTTAAGTTTGGAGTATGAACTTTATAGACCCGAAGGGGGTGGAGCTATACGCCCCTAAAGTGGGCCTCCTCGGGTATGTGAAAAATTCGAGAGCATGTCAAACTTATGGTTTTGATCCAAATAAAACGAAATTTTGTAGGTAGATTTTCCTACTAAAGGGCTTTAAAAAAATGTGCAACATTGATGGATTTTCATTTGCAGGTTAGGAGATATACGACGAATACTATGAAAATTTTAACATTTTTCTCTGTTCTGGCCCACTGTTTCGTTAATAGCAAAGACAACACTAGCCAGATTTACCAAATCTTTTCTTTTCTGGATTTAAAACAAAATTTGTAATCATGCAAAAGAAAAATTTAGTTTGAAAAACTTATTTAGTAAAAAGTTATACGCAGTTTAAATTCAAATTCCTAAAAAACTCGATTCTCACCCGTTTTTTGTGGAAACAAGTACGTTCATTATTTCGTAATTATAAGAAAACTTTGCGGGAACATCTATGCTATGTTTATATTTTTTTGAAAGCATATACTATGTTGTACATTATGACAGAAAAAAAAATTAAAAATTTTTCTTTTTTAAGAAAGCAGAGTGTTGCCAAATAGAGGAATTTTTATAGCAAGTTCTCGATTTATGGCTTTTTTTCTCCAATCCCAAAGCTAAAAACAAATAATTGTATACACGCTTTTATAGCCTAGCATGTTTTAAAAAATTCACCATACTTCCAGCTGCACCTCGAAAAAAATACAAAAAATAGAGCAAAAATATTAAAAAATCCCATTTTTGGGATTTTTTGACTTTTTTCTGGGAATTACGGAGTTTCAAGAATTATATCTTACCGGCTTTTACATTTTTCCTATTCAATACGCTTTTTTCTACGTAAGTGACAAATTTTAGCAGAAAATAATAACAAATAAAAATTTTGTAGCATAAGAAAAAAGCGCTGAATACTGAAAAATCGCATTTATGGTATTTTTGATTTTTTTCTGGGAATTCCGGGATTCTAAGAAGTAAATCTCATCGGTTTCAACTTTTATCTATTAACTACGTCATATTTTACCTACATGCGGAATTCTGGCAGAAAATGTTCATAAATAAAAATATTGTAGTGTAAGGTGGTAGACCTTTATATACATATGTACATACATGCTCTTTTTTCAAGAACTCTTTTGTTTAAGCCGACTGACTAATGCCTCGCATTATTACTTTTTGAAAGAAGTGGGCTGCTTTATCTATCTCAAGCCGATGTAGGTAATTTGTACAGGTAATATTTAATTGTGTACATGTTTGATTACACCAGGTAGCCGCGATATCTGACCTTTTGTGTACCTGTTGCATTGATGCAGTTGCTACTGTTTACCTGGTAACAGCGAAAAATTTTAAGATGTATATTTGGTTATAACTGAATATTTTAGAATATATGATACTATTTCAGTTACAGCAGTGATGGCGATCACATTGGTTGATAGACATTTATGTTGCCTTTTGTTTGAGCACACAGAAATTCAATTCGAGGATAAAGTTAAAGTTATTACTCAGTTTATTGGAAATACGTGCACTGATAAACTGAAAAGTGAAAAAAAATCTTAAAATACAAAACTTTGTTAAAAACTTTGAGCTGAAATGGAAAACTGTGAGGAGAAGCAAAACAAAGTTGCTAAGTAAATATTCCGATTGGTTGGAGAATAACATGGAACTAAACATTTCCACGTCTGGTGTCGGGGCTCCATGCAAGGAATACGAGAATTTAAGCCAAAGATCGAAGAAAAAAAGGTTGTCAAATTCTATTTCATCTATGTCCACTGAAGAGATTTCGGATACGTACAAAGCGATGCTTAAAAAAACGGGCAACCTTCAGAGGTTGAAAAAATTGCTGGTGTTTTACCAAGTGCACCACCTAGACGGCTTAAGCGAATTGTTAAAAGTATTCTAACACCTACATCTGAATCAGTTTTTACCGAGAAAGAAGCTGTTGCTCTAATGTTGCAGCTTAGATTAACTCGTGATAAATATATTACTTTGAGAAAAGCATTACAAGAGAAAGGTGTAAAAGTTTTGCCATCATATGACGCAGTACAGGAAAAAAAAAGTATTGTACGTGAAAGTTTCAACTCCACTGGAAAATACAGCTTCACTTTTAACAACGGAGCAGTTGAAAAAATTAAATAACAGCAATTTGCAGCTGATTTGTAAATGGGGATGTGATAGCTCGTCATTCCTTTCAGAGTACAAGCAAGTTACCACAAGTCACTCACTTGAACGTAAAAGTGTGTTCATGCTTCATTAGCCCCCTTAAGAATACGTAAATATGCCGATAGTAACAGTCCATCAACAAGTTTTGAAGATTTTTTGTAGGCCAATTAGCTTCGAATATAAAAAGGAAACGAAGACTTCAACACAAGATTTAATTAATTTTATTGACTCCGAAATAAAACGTACCGAGCCTATTTCAATTGCCATTGATAATTATTTCTTCAGCATTTCTTTCGATATGAAATTAACTATGATTGATGGAAAAGTTAGTAATTGCAATAACGGGCACATCATCAAATTGTGCATTGTGGAGAAAAGAAATCACAGTTTTCGATTTCATCTAAGGAGAGAACGATAAATGAAGAAGTTCTCAAATTTCTCTCCTCTCAATGCCCGAATACGCTTCTTGGAATACTTTACTATGCCAAATGCATATGATCTAAAATATAGGAGTTTTCCCGAAAATTCAAAAAAATCTGCTTGTAAAAACATAGAACTAATTGAAATGAGAGCTAGTGAAAAACAGAGAATTCAAAAAAAGTTCAAACAGCAGACCGGATTGACTATTGATAAGCCCTTCGTAGGATATGGAAGTACAAATGATGGAAACACAGCTAGAAGATTTTTTAAATATTATGAAGAAACAGCAAAAATTACTGGAATAAATTCGATGCTGTTGTACATATTAAATTATCTACATCGGCTTGCGATAGATAAAGCGGCCCACTTCTTTCAAAAAGTAATAATGCGAGGCATTAGTCAGTCGGCTTAAACAAAAGAGTTCTTGAAAAAAGAGCATGTATGTACATATGTATATAAAGGTCTACCACCTTACACTACAATATTTTTATTTATGAACATTTTCTGACAGAATTCTGCATGTAGGTAAAATATGACGTAGTTAATAGATAAAAGTTGAAACCGATGAGATTTACTTCTTAGAATCCCGGAATTCCCAGAAAAAAATCAAAAATCCCATAAATGCGATTTTTCAGTATTCAGAGCTTTTTTCTCATGCTACAAAATTTTTATTTGTTCTTATTTTCTGTTAAAAATTGTCACTTACGTAGAAAAAAGCGTATTTAATAGGAAGAATGTAAAAGCTGGAAAGATATAATTCTTGAAACTCCGTAATTCCCAGAAAAAAGTCAAAAAATCCAAAAAATGGGATTTTTTAATATTTTTGCTCTAGTTTTTGTATTTTTTGCGAGGTGCAGCTAGAAATTTGGTGAATTTTTTAAAACATGCCAGGCTTTAGGATCGTATACACAATTATTTGTTTCTAGCTTTGGGATTGGAGAAAAAAAGCCATGAGCCGAGAACTTGCTATAAAAATTCCTCTATTTGGCAACCCTCTGCTTTCTTAAAAAACAAAAATTTTTAATTTTCTTTTCCGTCATAATATATCACATAGTATATTCTCCCAAATAATATAAATACAGCGCAGATGTTCCCGCAAATTTTTTTTATAATTACGAAATAATAAACGTACTTTTTTCCACAAAAAACGGGGAAAAATCGAGTTTTTTAGGAATTTGAACTTAAACTGCGTATAACTTTTACTAAATAAGTTTTTCAAACTAAATTTTTTTTTGCGAGATTAAAAATTTTGTTCTAAATCCAGAAAAGAAAAGATTTTGTAAATTTGACTAATGTTGTATTTGCTATTAACGAAACAGTGGGCCAGAACAGAGAAAAATGTTAAAATTTTCATAGTATTCGTCGTATATCTCCTAACCTGCAAATGAAAATCCATCAATGTTGCACATTTTTTTAAAGCCCTTTAGTAAGAAAATCTACCTTCAAAATTTCGTTTTATTTGGATCAAAACCATAAGTTTGACATGCTCTCGAATTTTCCACATACCCGAGGAGGCCCACTTTAGGGGCGTATAGCTCCACCCCAATATTATTATTATTGCTAGGTCGGTCCAGGATGGCCCTTCGCACTGCGACCATGAATGATCTATTGTGCAACCCTTTTCTCTCACGAGTTTAATACATCAAGAAACAGTACTAGCTCCTTCTGTGGAAGCCCCTGCAAATCCTGTGAACCCAATGTATAGGCCTGTAACAGCCTGTATCTTCTGTGGCCAAGTGCCACACATTCAATAATCAAGTGTTCCATTGTCTCCTCTTCTTCTCCGCAAAATCTGCAGGTTGCCGTGCTGGATAGTCCCATTCTGTGTAGATGCTTCATGCAGGTATAGTGTCCTGTTAGCGCCCCACACAGTGTCCTTAGATTTCTTCTGTTTAATTTTAGAGCGAGGTCCGCCCTCTTGGCATCAAAGCTAAGAAATTTCTTCGAGTGTTCCAGACCCCTAGTGTCGCTCCACAGTTTTCCTGTGATGGATGCTGTCCATTTCCTGATGTCCCCCCTGAGGAGAAGCTTATTGAAGCCAAAGGATGGAGTGGGTCCAATAAAAGCCCCATTGGCTCCCCTTTTCGCGTAGGTGTCAGCCAACTCGTTACCCTTGTGCCCCTCATAACCTGGCACCCATATCAGAGTAATCTGATTGTGAGTGGCCAGTTCATTTAGCCTATCGTGACATTCCAGTATTGTCCTGGATGTGAACAAAAAGCTACTCAGGGCCTTGAGTACCGACTGGCTGTAGGAGAATATCTTGATTCTGACTCCTGTATGTCCGATCCGACCGACCGGATCCACTATTCCCGCTCCCACTCCTTGAATCGACTTGGATCCATCAGTGTACCATTTTTGTGAGTCATCTCGTAACCATATTGGGTTTGAGCACCACTCCTCCCTCGTAGGAAAGAAGACCTCATACTTTCTGCTGAAGCAGAGTATGGGATCCATGTGATCACTCGACCGAGACATATGCAAAACGTCTCTGAATCCCCTCAGGATCGCTAGATGACCAATAAGGTTACCTTCCTTTAGTTCCTCTCTCCCATAAATGGTGATAGCCCGCTTGGCTGCTTCCTCCTGCACACATACATGAAGTGGTGTCAGGTTGAGAAGTGCCTCCATGCCTGCTGTTGGGGTGGATTTCATGGCCCCTGTGATGCACATACATGCAAATCTCTGTAGTCTGCACAGCCTTGATATGGCTGTTCTTTGTTTGGTCTTACCCCACCAGACTAGTGCCCCGTATAGTATTATGGGTCTGACCATCTGAGTGTATATCCAGTGCGTCATCTTAGGGCTCAAGCCCCATGATCTACCGAATAGTTGTTTTGCTGTCCAAAGGTGTCTTGTTGCCTTTCCCAGCACTGATTCGAGGTGTGGCTCCCAGGTGAGTTTCTTATCCAGAGTAATACCCAGGAATTTTACCTCTTCCTTGGGAACAACCTCTATTCCATCAATCTTTAAAATGGGGATTTCTATCACCCTTTTCTTGGTAAATGGTACAATGGTTGTTTTCGCGGGGTTAACCGACAACCCCTCCCTGTTGCACCATTCCTCTGTAGTGCACAGTGCATCCTGCATCAGTTCGCCGACCAATCCAGGACTATTACGGAAATGTCGTCCGCGTAGCCAATGGTTTTGTATCCTTTTCGGTTAAGGATCCTGATTAGGTCGTCAACCAGGACAGACCATAGTAGGGGAGATAAAACCCCACCCTGGGGGCATCCCTTAACCGCTGTGACACTTAGGTTAACCGAGCCTATTGAGGCGCTTATTGACCTCTTATTCAGCATACAGCTGATCCATTTTACCACTGCCGGGATAAGTATTTTCCAATCTCATAGAGATTGATTAAGGAAACTCTATAATAATAATAATTGCATAAAAAGTTTCTTGAAAGTATCTTTGACTTTATTTCTTTTAAGTTTGTTTTGTATACTTGGCAATAATTGAATTTATATCGAGGGTTAGTGAAGTTACATATGTACGTAACTCGCGTATGTAACACAAATGAAAGAAAGCTACTTTAATATGAAAATACTACTGGAGAAAATTAAATAAAGCCATTACCCATGTAACATTTGTGCTGATTTGAAAGTTGTGACAATAATAGACGGATTGCAATGTATTTGTGGATATAGTTTTGGTGTTGAACTAATAGAAGAAACACTTTTTATATGTTAACTTAAACGTACAATTTGAAATTAGAGAATTCTGTTGACGGTGCAGATTCACACGGTCAACAGAAGCGTTCATTAAATTACACTTGTTTCAGGCATTCAATCTGCAAGTTACTTATGTACATATGTATGTTGATGAAAAGAATCTGCTTATTAGGCAGATTCGTTCACAACATAAACTCAAAAATACTTAAAAATTCAAATTTGTTTTAGTGGAGTTTGCTCCATATGACTATATACGAAGTTTTGCTGCTTCATATGTATGTATGTATGTGAGTGGGATAGTCGCGCAAAAGACAAATACTACAAAGTTGAATGTTGGCCAAAAAGAGTATATTTTATTCCAGGAGAAAAAAAATATATCGGAAGAATCTTTAGTTCAAAAAGAAAAAAATTATTCTATCACCCCTTCACATAAAGCTAGGCCTAATGAAAAACTTTGCTAAAGCTATGAATAAAGATGGTGAAGGCTTTCAATACCTTAAGAGCAAATTTGCTCGAATAACCAATGAAAAAACTGAGGAAGGGGTTTTTATAGGCCCATAAATACGAGAACTTATTAGGGACGCAGTATTTAAAACGAAGTTGAACGCAGTGGAAGGGAGAGCATGGACTGATTCTGCGAATATGTGTCACAGTTTTTTGGGACACCAAAAAGATGAAAACTATGTCGATATAATTCAAAAGCTGATTTCTGCTTATTAATAAGCTCTAAAATGTAATATGTCCCTTAAAATTCATTTTTTGGACTCGCACTTAGACTTTTTTCCAGCAAATCTTGCCGCTGTATCAGATGAACATGGTGAAAGGTTTCACCAAAACATGCTGGACATTGAAAGGCGGTACAATGGAAACTCCTCAGAAGGAATGCTTGAAGATTATTGTTGGTCGATTCGACGGGAAACTTCCGCTGACAATATGAATGAACAGTTTGAGCAGAAAAGAAATATTTATCAACAAAATTTAATATGCTTGTTTATTTATACATACATACATACATACATATGTACATTTAAGAGCCAGCAATATATTGATTTTGCAGGAAATCCATTTTACGCACCACTAATTTCAGAATAAATAAAAAGACAAAAATACATTCACTGAAACAAAATTACTGAATTTTGTAATCCTAAAATCTACCACTTTCTTTTAGTTCTGTCACCTGCCTGCAATAATATTGTAATTGTATGACCAAATGTATACATACAAATTATTACAATTAGAGATACCTGCTTTAAATTGTGAATAAAATCAACATTTGCTTATGAATTTTTATCATTTATAGCTTATTTTATTTCTTCGAAATGTTGAATTTAGGAAAATGTAAAAAATGTTAAATGCTGCCAATTTTTATTTTTTTATTGAATATTAAAAACAAAAATGAAAGCGAATTTTGAATGAAAAAAATTTTTTTTCGCCTTTAATTTCTGAATAACTTTGAAATGGAAAAAGATAGAAACAAATAAAATTTTATTGGGGGATCTTCCGAATTATGGTTAAATATATGGGCGTAACTCTATAATTTAGGGGGCAAAACTAGCCACGCCCATAAAAATATCCTTACGTGATAGAGAAAAACTGAAAGCAAATTTGGGTTTAGAGTACCAAAGTGCATATAACCTACATATTTTTTTCCTGAACTCATTTTCACTGTTGTACAGTGTAATTGGATTATTATAAGGTGGGTTAATCGATCCAGCCATTTTAGGGAATTTAAATAGTTTGGGCGTGGAAGTAGGCGTGAACTTAGAATGGATTATGCTGAACATTTAAAAGATATAAATCGTTCCAGCTGTTCTCCGTTGTAGATAAATTGAATAAAGCAGGCGTAGAAACCTGCATGGTAAATTTTTCTATTCGTAGAATGTAAAGGTAGGCTAACTCGGTTCAGCCGGTCTCTATCTTTGTAAACTAAACAGTGTGGGCGTAAAAGTAGGCGTGAACCTAAAAGCATTGTGGTGAGCATTTGGAAAATGTTCTGAGTTATTGCAAACCGTTAAACCAAAACTTGAATAATTTAAAATTTTGTGGGCTGAAAAATAGGCGTGGTGAAATTAAACATAGCCTATGCTCATGGCGGAGAATGTAGCATTCCAATGGCGAAATAATTTTAGAAATCGGTCTAGTAGGTTCAGAGCCTATTCGTTGCAAATAAACAATCTAATCTTACCTCTTTATAATATTAAAACAAATGATGTACTTGCTTTCTGGTCGAAAAATTCTTTTATCATAATTAATGTATGTATTGTTGTAGTATCATAATTATGAAAAATTAATTCATTTTTGGTGATAAAACATATTGTCAACAATCTTTTATGAAATCCTTAATAATTTTACTTAATACAGCACAAAGATGTTTCAAAAGTATTAAATTTCATTTGCTTGAAACACTTTAGTTAGTAAACTGGAAAAAATCTACTGATAAATCCAGCATATGAGTACCCCCAGCTCTTACAGCCGTTGTGGTTTCTTTCATGTGAACAGCTTCGACAGCATTATCACTGGCATGGTCAATATGGGACGGCATCAGTTTGGCAACAGTAGCATTGGCATTTGAAGACGATATAGAGCTAATGGTGTTTATCTGCTGCTGTAGTATGGAAGATCCATGGATTTTACCTATATTAGTCTCTACCAAATCGCCTACAGCTCTCAGCAGACTCTCTTCCGAAGGTGGCAACAGCTTGCCTCCTGCCGACAAATTAAGTTTTTGAGCAGCTTCATCAGTAAGAGTATCATCTAAAGTTATGGAAAGGTTTGTGTAATCCAAACTACGTGTGCTCATGCTATTGTTATGGCAATGAAGATTTTGGGAGCCGGCATTATACAATGTAGTAAGTTCGGGTTCTATTGGGGATTCTATGGCAGAGATATCTAGAGCGTATTGACCTTCTGGAATACCCAATATCTTAGAACAACGCTGGTTAACAAAGTGCATACCAGAAGTATTGCGTATAAGACGAGAGCTTCTTAACTGTAATTGCTCTACGAGATCGTTCAACTCATTTAAGAAAATATCGGCCTTTTGGTCTTCGTTTAAATTTTGTGGTTTTTGCAGTTTTGAGATCAAGAAACAAAATAATGACATTTCCTCTACGGGTTGATGAAAATCGTTAGTGCTACTCGTTTGAGCGATATTTATGGTCTTTTGAGGTGTTTGTATATGTTCCGGATGTTGTGCAAAATGTCGTTGCAATCTTTTGCCCAAAAATATTTTCTTGCACGTGGGACAAATAGCTTCAGGTGGGACCTTTCTTTGTGAAGACTCCTGTATAAGTGAAATAGATTCTGTAGCATTCGATGATTGTGGTTGATTGTTATTAATTTTACTGCACTGATAGTCGGAGTCCCTCAATTCATTTAAAAGGTTTGTGATTGTTTCCTGTGGCGATGGTGGTGGAAGCAAAGATAATAAATTTTGTTGTGAATTGTTGGCTGCTTTTATTATTCGACCGGATCTTGTTCTTAAATTTGTATTGCTGCTGGACATTTTATTAATCGTTGACGATTTATCAAAGTTTTCTGGTTTTTTATTTATATTTTGTTTAGCATTTTTGTATTCTGAAAGTTTTTTTCGTGGTCGCCCTAGTTTATTTATAAAGCTGGGTTTTTTCTGAAATGTTTCTTTCGTTTCCAAGTCATTAAAATTTTGTTCGCTTTTAGTGCTTGGTTTCAATCCCAATATCTCTGGGGAAAGAAATCTATAAATAGTTTTTTGATGGGTATCAAATTGTGTTCTTACGATTTCGTTTCGCTCGCGGTCAATCACTATATGATCCCGATTTGTTAGTTTTAGAATGTCATATGCCAAACGATTTAAAGCATCCCAATCTCTTGGAATTTTGTCTTTTAAATTTTTCTTTGGCGCATCTTTATTTTCTAAACACTCTTCATTTTCCACATTATCGTCGCTTTCCAATGGTTCTAATAATATTACGCTGTTTAAGAGAGGTGGCCCATATTGTTCAGCCATTAAATACAAACGTGAGAAATCTTTTCGGGAGACTATACGGCCTTGCTTCTCACACTTACTTATGAATACATTAGATTTACTTTCCTGTAACACTGTATCGTTTCTTGCCACACTCTCTATTCGTTTGTAAATTCCGGGTACCATAAATCTGGAGGACACTGGTTGCAAACGGCCCTGCTCTACGACATAAAGTATAAGATCTTCTCCCAACAAACTTTGACTATCGGAAGTTAATAGGAAATCGTCGGGGGCGCAGTTGAGAAAATCTAAATTCAATGCATCATTTGTTTTGGAATCCTCTGGCTTCGTTTTACGTATTTCTTCTTCTTTTTGTTGAGTTTCATATTCTAAATTCTATAAATAAATACCGTAATCACAAATGTTTACAAAAATTAGCAACAGTTGCCCACCTTATTAAATTTTAATAAATGTTCGATTTCATCGAAAATGTTTGTATCCACTTCCTTTTCTATGGAAATATCATTACACCCCGTTGAACAAACATCTTTATTAAGAAATGCATTTACGTCCAGCGTTATTGACATTTATATTACAAGATAAGTTGTTCTTTAAGTTGTATGCTTATCCACAAAAAAATAATTTATTTCCTGAAATGCAAATTAATCCGCAAAACTTTGATTTTTTAACAGGTGAAAGTGTAAACAAATATCAGCTGTACAGCAAGGCGAATTAATACCAGGTGGATGCATGAACCAATGCAAGACAAATTAACATTAGGTGAACTTGGTAGCACAAATAACTATTTTATGATTCATGCATCAAAAGGCTCTTTCATGTAAAATTTGTTTTCTTTGCTTAAAAAATTGGTGTCATTTTATTCTAAGAAGTTTTGGTGGTAGAAAAATTTTGTGATTATATATTTTTTACAGTGTTTTAAGCAGAAATGTAACTTTTAAAGTGCTTAGCATATATATAGACCTTGTCAAGAAAAATCACTTTACCCTAACACTTTAGTTTGTGCGTGTTTTGCAGTGCGTGTTTTGCGGTGCGTATTTTGCGCAATTCGTTATCGAACGAATACCGTCACTTCTGCCGTGTGTTCGTTTTTAATTTGTTTTTGTTTTACATAATTTTTACTCGATAGTTCATTTGATGTCGTATGTGACGATTTGGTTAATGGTTTCAATCTGCCTTGGCCTGTAGCATGATACAATTAACAAGGTAGCCTCGTCAGCTAAACCGTTAATCATCTGACTACTTTAAGTTGTCAAGAGATTGCAGAGATGAAAGGCAGCCAAAACGAGGTAGCAAATCCGCGTAAGTTCAGTGCATCTCTCTTCTGTAAATGTAGAAGTGGCTTCTTTTTGACAGTTTGCATAGGTTGTACAAAAACAAAATGCTTTCATATAAACAGAGAGCAACAGTCTTCTGAGATGACAAATATCGTCCAAGACTGCAAAAATATCATTGCTTTGGTTAATGTTAATTAAGTATACAAACAGAAAGTAAAATTGCGTGAGCTTTGGTTGCCGAGTGGTTAAAGCGGCTGTGCCAAAATTGTGAAATTTGACACGTCCAAAGTTCATAGGGTGCTGATGAAGGGTGTTTGCTACCCAGAAACAGGCGGTTGTCCACCTAGCAAATAAATTTTACTTTTCTTTACTTAATTGATATTGATTAAGAAGTAGTGAAAACCCAAGGGTTGAACTTGAGCCTGAAAAAGTAATTTAATAAAAATGCATGTTATTTTTATTGAAGTTGTTCTTATTGTAGCGAAAAGGCTACCTTGTTAGTTGTATCCAAGGCGAATCAAGTACAGGTGGTCGCAATTCAATTCGCTTCAACATTTTTTCTCGAGACGTCACAAGTTCTGTTGTCGTTTTCTATCGGCTTTGACAACTCAGAAGATAAAATCGTGGAAAAATGTTGAAGCGAATTGGTATGCGGGCACCTGTTATTGATTCTCCTTGGTGGTATCATGGCCTGTAGGCATGATACAACTAACACTACACTAATTGTATCATGGCCTGTAGGTATATTATAATTCGCCGCACAGCACTCACCCAACTAACAAATGTTTGGGATTTTTGTTTTTTGTAGGGTAATACAAATTTCTTGCCCATAGGTTAGCGAAATATTGGAAAAAAATTTTGTTAAATAAATTATAAAATTGGACCTCAAGCTTGAAAAAACATTTAGCATTTTCATATGGACATATTTTATTATAAAATCTACTTTTTGCCACCAAGCCTTGATTAAGTTAGCTCACAAGCCTAACTTCTTGAGAAATCGGTTTTCCCTATATATCGGCCATATACGGACCGATGTCGAAAATTTTTATTATTTTACCTTGGACAACTATGTTATATGTTATTATAACATCTACTCTACTACTACATTCCCACCATAAATTGGATAACTTCGCTTACATATCCAACTTCTTGAAAAAAGGTTTTCACTACATTTCGTATACATATAGCCATTATGTAGGCAATAAGCAAAATTTTCGACACCGTCCCACATACAGCCGAGATATAGTTAGTACCATTTCCTTAAGAAATTGGGAATGTACGGGAACTTAAACCAATTTTGGTACAAAAATGTAGATATCGTATTAATATATAAGGAAATTAGAAACGGAATCACGAACTTTTCAATAGAAATGATGTAAGACGGATAAGTCTGTAGTTATTTGTTTTCATATGAGAAGTTCTTTCTCCCTTGTGATCAAGGTGATAAACTGATAATGTACTATAGATTTACAACCTATTAAAAAAATGTTTCTTAAGTTTTCAAACTTCGGCATATTGAACTCTGGCTTTGCTTATAATATACACCACTTCATAAAACTGGGTTTCGGCTGTTGGCTAGTTTATTCGTAAAGCGATTTTTTTATCTGTTTTTATCATAAAATATTCAACTGACAGTTTTTATCATGATACAACTAACAAGGTAGCCTTTTCGCTACAATAAGAACAACTTCAATAAAAATAACATGCATTTTGTTTTTGTACAACTTATGCAAACTGTCAAAAAGATGGCACTTCTACATTTACAGAAGAGAGATGCACTGAGCTTACGCCGATTTGCTATCTCGTTTCGGCTGCCTTTCATCTCTGCAATCTCTTGACAACCTAAAGTAGTCAGTTGATTAACGGTTTAGCTGACGAGGCTACCTTGTTAATTGTATCATGGTTTTTATCGCCCAATAAGAACAGTGTCGGTCATTTGATGCATCATATGACCGACATTGCTGATGGGTTCATACATCAGGGTTTCTATCATTTTCTTAAGGGCAAAATAATAATATGGTAGCTACATTTGTTGATGGCAATGTTTTAATGTCATATCACGAAAACGCCACATGGCGTTTTTTTCAAAGAAAAAAAGGCCAAATGAACATATAAAAACATTAGGCATAAACGTAGTTCCAAATGAAATTACCAAATTAATACAGGAAAATCAAAATACTAAAAAACTCTTGTAGTGGCAACGCTGAAACCTATAAAATTGCTTTGCATGTGTTAGTAATTATGTTGTTAATGTGTTAGTTTCCATCAGCTATTTCTTGCAGGAATCATTATGACTATGCATTGTGGACGTTAATATCCAGAGGACAAATTTAATTCCGTATTACATTTACAGTTTTCTTTATCGTAATTCGGTTTCAATGTCAGCAAATTTACATTATTAAACTAATCAATTACGCGACAAAATACTAGGCTATCGCCCATGTTCTGAAAAACGCATTTCGCTTGAAATTGGGGTTTTCGATTTGAAAACGCCAAATAGGTGTTTTCAAGAACGCTGGACGTTCGCGTTTTCGATTTGAAAACACCAAATAGGTGTTCTGGGAAACAAAAACGCTAGAAAACTGGCGTTTTCAAACCGCTAAGGTATGCTGGATCTGGTCATTTTTATTGAAAATACATTCGAAAGAGAAAATAAAATGATGTAAAATTTAAATATAAATTTGTTTTTATTTGAAGAAAAACTTTTAAAATTTTTTTTACTATTTTAATTAAAAATATGCAGTTTAAAATTTTGCTTTGTGTTTGTCAATTGTCGGCATCATTTGTTTACTTTTCAACTGGCGATTTATACAAATAGCTGGTCAAATTGATCTTCGAAAAAATTTAGTGCTAGTGATGTTAACTTTAAAATTACCTATTCGGTTATTTTTTTTACCTTCTGATACATTATTTGAAATTTATTTATCGCACATTTTTATTAAAAAGAAGTAAACAATCCTTTACAAGAGTTCAAAAATAATTTAAAACCTCTTGCAGCACATAAAAACATTTACGAAAGCTAAAAATGTATACAAGATCCTATTTGAAACCGGCTACCCGTGATGAAACTTACCATTTATTCGCAATTGTTTATATGTATGTAACATCTCTAAATAAAAAGAAGAAGCATTTGTGGTTATTGCTCTGATATTTTACAAATAAAATAAATTAAATAAAAAAGCTGTGTGTTACCGTTTTACAATAAATATTAAAATTTTATATATGTACATTCTTACATGTAAGTACACAAAGAAATGTTTTTTTAAGCTTAAGAAGTCTTGTTTTCCATGAAGGGCACCGCAAAAATCAGTAGAGCAGTGTAAAATAATTCTGCAATTTATGGATACACATGTTTTGTTATTATAAAACATATGTTTTTTATTTCTTCGAACACGATTTCGAAAAAGGCAAAACGCCAGCAAATCGCTTCGTTTTCAGAACATGGTTAAATGCATTTTGCGATTTAAAAAGATTTAAAATATGAAAACGCAGCGTTTTTCAGAACATGGGTGTATATCTGACTTCGCATTGAGATAGAAAGTTGTTATGCTGTAATAAAAATCAATTTAAGTAAGTATACATACATATGTATAATTTTTAATTCATCATATTTATTTTTACAGGCCTGTGTAAATAAACATATGTATGTACGTGAGTATGCACATTAGGAGTTTGCAGCAAAATCGTTGTAGTAGAGAATCGAATCGTTATATCCATTGTATAAATTATTGCTGTGCTTTATCCAATGAAAACTTAAATTGTATAAGAACAAGAAGATAAATGGTGATTGTTGAAATTGACTAGAAAGACAAAGAAGAACAAATGTGTTTATTACGATATATGTATAAGTATCTACATAAATGAAATTGCGGATATCCTGGAGTGCTCCATGGAGATCGCAGGATTAGTTATTATTTTATATTTTGGTCGAGGCAAAGAATGCCAAAGTGAAGACGGGTTTGGAATGGCAGAGTGCCGCAGTTATAACAAACCTCCAGAGAAATAACTATACAACTTTTTAGTTCTATAAATTATATTCTCTCACTTTATTTAAATTTCACGTAAGCTTATATACTAAAATTAAATCACAACAACATTAAAACTAAATCACAATAACATTAAAAACCAGGTTGAAATAACTAAAAACGTATAAAAAACAAACATTAGCGGTACTCAGCGTTTGGTGCGTTTTTGGTTGCGACTATTTGCGTTTGCGATTATATTGCAACTGATATTGAGCACCCTTTTTAACAACTTTGCAAATTTTATTGCACTCCAAATAACAGCTGATAAATTAATACACAATTTTTAATTTTTCACGTTCTTTTGGTAATTGCTGTTGGCTTCATCTCTACTATTTTTGGTTTGCTTTGTTTTAAAATGTCAGCTGTTCGAGTGTCAGTGTTTCAAGCGCAATACTCATGCGAAAAAAGCAACACGTAATTAACGGTGCGTAAATTCAAAAATATTGCTAGTGCAACCTTGTATATTTTGTTGTTGGGTTGCAAAGAAAAAGCAACGATTTCTTGCATTCGCACTTACGCAAGACATTTGCACCAAATAATGAACTGCGCTATTAACTGTGTCAGCGGTTGTTTTCCCGTACGCTGGTACGCAATTCGACATACTTCAGCCAGACAATTATTGTTCGTAAATCTAATAATCTGCCGTCAGCATTTTTCCACGGCATTGTTGAGAACCTCCAGCAACTGAATTACTAACAAAAATGCTTATTATTTTAGGTCTAATAGTACCCCTTAATGTTTTTTGTCTTTTTCAGCCGTCTATATGCCGCCGACATTTCGTTGATGCTAATCAACTCATCAGTAGACTCGAAAAATCTAAAAAGAATGTTTGGAACACAACTACTTATTCCAAAATTCTCATGAACAAAATGAGAATCAGAAATGTTCAAACAAACTTTTTATACAGAAATGTGAGACTATTTAAATTTATAAGGGTGTGTATAGTATATTTAATATGAGTTTTGTATATTATTGAGGTTTTTCTTAACATAAAATAAAAACTAATGTCGAATTGTATGAAAATAAAAGCTAAAGAAAACATAAACATTGTGCTGTGCTACTATTTATTGTTTATAAAAAAAAAAATTATAAAACAGACTATACTCAAACCAGCTGCACTCAGACTAGAAGTCACTGGTGCTCATGGAGTTAAAAGATGCTTTGCAATTAGCATGTATAGCTTACGAAAAAGTATTCTTTTTATATCCTTCACAACAGTGTTAAGAGTATATTTAAGTTTGTGATTCCGTTTGTAATGTCTTTTAGTTTTAATTTCTGACCCTATAAACTACATATGACATATACTCTGATCAGTAACTGATAAACATATAAACTGTTCATATATGGTATTCAACAAGGGGACTACAAACCAGTTTTCGGGTTCGATCGTTAATACAGGTTGCAGTGAGGGAATTTTGCACTTGACTTTAGGTCCCCAAGCTGCACCTGCATCGACGAAATCTCAAAGGCACATCACTCCCGCGAGACGAGCCTTCTTGATGCGGCGAGCCGCTGATAGAATTTTAAATAAGCTGGGAGGGAAACTAGCAGATTCCTTAACGGCTGATGAGAAATCCTATGTGAAACCGGCAGAGTCTGTGCTAGCAGAACCGGAAGGTCTGCCTCCCATCCCAACTAAGATGCGCCTAAGCGGCAACGTTTTGAGGAGGAGACTGGTCAACAGCCCGCTAACAAACGTTTAAGACCTCAACGATCGATGGAGCAATCATACAGTGAAGTCGCAGAACATCAACTGGTGATGACTGTCATCGACAGAGGCAACCCAGATATTGCTATAACCCCTTCTAACTGGGTTAAAGTGAAGCGTAAACTAGGGGCTGAGATGTTCCGGAAGGTCATTAAGGTCCTTCCGCGCCCTTATCTCAGGGTAGAGCTAGACTCGATGTGGTACCTTTTCCAGAGATACCCCGTTGACCTAGAGCCCTATCCAAGATCCTGGAGAGCTTCGAGGATACAGGGGAGATCCTGGATTTCCCGAGGGGAGAATACCCTGACATACCTACCCGTGATTGGAAAGTAGTCAGAGTTTCCGGCCTAACAGAAGGTCACAGGCTAATCACGATTCTGCTGGTCCAGGAACCACTGGAGCCGGTCTGAGACAGGCGGGGGAGGATGTATTCCTGTTTTGACGTCATATTCCTTCATGTGTACCGTGGCGACCACTGGTTCAGGAGATCTGTGATCCCAAACTGGATAAGGAAGAAGTAGAGACAATATACCGTTGGAGGAGGCAACTCTAGCGAATGCAATGTCCGTGGATGAGGAGACTAACGAGGACACCTTATCCAACTCTGAGTTGATGGGGGAGTTTTTCGGGTATGTTGACGAAGACACCCTCTTGGAATCTGATCAGGATGACCAAGAGGATGTCGACGTCACAATCGTCGAGGCCATAAGTGAAAATGGTAAGGTAACTCTAATTAACCTTCACTCTTCAAAAGCAGCTTCGGCTACACTGCTCCTCCGGATAGCAAAGAAGAGCTGCCCCTAGTCCAGGAGCCCAGGCTTTACGGGGGTAAAATTTGAGGACTAGGGATAAACAGCTACAAGCTGTTATACAAGAATGTGCATGGTAATATCAGATCTTGTATATTGGCTAGGAGCGATTTGAATATCTTCATTTTGTCTGATTACAGCGATGGAGATACAGTAGCGGTAGCTTGAGAGACAAGCAATGTTATCTTTGTAGTGGTCTCAAGCTACATCGTACATGAGTACGAACCACCACCATCTATGGTTCGAGCTATAATGGACATAGCCAGACGTGACAATCTACCAGTAGTCATTGGAGCAGACGGCAAAGCTCATCATTAGGTATGGGGCAGCTCAAACACAAGGGGTGAGTTAATATTTGACTTTATTCTTTATAAAGATTTAGACTTAACATCTAGAATATACAGGAGGAAAATGGACTGGGAATGCATAGTAGACTTCTATCAAATCTTTTCCTAGAACCTCCGGAAACATAAAACTGCATTAATATTGAATCGGTGGTAGATTTCTTGACTGGTCTCTCGAGACAGCCACGAATGAATCTTACAGACCCAGTGTCTGCCGAGGTAGGAGTAAACCACCTTGGTGGAATGTGGACATAGCGAGAGCTCGTAGAATGTCGCGAAGTTTATTTAATGAAGCAAAAGTCCTGTGAAACTGGTCTCAGGACCAAGCTTCAGTGAGCAGACTTAAGAATCTGATTAGAAAGGCAGTGGAGTGGAGGGGGTCTCTGAGACCAGTAGGCGTCACAAGATCTTATCAAATACGTAGAACATTCCGAGGTTCGTGAAGTAACAGAATAGTAGTTGGACGACCAGCACCCACGAGACAGTTGAGGTACTCATGGATGCTCACTTCCCATGGTGCACTCCTTATAAGGCATCAACGAGGAGCGAAATAGCTATGGGGACGATCTGTAACATCTTGACAGAGACAAGATCCTCTGGGCGATGAATAGTTTTGATCCATTCAGGGCCCCGGGTCCGGATGTTGTCATACCTGTTGACTTGCAAAGGAATGCGGAAACTGTAATGCCATGGTTTATAAGGATATACACGGCCTGTCTCAGATGGTCCTACGTACCGGCATCGTCAAGTCAGGATTAAAGGTTACTAATTTGTCTGTTTAGTGTCCAGTGTATATACCTTCGACACTATCCAGTTAACGGAGCCTCTTAATTATTGAAAAAGTTTGGCTACAGTTATTTTCGCTTAATTGAGTTTCTAAAAATTTATGACTTTTAACGCAATTAAACGGGAACTCAATTGAGTAATACTCGGTTAATCGAATCGCCGACGCAATTAAACAAAAATCGCTTAATTGAGCAATGTGTGCAATAAAGCGAAACACCCATGCGTATATGGAAAATAAAACTCATTTCTTTAGATACATATTAGGTTGAAAAATTGTTTAGGTTTATTAAAACAAAATAAAAATCAGGCACGTTCATCGTTCATGTTTATAAAGGAACAGAACCATGACCTTTTTGCCGTAGACGGAACCAATTAAACGCAACATTTGCTGTTGTTTTTCGCAATGCGGTCTTAATTTGCGAAACAATTAAGCGGGTGACGCAATGAAACGGCAATTAATTTTAGCATAGACAGATGTACTGAATGAATTCGTTCCATGATTTTTAGTGCAATAAAGCGGGAAACTCAATTAAGCGGAAATAACTGTGTATGGAACAAAAAGACGACGCAATAATCACGATAATACCTATCACGAATGTTTACTTTGGCAGACTTACTCACCTATTACGACTATACATCACAAAAAACACGTCCGCTCTGATTAAAAGTTCACAAACAACCATATCGGTCCATATACTACATACATATGTATCAGTATAGCGGACACCCGGCTTTTCAAAAATTTCAGATATAAACGAGTTAAAACATTTATTTCACAAAAAAGCGAACTGGAAGGCAATAAAACCTATTAAGAATAAACAATTTTCCCGATATCGGTCGATACATGTATGCACATATGTATGTATACCCAATAATAGCAAGAACTGAGTTCCAAGAAAATATTAGCTATATGTTGTATTGTTAGTAATACAAAAATGTAATTTGCAGCAGAAATATAAATTTCTGAAGTCAGTGCTCATATACATACATGTATATGTATGTATATAGCCATGTAAAAGCATATAAACACAAGTACATACATACATATGTTGTATGTAGTTTGAAGAAGTTTATTTTGTAAGAGAACGTCATTCAAATGTATAAATTAAAATTTTCGATATCGATCCATGCATACATACTTATGTAAAGGGTGTTTTTTTATGTATAGAACTTTAAGCTGGCATTACTATTTAAGATGCCGACCGATTTAACAGTTGTCAAGTGATTTATTCTCAGTTTGGTTTGGCAATTCATCATCAATAGACTCACTAAACAAGTAAGGCGTAGATTCTTCGAATGGGCACAAAACGAGGTTTCCGTTGTTGTCGAATTTCATAAGCGAATTTGGCTTAGCGATGAAGCGCACTTCTGGTTGAATGGCTACGTCAACAACCAAAACTGCCGCATTTGGAGTGAAGCTAATCCTCAAATGTATGTCGAAGCACCGGTACATCCAGAAAAATTCATCGAAAATTGGACGTCCAGATTGGAATACATCCGCACCAACCGTGGCGGTCATATGCCAGAAATCATATTTAAAATGTAATGCCACAAGATTATCTTTCGAATAAATAAAATTCATGTCAATCGAATAATCCAACGTTGTTTCATTGCAACTTAAAGTTCTAGACATCGAAAAAAAACACCCTTTATATTGCCCAAACTGATACAAGGATATTTAAGATTTGTCCCTGCCAAATAAATCACTCTTGTTTATTTATAATACATATGTAATATAAAGAAGCACCATTGTTAGGGGGTAAGAATAAAAAATCACATAGCCTTGGTTTTAAAATAATTACACTGCATAGGTAGTTTGTACTCGCCGGAAAAAATGCGATCTTAGTAGATCCTGCAGTTCTGGTAACGGTAAAATCTGGGACACTATATTGTTACAAATTTGGTCGTGAACGGACCGATTGTGATTGTTCTAGAACGTACTGAATCGTTATTTTATATGTGCTTATATTGTCTTGTTATTATTTGTAAATGAACACAGGAGGTATATACACACATGGATACATAGAAACTTGTTGATAAACAAAACGGCAGCACAGCGAGTGTGCACATACTGACACACATGTGTAGATAAATAGGCACAACAGCGAAATAAAAGAAACCACCACCGCACGATACAATATTCGTGTGTGTATGTATGTGCGCGGCTCAGATGCTTGAGTTTCACTGCCGCGTGTATGTATATCGGTGTGTGTGTATATCTTTTGTTCATGATTAGTCATCGCACATCGCACTAAAGATGTGGCGTGATTAGCTTCTGTAAATGTCTAGCATGTTCTAGTAATGATCATTAGAGGTATAAAAGCAGCTGAGCTTAACGCTGGGAAAGTCAGTCGATTTTTAGCTGCGCTAACGTGTAAAGTGTCTTAAGTAATAAAAAGTGATTAAGTGAAAGTGTTGTTCTTTTAGTAAAGTGTTTACAAGTACAGTGTGTTAAAATAAATAAAGTGTTGAACTGTTGATTATTGTAAACTGAAGACGTGAGTGTTTTAACTTCATTACAATTAAAGAATCTACGGAAAACGTTTTGAAAAGCTTAAAACGTAACAATGTATATGGTACTCTGTATATGATACAATATGTACCCGAAATATTAGCAACACTTGCCCAGGTCTATATTTACTTTTTTTTACTTTATCATTTTTCAAATAATTTAAGTTGGACTTCAACCTAAATATATTAAAAACCAAAAATGTTTTACTATTTATCGAAAAGTTTTGTCCTCTGACAAAGAGTCAGCAAGAAGATTTCGCTGTTATTACTCGAAATGATAAAGCGAATTTGATACTAAATTATTGCTAAAAACAGTAGTAGTTCTAATGATAACTGTTATAAAAATTCAAAATTATACATTAAACACATACCGAAGTCAACAATTCTCGGTTCACAGTGACGTAACCCTTTAAGTTAACGACAGCAGGGTTCATTTCAATAGCAACGATGAATATGTCTACTTCCTTTTTTGCATCCAAGTCAGCCTGACTAAGGTCGACAGATAATAAAGTTTTTTGTACGCCCTTAGCTACACTAAGTGTAGCTTTGTGGGAACAATCGCAAAAAATAAAGAGCAACGAGCAGCAATATACAATATCAACAATTAATCCCACTTCCTTGTATGAAACATTATATCCAGGTTTATGATCCAGAATTTCCGCAAATGCTCCGTATACTGCTATTACTATATTGACAAATCTAAAAAAATAAATGTATTTCAATCACTGGAACTGATAATCTTCTTTGTTTACAGTAGACACCCGAAAAACGAAATCGTAGTTATGTATATACATACTTACATGAAAATGCATAAAGTTGAATACGTCCTTGCATAAGCATTTCCGAGTGATTGCAGGAGTTCACTAAGGTTTAACCAAAGAAACCGATATTTTGATATAACGGACGCTGAACAGTCTTTCGTGACTTCCTAAAATGTGTTAAATTAGAAAACCTTAGCACATACATATTGCATATTACTCCATAAATAAGATAAAGTATTAAAGAAAATAAACATTTGTTTGGAGTGCTTAATTTGTTGGTGTTCTTAATGTATCTGTGACGTGAAAAGTGCCTGAGTATTTACTTTCTTTTCTGAATAGGAATGCGGCCCTTTAGGTACATATATGATAAATGTTGTCGTATACCACCGACTTTTAATAACCGCAAGGGTTTGTTACTTTCTAGACTGGAATGCTACTTTTAAAGTAAATAATATTTGTGTATATAGCAGAGATGCCAAAGAGGACATTATCTCCTCACTTGAAGCAGCGTGTACGATAGACTTCTAACTCACTCGTTCTTTTGTTAGTTTTCGCCATGAACCTACGATCAAAACCATATTATTTAAATGGGTTTGATCATTGGTTCGTAGCAAAAATGAATAAAACAACGAGGTCGACACAAGTCTAGTGTACTACATGTTACATGTTTGACAGTTTTATGTGCGACATATTTCGAAAGGAACACAAAACCAGCAAAGTGTAACAGAAAGATAACGTTTTGTCAGAAAAGAAAACACCATTTGACTCACACGGACATATTATTGGATTCATGTAGAAAGGCCCTAACTCATATTTGTTTATCTCGGTTTTTGTTTTTTCATATTTTGATTAGTTGAAGAATCTAATCTAAGAAATAAACAAGAGATTGAAACAAATGTAAGACAGGACATTTTGTATAGAATTGTGTTGAACTTGTTCTCTTGTTCGATCAAACCCGTGTTATTTAAAAGGGTACGATCATTGGTTCGTGGCAAAAATGAACAAAAGAACAAGTTCGACAAAAGTCTAATTTTCTGTGAGACTAACGATATACTGAGTGAAATATCAGTCAAAATTGCAAAAATTTCTAAGCAAAAGTTAAAATCAGTAATTTTTACGGAAATTTTACTTAAAATTCTCGGTAATTATTAATTTGAAACAAAAGTTGAAATCCATAGTTTTTACGGTGATACGTTGATTATTTTTTTTAACATTTAAAAATACCCAAAAACGAACTTAATTATTTATTCGCTATAAGAGCCAATTGAAATTTACTATTTTAGGTCTAAAAATACACCTTAATGTTTTCTGTTTTTTTTTCAGCCGTCTATATACTTATGTTTTGACTGTATTGAAAAAAAATAGAAGGATATGGATGGATAGTTTAACATACATGTGAAAAATATTAAGTGTGATAATTAAGTTTTAGAGTGAAATAACAAAAGTGTAAATAAATACCTTTCTGAAGCACGTCGCCAATGCAAAAGAAGCTGTTTTTATTGCTCTGGAGTTTATGTACCAGAGAGCACAGTTCATATTTAAGATAATAATTATATGGTAGTATGCAACTGTGTGCCATAAGGGATAACCTGTAATAATAGATACATATGAATATTAAAAAGCGTTTTATTTATTGAAGCCCAAATTCAAAGTTATCGTTTTAGCAGGTATACGGTGCTAGTTGAAACCCCAACAAACGGAGCACACAGTGGATACACCTAATTCGAGTACGCTGAATCCAGTTGTGCTAAAAGTGGAGGTCATAACATAATAATTATCTTTTTCAAAGTTTAAAAATATTTTAATTGGCATGTAGTTAGCGGGGATTTGGTTAAATAGTACTTCCTCAGAGTTGAGAAAGAATTCTTGTAGTACTCAACATTTTTAAAGACAAGAAAAGCTGTTGCAAACTTTTCAACTGGCAAGCACACCATGGCTGTTAAGCTTCCGGCACAATGCTGGTTCAAACTGCGTCGAACTCAGGTCATAACTAAATTGCATAGTGTATTTAAAGAACAGCGTACAAGGTACGCATCAATGCGATGCGAAAATGCATCAATGCGAATAATTGGTATTCGGTATTGCGATAATCGCATAGTTGATTATTATTCGCATTTCAAATGCGAAAAGGTGGCAATTCGGTATTCTGCATTGCGAAAACGAATGTCAAACAAACGCCATTTTCGCAATATTTATTCGAAAGCAAAATAGCTATCGCAAAGTACAAAAATGTAAGTAAAGAATAATATTTTATTTATTTATTCATCATATATTTATTATTTAATTCAGGGAAAGCAGCAATAAGACCACCAAAGCGCGTCAATTTCAAATAATGGTAGATTTTATGAACAAACACAGCCAATTAGCAAGAGGCCATTTAAAAACATCAAATGCACGTCAGTCGGCAAATACTTTGTGGCAAACGTTAACCGAAGAGCTAAATACCAATGGACCACCTATTAGAGAAGCTGCTGGATGGAAAAAAGTATGAAATATATAAACTAATTGAAAAATATTTGACTTCAACTTTAATTTTAATAGGTTTGGGCTGATTTTAAAGTACACACCAAACAGAAGCTGAGAAGAAATAAAACCGACATTGGCGGCACTGGCGGTGGCCCATCACGTTATAATCCACTGTCTCCCTTAGAAGAGCAATTGGTGAAGTTATTAAATATGTCCGATTCCGTAAATGGATTGCCCGGCGCAGTTTCCTTCGGGGCAACAAGTACTACAAATTTGGAAAATAGTGGTGAAGACATGGCTGTGATGGAACAGTTGGACGAAATGCCTTTACAAGCTATAGTAACAGAAGTAATAGTTGGTTCAGAAGCTGCAACAAATTTACGTTCCCAAATCTCTGAACGTACTCCAAGAAAACGTTCACGCTCAGTAAGCTTTTGTGATAAAGACAGTCTGCTTAAAAAGTAAGTTGAAAATCAAATTGAGTATCAACAACAATGTATAGCTTCATTGAAGCAAATAAATGAAAATTTGAAAAGCATAAGTCGATATAAGAGAAAGGATTTCGAAATAAGGGAAAAGGAACTAGATCTGGCAAGACAAAAATTTGAATTTGAAAAAGAAAATGCAATAGAAAATAGAAATTTACTGAAACAAAAATTGGAATTAAAGAAAATGATGCTAGACATTGAAGAGCAAAAAATGAAACTACTGTGATATATGTACCTGTATTTAGTATTTTTTGTTGTTTTTTAGTTATACAATTAATTAATATTAATATGCAACGAACTGCCAAATGAGATATTTTTATTTTTTATATTAGCCTGTAAGTTTTTTTTTTATGAAGTGATTTTGTGTTTTGGAACATTAAAGACTGTTGTGTCTAGTAATTAAGAATAATGAAAAGCGTTTTTTTTTAAATAAAACATTTACATAAATTTAAATCATATTGTTTTTTATTTCATCTCTAATATTTCTAGCGATGTTTGTATAATTGTTGCTACTACTATTATAATCACTTGAGTTTGGTATATTATTATTCGATTGCGGCAGATCTTCGGAGTTCACAATTTCCTCTGTTGACAGTTCAACGTTAAACTTGCAGCAAATATTGTGCAACGCACAACAAACATTCATAATCCGTACCACCTTTGAAGGATCGTAATGTAGCTCTCGGGCAGCTAGCAAACATCGAAATCTTCCTTTCATTACACCAAACACTCTTTCAATTAATGATCTGGCCTTGCTGAACTTTTCATTGAAAACTGCTTCAGCAGAAGCCTCTGCAGCGTTTCGATATGGCGTTAAGATCCATGGTTCTAATGGATACCCTGAGTCGCCTAAAATTTGTGAAATTATAAAAGTATTACATTAAAAAGAAAAACAAATACTTACCAAGGAGCCAAGTTCCGTTCATTCCACTGTCGAACTTTGTTTTCATTATTTGTCTTTCATTGGAGAGATTCCACACATGGGAATCGTGACTTGCTCCTCCATACCTACAATCGACAGCTCTAATTATCATTTTATGATCACATATCTGAAATAAACCATTATTACAAAAGTTATCTTTAAAAAACAAAAGATCACTTACAACCATAGCATTCATGCTATGTTTAAGCTTCCTATTAAAATATAAATGTTCATTTTCACTGGGTCGTATCATCTGAATGTGTGTGCCATCTACTATTCCAATCACACCAGGAATATTACTTTTTCTAAAAAAAAAAGTTTTCGCCTCTTTCTTTTCGTCTTCAGACATTTCAAATTGAATATGCTTAGGACATAGAATCTTTTCAATTGCTATGCACACTTCCGCCAAACATCGCGACATAGCTGGCTGAGATATTCCGAGGAAATGATCTTGACCGATTTGGTGTTGGTAGCCACCTTGACCAAGAAATTTTAACGCAGCCGCTAATTTGATAATTGCCGGAATTGCACTTGACTTCACAGTAGTGCATTCCGAGCTAATATTATTTAACACGTATACAAATGCTTCTTTATTTAATCTAAAATTTTTTATAAAGCTGAAAAAAGAAATGTTCTGCATACATAAGTAAACATTTTTTTTTCGAAAGCATCAATATAAATTACCTTTTTTCATTCAAGCTCAGAATATCGGATTTGCTTCTAAGCAATCTTCTCTGTATCCTTTCATTTTGCTCATGCTCTTCTTCGTCGTCGAACCATAGTGCCACAGAATTTTTTTTTATTATTTGTTTTACAGAATTTCCAAAATAAATTTTTTAAACAATTTTCACACCCAAACAATTTTTTTTTTTTTTTTAATTTGACATTTGTTGACACTGACGTTTATTGTGCAGCGTTGCCACGTTTTGAAATAAATTGCGAATGCGATTGCGAAAGTCTAACAGAATACCAATTTTCTTTCGCATCGCATTTCATTTGCGCATCGCATTGATTTTCGCATCGCAATACAGAATAAGCCTCCAGGTAGTCGCATAACTACCACTAACACAATACAATAAATACTTCATGTATTTTGTTGATAGAAATATTGAACTACTGTCACCCACTTGTTCGCGTACGCGTGTTTGTGTTGTGTATTTTGACAGTTCGTCAAGCTAAAACCAGTAGTCAGCTGTGCTTGTAAGGCTATCTGGTATCGAACTGCCTTGCTTTACACAAAGAGCATACATACACACACATACATAAAGCAAACCCCAAACCGGCAACACTGACTTCGCCAACAGACATTTTTATTCTCAGTCATATAAAAAGCATTGTAGGCATAGAATGTGATTCGGTTGTTTAATTTTTAAAAGAAATTTTTTTTCCATATTTACACTAGTCAGAACAAACTGTTCTTTCATTTGGTTTTTATATAATAATCTAAATTGCCTATTAAAACTGAAACATAATAGATTATGTGAGCTTAGAATTTGTTTTTTTTTTATTGCGAAGGGTAAACGCTTTAATTTGCAAAACGGACTAAAAATGCTATAGTAAATAATTAAGTCATTAAATTATATTTTTTTCATTTGCATTTGAAATCATTAATTGTTTATAACAAGTTAACAGGGAGTTTCAATGATATTTTTCATTAAACCATCAACAAAAACGTACAAGCTTCGCTCTTGTGTATACACCACAGAATACAGTATAAACATCGGGGTTCAGTCGATGACTGAATTAAATTGGTATATACAAGGCAGCTTGATACCAGGTAGCCTTACAAGCCCAGCTGACTACTGCTTTTAGCTTGTATAACTGTCAAAATACACAACATATTTTACTAAATTTTTTATAAGTGAATGTAATTTAAAAAGGAAAAGTAATTCAAAGTATTTTGACAGGTGTGCAAGGAAGTCAAAAATGTATCGCAAAGAAGCCCAAATTAGACAGATGATCCCGCCATATTACAGTGCATCACAGCATGAAGGACCACCGGCTTAAAATATAAAACTAGGATAACTTTTTCGATTTACGTAAGGAACGGCACTATACTTGAACTTTATTTTTGGCAGGTGTGAGATTTTTTAAATCAAACAAGTTTGGACAATTATTACATTAATAAGTTAGAAAACTGTTTAAATTTGAATTCCTTACAATGCAGTCTTTTACTTACCTGAAGTTTATATTGTGAGTTTATTTAAATAATCTTTTGTACTAAATGTTGCAGATGGAAACTTCCATATGAAAAGCGCGGCTTTTCCAAAAGGCCGAACTTTCTTCTTGAAATTAAATTTTATACCATTAAAGCTTTAAAATCTTGAATTTTATCAATTTTATTTTAAATTCTAATATCTATCTAAAACCTTACTAATTAAAATTAGAAGCCTAAAGGTGAATATTAATAAATAAATATCTATGAAAAAAGAAAACTAGAACTCATTTCATTTTCCTTTTCCCACTTCAAATATAATTTACTCATTGGGAGTAAATTGTATTTAATAAATTTGTTTAAAGGAATTTCGTCAAACAAATTTGTTTAGCACAAACTCTTATCTCCCGAATGTTAAATCTGTTCAATAAGCTTTTTGTCTACTTCAGACGAGAAAAAGCCGACTTTACTCGCAACAGTCTGCTCTAAACTTAAAACGAGCAGAATTTGTCTTTAACCTATTTAGCAACAGCTTGTATCAAACAAATATCACTTTTAAAGATAAATGCTTTTTGATGAAATTTTGTTTTCATTAAATAATTAAATTAGAGATTTTTCAATAACTGTTATTGCGCTTTTGTTCCAAACGTTTTAATGTGTTTTGCTTACTCTCTAATACAACCTTACATTTATAAAGGGTGTTTTTTTTCGATGTATAGAAATTTAAGTTGAAATAAAACAACGATGGATTATTCGATTCACATGAATTTTATTTATCCGAAAGATAATCTTGTGGCATTACTTTCAAATATGATTTCTGGCATATAACCGCCACGGCTGGCGCGGATGTAGTCCAATCTGGACGTCCAATTTTCGATGACTTTTTCCAACATTTGTAGCCGTATATCGGCAATAACACGGCGAATGTTGTCTTCCAAATGGTCAAGCGTTTGTGGCTTATCCGCATAGATCAATGACTTTACATAGCCCCACAGAAAGTAGTCTAGCAGTGTTAAATCACAAGATCTTGGAGGCCACTTCACAGGTCCGAACCGTAAAATTAGGTTGTCACCAAACGTGTCTTTCAATAAATCGATTGTGGCACGAGCTGTGTGACGTCTGTTGAGCCGTCTTGTTGAAACCACATCTCCTGGACATCATGGTTATTCAATTCAGGAATGAAACAGTTAGTCATCATGGCTCTATACCTATCACCATTGACTGTAACGTTCTGGTCATCATCGCTTTTGAAGAAGTACGGACCAATGATTCCACCAGTCAGTTTTTCTGGATGTAACGGTGTTTCGACATACACTTGAGGATTAGCTTTACTCCAAATGCGGCAGTTTTGTTTGTTGACGTAGCCACTCAACCAGAAGTGCGCTTCATCGCTAAACAAAATTCGCTTATGAAAATCGAGAACAACGGCAATCTCGTTTTGCACTAGAATTGCACTATTTGCAAGCGTTGTTCAGGCGTGAGTCTATTTGTGATGAATTGCCAAACTAAACTGATAACAGCTGTCAAGTGATTTAACAGTTGTTAAATCGGTCGCCATCTTGAACAGTAATGCCAACTTACAGTTGTATACATCGAAAAAAGCACCCTATACATGTGTGTGTTTACATGCATGCATAATTTTTGAGAGTCATCTCATTAGAGATGGGATTTTACTTGAATTTGTAAGTGGTTGTATGATAAATAATGTGACATCCATTTAAAACTGGTTCAACTTAAATACAACTTTAATTTTAACTATAGCTAAAGAAAAGTTAGTAACACTTTTTAGAATTTCATTTGTTTCTAAAAAGAACCGACTTTAGTGTTTGACTATAGTTAAGGCCCATACTAAGATCAATTTACTTCTTTTAGTAGTAAATTGATAATAGTTTTAGTAGTAAATTTTAGAATATCACACTGTTTGAACATTTTTGACGGACCATGCGATTCAGTAGAATAGTGAATCACGGCCATAACTACCAATAATTTTTTCTCTCCATTACGGAGCACTGGCTCCGTAATATGCCTCTTTAAGGAGCTTCTACACAAAAAATTTTAATTCGGGCACTTGGAAACTTATTTGTTTGATGTGTCTTAGTGAAATTTTTCTTATAATTCCACAAGCTATCGAAAAATCGATGACACTAATTCTTATCTTTTTTACGGTAAGGGAAATATGGCGTCTATTGGCAGTGCTAAGAATATTCTTAAGCTTCGTATAGACGGTTGTCAGATCTTTCAATATTGTAAGACCTAACAACGTGCAGGCAATCTACTAGAAATACAAAATTGTTAGCATTAAGAAAATTATCAGTTCAGATAATTGCAAGAAAATCTTACAATATTATTGCCTGAGAATAAATTTAGCTACCAACGAAAATTGTCAGCTTACACGGATGTAATTTTTCTACGTATCAAAAATTTCCAGACAATTGCCATTATCAAAACAAACAAACACATGCCATTATTCATTCTTTATTTTTCTCGCTCAATAACCATGTTTTTAATTTTTTTATTCTCTTTTCTGCAACTTTTTACCTCTCGTACTATTCTCTTGTTTTTTCTCTCCCTTTCGTACACACACATTTTTCTTTAATATTCTTTGTCATTACTCTGACAATGACGCCATTGTAATGTGTTGAGAATTTATGCATCTTACAATATGCCAATGCCTGACAATGTACTAGCAATGATGATGCCAAAGTGTTCAGACGATTGACAGGTAACTGACAATTAATAGGTGGCTTGCCAATGTCAGGAAGAAATTGTAAGTTCTCACGATTGGTTAAAAATATTCTATACATACATTTTCTGACAATATTGTAAGATATTACAATCGTATATACATATGTAGCTTTAGCACTGCCATAAAATATTATTGAAAGTGCTACACAAAAAGGAAAAGCTCGTTCTAAATCAAATTTTCTTTACTCGATTTTACTACGAAATATACTTGAAAATTTATGTACGGATAATAAACCAAGCCGAATAGGCATTATTAAAGATCCTGTTAACGCTTAAAATTAATATAAAATTCTTTGGTGTATTTGTAACCAACGCTTGTGTGTGCTTGTATAAGAATTGAATTTTATTTAAATTTTGTAACCCAACTACTGGCAGCAGTTAGTAGTTATCATTTAAAGGAGAAGCAAGGTCATGTGACTTTATTATCAATGGTGTTACTGTATCGTGCTAATTTTTGAAGTGCGCTTTCATATACTACAAAAATTTCTACAATCATTTGGTGAAAAACTTTTTGGCAAAGTTGAATTTTCTTTACATGTTTTGGTTATATATGCATTAGTTATGAAATCTATCTTCAACTTACCTTCTAAAAGAAACGATAAGCTAAGCAAGAAAAGGACTGCACAAAGTAGACATCCTACGGAAATTACCACAATAATCGCCTTTAAATTAGGGAATTGCAATTCAGTGCCCGTGACTCTATAAAATCGGAGCTGGAATGGAAATAAATGAGTACGAAATACATAGATACGTATAATACAAAATACATACATATTAATTATTAAAAATTTCACACAGAATCTTTCTTTTTCTTTTAAACATACTAAATGGTCAAATTGACAGTTATACCTCAAAAATGCAACTAATTACGACTGTTGAATGAGCAACTAAAAGTTTTGGACCGAATCTTAAATACTGTTCAATAATAGCACTATATTAAAAAAATACAACAACGCTTGAACTGTTTTGCTTACTCTTAATTAAAAGCTTTGTTTTACCTTCAAAATGAGAGTCACTTTATTTAAATATCTCTTTAACTTATATTCTAATACCTTGTTCATACATGTATTTCTAATTGAGATAATATTCAGTTTATTGACATAATATTTTTTGCGTTCATACATACAAATATTGAGCTAACTCAATTAGTATCTGACAGCTGAAAAAAAGTTTTTGTTTTTGATTTGGTAGTGAGAAAAAAAAGTGAAAAATATTTTCCAATAAGAAAAATTGAACAAAAACTGCCTTTTATTAAAAAGATTTTAGTGTTGTACAATAAAAATATGGAACTTGTACAAGTAGTGCGTTCATGTTATGACTCCAAAGCGGCAATAATAAAAAGAAAGAGAAATAAAAATTTGGAAATGCTGCAATGTTTTTATTTTTATTGTATTTATTTTTATTATTTTGTTTTGTTTGTTTTTGTTTACATTTATCACGTCATTCATTTCGCATTGTATACTTTTGCTTATTAAACACATCTTTTACAGTGTTGTGTTCCATATCTTTCTCAATATTCAAAGCAATATAGAGTTTATTGAGCAATAACTTTATTGACTTTTTGTATGGAATATTGAGCTCAATAATGGACTTTATTGCGATTACCTCAATAAAGCCGCATGTATGAACTTAATTATTTATTCGCTTTAAGAGCCAATTGAAATGTATTAATTCAGGTCCAAAAATAGACTCGAGTCATATTAGGTCCACAATATGAACATTTTCTCTGAGGGTAAGGGCATCGTTTGTTGGGGTTAATCGTAAGTTCTTCCTCATGTGTCGTCGAGAGTTAGTTACATGCGTTCTTTCATATTAGATTCGAATTTACCTCTAAATATCATTACATATCGTCAGCAAAGCTTTAAACTTCGTCACCGAGGTCATCAAGGATTTGTACTAGCTCATCAATGAGCAATATCTAGGTACCCTCAGGGAGTAGTTCACATTATTTTTGTCGTGCTGACAATCAGTTTTCCCTCCCCCACTTCACAGATAATGATTCTGCTCCTTAGCATATCAAACGAAAAATTTCAAATGCTATTCTTAATTTTCAAGTCTTTAGAATAATTGTAAGCCGCAATATACTTAATTTCGAAAAGCAAAAATATGTATTTTTGATCTGCTAGACCGGTAATTTTTTCCACTATGAGCTATCGTAAATTTTGAAAAGCAATGTTACCGACTTTGGAACAAAATCGGCATTTCTATCTATTTTGATGCAGAATATGTATAAGTTAACGAACGGGTTAATAAACGAATTTTTGCTCATATTTTTGTCAGATAATTGACATACTCTCTTTTGCTTAACGTTTTGAAGTAAAATATTTTGCAATCCTTTTTCATTCATACTTTTAATTGTTACTAAGTTATTGTAAATTTCTCATTGATCTCTTCATTCATTCATGTTACTAAGCAACTGTAAATTTCTTATTCATCTTTTCATTCGTTCATGTCCCTTTACCGCTATTCATATGAATTGTAAAATTATTTAATTGATCTTCCCCTCTTTCTGCGAAGTAATTGTAAATTTTTTTCTTCTTTTTGATTTTTCTTTCTGTCAATTAGTAGTAAGAATGTTTAATTCATATTTTTGGTTGTAAAATTTTTTCAGTACGATTTGTGCTCCGTTCCCTTAGGGACGTTTGCAGCACAGAATACTACCAGAAGGGTCACCAGCTCTACCAGACTACAAAAATTACCAATTTACTGCCAAATATATTGAAAGTGGCATCCTTACGGTACGTGTGGATCTAGTGAAGGACAGCAAACATGAAAATTTTTATATAGCTGTCTCTGTTGGTTGACTCCGCATTTGTTTACATTTGATTTTTGGTTACACTGCAGTTACACGATCAAGTTTTGCTATCAAGTTTTTTTCACATACTGCTTGTCAAAATTCAATAAAATTGATAGCTGTGACGTAGGCTGCACGCAATTTCATAACAATTCGTTTTCAAGATGCCGTCAAGAAGAAAATTAAAAATGGCTGCTTCATTAAAAGTACTATCAGAAATAAAAAAAAATAAAAGAAGAAAACGCCAGAGGACAGAAAGAAGTCGATAAGACGCCACATTCATATTCCACAGAACTTCGTGGCTTCTGTATAGCTCTATAAATCGCAGCACATCATTATATTTGTTGGTTTTGCACGTAAACATTTTTATTTCTATTTTTAAGCTTGAATCTGTTTAATTTTTATCACTTTTAATTGTAACTTTCAAACAAAACAAACAAATATTTGCAGACAGAACGAAAAAAAATTGTTATCAGCTGTTTTCTTGATTGTAACTTGATGCTCTCTATGGAAAGCAAAAATTGTCATCAAGTTTGCATCAATTTTGAAAATTGTGAGTGTATTAGTAAAAAAGTGTGAATGTATTAAAAATTGAAAGACAAAACTTGATCGTGTAACCCCCAAGTTAGAAAAATTCAGTGCAAATCTGATGCAAACAAAACAGCTTTGCAAGCAAACAAATAATAATTATTTGTATTTAATATTTTATTTGCATTGAGTATATCACTAGCAATACATGGAATATGTTTAAAACGTAGTTTTCAAAGCTTTTCATTTATGTTTTCTACTTTTTTCGTAAAAATTACAACAAAACCAATATTTTTCCAAACACTTTACAACAACATTTTTTCATTGTTTATGTTTGTTTTTGTATACACTAGTTGTTCTCACACGCTCATGTTGCCACGATTTCCTGCACTGCTCATCGCTGGCCCGTCCCCAAACAAATGATATGGCCATTTAACAAAAGTCATTTTTGGGATATCTGGTTATGTCTGTGGTTTGCAGAGATAATAAAAAGTTCTTCATAGTTAAGAAAAATTAAAAAATTATACTGAGGATGTTTAATTAAAAGATTTTTTAAATTTAAAAAAAAGATTTAAGTTCGAATAAAAATTCTACATAGTAGAAACTAAATTTAATTTAAACATTATATTTTAATTGTTCATCATAACTACTCAAATACAAAATGCGAAAGTTGAAACCATAGCTGTTTAAGAAGCATTATTATTCCTAAGATTAAAATTGGTTTTATAAAAGGAAAAATATAATAAAAAAAAATCTTGAATAATAATATGCAAGAGTGAAAATTGTAACTTTTTGAATTGATGTTTAATGTAATTAAAATAAATATATTGGGAAGGAAAAATTTCTGTTTCCTATGAAGGTGGTATAACGAAAAATAACTTATACTTTATGGGGTTGGATATTAAAATTGTGAAAATGGCAAACTCATATAGTGCCGTAGCATTTGTTTTTATTGAACAAAAAATATTAATATAAAAGCGTAAAGTAAGTAAATATATTTACGCGTAAATACAGTACCTGGAAAGATCCCCAAGATGTTTTATATTTTGCTACTTCCTTTGCAACTCCCCAACCTACAAATGGAATCCAAAAGTGGGGAACTAAGTATATTACAAATATAATTGCATAAATATATTCGTCAAATTCTTTTGTAGTTTGAAGAATTCGAATACGTTCTTTAGCAACAGTCAAAACAACCACTGTCAAAAAGCACCAAAATATTATAGCGTAAATTGTTGCTCCAGACTTCCATGAAAATGTAATTTTTCCTGGATGAGAACGGAGAATAGGCATGACAGCCAACACCCGAAAAAGAACAAGCAGCAGTTTGTGATCTCTGTAAAACTGAAATAAAAAAAAAGAAATTAGTTTTGTATTGCATATAAATATAAGTTAACCCCCTAATGTTTAAATAACATAAAATTAACGTATCAACTAAAAATGCAATCCGATATGCCCTTATTTCATTCTTTTTAAATTTATTTATTAACAAATATTTTTACGTATGTTCAACTTCCCAACAAATACTTTTGCTGACGACGCACTGTGTTGCGGCTAGTGGAAAAGTAACTTTTTTCCGATTATTTTTTTCAGTGTTTTTAATGATGCAATTTTGTCACAGACATTCCAAGTAAACAAAAAACACATAAAGCTTATTTTTATGTTGGCTCGTTGATTTTTAATTGATTTTAGAAGTCAAATATACAAAATTTTCACAAAAAGAGGGGATTTCAGGGCTGTATTCAAAATGATCTCATTTGATTTTGGTGACAGATATTTTGATTCGGAAAAAAATCTGCCTTCGGACAAGTATCTTCTGTAAAAAAAGGAGTGTTGTTTGAGACATTTTCATATGCACCTTTTTTAGAGCGAAAACCCGACTAAAGGTCCATTTTTCCTTAAAATCTGGGTTAGGTAAGCAATATCTAAAAAGTCCCAGTTCCAAACCACTACAGAAATGTTACATAATTAGTTTTCAACGAACTGTGAAAAAATCAGCTGCCCATACCTGCCCTCCTGGGAGTTATAGCGATTTTAGTATATCACTCTCAGTATTTATTCCATAGAAATAGAACGGGAATTCTCGGAATCGCTTGTTGAATAATTTAATCATATTGGTTTTCGGGTGACTTTCCGTCATCCCACGTAAAATTTTTATTATTTTCAGACCGGTTTCGGCTAATCGCCATTTTACTATTTTATTCTCTCTCTTTCGCTCTCTCTCTCCCCCTCTCTCGTTATCTTTCTCCACTATGCATATAAAAGTGCAATGAAGTTCACTGTGGTTTCCATTATAATTTTGACAGTCAAGAAATATGGAATACATTAAAATTTCCTATCAGGAACAGCATGAGTTGATGCAACAGAGTAAAACTAAAAAGGTGGAGGATGTTTTGGAATTGCTTGATCATGAGCATGGAGTGAAAAATAGTTTAATATTTCCAAACATGTATGTATGTATGTGTATATACGTTTGTATGTATGTAGGTATGTATGTATCTATCTACATACATACAAAAGTTGTTTTATTTGGCTTTTAATGCAGACTTCTTGGAAAATCGTGAGGAGCGTTAGCTGGGGTGCATACGGGCCGATGTCCAAAAATTTTCTAATTTTGCCTCTGAACAGCCTGTATGTACCATTCCGACAAATTTTTAGTGCAAAAAAATGTTTCGTTTAGATTCCTGGGCCGACTTCTTGAGATCAAAAAAATTTCCAGTTTTGCTTCTGACTAGTCTATATGTATCGCTCTGATTGATTTTTGGATTTCTTGAAAAATCGGGAGATGCTATATCTCAGGTATATATAGACCGATTGCAGACATTTTCAAGTTTTGCTTTTAAACATCTTATATGTACCATTCTGACCGATTTTTGGTACCAAAAGTTGTTTTATTTGGCTTTTAGAGCCGACTTCTTGAGAAAACTTGAGGCGCTATATCTCGAGTGTATATGAGCCGATGTCCAAAATTTTCCACGTTTGCCTCTAAATAGTCTATATGTACCATTCTGATTGATTTTTAGTGCCAAAAATTGCTTTATTTGGCTTAAAGAGCGGATTTCTTGAAAAATCGGGAGTCGCTATATCTCAGATATATATGAACCGATTTCAAAAATTTTCCAATTTTGCTTTTAAACACCTTATATGTTCCATTCTAATCGATTTTTGATACCAAAAGTTGTTTTATTTGGCTTTTAGAGCCGACTTCTTGAGAAAACGGGAGGCGTTTCTCGAGTGTATATGGGCCGATGTGGAAAAATTTTCCACTTTTGCCTCTAAATAGCCTATATATACCATTCTGATTGATCTTCGGTGCCAAAAGTTGTTTTATTTGGCTTATAAAGCCGATTTCTTTAAAAATCGGGAGACGCTATATCTCGGATATATATGGGCCGATTTCAAAAATTCCTTAATTTCTAGGATTAAATGGGCACTAAAAATGATATGGCTTAGTTTTTAAGAAAAAATTTTTTTTCAAAAATCTGAATAAAAAAATTGCAATAAATACCCCTCAAAACCCGGTTTTTTTTAATATATCTCGGCTATCCGTGGACCTATCTTACTGAATTTCAATAGCAGACCCACTACCGAGGTTTAACACGTTTTAGCGAAAGAATGAGGTTTCTATCTCAAACCGTTTTCTCAGAAACGGTATTTCAACGACTACAGACGGACAGACGGACATCGCTCAATCGTAATCGCTATTGATGCTGATCCAGAATATATATACTTTATGGGGTCTTAGATGGATATTTCAATGCGTTACAAACGGAATCACAAACTTATATATTCCCTTACACATTTATGTGAAGGGTATAAAAATGCAAGTGACAGCAAAAAATGTACATATATGTGTATAGTAGAGATGCCACCCAGTGTTTTTCACAAATGATGTCAAATATGTATGTGCAAAAATGCCAGATTATTTTTCAATGCAATTAACCGGGTAAAAGTAAGAGGAAATTTATTTTTGATGACATGCATTTTGAACGAATTAAGCGGGAAAATCAATTAACCGGGTTCAATTATCCGAGGAAATTCACATGGTGTTCGTATGCAATATTTTTTTGCCCGATCATGTGGTTCAATTAAGCGTGGAAACCAATTAACCGTAGGGTCAATTAACCGAAAAATACTGTACTGTGTGGTGATCTAAATAACGACGTTTTCTCTCGAAAACGCGAATTTTTTCCATGTATGATGGTGATATGTTGAACCATATCGGACAGCCATATGTAAGGATAGGTCGAATCAGATACATGATTATCTTTACTTTTGGCTTTACCTATTTTGAGTAAAATAGTGATTTATACACAAAAAAGGCTTTCTGTGATTTCTTGATTATCTCGTCAACATGAAGATTATAACATAAAAATGTGTCTAAATGAACTCCCAAGTATTTGACTTGTTGCACATTTGTGTATATTTAACTTTAAAAACCAATCTATGGTATACTGTTCTTCTATATTAAAGGAAAAAAAAAATCTACATTCCTGAAGAAGATATCCATTGTGATATCGAAATATTGAATTTAATAAATATTTTGTAAAAAACAAGTGACCTAAGGCTCGAACAATTAGAATACTAAAAGGAAAATAATTTAAATACTTTTGTAAAAATGCCAAAAATAAGTGAAAAAACTAAAATAATAGCCAGTTTTTGCGAAAATTATCTTTTAGATGTTTTGATAGCTGATTCAAGTAAATTTGATGGTTTCGTAAGTTTGATTTAGTTCGCCTCAGATGTATGCTGTTAACTTATGACGAATCACTAAACACATTCGATGAAGTTCTATTAATTTATGACTATTTTTGTTTGCAGCACAACAACAATTTTTTTAAACTATCATAAAATGTTAGTACTTTCTGACATTATGACACAATATGAGACCGTTTGAATACCGTAATTGTATATAAGAATCATCATGGTGTGAGGAAATGCAAGTTCTTTCAGTTTATATATTAGGCCCGGAACTCAAACACGATCAAAGGCTCTTTCCAAATCTATTAAACATGCCCCTGTGCATAGTTTTTTGTTCCAGTACCAATTGACGCTAGAGGTGAGACAATGAATTGCGTTAATCGCTGAATGCTTATGCTAAAATCCAAACTGTTTTTCGGTCACATGTCCGTTGTCTTTGCAAAACGATGTTATATTATTGTTAATATGTACACATTTCAAATACTTTACTTAGGCCCCGATTATGGTTCACAACATTTGTTCATTTATGTATGTATTTTTTGAAAAGTGATTATGGTTTACAACTATTGTGGCAAGTGTTGTCAAAATCTTACAACACATAATCAGATGTTGTCAAAAACTTACGACACCTACTGAAGGTGTCGTAAGTCTTGTTGATGTTACCAGTTATATTACGAAAAAATTATAAAATTTGTAAGTGTGCATACAAAATGTTTTGCAAAAATATAAAAAAAAACAATTAATTGTTAAAATTTATTAACAAAATATAAATAAAAATACATCTATACACATAATTATTATCCATTTTTCGATTACAAAATAGTTTTATTTTGTATTTTTTAGTTGCAATGGATTTAAACTGCAATCTATAATTTTTTGGTCTTTTCATTATCATAACCAAATTAAACATCAACATACATTTTTATGGCTTTGTTTGTACTTTTCTAGCAAAAACGTTTTTCATTCTTTTCATTTTTACCAATGCATTTCTACGCGGTAGTTGCGGTGTTACATGAAATCCAACACTCCATGTCTTTTTGTTGTAAATCTTGACAATGAAACGTCAAAATTTATTGTTTTTCGCTTGTGTATGTGTAATGAAAGCAACATACGCGTGCATCTTTCTGGAAGTGTGGCTTTACTTGGTAGTTTTTTGTGTGCAGGCATGTATTTTTGCGGAAAGATGCTCTACAAATGAAAAACAACTCTGTGACATACACAACACCTAGACGTTGTGAACCATAATCACAAAAATAGTTGTAAGTTGTGTTGTAAATCTTACAACACAACATTTAGATGTTGTGAACCATAATCGGGGGGTTATATTGGGCAATAAACTAATGGGACGTAAATTCCTCGGATCACTTGTGTCCTTATCTTTTTTTGGCAAAACGACCACTTTTGCATTTTTCCATTCGGTCGGATATAATAGGAATTGTCAATCATGTTATTAAAAAGACTACAATATTCAGAAATCAAAATTTCAGGAAGATTTTTAAGTACATACTATGTTTGGGATACGGTCGATACCCGAGGATAATTTACATTTCAATTTAGAAAAAATGTACAAAATTTGGTCCTTGGTTATGAAATGGTTCTCAGCTTGTAATTCGCTTAAGTTATTTAACATTTTTTCGGCATTGAAATGCGTTAAGGTGGTTTGGTTATTTTCAAACTCTACTTTCATTTCCAAAAACTCTTTAAAATTGTCCTTGATCTGTAAGTGCTTGGTATTCCTTCTATCGATTTCCTTATCAAAGTGTACAGACTCCAGTAGGCAACCAATGGCATCTAACATTTGATCGTGTTCACGTATAATGACATTGTTTGAACCATCTTTTTCCAAATTACTGATATCTAAATCCGTATTCTCAAGTAGATTACATGGAATTTTTATATTGTCTAGATAAAATGGTTTAAACATTTTAAACTTCTTTTTGATTTCTTCAAAAATTTTGTTGAAATCTTTAGGATCTATTTGGGTCAATTTATCCCTCAAATTTCTGTTTAAAGCGTGAATAATGTTATCTTTCAATAGTTTTTTGATAAGTTTTATTTTAGTTTTCAATAAATTCAATGAAGTTTCAGATAGTGTGCACTGAAGTCGGTTATGTTTTTTAATTAAGGTCAAAAGGTAATACCTTGTCAACAAGGTAATACCTTGTCAACAACATTTATAATTATATCGTTTAGTTTACCAATAAAACAATCTATTTCTGAATTTGTTAGATTTCTTTCTTTTGGTATAAGTGTGTCATTGCGAAGTGTTTGGACGATATTTTTTTGAATTTTTTCCAGTTTGTTAACATTAAAGTCAAATTTTACTTCTTGATTTTGTTTTTCTAATGAAAACAACTGATGTTCATTATTCATATACGCATGTATGTATTTGTACAGGGAAAATGTTTATTCAGCAGGTTGATGAACGACAAAGTATTTTAGGTTTAAGAAATTATTTTTGTAAAAGTTTAGTTCTAGTTTTGGATTGAATTAATAAAGTTTAATATTAAAAAAGTTAAAAAGAAAATGTTTTCTTATAAAAAATAGTTGATGAACATAAAGTATAAATAAGAAATTAGCCAATTCAAGTTTTATGTTTACAATAAAAAAAGCTTATCTACCTCCATAAGTGTATCTTATTTGTTTAGAGAAAATATCCATAAAGTTTGGTTAATTATTTAGTAAAAATAACTATATTAAACTACTGTTTAATAATAATTTGTACATAGTTTTAAATATTGTAATATCTTTATATTAAAAATAAATTCAAAAAATTCTTATTTCACTGTAAAAGCTACATACATATGTATGTATGTAATCATTACTACTAAGATTTTGTTTCTTTGAGAGGTAAAGTAATTGATTACAATATACATAGTTTACATATGTACATATTAAATGAAAATTATAAACAAAAGGGTCACTCAAGTAGCTTTTCTTTGGTTTAAAAAATTTTAGTATGTATGAAGATATATTTGGTAAATTTATTTCTAATAACAATTTGTCGAAATGTAACAGAGGCCAGCACACCCATAACGATGACTTTTGGTATGGCTTCTGGAGCGGATGCATCAGTGGCGCATATTTCTTTGAAAAGTACGTTCAATATCGCACCACAATAACAATAAAAAAACTTTCTCCTTTTTTTTTTAATATGCTTTTTTCGTTTGTATTATATAATGAACTGTTCATGTCGGGATGCATTTAAATGTTAAATGTAATTTAACATTTGATTTGCAATTTATGGAATTATTTAAGCAAAATATATTATGTACATGCATACATACATATGTATAAATGTTCTTTGCTGCCGCCTTGTTTTTCTAATAAGATTCCGTTTGAAAATATGCACAGTATAGGTCTTTAGGATTATGGCACATTTATACATACCTGATCATGGATTTCCAACGTGTCCCCATCAGAGGAGTTCAGCCTGCTCCTAACGATAGTTTTATATTCTAATTCTTGAAATGAAAAATCCATTATTTTTATCTTGTGCTCGTTTGAAATTTTGAATTTCTTTCTGGTTGAAATATCTGCTGTTAGAAGATTTTCCATATTGTGTTCGCTCTGCATTATTCCTTTCTTATTGAGAAATAAATATTACACTCGACACTAGCAGCTAATTCTTTTTTTATAAGCAGTTTGAATTACTTGTTACACTCTGCAACAATTGAAGAAATTATTATACATATTCTTACTTAAGTACATGCATACACAAATGCATACATATGTACATACATAGATACATATATATTGCGATATATACAAGCGATTTCGATATGCACCTTTTTCCGTTTCGTGATTATAACCCTATTAAATTTCCGAAAATTCTCGAAATTATTTTGATTGCTTGATCTATTGAATGCAATTATATGTTGCTTGGTGCCATTAAATAAAATATGTAAATACATGTGTAAATGTTAAACAAAACTTTCAACTTAAATATTTATGCATGTTTACCGTCTTTGTTTGCTATGACTGGCTACTAATAAAAATTAAAAAAACAATGCCAGTAGAAAAAAGTGGCAGTATGAAGTAAGGCCCAAATCAGAAAATTGCATGAGGCCTGAAAATATTTAAAAATTCTTTTATTTCATTTTGAAATTGAACTATATTTGATTTTTAAATTAAACCCAAATGAAATAAGGCCCAAAAATTTATAATTGCTTCTTATTACTTGCTGAATGAAATTGTAGGTGGTGTTGAAAAAGTTGGCATTCAAAAAATTGGCGTAATCGAAGCCATAATTCGAGACGCACTATTCGGAAAACTATCGTATGGAAAACGTTTGCAAAAATAAGAAATAAGAAAAAAAAAATAAATAAGAAAAAAAAAAATAAGAAAAAATAAGAAAAAAAACTTGAACAAGTTTTTATTTTTATTTATTATTTTATTTTTATACGAGTTTATCGTACTTTATTTCACAAGTTTCATTAAAAATTTTGAAATGCAATATAACCCATCAATTTGGACTTTATTTCGTTTTTTATTTTAGGTCTTATTTCGTCTATTTTGAGTGTTATTTCATTAATATTTTTTTAGGCTTTATTTTATTTTTTCTTGGCCTTATTTCGTGTAGCCGAAAAAAACCTTGAAAAAAATTTTTGAAGGCGAAATAATTTATTTTAATTACCCGACAAGAAATGAATGGCCGAAACTACCTCAAAAAATGTTTTACTTACACACATGCAACAATTTTGGCAGTTCAGGCAAATATTGCATTACTTCTTTCACTCTAACGTATATGTTAGAGTGGGACATCTAATGTATATATAAAAAGTTCTTGCAATTATTTTTCAAAACAACACGGCTTTCATCAGAAGTGAACCTTTTATGTGCAAAAATTTGTAATAAAAAACAAATAAGAGTGCTATATTCGGCTGGGCCGAATCTTAAATACCCTTCACAATGATTGATTTTTGGTGCCAAAAGTTGTTTTATTTGGCTTATTGAGCCGATTTCTTGCAAAATCGGGAAATGCTATATCTCGGGTATATATGGACCGATTTCAAAAAATTTCGAATTTTGTCTTTAAACATCCTATATGTACCATTCTGATCAACGTTTGGTACCAAAAGTTGTTTTATTTGGCTTTTAGAGCCGACTTCTTGAGAAAACGGAAGGAGCGTTATCTGGGGTGCATATGGGCCGATGTCCAAAAATGTTCTACTTTTGCATATGAACAGCCTATATGTACCATTCTGACAAATTTGTAGTGCAAAAAATTGATTCGCTTGCAGGGGTGACTTCTTGAGATAACAGGAGGCGCTATATCTCGAGTGTATATTTCAAAAGTTCTTCGATTTTTGGGATCTAATGGGCATTAAAAATGATATGGTTAACAGTTTAGGATAAAAAAGTTTTTCAAAAATCTCACCAAAAAAAAGTTGCCAAAAATACCCCTCAAAACCCGGCTAACCGTAGACCGATCTTACTGAATTTCAATAGCAGACCCACTACCAGGATTTAGCACATAGCGAAAGAGTGAGGTTTCTATCTCAAGCCGTTTTCTCAGAAACGGTATTTCAACGACTACAGACGGACATCGCTTAATCGTAATCTCTATTAATTCTGATCCAGAATATATATACTTTATGGGGTCTTAGATGGTTATTTCAATGCGTTACACGCGGAATCACAAACTTATATATACCTTTACACATTTATGTGAAGGATATAATAATTATTAAAAATAACAATAATACATTTTTTTTTACAAAATCTACTTATAAAATTTACGTGGTAACTCTTACATAAATTTAATATAAGCAAGATGTTCATCAAGAGGGTTGAGCGGGCATAGTTGGACACAGTGGCAGCCATGCTCCCCTTGCGGTCAGTATCTTCTGCGGAGATGATAGAGAAAACCTGAAGACCGAAGATTTTGCCCAAGCAACGCAAAACCAAAATGAAAGGCGTTTTCCACAATGCCAGCAGTGTCATCCGTGGCCTGTTTACAGACGACCTGCTGAACGAGTGCAATTGGGAAGGGGGGTGGGAAAAGCAGACCTTGTTTTGAGAGGTACGTATGCGCTCCTATGATATAAGAATATATTTTCATGTTTTTTTTGCCTGCGTTTGTTATTGATAAGCAACTGCGAAAATGTGTATTTATTATTATGATTTTATGGCAAGCATTTTTGATGAATTATTTTTTAGTTTTTTATTTAATTATTCTGTTTTTAATGGTTGTGTTCTTGTAGGGCAACAGCAGAAAGAGAAGCAACATTTACTGCCTGTTCCTCGATGTCGAAAGAAAATGTAAGCCATCGAAATGTAGTCGCACGATTTCGAATCAGTTTGGGTTCCTACATATCGACAGCTTGCGTTTGCATGGGCTTACGTGCAACTTTTGGCATTTACTTCACAGAGATGCCAAATCGGTAAATTAAAGATATGGTTGATTTTTTATTGAAGTATTGAAAAAAACTAAATAATAAAAACTAAATCGTTCTTGTGTAAATACAACCCTTCTTAAAACTGGTCTGCTGTATCTGACAAGCGAAAGCAAATACATACATAAATAAGTACAAAATAAAGCAACAAACATTTTAAGTGTGTTTTTGTGCCGTTTAAAATTTAATTTCGTTGACTTTGATGCACTGAACACTAGCGTTCCTCTGGCAAACTCAGGATTTTCTTTCATCCAGCGAACAAGTGAACTGTTTAGGAAAACGACATGCATACATATGATAATTGTTTAATATATTTACTAAATAAAATAAAAATTAAAATATGTGGGTTTTCTAGTTTTATTTCCCAGTTTTTTAACAAATAAATACAAAACTTTGTCTATAAAAACACCCACTCGAATGCAAAACAACAAGTGCTTGATTTTGACGTTTGTGTTCGCGGTGCTGACGACGTGATCGATATAGAGCAATAACGTTATAGAGGAACCCAAAATAATTTTCTTTCGCTTAGAAAGCGAACAATCGCACGACTTCGACACTGAGGAACAGGCATTTAGTTCTATGAATTCTTGAAAGCCTATACATTATTTTATTGCGCTATTCACTTGTTTTTTTTTTTTTTTTTTTTTTTTTTGGAACCATTTTCACTTTACTGAACATAGTGACTCTGTTCAGTCCTGGTGTTCATTTACTTTCTTTTCGTTCTAGGCTTGTGTCATTCATGAATGAGTGAAATATTTCTGTATTTGTTTTCTCTACCTTTCACTTTTCCGTTTACTTTCTTTATTTTGATGACTTCAATTTTATTAAATTTTAATTAATAAAAATTATTTTATGTTTATTAATGTTCAGTTTTAAAAATATTCATACTATTTTTAATGTTATAGTTTTGACATTGAGTTATTTATACAAATAATTAATGCCTATGGTTACATAAATCCACCTGAAATCAGTTTCTCAAAAATATTGTTTTCTTATTTTCTTTGAAAAAACAAAATAATTTGATTTTATTGTTGTTTATTAAAAATTTTTAAGACTAAAAGCTAAAATACAAAGCCAAAGTAAAATGTGTATAAGAATATACGTGAAAGGAAAAACAAAGATAACGTATATGTTGCATAGATTCTGTGTTGCCACATCTTAACATTTATAAGTGTGTAGGTTCTAGGAAGCAAAATCTTGGTATGAGTGAGACATTTTCACTTTACTTGATTCAGAATTATGAGTAACATTCAAAAAGATGAATGAAAAGAATGAATCAATTCAAAGAGAACGAACGATTCACCCAAATGAAACATCTTGCCCGATACTATTTCGTTCCCTTATTCATTTCATTTTGCTCAATTCTGCTTTATTTTCGTTAATTGTTTTTATATTTTTCTGAGAATCTGTTCAATTCTGTTCCTGTCCTTTTTTATCCTCTTCATTCACAATTATTATTCCGTCTGTTCAGTTTACAAATTCTGGCATTCGTGAACGAATGCTGTGTGTTTGTTATGTATTTTGTTTCTGCTTTGTCCTTGATCACAAAAGGCAATTTTAGCAGGGCTAAAATTTTAGCAGGGCAAGTCCCTTTTGAACTTGCTTTTTATGGCAATTCGTATGTTTCTTTTAGCTTTTATTTTCATAAAATTTTACGCTTGTTTTTATTTTAGGTTAAGAAAAACCACAATAATATACAAAACTCTTATTAAATATACTGCACACATCCCTATAAATTTAAATAGTTTCACATTGACTTTTTGCTTTATTTATTTACCAATAATATTTTAAACTCATGTACTGCAGCTGTGTGCATACCACGAGCCCACATAGAGAATAAAAAGAAATGCCAAAGTATTACCCAACGAAAGAAATAGCGAACGGTGGATCAAAACAAAATCGTCGAGTACGGGCAATTATTTTTCCTTTCTAGTCCCCTCCAAATACTTGAAAATTGCCCAACTAAAATTACCTTGTGTGATCTTGGTCTTAGCTAAACCGTTAATCATCTGGTTTTGTAAAACTGTCATGAAAATACAGCGATGAAAGGCAGCCAAAACGAGGTAGCAAATCAGCGAAACCTCTGTTCATCTTTCTTCTCTAAATGCTGTAGTTTTCAGAAGTTGTACAAAAACAAAATAAGTGGTATTTTTCTTAAATGGAAAGGGTTACCTTATTAGTTGTATCATGGTCAACACTATTCTGCAGCTTTGCTTATACTACGCCCCCTCCATGTTTCTGGTGTCTATGACGGGGAGAAGATCTCTTTACCATACACTCGTGGGACTGAAAATAGATTTATATTTAAGTCAATAAAAACGAAACGAAACACTTACGACAATGGACTTGCAAACGGCCAACGAAAGAAACAATAGTACAGGGAGAACGATGCCTAAAAGGGAGGAAGATGTAGTAATATCCAATGGGGACGTAAAGTCAACCCAGCCTTTATACAGGTGGGAATACCAACTTTGAGTTTCTGAATCTAAGCCAGCTGGGTTATGATCCCTAGAAGGATCTAGATAGGTTGGTGATAAGGTGAGCGAAAAATCGCAAGTTTACATACAATAAAAAGCGACTCTCTTGGACTTGATGGCGAAAAATTGCCAGGAAGAGCCAGGCAGCAGCTAAATACAGAAGATGCTCTAAAGGATATCGCGAGAGGGTCGAGTTTCCAGAAGAGCAGAACATTAAAGAGCCGAAATATAAGAAAAAATGCTCTTTGTCGGCTAGTAAGTCTCCAAAACCAGGTGTCTCCCTTCTAAAGTAGTCAGGAGGCAATACAGGGACGTCCAACTGGCAAGATGCAACTACCCTTAAGAAGTTGGTAGAAAGAGTCCATCCACTACAGGACGGCTGTAAGCTGGAACTAGTAACTATATCAAAGAATGGGGATGGAAATTCACATCCGACCCTGCTCTGAATGTTATTGAAAAGCAACAAAGTACTGGCGATAGAGAAATGGGGGGTGTCCCACAGAGAGGAGGACCAAAATGGAACTCTTGTACTGTGAATCAACCAAGGATCTATTTCCAGCCTTTCCAAATCCATTTAGGGGAGTTTCAAAAGTGGCCTTTTTCAAAGTAGGCAAGTCTCGTATTGGAGCTAGACTCCAAAATGCTTAAGACTGTTGCATATGGTGACGATATTGCTGTACCGGTTTCGGGAAAAAATCCCGAAATCCTCTCACAACAGATGCAAATGGCACTGACGACCATAAGTAGGTGGAGCACCAACAGTGATCTCAGTGTAAGTCCGGAGAAAACAGAGCTTGTCCTCTTTACTCGGAAATACAAGCCCCCGCTGCTAAAACCACCGGATGTAAAGGGAATTTAACTTAGATTGACGGAGAATGCGAAATATATTTTCACTTACCTCGATTTCAAGCTAACATGGCAACGGAAGGTTAGTGAAAGAGCCAGTAAGGCAGCTGTTGCCTTATATCTGTGTCGAAGGGTCATTGGCAAGAACTGGGGAATAAACCTCATAAACTTCTATTGGCTCTTCGGCACGGTTGTAAAACCCATACTTGTATATGGATCGCTTGTATGGTGGAAAGCGCTAGAAAAGACCACCTACTGAAAAATCTTCGAAGGGATTCTGCCTTGATGGTAACTGGAGTATGCGGCTGTACACCATCTAAGGCGTTCTTTACGATGCTACACTGGATACCAGCCGATCTCATGATCAAAGAAACCGCTATGAACTCGACAACACGGTTAAAGGCAGGTGCCATGTGGAAGGATGCTGTCTCAGGGCACGCATCGATAATTGGAAGGATAACTGACCTTCCGGATCGCATAGACTACTGCTCACCGGCCCCAACGATCATTAAGGGTTTCAGCGTAAATCTGCCGAATACGTCCTTAGATAGTGTCGAATCAATCAGGAGACGTAATTATGGTCTTTACGGATGGTTCCAAGTCGAGCACTGGGGTCGGGGATGGTATCTACATCCACCGATTTCAACGGGGATCAGTTTTAAGCGAGATGAGTGTAGCGCATTCAGGTCGAAGTTGCGGCGATAAGAAGGGCGGCAAACTGGATGAGGTACTATAGGAATACGGTGAGCATATCATAATCTCTACTGACAGCAAGGCCGCCATAAACACACTCGCGGGTGTTTATACAACATCGCGGTTGGTTCATGAATGCCGGATATCTCTAAATGAGATAGCGAGACATTCAGACCTGGAGCTTTGCTGGCTACCGGAACACAACGGCGTGTCCGGAAATGAAATGGAGGATGAATTGGCAAGATCTGGTTCCCGCCTACAGCAGGAGGATATGGACGAATTCGTTGGTACTCCCCTCAAAAGTTGCAAACAGCTAATACAACGGCAGCTGCTAAGAACTGCGCAGGAAAGGTGGTCGAACGAGATCACTTGTCGAATATCGGGGCTCACAAGGCCCAACTATGAGTATAGGAGAACTGTGTTCTTGATGAACTTTCCGAGGCATAGGCTTCACACCTTTGTGGCTGTTCTAGCAAGACATTGTCACATGGGAGTACATGCGAGAAGGCTAAATCTTCCATATAATGATTACTGCAGAGATGAAGAGGAGAGTGCCGAAAACTTTCTCTGTCGACGCCCTGCTCTCTCTCTCTCTCTCTGACAAGAGAGCAAATTAGTTGGGCAGACCGACACTAAATGGGCTACCGGAAATGTCGGAATTAAAGTAGATAAAAAATTATCTGCTTTAATTAATGTGCATATATTTATTATAGCTTTGTCAAAGTTTATATTTTCGGCAATGATATATTATAAAGGTATAGTATTGTATCCATCCACAGCTGGGGGGTTACTATGTAATTCAATTCGAAAGTATCAACAGCTAGAAAGTTGTATTCGATCTGAATTTAATTTCTTAGCATGTAACAGTTTCGGATCGAGTGAAAAGTGCTGCCACTAATTGAAATAATTTCGGCACTACTTTCGAACGTATTATTCAACATTGGCAGCATTTATTACGCAAAGTATGAAAACAAAAATTTAAAAAAAAATTAAGCAAGAAATATTTGTCCGTTACATTCGAATTCGGTTGCCCTTTGGATAGAAAATGAAGACGAGAGATTGGAACGTAAAATCCTACTCGATGGTGTAGATTTTATGCACTTGACGGATGTAATGTAAGTAACAATTTATTAAATATGTTGTATGTAACTAAATATTTTGTTTGTAGGTTTGTGCGAAATTTCAGATCTTCTGCCAATTGTGTCCAGAAATTGTTGGTAACTTGTTTGGCGTCTGGAGTTTTATATAGCCCTTAGCTAACTGCGCATGCTCTGTTATAAAGTCTAGCATAATTTCAAATTGCCTTTGCTTGGTATTAATATTTTTCCTAGCATTTTCCCTATTGAAAAAGACTGTATTAATATTCATCGAGTTAGTTGGTAGGAAAAATCCGTATCCGTAATATTTAACTATCGAATCGAGTTACATAGTAACACCCCTGTTATGTATGTGCGGAATGTGTCGAAAACATACATATACTCTAGATATATTTTATTTTATCTATAATTTTTGACCTTTATTGTTAAAATTGACAGCACTATTTTTTAAAGCTTTAGGTCTTTATATTTTTCTTTCTTTATTAATCGATATTTCGCTAACAATTTGTTAGCATCGTCAGGAATCTTTAAAATAAAAACAATTAAAGATTCCTGACGATGCTAACAAATTGTTAGCGAAATATAGATTACTAAAGAAAGAAAAATATAAAGACCTAAAGCTTTAAAAATAGTGTTGTCAATTTTATACTCTAGATACTAAAAATACAAATCAAGTTGAATTGTAAAGTGAATTGTTCAAAAGACTAAGTTCGTTCATGAATTTTTCGTTATTGAAAAGAGCTATTAATAATACTTACAACATTTACGCCATGTTAACCTTTTAGTGATATTTTAATTACATTGAACTATGATGTAATACGTTTATTTGATTATTAAATGGTTAAAGTCAACCCTTGGTTAAACAAATTTTTTATCAAGAAAAGTAAAATTGTATATCCAGGTGGACAACTGGCTGTTTCTGGGTAGCAAACACCATCAGCACACCTGTGAATTTTGGATGGTCTATATTTCACAATTATTTTTGTGAAATATAGACCTATGAAATTACCTACATATATAAATATATAAATCTATTTTCATGTGAAGCAAGTAGTAAGCTGCTATTAATAAACTTTAAAGAAAATGAAAACTTCGTTTTAATATTTAGTTTTAACACAAAAGCACATAATTTAAATTTTATTTTGTGTATTCAAATATGTACTTAATTACTTATTTGCGTTAAGAGCCAAGTGAAATGTATTAATTCAGGTCCAAAAATATACCTATCAAATATATTCTGTCATATAGACAGCTGAAAAAAAACAGAAAACATTTGATGTCTACTTTTGGACCTGAATTAATAAGTTTTATTTTGTGTTAAGATTCTAATAAAGAACGTATTGTAGGATCACCAGCTACATCTATACATGTATGACCATCTGCGTCCATTTTCATCCTATCCGCTCCGAATTGAATCAGTAACTTTGCACACTCTACATGACCACATGAAGATGCGTAATGTAAAGGAGTTTGTTGTTCAGCATCGCAAAAATCAACTGGACATCCTGATGACAAAAGAAATTCTAGTATTTCTAAATTATTAGCATCAGTTGCCCAGTGTATAAGACCCAAACCATGTTCGTCCAATAATTGAAAGTCTGATGTTTTAATTAACTTTTTGATACTTTGAATATTTCTATCTTTAACGAAATCGAAAATATTTTTTTCATGCTCTGCTTTCAATTCGTGATCTTCGCGTGGAGCTTCAATTGAATGTACAACCCAACCAATGCCGGCAGCAGTAGACTTAATACCTCTTTGTATATTGTCATACCACACTGGATCTAAATTCTTAACTTTTTCCACGTATAACTGTTTAGCCGAATCGTTTGACATGTCTTGCAAGTCATTCCAAGCACACCATTTAGATCGAGCCAGCATATTAAATATGCCGGGTTTGGAAGTGTTACACTTTCCTACTGTTGCCTGTTTGTACAAACCGTACAGCTCCAAGAGATCGTTGGGTAAAATAGTATCATGGATTTTTTGTACATGTTGCGTAGCTTTGGTAAAAAGTTCTTCGTTTTCACTGTCATCAAACTCCCAATCGCTGTCGTCTTGATTTTTCTGTTGAGTCATTTTAGATGTTTTTTTTTTACTTTTGGTTAAAACTGTTTAGATTTCGTAATAACTTTTTTAAACTTAATGGTCTTGAATATATTACTAAATGCTTTTTATGCCTTTTGTATATTCAGTGCATTGCCTTCCAATATGTGTTTCTGTTCGTTTTCAATTCTTTCCAATGTTTTCAATCCGTTGACTGTAACAAATCCATAACCTCTAGACAAACCAGACTTTTTATCAAAAACTACATTTGCAGTTACAACACGACCAAAATCTTTAAAATAGCTTTTTAGCTGTGAATGGCTGACTGTCCAAGCTAAATTACCCACAAATAGTTTACACAGAATTTTACTCGATTTAGCTGCTGAGGCCATTTGATATCGCTTGCTCTAACAATTGCAAATAAGAGAAATATGTCGAACCGCATGCGACGGACGTCTCGACGCCGGCATGTGTTTTTAGACCACCCTCGCCATATTGATCGGCTTAAGGGCTCTAGGCCGCACGGCTGCTAAGGCGTCGCCAATACCTGGGCCTCCGACGGCTAATAGGCTTTTTACACTTACTCACATCTTACATCTTTCATCATTTTGGCAAGATGTTAACATCTTCCTATACAAATTCTATATGAAAAAAACTCAACATCTCTCAACATCTTCACAAGATGTTCATTTCTCAATGGGAGAGAAGAAAACAAACTCCGAAAAACTTTTGCCAAAAAACTTTTTCCAACACACATACACATTTTGTGTATATGTGAGCACCAGCGCCATGTGCGAAAGAGAACTGAAAAAAAAATGTAAACGAAGAGTTTGTTATGAATCTTATTCTCGTTTTTTATACATAGGTTTTATACGCACACATTCTGTATACGTGCGCACATGCTTATGCTAACGGTACATGATACACAAAAAGACCAAAAAAATGTAAATAAAGAGTTTTTTATGCTTTTGTTGACATTTTTTATGCATGGGTTTTATAGGCAAAGGTTTGGTTCTTAATATTTTGAAACTAGAAACTTGTGCTCATATGTGGAATACTGCATATTGTTAAGCAAAGCAATACGGTTCTTTGGATGTATGATATGCTTTTGCACAAGTTCTACAAGAGCAGATATTACATACACGCATGTATGTATATGGCAGCACATGCTTATGCTAGCGCCATGTGCGACACAAAAAGGAGAAGAATGTAAATAAAGAGTTTTTTATGCTCTTTGTTGACATTTTTTATGCATGTGTTTCTTAGGGAAAAGTTTGATCCTTGATATTTTGAAGCTACAATTTGGTGCTCATATATGGAATATTGCATATTGTTAAGCAAAGCAATACGCTTCTTTAGAGGTGTCATATGCTTTTGCACCAATTTTAGAAGAGGACATATTATCTCCTCAATTATTGGCACATGGGGATGAAAATTGAAAAAAAACATAAGAAGCAAATAACCGCTCGTTAACTTGTTTTCTTTTGTTTATACATTATTTATGCACGATCAGTGCTGCCATCATATTTTTCTGATACAAAATTAAAAGTTTGTGTAAAAAACTTGTTCTAAGTTTAAAACTGCACAACGATTACATTAAATGCATGTTATTTTAATTTTTCTAATAAAATGTTATAACAGTGTCAAGATCTGTCATTTGAAATATGAGTTTTAGTTCTTAAAGCTGACCTAAAGTATGGAAAGTTGTACATACGCACATACATATAAAATGCATGCATAAAAAATTTAATTTGTTATTTTACAATAAATAACATTTTTGTTTTACAACGTAATACTTTTTATAATATATGTATCATTAATTTTTTTTGTTGTTATTGTTTTCCTTTTTTATATATTATTGAAAAATATGAAATATACTAAGTACTGTACATATGCGACTTTTTCCTATATCTTGCTGACCTAAAGTAATCAAAATTGTATATATGTACGTTCATATAAAATGCATGCATAAAGTATGTCAATAAAAAATGTAATTTCTTATTTTACAATATATAACATTTTTTTATGCTGCGTGTATTTGAAACTATATGTACCTATTTCATTTATCTTTCCAATTAAAATGAGCTAAAAGTTATACTTTTTGTAATATATATTTAATTTTTTGTTTTCTATTTTATGTATTATGGAAAATTATGATATATAATATGATATATATTATGATATATAAAGATACTTCTACATACATTTTAAACCATATTTTTCATACGGAAAAAACGATTTTGTTAAAAATATTAATTTACATACTTTAGCATTAAAAATTAATTGACAGAGAACCCTGCAAAATTTCTCAGTTCTTTTACATGAAAGTAATTGTTTAACATAACACAATTGAGTAATAAATCAATTGAAAGTAATTGTTTAATTTTCATTTAATTTTTCAATTGATTTTTAACAAAATCGTTTTTTCCGTATGAAAAATATGGTTTAAAATGTATCTTTACCCATTGAATTTATTGTATGAGAAACAGAATCTTTTACCCCAAACTTACATTTTCTGGCAACACAGAACTAGAGTAAAAAGAAGTTAACGAACGTTATTTTGCTTTTATCATGCAGAAAAAATGTAAACAAAGCTGAAAAAAACTCTTTATTTACATTTTTTTTTTCAATTTCCGCTGCCGTCTGCTATTAATTGATGGGGTGATATCTCATCTTGTAGAACTGGTGGAAGAGCTAATGATATCTCTAAATAAGCGTATTTCTGTGCTTAATATTATGTAATTTGCTAAATAGTTGCACCAGATATTATATTCGTAATATGAGATATCAAACTTTTGCTTATAAGGCACTGGCAAAATTGTTTGTGTACGATCAGTGTTGCCATTACGTTATTTTGCGAAAATTACCATTACTCATTTGGACGAAAATTCTTTTAGATGAAAAACATGGACATTTAGGATATATCATAATTTTCCATAATACATAAAATAGAAAACAAAAAATTAAATATATATTACAAAAAGTATAACTTTTAGCTGATTTTAATTGGAAAGATAAATGAAATAGGTACATATAGTTTCAAATACACGCAGCATAAAAAAATGTTATATATTGTAAAATAAGAAATTACATTTTTTATTGACATACTTTATGCATGCATTTTATATGAACGTACATATATACAATTTTGATTACTTTAGGTCAGCAAGATATAGGAAAAAGTCGCATATGTACAGTACTTAGTATATTTCATATTTTTCAATAATATATAAAAAAGGAAAACAATAACAACAAAAAAAAATTAATGATACATATATTAAAAAAAGTATTACGTTGTAAAACAAAAATGTTATTTATTGTAAAATAACAAATTAAATTTTTTATGCATGCATTTTATATGTATGTGCGTATGTACAACTTTCCATACTTTAGGTCAGCTTTAAGAACTAAAACTCATATTTCAAATGACAGATCTTGACACTGTTATAACATTTTATTAGAAAAATGAAAATAACATGCATTTAATGTAATCGTTGTGCAGTTTTAAACTTAGAACAAGTTTTTTACACAAACTTTTAATTTTGTATCAGAAAAATATGATGGCAGCACTGATCGTGCATAAATAATGTATAAACCATGATACAATTAACAAGGTAGCCTCGTCAGCTAAACCGTTAATCATCTGAATACTTTAGGTTGTCAAGAGATTGCAGAGATGAAAGGCAGCGAAAACGAGATAGCTAATCCGCGTAAGCTCAGTGCATCTCTCTTCTGTAAATGTAGAAGTGGCGTCTTTTTGACAGTTTGCATAAGTTGTACAAAAACAAAATGCATGTTATTTTTATTGAAGTTGTTCTTATTGTAGCGAAAAGGTTACCTTGTTAGTTGTATCATGGTATAAACAAAAGAAAACAAGTTAACGAGCGGTTATTTGCTTCTTATGTTTTTTTTCAATTTTCATCCCCATGTGCCAATAATTGAGGAGATAATATCTCCTCTTCTAAAATTGGTGCAAAAGCATATGACACCTCTAAAGAAGCGTATTGCTTTGCTTAACAATATGCAATATTCCATATATGAGCACCAAATTGTAGCTTCAAAATATCAAGGATCAAACTTTTCCCTATAAAACACATGCATAAAAAATGTCAACAAAGAGCATAAAAAACTCTTTATTTACATTTTTTTGGTCTTTTTGTGTATCATGTACCGCTAGCATAAGCATGTGCGCACGTATACAGAATGTGTGCGTATAAAACCTATGTATAAAAAACGAGAATAAGATTCATAACAAACTCTTCGTTTACATTTTTTTTTCAGTTCTCTTTCGCACATGGCGCTGGTGCTCACATATACACAAAATGTGTATGTGTGTTGGAAAAAGTTTTTTGGCAAAAGTTTTTCGGAGTTTGTTTTCTTCTCTCCCATCATTTCTCATTTCGTCGTATTCAACATCTTTCGATTATTTTAATGTCATCACTAAAAAGAAGTTAAAAAAATGATAAAAAATCATTTTATCATCACTAGAAAATATATAAGTGTCAAAAATTTTTACAATGAGCGTGAACAAACAATGTAATTAAATTTTAATTAAATTAAACATAATATAAAATTAGTAATGCAATACTTTTATTTTTAGTAAAAAAGAATAAAAAAAGGTTTTTGAGTTTGTGTGTGTAATGTTTTTTTAGTTTGCTCACACACGTGAAATAATATTTGACAGAAGAAAAATGTTGAAAATGTATGTAAGCAGCTTTTTTCAATTTTCAACATCTTCAACACACATCTCAAAAATGTAAGTAAATGTAAATCCGCTATAAGTGGTCAAAGCTGATAGCAAGGGACAATAAAACCAAGGCGAATCAACTACAGGTGGTCGAAATTCAGTTCGCCTCAACATTTTCTCTCGAGACGTCACAAGTTTTGCTGTCGTTTGCTATAAGCTTTGACAACTCAGAAGATAAAATCGTGGAAAAATGATGAAGCGAATTGGTATGCGGGCACCTGTAATAGATTCGCCTTGAATAAAACGTATGACAATTGAAGCGAAAATGTTGAAGCGAATTGAATTGCAATCACCAAGGCAAATCAAGGTGGTCGCAATTCAATTCGTTTTGACATTTTCTCTCGAGATGTCATGTTTTGTTGTCGTTTTCTATCAGCTTTGACAACTCAGAAGACAAAATCGTGGAAAAATGTTAAAGCGAATTGGTATGGATTCGATATTTGTGGTAGTTATGCGACTACCTGGTATCGAGCTGCCTTGGAACAGTCCCATGATACAACTAACAAGGTAGCCTTTTCGCTACAATAAGAACAACTTCAATAAAAATAACATGCGTTTTGTTTTTGTACAACTTATGCAAACTGTCAAAAAAACGCCACTTCTACATTTACAGAAGAGAGATGTACTGAGATTACGCGGATTTGCTACCTCGTTTTGGCTGCCTTTCATCTCAGCAATCTCTTGACAACCTAAAGTAGTCAGATGCATGATACAATTAACAAGGTAGCCTCGTCAGCTAAACCGTTAATCAACTGACTACTTTAGGTTGTCAAGAGATTGCAGAGATGAAAGGCAGCCAAAACGAGATAGCTAATCCGCGTAAGCTCAGTGCATCTCTCTTCTGCAAATGTAGAAGTGGCGTCTTTTTGACAGTTTGCATAAGTTGTACAAAAACAAAATGTATGTTATTTTTATTGAAGTTGTTCTTATTGTAGCGAAAAGGCTACCTTGTTAATTGTATCATGGTCAGATGATTAACGGTTTAGCTGACGAGGCTACCTTGTTAATTGTATCATGGAACAGTCCTTGTATCGCCATCGAATATCATCGATAGTCCATTAAAAACAGTTATCGATAAATTTGCTGCTCTCATATCTACTTTCAATATAAACAGAGAAAATAAATTTTCATTTCTTTAAATTATTTTAATTTAGCTCTGCTATGTACACGCTGTTGCATGGTTTCTTTAAATATTTGACTCAAAAAGATGAATATTGTGTCGTTATTTTAGGGCTGGATAATGCTGGAAAGACGGTTAGATAATAAAACATAACACTAACAGATTTGTACCTACATATAATATCAGACATATTTAGAAGCAGCTAAGGCAAAATTTACGAAGAACTATAAAGGCATGAACACAAATAAAATTACAACAACTGTTGGTCTGAACATTGGTACCATAGATGTACAGGGTGTACGTTTGAATTTTTGGGACTTGGGCGGACAACATGAACTACAGTCACTATGGGACAAGTATTATCAAGAATCTCATGCTGTGATCTACGTAATTGATTCAAATGATAGAGATCGCATGGAGGAATCCAAAATAATTTTTGGTATGTAGCTTAAGAAATTTTACCCAAAAATACCTATCCAAAGTAAATATAAATAAATGAAAATATAAAATCGCCGAGTCACTTGCACAATTTTGAATTAAACCTGCGGGCTTGTTATGACACATAATATTGCGGTTGTGGCTTGTACTCGCAATCGAGATGCTCTGGAGATCGACAGCATATTAATGAAATCAAAGCACAATATATGACCTATTTACTAAATAATTATGACACCATAATGTGCACTAAGAGCTTTAACGACAAAAACCAAATTTTACAGGAAGAGGATGTTATTACTTATTTCTTGTGTAAATTAAGTCAGAGCAACAAAATTTTGTATGAAGATACTACATTTCGTCCCAATGCGTAAAATTAAGTCAATGCGTTCTCATATCAGTAGCACAACGGTAATTTTTGGCGCTTAAGCTTTTTTGCTGCCATTCCGCCATTCGAACTGTCAAAAATTTTGTTAGTACATAGTTTCTTTTCAACTTATTATAAATGTATATATGTACATATATTTGTATTAATGTATTTAGATATGCTATGGGCTTAGTTATACTACTAATTAAAAAATTATGTATGATGTCCAATACTGCTTTGTAAAATACGTCTGGACTGTAATTTTTTCTTTCTTATGCTTACAAAGGGTAAATGTCCCTAAAGCCGAGACATGCAAATCAATAAGAATGAGTATGACCTACTTTACAGATAAGAAAAATTGTACTAGAAATATTGTCTTCCTTCCACTAACCTTCAATTTAAACTAATATAAGTACTCAAGCATCATTATGTCCTGTTTCTGTGTCCACTTTTCAACGTGCGGGTTTTCTTAGCAATGTTTTTGTTAGTAGGCGAAAACTGAATAGCAATTTTCAAATACTAATTAAAACGATTTACTAGTCAAAAATGTATCAGAAGAAGCAAAGGATTTAAAAATTTACAATTTTGCATTTTGTTTTATTTTTTCCATAAAAAATGGATGTCGAGGTTTGGAATAAGAACTACGTCCATTTTTCAATGATCAGCAGGGTATGCTGACTATTGGCTTATTCCATTTTTGAAGATTTCCTTAAGAAAAAACTACCTGCTGTATAAAAGACACAATTATTTTTGTATTTCTATAAAAAAATGGTTTGTTTTAAGATTTATATACCATTGACTTATTAATGTGTTTGTTTAACAGCAGAATCATACAAAAAAATTTAATGTATGATTCTGAAGATTCACTGCCTTATTTGTTGTAGAGCTGCCCTGGAAAGCGATCATGAAAGTTTTAGTGCCGACTACTGGGTCGAAAAGTAGTGATGTTTGTTAGATAATGCTCAAATTTATCAAGTTAAATAATAATCAAGGTTGGCTAACGGTATCACAAAAATACCGTTACCGATTCAAATGCCGTTAAAAATGGATACCGATATTTTTACTGTTACCGTTTACGCTACAAAATATCGGTACTAAAATTCACCGTTACCTCTATACCAGTATATACCGGTATGCCAGAAATTAAATTAGCTAATTTTTCGCCGTTAATATGTGCTTATCAGAGACTGACTACGGATATCAAACTTTCGAGCATACACAATCCTTTACACTGATTTTTTGTGATTAAAATGTTTAGTTCATGAACGATACAGTCTCATTTTAGCAAAAGTTCGTATCGAACGATCACTTTTATTCACAAATTATTGAAGTTGAGTTGAATATTCGTGATCGTTTTTTGGATGATTGTAGAAAAACTGATCGAACCAAAAACAATGCTCGTGTTCAAGATATCGAACTTTCAAGCATACACAAGCAATTACAACAAGACTGTTTTGTTTCAGCAAAAGAGGCAATCTAGAGTAGCGTTGTAATCAGGGGTGTTAGAAAATTTTTTTTCAGAAAACGTCAAGTTTTGGAGAGAAAAACGTCAAAAACAAATTCGTAAAACGTCAAAAAACGTGGTTTATAAAAATGTACAAATAAACCTAAAATTTTATAAAAATTAATTTAAAAGCTTGTTAAAAATTTAGAAATAGTTACAAATATTTGACCAAAAGTTCGAAAAAATTAAATAATAAAAGCAAATTTTAAGTAAAAAGTGAAAAAAAACCGGTTTCTAAAAAAGTTTGGGATTTTAAACTATTGGAAAACCAGTTTATTAAAGTGTCGAACAGTTGAGAACTCTAGAAAAACTTTATCAAAAAATCTAAATTTACTACAAAATTTGCTAAATAACAATGAAGGAAATGTCAGTAGAAAAACTCTAGTGATTTACTATTGACAGGGTCACCAATACTAGTGACATATTATACCTCATACAATGATTATTTCTGTTGACATTCAACATGTGCTTGTCATTGCAAATAAACTACTGACTAAGGAACTAGCGACTAGGTGGTTCTGACGACCATGTTACTATTGTTTCTATAGACATTGTCGCTACCCTGAAAGAAATGTCAGTAGAGAAACTCAATTGAAAAATCAAGAAATAAAATTTGTCTACTCATTAACAATGTTGTCAACTCAATGTTTTCTTTCCAAATTAAAACGAATTTTACTTCACGATTTTGGTGGGCTTACAAATTTCAGCAATCACAACACTGTTCATAAAACAAAAAACTGGAGACACTCTGTTGACAATTTGATAAAAAAAAAAGTCAGCAATATAGACGAAAAATGTAGCGACTTGGCGCCACTTGACTATAGGTTTCCTTCAGGGAATATCAAACTAATTATATGATATGTATACATATGTATGTATATGTATTCGGAATTGACAAACAAAAGAAATAAGCGAACCCGTACACGTAAAAATACAAACATGATCGATCTAGTATGCGCACATTATTTTTTTTATCACAAACAAGACATGCAAAAGTCACTCAACGTGCACATATGTAAATATTAGCGGTTCTCACTCTTGATACTAATTTTACAACTCTGCTATATTCACTACGATTTTTACCACAAAGCTCGAGTGACTTTCTTAACTCAAAGTCTGCATGTTCTTGCAAATATTCTAAAACTTGCTGAATTTCTTTATCTGTCCACCTTTTGTTGTGAATTTTGTCACGTTTTCTCTTCACCAGTATATTTTTATTTGTTTTTTCCACATTTTTTTATTTTCTCAATACAAAATTAAGTTTTGCCGGCAAAACGATTCACAGCACAGAATATCTGTGATTCTCAGTAATATTTTTACAATGTTTACTAAAGCTTTTTGTTTGATTTTTTAATCACAGCGTAGAAAATAAAAGTTCAGTACATTTTGTTGCTGCAGTGATGTAAACACTAGTACTTTAATCAAATCTGCTACTTTAACCAAATGTGCAACCGAGTTTACTATCAAGAGTGAGAACCGCTATTATTCATAAACAAGACGCTTAGCTTGTAACCAAATCAAATCAAGCATACTGTCTTTGGCGATCTTTGCATGTAGCAGAATTTTTTTCTTCTTGTACACAACTCGAAAGGGGCACAAAAATGCTGTAGGCTTGATTTGATATTATCGAAGTTGTATCATATGCGAATAAGACGGTTCGATCATACCTGTTGCAGCTCAATGGTGCTTATGAAATGCCATTTTTTTATTTTTTATGTGCAACGATGTACAATCATACTACATTCAGACACATGAATACACTTATTTACATGTATTCAAAGTATGAACGTAGTTTAACTCTAGAGCATTATTGATCGTGAATTTTTTTTATGGCTTTTGACAGAACTTCACATGAAATAATAAACAAAATACCAAGCTTCAATTAGTAATCTGTTTATGTATTTTCTTTTCTAAAATTATTGAACTCCGTAGCAAAAAATGAAATTTGTTTAAATATTTTCCCGTATTTAGATTTTTATTTACACATCCTATGGCAAATAACAATTATGTAAAAACTTTGTTCCGTCCTTTAGCAACCATATTAAAAACAATTGATAAAATAATTTTATTCGATATATTACTATTTACATAGACAATAAATATTTTACATGTTCTTTCATTTCTTCTATAAGCACCAAATTTGACTTGATATATTGACATCACTAACATGCTTATTATGAATTCCGTCGGAGTCTCCAAATATGTTTTGAGTCAATTATCATGTTCCGTCCTTGTATTCTTATATGTAGATGGGTCAACTATTTATTTGAATGAGTTGAATATTTGGTATCTTTCTATATGTATAAATTACTTGGTTTCATTGTGTTTCCCTACTACGGAATCAATCCAACGTGTTATTGAGCAGTTGTATAGATTTTCCGTAGACCATTTAATGTTTTGAGATGATAGAAGCAGTGTCGCCACCAAATATACATAGCTAGCATATTGTTATTTGATGTAGGAGCTGGAATATCAGATGTAAACAGAAGGTAAAGCATTGGACAAGGACAGTGTCCTTGGAGTGCTCAAAATATTTCTGAACACTTATCTTTATATTTTACATAGAAAAATCGATTTTCTAAATAGTTTTGTAATTTTAGATACAAATATTTTGGTACAGTTACGTATTATTATTGATGTGCTTCCATGAACTCAGAGATGTCTACTGGAAAAACGGTTTAAAAATATTTTTAGTTCGAGTGAGTGTTGTAACATTAGTTTAGGTTCAATATTAAGATTAAGTACAATATTAAGTTCACTTTGTCCATCAAGCTTATCATGTTTGATACTTGAGAAGTCAGTGGCTTCATATCTTTGAGGTATTGCTCATCATTATTTATTTGCCGTGTATTGGAGCTGGTGGTTAGAGCATATTTGTATAAATGTTTGACATGTTTTAGTAGCGTCTAGTAGTGAAAGTTACTTGTGAATTAGCGATTTGATTATGTGCTATTACTTAAGCGTAAGTTATTGAATGATTTATAATACTTGTTACACTGTAAGAAATTTCAGCTTTCCGAGTTTGCTGTTCTTCGGCGGATATTATTTCTTTGTTTCTTGGCGGTGGGATGTACGTTGAATAGTTTTGTGATCGCCAGCACGTTTAACGCAAAAAAGATTTTTGGTACAGAAGTTTTTGGTGTGTCCATATTTTTGGCGGTTTGTAAACTGAAGCAAAGTCGTTTTTGGACAAAAACTGATTATACAGTGTAAAAGATGATTCAAATCATATACTTGTTTATTTTATTGGTTTGAGTTCAATAGAAAACAAAGATAATGGTTTTTTGTACCAGTTTCTGGAATATGTTGGATATGTGTTACTTCGTGTCCAAGTTCACTAAGGTTTTTTTTGTTTTATTTCTTCTGTATCAGTTTGATAGTGCATATTACGCAAAAACACCTGTAAGCTTTTTTGTTCATATGATTTATAAGTGTAATATTTGGTGTTTTTATCATTTAATAGTTTTACTGCCTGTTCCTCAATGTCGAAACCTCGCGATTGTTCGCTTTCTAAGCGAAAGAAAATTGTTTTGGCTTCCTCTATGTCGTTCTTTTATTCGAACGATGATTCGATCGACAAGTGTTTTCATACAAAATCCGATTCTTCTATATCGATAATGTCGTCAGCACTGCGACACAAATGTCAAAAACAATCACTTTGTTTTGCTATCGAGTGGTTGTTTTTATAGACAAAATTTTATACTTATTTGTTAAAAACCCCACATATTTTCATTTTTATTTTATTAAGTAAATATATTAAACAATTATCATCTGTATGTATGTAGTTTTCCTAAACAGTTCACTTGTTCGCTGGATGAAAGAAAATCGTGAGTTTGCGAGTTATAATTTCAGAGTAGTGCACAAATTCCAAAGATTAAATTTATACATCATTGCCTTTAAGGACATGTAGTTCGTAATTACAATTTAATGGTGAGTTGAAAGGTTATTTTTGATTTGGACATCTTGGACATGTATTGGTAGGGGATTTATTGGTTTTTGTTTTCATTTGTTGTTCGCAGGAAACAACACTTTCTATTTGATATTCATTATTTCCATCATCATCGATGGATAATATTTCGAACCGATTTGGAGTAGAGGGTTGAATTAAAGGATTTTAATGTTTTTTGTGTCTGCTCTTTAGATTTAACTTTGTTTACGGTTTATGTTTTCAGAATTATGTACAAGTGAGCAACGAGGGCTCTTTGTTATGTTGTTGTTTTTTTTTAATTTCTCTATTTCACGGAGTATTAATTTCATGCAAGTTACTTTTTGTTGATTGTGATGAGCATGATGTTGTAGTAGTTAGTGCAAATTTGATAAGTGTTTGAGTATCACTAATTGGTGGTAAACATTGTGAATTTCAAGAAAGTGCAGTTAAGTGCACTTGTGCAGTGATGATTTAATATATAATTTTATGCAGTTGCAGAAGTAGTTTGAGCGGAGCCGGAGCCTAAATTTAATGTTGACGCTTTTTTCACATACGGCAGTGCTTTGTTTATTTGGAGATCTACACCGCTCCGATGGGAAAAAGCGCTCAATAGGGCATTATTTACTTAGTTTCTTTATAACTCAACAGTAGATTTTTATTACTCCTCAATTAAACTATTTTTGTTCGTGTTATTTAAGATAAAATGATTCAAAATGATTTACTCTCTGGCGTACCTTTGCTGATACTAGCTAATAAGCGAGATCTGCCTGATGTAATGGGAGTTAGAGAAATAAAACCCGTTTTTCAACAGTCTGGTGGCTTTATTGGTAGACGTGATTGTCTTACCATACCGGTATCTGCTCTTACAGGGTAAGTAAATTAAAAAGAGTAAACATAAAATATCACTTTTATAATTGCTTTCAACTCTTTAATACATTTTTGCAGCTTGAGGTCTTTTTTATATGAAAATGTATAATTGTAATGTCTTATAAAGAGTTTATTAGGATAATCAAGTTTCGTATACAAAATAGTTTTCGTATACTAAATTTATGCGAAATCTCATATATCTCTTCTCAAGCTTCTCAGGCTGGAGCTATGTACGGCATAATTGTTATTTCGGTGCGCCAACAATCTACTCCCGTCCTAAAAATAGTCTAAACGTGGATAAATTATAGATCATTTTCATTTCATATACATACACACATGTATGTGGCAAATCAAATAGTTTCAATAAAATAAAAAAATAAAAATCACGAATGCGAGCTCCAAAGACAACTTATTAGATGTCATAACAAGTGGATTAGATGCGGGTCTACTCTTTCTTCATATAGATGAGAAATATTGGCTTTTCATTTTCATAAAGTGGCGGTCATTGAACAGAAGTAAAGGCCTTATTACTCACTGATTGCTGCCAATAGTGAAAGCTTCTGGCATATCATAAACCTGAAACTATAAAGGCACTCCGACAAACCCAACTAATTCTTATACCACATCTCCGAAATATAACCTAAATAAATTAAAAAGGCAAAAAGAAAACTCAAAGGTTCCAGTAAGATCATAGGCTTATCACAATTTTTTGGTGAACATAATATCTTACCATAGTAAGGCTTGAAGACTTCTAGAACACAGATCCAAATAACAACCCCATCAAGATAAATCTATGAACCTCCCATCCGAGGGGGCAGTGTGACGCTCAAAACCGGAGGCCTCATTTTGAGGCACACAACACTCATTTCCGGTGTACTGAATTGTATTAATTTTCATTATTAATTGCGGTTTTCACGCGTCGTATTAAAGTACTATTGTAGATCTTGGAGATATTGTAAATTTAATAAACCTTGATAAATTTAAAACTCGGCAATAACAAATCTCATAAATTTTTAATTTACTAAATTAAAACATCTACAATGCCAAAAACAGTAAGTAGTAGATTTACTAAATGTAGTAAGTGGATTGATTTATTTACAAGTGTGAAACAGCTGACATATAAGGCGCCACATTGTTTTTTGCCTACATTTAATAAAGTGAATTGTAAACATTTCTTAAATTTGCAATGGAAAAGACCAAAACAACAAGAGAATGGAATTGAATTCTGCACACTCGTAGTATTTGTAAAAAGCTGTTGTCATCTAGTCCAGTTAAAATATTTAAGGACCACTTCATTGATTTCGGATCTGAACTAAACATTCTGCGACGATACAATGCGACTAAAATAACGTCATCGATAACCTCGTCCAAGATATGCTCAACAACATCGTTCCTGTAACTCTCTACTGAGAAATTGGTTATGAATACATACATTGACTTTTTGTTAATAAATAAATACATATACATATGTATGACCAATGGCATTTTGAACCAAATAGTTAATAATTTTTTCTTTCACGGTTTCCTTAAGCATTTTTTTTAGATTTTATTTCTTTTAATATTTTACGAAACACCAATTGGAAAATTCTTTTGTGTACTTTTGTCGGTAAAATATCTAAATAAGAGTCAGTTGTTTCAACTTTTTTACAATACCATACAAAAAGTCGCTCACACTTAGAAATTTAAAATAGTATTATATTTAAAAGTATTTTAAATATAATATGAAGTGTGAAAACCGCTATTATTTCTCTTTACTACACTAAACTAAAATTACAACGAAAGATAGTTAACGCATTAGAGTTAAGATTTGAATTTAAACTTGTATTTAAACGGTCAGAACAAACTGCAATACCCGCCGCGAGCAAGAGCAACCATGTACCCAATAAACATATTCAAATATACATTTTTCCGAGCAGATGTGCTGGTGTTTACGTGTGTTCAATCAAAGATTATGAAAGCGCAAGTAGTCGTTGATTCGAGGCAATTAGTCAGTGGCTGGCTGGTTCTAAATCAAAACAAGTTGTTTTGATTTAGGTAATATACGGCTGATGCAGAGAGCACAACAAGTGGTGGTGAAGAATTTTTAATTCTTTACTCTTGATCACCTGAGTCTTGTGGCTGCTCTTCAAGGAAAAGTTTTTAATTCCTCTGTGCTAAAATTTTTTTTTTTTTTGAAAATACTACTTGCCACTTAATCCGCTTAAAGCACAGAGGAAAATATGAATAGATACGCATTGCGCAAACAGTGGCGATTAAAAAGAGATTTGCTCCTTTTTTTCGTTCCGCTCTTTGTGCAAATTCATATGAATATGATTTAAATAAGAACTGTTTTCTTGGACTTACGGCCAATTTTTGTGTTGATGATCAAATGCCATTTAGCTTTAATTTGCATTTAAGCGCAACATTTATTTTTCAACTCTTATTTGATTGCAACTTAAATGAACAACTTTGGCCATTTAAAGCTCATTTATGTTTTATAGGTTAATCATATGGTTCTTGTTGCTGATGTGTTAAAAAGTAAACAAATCACACACACACAGATGCATGTATGAAATTTTGCCGCAAGCAGTATCTTCAAAATAAACTCTTAATATGGTGAAAAACAGTAGCATGACATGAAATACTAATAATATAATCACTAAAGGAATCTATTTAAGAAAGTTTTTCACAGTCGGCAATAAAAACAGCTGTTGTAGGGAAAGATTTCCTTCCATAACATTTGGAAATGAAAAGGTGCTACTATATTTTTGATGTAATTAAATGCGAACACTTATTTACGACTGAAGCACTCACACTGCATTTAAATACATACATCTTAAATTTGAATTCAAATTAACTAATTTCACATTTAAATATCAACTCAAAAATTGGCCATTAGTGAGAATTTTCAATGGCATGTTTCGCTGTGCAAATTTTATTAAAAATGATGCAGTAGTTTTGCAAATTAGAGCGAACAAACATCGTGATATAATTTTTTTTTTTATATGTACATATGTATATGTGTACGTTTATGTACATAGACTATCTCAAGCTGCAAAATTTATTCAACGATCGAGATCAAACAAATCATTTAGTAGTCGATATAGTGCCATCGATTTTTTGATATTTTTGGCACATTTTGGATTTGTCCGAATATAAATTTTTTATATGGTATTCGCGTAACAGATTCGGTGTTCTCTAAAATAAATATTGGAGAGAAAAAAGTATTGACTCTACGGACAAGTTTGGACTGGATAGTAAGAAGGGACCTAGCTGAATCTTGGTTTTTCCCCCCCATCATGCTAATCAGCCTTAGGGTGTCCGCAAGGAGTTAAATATCGAGCACTTTCAAACCCTGCACCACACCTCTTTAGGTTCGCCCTCCCATACAAAAAATTTTAATTCAGACGCTTTGAAAATGTTGTGATATGACGTAGTGGATTTTTTTTTTCTTGCCCATGCCAGAAGTTATCGAAAAATCGACGGCAAATTTGTCCTTACAAATCGACAACTCTAGTATACATATGTATCTATTTAATTCTTTATTTAATTTCTTTAATTCTTTACATATGTATGTATGTATGTATCTATTTAATTCTTTATTTTCCCTTATGACTTATTTTACAAACATATTTCAATTTGCTTCTTTATTGACAGCGAAGGGGTAGATGAAGGCATTACTTGGCTTGTGGATGCAATAAAACGGCATTCTGTAGTGCGTCCTCCACGTGTGAACGATTGATGAAGTACATATGTACTTAAACGGAGATCAATACATTCTTAGCGCGTTACAGACGATGAGTTTTTGATAAGCTTTTATGCTAACTATACTCCAGATTGTGATGTGTTAAATTTTTCGCAAATGTATAAAATATATATGTATAGTATGTAAGATTATTTATAAACATTTACATATAAATCAGAGAAAATATTTTATTTATAAATTTCTTCTATTCATCGGATATGATTACAAACATACATATGTATGTATGTATATAACTAACTGTACCATGTATATATGTATGTATGTGGCTATGCCACATTTGCTTCTCGGGGTTTTCTCTGGCAGACAAAACCAACACATTATTGCGTAAAATTAAGAACCTGCGTAAAATTAAGAAAAAAGCTTACATTTAGTACGTAGTGGCAAAGTAAAGAAGTTTTACTGCCTATTCCTCAATGTCACAGTCGTGCGATTATTCGCTTTCTAAGCGAAAGAAAATTATTTTGGGTTCCTCTATGAATTTCTTTTATTTGAACTTTTATTTGACTCGATCGACAAATCGAAAAAACGTAAGTGTTTTCATAAAAAATTCGTCAGCACCGCGAACATAAATGTCAAAATCTAGCACTTGTTTTGCTATCAAGTGGGAGTTTTTATAGAAAATTTTTTGTTTATTTATTAAAAAACTGGGAAATAAGACTACAAAGCCCACATATTTTTCATTTTTATTTTATTTAGTAAATATATTAAAAAATTATCATATGTATGTATGTATGCAGTTTTCCTAAAAATTTCACTGGTTGGCTGGATGGAAGAAAATCCTGAGTTTGTCAGAGGAATACCAGTGCTCAGTGCGTCAAAGTATTTATTAAATGTCAATAAAAGAAAATACTTTTACACCCATATTCATAAAAACTATTGAAGGTTTATTACACGTTTATTTGACAAATATTCCGTAGAAATACATCAAATAAGAGCTTAATAAACTTACAATAATTATTATGAATATGGCTTTTATTAAAGTTTAAAATACCACAAAAACTATTTCCGTACTTTCAAGGTGTTTGCTTTTTTTGTTTTGTACTTATTTGTGTATGTATTTGCTTTGGCTTGTCAATACAGCTGGTCAGTTGAAGGGTTGTATTTACACAAGAAAAATTTAGTAATTTTTGTCAATAATGCAATAAAAAATCAAGCAAAACTTCAATTTACTCTGTGAAGTAAATGCCAAAAAATTCATGACGTAAGCTCATGCGAACGCAAGCTGTCGACATTTTCTTACGACATTGAGGAACAGGCAGTTATTCTCACACAAACAAACTTGATATATTTAGACTTACCACGCCAACTTTTTCGAAATGCCGATAAAACTGATTTTCAAAAATTTTTTTAACATAATCAAAACTGCAAAGCTTTTTTTAGTCTGCAAAATATCCAGGGCTTTCGGCAGGAATCGAACTCGCGACCTCGTGAACTTTTAGTAGGCCATTCGACCACATCATCGTCATAATTCAGCCATCAAGACGCTCAGTGATGTGAAATATATGGTTAAAGTTTACGGATAATTATCGTGTTATTAGTATTCCTGCACACATACTAATGTCAACTAAGGCAAACACTTTATAAAATTATGTACAATCAAGTATGACTTCGCTAATACACTGCTTTAAATTGGGGCTTTGAAAGAAATTAGTTTAATGGGGTGTAATGTTACCGAGTTAACTAAGAACAATTAAGAATGCATTTCCTTCACAATTAACAGTTCTGATCCTCAGATTCGATGTGCACAAATCGATATCAAAACTTTTTGTGTTTGGAGCTTAGAAGAGTTATTTTATTATTGAAAATATTTTGCAGCACCAAAGATTGTAATAAAAGAACGTCTGTACATATCTGCTATTTGGCACCAAAACTAGTAAATTTTATACAAACATTTAATACACATTTTTTTTTCGCTCACAGGTCAAATTTCTTGAAATATCTGTTTTCGCTATATCTCGGCTATATATGGACCCATATAAAAAAAAAATTTTTTTGCCTTTAAGTAAAAATAATATAGCATACCTTTAGCCTTTTATGCCATGAATTATTTTAGCTTGCGTACAGGCCCAACTTCTTGGGAAATCGGTTTTTGGCTATATCTGGACCGATGTCGAAAATTTCTATTTTTGCCAGTAAGCTTGTTCTGTTTAACATCAAATACAAAAATTTAATTTTTGCCTTTCGCAGATTTTGCTGTATTTCAATAACAAACTCATGGCACAATGTGCGAGTATTAACTATTTTGCATAATTTTTTTTTTTTTAAGTCAAGTAGTATTTTCACAAAGTACACAGCATACAGACGGATATCACATGATCGACTGTTGGATCGGAAACTAAACTTGAGGAAGTTGCAAACATAATGACGAACATACATATATGTACATATATTAGAGCGACTCACCAAAAAATGGTCGATGTACCCTTCTAAAAATTAACCTGAACCTTTTTAAGATAACATTTAAAATATTTCGGCTCTAGCTTTGACCTCTCGTGAGCTGGGCCATTTTGAATAAGGGTATATTTTTGCATGTTTTGTTAATTTAAGAATCTGTTTCCTTACCAACATATACAATATGGGCATCATAAGAAAGGTTTTTTCAGACGCGTCCATTGTATATATATATAATGTGTCCAAGGGCGATCATCCATGTAATTTTTTTAAGAATATTCTGTAAAAATAAACGGTTTTTAAATTTTTTGTTCGGGGCTGTTTGTAATAAAAATGCCAAATTAACATATTTTAATCTTTAGGCGATTTAATTAAATACGGGTCTCAAGGTTTTTTTTGAAATTCATGCTAGTTCGCGTTTTCACAGAAATGCAATGGGGTGGTAACCCTTCGTTTTAAATAGGGCAATATGGGTGTCAAATTTTTTCTTTTGCCAAGTATATCATCCTTGTATGTAAATAATTTACATTTTTGCAAATTAGATGGATTTTACACGGTGTTGTGGAATATACATACATATACAATTTTGTGGTAACTGTAATATGATAGCGGATTTAGTTTCTAGATAATATGTACATATATGGATGAAAATAGGACTAAAGAAAGAAGAAAATAAATGATCCACGCATGTTTTCTTTCCAAATTAAAAAACACGTGTTGCGGGACTGTGGAAGTTTGTGCTTGTGTTTTGTTCCTTTTTTTTGTTTTTAAATTTTGAAGAGATAAAAAGTTTTAATATTTTTTTTTTTTAATCTTGATTTTCGTCTATTCTGTTTTGTATGTAAAGTAATTGGCATTGCAGGTTAATATCAAAACAAACCAAAGGATAGCTCTGCGATGTTTAATTGAAAACAGAGATGTCATGCAAAAGCTAGACAAAAAGTTGCGCTGCAAAAGTACTTATGTTTGAAAACGAAAAATAAGGTAAAGACATAACTATGATTTCGCGTGTGCGCCGGGTGAAGGGAAATGTGAAACGGACCTCAATTAGAGCGGGGTGGTCGGGGGAGATAAGAAAGATAAAATAAATTAGCGGAATTAACCTGCAGTGAAAAAGATTTTATGGCGCGTCCGTAGTTATATAAAAAGTATATATGTACACGTATGTAGAAAGAGAAAGAAGAAAGTAACCGTTTGGGCGCGAAAGTGAAATTTCTAGAAGTGGAAAGGTAGAAAGGATTTTTGGAAAGAAAGTGAAGCGAAGGTTGAGAAAATCATAAATTGCGTAGCGCAGAAAATTTTAATTCAAAGTGTCTGTCGCCGAATAAAGTCGAGATAAATAGTATATGTGGTAGTGGTGTGTTTAGATAACCAAAAACAATATAAAAGTTTAGTTTTAGCTAAAGAAAAAAAGGTAATGCTACAAAATAGTACAAAATAAAGGTGATTATATCGTTAAATCAATCCGAATTTTATAGTTTTAGTTTCAAAAAGAAAAGAGGTGGTTCATATATCCAGAAAAAAACCTCGCAATACCTGTTTTTGTTTCCAAAAAAATAACGAAAAGGAAGATCTAATAAAGAGTCGCATCTGGCTGTCTCAAGGGAGAAGCTTCCGAGGAAACAATTATTAAACTAAAGACCAGTAAGCAAGACCAATCAAGGAAACAGCCAGGTAAAGAGTAAACACATACATATATACATATACGAAAGAAATACGGCAGTTCAGACCAGCAAAATAAAAGAAAAAAAAGGCTTCCATCACTTACGTGGAGGATTATAAAGTTTTAATATCCCTGCATTATCAACGTGGTGTCTAATTGTGTGTTTGATTTTTTTTTATTATTATTCCGAGCTTAATATTGTGTTACAGGAAAATTAAGAATCTGAAAAAAAGAGAAATAGAATTAAGCGGAAAGAAGTAAAAAAATGCTAGGCAATAAAAACTTTGTAAATTTATTTGTTAAAAAAAAATTAACAATAATGAAGTTTGAGTAATTTGGTAAATGGTTTGGCGATGACAAGGTAAGGTTGGCTTAGTCAAGTGGAAATTGGGGTTGCAAATAAAATCACCGACGGATATTCCTTGCAACATGGTCGGGAGGGCAAAACCATCAGCCCCTCGTAACAATGGAAACAGGCCTGGATGATGGGCAATAAAATGGATGCAACACAAGGTGTGGTTTTTTTGTTTTAGTGTCAATAGTGTTTTTTTTTTTTTTGGTTCTGTTGGAAAAGTGAGTCATGAGTTTTATTGTTGATGTTTGTTAGTTTTTTTTTTATGTATAGCGTACCCAGGAAGAGGGTTGGAATCCACCCGAGAGAGATCATGCACAAAGACGTTAGTCGGAAACCTCCCGGGTCACTGTGGCTATAACACACGTTGTCAGTAAATCTGCAGTATCGGTAATCGATACAAATCGTCCGGCTTATATTGCGACTAAAATAGAATCACAAAGGATTTGCTGTAACGTTTTTTGTAAAAACTTTTCTAAACAGCAAACTCAAAAAACAATATGATACAAATGTTAGCAAATATTTTAATTTTATTAATTTTAATTTATTTTTATTTTATTAACATAAAATTAAAATTGAATTATAAAATTATTTATAAAAAAACGCTCGCATTGTGTTCTCATTTGGAATAAAACTAATACCATATTGTTTTGCAATTCCAAAATACAGATAATTAGAGCATTTTAACTTTTTACTAGTATTTTAAATCTACCTACATATGTATATTTGTTTTTGAGAACAGTTTTAAAAATATAAAGAATAAAATTTAATATTTTTTTTCAATCTGGAAAGAAAACATGCGTGGATTATTTATGCACTTATAGATAGATACATCAACAAAAAACAATGAAAAGAAAAAAATCCTAAAAGCATTAAATTTGAAAACAGCATATTTGATTGTTTCTCAGAAAAAATAACGGTCTACCTGAAAGCAGATTTGTAAGCGGAGATTTCGTATTACCGCTTACGAAACTGGTTGGGTAACAAATGAGTTTTGCTTGCAACGCCCCACTTGGTAAGTCTCTGTGCTTCACTAATCATTAGTTTATTTCAAATCATCCTAGAATCACAAATATCACTACATCTCAGATGCAGTCAAATCATAAAGCGCAGCAGATGCTCACAAAGCATTATTTACGTTCCTGCCTTTTATATAAAATGTAGTCACAAAAACCATGCCTCTGCAAATGTGCATCTTCTACTGCGTTGCATTGTACTGGAACTAGGAACATAGGAAGGAGGGATGGATGAAAAAGCGAAATGGAAAGTGTTTATGGGCGCTTGATTAAGCAAAAAGGTTATAACATAAAAACAGAACATTTATTTTTTGTCTGTATAGTCACAAAGTAGAACAGAGCTGAAACGCCACCAGAATGAGGTAGCAAGTCAGCGCAAAGCTCTGTACGTCTCGTTTTCACAATCGCTCGAGAACTTGTAATCAAAACAAAACAAAAAGCATTTTCTACAGAAAAAGTGGTGGTTTTTTGTATTATAAATTTATGAATGCTTAAAAAGTATATTAAATGGTTTTTTATAATATAAAACTTTATAGTATTCACTGTTTATAATGTACTAAACAATATTTAATTATGTTTTATTTTGTGACTTTAAGCACAATGTTTTAATTTTACTTTGTAGTGGTGGTTTTGTGAGGAAATAATACATGCTCTTCGTAATCAATTTCCAAACACTCAAATATGTATAATCAAATCCTAAGTCAAAGAGGACTTTTACTTGACCACTTTTTATCAATTTTTTGCTTTTAATTTACTTTAAATAATTAAATTTTTGCTGTTTCGGTGGTGGTTGTTCACAAAAACGTGTTATTTTTTGTTTTGTTTACATTTGTTTTTCGTAAAAAATGCATACTATAGCCTAGCTCTTTACACAATCTGTCTAGAAGTTGATTTGAGCCATTTTCAAATGTCAGTTTTAACATCTCTGTGTACTCTGTGGTATAGTGTCCAGTGTATTCCTTCGACACTATTCATTTAATAACATTTCGCGCAGCCTCTTCAATATTGTAAAACGTTGACTATACAGAACAAAAATACGACACAATAACCACGATAGGTTATTGTGTCGTATGTCGTATACGAATGTTTTATTTGGCAGACATATTTAAAAACATATCAAGATCTCCTTTGGCCAATATCTCTGTATGTACATGTGTATGTATACATAATTTGCCAAACAAACGTTAGTAAACATGGAATATTGTTTTTTTTTTAAATTGCCAATAAAAAATAAGGACTTGTTCACCTATTACGACTACACATCACAAAAAACACGTCCGCTCTGATCAAAAGTTCACCAACAATTTGGGTAGAATAGTATATTAAAGTTTCCAATATGTCTTCAAGCAAAAGCTGTATAAAAGTTGTGTGCGAAAAGGAAAATGCAGGATTAACCGCTTGTATTTTTGGGAAAGAAATGCACATACATATGTACATATGTATATAACTATTACTTTTGTATGAAGCACAAAAGCATATTTTAAGGTTATGTTTGCTCTGCGAGTAATGCAAACTACCAGTTTTCTAAAACGTACAATAGTTTTTTTATACCCTTCACATAAATGTGTAAGGGTATATATAAGTTTGTGATTCCGTTTGTAACGCATTGAAATATCCATCTAAGACCCCATAAAGTATATATATTCTGGATCAGCATCAATAGCGATTACGATTGAGCGATGTCCGTCTGTCCGTCTGTAGTCGTTGAAATACCGTTTCTGAGAAAACGGTTTGATTCTTTCGCTAAAACGTGTTAAACCTCGGTAGTGGGTCTGCTATTGAAATTCAGTAAGATAGGTCCACGGATAGCTGAGATACATATATTCAACAAACCGGGTTTTGAGGGGTATTTTTTGAAATTTTATTATTCAGATTTTTGAAAAAAAATTTTTCCTTAAAAACTAAGACATATCATTTTTAGTGCCCATTAAATCCTAGAAATTAAGGAATTTTTGAAATCGGCCCATATATATCCGAGATATAGCGTCTCCCGATTTTTAAAGAAATCGGCTTTATAAGCCAAATAAAACAACTTTTGGCACCGAAGATCAATCAGAATGGTACATATAGGCGATTTAGAGGCAAAAGTGGAAAATTTTTCCACATCGGCCCATATACACTCGAGATATAGCGCCTCCCGTTTTCTCAAGAAGTCGGCTCTAAAAGCCAAATAAAACAACTTTTGGTACCAAAAATCGATCAGAATAGTACATATAAGGTGTTTAAAAGCAAAATTGGAAAATTTTTCAAATCGGTCCATATATATCTGAGATATAGCGACTCCCGATTTTTCAAGAAATCCGCTCTTTAAGCCAAATAAAGCAATTTTTGGCACTAAAAATCAATCAGAATGGTACATATTGACTATTTAGAGGCAAACGTGGAAAATTTTGGACATCGGCCCATATACACTCGAGATATAGCGCCTCAAATTTTCTCAAGAAGTCGGCTCTAAAAGCCAAATAAAACAACTTCTGGTACCAAAAATCGATCAGAATGGTACATATAAGGTGTTTAAAAGCAAAATTTGAAAATGTTTGCAATCGGTCCATATATACCTGAGATATAGCATCTCCCGATTTTTCAAGAAATCGGCTCTATAAGCTAAATAAAACAACTTTTGGCACCAAAAATCAATCAGAACGATACATATAGGTTAGTCAGAAGCAAAACTGGAAATCTTTTTGTCATCGGCCCATATATGTTCGAGATATAGCCCCTCCCGATATCTCAAGAAGTCGGGCCTGGAAGCTAAACGAAACAGTTTTTTGCACTAAAAATTTGTCGGAATGGTACATACAGGCTGTTTAGGGGCAAAATTAGAAAATTTTTGGACATCGGCCCATATGCACCCAACTTTTGGTACCAAAAATCGATCATAATGGTACATACATATGTATATAATATTATATACATATGTATATAATATTTGCGATCATGTATGAATGTATGTATGTATGTATGTATGTATGTTGATACATTTGTATGTATGTAGGTATGTATGTATCTACATTTGTATGTATGCATGCAAGTATGTTAACATAAACAATTTTTTTGCTTTGGTGTAAAAATGTGTATGTATGTACATATGTATACACGAGCTTGAAAATGAAAGTGATATAAAGAATTGTTGAAAAAAAGGTACGCAATGAAATTCTTTTAAACAATTGCGTCTTCAAATTCATTCACACAAAAAATCATTTTGGGTTTCCCTACGTACTTACATATGTACATACACACACACATGTGTATGATGATACGCAATAGATCATCAACAACGTGCACAAGAAAAAAATAATTTTGTAAAAGCAAGCAATGTAAATATGTATGTATGTATATATGTATGTATATAATCATTGTTTTATGGAACACACTGAAAATATTCAATAATAAAGAATTTATTTTAGAGTTTTCTATTATAGGTACATACATACACACGTATGCATGTACCCACATACGTAAGTAAATTGAAAAGAAAATCACACTTAATGGCAATGTTTAGCATTATAATTCAAAAATAATGCAATTATAGGCAATTTTTTGTTAAATAAATTTTACTATAAAGTTAACTGATAAATAATTAAGAAATACATTTTGCTTTTCTTTATTTCATTGATATTAAAAAGAATTGGTGTCACCCAGTGGTTGAACTTGAGCATATTAAGAATTATTTAAATAAAAGTTTTGCAGCCTGTGTTAAATCCCGGTAGTGGATCTGATATTGAAATTCAGAAAAAATCGGCCCATATATACCCGAGATATAGCGTCTCCCGATATTTCAAGAAATCGGCTTTAAAAGCCAAATAAAACAACTTTCGCACCAAAAATCAATCAGAATGTATGTACCATTGTGAAGGGTATTTAAGATTCGGCCCAGCCGAATATAGCACTCTTACTTGTTTTTCTTGAATTTATATTTAAGACAATAACCAAATACGAAAAATACAAATATACGAAACGAAATTTATGTTCGTTTTAGAGAAACTGGCAAAAAGTGTATGGACTATTTAAACTGTTTAAATCGATCGAAATGAATCACTTAATTCCACAAGGTAGAAAATATTCTGTACACTTAATACATTTAGGGATATATTTGACAATTGTAGTTGGTCGTGTTCTCTACCGCTTATAGCCTTTTCACACTTATCAACATCTAACATCTACCATCAATTTGCGATGATGTTAAAATTACCCCATAAGAAATATACAGGGCTAAAAACCAACATCTTTATAAAATGTTCCTAACTCATTTTGTTCCACTCAACATCTTTCGATTATTTAATAGCCTTTTCACACTTATCAACATTTTCGTGGAACGTGTTGAAAATGTGAAACATGCGTTCACACACAACATCTAACATCACATATACATACACAGCTGCCAAAATAAATAAAGCCACGTTTTGCACTAAAGACAATAAAAATATAATATAAATAGATTTTGAAGACAAATTGTAATTTGTAATTATTTTATTGAGTCTTTCTTTTCTTGTTTCTTACATAAAATTGATATACAAAATCGAGAGTATAACCAATAAAAACTTAGAACTATATATGTCTTGTTCTAATACACATTAAATGAAATTAGCTACTTGCTAAAAAAAATTAAATAAGTGGGAGACTGGACGTCTCATACAATATTGCCATATGAAAAAAAAAATGCTTGCTCCCGGCATTAACTATGACATACAGAGCGAAAGTCTGATAAACAATAATAATAACAAAACATTTATTTTGAAGACAAAATAATAGTAGGATTAGCAGCAAGGGAGATTTACTAGGTACAAGCACTAGCAGACAAAAAAAAAATACACGAGAGTTGTTGGTAGAAAAATAACTGAATACTGTCAAATTCTTCTCTCATTTGTTTTGTTAAACTAGTTTGTGAGTGTATACAAAAACGAAATTACACAAATTTCGTAAAATAAATTTATTTAAACCACTTAAAAATTATTACTTTACTTTTTTATGGAATAAAAGAAGCAAAATCACTGGCTTACTTTACTTTTTCTTCAATAGTAGCTACAAAATCACTTGCACATTTCTTAGAAATCAGAGCACGTTAAACGGCTTGTAGACAAACTTTTGACACTAAGCAGTTAATAAACAACGAGCAGCTGTTTTAGTGATTTTACCTGTTTAATCTGCCTTGATTAGCAGTTAGCTTGCAAGAACAATCTCTACTACTAATGCAGTGTATAGAATCCATAAAAATCTTGCTGGAGGAAGATCATGAAGACATCATTTTGGACACAACTCCTTTTTTAATGATTTTGAATGTCATTAAATGTCAAAATTTACAGTGATGCCACTACAATTTTGTAATTTTTTTAGTGATGACATATGTGATGTTAGATGCATGTGTGTGAACGCATGTTTCACACTTCAACATCTTCAACTCGTTCCACGAAAATGTTGATAATAGCCATTTTACACCGACTGACATCCACGTGAAACGCATGGAAGATGTTGAAAATGTGAAACAGTTGTTTATATTGACAACATCTTTCATTTATTTAGATGTCAAAAAAAGAAGACGCAAAATTTTTGTGAAAAAAAAAATTTTAAATGTCCAAGTCCATTTAACATTTTGGACATTTTTATTTCCAGAGGTCAAACAACATGTTCTCCATATTGATTGACCATACAATGGGCTTTCTTTTGCACTGCAATTAAAATGAATTTATTTATATGTATGTAATTAATTAAAAATTATAAGAAAATACATGTTTCGGTGAGGTACTTAAGGTGTAAACAAACTATAACAAATTATTGCTTTTTGAATCTGATTTCATTTCCGTTGCTTGGGTAAAATTGTCGGTCTTCAGGATTTCTCTATCTCCTCCCCAGAAGATTCTGACCGCAAGGGGAGCATGGCTGCCACAGTGTCCAACTCTGGCCTCTCAACCATCGTGATGGACATCTTGCTAATGAAATTATATCAAACAAATAAACTTTATAAGCAGATTTTGTAAAAAATTTGATTATTGCTATTTTTATTTTGAAAAATAATTGCAAGAGTTTTTTATATATGTATGTATTGTGAGTTGTCTACAACAATATCAACATGGAACAACAACATCTGAAAAATTCGATCGGTGAACGAACTGATATTGGCACAACAAAATCATAATTGCTTAACACTGAAAATTAAGCAATCGTACAATATTCAGAAACTAAAATAAACGATTAATTGGGCCAACTGCACAATTGCTTAACGCTGCAAAATAGGCAATTGTGCAAAACCCAGAAGTAAAATAAGAATTGGGTCACAAGTGCTTCAAAATAATAGCGACAACAAAAGCTGAGGGTGCGGAAGTTAAAAGAAACAGGCAACAAGAAATTAATTATTGGTTTTGATATTAGGTTAATGTTATTGTAATTTAGACATAATGTTATTGTAATTTAATTTTAGTATATAAGCTAGTATAACTGAAAATAGAAGTAGAGAATGAGCTTAGAATTAAAGTTACAAGGTAGTCTTTTATTTCTGACAATTTTCCCCTAGGAAATCACTGCGGCATTTTTGCCTTTTCCTAGTACGGTCGTTACTGTGGCACTAATTGCCTCGACCACTATCCTGCGATCTCCACGGAGCTCTCCAGGATATTAGCTAAAGATAATTCAATTAATCTTAAAGGGTTATTCCTGCAGCAATAAGAGGCTGTAGGAATATAGCCCATAACAATTGGCGCAGCCGGTAGGATCGGTAGGAGCATAACATTGGATGTCGCACTCTAACATACTTATACGTTAGAGTAAAAGAACTATGGCAATATTTGCTTGAGCTGTTGCATATGTGTTGGTAAAAAGTTTTGTTTATGTTAGTTTCGGTCCTTCATTTCTTGCAGAGAGGCTACAAAATGTATAGGCACTACCAGAATAGAAAATAAAATAACCACTATTTTAATTTTGCTCTTGTACATTTATGAATACAAATTTTATTTTACGTTTGGTTAACTAAATCTCTGATAATCATTTGAGTAATACAATTTTATGAATTAAAAGGTTATAATCATGATACAATTAATAAGGTAGCCTCGTCAGCTTAACCGTTAATCATTTGACTACTTCAAACTGTCAAGAGAATACAGAGAAGAAAGGCAGCCAAAACGAGATAGCTAATCAGCGTAAGCCCACAAACCAAAGTTTACGACATGAAAAATCTAATAGTTTTTGGTATTAAACTTTTCTCAAGAAAAATTTTCCTTTCAATAAAATTTTTTATTTTAAAAAATATGGCGAATTTTTTTTTTGATTGCTACAAAATGAAATAAAAAAACTATCTTTGTTTTTTTGCTTCTTAAGTTGAAATAGGCAGAATAATTTTATAACAGTCGCATACGCAACAACAAATTGATAGCAAAGTTCTATTTTGCACAAAAAAAAACATGCAATTGTATATACAGTAGTTTTCCGATTTAACGAACGTAATTATTGTCAGGCCGGTTCGTTAAAGTGAATTGTTCGTTATATCCAGGACTAACTTAAATTAGAAAAATGTCCTCTATTGTATTCAAAACTCAAATATAGTGTTTTTAAAATTTTATTAAAACAACACACATATTTCATTAAAATAAAACCAAAACTAAAACATGAACTTAATTATTTATTTGCTTTAAGAGCCAATTGAAGTGTATTAATTCAGGTCCAAGAATGAACCTTTTTTGAAAAGGTTCATTTTTGGACCTGAATTAGTAAAACTAAAACTAACAAAAAACTGTACTGCAAAAATAATTTATTTAAAAAATTGGTTAAGTACAGTCTGTTTTTTTGGAACTGATACCTTCTTTTAATGGCTTGCTCTTGAAGCTCTCTTAAAAGCATTAAACTTAATATCGTTTTGGTGATCCCATTTAATGCATGTTTCGAAATGCTTAATTGCATCTTTGTGTTTTATTTTGGGTTTCTCAATCTCTGCTACACTTTCGTTTTCTTCATCGCGCTTATCTTCATCTTCGGGCAAAGGGATATTTTCAATCCATCTGTTTAAATCATCAGTTGATATATCCACCTGATTTAATGTAAATTTTAAAACATTAAATTAGTGAATTTCATAATTTAAGAATTTTGACAATTAGTTTGGACTTACATTTGGAAAAGTTGGTTTTAGCAAATTGAATCCAGTTCTAATTGCTACAATCTCTTCGTTTTGGCGTAAAAACGATGCCAGATGAAGATTGTCCTCTTCGTCAAAATCGTCCTCTTCCTCCAAAATTTGTTTCCAGCATTTTGCCAGGAAATGTTCAAAAACTGATTTCCATGCTGCTGTGATTTTCTTTTGATTTGAGGATTGTACTAATGATGGAGTTTTGCAGCCCATATTTTTTACATAAATCTGTAACCCGCAAACCATTTCGATTATCATCGATAATTTTAACTTTATCCTTTAAAAAAACAATCTATTTTTTTTTTATCCATTTTGATGTAAGTAGCACAAATTATTTCACGCAACTGATTCTCAAATGATATCAAACAAAGCCATTAAAAGACGAAAGCACATTTTTGTTTACATTCCTTCTTAGTAATTTTTTAGTAGCAATTATGTTTTTATATGATTTGCTGTTTGTTCGTTATATAAGGTATTCAGAAAAAAAATTTTGGTGTTCGCTAAATGCGATGTTCACTAAATCGAATGATCGTTAAATCGGAAAACTACTGTATTTGATTTCCCTGGTAATAACTGTCTTTTATTTTGACGGAAGAGTATCCAAACAGTGGTGATACTTTCAAAAAGTACGTATTTTGAGGTATTTTCATTGAATGGACAGACAGTCGTTTTGTTACTTCAGTAACGGCGGCAACGCTGGGTGCGATAATGGTTATTATCTGCAATAGATAAGATCCATTAAGAATATAATGACATAGGTTTTCTCTTTTTATTTTGCTTGTTTTCTCTGTAGTTACAGGCACATTTTAGGTTCACAATTCAAAATAAATACAATTTTCAAAATCAAGTGATGTAGTAACTATGTAACTGGTGTGTATTTACTTATAGAAATCTTTTTAATGTTTTCCCATACTTTTTGTATTACAAGAAGTAAAACTGTTCTAAATGAATAAAAATTAACAAAACAAGTAAAGTTTATACATAAAAGTAAGATAACACCACACAAAGTATACAAACATTTTCTAACTACTATGTTAAATTGTTGTTCGTAAAATTCTTACATTTTTCAAAAGATACAAATATATTGTTTCATAACGAAAAACCATATTATTTTCATGATTTAAAAAAAAAAAAAACTGAAAAAATAAAAATATACATTTGATAAAACCGACACATCAACAGCAAAATGTATCCTTACTATGAACAAGACTGGAGTGTTCTGCCACCAGACAACAATCGTAGGCAAGTAGAAAATGCGTTTAACATTTATTAAGTACATATTCATACATACAGTGAATGTCATATTATTTGATGAACATTTTATTTCTAAGTACATATTATAAAAAGAGAAATATATTGCATTTTTATTAAAAGTGCATAATAGTATATGGGAAAAGGGTTCGTTCATTTCCGCCATTAAGAAAACATAACATATTTCAGGTACAAACGCAAAATGTAATTCATTTTATTACTAGGGTAAGAAAAAGTAGCCATTCAGTGAAAATCATATACAGTATTTATCGGATATAAGAACAAAACGCTTATAAGAAACATTTGCAAAAACACCATATCTTTTTAGTGTTTTTTTCTAACAAAAAAAGTTTCATATAAGAAAAACGCTTATAAGAAAAAAACTGATAAAAAAAAATTTTCTTGAACACCAAAATCACAAAATGTATAGAAAAAGAATTTATATAAGAAACTTTCAAGGGCAACACTGAATTTATGTAGTTTGCATGGACAACTCTGTTTTCTGACAGTTTTACAACAACAACAACGTTTTTTTTACTTCTTTTTTGAAGAACTCATGAGAAGTTTTTGTTTCTTGCTACGTAAATAAATACATAGTACAAAATGAATTATGTATGTACATGTATTTACTACATATAATTTTTTTTTAAATTGAAGTTGTCTAGTTTTTTATATCTATTTACTAAAGGGGTTAATAAAATAAAATTTGATTTATATTAAATTACTTTTTCAGGCTCAAGTTCAACCCTTGGGTTTTCACTACTTTTTAATCAATATCAATTAAGTAAAGAAAAGTAAAATTTATTTGCTAGGTGGACAACCGGCTGTTTCTGGGTAGCAAACACCCTTCATCAGCACCCTATGAACTTTGGACGTGTCAAATTTCACAATTTTGGCACAGCCGCTTTAACCACTCGGCAACCAAAGCTCACGCAATTCTACTTTCTGTTTGTATACTTAATTAACATTAATCAAAGCAATGATATTTTTGTAGTCTTGGACGATATTTGTCGTCTCAGAAGACTGTTGCTCTCTGTTTATATGAAAGCTTTTTTTAATACATGTTCTGTTATGCATCATTGAGATCTAAGTGCTCTTTTATTGATACAATTTGAACATTTTCGCCATGCCCTGCGTTATTAACATTTTGCTGTAAATTTTAATTTTGTTATTTAACTTCTGTGTTGTAATACATTTATATTAAATTACTTTTTCAGGCTCAAGTTCAACCCTTGGGTTTTCACTACTTTTTAATCAATATCAATTAAGTAAAGAAAAGTAAAATTTATTTGCTAGGTGGACAACCGGCTGTTTCTGGGTAGCAAACACCCTTCATCAGCACCCTATGAACTTTGGACGTGTCAAATTTCACAATTTTGGCACAGCCGCTTTAACCACTCGGCAACCAAAGCTCACGCAATTCTACTTTCTGTTTGTATACTTAATTAACATTAATCAAAGCAATGATATTTTTGTAGTCTTGGACGATATTTGTCGTCTCAGAAGACTGTTGCTCTCTGTTTATATGAAAGCTTTTTTTAATACATGTTCTGTTATGCATCATTGAGATCTAAGTGCTCTTTTATTGATACAATTTGAACATTTTCGCCATGCCCTGCGTTATTAACATTTTGCTGTAAATTTTAATTTTGTTATTGAACTTCTGTGTTGTAATACATTTATATTAAATTACTTTTTCAGGCTCAAGTTCAACCCTTGGGTTTTCACTACTTTTTAATCAATATCAATTAAGTAAAGAAAAGTAAAATTTATTTGCTAGGTGGACAACCGGCTGTTTCTGGGTAGCAAACACCCTTCATCAGCACCCTATGAACTTTGGACGTGTCAAATTTCACAATTTTGGCACAGCCGCTTTAACCACTCGGCAACCAAAGCTCACGCAATTCTACTTTCTGTTTGTATACTTAATTAACATTAATCAAAGCAATGATATTTTTGTAGTCTTGGACGATATTTGTCGTCTCAGAAGACTGTTGCTCTCTGTTTATATGAAAGCTTTTTTAATACATGTTCTGTTATGCATCATTGAGATCTAAGTGCTCTTTTATTGATACAATTTGAACATTTTCGCCATGCCCTGCGTTATTAACATTTTGCTGTAAATTTTAATTTTGTTATTGAACTTCTGTGTTGTAATACATTTATATTAAATTACTTTTTCAGGCTCAAGTTCAACCCTTGGGTTTTCACTACTTTTTAATCAATATCAATTAAGTAAAGAAAAGTAAAATTTATTTGCTAGGTGGACAACCGGCTGTTTCTGGGTAGCAAACACCCTTCATCAGCACCCTATGAACTTTGGACGTGTCAAATTTCACAATTTTGGCACAGCCGCTTTAACCACTCGGCAACCAAAGCTCACGCAATTCTACTTTCTGTTTGTATACTTAATTAACATTAATCAAAGCAATGATATTTTTGTAGTCTTGGACGATATTTGTCGTCTCAGAAGACTGTTGCTCTCTGTTTATATGAAAGCTTTTTTTAATACATGTTCTGTTATGCATCATTGAGATCTAAGTGCTCTTTTATTGATACAATTTGAACATTTTCGCCATGCCCTGCGTTATTAACATTTTGCTGTAAATTTTAATTTTGTTATTGAACTTCTGTGTTGTAATACATTTATATTAAATTACTTTTTCAGGCTCAAGTTCAACCCTTGGGTTTTCACTACTTTTTAATCAATATCAATTAAGTAAAGAAAAGTAAAATTTATTTGCTAGATGGACAACCAAAGTTCATAGGGTGCTGATGAAGGGTGTTTGCTACCCAGAAACAGCCGGTTGTCCACCTAGCAAATAAATTTTACTTTTCTTTACTTAATTGATATTGATTAAAAAGTAGTGAAAACCCAAGGGTTGAACTTGAGCCTGAAAAAGTAATTTAATATAAATGTATTACAACACAGAAGTTCAATAACAAAATTAAAATTTACAGCAAAATGTTAATAACGCAGGGCATGGCGAAAATGTTCAAATTGTATCAATAAAAGAGCACTTAGATCTCAATGATGCATAACAGAACATGTATTAAAAAAAGCTTTCATATAAACAGAGAGCAACAGTCTTCTGAGACGACAAATATCGTCCAAGACTACAAAAATATCATTGCTTTGATTAATGTTAATTAAGTATACAAACAGAAAGTAGAATTGCGTGAGCTTTGGTTGCCGAGTGGTTAAAGCGGCTGTGCCAAAATTGTGAAATTTGACACGTCCAAAGTTCATAGGGTGCTGATGAAGGGTGTTTGCTACCCAGAAACAGCCGGTTGTCCACCTAGCAAATAAATTTTACTTTTCTTTACTTAATTGATATTGATTAAAAAGTAGTGAAAACCCAAGGGTTGAACTTGAGCCTGAAAAAGTAATTTAATATAAATGTATTACAACACAGAAGTTCAATAACAAAATTAAAATTTACAGCAAAATGTTAATAACGCAGGGCATGGCGAAAATGTTCAAATTGTATCAATAAAAGAGCACTTAGATCTCAATGATGCATAACAGAACATGTATTAAAAAAAGCTTTCATATAAACAGAGAGCAACAGTCTTCTGAGACGACAAATATCGTCCAAGACTACAAAAATATCATTGCTTTGATTAATGTTAATTAAGTATACAAACAGAAAGTAGAATTGCGTGAGCTTTGGTTGCCGAGTGGTTAAAGCGGCTGTGCCAAAATTGTGAAATTTGACACGTCCAAAGTTCATAGGGTGCTGATGAAGGGTGTTTGCTACCCAGAAACAGCCGGTTGTCCACCTAGCAAATAAATTTTACTTTTCTTTACTTAATTGATATTGATTAAAAAGTAGTGAAAACCCAAGGGTTGAACTTGAGCCTGAAAAAGTAATTTAATATAAATGTATTACAACACAGAAGTTCAATAACAAAATTAAAATTTACAGCAAAATGTTAATAACGCAGGGCATGGCGAAAATGTTCAAATTGTATCAATAAAAGAGCACTTAGATCTCAATGATGCATAACAGAACATGTATTAAAAAAAGCTTTCATATAAACAGAGAGCAACAGTCTTCTGAGACGACAAATATCGTCCAAGACTACAAAAATATCATTGCTTTGATTAATGTTAATTAAGTATACAAACAGAAAGTAGAATTGCGTGAGCTTTGGTTGCCGAGTGGTTAAAGCGGCTGTGCCAAAATTGTGAAATTTGACACGTCCAAAGTTCATAGGGTGCTGATGAAGGGTGTTTGCTACCCAGAAACAGCCGGTTGTCCACCTAGCAAATAAATTTTACTTTTCTTTACTTAATTGATATTGATTAAAAAGTAGTGAAAACCCAAGGGTTGAACTTGAGCCTGAAAAAGTAATTTAATATAAATGTATTACAACACAGAAGTTCAATAACAAAATTAAAATTTACAGCAAAATGTTAATAACGCAGGGCATGGCGAAAATGTTCAAATTGTATCAATAAAAGAGCACTTAGATCTCAATGATGCATAACAGAACATGTATTAAAAAAAGCTTTCATATAAACAGAGAGCAACAGTCTTCTGAGACGACAAATATCGTCCAAGACTACAAAAATATCATTGCTTTGATTAATGTTAATTAAGTATACAAACAGAAAGTAGAATTGCGTGAGCTTTGGTTGCCGAGTGGTTAAAGCGGCTGTGCCAAAATTGTGAAATTTGACACGTCCAAAGTTCATAGGGTGCTGATGAAGGGTGTTTGCTACCCAGAAACAGCCGGTTGTCCACCTAGCAAATAAATTTTACTTTTCTTTACTTAATTGATATTGATTAAAAAGTAGTGAAAACCCAAGGGTTGAACTTGAGCCTGAAAAAGTAATTTAATATAAATGTATTACAACACAGAAGTTCAATAACAAAATTAAAATTTACAGCAAAATGTTAATAACGCAGGGCATGGCGAAAATGTTCAAATTGTATCAATAAAAGAGCACTTAGATCTCAATGATGCATAACAGAACATGTATTAAAAAAAGCTTTCATATAAACAGAGAGCAACAGTCTTCTGAGACGACAAATATCGTCCAAGACTACAAAAATATCATTGCTTTGATTAATGTTAATTAAGTATACAAACAGAAAGTAGAATTGCGTGAGCTTTGGTTGCCGAGTGGTTAAAGCGGCTGTGCCAAAATTGTGAAATTTGACACGTCCAAAGTTCATAGGGTGCTGATGAAGGGTGTCTGCTACCCAGAAACAGCCGGTTGTCCACCTAGCAAATAAATTTTACTTTTCTTTACTTAATTGATATTGATTAAAAAGTAGTGAAAACCCAAGGGTTGAACTTGAGCCTGAAAAAGTAATTTAATATAAATGTATTACAACACAGAAGTTCAATAACAAAATTAAAATTTACAGCAAAATGTTAATAACGCAGGGCATGGCGAAAATGTTCAAATTGTATCAATAAAAGAGCACTTAGATCTCAATGATGCATAACAGAACATGTATTAAAAAAAGCTTTCATATAAACAGAGAGCAACAGTCTTCTGAGACGACAAATATCGTCCAAGACTACAAAAATATCATTGCTTTGATTAATGTTAATTAAGTATACAAACAGAAAGTAGAATTGCGTGAGCTTTGGTTGCCGAGTGGTTAAAGCGGCTGTGCCATAATTGTGAAATTTGACACGTCCAAAGTTCATAGGGTGCTGATGAAGGGTGTTTGCTACCCAGAAACAGCCGGTTGTCCACCTAGCAAATAAATTTTACTTTTCTTTACTTAATTGATATTGATTAAAAAGTAGTGAAAACCCAAGGGTTGAACTTGAGCCTGAAAAAGTAATTTAATATAAATGTATTACAACACAGAAGTTCAATAACAAAATTAAAATTTACAGCAAAATGTTAATAACGCAGGGCATGGCGAAAATGTTCAAATTGTATCAATAAAAGAGCACTTAGATCTCAATGATGCATAACAGAACATGTATTAAAAAAAGCTTTCATATAAACAGAGAGCAACAGTCTTCTGAGACGACAAATATCGTCCAAGACTACAAAAATATCATTGCTTTGATTAATGTTAATTAAGTATACAAACAGAAAGTAGAATTGCGTGAGCTTTGGTTGCCGAGTGGTTAAAGCGGCTGTGCCAAAATTGTGAAATTTGACACGTCCAAAGTTCATAGGGTGCTGATGAAGGGTGTTTGCTACCCAGAAACAGCCGGTTGTCCACCTAGCAAATAAATTTTACTTTTCTTTACTTAATTGATATTGATTAAAAAGTAGTGAAAACCCAAGGGTTGAACTTGAGCCTGAAAAAGTAATTTAATATAAATGTATTACAACACAGAAGTTCAATAACAAAATTAAAATTTACAGCAAAATAAAATTTGATTTGTTTTATTTTTCTATTTACATACATACATCTACGTATATACATAAAAAGGTAAAAAAGCTCGTATATTCATATAAGAAACAAATGCCTTATGGCCATAGCTACTTATATAAGAAATAAGTTTCTTATACAAAATAATTGTGTATAAGAAAGAAACGCTTATAAGAAACTTTTTTCGTGGATTTTTCAAGTTTCTTATATCCGATAAATACTGTACCTTTTTTTCGAAACAGTAACCAGAATATTGGGGTGTTCGGACTTCCCTTTTTATCACTAATATTTTATAGAGAATCCCCGATTGTTTTCTGCAGCCTGCAATCGTTTTGGCATAGATGCGTCAAGTTTTTTTTTTGCAGTAGTCCGGCGAAATTTTGAACCTTGCACTCTTCTTGAAGTGCTTTTTTTTAGGTCAAAAATGTTATAAATGGGTGGCTCTCGAATTTTTCGTTCTCAGTAATTCGAGATGTCCTGAGCAGTCATTTTAAGCGCTTTTGGACAGTTGTAAAGAGCTCACATTCGTAAGTTATTGGCTGTATGCTTCGGATCATTGTCAGCATACAGCTTAAATGTCGCAAAAATCCCCATTTTGTGTTTTCTTTAAGTATATTCAAAGATTTGCATTGATCCATACGGCCATCAATAAATGTTCAATTTCGACTCATTAGTAAAAATGACGTCATCCCAAAACTCTACGGACTTGTTCATATATTGTCTGGCAAATTCAAGACGTTGCTTTCTATTACGCTCATTAATAAGTGGCTTATTACGCGCTACTATGCCATGGTAATCATTTTTTTCGGAGGAGATCGTAACAAAATATGTAAAATACGTAAAGGTAAAATTTTCATCCATTAACCATTCAACATCTTCACAGCTTTCTTCCAGAGAAATGATGGCCATTTTGTCTCTGGACTACAATACGTACCGCTCTTGTTTTCCAATAAATACAATTTTTTTGTTACGTAACATTTTTACGTATATTTGTACCCTGCAGGAAATGTGACTGCAGTAATTTATGATTGAGTCATCTGTACTACTGACAATTCCTGCAAATACTATTTACTATAAACATTTTAAATGTGGGTGTTATTAAATGTTGACGTTGTAATAAGAAAAAATGTAAATTTATTATTTTATGGACAATTCATTACAATATTCTTGCTGCCTTGTAGATGCCTTTCTTCAGTTTGCTACAGGAACTTAATTTTTAAAAGTATACATGAACATGAAAAAAATGCATTATAGGATGCAGTCAACTGCGAACTCTCTAGCAAAATTAACAATTTTTAAGTTTTTATAGCGGTACTCAGCGTTTGGTGCGTTTTTGGTTGCGACTATTTGCATTTGCGATTATATTGCAACTGATATTGAGCACCCTTTTTAACAACTTTGCAAATTTTATTGCACTCCAAATAACAGCTGATAAATTAATACACAATTTTTAATTTTTCACGTTTTATTTTTTTGGTAATTGCTGCTGGCTTCATCTCTACTATTTTTTGTTTGCTTTGTTTTAAAATGTCAGCTGTTCGAGTGTCAGTGTAACACGTAATTAGCGGTGCGTAAATGCAAAAATATTGCGAGTGCAACCTTGTATATTTTGTTGTTGGGTTGCAAAGAAAAAGCAACGATTTCTTGCATTCGCACTTACAAAAGACATTTGCACCAAATAATGAACTGCGCTTATGTGTATTTGAAACCTTTATAAAGGTTCATTTGGTATGCATTGTCGAAATGATGGGAGAGTTCGCGAACGAAAGAAATATAATTTTATGGTTTATTGAAAACCACCTTTGTGCGGGACAAAACAGCACAAGGCAAAACTAACTCACCACTCGACGGCATAATAGAAACAAACGCTACACTGTCACAAAAATTTATTTAATTTTTTTTTTTAATTTTATTGAAAGTCTTGTCGAACGATGACTCCATCGACAAGTCGAAAAGACGTAAGTGCTTTCATATAATGTCCGATTCCTCTAATCGATCATGTCGTCAGCACTGCGAACACAAATGTAAAAATCAAGCTTTTGTTGTTTTGATATCAAGTGGGAATTCTTATAAAAAAAAATGTTATATTTATTTGTTTAAAAACAGGGAAATAAAACTGGAAACCCCGCATATTTTTCATTTTTGTTTTATTTAGTAAATATAATAAACAACTATCATATGCATGCATGTAGTTTTCCTAGACTGTTTGCTAGATGGAAGAAAATCCTGAGTTTGAGAGAGGAATACCAGTGTGCAGTGCATCAAAATACTTTTTAAATGTATACAAAAGAAAATACTTTTTTATTTTGTACTTATTTGTCTATGTATGTATTTGATTGTCAGATACAGCTGACTAGTTTTATACAGGGTTGTATTTACACAAGAACAGTTTAGTAGTTTCTTTTTTTTAATACTGCAATAAAAAATCAACCAAAACTTTAATTTGCCGATCTGGTATGTCTGTAAAGTAAACGAAAAAATTTTCATGACGTAAGCCCATGCTAAGCTGTCGACGTAGGGAATCCAAATTGATTCGAAATCGAGCGACTACATTTCGATCGCTCACATTTTCTTGCGACATTGAAGAACAGAAAGTAAAAATAATTGTATGTTGTTGGAATTTACCAGTATTTCTGCATTATTATTATCATGTAAATCTGTTAAAAATAGTTGCTTTATGAAATAAGGGCAGCTGGCTCAGAGACACTGCCGTCAACAGTTGTCATACAGCTAGTACATCTCCGTGATAAAAGAAACAACATAGTTGTACAACAACTTACACACGGTAATGAATTTACAAATAGAATCTGTGATATAAAATAAAAAGCTATAGAAAACTAGCAGACTAACTGAAAAAATAATTAAATATTTTTTTTTGCGATATAACTAAAGTGATCAACATTTTTAAAGAACAGAGGAAATGTAAAGTTGACGACTTACGGGCTGGGGTACATGCCATTGGCTGTTTCACGACCACCATGGCGCTCATCAGCACAAATTTGCTTCGAACCGAGGCCATGACTAATTGTGTACTGTTTTTGAGCAGCACCGCGTAGCCATCCTATCACCTAATCTCTTCATTACTGACTGCCTATATTTAATCTTATTGATCAACTTTCCATTTGATCACTGTGTCTTTCTGTTGATGTTAAATTGTTGAGCAGAACTGTTACAACAACCTTCGCTTCTATTTGCGAGATCATTATCATTGCTTTCATAAGTTTCACTATCTAAAATATCTTACCAAACATTTCCCCACTGAATTTCATCTAAAAAACTAGGTGCATATTCGCTTTCTGAAGCGCTAAAATCGTCTTCACCGTCATCAGATATTGCTAAAAATTTTTCAATTTCTTCGTCAGATATTCTTGTAGCAGTCATTTGGTTCACTAATAAAAATTGCAATAGGGCCAATGTTAGTCGTTACGACTAAGCACGATTTACAAACACATACACACCTTTTAAAAGAGTCACGCAACACGTCAGTATTGATCGGCAGCAGCTTTGTAACTAAATCAACTCTTTCAGCATAAAAAATGAGAACGTTTGAAAAGAAGAAAAAAAGGTTGTGGAGCAAAAACTAAACAATGTTAGTCGAAACGGCTAACATATGGCATGCAGGGTTAATATATTTTATACTCTCTCAAACCTACATCCAATTGTTTTTGTGTTTGTTCTAGGTCTCTGAAAAGATGACATGCTAGAAGACGGATTTTTAAGTTATGACATTTCCTCTGGATGTAAATCCATTGGCTGAAATGATGGGGTATGACCATAGCATATGTTTTCCGAATCCACTTTTGGTACTTGAAGAAAAATAGCAATCAGGTCCATGATTCAATATTTCTCTCCACATCATAGGTTGTAGAACTACCCTGTGTGTTCTGTACATCGTAAAATATTTTAAAGTGAAAGTATATACACTTACCCCCCATTTTTGACTTGCGATTTAAATACAAAATTAGTAAATTTTCCTTAAAATTTAAGTTGGATTTAAAATAGTTTTCTGTTTTACAGTCTAAAATTATTTTTGGTAATTAATTGTAATAAAAGTACGGCAGCACAATGTAAGTGTCAAAAAATTATCGATAACTCAATAAAAAACATGTGTTGAAACAATTTTGGAAGCAAATGCCAATTTGGCGCTGAGGTATCATTTTGTTTATTGTTATAAATACATACATATGCTATGAAAATAAAAATAAAAAAAAAGTGAAATTGTGAAAAGTTTAGAAAATAATAAATTGTTTTGTAAAAATTATTCAAATGAGTAGCAAAAGTGATAAAAGTACTCCCAATTTCACGGCCACAGAAGTTGATTACCATCTGGAAATAATAAAAAATCAAATAATGAAACAAAAAAAAAAACATGTGCAATTTTCTTAATTTGCAGAACAAAACCAAACTGTCAAAATCATATGGCAGGCCGTTTAATTTTGATTTAAATAGCAACTGTTTGACTCAATTGTGTATTTAAATCAAATTTAAATTGAAATGGCATTTAAAATCCAAGTCAAAAATTGGGGGTTATAATTTTATTTAAAAATACTTAGGTACTGAGTAGAAGTGCGATTGGCACATATCACAAATCGAATTAGGGACCCAATACCCAACAACATACGAATTTCTACCAGTTTTATGTAGATAAAACACTAGATCGAGACATCCTGAACACAGTAATAAAACCTTCTGTAAATTCCACTAATAATATCAGGGAAAGTGGCTAGTCTTACAATCCCGTGGTCTTATCATTAGTAATAATTTGGGGTGAATTCGGTGGATTTTTATTTTGTTATCATAAGTAATTTTCAACATCACAAATTTCTACCTGAGCCAAAAGGAGTGTTTTCCGCTTTAATAATATTTTTGTTACTTTGCAAGTGATTCAAACAATTAAACAATGAAATATGTATGTATGTATTTTGCATTGCTCAAAAAGCAGCGCATAATAAATGGTGAAAGCGCAACGTGCATTTGCTCTATTTGCTTATCCTTTCATAGCGTACGACATAAATTTGCAATGAGTGTGCATGTAGCAAACGAGTGCGTAAATACGAAGTATTCTTGTTAATACCAAACAAACCTATTTGATTATTTATTGACCTATTGATTGCATGCCACTGAGGTATTGTAATAATATTTGGCAATGACGGCAACTGGAAAGCATTTCCAAATGTATGTTTTTTATAAACTTTCCAAAATCAAAGATTTTACAACTTAAAAAAAATATTTTTTTTTAACTTTTTCTTTAATAACTCTAAAAGTATAAATTACACCAAAAAGTAATGTTGGTACATCTTAAAGCTATGATAATTAAAAATTTTTTGACAATTGAATTAATAAACAAATAATTTTTTTTTATGACCGTTCTATTCATTCCCTCTGCTAACTCGTTTTGTTCAGTAGCCCTATTCACTGTTTTATAACGATTTTAAAAGTGTTCAACTTGTCTCCAAGTATTGTGGTTTGCACTAACGTTTATATGATACATTATCTACCTTTTAGCACCCATGGGTGCATGTCAAAATAATTTGAAAATATGTGGCAGCTTCGTCGAAAATAGCGAAAAACACAAAGAAGAATGCAAAAAATAAACAAAACAAAAACTGTCTGATCATTCTATTATACACCAAGTAAGTAAGCTGATGTAGTATTTATTAATTATGTATAGTACGTGCATATTTAATAAAGAATGCTGTAATTGTAATCTTGGTATATATAAACCGTAAGCCAAATATTCAAAAGTCGTTTCAATAAAAATTTTAAAATTAAAACAAACACCATAAAACAGCTGATTTTAAACGCATGCGAATGTCCAAGGCAGCTCGATACCAGGTAGCCTTACAAGCCCAGCTGACTACTGCTTTTAGCATGTAGAACTGTCAAAATACACAATACAGTATTTATCGGATATAAGAACATCTCATATAAGAACAAAACGCTTATAAGAAACATTTGCAAAAACACCATATCTTTTTAGTGTTTTTTCTAACAAAAAAAGTTTCATATAAGAAAAACGCTTATAAGAAAAAAACTGATAAAAGAACATTTTTCTTGAACACCAAAACTACAAAATGTATAGAAAAATAATTTTTATAAGAAACTTTCAAGGGCAACACTGAATTTATGTAGTTTGCATGGACAACTCTGTTTTCTGACAGTTTTACAACAACAACAACGTTTTTTAACTTTTAGTGCTCATGAGAAATATATTGTTACGTTTTAACCTTTTCAAAACGTTTTCCGTAGATTCTTTAATTGTAATGAAGTTACAACACTCACGTGTTCAGTTTACAATAATCAACAGTTCAACACTTTATTTATTTGAACACACTATACTTGTAAACACTTTACTAAGAACACTTTACTAAAAGAACAACACTTTCACTTAATCACTTTTTATTACTTAAGACACTTTACACGATAGCGCAGCTAAAAATCGACTGACTGTCCAGCGTTAAGCTCAGCTGCTTTTATACCTCTAATGATCATTACTAGAACATGCTAGACATTTACAGAAGCTAATCACGCCACATCTTTAGTGCGATGTGCGATGACTCATCATGAACAAAAGATATACACACACACCGACATACATACACGCGGCAGTAAAACTCAAGCATTTGAGTCGCGCACATACATGCACACACGAATATTGTATCGTGCGGTGGTGGTTTCTTTTATTTCGCTGTTGTGCTTATTTATCTACACATGTGCGTCAGTATGTGCACACTCGCTGTGCTGCCGTTTTGTTTATCAACAAGCTTCTATGTATGCATGTGTGTATATACCTCCTGTGTTCATTTACAAATAATAACAAGACAATATACGCACATATAAAATAACGATGATTTAGTACGTTCTAGAACAATCACAATCGGTCCGTTCACGACCAAATTTATAACAATATAAATAGTACAAAATGAATTATGTATGTATGTACATGTATTTACTACATATAATTTTTTTTTTTTCAAATTGAAGTTGTCTAGTTTTTTATATCTATTTACTAAAGGGGTTAATAAAATAAAAATTGAATTGTTTTATTTTTCTATTTACATACATACATCTACGTATGTACATAAAAAGGTAAAAAATCTCGTATATTCATATAAGAAACAAATGCCTTATGGCCATAGCTACTTATATAAGAAATAAGTTTCTTATATAAAATAATTGTATATAAGAAAGAAACGCTTATAAGAAACTTTTTTCGTGGATTTTTCAAGTTTCTTATATCCGATAAATACTGTGCAAACATACATACGCGAAAAAATGGATGACAGTAGTCCAGGATTTCTACCAACAAAATACATGAAGTGTTTGTTGTAGTTATGCGACTACCTGGTATGTATCGAGCTTCCCTGCGAATGTTTTATAAAGTGCTACTGACTACCAAAAGCGCTAATTTATATGTTAAATTATTTAAACGATTTTGTTAGAGTTAAAATTGATTACGGAATTGCACTACAGGGGCTTATGGAGCAGATGTTTGGTGATTAATACCGGAGGAAGTTACAACTTCGCTCATTCTTCGAAGAAATTTTGGTTTTTGACCGGACTGGTTATCTACAAGATTCTTGAATTCTTTAAATTTATTCACAATTTGAATTGATTTAATGACATGGCCAAACACTTTTCTGTTATAATCGTCTACAAATATTAGCAGATATCTAGAAAAATTTAAATTTTTCTTACTTTGCATTCTTGAAGCTTGTCGTTTTCCAACAAGAGTTGACGGCGGGATCTTACGGGCTCCCAATTTTAGCCGAAAAGTGTTTCTTGTGTTGGCAATTGTATAAATTGGGTAAATGAGAGAGTGAAATGTGTTTTTATGAAACGACTTTACCAGCTGCTTAATATTTATAAAATTAGAGAAGTCCAAAATATTACTAATAAACATGTTCAGCGATATTTAAAAATCTAAGTCGAAATTATGTTATTTATATTGCGAAATAACTTTCTTTAGTATTTTAGTTACACAACAGCAGCATACATACTGTAACGACACGTTTCCGGTGGGTGCTGGGGTAGCTCAACCGAGTCCAGAGTCGCACATTAAATAAGAACACGTGGCGTTCTTTTTTGAAAACGTTATAAAACGTACGGTTTTACTTATTTTAGGCAAAAATAATATTTAATTTAAAGAAAAAAAATCAAGTGGTAGCGTTGGCGTGACAAGAGTTGGTCATCAAAGGAGAAGACATGAATTTTCTCTGGAAGAGGTATCCTAGCCTCCCAGAGCAAATACAATCTTTATAAACTTTTACTTGGAGAGAGTTTCCAAGTAAAAGTCCGTCCACGATGAATTACCAAAGGGCTGAATATGTAGCCAACATTCAGTCCTTTGGTTTGCTTGCTAAGGAATATAATTTATTAAGATAAATAATATTCCTTTTACACTACTGAGTATGAGTATCAGAGAAGGAGCCTAACCTCTAATATGCAGTACTGCCGTAGTGCGAGCTGGCAGCCAACTGACTCTTCTTAGTTCGTCCTAATCCTTTTATACGCGTTCGCTGCATAGACAACTTCGCAGTCACACCAATGTTTAGCCGTGATCAAGGTACCTCAATACCAGGTAATCGCACAAGCACAGCTGACTATTGTTTACAGGCCTGTATGAATGTCAAAGGTTTGTTTATGAACGTTAAAAAACCGTTTCTTTTTTAAAAAATAAAATAAAGGTAGTGAAGTGAAAATTGTGCCAAAATTTATAAAATTTGAATCAAAAACAATTTAATACAAAAAAACAAATTTAAGAAAAACTTAATAAATATACAACGTACTTTTAATGTGATAATTTAACTTATATCTTATAATTTTCTCAGATTTACGAAGATTTTATTGTCTATGATAAAGATGAATGTAAAAATATCAAGCGCATGGTGAACAGAAGGTACTCCTGGTATGGGGTACCCTCTAGTTACTAAATTTTTATTGTTTTTAGCATCTGTAGCTGCAGAGGACCGCCCACTACATACATATGCATGTATATGAAGATTTAGGATCTTGATCTCTTACTTTTCTAAAATTGCAGCTCATTTTTAACAGTGTTCCATTTTCGTTCTATTATTACCGAAATCTAAAAGGAACTATAGCAATTCATTGTGAATTATATAGCAAAGTTAAAAAGACATTGCAATCACGATCCTCACCCAAAATTTATAAGTCTTCCACCTTGAGAACATTAACTTCATGTTGTCATATTTCTACAACGCCGTCCATAAAATTTTATCCACTTAAAAATACATAAAAACTACTACGGCAGGCATAATTTAGTACACCTTTTATATGTTCAAAAATAGTTTCGTAAATTGATCCACAAGTGGCAAATTTTCTTGAACTTTTATTATTTATACAAAGCTGAAATCAAGCGGAAAGAAGCTTCCAAATACAAACATCTTGTTCACTTAATATTTTACAGAGTATAGAAAATATTTTTAATTATTTACAACACAAAAACTTGTTTTTAGGTTCTAACCGAGAGTCATCGTTCTCAAATATTTTTAATGTGTTCCAAGAATTAATCATATTCAGCGTTACGTTCACCCACCACCTCAATCTCAAGTTATATTTATTTCTTCATATGTATGTAATTTTGTACATCAGAGGCGACTTAGAAGCCTGTGAGTTGAAAAATATCAAAATAGTTCATTAAACCACACACAATGTTAACATACTGTTATACATACCATTTTCCTCTTCCTCATTTGTAGCCTCTGGAGTTTTATGGTGTTTCCCAGACACTAATTGCCACAAATGTTTCCGGCCTGTACCACATTATTTAAAGTTGATTCCACCGATGATTTTATGCAGCTACTACTCAACTTTGAACATATGTATGTACATTAAATTCTGTGTTGAGGAACAACACAAACAAACTTAAATTTTTATTTTTTCTAATAATTTTACATTATAAATTTTAATTTGTGTGCGGCTGCCGATGATCAACTTTATAAATTTCTGAAAATGTATACACACTTTTGCAAAACTAGAACAGCTGACTTTGACAGTTAATAGGGCTTTTCTACCAACAAAATACATTGTTGTTTGTTGGTGTTGTATTTGTTGTAGCTATGCGATTACCTGATATCGAGGTACCTTGGCCGTGATCGCAGCACAAGTCGTTTGTTCGATCGAGCATGTTGCGTTGAGCACGATGTTGTGTTGTGATTCGGCATACATACAATGATTTCGTATATATTTACAATTTGTCTTAATAACTAAAGAATTCAAGAAGAAGACCGAAACTAACGGTCATTAAATTTGTATGCAAAACACTAAAAACGAATTTGTGTTTTTAGCTCTAATAATGATTTTTAAATAACAAAAGAAAAATTCATGTGTACGTATGTGCGTACAAATGCAATTACAGTGACTAGCTATAATTACGTAAATAATATAAATATATATGTATTTATAAAAACAATGTGATTCATCTCTGTATAAAGAGATAGGCAAACAAGATAGTTGTGGTCCAAAACGAAGGATGACTTTGGGCGTCACAATACATACATATGTATGTTTGTATATTTGTCTGTACTTCAACGTTTTCACGAGAAAACAGCTGTTTCAAAATTTTTCGGGCTTGAAATGTGGTTTTGTGTGTTTCAGATAAATGGGGTAAGATTTTAGTTTTTTGAGAGCATTTTTCGTTTACTCTCATTTTACCGGACTTTACATTTACTTATATCTCGGAAAAGGCAAATAGCAGTGATATCTCACTTATTTTATCGTACTAAACAGAGAAATACGCTTCTTTTAAGTTATCATACGTTTTTGATTTACTATACAGTTGGATCTATTGCCCAACAAAAAGTGCATACAAAACGCGTGTATAAAAATTGTAAATATAACGGTTAACAAACTTTTTATTAAAATTTGATTTTATATTTTTGTGTCGCATGTGGTACTGGTATAAACAAATGTTCACATACATATATATATATGAAATGTGTTGGAAAAACTTTTTTTAGAGTTCCCGGTTTTTCTTTTGACCCATTCTCATTCGTAACATGATATATACCATCAGACTAGATATTAAAGAAACCTCCAAAAATAATTCTTAATAATAAAAATACAGTTACTAACTAATGACCAAATCTTTATTTCTTTCATAAAGTACATCAAAATACTATACTTCAATAGAAAAAATGCACCTAAACTTGGTATACTCCCCACGTGAAATAATTTGCTGTCAGAAACTCACAAAAATGAATTTTATGGAAGTGAAATCTTGGTGATATGAATGCAAATCTGTCGGTTTTGTGTATATGTAAATGCAGTATAATTATAAAACTCTAAACATTATTTTGTGTTTTGCTAATGGATTTCAAGAGTGGCTGCACTTGTTTCAAATAATATATGACATTTATTTGATCGCAATATTTTGGATTTTGCAAGCAAAAAACTCAGGTGGCTATCAAGTTCACCTGGTAATGAATTTGACTTGGCCCCTAGCAGCAAGACGGCGTTTATTATTGTAGCCGTCGTCTCCAATAAAATTTTTCCGGCGAAAGTTTCTTTCATTGTCTGGAACACAGTGAATTTTCTTTTTTTATGTGCAAGCTGCTTAAAATTTTTGCTAATTTCATAATAAATAGTAATAATATTTAGTTATTTGCTATAATTAAACCTTCAATAAAAGTGTAGACATTAAAACTTTTAATTCTAGGAAAAAAATGCTGTACTTTTCGGAAAAAAAATAAAGAATTGATATGAGTCAAGTTATAAAAAACGAGTGGGGCTTTGTTGAAATGAAGAATTAGCCAAATAAAAGTAAACGGGTAATAAGGTAGTGTTCTACGTGAGTGAAAAATACCTGGCAAGTGAAACTGGAAGATTTTAAATACAATTATTATATAGTGTTCATCATTTCAAACTCAATAACGAATTGTGTACAATTTTAAGACACGCATTTAATTTCTCTATTATACCAAATCGACAACTGAAATTACCTATAACTTATACATGTACATATGTATGTATTGTGCCTTGTAAAAAGCAAAGAAATACACCGATAGAAAAATAAAAAATAACATTAAATTAAAAACTATGGGCAAAGGACTGGGCAAATGTTCGGACATACATACATATATCAGATTTTTCCCAAACAATTTTTAAATATGTAGCCAATAAGAAAAGATAACAAAAGGTGATAGTAAACAAAAATAATAAAAAAATTTTCGTTGCGAACTTTTGTAGGAAACCTGGTTTCTGAGTTTCTACAGGAATAAAATGCAAGGAAACCAATAGATGAAATACCTAGAAACGGTAAAGGTACGTTTTTCGTCCCGAAGTTTAAAATTCCGAGACAACCAATAGATGAAATACCTATAGATAGTAAAGGTACGATCATATACATATGTATATTAGCCGTCAAATAACAGGACCACTATTCTCTTCTTTTGGCCAAGCACATTGATACAAACATCTAAAAGTGCATACATATACATATGTACATATGGCCACATCAAAAACACAAAGTTCACAAATTTTGGCACTTTGTTCAGTTGAGTACTGCTCTATTTTAAATTCCCCAAGTCTTTACAAAATACTGAAAAAAAGAAAACAATTTATAAGCAATTCAAACCCCTTGTTAATTTTGGGCCGCCCTGTATGAAAATGTTGGTAAAATAGTGCTGCCAGAGTAAAGTTTCTGCATAGCATTTTAAACCGAATTTTTTTAATTTCACTCCATAAATTTTTTCATAGATATGCAAAATTTGTTTTTGACAACAGGCCTTCGGCCATACTAAGGGATTTTCCGCCTCAGGGTATAACCAACCAACACCGGCTTCACGTACAAAACCTGTAAGCGGAGCACACTTTCATTTTATGGCAATTGATATCATTATAATAAAGCCGACCACGTAATCCAATTCTCTTCAACATTTTTGCACGATTTTTAGCTTCTGACAAGGCTCATTAAACAAGGTAAACTTGACAGCTCATGTGATTATTTTTTGCTTCCCGCTTTTTTTATCTTGTTATGTCAAGAATTGTTAGCAAGTCATCTCTGCTGCAAGGCAAATCCATTACAGGTGCCCGCATACCAATTCGCTTCAGCATTTTTCCACGAATTTATCTTCTGAGTTGTCAAAGCCGATAGAAAACGACAACAAAACTTGTGACGTCTCGAGAGAAAATGTTGAAGCGAATTGAATTGCGACCACCTGTACTTGATTCACCTTGTCTCTGCTGTAAGGTCGATTGAGCAAGCCATCTTACCTGCTGTGAGAGAGCGGAGCTAGCAAGGCGAATTCAGAGTTTGACATAGCAAAGAGACAACACCAAGGCGAATCAAGTATAGGTGGTCGCAATTCAATTCGCTGCAACATTTTCTCTCGAGACGTCACAAGTTTTGTTGTCGTTTTCTATCAGCTTTGACAACTCAGAAGATAAAATCGTGGAAAATTGTTGAAGCGAATTGGTATGCGGGCACCTGTATTGGATATTGCTACGATTTTCTGTACCGGTCACTTCTGACTGGTCCCCAAACAAATGATATGGCCACTTTTCAAACATCACTTTTGGGATATCTGTTTAGTCTGTGATAATTATATTAATTCAGGACCGAAAATGAACCTTTTCAAAAAATATTTGCTACTTGTTCCATAATTCTCATGAACAAAATGAGAATCAGAAATGTTCAAACAAACCTTTAACACAGCAAACATTTCTTTTCGTTTTGCAACTCTTTTCTTTGTTTGCTGTGTTAAAGGTTTGTTTGAACATTTCTGATTCTCATTTTGTTCATGAGAATTATGGAATAAGTAGTTAAGTTTCAAACAAACTTAAGAATTTTTCAAGTCTACTGATGAGTTGATTAGCACCAACGAAATGTCGTCAGCATATAGACAGCTGAAAAATACAGCAAATATTTTTTGGAAAGGTTAATTTTTGGACCTGAATTAATACATTTCAATTGGCTCTTAAAGCAAATAAATAATTAAGTTTATATTTGAATTGTATAATTATAAGATTTCTTGTTATAATTTATTTAAGATTATAAGTTTTCCAAAGGAAAAGGAAATACTGAAAATAAAAATAACAAACCAGGACCACAAGCTCGAAATTAAGAAATCTTATAATTAAGAAGGAAAAAGGTCGGAGCAAATAGGAAAAAGAAACTATTGTATAATATTAATCGTATATGGTATATTGATTATTATATTATACAATAGTCGTATAGCGATTAAATAAATAAATAAAATACAGATACTTGCTAATCTTTTTTTCTCGTTAACATACATATGTATTTGTATATTTTATTAAGAAAGCTTCTTTAAAAAAATATGTGGATTTAAAAAAGCTTTGTTCACATACCTACTTGTCTGAAATTGTGCGTTGTTTAAATTGTATACATAGAGACTTACATACATATATAATTGTGTTCTATGGTGATGAAATAGAAAAAAAAACTACAAATCATAAAACTATGTATTTCACTTAAAAAAAAAACGAAGAATCGTAACAAACGAAACAGTAAATCTAAAAATAAAAATACAAATTGATAATTCATCATTCATTAAAGTGATTCATTAAATCTGCAACTTCTAGTCGTACTGCAAAACTTTTTCTTAATTTGCTCTTCTCGTGCCGTTTGGTAATAATCTCTCATAATAATTGTTAAAAACATCACAGAAACAACATCACTACAAAACCGGTCTCAACATATTTTTTCATCATTGGATAAGAGATCAAGAAGAAAAGATAACAGCCCAAAATGAACTCGGAGCATGGGTAAATTATAATCCTTTTACTATTTTCATTTTAGTAATATGTTGCACTTATGTATGTATGTATATATACATATGTATATCGTGGTAGGGCTAAATGCAAAGTAAAGGGTAATAAATATGTATCTTTGAAAGGTGAGACCTGATAAAAAAATATATGTAGGAATCGTATAAGCCGCTGTAAAGCACGATGAATTATAGGATGTCATAGTTGTCTACCTCCGGTAGGAAACATTTTATTGGCCTCTTACCTTTTGTAAATATTTGATTTAAACAAACTAATATTTTTTGTAAAGCTTATCAACTTATAAAAAAACAACTTTCATTTCATTTAGATAGCTTTAAGTTTTGAGAGATATTTGGCATTAGAAAGTGATAAATGTAAATAGCATAAATATTTTAAGTATGTTTTTTCACTTTTGCCTAAGCGACAAAAAGCTGTGAGCCTTCCCCTAATGTATTCTACCAAAAAAAAAAAACTTTGCAGTATGTGACGCGCAAAGAAGAAAGATCCATTTTAAAGATTTCAATACGTGTATCTTTCGTGTACTTCACTTTCATAAAACGCGCATATCTCTGGGAGGGAACACTTTTGGGACATGGGATCGGTCTCATTCAATGCTCAAAAGTTGTTCACCTAAAAAAAAAGTGAAAATAGATTTTTTTTACCCTTAGGTCGCTTTTTCTATGCGCTGTCACATATAGTTTTTTGCTACGGAGATCAGTTTTAGGGATATGTTATGTTATGTGGGCCGCCGGTCATAAGACCGCCTCACTTGGGTCCCGTTGTGTTACCCGAATAGGGTAGGGAGATATCCCTACACATGCCTGATGAACGGATGAAGGAGTCCACCCTATCCAATCCGCATTTCGACACTTCCGGTAATCCATTTAGTGTCGGTCTGCCCAAGTAATTTGCTCTCTTGTTGGAGAGAGCTGGGCATCGATAGATAAAGTGTTCGACACTCTCCTCCTCTTCCTCATCTCTGCAACCTCTGCAGAAATCATTATATGGAAGATTTAGTCTTCTCGCATGTACTCCCATGTGACAATGTCCCCTTTCCGCGGTGCACGCGAAGGAAAATTACGTCAAAGCAGAAGTACATTTTCCCCCGCCTGGCTCAGAGCGGCTCCAGGGATTCCTGGTTCAGCAGAATGGTGATTAACCTGTGACTCCCTGTTGGGCCGAAAACCCTGACTACTTTCCAATCGTGAGTAGGTATGTCAGGGTTTCCCCCTCAGGAAGTCCAGGATCTCCACCGGGTTCTGGCAGCTCTCCGGGGTCTTAGCTAGGGCTCTAGGTCGACGGGGTATCTGTGAAAGAGGTACCACGTCGAGTCTAGCACCTTCCCATAGCCCATCCATAAAAGCAATCCCCCGTTTAAGAACAGAGATGATCGCTTATCTGCACAGGCCATTAGCTTTATCCTTCTACGGTGCCATCCAGCCTCCTCTACCCTGGGATAAGGGCCAGGAAGGTCCTTAATGATCTTCCAGAACACCTCAGCCCCTAATTTACGCTTCACCATAACCCAGTTAGACGGGGTTATGGCGAGATCGGGGTTGCCTTTGGCGATGACAGCCATCACCAGTTGGTTTTTTGCGACTTCACTGTATGATCGATCCTTGAGGTCTTAGACGTTTCTTTTCGGGCTGCTGAGTCTCCTCCTCAGAGCGTTGCCGTTTAGGCGCATCCATGGATATGATGGAATACTGACCTTTCGATTCTGCTAACACAGACTCTGCCCATTCCATACGGGATTTCTCCTCAGCCGTTAAGGCATCTATTGATTTCCCTTCAAGCTTCGTTAAAATTCTATCAGCGGCTCGCCGCCTCAAGAAGGCTCGTCTCACGGCAGTGAAAAGGGCGTGGTCTACTTGCTGAGGTGCCCAGGTATCAGCAAGGCTCCCTACTAATACAGTCTCATGACCCCCGACTGCAAACAGAACAGATAGGCACGGGTCGCATAACACCTCTGTTTGGGGGGTGAATAACCCTTAGTATACAGGCTGTAACAACACCAGCCTTCTTCTCAGGAATCAAAGCCTGAGGACCAGGAGAGTTCCTCTGGTTTGATCCCTCAGTAGTAGGTAGGTATTTCAGGTTGCACTTAAGCCCGTACACCACGACAAGGTACGGTACGGGAACACTTAAATAGGTGTGGTAAGTTTTTGACGACACTTGCTACAATAGTTGTAAACCATAATCACTTTTCAAAAAATACAACATTAAATGTACACATGTTGTAAACCATAATCGGGGCCTTAATTCCATACATAAAAGCTGGTTTTTTCTTTTTGTTTGTTTATGTGGTTAATAATTTTCCAAGCAATCTATCAGCTGTTGCAAATGAAGTGATTTTTTCAACACGTAAAATCAGCAGTTATTTTGTGTTACTTGTTTTGTTTCAAATCATTTCAAAACCAATAATTATTATAAAATAAACCAATTAATTATTAAAGAAATATAATGTTATAACTACTTGGTTTGATTTGATATTTGAAGTATTTTACTTATGCTTCGATTATGGTTTACAACACCTAAGTGTTGTGTTGTTTCATATATAACACAATATAGCTCTTTTTGCGATTATAGTTTACAATATCTAGGTGTTGTGTGTGTGTCACAGAGTTGTTTTTTATGTGTAGAGCATATTTACGTAGAAATACATGTCTGCATGCAAAAAACTGCCAAATAAAGCAACTCTACCAGAAGTAGACACAAGCGAAAAACAATTTTTGACATTTCTTTGTCAAGTTCTACCATCAAAAGACATAGATTTTTTCGGTGTTGTATTTCTTGTAATAGCGCATCTACCATGTAGCTGCAAAATGAAAAGAATGGAAAACGTTTTTGTTAGAAAAATACAAATAAAGCCATACACATTTATGTTAACGTCGATGTTTAATTTGGTTATGATAATGAAAGAACCAACAAAATTGTACATTGCAGTTTAAATCCACTGCAACTATCGAATACAAAATAAAACTGTTTTGAAATAAAAAATGGATAATATACAGATGCACTTTTATTTGTATTTTGTTAATAAATTTTAATAATTAATTGTTTTTATTTTATTTTTGCAAAACATATTTCATATGCACACTTACACATTTTACAATTTTTTCGCAATTTAACTTGTAACATCAACAAGACAACACTTAATTAGGTGTCGTAAGTTTTCGACAATAATACAACTATTGTACTCGCTATTTAAAAAATACAACATTAAATGAACAACTGTTGTAAACCATAATCGAGGCCTTAAATTACATTTGCGGTTTTCACGCTTCGTATAAAAGTACTATTGTAGATCTTGGAGTTATTTTAAATTTAATAAACCTTGATAAATTTAAAACTTGGCAACAACAAATCTCATAAATTTTTAATTTACTAAATTAAAACCTCTGCGATGTCAAAAACAGTTGTAGATTTACTAAATGTAGTAAGTGGATTTATTTACAAGTGTGAAACAGCTGACAGATTTGTCGCCACATGGTTTTTTGCGTGCATATAATAAAGTGAATTGTAAACATTTCTTAAATTTGCAATGGAAAATACCAAAAAAGGTGAAAATATTAATCCGAAATTAAAACAACAAGAGAACGGAATTGAATTCTGCTCACTCGTAGTATTTGTAAAAGTCTGTTGTCATCTGACCAGTTAAAATATCTAAGGACCACTTCATTGACTTCGGAGCTGAACTAAACATTCCGCGACGATACGATGCGACTAAAATAACGTTATCGATAACCTCGTCCAAGATATGCTCAACAACATCGTTCCTGTAACTCTCTACTGAGAAATTGGTTATGCATACATTTACTTTTTGTTAATAAATAAATATATGTATGTACCTTTGCACTTCATCATTTCATTAACTTCTATTTGATCAATTGAACCAAATAGTTAATCATTTTTTCTTTCACTGTTTCCTTAGGCATTTTTTTAGATTATACAGGCATGTTCCAAAAAAGTAGTGGAATGAAAGTAAAATGAAATTTTAAAAAGTTGACTTTTTATTTTGGATGTTCTTCAAAAGTAGTGGATTGCAGTTTTATCTTTTCATTCGAAATGAACTTCGAAAAAGTAAACAAACAGCTGACGCAATAGCTTAAAATATAAAACAAGTCTTTTTTTATAAAAAAAAAAAAATATAAAGCTAAGAAATATAGAAGAATAAATTTATAAAGGATATTTAAAAACATGAATTTGGTAATGGTGTCCATAACTCATCAACACAATGAGAACGCAAAAGCAAAAATACAGAGGCGAATTTTGCGGGATCACTCAAATCCTCATTTTCTTATAAAATTTCAAATATATATTATCAAAAATAAATAATGCACTTCGATGAAGTATGTATGTTACGTACCGTTTTCCAACCAGAAATGTCCTTTATTGGAGGACCATTACTATTTAACTCAGTATTAAGGTCCTTCCATAACTCTTCCGCCTTGACGCGGTCTCCTTTAATAAAGCCTTTGGCCAGATCTTCGTGCTTTTGCATAAAGCGTAACATTATTGCATCCTGCGAGGTGTTCTTGTGCTTACCCCTTCATAACTTAATTTTATATTTTTATTTATTTTCGTAAAAGATACTTACATTTTGCAAAAAGTTTTAATTTCACGATAAAAATTGAATGTAGTTTCAAAGCACCTCTTTTTTTATAAATGTAGTTTTTAGAACATGGCAATTCACTACGAATTGAGTGTTCGAAAACAAAATGAATTTGAAACATACAAAGTAGAATGCAGAACACCAAACATTCAAATTGAAGTGATTTCAAATTAATTTTACTTCAAAGTGAAATTCAGAACATGGCTGATATTTTTTTTAATATTTTACGAAATGCCAATTGAAAAATTCTTTTGTGTACTTTTTGGTCGTAAAATATCTAAACAAAAGTCAGCTGTTTCAACTTTTTTACAATACCAAGCAAAAAGTCGTTCACACTTAGAAGTTGAAAATAGTATGTATTATATTTAAAAGTATTATAAATATAATATGAAGTGTGAAAAACGCTATTATTTTTATATATTTTATTACTACTACACTTTGCTAATTATGTTTGTTATCACGTGCCTTTTGTTTTTGTGCGGGTTGCGTGTTACATTTTCTTCCGCTCTTTGCAGGTTCAATCCAGCGTTTAATATGGCCACCATAAGGCAGGCGTTTTCAGAAGCTGTTGAAAGAGGTAAGTGGATTGATTATCCTGCATTTTTTTCTCCCATTTCGTGTTTTTTTTTGTGCACATCGAACTATTAAAACAAGCCGAATGCACTACTTCGTCGGTGCAGCCTTACAACAATAAAAACTAATAAAATATACATATATCGCCGCACAACATACAGACGACTTGTTTTTCACATTGTATCTGTCAAATTTGACACTTGTAAAGGGCAGTTCCGACTATTATACTATTAGTTAATACTTGTCAAAAGTTCAAATAATACGATCAAGTGTGTTGTGAATGTAATGCAAATGGAAAATAATACGACAAAAATTTGACATCCCATATAACTTCGCCGTTTTTTTAAATTTTTTAAAACGAAAATACTTTTCATTGGATCAGGGTCGCATTTTATAATAGCACACATAAAATGGCTTCACTAAGTCGATAGTTTTACCACTGATAGTGAGCCGTTGGTGATAGTATTTATTATTCTTCCTTACACGATGTGTCAAAATTTAGATTTTAGTAATCGTATAGAATTATATTTCGTTCACGCCATGTCTTATAGATAATGGGATTTTGTTATAGATATTTTCGCGCTCTTAAACATAACGATTACTTTAGCTGTTGAATATTTCCAGTGGGCGGCACAACTTCCGCCTACATAAAGCTGGTCATATACCGTCGATGAATATTTTACTATTTTTCATTTTATCTAAATCGTGATAATGTAATTTACGTTAGATTTTTTGACAGCCGCAAGAAATGTATTTAGAATTTTTTCTCATAAAATGCAAAAAAGTATTAAAAACACTGTGCTTGATTTTGAATAATTTTTTTCCGACAGACAGGGCACCCAGCGGGTCAACCTAATTCGGGTGCGCTGAATTCAGTGGTGCTAACCGTTTTTTTTTTTTTTTTTGGTTAGCTCTTGTTTCTGAGATATGTGTACCGACATTTTAAAAATGGAGGAGTAGGACAACATACATTCCCTTAACTCAAAAAACTTTTAAAATATTGAGAAAAAAATGCAAAAACCGAAATAGTTACGGAATTTTGCCTTTTGGATATGGATATCTAAATTGTTTTTTACTTCCGTCAGTTGAAATTGCTTTATTTTGATAAGCAAAAAAATGTACCTTCCATACTACTTTCATTTAATAAAAATTTTTTTTTTAATTTCGAGAGAACATTTCTCACATAGTCGGCAAAACCGTTGACTGCATTCCTTTCCCACTACCGACAATCTTGCTTCTTGTGTATACACACGTACATACACTCAGCATGTATAGACAGCTAAGAATTAGTATATAGCATTTTCAGTTTAAATTGAACCTTTTCCAAAATAAATGAAACCTTTTTCAAAATGAACGAAACCTTTTTCAGATTAAACGAAACTCTTTTTAAATTAAACGAAACCTTTTTCAAGATAAATGAAACTCTTTTCAGAATAAATTAAACTTTATTCAAATTCAATTAAACATTTTTCAAATTAAATTAAACTAGTTTTAGAATTTAATAGAAAACAAAAGAAAAAAATAAAACATATTAAACATATTAATTTTTATATAATACTTGTTAAAATTAATGAAGAATTTGTCCACTGACCGCTTTAGGAATTATCATGATCATATCCATAACATAGTTCGCACAATCATTTTGATTAATTTGTGCGACACTTTCCTCAATTACATTTACTATGTTAAGGCCGTGTCAGATAAAACTTTTGCTTCGCGCTACGTTACATACACGCTTTAATATTTAAGATAAATGTACATGTTTATATGGCTTTGCGTCAAATAAAATTTATGTGACACATAAATTTTATTTGACGCAAAGCAAAAAGTTGGGCATCTTTCATCTTTTTGCGCACTTTGACAATTAGCTGCTTTCATTTTCTTTTATTTTCTCTTGGCGTCTCAACAGAAATAAAAAAAAAATTCCAAATAAATAAATAAATTTTATAAAATTAATGAATAAATTCATTTGAAAAATAAAATAAAGAAAACTACAAATAAGTACATATGTATGTAAAATATACAACTTCAATATTTTATTGATAAACAAACAATGCGCGGGTCATGTCAACGTTTTTATTGTGACATACACTTTTTGTTTTACGCTTTTCTTTCAAAGTTATAAATGTCGCGCAAAGCAACAAAGTTTTATCTGAAACGGCCTTTATGCTCTGTGGTAATGTCACTTAATAATGATCGGTCGTGGAATTTTATTTTAGAAAATGTTTTCTCTATCGGGTTTCTTCTAAACACTCAATTTCAAATTTTGACTTTGAATGTGAGATTCTCAAGTAAAGAAATTAATCCAACCGTTATCAGACACCAACAACAATACGTCATGTACAGTAATCGATTAAAAAAAATGCAAATCAAAAAAATGAAAAGACATATTTACAACAAAATATGATAAATCTACAAATTCTAAAACTGGTTTAATTTAATTTGAAAAATGTTTAATTGAATTTGAATAAAGTTTAATTTACTCTGAAAAGAGTTTAATTTATTTTGAAAAAGAGTTCGTTTAATTTAAAAATAATTTCGTTTAATCTGACAAAGGTTTCGTTCATTTTGAAAAAGGTTTTATTTATTTTGAAAAAGGTATAATTTAAACTGAAAATGATATATGTAAATAGTCATGCGGTTTTAGCATTAAGTAGAGTGAGTAAAAGGCAGCCATAAGAAGAGGTTAATAATAGCCGGTCTTAGAATTAACAACCTTTAGGTAACTAATCTAAGTAACCTGCGATTACCTACAGCTTCTTTCAAGGTGAAATAAAATTAAAATCCCAACCGCCTTGTTTATTCAGTTCCTTGTGTAAGCCTGCATTCCCACGGAACCACACATAACACAGTGCTTTAAAATATTTAAAGTGTGGATTTCTTAATTTGTTGATTACTTATTCAAGTACAAACTAATTCGATAATTACTATTAATAAGAAATAAATCTTATATTTTACATGATTTTGGTTTTTTGTAAAACATGTTATCTTTGGCTTGTTTATAGGCCAGGCCCTACTATTAGCATGCAATAGATTGATTAATTTGAAATAACGTTTTTCAACGCAAACTATAAATTTGAGGCCCAGAAATGTATGCTGTGTATTAAATTGAAGCCTGATTCCTTCACTACTTTTGCATATTAAGTTATGTAAAATAGTGGAGAAATATCTGAAAAAATGCAGGGGCTTCATTCTGGCATTCGTGATCGAATGCTGTGGATTTGTTGCTTATTTTGTTTTTGCTTTACATTATTCGTACTATCGTACTATATTCATTCGATGACGAATGCCGAGATTCGGTCCCAGAAAAAAAAACAAAATATAGTCTAACAGCCCATTTATACCCTATATTCTTATAGCCCATTTATAGCAAATGCAGTTTTCGTGATTTCATGCAGAATCTAGTAGATTTTGACAAACTCTCCGAAAAATCGCTGAGCGCATTATTTCTTCAGCTGAAATGAGTACAATTTACTTTGTGTTTAATTTCAGACATATAATTAAGTTCGTGGATGATTTAGTCAGCTCAATAATATCTCTAATAATGTCGGTGGCAATTCTGAAAAGCCTTCCGAAAAGGTGAAACTTTCCTTGGTAACCAAAAACAAAATATGAAGAATTGTTTATGTTTTCCATACATTGCAAGAATAAAGTAACGTGGCAGTTGGTTACTCGTATCTCTCTCACCAGTAAATGGTAAATTTTATATGAAACAGAAAAGCAATTTGTTTGAACTCTTGAAATTTCGTTCTTGTTTTCTATGTATAGATTCACTTCAATAGCACGTTTTCTCGAATAACCACCATCGTTATCAAAACCAAAGGCTAATTTTTAATATATTTTGCTCCCACAGCATTTCGCCCCAAATCGTACAGCCTGTTTCCCGATCTCGCAGTACCCATTTCATTCACAGTCTAAGCAAAAGAAAACTGATTTCGGTTTCTCTATCTCCGTTATATGTTCGCACTCGAACGATAAGGTGAAAGAACTTCCATGTAAAGTTGCGTTTCACAATATGGAAGCTATTGTCACCACTGTCTACACAAATGTCAAAATCAAACACTTGCTGTTTTGATTTCGCATGAGAAAATAGATGAATACGATTTGCAATTTCTCAAAAATTAAACTGCAACTAAACTCTTTAATATAAAACTGTTAATATCTACACTATCTACTGATAACTGAAAACAGAATCGTTTAGTTGAATAACATTCTTGATCTGGCATTGCCGATAAGTATTATTATGTGGCAACTATTTATATTCGTAACTTTATGCGAGCGTTAGCTTGCGACATCGCAAAACCCAAATTAACGTCGAGTGACTTGGTTTCTTGCGCTTTTAAAATTATAGACATGATTTACGCATAGACATGATTGTGTCCCACTCGATGTATGCATAAATTGCAATTTATAAAGGGTATTTTTTTTCGATGTATAGAACTTTAAGTTGAAATAAAACAACGATGGATTATTCGATTGACATAAATTTTATTTATCCGAAAGATAATATTGTGGCATTACATTTTAAATATGATTTCTGGCATATGACCGCCACGGCTGGCGCGGATGTAGTCCAATTTGGACGTCCAATTTTCGATGACTTTTTCCAACATTTGTGGCCGTATATCGGCAATAACACGGCGAATGTTGTCTTCCAAATGGTCAAGCGTTTGTGGCTTATCCGCATAGACTACAGAAAGTAGTCTAGCGGTGTTAATCACAAGATCTTGGAGGCCAACTCACAGGTCCAAAACGTGAAATTAGGCGGTCACCAAACATGTCTTTCAATAAATCGATTGTGGCACGAGCTGTGTGACATGTTGCGCCGTCTTGTTGAAACCACATGTCCTGGACATCATGGTTATGCAATTCAGGAATGAAAAAGTTAGTAATCACGGCTCTATACCGATCACCATTGACTGTGACGTTCTGACCATCATCGATTTTGAAGAAGTACGGATTAATGATTCCACCAGGCCATAAAGCGCACCAAACAGTCAGTTTTTCTGGATGTAACGGTGTTTCGACATACACTTGAGGATTAGCTTCACTCCAAATGCGGCAGTTTTGTTTGTTGACGTAGCCATTCAACCAGAATTGCGCTTCTTCGCTAAACAAAATTCGCTTACGAAAATCGAGAACAACGGCAATCTCGTTTTGCACTAAAATTCCACTATTTGCAAGCGTTGTTCAGGCGTGAGTCTATTCATGATGAATTGCCAAACCAAACTGAGAATAAATCACTTGACAGCTGTTAAATCGGTCGCCATCTTGAACAGTAATGCCAACTTAAAGTTCTATACATCAAAAAAAAAAAAAAAACAGCCTTTATATGCCTACATAGTTTTTCGTTTTGTTCGTCTGCTTTACTATATCATATAAATACATATATAAATGTACATACATTCAAGTGTTCTTTTTTTTCAGTGAGAATGCCTACACCAACACGCTTAAGAGATCTCATTCGACAAATACGCGCGGCTCGCACAGCTGCAGAAGAACGTGCTGTTGTCAATAAAGAATGCGCGTACATACGCACCACGTTTCGGGAAGAGGACCCAGTTTGGAGGTAAGTGTATTACAGTGCTAACGGAGCTGAACTTTTTTTTTAACTTGGACCAGTACTCAAACGAATTCTCTCTGTAATGCGTTGTGCGGTTCACTGACCAATCGACTACAAACGGATGTGCTCTTGACGATGCACGTGTATTGCATAAAAATATGTGGGTTTCGGGAACAATATCCCTGATCTCTTCTGAGCAAAATCCATTATAATAGCAATGGTACAGTGTAACACACCCCCACACTGCGACACAAGGCGAATCAAGTACAGGTGGTCGCAATTCAATTCGCTTCAACATTTTCTCTCGAGACGTCACAAGTTTTGTTGTCGTTTTCTATCGGCTTTGACAACTCAGAAGATAAAATCGTGGAAAAATGTTGAAGCGAATTGGTATGCGGGCACCTGTAATGGATTCGCCTTGCTGCGACAATGCCCCAGTGAGTTAATAGAGTTGGATACCCTACTGTCACTGATAAGCTTCTTCGCTCTTTCCTGTACACGGTCGAGTATCCCCAAAATAGAGCCGGGCCAAACATGAGAGTTATATTTCATTTTCAGTCGGACATAAGTGGTATAAATAGTGAGGAGATCGGATGGAGTGAAATATGTATTACACCGTTTCAAAAAACCAAGGCACTTAAATGCTTCTTTTGCTTTTAATATTCATTAATGCTTTTAATATTCATGCAACTAAATTTTGCATACTGCATTATAAGAATTTATACTATAATTTATTGAATACTTTTTAGTCCCTCTCTTGCGGTTGCCTCATGCTGTCAACAATCAATCAATTATGTCTAAGGGCGTTGAATAAATGGGAGTTCAGTTGAGTCTTTGCTTTTAAAGTCAGGGAATCTTAAGAAAATTTATGAATGGAAAATAACAATTATCTCTACACGGTAAAATATTTGTGTAAATATATCCGGAGAAGTTACCAACGTGAAATTCCGTGAAATTTTGTTACATACAGTTCTTAAGGGAACGCCAATTTTCTTAAGACCTCTGTACGGGCCTTAATATGGGATCTTAGGGAGCGATTTTCAAGAACATACTAAATGGACCTTCGCACTGGAATTCGTCCGATTTTGAAATAGACGATTTAGAAAATTTATGTAGTTGTCCACCCAGCTATTAAATTTTCTTTTTCTTTACTTAATTGATATTACCAACCAAGAGTTGGTAATTGAGTCCGAAAAAGTAATTTAATATAAATGTATTACAATATCATAGTTCAGTGTAATCAAAATTTCAGTAAAATGCTAATAAATACTTTTGTTTTTTAATTTTTTTGTTTAACAGATGTCGCAATATCGCCAAATTATTGTACATACACATGTTAGGGTATCCGGCGCATTTCGGGCAATTGGAGTGTTTAAAATTAACAGCCAGCACGCGCTTCACAGATAAACGCATCGGTTATTTGGGGGCTATGCTGCTTCTAGACGAACGTCAGGATGTCCATTTGTTAATTACTAATTGTTTGAAAAAGTAAGTCAATGTCAGCAAAAGCTTAGATATAGTCTTTATTTATGCTGTATTTTAACTAATATATTCCTTTTTTTAATTTTTCCTTCGCTTGCCATTTATAACAATGAATAAAAACTACAGTGATTTGAATAGTTCAACACAATTTGTTGTAGGTTTGGCTCTGTGTACTTTAGGAGCCATTGCCTCACCAGAAATGGCTCGGGACTTAGCAAGCGAAGTAGAGCGTCTTATGAAGTCACCAAATACTTACATACGTAAAAAAGCTATTCTGTGTGCTTTTCGTGTAATTCGCCGTGTACCCGATCTAATGGAAATTTTCTTACCGGCTACTCGGTCTCTTCTGAGTGAGAAAAATCATGGTAAGTTTGCATTTAGCTAGAAGTAATCTTAAAGGATACAGGTTGACCTAATTGTTGTATTGTGTTTTTTATATACTGAGCGTTCGTTGATAAATATATAAAAAGTACTAGTTGCGAAATTACAATTTTACAAGGAAGAACAAATGCTTTTATTTTTCACCTCGAAGAGCAATACCATTTATTATTTTTCAATTATTTAGATTCCTTTATAAAAAAAAAAAAATAATAAAAATATGTCCTTTATAAAGTAATTGATTTTCTTTTGGTGAACTATATACGCATTACAACTTTTACTGTCTTTATAGCAGAGCTACTAGTTCATAACTATATTGACATTAATAATAGATAGGGATGAAAAAACGCTGCAGCTTTTTTATTTTAAAAGAATCTTTTGTGATAAAATTGTAGTGTTTTGTTTTAATGTTTTATTTATTCAGCAAATAAACGTGCCAACTTAAAGCTTTAAACGGCGGCAGGTGAACTATTTGATGCAAGCGGTAGACGTTCCGGCGCTTGAAATTTTTCTGCAGTTGATATAATAATTATGTAAAACAGATCCAAATTCAATATCACAACAAAGCTTAATGTTCTAGATATAGAATAAGCAAAATACGTTTATATATTACAGTTATATTCCAAATTTCGAACTGTTATATAACGACAAAATATACTATAAGTGACGGCGCGCCATCGACTCAATTTTTAAATAACTGGCTTGCTCAAAAAAGAACGCTGATCCAATGAGAAGTATTATCATTTTAAAAAGTTTCAAGAAAACAGCAAAGATTTTACTTCATTTTGACGTAATTTTGATAAAAAAAAAGGCTAAAATGACGTTTGACGTTTTTTTTTCACAGAAACTTTTGTATTTTGATGTTTTTCTAGCTTCGCTTCTTTTTAAATTTATGGCAACTACGAGAAAGTAATTGAATGAAAACTTAAAAAAATTTTTATACTTTAATTTACTCAAGAAAGAAAGAGACTAATAGATAGCATTCTTACGATCACTTACAACAAGCATATGTATGTACATAGTTCAGTACATAATATGTCTGTCATACTCTATATAAAATTTTAATTTGTATGGCAGTCAGATAACACAACTTTATTAATTGCAGTACTGCGTTTACCTTGTTTAAGAAATAATAGCGGTTCTCACTCTTGATAGTAAACTCGGTTGCACATTTGGTTAAAGTAGCAGATTTGATTAAAGTACTAGTGTTTACATCACTGCAACAACAAAATGTACTGAACTTTTATTTTCTACGCTGTGATTAAAAAATCAAACAAAAAGCTTTAGTAAACATTGTAAAAAAAAATTACTGGGAATCACAGATATTCTGTGCTGTGAATCGTTTTGCGGCAAAACTTAATTTTGTGTTGAGAAAATAAAAAATATGGAAAAAACAAATAAAAATATTCTGGTGAAGAGAAAACGTGATAAAATTCACAACAAAAGGTGGACAGATAAAGAAATTCAGCAAGTTTTAGAATATATGCAAGAACATGCAGACTTTGAGGTAAGAAAGTCACTCGAGCTTTGGGGTAAAAATCATAGTGAATATAGCAGAGTGGTAAAATTAGTATCAAGAGTGAGAACCGCTAATGATAAATTATATCCATACACCAGGGATGACAGACAGTTTTGTGAAAAGAAACATTTTTTGCCAAGAGATGAAGTTTACCTTCGTGTTCACGCAAAAGAAAAAAATATCGCAATGTAGAATTGATGTTGAAATAATTGTATTGAATTCTATGTTGAGTTATTCTGTCAAATAAAGAAAAGATTTGACTTTGGAAATTCAGTTTTAAATAATTTAAATTTAATAATTCAGGTCCAAAAATTAACCCTTTCAAAAAATGTTTGTTGTATTTTTTGAAAAGGTATGTATTAATATTTCAATTGGCTCTTTAAGCAAATAAATAATTTAGTTCATATTTGAATTTAAATTTAATTAATCCATCCGTTGTTTTAAATAAACATATTTCTATAATACCCTTGTTAAAATTTTTTTCTGATTTTGGTATCTAAAGAGAAGTACCAGGAAGTTGAAAACGAAGTAAAAGAAATGCGGATTTTAAATTTAAATCAAAGTTCGACCGATTTTAATATTTTTTTTTGGAAACAAATCAACTCAATTAAGTTATCAAATAATGAACTGGCTTTTCCTATCTTATGTGGTTTTATTAACGTTTAATGGTTTTGCCAAATTCATCTGCTACCGTTGAACGAATTTTTAGTCAAGTAAATTTAAACAAAACTAAAATTAGAAATTCCTGGGGACAAAAACAATTGAAAAGATTTTGTTTGATAAGGACTATTTAAAATATAACTCTTCAGAGTGTTTTAACGTAAACATTATAAAAAGTTTAATTAAAATGCACAAAGCAATAAATTTGTATGAATAACTAATACATACTAATATTTTTCGTTAATTTTTAAATTGTACTTGTTTTGTTATAGTAAAATGCACGTTGAATTGTTTTTTGTACAATATAAAAGATTTTATCAAATAAAATGAATTAATTTTGGGTTTATTTGAACATTTTTATAAATGACGTTTTTTTTTGACGTTTTACGAATTTGTTTTTGACGTTTTTCTTTCCAAAGTTTGACGTTTTCTGAACAAAATTTTTCTAACACCCCTGCATATGAGGCTCACATTTTATTCAAACGCAAGTCTTTCCTGTGGCTCTACGGCTATCACCCATACATTTAGAAATTGCGTAAAAAGAATTTGATTATTTATTATAGATCGTGAGACTTGCACATGGGACTAAGAGCCCATTGTATCTGGCAAAGACATGAAAAAAATCGCATACATTTGGTGACACACAGTGGAGCCTTTTGACTTTTTTCTTTGCAAAAATCATAACTTTTAAAATATAGATATTTACAAATTCAAATATGCACCAAATTATTTATTTGCTTTAAGAGAAAATTTAAATGTATTAATTTAGGTCCAAAAATTAATCTTTTTAAAAAATATTTGCTGTTTTTTTTAGCTGTCGTCGTTGGCATATAGACAGCTGAAAAAGACAGGAGCAGTTACATAGGTGCTGTTGTGGAACTTATATATATCCCTGGCAAATTTCAAATCTGTCTCTTATCATTGAAAAGTTACGGCTATATTTACTAATTTTCAAAGTTTCTTGTATGAAGACCCAATTTAGTTTATAACTTTTAGTTGTTTTTATTGTTTATTGTTGTAAAAGCAGGGTAACAACATGTCCTGTGAAAATTTCAGCTCTCTAGCTCTTACCGTTTGCGGCCTGTGACAGACGGACGCAGTCTCAGTAAGGGTTCCGTTTTTATTCTAAACACAACAAAAACGTAAAAACTAAAGAGTGTCCAATACAAGGGGCTCTCTTCATCAGCTGAGTGACATGGATTAAGTCGCTAACATGGTAGTACGCAACCCCTGCTGTACGAGTCAGTCTCGTACTTGGCTGAATTTATTTAAAATACATGTCCAACACTGAAGCAAAACAAATGGCAAATAAATTATAATAACAAAACAGACAAACAATAAAGAAAAGAAAAAAGTCAAGGAAAAAATAATTTCAAAGGAAATATCTCTCAAACTGTACGAGATATCAAACCCTTATCGAGTACATTTTTTCTTTGCCTTGATGAGCTTAAAATCCCTAAAATTCATTAGTAAAGTCTTAAGTTATAAACTTTTCAATACTTGTCATACTCGGAGAGGGCTTTCTTTAGTATCCACAGCGTTTTAACTCCTTGTCGGTGACCAGTCTGTCGCTTCAATAAGGCTTTGCACGATGGTCGCGCAAACGAAGCAAATCTGAGCAAAAATGCTCTGCTCATTTTTCACGCAGCACCAAAATGTATGTGTTTGCAATTTGCTTCATTTTTCCTCAGTTGCACTAAAAAAACCGTTTGTAAACTGAGTATTACTTTTGGTTGTTTTTGGAATTTGCTTTTGTGGAACCTATGTAACTATATATTCCCTGTAAATTTCAAGTCTATATCTTATGATTACTCAGTTAAAAGGCTAAAAAATAGCGGCGGTGGCGAAAAATGTTATTAAAAAATACATACATGGATAAACTATAATTTAATGAGGGTTTTCACGATGGTAGCAGTGCAAATTTGCAGTGTATTTTATGATTTGATCGTGAGCGCACCGTTTTATTTTATGCAAACCTGTTATATTCTTGATTGAAGGTTTAAAAATTCATTGATTTAGTTAACAAACTCTTTATTTTATTTTTAAGAACACAATTGTTAGTTTTTTGGTTAAATTGTTTTATATGTTTCAAAATCGTAAACAACGCTACTGTAATATGTAAATAATAAGCAAGGCGATCCATTACAGATGCCAGCATCCCAATTCGCTTCAACAAAATTTTTCCAAGATTGTATCTTCTGAGTTCTCAAAGCTGATAACCCGTCATTTAGACGGGAAAGCAAATGCCTGAAAGTTGCAATACACTCACACTTTTTTACTAACACACCCACAGTATTCTAATTTTCACCTCAGCTTTCAGCAAAATTTTCCTGAAAGTAATTTTTTGACATTTACTGAAAGTGACAAGTGACAAGGTAGTAAACACGGTTGCCTACTCCACGGCACATAGAAATTTTCAAGATTGCAGTAGAATATTAATTGTGAATTTTAAATTATTTTGTACATTACAAAATATTTAAAACATTTTTACAGCAAATATGAATGAAGAACACACATGAAGTATATTTATAGCGATAATTATTAAATTAACTAATAAAAGTTTAGCCTTAAACATTATTTTCGAATGTTGCCCTATAAATTTATGTTTGGAGAAGTCTTGGCAATTCTATTTCAGTAGTAAACAAAACTATAATACTTGCAACTCTCCGCTTTGACGAAATTTTTCAAATGAACTTTCACGTTCCTATGAAATTGAGCAAGAAATTTTCATGAAAGTCACAGATTTCATTGAAATTTTTATTCATAATACGTATACAAAAATTTAATGAAAGCACTTTCCCGTCTAAATGCCGGGTAAGAAACGATAGGAAAACATATGATAACTCGTGAGAAAATGTTGAAGCGAATTGAATTGCAACCACCTGTACTTGATTCGCCTTGATAATAAGGCACGAAATATCACAGAGGGCAAATTCCATCGCCGTCAAGTTGGCACGCAGCCGTTGCCGACTTTATTTTTGTGTTACAAGCCGCTGCCGATCTTATTTTGTTTTTGGAAAGACACCCATATAAAAGAAAATTAAAACGCAATGTATTCCTTTGTTGTTATTAAATTAAAGTTTATGCTTCCATTATTTAAAAAAATCTTATTTTTAATTCGCATGAATACGTTTTTTGTTGCATTAAATTTTTTTGTCTACTCCGCGGAAAATTGTTAGTCGGCTTCGCCATCTATTGTTGTTTACATTATTTATATTTTCCCAGCATTTTTGCGCACTTCTATTTGCTCAAGGTTTTTATTAGTGCAAATGAAGCAAAGTACAAATACATACATTTTGTTGTTGTGTGAAAAAAAGCAAAGCATTTTTGCTCAGATTTTCAATATAACAGAAGAGTAAATCGCGTTTGAATTTTAATTGGTATAGATGATTTTTTCCAAAAACAAAATACGATCGGCAGCGGCTTGTTATATGTATATAGCAGACTTGCACAAAAATAAGGTGTGCCCACGATCAACCATAAAATACACTGCAAATTGCATATTTGCACAGGTACCATGGTGAAAACCGTTAATATTTTAAAAGCTCCGGATTTTTTACCACTGTATTTTTTTTTAGATGGACACCACTGTTCATCAACCTATGTATATACATACATACATATGTATGTCGTGGGACATTATGAACTCCGAATTTATTTTGACTACAATTAATTTAGTTTATAACCTGCAAATTAAATAACTAAAATTTTACTATCAAAAACGAATAAAACAAAATGATCAATAATTTTGATGTTCTAAATCAAATAAAAGTTAAACTGGAACTACATTATTTTCTGTTCGAAGTTTTCTGTTCTCTGTGTACTTCAAAATTTAAAATTTTTTTTTTTTTATTATCAGGAAGTATTAATAATATTCTTTGTAATTTTTTTTTTTAGGTATTTTAATAACTGGAGTAACACTAATAACGGAAATGTGTGAAAACAGTGCTGATACGTTGATGCATTTTAAAAAGGTGAGTTTTCTTTCCATTTAAATTACAATTAGCCAAAAATATTCATAAATGTATGTAACTCACGTTAAGTAAAGTGACGAGCTAGAAATGAAAGACATTCTGAATTTGATGGAAATAACGACTTAACGATTGGAATGCCTGTCCTGATCCATTAAATGTTTCATGCATTTTTATAAGAATAACATTGTGCCTGTGCACTTTAATAAAACAACTAGATTACCCACAGTCAATCAGTTAAAAAAAAAATACAGAAAAATACTAACTTTGAAACTATAAATAAAAAAAAAAAAACAATTGGCATTCCGTTTATGTATGTATGTTCGCAATTCATATCAAGTTTGAATTTCATGTAAGCACTTTTTTGTTTGCTAAACTTAAGTTATATATTTATTTGCGTTGCTATATTTTAATCAAAATTGTGTATGCTAAAAATATTAATGCTTATTTATTGTTTTCCCCTAACAAAAACAAAAAAATCTGAACAAAACCAACAAATTCCTACATATATGTATGTTTAAATCTCAAATGTAATTTGCTTGCCAGGATAGCGGAAATCGAGAGGTATGAGTATGATTTCAATTTCTAATTTGATTTTCTGTTGATGTGTTTTTTTTTATTTTTGAAATTCTTTTTGTCACAATTTTCGCTGCACTTATTGTATTTTGTCGATTATTATTTAATTTGTATAGAGCTGTAGTCGTAGTATAAAATAGAAGGTAGATCAATTTCCTCTTTTCGTCGCCGTATTAATCTTCTGACTCGGCACTGATGCAACGCTGATGTGACAATTTGAGCTTAAGCTCTCCTTCTTTTTCACTGCATTGTTAGTTCCTTTTCTCTAATTGCAAGCATTTAATTTTATAAAATAATCTAGCTGACCCGGCAAACGTTGTTCTGCATTCAAATTTAATTTTGACTGCAAGTCTGTTTCCGTTGCAAAATCGTCGTTGTCCTGCATGATATTTCAAGCGATTAGGATATTAAGCAAAGTATGAAATGAAAAGTAAATAATACAATAATAACATAAATTTTTTAAAAAACAAATCGTTTTGATCTAGAATAGCTCTTACCCGGTGCGCTCCGCTACACTTAAATCGATTAAAACTCTTTTTTTTTTTTTTTTTTGGACGCGCAAAGATACACACATTAAATTTCTTATGTGCACCCTATACACAGACCCCAATCACCCCTGAACATTTCATTGAAATCGGGCAAGCCGTCTAGAAGGAGTATGCGAACAGGAAGTTTTGCCACTTAATTTTATATATATATGTAGATAGAAGATAAGAAAAAATGCATTTACGTTTACAAAATTATTGAATTTTGACTACAACTGTACGCAATTAAGTACAATGGTGAAACTTTTAGCCTTTATCTTATTACACATGTCAGTAAAGTGACAATAAGTAATAGATATTACTTATTTACTTACTAGGGTATTAATTATCATAAATCAATAAATAAGATAACTTATATCGAATTTTATCAATGATAAGTGACATACATATGAATATAAAAATTAAAGCCACTGGGTATGCTTTTAATAATGTTTATAAATGTTAGAAGCTATCATCGTTAAGAGTCCAGCACACGCTCAATAAACTCGTCACCTAATTTGATGGTGTGCGTGTGGTTTATTTTAATAATTTTCCATAGGCATACAATAAAAGACGGCTTTGTAGCGTTTGTTTCTATTATATCGCCGGGTGGTGAGGTATTTTTGTTTTATGCTGTTATGTCTCGTACAAAACAAGCGGTGGCAAAATTTTAATTATGAATTTGTTGCGTTCGGTCGGCTTCAGATGGTGATTTCAAATGATTTCGGATGGTGAAAACAAACCCAGAGAAAAGAGAGTTCTGAATTGATTTTGTGCATCCTGTAATGCAGTTTTTCATGTTTTATATACTTTTAAAAATTAGGTTCCCCTGTAGTAAACTGAAGAAAGACATCCTTGTAGGACAAGGCAGCACAACTATTGTAATGCATTGTCCATGAAACAATGAATCTACATTTTTGTTATTACAACGTTAATACTCAATAACACTCACATTTAAAATTTTTATAGTAATTAGTATTTTCAGGAATTGCCAGTAGTACAACTGAATCATAAATTACTGCAGTCACATTTCCTGCAGAGTACAAACAAACTTTATATGTATGCACACACATACATATATCTACTTGTATGCATAAATAAGCACAAAGAAGCAAAAACTACGCATTTTGCTTTTGTATTTTCATCCGCACATCTTTGTTCAAAATGTTCGTAATAGCATTTTTTGTGGTAAACCTTAACAGAACTAATTTTTGTGAAACAAGAAAAACTTACTCGTATTTCAAAAAACCTTACTTTGGAATATATTATTTTACGTCTAAAAATATACCTAATTAATTGTTTTAGAGATTTACAAAGTATATTGTAGGCAGGCGATTCGTTAATTTATGCACATCACTCTGATCCACACATTGCTTTGGAGCGAGTATCGGCCCATCTTACCGTAATCAATGATTTTTATGAGAGTTGGGGTATAAAGATCAATCCACCAAATCTGAGGCTATTTGTATGACAAACGCTTCTGGGAAGTGTCCCTATTTTGTAGTTCTACGTAGTAAAAGCTTAAAACGTTTTGAATGGTATTGAAATTTCATTTGCACAGAATTTAAAGTACCTCGGCATCAATTTTAATAAACTTGTTAAGTTTTACATATGTATATTCACGCTCGTTTGACAGCAGCTAAAGCACGACACATTAAATCGTCTTTTATGAAACTTTTGAGCAATCGTCACTTAAGCGGGGAATCAAAGCTTCTACTTTATAAAGTATATATAAGGCCAGTTTTGTTGTATGGATTTCCTGTGTGGTTTACAATTTCTCCCACGGTTGCTATAGAACTCGAGGTTATTGAACGAAGCGTTCTGAGACTGTGCTTGGGACGTAACTTTATATCAATTAATAGACGATTCTCAAATAATTTTATATACATATAAAGAATCAAAGGTTATTCCTCTATGTTTCTATGCCCTAACTCTGATGCAGAGATTCTGCCGGAAACTGCAATTTAACGAAAATACTATCTTAAGAAATATTTATAACCGGGAAAAGGCCAAGAGCTGGTCTGACTATTTTTATATTTCTCCACTTAGTGTTCTCAATGAAGACATTAGCGCGTCCGACAATCTTTCTCTCTTACCTAAATTTTTTTTAGATATACTGATCACGCTAGTCATCGAGGCTGATGGCACTTCTTGATTTATTATAATTTTTCTCACCTAATATCACACCGGCGACTTGACTCGGTCAAATCAGCGAAGTGAGACTAAGGCCATAAAATCAAGAAGGTATCACAGCTTTCTGTCTGCTCGGATTTTATTTTTGGTCCATTCTTTTGTAAATATTGTAAATATTAGTATGTAGATAACAAATTAGTTTTATGTAATTTTAAGGTTAGTTTAATTTTTTTTTACACCAACATGTGTAATCGTCGTTTCGGGAGCAAGAACAAATGTACTAAATGTCACCGAATATCTTTGTATTTAAACTATATATGTATGTATTTAACGTCAGCAAGTTGCGTTTGCTTTTATCTAGATTAGAATAATACACATATTTCTAAGTTGTTATTTTATTGTTCTTTTTTTTAGTATTTGTTATCTCATTTTGAAGTCTCAATAAATTCAATTCAAAAAATTACCCTGCAAGAACAGTGTCGGTCATATGATCCATCATATGACCGACACTGCTGATGGGTTCATACATCAGCGTTTCTATCATTTTCTTAAGGGCAAAATGAAAACACTGATGTAAACATTCGTGTACGTGTGATTTCTTTTTTGAACCAGCGTTACCACCTCAGCAAAGTGATCATTCAAAATCTTTTTTGAAAAATGCCCACAAAAATTACATGTAATGCTATTAATTTCTGCATTGATAAAAAAAAGAATTTTTCGAAAATTTTCAAAAAACAATTCAAAGACAATATAACAAACTATATTTAAAAAAAAAAATGGACAAATTAACCTATAAAAACATTAATGCATAAACGTAGTTCCAAATGAAAATACCAAATTAATAAGGGAAAACCAAAATACTAAATCAATCATGGCAACGCTGAAACCTATAAAATTACTTTGCATGTGTTAGTAATTAAGTTGTTAATGTGTTAGTTTCCATCAGCTATTTCTTGCAGGGTAGTGTAGTAGCGAAAAATGTTTTAAAAGTTCCTTGCTTATTTATTTATTTTCATAAAAACAATTTGTTCAAAAAATTAAGTTTTAAATAAACATTTCTTGCAACTTGATACACACACTTTCAAACAAGACTTTGCTATGCGCATATTTTTTAAGAGCACTTCAGACTATTCTACTATGTATTAATACTTGTACAAAATTCAAATAATACGATCAAATGTGATAGTGTGAATGCAATGCGTTGATTACAAACGGAAAGTAATACGATAAGAATTTAACATCCAATCCAACTTCGTCCTTTTTTTGAAATTTTGCAAAACGATGATACTTTTCATTGGATTAGAGTTGTGTTTTACAGTAGCACACACAAAATAGCTTCACTGAGTCGTTAGTTTTGCCGCCGATAGTGAGCGATTGGCGGTAGTATTATCCCTCCTTACACATTCAAAATGTGTATTTTAATACAGTTAAACCTCTATCAACCGGGCCTCTATTAACCGGCATGCAGATCTTTTTGATTTTTTACCTCTACTATCCGTGCTGTGGTTTTTTACCTCTATTAACCGTGCTTTACCTCTATTATCCGTGCAGCATTCATATGATTTTTTATTACGTTAATTTGAATCCGGTGATTCCCCTTTTTAATGTGTGGACACAATTGTACTACGTGCTTCTATTTTAATTCATTATGTAAGTGAAATTTGATCTGTTAACACCTGTTTGAATTGAATTGAATTCTTGATTAAAAACAATTTAAAAAAAAAATGAAATTTTATACGTTTTAATAAAACCTCTATTAACCGTGTATATCGATTATCCGTGCTAGTCCCGGTCCCGCGCGAGCCGGTTAATCGAGGTTTAACTGTGATTATATCGAATTATATTTCGTTCGTCATGTCTTACAGATAATGGGATTTTGTTATAGATATTTTCGCGGTCTTAAACATAACGATTATTTTAGCTGTTGAATATTTCTAGTCGGCGGCGCTACTTCCGCCTACATAAAACTGCTCATATGTCGTCGATGAAGATTTTTAACACGGCGTCCACTATTTTTCATTTTAGTTGAAGCGTGGTAGTGTGAATGCAAGATGTACTTTACGATAGATTTTCTGACAGTCGCAAGAAATGTATTTAGATTTTTGTCTCGTAAGGTGCAATGAATGTACATATTAATACTTGTATAATAGAATAGAACTTCCCTTTAATGCTTTTTCAACGCATACTTATGTATGACGCTGTTTCATGTGTTGTTGTACTTTTGATTTATAATATTTGAAATGAAAATTATGTGCTACAAATACAATTCCTAGATAGTGAAAAAACAAATGACATGCAAAACCCTGATGTCCTGCATTTAACCAATAAGAGATACGACAAGGTGGCTATAAGCCAACTTCATCGAATGGACTTTAATCCGCTTGTCATATATTTCGTTGGTTGTCAAATATTCATATGCTTATGTCAAAATTTATACCAGCTCTCCTCCGGAAACAAAATAAGTGAGCTTACGAAACAATTTTCCCGAGAAAAACTGAGGGTCGCATTTTCTTGGTAATATACAAAAGTCACATATGCGACACACTAAATGGTTTAAATTTCAATGAACCAAAAGTATCAAAACTTTTATTAAGCGTTTATCAGAAATATACGCTTTATTGGCTGTGCTAAATTTTCAAGTAAAGATATGAAAATAATGACGTCACCATCCTTGCCTCTATAGACATTGCATGTAAATTTTGTTGTATCCCTTTTTAGGGTTCCGTACTCTTAGAGTAAAAACGGAACCCTATTACTGAAACTTCTACGTCCGAACGGTAAGAGCTAGGAAGCTGAAATATTCACAGTACATGTGGTTACCGGTCCGCTACAACAACAAATAGTAAAAACAACAAAAAGTTAGATACTAAAGGGGGGGTTACCATACAAGGAACTGTGAAAATAGCAAATATAGCTGTAACTTTTGAATCGTAAAAGATATAGGCTTGAAATTTGTATAGGGTATGTGGTTACATAGATTCCGCAACAACAAATACCTAAAACAACAAAAGGTGTAGAACTAAAGGGTGCTCCCATGCAAGAAATTGAGGTTAGCTATAACTTTTGAGTCGTAAGAGTTAGAGGCTTGGAATTTGCATAGTATATACAGTCACCAGGCCTACACAACAACATATACCAAAGATAGCAAAACGTGAAAATTAAGTGTCGGCCATTGTACAGGGGCACTTTTTAATTGACTTTCGTTTTTGAACCGTAAAGATAGACACCGGTATTCATAAAAATAAAACATTGTTGAAACACATTTTACAACAAATTTTTCATATAAAATTTGTTCTAAAATGTATTGCGTTTTATTTTTTATGAACACCGGTGTGAGACTTTTTTCACAGTACATGTAGTTCGCAGGCCTCTAAAACTACAAAAACCAAAAGCTGACAAAAGTTAAAAATTTAATTGGTGTTCATACATGGGGACACCCTTTAGTTTGAAACTCAGCTATAACGTTTGAACCGTATGAGATGGAGGCTTTCAATCTGCAAAGTGCATATAGTTGTCTGACCTCTACAACAACAACTAGTAAAAACAATAAGAGGTTTCAAACTAAAGGGTACAGCAGGGTTACCCTTCGTCTAGAATTTGCACGGTAGTACGGAACGCTTGCTGTGTGAGTCAGTCTAATACTTGGCTTAATTTATTTATTTTTACTGTACTGCAGGTATCGTTTTCATGTCGAACTTAAATGTGGAAAATGTCCAACGGTAGGTGCACTAGCTTTTTATTTTTTTTTTTGGTGGGGTGAGCTGTGTCGTAGAGTTTCAGATAAATATGATTTTACAATGTTTTCTCTGATTGAAAAAAGTGCTAAGGAACTGTCTACATTTACTTTGTTATCGATTCAGCAGGAATTCCAAAGTGATTGCCTATTAGGCCACAAATCACCTTGATATACCAGCGAAATTCTGTGACAGGCGTATATCACACTATTTGATCAGATCGATCGGTATCTGATATATTTCTGTTGAAGTCAACAATCATGTTCTGTTTGAGTAATTTTGTTGCCCTTTTTGAAGTTGTGGGAATCATAAGTACGTCCCATTTGTCTCTCCATTTTCGGTATTCCTGTGCGGCTTAAATGTGCCAGTAGTTGCGAGTTACCTGTTGTTACTCCTATTGTTCTACTTAATTCGGGCTTTTGACGTTATAGTATTCCCCTCGGGTTTTCCTCGTCAGTATCTCCCAGTAGAATTCTTGTATTGAGACCCACGGTTTCATTACTCCAGAGGGTGGCCCAATTCTTTCTCTCAGCTTTAACTGCAACGAAGGGTTTCACGCATTCCAAGCTTAGTTGATTAAGTCTCTTCTCTTAACTTAATTCGCTATTTAAGTTCCAGTTGTGCCCACGTTTCCTGGCACCCATACGCTGCGTAGTCTACTATGCGTTGAGTACCTGTTAATAACATTTTTCACTCTCAAACGGTCCGTGCTTTAATCCACTCATCTGAAATAGCTTTAATGGCCTTCTGACTGTACGTTAATGTATTCATTGTGTTCGCTAATACATTCCGTTATTGGCTGAACTTCCGCTAGCAGAGCTGAACAATAATCTGGCAGAGGGAACAACAATTCTGTATTGGTATTCTCTAGGTGAATACCGACTTCTGTTGCCTTCGATCCATCCATGGAGGTTTGGCTCGGAGAGTCGGTCAATCAGGAATCTCGGGAATCAATGTTTTTGAAATCGGCCTGGTCTTAGTGTACGTTCTGGCATCACATCGCCGGTAAGAACTCTTGTATGGCTGTAAAAAACCATTGATGACATGCTTCGTACCCCTGATCGATCCACTTACCCACTCATCATCTTTAGTCGTTTCGTTGTAAGAGCCGCTTTGTATCCTATGAATTTCAATTGGATCGATTTATGAATTTCAATTGCATCTATCGTTTTGAAATCCTCACTTATACCAAGACAGCAGGTTCTCTGATCTTTTTCGCATCGTTTTGATGTTGCATCGACGCCCACCATACCATAAAAGTGTAATGACCTATACTCATACACCTACACACAATCGGCTTTGTAACGCTATTATAAATTCAGTGTGTCATCTTTGGACTAAGACCCTATTTTGTGCCTATGGCTCGCACATTCATCTACGTGGTGATTCCTTTTCATATTTCGATTAAGGACGATCCATGTAAATATTTTACCCAGTCGGAAATATCTATTGTCGTTTCCAGGAAGCGCTGGTATCGTATAGGGATATATTCGTCCTCTTTGAAAATAGACCAATTCTAGTTTAGTCCGCGCTTACATTCGCATTCCTTGAGCCAGGATTGTTGCCTCTTCTTGTGCATCCCTGCACAATTGATTCGGATCCCTTCCATTCCAGAGTATTATAACGTCATCTACAGCGGATTGTCTCGAATTCTTCATCGGTCCGAATTCTAATAAGGCTATGTATTGTTGTAGTCCATAGAAAGAGTGACGAAATTCCCCCTGGAAGAGTTCCACATTGTACCCTGTTTCTTCTATCTAGGTGGTGCGCCTAACAATTTACCTACCTGTTTTTTAATATATTGCCAAGCCAGTCGTTCATCGCCTGTTTGAATGTCAATGCATCCAGCTACCGTAAATATTTTTTCTTTAACCGACCTTTCTATAAAGTGCACCACACTATAATGTATTGCCTACTAATCTAGCTTTGACGCATGCATGTTGCATGAATCTGTCGTTGATTATCCTCTCTATGGTTTTCAACAAGAAGGAAGTTATAGCTAACTATATTAGCCCTTTTAGTGAATAATAATTTGTATTTTCAGGTTTGGTGATAAACCACCCTTGCTTCCTGCCAGCATATCGCAATATATGCATAAATTAGGCATTCTAAATTTCCGCCAGATGGGATAAAACTAAAGTTTTTCCATTCTGTACGAGTGTTGGAAAGATGCCACCCGGACCAGCCGATTTAAGTGGAGAAAACCTTTTTATCGCTTCCATAACCATCATGTTGCTGATAATAGGCACATTATGTTCACCACTTCCTCAGCATAACTGCAGATTCTACTGGGTTGCATGGAAAATGTTTATCCATGAGGAGTTTGATGGTTTTTTCATCTTTTTAATTACTTTGCCTGATTAATTCAATAATGATTCAGCTTGGATGTGGGCTGCTGTTCGCAAAAACTCTTCCAGATTGTACGCTTAGCTGTGCTTTTCTTGGTGTAATTTTGGATTCGTTTGTGATAGTCAGTATAGTGTTAATTTTTACGTTCTTATTGTAGAGTCTATTCCATATTTTCCTCCTTATATTCCAGGGCTTCTCATGTGGAGATTTGCTTTTTCGAAGTGGACAATTTTCTCCAAAACTCTCATCTAAAGCATACGTAATGGTTTTTGACTTTACTCGCTTTGCCCTCTCTTTCTAAACGATTAAAATTAAACTGCCCCAATTGAGAGTTAAGTGCCTTTCCAATTGGTTGCCCTATTTCGAAAGTTTATAGGTCCCGGCGCTTGTCTAACAATTTTATATCATGTTTAAAATTGTTTTTGAGGGTGAATGCTCATTTAAAACCTTCCACTCTGCAATTTTAGAGATTTTGTTTTCCGATCATATAGGTATACCTAATGCCTCTGATCCAAATCCGTTACTAAAGGTTTAAATACATTTCACACATGTCACGTTCATATATGTATGTAGGTACAACTCGATATATGCCTCTTTGCCAGGTTGGGGTACGTGTATTTTCATTTCCTACTTTTCAAGATCAGAACTACTTTAAGTTACCAGTGGTTGTTTTAATTCGTCAGACATTCAGTATATTTCATACAGTGCGGACATGGTGACTCATTGTTCCGTAGAAAAATACCCTTTGAATAATAAAGCTTCTGTTAAAAAGTGCGAAAGGAGAGGCTGTGGGGCCTAAAGGTTGCTCGTCTCGAGTTCAACTGAATATTATTCAAAATTATTTTAGACTCGAGCCTACTGATGAGTTGATTAGCATCAACGAAATGTCGGCGACATAATATTGAAGGCTGAAAAAAACAGAAAACATTAATTAGGTATATTTTTAGACCTAAAATAATACATTTCAATTGGCTCTTAAAGCGCCTCGATGGATGAATTGGTAGAGTGTCCTACTAAGAGTCTCAGAGGTCGCAGGTTCGATTCTTGCCGAAGGCTTTGGGTGTTTCTGCAGACAAGCCAAAAGCTTCGCAGATTTGTGTTTGTTTCTATAAAAAAAAAAAATAAATAAATAATTAAGTTCATTATTCAAAATTTTTAAATTGAAATACTTCACATTCAAATCTAATTTTTTTGGATGAAAAAAAAAATCATTTTGTATATGAGAATTGTTTTAATATGTAAAATATATGAAAATATGTAATATAAATATGTAATATAAATAAATAACTATGTAATATAAATTTGAAAAACATTCCAGAAGAAGATACCCATTAAGGTATCGAAATATTGAACTAACCAAAAAAAAAAAAAAAAAAACAAGTGATCTCAAGCTCGAGTTATTAAGCTAAAATATTAAACAACAAAGGTCGAAAAATTAGCATCAATAATATTTCAGTCTCTTCTTTATAAATAAATTTGCAGAATATTTTTTACAAAAAATAATATGTAGATAGAAAAAGATTGAAATTAAAATAAAACTATTTTGGCTAATATTGATAAGGTAAGAAAATATAAAATTGAGCGAACTTTGGTTAGTTAATTAGGGAGCTGAGCTCAGAAACATCTGGATGACCATCGAGCCAAGTTTATTTTATCTTTAGTTCAATATTAACCAAAAACGTAATTAAAAGCCTGTAAAAAAAAGTTAGTGTGATGAGAGGAAAATTTCATTTTCCAGACGCCCCAAATACGGGTTTCTGGGACTAATAGGTTCCGGCAAAGGAATGAAAAATTTACCAACCCCCAATAAATTTTCTTCCTCAATAATTTTTCGAACACACCGGCCATACCACGCTTCCCTCAGAGACTCTCAGAAAAAAATACAAAAAAGAAAATTGCAAATCTGACTCCTCGAAAAAATGTTTTTCTCTTATATGTCGTATTGAAATTTTATCTCATGCCAAAAACTACCCTAATATACATATGAACCTGACAATTGTGAATTCTATTTAAGATTCGGCCTAGCCGAAAAACACTTACTTGTTCGGCACCGTATTTGACTAATCTTTAATCATAACGAGTGACCAGCTCAACTTTCTTATCCTTCTCATGACATCGGAGTCACGTGTGAATGTAGATTTTTATAGGCCACCATATAAAATTAAGCTAAACAGCTGAAATGTGTCGAAGTTTGTAAATTTTTAATACTAATAGGCAATTTCTGGTTTTACACTTTATATATTTTTTTTTATTATTATTTTGAAAGATTGGACAGTTTCCTGTAAGAATCACAATTTTTGTTTGTTTTTGCTGTATGCTGTTTTACTTCGAAAAATAATTTAAAAAAATTCAATTTCTAACCCGTCTACACTTTCACACTCCAGAACTCGAAAAATAAACATCTTACAAGAAAATATTGAATGAGCCCACATATTTCTGTCTACTAAAAGTATAGTTATGCCAAATATCAAGTTATTCTGACAAAACATTTTTTTTTTTTGAGTTGTCCGCTTCTTAAACATCTCCCCATATTATCCATCAATTCTCAAGAGTCTCCCTCTAAAACTCAACAAGTGACGGAACACAGTAGAGGTCGAAGAATGTTTTCGGAATATGACATCCAGGTATTCCCTGCAGTTTCTAAGAAATATTCATCTAAATCGAAAAGATTGAAAACTTATGATGGATGAACCGCAATCAATTTTGAAAATTATATTAATCTTATAACCTCTCTGCAATATTTTTTTTCTTCTTTCGAATATTGATTGATAAATACAATCTTAAAAGAAAATACCCTAATTTAAAAAATCAAACCTTATTACCTTACGGTAATGACGTCTAATTATTTCCCCTGATCAAATATCTTGTTTATTTATTTATTTAGATTGTTCCGAACTTGGTGCGAATTTTAAAGAACTTGATTTTGGGCGGCTACTCTCAAGAGCATGATGTTAGCGGCGTAAGCGATCCATTTTTGCAGGTCAAAATTTTACGACTATTACGTATTTTGGGTCACAACGATACTGATGCCTCGGAAGCTATGAATGATATATTGGCGCAGGTGGCTACCAATACTGAAACCAGCAAAAATGTGGGGAACACCATTTTGTATGAGACGGTCTTGTCTATAATGGATATCAGGTAAGTTTAAATCTAGGTAAAATAATTTCGTCTTGCCTTTGTCTTTTTGTCTTGGACCAGCACTCAATTAGTTCTATACATCGAAAAAAACAGCCTTTACAAAATGCTCGTAGCTCAAAAAATAGAAGAGAGAAAATAATTTATATTAAATTACTTTTTCAGGCTCAAGTTCAACCCTTGGGTTTTCACTACTTTTTAATCAATATCAATTAAGTAAAGAAAAGTAAAATTTATTTGCTAGGTGGACAACCGGCTGTTTCTGGGTAGCAAACACCCTTCATCAGCACCCTATGAACTTTGGACGTGTCAAATTTCACAATTTTGGCACAGCCGCTTTAACCACTCGGCAACCAAAGCTCACGCAATTCTACTTTCTGTTTGTATACTTAATTAACATTAACCAAAGCAATGATATTTTTTTTTTTTTTTTTTTTTTTTTTTTTTTTTTTTTTTTTTTTTTTTTTTGTTGTCCACCTAGCAAATAAATTTTACTTTTCTTTACTTAATTGATATTGATTAAAAAGTAGTGAAAACCCAAGGGTTGAACTTGAGCCTGAAAAAGTAATTTAATATAAATGTATTACAACACAGAAGTTCAATAACAAAATTAAAATTTACAGCAAAATGAAAATAATTTATGTTAATTATGTATTAAAAGTTAGGTTTTTTGATATACATATGTAACTCCTTAACTTTTTTAAAATAAAATTCTCGTTTCAACACTTTGAAACCAATTTCAAGAACGAATGATCTCGCCGTAAGCAAAACATGAACAGTTCAATAACGATTTCTACCAGGCAGCCGCACTACTACAATAAATACAACACCAACAAACACTATGTATTTTGTTAGTAGATTTACTGTCTACTCTGTCTTTCATTTTTTCGCGTTTCGGTGGCTGTGATGTTCATTTGACCGTGTTTGTAAACCTTGAGTTGTTTGCCTGGCACCTACCTGCAGAACAATCATAAATTCTTTATCTGATGTATGTACCTATTATTGTTTGTTTGCCAATTATCATATCATATACTTACATATATTTATATCAATTCCAAATTTTTTGGGTATTCATCAGAACGCAGATTTTAAATGCAACATCAACAAACACTGTATGTACCTATTAAAGACGTGCATCAGTGTATCTGAAAATATTTACATACAAACAAATAATCCATACATAAATGTACATATTTCCTTCCTACCATTGATACAAAAGAAAGAAAGAAAGAGTGCAATGAATATTGTCTTTGATTGCCTTTATTAATAGATCCTACCTCAAACACAACAATAGTTTTCTTTTGTTAGAATTACAGATTTGGTCGTTTTATACCAGTTTTTGCCCCCTGACCAAAGTGAAAAACTCAGGATTTCATAAAAGTACCAGACACCTGTCCGATTATTTTCAGTAAGCTTTTGACTCTTTGAATCATTTTTTGTTACTTGTATTAGGCCGGGAGATATATGTATAATTACCGATTTATCCCTTTTTTACCCCTTTTTGTATTCTTTGAAAACTCAAAAAATTGCATAATCTATCTGTAATTTTGTTTTTAGGAGTCTAACTATTGTTTTACTTCTTTCCTGTTCTCATCCGTCTCTGCAATTAAAAAAAGTACCAAAATTCTGTTTTACCCCCATTGTTCCCCTCAAAATCAGGAGCTCAAAAAAGTACCAGACACCTGTCCAATTATTTTTAGTAAGCTTTTACGCCCTTTTTGAATTTTTGTTGTTACTGGTATTAGACCCGGAGATATAGAATTAGCGATTTATCCCTTTTTTACCCCTTTTTGTCGCCCGAATGTTTGAAAACTCAAAAAATTGCATAGCATTTTTGAGACTTTGTTCTTAGGAGTGTAATTCTTGTTTTACTTTTTTCCTGCTCCCATCCATCTTCACAATTAAAAAAAATGTCAAAATTCTCATTTTACCCCTATCTATAAAATGAAGGATTTCAAAAAAGTGTCTGACACCTGTCCGATTATTTTTAGTAGGCTTTTAGGACCTTTTTGAATTTTTCCGGTACATGTATTAGGCGAGGAGATACAGAGTTACCGATTTTGTCCTTCTTTTCCCCTTAATGTTAAGAAACTAAAGCCTTGTATTATTTACTCGAGACTTTGTTCTTAGGAGCGTAATTCTTGTTTCAGTTCGTTCCTGCTCCCATCTGTCTTCACAATTCAAAAACGTACCAAAATTCTGTTTTGACCACTTTAATCAGGGGCCGGATTCTGGCATTCGTGATCGAATATACTCGATAATAAAAACAATGTAGAGCAAAAACAAAATGAGCAACAAACACACAGCATTCTATAACGAAATCGTTCAATCACGAGTGCCAGAATTTGGCCCCAGGATTACAAAAAAGTACCTGACACCTGTACGATTATTTTTAGTAGGCTTTTACGACCTTTTTGAATCTTTCCGGTACTTGTATTAGGCGCGGAGATACAAAGTTACCGTTCCCCCCCTTTCCCTCTCATTGTTAAGAAAGTAAAAAAAAAGTAAAGGGTGTTTTTTTAAGCCCGATAGAACTTGAAATTGTAAAAAATAACACAAAATATTAAATTGTAATCAAAATTTTTTTATTTATTCGAAAGACCAATACGTGACATTAACATTTGAAAATGATTTCGGGCATATGGGCACCGCGGCTGTTCTTGACGAAGTGCATTCTGGACGTCCAATTTTGGGCCACTTTTTCGAGCACTGCTGGCCGTATGTCACGAATAACACGAACAATGCTGGCCTCCAAGGCGTCAATTGTTACTGGTTTATCAGCATAAACCAGTGATTTCACGTAGCCCCACAGGAAGTAATCGAGAGGTGTTAAATCGCACGACCTTGGAGGCCAATTGAGAGGTCCATTTCTCGAAATCAACTTATCGCCAAATTTTGATTTCAATAAGTCGATGGTTGCGTTCGCCGTATGGCACGTAGCGCCATCCTGTTGAAACCACATCTCCTCCTGATCAATGTCATCCATATTTTCAAACAAAAAATCATTGATCATGGTGCGGTAACGATCTCCATTGACCGTAACGCGTGCTCCGGCCTCATTTTTGAAGAAATAAGGTCCGATGATGCCACCAGCGTGAAAACCGCACCATACGGTGCATTTTTCTGGATGTAATGGAGTCTGTAGGGTCTGTTTTGGATTGGTCTCACTCCATATGCGGCAATTTTGCTTATTAACAAACCCGTTAAGCCACAAATGCGCCTCATCGCTGAACACAATTTTGCGATAATAAGTTGCGCGAATCGACGACTGATTTTCAAAGTAAATTTGGATAATTTCGAAGCGTTGTTCAAGCGTGAGTCTATTCATGATGATTTGTCAGAGTATACTGAAACAAACAAAAAAAAAAAGTTTCATCAAAATTTAATTTTTTGCGTTACTTTTTACAATTTAAAGTTCTATCTAGCTTAAAAAAACACCCGATATTATCTACTCGAGATTTTGTTCTTAGGAGTTTAATTCTTGTTTTACTTCTTTCCTGCTCCCATCCCTCTTCACAATTCAAAAAGGTACCAAAATTCTGTTTTGCCCGTTTTATCCCCCTGAAATTCAGCACTTCGCAAAAATACCTGTTCGATTATTTTTAGTAGGCTTTCAGACACATTTTGAATTTTTTTGTTACTTGTATTAAGTCCAGAGATATAGAATTACAGACTTATCCCCTTTTTACTCCTTTTTACCCCCTAAATGCCCAAATTAAAAAAAAAGTAACAAAGTTGTATCGATAATTTTTCGATGGGTATTAAATTCAGTTTATAGTTTTTTCCTGTTTCTATCCTTTACATAGGTATGTATATGCAATTCAAAAAGTACCAAAATTCAGTTTTTACTCAAAATTTCAAAAAATTACCAGATACCTTTCCGTTTATTTTTATTATACTTGTGGGTGCTTTTTGAATTTTTGTGCTACCTGCTTAAAGTCCGGAGATATTGAATTACCGATTTTACCCTCTTTTACCGCTTTCCGGGGCAAATTTCCAAAAATCCCGTCTTAGTGGATCCATACATATGCGAAATTTAATTACTCTAGCTTTATCCGTTAGGGGTGGGCGATGATCCCCCCCATTCAGTCAGTCACGTTACAATTTTAGAACTAGCTTTTTCTTTTTGTGTACTTTCTATTGCTGTGTAAACTAACCTTAACTATGTAAGCACCAGATGAATATTTTTTTCTATATTTATTTGATGTTACATATAAAGCTAAATCTCGGTTTTTTTTTTCTTTTCTTTTTATTACACTTTAAATCAAGAAAACAGCGAATTTTTCGTATTTTGCGTATTTTTTTTTATTCGAAATGGCAATTTGAATATCTCCGAAACCGTAAGAGATAGGAACAAATTTATATTAATTGACAGTTATCTGCTAATGTTAAGATTATAGAAATTAAAGAGGCGCTTATTGAGTTATAGCAAAATTTATCTAGTTTAGGGGTCAAATTTCGCCGCGCCCATGAAAACAAATCCCACGTGATAGAGAAAAACCGAAAACAGATTTAAGCTCAGTTGATACACTTCATCATTATAACTCAGATAGTTTTGTGTAACAGTCAAGTGACGTCTGTTGGTCAGTGTAATAAAATGAATAGATTTTTTTTTTTGTAATGAATTAGACGGTTACTAATTATATTATACACACATACATATATCCCATTCTAGATCTGAAGGTGGACTTCGTGTTCTGGCTGTTAATATTTTGGGACGCTTCCTATTGAATTCAGATAAAAATATACGCTATGTGGCTTTAAATACTTTACTACGTACGGTACATGCTGATACATCGGCTGTTCAGAGACATCGTACGACTATTTTAGAGTGCCTGAAGGATCCGGATGTTTCAATACGAAAACGTGCTATGGAATTATCGTTTGCTTTAATTAATGGACAAAATATACGCACTATGACAAAAGAACTGTTGCTCTTTTTGGAAAAAGCAGATCCTGAATTTAAAGCTCAGTGCAGTTCGGGTATGATACTGGCAGCAGAACGTTATTCGCCCAATACCAGATGGCATTTAGATACACAATTGAGTGTGTTAATAGCGGTATTTATAATGAATTTAAATTTAAGTTTTCTTGATTTTACTTTGAACTTTTTTTTTAAAGGCTGGCAATTACGTGCGAGATGATGTGGTATCATCCACGATACAACTTGTTTCTAGCAGTCCAGCGTTAGAGCAAACGTATATAACCAATCGTTTTTGGGAATCTTTACAAGTGGCCAATCACTGTGAAGATAAACAGCCCTTGTTACAAGTTGCTGTTTGGGCTATAGGGGAATACGGTGACATGTTTATGTATGGTTCAAATGAAGGTGAGTGTTTGCTACGATTGTTAAAAAAACATCTCAATTATTCCTATTTGTGAAAATTCAATTTATTTTAGAATTTGAACGACCATCAGAAAGCGAACTAATTACGATGTTTCATAAATTTTTAACTTCTGCTCAAGTTTCTATAACTAGCAAGCAATATGCATTAGTGTCTTTAGCCAAGCTGAGTACTAGGCTACAAAGTTGTGTTGAGTAAATATTTGTTTTTTAATAAGTTCTTACTTTTTCGCACCAAATAACTCAAAATCTTTACAGAGAAGTTCAGGCGTTGATAACCTCTTTTGGCAGCCACTTAAATGTTGACTTACAGCAAAGAGGTGTAGAGTTCTCTCAACTTTTTGGGACTTACAAAAACTTGCGTTCAGCTCTTTTGGAAAAAATGCCAGCAATGCAATTGAGTCGTATGTCTTCGCATAATGGCGAAAGCAGTGGTTCGTATGATGACAATAGTCCCGACATTATTGAAAATGGCTTAACTGATGAACATGTCAACACAGAAAGCAATATAAATACTATAAGTGCGAATACGGTAAGTAAATTCAAATTGCAAATGATAATTAATCACGATTTAGAATATTAATGAGTGATCTTGAAAAAGCAAAGTTTACTTATAAAAATATTTAAGTTGACTAGCACTCCTCTCTATTTTTTTTATATCTATTCCCCTAAACATAAAGATGTTGTTCTTAAGTGACACCACAACAGATGAAATGATTCGACTAGGGTGTACATAGGCTAGTCAGATACGAATTGGGAAATAGCTCGACATTTCGAGATAAAATTCTGGATTTGCGAAAAAAACTTGGAAATAAGTTTAAAAATAATGTAAATTTAGTGATGTTAAACAGAAATAATATATAATTTAAATAGTTCGCAAATAAAACTAATCAAAGGCAAGTAGGAGCTATAGTATAGTATCCTGAGCGATCTTCACAATAGTCACGTAGCACAGTGGGGCCAGAAGCAAAAAAAGGGGTAATAAATCTGTATCTTTCAAGCGTGTAATATAATTATAAAACAATGTATGAAAAAACTGTAGACAAGAACGTAGTCTTTAAGAACAGAACATTTTTAACCAGCCTGTTGTAACACACGGTGAGTTGAAGGGTGTCAAAGTTGACTACCCCGGATATGAACAATTTCGATTTTTAATTTTTTTTTGGCAATTTTTCATTTTTAAGTGTTAATAGTTCAGTTTGTTTAATATTTTTGAGCTCTTAACACATTAATATGAAATTTTAAAAATCTTATAAAATCTGGTAATTATTAAAATCAAACCCCGAAAGAAATTCTTCGTAAGCGAAATTCAAAAAAATTTTACTTTTCGATGCTTTCAAAAATACAAATCGTAGTAACCGATGGTAACTCGTTGTATAGAAGCTTGCAAAAAAAAGTAAAATAGTTGCAAAACGAAAAAAAAAAAATGTTTACTGGTTTGTTTGATTCTCTGATTCTCATTTCCTTCATGGGAATTATGGAATAAGTAGTTAAGTTTCAAACATTCCTTTAATAAATTTTCAAGTCTACTGATGAGTTGATTAGCACCAGCGAAATGTCGTTGGTATATTTTTTTAGTAATTGAAAATTGAAAAATAATATAACTTATCATTAAATAACGGCTAAAAAAATTAAAGATGAATTCATTAGATTTTCACAAAAATTAATGTGGACTTAATGTAAGAATTTTCTATGGTTAGTTTTTGTGAATACTGGGTTAATCTTCAAACGGAAAGTTATCACAAAATAAGTGGCAATCTGCAGGTATTAATCGTTTCTGATCTTTAATAAAGTCGTTGTTTTTGACATTAGGACTGAAAACATTTAAGTAAACATGTATTTTGATTTGCTCTGCCATAATCAGTAAAAAACCCCAATATGATTTTTTTTTGTTTTTTTTTTTTTGTTACGACCTTTTGCGTTTCCAAATTTCTTGAATATTTCCAAAAATTCTTTTACAAATATTTTCAAATGTGACAAAAAATAAACGATCAAACCGGAAATGTCACTTTACTTTAGATTTAAAGTAGGGGCTACATACTTTAAAATTTCAGCTTTCAGTTAATACACCATTAAAGCCAACAAATTAAGCTAATAATCGTTTGTGAATAGCACTTTAAGCAATTTTCGTTATTATTATATATTAATTTTTTCTGAATAACACTGTAAAATTTAAAAATATTAAAAGCCGTCACTGCAACTTGGATTTAGCTTAAGGTAGGATTTTATCGATATGGTATAAGATTTTTCACTATTACAAGAGCAATAAGCCAATTCGTAACTTAACGGGAAGCTTAACTTTGGTATTTATCATATCTTGTAATGTCTTTGCCATATCAAACTGAAATTGGGTAAACGAATGGAAAAGGTTTGCTGAAAGAAAAAAAAAATCATCTTTCATGCAGACTTAAACTTTTCGAACGTATGTATTTCAACACATTAAGAAGTTGTAATAATGAAAACTGTTTACCAGCCTATTTGTAGCTCACTTCTATTACAAGCACCTTTAACTAACGCCAAGTTGTAGTGTTATATTCATTAAATTGCAAATTCCTATTCTGTGGCACTTCACTTATCGTTTTACAAAAGTCAAAAGAAGAAAATAACCCATTTCAAATGTTATCTCTTATGTTTGGTTACAGAATATTCTCTTAGACCTGTTAGGTGGTTCTGATTTAACAACACCATCAATTGATTTGTCTGTACAAAAGAAGAATTCTTTTAATGCTAATGGCGATACAACAGCTAACAATCAAGATTTTCTCGATTTATTGGATTTGGAGATTTCATCAGCTGAACGATCGACAAATACTACATCCAATACCCTCAATACAAATATGAATAATATTTTAGAGGGAACTTTTGTTGAAGGTTCCGGCATGGTTGGCGGTTTGGATGATTTAAACAGTATTTTAACGAACACAACAGCCACTCTACCTACAAACGGCAATGATTTACCTTTGATTATGGCTACCGCTAGTATTAGCTCACCGCAAATGGATTTAGCACAACAAAATTCTCTGATAAATGACCCTTTAAATACAATAACTGCTTCGCATAATATCAGTGTGGTAAGTAATTAATTATACCTTTGTTTTACAAATATAGTCACACCCTCACCTCAATATAGAAAGGACGTACATTAATGTTATCAAAGTCGTGAGTCATTTTCACTTTGTTCGCTCTTTGCTCAATTATAGTTGTCATGTTTTCCATAAGCAATTTATGAATTATTAAGTTTATTCTACTATTTTTCTTTGTTTAATGTTATGGTATTATTCGAGCTAAAAGTCCTATTTTTTTATTTATTTGCTGATATTTCGTTCTCCTTCGGACAGTTTCTGTTGGGCAATAATATAATAATATATAAAAAAAAGGAAAAATATTATTATATAATTGCCCTGAGGTAGTTGTGCGCAGGAGAGCGGAATATCGGAAAATAAATAAATAGTAGGACCTTTAGCTCGAATAATAAAATAATATAAGAGATTTATTTTTAATCGTAATGTCCTTTCTATATTAAGCCATCGGTACCTACCAATGTGGACATGCGTGTTTAATAAATTTAATTTTCAGCCTCAGGGTCCTAAATTGACAGCTTTAAATAAAAACGGTGTCCTGGTTCAATTAGTGCCAACAAAAGTGAACGATTCCATGCAGATTTTCATGACAACAACAAATAGCTCAACATCAACATTGGAACAATATCTATTTCAGGTAACTGCCATGCAAAAAAAAAAAGATATCTACACTGTCATGTATAAAATGTGTAAAAAAAAATATGAACTATGCATTTTTAAAGTCCAACGTGAAATATTGTGGTGCTTAGTATAGAATTGAAATCGAACTGCCAAGAATGAATGTTTCTTTTCAACACTCTTTGTTATCTTAACTTAAGTTTTGTTCAATTATTGTTGCGAATTTAAGCAATCTTGTTTTTAGGGTTCCGTACTCATCAGAGTGAAACGGAACCCTATTACCGAGACAAGTACGTCCGTCCGTCCGTCCGTCACAGCGTCCATTCTCCGAAACGGTAAGAGCTAGAGAGCTGAAATTTTCACAGGATGTTGTTGTACCTTGCCGCTACAACCACAAATACTAAAAACAACAACAAGTCGAAAACTACCAGGTGTCCCCTTACAACGAAAAGTTGCAATTAGCTATAACTCTCGAACCGTAAAAGATAGAAAGCTGAAATTTGCATAGTGTATGTATATATAGATGCTTTACAACAACAAATGCTAAAGACAACAACAAGTTGAAAACTACCAGGTGTCCCTATACAACATAAAGTAACAAAGCCGAAATTCGCACAATATATGTATTTACATATGCGCTACAACAACAAATGCTAAAACAACAACATGTCGAAAATTACCAGGTGTCCCTATACAACGTAAAGTAACAACTAGCCGTTACTCTCGAACCGTGAGAGACAGAGGGATGAAATTTGCACAATATGTGTACTCACATATGCTCCACAACAACACTTGCTAAAAACAACAACAACTGTAAAACTACCAGGTATCCCTTTACAACGTAGAGTAATAGCTATGTATAACTCTCGAACCGTAAGAGATAGAGAGCCGAAATTAGCACAGTGTATGTATTCCCAGATGCCTTACAACAGCAAATTACAACAACAAGTGGAAAATTACTAGGTGTCCACATACAACATAAAGTAGCTGTAAAAACAGAGAGATGAAATTTATAAAATATACATATGAATTCACATACGCCATTCCATACATACAGTACACATACATACGTACGGAACCCTAAGTGTGCGAGCCAGCCTCGTACTTGACTTAATTTATTATAACTACTAGGTTAACTTCAGCATTATAATTTAATGCTTAAGAGTGTGTTTTTGGAATGAAAATAAAACTTAGTTTGATTGTCTTTTGGTTAAACTTTGACTCATAGTAAACAAAACAAAACATAGTAAACAAAACAAAACAAAACAAAAACAGATTATTTTTCAGTGGTAATTTGAGAAATCTTAAATTACGTGAAATAACCACGAAAAATTAATATGGCAACATTTTCATTTTCTAAAAAAAAATTGGCGTTAGTAGAGCAGATTTCCAGTTGGTTATTGAAACGTAGAGCTTTTTCTTTTGTCTTGTTCAAAGCTGAAACATTTGAGATATTGCAATAACAGACAAAAAATATTTACAAACTTCTAATACAAAGAATCATGTCCTACCGTCTCCACTGCAATGAAAAACTAACTAGAGCCTTAACTAGAGTTTAAACGACCAAACCAGCTCTGTTAAACTGCGATAAAACCAAAATGAACTTCTCAAAATTACCTTTAAATTAGAAATAGAGTTGATCGACATCCCAAAACTGGTTCTAACAGCAGCCAACTCTTGTATATAAAAAACTAACAACGTCTATATAGAAGAACTCGGAGTAATGCTATACTGTCTCAAACAAATATAACAACCTTTAAGGATAATCCTATTTCAACAATTCCGACTCACTCACCCGGCTGAGGAAGCTATCCTGCTGGCAATGCTTTTCGACGCTCACGCGCCCATTGGCCATTGTACTTTTTAGCACATTATCCTGTATCCCACCCCAAAAAGGGTGAGGCCCAATTCCAATTTACTCTGCTTTTTCTAAAGTAATGGAAATTGTACAAGGTGGGCCCAAAGAAATCACCCTATTGGAAGTTGCTCTTGCTTTTGCAAATGGCGGCTAATGTCAAATCAGTTTTTTTTTATTTGTATAACCTACTCCCCAGCCGTCCTCAATCTCGAGAACGAGAATCGTAGTAAGCGGTGAGGCTCATTTTCAGCGAGTAAGTGGCGGCGCCCATTTGTCCGATATTATTTTCTCGACTTGACCAATAAAATTCTAAAGCTTTAAATAAACATAATTAAAAAACAGAATCGAAGTTTGTCATTAAAAAAATAATGAGAGCCAAACAGTACCGGACGACTTCTTTTAGCCCACCCATCTTGCACAATTTACTTAGTTAAGTCAATATGATATCCCGTGAATTGTCCTTAATGTCAATCAATCAATATATTTGTAAACTTTCACAATCTTATTTAATTATGTGCTTTCAGGCAGCCGTTCCTAAAAGTTTTACCCTTCAAATGCTGTCTCCATCTGGTTCTGTTTTACCGCCTGGAGGTATTATAACACAAGAAATGCGTGTTGTCAGTACATCAAATGTAAGTTAAACTTACACTATTTTAAGCATTTTCCTCTAAAATTGATATTTGTAAATTTTATTATTTTATTTAGGCTACTCTACGCATGCGCATACGCATATCATACGTTGTTGACGGTGTTAATGTGCTGGAACAGTCAGAAGTTAGTGGTTTCTTAGATATCACACAGGAATAAAAATAAATTATTGTTGAATTAAAAGCAAGTAACTGTATAGAAAAAGCAAACAGTAACAAAACCTGCATGAAGGCAAATAAAAAATGTGTAATAAAATTAATCGTAGATAAATATAGTTATGCAAACAAAATAAAAATTGAAAAAGAACACAAACATCTGTTAAAGATAAACCATTCATTTCTCGACAGGTAATTTATTAAAAAAAAAAAAAAAAAAAAACATGGAAACAAAAACTAAAAAGGTGTTATTGTTAAATGTAATGATGCAGTTTGTAGTTTCTTTTTTTTTAATCTTAACGAAGAGGTCGAGATCACCCATTTGCTTTGTTTTGTATATATACTTAGGTCCTGATTAATGATACGCCGTAATAAACTTTTGGAATACAAATTAGTTCCTTGTTTTATTAAAAACTAATGCGCATATTATTATTTCATTAGCCAAATATATAAATCATCATCTGTGACATTTTCTTAAAAGTAGGATCACTCTGGAAATAATATCAAACGCCAGGGAGAACTTTCAACGTTTAACCGTGCAGCAAATTAAAAACAAGCTGTAAAGAAGCTAGCTTAGCGCTCTGGAAGGAAGAATAATGCCCCGATTATGGTTTACAACACCTAAGCATTGTGTTGTTTCATCTACAAGGTGTATGTTGACACCTCTTTTTGCGGTTATGGTTTACAACATCTAGGTGCTGTATATGTCACAGAGTTGTTTTTCATTTGTAGAGCATATTTACGCAAAAATACATGCCTGATTGCAAAAAAAAAACTGCCAAGTAAAGCAACTCTACTGGAAAGTCGCACGCGTATTTTGTTTTCATTACACAAACACAAGAGAAAAACAAAAAATTTTGACATTTTTTTAGTCAAGTTCTACCATCAAGAGACAGAAATTTTTTCGATGTTGTATTTCTTTTGTATGTATTTTCCGCGTAGAATTGCATTAGCAAAAATAAAAGGAATGAAAAAAGTTTTGGTTAGAAAAAATACTGTCATAAAAATTTATGTTAACCACACAAACTGTGCATTGCCAGTTTAAATCCATTGCAAGCACCGAATACAAAATATAACTGTTTTGAAAAAAATGGGTATAAATTATTTAAACAGATGCAATTTTGTTTGTATTTTGTTAATAAATTTTAATAATTAATTGTTTTTGGAAGGAAGTTCCTTAACGCGGCTTGCTGGTAGTGGAAATTAGTAGAAATCGTCACGAAAGCGTGTGAGCTGTTTATATGTATTGGTGTACTGTCGACAAGCAATTGTGTATGATGGGCGGGGTCTCCGCTGACAGCAGCGGAGACACATAACAATAAATATTAATTAGTTGTGAAAACGGACACTATCAGCAGCTAGATGTCGCTAAAGTAAAGTATGTCAGAACAAAAAAAAGCAATATTGACAAATTTTCTTCGTTTTGTAGCAGATTGACAAAAAACGTTCCAAAAATTTTAAGAATCAAAAAATTTAAAAATTTCAAAAACAACACAAAATAAAACATACAGATTTCACCTTGTATTACATTTAAAGATGAAAGAAAAACGCAAGGAACTTCGTTCCTAACGGGGGTCCCCCGACCGCATTTCTTTTTTTTATATTTTTGCAAAACATATTGTAGTCTTTGACAATCAACCAACGACTGACTCTTTATTCTTTCAAATAACAAATATAAAAGGGTTGTTCTACATTAAAGTTCTCTTATAATCTATACTCTTTCTGTGGCGCGCAATGGCTCTTACAATACCTAATAAAACAAAGAGTTAAACTTAAAACTAAGAGTATGTATATACATATACATATATGTATATCTTTATGTGTCTTGTATTCTGTAAAATAATAAAACAATGAGTTTAACTAAAAACTAAAAGCTTATGTCTACTTCTTAGTTATATACCAATACATAAATATTAATAGGCCCATAGACTACTCAGTCGACAATATTGCATATTCAGTCACAGGAAATTACTATTTCTGAACTTGAAAAGATTTTAAAAACCTTGAGGGGTTCAACTCCGGCTCGTGACAAAATCACATATTCCATGATCAGAATGAGCCCTATTGGGTTTAAACGGCGGCTCTGCAAACTCTATAACAATAGCGGTTCTTACTCTTGATACTAATTTTACAACTCTGCTATATTCACTACGATTTTTACCACAAAGCTCGAGTGACTTTCTTACCTCAAAGTCTGCATGTTCTTGCAAATATTCTAAAACATGCTGAATTTCTTTATCTGTCCACCTTTTGTTGTGAATTTTGTCACGTTTTCTCTTCACCAGTATATTTTTATTTGTTTTTTCCATATTTTTTAATTTCTCAACACAAAATTAAGTTTTGCCGGCAAAACGATTCACAGCACAGAATATCTGTGATTCCCAGTAATATTTTTACAATGTTTACTAAAGCTTTTTGTTTGATTTTTTAATCACAGCGTAGAAAATAAAAGTTCAGTACATTTTGTTGCTGCAGTGATGTAAACACTAGTACTTTAATCAAATCTGCTACTTTAACCAAATGTGCAACCGAGTTTACTATCAGGAGTGAGAACCGCTAATATTTTCAATAAAGGCGTGGTTCCCCACGATTGGAAAACGGTGATACTGACACCAATTGCTAAGCCTGGCAAAGATGTAACTAAGTTGGAAGGATACCGTCCCGTATCCTTACTGCCAGTTCTCTCCAAAATTTTGGAAAAAATTCTGGCTAGGAGATTATGGAACTTTGCGCTATCAAAAATCTCCACCAATCACCATGCATTTTTACCAAGACATGCGGTCCATACAATATGTCACGAAATGGAGTATATACTAAAACAGAACCTCAAGAATCAAAGGCATAGCTTGGTCATCTCAGAAGATATTGAAAAGGCGTTCGACAGAGTTGTCTCAGCTTTCATTATCATGGAGATGAACGAATGGGGTGTCCCAAGATAATTATGGAAGTGATTTGTTCCTTCCTTGCTAACCGAAGTGTGACAGTCAAAATAGATGGCTATTTTTCATCAAAAATCTCGCTCGATAACGGTGTTCCGCAAGGATCACCGTTATCCGTTGTTCTATTTACAATCTATGTCAACTCATTGGCTGAGGCGATAAAACATATTTCTGGCATTGACCACGTCGGCATATATGCTGATAACATATTCGCTATTGCGTCAGGTACCGAAGAGGACGTTTCTGCTAATTTGGACAACCTTGACCAAATAATGCAGAATTGGGCAAACAGCAAAGGTGCGATTATTCCAGCTAGTAAATTGGAAATCCTTCACGTGTGTCGTAAGAGACAGTGCTGTACCAATACTATAAAGATTAGAGATAAGGAAATCAAAATTGCCAGTCAATTGAGAGTTTTGGGCATTTTATTTACAAGGAACTTGTTGTGGAACGCGCATGTAAAAGACATTATTGCCAAGTTGAGCAAAATCAATAACCTTTTGAAACTTATTTGCTCCTGCTCTAAAGGTCCACATATATATATACCGCTCTCGAAATTTGCCGATCCTTGGTTAATGGTACTCTTCTACATGGCATAACAATCTATGGATGGACACCAAAAAGGAACAAGTAAATTAAATACCTCAATTAACAACTGCTTTCGAACAACATCTGGACTATTGAGAGTAACGCCTTTAGATCGCTTAAGAATTGAAGCCAGATTCCAAGAATTCAAGATCACACTGGAGAAAAGCGCTATTACCCTGGCATCAAGATCCTTGACGATCCCTTCAGAGGGCCTCACGATATTTTTTGGGGACAAATTGACCACCGAAACAACAATTCAGTATCTGCGTTAGCACGAATAATAAATATCTTGAACAGACGTAAGATAATTTTTCCAGAAAAACGTGATTCAACCGATCACAGCATCAACTACGCTGAAACAGATGCAACTTTAAGTTTTTATACAAAAAGCCAGACCGAGGCCATACTATTTAGAAAACAACTGCAAGAAAGAATAATAAATTTTGGTCCAGAAACTATCATCTATACAGATGGGTCATTTCAAAGTGGCTTATCAACTTTCGGTCTTGTTGAACAAATATGCCAATCGCATTTTGAAACCATACTGGCAGCCCGCTTACCCAATAAAGTCGGAGTTTTTTCAGCAGAACTCTCCCCAATTAAGGCTGCAATCTCTCATGCCATTCACAAGAACTCTAGAACCTTAATCTGCTCGGATAGCCTAATTGCGATTAGGGCCCTAGCAAAGAATCATAATAATATAACCACATAGTAATATTGCCCAATGTTGAACAAAAAATATTAATTTTGTATGTGCCGTGCCACATTGGGATAGCGGGCAATGAATGCACTGATGCGGCAGCCAAGAATGCTCAAAAACTTCCACACCCAACGAAGGTCCTATATATTCCCAACATTATCAGCAATAAATATAGATCATCATAAAGACGACTTTACCCCTTTACTCCAAGACCTAAATACAACATCAATATGATAAGGAGTGATTGTGTGATGCTCAGTCGCCTTCGAGTTGGAAAGGCCTTGTTCAACTCGCAGCACTACTTCAACGGCACAGATCAGGCAGAATGTAGTCACTGCAGATCCATTCTTACCGTCAGACACATACTATCGGAATGTATGTATACTTTCGAATATATACGAGTTTTTTGAGAGAATTATTGATTGCACCACCGTCACTTTTATACCAGCCATAAAAGCCAGTCTACGGAAGCATAATATCCAGAATGTGTGATTAGGATCAACTTCTAATATTTAATTTTTCAGTTTTTAAGAATTGTTTAACTTTTAATTTATGGACACAGGAATGATGAATCACTACTTTTGAATGTGCGCCTCTTTATATATTTTATAAATTTATTTACTGTAAATAAATAAATAAATATTTCATATCCAGACTTTAACTTGTACCATCAACAAGGCAACACTTAATTAGGTGTCGTAAGTTTTCGACAACATCTTTTTATATGTTGTAAGTTTTTGACAACTCTTATGGTTTACAACAACAGCAGTTGTAAACCATAATCGGGGCTTAAATTAATAGAACGACTTAAGGGAAAATACAACTCACATCAGATTTGAGTGAACATCTTGCCCAGTCGGAAGAAACCATTGTCGACTTACGAGTACAAGAGTCACGTTTGCAATCGAATGAATCCCTCTTCCCACATTGACGAATTTTCTTCGACAGTTGGGTCACCAGTTCATGCATTGTCCTGTAATTTTAATAGATAACTTGCAAGGAATGACTTTTAGTACATTATTATTTGATCTTATATACCGAAAAATAAGATAAAATATAAAAGAGTTGGTGCAGAATATGGCTTATATCGAATTGAAATATAAATGTACTATTTATTTGATAAAAAATCTATTCGTATAATTTATTTCTCCATAACAGTTCGTATGACAATACTTTGGCAACCCAGCCATTAAAAAGTCATGTAGACAGACAAATATAAGGTAGCTCGAAGCCCAGCTGACTACTGCTTTTAGCCTGAAGAACTCTTAAATACACAGCACAAACTCGAACAATTTCAAGATTTCTACCAATAAAATACATGAAGTGTTTATTGGTGTTGTGTTTGTTGTTGTGTATGCGGCTACCTGGGGCCAAATTGTCGCATACGTGATCGAACGAATATTGTTGCCTGGGTCTTGTGGTTGTTGTTCATTTTGTTTTTCTTTTATATTATTTTTACTTGATAGTTCATTCGACATCGAATGCAATGATTTGGCCCCTGGTATCGAGGTTCCTTGGACAAATACAGGATAATCCATGATACAACTAATAAGGTAACATTTTCCCTACAATAAGAGCAACTTCAATAAAAATTTTGTTTTTGTGCAATTTCTGAAAACTGTCAAAAAGACATCACTTCTACACTTACAGGAAAGAAATGAGCAGAGCTTACGCTAATTTGCTGTCTCGTTTTGGCTGCCTTTCATCTCTGTATTCCATTGACAGTTTTAAGTATGTAGTTAGATAATAAACGATTCAGCTGATGAGGCTACCTTATTAGTTCTAACATGGAATAAACAATACACAAAAAAAGGCAAAAATAGCGATTCTTAAATATAAAAAATGGAACAGTGATTTGGTGGTTTTTTTCCCGCATAGTTGTTTTATTATTATTCGGGTCTGTTCTAGAATCCGATTCGGATTGATTTAGCAAAATTTTTTTAATCCGAATAATTCATAAATTGGTGTTCTCAATTCAGCATGTTTTTAGATATTCGAAGTTTCTGCTCGAAAAAAAATTCTAAATGTCAAATACATAAACGACAGGTTTTTATGTTTTGAAAAGAACTATCAGAGGACGAAGCCGATGATAAAAGATAGCTTAACATACAAATAGTCGCCGGCGGCAAACCAAAAACCGACGGTTGACGACCGTCTAAACAATATTTTTACAATCACGCAGAAAAATTTAAAAATTAAGCTAAAATATGACAAAAACTAAAACATTAATAGATTATTCTGAGAAAGCAGCTCTACCGAAAGCAGCAATCAGTCGCTCTTGACCGCGACGGGTGTAAGTAAGGTTGTGAAATTACCGGCGCGGCAGTTTACCGGCTATGAGCACATGAACTACGATCTTTGACAACCATATGTTGTAAAAAGAACGTATTGCCGGACTATTACAATGGAATATGACCACTAAATACAATCATGTTGATATAAATATTGCTTAAATTAAACTAAATATAGGAAATTTATTATAATTTCCTTTAAAATGTCAATTTTTCTTTTTCAATAAATTCTGATTGCATTAAGCATTAGCCCAAAAAACATTGACATATCACACTTTAATATGTAGGGCAACTTCGTGTTTTCGATCATAAGCAAAATTTTTGTATTTTTGTTTTGCACAAGTGCCATTTGACAAAACATACAAAATTTTTGGAAGAAATTAAAGAAAAGGTTTTTTTTTTTTACTAATAATTGTGTGTAAATTCAAATTTGTTTTATTATACTTAATAAAAAACACTTCAAATTAAAAGAGAAAATTTTGTTTTTATTAAAAAACTTATCACTTGCATGAATAAAAGCCGATTCTATTTACTTGCACTCACCCTATAATACTCTAATTGAAAACGAATAAAAACATGGGGATTCGGATTCTAGAACAGACCCGATTGTTTTCATTTAATTCTTTTATAGTGTAAAGTAAACCAGTTTTCTTTCAGACCATTTTCTTTGACGACATTTTGAAAATGAGCTTGCACTTGCCTGTGTAAACAATCAAGCAAATAGCAACAGCTTTTATTGTCTCTATCAATGTATTGGTAGTTAATATGTCCAGTAGGAATTTGAGTTAACTCAAAGCTATTGAATTATCAACCAAAAAATACTTAAATCTAGACTCATTTTGCATGTAAAAAGTGTTCAGTTTTAACATTAAATGGCCGCAGTGCCGAGTCAGTGCTCACTCATCCCTGCATAACTTTTTAGCTAGTCATGAGTTAGATCATTATTAGTTAGCTAGTGGCAAGTCACTTTTAAATTAACCATGAGTTAGGTCATTATGAATGAACTTGCGATGCGTCAATTTTAAACTAACTATTTACTGCTCTTATTAAAATGGGCCATGATTGAGTGCGGGAGCTTCTAAACAAAGGCGAACCGTCCACAACTATTTCATCTGACATTTTTAAAGTTTCGAACATTTTCATCATTGGGTTAGTTACTGCCAAGTGATAATAACTACCAGGAACCCTTGAATGACTTTGCACATTTTGGCACGTTTAAGTTTTCTTCCCTTAATATGCACAAAAGTTGTTCTTGTTAAAATAAGACTGCATCAGGTTTGAATCAATTATGAGTTAGCTAAGTTATTATCGGGAAAATAATCTGCTTATCCTACAAAAAATACTGTTGTTGTTGTTATTATTATTCTTGTTACTTCTATTTTTATGTCACTTGTAGCTTGTTATGGGTTATATTCCTGTAGCCTCTTATTGCTACAGGAATAACCCTTTAGAATTAATTGCATTATGTTTAGCTAATATCCTGGAGAGCTACGAGTAGATCGCAGGATAGTGGTCGACCGAACTAGTGCCACAGTAACGACCGTACTAGGAAAAGGCAAAAATGCCTTTCCTAGGGGAGAATTATAGGAAATAAAAGACTGACTACCTCGTAGTTTAAATTCTAAGCTCATTCTCTTCTTTTATTTTCATTTGTACTAGCTTTTATACTAAAATTAACATTAACCTAATATTAAGACCACTAATTAATTTCTTGTCAGCGGTTGTTGCCTGTTTTTTTAACTTCCGCATCGTCAGCTTTTGTTGTCACTGTTATTTTAAAGCACTTGTGACCCAATTCTTATTTTACTTTTGGGTTTTGCATTGCCTATTTTGCAGCGTTAAGCAATTGTGCAGGCGGCCCAATTAATCGTTTATTTTAGTTTCTGAATATTGCACGATTGCTTCATTTGCAGTGTTCAATTATGATTTTGTTGTGCCACTATCAGTTCGTTCACCGATCGAATTTGTTTTAGATGTTGTTGTTCCATGTTCCATATTGTTGTAAACAACTCACAACATCCCTCCCCCCTTTGCAAAAGAGTAACATTCGTATCTAGGATGTTACCATGCATCATGCGAGGGGTGGTTAGAACATTCGATGTGACTTCTACTTGTGTTTGGCTGACGCGTTGGGTTCATAGAGTTATTACTGTTGTTCTCTTCTTAGATAGTGCATCAGTTTTGAGTTAGCCATGAGTTAATCAATTACTTATCGAGAAGTAGGCAATTGTGAAAAATACAAATCGCATAAATTTTCGATTAGTTCAAATGGTACACACAAAGAGTTTGATAAAAAGTTAACTTATTTTTGAGTGCGCTCAGCAAATTCCTTCAGGGTATGCACACAACTTGCAACAAGTTACTTGCATGTGTAAATCCAGAGTGAATCCAAAACACAAACAACAACATACACCCATATGAACATGGTTGACTCTATACTTAAATTACTTTTTGCTGCATTTTTTTAAATGTGTGTGAGCACGGTGGTTGCTCAGCTGTCGTGAGATTTTTGATTCGAGTCCTACCAGAGGCAAGGAAAGAATTTGCAGCACGGACATGAAATAATTGAAATTCTAAAAAGGAAAGCAGATAAAATAGAATCAAGCACACACAACTAAACGACAGAATTAAATAAACTCACCACTAAAACACATAAAATCAACCTGGGTTTTTTTTACTGCACTAACCTTGAAGTTAGTGAAAAAGTAATGCAGAGTAGAACAGTCGACTACACTCAGAATATTTTTGCAGTAACTGACCGTAGTTTATTCGAGAAGTAATCAGTGCAGTTATTTTTAAATTAAAAAACATTAAAAAAAATTAAATTTAAATTTTAATTGATTTCTACAGTTCATTAAAAACTAACTACAGATAATCGTAAAATTGAAATGGTGGCAAAGTCTAAAAATTTAGGTGTTTATTTTAACAAATCTCTTACTTGGTCAGATCACATTAACTTTACTTGTGGTCGTTCTTCATCTATGCTTAGAACTATATGGTCTACTCAATATTGCACTCCGATCAGGATAAGAATTCTCATTGCAAAGGCTTACTTAATCCCAGCCTTATTATATGGATGTGAGCTTTTCGCCAGTTGCGACTCAGCTAGCAAAAGAAAATTAACAGTTACCTATAACAATATTATTCGTTATGTGTATGATTTAGATAGACGTTCTAGAATATCAATGTTTTCAAAACAATTGTACGGAGTCTCTTTTCATGATTTGCTCAACTTGAGAGTCTTGGTTTTTATGCACAAAATAATTTATGCGCGTCAGCCTGAGCATCTATATAATAGCCTTACTTTTGCGGAAAATTGCAGAGGCAAGAGAATTAGAGCATTCGGGTACAACAGCTTAATATCAAAGTGGCATTTTTATATATTTGCGGTATCACTCTGGAATTCGATTCCTTATAGTCTTAAGTAACGCACATTAATTTAAAAATCACATTTTGAAATTTTTCTCAGAGTAATTGTTTGCTAGAAATATTGTTTCATATTTGATGAGACTTTTTTTTTAATATGTATATATTTTTCATTTTATTTTTTGTTTTGTATGCTTCTTAAAACATTATTATTCCATTTTCAATATTTGTACAAACTCAGTTCCACACTGCAATATAAGACATAAAGTCTTGTGTATGGAGCGATATACATAAATAAATAAAAATCATATAAATACGGATTTTCGGTCACAGTCAATAATGACAATAGTAAGTTATGTTACACATACATGAAGGAACCAAGCTGTTAATACGTATGTGCATATTTATAGTTTGGTTTGTACATTCATATGTAGCACACATACTCTTTACTTAAATTGATTGTTGTTGAATTTGTCCTGACTGTTGCGATGGCTGCGTAGGTAAGGCAGTTGTTTTCAAGTTGAGATGCTGCATGTTCGAATTTTAAATTAAATTAGCGAATTGAAAAAGAAGATAATATAGACAGAAAACTATAATTGAATAAAATTACCACCTAAGAAAAAATAAAAATATTATTACAATGTGATTACGCATGAATTATTGACAGTTTAGTAAATTTTGAATGAAAATTAAGTAGGACGGTTTTTAAATGAAGTTTCATTTATTTTAAAGAGTGTTTTCAGTTAATTTTACTCACAAAGTTTTCTGAGTGTACCTGCTAGGACATCGATCGCCATCTTAATATAGTTAGTCATTTCCATTGAAAGTAATCCAGACATAAATCACCACAAATGACGAAATATATAAATTCAAATATATTAAAATTTAAGTAAGTGTACTCATACATGTGTATGCATTAGTGGTTCTTTCTGACTTTGTGCATGCTTTGTTATACATACATACATATGTATATACAGTGAACTCGCGCTAATGTGAACTTATAAAAACCAACGTTGTTCACATTTTCGATTGCAATATTTTTTACCTCTTTACTAGCTTATTTGTTTATTAGAAGAACCCACAAAGCAAGAAAGACCAGGCTTTGGTAAAATAACACAACATTAATTTCAAATTAATATATTTTCATATATTCACTTTTATTTAGTTTAATACTAAATATTCCCTAAGTGCTAAAAACTTTCGCGTGTCATTGGCCATCTTTGTACCAAAACACGTTCAAACAATAAAATTTAAATGAAAGTTTTAGCTGAATCTTGAAATGAATTCCCACTTCTGAAAAGTGAGCAAAGAAATACTAAGGCGCCTCCCTTGCGTGCCAAAAGTAGACTGCTTTTGTGTTTGTTCTTAATTTGAAACATATCACATTAAATGGAATAACATTTAAAACAGTTAAATACATACATATGTATGTTTGTTCTACTCTCAAATAAGCAATTATGCATACATACATACATACATATATGTACATAAATACGCATGAATGCCATTGCAAGTGTTAAAATATGAAACAACAAGGAAAGATCATAAAAAAACTAAGAGAAAATAACGTGAAGAGCTTAAAAACATTTGAGAGTAACACATTGCAACACAAATGTTCGGTTTTAAATGAACGTCATATACAACATGAGCTTATTTTATTGTTGGGAGTTGTTGTTCACTATTTAGAGCCATAAAATTTTGTTCACAATTTAGAGAGTTCATATAAGAAAATGAATGTTCACAATGTGAACTTCCACAATATTGAACTATCCACTAAGGATAGTTCAATATTGTGGAAGTTCACATTACCGCGAGTTCACTGTATACACATATGTGCCTAATATGTAAAATATTTTTAAACGATTTTGTTTCTTACTACAACAAACATATTGAAAACGTTCTCTGTTTTGTTTATAAAATAGAAAACACAATGCTATTGTTTCAGATTTATTTATTGTTTGACGGTGGTGGGTGCTCGCTGTTTAAGGCCTGTGTGCACCTCTTACGGAATTTCAGATTGCCAACGAAGAAAACTTGCCGAAATTCAGTTTATTATATTATTTATGTAAATTTCCGCTTTGCAGCATGTGGTTGAAAATAATACAGTGTGATCGTGTTTTTAATTATATATACATACATATACATGCATATGTATGTATGTAGGTTAAAATGTAGGAGTTTTTTTTTTCTTGGGCAAAATCAAAAAATTGATGTACCGACAATTGTGTTGTTAACAAATTTATGGCATTTGTTTTACTTTTCTGGTAATTGTTAATCACATAAACAAATGAGTAAAGTAAATCAGTAATCATGCTTAAATAATTTAAATGAAGAAGACTTTTCGAGTCAGTATACATATACAATTAATACCTATTTCGTGTAAAAATAAATGGAAAATTTTAAATTTGAAATTCCGCACGAAGAGTACACAGGCGTTTAGTGTGCAATCTCAAAATTTTTAATAAATAGAATTGGCGGTTTGGATTTGTGTACAGTTGTTTGTACCCATTTATTAAATGAATATTCTTGCTATGAATTTGAAGATCATTCATACATTTTTTCTGATTTAGACAAACAAACCAAATAGACATTCGTTTACTTATTGGTTGGTTGTGTATAGAGACAAATCTATGTGAAGCCAGTGTGATCATAGCTAATTCGTATCTGTGAGTTTTAGTATTAAATCAAATGTCAGCAACGCTGGAGCATAATTTTCATTTAATACACTACTAAAAAATAAGTGTTATAGTTGTTCGCATTTACATACATACATACATACTCACATACTTGTGCATACGATTTTCTTTTTCAAGACAACGAAATAAAAAAAAAAGTCTACAACTGCATTCACTCAATTTAATAATAGTGAAAGAAAAAAATTTGTTTTTAAAAATATTGCAAAAGTATCATAAGTTCGAACGAAGATATAGAAAAACGATTAAAATTCTGTTCGGAAAGTGTCGCGTGTGCACATAGAGTCTGAAAAGTGAAAAGTCGTAAGTGTTTATAATATACATACATACATAATTGTGGATATTTCGTTCGTGCTATTTATATATACATACATACATGCATGCATAAGTACACACATACATATTTAAAAATTATAGCTATAGGTAGTGTCGAATACAATAAGATTTCCGAAAAGGAAGTTTAGAGATACCTTCATAATTTTAAGTTACGAAAAAAACTCAGTTTTTCATACGCTACAGCCTTGACATATACATACATATAATAGAATTATCAGATTTTTGAAGACCGTTGATAGAATCTTCAACAAATGTGCAAATTTACTTTTGTTTCGGTCCATATACATACCTATGTACTACCTATAACCGATATAAAAAGAGAAAGCTGTTTTTGTGAGCAAACTTTTTTATATAAATCTGATAAATCAGTTTTCTATACACAAAAGTGAATGAATCTGATGATACAAGAATCCTATTAGGGGTGGAAAAAAATTCCAGATATCGGACCATATATGTATACCCGATATACATCGAAACAGGGCTTATAAGAAATTTCATGTATAAAAGTTTGAACTTAGTTTCATATGAAGACCTGAATCTGGTGATAAGAGAAACTTGTTAACGTATCGAAAAGTTGCTTGCGATATCAGTCCATATACATATACCCGATACATGGCAAAAACCGGGTTTTTATGAGTAAGCTTAACCACTTTGTATACCAAAATGTGAATCTGCTGATACAACAAGTTTTTCCATATCTACTCGTTCTGATGAAATGTTTCCTGTAGCTGAGCCAAAACAAATTCTCATACAAAAAAAAAAAAAAAAAGAATCTTCTAATTGTGGAAAGTGGAAGAAATTTTTTTCGGTTTCATTCTATATAAACCTGATTTTTATGAAATTTTACCTATAAACAATATTTTATGCCAAAAAAAAAAAGCTGCACTTCTCGAAAAAATATCTTTATCGTATTGCTTCATATATGTATGTCCGATGAGGCAAAACGGGAGGTAAACACAAATTGAACGTGGTGGTATAAGAGGTTTATTAAGAGTCAAAAAATGTTTCCGGATATCGGTTCCCTGTGTATAGGAAAAACCAGTTTTTACCGAACTACACTTATAATCGGACCAAAATAGCTTTCTAATAACAAGCAATACTTAGATGATAGTATGTTTCCATTACGAGTTGAATCACCCGTTGCTCTCTCTCTCTCTCTCTCTCAATCATGTTTATGAATCACTCTGTTTACACGACTCGTCTATGTGCTTCGATTTGACTTCCACTAATTTCGTGTAGGGCAATTTCTAAATGGACAAAATAAGTAAGTGAAAGTGTTGTCGCAAAAAAGCCACATTTATATACATACATATAGTAAATGTCCAACAATGAACTTAATTATTTATTCGCTATAAGAGCCAATTGAAATTTATTACTTTAGGTCTAAAAAAATAGACCTTAATGCTTTCTGTCTTTCTCAGCCGTCTATATGCCGCCGACATTTCGTTGCTGCTAAACAACTCATCAGTAGACTTGAAGTAAATGTCTTCGGAGTTTGCATTGCACGGCATCAAATAAATACAAGCCAGAACTTTACTTTTATTTTTATGCGACAATTACATTTTCTTTGTTTTTTATTATTATTTCTCTTGTTTACAATACATTATTTTGACAGATATTGCAGGTAAACTTGAGATATAATGTAGCTTCACTATGAAGCTACTTCATTCGCTTTAAAAATTTTGTATGACGAAGCACGTGGCTTTGCTCCTGATTAGGGTGAGAGCGAAGCACATGTCATGGAAACATGCTATTAATTTTTCAATATTAAAATAACTTTTACTTTTTGACACTTTCAGAAATAGAATAGTTGTTGAGAAAAGTAAAAGTGCTACAAAACGATTAAAGCGCTTTCTCTACTGAAGGTTTATTTAAACATTTGTAATTCTCATTATGTTCGTGAGAATAACTGAATAAGTATTAAAGTTCAAAGCATTAAGTTTTTTGGAGTCTACTGACGAGTGAGTAGTAGCATAAATGAAATTTTGGCGGTATATGGAGCATATTAATACTTGTAAAAATTCAAACAATATAATCAAGTGTAAAAGTCTGAATACAATACGTTATAAATATATATCGAAAAATAGTACAATAAAAATTTTATATCCCATACTCAGCGTGACTCCTTCACATCACTGCTAAATTTAGCATTATTTATTTCGATTTATTACCGAATTGTGCTTTTAGCATTTTTCTAGCAGTATTTATATATTTTTATGTCTAAAAATAGGCTTTATTGATTGTTTTCTTTCTGTCTTTTTCATCCGAACATATACATACATATAAGTATGCTGTCCACATTTCGTTGATGCTGCTCAACTCGTTAGTAGACTCGAAACAACTTAAAGGAATGAAAATTTACTACGTATCCTGTTATTCCCAAAGCATCATACAACTTTTACAAAAATGTTAAAATGTTAAAAAATGTTATATATTTGCCACAATGTGTTCTTTTATATAATTAAATTTTTGACAGCAATGGCAATTCTATTCAAATTAACATTTAATTTAACAGCTTGTGTTAAAAGACTTTGCAATAATTGTTGAACATGTATGCAAACATATTTTCTTCCGTCCCGGGGCTCACGCACAGAGCGAAAACTTCCTAATAGATTCAATAAGATTTTCTCTTTGAAACGTTTTTAGGCTGAGGGGTATCCCAGCAGAGAGAAAAGAAGATTTTTCTATGGGTATTTCTCTTATTATTTCCATGTTGCAAATCTTATTAATTGTCTCAACAAGAAATACACACAAAACCAAGGAGAAAACTTGTTACTCACGTTTGTTTTTACTCATTTTCCGATTTGCATGGTACCAAAAAAAAATTCCATAGAGAAAAACTTATTGATTCTATTAGGTTTTCTTGTAAATTGTATACAATAAGGATTTCTTATTGATTTTATTAGGTTATCCTATTAATTTTTCCCTATTGGTTTTATTAGTTTCCTATATAAACACACGTAAATCATCTTTTTAATTTCATTAATTGTTGTTTTTTCAATAAGGTTTTCCCATTTAAAATAATAAGGAATTTCTTGAAAAAAAAAACCATAGAGATATTTTATTGATTTTGTTCTACTTTATTAGGTGCTTTTTTCTCTGTGCGGTAATATATTGCTTTGGCAATCAAATTTCACACTTGCTATGTCAATAATTGCCAAATTTTTATTACTGATGTGGCCCCTTTGCTACATGGCATATTAGTTAATAGAAAATTAAGATTTTCGGTTTTATATTTTATAAAACAATGATTAATTGAATGTGCACTCGCACGCATGCGTTGTCAACTTGGTATTTTCCATACCATTTTCAGTACTTTTGAATATTGTCGACTTAAGTCGACTCTTAAGTCAGCAGTTTGTGCTTCGGGCAAAAGAGCCAAACAGTAAAAGCACTTTGCTCCCTTTTTGCGCCGCTCTTTCAATGCGCAGATTCTGATTCGCTCTTTGCGCGAAAGAGTGGCTCAGCTCTGCGCATTTTCTTACTCTGCTACGTACCAACAATATGCATTTGTTTACCTTTTTAGATCCCTTCTTTCTATGGCAGCTTCTTTTTAATTTATTCACATAATTACATTGAAAACAAAAACAAAATTAAAAATTTTGTTTCAAACATCACTGTGCCAACGCACGAACGAACGCCTTTGAGATGGCGAAATTGGCCGTAGGAACTGCTTTGTTTACATTAAGCTATTCTTGAATCAGCTTTGCCTTATCTACATACATGAATATATATGTATTCTTGGGAATATGAGAAAATATGAAAAACAAACTCAATATATTTATTAGGCTTCGGATAATCTCAAACAATATCTGAATACAATGTGTCTCCTGTTGGTGCTAATAAAAACGAATGAATGGAGTACATTCCTAAAAGAGAGGAAAACTATTTTATTAGTTCAAAATGAGTACAAACAATATTTGAATTTGAGTACAACAAAAATTGATTATGAATAAAAACGATTTCAAATAAACGGGGCTTCGGATATTTACTCGTTATTTGAATGAATATTCTTGTAAAGGTTTAAGGGAATGGGCAGGCATAGCAGGATTTCTTCCAATAAATAAAAATCCTGGATTGCCGAACACGTTATAAAATTAACTTATAATTTTATTAGAGAAAAAAAGAGGCGTAAGGCGGGTAGTATTTAAATTTTTACAAAAAAAATTCACTGAAATTTATATTGTAATTATTTAATTAAAATTGGAGAGCAGCAACAACCATTATTAATTTCTTTTTATGTTGAATTCACTTTTTATTCTGTCGTAATTCAAGCAGCATTACCAAAAATGTCAAAATAGTTGGGACATTAATCAAATAATACAGGGATGGAAAATGCATTACATTGTTTGCTTAGGTGAACAACTACTAACGAAAAAAGCTGTGTGCTTCGGCTGTAGATAACAAGCATTCTCTTGTGTGTTGTGTGATTATGTATTAATTTATTTATTTCATTTGTTTTCCAGCATATTTTGAATTTTCTAGTCGAGTTCGTGTCGGTTTTGACTCTACAGCGCGATCAAAATACGACGTATGAGCACATTTTCTGAACATAAAAGATACGTTCGTCGGAAGAAAAACGTGACTGCACGCGACTCTTCTTGATAAGTTACTTATGAGTCTTTCTATATTAGTTTAGAGTAGTTTTCGAAACCTTTTCTAGTAGTATTTAAGGTCTGTTTTGAATCGTTTTCTGATCATTTATAAAAACTACGTTACTTCATTTGTGACCCTTTTTCTGGTCGACTTTCCATGTGTTTTATAATCGCTTACGGTTTTGTGAGTCTTTTTATTGTCATTTATCATCACTCATATTTCTTTTCATTTGGAAGGTTTTTTTTTATATCACTTAAGAATATAAGACTTAAGACTTCAAAAAATAATTATTTTTCAACTAAATGATCTTCACACTTCGATGTAACTTCTCGAGTAGAATTTAGAAAACACAAATATTTTCCCGTTATGTTTAAGAAAAATAAATAAATAAATAATAAGAAGTATTAAATTAACTATCTGCGCAAAATATGATCATAAAATACATAATTATAATCACCTGCGTGATATGTTTTTGATTAGGTATTTTTCGATCTTCCAGATGAGCAAAATATGATATAAATAAAGGAGATTACAGTCACATTTTTTGTAGCCCATTTTTATTACACCCGTCAGCAAAGTGACAATAAGTAATTAGATGTACTCAGTTGGGATGCTAATTACCTTAAATTAACACTTAAGATAGTTTATATAGTATGTGATATAAAATATGAAAATGTGATATACATACATACATACATACATACATACATACATACATACATACATATAAAAATCAATTGTTTTTAAGCAGAAACTTGGCCTTTCTAGTAACGGGTAACAAGTTCTGATGGCGCATATCGCTTAAGTCTTCTGGGTGCCAGGGTTTCATTCACCGGCAACTGTCTGGGTTCCGTGTTGGTGTCTTGTATTAAACGAGTTGTATGTTTAAAGCTGTTAAGACGGATGACTTCTGATCTGATGACATTTAGATCTCGATGTATGTCCTCAGCGTTGACTGTAGTTCGCAATATTTTGGACTGGACTGTTGCATAATTTTTATGTTCGTTGCAGTGCCCCAAATTTCCCTTGCCGTACTTCCAAATCGAATACACGAATAATGCAAATACATTCATTCATCAGTTTTTGTGCTTTCAATTGTGTTGAGCTCTGTTTGAATATATGAGTATATTTGAATGAATATTATAATTATTCAGTCCATACAGACAAATGCATTATTTGATGATGCCCCTACTATGTAAATAAATTTTTCACCCCGGCTACGCTGTCCACACTTCATCGTTTTTTGTTTAGTTGCGCAATTCTTAAGCTTGACGAAGCATTCGGTAAGAGGTGTAAGATGAGAAAAATAATTGCATGTACTCGACGATTTTGTTTTGATCTACCATTCGCTATTTTTTTCGTTGACTAATATTTGGCATTTCTTTTTATTCTCTGATTCAGCTCGTGGTGCACACACAGCTTTACACTATACTTAATAAGAGTTTCGTATATTATTGTGATTTTTCTTAACGTAAAGTAAAAACAAGTGTCAAATTATATTAAAGTAAAAGCTAAAGCAAACACAAAAGTTGCCATAAAAATTGCTGCTAAAATTGTCCTGTGTAAACACGAAAGCAAGTTCAAAAGAGAATTGTCCAATTAAAATTGCCTTTTGTGATTTAGGACTTTGGAAATGTTTTTCATTGGATCAGGGTTGATTTTTATAAAAGCACATACAAAAGAGTTTCACCAAGTCGATAATTCTGCAGCCGATAGAGAGCCATCGATAATATGTGTATTCTTCCTAATACAATGGCCCAAAATTTGGATTGTAGCAATCGCATGCAAATATGTATATTTCGCTCACACCATGTCTTACATATAGTATGGTTTTCTTATATTTTTATGCTCTTACACATAATGATTATTTTAGCTGTTAAATAAATACTTCTAGTGGGCGGTACATCTTTTGTCTGCATGAAACTGCTCCGCTGAGGATTTTTCCATGCCGTATAGTATTCTTCATTTTACTTGATGTGTGACTTTCTCTTACAGCAAAAAATAATTAAATTTTATTTTGAATAAACAAATAGCTATTCATCTACGCTAGACCCGCTCATTTTGTAAGATTTGGAAAAACTTTTGTATACATAGAAAATTTTATAAAATAAACATAAATATTTTTTTAAATATTTATTTTCTTGAGCTAAAGGTCTTTTATTAAAATTATTTAATTATTTTTGTCGATATTTATTGTCCTGAAGAAGCTATCCGAAAGAGCGAAATATCGACAAATATAATTAAATAATTTCATTAAAAGACCTTTAGCTCAAGAAAATAAATATATAAAATTAAAAAGGAGTCGGAAGAAACCAAATAATAAACATAAATGAGTAAACATAATATACATAGCTATGGTATAATGTTACATGAAGTGTATTTGTAGCAGGATTCGACCACCTGATTTTATGAGGTTTGGAGAAAAAATACATGATGCAAATAACTAGGGTGTTGTACTGGGGATAGGTTGCTCATAAGAGAGGTTAAAGTTGGAAAAAAAGGGCAAAATAATCATGCATATTCCTTGACTTATTCCTACAAGTGTGCTTCCATACAAATATAATATTCTAAGAAATCGTTCGTCATCGTTACAACTTGTCACAGGGTGCTTCTGGACGAGTCAAACTCGAACACCTTCTTAGAACAAACCCACAGAGTATACAGAGGTGAAAAAAGTGACTTTTGAAAATCGCCGATAGACAGTTTGTTTAAAGATATAGCTATAGTATTCTCTTTATACGAAAAACAATTGTAAACAAAGCAAAAAAAAAATAAAAATAACATGTGTTTATAAACAAGCACCACAGAAACAGCAGTCACAAAAAAAAAAATTCGGCACAATTGTAAAGCGTGTTTTTTCGATGTATAGAACTTTAAGTTGCAATAAAACAACGATGGATTATTCGATTGACATGAATTTTATTTATCCGAAAGATAATAAATATGATTTCTGACATATGACAGCCACGGCTGGCGTGGATGTAGTCCAATTTTCGTTGATTTTTCCAACATTTGTGGCCGTATATCGGCAATAACACGGCGAATGTTGTCTTCCATATGGTCAAGCGTTTGTGGCTTATCCGCATAGACCAACGACTGTACATAGCCCCACAGAAAGTAGTCTAGCGGTGTTAAATCACAAGATCTTGGAGGCCAATTCACAGGTCCAAAACGTGAAATTAGGCGGTCACCAAACGTGTCTTTCAATAAATCGATTGTGGCACGAGCTGTGTGACATGTTGCGCCGTCTTGTTGAAATCATATCTCCTTGACATCATGGTTATTCAATTCAGGAAATGAAAAAGTTAGTAATTATGGCTCTATACCGATCACCGTTGACCAATGATTCCAACAGCCCATAAATAGCACCAAACAGTCAGTTTTTCTGGATGTAACGGTGTTTCGACATGCACTTGAGGATTAACTTCACTCCAAATGCGGCTGTTTTGTTTGTTGACGCAGCCATTCAACCAGAAGTGCGCTTCATCGCTAAACAAAATTCGCTTATGAAAATCGGGAACAACGGCAATCTCGTTTCGAAATAAAATTGTACTATTTGCAGGCGTTGTTTAGGCGTGAGTTTATTTATGATGAATTGCCAAACCAAACTGAGAATAAATCACTTGACAGCTGCTAAATCGGTAGCCATCTTGAACAGTAATGCCAACTTAAAGTTCTATACATCGAAAAAAAATACCCTTTACAATTAAAACACCATTCTATAAATAAATATTTGTTACTACACTGTTTATGTATGTGTAAATATTATCAAGGGAAAAAACAATTTAAAACTCTGTTTTATTATGTAAATATTTTTTACAGCAAAAAATCACAAAGTAGCATAAAGAGGAACAAAACGAACTAGTTGCTTTTATTTTGGTTACAAATTCCAGAACGTTTGCAAAAACAGACCAACAGAGTGTTTTTTTTTATTGATTTGCTATCTCGTTTTGGCTGCTTTTCCCTCTGTGTACTTAGTATACTTATGTATGAATGTTGTGTTTTTCAAAACCTATGTAACTCTTTTGTTCATGAACAAAAACTAACACCCTGAAAGCATAAGATTCATGCAGGGCTGGGCAGTATTTGAAATACATGTATTTGAAATACGTATTTAAAATACAAATACGTATTTTGTATTTTTATTTTGAATACGTCTCATGAATGTATTTGTATTTTGTATTTTAAATACTAAGCGATTGAGTATTTTGTATTTCAAATACTCGTGCTCTCAAAATACATTTTTCAAAATACATGTTGAATTTATGTTAAAAAATATGCGCTAAATTCTATTCCATTCATACATCAACTAAAATCCGACAATTTTGCTACTGTTTTATTTCCAAAAAATAGTAACACCACAATTTAATCACCAAAGTACCTGTGTAACCCGTCATTTAGGCGGGAAAGTAAATGCCTGAAAGTTGCAATACACTCACACTTTTTTACTAACACACTCACAGTATTCTAACTTTCAACTCAGCTTTCAGCAAAATTTTCCTGAAAGTAATTTTTTGACATTTACTGAAAGTAAAGTGACAATGTAGTAAACACGGTTGCCTACTCCACGGCACATAGAAATTTTCAGGATTGCAGTAGAATAATAATTGTGAATTTGAAATTATTTCGTACATTAGAAAATATTTAAAAGATATTTACAGCAAATATAAATAAAGAACACAAATGAAGTATATTTATAGTGATAATTATTAAATTAACTAATAAAAGTTTAGCCATAAAAATTATTTTCGAATGTTGCCCTATAAATTTATGTTTCTATTTCAGTAGTAAACAACTATAATACTTGCAACTCTCCGCTTTGACGACATTTTTAAAATGAACTTTCACGTTCCTTTGAAAGTGAGCAAGACATTTTCATGAAAGTCACAGATTTCATTGAAATTTTTATTCATAATACGTATACAAAAATTTAATGAAAGCACTTTCCCGTCTAAATGCCGGGTAAAGTAAACGCAACTGAATGCACATACATTGAGAAAGATGCCAAGCTGTCAGAAAGTTAACCCTTTCGCTATGTAGTATCCATATGGATACGCGTTAGTTTTTCGCCGTTTTACTCCAGTCCAATTTATTTAATTTTTTTTAATTTGACTAATTATAATATTTTAAAGTTTAATTTACCATTAGATGTTCTCTTTTTGGTATATTTCCCGTTTATAATTAAAAAAATTAATTTTTAAGAAACTACCATTTTACATCACTTGATTAGGTCAAAAAGCGATTTTTTTATTTTGTTCTTATTATTAAAAAAACAAAAATTTTTGTATAAAAATTCATCATACCTGTATTAAAGGCTTTAGTTTAAAATTCTGCATTTAAATTTTTTTGTATAAATCATTTATAACAGAGTACTGATTTTTATAAAATGCGTGTATCCATATGGATACAAATTTTAGTTGTGGGTATGCTTCTGTGTAGAAAAAGCAAAACATTGTCATTTATGTTTTAATGCTTGAATTGTATAGAAGTATATTCTTGTTGCTCTTACATTAATTTTTTCTTTGAAAATGCCAAGAAAAGTAAAAGATTCTGAAATTGAAAAAATTTTGACAAATTTTTGTGATTCAGACATTTCGGACGAAAATGATTCAGAGGAATCTGATGTTATAAACAATTTATTTCACGCTTTTGATAACAATGAAAGTTTTGTTTTCGAAGAGCTTTCTAGAGAAGGGCCCTATGAAATAAATATTGAAAATATTAATGTTGAAAATGATGAGGAGATCAGGAACGGAGAATATAGCTTTGAAGAGTTAGAAGTCGCGAACTCAATTGAAAGACCAGCTGTTTCCGAAAAAATTCAACATAAAAAAGTTGACCAATTTCGCTGGAAAAAAAACTGCCTGGAATACTCCAGAAACTATTTTTTCAGAAACACGTAGCGAAACAAATGTTAAACTGCCTGTGGAATACTTTTTAGAGTATTTTACAGAAGATTTCTTTAGAAATATTGTTTTGTGGACAAATCAATGGTCAATAATTAAAAATGGAATATCCCTAAATGTTAGTTTTGAAGAACTCCTTAGATTTTTTGCGTTAGAGATATTTATTGGTACCATCGGTTATCCACGTATTGAAATGTACTGGTCCGCTGGTACGAAAATCCCAGTATTTTTGGATAACATGCCTAGACAAAGATTTCATTTTTTGCGAAATAATCTAAAATTTGGGGCTAATGAGGTGCAAAATGACAAACTTCGAAAAATTCGTAGCCTAATAGATGTTTTCACAAAAAAGTTATATTCCCTTCCAAAAGACGAGAATCTCTGTGTTGATGAGATGATGGTACCTTTCAAGGGCAGAACCGCATTGAGACAATATATGCCAAAGAAACCCATAAAATGGGGTATAAAAATATTTTGTTTATGTGGCGCCAAAGGATTGCTTTACGATTTTGAAATCTATCAAGGCAGGGGAACAATTCTTTCTGGGTCATCATTAGGCTTTTGCTCGGACATAGGACTTTCATTATAAATAAATAGTTGGTAAGTTTTTCTTTTAATATAAATACATACATGTGTATAAATTTTTAATAAATATTTCATACTGCAGAAGCCGATAACTGTCGATATAGTAATTTTAATTGAGTTGGAGTGTAACCGATTTCGAATGCCGCAGTTTGGCCGCTGAATCTTTTAATTTTATTTTTTCTTTATAATTTTTGTTTATTTACAATTAAATATGTATGTACATATGTATGTATATTTAAAAAAAAAACGTTTATGTAAGTAAAAAAGTTTAAAAACTAATAAAAATTAAAAAAAATGAAAAAAAAACGAATACAGAATACTAGCATTTTTCTCTACCACAAACTAAATTTGTATCCGTATGGATACAGTCCAAAAAACAGCCTTAGAGTTGAAAATTTTTCAAACCAATTATACCATTTTGTTTCTAAGGCCAATAGCAGGAAAAATCCAAAAATTTAAATTTTTTGGACCGTTCAGTTAAAATTTGTAGCGAAAGGGTTAAATAATGAAAAAAATAAAATACAAGGAAAAACAGCGTTCGACATTTTCTAAAACAAGAGAAATATCAATCAAATGTTGACTATGTACATAATTATATAGCATTTGGTGAAACGTTTTTAATTGTCTCTTATTTCTTAATTCCGTTATATGTCTTTCAATAAAATATCGTTTTCTAATAAGAAATTATTGAGATTTTGGCGTTAGCTGGTTTTCTTTATTCGCCATCAAGAGATTGTTTGTCTGATGTCACTTTTGAAAAACTGGTGTTTATGAAAGAATTTACAAAATTTTTCGATTAAAAATATTTTGTATTTTAAATACATATTTTTGTCACACTGTATTTTGTATTTCAAATACTTGCTTTTGAAATGCAGTATTTTGTATTTTAAATACATGGAAAAAATGTATTTGTATTTTTTATTTTAAATACACATCTTTCATGTATTTTGTATTTTAAATACATCAGAGCATGTATTTTGCCCAACACTGGATTCATGACACTAAGATCAAAAAGCATGAGTTACAACGAGTAAATGAAATGTTAGAAAATCAGACTATGATGTACAGGAGATTTCTCGCTGTAACTCTCCAGTTCTGCATGATCAAACCTTGAATGGTTTTTTGTATAAGAATTACACTGACAAAGAAAATTGTACGGTTAACAGACGCTTTCAAAATGAAATTGCATCACGCATAAAATTATTTTTGAATTACAACTGTAACAATGTGTGGGTGGATTACTTTGAAATCTGCATAATTGTCCGTTACATAAGTGGGCTTAAAGCAAAATCGAGTTATATATGTTATAATATTTTAAATCATATTCTACTTTAATATTTATGTGACATCTCCATGTCCCTCACTAAGTTTGTTAAAAAGGTATAAGCAAAACAAAATTGAGATATTCTTCAATAAAAGTCCTATGCAACTTGCAATAAGTGTCAAAATGACCTAAACACACATTTTTATTAAATCTTATATGAAGTTTTCAATATTATAGTATTTAATTTAACAAAAAATAAGTCTAAATTGCTGATTTTGATTTTCTCAAAGAAATTGTTCTACATTGAAAACTCGAAACTATATTTAGAGGACTTAAGATTTGGCCCAGCTGAATATAGCAATTTTATTTGTCAAATCTAGCTTCTATTCTACCAGCTATCAAGAAAAAGACGACACCAAAAATATTCATGAAAATTATTAAATTTTATATTTGTTTTCCATTTAATTCGCAGTTAAAAGATTTCCAATGCATTCCACGGCATGTGGTGTTGGTGCCAGCATCAGTGCTTGTAGCTCATCTCCATCACTCCAGCAAACGTAAGTTTACTGCACAAAGTGTGGTTCACTGTATGAATCACTTGTATGTATGTATGTATGTATGTATTCATATTTTGCGTTACTCTAAGATTGATTTGAATGTTACTGTAGGAGGTTTTATGTTTATTTTAATTACACAGTAGAAAACCCGGTTATACAATTTTATTACGAACTAGTTTACCCGCCAACGCATTGCTGTGTCGCTTATAATGTTTTTAAATAAAATTTTTGCAAGTCTTAGCCCCCAGGTTAGTACTCTGCTCCAATCTATGGAGAAAGTTTAGTATGTAACATTGGTTTTTTTCATCCGGAAAATTTTATGCGTAGCCAGTGTTGCCGCGCACATTTATCTAAGTATGTACATATGTATGTATGTATATAGTTCGGTGGTGTATTTTATTTTCATACAAAGTGTGGTACATTGTTTTGCATATACATACATATTAAAAAAGCCCATATACATACATATGTATAATTGTATTATAAAATATTTATAAAATCCAGACACAGACAATAATATAATACCATTTTTTTTATATAATATACATTTTCCGTTTGTATATTTTTGATTAACAAAAATTAAAAAAAAAAACACAATTGTCAACAAAAAACGTTCAAATGTTGCACCGTGGGGCAGAACAAAAAAAAAGTAATAAATCTGTATCTTTGCAACGTGTGAACGCATCATAAAGCCATGTATAAGGAAAGCATAGCACAGGACTCCAGCTTCAAGAATAATGAAGTTTTAACCACCCGGTTATATTACACGGTGACCTATAGGGTGTCAAATTTGACTAACTCGGGCATGGGCTTGTGGACCTCATAGTTCTTGTAAATAGTATCTGACTTAAATAAACTGACAGTTTTTGGAAAGCCTATAAGCAGATAAGCAAGAAAAATATTGTTTGTATATATACATGTGTATATATATATATATATATATATATATATATATATATATATATATATATATATATATATATATATATATATATATATATATATAAATATATGTATGTATATATATATATATATATATATATATATATATATATATATATATATATATATATATATATATATATATATATATATACATACATATATTTATATATATATATATATATATATATATATATATATATATATATATATATATATATATATATATATATATATATATATATTTATATATATATATTTATATATATATATATATATATATATATATATATATATATATATATATATACATATGTATATATATATATATATATATATATATATATATATATATATATATATATATATATATATATATATATATATATATATATATATATATATATATATATATATATATATATATATATATATATATATATATATATATATATATGTATATATAATAAACAAAATATGACAAACCTACAAATTCTAAAACTGATTTAATTTAATTTGAAAAATGTTTAATTGAATTTGAATAAATTTTAATTTATTCCGAAAAGAGTTTCATTTATCTTGAAAAAGGTTTCGTTTAATTTAAAAAGAGTTTCGTTTAATCTGATAAAGGTTTCGTTAATTTTGAAAAAGGTTTCATTTATTTTGAAAAAAGGTTTAATTTAAACTGAAAATGCTATAGATAAGTGCCTATTTTTCAAATAAACTTGGGGATATCAAAGTTCATATACGACCTGATATTACACATTTAGATAGAAAAGCTTCTAATTACATTTTGGTAAAGGGTATATAAGATTCGGCACAGTCGAATATAGCACTGTTGCTGGTATAAATACCAAAGAAGAGATTCTTTGGTGTTTGTTGCTGTATCCGTATGTATGTTGTGCATTTTTAGTTGTTTATATGCATTTATTTACCTGAAATAAAGGTAAACAAAAAATTGTGGTCAAGTTTTTTTTTCGCAAAAACGCACTACCAAACGCTTAAGTGTGACCATACATGCACATTGTTACTACTTTAAGCTGAAGTTACACAGTACGCTTTCTACGCGTCGACGCTTTTCACGCGGTTGTCAAAAAAGTAGGATTAGTGCATTTGTATGTGACAAGTTACAGAGCACAAAGCATAGAACGCGAAGACGCGTAGAACGCATAAAGTAGACCTACTTTCTACTTTTATATGCGTCACATGCGTCATGAGAAAATGCCAGCTGGTTTTATTAACCAATGATGTGCCTACTCTCAACGTTATCGATAAATACCTTTTATATCGTAAAATAATGTATAAAATCTTTTGCAAAAAAAAACGTTTTTAATAAAAAAGAAAAGTTTTGTTACAAATTTTATAAACATTATCACGAGTAAGACAAATTGTAATTGTTTTTTTTCAACACTTTTTTCATTAACAAAATTTTGATTCGATTTATCGATTGCGTTTGCGTACTGAGTATCATCACTGTTATGTTTACAAATATTTTCAATATATTAAAACAAGCGATATGGAAGAAAAGCTAATAAATGCAGTTAAAAACCACGAGCTTTTATATAATAAAGCCTTGCTGCTCTATCGGAACAAAAATAAAAGAGCAGCTGCATGAGCAGTTCCATTTTGTTAATATTTGTTTTGTATGTTAAAAATATTTGCACAACAGCTTATCAAAACAAAGAAATATGGCGCATACGAAGCGTTGTATGTAACTTGTAGTATGAAACGCATAGAACGCATAAAACGTATAAAAAGCATGAAAAGCGTGGACGCGTCTAAAGCGGGCCATGTAACTTCACCTTTAGAACTTCCAGACAGTACTGTCCGTTACATGAAGAAGCATCAGCAATATTGAACAAATGCTAAAAATTCTTCATTATAGTAATTATATACTTATATGAACAACTGTTACCAAATCTATTTAAAGTTAAGCAAACCTTTAAGAACTTAGGATTTGCAAACTCAGGACTGAAATCGCCACACAACATTATTTGTAGGCCATAAAATCGGCAAATCTGGCAGCTATAATCGCGCCAAGTATTTGAGTAAAATAGAGTTTCGCACACACCATGAGTATACTCATGTGTATGTTTATGAATGCATGTTTAAAATATTTATGGGTATGTAGGTTTTTGTTAGTAAAAAATATATTTTCAGCAATTTTCATTGGGCGGACAAGATTTAAAACGCTTTTAATTGTGTTTCGTTTTCTTTGGCTTCTGCAAATCGAGAATTTCTGTTTCATCCACGTACGTACATATGCATCAAGTGACCCACATACACACAAACATATGTATGTGTATGCATAAATACTTACGAAAACTATCTTATAATACGAGCATGTTACTTTAAAGCACAGAAGAATGTAAAGTTAGAAGTTTGACATTATGTGTAAAAATTGAGCATACAGGCACCCACTTAAGCAAGCACGCTTTCGCTTAGTTCAGATATGCCTAACACACTTAAAGAAAAAATATGGTTGAGGTAACCATAATTGAAGAGCAACATAATATAGTCTAGCAATATTAATTGTTAAATAAAACATCTGTTACCAGCTCCAGCTCCACCTTCAGTGATTATGTTATTGTGGCCACTAACCATGTTATTGGCAGATTTAATCATAATCTTGTCATGTCCGACGATACTGTTGTCATTTACAACGATATTGTTGTCACATCCAACAATGCTATTGTCATTTCTATCCATACTATTGTTCCATCCAAACATGCTCTTGGCTATTCTAACCATACTTTTGTAAGTTTGGTGGCACATAACCATATTGGCTAAAAGTAACAAAAACCTGGTTTCTCATGGCACAATTATGCTTGAATTTAATAGCAATAAAACTTTTTTTATATAATATGGTTGAAAATGGCAATGGTATGGTCAGACATTCCAATACTTTGATTGAATGCAACAATAACATATTTACTGGCCAATATCGTCTGATCGATTAGAATATTTACAGAAGGCAAAAAAATATTTTTAGGTACATATGTACATATCTATATGAAAGCTCTTACACACACAATAAAAGCAACTCTTCATATGTTACATAATTTGTATTGCACAAATATCTTATTTCGGTTTTAATAACCTGATGTTTTTTATCTAATTCATTTTCTATTTCTTTTCAATAAAAGAAAAAGCACACAAATTTTCAATCAGAGCACAAAAATCGGAGAAAAACTAGCTGTCAACGGCAATAACAAAAACTTGTTCAAAAACAACAATATTTTGTTCACTATTTGGCTACCATTTGATATATCAAAACTACCATGTTTGTCACAAATAAAGCTTGTTCAAATGTACAATACAAAATGGTTGCAGATATTGTTTTTGGAACGAAGTTCCTTAACGCGGCTTGCTGGTAGTGCAAATTAGTAGAAATCGTCACGAAAGCGTGTGAGCTGTTTATATGTATTGGTGTATCTGTCGACAAACAATTGTGTATGTGTCTCCGCTGCTGTCAGCGGAGACACCTATCAATAAATATTAATTAGTTGTGAAAACGGACACTATCAGTTGATAGATGTCGCTAAATTAAAGTATGTCACAACAAAAAACAGCAATATTGAAAAATTTTCTTCGTTTTATAGCAGAGTGTCAAAAGAAAAAAAATAAAACGTTCTAAAAATTTTAAGAAGCATATAAAATTTCAAAAACAACACAAAATAAAACATACAGATTTCACCTTGTATTACATTCGAAGATGAAGAAAAAACGTAAGGAACTTCGTTCCTAACGGGGGTCTCCCGACCGCATTTCTTTTTTTTTTTAAGAATACAACCACATTTCAATTGCCATGGATTGATGACAGCAAAATTATCAAACTGTAACAAAAACTGTGTTTACGCTGACCAAAATTTGTTTGCGGCATTTTAAATAAAAATATCTTGTTTGGCACAACGTGTCGCATCGTTATAGATAATATTGTTACGTTTTAACCTTTTCAAAACGTTTTCCGTAGATTCTTTAATTGTAATGAAGTTAAACCACTCACGTCTTCAGTTTACAATAACCAACAGTTCAACACTTTATTTATTTGAACACACTATACTTGTAAACACTTTACTAAGAACTCTTTACTAAAAGAACAACACTTTCACTTAATCACTTTTTATTACTTAAGACACTTTACACGTTAGCGCAGCTAAGAATCGACTGACTGTCCAGCGTTGAGCTTCGCTGCTTTTATACCTCCAATGATCATTACTAGAACATTCTAGACGTTTACAGAAGCTAATCACGCCACATCTATAGTGCGATGTGCGATGACTCATCATGAACAAAAGATATACACACACACCGACATACATACACGCGGCAGTAAAACTCAAGCATCTGAGTCGCGCACATACATGCACACACGAATATTGTATCGTGCGGTGGTGGTTTCTTTTATTTCGCTGTTGTGTTTATTTATCCACACATGTGTGTCAGTATGTGCACACTCGCTGTGCTGCCGTTTTGTTTATCAACAAGCTTCCATGTATGAATGTGTGTATATACCTCCTGTGTTCATTTACAAATAATAACAAGACAATATACGCACATATAAAATAACGATGATTTAGTACGTTCTAGAACAATCACAATCGGTCCGTTCACGACCAAATTTGTAACACTGCCGCCCGCTCAAGCCTGTTCGTCCCGAACAGGCCCAGAACCACTACTTCCGTACCTTGCGAGTCGTTCTAAGTGTACAACCTTCATTTTGGATCGATGGCTGTTATGCTTCTGTATCCTGTATACAACATCGTTCAACCTCTTAATCACCTTATACGGTCCATCCCAATGCGTTTGTAATTTGGGAGACAGTCCTTTCTTCCTTTGTGGGTTATATAGTAGAACCAGTTGTCCCTCGCGGAATCCGTCGGAATTAGCAGCTCGATCGTACCTGGCTTTCATTTTATCGCTGACTACTCGAATTCTGTTGCGTACAAATTCGTGAAGGTCGTGCAGGTCACTTTTCTCCTGTGCAGCATTCTCGGCATCCTCATTCTTCGGTATAGGTTTTATGCCAAATTCCAAATCGCCAGGCAATCTGAGTTCTGTTCCAAAGACAATTTTTGCTGGTGTTTTAGACGTTGAGTCATGCACAGCGGACCTGTATGCCAACAAAAATTTTTGAATGTGCTCATCCCAGTCTCTCTGATGGTCGCTCACTACTTTCCTCAGGTATTCCTCCAGCGTGCGGTTAAATCTTTCAACCATACCGTCAGATTGCGGATGAAGTGGTGTTGTCCTGGTTTTTCTTATTCCATAGAGCTCGCACATTTCCTTAAAAATTGCAGACTCAAAGTTTCTGCCTTGATCGGAATGCAACTCTATTGGAACACCATATCTGCACACCCAATTATTGATGAAAACATTTACCACAGTTTGAGCCTCCTGGTTTGGTATAGGGTATACTTCCGGCCATTTGCTGAAATAGTCCATCACCACAAGGACATAACGATTACCGGCAGTACTGACTGGAAAAGGACCTGCTACATCCATAGCTATTCGCTCAAAGGGCGCACCCGAATTGTACTGCTGCAGGTGTGCTCGAGTTCTCCGTGCTGGACCCTTCGCCGCTATACATTCCTTGCAGTTCGCTATCCAGTCGGCTACTGATTGTTGCGCTCCAACCCAGTAAAAACGCTGCTTTACCTTTTCCAGTGTTTTATTAAGTCCAAGGTGACCTCCACTGGGACCATTGTGGAACTCTCGCAAAACTTCCGGTATCTTCGATGATGGTACAACTATTAAGTTAGAAGTTGTTTTGCCATCCGCACTTTCCCATATACGGTATAAGCATCCATCTACCAGCTGCAAGCTGCTCCATTGTGCCCAATAAGCTTTAGCGAGGGGGCTCTCAGCCGCAATTTCATTGCGTGCAGGCCTGCTATCACTCTGTTTAGCAGCTATTATTTTGCTGAGCACCAGATCATTTTTCTGCGCCGTTGGCCAGTCTTCGTAAGAGTCTATCTGCGTTAGCCGGACATCAATGACGCACTCTTTCTGTTCGGCCTTGATGCAATGACGGCATTCTAGACTGCATGGTCGTCTCGAGAGGGCATCCGCATTATTGTGTTTCGTCCCTCTTCTATGCTCGATGCTAAAGTCATAACTCTGCAACCGTTCAATCCAACGCGCCAACTGCCCTTCGGGATTTTTGAACTGCAACAGCCATCTAAGCGCAGAGTGATCAGTCCGCAACGTGAAATTCTGGCCATACAAGTATTTATGGTAATGCTTAATGCATTCCAATACTGCCAGAAGCTCACGCCGTGTCACGCAATAATTTCTCTCTGGCTTTGAAAGTATTCGACTATAATAGCCTACTACTTTCTCGACTCCATCTACCACCTGAGAGAGTACACCTCCTATACCGAAGCCACTTGCATCGGTATCTAGCACAAACCTTCCTCCAGCAACCGGGTATGCCAGAACTGGTGCTGTGCACAATAACTCCTTCAGCCTCTGGAATGCTCGTTCCTGTTCGTTTCCCCACTGGTATGATCGTGACTTCTTGGTCAGCTCGTGCAGACTGGCGGCTACGCTAGCAAAATTTGGCACAAATCGTCTATAATATGTGCAAAGTCCCAGAAAACTTCGCAATTCGTGAAGATTACGTGGCTGTGGCCAGTCCCTTACGGCTTTTATTTTATCTTCGTCCGTCGAAATGCCATCTGGAGTTACACGATGTCCCAAATATTTCACCTCTTTCTGGAACAATGCACACTTCTTCGCGCTAAGAGTGAGTCCCGCCGACGATATTCGTTTAAAAACTTCCGCCAAATTTTTCAGGTGCTCGTCAAAAGTTTTTCCCATTACGATTATGTCGTCAAGGTAGACTAAACACGTCCTCCAGTGAAGCCCCTTTAATACCTGTTCCATCAGTCGCTCAAATGTGGCTGGAGCATTACAGAGTCCAAATGGCATTACTCTAAACTGCCATAAACCATCCCCAGCACTAAACGCAGTCTTCTCCTTGTCCTTGTGGGCAATTTCTACCTGCCAATAACCACTTTGCAAGTCCAATGTAGAGAACCATTTTGTTCCGGACAGCGTATCTAGGGTATCGTCAATCCTGGGTAGTGGATAACTGTCCTTTTTCGTGACGTCGTTTAGCTTCCGGTAGTCCACACAAAACCTCGTGCTACCATCCTTTTTCTTCACCAAAACTACCGGTGAGCTCCACGGGCTTGTAGATGGTTCAATTACCCCACTCTTCTCCATTTCACTGACTAACTCTTTAACCTCGTTACGCTTGGCCAGGGGTACACTTCTGGGCGCCTGCTTTATGGGCCTCGCTTCGCCAGTATCGATTTCATGCCTCACAATAGCCGTTCTCCCTTGGCTCTTACTGTTCATGGCGAAAGCGGAGGCGTATTTCCTGAGCAGCTGTTTGGCTTTGTTTTTATCAGATGCTGGCAGCCCTGTGACCCATTTCTCGACATGCTGTTCAAATGTTTCTCGTTCTTTAGGTGACAAGCTAGCAGATTTTGGTTTGGCCTCACAATTTACAATTGCCTCTGCTGGAGTACAGCTTCCTAAATGCGATTTTGGACTTACGACCTTCTCACTGGCTGATAAATTGAGCACTCTAACTGGGACTTTCCTATCGGCACGCATTTTCACGAGAGCTTTCGCTGTTAATAAATCGCCCGTTATATTTTCTGATTCTACTACCCACAATCGACTGTCCGCACAATCTCCATTCGTTCGAGCCCATATCAGTGCCTCAGATCGTGGTGGAATCCGTTGAGTATCTTCAGCAACCAGTTTCAGCACATGGGGCTTATTCTCGTAGCCAACATCTAACTGTATTTCCACATCACGCCACGTCATAATTTGTTGACCCATGTGCAGATTTATGCCATGTGCTATCATAAAATCTGCACCAATAATCACCTCGTCAACAATATCGGCGACAATAAACATGTGGCTGACGGTGATGTTAGCTATACGCACCTTTGCCTCAGACTTACCATATACGCTAGCGGCCTCCCCAGTAGCTGTACGCAGCCTCACGTTACGTAGCGGTTCAACCCTTCCTGGTACCAAATCAGGCCTTATTATAGACTGCGACGCTCCTGTATCTATGGTTAAAGTTTTCTTTTTCCCATTGATGTATCCACTAACAGTTAAGTTGCTGTTTTTCTGCTGCATCACTGATATGGAGATTGTGGGGCCCTCGTTTGTGGGAGCCAGCTTTTGCCCCTTAAAGCTGACTCGTTTTAGTTTAACGGTGACTCCTGGGGCTGTTGATGGCTAGCCCTTTTGCTCGGCCTCTGTGGAGATACGGATCTCGTACGCTTCCTGGGAGCTTTACAGTTGCGCTGAAAGTGGCCTGCCTTTCCGCAGTTGAAACACTTAGCTCGGCCTTTGTTCGAGCTTTCGGCCAATGCTTGCAACAGTGCCTCTTTAATCGTACTGGCCAAGCCATCTCCTGGCTCATGAACTACCTCTAGCTCTCGTATTTTGTGGACCTGTGGCCTTGAAATTAGTCTGGCTGTCTCCTGGGCCAACGCAAATGAGACGGTTTCGGCGAATGACGGCTTTTGTGTTGCGCATACTGCAAGCTTAATGTCGGGATCTCGAATTCCATTCACAAATGCCTCCGTCTTGAAATGGTCCAAAAACGAGTAGCTCTCTCCAGGATAGCTAAGCTGCACCAGACGCTCAATCTCCATTGCGTAATCCTGAAGAGTCTCATTGTTTCTCTGCACTCTGCCTCTCAGCTCCATTCTGTGGATTTCCTTCTTGTGCTCTCCACCATACTTGCGTTGCAGAGCTGCCATGATGATTTCATAATTGTCTCTAGATGAAGCGGGCACAGTTTCCAGGACCTGTGCAGCGACACCCTTCAACGCCAAAATTAACTCAATGCATTTCTCATCTTCGCTCCATGCATTCTTATTGGCTACAGTTTCAAACTGAAACTGGAAAATGTTAAAAGGTGTGCTGCCATCAAAGGTGGGCGCTTTCACTCTGCTCACAGATTCAGGAATAGCTCGGACTGGCACTTCCTGCAGTTGAAGGCCATTCATTCTAGCTTCCAGGCTATGAAGCTTTTGATCGACATCATTTTCTAGGGCAACAAACTTCTCACTGACATCTCTCTCTAGGCCGGTTAGTTTTTCTTCAATAGAATTTACTCTCAGATTCATGGCCTCCGAAATTTCCATTAACGTCTCGTTGTTAGCTTTCAGCATTTGATTTGTTGCAATTGATGCCTCTTTGATGGATTTGGAGTTTTCCTCCATTTTCTGCATCATCATTGCATTTGTTGCCTTAGATGCCTCTTTAATGGATTTAGAGTTTTCCTCCATTTTCTGCATCATTATTGCAAACATCGAGTTAAAGTCCATGTTACTTACAAATGTTCGTGTACTCATCTCCAGTTCTTCTTTTTCTTCGAAGTCATGAGCATTGATGTCCAGACCCAACCGAGCAAACTCCTCCATTAGCCTCTTTTGCAGCTCCACTTTGTTACCAGTCGTGGGCAGATCCAATTTGCACAACTCCTTTTTCAGTTGTTCCACTTTAAGCTCGTCGAACTTCATTTTACAATTTCACTTCTGACACCAATTGTTACGTTTTAACCTTTTCAAAACGTTTTCCGTAGATTCTTTAATTGTAATGAAGTTAAACCACTCACGTCTTCAGTTTACAATAACCAACAGTTCAACACTTTATTTATTTGAACACACTATACTTGTAAACACTTTACTAAAAGAACAACACTTTCACTTAATCACTTTTTCTTACTTAAGACACTTTACACATTAGCGCAGCTAAAAATCGACTGACTGTTCAGCGTTGAGCTTCGCTGCTTTTATACCTCCAATGATCATTACTAGAACATTCTAGACGTTTACAGAAGCTAATCACGCCACATCTATAGTGCGATGTGCGATGACTCATCATGAACAAAAGATATACACACACACCGACATATGTGCGATGACTCATCATGAACAAAAGATATACACACACACCGACATACATACACGCGGCAGTAAAACTCAAGCATCTGAGTCGCGCACATACATGCACACACGAATATTGTATCGTGCGGTGGTGGTTTCTTTTATTTCGCTGTTGTGTTTATTTATCCACACATGTGTGTCAGTATGTGCACACTCGCTGTGCTGCCGTTTTGTTTATCAACAAGCTTCCATGTATGAATGTGTGTATATACCTCCTGTGTTCATTTACAAATAATAACAAGACAATATACGCACATATAAAATAACGATGATTTAGTACGTTCTAGAACAATCACAATCGGTCCGTTCACGACCAAATTTGTAACAATATAATATTGTTGTGGTAACGATATGGTAAAATGTTTTTTCTTTGCATCCCTTTGATTTATCTGGGATAAAACAAGTACTTTCCCCTTAATTCCAATTAATGAAAGTTCATCGTATTTCTATTAAATGCAGCCTTGTAAACGCACAACAAGTAAGAATGCTCTATTTCGCAGCGCCGAATTTTCGATATCCGTCACAATTAACGCTCAGATATAATGACTAATCGACATCAAAACATTCTATCTATTACTTTTATTTTATTATTGCAACCACTTTCTGGCACCAAAAATTATAGTAAAATAAAACAGCTTCTTGTGGAATCCAACTTCTTGTGGAATCGATTTTCGCTACATCTCGGTCAATGTTGACAAATTTTATATTATGTGTTTCCCAGCCTATTTTATGGGACCGAAATTCATTTGAATTCGCCCAACTTTCTGAGAACTCGGTTTTCACTATATCTCGGCTTATCCGATATCAGCTTATTTTATTATAACATAGCTGGTTAACTTCGTTATCGGGCTTTTTAGTTCGATTTCACATCTTCAGAATTGAAATTGTAGTGATCAACATTTTTAGTGAGGAGGAGAAAAGTTGAAGAGTTATTGGCTGTTTTACGTCTACAGCGACTATCATCAGCACCCAATTGGCTTCAAGACCGGGTCACAACTAACTGCATACTGTTTTTAAGCAGTAGAGCCTCGCCATAATATCACCTAAGGCCTTTAGTACCGATTTGCTTTGTTTTATCTATTGATTAACTTTCAATTTGATCACAGTGTTTTTCTTCTGAAGTATTCCATATTTATATATTTGCTCACCAACGCCTTCGAACTTTGAGTTGGGTCCAGCGATTTTTTAACATTAATTTTTTTTAATTACGAATTTATTATTACAAATTAAATTATCACAGTATTTGTTTGCCTCTTGGCCTAAAAGGCTTTATAGAGGCGAGTTGGCGAAATAATTTACAAATTTGTTTGTTATATACATATTCATGTACATGAAATAAAGAAAAATAAATAAATAAATAAAAATTATATGAATAAATAAAGAGAAATGTAGAATTCGTAATAATGAACTACTTCAACAAATTTGCTTGTTAGACTAAAATGTCCTGCACGTTCTGCAGCAAATAATTCTTAATATTTCTTTTGAATATTGAAATTCTATTTATATTTTTTAAATGCTGAGGCAAATTGTTAGACTCGCGACTGCTCCTTGTGTTAGCTGTAGTTTGAGCTCGCGAAAATTGTATAGTATGATGACCGATACCTTTCAAACATTTGAAAACATACATACTTTTTTAAATATGGTGTTACCAAGAGACACAGTTGGGTACCTTTTTGGGAGATTAGCTACAACTTTTAAGGTTTTATTTTGTGCACTCTGTAACGCTTTGAGTTCATTGCTTTTTTTGTGACCATATGTTATAGCGCAGCAATTGAAATGGCTTTGTATTAATGCTTTATAAAGCAATAATTTCGTTTTGAGATCAAATTTTTTTTTTAATTTATAAAATAAACCTGTTGACTGAGCAGTTTTTGTCCTTAAGCATCTAATATGTCGACTCCATGAAAGATTACTCGGCACTTCAACGCTTAAATATTTAATGGAATTGACTTCCTGAACCTCGTTACCATTCACAAACGCGTTGAGCTTTTATAGTCGTAGTTCATGATTAACAACTGATAATTATGTTATCGGGGTTTTTAGTTCGATTTTACTTCGCCACAATTGAGAGGGTTTATTTCTGTGGTAACATTGTATTCATTTTTCACAATTCTGAGAAAAACATTCGAACTTTCTACAAATGAAATAACAAGCTTATACAAGTATGTATTGTCTTCCAAATGGTCAAGCCTTTGTGGCTTATCTGCATAGACCAATGACTTTACATAGCCCCACAGAAAGTAGTTAAATCACAAGATCTTGGAGGCCAATTCACAGGTCCAAAACGTGAAATTAGACGGTCACCAAACGTGCCTTTCAATAAATCGATTGTGACACCAGCTGTGTGACATGTTGCGCCGTCTTGTTGAAACCACATCTCCTGGACATCATGGTTATGCAATTCAGGAATGCAAAAGTTAGTAATCATGCCTCTATACCGATCACTATTGATTGTAACGTTCTGGCCATCATCGTTTTTGAAGAAGTACGGAACAATGATTCCACCAGCCCATAAATAGCACCTGGATCTGGATGTAACGGTGTTTCGACATACACTTGAGAATTAGCTTCACTCCAAATGCGGCAGTTTTGTTTGTTGAAGCAGCCATTCAACTAGAAGTGTGCTTCATCGCTAAACAAAATTCGCTTATGAAAATCGGGAACAACGGCAATCTCGTTTTGCACTAAAATTGCACTATTTGCAAACGTTGTTCAATCCTGAGTCTATTCATGATGCCTTGCCAAACCAAACTGAGAACAAATCACTTGCAGCTATTAAATCGGTCGCCATCTTGAACAGTAATGCCAACTTAAAGTTCTATACATCGAAAAAAAAAAACACTCTTTATATGCTCTTAACACTATTGTGAAGGGATAAAAATACAGAGCTTAACGAAAACTTTAATTAAAAACCTGTTAAATTCGTATTGAAATCTTCACCAAAATCTTATAGCGTTCACTTTACCGTTTTGAAATCCCGTAAAAAAGACTAGATTCGATTTCAAATCGAGTACGTACTAGATTTTGTTTAGATGTAAATAGACCATTATGTATTTGCGGAAGTATGTACTTACTTTTTCCTTGAGTTACTTTTCAATGTAGATTATTGCAGCTGAACTGCTAATTAAATTAATTTGCTTAATTGCTGATTAGATTAGAAGTTTATTTAGTTACCGATTGTGACTCGTTGTATAGAAGGTTGTAAAATAAAGTAAGAGTTGCAAAACGAAAAAAAATGTTTACTGTGTTAAAGGTTTGTTTGAACATTTCCGATTCTCATTTTGTTCATGGAAGTTATGGAATAAGTAGTTAAGTTTTAAACATTGTTTAAAGAATCTTTCGATAAGTTGATTAGCATCAACGAAATGTCGGCGGCCGTCTATATGCGGCTGAAAAAGACAGAAAATATCTGTAAGGTCTATTTTTAGACCTGAATTAATACATTTTAAGCAAATAAATAATTAAGTCCATTTTTTAATAAATGAAAGATATTTCTTTAGTCACACAATTTATTGAATTTTGTTTACATTTTAGTTTTTGTTTAATTATTTGCTTATTTATAATTTCTTCATGTGTACGTTCCTCACTTGAATCTTAACTTGTGTTTTTAATTAAATATATTTTATGAGTCACCCCGTAAGATTGCTCGCACTAGCAACTTTTAACTTCTGCTTTAAAAAAAAACGACTGGCAATTAACCAGCGGTATGAGCAACTACTTAAAAACAGTATTTTAACACCAGTTCAATCAACAACTACTTGAATCGTATTTTGAATAAGATCATAACTAAATAAATTGAACATAAATTTTTAAAACTATTTACATCCACAGATTTTAACTCTACCCTCATAAATTCAACAAAGGTAACTTAATATTAAAACCCTAAGCTAAAAGGGGAACTTAGTTAATTAATTGATTTGTTTCTCCTTTCATTATCCCAATCATAATTTGCTTATTGGGAGCACATCGTACTTAACAAATTTGTTTGAAGTAATGACTCCAATAAAATGTATTTTAGCTCAAAATTCATATTTTCACGTATAGTATACAAACCCAGCTGTGTACTTGTATATGTTTACATATATGTATCTGTGTATGCACATGCAATTGTATGTATAATAAATACTTGTTTGTTAATTAATTGTTATTGTTTTTTCTAATATTGTTATTTTGTATTACGTTTATTGGGCTTAAGTTCGTTTCATGCACATACATATGTATATTAATTTTGTGATTGATCAAAAAATAATATAGAACTAACTTGAGCTGGAATCTTAATATAGAACAAACTGTTCCGAATCTTATGCACCCTTTACCAAAGTGTAATTAGTAGCTTTATATGTGTATCCAAGGTAGCTTTATACTAAGTAGCCTTACGGGAGCAGTTGACTACTGCCTCTAACCGTTGAACAGTAAAAGGTGCGTTTACAAACTGCAGAAATACACAACACAATCGCGAACAAATGGGAGACAGAATATAAAGTCATTTTACGAAAAAAATGCACGAAGTGCTTGTTGTAGTTAAGGAGCTACCTGGTATCAAGGCAGATCAACTACAGCTGGTCGCAATTCAATTCGCTTCAACATTTTCTCTCGAGTTGTCATACGTTTTGTTGTCGTTTTCTATCAGCTTTGACAACTCACAAGATAAAAATCGTGGAAAAGTGATGAAGCGAATCGGGATGCAGGCACCTGTAGTGGATGCGACCTGCCTAGTATGAAGATACCTACCATGTATCCATACGCATTTGATAATACTGTGGCATCATTTTTTTAAAATAGATTTTGGGATGAGAACTTATTAGTCCCAGCGGCTCGTATTTGATATCCTCGAAAGTAAAAGTTGATAGGAGTGCTGATGAAGGGTGTGGCTGTCAAGAAACAGATCACCCAAGGGCTTAAAGGTCAAACGAAAATTAAGAAAACAATGGCAAACCACTAGGTCATCCCAGGATAAATCTTTTCTCAATAGTCTTACACAAGAACTCAAAATTTTGCTGGTGAAGAACAAAGAGAACAATCTCCAAAGATACCTCAGCAACCTTGGCCCGCCAACTACAACAAATTACTCGTTCTGAAAAGCTACAAAAAAAAATGGAATATCACTGCACCAATCGATTCAAAAACCAGATCTTATTTGGGAACGCACTAATAAAGAAAAAGAAAATGTTCTAGCAAATAACTTCTCAAAAATCTTCACAAACCCAATTGACGAAGACGAGCAATCTTTTCAAAGTCAGTCAAACAGCACATTCAACTGTTAAATAATAAAAAATTAAATGAATGAAATTAACAAAACCATAAAGACGCACATAGAAGTTAATAAATCTCCTGGTTACGATCAGATCATTGGTACACTCTTAAAATAATTGCGTGGTAAAGCCGTTTATCTGCCGAAAAAAAACTGCATATTCAAGCATGAAGTTTTGCGAAAGGTTATGGAAAATGTGTTGGAAAGAGCACGAATATACGCAGCAGAAAATGGCCACCACTTGCTTTTTATTTTAGGTTATGTTATTTTTCATAACTAAACTAAAAATATTCCCCTTTTATATATGTATGTACTGCATTAAAAAAAATATAATAATAACTATGTCTTAAATAATAAGCAATTGAAACCCTACATTATTTTTGGGCCACCCTGTACTTATACATAATTTACTGCGAAGAGGAATAAATCGAACATTGAGTCGACTACTAAATAGTTAATTTTAAGTTAACTTTTATACACCAGCTGCAATACAATCGATTTGTAATTCACTTTTTTTGTGGACTGACATAAGCTAACTGAAAAGTAGTGCAGAGTTGACCCAAAATTCAAATAATAGCATACACACATACACAGTTAACACTTTGCTTAAATTGCTTGTTATTGTATTTGTTCTAATTGTTGCGATAGCTGAGTGGGCATGTTAGCTGCTGAACAGTAGGTGAAGTTTAGTGGTTCGATTCCAGCCAGAGGCTAACAAAAGAACCTGGCACTACAAAAATAAAATAAGTGGAATGTATCAAGATACTAGAATAAAATGTAAATTAATTAAATAAAATCACCACCTTGATTTATACGCTTTTTTTCTATAGGCACCAACTTTTGAGTAGCTAACCTTAAGTTTAATACAACGGGACCTTTCTAGGACACAAGTGAGCCGGTCTCAGGACAGGCGGCCCGCGTAACATAACCTTAAGTTAGTTGAAAAGTAATGCACCGTCGGACAATTGACTACTTCCTAGGACATCACAATGTTAAAACAACCAGTTGTTTGCATTGAAAATTAATTCAGGCGTCAACTAGTAACTGCTGTGAAATAGTTAGATTTAAGTTAGTTTAAAGTTAACTTCGTTGCCGCCAGGGTATGGAGAAGAATGATTGTGCCTGATTAGATTTTTATTTATGCGTATTCGCATATTCATATTAGTGGCCAATACTACTTGAAAAGTTCTTAATGTGATATTTCTGTCATGGTATATAACACTCGCTCTTGCGTTGTGTGTACTGTACACTTCAAGTTACAAAACACGCCTAAGTACACGCCACACGCCTCGTTCTTACATGTTTTTTAGGGTTCCGTACTCATTAGAGTGAAACGGAACCCTATTACAGAGACTACTACGTCCGTCCGTCCGTCCGTCACATCGTCCATTCTCCGAAAACGTAGGAACTAGAGAGCTGAAATGTTCAAAGGATGTTGTTGTACCTTGTAGCTACAATAAAAAACACTAAAAACAACAACAGCAAGTCGAAAACTACCAGGTGTCCCCATACAACGAAAAGTTACAATTAGCTATAACTCTCGAACCGTAAGAGATAGAGAGCTGAAATTCGCACATTATATGTAGTTATAGATGATCTACAACAGCAAATTCTAAAGACAACAACAGGTCAAAAACTACCAGGTGTCCCTATACAACCTAAAGTAACAATTAGCAGTAGCTGCAAAACTGTAAACGACAGAGAGCTGAAATTCGCACAATGTATGTACTTACATATACCCTACAACAACAAATGCTAAAAACAACAACATGTAGAAAACTACCAGGTGTTCCTATACAACGTAAAGTAAAAATGAACCGTAATTCCCAAACTGTAAGAGACAGAGAGATGATATGTGCACAATATATGTATTCACATATGCTCCACAACAACAAATGCTAAAAACAACAATAACTGTAAAACCACCAGGTGTCCCTATACAACGTAAAGTAACAGTTAGCTATAATTCGCGAACCGTAAGAGATAGAGAGCCGTAGTTCGCACAGTGTATGTATTCCCAGATGCCTTACAACAGCAAATGACAACAACAACAACAAGTCAAAACTACTAGGTGTCCCCATACAACATAAAGTATCAATTAAACGTAACTCTCAAGCTGTAAGAGACAGAGAGATGAAATTTATACAATATATGTATACACATATGCCATTCCATACGTACATTACACATATGTACGTACGGAACCCTAAGTGTGCGAGTCAGCCTCGTACTTGACTGAATTTATTTTAAATCTTCGAGTCACATGCTTTTCTTTATGTCTATTAAAATTTTCAATTTACATAAGGTTTTTAATTTTTGGTCACAAACGTACGTGTACATTTATTTGCAACAGCTGGTGTATTCAAAAATTAAAATTTTATTACTTGATAAAAATATTTTCGAAGGGAAATGTTATGAAAATGTTCGAAAGAATTTTCGAAATCGGTCAATTTATTTCGGAACCTATTCGATGCAAATAAACAATCAAATCTTTCCTCTGTATAATATTGGCATAGATAATGAAATCTGTCCTCTATATAATATAAGTATAGATGAAATATCCAAATAGTTCAGGCCGTTTCCCGTTGTACTTAAATTAAAATAGGGACGTAAAACTGGTAAATTTTTCTTATGAAATTTTCAGGTGTGTGTCTTTGCACGTTTTGCAAAAACCAAAAAAAAAAAGAGTTTTAATCGATTTAGGTGTAGCGGAGCGCAGCGGGTAAGAGCTATTCTAGATCACAACGATTTGTTTTTTTTTTTAATTTATGTTATTATTGTATTATTTACTTTTTATATCATACTTTGTGTAATATCCTAATCGCTTGAAATATCATGCGGGACAAAGTCTGTTATCACGATTTTGCAACGGAAACAGACTTGCAGTCAAAATTAAATTTGAACGATTTGAACAACGTTTGCCGGGTCAGCTAGTGTTATAATGAAAATTTGTTAGAAAAATTAGAAAAATCGTTTCAGCTCATCTCCGTCGTAGATGATAAACTTAAAAAAGTGGGCGTGGTAATTTTTTATCAGTAAAAACCTAAAATTAGTTTATTTGAACCGGTGCAAGAAAACTTGAAAATCTTGGTCTAGGAAATCTCTTTTTTAGATAAACTACCCAAGCAGACATGATAAATGTTTATATTTTCAAAAATCTATGACGAACATTTCAAAAAAAGGTCAAAATTGCAGCCCCGTCCGTTTTGAGTAATTTAGAATTTGTGGCCGGAGAAATAGGCGGGGTCAAATTAAACATTGCATATTTCCTCTATTAAGAGCCTTTAATTGTTTCCCCGATTATTTGTTTTGAGTCAAATTTCAAATAAGTGTAACGGAACGGAAAAAAAAGAAATGCGGTCGGGGGTCCCCCGTTAGGAACGAAGTTCCTTACGTTTTTTCTTCATCTTCGAAGGTGAAATCTGTATGTTTTATTTTGTGTTGTTTTGACATTTTTAAATTTTATATGCTTCTTAAAATTTTTGGAACGTTGCATTATTTTATTTTGTCAATCTGCTACAAAACGAAGAAAATTTTTCAATATTGCTGTTGCTTTTGTTGTGACATACTTTAATTTAGCGACATCTATCAACTGATAGTGTCCGTTTTCACAACTAATTAATATTTATTGGTAGGTGTCTCCGCTGACAGCAACGGAGACACATACACAATTGTTTGTCGACAGGTACACCAATACATATAAACAGCTCACACGCTTTCGTGACGATTTCTAATAATTTGCACTATCAGCAAGCCGCGTTAAGGAACTTCGTTCCAAAAATGTTTTAATCTTTTGCGTGGTACTCATTAAAAATTCGATTCGGTCGATTTTAATAATTTACATTTTAAAATTAACAAGCACATCCTAAAAAATACTTTTTTTTACTTAATTGATATTAATTAAGAAATGACTAACCAAGGATTGAACTTGAGCCTGACAAAGTAATTGAATATAAATGTATGTTAAATGCTGTTATTTTAGGAATTGTAAGCTGTAATAACATATCTGCATATTCGTTTTTTAATTATAGGGCTGATGGTGCGAAAATGGGACTCAGCAACAATGATGATGCCATGAACAAAATTCCTTTGAAGCCATTTACAGAGGATGAGGAAAAAAATGGAGCTGAGTTTTTAAATGACACTGCTGCATATGAGGAAGCCCGAAGAGAAAAAAGGTGTGGTTCACAAAATTCCAAGTTAACAAACTACCTCAGTTATAGTTTTCACACGGCAAGTTCTTTGTGGCAATTGTAGAGTTTATAGAGCAAGAGAGATAAGCAGAGAGAAGGAAACGGAAGCCGGTACACATCTGCCTGTACTTGGCAATTCGTTTTATAGGATGCCAAATAAAAACCCACGTCTGGTTACTTCGATTATTTCCAACAATACGGCCTATTACAAACACAATATTACAGTTTTGATTTCTCATTCCTCCTCAGAAATTTATTTTCCGTTGCATTCGGAATGTTGGAAAAGCTAAATTTGCGCTGAAACTTGCTCAAGAAACCATTACGGTATTCAAAGGGTCATCCTAAAGTCAGAAGTCTTAAAATAATAGCACGAAAATATATGACTGATGTGAGCAACCTGTCATAAAGTAGTGTGCTATATCAAATATGAATCAGCTGTTAAAGAAAAGGAAAATAAGTTCTTGATGTTAATTCTTCCACCTTTGTTGTTTAGTATTCTAATTGTTCGAGCCTTAGGTCACTTGTTTTTCACAAAATATTTATTAAATTCAATATTTCGATATCACAATGGATATCTTCTTCAGGAATGTAGAAAAAAAAAATCTACATTCCTGAAGAAGATATCCATTGTGATATCGAAATATTGAATTTAATAAATATTTTGTAAAAAACAAGTGACCTAAGGCTCGAACAATTAGAATACTAAAAGGAAAATAATTTAAATACTTTTGTAAAAATGCCAAAAATAAGTGAAAAAACTAAAATAATAGCCAGTTTTTGCGCAAAATTATCTTTTAGATGTTTTGATAGCTGATTCAAGTAAATTTGATGGTTTCGTAAATTTGATTTAGTTCGCCTCAGATGTATGCTGTTAACTTATGACGAATCACTAAACACAGTCGATGAAGTCCTATTAATTTATGACTATTTTTGTTTGCAGCACAACAACAATTTTTTTAAACTATCATAAAATGTTAGTACTTTCTGACATTATGACACAATATGAGACCGTTTGAATACCGTACATGTGTCTCAAATTGTGAACATGAAAGCAAATTAAAAAAAAAGGAATAAGACTTGCGACAAATAACTTGCCTCGTGAAAATTTTAACTTAAATACCTATCTAATATCTAATTGAAAAATTTATGATCTTAGGAAAAAAATGATATTTACTTAAAGCACTTGCCAAAACCGTGTTATAAAAACATGTTTTTAGCACACACTTCAAACAGACATTTTTTATTTGCATAAGAGCATACTATTCTTATTAAAAATTAGGTTAGGTTTTTCGTCTACACTGTAGACGAATCTGTAGTAATCTGTCAGAATTCAATGCTGTAGACTCTACAGCATTGAATTCTGACAGATTACTACAATTTATCAAAATTTAAATAACAATTTGAATTGTAATTCTATGTTCACATATGCCTTTTTAATTGAAACAATATTCAGATAATTGACAATATCTTTTTGGTGTTCATACATACTTAGTATTGCTAGGACAATTAGCATTTGACAGGTATAGAAATCATTGTTTAAATTTTTTCTGTAAGAATTTGGTTTTTTTGTTTGTTTGTTTATTTCGTTGACGTTTGATTAGTCAACTTTTGAATAAGGTGTGTTCAATAAGTACTGTTGTTGTAAAAGCTTGTTCATTTAGTATTGTTAATAAAAATCTAACAGTGTTGCATTATACATTTTATTCATTATTAAAACAATTATCGTTTAATTGCCAATAAGTTAATTGTAATTTTTATATGAAAATTTAGTCTCAATAATGGCCTTAATTGTTATAATTTGAATATTGCTGCATGTACATATGAACAGAGTATTGATGTCAATATTAACAACACTATTTTTAAAGCTTTAGGTCTTTATATTTTTCTTTTTTAATTTTTTGATATTTCGCTCACAATTTGTTAGCATCATCAGGAATTTTTAATTGATGATGCTAACAAATTGTTAGTGTAATATCGAGAAATTAAAAAAGAAAAATATAAAGACATAAAGCTTTAAAAAATAGTGTTGTTAATGTTAACAATAAAGGTCAAAAATTATAGAGAAAATAATTAATGTCAATGTTTAAGTGTGAAGTAAAACTGTTACATAAATGTAAGCATCTCTTCAAACAAACGATTGATTCTCAAGTCCCTAGGGGGCTGTAGAAAGTAAAATAATCTTTTATTTCCAGGCAATCAATATTATCCGATTGCACCGATTGTTAGGCAAGCAACAGCAAATTTCTTCTGACTTCATACGAAGGTAGTTCAAGAGGCCAAACTAACTTTAAAGCAGTCTTAGTAAATATTTCTTGAACCCGTTCAATACGACCAGATGAACCCAAATGACTCGGAGTCTAAACAATAGAACAATATTCCGAAATACTTCGAACCAAGGAAATATGTATTTCTCCTAATAAAACCAAGCATAGAATAATATCTAGCAATTGCACAGTCAATTTGTCTAGAAAATGATAATATCGAATCGAAAATTACGCCAAGATCCTCTACATTAGCTATACGATTATGCAGGATGCCACTAATAGAATTAAATTTGATGGGATCCACGATATGAGCATATAACATAAATGTTATATAACATTTGGAAATAATTAAATTTATGCAACTTTCCAAACACCAGCCTTCTCCAGATCTTTAAAATTTTCACTGTCATCAATTTTAGATGTACTAGAGCACAATTTTAGATCATCGGCGAATAAGTGATATTTTGAAAATTTTAAGGTTAGTGATAAATCGTTAATGAATATTGTAAAATATACTGGTCCAATATGAGTTCCTTGAGGAATATCAGAATAGGCATCGATTGAAAATGAAGAGGAAGTATTTCCAATTTTAACTTCGTGTTTTCTTTCGGTTAAAAACCTTGAAAAATGATAAAATATTATTCGAAAAGCCAAACTTACTCGGTAAAATCTAATGGTTAACTGTGTCAAATGCCTTCAGTAGTGCGATTCTCTAACTTTTAACGATCCGATAATCGCAACTTTTGTCTACAAATTTCATCGCTTGCAGTAACGATTGAGTGATTCTGTAACTTAATTTTAACGATGGTAAACAGCTGCCAAAAACAGCGAAAACCACAAAGAAGAAAAGAAAAAACAATAAGTTTTGACATTGTAACAATATGTATACATATTCATTTTTATATTTTGTGGTTTTAGTTTTTAAATAAATATTATTTAATTTGTATTAAGGTACAGAATGAGCACAACTGGCGGATTGATTTATGGTGGAAAATCCGGAACTAGCGTCAGGCTAGTATTCTAGAGGGTATTCGAGATACCTTCAGTTTGTCATCAAGCGTAAAAACTATATTCTCAACTAAGGCTGGTCAACTCAAAGGGATCATCCAATTCCCGAAGAACACACCCGCTTATCCCTTGAAGCGTTCAAACTTGTTTCATCCCTGGCAAGTCCGAATGCCAAACGTTCAAAAGCCATTTTAACACAAAACACACTTTGCCGATTGAATAAATTATATTGAAATTTTTGTTTTTATAAAAGTACTATATGGCTGTGAAGTATTTAAAAAATATTTTTGTGTATTAAAAAATCACAAAATCACAAAATACACTTTAACGATTGAATAAACAACAAGAACATTTTTGTCGTTATCGACAATCGGCAGTAAAACTAACAGCTGATTTTGATCGACAGCGAATATCGTTAAAACCATGTTACAGGATAGCAAATTCGATAAAATTTCGTTATAATTATTTTAACGATTCGATTATCGTTATAAAGGTTGCAGAATCGCACTACAGGTAGGTCAGACTTAAGGTTTAGTTTGTCCATTTTTGGCTAAAAAAGCGAGAGTACTACTTTTTTCTTTGCAGTTATTTAGGGCAAATACATACATATCAATAACTATAAATGCATATACATCAACAATACACAACGGCGGAAAAAGAGTAAAAACATTGGCCCATAACTATAGACATCGAAAAAGTATGCTTTAAGCAATTTTAAGTCACTGCTAAATAAAAGTAAGCTTTTTGTCTACTAAAGACGAGAAAAAGTCGATTTTACGCGCAAAAGTTTGCTCTAAAGTTAAAACCAGTAGAAGTTGTGTTTAACTTATTTAGAAACAGCTTTGCTCAAAATAATTTCACTTTTATATGTAAAAGCTTTTAATGAATTTTTTTTTTATTTAATAATTAAATTAAAGATTTTTTAATAACTGCTATTAATCAGAAGTTTCTATATTCTTGATGCTAATTTTTCGACCTTTGTTGTTTAGTATTTTAATAGTTCGAGCCTTGAGGTCACTTGTTTTTTTTATAAATGTTTATTAAATCCACTATTTCGATACCACAATGGGTATCTTCTTCAGGAATGTTTTTAGTTTTGATGTTTTTTCAAAAAAAAAAAAAAAATATTCCTGAAGAAGATACCCATTGTGGTATCGAAATATTGAATTTAATAAACATTTATAAAAAAACAAGTGACCTCAAGGCTCGAACTATTAAAATACTAAACAACAAAGGTCGAAAAATTAGCATCAAGAATATATTAATAGAATATATTAACTATTAAAATACTAATCAGAATTTTCTTTAAAATTTTACATTTATTCAATTCGCTTTGAAGTTTTTTGTTTACTTACTAATCAAATAGTAAATTTATGTAGGTGTGTGTTTACATTTATACATATAATTTTCTCATTTTCTCATTAGAGATGGGATTTCACTTAAATTTGTAAGACGTTGTATATTAAATAACTTGGCATTTTCGACAAATAATGTGGCACCCATTTAAGACTGATTCAGCTTAAAGTCAACTTTAATTTTGACTATAGTTAGAAAAAAGTTAGCAACACTTTTTAAAATTGAAGTTGTTTCTAAAAAGAACCGACTTCAGTGTTTGACTATAGTTAAGGCCCATTAAATTTCACAACAGTATGCTGTTATTGTTTTCTTTATCTCGTTAAACAAATAAAATTTGGAACAAATTTTACTAAGCTTGTGTTTGCTCTTGCAAAATTCTTGTAAGACCAAAATTTGTTTATTAACTTTCGATCAGAGTCGTAACAGACTAATAATAGTGTCCACTTTGATAGCCGCCAGGATTATGGAATCCATTTGTCAGATGTATCGAGTGCCACTCTTTAGCTTCTTCATATGGTTAGTTAGTCATAGCTCGAGAGTTTCTATCATAGAACCACGATAGTATGAATTACATTATTTTTATATTAGTATTTCACACACTTTTTTGGGCGCCAGCAAAGTTTTCATGATTGAATTAAACCAGCGCGACAACCGCCACTTGCAATTAAGCGAAACCGATTTTAGCGTATTTGTTTGAGATAAAAATCAAGTTTTTATAATAACCGGTTATCCATTTCATGGTGTCAAACCAAGTTTTTTCTTCTCAGTTGAAAGTCTTACATTGACGAAAATAGATCGCTTAACTATCACACAACGCATAAAAATTATCAAAATATACTATAAAAATGGTGATTCTGCCACAGCCACATATCGTGCTTTAAGAGGAGATTATGGTTTACATAATCGTCCAACTACGCAAGCAATTGACGAAATTATAAAGAAATTTGAAGAGACTGGAGCGGTTACAAATATTGTAAGGCCTGTGCATCATCGTTTCGCTCGTTCCGTTGAAAATATCACTGCTGTAAGTGAAAGTGTTGCCGAAGGCCCGAATGTGTCGATTCCTCGTCGTTTTCAGAAATTAGAACTGTCTTACGGCATATTATGGCGTATTTTGCATTTAGATCCACACATATGTACATCCATATAAAGTCCAACTCACACGGCTCACGGCTGGTTTTCTTATTCAAATGTTTTTACTTTATTAGTTCTTCTTTAGTTTATTTAGCAAATCTCATTCCTGCAACTTTGGTAAAAGCCCAGATGATGTTCTCTACTATTGAACGCAAGAATTCTGAATTGAATTCTCATACAAAGTGCTGCTGCTTTTATAGCAGTCTTAAACATTTATAATTAATAGTTGTATCAGATAGTAGTATAAAATCTTAAACGTTTGCAATTAATGGTTGTATTAGCGAGTAATATGATACTTGTAACAATTAGTATTATAAAGTACGGAGTTGTATTTATCAACTTCCGTTAGATTCAATATTATATGTAAACCTTCTATTAATATATGTATAACCTTCTTCAATGTTTATTTTCTTTTTGTCTACTTTAAGGAGAGTAAAACTGTTGAATCTAATGAAAAAGTTAACCATTGGCATCTTATGTTTCGTTGGTATTGCTTTAATCAGTTACGTTATCATTAGTTTATGTTTTAGTGGTAAGTAAAATTATAATTTTATTCAATTAACCCACATACGTACATACATATATACATATGGCCAATTTTATAAATTAAAGAACAAAAATACGTCCTAATATAGTAGTCAGAAAATATGTACTTATGTATGTATGTATGCACTTATATCAAAATGAAATACAATTTTTAAATACATCACTGGCAGCATTTCTGCTTGTTGCGTCTGTTATTTTTTCAATTAATTTGATTGTTGACATTGTGTAGTTTCGGGCACATTCTTTCATTTGTGTGAAACGTTCGTTGTGTTTCAGAAATGTGAAGTGAACTAATTATTTATTTTCATTAATCTTTCCGAACGTTAAACACATTTCGGAATCAGAGTAAAGATGCCACAACGACAGTCATTAGTTATAATGTGCTAGTTGAAAAAATCGTCAAGTTGGCCACCCAATGGGGAAACTCATTTCGAGTACGCGGAGTGAAGTGGTGCTAAACGTTTCTTTACGCAGAGTCTATACGTGATAAATTGTTATTATGCGAATTATAATGCTAATAATAAAATTGATCAATCACTTTAAGGAACTACGATTCCCATCTCAATCATTTTGTCAAAATGTTTTGATATTCATATAAAACTATATGAATATCAAATATCATTTATATGAATATCAAAACATTTTGACAAAATGATTGAGATGGGAATCGCCGTTCCTTAAAGTGATTGATCAATTTTATTCCTTGGAATAAAAAGAACAAGTTCGCTCTTTTACTTTATTTGTTCATTTTTTCCGCTTATTCCTTTTAGTTCACATATTCCTTTTTATGGAGGAGTAATTGTGAACAGTACTGTTCCTTTGTGTTGTTTAGAAAAGTTCAGTGTAAATCTACTGGAAACAAAACATTTTTAAAGGAAAACAAAACAATTCTTTGTATTTAATATTTTGTTTGCACTGTCTTATAATTACTATGTATATTTTTTGTACATTTTTGATGAAAATCATAACACAAATATTTTTAAAACAATATTTTATTTTCTGTTAACATTTGCATACAATTTATTTTTCTATTGTTAACATCTAGGTTTACCTTTCGACGACTAAAGTCACTATTTGTCCCACTAACGCAACTAATTTGCGAATTTCATTTCGAAGTTTATTCATGTAAAGCTACAAACCTTTTTATACAAAAAATGTTTATGCATGTACACATTTTTTATTTAAAAAATTATAACAAGACTGCACTGTACATATGTCATTTTTAGACACATTGCTCAATGAACTTTCCTATCAACTCTGATTCTGATATGTATTTATATACCGATATGTGAGGAAGTTGTATGGAAGTTTTTTTTTTGCCAGAAAGCAAGTGATATTATTTTATTATCATTGTTGAGGAAATTAATGAAATAATAAAATAACTCTGGTAAAGACAAAATATACAAAGTTTCGATATCAATTTATAATCATGTATCCGGTCTGATTATCAGAAATATTTAATATATTTATATTTCAGAATATTTAAAATTTGCAAAAGAACTATTATTTTTTTAAGTTCATATTTTTCAAACAGATGCCTCGATTAATGAAGTTTATAGTGGGATCAATCCGAAAATCCGAATCAAAAATAGGTAGCTCCACTGGATTCAAATTACCCGAACTATGTTCACCCACTTTTTATATTGCTTGAGGAAAAAATTTATATTTAAATTCAAGCGCCGTGTTGTTTGTGTAAATGTCAGAAAACTTTTAAATGATAGATAAAAAAAAAATACAAAAATATTTTATTCCTTTACATAAAAAAGAGCATTCAGTTGAATAAATTTATTCATGAATGATATAAGCCTGCTATTGTGCTAACGGATGATTAGGGTATCGGTTATAAACTATTGACAGCTACTCAGTATCGGGCAAAAAGTATCGTTACCTACTTGTATCGGTCAAATTCCTACTAATAAAAAAATTTAACAAATATGTAAAAATTCGAAACGACTAGTTGCCCACCCTGCTAAATGTCTTTGATGTCTTCTTTGTCTAATTTAATTAATATCAATCACAAAGATAATATAGAAAGAACTTGAGCCTGATAAACTTAATACAGAAATAATTATATAAGAAAAAGTTCGAATAATAGAAATTAATTAATTTTTAATATGTTTAACACAGATTATAACTGATATTTTTGAGGGATTTTCTGCCATAACAAGGCGCATGGACGTTTCAAACTTTCCGAAATTTACCAAGAAATTAGTTTGCTATACAATAAACAGCACCGGGTAGACCAAAACTAATTTTACTGCGGCATCTGTAAGTCATTCTCATATTTGTTTTACACCATTTTTAGTTGAAATTGAGAAAACTAAAAATGAAATTGAGAAATGTAATTTGATATTGAGAAAATTTAAAATGAAATTGAGAAATTTAATTTGAAATTGAGAAAATTTCAAATGAAATTGAGAATTTAAATTTGAAATTGAGAAAATTTCAAATGAAATTGAGAATTTAAATTTGAAAATGAGAAAATTCAAAATGAAATTGAGAAATTTTAATTTTAAATTGAGTTATACAATTTTCATGAAACAAATGGCGAAACGGTGTAAGTGGTTTTATTCCACCATGCGTCATTCTTATTAAACATATAACACAATTGTCCTTAAGCTCCATGTCCGTTGAAAAGAAAAATTTATTTTAAATTCCGCACAGGCTGGTTTTCTGTGAAATAAGTACGTAACTTAAAAAGCCTACTTGTCGCAGTTTTTTTTTAATATCTTCAGTTTATTTTATATGAAATTATGTATGTACATAGCCAACAATACGGGACATCCATATGATATTTTTTTTTCTTGATATATCTTTTTATTTAAATATCAAAAAAAAAATATATGTATGTGTGTTCATTTCAATAAACATTTCTTAATGTTTTGTTTAAATTTTCTTAATTTGATTTAGAATTTTCTCAGTTTAAAATTAAAATTTCTCAATTTCATTTAGAATTTGAAAATTCTCAATTTCATTTTGAATTTTCTCAATTTGGATGTGAAATTTCTCAATATCTCATTTTCAAATTTAAATTCTCAATTTCATTTTGAATTTTTATCATTTTCAAATTTAAATTCTCATTTCCATTTTAAATTTTCTCAATTTCAAATTTAAATTCTCAATTTCATTTTAAATTTTCTCAAACTCAAATTTAAGTTCTCAATTTCATTTTGGATTTGCTCAATTTCATTTTGAATTTTCTCAATTTCAATTAAAAATGTTGTAGTTTGTCTCTATTTTTACAAATAGAAAAATGTTGCTGTTTAATATAATAATGTTTTCATGATAATTTTCTCAAGGTTATATGACACTACATTTTCCTTGCATTGCTCAAGTTCTAGAGAGCAGTGGAAATATAATAGGATTATTACATACATTCTGAAATATACACCATATGAAAAAGAGTTCAACTATACCAATATAAATATCTAGAGCGTTGGTAAATCAACGGGTTTCGAACAAGTTCAGAGATTAATATCATTTGTTTGCCCCTATGATATCCCTAAAATTCAGAATTTCAAAAAAGTAGCAGACACCTGTCCTATTATTTGCATTCTTGTTTTACTCTTTTCCTGCTCCCATCTGCCACTGCACTTCAAAAAAGTGTAGAATTTCAGTTTTTGCCCCCTCAAAATTCAGAATTTTAAAGAAGTACCATACAACTGTCCGATTATTTTCAGTAGGCTTTCAGTTTTTTTTTCAACTTTTTTGGTGATTGTACTAGCCTCGGACACATAGAATTACCGGTGTGGCCCATTTTACCCCCTAAATTTCAAAATTAAAAAAAAGTGAGAAATCGTTTTTGAAATCTTTTAAGGGGGAGCTAAATTCATTTTTTACTCAGGATCAAGAACAGGAACCTACCTGTTTTGGAGGTAAATGTAATTCAAAAAACTACCAAAATTCAGTTTTCACCCGTTTTATCCCATTGCTATTCAGAGCTTCAAAAAAATATTGTACATGTGATCATGTATTTTGGCTGAAATGAAAAACAGATGTACAAAAATTATTCACTCAAGTAACGATTTCCGGAAATTTATGGACAAACATCATCATGTAGCATAAAGCCTCTGCAAAATAATAAATGTTTTTTCAAGAAAATTTGCACCGTACTTCCTCCTAGATTAAAAGTAAAATTATTTCCTACATCATTGTCCTACTTCAAACCAAATTGTAAATTTGCAGAATTTTCTCAATGTTGTCTGGTACATTAAAACTTATTAGCCATAATTTTTTAAGTGCGTCATTCTGAAGGAGTTTTGTTTAAATCGTTATTAGGTAGAATATACGTTACATATTACTATGTGTACCTGAACTTTATTTCCAACTTAAATGCATGAAGTAGAATCATATAAATACGTATAATAATGCACAAACAATGGAGTTTTAGCACAAACAACTTTTATTGTTGTAGTCTCTACATATTCAGGGTTGTTGCAGAATCCAAGTCAGAATTGTGAATTATCAGAATTGAAAATCAATTCTGATTTGAATTGGTGTCATGAAATCGTCTTGGTTTTGCGCTGATTCGAACATACGTAAAACCCATATTCGAATCAGCTGTTTTGTTTTGTTGTGCTGCTGTTTACATTTTGCAGTAGTTTTCACATATAGTTTGATAAATATTTTTTTATATATTAAAAAATCTTTAAAAAAAAGGTAGAGGCAATAACTTTATATATATTGATTGAGGAAAACTACAATGAAAAAGTGAAACGGACGATTTTAAGGGACTACACCAACCCATTGGAGCTGCCGGAAACATCGTAAATATATGTACATATACCCCCTAATTCATAAAAATTATTACATTCTTATAAGACTGTTATTTGATATATTTGTATGGAAAATCTGTCAAATAAGAGCTTTATAAACCTGTTATAATTTTTATGAATTAGACGGATAGTATTTACAAGAATGCTAAAGATATTTTAGCTATAATAAATATACAGATTTGTTATCAAATTCCGTTTAAACAAAGAGGCTTTTCAAATGCTCTTGAACATTGTCAAAGTTCATTTGCCTCCTTCAAACATTTCCAGTATTGTTCAGCTAGCTGCGACATTGCCTTTTTTGGCAGAAGGATCATATCAAAAATGAATATTAAATGATAGTTCCGTTTGTCTTGCCGGAAGTACGGTGTCAATTGTCTTAAGCAAAGTACTAAAGGTTTTGCAAAGGCAAAATGTGTGCCCTCAGTGGGTGAAGCTAACAATGGATGATAATGAAAATTTTTTGTTTATTTAGTTTAATAAATAAAAATATAAATTTACTTACATTGTGAGCCAAATTGTATTTACCAGCCTAAAACAAACATACAAATCTGCCACCTGTCAGCTGATCAAATTATTTCTAATAAAAAAAAAAAGATAAAAACAGATTTTGTGACACAATTCTGATTCGAACACAAAAATGAGAAATAGCTGTTTCTGTGACACTAAAGTTGATTCTGTGTCGATTTCAATTCTAATAGCAATCAGATTCTACAACGACCCTGATTATTTCGCTATGATTTCGTGTATTCCTTGACGGATACGAGTACTTCGTCACCGATACATACGTGATAAATAGTATCGATGCTGCAATTAGCGAGAGAAAAGTATCGAGTATGTACTCGTATTTATTCGTATCGTTTCATCGCTATGGACAATGCAAACTAAATCAATACCTTTAATGCGGATATATATCAGAAGCCTAGAATTTTATTTCTTGAGATTTTTTATATTGTGGTGCTTTTTTGGTGGTTTTTCCAAATATTGATTGGTCTGCTTTCTTTTGTGCTTTTCTTGCTTTGCCTTTTTTTCTCTTTGTAGAGTGGCCAAAATCAAGAAGCACAAATCCCCACAAAAATTTCAACACAACAACAAGAACCATGTCCTCATTAATATACACTAATACCTCAAAAACAGCAACAAAACCTCCTCCCAACAACCCACATGTACCAAATTCTGCTGGTTCCCCGCAAAGTAATCCTACACCCTCTAAATCTTCTTTTTTATCAGACGATAATAGTACAACTTCGTTTACCTCCGCAAATAATACACTAACAAATTCAACGCTGTCCGCTTCAGCAGTTGACAAAGGACATATGGACACAAATGATGTTGATACTCTTAACGCAACAGAGTCCACCTTTAAAACGTCAGCAACAGCTAATGCCAGCTATACCATAAGAGGCTCCTTAGATGATACAACAGAATTGGGTGGTTCCACTACCAGGAATATTTCTTTATTGGCAGATATTCCTATTTTAAGCAACAACTTTACCTCTACATTGGGTGTCTTTCAACATGCTGCCGTTTGTTCAGATAAACCAGTCTGCAGCCAAATTGGCAGGTAAGTAAAAATTTTAAATTTCAATAAGTTGTGTACAGAACTGGACGTGATCTGCACTAAAATTGTTTATCCAATTATATGATAAAGTACAAAATTACAGTTATCAAAAAAAAATATAAATATTTACTACCATATACTATTTTACTAACTTATTTGTTTGTAGGTAATTTTTTTTTATTGAATACTCATACAAACAATTAAAATCCGCTTTTTAGTTGAAGAGCTTGTCCTCGAAAATTCTTTGATTGTAGCGTACTCCACCGCTTACATACATAAGTTAGGTTGGTTGGAGCGGTATGTTAGCCCATGTCGTGCGACATACACTCAAGCTAGTATAGCTTGTTGTGCGCTCCGTGTATTGAACAAAAAAAAAATTCCGTGTCATTCACAATGCTCCTTCATTTCCTCCAGTAATTATGTCTGGTAAAGTGTCTCCTTACCAGCTATTCCCGCATACCCTGTCACCCATATCATGCGCCGGTAACCATGAGCCGATTAACTGCTAGTTGCGTTTTTGCAATTTTGTGCTTAAATACTTTCAATTGCGATCGCCATTTGATTATCCATGAATATATTCGCAGGTTCTGACCTTCTCATTTCATTAAGCTCCCTAATACATTCCATAATTGCCCGAACTTCCGTCGGTAGAACTGTGCAATAGTTCGGCAGACGGAATAGCAGTATTTTCTTTATAAATACCAAGTCCTGATCTTCCCGTCGCCTTTACTCCATCCGTATAATAATGAAGCCCCATTAGGATCTGATTGAAAGGGTCGGTCAACCAGAAATCGAAGTCAGGAATCTATCTGTCACAATTGGTCCCTGATCGATACACTCACCCATAAACTTTAATCGTTTCACTGTAGGAGCCGTTTCATATACGAATTTCAATTGGATCGACGGATAATATTGCCTCTGTCACCCTTGTTGGTATCGTTTGGAAAGCCCCACTTATACCAAGTTCTGTAAACTTTCTATATAGTTTTGATGTTGCATTACCGATGTCCACCCCGCTATAGAATCATAAGGCACCGCAGTCCTGATGAGGCAACTATAAACCCAGTGTGCCATCATTGGATTCAGTCCCCATCTTCTGGCTATGGCTGTTTACAGATTGCCCCGCATATAGAGACAGATGGATAAATGGTGGAACGAACAGCATAAATCCAAGCTGGATTTTATCACCCCTTCTTATGGACCACAACGATACATATCCTTATTAGGACTCTGACCGATGAAGGATTCGAGACAGTCTGCTATGCAGATGACGTCATGATACTTTTGAACGGAAGGGCTTCAAATCAACTGTGCAGGAAAGCCCAGAAGGCATTAGCCCTGACCCACAACTTGGCTCAACCCAAGCGGTTGAACGTAAGCCCGGACAAAATTAGTATATTTACCAGAAAGACAAAAATCGCTCCTAAAGTCGGCTTTATAGTAGGGTTATTAGGCCGATTATGACCTAAGCTTCTATAGTGTAGTGGATGTCGATGGAATATAAATGCCACATCAAATCTATAGAGAAAATTAAAAAAACCTGTTGTCTTGGTACAAGTGGGGCTTTCAAAACAACACCAACAAGGGCGATGGAAACAATATTATACTGCTAGTTTTTTTCCTTCTGTTCTATTATAGAGTCGACGAACCTCCTTCCCCCTATCCTGTGTATCTCCTGTCACTCAGGGTTTCTGGTATGGGGATTGCCTTTCCCGAAGTAGACAACTTAATTAAAGAGTTCGCAATGATCTTGACTTTACTGTAAATGTTCTCTTTTTTTAATTTCTTACTTTTCAGTTTGCAATCTTCTGCCAAGTAATTCCGACGTTATTGGTAGTTTCGATGTGCCATACGGCAAGTATACTGATGCTAAGCATATGTCTCCATTTCCCCGCCTCGGTATTGTTGCGTCTGCTGTTGACAACTCGGTGGATAAAAGAAAGCATCGATTTTTGTGACTAAGAATACAGTTTCTCGAACGATTTCTCTTTTCAGTATAAAATAATTGGTAGTTAACATGCTTTAGTCCATTAACTCCGTTTGTTGTCGTCCACGGTTCTTGTATTAACGCCACATGCATCTTGCCTTTATCAATTTTCTCCATCAAAGCGTTAGTTGCTGCTTCGCTATGGCGGAAATTGATTTGGATAATTTGCCACACCATTCCTCTAATATTTTTTTCTCGTGGGATTTCGGGTTACCGGCCTTCACCTTCTCCTTGAACGTCTGGACCCCTGATACATCCGCCTGATTTTGGCAGGATATCACCTGCTTTGTGTTTGTACCGTCGCTGATGGGGTTTGTTTTGTCCTTACTGGCGATACAAGACATGTCTATTTTAAAATAAAGAACACCTTTCCTTTGGATTTGGAATGGGATAAATTTTAGTTACATGTGTACTTAAGGTAATATGTTACCTTCACAATAATGTAAATACCATAAATATTCTAAACCTTTTTTGTACCCTTCACAGTAGTGTTAAGGGTATTTTTTAAGTTTGTGATTCTGCTTATAGTTTCTGGAATTCTAATTTTTGACCCTGTAAAGAATTTTGACAGTGTATTGAAAGTAAATTCGATGAAAGGATGTTCGTCTCTCCAAAAAATAACGTTGCATGGACATCGCTCGGGAGCTATTGAACATCGCCAGCGACAATCCAGATTTCCTCATAAAGGTCATAACTGCTGATGAAGCATCCCAATGGAGGCCTCCAGAAGAGCCAAGAGCGAAAAACGCGCCAAAAAATTTGGTCAAATGTGAAGGTTTTGCTCACTGTTTTCTTCGACTGCAATGGCGTGGTGCATCATGAATTTTTGCCACATGGCGGTACGGTCAATAAAGTATACTAGTTTGAAATTATACGCCGTTTGGGCGAAGCACTTCGTCAAAAAGGCACAGAAAAAACAATCATGGATTTTGCACCATGATAACGCACCAGCTCACACATCGATACTTGTGCGTGAGTTTTGGGACAAAAATAAAATCCTTATCATGTCTCAACCACCATATTCCCCACACTTGGCCCTACAGACTTTTTTCGCTTTCCAAAACTGAAGACGCCAATGTAAGGAAAGCATTTTGCTACGATTGAGGAGATAAAAGAAAAATCGAAACAGGAACTGTTGGCGATACCAAAAAGGGCGTTTCAGAAATGTATCGAGGATTGGAAAAAACGCTGGTAGAAGTGTAATAGAGGGGGCTTACTTTGAAAGAGACACGATAGTTATTGATGAATAAATAAATACTTTTTAAAAAAAATTAAAAATAACGGTTATTTTTTGATCACACCTCGTATTTGATTGAGCAATCAATTAATGTTGCTAAAACAAATAATAAGTATTGGAGAAAAGCGAAAAGCAGATTGTAAAATTTTGATTATTTTAAAACACTGTTCAACTTTATATATAGACTGAATTATAACAAATATTTCAGTGTAAAAAACATTTAGTATTATTGTAAGTTGTTGTATTCTAAATACAGTATAATTTAAGCCATAACAGCGGGTTATGGACCCTGTAGTGCGATTCTGTCACTTTTATAACGATAATCGAATCGTTAAAATAATTAGAACGAAATTTTATCGAATATGCTATCCTGTAACATGTTTTTAACGATATTCGCTGTCGATCAAAATCAGCTGTTAATTTTACTGTCGATATCTTAACGACAAAAATGTTCATGTTGTTTATTCAATCGTTGAAGTGTATTTTGTGAATAAATTGTGGTTCAATGAAATAAAGTGCTAATATTCTGATTTTTTAATACACAAAAATATTTTTTAAATACTTCACAGCCATATAATTTTTACGCATATTTTTCGGTGTTGGCGGCGCATCGACTTTTATTTCTTCGCCGCTTTCCAAACGAACTTGAAGCTCCTATTTAAATATGTATAAATACAAAAAGTTATAAGTAACACACTTTACTATAACATAAATATACTTATATGTATGTACGTATATATTTTATGCACTTACCCCGTTCATGGGCACATTTTCCTCCAGCTGCGTTATTTGCTCTTGATGCAGACTCTTGTTACCGGTCTGAGCCTGTTGTTTCCTTCTCTCCCGAAGTTTTAGGCTTGTGCGGCTTTTCAAGTCTCTCCAAACCTTTTTTCAAACGTATACATACACACACAATCACAACAAAAATCAATTACTTTAATGTGCCTCCGAGACTGTTTAGAATTTCCATCAACTGGGACCACATCTTACCATTATCTTCCTTTCCAAGCGGCTTTTGGAATTTGCCTGACGCTAGTTCCGGATTTTCCACCATAAAATCAACCAAATGGTTGATCTGTTCGGCTGAGGCCCGACTCCTTTTTTCGCCAATTGTGCTCATTCTGTACATACAGAAATTAGTAAATACATATGTATAAACAAAGAAAGGCAACAAAAGAACACATATTCTATTTCATTTACCTTATTACAAATTAAATAATATTTATTTAAAAACTAAAATCACGGAATATAAAAATGGATATGTATACAAAAAAAAAAAAATACAATGTCAAAAGTTATTGTTTTTTCTTTTCTTCTTTGTGGTTTTCGCTGTTTTTGGCAGAGATGCCACGTAATGCTTACGTGAATGAACAGAAAAATACAGCTGTTTACCATCGTTAAAATTAAGTTACAGAATCACTCAATCGTTAGTGCAAGCGATGAAATTTGTAGATAATAGTTGCGATTATCGGATCGTTAAAAGTTAGAGAATCGCACTACTGATCAGCATATGGAAGCTGATCAGCATAAAGAAATATGGCTTCGAAGTGCGGTGTTGTTGGAAGGTATAAATGCTTTGCATAGCCGCCAAGTAATTCTGATTTAAAAAAGGATTTTGACTTGAGATGTGGGAATGGAAGAAGCGTTTTAGTATGTTCCCTAGAGCCTTCAGGGCTTAGATATACTCGTATATCATGCAGACTTCTAACGGAGGATGCATTCAAACATCTAAATTCGGTTCGCTTTCGCTGCCCTCAAAGCAACGAATTCAACGCTTGTGCAGACTTCTAACGGAGGATGCATTCAAACATCTAAATTCGGAATATCATACTTCATGACACCTAAAGAGATCTATGACAAACTTTGTTCACTGTACCATCAAAAAGATGAAGCGCAGTTGGAATTTTAGTAATAAGTGAATTAATTGGTAAATTTGATATACATTTTAGTTCTAGTCCACCATTTTTATTAGTTACTAGTTTTAGTATAAATATCACAATAACAGTATAAAATATCGGATGGCGATGTTTATTTTCATTAAAATATAGTCAATAGCAATCTTATGATTAACACCTCTGTGTATTTGATTTTCAGCAAAATTTTACAAGATGGAGGAAGTGCCGTTGATTCAGCTATTGCTTCTTTACTTTGTGTGGGCATTACCACTCCACAGAGCATGGGTATCGGAGGTGGCACACTTATGAATATCTTCATTAAAAATAATAAGCAAGCATATTCAGTCGACGCTAGAGAAGTAGCTCCTTTTGCAGCAACTGAGGACATGTTTAGAGAGAACGGTAACCTTTCACTTCATGGCGGCTTGTCAATAGCTGTGCCTGGTGAGTTGATGGGCTATGAAAAGGCTCATAGTAAGTTTGGAAAACTTCCATGGAAAAAGTTAGTGGAGCCATCCTTGAAGATTTGCTATGAAGGTTTTTTTATGACAAAACACATGTTCAGTGCATATAAGAGTAAATTTAATAGAACGAAAAATGATGATATACTAATGTAAGGTAAGAAGAAGAAATTCAAAATAACAATACAAATGTCTTTTATTGCAGGAAGGTTTTTGTGAACTCCTCAACTCAGGAGGTGCACACAGTTGGCACCAAATTATTTCCATTGAACGAATTGTGTAAAACTTATGAACTTTTGGCTGCTAACGGTGCTCATGATTTCTACAATGGCACTTTGGCAAAATTAATTTCGGAAGACTTAAAAGATTTAGGTAGTTTGATAACTTATGATGATCTGGAATCATACAGAGCCGATTTAGTTAGCTCTGTCACAATGCAACTTGGCAACGATATTTTGTATGCTGTGCCCCCCATAAGCAGCGGCACTATTGTTGCTTATATATTAAGTATTTTGGAGGGGCTGAAAATAACAAACCCTGATCAGATGGATATTGAAAAACGTGCAACTGTCATACACTATGTTGTTGAAGCTTTAAAATTTGGTTTTGCTAAGCGTTGGGAGCTCGGAGATATGCGATTTAATGATGTGCGAGAGGTTAGTCATTGAAAAAAAAAAGTTTAAGAACTGTTCTACATACATACATATGTATCTGTAAAATTTTGTGTTTCAGCTGGTTAGCAGTCTTACAAATCCTGAAACAGGTATACAACTAAGAAAATTAATAAAGGACTCCAGTGTTCTTTCGAGTGTACATGACTACGGCGCTCAGTTCTCTGGAGAGGATGATATCGGAACAAGTCCTTTGGTAGTAATGGCTGATAATGGTGATGCTGTAGCAGTAACATCATCAATAAATGATTAGTAAGTTATTAGATTTTTAGTAAATACTCATGACATGTTTCTCTCCTTTTTATCCCAGCTTTGGTTCCGGTCAAGTTGGTAAGCGCACTGGTATAATTTTCAACAGTGCTATGAACGACTTTTCAACACCAGGACAAAAAAATCTATTCAATTTGCCACCTTCACCTAGTAACATTGTAGCCCCACAAAAACGACCAATGTCATCTATGTCACCTATGATTCTAACCGATAAAGAAGACAATGTCCGCATGGCCGTAAGTGCTGCTGGTGGAACAAAAATTATTTCAGCCTTAGTTGATGTCATAGTCAGGGTATTATGGCTTGATCAAAATATTAAAGATGCTATTGATGCTCCTCGATTTCACAGCCAATTGGTGCCGAATGTTTTGGAATACGAAAAGAGTTCATATTTTTCAGAGGTTAGCAAATTAAGTACATGCACAAGAAGAACGAAAATAATAATATAAGCCCATGTTGGCACCTTGAATTTTTCGTACATAAAATTTTGATAATATACTGTTAACACAAGCACTTTTTTGCTCAACATAGCCCAAGGGAGAATAGTAATTAGTGTAAAGCCAATTACACCCTGTCTGATGGGTAATGTTTTGAATTCTAATTCAAAACATTATTCTAATTCAAAACATTATTACCCATCAGACTGGGTGTAATTAGGATTCCATACAAGTGAACAATACTCCAATTTAGAACGGGCAAAAGCTACATATAACACTTTTAAAGTTATTGGATCAGCAAAGTCCCTTCTATATAAATGCTACAGCAGAATTGACTCAAGGTATATTAATATAATCCGGCTACTGCTGCTTATACGAAAATATCTGTGAAAGAAGTCCAGATCGAATCAAGCCCTATAGTGTCTATAGACCGATATTTTTCTGCCCTGTTTTTTCCATTTTTTTTTTTATTTATTTCCTAAAATACGGTCAAGGAAGCATCTATTTTCTATAGCTTTCTTTTCGACGTCATTTTGACATCAAACTTGCTACGAAATCGCTTGAGTCTGCTGCACATGAAGCTTCTGCTTCATTGTTTTAAGTTTTCGATACTTTTGACAAGGTGTGTGTGTAAAAAAACTTGATCATGTACCCACAGAACAAACCAACTAATATGATATTGAAGCCAACTCCAATTTATTATAATGGGAAAAAAAAACTAAAATGGTAGCTCGTTGTGTACTACGTGCGGCAATACGAATAGGCTGTTATCTGTATTGCCATGTCGCTCGTATATATTTGTATTTCCAGTATTTTCCTAAAGGTGGGATCACACGATTGCCGCAATGCACCAGTTTTACACAATTTTTATTGGGCTGAATTGAAGCACAATAAAAAATTTGTCCCAATCAAATTCTCTGCAATCACATGATTGTCACATTTTACTGAAATTTTATTGTCGCACATTGGCGCAAAACAATTCAGTACCAATAATTGCCGCATTATAGTCAAACGATTGTTATATTATACGGCAACTTTGAGAAACAGCTGTTGTAGCTGATGGAAAACTTTGTTTTGCAAATACATATAAAAATAGGAGTTAAAAGTTAAAAATATGTTTTGTTCCCTAAAAAGAAAGAAAATTGCTTCTGCTATTATTATAATGTTGTGCGGGCTGACCGTTTTCTGCCCCCTGGCAAGACTTTGTTTTTATTTTCTTTTATACATTTTGATATGCAGTTTTAATATGGGCCCATTTGGCTTTACAGTGTTCCACCGTATGCCCCGGACAAATTTTTTGGATTCCTCGCCATGCGCTTTCCCGTTTATACCGGTCCTTGTAGTCCGGGGAAGAGTATTCCCAAATACATGGGTGCATCTCTACAGCTTGCATTAGTTACTGAATTTCACTGTAGCTCCAGGATGAAGTTACACTTAGCTTAAGCATTTTTTTTTTTCAAAGGTGTCTGAGCCAGGAGGCAGTATTCAATTTTGCCTCAATGGAATTCTCCACAACAATGCGCTCTTCGAAATCCATGTTGAAATTGCAAAAATTTTACAATTGTTATAATAGTAACAACAACTGAATTTGACTTGCTCAAAAACAAAAACTATGTTTGGAAGATGCGTTTAAACAATTTTGAAGCTAAATAGATGTATATTATTGGCGCGTATTGCCTTCTTTGGTTGCCGCATGAGAACACAATAAATATTGGTGCATTTTTAGAATTTTTATTGGTGAATAGTTGTATATAAAGTGTTTACACGTTTGTTGCATCAGGGTCTTATTTGATTGGGACAAAATTGGTTTCTATTCGTTTGGGTTGCTGCATGAGCCCATAAATTGTGCTATCACACGATTGGCATACAAAATATAACAAAAACTGGTGCATTGCTGCAATTGTATGATACCAGCTTAAAACTACAGAGCTGCAATTAAGTGTCTAAATAATTTGAAAAATGTTTTCATATCTAATGACGAATTCGGTTGTTCCGACGGAATCTAGCAAAACCACAGCTAAAAAAGGTCTTTCCGACTTATTATAATAAATTTCAGTTGTCTTTAATAGCAAAAAAAAATAAGCTAATTTTCTTTAATATCTCTCCCCCCACGGACTAATTTTAGCCAGTGTAAAGTTGAATAAAATATAGACTAATTTACTTAAAACTCTACGCATCGTTTCACTCTGTATTTTCGAGCTTCTTAAGTTTTATTTCTAATTTTAACAAATTTTATTAATTTCGTACCCTGCTTTTCTGCTAAATTTATTAAGTTAAAGTTTTAATAACTCTTTTTTTTTAACCCTGCAGGAACTTTTAAAACTTCTTACTAACAAAGGACACATTCCGAAGCCCTCAATCTCCGCGCACGCAGTTGTATGTGGCATGGTTAAGAATACGACAGCGACTTATGCAAATGCCGATTATCGAAAACAGGGAGGCGTAGCTGGTTATTAAGCTGATAAGAGTTCTACATAGGCGAAGAACTTTTGAAAATCCACCAACAATCAACAACAAACCCACTAATAAAATTTCAATAAGATGTGAGCTATATTGCACATTCATGCATAGTAAATGACCTTCTTATAATAACTTTCAATAGTATTAAATTAAGGTAAAGAAATAATAAATGAATGAAGAAAAGAGAAAATTTTCTTAAACCTACGTCTTTATTTATAATCTATCCATGTAAGTAAACAATAAGTAAATTTACATATACAGTTATTTCCGCTTAATTGAGCCCCACTTAATTGAGTTTCCCGCTTTATTGCACTAAAAATCAGGGAACAAAATCATTCAGTATACCTGTCTATGTTTAAAAAAAAACCCGTTTAATTGAGTTCTGTTTAATTGTGGCACCCGCTTAACTGTTGCGCAAATTAAGACTGCATTGCGAAAAACAAGAACAAATGTTTCGCTTAATTGATTCCGTCTACTTAATTTTTTTTGCTCCACAAATGTAAAAAAAAATTATTTTGCAAAAAAGGTTGTACGATGAACGTATCTGATTTTTATTTTGTTTTAATAAACCTTAACAATTTTTCCACTTAATATGTAACTAAGGAAATGGGTTTTATTTTCCATCTACGCATGGGTGTCTCGCTTTATTGCACATATTGCTTAATTAAGCGATTTTTGTTTCATTGCGTCAGCGACTCAATTAACCAAGTATTGCTTAATTGAGTTTCCCGTTTCAAAAGTCGTGCATTTTAGAAGCTCAATTAAGCGGAAATAACTGTAATAAAAGCAAATTAACATTATTTGAGGAGCTTCATTGAGAAAAACAGCAACAAACATTCTTTAACAATGTATGTATATAAATTCTAAGAATAAAAAAAGTATTTTACATAAATAAACCATCTTAAATTTATTAACTCCTAAATGACAAATCCACGATATGTTATCTCTTAAGTCGTTTTATTTCTGCAGTATCATACAGCATTGCTAATGGGTTGATATGATGACTTAACCTTTTTAAATACTTTCCGCTGTGGCTTTTAAATTCATCCACCATCTTTGAACTACAACAATACATCAAGACCGTATACAAACCATGCAGCGCCAATAATTGATATGTAGTAGCGTCTTTGACTGGTATCTCTGCCAAATCTCAATTCCGCATAGCTGCATACCGTAAGTCCAAACAGGTTTTATTATTATTTTGATTTCAGTCCAAATACCCCACGTAAGCTTTTAGTTGAAATGTTCAATTGCTGTCGCTTTGCTGTAAAGTGCAGCATTCCATGTTAATCTTCCATCAATTTGCATTTTCTAAGTAATCTAAGCTAAAGAACTGGACACACAGGTCCCATTTAAATCTCTGGAATAACGAAGCCGCGGGAATTAAAGCAAGAATTCTATGGGTGGAGACAGACGAGGGAAAAATAGGGAGACTGCTAAGACTTAGCAAGCCCGAATTAAGTAGATTGATGGGAGTTATGACAGATCATTCTCAACTACTGGCACATATAAACAGCATGGGAATAGCGGGGGGAGCTGAATGTAGAGCATGTGGGGAGATAAGCGAAACACTAGAACACTATTTATGACAGTGTCCCGCCTTCTCACAAATACGATCCCGACATCTTGGCAGAGACACCTTACCAGACATAGAGCAATCGCAGGGCATATGATGGAGAAAATTTGCGGAACTTTATGAATACGACGGAGTTTCTATAGACCTACGAGTCAAACTGTTCACGGTTAAATCCACGGGGCGTACCACAAGCTTATACTGGCTTAGGTGTATATCGCAAAACATGGGTAAACAAACCCCTTCAATCAACCTAACCAGCAGAGTGGAGTTGGAAATGATATCTTTTTTATTCTAAAAAACAACCCGATATGCAATCTCCGATAAATGTATGGGGGATTCTTATATGTATATGTATAAATAAACAATATACATATGTATTGTTTAAATAAACAATACAAATATTGTATTGTATATATATTTATAAATAAACAATACGATGACGTTGTTCTGCTTCTAAAACCAAATTGATATTCACCAATGATGTTAGAAAGATATAATACTGGTAATAATCTTTTCAACGATACTTTTTAAAATATTTTAGAGAATAAGGCAGTATGCTCGATAGGATGAAAGAATATTCTCAAGCTCATTCGGCTTGTTAACCATTACAATCTCAGCGGACTTCCATTACGCCGGAAAACTAGTTTAATCTCAATGTTGAGTTGCATAAAAAAAAATCAAGTATATGATACCATTTTTCTGGCAGAGTTTTAGATTTATCAGTTTTACACCATACACTATTACCATCTTCTAATGGAACATTTCTTTTCGTAAGTCGTTTTAAATATTTTATTGCCTTTCACAAAGAAAACTCAGTAGCGGTTCTCACTCTTGATACTAATTTTACCACTCTGCGATATTCACTACGATTTTTACCACAAAGCTCGAGTGACTTTCTTATCTCAAAGTCTGCATGTTCTTGCAAATATTCTAAAACATGCTAAATTTCTTTATCTGTCCACCTTTTGTTGTGAATTTTGTAACGTTTTCTCTTCACCAGTATATTTTTATTTGTTTTTCCATATTTTTATTTTCTCAACACAAAATTAAGTTTTGCCGGCAAGACTATTCATAGCACAGAATATCTGTGATTCTCAGTAATATTTTTACAATGTTTACTAAAGCTTTTTGTTTGATTTTTTAATCACAGCGTAGTAAATAAAAGTTCAGTACATTTTGTTGTTGCAGTGATGTAAACACTAGCCCTCTGATTCATAAAAATTATTACGGGCTTATAAGGCTCTTATTTGACATATTTGTATGAAAAATCTGTCAAATAAGAGTTTAATAAAACTAAAATATTTATTATGAATAAGGCCCTAGTACTTTAACCAAATGTGCAACCGAGTTTACTATCAAGAGTGAGAACCGCTAGTATTTTTTTTGTATTATTTGTGTTGAGATTGCTAACAAAAATGCCAGTTTGGTTAATCTTTATTTCAAGGAGTTCTATTTGAAGAGTTTTGGACTATGCCGCCTATTTACAATCCCCATATTTGATCAAATATATTCAATATTTAACTCACCTCTTGGTGTTGGTGTTCGCACTTCCCTATACGGTGTTGTGGACATTTGCATCATACCGGATTATAAGGGTCTTGTCATAGTGTTCACAGAATTCCATTTGACCCTTGACGTTTGGAGGCTTTGCATCATCCCCGTTCTCTGGGAAGTGGGCTGAATCAATAACAACGTCTTTCCTACTTCCATTAAAGTATGCTTCCGCAGCGCCAGTGCAGTTTCAGCACGTATGAATTCTGTATGCGGCAAATAGTTAGTATTGGTGTTCATAATAATCTCAGCATTTGGTTTGGCTGCGCCGGCTTCACCTATGTATGTAGGTATGTATTTGGAATGTTTGAAATATACTATCACTGCTCTGAAATGGGCCCCGGTGCAACAAAATGTAAGGTCAATCCCCATTAGTTTTTCGTTGAATAAGTTTCGCATATAAGTTGAAATACAACTTTCTTACCTTTGGGGTGAGGAACTCTCACCCGGTAAATATGCAATGATAAATATAGACAAATAAAAATGAATGGTGTGTTTGACATAATTAAAAATTTAGACAGAAAATATTGTACAACAACTTAGGTGGCTGAGTGGCATGGTTGTTGCTTTAGAAACATGAGCCCCTGAGTTCAAGGACGGGTGCTGACGAGAAAGTGTGGCGGCTTCGAAACAACTAGTTGTGCACCCTGCTAAATGTCTTTGATGTTTTCTTTGTCTAATCTAATTAATATCAATCACAAAGATAATATAGAAAGAACTTGAGCCTGATAAACTTAATACAGAAATAATAACTAAATAATCTTAAGAACATAGACCATATGGGAATTTTTACAGTAACAGATAAGCACATATTGGAAAATACATACTGTTGATATACAGTACATACATATCTATGCACATTTTCGGCATAAAGAGCTTTTTTAAATTCATATTTTGTATTTGAATTAACAGCTGAACAGCAATAACGACAGTGACCGGTGATATCGAAATGATAAATATGTAGATCGTCATACATGCTGATACAGGAAGAGAATAAAATAACGTACCGGTATCAATCATACCAACCTTGGTTTTAGTTTTTTGTTATTTTTATAAATCTTATTATCACCGGTATTCATAAAAAATAAAACATTGTTGAAACACAAATAGTCAGGCGAATAAACGGCTTGCTCGATAGTTACAATCAGACTGAACTCTTATTTTATTCACTAAGTTTTTCATGTCAAATCCAATAAAAATATATCAAGTAACAAATACAAAGCTTACTGACTAATATTATTATATAATAGGATGTCCCTTTGTAATTATATTAACATACATTATATCTATACCGATTAACATATGTACATTATATCTATACCGTAGCAAATAACAAGTTTTACATATATGCATAGTCCACGATGCTTGTTGGACAAAGGGATGCTTGACTAATGGGGAGATGTATAATAACACTGTGCTTGAATTTGGAACTTTTTTTTGCCGACAAACGGGGCACCCAGTGACTAAACCTAATTCGGGTACGCTGAATTCAGTGGTGCTATCCGTTTTTCTAGGTAAGCTCGCGTTTTCGAGATTTACCGTTATTTTAAAAATGGAGGAGGTTGCACTACATGTATTGAACTAACTAAAAAAAATTTTAACTTCTATTTTTTAGTGACCAATATATGCATAAATGCTATTTTAAATTGAGGGGATTTTTTGATTATACGTATGTATATTCCCACACGGGCACACGAGCCCGTGTGGGAATATACATACGTATAATCAAAAAATCCCCTCAATTTAAAAAAATTTTCATTTATTGAACTTTAGTAAAAAACCGAAATTCCGTAATAAAATAATGTGTTAAAAAAGTGTTATGAAACCCTTTTGCATAATTTGTACTATTATGCAAAATTATGCAAAAAGGTTTCATAACACTTTTTTAACACATCTTAATGTTAGATAATTACAAAAAACTTTTTATATGAACATGCAGAAATGTACTTTAATTAACAAGAAAATATTTTTTTCAATTTTTGAGGCTTCGTCTGGTAACAGGTTGAAACTGCAATTTTTCATCTTTTGTGAATAAAATCAAAAGTTGCCCACAGATTTTGGTCATTTAAAGCTCGTTTTGTTTCACACATAATTTTTCATATACACGGGAAAATTTGTTGGCATAGCTTAATTTTTCAATTTTTTATGCAGTTTTAAAGATCACAAAATTTCAAGAATTTGCAAAAAATAATTTTTTTTTAAATAAAAAAAATGTTTTTTCTAAAAACTGAAATTTTTTTTTAATGAATTATATATCAGATTAAAGGGTATTTTATTGCGGAGTTTCGGTTTTTTACTAAAGTTCAATAAATGAAAAATTTTTTTAGTTAGTTCAATACATGTAGTGCAACCTCCTCCATTTTTAAAATAACGGTAAATCTCGAAAACGCGAGCTTACCTAGAAAAACGGATAGCACCACTGAATTCAGCGTACCCGAATTAGGTTTAGTCACTGGGTGTCCCGTTTGTCGGTTTTTTCAACTAGCACAGTGTAATTACTACACACATTTTACAAAAAAATTTTCATAAAAAATTTGTTCTAAAATGTATTTGAGCAACGTATTATTTTTTATGAATACCGGTGTATGAATTTTAAAAAAAATTTTATTACCGAGACAGACAACTTTGGCACCTTGTACGTCACCCAGCTTAAAATAAATAACACTAAATTTACCCGTGGAAATGCTGAAAACTTCACGATGCTTTCAACCAAAGTTTTGGATGGAGTCAAAAGTACACATACATATTTTAGTAATTGCTATATTTGATATTTCTTGCTTGCTTTTATTTAGCTTTTGAACATTGGAAATATTTCATTATTCCAAACTCAATGTATTATTGCCTGAAATACAGACACGCTTTGTTCTCGCAAATTAAGAAACGATGAAATTTTTTGGGTCAATCTTCATGTGAAAACTCGAAAGCGACATATATAAAAACAGGGTACATACATACTAGTTTACTACTAGTCCCACATGAAATCATAGAAACGCAAAGAATTAAATGCAACAAAATAAAATGTAGACCTCAAAATAACTAGATATTTTCTTTAAACCTGTATATATGAAGAAGAAATAAAAACTTTTTTTCTTCCTATATTAATAGTTTTGCTAGGATTCTGATATTGACTTTAAAGTTAAAAGAAAATTGAGATACATACATACATACATATACATATGTATACTGCCTTAACTAAACGTTCTGCTATGGGAGGTGATTTGTGTCAATTTCATTTGACTTGTAATTCTTAAATATGTTTGTGATTGTAATTGAATTTGCTGATTACGGCAACTCTGCACCAACACGACAATTTACAGTCCTTTTTCGTCCTTTATTTACTGTTATTCCTTTTTGCAGAGAACAACAAAGTACGAGAGTGCTCGTAATGTACGTTTTAACGCCGTTGAGTTTATGTTGTTGACTTTTCCCATTGAATAATTTTGCAAAGAAAACTTTTGTGGAGTATAAAATCCATACACAAGTGCGAATTTGTTTGCGAAAATATATATAGGTGCATATATATATATATACATATGTATGTATATACAAATATATAAATATCTATACGACATTTAGAATCTGTTGAATAAATAAAAATTGTGTTTTGCTAGAAAAGAAAAGTCTACTAGGGAAAAGAATTTTAAGATTACATAAAATATACAAAATAATAAAGAAAAAAACATGTGTGTGTGGTGGTTATAATCTGCTTTACAAGCGAGCGATTCGTTAATATTTATGCTGACGAAAATACACAAAAAGGTGTACCCATAAAATACACATATACATACATATGTAAAGTTAAAACAACTTTTAACGAATATGAGTGATTCCAAGGCCAGTGCTGAACAAGCAGCTCCCGCTAAAGTAGAATCCCAGTTAATCAAAAAGACGCCGATGAAGGACTCGGAACTACCAGGAAAAAATCAGCAAATACATCATACTACTATCAAAACTGTCAATGAGGTAAATTGTTTGCATAACTATTATATAATGTGTACCAAGGTTTGATTTTTTTCACCACCCTTTTTATAAGAAACTTATTTTCAAAGGGTTCTTGTGTATCTTCCAACCCTCTTCTGTTGCATGCTACAAGAAAATTTTCACAGTACTTGTGTGTGCATATAGTCATCTAAAATCTAAAAGGCTGTGAATGCACAACATACTTTTGTCAAGGGGAAGCAAGAAACGTTATAATTAAATATAAGACTATTTGATTCCTTGTAGCCAAACTTCAGGATTAACTTTAAAAATCAATGCAGATTTGCCTTAGTGGAATAATGTTATAAAAATATAGCAGTTTCTTAGCAATGATACTTTGAAGTTGTTTTTTTTTTAATCACAAAACAGTAAGAGCTTAAAATTTTAGTTAAGACGAAAAATTTACCGCCAGGCCTCACTCGATGTCACTCGACATCGACTTTATTGTTGCTTTCAGTGTTTTTTGTAAGCGAACGATGACGAGTGACATCGCTAGGCTGGCCTTTTCAGCCTTATTAAATTGACATTTAGTTAAACTAATGCCGTTTTCGCGTCTACACAAAATCACGCATTTATTTTAGCCTTTTTTTTCATGAAATTCCACTTTTACGATTTTAGGGAAATCTGAAATCAGATACAGATCAGATATATATATATGTATATATACATATATATATATATATATATATATATATATATATATATGTATTATGGCGGGTCGATTTGTAGGGAGTGAAAAAATTCACCAATTTCCCTATGATTTCCGTATTCTATGGGTTATTCAATGAAAATTTGCCGGAGGAACCACACCTCTATCGTTAAAATCGAGTCCCCTACTTTTTGTTGGTAAAAAGTTCAAAAGTTACGGGCATTTTTGTCCAAATTTTGGACCATTTTTCCATTTTTTTCATGATTTTGTCCAAGCATATTACTTTCATGGCCATTTTTTTTGGCTCAATCCATAATTTAATTCAATTTGCAATTTAAAACGAAGAGTTTAAGCCCAAATTTATCGAATTCGGTTGATTAATTCATGCGACACTGCTAAAACCAAATAACACATCATGAAAAAAATGGAAAACTGCTCCAAAATTTGGACAAAAATGCCCGTAACTTTTGAACCGTTGGACCAATGTTGGAGATTTTTTTTGGAAATTGATCAAAATGTACTCACCTTTCCAACGCGGCTACTGGTGATTAAACCCGATTGACAGTTTTTGAGTTAAGGATGTGAACGTGTAGGTAATATTTCATACGAACGTCAATTTGGGAAAAAATCTAAAAAGTAGGGGACTCGATTTTAACGATAGAGGTGTGGTACCCTTGGCAAATTTTCATGGAATAACCCATAGAATACGGAAATCATAGAGAAATTGTCGAAAAATAAATCGACTCGCCTTAATATATATATATATATATATATATATATATATATATATATATATATATATATATATATATATATATATATATATATATATATATATATATATATATATATATATATATATGTATATATATATATGTAGGAACGAACACAATAAACCCAGCGAGCAACGTGGATTAAAATAATAAGGAAAAACACTCGTTTGATATGATGACAGAAAAACCTAAGTAAAGAAAAACATACTAAACGAAATAGAAAATATAAAAAAAAGACATATTGGAAAGCCGACGTCAACGGACACATTGCGGAGAAAATCCAATTTTTAAAATATGTATATAATATAAAACTATCATTATTATTAATATCGAAAAATAATAGTAATAATATAATTTAAATATAATTAATAAAATAATGTGTTTTCTTCAATAAAAGAAAGGAACACTTATCACATGGGGGCTCAACTAAAGACGGTGTGCTGAAAAGAAGTTGTATTTGGAAAAAATAGATACATAAAAGAGCTTAAGAAAACCAAGACGTAAAGTTCATTTAGAAGGACCCAAGGAAACAATTGGAAAAATAAATTAAAAGTAGGAAAATTTAAGAAGCCAAATAAAGAAACTATTGATATGAGAGAATGCGTATAAACAATAATGGAGATGAAGATGATGAGCGAAAGGAAGCAATACCAACAAAGAGTAAATAACAACCTACAAGTTTGCTGAGGAGGTTATTCTAATTTGGAGGAAGATGCTGGAAAAATCAGATCAAGTGCCGAAAGAAGATACTAAAGATTTGTATGTATACTAAAGTTGATGTGATACAATTTTGTTCGTGAATAAACGACGTTCAGTTCAGGAAATAGATAGTAGAGATTAAGGAATATCAATCGCTTGTGTGACTTTGTCAGAAGTTTAATTTAAAATTTTTATTGAATTTTTTACATTAATCTAAAATTTATATAACTCACTGATTTTTTTGCTTTGTGTCGAATTTGAGTACAATTGAGAATATTAATTTGTACAAGATTTAATCAATTTTCTTTTTAACGTATTTGGTATTGTAATTTTGAATTTAGAATTTTCTTTATTAGTTATGAATTGACGTAAGTTAATTTGCAAAAAGCTACATATTTACATTCATTTCAATGATTTTTTTTTTCAATCTTAATTTGAGTTAATTGTTAACAGAGTTCTTCTTACATTTTATTGTATATAATAATTTAATTTGAAATTTTGTAATCCGCTGACATGGACCGTGACGAGATTTTAGGATTGACCGTTGAGGAATTGAAAGGAAAATTGGGTGAGTTAGGACTCGACACGACGGGTAGGAAACGGACCTTACAATAGAATCTGATCGAATATTTTAGACAAGATGATGGGGAAGAATCTGAATATGGGGAAGCTTCTTCGGTAGTTGCCGGTAATGTTGCAACGGTGCCTTATAGTAATTTTAGTTTACGGGATGTTCGGGATTCGGTCTCGGCTTTTTCGGGTGATGGTTTACCGGAAATTTTTCGATGGATTAGTGAGTTTGAAGATTGTGAATCGGCCGTCAAATTGAACAATCTTCAGAAATTTATATATTCGAAACAATTGCTGACGGGTACTGCAAAAGTTTTTGCTAGAAGCGAAGCTGGCATTATTCTCTTTCAATAAAATACAGTTTTCTAACAAGAAATTATTGAGATTTTGTCGTTAGCTGGTCATATTCACTCGCCATCAAATCTGGTACCATGATACAACTAATAAGGTAATAAGGCGATTAACTATTTGTATTATAATAAGGCGACGACTACATATTTGTATTTCAACTACTTGCTTTTAGAATGAAGTAGTTTGCATTTTAAATATATGGAATAACAAGTACATATTTGTATTTTGACACAACTTTCATGTATTTTGCATCTTAAATACATCAGAGCATGTAAATAGTTTGCCCGGCACTGATTGTAGGGTACATAAAAATGAACATGCGTCCATAATTCCTCAAAAAAAACCCCAATTTATTTATTCGTACTTATTTATGTGCATTAGAGCGACTCACCAAAAAAAGTGCTCGATGTGCCCTTCTTAAAATGAACCTTGAACCTTTTTAAGATAACATTTAAAATATTTCGGCTCTAGCTTTGAACTCTCGCGAGCAGGACCATTTTAAAAAAGGGTCTATTTTTGAATGTTTTGTTAATTTAAGAATCTGTTTCCTTACCAACATATACTCGTCCAACTGTATATACAATGTGTCCAAGGACGGTCATCCATGTATTTTTTTTAAGGATATTCTGTAAAAAAAAACGGTTTTTGAATTTTTTGTTCGGGGCTGTTACAATAAAAATGCCAAATTAACATATTTTAATCTTTAGGCGATTTAATTAAACACGGGTCTCATTCGTGCTAGTTCGCGTTTTCACAAAAATGCAATGGGGTGGTAACCCTTCGTTTCAAATGTAAATTATTTACATTATCCCTGTATGTAAATAATTTACATTTTGACAAATTAGGTGCCTTTTACACGGTGCTGTGGAATATACATACATATATAAATGCAATAATCTGGTAACTGTAATATGGTAGCGGATTTAGTTTCTAGATCATTTATGCATGTTCACATTCTGCTTATGCATAGATACATCAAGACGTATGTATATTTCCTCACAATATTACAAATCAACACTCACTAGCATGTGGGTTGCACAAGTCCAAGAATGAAATAAACAAAAATAAAGACAAAGAAATAGGTTTCATTTTTATTCCTTTTTGCTGAAAAAGTAAAATAAAAAGTTTATTATTAATCATTTTTTTCAAAACCATGAGGTGGATGTCAAGAAATATTAAAAGGTTTTCATATATGTATGTATGTATATGACTGTTCGTATAAAATTGTATTCTATTTGTTTTTTTTTTTTTTTTGGATAACAAGCCACAAAATGTGTGGGCATTTTAGGGAACACAAAACAAAATACAGTATTTATCGGATATAAGAAACTTGAAAAATCCACGAAAAAAGTTTCTTATAAGCGTTTCTTTCTTATATACAATTATTTTATATAAGAAACTTATTTCTTATATACATAAGTAGCTATGGCCATAAGGCATTTGTTTCTTATATGAATATACGAGCTTTTTTACCTTTTTATGTATATACGTAGATGTATGTATGTAAATAGAAAAATAAAACACATCAAATTTTATTTTATTAAAGATATAAAATACTAGACAACTTCAATTTCTTTTTTTGTTTACATTCATTTTTCACAGAAACAAATGAACGGACATTTGTTGAAGTTAATTACATATTTATTTATTTACGAGGCAAGAAACAAAAACTTCTCATGAGCACTAAAAATAAAAAAAACGTTGTTGTTGTTGTAAAACTGTCAGAAAACAGAGTTGTCCATGCAAACTACATAAATTCAGTGTTGCCGTTGAAAGTTTCTTATATAAATTCTTTTTCTATATATTTTGTGGTTTTGGTGTTCAAGAAAAATGTTCTTTTATCAGTTTTTTTCTTATAAACGTTTTTCTTATATGAAACTTTTTTGTTAGAAAAATCACTAAAAAGAGATATGGTGTTTTTGCAAATGTTTCTTATAAGCGTTTTGTTCTTATATGAGATGTTCTTATATCCGATAAATACTGTAATTACTTTTTTATGCATTTGCCTGTGATAGCAAATCCAACTTAAATCAGCGATTCAAACGTGTCATTGCCGTCTGAAGCATTCAATTTGTATGAAAAAGGGTGATTTAGACCATGATAAAACTAATAAGGTAACCTTTTTACTACAATAAGAACAACTTCAATAAAAATAACATTCATTTTGTTTTTGAACAAATTCTGTAAGCTGTCAAAAAGCTGCCGCTTCTGCATTTATAGAAGAGAGATAACAGAGCTTACATTGTTTTAGTGTTTCGTTTTGGCTGCCTTTCATCTCTGCATTCTCTTAACAATCTAAAGTAGTCAGATGATTAACGGTTTAGCTGATGAGGCTACCTTATTAGTTGTACAATGATTTAGACAGCAAAAACTCCCTTGGCGTCTGGGCAAGTGTTTTCTTAAAATAAGGAAAAAAATTTGTAAAACAAAACTATAACAATTATTTCTTGACGAGATTATCTCCTTTGAGGAAAAGGTCGCAACTTATAATTTTTATGTATAATTTTTATGTAAAATATATTCATGCATAAATATGTTTAAAGTAAAAACAATTTGTATTTAATTATTTAATATTTTATAGCTCCATGTTACGCAGCCTTATTCAAGTGAAGTATCCAACGATTACCAATCTGCTATTTATTTTTTCGTAAACTTTCATCATGTTTGTGAAGTCACCGCATTGTTACCGTTGGTGACTCTACTTATGTGTTTTATAACAGCTTATGTCTTCCAATATGACGACGTTCATGAAACGCATTGTAGGGTAAGCAAAGCAAAATTCTCTATATTGTAAAGGCCATATTCATAATAATTATTGTAAGTTTATTAGCCTCTTATTTGACGTATTTCTACGGAATATTTGTCAAATAAACGTGTAATAAATCTTCAATAGTTTTTATAAATAGGGGTGTAATTATTTAACTAAAACTGTATATGTTATTCTTTTAGGTATACAATACTGTTCCCTCGATAAGTGCAATTACTGGAGTTAGCCCCCAACGTTATTTTTGGCGTTTTAGCATTGCTTTGCATTTGGGTCCACGTATTCCCATTGCATTCATTTACAAAAACTACTACCGCCGAAAATTGGCCAATTTGGAAAAACAGAGCCCCGAGAAAGCCTGCAATATAATTTATTTGGTATATTTAATATTGGTTCTAAACTGTATAGAAATTGCATCCTTGGGTGGTGTCACTTATATTTCTAACCGAGAAAATTATCGTGAGTATAATATATGTTTGACACTGCACTCTATTTTATACAGCAATAATATTTCTTTCATAAATATTTTAGAATTTCGCTTAACAAAAAGGCTACCAAACTCCCAATACAACTTTTCGTATAGAGTTCTCAGAAAATCTCCATAAACTCAAGAAAAATGTCCATAAACTCATTTAGATACATATATAAACACATTCGTGAAACCTTCTAGCAGTATTACTATCGTTAGAGCTTCCATAACAATATAAGGGCTTGTCAATAATTAAACTATTTTTCTTAAATTCCTCCTCTATTCTATTTTTTCTTCTACTCTGATACTTTTTAACTCCTCATTATATTTTAGAGCGTCATTATTGAATGTCTCTCCAGTATACGTTGGCATAACTAAACTGCAAAATTCGGACGGTGGTGATGTTCTATACTGAAGACATTGTCATTGCTTGAGGCTTTGTTATCAATAACAACAAACTTATAACCCTTTTTTCCACAAACGTTGCAGTTCATTTTTTCAAGATATACAAAAATCAACGGGATCCATATAAACATTTCGTTTTTAACATCCTGAATAAGACTCGCGTCTGCGATGTACTCAAACCGTGTTAGTCGGTATAGAAACTTTGTCCTTGGTGCGCTGTTTTTCCATATGTCACGAAATTTATTTTTACTTAACGAGAGTTTTTCGTTGAAAGCCGTAATGGCACTAACGATGCCACTAAAATTGTCCAAAAATCTGCATTGGACTCACTCATTTTCTTATATTCGGATAATCCAGATTATCCACCACATCCGCATTTATAAATTAATGACAGCTCGGAGTTGCTGCGTGTATCCAAATCTTCTTCATCAAAGTTTGCAGTTATTCTTGATGCTGTATTTTCAAGAAGTTCTAATAAACTGATTATTGCGCTCCACAATTATTGGCCTTGCCAATAATATTTTTGGTTTCCTTTTTCTAAATAACAATGAATAAAGTTCCTTTTTTTCTTTCTTCCGTAAAAGAAGTACTTGATTTGGGCGTTGGTATACTCTTTACAATCCGCCTCATTTTCCTTGTAAACGCAGTTGGCAGTACATTAAAATTTTGCTACCCTTTCATCAAATTCCTTTTAAAGGAACCTCTTATTTGATTTCCAGTATAAGCTGTCCTTATCTCTTTCTGCTTAACGTTTTTAGTTCTATGTAGGTTGAACATGTTGCGGCCAGCAAAATATCGAACAAATAGGCACATGTGGTTGCAGGCTTCGTTACAGGAGGATAACTCCAGACCACCTATGCTCCTAGTAGAGGCACTGCCAGAAATACTTACCACTCAATGTCTTTGATGCTGCGCTGTAACCCAAAGTGAGCAGGAAGGGGGGTGTAATATAATTTTAATTTTTTTTTTTTTGGAACAGATCATCAGGAAGAAATGGGAGGTGAGATGACTGCGACGAAGATTAAGATTTCGTCTATATTATTGCTAGTAGAAGTTTTTTTGAGTGGCCGTCTCATAGAAAGCAAAATAATGAAAACATACATATGTACGGGAAATGCTGCTTTGTATTACATTGGCACTCATACAGCAATGGCGACATTAGCACAGAAACCAATGTTGAAACCATGGCAGCGATTTTCACCAGAAAAATTTCGTACAGTTTGTAAGTCACTGAAGTAGGAAAAGGAAAGCATATCCAAACGTAACTAGTTTTTATGAAATAACCAAGAACAGCTCATGCGCAAACGATTTACATTGGGGCCAAAATACTGTATCTCCTTTTTAATTGCTGATGTATGTGCCTAATAATTACGGGTTGGAAATGATTTTTTTTTTTTTTTGGATAAACATTTTCCTTTATGTTCCAGGTAACTGAATATTCCCTTCTTGTAGACTTCGAAGTCATAATACTTGCCTTTCAATTTAAAATTTGCGTAGCAAAAATAGACTTTGACCCCCCCCCCCCTCATAAAAATTTTTTTGTATTCCAAAAATACTGCAGTGCAAAGTGGAAAATGGAAGGAAGTTTAAATAGTTGAACGTCATAGGGAATAGATCAATAGTAAATTAAAGTCACAGTGATAAGCAGGTACGTGCAATAGAATAAAAGTTAAAAAAAATAATAATACTAAAAGTTTAGAAAAAAGAATAGAACGAACAGAGGGACTTAATAAGCCCCGCCCGCTTTTTCTGAAAAAAATAAAGGAGGCTTTTCATAATATAAAAGATTTTTTAAATAAGGGAGCAAAAAAAAAACGTAAGGAAATTTAAAAGAAATTTGAAAGTGAATGTGTTTTATTTTTATTTAACTTCTAATGAATCTCGGAAGCTGGCTTTCTTCCAAATGTTTTACCAACTGTAGATGCGATCCCTTAAAGGTAGTCCGAATCAAACTGGGAGCGGATTTCATAAAGGAAAGCCAGGTAAAAAACAGAATACAGTATTTATCGGATATAAGAAACTTGAAAAATCCACGAAAAAACTTTCTTATAAGCGTTTCTTTCTTACATATATACAATTATTTTATATAAGAAACGTATTCTTATATAAGTAGCTATGGCCATAAGGCATTTGTTTCTTATATGAATATAAAAGGTTTTTACATTTTTACCACATAAATTCAGTGTTGCCCTTGAAAATTTCTTATATAAATTCTTTTGCTATACATTTTGTGGTTTTGGTGTTCATGAAAAATGTTCTCTTATCAGTTTTTTTTCTTATAAGCGTTTTTCTTATATTAAACTTTTTTTGTTAGAAAAAACACTAAAAAGATATGGTGTTTTTGCAATTGTTTCTTATAAGCGTTTTGTTCTTATATGAGATGTTCTTATATCCGATAAATACTGTATATGTATGTATATATGTATATGTGTTCAAAATATCACTTGGGAGAATATAAGCAAAGGAGACGAGCTGTCGGACGTGCCGACGAAAGTCCTTAAAGTATTTTCCCAAATAATTTGCACCTGTTTGCCTTAAATTAAATTTTAAGAAGTTCCTTTCAACAAAAAAAAAAAGGAGAATAAACTATTGTTCATAGTTTTTTTTTGTGTTGTGCAACCTCTGTGGCTTGTGTCATATTTAAAATAAATAAAATCCTTAGTTAGTCAATTCAGTTTACTTTGCCAAGAAAAAAAAAAGTGATATTGTCACAAAGTGTTCCCACCGGAAGTAAGAGCGTCACCGCTTCCGTTTTGGTGAAACAAAGAGGTTCACAACAGGGCGTAAGTTTTATGAAAAAAAATGAAGAGAGAGAGAGAGAGATAACACTAGTGTTGAGGAGCTCCTTATAGCTAGGAAATTGAGGTGAAATAAATAAACTCCTGCACATATGTGTGCATACCCACCAGAGAGTGGACCTATTTGGTAGCTAAAAGGGAGGGAAATAAGATACGATTTTTATCAGATTAAGGTGGCAATAACCAGGTGTGAACATTTTCATTACAAAAAAAAAAACAATAATAACAATAAAATCTATTAATATATTCATGTAGCATAAGAAAAGCATTTTTTTTTTGTCTCAGGAAAAGTGTAAAATCTAGTGTAGGTCATAAGTTGTGTTAAATTAGGTGTAAGAGCATGTTTTTCAATAAAATAAATGTATCCTGATGTGTGAAGAAAAGATGTTGCAATAATCATTTTTGTAAAGGCAAAAAGATGAAATAAGGTAGGAGAAGTCGAGTGGATTTTAGGGGCCGCAAAAGAAAATTGGCTTTTTTGGACCACCTACTTTGTGGCACGGCTGGGATTGCAATTCACAGGGCCACCATCTACCCCTGGCGTGGCGGTGTCACGCAGACGTGAAAAAAATGCGGTAATGGTAATAAAAATATTGTCTTTATTTTATGTTCTTGTGTATAAATGTTTTATGTCCGGCGTACCCAGAGGGAGGGTTGGGACCCACTTAGTGGTCTGATGCTCGGTGATGAACCGAAGTCGGAAGTCTCTGATCCCTCTGGTCCATACGGCAGTAACAAACATTGTCGTAACTCTTAAGGCCATATTTATAATAATTATTGTACGTTTATTAAGCTCTTATTTGCCGTATTTCTATGGAATATTTGGCAAATAAACGTGTAATAAACCTTCAATAGTTTTTATGAATATGGGTGTTAATCTTTTATATTGACCAGTGTTGCCAGCTAAGGGGTTTTTTTATTCTTTAAGGAGTGTTAAATTTTTTGGCGGAAATTCAGGGGGAATCAATTTATTTTTGGGGTATTTTTAGGGGATTTCTGTGTCTGGTTGAACGATAAATGGCAGGAGTTAGAAGATTTTTCAACTGATAAATTTGAAGACTAACGATTTTTAAAGTAAAATTAAATGAGATATTTTATGTTCATCTGGTAGCTTCAAGTACAGAATTTTGCCACTGGTAATTTTAAGCACGTTTTTTGTTGAGTTGAATGAATTTCTTCCTTATGTGTCATTCTTTGAATTTTTTTCCGTTTCTTAAGAATTGGGAAAACTAAACTATTTAAGAACCTTTTATAAAATTGAAACTGTTTTTATGAAAATGTCAAAAGAACGTAAAGAGCGAAGAAGACTTAGAAACTCTTAATATTTTTGGAGAAACTTAATTTTTTCTAGATACGCAGATAACAATTTCCAGCTACCTATAAATATGTACTTGGATCTCAAAATATGTGAATACAAATAAATCGAAAATTTATAACAAATATACATACGCCTGCAATCATAACATATGCACTGAAAAATACATATTTATAATCAGTTAATTTTTATTTCTTTTTAATTGGGGAAAGTTGAACAATTTTATGCATTTTCCACATTGTCAATGCATTAATGTTGGTGATTCGTAAATTTAAGCAGAATATTCACCAAAACTTTTTAGGGAGATTTTGTAGAATAACATTGCATTTTAGGGAATTTTAAAATTTTTCTGGGGGGAAGAAATACATTGTCCTGGGAACACTGATATTGACGCATTTATCCATTTTCAAGAAATCAAACTTTTCCTTCACATAGTTTTGAGGAGCTATCAAATTTAATAGGTACATGATCGTTGGCATATATTCTATTAGTATGAGTTCATGCATAAAGTTTTCTACACTTCCCAATCGTGTCAGATTTTCATCATTAAGATATTTTCACAAAACGTTGTAGAGCGTGTTATATTTGATTGTGACTTCCATAATGAAAAAAAATTATTATTATATAATATATAATAATTATTGATATTACTATATAATATATAATAATTAGAAATGTTCCTTGGTGCTCAAAAGAACTTGAAAATCTGAAACAAGTACAGAGCACCGCAGGATCGTCATATTAGCAACGACTAAAACGGAAAAAAGAAATTTAATTGAAAACTTTACCCCCTCTATAAACCCATCTACAACGACTGAGCGGATTTGGAGAAATATAGATCGAATATTCATAGTTTGCATGATGATAGAGGCTCAACACTGCGAACAACTGACAAAAAAGAGATAGCCACCATTCTTTGCATATCTTGGTCCGTCATTTGAAAAGACTTCAATTTATCAACCGGCTTTAAAAGTACAAACGCAAACCTCCACCTACAATTCACTCAATCACGCCATGCCTTGTTGGTCGAAAACGTACTGACAGGGATTCTGGAAAATTAAAAATGGAAAACTGCAGAGCTAGACAGAATTTCCTATCCTGTGCTGAAGGAAATGCCATATGAGATAAAGAATAAGTTTATGCGTCTATTTTCTCCATTCCTAAGCCCCATAAATACAGAACTTTCACGAACTCTTATCGACCAATATCCCTCAGCTCATGCCTATCAAACGTCCTTGATATAATCGTAGCAAATAGGTTATAGAGGTTTGTACGAGAAGGCAAGTTTCTGGATAATCGAGAGCTTGGGTTCATGAAATGCAAACCCACAATCTATCCTTTACTTTATGTAGATTATTACATTGTAAATAGCTTTTCATTCAGGAAACATATTACTGTTATATCACTCGTCCTTGAAAATGCTTCTGAGAAAATCGGAACACCCGCTGTCCTGGAATAACTTTACGGATGTAACATTGGTGCGAATATTACAAATTATGTAAGAAATTTCATGTTGTAGCAAGAGTTGGTGAATACTATTTGGACTGTTAACCACTGGACAACGGAATCTCACATTCACAAAGTTCCTTAATATGCCCCGTAATTGGGTTATGTCTGTTAAAGTGTCTCTCCCAAGATGTGGGGACCGTATTTGTGAGAAGGCCAGGTACTGGAATAAATAGTGCTCTAGTGTCTCGCTCCCCTCCCTCACATGCTCTATATTCATCTCCTCCGCTGTCCTTATGCGGTTAAGATAGGCCAGTAGTTGAAAATGACCTGCCATCATTCCCATAAATCTACTTAATTCAGGCTTGTTTAGTCTTAGCAGTGCCCCCGCATTGATCTCCACTAAAATAAAAATAACAATATACAAGTGATTTGAAGAGTTTTGGTAGGCGTATTACTGCAAAATAACTGAACTGACACCACAACACCTTAAAAATCATATAAGTATCTTAACAATCGGTTCAGAAACACAAGCGTGGAATGGAAATGAGAAAAAACATATTATTAATATTAATTATATAGATATACATTTTTTAATGCCAAAGAGCCGATCAATAAAAAAAAGTTGTAGCACATTTTTTGAAGTATATTAATTCAGGTCCAAAAATATCAAACTTTTTCAAATGCTTTCTGTCTTTTCCAGCTGTCTATATGCCGACGACATTCCGTTGGTGCTAATCAACTCATCAGTAGACTTGAACATTTCTTAAAAGTTTGTTTGAAACTTAACTACTTATTCCATAATTCCCATGAACAAAATGAGAATCAGAAATCTTCAAGCCAACCTTTAACACAGTAAACATTTCTTTTCGTTTTTGCAACTCTTACTTTTCTTTGCAACCTTCTATACCAGGGGGTGCCCAAAATCTTCTTATGGAAGCGCAAACACCAATACGTATACACTTTATTGACGCACACAAAGAAAAACAGAAATAAACTCATAACAAAAAAAATGATTTCTTCAAGTGTCTGATACTCACGAAATTGTTAAAAAAAACAACAAAATCATGAAAACAAAAAAACAAAAAACAACAAAATTTACGCTTGGCACCAATGTGTACCAACTAAGCCTGCGTTCGTATTGATGTGCATATGAAAGTGTTGTTTCTTTGAACTTGGGATATGTGTGTATTTCATACAAAGAGCTGTGTATACATATTAGAATGCTCAGCCAATGCTTCGCGCTTTTACAAAAACAAAAGCGTACCAAGCGGATAGGCCGTGGGCACCCCTGATGTACACCATAGATGCCCAAGGTAGTATTGGTGAGAGTGACGAAATAACACTGGAAGAAAACAATCTGCTATTCATTTTATTTAGTCGTCAATGAGATTGCGACGAAACCACATGTGTGGCGGGTGTTGTACATATTTTAGTAATACTCTTGATGAGTGTATTGATATATATTAAATTGTTTTTCTTTTTCTTCCCCCTGAAAATAATTCATGTCTTTGTGAACATCTTCAAAATGTTTTTAAAATTTATATTTCTTAGTTTTTTTAAATGTCTTATGACAAATAAGATTTTGCATGTCATCAAAAGCATTTTGGAACATAAAATACTTTTCGGCGGACATCATTAATAATATATCGCAATAATTTGAATTCATGTGTTCCCTGACAGCAGTCTCGATGACGATTAAAATGTAAAATAAGACAGAATTTCACAAGTGTAGTTTGTCTCTCCCACTCAACATGGAGATTTCCTATTGGTTGATTGACGATCAAACAAAAGAGCGTAATAATACGTGTGAGTTTAAGTTGCTGATATCAGCCACTACTGGGCATCTGTGATATAAACACACACCGACATACATACACGCGGCAATGAAGCTTAATCATATGAGCTGCGCACATACATGCACACACGAATATTGTATCGTGCGGTGCACAGTGGGATCAAACGCAAAAAAAAGGGTAATAAATCTGTATCTTTGAAACAAGCGAGCAGATTACATAACAATGTATGAGGGAATCATAGAGGAGGACCTAGGCTTTAAAAGTAATTAAATTTGAGCCACCCTGTTGGATCACACGTTGACCTACAGGGTGTCAAAGTTGTCTACCTCGGGTATGAAAAAGGTTGTTCGATTCATAACTTTTGTAAATATGGTCCGATTTTTGAAAATTTACATTTTGCGAAAAGCAAATTAATAGATTAACAAAACGCATTTTAGTTTTGGTTGATATCGTAAATAGTTTAAAAGATATTTGGTTTTGAATTTCAAAATTTTTGTTTTTGGCCTTGACTTTGTTTCTTATTTTGTAAATATCTCCAGTAATGGCATAGCCAAAGGCCTAAAAATAGTTTTAAACTATTTCTTAGATATATTTCAATATTACACAAAAGAAAATTTTTAATTATCGTGAAACGTGTGCTTGTGAAACGAGATCAAAGTCAAGCCCTTTGAAAAATTAGTGAAAAATGGCAAAATTTTTACAAAAATTGACGTTTTTTTTTAAAAAAAATGTTTGATCAAAACAAAAGTTTTTAAAAATTATCAAAGCATAGGCTTTGAAATTTACTGTACTTCTAATTTTAAACTGAAAAAGGAATGCACGCTACACCCAGCAATGGACGAATTCGGACAATTTTTCAAAAAAATTCTGAATTGATTGGTAAAAAACAAAAATCGCCCATCGAATTTTGTAAAAACGTTTAAAAATTATGTTAGATATATTTAAAGGCTTTAATCTGGCTTTTTATTGTTACCCGCCCGGTGAAAACTGTGAGCAGGAGAACAGATTGATTAAAAATAGTCGAATTCTTGGGAGCATTTTATCTACCTGCTTGAAAATTATACTCAATCTAATTTTTATCTATTAATATTTCTGTTATTTATTAGAAAACACCATCATATATACTATATAGACTATAGTGCTTATTCGTATTAAGAAATGAATCTGTGTTAAAATATAGCAGGCAGAAAATTTGATTACACAATACTACAATGTGCTCACTCTCTGTTTTATCTACCTGTCTACATGTTTTCTGTGGTCCGATATTACCCTGCATGTATACATTTCCGTGTTATTGTAAGAAAATCTGTGTTTTTTTAGTTTGTTTCTGTAATTATTCCATTGCAAATCATATCGATGTTATGTTTTGCAAGACAATTTATCGAGAACATACACAGTAAATGTTGAAAAAACCGCATTGGAATAATTTATTCAGAAAGTTTTATTGTTATTGTACCAAGGGCTATAATATGCAGAAATTCTTTCTTATTTGTTATAATATATTGTTCAAGAGTCATATAAAAGTTTGAGCTAACAATTCTCTACAAAATGATCTGAAATGGCAAGTCATTAATTTCCGTTGACTCAGAATCTTCCTTTTCTATTTCATAGCTAATACTGGGTAACCACTTTGTTCTTATGGAGCATATTACTGGATCCGATGATATTAGTAAATATTCCATCAGATCCATATTTTGGACAATTTTTGAGCTTATACGTGTGTTGAAGAGTCTAATTTTTTTAACATCTCTGTTTCTAGCTTCTTGGGACTCTTCTGTTAATTCACCTAAGCCCAGCATACTATTTTCTATTATTTCTTTCCCATGTCACAATACTCTATGCAAAGTTGGTTGATGTCATTGTTTTCTAGGGATATAAGTTGTTAAATAAGTCTTTAGTTTTAGAAGCAAATTCTTTGAATGATGGGAACACGGTAACACAATCGTCTTCGAAAATCTAGATATCACATCTTCAATTACTGGTGTTGATATAAATATAGTGAAGCGCTTCAAAATAATTTTGGCAAAGATCAACAGCAAAATGCAAATAAATGTGAATAAGTTCAAAAAGTTTGCTTCTTTAACAACTTATATCCCTAGAAAACAATGACATCAACCAACTTTGCATAGAGTATTGTGACATGGGAAAGAAATAATAGAAAATAGTATGCTGGGCTTAGGTGAATTAACAGAAGAGTCCCAAGAAGCTAGAAACAGAGATGTTAAAAAAATTAGACTCTTCAACACACGTATAAGCTCAAAAATTGTCCAAAATATGGATCTGATGGAATATTTACTAATATCATCGGATCCAGTAATATGCTCCATAAGAACAAAGTGGTTACCCAGTATTAGCTATGAAATAGAAAAGGAAGATTCTGAGTCAACGGAAATTAATGACTTGCCATTTCAGATCATTTTGTAGAGAATTGTTAGCTCAAACTTTTATATGACTCTTGAACAATATATTATAACAAATAAGAAAGAATTTCTGCATATTATAGCCCTTGGTACAATAACAATAAAACTTTCTGAATAAATTATTCCAATGCGGTTTTTTCAACATTTACTGTGTATGTTCTCGATAAATTGTCTTGCAAAACATAACATCGATATGATTTGCAATGGAATAATTACAGAAACAAACTAAAAAAACACAGATTTTCTTACAATAACACGGAAATGTATACATGCAGGGTAATATCGGACCACAGAAAACATGTAGACAGGTAGATAAAACAGAGAGTGAGCACATTGTAGTATTGTGTAATCAAATTTTCTGCCTGCTATATTTTAACACAGATTCATTTCTTAATACGAATAAGCACTATAGTCTATATAGTATATATGATGGTGTTTTCTAATAAATAACAGAAATATTAATAGATAAAAATTAGATTGAGTATAATTTTCAAGCAGGTAGATAAAATGCTCCCAAGAATTCGACTATTTTTAATCAATCTGTTCTCCTGCTCACAGTTTTCACCGGGCGGGTAACAATAAAAAGCCAGATTAAAGCCTTTAAATATATCTAACATAATTTTTAAACGTTTTTACAAAATTCGATGGGCGATTTTTGTTTTTTACCAATCAATTCAGAATTTTTTTGAAAAATTGTCCGAATTCGTCCATTGCTGGGTGTAGCGTGCATTCCTTTTTCAGTTTAAAATTAGAAGTACAGTAAATTTCAAAGCCTATGCTTTGATAATTTTTAAAAACTTTTGTTTTGATCAAACATTTTTTTTAAAAAAAAACGTCAATTTTTGTAAAAATTTTGCCATTTTTCACTAATTTTTCAAAGGGCTTGACTTTGATCTCGTTTCACAAGCACACGTTTCACGATAATTAAAAATTTTCTTTTGTGTAATATTGAAATATATCTAAGAAATAGTTTAAAACTATTTTTAGGCCTTTGGCTATGCCATTACTGGAGATATTTACAAAATAAGAAACAAAGTCAAGGCCAAAAACAAAAATTTTGAAATTCAAAACCAAATATCTTTTAAACTATTTACGATATCAACCAAAACTAAAATGCGTTTTGTTAATCTATTAATTTGCTTTTCGCAAAATGTAAATTTTCAAAAATCGGACCATATTTACAAAAGTTATGAATCGAACAACCTTTTTCATACCCGAGGTAGTCAACTTTGACACCCTGTAGGTCAACGTGTGATCCAACAGGGTGGCTCAAATTTAATTACTTTTAAAGCCTAGGTCCTCCTCTATGATTCCCTCATACATTGTTATATAATCAGCTCGCTTGTTTCAAAGATACAGATTTATTACCCTTTTTTTTGCGTTTGGCCCCACTGTGCGGTGGTGGGTTTTTTTTTAGTCATTTGTGTGTGCCTCTATATGCGCATACTCGTAGAGCTGCCGCTTTGTTTGTTAATACGTATGTATGTATGTTTATACGTCTTGTGTTCATTTACAACAAATAATAAGCACATATAAAATAACGACGATTCAGTACGTTCTAGAACAATTACAATTGGACTGTTCACAACTAAATTCTTAACAATATTACAAATAATTGTGATTTTTCTGAAGATGTTTCTTTAAAAATTAATTACACTTTCTTTTCTTCATTTCAGCAATACACGAAAAAATTTTTATCGTTTTTATGATATGCTCTTTATGTCACATGTTGGCCACCATTAAATTAAATGAGATCATTCACGAGGATCGCACCAAGTTGACACAATTGCAAAGGGACTCAATTAAATTGAAGAAGATTTTGTTTGCCTTATCAATTCTGAGCACAATTGGCCTATTATTCTTCTTCGCTAAACATCGTTTTTATTGTCATGATTTAGGTAATATTCTAGCAATGTATGTCTTATGATCTCGTTCTTATCAACCTTTTTCCAATTTAGCATTCAGTTGGTTCGCCTTCTTCGAATATTTGATTGCCATCGCCAATTTATTATTCCATTTTACCATCATTTGGGACTTTCCGTGCCAGTACATGATGGTAGCAGAAGGACCACGTACAAAACTAGAACAAATTTTCCTGAAACCAATAAAAAAGCATGAGTAAGTCTAATGCTTAGAGAAAAAAGCTTTAAAGAGATCTTCAAAAAGGTCGTTTTAACAATTTCATTTAACAGTCTTCGAATATTAATAAAAATAAAAAAAAAATATTGAAAAATTAAAAGCTGTGTTTTAATCTTTTAAAAATGTTTATAAATATGTATGAAAAAACGCTTCCCTTTTTGCATTCCCTTTTAAGTATTTTGCCAAAAATTCTTCAAATATTGCTTTTCTAGAACCGGTATTTTTAAATACAGTTTAATTGCATTTTGAATTAGTCATTTATATACAACATCTGCTTTTTATGCTAAATTTTCTTTACACTTTATGTGAAACGTTGGTGTGAATGAAAAGGTATATCAATACATTTCCATAAAAGCAAAGTGTGTGTGAGATTTAATCCAAATTTTTATTCCTCTAAAAGTCCTGTTGATGCCATTAAGTGTAGAATATAACATTGTTCCGATACTGCTGTTTTTGGTAAAACGAATCAAAATATCAAACATGACTAGCGCTTGTATCGATCTGAGTTAGACCGATGATATGGTTAGACCGATGATATGCTACAGTTCAGTAGCATGTTATTGTTATTATTTGCTGACGAAAACCGCCAAACAGTACCCCAAGACTACAACATCGTAAAAAAGTGTATTCTTCACTTCCTGCGTGGACACTTTAAACCCAAAAAATTATAAGCAACTGCTTACTTTGCGACAAGTTCTTGAAAAAAAAAGTAACGACAAGCAAATTAATTTTAGATCCAGAGAAAATTAATTGGTAAAATTTAACAAAAAATTAGGTAACCAGAGTCAATGAAATATTTGCATGGGAGTAAATGTTGAACTCCATTTTTACTTACATTTTTATGTGATGCATCAGGATGACACCGGTTTTTCGATCGTTTTTATGAAAAAAAAAACATCATATAATGACACGAGTTGCAATCCTCTGTATATTTGTATGAGAGTCTGAAATATGGGAGATGGAAAATTGTCGGAGGATGGTGACGTATTTGACTGACCTACGGGTACCCTTTTATGATTATTACTGATTAGTGTGATGGTGGTAATATTATATCTCTCCTTATCACACTAATAGCTTGTCTCCAATGTGGTTTTCGAACACACATATAATGAGCTTACGCCGCAGAGAAAATATGGGTCAATAATCCTTGCTTGGCGTAAATATCAATATGAGTTCAGTTATGACATACAGAAAATGCATCGTCAAATTAATGTACACCTGGCAGATAGACCATTTCAAAGAACGGGAAACATATGTAGTGTCGATGGCATCCTGTCTGGAAGTTACTCGATCGAGGAAAGACTTTCAGCACTTATAGCGATTTTGAAATCAGCTGGATTTCTCTCACAGGGTCGCAGGTTCGATTCCTGCCGTAGTCTTTGGGTGTTTCTGCAGACAAGCCAAAAGCTTCGCAGTTTCGTCTTTATTAGAAAAAAGTCAGAATTACTATGTTACCTTTCTAAAAAAGATATCTGATTTAAGTTTTTATGATTCTAAGAATCAAGCTCAGCCAAAGCACTTGGTGTAAAGTGGAAGGCTCCGAATGATGTTTTCACTTACAATTTTGCTCCTATATAAATTAGCAAAACGATATATTCTGTCAACTGTGGCAAATCTTTCTGATCTTGCTGGCTGGATAGTGTCCATTATAATAAGAGCAAAATAGCTAATGAAACCATTTTGGTTGAAAGGATTAGCATGGTGTAAAGAAATTTCATTCGAATCTCGATAAAACCGCAACCAACTTGCAAAAGGGCTTTCGAAATTAGAAACGATTTCCATATCCTGATGGTTGCAATATACCCCATTGCTGGTTTTCGGACGCTTCGAAATCAGCATACTGCGCAACATTACATGTTAGATATCAAACTGCGAACCACAGGGGTTTTTCTAACCGTTTAGTTGCAAACAGTGAGGTTGCGTCTGTTCAGACTATTTATCTTCAACGCTAAAAGCTAGAAAGTGCGGTAATTCCAACTATTGTAGTGAGCTTTGTGGTCTTCACTCTTAACTTCTTAGACAGCGAACTATACTTATGAACTGATTATGTTGGCTTTTTAAGCCATCGTCATCAAGGGAAACATACGTAACAAATGGAATCGAACGTAACATGGCGACATGTTCCTTTCTATGATAACCCTACAGATTTAAGCACGAGGGTCTGTAGTCCAGAAGATCTTGTAACGATTTCTTGTGACGGAACGGAATTTCATGGTTAATAGTACCACATTCTGAATGGCCCAAAAGCAAGATATTAGATATTGCACTAAAATCAAGAAAACCAGTTATACGCATGCCATACAAATATAAAAAAGAGATGTTGGCTATGTTATTCTTTATAGATTTTCCTCGTACAACAAGACGTTACGTTTAAGTTGTTGTATTTTCTGAATAGCTGCCAAGAAAATCCCTAGGCCAGACCGTTTTCTTATGCAGAAGTTTCTAATCTTATCAGAAATGCGATCAGTAAAAACTAGGTTGTTAATTCTCTCCCAGCAATCAATTTTTCCTGAAGAGTATGAGCTTTTAGAAAATTTTAAATTTGTGCCCAATAAAAACCCGATAAATCCTTTCCTCGAATGTAACTCAATAGTCCAGGAAAAGGGCAGATTAACGCAGTCATCATTATGTTACAGATGTGAAGTGATTTACGACAGTATCTGGCTAGAAGCCCTAATCTGACAGTGGATCAAACCACGTACCGTTCTGCAGGTCAATTTCCTAGGCGGCATATGGACCCCACGACTGCGGTTGGTAGCCAGAAGTTCCTAGGAACATCCGGCCTTTAACCGGCCATTCCACTTCCTTACAAAGGAGCCTCTGATGCTTAGTAACAGCACTATGGTCCATTTGGGCTCTCGGACATAAACCCTGAAGGCCATATGATCAGTTTGGTTGCCAATGTTGCCTTCTATGCAAACTTATGGTACCAACTGCAGCCAGCACGTTTCAGCCAAGAAAGGCTCCTCAACCTATGATGGGGCGAACAGACTCTGTGGAGTCATCCCGGAGCACCGATATGGCACCCGTAATGCCGAATTGCCCTCCAGCCAAGGGTTTCAGTAGGTTCTTCACGGATAACCGAGGTAATCTTCACCTCATCTGTCCCAGTAACATAGCATCAAGCTGAAAGAATTAGCTATCATTTATTAGTTATCAGTCCCTTCTGATATTACTGGTATTGATTTTACCGGTCCCTTTCATATCAAATCGTCGCCTCTTACGAACGCATCCACGGTAAAGTAATTCGTTTATATCTTTGTCTATTTACGCACAAAGATCGTACACCTTGTGTTGTGCTCAAATTTGCCAGCAGCATTTCTAGCTTCATGTATTCGTTTCGTTCAGAGGCGAGGGAAGTTGGAGATAGCTGGCGAAATTTTCCTGGAGCCAGTAAGGTGTTCGAAAAGTTTATACTAAATACAGCTCAGGAAATAGCCCAGAAATATATTGCTAAAGGGTCCAAACGGAAATATTCCCCCTTAAGCTCCTTATATGGGCGGCTTGTGGTAGACCACTGTAAAGGCGCTCAAATTTAATTTGAAGCCAATTGTTGCATTAGTTTGTTTACTTTTGCAGAGTTTTCCACTATTTTAGTCAAAATTGAAGGCATTTTGAACTCCTGCACAATATCGGCTATATCCGAACATCTAGCTGATTTAGATTTCAGAGCTCTAAGGTCCAGCCACTTTTTACGAGGCATCACCTTAACATAATTTCCAAGGTTGTAAAAGTATGTCAGCTATTAAAATGTTGGAGAAAGAGAAGATCCTCCAACATCAATTTGCTATGCGATAGTGGGAAGACTACCTTAACTTTTTACACAGAAGATACAAGCGGAAAAGTTTCAGCGCAGGCCTTCCAATACGCAAACTCGTAATGGTAATCGATGATTTACTTCCACTCAATGAAAGGCATTTAGGAAGAATTAAAAGCGCCTTCTTTGGTACAGATACCTATGAATGTGTAGCGAACATACGTACGTATTCGGGAGTGATTTCTAGACCAATATCAAAGTTGAGCTATCTTCCGATTCTAAAGAATGAAGATTCCTACGCAGAATAAAAGCTTAAAGCTGTTCTATTTAAATATGTTAACAAGCATTTATTTTTACAACCATAACTTTTGCCACACATATCTTCATTAACGCTGGCACGGCATATACTAATACTAACGTGAATTTATTTTTTTTTTTTTTTTTACTAGACATAATCGCAAATGTCCAAAGGAAGTCCTAGCCGTAACCAAGCTATGGCGTAAATTATTTCCCATCGATATTGACAAATCCATCAGTGCATGTCTTGCAAATGTTTTCACCCTATCCGGTTTTGATATGTTTTTTTGAAAGTGTCCGTAGACGGAAAAAATGAAGTAGTAAAAAAATATAGCTACTGCTAGAACTGGCTAATAAAAAGTCACAGTAGTGAATCGTGCTTTTCTCTGGGTCACTACAAAAAGTGTCACGACAAACTGCAACATAGCAAACGTACTAAGAACGTTTCTACCAATAGGCAAGTCCTGAAGTTAGATTGAATGCTGATGAAATAATTTCGATAGCTACGGTCCCGGGTGAAGGCGAAATGCAGTAAATCAGAAGCGAAGGCATGCCCTACTTCACGTTGGATAATCAATATAATTGTATTTAATAAGAAAAGAGTTATTGGTTTTCTATGTTCAAACGAAAATTTATTATATAAAAGGTTAATAATACTCAATATTTAACATTTTCTATACAATCTTAAGCTATTTGAATTTCTAAAACTAAAACTGGTAACACTTTTGGAGAGCTTCCAGTAAATGTACATAGTGGAATACGTATGTACGTATTTATTCATATTTATAAAATTGGATTAATCAGTTTGGAGAGAGAAACCAATAACTTGCCAGATGTGATACCATCCGACCGATCTCTGAAGTTTTAATAAAAGTAAGCACCTGAGCTACAATAAACCGCATGGTAAAAATGAATGTTAAAGATTCCTTTCACTTTACAATCTGGGTTTTTAATTAGTGGTATTCACACCGAACTTGTTAATTTGTTACTCGGTAGTTTATTAATTTGTTAAAGTTAGCAACTAGTCGGTTTCTGAAAAAAACACATATGTATGTCATTGGCATAATCTTATAAACATATAGAAAATAGTGCTACATTACTTCAATGTCCACATTTCCAACAGAAATTTATGCTCCACTTCACTCCACTTTTTTGCATTTTTGTTCGAATGCGCTTTTTCCACTATAAAAACAGTTTATGATTTATTAAAATAAAATAAAAAATCATTTAATTAACATACTTACTCTCAATATACGCGAAAATGGCCAGAACACAAATATTTTTTTTTAGAAATGTATCACAAATGACTTTTATTATTTAGAAACTGCAACAGCTGATTGTGAGTTACCAACTAACAACTATTTTATCAGGGATGCCGTGTCGTTAATTTGTTAAATGTTAATCCAGTGGTGCGATAAATATACAAAAACAAAATACGTGTAAAAAAGTAACCATTAACGATTAACAAACTAACCAGGGGGCAAATCACCGCATTCGAAATCGAGTGTTTTGTCATCGAAATGCTGTTAACGTGGATCACAGGACTCGTTATCGAAACGCATCTAATCGATGTTGTACTCGATTGTTACTACACTATCGAAAACAAATAAGCTTTAGCTTTTAGCAGCAAAACAAATAAAATAGCAAAGAAGCGACAAAAAATTAAAGAAATAATTTAAAAAATATAAATTGTATTGTTTTTAGGGAAAATGAATACCAAGAAAAATATTTTACACTAAGTACTGTATTTCATTTGTTACACTTTTCACCGCTTTGCACATAGTGCTTTGTGCCAACCCCACTAAAAAATAATTCCCGGCCGTGTGCTGAAAGCTGCCACTGGCCAAAAGGGACAATGGAGCGTCAAGTTGCAATACGGGTGGTACGCTCGTCGACATGTGACCAGAGATATTTATTTCCGATAAAACGTATTCAAAAGCTTCCTTAGAGAGCCGCAAACGTCTTTTGAATCTATTTACAAACGATGAAACGTTTAGTTCTATTCTTTTTAAACTCACAACTTACTCAGCTTATGGCAATGAAAAACGATTGCTTTTGTCACAAATGTTCTTTCTTACAATGGCAATATTGGACTCATCCTCCGATTCCGAAGATGAGAAACCTAAAAACATATTTGGATTCATTTATCTTGAAGTTTTTCACCAATTTATTTATATTTTGTTTTCCTTTTTCGTTTTGTTTCTTTATTGTCAAATGCGTACTGCGATGTAAAAAATAGTAGTAGACAATATTAATTGCGATCGAATACTGTGATCCAAAAAATTGCAGCCGTCGAAATATTTGTACACACGAAAGAAGACTCGATTTCGAATGCGGTGATTTGCCCCCAGCTCGGTGTAAAAACCGCTATTATTTCTATAGAGTTACTATAATCGTAATCTTCTTTTTGAGAACCCATACCGATCAATCCTCAGCGCTAATTAAACCGTGTCGTTTCACATAAACTTCTCGAGACATTGGTTTCATAGTTCAATGTTGAAAATGTAAATTTTTTTGCATTATATTATACATATTTGATTGTGACTTCTACACGACATTTGACAACTTAATAAAGTGCCGAATAATAATATATTTGCATAAAATCATACAGACTCGGCAACCATCGTACTAGTATAGAAAGATTATACATTCAAAATCTAAGGACACAAGATAAACAGTGTGAAATATTCCAGAGCCTTATCTGAGCAAAAATTTTTTTTTATTAATTCAATTCGTATCTGGAGCCCATTACCCTCTCAAATTAAAGTAATAAATAATGTAAGTCACTTTAAACTGCCATTTTTAAGCGCTTCTCATAGAATTAATAAATAAAAATTTGATCCTTTGTTTTGTTCAATATGCCATAATCTGAGTTGAACAAATTGTTTTTTAGTTTTTTTCTCTGTTTTAAATATTGATTTCATAATTTTTTGCTAAAATTCTAAAATTTGTGTATATAATTGCGGTATAATGTACATAAATTTTAAAATTTTATTGTATGTATGTATTATTTACAAATTCAGAATGTCAAATACTAAGCAATACTTTAATTTAAGACTTGTTCTTGCTTTATTGCTTTACACTGCAGTTACACGACCAAGTTTTGCTATCCAGTTTTTTTCACATAATGCTCGTCAAAATTCTATAAAATTGATAGCTGTGACGTAGGCTGCACGCAATTTCATAACAATTCGTTTTCAAGATGCCGTCAAGAAGAAAATTAAAAATAGTGAAGCAGCTTAAACGTACTATCAGATATAAAGAAAATAAAAGAAGAAGAAAAAAACCAGAGGGCAGAAAGGAGTCGATATGACGTCACATTCATATTGCACAGAACTTCGTGGCTTCTGTATAGCTCTATAAATCGCAGCACATCATTATATTTGTTGGTTTTGCACGTAAACATTTTTATTTCTATTTTTAAGCTTGAATCTGTTTAATTTTTATCACTTTTAATTGCAACTTTCAAACAAAACAAAAAAATATTTTCAGACAGAACGAAAAAAAATTGTTGTCAGCTGTTTTGTTGATTGTGACTTGATGCTCTCTATGGAAAGCAAAAATTGTCATCAAATTTGCATCAATTTTCAAAATTGTGAGTGTATTAATAAAAAAGTGTGAATGTATTAAAACTTGAAAGGCAAAACTTGATCTTGTAACCCCCAAATTAACCAATTAAAATACTTATAAATAAATAAATATTGTTCTAATCTAAGGACGGACAGACGGATATCGTTCAATTAACTTAATATAAACACTGATCCAGAATGTATTTATATATAATTTATGGCGTCGGAGATTAAGACACAAAGACGTTACAAATGGAATCAGAAATTTATATCTACCCTTAACACTACTGTGAATAATATAAAAATTTAAATTAGGAAAAAAAGTCCTCTTCCGGATTAGGAGTCCAGCAGTCATGCATGGTTATTTCCCTGCCTTTTAAGCTTTAAATATATATTATTTTTAGCAAAAGAAGAATTCAAAAAGAAAACAAAACAAAAATTGTCTAATCATTCTTTTATGTGTCAAGTAAGTAAACTGAAGTAATATATGTATATTAATTATAGTACGTGCATATTTAATAAAGAGTGCTGAAATTATAATCTTCGGATAAATCGCAGGCCAAGTATTTAAAAAGTTTTGCTGACTACCAAAAGCGCTAATTTGTATATTAAATTGTTTAAACGATTTTATTAGCTTTAAAAGTGACTACTGAATTCCTCTACTGAAGTATGCTGTGCTAATAGCGAAATTCGCTTAAACCTAGGGCTCTCCCACTAAGAAACATGTACAGCTTAATTAAAACACCTTACAGTAATTTTGGATAAATATAGGTGGCTAAGTTTGTGTACTAGAAGTACCGGAGCAATAAATGTCAATATACATATATAATACCATGTTCATACATGCGCCTTTATTGAAATAATCGCAATAAAGTCCATTATTGAGCTCAATATTCCATACAAAAAGTCAATAAAGTTATTGCTTAATAAACTCAAAATTGCTTTGAATATTGAGAAAAATATGAAACACAACACTGTAAAAGATTTGTTTAATGAGCAAAAGTAAACAATGCGAAATGAATGACGAGATAAATGTCAACAAAAGCAAACAAAACAAAATAATAAAAAATAAAAACATAAAAATTTTTAAACATTGCAGCATTTCCAAATTTTTATTTCTCTTTCTTTTTATTATTGCCGCTTTGGAGTCATAACATGAACCCACTACTTGTACAAGTTACATATTTTTATTGTACAACACTAAAATCTTTTTAATAAAAGGCAGTTTTTCATCCATTTTTCTTATTTGAAAATATTTTTCACTTTTTCTTTCTCACTACCAGAACAAAACCAACAACTTTTTTCCAGCTGTCAAATACTAATTGAGTTAGCGCAATATTTGTATGTATGAACGCAAAAAATATTATGTCAATAAAGTGAATATTATCTCAATTAGAAATGCATGTATGAACAAGATATAACGCTATTTACTTAGAAATATTATATTGCAAATAAATCTAAAAGAAAACAAAAAATCTTTTTGCTGCATAAATCTTCTCAACTTTATCGTTCATAATAGTAGTGAGACTTATTCCGATGTCGTGGTCTATTAATTCCCACCAGTCTGAGCAGACTTTGAATAGGGGTTGAAGGTAAATCATGTTCGAAAAGGACCTGAAAATTTTGCGCATATATGTACATATATGTATGTACCTACATTCCACTTTAAGTACAGATTTGTGTTACTTTAAATAAAAACAAGTAATTGTGATATACTCGGAGAGAGCTGAATCGTAAATAATCTTTAAAATCAACACTTCTGTTCCTCGGATCCGATTTGTATATGAAAATTGTTAGAAAAAGTATTTGTGCTTTGCGCAGCTACAATTTGACTATTGCACACTTCAGAGTTGAAGAAGTTTCTGTTATTACGTTTCAAATTTTGTCATTAATCATTGTTAGACGAAATTCATAATCAATCAAAACCGTTTTTTCTTTCTTCATTTCAAGAACAGAAGGCTTTAGTTCAGAAACTTTTCATATCGTTTGTATATATAAAAAATATTGGAGGGCAAAAGTGAACTGGTAATGAGCTATGACGTAAAGGAACTAGAGATGTCATAAACCCATTTCCATATGTAATAGTTGTCTTATTTGCCAATACTGTTTGTTTGTAAACACTTGGACCAGATGATCCATCACATTACTACTTGTTCATCAATGTGAATCTATCTGGAAGTTACACTGCTTTCTTTTCAGTCAAACTTTGAATTAGTCGTTTCGTTGTATGATCCATTAAGTCTTGCAGTTTAACCTCTACCGATACTTCAGTAAACTTTGCATTAGATGGCACTGCTGCTTTTTTGGCAGTTGGTATCTTTTAATATCCAAGAAGAACATTAACATGATTCTTTAAAGAGCTTCGTAAAATAGAATATTTTTTTATTTTTCCTTTGACAATTTCAAGTCCATAAATAACGGTAAGGCTTTTGCTATGCCATTTTGTGGGTAAAATATTTTGAGGAGTTCGCATACTTTATTGTTTAATCCCCTGCAGTCGGTATGGGCTATTGTAATGTTAGACCTTGATTTATCTGTATCTTATAATCTTATAAAATATAATGCTTCTGAAAAATTCGTTTGTGACATTTTGAAGCTTACTTTTTTTTCGTGTGCTCGGATTACTCCTTTTGCAGATCTCCTGCTTCTGCTTTCAGAGAATGGATGCAGTTCTTCGAAGTTTTCAATAGTTGTTACACCATTTAGCCAGTCTGACTACTTTTACAGAAAGTTTTTTTTTCAAAATGTGTGCAGGAAAAGACTTCACCTTCCCAAATTGAACGTTTCAATTTCCAAAATGTACCAGATGTTATTTTCTGGCGTTGAAATGTGGTTTTTGGTGTTCCCGTACTTTTGTGGTTTTTTTGTATTCTGGAGAGAAATTCATGATTGCTCACACTTCACCGAACTTTGCCCAAAAAGAACAGGAACAAACTTACTGTTGAAGGCATAAAAATAAATGAGCTTTGTATATATACGGATCGATATCGAAAACATTCATTTTACACATTTAAATGGCTTCAATTTATCACCAGCTTTACTTTTTAGCATCGACAATATTCTTAGTTCGGTTACAAAACAAAATTCTTGAAAAATCGATTTGTGCTGTATCTCGGCTATATACATATGTATGTGTGTATATGAAGTAATAAAATTGTGTTTCTGCCACAAATTACATTTCTCTATTACCAGCACTACTTTTTCCCCCCAAATTATCTAAGTTTGCCTATTGGGCAAGTTTCTTAAAAACAGATTTGCAGTATATATGAGTATTTATAAAACGATCGAAAAACATTTTTTTTGGACAATACCATCCTCTAAGCATCTAAGCTGGCTTACAGTTAAACTTTTTTTAGAAGCCGGTTATACGTGTAGGGTATATGCATATGAAACGATAGCTGGAAAATTTGTTAACCCTTAATAAGTTGTTTTTTACCTCCAAATTTGCTTTTTGTAAAAAAAAAAGAATGCTGTAGCTCACTTATGGCTAAAATTTCTAAGAAGACCGGTTCCGCCTATAGACCGTAATCGCAAAAAATCCACTCCCAATAATGTTCTCTTATACACCTAGATTCATGATAAGTTGTTTGAACTCGTTTATGGGTGAAATTTCATAGAAATACGGTTTTTGCTATGCATCGTGTCTATATGGAACGATATCGGAAAAATCTTTCACTCTAAATAGGATTTCTCTAAATCCAATATTTAATCTGCGTTTGAAAGGAATTTATTTAGCTCGTCATTATATATAAATTTCCAAAAAATCTGGTTGTTGCTAAAATGATGGGTCTATATGGAACGGTAAAAAATCTCACTCTAAAAAGGCTTTCTCTATCACCAGATTCATTTCACTTAAAAAAAATTGATTTAGCTCGCTGGTACATGGAAATTCCTAAAAACTCCATTATTCACTATACAGCGTACACTGGGGATTTTTGTATGGAGGTGCGGAAAAAAATATATTTTTCAAAAAATGTAGTGATTTCATCACAAATTTAGTTTTATTTATATAGTAATACATAAAAATAAACAAAATAAAGAAAGTTAGAGAAATTTATAACGTTACCTACAATGTAAAAAGACATAACTAACAAAAGAAATTAAAAATTTTTTCTTAGTTTTTAAATTTTAGTTTTAAATTTTAAATCTATTTTTAATTTATTTCTTTCGTGAGATCCTTGTATATTACGAGTATTTTGTACCCTTCATTTTCTAACCAATGCATTAGATGGTCGTATTTTTCTTTTGTAAACTTTATAAACATCGCCAAAGTTTTTAATGTACAGTATTTTTCAGTTAATTGACCCTACGGTTAATTGGTTTCCACGCTTAATTGAACCACATGATCGGGCAAAAAAAATATTGCATACGAACACCATGTGAATTTCCTCGGATAATTGAACCCGATTAATTGATTTTCCCGCTTAATTCGTTCAAAATTCATGTCATCAAAAATAAATTTCCTCTTACTTTTACCCGGTTAATTGCATTGAAAAATTATCTGACATTTTTGCACATACATATTTGACATCATTTGTGAAAAACACTGGGTGGCATCTCTACTATACACATATATGTACATTTTTTGCTGTTACTTGCATTTTTTTTCGTTTAAGGTAAAAAAAAATTATTTTGAAAAACTTAAAGTGCACATATGCGATTTCTTTTAATTCATTAGTACATAGTTTCAATTATGCGTGATTTCTGTAATTGAACAAACTGTTCAATTAAATAGGGTTTTTGTAATTGAACGAATTGTTCAATTAAACGGGTATCGGCTAATTGGTTCCCCGGTTAATTGAACAAAAAATTGTGCAAATTTTGATGTGCAATTAACCGAAAAATACTGTACAAATTTTGTGGTTGCTTTTTGAAATACTAGAAGTAAAATCAATTACTTCTTAAGGAAACATAGCACGTTCTTCATCCCTTTTGTATCGTTTGGCACGATCTATTGAAACAACAGAATAATAATCTGTAGTCAACGTTAAAATCAAAGTATTCATGTTCTTTTAGCATGAATTTTTAATTCATTTCTTGTTGCATAAAAATTTAAATAATATTCATGTAAATACTTTACGGTGCTTCAACTCGAAATGACTTAATACATCATTGTTTGTGTTATTATTTCAATCTAAATATAATTCTTAATTAACTGTACATACTGATATATTAAAGCAGTAGAGATTGTTTTAAAAGCAAAAATATCAGTTTCTTTACTTTATTACAACTAAAAACTTGTTGAACTAATACTAAAAGACTGTGAAACAAACTCACCACCGAAAGGTTAAATACATTTTATTTTTTTACATTTTTAACTTGTTTTTGCCATGTGTATGTTCTACTCCGCAACAGGAAATACTTAATTTCTTACCATTGGGCAACTCTACTCCTGCAGCCGATAAATTGCGGCAAAGTACTAGTTTCGCTGACGGTTGAACGAAACGAATGTTGTTTTCTTTTATTTTAAACTTCGGTACTTGTTTTTTAGTTGCAACTTTTTAGTTCTAAAGAAAAAAACAAAAAAAAACGAAGAAGAAGGTTCTACAACAAATCTAAATGCCAATCACCATGTTTTTCTTTCCCCACTTAAATTTACACGATTTCAAAGCAAAGAAATTATCTGCAACGGCTACAAAAGATATGAAAAAGTTAAAAGCTGCTACTAACAGACATATATGTATTTCATATTACTGGACAAAGACAAAAGACTTGTACGGATGCGGCTTCTACAGTAAATGCAAAACAATACATACATACGTATGTACAAGCACGAATACATTAAAAAACTACACAAGAATTTGAAGAACGTTCACATCGTTGAAACATACATATGGTCTGCATACCATCACGCAGTGTTTCTCAAATATTAAAAGAAGAAAAAACGAATATATGCCATTCCCCACTTATCAGTATAATGGGACTGTTCGCTACCGTTTCACTTACGAATATTTTAGGATAAATAAAATTTCATTAACATTGAGCTTAGTGTACAGTACCACCCCGAAGAAAACCAACAAAATCGATAAAAATAGTAATTTATTTAATATCAGAACAAAGCCTAGTTGCAATAAAATGTTCTTCAACTTATTTATCACATACAATAATTGCCACTTTAAATAAGATGTTAAAGTTGTCTGTTAAAAACAAATAAATTCATGCACCTCCATAAATACCGGAATAAACAACAGAAGTAACAGTTCTGTGTTTAAATTTTTTATGTATAGATACTATGACTTCAGAAAGCATTCCCGCTCAGATTCTAGCATTTCGAAAAGTTTGTTTCCATTTCGGAATCATTTACCAAAAATACTCGTAGTCCCTCCCCTCCAACACTTGCGACGAGGTTTTCTGTGGCATTCAAGCCCAGTTATCACGCCGGGCAACTACACTGAAAAACAATTTAATCCATTTACACTTAAATTAATCCCAAGCGGTGTCAGAAGTTCGGTGATTACGGATTTCCTAAAATCAAGTATCTTGAGCTTCTTTTAAGTACGGATTTTTCAAGCGCTAAATAGTTAATTTTAGCCACAGTTAATTTCAATTTCGGATTGATGCATTCGTACTTACCATACTTTTGTGTGATTGGGATTGATTTAAATACGAAAGGATTGAATTTGTGTAGGGTGTGATGAAGGCTATTTAAAAACAAATTCGTATATGTAATAATCCGCTCTACTTCCATAATTTAATAACAATTTATAAATCAGTTTGTTTCCTTGCTGCTAGTCCAGCCATTCTACCAATTCAGCTACCGCAGCAATGAAAAAAATTACACAAAGTTCAACACTCACATCCAAAAATTCCATACTCATTTCAAGCCAAAAGAGAATTGATTCTCTTTAGTAATCCCTATTCGGCTTTGTTTGAAATAAACTTGTATGTTACGCATTTTAATTTTCAAGTAAGTTTGATACAGTATTTATCGGATATAAGAACATCTCATATAAGAATAAAACGCTTATAAGAAACATTTGCAAAAACACCATATCGTTTTAGTGTTTTTTCTAACAAAAAAAGTTTCATATAAGAAAAACGCTTATAAGAAAAAAACTGATAAAAGAACATTTTTCTTGAACACCAAAACCACAAAATGTATAGAAAAAGAATTTATATAAGAAACTTTCAAGGGCAACACTGAATTTATGTAGTTTGCATGGACAACTCTGTTTTCTGACAGTTTTACAACAACAACAACGTTTTTTTTTTACTTTTAGTGCTCATGAGAAGTTTTTGTTTCTTGCCTCGTAAATAAATAAATAAATAGCACAAAATGAATTATGTATGTACATGTATTTACTACATACCTATAATTTTTTTTTTTCAAATTGAAGTTGTCTAGTTTTTTATATCTATTTACTAAAGGGGTTAATAAAATAAAATTTGATTTGTTTTATTTTTCTATTTACATACATACATCTACGTATATACATAAAAAGGTAAAAAAAGCTCGTATATTCATATAAGAAACAAATGCCTTATGGCCATAGCTACTTATATAAGAAATAAGTTTCTTATATAAAATAATTGTATATAAGAAAGAAACGCTTATAAGAAACTTTTTTCGTGGATTTTTCAAGTTTCTTATATCCGATAAATACTGTACTAAGATTAAGTAGAAAACAAAACTTAAATTTAGTGCCAGCTTTTTCTCTCTGTGTAGTTCTGGCCAACACTATTTTGTGAAAAATTATAGGTTTTACGTGGTGTTTTGTTTTACAGTCCACCTGCTTTGCTGCCTGGAGTGGTAATTTCTATACACCAACTCTGCTTCCCATTTGAGGCAGAATGATTCTGGGATGAAAGCCTGCATACTGTTAAATTCGAATTTCGATATACATATTCGACAACTCCTGCAGTGTCTTTCTGCTCAGATGTTTCGCTCTTAGATTAGAAAGAGCTGGACGACGTCGGAGGAAGTGTTCGACACTCTTTACTTCATCCTTTCAGCTTCTGTGAAACTCGCGATAAGAAAGAATTAGTCTTCTCGCATGTGTACCTATGTATGTGACAGTGTTCCGTTATGGCAGCCACCATCACCACCACCATTCAGATGTCGAGTAGACACCTATTAGCGTATTTGTGCTCTACGTGATTCCTATGAAAACAATTAACGTGAACATTGAACCGTCGTGTACAAATTTGCTTTCGATTCGTTTTCGTAGTGAGTTTTTATATTTTATGGTCAATTTTAATCCAACAGTTTTATTAAATTTTACATTAATTCAATATAAATTTTTCATTTTTCTTTTTAAGTTTCGTATTTTATTATACTCGTATTCTTCGACAATTCTTTATAAATTTTGCTTACACCTGGCTGTCATCTCTTAAATTAGACATTTACGGTATTCAAAGGGTCGTCCTAAAGTCAGAAGTCTTAAAATAATAGCACAAAAATATATGACTGCTGTGAGCAACCTGTCATAAAGTAGTGTGCTATATCAAATATGAATCAGCTGTTAAAAAAAAGCAAAGCGTTATAAGGGGTTTTTTTATGTATATGTATATAAAATATTTTTTTAGAATATAATTTTCGGCAGGTAAAGAATATCACCGGCTCGACGAATGCGTTTTATCCGTTCGCCTCAGATGTGTGCTGTTAACTTATGACGAATCACTAAACACAGTCGTTGAAGTCCTGTTAATTTATGACTATTTTTGTTTGTAGCACACCAACATTTTTTTAAACTATCATAAAAATGTTAGCACTTTCTGACATTATGACACAATATGAGACCGTTTGAATACCGTAATTGTTTTTATTCTCATTTGTATGTATATTAAAAACAAACAAGTAAAAGCGCCATATTCGGCTGTGTGGAATCGTAAATACCCTAAACAAACAACACTTTTCACCCTCAGTTCCGAAATATATAAATCGGCAAAAAATTTCTGTGTTCTTTTACCAGACTTATTTTATTTCTTCAAGAACTTTTCAGCATCAAATATTACAATGAAACAATATCATCCACCTTTTGGCACTACAATTTGCCAATTTGCCAGTTTGCATTCAGGCTTTACTTTTGAGAAATCATTTTTGCTATATCTTGGATACATAGGGACCGATGTCGGAAGTTTTCATGTTTTTGATTTTTAATGACCGAAACTTGTTTAAGTTCCCTTACAAATTCAACTTCTTGAGACATAGGTTTTTCTCGGCTGCAGACGGATCGAGGCGAAGAAATATTATTTCTTGCTTTAAGTAAACTTCACTTCCCCTATACAAAAACCTGTCTGATTTTGTTTCGATGAATTGATTTCAATCTTTCAATTGTTCTTTACTCAGGATTTGCACTTTCTGTTTGGTAGGACTATAATTGACTTCCACACAGGTGACGTGATCCACAGGATGTCCAAATGTGGCCGCAGCAGAGCGAGTGGACTACAATTTAAAATTTGTTTTAAGAAAATGAATTTGTTTGCGTCATTAAGGCTAATTAATTATTAAGAATTATAAAACTAAAATAAGGCTGTTTTTATGTTTGTGTGCTAGCATCGCGCAAATTATCAGTAAACTTAAAGTTTTTTTAAAGATTGTTCTCTTTTCTATTTTCCTAGTTCCACTACAATGTAATGTATATATAGGGACCAGTACCGTGAGAACTGGCTCCAGTCTAAACAAAAAAATAATATTTTCTACATACGCTACTATTTTTAAGAAAACCTAGACACATCGTTACATATTAAGCTGAAGTTACACAGTACGCTTTCTACGCGTCGACGCTTTTCACGCGGTTGTCAAAAAAGTAGGATAGCTGCATTTGTATGTGACAAAGTTACAGATCACAAAGCATAGAACGCGAAGACGCGTAGAACGCATAAAGTAGACCTGCTTTCTACTTTTATATGCGTCACAAGCGTCATGAGAAAATGTCAGCTGTTTTTAATAACCAATGATGTGCCTACTCTCAACGTTATCGATAAATACCTTTTATATCGTAAAATAATTTATAAAATCTTTTGCAAAAAAACATTTTTAATAAAAAAGAAAAGTTTTGTTACAAATTTTATAAACATTTTCACGAATAAAACAAATTGTAATTGTTTTTACACCACTTTTTTCATTAACGAAATTTAGATTCGATTTATCGATTGCGTTTGCGTACTGAGTATCATATCACTGTTATGTTTACAAATATTTTCAATTTATTAAAACAAGCGATATGGAAGAGAAGCTAATAAATGCAGTTAAAAACCACTAGCTTTTATATAATAAAACCTTGCTGCTCTATCGGAACAAAAATAAAAGAGCAGCTGCATGGAGTGCAATAAGTAAGGAGCTTAATTTACCAGGTATGTATATACATATGTACATATGTACAATTTTGGAGCTTTCCGTAAGCTCTTATCGCACAAATAACAATGTTTATGAACTCTATAAAGTCCATTAATTCTTTTAAAATTTCAATTTCACTTTCCATTTTGTTAATATTTGTTTTGTATGCTCAAAATATTTGCACAACAGCTGATCAAAACAAAAAAGATGGCGCGTATGAAGCGTTGTATGTAACTTGTAGTATGAAACGCATAGAACGCGTAAAACGTATAAAAAGCATGAAAAGCGTGGACGCGTCTAAAGCGGGCCATGTAGCTTCACCTTTAGCTCTGTTTCTTTACTTTTTGGGCAAAGTTCGGTAAAATGAGAGTAAACTATAACTTCTCTCAATAAGAGACACAAAAGTACGGGAACGTATAAAAACAAATATTTTACGGCAAAAGAAAACGTCTGGGCTCTGACAGCTCAATTTATAAAAAATTATTTATGTACATATGTATGTATGTTATTTAAAAGTTAAAAAAGTTTTCTTCAAACAATTAAAAGGAACGAAATGCATAAATTTCTTACAAACACAACTGAACTCATATACATACATACATAAATAAATTTGTAAATATAAATGTATAACCATCAACAATTTTTCAGAGAATGCTTTAAAATATTTTTTCATTCTAATTTTCCATTTTTCTTTTAGTTTCCGCAAAGTATTTATTTCTTCTATGTTATTGTTTATTCTTTGAAAAAGCTGAAAGCTGAACTTCTTGCCCAAACTATCCCGAAGAAAAAAGCTCACTTTTATTTAGCAGTGACTTAAAATTGCTTAAAGCATACTTTTTCGATGTCTATAGTTATGGGCCAATATCTACAAGTATTTCAATTGAAAAAATTTCGAAAGGCGTTTTTGATGGTCCGCAAATTCGAAAACTGCTCTTAAGTACAACATTTGAAAATTTGTTATCTCCTGATGAGAAAGATGCCTGGACTCGTTTCGGTTAATTGTTACTAATTACCTAGGAAACAATAGGAGTATAAATTATAAACAAATTATTAGTGAACTGCTTGACAACTTTTCAAAAATCGGTAAGCATCATTTAATTTAGGTGAAAAAATGATTTTAGGTAAAAAAATGTCCCTTAAAATAAATTTCTTGCATTCGCATGTTTGTTTTTCCGGAAAACCTTGGTGCCGTAAGCGACGAGCATAGCGAACGTTTCCACCAGCAACTTGAGACCATGGAGCAACGTTATCAAGGACTATGGAATGAAAATATGATGGCAGATTTTATTTGCTTCCTCATAAGAGAAACAGACCAGGAACAACATAAAAGACAAAACAAGAGTCGAAATCACTTTTAGGTTGTAATTATTAGCACAATAGAGAATATGTATAACAATTATTTGTATTCACTATAAACTTTCATCTTTGCATTTATTATCCTTAAACAAACTGACTTCAGCTCAATATTCTTTGCAATAAATGAAAAAATAAAAATATAAACTTAGAACAATGAATTCATTCTTAAAAATTATAAATTCAAATTAAGATTTACGTTAATCGTATAAAAATAGAAGCAAGAAAAAATTCAATATCTTGAGCAATTTTGTGGTAAATCTTGAGCAATATGTACATATGTAAGCATTTCTGCAACAATGTTTACATTTGCATGGGTCTTCAAGGAGTATGCAGGTAGCAGGTAGCGAAAGGGTACGATAATACGAAGTCTACTTGTTATTCTAGTTTATAGCAAACATAATGATTTGATTATTCATTAAAATATACACAGGTACATATTCCATGCCACTAACCCTCCATTTACACATGCAAGTAACTTGTTGCAAGTTGTGTGTACATATTAACAACCAATACACTCACAGAGATAATAAAAGTTATTGCTACTTGCTTGATTGTTTACACAGGCAAGTGCAAGCTCATTTTTAAAATGTCGTCAAAGAAATTGCTTTACTTTACAAAATAAAATAATTAAATGAAAGCAATAATAATACACAATTCAATACAAAATACTGTTCGATTTTGTTATATTTAAGAATCATTATTTTTTGTGTATTGATTATTCTGTTTTTGGCCGTCTACATGACTTTTTAATTGCTGGGTTGCCAAAGTATTGTCATACGAACTGTTATGGGGAAGCAAATTATACGAATAACTTTTTTATCAAATAAATAGTAGATTTATATTAAGAATCCATAAAAGCCATATTTTGCTTCACTTTTTTATGTTTTATCTTATTTTTCGGTATATAAGATCAAAAAAAAAAAATCTATTAAAATTAGAATATGAACTTTATAAGGTAATTTATATTGTTTATAAATTTTCCAAAGTCAAAAATTTTGCAATTTTTTAAAAAAAATTATTTTGTTAATTTTTTTTTTTCCTAATAACTCTAAAATTATTAACGACACCAAAAAATTATTTTAGCAAAAATGAAAGCTGACATAATTTGTAATTTTTTAACGTATTGCATGCCATAATCGGACACGCCGTTTTCCTGTTATGACTAGAGGTATGGATCAATCTTTATGAAAACCTCATATTTTATAAAAAAAATTTTAAAAAAACTGATTCATAGAATTTGAAATTTTTATGATTTTTGTAGGCATAACACATCAAAAAACTATAGCGGTCACCCATGGTCCGAAATTTTGTTTCCATTTGTTGTGTATTGTAATCATTTATGAAAACAAAATTTCACTACTATTACACTTCCAAAGTTATTTAACTAAACAGTTGATAACCAATTGAATAACTTTTATTATGAATTAGACGGAAAGAATTTTGTAAATATTCACATCACAGCACGTATTTTGCCTAGCACCGGTTATTATATTTAAAATGACTTTGATTTTTACTTGTGCCGTTCGATTTGGTTTTTATTACTCTCAACTGCTCGAACGGTTCTACTGCATCCGTATTTGTTTAAGAGTATTGGATTAGTATCTGGTTGTTTCGCACGACGCATTCCTAAAAAGCATATGTTTGGCCAGTTTTGTTTTTATACCCAATTCGCAACATAGAAATTCTTTTCAGCAATCTTCGGAATGTTTTTTCTCGTTTCTCTTCTTCCCATGGACGGCATATTTCTTCATTCTTGAGGCAGTGAGGAATTTCTGGAATTATACTAAATTTCTGAGCCACTTTTGTTGTGCAGGTTTAATGCCTTTCTGTTTGTAAAACGTTTCGGCTTGATGAATAAAGAACCACAATGTCACTATCATACAGCTTGTAGTTAAGTATGTATGTATGTAGCTATATGTATGTATATACTTTATTTGTTGTTTTAATGTGAAGTAGATTAATGGTTTCATTGCTGGAGTCGTTTAGGGGTGTAACGAATGTTCATTTTTGCAAACTATTCGCTGATATGTTGTATTCGCATTCGCTTAGAGGTAACCGAGTGTTTAAAGCAACTACTTACTGCAATATAAAAAAGCTGAAAAGCTTTCATATCGATTTTTTATCGGAAGTAAAAAATTTAAATATGTACATATGTACATGCACAAAATAAAAATATGTTTAAGAAAATGTCATCTAAATAAAAAGGGAAATAATTAAATGTTTATGCGCAGATTTAGAACACGCTTTGAACTACTTAATAAAAAGTTACAAAGAATACTCCTTGCGAGAAGTTGGGAAAGTTTGCGTAGATCAAAATGCTTGCATAAAAATGTTTTCCGTTACATGATCATTTAAAACTACATTTTTTTTCATCACGATGAATATGAAGAATATAACATTTATACAAAAATATTAATTATTTTAGGTCTAAGAACAGATCTCATTAATTGTTTTCGATCTTTTTCAGCCGTCTATGTGCCGCCGACATTTTGTTGATGCTAATCAATTCATCAATAGACTCGAAAAGATCTTAAAAGAATGCTTGAAATCTTACCACAATGCAGTAGGCTAAAAGAAATCACTCTATTGGAAGTTGCTCTTGTTTTTTCAAATGTCAAATCTGTTCTTACATTTGTGAGCTAGACAGCTGTAGAATACAAGTTAACAAGACATGGAGCGATACACTCCCCAAGAACGCAGAATAATCGTATCTATGACGAAGTGGACGATATTTGAATCAAAATCATAATGAGTGATGAGGCTCATTTCCACTTCAGCGGGTACAAGAGCTAGCAAAACTATCGCCTCTGGGGCACCGAAAATCCCCGAGTGATGCCATTACACCTGCTCAAAGTGACTGCATGGTGTGCTGTTAACGCTGTAGTAGTCATCGGGCCATTTCTTAATATTATTATTTTTTTTGAGGACGCCCTATAGCGCCGAGTTTTTTTCTATCGCAATTGAACGAATTAGGTCCAGAGGACATGTGGTTCCAACAGGATAGAGCAACGGCATACACTGCGCGAACCACAACAGATATTCTAAAGGCCAAACAACATCGGACTACTTCCTTTGGCCTACCGGTTACTTATTCCATAATTGTTATAAACAAAATGAGAATCAGAAATCAAACACACTTTTATGACAGAAAGCATTCTTTTGTCCTGCAACTCTTTTACTTTTCTTCCCAACGTTTATACCATTGGTTACTCTACAAATACAGATTTGTAGTCTTGAAAGTATCAAGAAGTAAAAGTTTTTTGAATATTCAAAAATGAACTTGACCAATGGTAGCTCGTTGTATAGAAGTTGTGAAGAAAGGAGTTGCAAGACGAACTAATGTTTTCGGTATGAAAGGCTTGTTTGAACATTTATGATTATCATTTCGATCATGGGAACTATGGAATAAGTTGTTCAGCTTCAAACATTCTTTTAAAAACTTTCAACTCCGCTAATGAGTTAAGAGTTTGTATTTGTATAACAAAAAAGCACGTTTTTGTTGAATATAGTATAATATGTTAAATAAAAATTCAAATTTGTATATTTTTTTATAAAAACCAAACTAAGCTTATACAGCCATATATACTTGGCAGGCTGACAACATAATTTATACATAAGCTTATAGGTAACTATTAATATTCTGTTATATATAAATATATTTCTACGCATGTCTTAAATTTAGCTAATACTCTTAAGCCCGTATGATACTTCATTTTTCTTTCATTAATTGGTATAGAATTGATAGAAAGAAACAGCAATTGCTAAAAAGAACCAAATATACAAAGCATAAACAAAACTGACATCTTTTTTTGTAAATGTTGTATTCTTTTTATTTCAAGAAAGCGCTAGGAAATGAAAATGTTCCAAAAAAGAAGTGTTAAATCGCAAAAATTGTCCATAAATCGCTGACACAGCAACATTCAAGTTTGAAATGTCAATTTTAAATTGAAAAATTTTACATTTTTTTTACATAATCTGATTTTTTATCGATAACTTCAACAAAAATGTTGACAGTTTTGCATTTATCTTAATATAGCTGAACGCGTTGCACATACTAAATTCTACTATTACATTATATTTGCACTGTTCCCCAAAATTTGAACAATGCAAGAAAAATGTAGTGTCATACGGGCTTTAGTAACATAAAAATCTACACTACAAATTGTATTGCACTTTGCATCAAATATTATTTATAGAGTCATATTCTTCAAGATTCTTTTGGTTAAAGATAAAGTCTGACAGCTTGCTCTGCTTATATAAAACTTGATTATGCAAACACTATACGTGTTCACAATCGTAAAAATTAAATTTTAGTATTCACATTCGCTACACCACTAGTTTAGCTCTGTACATGCGTACATATACATATGTATATATTATGAATGGAAACGAGCGAGCCGGTTTTATTTTCTTTAATCAACTAGTTTTCTACTTTATAGCGAGTTTGCATGAGTTTTGTATTTTTGTTGCAGAACATGTGTTTTGCCTTAAACACGTATAAGGCACGTTGTTTTTCCATAGATTTTTAAAATATTCACAACATAAGTACAACCTTTGCGTTTACTCGGCAAAAGCTCAGTTACAGTGAGTCGAAATCTCTAGTATCTACCAATTTTTGGCCAAATCATGTTGTTTTGACGACTCAAAATTTACCTCGTAACTGGATTTGAGAATATTCTACCCAAAATATAGTGGTGCGTAGTGATAAAGCTATAATATACTAAAAACAATGCACAAGCAAATTACATTTCAATTCAAAATTATTAGGGCATGTGGATTTAGCCATCGATATTGTGCCATAGATTTTTCGATATCTTTTGGCATAACCAATTTCCGAGGCAGCCGGTTTTATTTTTTTTTTTTGTATGCAGGCATGGTAGGGATCAGTGTGTTCGAAAAAAAATATTGGATAGCAAAAACCATGGGCGATTGGTCACAAATTTCACTTCTCTACGGTCTACTTAGTGCCAGAGATCCCTGTTTGATCCCCTTGAGATGTTCCCCCTATCACACTAACTAGCCCCGGGGTGCCCGTAGTGGCGTCAAATTTACGATTATCGCTTCAAAACATTTTAGCGAACACACTAACCCAATATCTCTTTTGATTGGGGGCTTGCATACAAAAGTGCTGTATTAAATTTTCCACATAGTCCTAACTAGTACAAGGTGTCTGTAGAGGAATTGAATGTATGACCGATCTGCAATCGTTTTGTCTTTCCAGAATGTTTTTGCCCAATACACAACTCAAGCAAAATTTATTTACAGCCCTTTAGGGGCGCTCCTATAAAAAACGTATTTTTTATTTGGGAGGCTATCACGCTAGCTATTCGCAGGGTGCTTGAATGTATGACCGACCCCCAGCAACTTTGTTTTCTCTATATTTTTCCCCAACACACCATCTCTCCATCTCCCAAAGGGCGCTCGAACACAAAAAATGTATCACTAGCCATTGTGTTAAGAAACCACACTGTGACAAACTAAAATCCAGGTGGCTTCTATGGCTGTGTCTAGTGGACAGTAGTACTCAATTTCTCATACCCAAATGAATCTTAAATTAAAATAAGCATTATACCAGAGTGCCAATTAATGCGCGTTTAGAAGGGAATTGGAAAAATGTCAAATATAAACCATACAGTCTTGGAATACGAGATAATGAAGTCGTTTAGATTGGCTTAACTAAGCAACCCAGAGGTTAGATAAAGCAATTTTTTGAAATCGTTTTACTCATTTCCAAACATAACTTTAGCCAATCAGGACCCACGAGCCATGCTCGAGGGGTGGCAAAAGGCATTTACTGCATATAGTAACATACATGAGTAAGAGCCAATTGAACGGAATTCGCGATGTCCATTTTCAAAGCAGCTCTTCACATATAAGATTGGTTTAGTGCCACCAATGCAGTAGGAGTTTCGGAGTTAGGAGATGCTGTGGACATCTCTAATGTATTACACAGAGAAAAAAGCACCTATTAACGTAGAACAAAATCAATAAGATATCTCTATGGTTTTTTTTTCAAGAAGGATTCCTTATTATTTTAAATGGGAAAACCTTATTGAAAAAACAACAATTAATGAAATTAAAAAGATGATTTACGTGTGTTTATATAGGAAACTAATAAAACCAATAGGGAAAAATTAATAGGATAACCTAATAAAATCAATAAGAAATCCTTATTGTATACAATTTACAAGAAAACCTAATAGAATCAATAAGTTTTTCTCTATGGAATTTTTTTTTGGTACCATGCAAATCGGAAACTGGGAAAAAACAAACGTGAGTAACAAGTTTTCTTCTTGGTTTTATGTGTTTTTCTTGTTGAGACAATTAATAAGATTTGCAACATGAAAATAATAAGAAATACCCATAGAAAAATCTTCTTTTCTCTCTGCTGGGATACCCCTCAGCCTAAAAACGTTTCAAAGAGAAAATCTTATTGAATCTATTAGGAAGTTTTCGCTCTGTGTAGGTGAAAATGCTTCTCTTCCACTATTTGACCAGAATGTACCCCTTGGCGCCAAGCGGAAGCTTTCAGATGCCTCTTTATTTTGGCAATTGTACCGCCAAAATAAAGTGGCATGCGTGGAAAAACTCTCGGGCAGTGAAATGAAGGAACCGTGCAACAGTGGTAACAATAATTGGTATCATATCAATGCTAAAAAGAGGACAGAGGAAATGTTTCTGCAATTAGTTTTTTTTCTTTTGATTTTTAAAAATGTGAAAAGTTCTTCACTGACTCTAAAAGAAGTAAACCGAGAATTTGAGTGATTTATTTATGCCAGCGACAGCAAAATTTTTGGCTCGCCTCGGACTGTCAACAAATTTTGTTGCTTACATTTCAGAAACATGGAAAGAGCAAGAAGAGTAGAAGTATTCGCCGAAAAATATTGCGTGAATTAGTTGAAGTCAACGATGCTGCCGAAAGGAACATAAAAGTAATAGAGGTTTACAACAATACGCAGGTAGGCATATAGCATTCAACTTCGTAGTTGAACTCAATTGTACAAGAAATGATATTTATATATACAGTGGTAACTACAAAATAAAATCAACCAGAGGCTAAAAGTGCTGGAGTATTGCTAACCTAAAAAGTGTTTTGCAAATAATTTATCAAGCTTTTATTTCCATTTAATTAGGACGAGATTATGTATGTAAGTATTAAATGAATAATGAGTCTAAAACAGGAACATCAAGCAATACATTTTTACATACTAACTTTTCAATATTTCCATCTCAATTTTTATGCAGGTCCAGTTTTGCATTTTAAGCATTAATATAGGACATTAGATTCAGTTACAAAATAATTTTTGTACTAATGAGCGAACAAGTTACAGGGCAGCGTCATATTGCTAGAACAATCCGTTTAATGAGATCTTTTAATTTTTGACCATACAATTTTCTGATTAGCAGGAATGTTTTGGGTATTTATTTAAATATACATTTATGTACAGTATTAAAAAAATGAGAAAAAAATATATTTTGTTTTCTGGCAGCAAAACGATGTCCTGTAACTTTTTGTTGGCCCGTAAAAATATTGTTTTATAACTGAAAGGGATAAATAGACTAGTACTAGTAAAATACAACACTAAGAACTTTACAAAAATCGAGATATAAATATTGAAAAACCAGTACGTAGAAGTGCTATAAAATATTACGATTTTCCAATTCTACCCTCGCAACTCATTTATTACTAATATAGTTTTGTTTTTCGATAATGCATAATTTCGTTTAAAAGATAAACTCTTTTAATTTTGGTGCTAAGTATTATTTGCCTCTGGATGTTTTAATTTTGTGACGACATAAATATTTGTATGTAAATGTAATAACATGTGAACTACTTTTGTAGTTCTTCCAGAAGAAAAGTTGGAATAAAAAAATATTCGTCAGTCACCATACATTTAAGTACTCCCTAGGCACCTTGGGCATATGTAGCTAGAAAAAAATTGAGAAACTAATTTCATTATTATTTGCAGTGAGTGCTAATTAAAATGTGTTAGTCTATACTTTATTACTTTTATCTGCCTATGTGCCGTCGAAATTTCGTTGATAGTAGCATCAACTCGACATTAGACTCGAAAATAATTAAAAGAATGTTTAGAACTTTATTCCTTAGAATCACAACCTTCAATATGGGCATTTCCATGAAATGGTCCACCGTTAGTTAAAAAATCAAAACGCTCGCACAATTTTTTTAAGCACAGAAAATTTAAAAAAAAACTATTGATATTTTATTATGTAAAAAAAAAATTTAACTTATAATAATTTTAAATGCTGGTAAAAACTTCTGAAAATATATGTATGTTAAATTACAAGAATATGTATGAAGGTAAAAAGTGTCACGTGCGTAATCAAAAAATTTGTTTTTCTTAGCCAACCCATGCACACTTGTTTTTGAACAAACCATGATTATAAAGGTCCATTAATAACCTTTATAAAAACATTTTTTCCGAAATAAAAATCTTCTACAATTCGCCTACTTTGATCGCATGGAACTTGGGAACCCAGTGCTCAATTTTCCAATATATATACTTTTTGGAAGGAACTCATCCCATTAAATGTAACAATGGCAAAATTCCATTCAAAAATTCCAACCCATTTATATTTTTATAATATTCAAAACAATTAAACGTGTACAAATGCCACGTGAGTAACCATGGAAACACCCATATAGAAAACAATTTAGTCATTTTACAGCACTGTTGCATTTCTTCACAAACGATAAAATGGTTTTCTGTATAGAAGGTTTGTTTTGTGAGTCTCATTTTATTCATGTGAATAATGGAATACGTAGTCAAGTTCCAAACATTTTATTAAGTTTTTTCGAGTTTACTGACGAGTTGAATATAGATAGCAGAAGAAAGCAGAATACAATTAATAAAGTCTAATTTTAGACCTAAAGTAATACGTTTCAATAGGCTCTTATAGCAAATAAATAATTAGATTAATTTTTTGGGTACTCAAAGTTTAATTTATTATTTGCTATGAGATCCAATTGTAAGAGTATTGCAAAACTATGGAATTGTTTTCTGTAATAAAGATTTGCGTGAAGATTTGTGATTCTCATTGTGTTTATAGATATAATGGAATAAGTAGTAAATAATAAATGAGTAGTAACATTATTTTAAGTTTTTCATAGTCTAAATAAAAGAGATAGACGGTTAGTGTGTTCCCCAAAAATAATTTGAATAAGTAAATAATTGGAGTTTGGTCATAGATGTGACTCCTTCAGAGGGGCTCTGAGACCAGTTAGGATGAGCGAAATAAGGCCTGCAAACTTTTTTGTGGTATGGGAGATGTCTTAAAAGGCTGAGATAGACATAAGTATACATAGGTAAAATATTGAAAATACAAAATACTCCAAAAGGTGTAAAATGTGGAACTAACCCCTTCCAAAGAGTGCCCATATGACAGTTATAGTTCCTTTTGTGAAAATGTGCATTTTTTCAGCTTCGACCTCAACGAATCTTATTAATCTTATCTATCAGTGAATCTTATTCTATTATCCTATGTTTTTGGGTTATACATTTTTTCCCAACCGCCCTAAATTAGAATTCGTGGCATACCGAAAACGAAAAATTTTTCACTTTATCACATCTACTGTACATATACATACATATATCTTCTATCTGTCTACATATATATAGGAAAAATACTCTAAGCAACTTTTTTTTGTTCTATTTCTTGCACGTAATCAAGATTCTGAAAACACAAATAGTAACAAAAAAAAATACATCTAAACAGTAGACGCCAAAAAGACTAGGAACCGCTGGTTAAACTAACCTTATGATCCAAATATGTTTGAAATATTACCTGTCGATTATAATGAAAATGCAGAGACACAAAATATTAACAGTCTCTGCAAATAATCTGAAAAGAGACAAAGAGAGAGCTCTATATTCCGCTAGACCGAATCTTAGCTATCCTTCCTGATCAACTCTTCTGACCATCAGATCCGATGCATATAAATCAATATCAAAAGTTATTTTTATTTACTTATTTTTTATTTTGTACATTTATTTTAGTATTGCAAGAGCTTCCTGGCGCTGAAACTTATAACAAAATAATAACTTTAAATTTTTGGCATCAAAGTTTGTTTAAGTTCACGTACAGGTCCAACTTCTTGAGAAATTGGTTCTTGTCATCATTCGCCCATAAATTAACCGATGTCAAAAGTTAGGGTGAACTCCGTTGAGAACCTATATTTTGTTATGATATCTACCTTTTAGTACCAAAACTTGTCTGGGTTCACGTACAAGTCTAATTTCTTGAGAAATCGGTTTTCTCTACATCTCTGCTATCTATGGACTGATGTAGAAAATTTTTAGGTTTTGGCTTTAAGTAAACACATTGTATTATAACGTCTACTTTTTGGCCCCAAAAATGTTTTAAGCTCTCAGGCTACACAGAAAAAATTATCGTCAGAATATATTCAATCAATCACTTGCTTGAAAATATTTTTCTCTGCAACAAAATTGTTTATTGTGTCTATTAAATTATTGTTTGATGTTACAACAATGAATTTATTTTTCAATAAATATGTTGCAAAATCTTTAACTGAATATATGAAATGCGTTGTAGGACCTAAATTTAACAAAAATTCATTTGATTCAGCCAATATTGTATTTGAATAGTAAAAAATAATTTTTTCTGTGTAAGCTTCGTGAAAAATTGGGATTCGCTACATCTGGGCTATATGTAGGCCGATTTCTGAAAAAAAATGTTTAAGTGACTTTATTTTCCTTAACTAAAAACTTGTTTGACTTAGCTTACAAGTCTAACTTCTTGATAGTTCGGTTGTCACTATATCTCGATAGCCCGGTGTCAAAAATTGTATCTTTGGAATTTGAGTAATCACAATTTATTACAATGTCTACTTCTGTGGTAAAATTTGCCTCAGCTTGCTCACAGGCTCTACTCCTTAAGAAATTGGACGGTTGTCGAAAATTTTAATATTTTTTTTTAGTTATAGCTTCGAGGCCTAACTTCGTGAGAAATCTGTGTTAGGTAAAGTTCGGGGTTCGGAAGTTTTTATTTATAATATCATTTATTTTTTGGGTCTAAAATTGTTTAATTTCACGTGCAGGTTCAACTTCTCAAGAAATCGGTTTTTGCTATATCTCCTGCATACAGCGTTGAATTTCGAAAATGTTATTTTTTCGCTTTTGTAAAGCTGGGATCATACGATTGCCGCAATGCACCAATTTTTATTACATTTTGTGTGCCAATCCTGTGATAGCACAATTTATCATGCGGCAACCAAAACGAATGTTGTTCCTATTTGTCCCAATAAAATACAACCCTGATGCGACAACCGTGTGAACACTTGACATACAACTAATCAACAATAAAAATTCTAAAAATGCACCAATATTTATTGTGTTCTCATGCGGCAACCAAAGAAGACAATGCCCGCCAATAACATACATACATACATATGTATACATTTATTTAGTTTCAAAATTGTTTAAACGCGTCTTCCAAACATGATTTGTGCTTTTCAATCAGTAAAATTCAGTTGTTGTTACTCTTTTTTGCTTTTTCGGGCCGCACAACATTATAACAATAGCCGAAGCAATTTTCTTTCTTTTAAATGAACAAACCATATTTTTAACACTTAATTATTTTTTTTTTTTTTTTTTGGAAAAACAAAGTTTGTCATCAGCTACAACAGCTGTTTCTCAGAGTTGCCGTATAATATAACAATCGTGTGACTATAATGCGGCAATTATTGGTACTTAATTGTTTTGCGACAGTAAAATGTGACAATCATGTGATTGAAGAGAATTTGATTGGGACACATTTTTTATTATGCTCCAATTCAGCCCAATAAAAATTGTGCAAAATTGGTGCATTGCGGCAATCGTGTGATTCCACCTTAATAAATAATATATACTATATTTTCACCTGAAAGCATAATAAAATATTTTTAGATTTTCAAAATAAAAGGTTATTACCTCTTGCCGTTTTTTTTCCGCCATGTACAACAAACAGAAAATTAAAATTAAAGAAATTACAAAATGAGTAACAAACAGTCCTTAACACTTTTTGTGGAGGGTATAAGAAAGGCATAAACGGCATTTTAGGAAATTATTGAAAGCACTGAAAACACACGTTATTTAAGGAGATTCGGGCTTGCGAAGAGGCAAAAAGCACCAAAAATTACCCGCAAAACTCGAATATACCACCACTGTTTGCAAACCAACTTTCCCCATGTAGGGGTAGTGCAACAGATACAACAAATGTTACTTACTTGAGCATGGTACGTGCAAAGGATATCAAAAAAAACTTTTCTAGACTTTTGTGTATTCGCTTTGGATAGATTTGACATGCGCTGCACAGAAATACTTTATTTGATTTTTTTTTTATTGTTGTTGTTGGATTTTTAGTTCAAAATAATGGCTGAATTGAGATTAGGCTTGCCAGATATGAAATCCAGAAATAGAGCATATTTTCATTTTAATAACTTTAAGTCCGACATATACAAAAAATAATTAATAAATGTAATCCAAAATAAACAGATATATAAATGTTCAATACACAACAATAACAATTTTCAACCAAGAACCAAAAACAATCTGATAAAATATTACGTTTAAACGCATCTCATTACGAGCGAGTTTCTATTCGTATTTAAAATACACCTACTTATTTTTATTTTTATATTTTAATTTCGGTTCTATGCATTGCAGACAAAATGGAAATTTTTTTTAAATACATACATTTGTTAAATACTTACATATATGAACACACATTCGAGCTTATTTATTAATAAGCCTAACAACTTATTCCAAATTAAAAAAATTTTTTTATATGGGACTCCCATTTAGGAGAGGAGATAGAATTTTGATGTGTTCCCCAACCATTTTCAAAAGAAACAAGTAAAAGTGATGTATTCAGCTTTAGCTGAATCTTAAAAACACAAGATATATCTGATATTTTGTCAGTTTGGACTATAAGAACCGAATATCTGAATGAAACTTTCCATTCTGAATGTGCTCCTTTCATCATTAAATTCACATATTGGGTGAAAGTTGGTTAAACTCGCTTGTAGGTGAAATTGCATAAAAAACTGGTCTTATCTATATATCTACCTTATATGTTCCGATATTGAAACACAATTGACCACTCTAAATAGGTTTTCTCTCTCACCAGATTTACTTTTGCTTCAAAATTACTGATTTAGCTCGAGTTTATTTGAAATTTCCTAAAAGCCTGGTTTTCGTTTCATGTATATCGAGTATATATGGAGTAATATCGGAAAAACATGTTTACTTTAAATAGGCTTTTTTTATCACTTTTTAGCGCCAAAAATTGATTGAGCTCGCTTATATATGAAATGGGATTAAAACAAACCCTTTTCAGTTAAAATAAAGCTGATTAAACTCACCCATATATTAAATTTTCTAAGAACCCGGTCTCGCTATGCCAATTCTGGGACAAAATCTTTCCGCACAAAGTTTGTTTTTTTTAACACAAGATTCAGTTTTTGACACCAAAAATTGATTTAGGTTGCTCATATGTGAATTTCCTGAAAAATTAGTTTCCGCTATATATCGGGTATACATATATGTACGTATATCAACTCAGACCGAAAATGTTTGCTTTTTAGCTTTTTTCACTTATTTAAACACATCTAAATAACGTTTTTAAAATATTTTTCAAAAACAATGCCCAGAAGTCAATTTAAATATATCTCAGCTGTTCATGAACCGATTTCACTGATTAGAATATCTTGAATCTGTTTAACTTTTATCACTTTTAATTGCAACTTTAAAGCAAAACAAAAAAATATTTGCAGACAGAACGAAAAAAAATTGTTGTCAGCTGTTTTCTTGATTGTAACTTGATGCTCTCTATGGAAAGCAAAAATTGTCATCAAGTTTGCATAAATTTTCAAAATTGTGAGTGTATTAGTAAAAAAGTGTGAATATATTAAAACTTGAAAGGCAAAACTTGATCGTGTAACCCCCAAGTAAAGAACTGATTATGAATATCGTATGTTTATGGTTTTTGTATTTTTACACAATACAGTACATGAAAATAACAAATATTAAGTAGTACATATTATGATTTTCGTCCTAAAACAGTATAATTGTAATGGATGGATATTTACTTCATATTTTATATAGTGTTTTCGTTTTTCATAACTGATACCCGACAGAGCTTGATATTGAAGAAAATTACACAGAAACTTAAATTGTATTAAAACATTTTTTTAATAGAATGATTAATAAATGTCTCGTTGCAGATGCGAACACTAATGAGAAAATTCCCGAAAAATATATTTATAATGGCTTCGGACAACACAAAATTAGAAAAAAAAATACTATGCACAACACAAACAACAGCCCAACTTTTGCGTTGAACTACCCTACTGCTCATCACATTTATCCGAATAATACAGGGTACAATATAAATAAGTTCGCATTAATTTACATATCTTTTGATTATATATACATATGTATATATATATATATATATATATATATATATATATATATATATATATATATATATATATATATAAAATTAATATATTTTTGATTGATCTTGTGGATATTCTAGCGAAACATAATTTTGTTTAAGATAATATTGGGTTACTTGTATATATATATATATATATATATATATATATATATATATATATATATATATATATATATATATATATATATATATATATATATATATATATATATATATATATATATATATATATATATATATATATATATATATATATATATATATATATATGTATATATATATATATATATATATATACATATATATATATATATATATATATATATATATATATATATATATATATATATATATATATATATATATATATATATATATATATATATATATATATATATATATATATATATATATATATATATATATATATATATATATATATAGTTTTTTCTTTAAAAAAAAAAAAAAAAAAACCTTTCAGTTTCAAGAACACGTTAATGCAAAATTAAGATTAAAGACAGACTGTGTATCATTCAGGGTTTATTTTTGTGTAAAAAGGTACTTCTTTGAGGGGTATGTAGAAAGCAGTACAGATGATAAAGAGGTGCACATACTGCTGAATAATTACGCCTGGCATGCCTAATTTAGATACAACAAAACATTACAGCTGTACTCACTCTCTTTGGTTTTTCACCAATCATATGGCAATTCCCTTTTAACTTGTAAATATAAGCGGGAGACAACAGTCAAGAGATGTTTGCGTTCGTTAGCTGATGTTGGGATAAAATTGAGAAGAGTAGGTAAATTTTCGCCGTACATTCCTTAGCGCATTTTTACGGTAAATTCCTAAAATATTTGAAATTTTTGCGCTTTTTTGTGTGCATGTATTTGTGTAAGCTCGTAAGTATGTTTTTGTATAAAAAGAATATACACTTGGTAACGAGACATATACATACATCCATATGCATATGTAACTTTGTATTCATAGTCTAAGCTGTAATGTTGTTTTTCCTGTTGCAATTGCAAATGAATGAGTGTGTTTGGATACATGCTATTGTCATAGAATTCAAAATTTTTTCTTATAGATGTCGCTTAAGTTCCAGTCAAAACAAACGAAATAAAAAATTCCTAAAAAATATGTACATATGTATGTATGTATGTATGTATGTAACATATTCCTAAATAAAAACAATGCGTGAGACTGAATAGTTCACTTTCAGTCAAGTATAGTATACACATCTACACACGTGGGTTTTGTTTATTAGGAGAAAATGGTTGAGTGTACCACAGTTATCAAGTGGGAGATTATTGAGTCCTCTAAGATTCTCTTAATGAATAAAAAATGATTAATCAAATTGACGCATACAAAAAGAAAAATACTAGAAAAACATTCATATGAAAACGACTAATTTAAGGAGCAAAAACAAAATTTATAAGCTACGCGGAATCAGAATGTAATCGTGCCTGTGATTAAAAGATTATTATTTTTATGCTATTTCTATAAAGTGACATAAGCAAAACTAGTCTTTTAATATATCCTTTGATAACCAAGATGCTGGACGTTTTAAGAAATATTTTTTACAAAAGCCATTTTTTAAGTTACTGAGTATACAAAAATTGTCCGAACAAGACTTGCAAATAGGACCCAAGTGAGTCGGTCTTAGGACCGGCGGCCCTCGTAACATAAGACTTGCAAACGTACAATGTACATACATATGTGATTAGTGATATGAGCAATAAATAGATAGCTCGAAAACAAATCAAAATTGATCAGACAACGAAAACGAATAGTTCTTTTGCGATCCTTTGTATTATGTAGGTATGACACCGTAACAGGTGATCGCTTTTGTTTGCTGGCTTATTTGTGAAAAGTATTTCATGTTTATCAAAAGCATATTTAACCAATATACATATGTACATATGTATGTAGTAGTTGCACGTTAAATAAGAACTTATAAACGTAAAATATTTGTTATAAATAATACCGTTAAAATCTGAAGTCGTAATACATAAGTAAATTAGTAATAGGTCTTGTCGTGTTTGTTGTGTAGTTTCCGCTTTCCTTAAGTTTTAATTTGCGACCCCATAAGATATATGTATTCGTTCTGGATCAGTATTGATACAGAAGTCTATTTAACGATTTTCGTCCGTCTGTTGGCCGTAGAAATACCGTTTCTGAGAAGACTACTTAGCTCAAGTGTTTAATATTGAAATTCAACAGAGTCGACTAGTGAATAACCGAGATATAGACAGAAAACCGCGAAAGACACAAAACATTTTTATAATCTATACTATTTGGCATGGGCATTAAGTGATAAAAAGGAAATTTTCTTGAAATTGGTCTACATATACACGAGATGTTGCAAAAACCGATTTCTCAAAACGTTGGGCCTGTACACGAGCTGAAACAAGTTTGGCACCACAAAGTTGATGTAATAACAAAAAAAGCTTTCTTAATGAAAAAACTTGACATTTTTGACATCGATACATACATACATAGCGAAAGCCGATTTCTCGTGGAGTTGGGAGATACACAAGGAAAATCGAACAGCAGTTAATGAACTAAAAACCAGATTAGCAGGTCACAGATCTGGCTTCAAAAATATATGTAAACCAGAATTTGATACAAAACCGCACTTGTATCCGATTATGCAGAAAACAACTGTAGTCCTGAGATTGATAATGTTGAAGTATTACAAAGAAAATTATTTGTTTTAGACTTGGGCCAGTACTGAGGGGTGACTCCTATACATACATATGTATATGCATTGTACTGGAACTCGGAAAGAGGGATTAGCGGTAGAAAAAACGAAAATGAGGAGTGTTTGTGGATAATTGATTAAGCAAAAAATATGACATAAAAACAGAACATTAACTTTTCAAAGTTGAATAAGTCAGGATTAAATGTTATTAATTTATATGTGTAGTGTGCAGTGTATATACCTTCGATTCTATCCAGTTAATAATATTTAACGCAGCCTCTTCAATATTGCAAAGTGTTGACTATACGCAGCAAAAAGACGTCACAATAAACACGGTAAGACCTATTACGTATTTTTTCTTTGGCGGACTTATTTTAAAAAATACATATTGTTTATTAAGATCCCATTTGGCAAATATCTATACATAATTTGCGAAATAAATGTCAACTAAAAATGGAATACAGTATTTTTCGGTTAATTGACCCTACGGTTAATTGGTTTCCACGCTTAATTGAACCACATGATCGGGCAAAAAAAATATTGCATACGAACACCATGTAAATTTCCTCGGATAATTGAACCCGGTTAATTGATTTTCCCGCTTAATTCGTTCAAAATTCATGTCATCAAAAATAAATTTCCTCTTACTTTTACCCGGTTAATTGCATTGAAAAATAATCTGGCATTTTTGCACATACATATTTGACATAATTTGTGAAAAACACTGGGTGGCATCTCTACTATACACATATATGTACATTTTTTGCTGTTACTTGCATTTTTTTTTTGTTTAAGGTAAAAAAAATTATTTTGAAAAACTTAAAGTGCACATATGCGATTTCTTTTAATTCATTAGCACATAGTTTCAATTATGCGTGATTTCTGTAATTGAACAAACTGTTCAATTAAATAGGGTTTTTGTAATTGAACGAATTGTTGAATTAAACGGGTATCGGCTAATTGGTTCCCCCGTTAATTGAACAAAAAATTTTGCAAATTTTGATGTGCAATTAACCGAAAAATACTGTATTTTTTTTAAATAGGCCAATAAAAAAAATCACTCGTTGACCTATTACGACTATACATCATAAAAAACACGTCCGCTCCGATCAAAAGTTCACAAACAACCTCAGGGTTATACTTTAGAAAGGAATAAATTTCAAAGATTGATAATTGCGCCAACAGTTATAGAAAGTAATAAATAAAAAAGTGTGACAAAACACTTTTACTGCACTTCAATGTTGAACTGTTGAATTTAAACGTAAGCCAAAGTTGATGTGCCTCTTTTTGACTGTTTGTGCTGTTGTATAATAGATGTAAGTTTCTTGGTCTTGCTTGATATACATACATACTTGCGTTAAGCTTTATTAATTTATTAATTAAAACATTTCTAATGTAGATAGTTAAGTTAATTTATCTATGATAGGTTTTTGTACAACAACCTTTTCAACAGGTAAAATTTTATTTTGTTATATATGTACATATATTTTTAGTCTTCGTTAAGAATGATATCCGATGGATATTTAAATACTCGAAAAAACAAATAAATAAAACTTCTCCAAGACTTAAAACAGAATTGGTGCCATTAAGAACCCTGCCGGCAACTCAGTTAACTAGTAATGAATTATAAGCTAACTTTTTTACAGCTGGTGGTGGTTGACACTCAGATTATTTTTAATGGAGATGACTGACTATTTTAACATTACGATGTCCTGGGAGGTAGTCAATTGTCCGACTGTGCATTACTTTTCAACTAACTTAAAGTTAGCTACTTCAAACTCAGTACCCACAGAAAAAAATGTACAAATCACGGCTGATTTTACATTTTTCGGTGGTAATATTATATTTTATTAAATTAAATTTCATCCTACTTTCTTTTATGTTTTTGTTAGCCTCTGGTGGGAATCGAACCACTAAGCCTCAAGACTGGTGAGCAGCCAACATACTCACTCAGCTATCGCAACATTTAAAACGAATGCGACAATAGGCAATTTACATAATTAAAGAGTTATTTACCGTGTACGTGTGTGTATGTTATTATTTGAATTTTGGTTTAACTCTGCACTACGTTTCAGCTAGCTTATAGCCAGTACACAAAAAGTGAATTACAAATCGATTGTGTTGTAGCTAATTTCAAGCTAGTCCATAAAAGTTAACGTAAAGTTAATTATTTTAGTAGTCGACTACTCAATATTCGACAGGGATGAACTATAAGTCGATTTTATTTGTAGTCGACTACCAATTTGCTGGCAGGGTAGATTTATTGTAAGATACATATGTATGTATGTAGTTATAATCAAGAACAAAAAATAAAATCTTTTGATATCGGACTGTATACAGTCGAATATGTGAACGTGTAAGGGAACTTAAACAAGTTTTGATGCTAAAAGGTAGATGTACATATGTACATAACCAAAGCCAAAAAAATTAAAAGTTTCGACATCAGTCCACCTTTAGCCGAGAAACAGCGAAACCCGATTTCTACAGAAGGGGGAGTTGTATGCGAACTGAAAAAGTTTTGGTGTCAAAAACTAGAGATCATAATAAAATCAAGTTACTCAAAGGCATATAATAAAAGTTTACCACATCAGCCGAAACTTAGCAAAACGCAATTTCTCAAGAGATTAGACCATTATGTGAACTTAAATAAGTTTTGATGCCAGAAAGCTGTTGAAAGAATAAAATAACTGCACAAAGCACAAGCAATTTCGATAACGATTTATATACATCGGATACGAGGGTCAGAAATTTATTGTGAAAGAGCACTCTTACTGGTTTTGTTTTTGCTTAATCGGACCTCCACAAACAAACCCTATATTCCTATTTTTCTAGTTCCGAAATAATGCAATGCTCATGAGTACTGGTCCAAGATAAAAAATCATAAAATATCACAAACAAATATGCAAACATTGTTCACAGATGATTGTGCAATTGGTAGAAAATTGGTTGTAATAGATCTGAGTGCCGAATCATAACATACTCCCCGTTTGGTACCATTTTCTTCCGACAAAAAATTCATTTTCGATTAAAAGCAAAAGCATAAGTGGCTCGAATATGATTAAGAACTTCAAGAAATACTAATTGGCACTGCAAGAAATGGCTGATGGAAACTAACACAGTAACAACTTATTTACTAACACATGCAAAGCAATTTTATTGGTTTCAGCGTTGTCATTACAATGATTTTTTTAATATTTTGATTTTCCCGTATTAGCTTGGTAATTTCATTTGGAACCACGTTTATGCATTAATGTTCTAATTCATAGGTTCGTTTGTTTCATTTCTTTGAAGAAAATAGTGCCGTGGATGTTTTTTTCCATATGATTCAGTTTTCTATTGTTAAAACTGCTACTGACTACTGTTTTTCTCTTAATTTTATCTAAATTTGTCTCAAATAATTTATTCTGTTCTCCTTGTATACTTTTTTTTTTTTTTAATTTTTCGACAAAACTCTTTTTTTAAATTAATAATAAAGAAATAAATACACAGAGAAAAAAGCACCTAATAAAGTAGAACAAAATCAATAAGATATCTCTATGGTTTTTTTTCAAGAAGGATTCCTTATTATTTTAAATGGGAAAACCTTATTGAAAAAACAACAATTAATGAAATTAAAAAGATGATTTACGTGTGTTTATATAGGAAACTAATAAAACCAATAGGCAAAAATTAATAGGATAACCTAATAAAATCAATAAGAAATCCTTATTGTATACAATTTACAAGAAAACCTAATAGAATCAATAAGTTCTTCTCTATAGAATTTTTTTTTTTTTTGTACCATGCAAATCGAAAACTGAGTAAAAACAAACGTGAGTAACAAGTTTTCTTCTTGGTTTTATGTGTTTTTCTTATTGAGACAATTAATAAGATTTGCAACATGGAAATAATAAGAAATACCCATAGAAAAATCTTCTTTTCTCTCTGCTGGGATACCCCTCAGCCTAAAAACGTTTCAAAGAGAAAATCTTATTGAATCTATTAGGAAGTTTTCGCTCTGTGTAGCATTGCATATAATCTTGTGTGCATTTTGAAAAAATTATTTCGAATGATCGCTTGCTGAGGTGGTAACGCTGGTTTAAAAAATAAATCACACTTACACGAATGTTTACATCAGTTTTTTCATTTTGCCCTTAAGAAAATGATAGCAACCCTGATGTATAAACCCATCAGCAGTGTCGGTCATATGATGCATCAAATGACCGACACTGTTCTTGCAGGGAATATTCCAATGGATATGTGTTATTCTGTGTTTAAATAGACGTTGTTGATTGTTATAATAATTAAATTCATTTTGAATAGTCAAAAAAACTTTTACTTTTTGATACTTTCAAAATTACAAATTGTAATTACCAATGGTTTGTCAGGAAAAGTAGATGCTGCAAATCGACTAAATTATTTTCTACGTTAAAAAATTTGTTTTAGTATTTATGCTTATTATAGTGTCCATTAGAATAATAGATTATTTCACAAAAAATTGTTTTATTGTTAAAATTGATGCTTAGAAATTTTTCACAAAATAATCTTTCTCAAGTTAAATTGAACTCAAGCCCGATAAAATTACTATCAATTGGAGTGCACATAATTCGACTATAAAAGTTAAAATCAATGCTTAAAAATTCCTCGGGGCGTTGTTATCACTGATACAACAGCAACAAACACAATCATTTTGATGTTGGTGAGAGAATATAAAATATACTTCAATCAACAGAAAAAGACAGTGATAAAATGGAAAGTTGACCCATAGAGTTAAATATCAGTAATGATGATCTCGGGTAGTAGCATGGCTATGCCCCCCCAACTGCTTAAAAGCAGTATACAATTAGTCGTGACCTGGATTCGTAGCAAACTTGGGTGCTGATGGGCTGCGTGGTGGTTGCGAAACAGCCATGATATGTACCGCAGCCAGTAAGTCTTTAACTTTACTTTACTTTTCTTGTCTTCTTAAAAGATGTTGATCTCTTCAATTTTATTATGAAAAATCTTTCTCAGTTTTGAGGAAATAAAAACGCACATAAGCCCAAAAAAATTAATTTATACTAATATAATGGAGCGAAAAGATTTGAACGAAAGCTCCGAAACTACTGGACCGATTTTAAACAACCATTGACCCTTGGAGAAAGCTACACTGCCAGCTGTGTTTGACATGGCTTCGTCCATCTTTCCGTTCACATATGTTAAATTACTTAAAACTCAAAGGGTCGGCACTAATTTTTTTACTTTTCTTTCAAATGCTGGTCATAGATTTTTAAGAATAATGGAATCTGCTACCCCACTTTTATAACTTACCTACAATGGAAAATGCTCAGACCAAATTGTTCAAATTTTATTACAATGGTTCACTAGCATCCATCTTAGGTTGTTACGGTTCAAAAATTTTGTCACCCTCCACTTTTACGCCCATTTTTTAATTTTTCTAAAACCGATTTTATCCATTGCGTTTTTTTACGAATAGAAAAATTCACCATGTAAGCTTTTTTAGTTCACCTAAAATGGAGAAATTTTCTTCAGGTCCCAGTCTTTTTTTAGTTTATCTAAAAGGGAGATCCACTTCACCGATTTATCTAATTATTCTTTTTATCCACCTGAGGTTCTTACAAACAAAAAAACTACTGCGCGAAGTTTCATTCCGGCATAGATCGATAAAGTGGCGCATGTACGCTAGCTGTAACAAGTTTTGGAGCCACAAAATTGATGTTTTAGCAAGATAAGTTTACTTAATGTAAAAGCCTTTGAGTTTTTGATATTGATCTATATATAGCTTAGCTATAGAGAAAACCGATTTTTTGAGTTGAGGATATGATTAAATAAGTTTACTTACACATGGCCAGAAAATAAAAATTTATGACATCGGTCCATATATAGCAGATATATAATGGAAACCTATTTCTCAATAAGTCGGGATTGTAAGCGAACAAAAAAAATTTTTGGTCACAAAAAGTAAACATTAAAACAAGATAATTTTGCTTATTTCAATTTTGCGTTTTTCGATATCGGATTATGTATAGCTGAGATATAGTGGAAACCGATTTCTCAAGGCATTGGGATTTTATGTGAACCTGAACAAGTTTTGGTACCAAAAAAAAAAAAGTCGTAATAATAAAATGTGTATGGTTTAACGTAAAAAATATAAATTTTCGACATGGGTCCATATAAAGCAGATATATAGCGGTATCCGATTTTTCAGGAAGTTGGGGTGTAAACGAATTTAAACAAATTTTGGTGGAAAAAAGTCGATGGCAGAGTAAAATAGGTAAAACATAAATATTTTGACAATTTCGGTCTATGTATAGGCAAGAATACAGAGACCACCGATTTCTCAAGGAGTTGAACTTGCGTGCAAACTGAAACAAGTCCCGATATCAAAATGTATATTTTAAAGTAAAATATGTACAATCAAAAGTAAAAACTTTTGACATCGATCAATATATAGTTAAGATGTAACGAAGTCCGATATCTCAAGAAGTTGAGCGTGTGCGCGAACTTAAAGCAGTTTCGGTGCCAAAGTAAATACTTGGTATAATAAAATATATGAATGTATTTAAAATTAAATCGTTGTATGAATGATGTAAAGAAAAGTGAAAGTGCTGCGAGTTAATAAAATTCTTTTCTGTATTTAAGGTTTATTTTGAACGTTTGTGATTCTCATTCTTTTCCTGGGAAGTTCCAAATATTCTTTTTGTTCGAGTGTATTGGCGAGTTGGGTAGCATCACCAAAGTGTCAGCGGCATATAGTCGGCTGAAAAAGATAGAACACAATTAATGTGGAATATTTTTAGACCTAAAATAATACACAAAAACTTTTTTTAATTTTTAATACTTTCAAAAATACAATTCGTAGTAATTACGGTTGCTTTGTAGTAAATGTGTTGCAAAACGATTAAACTGTTTTCTGTGTTGAAAGTTGTAATTCTGATTGTGCTCGTGGGAACAATAGAACAAGTAGTAAGTTTCCATACATTAGTTTAAGTTTTTTCATGTCTAATGACAAGTTGAGTGGCATCAAATGTCAGCTGCATATAGATGACTGAATAAGACAAAAAATAATTAATTTGTCTGAGGTATTTTTAGAGCTAAGATAATAAATTTCAATTGGAAATTATAGCAAATAAATAATTAGATTCATTTTTGAATAATATAACATGTGTAATCATAGAAAACCGACATTCCTTGCCTATTGACGCCTTTTTCAAACTTAAAGATTTCATATAAGTTATTAAATTATTTGAATTTTTGAAATCACAACTCTTCGCTTAATTTCTGTTGGAGTTCAAGTTCATTTTGTAATTATTGCATATGATTAATATTTCTTAAAGACCACAAAAAAGGTAACGACTTTAGTTGGTGTACATACCTTTTTCGCTTTTGAAATAGCTAGCTGTACCCCAGCAAAAGTCTTAACATTCACTTTTCAAGTCTTAATTAATAACATTCAGTAGTTGGAAAAATTCACTTGATCACGACGAATAAGAACTAAGTATAATGATCTTATGTTTAAAAAATTCGTTGCCATGCGCTGTTTTAGGTACTTCAAGTACATTAGGGATCAAAATTGTTATCCAGAATTAGCTTTATCAAATCATAAAGAACACAAATTTGCCCAATTTCAATACAAAAGTGAATTACTTGGAAAGTTATTTATTACTGAACTATATTAATACAGATGCGGGCATAAAATATGTAAAACACAGATTTTCTTTATACAAAACGGCCTTAAATGACAAAGGGGTGAAATGCCGCAGAAAGGAGGACGTTGTCTTAAGAGATAATAAGCCGTGGTTGAATAGAACTTTTTAGCTCACTAAATCTTAATCGTTTCACAAGTCCAGGGAACGAAGCAAACGTCGAAGAAATTCGGTCAGCTGTATGAAAGAACGTTATCGTTCTTGCTGCTCAAACAATCTTATAAATACAAGCAGAAAGAGATGCAGCAAAATGCTACTCCTTTGACATCGTTACAAGCTTTAAATATGCCCAAAACAAATTTTTGAAATATCAGTAATGGTAATACGAGTAGAAGATTTTTTGAAAATTCCCATTTGGCGGCAGATATAATCGGGATAAACTACAAATTCATTTACAGATTACAAGTTACATTGGAGGCATTTCAAGGGGACTTAAATAGATTCACAGGAATACGACTGATATGCCAAAGACACAGTGAAATTATACGTAACCCTGTATGGACGGCACCCTATGTTACACACTATGCATAAAATATTGACACATTATGCCATTATAAGAGAAAGCGCTTTGCTACCAATAGGTCAGTTATCAGAAGAAGTCGCAGAGGTCTACACTTTTTAAGCACAAGTTTTCCAGAGAACAGTGAAATATTTATGTGTACCGCAGATTATTACTGAGTTCGGATCCACATATAAGCAGCCTAAGGCCTAAGAAGAGATCAATCCCAAGAACATTTTGTCCGAAGACTATAAATATGATAATGCCGGCAGACTCCAACAGCACTGCACCAGGCTCAGATGACGAGCGGCTAGATGAATCAATTGTGGAATAAAGATTTTCTGTCTAGTATTCCTCACATACATATGTATATGATGTATAAAATAAGTTACATATGTATATTTTAAATGTGTTATAATACTTTGTCATAGCTTTTTGCTAATTGTATATTTCAGTTTAACTGAAATAAATAATTTTACTTGACTGTTTTAATTAACTGACTGTTCCTCGTGCGATTGTTTGCATTCTAAGCGAAAGCAAATTGTTTTGGGATCCTCTATGATGTTCTATTAATCGAACGATAACTCGATCGACAAGTCGAAAAAACGTACATAAGTGTTTTCATACAAAATACGATTCCTCTATTTCGATTATGTCATGTCATAGTCAGCACTGCGAACACAAACGTCAAAATGAAACATTTGTTGTTTTGCTATCGAGTGGGTGTTTTTATATTTATTTGTTAAGAATCCTCATATTTTTCATTTTTATTTTATTAAGTAAATCTATTAAACAATCATCACATGTATGTACATATGCATTATCATATGTATGCAGTTTTTCTAAACAGTTCACTTGTTCGCTGGATGGAAGATAATCCTGAGCTTGCCAGAGGAATGCCAGTGTTCAGTGAGTCAACGTTCTTATTAAATGTCTACAAAAAAATACTTTTAAATTTTAAAACACCACAAAAACTATTTCCCCACTTTCAGAATGTTCTTTTTTTTATTTTTTAATTATTTATTTATTTGCTTTGGTTTATCAGATACAGCTGACTAAGAAGGGTTGTATTTACAATTTAGTAGTTTTTGTCAATACTTTAATAAAAAATCAACCAAAGTAAATGAAAAAAATTTCATGACGTAAGACCATGCGAACGGAAGCTGTCGAAATAGAGGAATCCAAATCGAGCGATTATATTTCGATCGCTTATATTTTCTTGCAACATTTCTGAACAAATTAAACTAAATATAATAGAAATACGAATATGACACATATGACATCACGATGGAGTAATTTTGGCCGAGTAAATGTTGAATTCTGACCTACGTAAAGGGTCTGACAAATAACTTTTTTTTTTTAAAAGGCGCAAAACATCGAGTGTAGCTGCGGCTGTGTGGCACGTAGCGCCATCCAAATGTTGCCAATATCCTCCGCTTCAATTTTTGTGCAAAAAAATTCGTTCAACATGGCCCGATAACGATCGCCATTGACTTTAACGGCCACTCCTTGCTTATTTTCGGAGAAAAATGGCCCAATAATGCCTTTGGACCAAAATCCGCACCAAACAGTAACTGTTTTTGGGTGCGTGCGGGTTTTCTGTGCCCCAAATGCGACAATTTTGCTTGTTTACATACCCGCCAAGATCAAAATGAGCTTCATCTTAAAAGATGTTTTTTTTTTTTTTTTTGGCAAAATCGGCATCTTCTGTAAGTCGATCGCAGGCCCACTTAGCGAAGCGTATACACAACCATATTCGTTCAGCGGAAGGATAAAACTAATTATTTGTCAAATCAAACATGAGCTAAAATTCATGAAATTTAAACACTTGTTGTTGAAAAAAAAAAAATGTTAGATGGCGGATCCTGTACAATGTTTATAAATTAGACTGTTAAAGATTTCTTTGGCTTATATAATAATTTTACAAAAGGAAATATGAACAATTTGCACATATTGTCACAAGTCAACAAAACTGAAACAAACTAAAAAGGAAGCTGTGATTTTGAAATGTTAATTATTAATTATTAATTAATAAAAAAGAATGTTTTGAGTTGAAATCCTAGAAAATGCAATGATAAAAAATTAATTAAAAATAATACAGTTAGTAAACAAAGTGTGATCAAATCATGACAAACAATACAAAAAATACGTACATGTGTATATATTTATTAACACTCCGTGTGAGTTTCGTTTTAATGTGGAAGCTCAAGTATTTCGTGCTGCGTTAGTAAAAGTTTGTAGTTTTATTACATTTTGAATGTATGTTGCGTATTCTTGCAAATTTTTTTTTTTTTTTTTTGAGAATTGATTGCAAAAGTGGGTCATGGCTTTGCTTTGTTAATTCGCAAAAGGTGGCGTATGATGGATCTGGAAATCATTTGTTGAGCTTGCACTCCTTTTTACATACTATTGTTGCTGGTGTTGGAGATGAAAATGCATACAGCCACCTGTTTTGAGGCATGAGCATGAGCTAAGCTCGTCGTTATTAACGGGAAAATATTGACAGCGAGCATCGCTTAAGATGGATAATGGTGAAAAAGATTTTATGGAAACAATAGAATTATACATCCAGACTGGTATAAGATTGAATATTTTTAACTGCGTTAAATGAGTTATGCTCATTTTTGTGGAGTGCTAGAATAGATGTAGAATAAACAAAAAAAACTTTGAAGATACTATTTTATTAATAATTCTTCTTTTGTATTGCCATCAATTTTAGTTTATTATCTTTTGTTTTTGTATTGCCTCTTTTTGATGTATGTACATATATTGTAATAAAAATTCGTCTTCTTTTTTGATCTATATATTTCGAACCTCTCGGTTCATCTTCAGGATCTAAATACAATTGTTTTATTAGAAATATTACAATATTTAAATTATTATAAATGTTACCTCGTTATTTTTGTTTATGCTTTTGTTTATTTTGATTAATGAAAATTTTAACTTTTTTTAAAAATATATTGAAATTAAAAATTACAAGCTTACTTTTATTTTGAAAAAATAACCTATCTTCGGCAGTTTATTGGTTTAGTTAAATTACCATATGAACAAATATATTCTTTTTTATCACTTTTATAGTTGCAAGCCACTTGTTCATACTTAGCTATTTGATTTACTTCATGTATCTGCAACTTTGTTTTGTTTTGTTCTGTTTTTAATATTGTTGCACCTTGAAAATCAAACACATGCTTCTCTGATATAGCATGTTTGGCTAAAGCTGTTGTTTGTTGTTTTAAAGTTCTGCAGTCATATTCATGTTGTTTCAATCTTTTAATTAATTTCTGCGTAGTTTCTCCAATATAAATTAAATCGCAATTTTTACAATTGATTTTATATACAATGTTTGATTTTTGTCCAACTGCAATTGGTGATTTTAGATTTTTAAAAAAATTTTTATTATTAGCTTTTAGAGATGGTTTCATTGCAAGTTGAACATTTGGAGTAAAATATTTACATATTTTTGATAATTTTTCTGATAATAACGGAACATAGGACATTGATGCATAATTAGTTGTTGATGATGATGGTATTTCATTGTTTTGTGTTATATTCTCTTCCTCGTTTGAATGGTATTCATAACTTGCGCCTATTCTATTTTATAATACAGGCATATTCTATTTGTATGGAATAAATACTGAGAGTGATATACTAAAATCGCTATAACTCCCAGGAGGGCAGGTATGGGCAGCTAATTTTTTCACAGTTCGTTGAAAACAAATTATGTAACACTTCTGTAGTGGTTTAGAACTGGGACTCTCTGGGACTTTTTAGATATTGCTTACCTAACCCAAATTTTAAGGAAAAATGGACCTTTATTCGGGTTTTCGCTCTAAAAAAGGTGCATATGAAAATGTCTCAAACAACATTCCTTTTTTTTACAGAAGATACTTGTCCAAAGGCAGATTTTTTTCCGAATCGAAATATCTGTCACCAAAATCAAATGAGATCATTTTGAATACAGCCCTGAAATCCCCTCTTTTCGTCAAAATTTTGTATATTTGACTTCTAAAATCAATGTGTTTTTTGTTTACTTGGAATGCCTGTGACAAAATTGCATCATTAAAAACACTGAAAAAAATAATCGGAAAAAAGTTACTTTTCCACTAGCCGCAACACAGTGCGGCCTAATAGCCTTTTTACACCGACTGACATCCACGTGAAACGCATGGAAGATGTTGAAAATGTGAAACAGTCGTTTACATTGACAACATCTTTCATCTTTCATTTATTTGTCAAAAAAAAGACGCAAAATTTTTGTGAAAAATAAAAAAAAATTTAAAATGGACCATTTTGGACATTTTTATTTCCATAGGTCTAGCAATATGTTCTCCATATTGATTGACCATACGATGGGCTTTCTTTTGCACTGCAATTAAAATGAATTTATTTATATGTATGTATGTAATTAATTAAAAATTATAAGAAAATACATGTTCCGCTCATTTTTTTATGTTAAATTTGTTTTCTGAAATGTCTTTTTGCTAGTGATGGTACAAAAGCAATCGATTTTTTTGCAGTTATTTTGGTGATGGCATTAAAAAAGTCGAAAGATGGAACAAAATGAGAAAGGATCATCTTCTACTGATGTAGAAAGATGTAGAATTTTCGCCCTGTATAATTCTTATGGGGAAGATGTAACATCTTTGCAAATTGATGAAAGATGTAAGATGTGTGTCAGTGTAAAAAGGCTATAAGAAAACAGCAATATGGGGGCTTTCGACATTATCTCTAACCAATGTGTGACAAGTTTGATTGATAAACTTATCATACTTACGACATATATACTATTTTTAGTTCATTCACTGCCAAGCAAATATTGTTGAAATAATAATCAAACTATTGTTTTCAACAAAGTTGTTGTTGCCGCCATTGACAGTTTATGTTTTCATCATTTTAGCTGCTGTATGCAAATTTGTTAATTATGACAACAAATTTAGTGAAAAGGCCCATACACCTTAGTGATAGTTATGTAGCATATATTGTTTTTCATTTAAAGATCGGCTAACATTATCAGCGGTATTCATAAAAAATAAAACATTCTTGAAACACACTTTACAATAAATTTTTCATATAAAATTTTTTCTAAAATGTATTTGAGCGACGTTTTATTTTTTATGAATACCGGTGTATGTGTGTAAGTGAGAGCTGTTAATTTATGTTTTCTTTTATTGCCTTTTGAAACTACATATGTAAGTATTTAGTTTATTCAGATGAACATATTATAATTTTGATTTCACAAAAGGAGTATTTCAATATGATAAACTATTAACAAATTCGTTAATAAAATGGAATCAAGGCTGATTTTTCAAGAAGTTAGTAAATGTGCTTCATTTTCGGTAACCTGTGAAACTGTGTCTTTAACATATTCGGCCTATAATACTCCGAATTGGGAGTGGGCAGTGCTTTTAGGCCGACCTAAAGCTGCCCTTTTCTGTGTCCTTCCAGAGAGTAATGTGCTGTCCATATATAACTCAGTTTCTGTATGCTGGAACTATCTTAACTAATTTTGTGCATGTTGTTTTGTCTTATATCTCTTTACATCAATGGCCTAGAGTCTTTATCTCTTATGAGGACAGTACTGCCTCTGACTGAAATTCCAGCAAGTCATTATAGACTAATAGTTCTCACTCTCTGGATAAATTACATGTCAAGCAGTTCTTTCAAATTATTTACCAATTTACTGTTTGTCCCAAAATCTAGCTCCTAGCCCTAGTGGTATCAATATGATTGTCACCAAATAGAAGCAACGTCTTGATTTTTTGATAGCCGACTTTTTTTTCCTAACACCTCCCGGCTCCTGGTTGCTATGACTGATTATGTTATGTGAGTCAGATTGCTAAGTAGAAACATTACCATCAACATTTTTAATTGGCAGTGGTGCTAGCCTAGCGATACATTGTCTGCAAATCATCTTTGATGTTTTGTCATCAGGGTCGATACATTCTTCTGAAAGGACACTGCAGAGGAGCTGTCTTGTCATCTTTTACTACTACCATATCTTAAAAGTTAACATTTTCGAGTTGTGTTTGAATATTTTTAAAACTAGAAAATATATTTTTCGATGTATAGAACTTTAACTTGGTATTACGGTTCAAGATGGCGACCGATTAAACAGCTGTCAAGTGATTTATTCTCAGTTTGGTTTGGCAATTCATCATAAATAGACTCACGCCTGAATAACGCTTGCAAATACTGCAATTTTATTTCGAAAATAATGGTTCTGTGCGGAAAACGTATCGTGCACTACGTCCATTTTATCGTCGACAAAATCGTCCATCAGAGCAGTTAATTCGATTAACCATTTACTCTTATTGATAACTCGCATTCCCAGAGACGCCGTACGAAAGGATTTTGCGTGCTTACAAAATCCAACCCGTGCAAGAATTGAAGCCAAACGATCATCAAGTAAGGCGTAGATTCGTCGAATGGGCAAAAAGAGAGATTGGCGTTGTTCCCGATTTTCATAAGCGAATTTTTTTTTTAGCGATGAAGCGCATTCCTGCGCTTATAATAATAATTCGGCCAACTGGTTTTATTGTGTCGTCTAACTGACTTTTGAGTTTTTTAACATTTTACCAAGCTAATAACAAGTGCGCCCACATACATAGGAACGTTTTGCAATTTTGTGTGCGTGTAAGTACGTATCTATTTGCCTGTGACATTACGACAGGATTTTGCTTGGGATTAAGGGATGTAATAAGCCAAAACCAATAATAACAGGTGTCCCAACAATTTGGTTTGCTATATATGTAAGTATTTTGTTAAAGGGCATATAAGACTCGGCACTAACGAATACATCATTCTTACTTATTTTAATTAAAATTATTATTCTACGATTGTACAAAAGTGGGATCTTATAAACCCTTCTGTAGACCAAGACGACAAATAGCCTTCTTTGTCGGCTAAAGGATTCAATACAGTTTTCTATGCATATGCCCTCAAAATACTGCTGAATGCAAGAGGCTCAAATCAATTGTGCAAGAACTCCGAGAAGAAGTAGAGCGAATGTAAGCCTAGATAAAACTGAAGTTGGCATATTTACTAGGAAAGCGTATGAGCCACGATTATTTAAAAAGACAATAAAAACTTCCGACAGGGTAAAATATCTAGGAGTAAGCCTCGATCGTAAGCGGAAATGAAGTCAAAACATAGATGAAAAATAAATAAGGATCATAAATGTCAATAAATGTGTAAACGAGCCATATGCACAAGACGGGAGCTAAATCCAGATGTGATACACTGGCTTTATAGTAGGACTATTATGACCTAAGCTTCTATAGTTTGAGGGACATCGATGGACTATAAATGCAACGCCGAAACAATACAAAAACTTCAGGGTATCTGCTGTCTAAGCATGAGTGACGCTTCCAAAGCAACAGCAACAAAGAGACAAAATTATACGTTGAGCTGGTTGATATTCTTATAAAATACGCAGCGTCGCTCACAGCGAAACGCCTCGCTGAGGTGATGGATGAGTGGATCGCTCAGGGACACGAAGTGCATCATCAATGGATTTTCACAGCCATAGATGGATTCACACTGGACAAAGTGATGTCAAATTGTATACCGGAGACCATTAGTTAGAGGCAAATTGCAAAACATTGATTCCCAACATTCATTCCTGGTTGATTGACTTTTATATCCAAATCCTAATTGGGCTACGCAGCTACACGGATGTATCAGTGGCGAGGGGAAAAACAGATCTCAGTATTTGTCCAGAGAATAACAATATAGAAATGTTATTCTGTCTTCCAGATTATTGTGTAAGTTCTGTAGTGGAACTTCGTGCAATAACAGAATATATTAGGAAACTCAATGAAAACTAGGGAACCCATGTAGTGGCGGTTTGCCCAAGTAATTTGCTTCTTCCTCATCTCTGCAGCCTCTGCAGAGGTCATTATATGGTCGATTTAGTCTTCTCGCATGTACTCCCATCTGATAGTGTTGTGCCAGAACGGCCACTACGGTTTGTAGCCTTTGTCGCGGAAAATACCAAAAGGCAAAGCAGGTCTTGTGAGCCCCGATACTCGACAGGTGATCTCATTCGATCACCTGTCCTGCGCAAGCACGTCGGCCTTGTTGTCAGTACAGATACATTTCAGCACCCGTATACATTTCAGCACCTATTTGATTGCAATTTAAATGAACAACTTTGGCCATTTAAAGTTCATTTATGTTTTACCGGTTAATCAATCATATGTTTGTTAACGTTTGTTATTGCTGCTTTAGTTAAACACTAAACAAAGCAGACATATAGACGCAATTGTGAGATTTTGCCTCTAGCAGCTTCTATAATGTAAACAATAGTACCACAAGAAATTCTAATAATATTAGCATTAAATGGCTTTACTTATGTAGATACATTTTTTATTGCCAGTAGTGTGTCAATTATTTTCATTGACAATCATTTTGTTTTTTAAATATTAAACATCTGTTTTACGGAAATGAATGTTACATATTAACTGCGAATACTTATTTACGACTGCAGAACCGATGATGCATTTACATAAATACAACTTAAATTTGAATAAAAGTTAATTAATTTATAAACTGCTTTGCCAGCACTACGCTAAGAGCACAATACAGTGTCAAATTCTGGACAAGCTTCTTTTATTTATTTATTTTTTCGCTATTTAAAAATTGTCTTTGTTTTTTCTTTTCAAATGGTGTTCGTTGAAAGAGCATTAAAGCAAAAATACACAAAAAAAAAAATGTCTTGTTTTCAAGTTGCCAGGCATGTTTGTATTAAAACTTAATCAATAGTTTTTATTAATAAAAAATTGAAGAGTTCTCAAAACATATTTTGGATTATTTTAGTACATACTTACAACCTATGTCAGCTTTGCAATAGCCATTTCAAAAATTGAAAATTAATAAACTTTTAATTGTCTTGGCTCCAAACAAACGTACACGAACGAAAGTGTACGCAAGTTTGGCGCTAATACCATTTGCATATAAAATCAAAGATAAGGCTCTTTTTTTTGGGACACAAAAATTTATTACGCTTGCCGCAGGAAATGCTCTTACGATAGTAAATGGTAGCACTGCCCTTAAGCCCGTATGATACTTCATTTTTCTTTCATTAATTGGTATAGAATTGATAGAAAGAAACAGCAATTGCTAAAAAGAACCAAATATACAAAACTGGCATCTTTTTTGTAAGTGTTGTATTCTTTTTATTTCAAGAAAGCGGTAGGAAATAATAATTTTCCAAAAAAGAAGCGTTAAATCGCAAAAATTGTCCATAAACATAATTGCTGACACAGCAACATTCAAATTTGAAATGTCAATTTTAAGTTGAAAAATTTTAAATTTTTTTTTTACATAATCTCATTTTTTATCGATAACTGCAACGAAAATAATGACAGTTTTGCATTTATCTTAATATAGCTGAACGCGTTGCACATACTAAATTCTACTATTACATTATATTTGCACTGTTCTCCAAAATTTGAACAATGCAAGAAAAATGTAGTGTCATACGGGCTTTAGCAACTTAGTAACCGAAATATTGGTACTACCGGAACAACAGTTTTCACCACATATGTACATTAATAGATAAATAGATATATATATATATATATATATATATATATATATATATATATATATATATATATATATATATATATATATATATATATTATTACCTAGTAATCTAGTAATTAGACTAGTAATCTAAATTATTACCTGATATTTGAATTGGCTCCAAGTCATTTAAAAATCTGGTCACACTGGTGATAACTGCAGATACAGAAAACCCTTTCATACATACATACGAGAACACATTTCCGTACAAAACCACACACGCACACTTCTTATACTTTTTAGTTATAAGAGATTTTGCGCTTGCAGACGATTGCAGCCAATTTGAAGTCGGCAGTTTTGTTTATTCCGTCGTCGTTAGTGTAGTCGCGTTTTTGTTTTGTTTTCAGTTTTCGTATGGAAGAAGTGTTTTATAACAAAATTAAACAATACAACAGCAAGTTTAATATGCATGTGCAAAATATTAGAAATAATGATTTCTTTTAGATCATAATTACCCACGGACAATTTTCCAAAAGTTTAAAAACTAACTAATGAAATGTAACAAAAAATTAAAAAAAAAAATTACTACATACATAAGTAACTATATATGTATTTATGCCTACACACATACATATGTATGTACATATATACATACACAAATGTAAAAGACAACATAGTGAGTGTTTATTAGGCAATTATGCATATGTATGTACATGTAACAAGCTGGCAAAAAGAAAATTTGTATTGAGTGTGACATAAAAATTATGCCGGCGCAAAACAATAAAGTGCAAAAAATAAAGAAAGCCGAAGGAATATCTACATTTTCAAATTTTGTCATAAAATCAACTTAAAGCAGATCCTGCAAATTTAACCGCGCCTCCAGCAACATGGAGGCCATTTTATTGACACTTCAATAAAATGGCGGATGATTCTAAGCTAAAAAAAATATTCGTACGTGTAGCTAGAAATTAATAATTTTATTTCAACCCCATTTTCTTCTAACTGAAGTGTTCTTATTTACGAGAAAACAAACTCACGTTATTACCAAGATCCGATCGTGCACAGAGTGCAGGAAACGAAAAGCAAAGCAATTTTATCGTATTTCCTTATACATTTCTGGTGAAATTTTATATTTGAAGTACTTTACTATTTATAAAACAAAAAGTAGTGGACCTCCTCGGCTGCCCACAAATCCGTTACACTGTTATGAAAAAAAATCTTTTTTTTTTGCTGTCCCATGAACAAAAAAAAGTACGTCAGTTTTAATGATTTTGCAGTACTAAGCCCAAATCAGCTATCAATTTTTCTCTATCCCGCAGAAATCGTTTTTAAATGTGTGTTAAATGTTGCCTCCTAAATTAAAGAAATTCGACTGTGTATTTCACTTTAACTCAATAGCCAGCCGCCCGCATCTCTTATTTTCATAATCTAAACATTAAAAAGTGCAGAACGCAATGGTCCTTAGCTCGATCAAATATAATTTTCAATTGAAGCTTATAGTCATCGTTGATTTAATATTGTTAATTATTTAATCGGCCTTGAGTTAGATTTTTACTTACTTAGAATTGAGAAAGATTTTTTATGAAATTCTAGTGATCAACCAATCTTTAAAGAAGATAAGAAAAGTTATGTTGAAGTCTTCTTGGCGGAGCACAGACCACGGTCGTTTCACGTCTATTACGGCCTTCGTCAGAATCCAAATTGTTTCAAAGCTAGGTTATGACTAATTGCATACTGTTTTTAAGCAGCAGCAAATAACCATCCTAGTACATATCTGAAGCTCTTCATTACCGACTGTCTATACTTTCAGTTTTATCACTGTGTTTTTCTATCGATTGGAATATATTTTATATGCTCTCCCTCCCCAACATCCAATTGATTTTTGTGTTTGTTGCTATTGTATCAGTGCTGGCAAAGGTTTCAAACTTTTTGTATCTCTTACGGTTTCGAAGCTATTCGAAATAAAATTTCGAACAAAAAACAAAATTTACGAAAAATTAAAAAAAACGCAATAAAAAAACAAAAGCTCAAAATTGTTCAATTAATTATTCAAGCTTTTGATCTTTGTTGGCGAATACTTAAAATAAATAAATAATTGTTTAAAGTTATTTTTTATAAAAAACCAAACATTAGAAGCTTGAATAATTAATTTAACAATCTAAAGATCAAATAATATAAAAATAAAAGCTCAAAATTTTAACTTTTTAGTTATTTTGCTACAAAATTCATCAGTAATTGTTATTCTCTTTTGCAATTGGAAGCAAGTGCCCCATTTTTTGAAAAATCTTGTAGAATTGCAAAATCATTAACGGAAATAAAAAGATAACTATTTAGAGTGTTATCCATAATAAATATTTTAGGTTTATGAAACTCTTATTTGACAAATTTTCCATACAAATATGTCAAATAAGAGTTTTATAAGACTAAAATAATTTTTATGAATTAGGGGGTTAATCTTTTATAGTTTTTGGAAGTTGAAGATGTGATAATACGAACAACAGTTGCATTTTTTATAACTATAATAGATTTTATTTTAATGGATTTATTTGTTTCTTTTTCTTCGTAGCTATTTACAGCGTTTCCACACCTAAAGATAAAATCTGGTTTTAACGTTAACGTTAGCTACTAATAAACTCCTTGTTAAAATAAAATAAATTTCAAATATTTGCAATTAAATATTAGTATTTTCTTGAGTTAAAGGTATTTCTATTATACTATATGTATATTCCTTACATTTCCTCGAATATTTTTGTCGATATTTAGCTCTCCTTAAGATAGCTAAATAATAGATAAATTCAGGACAATAATATTGAAATTTTTTTCCCAATATTATAAATATAAAAAATATATATATATGTTTAATAAATAGCCCTTTAGCTCAAGAAAATACGAATATTTTATAAAAATGGGTCGAATAAAACCAAGTATTTGCTATTATCGTTAAGGTAAATTTTCAAGTAAGTTTTTTTCAAGTCTACTGGGGAGTTGCTTTGCACCAATGAAATACCAGCTTACAAAATTTATTTGACAAAGTGTATAAAAAATGTTCTCTTTCATTTTTAATTGTCTTGTGTGATTTTCTTTTTATTGAAAATCATTTAAAATGCCAATTATTTTAAGTTTTACTTGGCAGCACTTTATATACTACTACATCAAAAACACTGTCTGTGGCATTTTATAAAATCAACCCAAAACCAATTCAATAAAGGTTTTAACAAAATAATTTTGTATGATAAAACCAGTTTTTAAGGATTGATTTTAACGTTAAAACCAAATTTTACTTCAAACCAGCCAGCGTGAAATTACGCTTTCAAAATTTTAAAATCTAAATAAAATTTTAAAATTGATTAGCTTTGTAGCGGGTAAGAGTTTTTAGTTTCACAAACTATTTATGTGTGATAAATGATTAAAGAACATAACATTTTATATATTAGAGGCTGTTCACAAATTACGTAACGCAATTTTGGCAGATCGGTCCATGGAAAGGTAAAATATTCATCCATTGATAAAACATGCATTTTATTTCCTGCAGCTATATCGTCTACAATATTTTGACAATTTGTTTTATCAATGTTCTACATCTTCACAGCCTTCTTCCAGAGAAATGATGGCCATTAGCTCAATTTGTCTCTGGGCTGCAATACGTACCGCTCTTGTTTTCCAATAAATAATATTTTTTTGTTATGTAACATTTTTACGAAACCCCCCCTCGTCACAAATCGTACAAAAACTTATACCCCCCCTTAAGCGTTACATAATATGCGAACAGCCCCTTATTATGTTTTCCAAAATCAAGAACCGAAAAAATTGTTTGCAATTGTTTGCAACAGTATCAAGAAGTGTTAGTGTGACTGCAATTAATGCGTTACACAAATCTTTTCAGGTTTCGTTTCAAATCGCGAATATGAAAGACAGCAACAGATGTTATCCAATTCCAAAAAAAAAAAAAAAAAACACATGAAAAATAATAATTTCTTTTATTTCTGCTATCTAATGGTTTTGCAAAGGCAACGATAAATGTTTGTAAGTGTTGCCGCATTATAGATTTTTTTTTACAAAATGGGGCACCTTAAATTGTTAATAAAAACAACATTTGCCCACTGACTTTCATGATTTATGCCCCATTCTACTGGTTGTTATTAGTGTGGCGCATATCCCCAAAACTAGAATCCGAGAAATTTAATCGATACAGTTGCTTAAAATTTTACGATTTATATCAAAATATGTTTGGAGCAAAACTTTAAACCTGAATTAGCTTTTTGGCATTTTGTATAAGAGCTATTGAGTTTTAGTTGAAATTGGAAAATCAAATTTATTGCCGCAGGTCAAACTTTTCTTTGAAAAGTGCAAGCTTATGCCGCATCAGTAATTGAAAATAAAATATTGTCACGTGGAAATCAAAAAGCCCTAACTGAAAATATTAAAAAATTGGTATTTTTAATTTAACCCAAAACTTTTTTTTGAGAAATGTTCAATTAAAATTTTTTTTCATTTTTATTTACAAAAAAGAACACTCAATAGAACACAATATCTCCAAGTTTATTAATTTTTTATTTATTAAACCAAAGAAAGAAAAAACAGTTTAATGCCGTTTAATCAGCCGCCAGAAAAATTTTTTTCAGAAGGGTTTTCGCCTCATTTAGAAGAAAAATTTAACTTGAAATAAATTTATTTGTTAATAAATCGAAGAAAATAACCAACTTTATACATTATTATAAACTTTTTAGAAGGTCTCAGCAAAAATTGTTTTTGACATAAGTAAGAAATAAAAAGTGTTCACTCCCAACAAAACTGCCTTACTGGAGCGTGTCCCTGGACACATCATGGAAATGAAATTTATTTTACCAAGCTATACAGTGTTCCTTCTTCGCTTACGAGGATGAAGCTGTTTCAGCGATTAAGATTTTTTGCAAAATAAACAATTGCTCTCTGAAACAATCGCAATCTCGCTTACATCACTGAACCAAAAATTTAACTAAAGAATGCAAAATGAGGTGTAATAAATTAAGTCAATCAAGTACGAGGCTGGCTCGCACTCTTAGGGTTCCGTACCTATGTATGTGTAATACATATGGATGTATATTTTATAAATTTCATCTCTCTGTTTTTAAAGCTACTTTATGTTGTGTGGGGAAACCTAGTAATTTTCCACTTGTTGTTGTTGTTGTTGTTATAAGGCATCTGGGAATACATACACTGTGCGAATTTCGACTCTCTATCTCTTACGGTTCGAGAGTTATAGCTATTGCTCTACGTTCTAAAGGGACACCTGGTAGTTTTTGACATGCTTTTGTTTTTAGCATTTGTTGTTATACGGCATATGTAAACACATGTGTTCTGCGAATTTCAGCTCTTTGTCTTTTACAGTTTAGCAGCTACGGCTAATTGTTACTTTAGGTTGTATTGGGACACCTGGTAGTTTTCATTTTTTGTTGTCTTTAGCATTTTGTAAATCATCTACAAATACATACACTATGCAAATTTTAGCTTTCTATCTTTTACGGTTCGAGAGTTATAGCTAATTGCAACTTTTCATTGCATGAGGACACCTGGTAGTTTTCGACTTGTTGTTGTTTTTAGTATTTGTTGTTGTAGCGGCAAGGTACAACAACATCCTGTGAAAATTTCAGCTCTCTAGCTCTTACCGTTTCGGAGAATGGACGCTGTGACGGACGGACGTACTTGTCTCCGTAATACGGTTCCGTTTAACTCTGATGAGTACGGAACCCTAAAAATTAAAAAAAATAGGTTATTATACAGCTAAGAAAATTGTTATTCAGGACTACGAAATTTTTTTGTTAAAAGAGATAATATTAGTAGATAGTCAAATACAAGAAATTTCTTCATTTTGACTATTATTGTTTCGTTATTTATTGGACTGTGAATTAGACGAAAATTTAGTTAAATTAAATAAAATGTTTATTCTTAATAACAAACTATCGTTGTTATTTAAAATTTTTTTTTATTTATCTTGAAGAAATTTTATTGAAATGAAGTAACGAATTTGGTATATGAGAATAAATTTTTTTATTAATTTTTAAGAAAAAATATTCAATTTAACAACCCTACTTTATTTGGTTTATAAACCCCTGTAGGAAAATTTATATAAAAATAAAAGCAATATAATTTATAAGAAAACAAATTTTTTATTTTAAAGTACTGATGTAATAAAATGCTGATATATAATTAATACATCTTTGAATATAGAATTTTACATAATACATATACATACAAATATTTACTCGGTGAAATGGAAAAACTTTCAATATATTTAGTTTTTCTAGTTTTGACTTAAAAAATTTATAAACGACACGATATATTGACGTTTTTACATTTCACCAAGCAGACAAAAAAAAAAAACTAAAAATCTTTCAATACAAAAAATAACCATAGCTGCACAAAAGGGTTATTTCTGTACGTATGTTTTGTGCTTAAATTAAAGATATTTTAAGTTTGAAATTAATGAATTAATCTGAGGACAGCTATAGTAAATATTTGTTGTAATGCCATAAAAGTATTTTTGAATAAATAAACAAACTAGCAAAGATTCTTTTGGATATTCCAAATTGAAAACAAAGAATAACTTAAAGCAAATATCTAATCCAATGCGGAGTGCATGCGGTATCTGATACCTTTAAAATAAACAATTATTTCCTTTGGTTCTAAAATTGAGCCTGAAATTAATAACAATGGTTGAATTTGAACCTTAGTTTCATATCTTTTCTGCAGTTCTTCGTCACAGGCAGTAACTGTACTTTCATCAATTATAAAGCTTCTCTGCGATGTATGTATGTACGTAGAAGATAAAAAATACCCATACAACGACCATCTAAGATAAATAACCAAGTTAATTGCAAAATCCATTTCAGTTAAAATAGTTTAAACTTACTTTCACTTATATACATAAAAGATTATTCGATTGGTCCTTAATACGGTCATGCAGCACGGAGTCAATTTTTAATGCAAAGGTTTGAAAGTTTTCATGAAAACATTCCGACTTTGGATATAACTGCTTGAAATCTATATTTATCTATAAAAAGTGCAAGATTATAAAGTTATTAAGAAGATTAGATTTGGTGCCTAAAAGACTTACCAATTTGAAGCCAAGTGGCCTTTTTTATACTGTGTCCATTTACTTAATACGTCAGAAGTGCGTTTCGCAATTGATACTTCATGAAGCCTGTAATTTTTAGTTGCAGCCAAATATTATATTAATCTGTTTTAAGCTTTAACTTATGTATTTTAATTATTTTTCAACACTACCTCTATGATGCAGCCACTACAACCACTATTTGTTCATCACACAAGTTTAACTGTTCGCCTTTAGCATTGCTATTGTAAAAAATGTGGAAATTTCTTCACTTATATGTAGATTTATTCAATTTAAATAAAATTATATAGTTAAACCGATGATATGTCTTCAGTTTTACAGGCTATTAGTAAATTGTACCTACCTTTAGTTATTTTACAAATTTTATTCCATTATAAAAAAAGTACATTTGTTGAATATTACGAAATTTATTCAAATCTACCGCACTTTTTTTCTATTATCTCACGTTCTTTCATTCACGAACTTATACTTAAAAAAAATAACACTTTTTAAGAGTTATCTTAAAGAAATTTAGTAAAATAGACGAATACATTATTCAATTTAACATCCTAAAATGATGTCAATTGAACATACTTATTTTGTTGTAGATGTGAATAAGATGCATTTTCACTATTTTACCTCCGATTTAACTAAAAATCTGTTGATGTAACTAAATTTTAGACGTTCTTTAAGTAATTTTATTCAAGCCAACGGATTATATATTACTACATATTTTACAGTAACCAGTTATTAGCTTTGAAAAATATTTGTATATATTAATAAATTTTCTATGTATTTGAATAAAAAATCAGTTGCTTTAACGATTTTTTTCGTTGAGGATTTACTAAATTTTTTCGTTATTATTACCTGCGAGTTTTGGTTCAGTGTATAGAAAATATGTATGTAAATTCTTTAAAAAAATATAAACATAAAAAATACATCTTTTTCATGTGGAAACCCGGAAACTAGCCTGTTAATATTAATAATTTGTAAGCTGTGACGTGTAGCTATAATATTTTTTATCTAAATTGTAATCAATTGTCTTACTTATGTTGTATTGGCAATTTCTGAGTTGTGAGTCAAATGTCATTTAGCTTTAAATTGCTCTTAAGAGCAAACTTTATTTTTTCAGCACTTATTTGATTGCACTCAAATGAACAATTTTGGCTATTTAAAGTTCATTTATGTATGTTTTATGGATTAACCATATGGCTATTGCTGGGTGCTTAAAAAGTAAACAAAGCACTTATATAGACATATGTATGAGATTTTACCTGAAGCAGTATCTCTAAAATAAGTTATTAATATTGTCCAAAACAACGGTAAGACAAGAAATACTATTAAGCGGATTTATGTGAGAAGTTTTTTCATCTGCAACAATAAACTAACTAATTCAATTAAAAGCCTTTTATTTACTCCAATAAAAAAACAGCTTGAGTTCGATTTATTGAGACAAGAAAAGTAAAGTTGAAGACTTACTGGCTGGGGTACATACCATGCTGTTTCACGACCACCACGTCGCTCATCATCTTAAAAATCACTAGAAGACGTTGCTACTACTGATAAAATAGCAACAAACACAAAAATTAATTTGATGTTGGTGAGACAATACAAAATGTATTCCAATCAACAGAAAAACACAGTGATAAAATGGAAAGCTGGTTACCAGAATTAAATATTGACAATCAGTAATGAAGAGCTCAGTTGGTAGGATGTGTATGCGGTTTTCATGCGGTCATGGCCGCATGGGTGCTGATGACTGTCGTGGTGGACGTGAAACAGTGATGGTACATACCAGACAACTGCAACAAGTATGATCGAGCCAACATATTTACTAAAGTTGAATTTAAGGCACAACTCAAACAAGCATTATATGCATTCTATGCTTGTTTGCTTTTTGTGCTCAAAAAAAATGCCGCAACAAGTGTAAGTTCTTTTGCAACATTTTACTTGAACTGATTTGTGTTGAACCAAAATGTTTTTTTTGTACACAGTTTGTATATATGTATGTATGTTACGAGGGCCGCCGGTCCTAAGACCGACTCACTTGGGTCCTAAAAAAAGGTCCCGTTGTGTTATCCGAAATAAGCTGTAGGGAGATCTCCCTACACATGCTCCACCGGTTCTTCCCTAAACCAGCCCGATGAACGGATGAAGGAGTCCACCCTGTCCAAACCGCATTCCGACACTTCCGGTAATCCCTCCAGTATCGGTCTGCCCAAGCAGTTTGCTCTCTTGTTAGAGAGGGCCGGACATCGGCAGAGAAAGTGTTCGACACTCTCCTCCTCTTCCTCATCTCTGCAGAAATCATTGTATGGAAGATTCAGTCTTCTCGCATGTGCTCCCATGTGGTAATGTCCTGTCAGAACAGCCACAAGGGTATGGAGCCTATGCCTCGGAAAGTCCAGCAAGGCCTCCTATGCTCATACCTGGGCTAAGTAAGACCCGATATTTGACAGTTGATCTCGTTCGACCACCTATCCTGCGCGATTCCAAGCAGCTGTCGTTGTACTAGCTGCCTGCAGTTATTGAGAGGAATACCTACGAATTCGTCTATATCCTCCTGATGAAGGCGGGTACCAGATATTGCCAGTTCATCCGCTATTTCATTTCCGGACACACCGTTGTGTCCTGGTACCCAGCGAAGCTGCAGGTCAGAATGTCTCGCTATCTCATTTAGAGATACCCGGCATTCCTGAACCAACCGAGATGTTGAGTAAACACCCGCAAGCGTGTTAATGGCGGCCTTACTGTCGGTACAGATAATAATATGCTCCCCGTATATACTATAGTACCTCATCCAGTTTACCGCCCTTCTTATCGCCGCAATTTCGGCCTCAAAGACGCTACACTCATTTCGTAGCCTAAAATTGATCCTCCTTTGAAATCGGAGAATGAAGATACCACCCCCAACCCCAGTGCTCGACTTGGAACCACCCGTAAAGACCAGGAATGCATCCTCTGATTGATCTAATCCGACACTATCTAAGGACGCACCCGACAGATCTACGCTGAAATCCATTTCGACCATTTGGGGCCGGTGAGCAGTAGTCTATCTCTTTTTGCTTTTTGCAAAATTGTTTTATGCATATAATTTGATCGTAATTAAATCAAAAACAACCGAGCCACGTATATGCACACAAGCGGTTAGCAGAAAACTTGAGAAATGATCTGGGCACTGTTCATTTTGAACTTTAAAGAAGTTCACATTTAAATAATACATAGATAGTTTATTTGTATTATATAGTTTGATAACGCCAAGACAAGAAAACACAGAGTAGAGAATTACTTTTACATGTGAATAAACCCATTATTTCACTAACAACATGTTAGCATTGATACAAAATAAGACACATGCCCTTAGCGACACGGTTGTAACATGTAACATGTTGGCATAAAACAATAAGTGCGTAGAACTGATTGTTTGAACCGAGCCGTGTGTTTATTGCATTTATATAAAAACAATTATATTGCAAAAATCAGATTGCGTGCATACCCGAAAATTTAGTACTTGTTGCAGATGTCTGTTACATAAGGCAGCCAGTAAGCCTTCAACTTTACTTTTTTTGTCTTCTTTAAAAATGTGAATCACTCCAATTTTATCACAAAGAATCTTTCTCAACTTTGGGGAAGTAAAAATCGCGCTCAAGCCCTATAAAATTATTGCAATTGCTATAAATTTAAAATGAAAGCAGCTGGTGTATGGAACAATTTCCATAAAATTTGAAAATAAACAGATGTTACCGCACTTCTGATGTAATTAAATACGAACACTTATTTACTACTGAAAAATTGACACTGCGTTTAAATCCATGTTAAATTTAAATGAAAATGAACTAATATCACATATAAATATTAAGTGAAAAATTTACCATAATTGGCGATATGTTGAATAGTTATACTGATTTCTTTACATGCATAACACACTTCAGAATCTGTAATTGGGTTATGTCTGGTAAGGTGTTTATTCCAAAATATCGGGACCGTATTTGTGAGAAAATGGAGCACTGGCATAAATAGTGCTCCAGTATCTAGATTTCCTTCCCACATTCATCTCCTCCCCCTATTCCTATGCGGTTAAGATGTGCCCGTAGTGGAGAGCGACCAGTCATAATTTTTGTAGCTGTGACGCACGATTCTATTATCCCATCAGGTGATGATTTATTTTTGCCTTGTGCTGTTTTGTTTCGTACAGAGATAGTGTTCAATACATAGTAAAAAGAGTTATTTTTTCATCCGCTCACATTTCTATCACTTCGACAATTGCATACCACCAAAGTACTTTTTTTTCATTATGAAGGTTTTATATAAAAAAAAAAAATTAACAATTTCTTTTCCGCTCTCGAAATCGCCTTTTTTGTCGAATGAATCAACATTTTTGTGAATATAACGGCAATAGTCGTTATTACATTTACAAACATTTACACCGGTATTCATAAAAAATAAAACGTTGCTTAAATAAATGTTAGAGCAAATTTCATATGAAAAATCTGTTGTAAAATGTGTTTCAACAATGTTTTTTTTACTTTTTGTGAATACCGGCGTTAAAATTTTTATAGTAAAAGTTTATTTTCAGGAATTGTCACTGCAGTCACATTTCTTGCAGTGTATAAATAGACTTCATATGTATACATAAAGAAGCAAAAATTAAGCACTTTGCTTCTGTTTTTTTTTCTTCTTTACATTTATGTATCTATCCAAAACTTTTGATTTTGCTTCAAACCAAGGCGAATTAAACTGGGTGGTTACAAGCGAAAATCTCATAAATTTTGGCAGTTCAAAATCTTCTCGCAGACCAGGTAGGTGCGCAACATACACACACACATGCTTTTGCTAGTGTTAAGTAATTTTTTTGTCGGGGTCTAAATATTTGTGAAACACGTTAAAAGTTATAGACTTTAAAAACTGTGAAAATAAAAAAAAAAACTATGGTCACACAACTTTTCTGCCCTGAAATATTTTTAGAATAAAATGGCACCAACTTTTTTTTAGCGAAGAATTTGACATGTAAGAGCCTTTTGGTGCAAGAAGCAAAAAATAGTCACCTGTGCTACCAAGTTCACCTTGTGTGAATTTTTCTTGCTTACAGCAGAGAAGATGGTTTCTAAACAATTTTTGGCATAGAGAGATGAAGAAAACTGCGGGAAGCAAAGGATAACACAGCCCGACAAAATTAAAAAATATTTTTGCTTCTTTGAATTCATCAACTATTTCTAGCTAATTTCGGTGCGCTCAATTCAAATCTGTAATCAGTTTATCTCTATCAGCTCTAGTTTTCATGATATAGCTTTTTTATACCCTCCACTAGTCTGTCAACATTTTTTTTAATCAAAATTGTTTATTTACTTTTATAGTTATTGCCAAACAAAAAGGAAGATGTGATTTTTTGATGAATTCGGTTAATTTAACTTAGTGACTCATTTAGTGGAGGGTATATAAAATTCGGTACAACCAGTATCCGAAAATATTATTTTTTGTGTAAATATGTGTTGTGCTAGCTGATTAACGGGGATTTTATTTGTGCAATATTATTGAGAACGCAATTTTTTCTTGTTGCACTGCAATTGCATATCGAAAGTTAGTTGCTTGTAAGAAGTGGTTTATTGCAGTTGGCAAAGTTTATTAAAAAAGTGTTGATCTAAATAGAAATGGCTTCCAATAGAAGACGGTGTAAGACGGGTAGACGGTCATAATTGGTGGACATGAGTGGAGGATATAAAAAAGCTGTCACGAAAACTAGAGCTGATAGAGACAAACTGATTACAGATTTGAATTCAGTGCACCCAAATTAACTGGAATCAGTTGATAAATTCAAATTAGCAAATTGAGTGTTGGCCTGTGTAATCAACTGAGCTGTCAACCTATTTAATTCGCCTTGCTTCGAACAGCACCGATCGCTTGTACGTGTAGCCGAACAAGCACGACCGCACGTACACAATCAAACTGGTGGCGAGTTTATGGAGCGTGTCCCGGGTACTTTAATTGGTTACTGAAACTCACAAACTTGGCTTTCCATTTTAATTCTTAATTAACATTAACCAAGGCAGTAATCTTTATTTTTTTATTGTTCCTTTTCGATGACTATTTGTCATCTCAAAATACTTTTCGTTGCCTTTCACAACTTTCTTTTGTTTTGTGCTCACGTTTGTAGAATGTTAGTTTTAGATATTAATACTCGTACAACTCAAACACATACATATGTACGTGACTCCCTGCGGTATTTGTGACCATTAATTGTTACCCTGTTGGACATTGAGTTGTCGACTACTAAAATAGTTAACTTTTATACACTAGATTTGAAATAGCTGCAACACAATCGATTTGTAATTCACTTTTAATGGATTCACTATAAGCTAATAAGTAGTGCAGTGTTGACCCAAAATTCAAATACAGTTATTTCCGCTTAATTGAGTTTCTAAAAATGCACGACTTTTGATGCAATTAAACGGGAACTCGATTAATTGAATCACCGACGCATTTAAACGAAAATCGCTTAATTGAGCAATATGTGCAATAAAGCGAAATACCCATTCGTATATGGAAAATAAAACTCATTTCTTAAGTTACATACATATTAGGTTGAAAAATGGTTTAGGTTTATTAAAACAAAATAAAAATCAGATACGTCCATAGTACAATGTTTATAAAGGAACAGACCTTTTTACCGCAAAATATTTTTTTAACGTTTGTGACGCAAAAAAAAAATTAAGTAGACGGAATCAATTAAGCGAAACATTTGCTCTTGTTTTTCACAATGCGGTCTTAATTTGCGAAACAATTAAACGGGTGATGCAATTAAACAGAACTCAATTAAACGGGTACTTTAACATAGACAGGTATACTGAATGACTTCGTTCCATGATTTTTAGTGCAATAAAGCGGGAAACTGAATTAAGCGGGGCTCAATTAAGCGGAAATAACTGTAATAACATACACACATACTCGGTTGAATCTTTACTTAAATTGCTTGTTGCCGCATTCGTTCTAAAGCTTCGTATAGATGGTTGTCAAATCAAACAACGTGTTGGCAATCTACTAGAAATACAAAATTGTCGGCATTAAGAAAATTATCAGCTCACACAATTGCAAGAAAATCTTACAATTTCATTAGCAGACAATTATCTGACAATAAATTTAGCTACCAACGAAAATTGTCAACTTACACGGATGTAAGATTTTCTACGTATCAAAAACTGTCAGCCAATTGTCATTATACATGCCATTATTCGTTCTTTATTTTTCTCGCTCAATAACCATGTTTTTAATTTTTTATTCTTTTTTCTGCAATTTTTTACCTTTTGTACTCACATTTTTACTATTCTCTTGTTTTTTCTCTCCCTTTCGTACACACACATTTTTCTTTAATATTCTTTGTCATTACTCTGACAATGACGCCATTATAAGGTGTTGAGAATTTATGTATTTTACAATATGCCAATGCCTGACAATGATGATGCCAAAGTGTTCAGACGATTGACAGTTAACTGACAATTAATTGTTAGTTAGGTGGCCTGCCAATGCTTTTGCTTACAATATTGTCAGGAAGAAATTGTAAGTTCTCACGATTGGTTAAAAATATTCTATACATTTTCTGACAACGTTGTAAGATCATACAATCGTCTATACCGAGCTTAACTGTTGCGATGACTGAGTGCGTACTGCGGCTGATCACCAGTCGATTCTAGCCACAGGCTAATAAAAGAAAAAGGAAATCAAATAGAATAGAATGAAATTCCATAAAATAAATTATCTCTGCCGAAAAATATAAAACCAGCCTTGACTTGTTCATTTTTTTTTTGTGCGCACTTACTTTTAAGTAGCTAACTTTAAGTTAATTGAAAAGCAATGCAGCGTCGGACAATTGACTACTTTCTGGACATCACCATGTTAAAATCGTCAACTATTACCATTGAAAAGTAATCCATTCGTCAAGCAGTATCTGTTGTGAAATAGTTAGCTTTAAGTTAGTTTAAAGTTAACCTCGTTTCCGACTGGACACTAATTAACTCATTTCCATATTTAATTAATTTAAATAATTATTACAAAATAAATTTTTTGATTGAAAAATACATGTTTCTCAGATTTTGTAAAGAACAATATTTTGAGGATATTCGTTTTATGTCTGTCTAATGTATGTACATAATTTTTTTATTTGCAGAAAAATTGTGGAAAAATTTAAAAGTTTAAAACAGTTTTGAAAAACGTTTTAAAAAAGTGTTGAAAAAAGTTGAAAGCAGTAACCAAATAATATCAATTCTACATACAAAACGAAAATAGCAAATGGCGGAAGGAAAAAAATGTGCACATGTGAAAACGTAGAAACGTGTAAGAAAATGTAAATCTTCAAATTATTATGAATTGCATTTCTTTTTTCTGACCAATAACAACCAACTCTCAAAGCACCATGAGCTAAATGAAATTAAAGTAATTGTTTGTTGGTGCCCTATTAAAATCTATTTAATCTTATTTACTTAAATTTTTTTTTTTTTTGGGAACATAGAAAAAAACGAAAATATTAAACATGTTTTTTTTTTCTTGTGAAGGGCAAGTAAAGTGTGTTAAGTAAAAGTTAAATAAAACAAATACAATACAATGAGTGATGAAAACTTGAGTTTCCTAACTTACAAAAATAATTCGAAATTATGGATAAAAAAGTAAAGGTTGGTGCTAGTTTGAAAAAAAGGAAACATGAATGAAAAGACGCGCAAAAATTCTTCTAATTCTACTTTTTCAACGAAACTACTAGTGAATAAACCATCGTAAGAAATTCAAGATAAAAGCCGTGATTTTAAATTAATGAAATTAAAGAAAGTGAATAAAAAAAAGAAATACATGCGTAAGTTATGTAAGCAACTTCTAAGGATTTTTTCCTTAACTTCAATTATTAATCCTCTTTAACAAAAAAAAAGTGATAAGATTCATCGTATTGAAAACTAAAGTTTTGGATGTTTTTTAATACCGTGTGTATTATTTCTTTCACCAAAGTCGCCAGATTCCAAATGGATTGTGATTACTCAAAGTTTTTATACAAACGTAAGTTTAATTTTCAATAACAATTAATTATGCATACACAAATATATAAAATTTATCACCTCATTACATATAATTAAATTTGTAAAAAACAACGAAAAACTCTTTGTCGAGTTAAAAGCAATTAAATATTTTTATTTGATTAACTACGAGTATAGACCCTTATATTCATTAGAGCGACTCAACCTTGAGCCTTTTTAAGATAACATTTAAAATATTTCGGCTCTAGTTTTGACCTCTCGTGAGCTGGACCATTTTGAAAAAGGGTATATTTTTCCATGTTTTGTTAATTTAAGAATCCATACCAACATATACAATAATAGCTGACCCGGCCCGCGTTGCTGGCCCTAAGACTGAAAAAAAGTGTGCGCTAATACACTGGAGACCCTTTAATACAAAAGTTTTGAGATTTTTGGTACATATTTGTTGTTGTTGTGTAGGGAGTAAGGCAACTACATATTTTGTTCAAACTGCAGCTTTCTATCTAATATCGTTAAAAGGTTACAGCTGATTTTCACTTTTGTATGGGTTACCCTTTAATTTTAAATTTTTTTTTTGTTGTTTTAGGTATTTGTAGAGCATATGTAAAAACATATCCTGTGCAAATTTCAGCTCTCTAGCTCTTATTGTTCAAAAGTTACAGCCAAGTTTTACTTTTCAATGTACAGGGGTTCCTCTGCATCTTGCCACGCCCTTCCGCCCCCAGACCGAAAATCGAAATTCAGATTTCACAGTGTCATCCGCCAGAATATTTTGAAGACTCCCTGAAAATTTCATCAAAATCGGCACAGCCGTTTTGGAGTCTATATGTTACATACATACATACACACAAAGAATTTATAATATATATATAGATGGGCATCATAAGAAGGCTTTTTTTCAGCCGCGTCCAACTGTATATACATACAATGTGTCCAAGGACGGTCACCCATGTACTTTTTTTAAGGATATTCTGTAAAAATAAACGGTTTTTGAATTTTTTGTTCGGGGCTGTGAGTAATAAAAATGTGAAATTAACATATTTTAATCTTTAGGCGATTTAATTAAACAAGGGTCTCAGCTTTTTTTGGAATATCGGGTAGTTCGCGTTTTCACAAAAATGCAATGGGGTGGTAACCCTTCGTTTTAAATAAGGCACTATGGGTATCAAATTTTTTTTTTTGCCAAGTACATATATCATCCTTGTACGTAAATAATTTACATTTTTGCAAATTAGATGCATTTTACACGGTGCGGTGGAATACACATTTTTAAATGCAAATTTTGTGTCAACTGTAATATGATAGCGGATTTAGTTTCTAGATCATATATGGATGAAAATAGGATTGTGTCTAGCTAAGTGGGCACCCCTGTAGGCACCCTGATTCTGATTAGGACAATGGTGATATAACTGGTTTTTCAACAGGGACACTACAAAAGCAACAGCAGACGACGCCATATTTCTTGCTGCTCTTTTGACATTTCTCTTCAGTAATGCTAGGAACACAACTGGGACGAACGATGAATTTTTTGTCGCGAATATTCGCCGTCAAAAATAAAACACATTGGTGTATATGAAAATGCACACAGTCACAGCGTCGGTCGAAATTCGTTGTACGCGGCGAACTTGAAATATATTTATTTCTATTTCTTACGCCGGCGAACGACGAACAAATTAGTACCATGTGGTCATGTCGGTTTTAGTTTTCAAGTGTTTTAGTAAAAACTGTTAGTTTTTACTTTAATAGTTTTTATTTTAAGTGCTAAGCTTTGACTTTTTGCATTTAAAATAAAAAGCCAACATATTAGATTATAAAACATGTTTGTAGTGTTTTATTTTTTGGTTTTAGTAATGCTAAATTTTTTAGCAACTAATTTTTTAATATGGTCACCCCATCAGCTGTTCAACTAATTAAGATAAAATTAAAAAACTGAGAAAATGGATACAAGTGAAATTATAATTGAAAATGTTAAACTTCAAGGCATTTACCATAATGAACATGATGTTCATTATTTTTTTTACATTATATTTACAAAATATGAAATTTAATTTGTTGTATCTTTGAACAAACAATAAACAACTTTATCAATTATAACAGATGTTTTTCGTCGTTATTGTGCTTCATACGACGAATTTACACAGCGTATTTTAACCGGCGTATTCGTCGTGTTGGGCGAAATTCGTCGTTCGTCCCAGTTGTGTTCCTAGCATAAGGTTTGCCATTTCATGATGGAAAGATATACGAGCCAACAACGAGTCTAAATTATTAAAATTTACCACCGAAATTCGGAATCTGTTAAGAGCGCTACGTCCAATTTATGACGAGGCTCATTTCTGAGTATGCGTTATTGGTCAGGCAGCAATCCACACGTACTCATCGAGTCGTCATTGCATCCAAAAAAAAAATTACGGTTTGATCCGGTTTATGTGCCGGTGGCGTCATTAAGCCGTAGTTCTACCGTGATGGTCATGACCGGCACGTTACTGTGAATGGGAATCGATACCGTTCAATGATAGCCGAATATTTTTGTCCCCAATTGGATGATACGGACTTGGAGGACGGCGGTACAAGCCACACAGCAAATGTCACAATTGCTTTATTGATAACCAAGTTTCGAGAATGTGTTATCTCATGAAATGGTCCAATCGATTGGCCGCCTAGGTCGTGTGATTCGGCGCCGTTAGACTACTTCCTGTGAGGCTACGTCAAGTCTATGGTCTGTGCCAACAAGTCAGCGACGATTGATGAACTTCGTACGAATATCGAACGTGAAATTGCAACAGTATCGGTCAATTTTTGCTCGAAAACCCTCGAAAATTGGGTTCAGTGTCTGGACTTCTGCAGGCGTGCCTGTAGTGGCCATGCAAAAGAAATCGAATTTCATACATAATGGCACGTGCTTTTACAGGAATAAAGAATTTCATTGATATCCAAAACCGTTTTTGTTTTATTTAAAAGAAATTTTGCAGCGCCCATGACCCTACATTTATAAATTTGTTTTTGTGGGCTGAGCTCCTACAAAGATAGGAGCTACAGGGTGGGTATGTTGTGCGGAAATTTCAGGCAAACATAAAATTTATGGAAGTCGGTAATAACACTTTTTCAAATATACTCAGTTTAAGTTTAAATAAAAATGACGAACAGATGAGTCAAATTCAAGGAAAACAAGAGACAAATCAAAATACTATTCTCTTTATACGTCCAAGGTATTTGTATTTGCTCTGACTTGTATAAAATAAAAAACAAAGCAAACAAAATGTAACTGATATTTCCAAGTGTCTCAAATATTTAGAGTACTTGATTTTAGATCAACGTTTCAACATATAAATTACTGATATTTTATTTGTTTTTGGTTACAATTTGCACCAAAAATTGAAAAAAGTTTTTCCGCTAGTTATTATTGTATTATACTATCTATGTATGCCCATTTAATTCAATACAAAATACTCGAATATAACCTTAATTTATAAAAAAAAAATTTAGTTTTGTTTTCACAACTGCTTACATGTTCTGATGTTTGCTTTGTTTACTATCCCAGGTACTCAAATTTGATTTATTTTATTTGTAAAGACTATACTATTTGTGGAGAGTTTTTCTCATAAGAGAAACATATATTGTATTTGTTAAGAGAAGGTAGCGTAAAGTAAATTAACGCAAAAAACAGAGTGTATTTAAACTATTTGTTATTTGCCATTTTTGTAATCCTTATAAAACAAAGAGCTGCTAGACTAATTTCACAAATTTTTCTTCATGTCTCTTCTTAGATATTTATAAATGGAAAAATTGACCACACGCCTTCTTACTCCGACTTTATTATTTTATCTAAAATGTGAGAAATACTTCACCGATTTATCCAGTTATTCTTTTAAATGTTCACCATTATCCAAATAATATTTTTACGAGTAATAAAAATTTACTAAAACTGGTACTTATATTAATTTATCCACAACGGAAAACGGGTTGAACTATTAAATTATAAGGAGGAAGAATTTCATTATAACTACATAATATATGTATATACACAGGGTCTCCAGTAACTTAACGTCCAAACGAAAATTAGTGATAGGTCACTGTTCCCAGAAAAATATAAAAAAAATCTATGCAAGTATATAGTTTAGAAGGTATTGCCATATTGAAAAAAATCCCCTGTAATTATCATTTCGTTCCTGTGGTCACATGTGTTAACTCAAAAAATTTTTTTCTCTAATAATATCGTCAGTTATCCTTCTTTTATCTACAGACTGCAGTTGCTGAATTCGCAAAGAAAATCTCATTATGTGCGATTTTCGTACTCAAAATGTAAGCAACTCTTAACTTGAAAAAAAAGTTGGTGCAATTTGTTCCAAATTCAATAATTTGTAACATGGGAGAGAAATGTTTTTGTATACAATAACAAAAAAATGTTTTTTATTCGTTTAAAACTACAATTGTACAAGTTACAAGTTTGTAATACCCTAGAGTCTAGGGCCTAGACAGACGACAGCGTTAGTCGTGCATTATCTACATTCGAATGTGAATTTAGCTGTGTCATAAATGCACAAAATCAAACTGCATTTATACTAAATTCAGTTACATAATATGGCAGCACCGTCGAAATCCGTCAGCTGTTGATTTTTTGTTTACTATTGTGAACTGTTATGTACAACAAATTTAAATTTGTGATTGCTAGTGCACGCACAATTTTTATACATATTATGGAGCAGTTTCATGAAAAGAAATTTTAACTTTCTTGAAAATAAATGTTTAATTCCTATCAACAGCATACCTGCAAATTTTACATTCTGTTTCTTATCCATTTTGTGTGTAAAAGTAAACTCTAAGTAAATATTTTAAATGCCAAAACAAAAGATCAATAGAAAACAACAGCTGTTTTTTAAATGCAGCTGTTTACTAAATGCAGAAACCATCGTCTGCCACCGTAAAATTTTAATTCAAATTAGTGAGCTCTTACTCGTAATGCAAATTAACTCTGCCGTCTGTCTAGGCTATAAGTTTTATTACAAACAATTGTAGTCTTGCTAGGTTCTTAATTTTACGGCAAAATACTGAGAGAGATGGGTAGTAGACATGGTTGCCATTATTGTTTTCTTTTATTTTGGACCAAAAGTTTAGCTTAAGTAAGTTTTTGAATCTGTCGCAAGTTTATTGCGACATGTAGTTAGTTTGTAGAGCATTATAAAGCTGAGTTCTGTAATTTTGCTCATTTTTATCCAAAGCTGTACACTTAAATTAACGCGATTTTGTTATAAATTTAAATTTCCTATATTTACCCAACACAGCTGTTGTAACATAATAAATAACTACAATAATTTATGTACAGAACGTCAAAGAAGAGAAACAGAAAGTAAAATCTAACAAGGCCTTTAATTTTGCTTTTGCTGTTATCGCTATCCAATATATTGGGTCTACTTTTAGTTTAACTTGTTTTAATTCAATGCTAATCTAATTTGTTAATCAGCTTTTGCTTTGTCTTAACGATTACAACAGCTAGATAATGCAACGCACTGTAGTTGAATAGAAAGACATACAAGTAGCAGAGTCCCTCCTTGCGTGGGGTGCTTGTCGGTACTCGCAACTTAACCAAAATTGACATGTTAGTCAATGACAATGGGAAGATGTGGCAGCAAGATGTATTTTTTATGACTTTCGAAAGGTAGAAACTGACACATGTTTTGTCTTATTTTTGTATCATTTTGGGTTTTTTTGCGTGTTCTACGTTTTATATTGGCCACATATTTTTTGTTTCTTTAACTATTTAAAAATAAAATCATGCTACACAAATAAAAAAGAGCAGGAAAAGAAATAAGTAACATTAAAACGTTCAACCCCATAGTATTGCATAGTATTATCTCCAACTTGAGACTAAATTAAAATATTTTGACCTGACTAATGTCTCTGCTAGATAACCATATTTTATACATGTAAATCTAGTACAAGTGCCTAATTGTTTAAGAGAAATTCCGAAATATTAAAATCTATTAAGTTAAAAAACCAAAATTTCACACATGTATGTATGTACTTTTTGTTGGATTCTTTTTCAGTGTTGGTGGGGATATTAAAACTGATTTAATAAAAACGTTAAACACAGATGCGAAACACATGTGTTCATATGCATACATTTTTTAGAATAAACGCCTTTTTTCAGTTTTGAAAGTAGTTAGCATGATCTACTAAATGTTATTAAAAGAAAGAAAATACCCTAATAGGGTAATTGTTCCAGTAGTCGGCACTTTAACTTATTTTTTCTTTTTCAAACAAGCCCCCTTTTAAATGAATGAAAGCTGTGGATATGATATTCAGTTATTATAATTGTGTAATATGTTCTGTTTTAGACACATTCAACTTTTTGTAAAATAAAAAAGCACTTTATTAGTAATTTTAATATTTTTCAAAAATCAGCTATTATTCCTATAGTCGGCATGTGTGTTCCTAAGCTCGGCGTTAAACGGTCCTGTAGTCGGCATGCAAATTTAGTATAGGAAAAATATATAATTTTAGAATTCAAGGTACTTTTATTTAAAATTTATAATAAAAACAAAAAAAAAAATAAATATAAAGGTACATATGTTTATATGTGGATGTATACAAAAAGTGTTAAAGTTAATTAATTATAAGTACTAAAGTTAAAACGAAAATGAATTCAATTCATAGGAACATATAATTTAAACAAAATGAGATCACTTAAATTCATTCTTCACGACTTAAGTTTATAGTTTTATTCAGTTAAAAAATCTATTTTAAGCTCTAAACACATAGACGACAGCAGACTGCAAATGCTGCCAACTTCAAGTGCAGCCAACTTCAAATGCTGCTCTGAAGTCGGCTTCATAATTATTTTGAAGACAGCAACAACATAATAATCAGCTGGTGTGTAAATCAATTTTGCATTTTTATAAATATTACAAATTCAAAGTTTAAAAATATAAAAAATGAGCGAAGAAAATTTAGCGAATTTTGTCACAACAATTGTTAAAATAGCTCAGACTACAGCTGAAGTGTATAAAGCCCATAAGACGAATAGTACAAGAAACCGAAGATGGTGGGTTCGCCCAGTAAATATAACCCGTGATGAGGAGGGCATTTACAAAACATGTGTACAACAGCTCAAGGAAAAAGATGAAGAACACTTTTTCAAAGCCACCAGGATGAAAATTAAATAAAATATCACAAAAAATTAGCTCAAACGAAAAAAATTGCTTTGATATTGAAAATGAACAGCTGTGTATTTTAGCAATGCTAATTTCAGGGATGCCGTATTTCTTATTTCATAATGAATAAAATTTAAAATATTGATGAAAAATGTAATAATATCTATCACGAAAAAACTATAAAAATACATACATTTATTTATTTATTGTATTTTTGCAATGTTCTTTTGTGTTTAATATTAAAAGAAAGTTTTTGTTCTAATTTGTCCAATTTATATACATATATAATGGCAACACTATATTTGCTTATTTGCTGCCCGTCAAAATAGAAAATAGCCTAAGTTGGCAGCAGCAGCAAATGCTGTTGTGCAGTCGTGCTGCCCTGCTGCCGTCAAAATAATCGTGTTCATTTAAACACATGCATTTTATTTTTGACATATTGCTGCTTGCTGTCTGCTGTCGTCTATGTGTTTAGAGCTTCAGTCTGCTTGATTGTACATGCTTCGCATACGAAGTCCTTTTCGATAACTTCCTCGTACTTCAAGTCTTTCAAGATAGTACACTTCATATGAAACCATTTGGGACAATTATCACAACCTACGTTTTTAAGAGCATCATCCTCAACATCACTATCTAAACCTTCTTTGCAGGTACCACATCTTTCCTTTTTTCCTTTTTTTATCTTTTTCCGTCTGCTTTCGATTTCCAATTTTCTTTTTTCGCGTACAAGTTTTCTTTGTCTTATTGCCTCAGCTTTGGCATTTTTTTCTTGTTCTTTTGATTCAACATGTCTCCTCCATGCGAGACCTGATATTGCACTTGGAGCCTTTGGTTTTGAAGCAAATCTTAACGATTTTGACATTTTCGGAAAGTATAAATGTCTTTCAAATGATGGTGACATAGAAATCGTTCGCTTTCTGGTTCGAATATTACCTGTAGTCGGGGAATTGCTTAAAGAATCTAATATATTATTTTGTAAGCTTGTTATTGATGAAGAAGGAGAAAGGCAGTCTATAGGTGATTCTAATATTTGGACATTGCTGGGAGGGACGGGAATTGGGCTAGATGTATTATTGGGTATAAAGGAATAAGCATTTGTCGGAGAAATATTTGTGGGAAAATCAGTCTTTGTAGTCGGCTCCTTTACACGTGGTGCTTGCAGTTCTAAAATTCCTTCTTCATTAAGTGTATACGTCGCAGACTCAATTGTGACGTCTCCTAAAATTTCAACTGTTTGGTCATTTTCTTTTTCTTTTAATAAAGAGATTTCTTCAATAATTGCGTCGGTATTGATTCCACGTTCTCGCAATTTCGGAGCAATTTTATTTATAACTTCGATGGCTACTATAATCATTTCAGTTGAAGTATATGTTGAAACGGTTTCTTGTTGCTTCCTGTCCAATAAATTTTAATTACTTTCAACGCACTTAGTGTAGTCAACGTTGTCGGGGTTGAATGGGTACAAACCGCACTTTCTAAATCCATTTTTAATAGATTCTTCCAAAGAAAGATTAGATAAAACCGTGTTTAGTAAAGGACAAAATGTTGATTTTGAAACAACTTTGTCATAGTTTTCTGGCTTTAACTGCCATTGTCTCACCGTTTTCTTCCACTCAGATTTCAATGGTTTAGATACACTAACGTTCGCAGATTGCATAATGTGAGTGGTGTTTGGCGGAAGCGCGTACAAAATAATGCCGTGTTCTTCGCAAAATTTGCTAAGTTCCAAGGTCATATGGGATTTATGGCCGTCGACAAACAATAGTATTGGTCGCTTAACGTTATGATCGTTAAACCAACTATGAACCCCATTAGCAATATATTCAAAGAACGTTTCGCTAACCATCCATCCAGTTTCCGATTTGCCTAAAAACCAATTCTCTGGTAAGCTATCTATTACTGCTCTAGGTGGTCGCATGTACGGAAAGACAACCATTGGAACGACGGTCTGACCACTCGCTGAAAAAACTAACAGCACGATAACGGAAAAAAGAAATGAAAAAGAACTTTTTGGATGTTATAAACGTTTTTGTATCCCTTTGGCGCAAGCACTTTTCCGGTTTTAGGACACAAGCTGAAACTGGTCTCATCGCCATTAAATATTCTATTTGCATCATCCAAAATATCCAACACATTATGTCCATTTAAGAAACTTTTTAATTCCTCGAACCAACTTTTTATATAATCTTGCGTTATTACCGCCCTGCCTTTGCTGATACCTTCTGCTTCTCTTATTCTTATGCTGGGATTCCTTTTCAAAAAACCTAAATACCACTTCCTACCTGGACGACCATTTAAAAAAGGTGTAGATCGTTGATCATCTTTGACAATTGTCTGAACGGTGTTAAGCAAATCTTCAACTTTAATTGGAAACCCGCATTGAGCAAGATCTTCGCACCATTTCACAAGTCGTTGCTCTTCGATCTCGGATAAAATTGTGTGTGGACCCATTTTTCTAGCTTCATAAGCAATACGGCCATGAATTCTATCTTGTAAGGTAGAACGTGGAACGCCATATTTTTTGCTTGCGCCCGATATTGAAGATTTCTCTGATTTCCGCTAAAGCACTTTTTAAGGATTCTTCAGAGTATTGGTGGAAGGGCCTTTTTCCTTTGGTGGACATGGTTTTTCTGATATGCCGAAGAGTACTAATGTGTCATTTTCTTTGAACTACTGAACTTCATCCCGTTTTGCAATCCTATGTGAGTAATTTTAACGTTGAAATAATTGCTGTCGACTTCAGATCACTATTTTCCTATGGTCGGCAGGTCTTTCTAAAATCAAAGTAGTCTATGCCGACTACTGGGTAAACTGGCTCAAAATTCAAGTTTTTCATCAACAGTGTCAAGACAGATAAATAACGAATAATTATTTAAAGTTTGAGCTAAATCTGTCAAAAAACTAAATTTCCAGTAGTCGGCAACCCCCCTGCCGACGACTGGAAATCATAGAAAATGTTATCCCTAATGTCGGCAGCAATTTTTAACGACAAAAAAATAATTTTTTTTTTAATTTTCACTTTAATTTTAATATTTTACTGGTTTTCTAACTTTTTCAATACCTTTTGTCAAAATTCAATTAAATTTAACACATATACTTACTTGTTTGAAGTAGCACTACAACTAAAAAAATTCTTAAAAAACTTACAAAACCTTACGTGTTGAAAAACTGTCACTGAATGAAGAGAATTGCACAGGCTTTTATGCGAACAACTCAAATATACTCATTTCATAGAATTAGCAAATGATAATTCCAATGAAAACTAGATCCCATTTGAATGCTTTCATTTATTGACATTTTTATTCAAAAGGTGCCGACTACTGGGACATGCCGACTTTAGGAACGTTTACCCTATACAAACTACATTTTTTTTTGTATAAAATTGTCATTATTTTATACGTATATTATAAACATTAGTTACTAATAATAAATTGTTCTTTTGAGTACTTTTTTTTTCAAATAAATACACAGGTTTTAATCAGCAAAGAAGTTTAGTTTTAATCCTCGAATTTTTAATTTGCCGATTTTTTTTTTTCCCAAAAATGATGTTTTTGAGCAAACTTAGTTGGCATCACTGTTTACAACACATACACACGTGAGACTTATTGGGCCGAGTGAATAAAATGTTAGCTAAGGCTTAAGCTTAGTTTAGACGATATGTTGAATCAGCATATTTATGCTGAAAATTTTGTTTAAGTGCCATCATATCGTGTAAACGCAAAATCTTTACCAGCATACGTATGTTTAACAACGTTTGCAAACAATTTGTTAACAACACCAACAAATATATGTTGGCAATTTTAGCATATCGTGTGAACAGTATGTTTTTAGTATTTGACTAATTTCCTGCGTATGCTAGCTGATATGCCATTTGTTGAAAATGCTGTTTTAGCTTTTCAGCATATATCTAATTTGTATGCATATTTGCCGAATGGCTTTGTTGAGCCGCTGACAATTTTCGTTTATGTAAATATACAGATATCTTCTTCAAAATTTGCAAACGAGCACAAACGTAATGAAATGAAATTCAATGAATTAATTGCTCTCAAATTAAAAAACAATAAATAGCTCAAGGCGAATTCATACCAGGTGGTTGCAAGGGAATTTGCAAAATGAAAAAAATACATGTATTTCATTACATATATTTCAAAGTCAACAAGCAGCTAGAAGCCAAAATAATCACCTGTGTTTCAAGTCCAACTGGTATGAATTCTGCTTGAAATAGTTGGAATAATCAACAATCAATGGCAAGGCGTTAAAATCCGGATGCATACATCCGGATTTCAACCGCCGCCCACTTTTGTTTTCAGCGGCAGCCACGATGAAAATTAATTGGTACAGATCTTCGAACGTCTTATAATTCTTTGTATAATTTTGCACAAAAACCTTCATCTGCCCGCCGTTCTAGCCATTTTCTTTTCCAAACTCGGCTTCTTTTTCCTTTTACTTCACTTTCATCACTATCAAAAACAAGGACTGCACAAGCAATAGCAAGCGATATTTCTTCCGAAGACATTTTTTTTTTTATATTAAAAACAGAAAAAAGAAAGTAGTATCAAACTTATTTTACAAGCAAATGTTTATACGATTCAGCATACATATCGCCATGTAATTATCAACATATCGTATAAACACAAAAATTGTATGCTAACTCTTATGTTGACATTCCATTTGCTGAAATATGTTGAATTGTAAAAATTTGGTAGTTTCAGCATATAGTGTAAACACCTAGCATATGATATGTGATGACATATGCATTTGATGTTATTTTTAATCATACAGTTGTTAGCATATATATGCTGATTCAACATATCGTCTAAACTAAGCTTTATACTGCAATTTTTCTAGTTTTAACTAGATTTGGGGTGAATGAAAAATTCAGCAGAAGCAACTACTTTATACTTACTAGTAAACGCTAGTTTTCCCAGCGTTGCACTATAGCCGAAATCGCGATTTTAGCGGCCAAAAATACTTCCCGATAAGCTAGCTTAACCAAATTTGGTGTGTAGACTGCTAACAATAAAAAAAATTATTTTAGAAAAAATGGGCAGGCCACGCCCCCTTTTTTTCAAAGTGGTGGCAACACGTACTTCCTACCAAGCTAGCTTCACCAAAATGGTTAGACGAACTTCTAATGACAAAAAGTTCTAAAGTAAAGTACTTGAGAAAAATGGGCGGGCCACGCCTCCTTTTCATAAAATAATGGAAAATGGTACTTCCTGGTAAGGTACCGTCACCAAAGTGGCTATACAGACTTCTACTGACAAAAAAAAAACTTAAGAAAAAATAGGCGTTCCACGCCCACTATTAAAAAATATTTGATGCTGTCAAGAAATTAATTTATTTTTTCGTTCACAAATTTATAATTTTCAAGAAGTTGTGTAAATGGTTATATATTTATTAATCTTAAATTAACAAAATAATGGGTACATATTCTTAAAAGATATAAGGCCTTATTAATCATGGTCTGTTTCTTCGTTTTCATCTGCTTCTAATTCAAATGAGTAATTATTTAACGACTCTAAGCTTACATCTGAGTCGGAACTATAATTGCAGATGGAAGATTCTTGAGATGTTGAAGGTAATAACAGTTCTGGTGGTAATTCGGGAATTTTAAAAAGATCAATCACTTCGCGAGGAAACGGAAGTTTTTTTGAACTATTTATACGATCTTGCACACATAAGCTAGAAATATATGGGTCAGAGCTATCCATGGCTCTATGATACATGTCGAGAATGTTGTGCACTCTTGAATCCTTTCGAGCGTGACCAGTTCGATCTTTTTTATAATATTTGTTTCGCGCCTCAGATGCATTTTCTGCAAGACAGCCTACGGGTACTACTGAGGCCTCAATTATTTGTGAGGAATGCACTAATATTTTGTGTATTGTGGCAGACATGGAGTACCATTCGTAATTTTGGAAAAATATTTCACTGGTTTTAATGCAATGTGCACGAAACCTTTGAGCATCAATTTCAAATTCAGAGGACAGAACAATTAAGATTATGTGCAAATGTTTTAAAAAATCTGTATTTATACCAGTAATAGATGCTAAAAGGTCCGTGCGAGAAAATGCTCTTCTAGCTGTGTTGCCGTCGTTGGTGTTGCCACTACCATTTGCTTTCGGCTTATCGACATGTAGACCCATTTGTAGCAAAAACTCTTTTTGAATTTTTTCTTTCTTTTCTGCCAGGATTCTCTTCTCTTCTGTTCCACGAACTTGCCATTTTTTCAAATCTAGCTTGTAAGAAAGTTTTAAAACAAACTCGAAGCTACGAATCCAGGCATGCAGAGGGCTTATTCCATATTTCAAAACATCGGCCTTCGCTTCAAAAATAAGAGAATCAAAGTTTCTAATAGTTCGAAATTGCTTCGGACCTGCATGACAGATCGGGCATTGCTGTGAACTTTTAGTTTCTGTCAAGACATTTAAGACTTTTCCATCTATTAATGTCATATATAAATTATATATTATTTTAATTTTCTTTCCATTACTTAGTGTGTATTGCAGTGGTTCCAACTTCTTAATCTGTTCATTTATATTGTGGTTTTCAGTTAAAATGTGCTCTTTTGTTTCTTTAACAAACTCCACTTTTAAAGGCCTACAAAAGCGTACTGACTGAGGTGTACGGTTTACCCAAATATTATCTCCTCCTGATGAAATTATTTTTATTGGAATGACTGATGTCACAAAAAGGGACTGATCGAAGCTTTCCGAAGTATTTTCGACAAATTTTTGCTTAAACAAGCTGTGACCGGTAGAACCATCAAACCCGTAGCTCAGAACTAGGATAGATTCTTCAACATCCATTCCACATAATACTTCATCTTGATAGGAAAGAATTCTTTTAGCCGTGTGGTCTACCAAATTTTGCAACGAAACTTCGACTGAGCTTTCATTCGCTTTGATTTCATCTGGTCTACATTTCAATTTGCTTTTGTAAACTTCATCATATGTGGGATAGATACAACTATTGTGTTTTATGTTTAACTGACGCATATTCATGTATTGCTTTTTAGTTAAACCGTTTTCTAACAAAAACATTAGAGATTCATCAGGTGATACTGGCGTAACTTCTTTATGGCTAGTATTAAGAACCTCTCGAATTTTGGATGGCCGATTTGGAGATTTAGCAACCTGTTGTAGGACAAATTTCAAATCCGTTTCCTGGGACTTTTTAGCAGATATAGAGGCAGCGTGAACTAATAATTGCGCATTGTCTCCTTGCTGGAAAGCTAATCCGGAAGCTAATCTCCTTTTACTTCTTTCGCTGCTGTCCTCATAACTCATTTTTGGTCGCCCGATAGCATTGATCTTTTTCGGTATAACAAAAATTGTTTCTCGACTCAACCATTCCTCATTATATTTTCTAAATGCTTTCTCGTTTCTGGATTGTTTATCCCATTTAAGTTTAATAAAATTAGACAAGTTACGAGCTTTAGTACATATTAATTTATTTAATTCGCTGTCAATTTCGTGTGGAATTTTTCCTTTTATGTAATTCGAAACATTTCTGTTGTTTCTCAACCAAAACTCAAATATTTCAGAATTTTTTAACCTGAGTGTTTCTACAAAAATATTTGAAATTCGTTCGTTAGCACTCAAATGCATACAATTTTACTATGACATAAAACTTGAGTTTTCTACCAACAATAACGTGTACATAGTTCCAATGACACTTCATAACATTTTTAGTTTTACTCCACGAAAAACGACAAAATTCTTCAGATTTACACAAAAATATACTAACAAAAAACCACAAAAATATGTACGAAATACACAGATTTAGCAAACTTTATTTATATGTAATAAAATTACTCACCTCGGGTATTACAACTCATATTTAAAAAGTTTTTTTTACAAAAATATTTTATTAAATAAACAGTTTTTAATTTTGTTAAAATTTTGCTGCTTCACTTGTGTTAACGCGTGCCAAAAAAAATGTAAACATTAACAGGTGTTTGTACATAAAAACAGTTGCCAGCAGTAAATTTTTTTTTTAGCTTTTCTTATCAATATGTTGGGCATTGAACACTATCAAAAAAATTGCAAAAACTTTAAGCTGAAAAATTGACTTTTGGCCGCTAAAATCGCGATCTCGCCCTTAGTGCGTTGGCTTAAGAAAAGTGTGACTAAAAACAAGCAAATGCTTAATATTACTAATTTATGCTTAGTTATTTTTGAGCATCTGATTGCGTTGCTGGAACTTTTGTTTTTCTGCATTTTATAGAGAAAGAATAGTGTTTTCGAATATTTCGATTTAAATTTAAAATTCTTGCTTTTATGAACGTTCGTCATAGGAGAGAGTACCGTATGATTATTTCAATTTATACAGATTTCAGAAAGAAAATGTGAAATGGTTATCGGAAGACTTTCTGGAGGAAATTTATGAATGCAGAGGAGCAGCCCTCCTCTATATGTTAATATCTTTAAAAAAACATCACCACGAATGTATACTATGTTTGCAATATTAAAATTTCATAAAACAATAACAAATGAAATGTTAAGAAGTTGCCACTGTGTGTTTGTTTATTATTCACCCCGTAAATACCTAAAATACTATTTGGGTATAAAGTGCTTTTATTTATAAATTTCAAATTTTCAAGGAATACTATTAGAAAAACCTTTTCAAAAATATGTAGCAATACGATTAAACTGTTTTTTTTTATTGAAAATTTATATTAACATTTTTGAGTTCTAAAAATAGACGAATATGAAGCAGATGTTGGAATATCATTTCAAAAGTTGTTCGATTTTACTGATAAAGCTTTGTCCACAATCGGCTATAAAATATACACAGAACAAAATAAATTTGTATTAGCTCATTTTTGAATATTTATGGAAATAAAAAGCAATGCGAAGAAGTGGTTCAGTTTATGTAGAGCAATCAAATACTGTAAAAGATCAGATTAATCGTGGTCAGGTGGACCTACAATTTATTAGTACCTCTGTACACTAGGGATATGACTTGAGTTTTATTGCAAATGTAAAATTTTACATACTCTAGCCATAAAAGTCATAGAAATATTGAGAACGTCGCTACTTTTAGATTAATTAATAAAGTTTTCAACATGAAAGCATATAATTTTTCTTATTTAAAATGGCATAATATAAATAATTACTAATATAAATCTATAAAAAACATTCAACATATCTATTAATTTGTTTAAAAAAAATTGCAAAAGAAATATATACATGGATATATAATTTATATTTTTCAATTTCGGATATACATATGTATGTATACCGGCTTTATGGATAAAATATGGCAGCTCTTTAAAAGGTTTTGTCAGCTGTTGTGTTTTCCAGCTTTTGCTTTAATTTTTTAGCTTTAACTACCTAGCACTAGCCAAGTGTTATTCCCACTTTTTATAGTTTAAGCTAGTAGCATAAGCTAGTACTGAAAATATTAAGCTAGTGTTACTACTTTATGCTATGTAGCATTAACTTAATTTGTATTCACTCCGCCCATTGTTTGTATCAAGTTTTATGTTTTATGAAAAATCAAAGCTATAAGAAGAAGGGTAAATTTCTAACATGAAACTACATTGTACTTCCAAAATGCCACTTTCAGCAATAAGCGACGATGGATGGATGGTAGTGTAAGCTACCATTTTGATCCCGTTTGGTTCCTTTTGCTCCTTTTTTATAAAACAATAGGATAGGCTAGGTTGATTGGAGGGGTTTGCTTGCCCATGTCTTGCGACATACACCTAAGCCAGTATAGGCTTATTGTGCGCTCCGTGGATTTAACCGTGATACAGTTTGACCCATAGGTCTATAGGAACTCCGTGTCATTCACAAAGTTCCTTAATTTCCTCCAGCATATGCGCCGTAATTGGGTTATGTCTGGTAAGGTGTCTCTCCCAAGATGTCGGGATCGTATTTGTGAGAAGGCGGGGCACTGGCATAAATAGTGCTCTAGAGTCTCGCTCTCCTCCCCACATGCTCTACATTCATCTCCTCCCGCTATTCCCATGCGGTTAAGATGTGCCAGTAGTTGAGAGTGGCCTGTCATGACTCCCATTAGTCTACTTAATTCGGGCTTGCTAAGTCTTAGCAGTACCCCTGTCTTTTCCTCATCTGGATCCCCCCATAGAATCCTTGCATTGATTCCCACGGTTTCGTTATTCCAGAGAGTTAAATGGGCCCTATGTGCCCAGTTCTTTAGCTCAGATTTAACTGCATCGAAAGGTTTCGCGCATACCAAGCTTATGTTACTTAACTCTCTTGCTCTTGCAGCAAGTAGTTTGCTCTTTCATTTCCAGCTATTCCCGCATGCCCTGGCACCCACATGATGCGCAGTTCACCATGAGACGAGTAACTGTTAATAGCATTTTTGCAATCCCAAACTGTTCGCCATTTGGCTATCCGTGAACATATTCACACATGCTAGCCTTCCCATTTCATTGAGCACCCTAATACACTCCGTAATTGCCCGAATTTCTGCCTGAAAGACTGTGCAAAAGTCCGGCAGACGAAATAACAGTTCCGTGGTATTCTCTATATAAATACCAAGCCCTGTTTTTCCCCTCGCCCTTGATCCATCCGTGTAACAATGAAGCCCCATGGGGATCTGGTTCAAAGGGTCGGTCAACCAGGAATGTAAGTCAGGAATCAATTTTTCGCAATTGGCCTCTAGTCTGGTCTCCGGTATGCGATCTGACGTCACATTTTCCGGTATAGACTCGCCTATGGCCATAAAGATTTGTTGATGATGTGCTTCGTGTCTCTGATCGATCCACTCACCCATCATCTTTAATCGTTTCGCTGTGAGAGCCGCTTCATATTTTATACGAATTTCGATTGGTTCGACGGATAATGTTGCTTCCATATAAAACAATAAATGTAGTGAAAAATTGTATTATGAGTTTTGTCTATATCTCAATCGCCAAGCAGAGGAGAATTTTATAAAACGTTTAAAGTAAGATTTGAATCATTAAATTGTCTGGTGGCTTCACTATTGCTGCCCGAAAACATGTATTTTATGACAAATCTATACATACCCTTTTGGTAAAAGGTATAAAAATAAAATACACAAGAGTTTTATTAAACATTTGACCTAGAACCTATAAAAATAAGACTTAAAATTCTATACTCTAGATCAGTATGGATAGAAAAGTCGATTTCCGTCTGTAGACTGTTGAAATGAAGTTGCTGAGAAAACTACTCGACTCAGAAACATTTTTTGCTAAACTGTTTGTATATCGTGTCGTGTGTTTGAAATGAAGTGAAATAGCTGAGATACATATATAAAAAATGCTTTTTTAGGGTAAAGAAATATAAGTTTTTTTGTTAAGACCTTACCACTTCTGAGAAAACTAGTTTGGCCAGTAATGGTGGAATCTTTGTGTGTTATGGAAAATCAGAGCAATATGTTTTCAAACAACAGAGATACATGTATACAAATCCTAATTTCTGGGCTCTTTTTCTGAAAACTTTTAATAAAAATGTTTACGCAAAATATTTTGTATATTTATTTGAGCTACAAATACAAAAATCCTATGGGGGGATCCAGATGAGGAAAAAACGCTAAGACTTAGCAAGCCCGAATTAAGTAGATTAATGGGAGTTCTGACAGGCCACTCTCAACTACTTTCACATCTTAGCCGCATAGGAATAGCAGGAGGAGATGAATGTAGAGCTTGTGGGGAGGAAAGCGAAACATTGGAGCACTATTTATGTCAGTGCCCCGCTTTCTCACAAATACGATCCCGACATTTTTGGAAGAGACACCTTACCAGACATAACCCAATTACGGGGCGCATGCTGGACGAAACTAAGGAACTTTGTGAATGACACGGAGTTCCTATAGACCTATGAGTCAAACTGGTTCACGGTTAAACCCACGGAGCGCACAACAAGCCTATATTGGCTTAGGTGTATGTCGTAAGACATGGGCAATAGAACCCCTCCATTCAACCTAACCTAACCTAACCTATTTGAGCTTAAGGTCTTTTAGAATTTGATTATTTGAGTATTTTTGTCAATATTTCGCTCTCCTTCGGATAGCTTCTCTCAGGACAATGAAGAAGCTATCCGTGCCCTTGAGACTAGCTATGACGTTGGGGGAAAGTTTGTAGAATTATTATACATATGTATGTGTATGGAAAATATTAAGAAAGGAAAAAATATGATTTATATGCTCAGAAAAAATGTAGACGAGGAAAAGTTGGTGCTGATCAATCTTACAGCTCTCAGGGCGACTCAGGGACAGTTGTGCAGCTTTCTTGAATTTTGTGCTATTTTTCGCAACCTGTGACCCATGCAAGGCCGTTTACCTCCATCCTGTCATTTTTGGCTCATGTATTATTTCTCAAAGCTTACAAAGGTTTCATAATGTTCTCACTCAAAGACCTCAACGTGCATACATATGTTTGCACAAACAGATGAACAGGTCCGATATACATACATGAACTATTGCTTAAAAAGGCTGCGTCTGTCACGCCTGTGAAATCATGCATATATGTATGTATGTTCACAAACATATTCCTCTCAATTTGATTTAAAAAAATGTTATTCGTAAATAACATGTGCTTAAGTTAAGTTATCAAAGTTTGTGGTTTTGTGCATTTTAAAAGTCTGTCCTTGCACATTTTTCGGTTTTTATACACGCACATTGCCACCGTAAAACATGAGTTACTTGTGGGTACGGGAGATTTATCGTTCCATTCAGCCAGCGAATAATGCATTCATCCTCAACCAGTGTTGAAACACAATGCAACCACAACATGAAATCTCTGTATTCCTTTTAATAGCGGTGGTAAAATGTAATTGACTGACAAATATTTGCAATAGTGCGCGAGTGGCAGTAAAAATCAAAACAAACTTTATAATTTCATTTGCAGTTGTTCTAGGTCAAAATAGACTTCCATATATGTATATGTAAATTTCGGATGAAATAGTGTTTTATGAAAAGATTTGGATACACCAGAACCTCTTATATTGCGGTCTTAGCAAAATAAAAAAATAAATAAAAATTGTGATGGTGGTACATGGCTTCACGTCCTGCCAAAGGTTGGGCATAACGGGATAAAACCCACGAACAACTTCTTACTGGTCCCTGTGTCACTCTTAGAGATGCAAGATTTAAAACCGATCACCACTAATTTTTCTGGGCACTCACACACAAATATACATATATTTTTACAAAATTTCCCCCCATCGTAATAGCTCGTATAATGCAGTTGGAAAATTCAAATACACGATAAATTTTTATTCGGTTTAACCTAAAATTTTTAGGAGTGATTCTCAATTGGGTCTCCCACACCAAAAAGTGTTTAATAACTGGAAGCCATCGCACAGTGGCGTGAGTCTAAAATAAAGTAGTAAAAAGTCTCGGACTCCTTAGCTATTTACTGGCCTTATATGAAATTTGAAGTAGCAATAGACAAGGATGTTATTAGTATTATTTGGGGCCTAATTATGCACTGCAAAGGAAAAGATCTTTGGTGCATCCCTTGTTTCCTACATACCGTAATCTAGACTATTAGTAAATCTTATTACAGCGGTAGGTTTGATTTTACAAAGGCCCCTGAGGTATGTGTTTCTACGTCTACGCGAAGCGGTACATTCGCAAAGGATTTGTTCCACCATTTTCTTCTGTTGCTGAGTCTGCTGGAATCACCACCTACCAATTTCAGTTTTTTTGAGATGGTAATTTATTTTTCAGTGCCCCATCATCAGGCGCGGATCCACCTAAAGTTTTTGGTGGGGGGGTGGGTGTTGAAATGTTGTATCGCGTAAAATAAAGTCTTAAGGCCATATTCATAAAAATTATTGTAAGTTTATTCAGCTCTTATTTGACATATTTCTACGGAATATTTGTCAAATAAACGTGTAATAAACCTTCAATAATTTTTATGAATATGGGTGTTATTATTGGTAAATCGTTTATTAGCGAAATAAATATATTTATTATTTTGGGGGGGGGGGGGATATCCCTCCCCTGCCCATCATTATCCCTGTAAATGGCGTAAGAAGTTTTCTGCTGAGGCTTACAATATGATCGGACATCACTTTGTCGGGAACTAGCAGCTATTTTTGTTACTGAGTACCCTTTAGGACTCTCCGCTTGTCGCCTAGCGGAGAGCAATCCTCTTCGCATTGCTGCATAATGTTGTCTTTAGACCCGTTTTGAACCCCCCAGCAGTTTTGACGACTTACTCTGCCTCTTTTGGGCAAGCAATTCGCCATTTCGTGGCCCTCATGTTATTTGGGGCTCTGTATTCATATGAGAACTAATCTGTTCCTCAATAATGTAGCTTAATGGAGTTTGCTAACAATGTTAGTGATTTTAGAGCTGCTTGACTATCAGATAGAATGTTATATTTCTAAGTAAGAATTTATATTTCTATCTAAGCGTGACCTACGCCTAGAAAATTGTGGCTGTTTTCTCTATTGCAATCGCTTTTATAAAATCATAGTTTCATGCTTTCATATGGCGAGGCTGTGTGAACTAAATCTTCATATTTATATTAAATTTTAAGGGCCGATGTTGAATGTGAACCAGGCAAGTTTTTTTCTGCATTTCATATGACACTTCTCAATTTCGGAGTGGTTCAACTTGAACCATGGAAAGATACACCGTCGAGTAACGCGTTAAAGTTAAATAAGCAAAATTGGGTTCATAACTACTGGGATATAGCAAAAAAACATTTTCAATTTTTTTTATCGTATTTATTGTATTATATAAACAAAAAAAAAACAAGATGGACTCGAATCAGCAACACCACTAAGCCATCGCCGGTGAGAGAATGAGATGAGAATGGCATTTTAGATGTGTACAATATTCGACAGGGATGAATATAGCATTTTTACATGTTATTTTTCGTGTTTTTAATATCATTTGACGACTCTGATTGTTAAATTTTGGTTTGATTATAAATCTTCAACTACTACGATCCACGTTCGGTGTAATAATTACCCATCCCTTTATTCATTATACCCTATAGTATATGTAGGGTGCCAAAAGGGTGTTATAAAATACCTATTTTCAGACACCGACTGTGAAGCCACCAGACATCTTATTGATCTAAATTTTACTTTAATCGTTTTATAAATGTGCAGAGAGGACATTTATAAAACGGAATTGAAAATAGGCAAAATCGGGTTCATAATAACTGAGATATAGCAAAAAACATTTTCAATCTTTTACCATATTTATTGTTTTATAAAAAAAACCCAAAAAAAAGCAAAGGAATAAGACGGGCTCGAACCAGCAACATGCAGGTTAATACAGGTAGTTTTAAGTCAGAATTTTACCTTTTTGCTTATAGGTTTGATTTTTCATAAAACATAGAACTTGACTTTTTCAAGATACAAACGATGTCTCATGTGTGTTGTAATCAGTGATGCCAGTTAACTTTGCTCAAAAACATTATTTTTGGGAAAAAATCGGCAAATTAAAAATGGAAGATTACAATTAAATTTCATTGTTGATAAAACCCTGTTTATTAATTTAAAAAAAAAATCCTTAAAAGAACAATTTATCATTAGTAACTAGTGTTTATGATACGTATAAAATAATAAAAATCGTATACAATGAATTGTAGTTTGTACTTTAGGGTAATTTCTTTTAATAACACTTAGTAGTTTATGCCAACTGCTTTCAAAACTGAAAAAATACGTTTTCTCTTGATTTTTTATGCATATGAACACATGTGTTTCACATCTGCGTTTAACGTTTTATTAAATCAGCGTGAATATCCCCACCAACACAACTTCAGCTATTAAATTTTAAATATTCCTTAAGAGAAATAGTTCTTTTTAATACATTCATTTTGTAAGTAGCCTCTAAGTTTCGTGTTCGTTCGGTGGATTTAATATCATTATTTCGCTGAGCTAAAGTTTTTTTTATTGTATATACTTTGTTTATTTATTCGAATATTTGTGTCGATAAGTCGCTCTCATTCGGATAGTATCTTCAGCACAATGAAGCGAAACATCGTCAAAAGTATTTAGATAAATACGATATAACCCAAAAGCAATGCATTACACTTTTTAAATATATAATCAAAATAAAAACCCATAGTTTTATGATTACAAAAGTAGTCGAAATCATTACTCTCGAAGAATATCAAAATACTTAGAAAAGAAATTTTTTTTAATAATTGTTTTTTATTAATTTTTTTATATTCTACCCTATACATTGGGTTCACAGGACTTGCAAGAGCTTCCACAGAAGGAGCTAGTACTGTTTCTTGATGTATTAAACTCGTGAGGGAAAAGGGTCATCCTGGACCAACCAAACCAAGCAATAATAATAATAATATCTTCTACCCTATTTTCTTTCATATTGCAAAGGTTTCCGTTTACCGCTGGTAGGATTTAAATCGCCATCGTTATAAAAAGGTACAACAAGCAATTTAAATAGATGTTGTGTTACACTATGATATTGAATCAGGTTATTATTTATATAGGAATTTAGCATGATTTTTAATAAAATTTTGCTCATGCCAAACATCAGTTAAACGGAAAAAAATTAAAAAATTAATTTCATGTTCGTCCTGTCTGGGATTCCAACTCCGACCTCTTGGCTTAATAGTTGGCGCTGCATAATAATGAGTTATATAACAAACAAAAAAAAGCGGCAGATACAGTATTTTTCGGTTAATTGACCCTACGGTGAATTGGTTTCCACGCTTAATTGAACCACATGATCGGGCAAAAAAAATATTGCATACGAACACCATGTGAATTTCTTCAGATAATTGAACCCGGTTAATTGATTTTCCCGCTTAATTCGTTCAAAATTCATGTCATCAAAAAAAAATTTCCTCTTACTTTTACCCGGTTAATTGCATTGAAAAATAATGTGGCATTTTCGCACATACATATTTGACATCATTTGTGAAAAACACTGGGTGGTATCTCTACTATGTACATATGTATATGTAAATTTTTTGCTGTTACTTGCAGTTTTTTTTGTCGTTAAAGGTAAGTACTCTGATTAAAATTCCACGCGGAAAGTTGTCAAAATGCATGTAAAAAAAATTCGCATGAACTTTTCGTGAAAAAATGTTGCAGAAGTAGTACTCTGCTCATTTTGAGAAAAACATATGAAATGTATCTGGCAACATTTTCTTTTTACAGCAAAATAATTGAAGTGGCAATTCTTCCACGTGAAAATTTTAGCAACAGCTGACTATTTATATTTTCATTGCAAAAATTTAAGTAAAATTTTACTTTACTTAATTGATATTAATTAAAATAGTGACAAAGAAAAAAAAAAAAGAAATGCAAAGTAATAAAGAAAACCAAAAAATTATGAGCCGTGAAGAAAAAGAAAATTATTTGGAACTTCTTTGTTCATTTTGATGTATTTGTATAAAAAATTAACTTTTTATTCTATAATTAAATTTTTCTCATTACAATCCAAATTGCAAAACATATGGGTTTTGTTTACAAACGTAAAAAAATGTAGCATATTTTAATGAAAAACTCGTTAAATTGTGTAAAACCGCGGTATAGGTAATATTAGATACATATCAAATTTTCCGTGCGAAAAAATCAATGTTGCTCAACATTTTCCGCAGTTTCGAACACAGTACTTACCTTTAAGGTAAAAAAAAAAATTATTTTGAAAAAGTGCACATATGCGATTTCTTTTAATTCATTAGTACATAGTTCATATTATGCGTGATTTATGTAATTGAACAAACAGTTCAATTAAATAGGGTTCTTGTAATTGAACGAATTGTTCAATTAAACGGGTATCGGTTAATTGGTTCCCCGGTTAATTGAACAACAAATTGTGCAAATTTTGATGTGCAACTAACCGAAAAATACTGTATTTAAATATAGTTGCAAGGTAATGGAGGCAATATAAATTGTAATTGAAGCTTACGGTGGTATGCTACAAACATTAGTTACTAAAAATAGATTGTTCTTTTACGTAATTTATAAACATATAATTATTTATTTTATATAAAAACTGCATTTATAGTTTCCGATTTTTGCTAATGCTTGGTTAATTATTTTAATATACATAAGTGCTTGTTTTTCCAATAAACTTGGGGATATCAAAGTCCATACATGAACTGATATTACACATTAATATAGAAAAGCTTCTAATTACACTTTGGTAAAGGGTATATAAAATTCGGCACAGTCGAATATAGCACTTTTACTTCTTTTTGCATGTGTTCAACAGCACAAAGAAACGGAAATCGAACGGACAAAATGTCTGTTCGGATTATGGAATTTTGTTTAACTTCGTCTTCTATAACATCAGTTTCACAATTCTTCTTCTTAGAGAGGTTCTAAATCTGAAACTTGTTTCTTGTTTTTTGATAAGCTGCTACCATTTGTTAACATTTTTTTCCATTTAATTAAAAATTGTAAATAGTTTTGTCTTTTGCCATTCAAAGTTTCAAACTCTGATTGCCCTGCATAATCAACATGCAACACTCATGTTTTTGTTTTCTTTTTCAAATAATTTACACATACATATTTATTATTTTAATTAACTTCATGGGCTATTTTAACACAAAAAAAAAAACAGTTGAGGTTTTTTTCAACTATTTGTTTTAAATATTGGTTACTTATGTATGAGTTAAGCTCTATACAATAATTAAATGCATGAACACAAATATTTCATGTTGCATTGGAAATCTGTTTTTTCGAACGCTAATGAATACAAAAAATTAAATAGTTCTTTTGTGGTAAATAATTATAAAACAACTGCATTTGCTACCAACAAACCTTTCAGTCACAAATGAAGTGAACACACAATAATCCAACAACCAATAAACTATATACAGTCGAATTTGGATAAGAGCAAATCTTTTATACATACGTAACAGAAAAGCTCGCTCAATAGGACCTAAAAAATTGCTTTGAAAGTTTCCCTAGCATTTTATTAGTACTTTCGTCCGCTTGAAAGAAAATCCATTCAATTCGATGTCCGTGTAAATGGACGATAAATTGTTTGACAAAAAACTGTTTTATATGAAACAAATACCACATAAAAATAATCAATTTTAATGTAATCAATTAATTTTTATTAAAAAAGTAAGGCATTTGGAAATTATTTCTAGTTAGTTCATTAAAAAAAGTATGAAACTCAATATTCTGTTATATTATTCCAATCTTTGGATTTCACTTGCCGGACTACTTTAAAAAATAAAGCCTTCTCTATAAGCGAAACATATTTTCGGCCATTTTTCATTTTCTTTTAATCCAAGCCCATTTCACCACCGAATAGAATATATAGGCCAAATACATAGCAGGAAAAAAGTTTAGGGGTGTATACATCGTCAATTCAAGCACCATTTTTTTGGAGATGTTTAGTCTTTGCTATTCTTGAGTAAACTACGTCCTCAAGTTTTTCCATTTTCTTTTTATTTCCTCTATTGTAATGGAGTCGTCCACTGCTTGAATCTCATTTGTAATGTGATTGTAAGCTTCCGCCTTCTATTTTCGGTCTAAATATTCCTTGCACTTAATATTATAAATACAACGGTTTTATTCCACGCAAATAATTAATTTTTCAATTAAGTCCCTATTCTATTTAAAACTCATTTTATAATAGACACCACGTACAAAAAAGTAAAATACATTTACACATTTTCACCCACACTATTTTCGGAACCAAAGCAACTTTTCCTGTACATACATAAGTATGTATGTACATATGTTGGTATGTATGTAAAGGGTGTTTCGATGTATAGAAATTTAAGTTGGCACTACTGTTCAAGATTTAACAGCTGTCAAGTGATTTATTCTCAGTTTGGTTTAGCAATTCATCATGAATAGACTCACGATCATCAAGTAAGGCGTAGATTCGTCGAATGGGCCCAAAACGAGATTGTCGTTGTTCCCGATAAGCGAATTTTGTTTAGCGATGAAACGCACTTCTGGTTGAATTGCTGCGTCAGCAAACAAAACTGCCGCATTTGGAGTGAAGCTAATCCTCAAGTATATGTTTTAACACCGTTATATCCAGAAAAACTGACTGTTTGGTGGGCTTTATGGGCTGGTGGAATCATTTATTAAACATTTATTAAAGCTCTAACGGAACTAACCAAAATATAAGCAACTGTAAAATTTTTTTACAAAAGTTGCTTTGGTTTACTTTGTTTTTTACAACTATTTTTACAGCAATAAAAGAAAAAATACAAACCAAAGTGCAAACTGAAAGTCCACCATGATTTGATGAAGAAGAAAAAACACACTGCCAATGGTTCCACCCAACGCACTCCAGCAGACATAAGTAAGTTTTGCGATTTGCCACTAACATTAAATAGTTCCGGACCACCTATAAAAAATGCATGTGATTGAAGAAAGCCATCGCAGTACTGTTTCTTAAATTTTGTTCATCGGGGCTTAATTTTTAGTTACAACATTCAGCTCCACCACAATGTATTCAAACCAAATATTTGCATACATTTTTATTTGTTTCATTTGTAAAACTTCTTCAGATTTATAGTCCAAAACTCTTCCTTCCAACTCTCATTACGATCCTCAAAAAAGTAATAGTATCCACATTTAAATTATATATTTCACTAATAATAAATTAATTAAAACCGACGTATAAAATTATGGGCAAATATTGTTTCCATGTATTTTCGAAACTAACCTTTAACAGAGATGTTAAATTCATCTCTCGGGAAGCGTATACTGCAGGAATGAATAATTGCGATTTTAACATCGATCGATATTTCTTTTCGTTCCGTGCGGAATCAATAATACAACCCAATAATTCAAGAAATATGACTTCAGGTGGTAGGCTTAACGTCTAGAAGAAACAGAAAGAAAACGGATTGGTAGATGCATAGTAGACTTCTATCAGATCTCCTCCGGGAACCTCCGGTAATAGAAAACTGCATGGACATTGAATCAGCTGTTGATCTTTTGACCGGATCTCTTGAGACGGCCACGATTGAGTCATGCAGACCCAGTGTCTACCGAGGTAGGAGTAAACCACCTTGGTGGAATGTGGATATAGCGAGAGCACGTAGAGAGTCGCGAATTTTATTTAATGATGCAAAAGTATTGGGAAACTGGTCTCAGCACAAAGCTTCAGTGAACAGATTTAAGAATCTGATCAGAAATGTGAAGATAAAGTCTTGGAGATCTTTCTGCATTGGAGAAAGGAGGGAAAGACCTCACACACCACTCCGAAGGATTTCAGACCAATAAGTCTGTCATCCTTTACCTTAAAGACTCTAGTGCGGATCATAGATCTGCGACTTAGGGCGTCTATTAGTCAACATCAATGGTACAACTCTCAGCATGCCAACAAAAAGTGTAAGAATGTTGAGACCGCACTGCAATCTCTTGTGGGTTTCATAGAAAAGAATCCAGAACAAGGAGAGTATACTCTGGTTGCCTTTCTAGATATAGTAGGTGCTTTTAACAATGTGGAAACGGGAGCTATAACTATGGCTCCCGCCTTCGGACTAAATATTGATCGGTCAGTTCTATGATTCGTTCGGAACTTGCTGACTAACGGGGTCATACTCCTAGTATGGAGCAGGCCACCGTCTGCAGAGTGGCAAGCAGGGGCACTCCACAGGGAGGCGTTCTCTCCCCACTTCTGTGGAGCAAACACAGTATTGCACTCCAATTAAAATTAGAATACTTCTTGCTAAATCGTACTTAATACCGATCTTATTGTATGGCTGTCAACTGTTTGCTAGTTGTGATAGTGAAAGCAAAAGAAAACTTAATGTAGCGTTTAATAATATTACTCGGCATGTATTTGGTCTTAGAAGATATGCACATATTTCCCCCTATGTAACATTGCTTTACGGCATTAGTCTTAATGATTATCAAAGAATGCGCATTTTACTGTTTATGCACAAAATTATATATACACATCAACCCGTACATCTCCATGAACGCTTAAACTTCTCTACCCTTAACAGAGGTAAAAGAATCTTATCAATAGGCCATCGAACACTCATTTCTAAATACCATTTCTTTATCCACGCTATAAGTCTCTGGAATAGAATCCCCTATAGATTACAAACAATTAATAACGCACGCCAATTTAGGAAGAGTATTTTTTCTCATTTTGCAAGTTGAACATTGTTTAACAACGTGTGTACGGTTTTAACTTTTCAAGCCACATATTTTATGGCATTATATTGTTTTATAAATTTTTGTGAGCTTTATGCTAGCTCTATAATACAAAACTTTAAATGTTATTCTAAATTGTATTATGTATTTTATTAAAATTACCTACAATTCATGTCTATTACTTAATCAAATCTTTCAAAATTTTTTTATTATACCTGATTTATTGTATTTACGTGTTCTCAGTTCCATACTGCAATATAAGACTTAGTCTTGTGTATGGGAGATCGAAAAGAAATAAATAAAATAAATAAAAAATAAAAAAAACATTGTTGGAGCTAGACTCCAAAATTTTAAGACTGTCGCATATGCTGACGATCTTGCTGTAGCGGTTTCGGGAAAATATCCAGAAATCCTCTCACAACAGATGTAAATGGCACTGACGATTATAAATGGGTGGTGCACCAACAGTGGTCTCGGTGTAAGTCCGCAGAAAACAGAGCTTGTCCTCTTTACTCGGATATACAAGCCTCCGCTGTTCAAATCACCGAATTTAAAGGGGATTGAACTCAGACTTACGGAGAATGCGAAATATCTTGGCACTTATCTCGATTCCTAGCTAACATGGCATCGGAATGTTAGGGAAAGAACCAGCAGTGCAGCTGTTGCCTTATATCTATGTCTAAGGGTCATTGGTAGGAACTGGTGCTGGAAAGAGCTGGAAAAGTCCACGTATTGCAAGATTTTTGAAAGGATTTTGCGTACATCGGCCTTGATGCTAACTGAAGCACCCGGCTCTACACCATCTAAGGCGCTCTTTACTATGCTACACTGGATACCAGCCGATCTCTTGGTCAAGCAAACTGCTATGAATTCGACAACACGGTTATAGGCAGGTGGCACGTGGAAGGATGCTGTCTCAGGGCATGCATCGATAATTGGAATTAGATCTGTCGAATGTGTCCTTAGATAGTGTCAAATCAGATCATTCAGAGGACGTTTTCATGGTCTTTACGCATGGTTCCAAGTCGAGCGCTGTGGTTGGGGGGATTTACATCCCCCGATTTCAAGGGAGGATCAGTTTTAGGCTACGGGATGAGTGTAGCGTCATTCAGGCCGAAGTTGCGGCGATAAGAAGGGCGGTAAACTGGATGAGGTACTATAGGATATACGGGGAATATATCATTATCTGTACTGACAGTAAGGCTGCCATTAACACGTTTGCGGGTGTTTATTCAACATCTCGGTTGGTTCAGGAATGCCGGGTATCTCTAAATGAGATAGCGAGACATTCTGATCTGCAGCTTCGCTGGGTACCAGGACACAACGGTGTGTCCGGAAATGAAATAGCGGATGAACTGGCAATATCTGGTACCCGCCTTCAGCAGGAGGATATAGAAGAATTATTTGGTTTCCCCCTTAATAGTTGCAACCAGCTAATGCAACGACAGCTGCTAAGAACTGCGCAGGAAAGTTTGTCGAACGAGATCACTTGTCATATATCGGGGCTACCATGACCCAGGTATGAGTATAGGAGAACTGTGGTCTTGTTGGACTTTCCGAGGCATAGGCTCCATACCCTTGTGGCTGTACTAACGGGACATTGTCACATGGGAGTACATGCGAGAAGACTAAATCTTCCATATAATGACTTCTGCAGAGGTTGCAGAGATGAGGAAGAGGAGGAGAGTGCCGGACACTTTCTCTGTCGATGCCCAGCTCTCTCTAACAAGAGAGCAAACTACTTGGGCAAACCGACAATAAATGGATTAGCGGAAGTGTCGGAATGCGTATTGGATAGGGTGGACTCCTTCATCCGTTCATCGGGCCAGTTCAAGGCAGAACGGGCGGGCATATATTGAAATATCTCCCTACAGCCTATTCGGGTAACACAATGGGACCTTTCTAGGACCCAAGTGAGCCGGTCTCATGACCAGCGGCCCGCGTAACATAACATAACATAAGTCTCTTGGTAATCGATTTGTAGCGGGCGGAGATTTTAATTAAAAAAGTACAGTTTGGGGATCTGGATTAAAACTATCGAAAGAAAAATAATCTTTTAGAGGCAACCAATGAATATAATTGCAAATTTATAAAAACTGAAGAGCCCACATATTAGCCAACACACAATAACAAAAAACCAGATCTGTTACTTTTTTTCTCATCAAGAACATAAGGCATGGTTATCTGAATATAACGTCATGCTCTCAATTATCTTCAGATCACTCTCCAGTTGTACTTAAATATATGACTGATGTATTTCTTCTGTATACACGAAATTTATATACGACAAGAAAACTGCTTCAGAGAAATCCTACAGATTAACCTCAATACAAATGTTTCATTAAAGACTAAAGATGACGCGGATAGCGCTAAAGCTTCTTTGAATGACAAGCATATAAGAACAGCTAGTGATCGACTCCATACAGAGCACATACAAAATTCATATCCAGGAGAGAATAAAATCGAAACGAAAATTTAGGAAACGACGACAATACACAAAAATCTCCTTAATAGGCTCACAAAAAAGCTGAACATTTTGCTAATGAAGAATAAGGAAGATAAGCTGGATATAACTGTATTTGAACAAAGTATGTCAAACATAAAACAACACTTATAACTCGTAAATCAAAGATATTTCAAATATGAACTTAATTATTTATTTGTATTAATTGAGGTCCAAAAATTAACCTTTTCAAAAAATATTTGCTGTCTTTTTCAGCTGTCTATATGCCGACGACATTTCGCTGGTGCTAATTAACTCATCAGTAGACTTGAAAAATTCTTAAAAGTTTGTTTGAAACTCAACTAGTTCCTTATTCCATAATTCCCATAAACAAAATGAGAATCAGAAATCAAACAAATCTTTAACACAGCAAACATTTCTTTTTCGTTTTCCAACTCTTACTTTTCTTTGCAACATTCTATACAACGAGTTACCATCGGTTACTACGATTTGTATTTTGGGCAGTATTAAAATATAAATTTTTTTTGAATATTCAAAAATTAAGTTTGTTGTTTATTTTCTATAAGAAAGAATTAAAATGTATTATTTTAGGTCCAAATATAAACCTTATTAATGTGTTCTGTCTTTTTCAGCCGTCCGAGGTTTGTTTGAACTTTTCTGATTCTCATTTTGTTCATGGTAATTAGGGAATAAGTATTTAGGTTCAAAACATTCTTTTAATTTTTTTTCGAGTCAAATGATGAGTTGATAAGTATCAGTGAAAAGTGGGTGGCATATAGACAGCTGAAAAAGACAGAAGACCATGTTGGTTTTTTGCAATTATGTATCTTTACAAGAACGTCACATAGATTCATAAAGATGAGCAAGGAAATATTTTTCGTACTTGGTTAACGGTGAAAGTTCATTCTTTGTTGGTAATCATTTGTATATAATTACAAGAAAAAATCTTGGATATTTTAATTTCTGTATATAAATACTTATAATACATATGATTTAGCCAAATAAAGAAATATATCCCAGAGAATCCAAGATTGTAATTTAATACGGATCGTGCTTAAAAATGTGAATAAGAACTTTTGGTAAATTAAGAGTTTTCGGAAATAAAATTCGGTTATGCCGTTAAGTATGTGTGTGTTAATTTGTATAAAAAACATTTCTTTACACATACATATATACAGGTTTTCATGATACACAAATTTGATTTGATTGAAAGCAGGCTAACGCTCAGTGCAACTAAAACATTTCAGCTCTTCAACACTTGTTACTATACCGCCATCGGATTATTTGGTTTTCTGGGAAACTGCTTTAATATTATTGAGAATTTGTACGTACAAATGTATGTCTGTATATCATTCATATCCTTTTTTGCTTGTGTGGCTTCGGTAACAGAAGTTTTTGTCCATTCGTTCATCCATCTTTCGAGCTAATAGTGATGATGTAACTGTTGTTAAAAATATTTCCGATGCCATAAAGGAAATATTAACGTTATGAAATGCCTGGAGATCTCTCCTCCAAAAACTGAAAACAAAAATAGTGGGAGTTTTCACAAATATTTTATGATATGCAAATACATACATAGCTGCCAACTAAATTCATATGAAAATATTTTTGACTCAGTTCTGTTGCTGAAATTACTGGTTTGGTATCTTTATTAATGGTCAGTTGGAGTTATGATACATATCACTGAATGACCAAACCGTCAATTGTCTATTTAACCAGATTGCCATCTCGAGCCTGCTTCTTCGCCGTCGCTTAACAAAACAAGTAATGAAATGCATTCCAAATGAATGGAATATTTATGACCGAAATATGAAAAACAATTGTGTCTGCTGCAAGAGTTGTTAAATTCGAGTAATAGAAAGTAATTTGTAATATTCGTACTGAAATATTTATGTCTACATAATTCCTCATACACAATAGTTGATATTTAGGAATTTTTCAATTGTGTAAATTGTATAACTTATCCCCAGCTTAGAGCGGAATTGTAAATGGCAAGAAAAAATAATAGCCGTATGCACAATCTTGTTCATCTATTGGTGAGACTTGATATTGCAAATATATTCTATCAATTGTGAAGTATCTATGTATATCGTTTTAGTTTGCACTCCTTACTAACGCTGTCATATACCTTCTAATTATTCGCAAAGGGAAGCAGAGGGAATTTTCGGATTACGTTTGTGATTTAATAAACTGAACTTCAGCAAAAAAGTAGTTTTGAATGAAATCATACAAATTTTTATCGCAGCTCACACATAATTTTATGCATAAAAATTTTTAATTTTTTAGCAACCAATTTTTTTAATATGGTCACCCCATCAGCTGCTCAACTATAATAAGATAAAATTAAAAAACTGATAATGAGATGTTTTTGTTCTTCGTCGTTATTGTGCTTCATACGACGAATTTACACTGCGAATTTTAACCGGCGTGTTCGTCATATTGGGCGAAATTCGTCGTTCGTCCCGGTTGTGTTCCTAGCATTAAGTCTCTTGGTAATCGATTTATAGTGGGCAGAGATTTTAATTCAAGAAATACCATTTATGGATCTAGATCATCACTAGTGAAAGGAAAGAATCTTTTAGATTCAGATAATGAACATAAATTTATAAGTACTGGCGAGCCCCCACACAGTAAAAAAAACCAGACCAAAAACAAAAGACTTGATTATCTCAGTGTAAAATCATGGTTGGAATTATCTTCAGATCACTCTCTAGTTATACTTAAATGTATGACTGATGAACTTCTTTCATATCAAAGCAAATTTATATACAACGAGAAATCCTAGAGATAAAGCTGAGATTCAGAGAAATCCAAGAGACAAAGCTCAATATAAATGATTCGTTAAAGACTAAAAGTGAAGTGGCTATAGCTTCCTTCAATGACAAGCTTAGAAAAATACAAAATACAGTATTAACCGGAAAATAAAAGTCAAACGAATATTAAGAAAGTGATGGCAGATAAAACTCTCTTTAATAGGCTCACAAAAGCGCTAAAATGTTTAATAAAAAAAACATAAAGAAGATGAATTCCATAGATATCTGACCAACCTTGGCTTGTCAGCTACAACGAATTACTCGCTCTGGAAAGCCACCAGAAAAATAAGCAATGGAATATAACACCATCCACCGATTCAAAAACCCAGATCTCACATGGGCCAGTAGATGTGTGAGTGTCTTTATTGCTGTGAAAAGAACATTAAAAGCTAATCTTGTTGCTCTATCGGATACCAATCCTTCAATGGATCAACTCTGTGTATGCATCATGAGCTTTAAAAATCTGTTTATTTCTGTTTCGTATGTTCCACCAAAAAGTGATGATTCTGTTTATTATGCTGCCCATGTTTTTAATGTTTTTGACCTATCGGAGGCTGTTGGCGCTGAAAACCTCTGTATATTTGGTGATTTTAATCTTAGTGAGATTGGATGGAGAAATTTGTTTAATGATGGCTATCTGTCGCCACTAAATGTTAATAAATCGCATGCTATAAATTTTGTGGTTTTGTTTTAAGTCTTGGTTTGGTGCAAATTAATTCTTTCCGGAATAAATTAAACCGCATTTTAGATATAGTGTTTGTGCCGGAAACACTAAAATACTCCTTATGTGATTGTCCGTTTCCTATGTGTATGACTGATTTGCAGCATATCCCATTAATGTTGGAACTATCACAGTTCGCCTATTATATCTAGTTGTAAAAATGATAACTATACTTATAATTTTAAGGCTTGTGATTATAGTAACTCAAACGCTGAAATTAATGGGAAGGGATTTTTAATGCTAATGATATGGAAAATTGCTATAACATCTTTATAACCACTTTAAATACTCTATTTGATCGTGTTGTTACGCGCTTGCCGCCAAACTTCCGTGGTACACTAAAGGTTTAAAAAGATTAAAAAACCTTAGAAACAAGTTCTATAAGCACTATAAGGTAACTAACTGGTAATGCGCATTATAAAGCACGATACGAGCATTATATGCGAGAGTTTAACTTTCTTGATAAGTTTTTGTATTAGCAATATTTGCTGAATCTCGAAACTTCAGCTAAAAATAACCCAAAGCAAATTTGGAATTAAATCTAAAAGTCGAGTTCCATCTTTCATGCATTATGAATTGTATTGCATTGTGACTAGGCGACCATTTATGATATATTGTGCAACCCTTTGTCCCTCACGAGTTTAAAACATCAAGAAACAGTATTAGCTCCTTCTGTGGAAGCCTTTGCATGTCCTGTGAATCCAATGTATTGGCCTGTGTCTTCTGCGACCTAGTGCCACACATTCGATAAATAACTGTTCCATTGACTCCTCTTCTTCTCCGCAAAATCTGCAGATTGCCGTATTCGATAGGCCCATTCTGTATAGGTGATTCATGCAGGTATAGTGGCCTGTCCTAAGAGACAGGGTGTGGGTTCTGCCCCACACAGTGTCCTTAGGTTCTTTATATTCAGTTTTAGAGCAAGGTCCGCCCTCTTAGCATCAAAGCTAAGAAATTTCTTTGAGTGTTCGAGACCCCTAGTGTCGTTCCACAGCTTTTCTGTGATGGATGCTGTCCATTTCCCCCTTGAGGAGGAGTTTACTTAAATCAAAGGATCAATGAAGGCCCTTATTTGCATTATGAAAGAAAAATTTTAAATTCTGGGGATGACATTGGAAATGCCTTTTCAGTTTTTTTTCCAATCAAACTTTGTGCTTCACAATTACTCTGTAGATGGTAATGTTTTGAAATTTATACGGCCAATTTTCGATTTTGATTATGTTCAATTAACAACTGGCGACATCCTAAATAGCATAGAAAATATTAAAAATTCTTCTGGTGTTGACATGGATGGCTTCAGTTCATTTTTCATAAAGAAATTAGCTGAAAGTTTGATTATACCTTTACAGTATCTTTCTAATAAATCCTTGGCTGAGGGTCGTGCTATTGATACGTGGAAAGAAGCTCCTATTATGTACTTCTATTTTTAAAGGAGGTGATAAAACTGATGCAAATAATTACCGTCCCAGTGCAAAGTTATCCAATATACCAAAAATTTTTGAGCACATTATCAAGGAAAAGATGTTTTTTTTTTTCAATAAAACGCTATATTTGTAATGAACAGCATGCATTTTTTCATACCGTTCTACTGCTACAAATTGTATTTCTGATGCATTTGCTCTTCAGTTTTGTATCGATGAAATATCAGCCTCCCAAGTTGTTGTATATTTTCTGTCTAAATTTTAGTTATATCAAACACACCATTTCTATTTTATTTTTCTATATTTATCATTGCATATTTACCGGGTGCGAGTTTCTCACCACAAAGATAAGTAAGTTGTATTTCGACTTCATTTCATATATTATTCTTATATTGTTAATTCAACTTGGGTGTCTGAGTGGCATGGTTGTCGCTTTAGAAACATTAACCCCTGCGATTCAGTAACTTTTAAAGACAATCCAATCGTTAAACTAAACACCCGCATTTCGTGTTTGCACTAACGATTCAGTGATTCATAAACTATCGTATTCAACATATTATTGAATTCAGAATCAAGTGGCGTCCTTACTTAAAAGAATGACGAACCAAACTCACCACTAATAATTTTGAATTAAGTAGTCGACCCAAAGTCAAGTCACATTAATTGGCTTGTAACTATACTAGAATACTTTAACATTTTGTGTTTAAAATAAACCACAATCAATTTCTAGTTGTTAAGTTAGCACCAGTAACTGTGGTCAAATATCACTAATGAATCAGAAAGCCAAATGTTTTCCAGTTAAATATTTTTAACGCTGAATTAATCGGTAAAATAATTTAGTGAATTGCACTACTGCTTACTTATTCATGTTAAGTTTAATTTTAATGTAATATTTAATATTATATCATTTACTTAATATTTTAAAAATAGATTGTAAATAAAATTTATATTAAAATTAAAAAAATTATTAATTCAGGTCCAAAAATGAACCTTTTCAAAAAATATTTGCTGTATTTTTCAGCTGTCTATATGCCGACGATATTTCGTTGGTGCTAATTCGGCATATAGACAGCTGAAAAATACAGCAAATATTTTTTGAAAAGGTTCATTTTTGGACCTGAATTAATACATTTCAATTGGCTCTTAAAGCAAATAAATAATTAAGTTCATATTTGAATAAAAAATTATTTTAATTATTTTTTACAAAATTTGAAATCTTTGATTCATTTAATTTCTTTTATCTTTGAACAAACAATAAACAGCTTTACCAATTATAACAGATATTTTTATGTTTCGTCGTTATTGTGCTTCACACGACGAATTTACACAGCGAATTTTAACCGGCGTATTCGTCGTGTTGGGCGAAATTCGTCGTTCGTCCCAGTTGTGTTCCTAGCATTAATCGAGGCTGTTATAGGAGTCACATCCATAAATGGGCGGATCAGCTAGAGTAGTTTTTTTTATGTATATATATATATATATATATTTCATTAAGTTCTTCACTACCGTAAAGAACAAAATAATTAAGAACCAAAAAACTTGTTTTTTTTTTTGTCAATAAGCTGTGTATTATTTATATTACAGCCAATAGAGTACCGAAAATAGCTCCATTTACTAAACAAATTTGTATATATCCCTTTGGTGAGGGGTATAAAAACTTGAACTTATGGTTTCATGGGTTATATGTGTATCTTTATGATGCTGATGCAGTTGTTCATCTCATCCATCATTTGTTCAACTCGTCATCATTTGTTCAACTCATCAATTCAGAAGAACATCAATCCTCTGTGTGTGCATGAAAATGAATCCTTCTCTGACAACGATTGCTCCCATACAAAATTGTGTCGGCTTCATTACAACCATGAGGAAAAAATTTTGCACATAAATACACAAATGTGTCGAAAAAACAAGTTAAAAAATTCCATTTATGCAGCTTGAATACGAACATGAAACCCACATAACTTCATTGGATTTTGAAGAAATAGAGATATAAAGTTATCAATTCAGCAGCTTAACTTTTATTTTTTCTCTTTGTTTTGAAAGTGGACAATATAAATTGTTGAAATTGTCTCTTAATAAAAGAATATGGGAAAGATAACACGGCTTGATGAAAAAGTAAGATATAAGCTCTAAAAACTATGAGATCTCTATTTGGCCGTTTAATAAATTGGTAATTCAAATACTTGAGCCATTGTGTTTTAATTATTAAATCTGCGGCGTTGGCGTTAGGAAAATTCCGTATTATCTCGTATAAGAATTTATTTTATTAACTTCAATAAAATTAATTTTTGTATGCTGGGATGAACGACGAGCTTCATCAAGCACGACGTATTTGTCGGGGAAAATTTTCTGTCCAAATGGTATGAAGCACAATAACATCAAAAAAACATTTCCTTCTTTTAGTTCAAACTGAAGATAATTTTGATAAATAAATTATAAATAATAAATTATTTATTGATTAATTTATTTTTCCTATTGCTCATAAATGATTAAAGGTACAATAACAATGCAATAATAAACAAGTTAAAGTGCTATATTCGACCGGGCCGAATCTTAAATACTCTTCACAAATGTCACATTCACACAGATGTGTACTCGTGTATGTGCACCGCCGCACAGTGGCTGAAAATCGTTTTTCATGGGCCAAAATTCAATCAATATATTTGAGTAATTCTTTTTAATTTTAATTACATTAAAATTGATTCAGGACTTTTAAAGGACTTCAAGGTCAAAGTTGAAAGTTTGATTTTTTTAACTTTTGGTGTGAAATATGGGTTTATTTTTTTATTTACATATTAAAATATTTAATACATGGAACATAATAATAATTCTAACTAGTATTTGTGATAATGGAATTTTTTTAATGTTACACTCAAAACAAATTTTAAACTCAAAAACTGTTTACCATAAAAAAAAAATAAGTTAAATTAACTGGAGATCTTGCTGCTACTACAGAAAAATTTATTATTTTTTACTGTCAAATTTGATAATTTTAAAAAACATTTTAAAAATAAAAACTGCAATACATTTTAATAGCATTTGTAACAATGGTGGGTTATATTTATTATTATTTTTTGCTAATACTATATTTTCGTACTTAAATAACAATGAAAGGCAATTATAATTATTATTCGTTTGACTTGCAATATTCTATGATTGCAAATATTTTATATATTGTTCTGTGCTATTTCTATTCTTTAGTAGTTTTTTGGCTTCTTCATCTAAATCCAGATGTTCCACTTTCCATTGATTTCGAAGATCGTGGAGAGTGCAAAAGTATAAATAGGCTAAAAGAAGACAATTTCACCTTTCTTCGAGACATATAAATACGTTTCTTGTTCCCTTTTGTGCCCTAGAAGTTCTATTCCACTAAAGTTTAAATTTCAGAAAAATATATTAGTTTCATAAATATTTTATAACGCACCTAATATGAAACGCTAGAGCGGTGACCACTTATAACAATTAAAGATTATAATCCTACCAACATTATAAAAAAACCGCAGGCCATATCGATGAAAAATATCGTTTATTTTTGACAAAAAACACAAAAAAACACCTTTTTCTGAAATTAAAAAAAAAAAACAAAAGAGTTTGACAGCATTTCACACCCACAATTATCAATAGTTAAACCTAATTTTTTGGCTACCTTAATATGGATATATTTGCTCTAAAATGGTGTAAACATTTTAAAAATTGGTGACGAAAAAAATTTGACTTTTGGCCAACGAAAAACGATTTTCAGCCACTGTGAGCCGAGTTGGGACACGTACAGCAGAAATTTTAACTATCTGCTTCCCAATACCCTTTTACCAAAAGGGCTTATATTGATATGTTTCGTAAACACTTATCTTTAAACACATTGTTTTAAGCTATTCAACTGTTTATTAACCTTAATTTTGGATTAATCGGATTTTAACTCTTACTTATTGCAACTTATTGAAAATGAGAGAAATCGTGTTTCAAATTTCTAAGATATTGACAAAAAATTAATTATTAATACTGCATGTCTTTATTGTTTATACAAAAATTTAAAAAACCGTCTTGATTTGAACCAGCAACATTCAGTCTAAAAATTGGCTACTGTGACCCACCAGCAGCTCCACTCGTTGAGTTAGAAGTTGCTTTGTAGCTAGGAATGTCGTTTAATATGAAAAAATATCCTTTATATACCCTTCACAACAGTGTTAAAGGCATATATAAGTTTGTGATTCCGTTTTTATCGTTCTTAAAATCTAATTTCCGAACCTATAAGTATATATGTATGTATATTCTGGATCAGTATTGATAGAAAAGTCGATTTTACTATGTCCGTCTATCTATACGTCTATAGGGCGTTGAAATACTGTTTCTGAGAAAAATACTTAACTTAGACAAATTTACTTGATGCTAAGCTATTAACGCATCATACTAAGGGTGTGCTATTGAAAATTGGCATAACCGGTTCACGAATCGGGGGCATAGAATACCGCGAGAGGTAAAAAAATTTCCATATTTTGTAGGAAAACTTTCAAAAAAATTTGTTTTCGCTTTAGGGTTAATATACTATTTTTATTACTTGTCATGATCATTTAAAGCCAAAAAAAATCCGACATTGCTCCAAACGTATACCAGACATCAAAAACCGGTTGCTCAAGAAGTTGGGCCTGAACGCGATCTAAGACAAGTTTAGTTGATATCACACTGTGTTATCAAAACAAGTTTACTTAATAAAAAAAAAATAAAAGTTTGTGACATCGGTTTCTAAAAAAAAAAAAAAAAATGGTGCCTGTATTCGAGTTCAAAGACAGTTTTGCTCCAAAACGTTGACGTTGTAATTAATTACTCAATGGCAGAAAATAAAAATACCTCGACTACATATAGTCGAGGTATAATGAAATCTAATTTCTGCACAAACTGAAATAGTTTTTGGTACAAAACAATAAACACAAAAATAAAACAAACAATAAATGTTTTCGACATCGGATTATACATAGCCGAGATATAGCTAAAACCAATTCCTAAAGATGTTAGGACTTAAGCAAGCTTTGGCATCAAAAATTATATGTCTTGCAAATTACGACTGAAATCATCGTTTGAAAAACAAATTCAGCTAAGAAAACTAACTTGAAGTTTTGAAAATTACATACATATGTACGTTACACTATTTGATGGTGCATCAATCAGAACAGAACTTAGTGAACAACCAAACCTCAAAAAGGCTTTGTTCGTCGTAGAGTTTTGTTGAAAGAAAAACATGATATATGACTCTTCTTAATAAGCTTACAAAATACCTCAAGAATGTTTAAAAAACGATAAGTAAGCTCCAAAGATATTTGAATAATCTCAGTCAGCTGCAACAATTTATTAGCGCTGAAACACCACCAAAACCAGATATCACTTGGGCCCGTACTAACAAAAAAAAAAAAAAATCAATTGACGAAGAAGAAAAATCCTTCCAAAGCAAGTCAAACGGCCCCTTCAACTTTCAAATAAAAAAAAAATAAAAATCAATTAGAGATATAATGCAAATCATAAGAACAAACATAAAATATAAGTCTACTGGCTATGATCAGATCACTGGTAAACTCTTAAAAGAACTGTCTAACAAAGCCCTTGAGTACTTATCGGCATTGATTTTTTTCCAAAAGCTTGAAAAAATGTTGAAATAAACGCTATCCTCAGCTCAACTATAGTCGCATAAAAACCAAAATATCACAAGCCCATTTACTTACTGCCACTATTGCCAGGACTCTTGCAAACCCCTTCTCTGAAGAAATTGAGCACATTCTTTTAGAAAGGCAACTCATTCCGGCACACCAATTTGGACTTAGACGAAAACACTCTACTATTCAACAAGTGTAAAGGCTACCAAATAAAATACCGTTTGATATTGATACAACAACTTTTGTATTACAACACAACTCGATGCTACCAAGGCGTTTGATAGTGTGTAGTACAAAGGTAGTCTCCACGAGATAAAAAGTAAATTACCAAAAGATTTCTAATGATGGTCGTGGTGGACATGAAACAGACACGGTATGGACTCCGGGCAGTAAATATTCAACTTTAAATTTCTTGTTTTCTTTAAAAATGTTGATCACTTCAAATCGAAATCAAGCCTGATAAAACTATTAACAATTGTGAATCATATAAATAGATCGATTATAAAGTTAAAATTGATTCTTAAAAGATTTTTATCCCATATTCCAAAGCTATTTACAAAGTCGACCTTTCTCTGTCAAATATAAATATGAGTGTTCAGAAATATTCTCTATGAGAGCTGGGGTACTTCAAGCCAGTGTCCCAGTTCCAATACCTTTCCTCATGCTTACATCTGATGTTCCAATGCTGATGACAGGGTTTGACTATCATCTCAAGAATGTGGGGTACTGCCAGCACTACGAATTAAAAACTGTTCAACGAATTCAATCTAAAATATTGCAAACTGTTATCGATGCCTAATATTACATTATAGATGGGGCAGACATCGAGGTCTCAAAATTAAAGCAGTAAAAGGAGTCATTCGTGACTTCTTTAAAGGCCTTAAGCAATCAACTCGTTTAACACACATCACAAAACTCGGACAGTTGCCGCAGAACGAGACCCTGACACTCAAAAGACTTAAGCGATATGCACCATCACAAATAGTTAAACGTTACTAGAAGCGTCAAGTTGTTGTGTAAGAATATATCTTATATATGTATAACACATTCTTATTAACAGGCGATGTAAGCTATCAATAGCAAAGCTTCAATTCGTTCGGCTTACAACCAGCTGATAGCTGCCGCCGACGCAAGTGGGTCTCATCGCTTCAATTAGGAGCTGGTTCATTAGTTTTTGCAAATCAGCCGAACATTTTCTTTTAAAAAATAGCTTTTTGTTCTTTGAACAATGAAAATGAAGAATATATATACAAAAGCTCATGATCTGGTTTTACTCCTAATTGAGCAACGGTGCTGAAACAGATAAGTTTAATTATCCGTAAAGCTTAAGGTACCTTTAGAATATGCTAATATTTGTCCAAACACAACAAATAATTGTTTGGGCTAATAGTCTGGTTTGTGACAAATGTTTGGGCATGGGTTTAGATTGCTCTAATATTTGTTTGAATTTTATTTGCGCAAATAACGGAAAATTTTGTGTCAGCCAAGTTTGGTACAAATATTTGTGTACCCCTTTACACTATACTAATAATTTTATTTGTCCGGTATGTATGACAAACATCTGTCAAACAGCGTCAAATTGTGTTTGTGAAGCAATGTAAAAAATTAAAATGTTTAGTGACAGTGATATTGAAGATTTATTACCAATAACTGCTGGAGCTATAGCAGTTTCAGAAACCCAGCAAAAAGAAAAATAAAAGATCCAGGGTTCGAGCTTGGGTGCAGCGCCGTAAAATGCAAGGATGTTGCCAAAAACTTCTCAAGGATTTGCGTTCTGAAGAGCCTTCGCTGCATAAAAACTTCGTGCGCATGGGTTCAAATGACTTCGAGTACTTGGTAATTTGATTACAATATTCATCTTATTAACATTAAATATATGTTCATATTTTTCACATAAAGCTGAATCTACTGGCTGATGGGGGCGGTTCAATAACTGCTGCATCGTTGTCGTCCATTTTCTTTCAGAAAAATATGCCTTATAATTAAGAATTACGGAAACGCGGTTATTACTTACCAATCTGTCAAACGAATTGACCAGTATTGCCATTTCAATTTATTTCATTTTTTATATGTTAAGCACTGTCAAAAAAAACTGTTGGCAACCCACGTTTCTACAATTATTTGTCGCTGTTTGTTCCGTCAAAAATATTGCGAGAACAAACAAAATATCGAGCCAAATATTTGTTGCGACGTGCTGACAAAGTGTTTACACTATCCAAAGCTTTCTTCACAAACAAACATTTTTGTTAGCCAACAAACAGTCGAAAAATATTTGTAGGCTAACAAATTCGAGTGTTTACACTAGGACAAACAAACTTTTTATGATTTTGCACAAATATTAGCATAGTCTAAAGGCACCTTTAATCATAGGTACAGCTATGTAAGAAGTGGAGGCAATGTAACAATTCTACGTGCAGTTCAGGTTCAAATAGTGACAAATTATATACTATAAAATTGAATGCTATTGTATTTGTACTAACTTTACTTCACAGCTGAGAGATCGTTGCTTATCTCAGTAGAAATGATTACAAAAAAATTTTGAATATCAAGATTTTGAGGAATACATCCAACAATAGACCTAAAACAATTTCAATGTAGTTATATGAACGTGGCTATTGTGTAGACAATTTGAATACCCTCACATCCCAGCACTCTTACTTGTTTTTTACATGCTTTCGCAAAATAATGAATATATTTATCCGTGTAATTTTTACATTTGTTTCAATATTACTCCGCTGTTTGTGTACCGCTTTTAAAAATTATTTTTCCGTTTGAAAAGTGTTGCTTCTGGTTGAATCTCAATATTTTTTCCAAATCACTTTGGAACTGATTTTCAAAATTCATTTTAACTTTTGAAAGGTTTTGTCAACAGACTGATCCAAGTGCATGAACACCAATTAAATTTTAACTTTTTGCAACTTTTGTTATTGGTTGTTGTAGAGACATGTACACTACATATGTATACCGTGGAAAATTTAAGTCTCTATCTATTACTGTTCGAAAACGAAAGTAAATTTTCAAATTAAAGGGTGCCCTGCACAAAGGACGACATTTAATTTTCACTTTAGCTTCTTCTATATTTGTGGCTGTATAGGACCTCCTTACGTTTCCAAATTTTTGTTCTTTTTAGTATTTGTTGTTGGAGAGGCCTGACAACTACAAGTCTCTATCTCTTGCGGCTTAAAAGTTATAGCTAATTTTCCAATTAGGGGGTGCCCCATCTGTAAGGCAACATTTGAATTTTTATACTTTGGGATTTTGGTATTTGTTGTTGTGCGGTTGTGAATTGTATATACTGTGCAAATTGCAAGTCTCTATCTCTTACGGTTCAAAAGTTACAGCAAATTTTAGTTTGTTGTATTGGAGCACCCTTAACTATTTGTTGTGTTTGGTATTTGTTGTTGTAGAGCCTGTGTGATTACATATCCCGCAAAAATTTCAGCTTTTTAGCTCTGTGGAGCCATACAAAGTTAAAGCTAATTTTATCTAGTTTTTACAGTTTCTTGTATGGGGACCCCCTCTAGTTTCTAACTATTTGTTGTTGTAGCGGCCGAATAACCAAATATAATGTGAACATTTTGGCTCTCTAGTTCTTACCATTTGGGAGAATAGGGCCTGTGAGTCTCAGGAACTCTAAAAATTCAGTCAAGTACGAGGCTGGCTCGCACATTTGGGGGTTCCTTACGTATGTACATATGTGTAATGTACGTATGGAATGGCACATGTGTACACATATATTGTGTAAATTTCATCTCTCTATCTCTTACAGCTTGAGAGTCACGTTTAATAGCTACTTTATGTTGTATGAGGACACCTAATAGTTTTCGACTTGTTCTTGTTGTTATTTGCTGTTGTAAGGCATCTGGGAATACATACACTGTGCGAATTTCGGCTCTCTATATCGTACGGTTCGAGAGTACGAGAGTATACTTTACTTTGTAAAGGAACACCTGGTAGTTTTACAGCTGTTGTTGTTTTTAGCATTTGTTGTTGTGGAGCATATCTGAATACATATACATATTATGCAAATTTCATCCATCTGTCTCTCACGGTTCGACAGTAACGGCTAATTCTTACTTTACGTTGTATAGGGACACCTGGTAGTTGTTGTTTTTTACATTTGTTATTGTAGTGTCATTTCATCGCTCTGTCTCCTACAGTTTGGGACTTTTGTATAGGGAATCCTGGCAGTTTTTGACATGTTGTTATTTTTAGCATTTGTTGTTGTAGGGCATATGTAAATACATATATTGTACGAATTTCATATATTGTACGAATTTAAGTAGTATAGGGACACCTGGTAGTTTCCGACTTGCTGTTGTCTTTAGCATTTGTTGTAGAGCATCTATAAATACACGGTGCTAATTTGAGCTCTCTATCTATTACGGTTCGAGAGTTATGGCTAATTGTTACTTTTCGTTGTATGGGGACACCTGGTAGTTTTCGATTTGTTGTTGTTGTTAGTATTTGTTGTTATAGCGGCAAGGTACAGCAATATCCTGTGAAAATTTCAGCTCTTACCGCTTCGGAGAACGGACACTGTGACGGAAGGACGGACGTAGTAGTCTCGGTAATAGGGTTCCGTTTCACTCTGATGAGTACGGAACCCTAAAAGGTATTAGCTGTATTAATGAAAAAGCATTTAAACGATTTTCTTGCAGTTGATGATAACAATATCGAAAAACTTATACCGGAAAAAAACGTTGAACATTGTGCAAGTCCCCCTCATTAGATTTTGTAGCGTTGTTACTGCATTTGGGATACAAAATTGGCATGAAAAAAAAATCTGGATTCCTTTTGGAAAGCAGAAAGATACACTCACACAAAAGCTTAGTTTGGGGAAACTTTAGAATAAGGAGCCAGGTTTTGAAAGAAATGAGTTTTACAGGTTTGTAGAGCGGGTCGTGAACCTCCCAAAACTGAAGTCAAAGTCTGCCGGAGGCTTGTAGTTTATTAATAATTTGATGTAGAAGGTTCGGAATTGGCTAAGAAAAATATGAAAATGTTGGTGAAACAGTGCTGCCAGAGGAAAGTTTTTGCACAGAACATAAAATCGCGAATTCATAAACTGTTTGAAGTATCCGAAATCGTATTTTTTTACATTTAACAAATCTTTTCATAGGTATGCAAGATTTGTTCTTGACAATCGGCCTTCGACCGGGCTAAGCGATTTTCTGCTACATACATCGGCTTCGCGTACAAAATCTGCAAGCCTCTGGCAGCACACTTTTTCATTTTACGTCAATTGGTACTATTATACTAAAGCTTATACTTAGTTAGAAAAAATAAGAGTCGCGCTATTTTTCTTAAAAACTTGTGTTTATAAAATGAAACACAGCAAAAAGAAAATATAACTCCAACAAAACATTTTTGCAAAAACCTTAGTACGGCTTTCTGTGGTTTTGGTGCTAGAAAAGTTTGTGTAAATGTTGCAACAAAAAAAAACATATGCTAAATTCTACCTGATATTATAACGACAATATTAAAATGAATTAATTATGATAATATTTGGCAAACAAAATTATATTAAATAAATTTTAAATGCGTCGAAAACAAAGTTGAATAGATTTCTAAAAATGGGAAAAAAAAGTGGCCATAAAACAATCGCACAATGTCTCACAGAACGCTAAAAGAGGTAAATTTGCGACTTTAGCTAATGAAAGATAACCCTGAAAAAAGACAGATAAAACAGGATGAAGATCAGGCGAAACTTATTGATAGGAAAATAAACAAAAACACAGCATGTACATTCACAATGAGGAGGTTGGCCTCTGCAATCTAAAGGTTGGTGGATTTGGGCCAACAAATAGCGTAAGCACTGCTCTGCATTTTACAATTATGAGAGATTTAGAGACATTTGTGAAGAGCTAAATTTTCGCTTCTGTACAATGCTGAGCCACTAGATATTTTCAAAGTCTTTACGGTTGTTTACCTATAACTGCCAATGCATTCGATGCAAATAATCTAGAGGACGTTACTTCCAGTTGCGTGCTGTGAGACGAAGCTGCTGAAAGCAAAAATTAAATACCGGACTAGATTGTACCATGCTCGCAGAAATGGCCGTGTCAATCAATAATCTAACAAATGTGTTGAATAAAGCTTAAGACTCATTATATCATCTGATATCGTCCGTGCACTATAACATTCATGTGCATCAAATAACATGCAAAATACTTCCATCAGAAGTTATTCACGCCTATCATGAATAATTTTTCCCCTAAATTTTTTTCCCATTTCCCAAAAGTGCGATCATGAATAACTTTTCCCATAATATGTGTTCCCATTCGAAATTTCCCATTATCGTGAATTGATTTTTCAAAGACATTTTCCCCAGTTTTTGTGTTAATTTGTTCATTTTATTTTCTTTTAATGTATATACATATATATAAATTATATATAAATTAGCTGAAAACTATTTTTAGGTCTAAATCAATAAATAATGTGCAACATGACATGCTTCTCAATAGGGTGCAAAATAATCGACCCATTGCATGTGGTTTTGTGAATGTTTCTTAAGATGTGGTGGCCGAATTTTGGTATTCGCTTACAGAAGAACTAAAAAGTGCTGGCCGTCCTACTAAAAAAGTTCATTAATGGAATTTTATCCATTCTGCGCAGAGACTTTTGTAAAGCATCCAACACTTTAGAGAGCACTTTGCAAAAAGTGGATTGCGCCATTCCTACTTCGTAATCTCTTCCAACACTTTTTTGGTATCCATCCTTTGCACAAAAACGTAAGCATGCGCTTAGTTTTACGATGGGCGGAATACCAAATGGTTTTTTTATTTGTTTACGGCAGAGAAACAGGCATGAAAACTCCGATTTATTCACCCTTTTTACCTTTTAAACTCCAAATTTCTGTTTATTAGTTATAAAACATAAATTTAATTACTTTTCACATCACTTACCCACAAATTTTCAATAAATTTCCTTTGTATTTATATTTTCTTCTTCCCTATTGTACATTCACTACATATTGATAGCAAAACAAACGTTCCCATAATATTCATGATAGCAAATTTCCCTATTGGGGAAATGCAAATTTTATGTGAATAAAAATTTCACATTTTACTCACGATAGGGGTGATTATCTTGCGTAGATCCCTCTAAGCAAATATCATATACACAGCACGAATCGACTTCTCCTTATATTGACATATTCACACAATTGACGGGTCACTTACCTCCATCACCTAGCTCGGATTTTTCGGCTCATTAAATTTTTCTCCAAACCCCAGAGGACCCATCGTATCAAAAACCAATCAACGTGCAATATAAATCCCCTAAAGGGCACTTAAACACAGAAAAAATACATTGTGCATTCAATTGCTTTCTTCGTATAAACATTTATTTATTATTTTTTTTTTTTTTTTGTAAAATGGAGCTTTTTAATGAATTCGTAAAACCAATTACATGTTGTAAATTCTCTCATAATACAGTAGTTTTAGTCATCTGATCTGGAGTGTACATTCCAAAAAACATATCCTTTGTAAGTTAAAAATAAAACATCCTGCCATATGAGTAACAATTGAAAGTTTAATTAAATCACTCTCATAGGTCACACTGATGCATACGAAAACTAAAGGGTTTGTTTGATTTCTACTTTTCCCTTGATAGAACCAAGCACCTGTTTGTTGTTGCTTTGTTTTTGAGCAATAATAAAATTGTTTTCCTTCTGCCACAACAACTGTTAAAAATCCACGTTTTTGTCGAATTACATAAATGCAGGAAAACAAAAGGCACACAATAACAAATAAATCAACACACACTTTAAAACTTCACGGAATTTTTTCATTTAACTGAAATATGTTGCTGTTAAATACGAATTTGTATACCCTTCACAAAAGTGTTAAGGGTGTATATTGTACATAAGTTAGTGATTCAGTTTGGAACGACCTTAAGACTTAATTTCCGACCCCATAAAGTATATACATACATATATTTTGGATCAGTATTAATAGAGAAGCCGATTTAACGATGACCGTCTGTCCGTCTGTTTGTAGGCCATTGAAATACCGCTTCTGAGAAGAGTACTTAACTCAGAAAAAAACTTTTGATGCCAAACTATTCAATCCTCGTATTATGTGTCTGCTATTAGAATTAAACAAAATCGGTTCATGAACAACCGAGATATAGCCAGAACACTGCGAAAGATGAAAGAAGGGTGCATTTTTGGTATGAACAATTAAGAAGAAATTTTTTGTATTAATATTAATTTTATAGTCGAACTATATGATTTACAATTAATAATAATTTGTCGGGCCTTAGAGAATATAACATGTAGTCCAATCAACAGGAAAACACAGTGAGCAAATGGAAAGTTGATCAATAGGATTAAATGTAGACAGCCAGTAATGAAGAGCTCAGGTGGTAGCATGGCTATGCGCTGCTGCTTAAAAACAATATCACTGGCCTGGGTTCGAAACAAATTTGGATGCTAATGAGTGAACGTGAAGCAGCCATGGTATGTGCCCCAGTCAGTAAGTCTTGAACTTTACTTTTCTTGTATTTCTTAAAAATGTTGACCACAAAAAATCTTTCTCAATTGTATGGAATTAAATTGAACTCAATACCGATCAATTTATTAAAAATAAAAAATGTTGAAAATATCTTCTATACTATTTGGTATAATGAAAAAATTTAAAAAAATTAACATTTGCGACATCGGTACGTATATATTCGAGATATAGCAAAAATTGGTTTCTGAAGAAGTTGCGTTTGTACGCGAGATACAACATCAACAATAAAGTTGATGTTATAACGTAAAAAGCTAACTTAAAATTCTTACATCGGTCTATATATAGTCAACCAACTGCTTAAGAAATTTGGACCGCACGAGGGTTGAAACGTTTTCTCTCATAGGTTGAAAATAAGAGACAGCGAAAACCGAAGTTTCATAAAGTCGGCTTGTACGCTAGCGAATAATATTTTTGGTCCCAAAAAAAGGCAAAAATAAAATAAGCTTACTGAAAGGCGGAATATAAAAATGTTGGATGTCAGACTCTATATATATCCGATATGTTGCGAAAGCCGACTTTTCAAATCATTGGAACTGTACGCGAATTTAAAAAGGTTTTTTTTTCACTAAAATGTGGATGAAGATACAAAATATAAATAGGTACCCTCAGGGCAAATCTTAAAATTTTCGACATGGGTTATATATAGCCGAGATATAGCCCCTAAGAATTCGTTGGACCTGTACGTGAACTTAAACCACTTTTCCTGCTAAAAAGTAGACGGCATAATAAAATATGAATGATATCAGGCAAAAAATATAAATTTTTGACATCGGTCCCTATATACATAACTCAGATATAACGAGAACCGATTACACCAAAAGTTGGGCGTGTAAGCAAATTAAACAAAATTTAGTAGAAAAAAGAAATAGATATTCAAAGGCAAGATACAAAATTCTTGACATTGGTCCATATAGAGCAGAGGTGCAACGATATCTGATTTTTCAGGACGTTAGGTGTGTACACGAACATCTTTTGGTGCCAAAAAGGTGACACCATACTAAAATAACTTTCTTGAGGGAAAAATGTATATGTATTTAGGCAAGATAAAGGGACCGCCGATTTCTAAAGAAGTTTTCTCTGTATGCGAACTTAAGCAAGCCTTGGTGCCAAAAAGTATATTTTAAATTAAAATATGTGCTGACAAAAACCAAAACCTAAAACCTTTTGACATCTGTCCATATATAGTTGAGCCACAGTGAAATCTGATGCATCAAGAAGTTGGCCGTGTAAGCGAACTTAAACAAGTTTCTATGCTAAAATATAAATGCTATAATATGATACATATACTTATTAAAAGCCAAACAAATAAATAAAATATAATTAATTTCTATTATTTGAACTTTTTCTTATCTAATTATTTCTGTATTTAGACAGAAAATATGCAACAACTTAGGTGGCTGAGTGGCATAGATGCCGCTTTAGAAACATGAGCCCCTGAGTTCAAAGACGGGTGCTGACGAGAAAGTGTGGCGGCTTCGAAACAACTAGTTGTCCACCCTGCTAAATAATGTCTTTGATGTTTTCTTTGTCTAATTTAATTAATATCAATCACAAAGATAATATAGAAAGAACTTGAGCCCGATAAACTTAATACAGAAATAATTAAATAAAAAATAAATAACGAAAACCAATTTCTCAAAAAGTTGGGCTTGCATCTGAGTACAAGTGTAAAAAAGTAACCAAAAGCTATTTTATGAAAGAATTCGGCTAATTTGCAAAAACTAATGAACCAGTACCTAATTTAAGCCGATACGAGCCACTTGCGTCGGCGGCTAGCTGATCATCGATAAAATAATAATTTTATAATTATTTCTGTATTAAGTTTATCAGGCTCAAGTTCTTTCTATATTATCTTTGTGATTGATATTAATTAAATTAGACAAAGAAAACATCAAAGACATTTAGCAGGATGGACAACTAGTTGTTTCGAAGCCGCCACACTTTCTCGTCAGCACCCGTCTTTGAACTCAGGGGCTCATGTTTCTAAAGCGACAACCATACCACTTAGCCACCCAAGTCTATAGTTGTCCACCCTGCTAGAAAGAACTTGAGCCTGATAAAATTATACAGAAATAATTTTAAAATAAATAATAATATGTTTATAAATTACTTAAAAGAACAATCAATACTTAGTAACTAATATGTATTAATTATTCAAGCTATTGATCTTTGGTTTTTTTATAAAAATAATATTAAAGAATTATTTATTTATTTTCAATATTTCGCCAACAATTTGTTGGCATCTTCAGGAAAATAATTATAATTAATTCCTGAAGATGCCAACAAAATGTTGGCGAAATATTGAAAATAAATAAATAATTCTTTAATATTATTTTTATAAAAAAACCAAAGATCAATAGCTTGAATAATTAATACATATAACAATATAAAGATCAAATAATATAAAGATAAACTTAGTAACTAATGTTTGTAGCATACCACCGAAAACTTCACTTACAATTTATATAGCAAGTGCTTGTTGCCTGCATTACATTGTAACTATATTTATATATGTATCTGCCACTTTTTTCATTACATTATAACGCATTTTTTTTGTGTTACATAACTCATTATTATACAGTGCCAAAAGGTCCTAGTTCGGATCCCAGATGGCCCCAACATGAGAAATTATTTTTATATTTTTGTTTGCGTTTAACTGAAGTTTGGTAACTAAAATTTTATTAAAAATTAAAAGTTTTATTAAAAAAAGCAAAATTTTATTAAAAATCATGCTGAATTCGTACAAAAATAATAACCTGATTCAATATCATACTGCAACACAACATTAAAATTGCTTATTGTACCTTTTTATTGCGATGGCGATTTAAATCCGCCCAGAGGTAAACGGAAAACTTTGCAGTATAAAAGAAAATAAGGTAGAAGATAAAAAAGTTAATATAAAAAAAAACAATTGCTTAAAAAAAGTTTTTTTGCAAGTATTTTACTATTCCTCGAGAGTAATGATTTCGACCACTTTTGTAAGCATAAAACTATCGGTTCTTATTTTAATTATACATTTAAAAAGTGTATTACTTTGGGGATACATCGTATTTACCTAAATAATTTTGTCGAGGTTTCGCTTCTTTGTCCTGAAGAAGGTATTCGAATGTGAGCTAAATATCGACAAAAATATTCGAATAAATTCACAAAATGTATACAATAAAAAGACCTTCAAGTCAAGTAAATAATAATATTAAATCAACTGAAGCAACACGAAACTGAGAGGCTCATTTCAAAATGAATATATTAAAAAGAACTATTTCTCTTAAAGAATATTTAAAATTTGATGATTGAAGTTGTGTTGGTGCGGATTTTCTTATTAAAACATTAATTACTAATAATAAATTATTCTTTTAAGTATTTTTTTTCCAAATAAGTACACAGGCTTTCATAGTAAACAAAGAAATTTATTTTTAATCTTCCAATTTTTAATTTGCCGATTTTTCCCCAAAAATTATATTTTTGAGAAAATTGAACTGGCATCACTGTTTACAACATACATACATGCATACACACATGAGACTCATCGTTTGTATATGTTGCGAATGACAAGTTCTGTGTTTTATGAAAAATCAAACCTATAAGAAAAGCGTAAAATTCTGACTTAAAACTACCTGTATCAACCTGCATGTTGCTGGTTCGAGCCCGTCTTGTTCTTTTGCTTTTTTTTGGTTTTTTTTTTATAAAACAATTAATATGGTAAAAGATTGAAAATGTTTTTTGCTATATCTCAGTTATTATGAATCCGATTTTGCCTATTTTTCAATTCCGAAGCAGAGGGGACATTTATAAAACGATTAAAGTAAGATTTAGATCAATAAGATGTCTGGTGGCTTCCCAGTCGGTGTCTGAAAGTAGGTATTTTATGACACCCTTTTGGCACCCTATATATACTATAGGGTACAGTATTTTTCGGTTAATTGGTTTCCACGCTTAATTGAACCACATGATCGGGCAAAAAAAATATTGCATACGAACACCATGTAAATTTCCTCGGATAATTGAACCCGGTTAATTGATTTTCCCGCTTAATTCGTTCATGTCATCAAAAATTAATTTCCTCTTACTTTTACCCGGTTAATTGCATTGAAAAATAATCTGGCATTTTCGCACATACATATTTGACATAATTTATGAAAAACACTGGGTGGCATCTCTACTCTACACATATATGTAAATTTTTTGCTGTTACTTGCAGTTTTTTTTTCGTTTAAGGTAAAAAAAAAATTATTTTGAAAAACTTAAAGCGCACATATGCGACTTTTTTTAATTCATTAGTACATATGTAGTTCATATTATTACTGTTCAATTAAATAGGGTTCTTGTAATTGAACGAATTGTTCAATTAAACGGGTATCGGTTAATTGGTTCCCCGGTTAATTGAACAAAAAATTGTGCAAATTTTGATGTGCAATTAACCGAAAAATACTGTATAAATTATACATTGTAATGAATATAGGGATGAGTAATTATTACACCGAACGTGGATCGCAGTAGTTAAAGATTTATAATCAAACCAAAATTTAACAATCAGAGTCGTCAAATGATATTAAAAACACGAAAAATAACATGTAAAAATGCTACATATATTCATCCCTGTCGAATATTATGTACCTTTTACAAAGGTATATAGCAAAACGAAATTGTTGGGACACCCGTTATTTGTGCTCTTATCTTTGTTATCCTAATGAAAATTACATTGTGATAACATAGTTTAAGTACACTTTCACAAAAATATTCTTTAATAGGAGCACTTTAATTGAATAATATATTATCTTGAAAAAATAAAGACATTTTCAATACACTTTGTTGTCAAAATATTGAAAATTATTCTGATTTAAAATTCTAAAACAACAAAATGCCTAAAAACGCTGTCAACGCCGACTACAATGTATAAAACGTGTCTAAAGGTAAGTACTGTGTTCAAAACTGCGGAAAATGTTGAGCAACATTGATTTTTTCGTTCGGAAAATTTGACTTTTTGCTAAGCTTTGACTTTTTGCATTTAAAATAAAAAGCCAACATATTAGATTATAAAACATGTTTGTAGTGTTTAATTTTTTTTTTTTTTGGTAATGCAACATTTTTTAGCCACCAATTATTTTAATATGGGCACCCCATCAGCTGTTCAACTATAATAAGATAAAATTAAAAAACTGCTAAAATGGATACAAGTGAAATTATAATGTTTACGTACAAGCAAAAAGGCTTTTACCATAATGAACATGATGTTCATTATTTTAATTATTTTTACAAAATTTTAAATTCTTTGATTCATTTAATTTTTTTTTTTATCTTTGAACAAACAATAAACAACTTTTTCAATTATAATATATGTTTTTGTTTTTCGTCGCTATTGTGCTTCATACGACGAATTTACGCAGTGAATTTTAACCGGCGTATTCGTCGTGTTGGGCGAAATTCGTCGTTCGTTCCAGTTGTGTTCCTAGCAGTAGGTTGATTAATAATAAATTTAAAATTTACGAATTGCAAGATGCTAAAACTGAATTTTTCGCTAAGGCTGACAAAATTGGCTTCTTAATAAAAAAAATTTATAGATATGGCAAAACTGACACAAAATAATATACATATGCTCTAAAAACTTATACTGATAATCAATAATCTAATATGTTTTCGTTCCTTTATCTTTCTTTACAGGTATGTATTCCACCATTTATTCCTAAAACATGCAAGAACCACATAACAATGACTTTTAAAGTTGGTTTGTACGAGTCTCACACAGAGAAGTGAATAAATATGAAACTGATAAAATTAGACCAACAGGTTTGTTAAATAAAATTATTGTTAAGCCAAAGAAACCCCCAAGTAAGATATTTCAGGAACATATATTACCAATTTAAATGTTTCTTAATATTTAGATACATGTGTATAAAGCTCAAACCGAAGATTTATAACAGGTTTTCAATTGTCAAATACACTTTTTACTTTGTAGCAATAAAAAACTTAACATTCATAGAAAACGCTAAAAACAAAAACAGAATCTAAAAGCAAACTTTTAATATTATAATTTTAAATAAAAATTAATGATTCATTAACTCATTCAGGTTGAAAAATTATTGACTAAAGGTACGGTCACATATGTATGTATGTCAAATATACATATGTATGTATGTCTTAAACATTTTTGATCATATTTGCTGCAAATATTTACAAAATATATTTTGATGGACACATTAGAACTAAATCGTTCATCAAATGTGTTTGTCCAAACAACAATCAAACAGCTTGAAATACAAACTGTGTTAAACAAATATTTGCCATAGAAATTAATTTCGCGAAGCCCCAAATGCGGAATTGGCCACAATTAAAAATTGCTATTTAACTGTGTTTTCACACAACCCTTGAGTCTAGAAATATATGCTAATCTCACTTTTTCATGAGCTAACATCTTTTGAAGGGCCATACAACCACTGTGGACAAGTGTTGGACGGTGAACGGTCTAGCAAATCAAACACAGATTTCAGCTTTACTTCAATTACCCTTTACCCGGCATTTAGACGGGAGAGTGCTTTCATTAAATTTTTGTACACGTATTATGAATAAAAATTTCAATGAAATCTGTGACTTTCATGAAAATTTCTTGCTCACTTTCAAAGGAACGTGAAAGTTCATTTTAAAAATGTCGTCAAAGCGGAGAGTTGCAAGTATTATAGTTTTGTTTACTACTGAAATAGAATTGCCAAGACTACTACAAACATAAATTTATAGGGCAACCATCGAAAATAGTTTTTATTGCTAAATTTGTATTAATTAATTTAATAATTATCACAATAAATATACTTCATTTGTGTTCTTCATTCATATTTGCTGTAAAAATGTTTTAAATATTTTCTAATGTACAAAATAATTTAAAATTCACAATTAATATTCTACTGCAATCCTGAAAATTTGTATGTGCCGTGGAGTAGGCAACCGTGTTTACTACCTTGTCACTTTACTTTCAGTAAATGTCAAAAAATTATTTTCAGGAAAATTTTGCTGAAAGCAGAGTTGAAAGTTAAAATACTGTGGGTGTGTTAGTAAAAAAGTGTGAGTGTATTGCAACTTTCAGGCATTTACTTTCCCGTCTAAATGACGGGTTAATCTATAATTTCAATCAATTAATTTCACATAAAATAAATTCAGTATTATAAATTTCTTACACTTGTGTTTCTCTAAGACTAAGAAAAATTTCACTAGCGTTCGTTTTTATTTATTTATTTATTTGTTTGTAGTCGTATACAACAAGACTAAAAGTCTTATAATTATAGTACAGGATGTGCAATTTGTTACAATTTTATATTAACGTGTCATACAACAAAGCACTACGAAACTAAAATATAAAATAGATGAAATAAATAAAACCAATTTTTAACTCGGAAATTAGGCATAATATGGAACATTAAGTTATATTTTTCAATTAGAGATTTTTAACTTTGACCATAAAATTTAAATATACTGTTACAAATTTGGTCGTGAACGGACCGATTGTGATTGTTCTAGAACGTACTAAATCATCGTTATTTTATATGTGCGTATATTGTCTTGTTATTATTTGTAAATGAACACAGGAGGTATATACGCACATGCATACATAGAAGCTTGTTGATAAACAAAACGGCAGCACAGCGAGTGTGCACATACTGACACACATGTGTGGATAAATAAGCACAACAGCGAAATAAAAGAAACCACCACCGCACGATACAATATTCGTGTGTGCATGTATGTGCGCGACTCAGATGCTTGAGTTTTACTGCCGCGTGTATGTATGTCGGTGTGTGTGTATATCTTTTGTTCATGATGAGTCATCGCACATCGCATGTATGTCGGTGTGTGTGTATATCTTTTGTTCATGATGAGTCATCGCACATCGCACTATAGATGTGGCGTGATTAGCTTCTGTAAACGTCTAGAATGTTCTAGTAATGATCATTGGAGGTATAAAAGCAGCGAAGCTCAACGCTGAACAGTCAGTCGATTTTTAGCTGCGCTAACGTGTAAAGTGTCTTAAGTAATAAAAGTGAAAGTGTTGTTTTTTTAGTAAAGTGTTTACAAGTATAGTGTGTTCAAATAAATAAAGTGTTGAACTGTTGGTTATTGTAAACTGAAGACTTGAGTGTTCTAACTTCACTACAATTAAAGAATCTACGGAAAACGTTTTGAAAAGGTTAAAACGTAACAATACATTTCCTGAACTGCGTTGTATTTCCAATGAATTGTAGAGATGATGGTATTGAGTTCCAAAGACGAATACTGTGGATAAAAAACTGCCATTCGGATATCAACTTCATAAATCTTAACTGGACCAAGTTGTTATTTCTTCTGGAATGCGTAAAAGATAGACGTTTAAACAAATACGGAGGCTCACCAGTATAAATAATTTTATGCAGGAGAATTAGAGAACGAATATTTAACAAGTCACAAAAACGTACGCCATAAAGTTTTGTCTCAAAGGGAGTAACATGAGAAAAACGTCCTAAGTTGAAGACATATTTCAGAATAGCATTATAAGCAGAAACCAATTTCCTGGTGCTTTTCTGATCACAGCTGGAGAAAACTTCGCTGCCGTCTAGTAAAGCTGGAATAAGGTATGACTTAGCCAATAGCTTACGTGTGTTAATCGGTAGTGAGCGCAGCATAGCAACTACTCTACCAGTGGCAGAGTTGATATGGTCGGACCATGTAAGTGAAGAATTAATAAAAATAACGCCGAGGTTTTTTGTCTTCGTTACAATTTCAATTTTCTGCGAATTCAAAGTGATGTTATGTACGATATTTATTTCTTTATTTCTGGAAATTACAAGACACTTAGATTTAACAGGATTCGAAGATAATCCATTTGCCACAGCCCAAGCTTCAATTTTAGATAAATCAGAGTTCAACTTAAAAATGCAGTCATCTGTCTTATCAGGTTTACTACATAAATAGATTTGAACATCATCAGCGTACATATGAATTTTGCAGTGTGATAATTGTTTTGGCAAATCATTTATATACATTGTAAAAAGTAAAGGGCCTAAAATGGACCCTTGAGGAACACCTTTGGTTACTGGCAATGGCAATGACTGTTTGTCATTGGAGCTAACATACTGATGGCGATTATTTAAGTAGGATAAGATGAGACCAGACGCAGAAGAGGTAAAATTAAATAGTTTAGTTAATTTAATAGAAAGCATAGTATAATTAACCATATCAAATGCTTTGGAATGATCCAAAAGCACTAAAATAAGCGTTCGGTCTCACAACGGAGTTTAATAGACAGCAGATAATACCAGAAAAAGTTCGAACGTGCACTTTTATATGCACATACATTCGCATTGGTATTCATAAAAAGTAAAACATTGTTGAAACACATTTTAGAACAAATTTTTCATATAAAATTTGTTCTAAAATGTATTTCAGCAACGTTTTATTTTTTATGAATACCGGTGTCGATGTTTTACCGTTTAAAGGTAAGTACTCTGATTAAAATTCCACGCAGAAAGTTGTCAAAATGCATGTAAAAAAATTCGCATGAACTTTTCGTGAAAAAATGTTGCAGAAGTAGTACTCTGTTTATTTTGATAAAAACATATGAAATGTATCTGGCAACATTTTTTTTTTGCTGCGAAATAATTGAAGTTGCAATTCTTCCACGTGAAATTTTTAGCAACAGCTGACTGCTGATATTTTCATTGCAAAAATTTAAGTAAAATTTTTTGGGCAAAAAAAAAAAAAAGAAATGCAAAGTAATAAAGAAAACAAAAAAATTAAATTCAGTGCGACAGAAATGCGGGAACTGATATCAGCTGTGAAGGAAAAGAACATTTTTGGGACTTCTTTGTTCATTTTGATGTATTTGTATAAAAAATTAACTTTTTATTCTATAATTAAATTTTTCTCATCACAATCCAAATTGCAAAACATATGGGTTTAGTTTACAAACGTAAAACAATGTAGTATACTTTTAATGAAAAACTCGTTAAATTGTGTAAAACCGCGGGGTAGGTAACATTAGATACATGTCAAATTTTCCGTACGAAAAAATCAATGTTGCTCAACATTTTCCGCAGTTTCGAACACAGTACTTACCTTAATTTATTATTTGATCAAAGTTGCAATCTAAGTAAAGATGAAGTCGAGCAATAAAACGTAAAGAGGCAGCAGTGGTGTTGCCAGATGACGGCTACGAAATACAGTGGGACGATGAAGCATTTAACACGCAACAGACAAGTATCACATCCAATTTTTTTTTTTTTTTAACAAACACAAAACTGCGAAGCCTTTTGCTTGTCTGCAGAAACACCCAGAGCCTTCGGCAGGAATCGAACCTGCGACCTCGGAGACTCTTGGCAGAGCACTCTACCAATTCAACCATCGAGGCGCTCAAACCATGATCTTCAGCATCAGTGTCTAATTCCTCCTCACATTCACCACAAAATTGTTTTGCTTTCGATTTCGCCTTTACTTTTTCATCTATTTTTTGTTGACGTTCGAGCTTTCTTTTCTTTATAGCTTCAGCTTTATCAGATCTTTCTCTTTCTTTTGATATACAAATAGCAGATATCGCACTAGGAGCCTTACTATTTGGAGCCAGCTTTGAGGAAGGTAACAGCTTTGGGATATATAAATGTTTTTCAAATGTTGACGACATTGAATTAGTTTTTATAAGAGAAGAGCCTAGTGGAATTTTAATAATGAAAACTGTAAATATGCCATGCTGTGGAATAAATTATTGATAGTATATACGTATGTATATACCTGTACTTGGAGAACAGCTAAGAGACTTAAAAAAATTATTTTTGATGCTAGTAAGTGATGAGGTAGGTGAACAACAGTATATACTAGTTTGCAACGGTTAGTTGATCTCTGAAGGTGTTGCTGACTTATTGGACTTGAGGTATCAAATGGCTTAAATGGATTATTGTTATCATCATATGGGAAGTCAAGAAGTTGAAACGTTTTGTTCTCATTTTCGGGAACTAAAGTTTCTGATAGTGCATCTATTTCTAATATCCCCTCTTCATTAAGTATGTATATACGTGCCTGATTCTACTGTAATATTGCTTTTAAATTTCTATCCTTTCGTTATTTGCACATTCCTTAAAGTTATTGATCTCTTCAACAATGCCACCGGAATCGATTCCACGTTTTCCTAAATTAGGAGCACTCCGTTTAATTACATATACAGTATTTTTCGGTTAATTGCACATCAAAATTTGCACAATTTTTTGTTCAATTAACCGGGGAACCGATACCCGTTTAATTGAACAATTCGTTCAATTACAAGAACCCTATTTAAGTGAACAGTTTGTTGAATTACAGAAATCAAGCATAATTGGAACTTTGTACTAATGAATTAAAAAAACCCCATATGTGCACTTTAAGCTTTTCAAAATAATTTTTTTTACCTTAAACGAAAAAAAAATGCAAGTAACAGCGAAAAATGTACATATATGTGTATAGTAGAGATGCCACCCAGTGTTTTTCACAAATGATGTCAAATATGTATGTGCAAAAATGCCAGATTATTTTTCAATAAAAGGAAATTTATTTTTGATGACATGAATTTTGAACGAATTAAGCGGGAAAATCAATTAACCGGGTTCAATTATCCGAGGAAATTTACATGGTGTTCGTATGCAATATATTTTTTTTGCCCGATCATGTGGTTCAATCAAGCGTGGAAACCAATTAACCGTAGGGCCAATTAACCGAAAAATACTGTATATATGGCAACATTCTAGGACCTTCAGGAGTTCGGCCATATAATTTGTCCTGTATGGTGGAAAGCGGAACGCCATATTTTTAACTTCTACTTTCTCTTATTTCGGAAAGCGCATTTTTTATAGAATCTTCAGAATATTATTGGAAAGGTCTTTTGCCAAGTCGTTCCATTTTAATTTTATAATGACCTGGAAACCAAAGATGTGAATACTAGCTTAATACCTACCTACCAAAATAGTTTGTTCTGCTAGCTCCCACCATTTACAACCTCTACCGACATCAGAATACATTTTCTCCTGTACTCGGCATCATATAAAACACTGAATAAAATGTATGCCGACTATTGAGTAAACTAGAAAAAAAAACTCATTTTCTCTGCACTCATTATCCAGAGAGGCGAGTAATATATAAAAGAGTAGAATTTGAGCTTAATAAGAGAAAATATTAATTATTCTAAAGTCGGCATGGGTATGCCGACTACTGGAAATCGCTCAAAATTTTATCCCTAATGTCGGCAGGCTTTAAAATAAGTGAAATATAAATTTTTTATACATTTATTTTCTTTGGAGACAATATTTGAACGTCTATCTTTTTACTAAAAGCATTATAGTACAAAAAAAAACTTAAGTTAATATGATTACTTACAAATTCCAACAGTCCTAGCCACTAAAAACTTACTTAAAGAACCGACACTAAAACACGTGTTAAGAGGATGTCACTGAATGACAAGCCAAATCGATCGAAATACTCATCTCAGTCAATAAAAACTTTACATTAAGAGAATGAATTAAAAAAAGTCTAACTTACTCATATATTTACAGTTATTCTTATTTATTTAACTTTTCTAAAAAATTGGCCGATTACTGAAGCATGCCGAACTTAGGGGCATTTACCCTATAACATTTGAAGATTAATTCATAAGCCGTGGAGTTAGTCGCGAATTTTGATATAAAATTTAAATGCAAACATATAATTGTGAGCGCATCCTTTAAAAGAACAATGAATAGAACGGAACAAAAACAACTTAGACGTTAAGTCATTTAATAATTTAGTGCTTAATAATGATGAGAAAATGAATAATTGATTTAATTGAACACTTAATGAATGAGATCAATCGTTTTTTTTTTTTAATTAGTAAAAAGGAAAATAATTTTTAGAAACAAAAACGTTCTATGATTTCTTTCACCCAACACATAACACGCCAAGCGTTGCGTTGCTCTAGTAGTACGCTTTTCTAGCTTCAAGCTGTATTTAACACACAACCAATTTATGCAACAATGGGAAGTGAAATTGAAATCTTAAAAGTATTAATGATGCACACAAAGAAAAAACATTGTACAATATGGTTGCGGCAACAATATTCTTACAAATTTTAGCTAGTCGTGTGTCATGGGTTAGTTCAACACAATTGCCGGAGTAGTACTGCTGTAAGCGACTTTTGTGAAAGAGTAGGAAAACACCACCATGCAATTTAAATACAACGGTCGCATTTCGGAAAATGCTGCCACATCTTAAGCTATACCATAATGGTTGTTGTCTTAGAACTTTTGAGATTAAGTTCTCTATTGATAACGTACAAGCTTGAAGGTATTGAAGATGGTTCTCAATCTAGCAATTTCTGGAAGTTGACAACTATTTGGCCCGCTTTTTGCTGTGGGTCAGTCTTGTTTTAACTGTGCTACCGTCAACAATAAACGGTGAGGCTGAATTTTTACAATAGTGGTGTGACAGTGTGAAAAGTGTTTTAACAAAGTGCTTTAACAAAGTGCTTTAACGGAGTTGAGTAAATAAAGTGCTGTAAACAAAATAACTAAGTGTGTTTTATATCCACTTGCAAGTAAAGAATCCGCAAAAACCGTTTTTATAAACGTAACAATGTTATGTTTTCTATAACGATGCGTATGGATATCGCAAACAAAATATTTTTATTTTTTTTTTTACTGAAAATTTTAATTCCATTGTAATACATTTATATTAAATTACTTTTTCAGGCTCAAGTTCAATCCATGGTTAGTCACTTCTTAATTAATATCAATTAAGTAAAGAAAATTATAAATAGAAAGTAAAATTGCGTGAGCTTTGGTTGCCGAGTGGTTAAAGCGGCTGTACCAAAATTGTGAAATTTGTCAGGTCCAAAGTTGAAGGGTGTTTGCTACCCAGAAACAGCCGGTTGTCCACCTAGCTATTAAAATTTTACTTTTCTTTATTTAATTGATATTAATTAAGAAGTGACTAACCAAGGATTGAATTTGAGCCTGAAAAAGTAAGTTAATATAAATATATTACAAAATATTTTTATTCAGAATGCGCTAAACCATTTTTGATCACTGTACACACAGTTTTTGTTACCATTTTGTTTTCACCATCCATAGAAATTGAAGTATACCTAGTTAAATTCTTTGGAAAAATAGCAATATCTGCAACCATTTTATAATGAAAATTTTAACTAACTTTATTTGTGACAAGCATAGTTTTTTCGATCTATAATAAACAAAACTTTGTTCTTTGTAACAACGTTTTTGTTGTTGCCGTTGACAGCTAATTTTTCTCAAATTTTTGTGTTGTGATTGAATACTTGTGTGTGCTTATTAATGAAAAATTTCCTTTTATTGAAAATAAACAATGAAAAGTAAACTAAAAAAAAACGCAAATAAAACAATTGTGAAATATAAGTTATGGAACATATGAAGATTTGCTTTTATTGTGTGTGTGTGTGTGTGTGTAAGTAAGAGCTTTGTGCGGAATATAGATGTGTTTGTATATATAAATATTTGTTTGCATTGTTGTCAGCAAACATGTTATTTTTGTATTCAATCACAATATTCAATCATAATATTGTCACTTTCAACCACATTGCCAAAAAAAAAAGGATTTAGTGTAACCAGATTGCTGTCATATTCAATCGTAATATTGTCGTTCGGAACCATGGTTTGGTTATATTCAGCCAATATTGTCATGTGCAACCTGTAATATGAAAGTAATTTAGGTAGAATTGGCAGGAGAATAGTATGGCAAGAAAGGGCATTAGTATTGCTGGCTGCTACAACAATATGGTTGGAATTACTATAGTATGGTCGTAAATGGCAAGGTTATGATTGAATATAGCAATAACATGGTTAGTGGCCACAATAAAATTATCACTGAAAATGGAGTTAGTAGCATGCATATTTTATTTAACAATTAATATAGTTAGCTTGCTCAGTTGTATGTTTGTCTTCGAATATGGTTACGTCAACGATTTTTTTTTTTGTCACATATATTCATCGAGCTTATAAATATTGTTTTTTGTGCAGTAATATATTTTCTAATAAATTGAAAACATCACTATCATGTTATTCAGTACGTAAAAGTAATCGATATATGGAATCTAAATTTTGTGGATGAAAAAAGAAAAATGTATTAAAACTTTTTTTTATTCATGATAACTCTATAACAACAGCAATGTTTTTTCTTTAGAAATATTTTATATTACCAAAGCTCTAAAAATTATGGTACGAAACAAAAAAAATTTGTTCATAACCTTGAGAGTAGAAACATCATCAACTTGCAATAATGCTAGGAACACAACTGGGACGAACGACGAATTTCGCCCAACACGACAAACACGCCTGTTAAAATTCGCTACATAAATTCGTCGTATGAAGCACAATAACGAGGAAAAAATTCTGTTATAATTGATAAAGAACCATTTATAATTTTCCGCTACAGTTTTCAACAGTATCATTGTATAAAGAAGTATGTAAAACAATATTACCAACATATGGGTTGCATGAATACCAAGTTTTAATATTTGTTTTTAAATGTACATATGTATTAATAAGATTGGTTACCATACTAGATATATTGTTCACGCAAAATCTAACGAATTTTAATACTAGAAATAGAAAAAAATTTAGAATTCCTAGATGTAGACTAGAAATAACGAAACAAAAAAATTGCATACCCCTTTAAAACAAATTGATCGAATATCAATTTTCAAGTCCTCTTGCAAGAAATACTTATTAAATACAATTGAAACGCTTTTGATATAAAGTCTGTAATAAACTTGAATCGAACTAGTTTTCTGTTAGTTTTTGCCACGAGCCGGTTTAGATAACAAGGATTCGACACAAGTCAAGTCTAGTTTGTAGTACCCATTATATAATCATTTTAAGTAGCTAATATTTTAATTGTACATTTTTTAATTGTTTTGCCAAATTGGCGCTGAGGCCAAATTTAAAATATGTAAAAATGATTTTATTCAAATAAAGTACGCAGCTACATTCATATGGATGTTTATGTAGCTGAAAACCTAAAAAAAAATTACAAGAATGTTTTTATATTGAAATGCTTTGGCAATTCGATCATTAAAATTACATTAGCGCAGTTCATTATTTGGTGCAAATGTCTTGCGTAAGTGCGAATGCAAGAAATCGTTGCTTTTTCTTTGCAACCCAACAACAAAATATACAAGGTTGCACTCGCAATATTTTTGCATTTACGCACCGCTAATTACGTGTTGCTTTTTTCGCATGAGTATTGCGTTTGCAACGCTGACACTCGAACAGCTGACATTTTAAAACAAAGCAAACAAAAAATTGTAGAGATGGAGCCAGCAGCAATTACCAAAAAAATAAAACGTGAAAAATTAAAAATTGTGTATTAATTTATCAGCTGTTATTTGGAGTGCAATAAAATTTGCAAAGTTGTTAAAAAGGGTGCTCAATATCAGTTGCAATATAATCGCAAATGCAAATAGTCGCAACCAAAAACGCACCAAACGCTGAGTACCGCTATTAGAATATGTATATGATGCAATTATAACAATATATGCTTCCGAAGAGTATTTCTTCAATCGATCAGATAAGCATAAGCCCTTTTTTGTAAATTTATTTAATATACATACATACGTATATATGTAGAATTAAACAAACATACATATGTACATATTTATTTACCAGTGCTATACTATCCTAAATTGTCCACATAAGATGTGACGTAAGAACTTGCTTGTTGTAACGAAATCGCCTCGTGCGAGCAATGACATTTCATTTATATATTTTGCTTAAAATTTCTCATAATATTTTCTAGTTCTTGCATTAAACATTACAAATTAATTAATTTATATACATATAAGCTTGTACAAATAATGTTTTGAAAAAATAATATTGAAAAGGCTTCATGAATTCACAGAAAACCGTGATATATTGCAGAATGAACAATTTGGGTTCAGAAAAGATCATTCCACAATTCATCAAGTTAAAAGAATAGTAAATCTTATCCAAAGCAACAAAAATAATAGAAGGAGCACTGGAATAGTGCTGCTAGATATCGAAAAAGCCTTTGACTCCATATGGCATAACGGTCTAATTTTTAAACTAGAAGCTTTTGGATATCCCATCTATATGCAAAAGATTATAAACAGCTTTTTATCTGAAAGAACTTTTGTAGTAAGTATAGATAATGAGTACTCCAGTTTACGAAAAATTCCTGCTGGTATACCCCAAGGTTCAGTCCTATCTCCTATTCTATATTCAATATATATATCGGATTTTAAAACATTAAGAGACCAAACCACAGCACTATATGCGGATGACACAGCACTAATAGCATCTGGCAAAGTCTCGAACGCAATTATTAAAAAGCTTGACAAATCGCTCTTAAAAACTAAAAAGTATTTCGAAAAATGGAAGATTAAAATGAACGAGTTAAAAACACAAGCAATTATATTCCCCTTTAATAGATCGCCAAAACGTGTACCCGGTATAGGGTTTTCTATTCAAGGCATAGAAATACAGGATACAGTTAAATATTTAGGAATAACAGTGGATAAAAAATTGAATTTCAGAGAACATATTTTTCGAACATGTGCAAAAGCTGTAAGGTGTGGGAGAGCCCTTTTTCCTCTATTAAATAGAAATTCATCCCTTAACCAGAAAAATAAGTTGTTACTTTATCGAATGTGTATTCGACCGATTATGACCTACGGATGTCAGGTGTGGTCTACAAGTTGCGCAAAAACTCACCTGAAAAAGCTTCAGATCATCCAAAATAAAAATTTAAAGATTATATATAACCTACCCAGATGCTATCCTACAATCGACCTGCACACAAACTTTAAAGAAAATTTATTTGAAACTGTAATTTGTAAACTAACACAAAGATTTGAACATCGCAACAGATTTTCAAACTATGATTTGATACGAAATTTGCAGCATTGAAATCTTCACCAACTTCTGTCACGAAGATGGCTTAAGATCCAATCCAAAAAATTTCGCATAAAACATATGATATGCAGATATAAGGTTTTTAACTATCTTTTTTCTCCTTAAATCCTGATTATATTTTCAATGATTCTTATCTGTTTATAATAGTTTAATATTTGGTGCAATACTATTTAGTAATATCTCAAACTTAGTATTAATATTAATATATCTAAAATATTTATGTTGTATGATGATGGAAAATAAAATGAATGAATGAATGAAATAATGTTTATGTAGTAAAGTACAGAATAAGTGTCATTTTGTCATATGCTAATTTATTCTGCAATAACCTTATCACTAGAATATAAATGCTATGTAAGAACGTTATAAAATTTTCTAATTGAGACGCTCCGGTAAAGTGGCATTTAAATGCGGTTAAGCCCGGTTCACATTGATCAACTATTGTCGAATTTCGTTTGAAGCTGCTTAAAAGTACGCAGAGCAACCAATTTCAAATAATTTGCTATTGTTATGCTTTCAAATTCTTTCATATGAATTATTTAAACTCAGAAATTCACACACATACAAATTCAAACGAGTTGTCCAGTGCAAGTAGCTCGTTACCAATTAATTTACGGCTTCACCCTGGCCACCAAATCACCGGTTGATCTATAAAAGTTGATCATTGTGAACACGGTGTAAGATTTGTTACTTATGTAACAGAAACGACCAGCTGACACGTTGCGTGATTCAATTCGCATTTGACACCCGGAAGAAAGAATTGTTTTTATTTTGTTTGTGAAATTTTTTAGTGCAAATTTACAAAAAAAATAAAAAATTGATAAAAATGCCTCTTTTAAAAAAAGTTTCCTTCCATACAGCGAAAATATGGAGATGTTGCGGTCTAGTTTTGACGCTAGAATTGCGTTATTAGCAAGATGGAGGCACAACAGTTGACAAATTGTGCAAAGTTTGCGAAAACAACAGTTCTTGCTTCTTGCAATATCAGCACAATACGCAAATCGGCCGTCCTTATGGAAGTTGGTAAGTAGAATATGTACATACATATCCATAAACAGCATATTTAAAAAAGACTACATTTCCACTTTGCAGAAATGGATTTCGACATTTTGGAAATTTATTTATAATTGCAATGATAACAATTTGTTCAAGAATCGTTTTCGTATGAACCGTGTGAGATTTGACTTCATTTGCTGCTTATTAGGAAACATCAGCATAGCCGAGATTAACTCGATGAGTACACAAAGCTATACCGCCACAAAAGCGTGTTGGTGTTGCTTTATTTATCTGCAGCTCATCTAGAGAATACATTTTGGCTGCCGAGCTATTCAGCGTCAGCAGATCTACAGTATGCCCGATTTTACTTGAGTTTTTGACGTTGTCCACGCGTTACATTAAAAAGTTGATTCCAGCACAAGAACTCGTAAGTGCTGAAGGATTTCAAAATCTTGGATTTCCACAGTGTCTTGGGGCCATTGGTAAGTTTAGAATTTTGCAACACACAACTGTATATACATACATACATACATGTATATACATATAATATTGTATAACATTTTATTTTTTTATTTTATTTTATTTATTTATTTATATCAAGAACACTTAAGAATAGAATTCTTTTATGGTTCATTAAAATGTTACATTGACATACATATATGGTAAAACGGAAAAAAATATACAATAAAATATAATATATGTATATATAATAAAAAATGTACTTATAATATAAATCTTATACTAATCCAGAATTATGTAAACTTTATCACATTATTATAATGTTTAAAAGCGAAAAAGTAAAAGCAAATTGAGCAAATATTTAAGAAATATGCAGAGAGATTTGAATTTATTTATTTGAGAAGAAGTCAAAAAGTGCTTTATATATTGGTAGACCATTCCATAGCTTAATAGCGTTAATGAAAAAGAATCTGGATGTATTGAGGTGCATGTGTCTTGGTGTTAAAAGTGTTATAATTCGAGAGGATGTACCAAAAGTGAGTTTTTCGTATAGATAGCCGGAAGTTTTTCTATACAATAATTCATGCAAAAAAGATAAGCTTCTTATGGATAAATAGTCATTAAGTTCACAACCTAAAAGCACATTTCGCCATGACGAAATACTAGTGAATCGGGATATACCAAATACATAGCGTGTTGCGCTGTTGAACGCTACTTGAAGTTAGTGTAGGGACTGTGAGTCAAGCTTGCTATAAACTTGCGCCGAATATGCAATCATGGGTAGTATGAGCTGCAGTACAAGCTTTCTTTTCACAGCTGTCGGAACATAGCTGCCGGTCATTCTCAAATTTCGAAGAGTGAGAAACACACTTCTTACCACCATGTTAATGTGGTCTTTACAGGTTAGTGTAGAGTTAAGGTGAAATCCCAGATATTTTACTTTATTAACATACTTTAGCTCAGCCTTACCAAGATATATATTTGGGAATTCAATACAATTGAGTTCTCGACTACATATCGGTAAGACAAATGATTTCTCAGGATTGAGTACTAGTTTATTGGCCAAGCACCATGCACCAATTAAGACTAAGTCATCATTTAACCTATGACACATATCCTGAAGTAGACCAAGATGATTAGATGCGTATAGCAGAATGTCATCGGCATAAGCATGTATTTTTGCATAATTTACCATAGTAAAGATGTCGTTAATGAACATGCTGAACATTAAAGGACAGATCCTTGCGGCACACCAGAGGTTATACTTCTTAGACCAGACATTTTTTCACCTATGACGACTTTCTGTAAGCGACCTGTTAGATAATTTCTCATAAGGTGTAGCGAGTTATCATCAAATCCGAAATAATGCTTCAGCTTCAAACATAGAATAGTGTGGTCTATTTTATCAAAGGCTTTGGAAAAATCTAAGAAACACATCAATGACAGATTGCCAATATCATATTATATGCTAAGAGAACTAATTTCATACACAAAATGCATTTCATATTTTAAGGTGGGTACCATATCGAAATTAATCCAAAGTAAAATGATGTCAGCGACTATTATAATTATAGGGAATGATATTCTATGGTGTTTTTGACTTCTGTGTAATTCACGTATACGTATTTTTTGCTTGTTTATGATATACTACCTAAGAATGCATTCTATGAGAAAAAGCAGTGCTGAATAAGAAGAAGAAAACAATTAAATCTAACATTTCTAAACAGGTGAACCAAGGCAACGAAATTTCGTATTATTTGTTTCGAATAAGGATTGACTTCAAATATAGTTCTAGATCATTTTACAACCTTGTAAACTCCAAAAGCAGGTGTACTGTTTTTTGTAATGCTATGAAGTTCCTGAGTTCCACGATGTTCTTACGATGACCTTGTTGTAAGTTAGAATTTATTTATTATTTGTTACATTGATTAATGTGGTAATTTAAAGTTTATTTCTGTTTCATGTTGATCCTGTAAGCGTACCAACTCAACTACCACTCTAATCGTATCTCTTCTTGCAGCCTACTCCTTCGTTGAGTATTACTTCGAATATATCAGTTTAATTGAAAGGTAATAATGAGTGATGACACTTACAACGACAGTGCTGCCACTACAACCTTAATATAAGTAATATGTTTGCTGATTTTTTTTTCTACAACATACTCCAAATCTGGTAATCATGATACTACATTTCGTGCTTACGTGCCCAATCTATGGGCCAGTATATTTGAAAATCGTTATTTTACACACCATTTGCACATGCAAGTAACTTGTGGCAAATTTTGTACACATAATAACAACCAAAACGTTGGCAGGGGCAATAAAAGCAGTTGCTAATTGCTTAATTGTTTACACAGGCAAGTGCAATCTGATTTTCAAAATGTCATCAAAGAAAATGGTCTTAAAGAAAATTGCTTTATTTTACAAAATAAAAGAATTAAATGAAAACAATAATAATAAATGCGGAAAAAAACTCCGAAATGTCTGTTTTTTGCCCTTTTTGTGCATTGTTTGTTCTGTTTTTGTCTGTCTACATGACTTTTTAATGGCTGGGTTGCCAAAGTATTGTCATACGAACTGTTATGGGGAAGCAAGTTATAGGATAAGCTTTTTGAACAAATAAATAGTAAATTTATATTAAAACACGATACATACAAACTATATTATACTTGAACTCATAATGTATTAAAAATCATTCCTTGTAAGTTATCTATTAAAATTAAAATATGATCTTTGCAAGGTAACACTGTTTTCACTTTTTGTCGTTTTACTGACATGCAAGAAAAAAAATTTCTGGCGATCAAAATCTCTTGCAAGTGAGCTCACAACTTGCAGAAATATGATGGTATTAGTAAAAAAATGTCAATGTATTGAGTTACTTGCACTTGTATTTGCTTGTGTAAATGGGGGGATGATTAAATAATATCTATAAATTTCAAATTTTCATATAACGATGGTCCTGATGATGTTCTTAGTTTTAAACTGATAATTGCGATGATGCTCATAGGGATTCATTTTCCTTCATCTTCAACACATCTATACAAAACTTCTTAATATCTGGAATAATTCTTTTATTATACCCTCGTACAAATCTGGAGCAAAGTTCTATCCTATACTACCAGGGTATTGCCAAATTAATACCAGGATATTGCCAAATTATTATTTTTCAACCAACGTGGGGGTGCATTGAAACAATGAAATATAGTTCATTAACTTTATATTAATGATCGTTCCCTTATAAATTTTGTACATTGAGCTAATAAAATGTTTCATTGGTTTAATGACAAAAATCATTTACTAAATGAAACAATAATAAATCAATAAATTGAAATAAATAAATTTGTACATTGATTTAATTAAAACAATACATAATCGTTATTAATGTTACGGAAAATCTTAATAAAGGATATTCCAAAAAACCGAATTACATTTTATGTGTGATGCCACTTTTTAGGTGTTACTTGCAGTAAACCTCAAAAACTTTGCGAAATGTTAAAATATGTTACCATATAACCAAATGTCTTTACAAATCAAATGGGAATTGAAAACTTAATAAACGAATACATTATCTTAATGAAATTGTTCATTGATTTTACGAAATTTTTTCATAAATTCAATGCTATTTTTTTTAACGAAATCATGAAAACTAATTAACAGTTTTAATCAAATTTATTCATTAGATCTATGGTAATTCAATGCCGCAATGAACATTTTCATGGGATTAATGAAAAAATATTAATCAAATGTGTTCATCAGAACTGTGAAGGATAATTCGTTCGGTGTACAACTTACAACTATTGTTAAGGTTTCGTACATCGTCAGTTTGTGTACTGTTTTAGCAAGGCATTTGCTAATGTAAACTATAATTTTCTCTTCAGATAACTGAACCTTATGGGGTTTTTAAAATAATGTTTAAAATGGACTAGTCCTATTTATTAAATAGTAAGCAATGTGTTAATGAAATGTTTTCTAAAAAGTTACTTCAGGAGTGCCTCAGGGAAGCCATCTTGGACCCGTACTCTTTGCCTTATTTATTAATGATCTTTTAGAAGCTATTAAATTATTGAATATCTTAATGTATACTGATGATCTAAAGATTTTTGATAAATATTCTTATCACGCTTTATTACGAAATGTATTAAACTGTTTTTTTATACTTCGAGTAAGATAAATATAATGCAGCTCAGTTTTAAAAAAAATGTAAATATGTGACATTCTAAGGAGACTCTTATATTAACGTAAACTATTCTCTGGGAACTCAATTTTTGTTTAACAAATACAAAACTGTAAATGTTTTGGCTTGTCTGCAGAAGCACCCAAAGCCTACGCTAGGAATCGAACCTGCGACCTCGAGGACCCCTAATAGCACACTCTAACAATTCATCCAGCGAAGCGCTATAAGAATTAGAAAGAGGTTTTTCAATCGTGGATCTCGCGGTTCAATTTGATCCCGAGCTCAACTTCATTCAGCATGTTTCGCTGACTGTTAGCAAAGAACGTAGTGCCCTGGGTTTCATAGAACAATGGACCTGAAATTTGAGAATGCTCATGTATCAGTGGTTTGGGATCCAATTTACATAACACATATCAGCTCCAACGAATTAGTACAGAAGCAATTTTTGTTATTCTGTCTACGTGGTCTTCATTGGAATCCTTTGGATCGCCCTTTCGTATAGCAGATGTCTAGCTTTCATTGAGCTACTAACTCATAAAAGTTGTAAGACTATGCTGAACGTATCATTTGTTTTGAATTGGATAAATGGTGACATTTGTTCACCTTACTTAATTAATAATATATTGTTGCATGTTCCCAACCATTCGTCTAGACTCTAGACACTATGAGTTGTTGTTACTCAAACACTTTACGTCGAATTATGCAAATGCTGATCGATTCAGGAGGATGTGTGTCAGTTTAATAAATTTTATTAAGTAATTGTTTTTTCTTTATTTAATTAAGAGTAAAATTATCATTTTGTTAGATGAATTGCAATTTTTAATATTTTCAATGTTGGCTTGGTATAAACTAACACATTTCAATGTACATTTGTATATCTGTCTGTAAGTATTTATTATTATTATTTTTTATTTATTTATTAATAGATATTTATCTATATATTTGGCTTAACATAATGTTGTGAGCCAGATTGGCACTTGTAATATAATAATTATTAAAGTATAAAATTTGAGTTTAATTCATTTAAATCATCATTCGTGCATTTCGCTTAATACTAGTTAATTAGCTATATACTGAATTCATTTAAAATCAATTTGCGATATTTTAAGGATGTCTCTACATATAGGACTAAAGCTTCAATATTAAGTTTTGGTTTCCCAAATACTGCTATTCTTTGTTTTTTATAAACTGGGCAATTACCTAGAAAGTGATATGAGATATCAGATTCTGATAGATTACAGAACGTGCAGCTTATTCCTGTATTATTGCTATATGATCTCGCTCTTAAGTCAAGAAGTCCACCTCTTGTCTTTATTATTAAACTAGTTTTATAGGCTGAGTAGTTCTTTGCTAGGAGAGGCACCACATTGTAGTCCAATTGGCAGTATACATAGATCGTGGTGTAAAGAGTTAGTCGCTTTAAATACATTATCTGCATGTTCTTTAGCTTTAAGTAATTGTATGATTGCTTTCCAGTCGGTGGAGAGCGGCTGAGCTGAGTTATTTGGGGAATACCATATGTAAAGGCCGAGGTCATACCAATTGTTTGCCCAGCTAATGTTTTGATCCAAAATCGCTTCAGAAAGAATACGCGGTAATCTATGTTGGGGCATATTTAAGGTTTTGTTTATATAACGGAAGTGTAGTTCCAAAGTTGAGACGTATAAGGACGGCAGGCCTGATTCTAGGTATATCATGTAATTTGGAGTTGTTGACGGTAGGTAGAGCAACTTTTTAATAAAAAACCGAAATAGCTTTTCCACGTCTTCAAACGTTATGTATCCCCAAATGTCAGCAGCATAAAACATAATAGAACGTGCGGCAGAGTGGAATATTTTCATTTTATTTGATTTTGAAATATGTGGGTGATTAATATACTTTGACCACGTTGAATTGATAGCCCATTTAGCAACCGACAATTTATTTGAAATATGTTTTTTAAAAGACAGGTTGTAAGCTATTTCAACTCCCAGATATTTATAGCTGTTGACAATTTCAATATTAACGTTATCAAAACTCCACTTTAGATGCTTAGATATATTTGTTCCTTGTAGAAATACCGTACTGGTTTTTGATTTGTTCAGGTTAACAGATAAGCACCACCTTGTGCAATATGTGTGTAGGGCATTGATCATAGATTGTCTGTAAGTATATACCAATCCATTGCATTTGCAATTATCTTTGAAAGTTATTATGTCATTATACATATTTAACAAAAACCCAATTTTCATATTTTTTTACATTTAACTCATGCGCGCTTTCTGTATTAAAGATATTTTTTTTTTTAAATCTTATAATGCTTATAAAATTTATTTTTTAAATACATATATTTAAATGAGCTTATCCCAAAATATATGCAGTGGGGCGATTACTCAGGAAACGGCAGAAACCAGCGATAGTGAGCAAAAGTCTTTTATTTGGAAAATATATAATTTTTATGGATTTTTTAGGCTAACAAATGATAGAGAGAACCATTTGTGAGCTGATGGATGATTTGGCTAAGAATGTTGTGGTACAAAGTACTGGCGATGAAAGAGGTAAATGCCAAACAAATTTTAAAAGACTGGCAGCTGTGGTAAACAGAAAAAAGGCTTTAAGTAAAGCTGATGAGGTCATTGTTTCAACCAAAACGAGATCGGCAGAAAACTGGGTATTCGAGAAAACAAATGTAAGTATTTGTCCCTTTTATTAATATTCGAATGTTAATTAATTTGTTTTTTTGTAGATCTCGTTAAAACTGGAAATGGTGGACCAGACGAAAGCATTGATGAAATGCAAGACATCCATCAGGGGGGTTAAGAGGTCAGTATGCCGACTTCATACTGGACACAGTGGCAGGCATGCTCCCGTTACAACCAATATCTTCTGTGAAGGAGATATAGGAAAAGCTGAAAACAGAAGATTTTGAACAAACAATGCACAGTGGTGTCAATCCAAGAAAGTGGTAAGAAGTCGGGAACTTCTATGCTATTGAATGGATTTTGTTGAAATTTGGTAGATATTTGGCCGATTGAAATATAATAACCCACCTTGAGTATGAAAAACATTTTCCACATAATAACTTTTGTATTTATTGACAGATTTTAAAGATTTCGCTTAACGGATATTTTCGTCACAACATTTTTTTCAATATTTTTGCTTCGACTTCTTTAGGTTTTTCGCCTGTAACTTTTTTGTTAAGCAATCCATTTTAATTTAAAGCCTACCAACTAATATTTTATAAAATTTTAGGTCAGGTCAGGTTGATTAGAGAGGTTCCTTTGTCCATGTCTCGCGACGTACAGCTAAGCCATTATAGGCTCGATGTGCACTCCGTGGATTTAACCATGAACAGTCTTATCCATAGGTCTGCAGAAACTCCGTCGCATTCACCAAGTTCCTTAATTTCCTCCAGCATATGCAACGTAATTGGATAAGGTCTAGTAAGGTGTCTTTCCCAAGATGTCGGGACCGTATTTGTGAGAAGACATAATAACAATTCCGTAGTATTTTCTATATAAATGCAAAGTCCTGTTTTTCCCCTCGCTCTTGATCCATCCGTGTGACAATGAAGCCCCATGGGGATATGATTGAAAGGGTCGGTCAACCAAGAATAGAAGTCAGGAATTAATGTGTCGCAATTGGTCTCTAGTCTGGTCTGCAGTATGCGACTAGCGTCACATTTTTCGGTATTAGCTCACCTATGGCTGTAAAGATTTGTTGATGATGCGTTTCGTATCCCTGTCGGTCCGCTCAGCCATTTATTTTAATTGTTTCGCTTTGAAAGCCGCTTCATATTTTATACGAATTTCAATTGGCTGGACTTATAATATTGCTTGCATCGCCCTGGTTCGTGTCGTCTTGAAAGCCCCACTTATACCAAGACAGCAAGTTCTTTGAACTTTCTGTATAGTTTTAAAGTTGCATTTATATTCCATCGACGTCTACCACACTATAGAAGCATAGGTAATAATCGGCCTGATAACGCTACTATAAAGAAATGGGAAATCCACCACATCACAGCCCCCAATCATTTGTCTTCAGAAGAGGTGTGCATTCAGCACACACTTAAGCCCTTATACTAGGATAAGCTAGTTATCGCAGTAAGGGTATAACATTTTAAATAATACCAAGTGGAAATATGGTCAGATAAGTCGTAAAAAGGGTCATAATTCAAAACTTTGAATTCTTACTACAAAATCAGTAATTCTTCAAGAAACAGGTGTTTGGGCTGTTTAAAACTTGCAAAAAACTTTGCTCCACTTACAATGTTTCTAAAGCGACAACAATGCCACTCAGCCACCTAAGTTGTTGTATATTTTCTTAGGTGGCTGAGTGGCATGGTTGTCGCTTTAGAAAGATGAGCCCCTTAGTTCAAAGACGGGTGCTGACGAGAAAGTTTGGCGGCTTCGAAACAACTAGTTGTCTACCCTGCTAAATGTCTTTGATGTTTTCTTTGTCTAATTTAATTAATATCAATCACAAAGATAATATAGAAAGAACTTGAGCCTGATAAACTTAATACAGAAATAATTATATAAGAAAAAGTTCAAATAATAGAAATTAATTAACTTTAAAGAAAATAAAAATAAAATTGTAGTTTTACGAACGTACCGGTCAAACTGCAACTTGAATATATTCCTAAAATATTTTAACTGGTAAAAAAATAGTAGAACTTGAATTTAAAGTTTCAGAAAAAAATTTTAATTTTAAATGCATTTGTTTAATGATATAAAGCAGCTTTGGAGCACTTTCGTGCGTTAAAAAATCTATAATGTTTGTAGATTCCTAGGCTTCCTCTATTGATTTTCAAATGGAGAGAATAATGTTCTCCACTATTTCTGTGGTACGCTCTAGAACTTTTTACAATCCGTGTTAATACTCTCCACGAATACAGATTATTAATCAATGTCTTAGTTTCATCTACTTATCCTTGTAATTTTTCCGTTTTTTTTTTTTTGTTTCCTTTTAACTCTTTATCATGGCCAGTATTACTTTGAAATTTAATGTCAAATTGCTGCTGATACCAGTTACAACAGATGTAGTTTCGGGATCATCGAAAAACTTTTTAGCAGTATTACCATCGGTAGTGCTTTAATAGAACTAAATAAAGGTCATGCTGCTTAAACTCATCCTGTATCCTGTTTTCTTCTATTCTCATACTAGAATCACTACGGCAATTGTTGCCATAAGCAAGATGCAAAACATATTTCAGAATTCTGATCCGGGCAGGAAGTGCTGAGAGTTATGTTATAGCATTTGATATTTTTGTTTTGTCACACAAGAGAATTTGTTATAGTAACAAAGTCGAACTCTTTAGGAAAACGTGACCGACTTATTCGTAGCTGTGCCAAGTATTCGCTTAAGGAATACATTTTAGAATAGTAAAGTTTAGCATATGTATATCAACTTTAACTGGAAGTTTTACTAAATGAGCCAAATAGAGAAGTCTTACCAGCCCCCAATAATTTTTTTCAAGGACTTTAGAGAAGGCTTCCATACAAAAAGTAATTGAAAATCAGACTCTTCGATAATGATTTTTTTGATAAGTTGCTAGGAACACAACTGGGACGAACGACGAATTTCGCTCAACACGACGAATACGCCGGTTAAAATTCGCTGTGTAAATTCACGTATGAAGCACAATAACGACGAAAAAAAAAAAACATCTCATTCACGGTTTTTTAATATTATCTTAATAGAGTTGAACAGCTGATGGGGTGACCATATTTATAAAATTGGTTGTTAAAGAATTTTGCATTACCAAAAACAAAAAATTAAACACTACAAACATGTTTTATAATCTAATATGTTGGCTTTTTATTTTAAATGCAAAAAGTCAAAGCTTAGTACTTAAAATAAAAACTATTAAAGTAAAAATTAACTGTTTTTACTAAGCCACTTGAAAATTACAACCAACATGGCCACATGGTACTAATTTGTTCGTCGTTCGACGGCGTAAGAAATAGAAATAAATATATTTCAAGTTCGCCGCGTGCAACGAATTTCGACGGACGCTGTGACTGTGTGCAATTTTTTATACACCAATGTGTTTTATTTTTGACGGCGAATATTCACGGCGAAAAATTCGTCGTTCGTCTCAGTTGTGTTCCTAGCATATGGAATACATGGCGTCATTTTAGAATAGTAAAGTTTATCATATGTATATACACTTTAACTGGAAGTTTTACTAAATGAGCCAAATATAGAAGAAGTCTTACCAGCCCCCAATAATATTTTTCAAGGACTTCGATCACATACCACGCCCGTTTAGAGGAGGCTCCCATACAAAAAATAATTGAAAATCAGACTCATCGAAAATAATTTTTTTGATAAGTTGACGTGAAACATTTTTTTCGTTATACCAAAAGGTATTGAAAATTGATGGCACAATATTGATTGCGAATTTTTTTATTCCTTATGGCTGAAAGGAACTATAGGCTATATGAATTCCAAAAATTCCAATTGCGAAGGGGTAAGAATGAGTAAAAAACTTCTCTAGACCTAACAAAGGAAGCACAAAATTTTAAAAAGAGCCTGAAATCACACTAACAAGAATTGGGTGTGGTCTTTTCTCAAGTTTCGAGTCTTAAGGGGATAAAAGGTTCAAAATCTACATTTTGGTACTTTTTTGCAATTGCATTTATGAAGAAGAGGAATGGCAACGGGAAAAAAGTAAAAACTCAATATTACTCCACCCAAAAAATACTTTAATAATTTCGTAATTTTTTTATTTTTTATATTTGGACACAAGGGGTAAAATCGGTAAATGAATTTCTCCGGACATAGCAAGGGCAGCACAAAGATTTAAAAAATAACTTAGAGCTTACAAAAAGTAATCGGACAGGTGTCCGGTACTTTTTGTACAATCTTAAAGGGAGAAAATTGGTAATAACTGCATTTTAGTACTTTTTTCAATTACATTTACGTAGAAGAGAAATGAGAACAGGAAAAAAGTAAAAACTATACATTACCCCCCAAAAAACAATGATTAAAGAAATTTTGTCTTTGTTTTAAATTTAAACGTATAAGGGGTAAAAACGGGTCGAATCTGTAACTCAATATCTCCGGATTTAGTAAAGGTAGCACAAAAATTAAAAAAGGACTTGAAAGCACACTAAACGTAATCTGGTATTTTTTTGCTTATCTAGAAGAGGAATGGGAACACGAAAAAAGTAAAAACTAATTATTCCTCCCCGGAAAACATGCTCTAATAATGTTCGTCATTTTTTAAATTTGGACATATAAGGGATAAAAAGCTTAAAATCGATCATTTTAGTACAAGTAGCATAAAAATTCAAAAAGAAAATTCACGTCCATAAAAAATAATTGGACAGGTGTCTGGTACTTTTTTAAAATTTTAGAATATAACGGCCAAATATGAGAAAGATATCGAGAAACGTGTCAAAAACTTACATAATTTGCTGGAAGCGATTCACATTAGGAAACAACGCTTGAAGATGCATCAATTGTTAAACATCCGGGGCAAACTATCGAATCCAACTTTGGAACTTATTTAAATCGTCGATGGCTGGAGACATATTACACCGAGTGAGAATTACCTTATTGTTGGCAGGCACTTGAAATTTGTGATGAAATTAATAACAAGGCACAATTTCTATTTGAAGATATATGTTTGCAAATTACAAATATGTCACTAATAAGAGCTGGAATGTTCGACGAGGAGATGAGAGAAATATTTGGAAAATTTACTCGAAATAAACTTACCGTAACTGAAACGGGAGCAACAGATGGTATACAACGCTATAATTTCAGCCACTAGAAATCAACGTGGCGGATTGTATTTCATTGATATATCTGGAGGAACTGGAAAAACCTTTTTGATTTCATTGATTTTGGCCAAAATTCGATCGCAAAAAGATATTACTTTGGCTATGGCATCATCAGGAATTACAGCTACGCTCCTGGATGGTGGTAGAACCGCCCATTCCGTACTAAAATTGCCTCTGCAAAGGCACTTTCCTGAAAATTACACATATAAATTAAGAAAAATTGTTTAATGGCTCAAATTTTGCAGACCTGTAAGATTATAGTGTGGGATGAATGTACCATGGATATTAGAAACAATAATTTCAGAAGGAGATTTTCGCCAAACACTATCTGTGACACCTGGGGCCATATCGTTGCATTCGATGTCGAATGAACAATCGAGTAAAAATAATATAAAACAACCACAAAATGAACACCAACCACAATTCCCAGGCAACAAAATTCGTTCGATCACGTATGCGACGATTTGGCCCCTGATTCAACACCAGCTGATGAATTTAATGCCTGCCTAAAATCGTCATATCTTCGGCAACATGTTTCCGTATTGAAGCTGTCGACAAATATGCGTGCGCAGTTACAACATGATGCTTCAGCTTCTTTATTTTCTAAACAGAGCCTGGATTTTGGGGAATGTGAAAATGCCAATTGACCAAATAAAAAATTGCATAACTTTTCCTTCCAACTTTTGCAAGTTAACAAAATCCAAGGAAGAATTAATTAATTGCGTATTCTCAAATATCGAACAAAACTTTAGTAAAAGGGAATAATGTGTGAACGTGTTTTGCTGGCAACTAAAAATATTGATGTTAATTACATCAGTAGTAGCATTTTATATGGAATCAGTGGTAATTTAAAAACACACAAATCGATCGATAGTGTTACAAACAATTTGGACATTGTCAACTTTACTCTTGAATTTTTAAATTCCCTAGATTTGTTCCCCCGCAACTTTGTAATGGAACTCGGCAAATTATAAAAAAATTGATGAACAACTTAATTGAAGCACCAATAATAATAGGAAAATATAAAGGGACGTCATAACGTCAGAAATGCCATTCATGCTTATACGTTTGCAGTTGCCTATTCGGTTGGCCTTTGCGATGACAAACGACGAATTTTTCGCCGCTAATATTCGCCATCAAAAATAAAACACATTGGTGTATATGAAAATGCGCACAGTCACAGCATCGGCCGAGATTCGTTGTACGCGGCGAACTTGAAATAGGTTTACTTCAGTTTCTTACGCCGGCGAACGACGAACAAATCAGTACCATGTGGCAATTTTGGTTTTAGTTTTCAAGTGTTTTAGTAAAAACAGTTAATTTTTACTTTAATAGTTTTTATTTTAAGTGCTAAGCTTTGACGTTTTGCATTTAAAATAAAAAGCCAACATATTAGATTATAAAACATATTTGTAGTGTTTAATTTTTTGTTTTTGGTAATGCTAAATTTTTTAGCAAACAAGTTTTTTAATATGGTCACCCCATCAGCTGTTCAACTATAATAAGATAAAATTAAAAAGCTGAGAAAATGGATACAAGTGAAATTATAATTGAAAATGTTAAACTTCATGAATATTTATATAATCATGGGATCATGTTCATTATTTTAATTATTTTTACAAAATTTGAAGTTCTTTGATTCATTTATTTTTTTTATCTTTGAACAAACAATAAACAGCTTTATCAATTATAACAGATGTCTTTGTTTTTCGTCGCTATTGTGCTTCATACGACGAATTTGCCCAGCGAATTTTAGCCGGCGCATTCCCAGTTGTGTTCCTAGCATAAATCGCAAGGTCAGCCATTGTAAGTTTGTGACATTAACTTAGGAATTCCGTGTTTCTCTCATGTACATTTTTATACTGCAAGCTCGCGATATATATATATATATATATATATATATATATATATATATATATATATATATATGTATAGATATATATAAACTTATACGTATCGAACCAAGACACTGTGATATCAAAAAGGCATGGAAGTAAACAGAAAGACAAAAGAAAATAAGTGGAGAAATATTTAATTTATTTATTCAGTTGAATTAATTCAACTATGAATTTTATTTGCCGTTTTCACGCTTCGTATTAAAGTGCTATTGTAGATCTTGGAGATATTTTAAATTTAACAAGTCTGGATAAATTTAAAACTCGGCAACAACAAATCTCATAAATTTTTAATTTACTAAATTAAAACCTCTGCAATGCCAAAAACAGTATTAGATTTACTAAATGTAGTAAATGGATTTATTTACTAGTATGAAACAGCTGACAGATTTGGCGCCACATTGTTTTTTGCTTACATATAATACGGTGAATTGTAAACATTTCTCAAATTTGCATTGGAAAAGACTTTTGGCGTTAATACATCTAAACAAAAATCAGCTGTTTTAACTTTTTTGCAATACCAAACAGAAAGTCGCTCACACTTAGAAGTTTAAAATAGTATTATATTTAAAATTATTTTAAATATAATACCGCTATTATTTAGTCCGAAATTATATGAAACGAAATGAAATATTACAAACGTTTTCCTAGAAGAAAATTTTGTATATATGTATATTATTTAAAAAAAAAAATTAATTATACATTAGTAATATAGCATTGTTACTTCCTCTCGATCAGTATTGATAGAAAAGTCGATTTAGCGATGTCCATCTGTCCCTTCGTCTGTAGGCCTTTTAATAATGTTTCTGAGAAAACTACGCAACAGAAAAAAAATTTGTTAATGCCAAACTGTTTACATAAAGTGTCATGTGTTTGCTATTGAGATTCAACAAGATCGGTTTACGAATTGCCCAGATATAGCCAGAATACCGCGAAAGATCAACCAATTTGCATTTTTTTAATGAAAATTTAAAAAAAAACTTGTTTGCCAAAATACTATACATATTTATTGTTTGGCAAGGTCATTAAAATCCAAAAAAAAAAGGAAATTTCCTGACATTGCTTCGTATATATCCAGGATATAGCGGCTGCTGGTTTCTCAAGTTTAAACAAGTTTTCGCTCCACAGAATTGATATTATAACATGTGCAAAAGCTTACATTTATTGACATCGGTCCTTATATAGCCGAGGCATACGCAAGCTGAAATACTTTTTAGTACCAGACATTTTTTAAATAAGCTTACTCAAAGCCAGAAAATAAAATTTCTGATACCGGTCTGTATATAGGCGAGATATAACGAAAGCCGATTTCTAACTAAGTTGGTCGTATAAGGGAACTTACCAAGCCTTGGTGGAAGAAAGTAACTAGATTTTATAATGTACACATACTAGTTATTCAAAGGCGAAAATTTAAATTTTCGACATACGGTTACAAATAACCGAGATATAGCGTACACGGGTTTTTCAAGAATGTATGTACGAGAATTTAAACAACTTTTAGGTTGATACTATAGTAGAATAAGCTTACCTGAAGGAAAAAAAATTTAATTTTTAACATCGAACCAATACATAGCCGAGATATACCGAAAGCCGATTTCTCAAGACGTTGAGCCTGTAAGCAAACATAAACCATTTTTGGTGGCAAAAAAGAGATGTCATAATAAAATTTGAGTAAACTTTTCATATCGGTCCACATGTAGCAGTAATATAGCAAAAACCACTTTCTCAAGAACTTGGGCGTTTAAGCGAACTTAAGCAAGTTTTGGTCGCAAAAGTAGATGCTGTAATAAAATATACTACTTCAAAGGCAAAAACTAAAAAAGGCTGGCGGACATCGGTCTATATGTAGCCAATGTGTAGCAGAACCCGATTTCTCAAGAAGTTGGCTTGGACGGAGTTTTGGTACCAAAAAGTGGATGAATAAAATATCGTTACTCAAGAGCGAACAATACACAGTTATCATATTGGTACGTATGTAGCTGAGACATAGCAAAAACCTATTTTTCAAGATGATGGATCTGCTCGTAAACTTAACCAAATTTTTAGTGCCAAAAATCAAAACAAAAAAGAACGTGGTTATATTTTATTTTAATTTTTGGTGCCAGGAATATGTTGCAATAATAAAATAACTGTACAAAACACAAAAACTTTTGCTAACGATTTACAGAAATCGGATCTAACGGCCAAGTGTTGATTGTGAAAGTTGCTTAAGATTCCGTGCAGCCGAATATAGCACTCTAACGGGCATGCACATACACATGTGTATACTCGTATATACCGTTAACACTTGTTGTGAAGGGTATAAGAAGTAAAAAGAGTATTAAACGATTGAATGTTTTAGCTTTTAATAACTTTTGTAATACCAGTGGACTAAAATTCTGTTTTCGTAAACCCATTACCTGAGAATAATTTTTATAGTTCTTGCTAAAATCGTTTGATGTACATATGTACAATTAGAGCAAAATCACACAAGGCAATTTAGTTGGGCAATTCTTAAACTCAAAGAAATATTCAGTGAGGGGTGTAAGAAGTGCAAAAAATAATTGCCAGTATTCGACTATTGTTGTTTTTCTTAACTTAAAATAAATCGTCATATTGTATGAAAATAAAAGCTAAATGAAACACAACAATTGCCGTAAGACTTGCTCCAAAAATTGTCCTGTGTTGACACGAAAGCAAGTTCAAAAGAGAATTGCCCAACTAAAATTGCCTTTTGTGATCGAGGACTTGTCTCTCAATACATATGTAATATAAGATTAGGGTTTGGTAAAAACAAATAGCTGTCCATGCATGTTAGGCCAGGTCGGTTTGTATGGACGAAATTTCTCAATACTGTGCTTTTACGATAGCTTTCAGAATGAGGGAAAATATTTCACGACGACATACATATCAAAGGAATCAGTTTCGAGGTGTCCGAGTTGTCATCTGTTTTTGTATGGGAGCTCCCTAAGGAGTTGTGGCAAAGAATCGGTAAGTTCGAAAAAGAAATATTGGGAAAACATTTTACTGGGGATGGTCACACATTTGACTCCTCTACATTTAACCTGTAGAAAGTTAGTGAGATGGCCACTGAGACTATTCTGCGTGACTGTGGAGAAGTCAAATCCATCCCCAAGAAGTTTTTATTTCTCTAATACACCGACTCCATACCACTCCATACATAGAAGCCTCTCTCTCATACAGAAAAATATTGAAAATTGGTTGCCGCAAAAATTATTGTTTCATATTGTAGTGCAATTTTTTTCTCCATTTCAAAAACTATCGAAAAATCTATGGTACAATATCGATTGCTGTATCGGCCCACCCCAGTGTATGTGTTATTAAGTTTGAAAAATTACGAAACGAAAAATAAAAAGAATTCTGAAACATTTTGCTAAATCTTGCATAATGTCTTAGATAATACATTTTGCGTATATGTATGTAGCTTTCATAAGATCCCAACATTATACTAACGTGAAATACATAGCAATCAATACCTACAATTTTTAGCAACGAAATCTTTGGATAAATTGTTGAACTATGCACTGCTTTAACTGTATATTTCATTACTTACGAATCCATTAATATTTTGTTCACATGGTCACGCTGTTTATGTTATTTTAAATTTGTTAAACCCTCATTTACTTGCGCACAAATACACCTGCGAGCACACTTTTGTAGTTTGTATAATATTATTTTGTTCCCAGCAGGAAAACAGGGAACTCATTACAAATATAATAAATAACTAATGCAATCACTTGAACAAAGACGGTTTTGACGCAATTGTGCCAGATTACATTCTCGAGTTAGCACAAAAATGATGTACTCAAAATTGCGATTCGAACCCTGTATGTGGCACACTTTACAGTACGCATGTAAAGCGCCCTAACACAATTTTTTTAAATTATTTTTATTTGAATATGAACTTAATTATTTATTTGCTTTAAGAGCCAATTGAAATGTATTAATTTAGGTCCAAAAATTAACTTTTTTAAAAAATACTTGCTGTCCTTTTCAGCTGTCTATATGCCGACGACGTTTCGTTGGTGCTAATCAAAAGACTTGAAAAATTCTTTTAAACATTTTTCAAGTCTACTGATGAGATGATTAGCACCAACGAAATGTCGTCGGTATATAGACAGCTGAAAAAGACAGCAAATATTTTTTAAAAAGGTTAATTTTTGGACCTAAATTAATATTTTTATTTTGACTATTGTACATAGGTTTGTTAATTTTAACACTTATTCTAATTGAATTATAGAAAAATTTTATCACCGTGGACAAGCTATCTCGATAGTCTTACAAGCCGAGCTGACTACTGCTTCTAGCCTGCAAAACTGTCAAAATACACAACACAAATGAGAACAAATGGGTGATAGATCTTAAAGATTTCCACCAACAAATTACATGAAGTGTTTGTTGTAGTTATGCGGCTGCATGGTATCGAGGTACATACTTTGACCGTGGACGGTCACAAAATTTTGAATATTGTTTTTGCTTCCAATGTTTTTTTGCGAACGAGCGACAACGTTCACAGATGAGAAATAGGCCCATAATATATGTATGTATGTATGTATATAAATCATGAAGGCACATTGAAGTAATTTATTAGAATTTTAGGACGATTACATACTACGTGTTAAGAGTAATAAATTCTGGAATCAAATTTTATACATTCTATTTTGTGCAATCTTCTGTATACATACATATGTATCTATTAATTACCTTTTCCCGCTGGGTTAATATGCATTTTACTGAAGAGAGCTTAAAAGGGAGAACATGCAAGAGAGCAGAATTTTGTTTTTGTAGACTTTTTGTTAATGGGGTTTTCCTTTCTTATTATTCTTGCTTCTTGTTATACATACCCGATTTTGAATAGTAAAAACATTGAGAATGGGGAGCCATCCAATGTTGCTTGTTGTTGTTTTTATTTCAATTCTTTTTGCCTTTCTTATGTTTGCAGTCAACAACAGTTTAAGATTGTTCGTGTGTTTGTAGTTACATACATATTTAGTTGTAGCAGAGAACGTGTAAGTTTTTGCTTTTAAGTTGTGTGGAGCCCTACCTTCTTGCCTCCACTAAACAACTCATTGATATCGAACATTTAGTCATTAACGTTCTCTTGATTCTGCGCGATCGTTGGACGCGTTTTTCAGTGGCTTATACGAAAGAAACTTTCTTAAAGAATTTAATATACATATTTTTGCTAGACATCTAGTATGTATATACATATGTATGTGTGTATAGTATGCATGTACATACATATGTACGTGGTATATTAAATTGTGGCTCTTATTGGTTAACGCTTTTGTTGATTGCTCTGATTACTAATATTGGCCAATTCTAATATATTCGAAGGCCTGATAAAAATAAGAAAACAAGTCAATACACATACATACCTATTGTATTTTAAAATAAAGTGTTATGAAATTAATAAAAAAAAAGTTACGTGGCCATATTTTTATTAAAGAAAAAGTGAACTGTTTTCACGTCAATTGAATTAATTTTGAAGAAGATATCAGTACGTATGTAGTATGTATGTCTGTTTGTAAATCATACACAAAATATAGAGTTGTTTTTTTTTACTTGCTTGTGATCGTTTTAAAGTTTTTATGTGTGTATCATCTACCAAATACTCGACGTTTCTAAAACTCTGAAAAAGAAATAAATCGTAAAATTGGGCAAAAATATCGTTGGAAAATTGTATATGTGTATAACCAAGTGATTATTAACATTTAGTTAAATAAATACAACATCTGTTGTAAGGCAAAAAAACAAAAAAAACGAATGCAGCACTATTAATACGATGCACATACATGTACACAAATGTGTGTATGTATGTATGTACACGTACATTCAAACGAAGATAAAATAAAATAATGCATGCCATAAACAAGAAATCATAAAGTAAGAAGAAGTAGTAAAAAGAAATTAAATATCTTAACCTTCCTACGTATGTATGTATGTATGTGTGCCAAATTGTTCTAAAATGATCGCGCCTATTTTTATTTGGTTTTAATCATCAAAATACGAAGAAATCATTGACATTAAAAAAGTGCTCGATTACATATGCGTACACATACACATGCACATTATAAATACATGCACATATACATATATGGCTTAGTGATCATGATTTTTACTATTTATAAATTTGTTAACATTCAACACACTTTTGAATTCTCTCCCGAGTGCTAAGATTTGCTGAAAATAACATTTTTATGCAAAGAAATATCTCAAAAACCAAATATTAGCCTTGCCATTACGCACACATTTTCTATTCAACTGTTTTATTGACAAAATTACGCATGAAAAATATTACCAGCTCCGGCACTTGCAGTAGTGGCCTGCTGCAGTTGCAGAATAATTTAGTGGTCAGCCATCAGTTAGAGAATGGTGACGATACCAAACAAAAAGGTGAGATTTTATTAATTAACTTATACATCCATACGATATAAAAACCGAGGGCAGTTCGAAAACAATATTTTTACCCACAAGTTTTAGAGTAGAAAGGCATGTCTAAACTGGAATTACACACAAGATTGTATGACTTAAATGTAATTATGCTCTTATATCCTCTCATGCTGAGCCCGATACCATGCAATCGATCGAACTGATTTTTTACATGAATTGGAACACTGTCATGAGCTAAATCAACACATTTTGCAAATTAATATACATTAATGCTGCTTTAAACAGCAATATAAGACATCTTTGTTAATGTTCGGCTGGCTATCCCTTCTTCACACATGCGCGGTACATTCACTGAAACAGTGATATGAATATGACAGCCTGTAACAAAGATTATAAAAAAAGAATTTTAATTTTATATTGCATCGCTGTAATTGCGAATCAGACGCAATATAAAATATTTAATTCTTCTTTTTCTAAAAAGGACGTGGTTTTTTTTAAGGGCATTCCTTTTCTTAAAAGGCCTTTATTTGTTTTATGAGGATGTCCATACATTTTTTAGGACAATTGTTATTTTTTAACACCGAATTTCAATACCAATGCAATACAAATCATAATTAGCAGTAATTGCTTATACTATTCATAGTATTTTCCAGTACCTTATGAACAGAGTCATATGTGCATTAGAGAAAATATTTAGCCAAAATCCACTTTCAAATAGGAACCCATTTCATATTAATATATTACTGGAATGACATAGCATTTTCACATATGTTTAACCCCAGCGAAAATCGTTTAAGTCCAGCTAAACGCAATTGATTAACATGACCGCAAATCTATTTACGCAAAGCGCAAATTGATATTGCCTAAGGGAAAATCAGTTTAGCCCGAATACAAAATGAGTTAAACTAAAAATAAATAGCATTTCTATCTAATAAAATTATTTTGAATCACATTTATCGGCCTCAAGTTTGTTCTATAATATTATTGTGGTAATTGATATTAATTAAACAAGACAAAGAAATCATCAATGACCTTTAGTTAGGGGACAACTAGCTGTTTCGAAGCTCCACACTCTTCATCAGCACCAATTCTTGAACTTAGATAGTTGAGCCTTTGAGCTCAAGGATAGATGCCGATGAACAAGTTTGCCGATAAACTTACTACAAAGCAATCCTAGAGGAAAACATTCGAATAATAAAAACTAATTAAATTAAAATACTTTTATTTGATAGCAAGCGAATGCAAATTATAAGTGAAGGATGATTTTGAAATAGTTGACACAATCGGTAGCTGTTACACGACAAATTCGATGACTGTTGGAATTATTTGATATTGGTTTGTTGCGGGGTTGGACTTGTTTTAATCCCTGAAAATTATTTTTCAATCAGATCCAGAACTCTTTGCTCGAACTTGTTCCGTTTTGTGGACTTTTGCATTATGCATAATTAAAATATCTTCATAATATTGGGCTTCTTCTTCTGTTTTTTAATGATTTCAAAAGTAGTCCTCACTAAAATTTTGACTTTAAATCTCTTACAGTAAATAAAAAGTAGTTTTTTTTATTAAATAGAAATACAATTTATTATATCCTTTACCAGTTTTAAGTTTACACAAATTTTTATGATTCTGTTTGTAATTTCAAAAATTTTTATTTCCGACTCATAAAATCTGTATATTTTGGATAAATGACGATTAAGCTATATCCATCCATCTGATATTGAGATGCTTTTTTTAAGACAACAACTTTACTCGGAAACATTTGTTTCTTGTGTCATATGAAATTTGTTATAGAAATTCAGTAAAACCGATTCAGGATTAGCGAAAATATATCAAAAATAAAGTTTATGAGGGTCGAAAACTGAGAAGTTCTGATTCATATTTAACCATATCTGAGAAAACGACTTGCCTCAGAACAATTTTTTTAATATCAAAATGGTCAAAGAAACCGGAATTTCCAAAACCGGTTCTCATATACTTGATTATCGATAAATTGGAGTTTTTTAAAGAAATTTTAACAATAAGCAAGCTAAAACAGCTTTTCTTATCAGAACGTAAATGTGGTGATCAAATAAGGTAATATAATTACTTAAAAATAAAATATGAATCGAAAGCCGGGTTTTTTGTGATATATCCCTTATAAATGAGCCAAAAGTCAATCCGGTTTCTTATCGTGAAGCAAAGCTTTCCATTTTCGATCCCTATAAGCCGGGATTTTATGAAACTTCACGGCATAAACAATTTTTAATATTGGGAATGAAGCAAAATATTTGAGATAGGTGATCATATAACGAGAACTGGGATTTTAAGAAAATGTAGCTATCACCGAGCTAAAACAATTTTTTTTACCAAAAAACTAATTTGCAGGCCCAAAAAGTTCTTTAGTGAAAAAAACCATTCCGTGTTATGTTTTTTTCGTGTATTATGTTTTTTTTTTTTTTTGGTAAAAAATATGGTCACCGTAATTGTGACAGCAGCGATATAACTACAATCGTTGTAATCCTTTGAAGCAATTGCATATGTTATTCACAGTAGCTGTGTTTCTTTACTCGTGTGGCATCCCAATTTGCACGAAAAGCGTTCCCGTACTTTAAAATTGGGCAAATGAGAGTATTTGTGGGAGAAAATTATGCTTCTTCTTCTTGGACGAAACAGCCCGTACTTTTTCTTCGGGCTAGTTTGGGCAAGTAGTTCAGCTGTCAGCTGTTTAAAAGAATAAACAATAACATAGAAGAAATAAATGTTTTGCGGAAACTAAAAAAAAAAATTAGAAATCAGTGTGAATAAATATTTTAAGGCATTCTCTAAAAAATTGTTTAGTCTCTAAAAAATTATTGATTGATATACTTATATTTATATTTACGAATTCATTTCATGTATGTATATGAATTTATAAGTTATGTTGTTTGGAGAAAACTTTTTAACACAAATTAAATAAAATACATAATTATTTCTGTATTAAGTTTATCAGGCTCAAGTTCTTTCTATATTATCTTTGTGATTGATATTAATTAAATTAGACAAAGAAAACATCAAAGACATTTCTTTGTCTAATTTAATTAATATCAATCACAAAGATAATATAGAAATAACTTGAGCCTGATAAACTTAATACAGAAATAATTAGGTAAGAAAAAGTTCAAATAATAGAAATTAATTAAAATACATAATTTTTTTTTATAAATTGAGCGTTTTCTTTTGCGGTAAAATATTTGTTTTTATTCGTTCCCGTACTTTTGGTCAGTTTTGTCTCTTATTTAGAGAACTTATAGTTCACTCTCAATTTACCGAACTTTGTCCTAAAAGTAAAGAAACAGAGCAATTATGTTTTCTAAATAATTAGTTGGTCTTCCTAATGATTTATATAAAACAAGATTTTTCTTCAGATTCTTAAAAAAAATAATATGGCAACACTGAGTTGCAGTGAGAATTTTTAAAACGCTGTTTAACGTTTGTCTTATTAGAATTTCTTATTATATGTTTTATTTAATGCTAACAGGTTATTTTTCAGATACAAAAACACGTGCGTTCACCCCAATGTGTTTACTTATTTTTTATGCACAGCAAAAATTGCAAAATCCATATGATTGAACTTGTAAAACTCAAATAAACTTCGTGGTAAATGTTTTCATAATATGGAAACAAAAGTTTTGGAAAATTTAAATTTTGTTTTGAAATACCTACGACTTGTATGTGTAAAACCACATAAAATCAAGAATCGAACAAAACTCTGCTTTACGAGTTTTCATACTGCCCTCGCAATTTGTCTCTTTTGTTCATTTTCTAGATATTCCATAGTCTTGTCTTATTCAATTTTTGCTCTCTCTTTTTTCTTCGTGACTTGTTATCTTTGTTGTTTTATTCTTATTTTGCAGTTTGTTTTTTATAGTGTTGTTTTCAGCTTTGTCAACTCAGTGCTTTTTGCCGTTTTTTGAGTTTTTTAATTGACGACGAGAAAAATACATGATGAGTCAGTCAGTGCTCTGTGCATTTTTACTTTAATTTCTAGTGTTATTTTGTTTTTGTTGCCGCCAAACGTGATATTATATGTTTATATATGTACATACCTGGAAATGTTTGTTTGGGTAATAGATTTAAACAATGATGCCAACTGTTCATAGACAAAACGTGCCATCCGATCAATCAAAAAGAGATAATCTCAAAAATAAATTGTTTTTTGGTTTATAGCATTCATGTTCAAAATGTATTAAATTTCTTCATCAGGTCATATGTTGGTAGCTCAAGTTATGAGCAATAATCTTAGAACAAGTGTCGACAAATTTTGAAAAGAATTCTCATTAGTTGAATTTTTTTTTTGTCTGCAGAAACACCCAGAGCCTTCGGCAGGAATCGAACCTGCGAATTCGGAGACTCTTGGTAGAGCACTCTACCAATTCATCCATCGATGCGCTCAATGATGTTTCTCGATCCAGAAGTGATCGATTCTATCGAAATTTTTAACCTCTATAATTTTAAAATTCTTAGAGTCTAGCTCTTAACCACATAATGCTAGGAACACAACTGGGACGAACGACGAATTTTTCGCCGCGAATATTTGCCGTTGAAAATAAAACACATTGGTGTATATGAAAATGCACACAGTCACAGCGTCGGTCGAGATTCGTTGTGCGCGGCGAACTTGAAAGTGATTTATTTCTATTTCTTACGCCGGCGAACGACGAACAAATCAGTACCATATGATGACCATCTTGGTTTTAGTTTTCAAGTGTTTTAGTAAAAACAGTTAATTAGGGTTCCGTACTCATCAGAGTGAAACGGAACCCTATTACGGAGACAAGTCCGTCCGTCCGTCCGTCCGTCACAGCGTCCATTCTCCGAAACGGTAAGAGCTAGAGAGCTGAAATTTTCACAGAATGTTGCTGTACCTTGCCGCTACAACAACAAATACTAAAACCAACAACAAGTCGAAAACTACCAGGTGTCCCCACACAACGAAAAGTTACAATTAGCCATAACTCTCGAACCGTAAAAGATAGAGAGCTGAAATTTGCATAGTGTATGTATTTATAGATGTTCTACAACAACAAACACTAAAACCAACAACAAGTCGAAAACTACCAGGTGTCCCCATACAACGAAAAGTTATAATTAGGTATAACTCTTGAACTGTAAAAGATAGAGATCTGAAATTTGCATAGTGTATGTATTTATAGATGTTACACAACAACATATATTAAAAGCAACAACAATCCGAAAACTACCAGGTGTCCCCATACAACCAAAAGTTTCTATTAGCCATAACTCTTGAACCGTAAAAGATAGAAAGCTGAAATTTGCATAGTGTATGTATTTACAGATGCTTATCAACAACAAATGCTAAAAACAACAACATGTCGAAATCTACCAGGTGTCCCTATGCAACGTAAAAAACATTAGCCGTAACTGTAAGAGATAAAGAGATGAAATGTGCACAATATATTTACTCGCATATGGCTTACAATAACAAATGCTGAAAACAACAACAAGTCGAAAACTACCAGGTGTCCCTATACAACGTAAAGTAACAATTAGCCGTTACTCTCGAACTGTGAGCGACAGAGGGATGAAATTTGCACAATATGTGTATTCATATATGCGCCACAACAACACCTGCTAAAAACAACAACAACTGTAAAATTACCAGGTGGCAGAGTAATAGCTATAACTCTCGAACCGTAAGAGATAGAGAGTCGAAATTCGCACAGTGTATGTATTCCCAGATGCTTTATAACAACAAATTACAACAACAACAAGTGGAAAATTACTAGGTGTCCCCGTACAACATAAAGTAGCTTTAAAAACAGAGAGATGAAATTTATAAAATATACATGTGTATTCACATACGCCATTCCATACATACATACATTACACATACATACGTACGGAACCCTCAGAGTACGAGCCAGCCTCGTACGTGACTCAATTTATTTTTACTTTACTAGTTTTTATTTTAAGTGCTAAGCTTTGAGTTTTTGGATTTAAAATAAAAGCCCAACATATTTGATTATAAAACATGCTTGTAGTGTTTAATTTTTTGTTTTTGGTAATGCTAAATTTTTTAGCAACCAATTTTTTTTAGCTATGGTCACCCCATCAGCTGTTCAACAGTAATAAGATAAAATTAAAAAACTGAGAAAATGGATACAAGTGAAATTATAATTGAAAATGTTAAACTTCATGAATGTTTATATAATCATGGGATCATGTTCATTATTTTAATTATTTTTACAAAATTTGAAATTATTTGATTCATTTAATTTTTTATATCTTTGAATAAACCATAAACAACTTTACCAATTATAACAGATGTTTTTCGTCGTTATTGTGCTTCATAGGACGAATTTACTCAACGAATTTTAACCGGCGTATTCATCATTCGTCCCAGTTGTGTTCCTAGAATAATGTAGTTTTATTTGGGCAATTCTTAAGCTTTTAGAGGCTTTATGCAGTATATTTAAGGCGAGTTTTATTTGTTATTGTTGTTTTTCTTAACATAAAATAAAAATTTATGTCAAATTGTGCGATAATAAAAGCTAAAGCGAACAGCAGAATTCCTTTAAAAATGCTGGAAAAATTGTAGTGAGTAGACACGAAAGCAAGTTTAAAAGAGAATTGCCCAACTAAAATTGCCTTTTGTGATCTAGGACTTAATGTAGAGGTACACAGCACTCAATGCGTGTATCACAACTGTATGTGATGAGTTACGTAGCACAACGTATAGAACGTGTACAACACGGCGAGTAGATGATATACTTTTGTACGCGTCACGTATTGTGATAAAACACCAGGGACCGTAACTCTTAAGACTTTTATCAAAAAATCAAGAAATAAGAGTTATTTTTGATTTTCATATTTTTAGATAGAAAATAAGAGTTATTTTTGATATTTATTTTTTTAAATGAAAAATAAAAGTTATTTTTGATTTGTATATTTTTATATCAATAATAAAAATCAATTCAACATTAATGACATAGGTAATATGTCCGCAAAGCTTATTTTGAAATAGACAATTACAAAGAAAAGCGTTTCGACACTTCTGCTAATTTATTGAAATATTGGGAGAGCAAAAAATTTGTGTTTCCATTTCTTCCAAATTTAGCTTTAATTGTTCATTCTGTACCTGCCCCTCAAGTCAGTTTAGAAAGATAATTTTCAGCACTCGGATTAATATTGGAAGATTTGAGATATAATTTATCTGACGAACATTTAAAATCAATTATGATGGTAAAATTGAACACCTAAAAACGACCTCTTAACACTGACTTGAATGTCACCCAAAACTTACAGCGGCCAAAAAAAGTATTCGACATTAGAGTAATTTTTTAAAAGTGACTTGAAAATGCTAGTATTATTTAAACATTTTTATGTTTCTGATTGAGATAACGTTGTACAGTAAGTACTTTAGAATATACCGTTATAAAATTTAACAACATTGCATATTTTAACACACATTCATCTTTTTGAACAAAAGCACACAAATTCTAAAGCAAAAAAAGTATTCGATAACCGTTTTTTTTTTCTTTTATAGTGATTATGTATTTTGTAATATTTGATGTTGTTGTTTGTAAGAATACCGTTAGGGTTCTTATTTATCATTTACCTAAATTTTTTTTAATTTTTATGCAAGTGCTCGCGAAGATGGAACGCAAATGCAAAGAAACTTCTCTTGATGTAAGAAATTTAATAATACATCATTTTAAATTAGGAAAGACTGAAAAAACATAGCAGAAATCGTTCAGAAACCAAGAACTACTCTTCATGGTATAAGAAAAAAAATTAAATTGGAAAACACCGTAATAAACAAGGAAAGGACTGGTCGACCTTGCAAGCTAACAAAAATATATGAACTGCGAATCGTGCGGGAAGTAAGAAAAGATCAGAAAACTAATGCCACGATTTTAGAAAAATTCACTGAGGAGCACTTAGCCATATCTGTTACTTCACAAACAATAAGAAACTATGACTTCTAGGCGCGATAAGCTAGAAAGAAGCCGCATATTTCGAAAAAAATGGAAAAATGGAAATTAGGCCTTCCGAAAGAACGCGTAAATAAGCCCATTGAGTTTTGGATGGATGTAATTTTTGCAGACGAAAGTAAATATAACCTTTTTGGATGTGATGACAAAGTTCTGGTGTATCATAAGCCTAACACAGAATTGGAAGAAAGGAAGATGGTACCCACTGTAAAACATAATGGAGGTGGTGTTATGGTATGGGGATGTATGGCAGCGTCAGGTGTTGGAAATTTAGAATTTATCGATGGGATCATGGATCATCGACAATACATTGATCTCATAAAGCAAAATTTGCAGCCAAGCGTAGAAAAATTGGGTCAGTCAAATAGATTTAAATTCTATCAGGACAATGATCCCAAACATTGCGCGATTAATGTAAAGCTTTGGCTGCTGTATAACTGTTCAAAGGTAATAAAAACGCCGCCACAGTCCCCAGACCTTAACCCCATTGAACATCTTTGAGGTCATTTGGAAAACAAAATCCGAAATCGTGAATTTTTAAACGAAACCCAGATGAAAGTCATCCTACAGGAGGAATAGAGCCAAATCGACCCAGAATATATTAAAATATTGGTAACATCTATGCCAGATCGTTTGAGAGAGGTCATACGACAACAAGAAATAGCAACTCGCTACTAAAGTTGTAGTATAATATGTACATACAACATACATATTAAATATATTAACAGTGTCGAATACTTTTTTTGCTTGGTTTTTGTTATTTATTTTTTAAGTCATGAATTTTTTGTACTATTTGTTTTGAGATCTCATTTTTTGTAGTGAATATCACATTTTGCTTCCTTAATAAAACGTTTTGTGCCTTCTTTTTGTTAAGATTAATATTTTACAGTTTTTTATTGATAAAATAATGCGTTTTATTATATATGTCGAATACTTTTTTTGGCCGCTGTATAAGCTATTTCTATGCATTCATGTTTTTATAGCTGATAATGGATAAGTCACATAATATATTATGTATATTCATATAGAAATTTGAATGAAGCAGCATAAGTTCTGCATACGGCATCAACAAATAAATAAGAGTTTTGAATTGATTTTTATTATTGATATAAAAATATAAAAATCAAAAATAACTTTTATTTTTCATTTAAAAGTATAAAAATCAAAAATAACTTTTATTTTTCAAAAAAATGAAAATCCAAAATAACTATTATTTTTGATTGTTAAAATATAAATCAAAAATTTAAAAATCATGCAATATGTTGGATGCATTTCGCCTAAAAATCATGATGGTGTAATTACAAGTTTTCTACGATGTTCATTTATGTATGGTTTATTTCTTCAAAAATTGAAAAATATCTCTTATTTCCGGTCTCTGTAAAACACTTTTTTTTTGCCAACGAAATTCTCATTACGCTTGTCTATCATCATATTTAATAATGTCTTATATTTCTCAAAATATATATTATTGCACAAAAACCAGTGTTGAAATTCCATTAATTCTATTTAAAGTTTTAACTTCACTTAAAATTTTGGCAAACAATTGTGTTGTACAATTTGATACTTGCTAAGAATCAGAAAAGATTCGCTTTTCTAGCAAGTCTTACCAATGCAGTCTTACCAAAGCAACAAATCCTTCAAAGGATGGGAAAACTGTTCGTTCTGTTATTAAACTTCCACCATTCGTAAATCTTGAACAATAATCTATATGATCTATACAAAAAAGCGGACCCCTTGGTGAATTACAACACAACGCCTCATTGACTATGTGGAATGAATGAATATACCATGAATTATAAAGCACATATGGAGGCCGTTGAGAGAACCATACAAAATCTTAGAAATTCCTCTTGTGTTATAGGCAGGATAAATTTTGTATTTGCTTTTAATTTGGGACAGACTTCTCCCTTCGTTAATAAAAAAGGTATGCGAATAGATATCGTCAAAGCATGCTTAGAATTTGTGAAGGGCATTTAAGATTCGGCACAGCCAAGTATTGCACTCTCATTTGTTCTTTATTATGCTTGCTTGATTTTTTCATATGTTTGTTTATTGATTCGTATACATTTTTGAGTAAACAAGCATTTAGTGTATGTTTTTTTTTTTTTTTTTTTTGAATTTTAAAAAACGTTCTGCAGCAGCTCAGGTTGTGAGATAAACACGAAGAGAATAAGAAAATACCTGCAAAACTACGCAACTCAGCGTAGTGTTTACTTTATTGCGTAGCAGTAAATTAAACACTTGCATGATTAGTTTTACTTTTTCCCTTTTCTGTATCAATAGAAACAAATATGTGAATGGTGTATCTTTGGTATATACTTTCAGATGTACTTTACTTTATATCGGATGGGAGTGATTTTATTACTTTCCTAACGATTCATTACATATTACGACTTATAATGTATTTGTGGAAAGTCTTTAGGTCAGGTTATTGCTATAATTGTTAATAAAAAAAAAATTAATAATTGTTGTAAAAAGTAAGACTACAACTTTAGCTGGGGTAGAAGTAACTGTTTCGAGGCCGCTACACTTTTCATCAGAAAATATATCGGTCATAAATTTGTTAGATTATGCTTTATTATATAAAATTCGGGAAATAATATTTTTATGTAAATGTACATAATTTTCTTTTTCTAACGCCTACATAAATAAATAAAGTATCATTCGTCTCACTTTTGTTTTTTTAAACCTATGGCTCTACCAAAACGTAAATAGAAACAAATTTACACATATTACATACGTATATATCGATACTATCGAATATAGTTATGTGCTGCTACTAGCAATAATATATCCATGGTGAATGGCAAACAAGGTTTATTTCATGTTTTCCATTGGTGATTTTGCGCTATAAAACTTTCGTTTCAATTCCACCTAAGTTTGTATTCACAATACTTAAAATAAAAATTAATATTTTCTTTTAACTTTTTTTTCTTCTTTATAATCTTTTTGTTCTACTATTTCGTACTGCAAGGTCTTTCGCTACCTCTGATTGGATTCGAACAACAACAGAGAGTTGATTGTAAATTCTCTCACCATATTAATACAAATCTAGCACATTTTTCTGCGTGTACATACACAAGCTTAATTTAGAATATTTATGATTATGTCGAAATTTATGATTAACAATTGTTACTTGACTTATTGGGCTTTAGTTCGATTTTACTTCCTCAGCAATGAGAAAGTTGTGTTTTGTGGAAAGATTTTATTGATCAACATTTTCGAAGAAGGCAAGAAACGTTAATTTAGAGACTTATTAGCGGGTTCATATACCATGACTGTTTCAAGTCCACCACGCCGATCATCGAACCCAGGTCATAACTAATACTGACATCCTGCCATCTGAGCTCTTCATTACTGGTTGTCTACATTCAATCTATTGATCAACTTTTAATGTCATCATTATGTTTTTCTGTTGATTGGAATATATTTTATATGCAGTTGATTTTTATATTTGATGCTATTGTATCAAGCGCTGCCAACGCTTTCAAACTTTGCGCCGTGCCCAGCGATTGTGAAGCATTAATTTAACTGTATAGTCGATTTTAGCACAAAAAAAAAACATTCTTAACTATGAGCAAGTGAAGGCGAAGTAATTAACAATGATGTTTCAATAATCTTATATCCCTACCATGATACAATTAACAAGGTAGCGTCGTCAGCTAAACCGTTAATCATCTGACTACTTTAGGTTTTCAAGAGATTGCAGAGATGAACGGCAGCCAAAACGCGGTAGCACATCCGCGTAAGCTCAGTGCATCTCTCTTCTGTAAATGTAGAAGGGGCGTCTTTTTGACAGTTTGCATAAGTTGTACAAAAACAAAATGCATGTTATTTTTATTGAATTTGTTCTTATTGTAGCGAAAAGGCTACCTTGTTAATTGTATCATGATCCCTACTAACATATTGTACATAGAAAAACACTAAGTTAAAAACTTGCTTTTGTATTTCAAAATCAAAAGACAAATTACTATTTATTTGGTTTATGTTTTGCTTTTATCTAATTGTACTATACATTGCTGTTACTTTTTTATGCTTCATTTATTTTATTTTTGTACTTCAAAGTATTTGGTTACCATGGTCGGCATTCGAATACATTAATGGATGTGGAGCGGTCAACATCCCCACATAGCAATCACTTTAATTAAAGTGAACGTAACGGCAACAAATTAAAGTAGAGAGTTGCTCTCAAATTAGGTAATGATTTTTGCATAAATTTGAGATGATTTTTAATTAAGGTTGACTAAACAACACCATGTTTATGGTGTTGATTAGTCAGTGCAAGGCGACAAATTGGTTGAGACAAACATCAAGTTCCATATGAAATAATTATTATCTTGGATTATTATACCCTTCACAAAAATGTGTAAGGGTATATATAAGTTTGTGACTCCATGTGTAACGCATTGAAACAACCATCTAAGACCCCATAAAGTATATATATTCTGGATCAGAATCAGTAGAGATTACGATTAAGCCTGTGTCCGTCTGTAGTTGTTGAAATACCGTTTCTAAGAAAACGGTTTGAGATAGACAGCTCACTCTTTCTCTAAAATGTGTTAAATCCCGATAGTGGGTCTGCTATTGAAATTCAGTAAGATCGGTCCACGGATAGCCAAGATATATCAAAAAAACGGGTTTTGAGTGATATTTCTGGCCATTTTTTTGGTCAGATTTTTGAAAAAAATTGTTTTCCTAAAAAGTTAGTCATATCATTTTAAATGCCCATTAGATCCCAAAAATCGAAGAATTTTTGAAATCAGCCTGTATATACCCGAGATATAGCGTCTCCCGATTTTTCAAGAAATCGGCTTTATAAGCCAAATAAAACAACTTTTGGCACCAAAAATCAATCAGAATGGTACATATATCATTGTGAAGGGTATTCAAGATTCGGCCCAGCCGAATATAGCACTCTTACTTGTTTTTTATTATATTCAGAGTGTGATGTATGTATGTCTTATCAAACTTTTGTGAGGTGTAAACGCTTTATAAAAATTTCAGTGTGATCACAACAAAAAACAATGCGTTAACAGTTACAATTTTATATTTAAAGACTTTCGGTTAGACACACCGACTAATTTTAGTAAATGAATGAATCTTGTCAACAGTTATTGGTTTTAAGCAACGTTAACAGACGGAAACTGTTGGTTAACCGCTATGACCAGCTTGGAGTACCTGGCCATGGTATCGATATCGAATAAAAATTTATCGATAGTCAGTAAAAATTTTGCAGCTCTATGTTAGATTTGAAGTTACTACGATTTGTATAAGCGAAATTAAAACTTTCAAAAATGAAGTCTCAAAACCTGTTTGCTTCTTTTCTGTGCATCGTTTCATCCGTAAATACACTGCTCACATATCTGTATCGCAAATATTTTTAAACCTTTGAATTCTCGTTCGTTTCCTAAAACAAAGTAGAATAGAAAGTTTAAACAGTTTTAAAAAAAGTTGCTGACAGGTAGCATGACCTACACTAAGGGCAAAATGTGCTAAGATCAAGATTTTATAAGTGCAATGAAGAATTTCAGAACGTATTTAAGATTATAGATATTAAGTAAATTCTCTTTCTAAGATTAAACATGAACTGAAGATTGCGCTCTTACGTGTCATCTTAAATCCACAATGAATTCTTTAAAGTTAAATATAAAATTGTTCTTTAAAGATTCCTAAGGAACTCTTGAAAATAACCCTATTGGTTTAAGTTTTTACTTTTGGAAGTTTTATTTATTTACAAAAAAAATAAAATAATTATTTATTTGCAAAAATCAAATAAAAAAAGAACAAATAAATATTATATATTTGCTTTAAAACCCAAATGAAATGTATAACTTAAGGTGTTCTTAATGTTTTCCGACTTTTTCAGTTGTCTATATGCCGCGAAATTTCCTTGATGCTAAATCAACTCATCAGTAGACTCGAAAAATTCTTAAAATAATGTTTGAAACTTAACTACTTATTCGATAATTTCCATGAACCAAATGAGAATCAGAAATATTCAAATAAAACTTTAGTACACAAAACATTTTTTCGTCTTGCAACACTTTACTTTTCTTAACAATTTCTATACAACGAGTTACCATCGGTTACTATTTTATAATTTGAATTTTTGAAAGTATCAAAAAGTAAACGTTTTTGGAATATTCAAAAATGAACTTAATTATTTATTTTCAATTGAGTTATAAGTCGTAGTATAAAAGTTGTTTGACAAAATTAGACAGTTACAGCTGAGCGCTTTGTACTATATAATTCAATACAAAACACAATATTATGTCATTCTTCTGCCAGTGTAGAGAAAATCGTCAAGCTCATTTAAATAAAACAGAAATTCAAAATTCTCTAGGAAATAACTTGATCCATATACTATTTAAAAATTAACTCAAATCATTATAATATTGCAATCAAACCTGACTCAATAAAAATGTTAAATACATACATATGTATGTATATATATTTCTAAGATCCTGTAAGTATTATTATTTACAAATTAATTACTGAGAAATATACATACATGCGCGTTATATTTCTTCTATAAATGTATGTACATATATACGTATACATATGTACATATGTATCTAAAGTTAGCTAACAGCTGGATTTTCACTATTCCGATTTCTTAAAACGAAAAGGGCGATTTTTAAAAATGTTATTGGTACACAGAAAGAAATCGTTCGTTCTAAATTTTTAGTATGAAACGTAAGCATTGAATTTAAGTTAATTTTTTTAATTGCTGCTATACTGAATTGGCAGAGGGGCTGGACAGACAGTGGATAGGTTCCAGGTTGAAATCAGCAAAGACGCAAAATAATTTATAATAGGCAGTAAGTAAACCTTGCATTTTCAGCCGTTCAATATATTTTCTTTATGAGAGTAAAGGAGATTATTGCTATAATTTTGGCTCTAGTTGAGATATCAAGCTGAAATTTTTAGAGTACTATAAAGGAACAAGTTTTCATAAGAAACTTCAATTTTTTTTACCATTTTACTGAAATTACATGCATTTATATTAAATTACTTTTCAGGCTCAAGTTCAACCCTTGGTTTGTCACTTTTTAAATCAATATTAATTAAGTAAAGAAAAGTAAAATTTTTATAGCAAGGTGAACGATATGGCTACGTTTCACGATATGACTACGTTTCAATTGACGGGAGATTTGTTTGTGTTTTATTGTTTATGAAAGAAGTATGGTTGTCCTTATATTTTTAAAATGTTGTCTAAGTCGAGAAGAATAACTTCTAGTGTTCTTGAAAGATCTGTTCTTGGTTGTTTAGTGTTCAGCGTGTACGTCAATGACGTCTTTAATGTGATAAATTATGCGAAAATGCATGCCTATGCTGATGACACTCAGATTTACATATCTAATCGTATTGGCCTACTTGAGAACATACATTTGTCATGGGTTAAATGAAAACTTAGCCTCAATTGCTGCATAGTCCATGGATAATAAGCTAGTGCTTAATCCGGAGAAATCATTTATCTTACCGATAAGTAGGCATGAACTCGACTCCACGCAGTTTCCAAACATGCACCTTGGTATGGCTGTGCTGCAGTATGTTAACAAAGTAAAATATTCAGGATTCCACCTCAACTCTACATTAACCAGCAATGATCATATTAACATTGTTGTTAGAAATGTATTTCAATCTCTTCGCAATTTGAGAATATCCGGTAGCTATGTCCCGATAGGAGTAAAAAAAAAACTTGTACTGCAACTTATCCTACCCCTGATTACATATCCCGCTTGACTCACAGTCACTACACAAACTTCAAGCAGCTTTTAACAAAGCAACACACGGCTTTGGCATATCCCGTTACGCTAGTATCTCGTCATGGCGGAAAATGATTTTAGGGTGTGAACTAAATGATTATTTAGCTATAAGAAATTTATCTTTTCTGTAGGACTTATTAAACGAGAAAACTCCCACATACTTGCACGAAAAACTAGTTACAACTAGATATGTGCACCTCGACACATACATACATATTCTTTTTCCTTATTAAACTATGGCACCAACACGTACTAAACTCGAACAGGGAAAAAAACATTTTTGCTAAAGCAATCCTTGATCTGTATGCAAATAGATAAGTAAAACTTCTAAAACATATCCTTTTATATTTCTTTTCCCTCTCTCTTTGTTTTGCATACAAACATTATTTAACATATTTTTGTATTCCTAATTTCGGTTTCTAAAATTTTCCTTTTACTATAAACTAGTTAGAATTAGATTAATTTCATAAATACATATATGTTTCTTATTGTTATTACCAAATGCATATGTAATATAACATTGTAACGAACCACAAAATAATTAAGACCATATTCATAATAATTATTGTAAGTTTATTAAGCTCTTATTTGACGTATTTCTACGGAATATTTGTCAAATAAATGTGTAATAAACATTCAATAGTTTTTATGAATATGGGTGTTAGTGTTCTTCTTTCGAAACAAATAAAATAAATAAGTATGTTGAAGTAACAGTGTAAAATTCTAAACAAATTTAAAAAAAAAATGCAATCTAGTGAAATGATATTGTTTCGCAAATAAGCGTTTTTTCCTTTTGATTTTTGGTGCGTTTGACAAGTCTGTTTAATTTCTTGTTTTTACATCCGCATCTGCATCTTTGAACGTTTTTGTTTTCGTTTATTTTAATAGACAGTTGTTTGCTGTTTGCCATCTATCATAATTGCTGCTCTTATTTTGCTTGTGTCATCTCACTAGTTAGTTGTTTTTTGTCACTCCTAAACGGATTTTATTTTTGTTATTATTCTTGAGTTTTCTCTTTTACCTGATTTCTGCTGTGTTCGTTTGTCGTCGTATTTCTGGGATTGAGAGTGTGTTTTTTGGATGTGTGCGTATACAAAAGTGCTTGAGTCGTATAACAAGATAAAGTGACTTGTTTTCTTTTTTCTTTTTTTTTTCTTGATGATATTTATTTTTATTTTTTTATTTATTTGTTGTATATTTGTACGAGAGTTTATACCGGCAAAAATTAAGTTCTTGGATAGATATGTTCATCTTTATATTTTGGCTAGCTTTTTTTTTATCGTCCTATACTCTTTTAATTCCCGGAAAATCGGGTTTGGTTTTTGAATTCCCCGCTTAATATAAGTGCTTTAAAAACTGTATTTTTAATTTAGCTAGTAGGTATGTATGTATATTTGGTTAAACGTTCGTGCTTATGGTATCAGTGAGACCACTTCAGCCATATTAATCTTGCTAAGAGAATAAATAAAATAAAAGTGCTGCACTAGGCGGGGCAGAATCTTAAATACCCTTCACACCCTTTATATAAAGGGTGTTTTTTTCGATGTATAGAACTTTAAGTTGGCATTACTGTTCAAGATGGCGACCGATTTAACAGCTGTCAAGTGATTTATTCTCAGTTTGGTTTGGCAATTCATCATGAATAGACGCTTGCAAATAGTGCAATTTTAGTGCAAAACGAGATTGCCGTTGTTCCCGATTTCCATTAGCGAATTTTGTTTAGCGATAAAGCGCACGTCAACAAAAAAAACTGCCACATTTGGAGTGAAGCTAATCCTCAAGTGTATGTCGAAACACCGTTACATCCAGAAAAACTGACTGTTTGGTGCGCTTTATGGACTGGTGGATTGATTGGTCCGTACTTCTTCAAAAACGATGATGGCCAGAACCTTACAGTCAATGGTGATCGGTATAGAGCCATGATTACTAACTTTTTCATTCCTGAATTGAATAACCATGATGTCCAGGAGATGTGGTTTCAACAAGACGGCGCAACATGTCACACAGCTCGTGCCGCAATAGATTTATTGAAAGACACGTTTGGTGACCGGCTAATATCACGTTTTGGACCTGTGAATTGGCCTCCAAGATCTTGTGATTTAACACCGCTAGACTACTTTCTGTGGGGATATTTAAAGTCATTGGTCTATGCGGATAAGCCACAAACGCTTGACCAGCAATATTCGCTGTGTTATTACCGATATACGGCTACAAATGTTGAAAAAATTCACCGATAATTGGACGTCCAGATTGGACTACATCCGCGCCAGCCATGGCCGTCATATGCCAGGAATCATATTTGAAATGTAATGCCACAAGATTATCTTTCGTATAAATAAAATGTATGTCAATCGAATAATCCATCGTGGTTTTATTGCAACTTTAAGCTCTATACATCGAAAAAAAACACCCTTTATGCATATCTTTTTACCACTTTGGAACGCGTGCTTTAGAAAATTTCACTTTTTGCCTCTGAATATCCTTTTTTTTACCATCAAACTACTCTTTGTTACTTGAGAATTGTATACAGGGGGAATGTCTTCAGAAATCATTTTGCAGCAATGTCTTGAACCGATATTGAAATTTGTTATCTCATGTCTTTCAATAAACTTTATTCTTAAGCAGAACTGATTTTTTGGACAACTATATTTGTAATTCATTTAAAGCAAACTTCTTGAAAAATCTATTTTATATTTTATATCGGCGTTGTATATATGTATGTAAATGGATCGATGTTAAAAAGGTACGACTACAAGCTCGATACTTTCCCCCCGATTTTATTTTTGTATTTTAGCATCGATACTTTCAGTCAAGTACCAAGTTCTGCTATCGGTCAATGAGTTCTTTAATAGATAGTATAGAAAAATAACTATAACAAGATGATGCTAGAATAATATGTATGTAGAAAGTATGATCTCGATAAAATACTACAATAAAAATTTTCCAAAAAGAAAGCACAATATAACGTGGTCTTGTCATTCCAGGCCTGTATCAAACATATTTGCAAATTTCCATTTGTTGTACATATTTGTATGACATAATTTATCGATACTTTTTATACGTTACTGAGTAGGTATCGAATTTTTACAACTAATATTGTATCGTGAAATTAATATTTTATGCTTTTCAGCGTAAAATGTTAATTTCATTAATGTGAATGCTGCGCAGAGGTGTCAACGAAAAAAAAGTTGTAAACAATATGGAACTTGGAAGATGTTGAATGGGTTTCTGTGAAGTTTGGAATAGTCATATGCGAGGGGCTATATTTTTAGTCTGTTGATATTTTATGCGCATTACTCAAGCGAGGGCGTGGTTTTGGGGGCAACATAATGCTTAACATTATGCTGCTTACAACTTTTGTATTTGTTGATGCATTTCAAGGAATTTGAGCTATTCAAATTTTTCATATTAAGGAAAACAAAAATAAGATTTTTTTTCATAACTAATTGGCTCTTTTAACTCTAAGCCCACCCATTAATTTGGTATAAAATGTTTGCTAAGGGTAATATTTAAAAGATATTGAAATAACTGGATCTGCTGAGCCTTAAAACGGGACCTAATTCACAGCTTTTAATTGTTCGTAAAAGAAATCACTGATTTGTGAAGGAAAAGGGGTCAACTTCTTATTATTAGTAATAAAAGAGTACTTTTTAATAATGTGTAACAAGGTAATGGCTTCGAATTTGGAAAAAGTACGCTACATTTTGCAGGGGTAGAAAATAGTCAGTTGTTAATTGTCAATTTGTACATATGGGCGTGTCTATGAATCTATGAATGAGAAATCTAGTGAATATTGTCTCTGCGAAAAATTTAAATATCATAGCAAAATAGGACACCAGGCTTAGTGAATCTTAAGAAACATGTACCGGCATTATCAATTTTACTTGCATTTCCAGTTTGTATACTTTGGTCTTTAGTAAAACAATAGAAAAATAACATAAACAAATATAAAATGTTGCCAGTAAATACAAAAGCTGTAGGTTGCACAACGTTTTACATATTCGAAGTGGAAAATATTCAGCCACCATAGCCTCGCCTCTCTTTGTGATGTAGACATAAAGAAGCATGAAACTAGAAATTTCACTCCACTTCTATGACTACTCTAATCTTAAAAAAAAAAACATACATTCTGTAGCTGGGAAGTTGAAGACTTTACCAAACCTTTTTTGACTGACAACACTGTCAATCGCCTGTCGACGTTATTACATTCGCATTCATATTGTTACGTTTTAACCTTTTCAAAACGTTTTCCGTAGATTCTTTAATTGTAATGAAGTTACAACACTCACGTGTTCAGTTTACAATAACCAACAGTTCAACACTTTATTTATTTGAACACACTATACTTGTAAACACTTTACTAAGAACACTTTACTAAAAGAACAACACTTTCACTTAATCACTTTTTATTACTTAAGACACTTTACACGTTAGCGCAGCTAAAAATCGACTGACTATCCAGCGTTGAGCTTCGCTGCTTTTATACCTCCAATGATCATTACTAGAACATTCTAGACGTTTACAGCAGCTAATCACGCCACATCTATAGTGCGATGTGCGATGACTCATCATGAACAAGAGATATACACACACACCGACATACTTACACGCGGCAGCAAAACTCAAGCATCTGAGTCGCGCACATACATGCACACACGAATATTGTATCGTGCGGTGGTGGTTTCTTTTATTTCGCTGTTGTGCTTATTTATCCACACATGTGTGTCAGTATGTGCACACTCGCTGTGCTGCCGTTTTGTTTATCAACAAGCTTCTATGTATGCATGTGTGTATATACCTCCTGTGTTCATTTACAAATAATAACAAGACAATATACGCACATATAAAATAACGATGATTTAGTACGTTCTAGAACAATCACAATCGGTCCGTTCACGACCAAATTTGTAACAATATAGAGGAAGGAATGGGGTACGCGAAATGAGGGGAACAAAATTGTATTCTTTCAGAGCCACTACAACAATAATTGTGTTCGACGCAACTCCGAGTAATATCTAGTAAAATGAGGGTAAACGGAAAATGCTCTCGAAAACAGTAAATTTTTTCAATTTTGTGGGAACGCATAAAACCATATTTCGAGCTCGAAAAACAGTGAACAAACAGCTGTTCATGGAAACGTTGAAGTACAAACAAACACTCACATACCTATTTAAGTATATACATATTTCATCGTTTTTAGATAACAAAGATTAATGATGAATTGAATGTATTACATATCGCACACCCAGCTCAAAAGTTTTATTTTTCAGCAGCGAAAAAATAAATCTGTTTTCGGCATAAAAATAGTTAAGGACAAAAACAGACCATTTAGTAGAAAGTCCATACAGCTAAAGACCAAAAAAAATGTTAATATATTATTAATTCAGGTCCAAAAATACAGACCTTTTTTTTAAATGTTTTCTGTCTTCTTTAGCTGTCTATATGCCGACGACATTTCGTTGGTGCTAATTAACTCATCAGTAGACTTGACAAGTTCTTAAAAGTTTGTTTGAAACTTAACTACTTATTCCATAATTCCCACGAACAATAGGAGAATTAGAAATATTCAAACAAACCCTTAACACAGTAAAGGTTTGTCTTTTCGTTTTGCAACTCTTTTACTTTTCTTTGCAACCTTCTATACAACGAGTTACCATCGGCTACTACGACTTGTATTTTTGAAAGTATCAAAAAGTAAAATCTTTTTCAATATTCAAATATGAATTTAATCGGAAAAAACAGTAACAAAATAACAAGTAAGAGTGCTATATTCGGCTGGGCCGAATCTTAAATACCCTTCACAATGATATATGTACCATTCTGATTGATTTTTGGTGCCAAAAGTTGTTTTATTTGGCTTATAAAGCCGATTTCTCGGGATATATATGGGCCGATTTCAAAAATTTCTCGATTTTCGGGATCTAGTGGGCATTAAAAATGGTATGGCTAACTTTAAAAAAAACGATTTTTTTTTATATAACTCGGCTATCCGTGGACCGATCGTACTGAATTTCAGTAGCAGACCCACTACTGGGATTTAACATATTTTAGAGAAAGAATGAGGTTTCTATCTCAAACTGTTTTTTGAGAAATGGTATTTCAACGACTACAGATGGACATCGCTTAATCGTAATCTGATTCTGATCCAGAATATAAATACATACTCTATGGGATCTTAGATGGTTGTTTCAATGCGATACACACGGATATACAAACTTATATATACCCTTACACATTTTTGTGAAGGGTATAACAAATAAAATAAAAGTGTAATAACTCAAAAATTTAACATATTTAACTCCTTCAATCTCCTAGAAACAGAACGGGCGGGGATTTCAATTCCAAGAATACAATTTGAGGATCAATATTAATATCACCGAAAGGAAAAAATTTACGAGAAGCACTACATGAGTGTAATTGCAAGTTAACAAGTGCTAGAGAGCCCACTTATTGGCCGACAAATATAAATAAAAATAGATCTTCTATACTTTTATTCATACAAGAAATATACGACTTGATTTCCCAAAGACTAAATGAAGCTTCGAATTATCTCCATACCACTCTGATTAAATATACAATTCACGTACTGCTTTCGAATTGAACTAAATTTGTATGCAACAGTAAAACTGATTGGAATTACTTCAGACTAATACTAGAGATACAACTCTACACAAATGTATTGTTAAGAACTGAACTGAACTTGGATTAGCACGCTTCAATGATATGCTCATAAACGGGGAACCAGTAGGTTGCCACAGGATAAAAATCTTCTTAGTAAATATAGAAAAGAGCTCAAAATTTTGCTAATGAAAGACAAAGAAGGTGAACTCGAAAAATACCTCAACAACCATTTGCACGCACAAACCACGTTTGCATTGAAACGTAAGGATATTTTGTTTTAACGGGTTATCCATTGTGTGGTTTCAAAAGTATAGGACTGGAATTCGACATCTGTCAATCTAAGTTGTTAAATCAATGAATAGTTTAATTATCACACGCATAAAAATTATGAAAACATGCTACAAAAATGGTGATTCTGGCTCAGACACATATCGTGCCTTAAGAGGAGATTATGGTTTACATAATCGTCGAACTACGCAAGCAATTGGCAAAATTGTGAAGAAATTTGGAGCGATTACAAATATTGTAAGACCTGTGCATCATCGTTTCGCTCGTTCCGCTAAAAATATCGCTGCTGTAAGAAAAGTGTTGCCGAAGACCCATCGACACACAAGTGTTGTGTGTCGATTCCTCGTCGTTCTCAGGAATTAGGACTGTCTTACAGTACATGATGGCGTATTTTGCATGTAGATCTACACCTACATCTATATAAAGTCCAGCTCACACAACAACTGAAGCCAGCTGACCATTCACAACGTCGTAGATACGTGGAATGGGTGCTTGAACAACAGGCGGTGTATGGCGATGTTTCGAAAGTATTATTCAGCGATGAAGCACATTTCTCACTCGATGGATATGATAATAAACAAAATTTTCGTATTTGGGGTTCTGAGAATCCTCAAGTAATTGAAGAGTGGCCATTACATCCAGAAAAAGTCACTGTTTGGTGCACTCTTTGGTCCGAAGATGTGATTGGACCTTACTTTTTCGAAAACGACGATGGAATGACGGTCACCGTCCATTCGGAGCGTTATGGTCATATGATAACTTATATTTTTTGCCTGGTATTGAAGAGTACGACTTGGAGAACATGTGGCTTCAACAAAACGGTGCCACATGCCACACAACTCGAGCGAATATGGATTTATTGCAAGAGACATTTTCTGGCCGCGTAATTTGTCGTCGTGACGATATCAACTGGCCAACAAGATCATGCGATTTGACACCATTATACTGTTTTTGTGGGACTACGCGAAATACCGTGCTTGTGCAGATAAACATTTAACTCTTGAGCAATTAAAAACCAAAGTTTGTCAGTTATGGCTGAGATACCGCCCAATTTGGGTCAAAAAGTGGTCGAAAATTACCCCAAAAGAATTAAGGCTTGCAACACTTCGCGTGGTAGTCATTTAAATGATGTAGTGTTTCACACACAATGTCAACGTTCAAACTTTATAATAAAAAAGGAATATGAAAAAAAAATATTTTATACGTTTACTTTTGAAACTGCAAAATGGATAACCCATTATTTATATACATATGTACCTCTCCGATCGAAAGCGGATCTAAGTCTTAAAACATAGATTCGAGAAAGCTGTGTTTTTATTGTAGAACAATTTCTTTGAAATAATCAAAATGGACAATTTAAAAAAGTTATTTTGGTTAACTGAAGAATATGTTATTGAGAAATTTGTAAATGATTTAATAAAAGTATGTCTTCTACTTTTCTACATTTACTTCTGCATTTTGCTACATTTACCTCTACATCTACTTTTCTACATTTTATCTCCTTAGAACTCAAAATTTCAAGAAAGTGCCAGACCCGTGTCCGTTAAATTTTTTACAGTTTTAGGTGCTCTTTGAATTCTTATGCTACCTAGATTAAGTTCGGAGATATAAAATGACCGATTTTACCCTTTTTTACCCCCCTTTTTCAAACTTTCTAAGCCTTCCCTGAGCTTTCAGAAATAATTCCAGGCTAAAATTAGGCGAATCGGTCCCGGCGTTCTCGAGTTTTAGCGAGACTAACGCACATCAATAGATTTTTATATAACTACATACATATATAGATAAAAAATGCGTATTGTGGCCACACATACCCCTTCTGCAATGACGTGCGATATTTATGGGACTAGTTCGTTAGAGCTAAATAGTTTAAGTATCGCAAGGATGCACTTTCGTTTAGATTATCTACTTTGCACGTCATAATACGTCTGTTTGAAAGCATACGTCATCTTTCATGTAGACTAACATCGGAAAAGGGCTAAATAAGATCTTATGCAGATAAAGCCACTGTTAAAGAGAGAGAGAGAGAGAGAGATAAACACATAAAAGAAAATTTTAAGGCTGATAGTGGATGTACCGAAAACGGGATTTAAAAGTCGCAACGTTTCCTAATTGTCATGGACAAAATTTTAGGGCATGGCGCAATAGTGTTATTTGAGTCGTTTGTGCCCATTAAGTTACCATCAGAAGAAGCTCTTGTCTTACAGGAAGAAATATGCTGGAAATTTTTCACAGATTGGAATTTAATTTAGATATTATTAATATACTTTTACTCCATTCGGACCCACTGATTACTAGCTTGAGGAAGACCTGCAAGAACAAAGGAAATAACGCCTTTGACACTATGCAATGCTCGTGATTCTGAAAGAGTATTCAGATTTCGAAAACTATTTTTGAAGAAACTGAAAGTGATTGGGATGATGAAGAAACATGGTACTCCTAATCACATTACTAGAAAAATAAATAATTTTCAACAAATTAATTTGCTTAAATATACATATAAATAAATAATTTTGAGACAAGCTTAATTGAAATTGAAATTACAAAAATATTATTTGATTACGTATCGTCCAAAATGTCGCACTGTCAATACCTTTTGACAGGTTTTGTACTTCGTTAATTAAAACGGTACTTTTCGTCTAAGCCTGTAATATATGTATGTATGTATGTATACATAGCATAGTATATACCAAATAGGGCACACATGTATCGTTATCAATTTCAAGATAATTAAATCAGCGTCTGTTTTTAGTTTCTTAGCTTTTACGGCTTTTAGCTTTTCAGCTAACGATAATCCCACTAAAAATTTGAATTATTGCTTAAGGAAAACGATTTTATTGTCATAATTGGATTGTTTGACTCATATGAAACTTACGTTTTACTTGATGATATCTGTTTTAAAAATGAAATACAATTCACATATTAACACAAATACAATACAGGAGCTGAATGAGGGATACAGGCCGAAAAATTGTTTTGTCCGGCTAGATTGACCAAATACTCCTATGTGCGTCCTGTAGTAGTGTTGTGCTGTTCGTGAGCCAACTTGTTCTTTTAAACAATTAATTCACTTTACTGAACAGAGTGACTGTTCAGTTCGACGTTTCGCATCTGTTTGTTGCGTTCACATTTTCTTTCTATTCTTTTAAGAATCTTTTCAATTCCTTTCTTTTTCTTCATATGTTTTTTTTTATTGTTGTGTTCATTCACAGTTTTTATGCCTTGTGTTCAGTTCATACACATGCTCAACCAGTGCTGCCAGCACCAAATTTAAAAATTATACTTGAAATGCAGCAAAATATCCGATTTATATCAGACTACATTTTATTTTGTAAAAGAAAACTCCACAGATGAGAACCACAAAAAATTGGTAGCTTAAAAATAATTATTCATCTAACAATCATGGAATGGAATAGTTTACACATTTTACAATAAGTTTTACTGGTTAATAGAATTTAAGCAAATACTTTAGTGTAAATAATTAAAAAAAATTACATACATACATACATATATTGTTCTTCACTGGTTGAAAAGTCTTGTTGCAATTTTCATCAAAAAGGTTTATAACTTTGAAAAAAAAGTTTTTGAAACTATTACATACATTTCTAGAGAATGCAGAAAAAATATGAAATGCCTACAAAAAATTGAGTTTTGTTTTCTTGTAAAAAAGTTATTTTGCTTTTGTTAGATTTACACTTAATTTTTTTTTTAACCTATTCTGTAGTTGAGAGAAAGATAGAGAAAAAGAACACAAATGAACAACATTATTTACAATTATTCACGAATAAGTGAACAAAGAGGAACAAGTGAACGACAAAAGAGCAAACTTGCTCTTCTTATTCTAGGAAATAAAATACACTATCGTGTATTAAATAACTGAATTATCGTTCAGAGCTTGGACTTCTGAATGCAACCTTAAATAAATGCACACAGAAAAAAAAAATAAAAAGTAGAAAACGGAGTTATTTCTTAATATTTATTACGCTTGTAACGGGTGGTTAAATTTCAAGGGCCGATGTTGATTTTCAATAAAACACAAACTATTTAGGAAATTATTGTAATTTTATTTTATTATGATATATTGGTATTACTCAATTATGTATGGAATATAATATCGGCCAAATGGGCGCCGCGACCACGGCGGCACACCTCCATCCGATGGTCCAAATTTTCGATGACCCTGAGGCATAATGGAGGTTCTATGCCGTTAAAGTGCCGAATTATCTCATCCTTTAGCTCTTGAATTGTTGCTGGCTTATCGACGTACACCTTTTCTTTCAAATAACCCCAAAGAAAAAAGTCCAACGGTGTCAAATCACATGATCTTGGCGGCCAATTGACATCGCCATTACGTGAGATAACACGGCCATTGAATTTGTTGCGCAAAAGAGCCATTGTTTCGTTAGCTGTGTGGTAAGTGGCACCGTCCTGCTGAAACCACATATCGTCCACATCCATATCTTCCAATTCGGGCCATAAAAAGTTCGTTATCATCACACGATAGCGAACACCATTCACAGTAACTGCCTGACCGGCCTCATTTTGGAAAAAATACGGCCCTATGATGCCGCCAGCCCATTAACCGCACCAAACAGTCACTCTTTGTGGGTGCATTGGTTTTTCGACAATCACTCTTGGATTCTCATTCGCCTAAATGCGGCAATTCTGTTTATTGACGAATCCACTGAGGTGAAAATGTGCCTCATCAAATGACCAAAAAAATCACGAAGTGCACGATATGCATTTTGATTTGAACGCCCATTTTCATAATAAGTCTGGAAAACTTTAACACGTTGTTGGATTGTGTATCTCTCCATGGTTCAAATTGAGTAAGTCTGAAATAGAGAAATGTCAAATAAAATTCGGAAAAAAACTTGGCGTTTAGGTGTGGTTCACATTCAACATCGGCCCTTAAATCATTCATAATCGTACCAAACTAACATTCAGTTTTAAATGATGTTGAGTTCAGCTTACCGAAAAATAGAAGTGCATTTAGTAAGACACTACATGCGTTAAATTTTATTTTGTCAAGCCAGTAAACCATTTCTCATTACAACTTCCCTTTAACAAAAAGTAAGCGTTAAATTATTGGAACTATAATCCAACCGGTAAATTAACGGGAGGCTTAGATTTTGCATTTAACACCAGGGGTGTTAAGAACATTTTTTCAGAAAACGTCAAATTTTGGAAAGAAAAACTTCAGAAACGTCAAAAAACGTCATTTATAAAAATGTATAAATAAACCAAAAATTAATTAATTTTATATAATAATATCTTTTATATTGTACAGAAAACAATTAATTGTTAATATGTACGTATGTCTTATGTTAATATTATTCATAAAAAATGTATTGCTTTGTCATTTTTAATCAAACTTTTTGTAATGTTTACATTAAAACGCTCTGAAGAATTATATTATATAGTTCTTAGCAAACAAAATCGCTTCAATTGTTTGTGTCCCCAAGGAATTTTTAATTTTAGTTTTGTTTAAATTCACTTGACTAAAAAAATGCATTCAACGTTAGCAGATGAATTTGGCAAAACCATTAAATCGTTAACAAAGCCATATAAGATATAAAAAGCCGGTTGAGTATTTGATAAATTGATTAAGTTGATTTGTTTCCAAAAAATATTAAAATCGGTTGAACTTGCATTTAAATTTAAAATCCGCATTTCTCTTACTTCGTTTTCAACTTTCTGGTACTTCTCTTTGGACACCAAATTATCAAAAGAAAAAAAACTGTTAACAAAGGTATTATAGAAGTATTTTTATTTAAAATAACGGATGGATTAATTAAATTTAAATTATTTAAGACTGAATTTCATCACATAGAATTCAATACAATTATCTACAAGTTGGTTATAAATTTCAAAGTCAATTCTACACTGCGACATTTTTTCTTTTACGTGAATACCAAGATAAACTTCATCTCTTGGAAAAAATGTTTTCCTTTCACAAAACATTCTGTCATCCCTGGTGTAGGGATATAATTTATCATTATTTCTTAAACAAGGTAAACGCAGTACTACAATTAATAAAGTGTGCCATACAAATTCAAATTTTATATAGAGTTTTACAGACATACATATTATGCCTATAGTTCATAGTTCATGCATATGCTTGTTGTAAGCGATCTAAGCAATGCTGTCTATTAGTGTCTTTCTTTCTGGAGTAAATTAAAGTATAAAAAATTTTTTTAAGTTTTCTTTCAATTACTTTCTCGTAGTTGCTATAAATTTAAAAACGAGCAAAGCTAGAAAAACGTCAAAATACAAAATCGTCTGTGAAGAAAAGCGTCAAACGTCATTTTAGTGTTTTTTTTTATCAAAATTACGTCAAAATGACGTAAAATCGTCATATCCAACACCCCTGTTCACCACATTTGGTTATGCGTTTGCTATATCAAACTGAAATAGTTAATTCATTGGAAAAATTTCCCTGAAAAACAAAACATTTTTCATGCATTTATCCTTCCTCCCCACTTTGTTACAATTGTATTGTTACAATTCAACAAAAAAAATTTTTTTCTTACTAGTAATTAGTAATAATGAAAACTGCTTACCAGCCAGTTTATCGTTCACTTCTATTAAAAGTACCTTTAGTTAACGCTAACCTTATCGTCAAGTCGTAATAATGGCCCAAAATGTATGTTTAATATATGTATAACAATACTATAGTAAACTTTGCATTAGTGTTCAGTTAGTTTTTTTCTGAACATGTACTGCATTCAGCTAATTTAACTGTTTGTCTGCATAGAAGCGCCAGCTAATGAACCAGAAAAACTGGCACAACAAGCATGGAATGAATAACTTAACCATATGGCGAACCCAGTAACATCAATTTTTGATGTTTTCACCACAAAAATTGTAAAAGTTAACTGTTTTCCCGAAATCACAGGAATGCAATTTATTTATATCGTTTCCCGGGGAAAATATAATACGGGGAACCCCAAACCTACTGGCGATTTTGCCCGTCCAAAATAGTGTTTTTCAAATAACTATGCGAAATATGAGCCAATATTGAAAAAAGGCGTGGCATCAGATTCCCATTAAAAGTTTGTGGAAGACAGAGGAAGTCGGCTTTTGGGTAAACATTATTTATCGATAAGATTTCTACAAATTTTTACAGTTTAGTATTTATAGTTACATTTTCATCGTTTTTCAAAACCTCAACAATGGAAGTGAAATGTAGATCGAAATGGACTTAAGGTCATCAAACTGTTCGTTTCTGTCACTGCCGGGTTTGAAACCACCTAATTCTGATTACAATTTAAAAACACAGCGTATGTGTATGGAGACATTGGCAACTTGTGAACCAGTTGAACGCTCGTTTACTTCAAATAGCAAGACGAGAAGTTGTTAGGCCAGTTTCAAATGTTGTTATTGGTGTGCGTTTTCTTTCGTTTTGTATTTAAGCCGTATTCAAAGCAGCCATGTTTGCTCGTAGTCAAACGTGTGTTTGGATGTCTGCAAGTGAGGTTTGGTTTAATAGTTTATTTTTACTAATTTATTCGCGGTGCTCAGCTAGATTTGTATTCACTTCGTCTCTTAACTTTTTATCTTAGTTTTTATATTTTATTTTCAAACACATTCGTGTCAAAGAAACTGAAATGTTGTCATTATCTACTGCTAGTTCTGTTGGTGTTTTATCTAAAAGAGTAAATATGCATGTATCTGTAAAAACGAGTGCTCACAAATTATTATCATTTAAAGAGAGGGAACAAATCACAAATTGTCAGGGCTGCCAGGTAAATTTGTGGAAAGATCAGAATTTTCTCCATAAAAATCAGGAAAATAACCATAAAAAAAATCAGCACTAAAATTGGATAAAATTAATTTAAATATTCTTAAATAAAACAAAATTAATTTGGTATATGAGCCAAGTAAAATGTATTACTTTAATTGTTTTTTATATTTTGCAGCCGGCCGTACGTCAGTATGCTGTTTAAAACTACATATTATTATTTTTCTATTAATTCCATGAAATTAATGAGAATTAAAAGTTTTCAAACAAACCGGTAGTATAGAAAAACAATCTAGTTGCTTTGCAACACATTTACGTTTCATTGTAAAGGGTGTTTTTTTTATGTATATATATTTAAGTTGCAATAAAACAACGATGGATATTCGATTGGCATGAATTTTATTTATCCGAAAGATAAATCTTGTGGCATTACATTTTAAATATGATTTCTGGCATATGACCGGCACGGCTGGCGCGGAAGTTGTCCAATCTGGACGTCCAATTTTTAGTGACTTTTTCCAACATTTGTGGCCGTATATCGGGAATAACACGGCGAACGTTGTCTTCCAAATGGTCAAGCGCTTGTGGCTTATCCTCATAGACCAATGACTTTACTTAGCCCCACAGAAAGTAGTCTAGCGGCGTTAAATCACAAGATCTTGGTGGGCAATTCACAGGTCCAAAACGTGAAATTAGGCGGTCATCGAACGTGTCTTTCAATAAATCGATTGTGACACGGGCTGTGTGACATGTTGCGCCGTCTTGTTGAAACCACATCTCCTGGACATCATGGTTATACAATTCAGGAATGAAAAAGTTAGTAATCATGGCTCTATACCGATCACCATTGACTGTAAGGTTCTGGCCATCATCGTTTTTTTGAAGAAGTACGAACCAATGATTCCACCACTCCATAAAGCGCACCAAACAGTCAGTTTTTCTGGATGTAACGATGTTTCGACATACACTTGAGGATTAGCTTCACTCCAAATGCGGCAGTTTTGTTTGTTGACACAGCCATTCAACTAGAAGTGCGCTTCATCGCTAAACAAAATTCGCATATGAAAATCGGGAACAACGGCAATCTCGTTTTGCACTAAAATTGCACTATTTGCAAGCGTTGTTCATGATGAATTGCCAAACCAAACTGAGAATAAATCACTTGACAGCTGTTAGCTCGGTCGCCATCTTGAGCAGTAATGCCAACTTAAAGTTATATACATCGAAAAAAAACACCCTTTATTTTAATAGATATGTACATACGTATTTGGACAAATGTTTAATGTCGAAACTATTCGCCAATATTTTGAGCATCAACTGGTTGAAAGTAAATAAAATAATTTAATTATGTTGAGTAATTAAATAATTTTATTTACTTTCAATCATAATAAAAAATTTAATTGTTTTTATTTTAAACTATGTAAAAATATGCGAAATATTGTAAGATCTTGGGCAAAACCTTATCAAAAAAAAAAATCATAACTAAACTTAATTGTGTCGTCAGATCACAATTTGCTTAAAAATTAAGAAGGTATACGTTGGCGGGCAGACCGAAGCTGTTAATAAAAATTTTTGAAGTATAAAACACATTCATATTAGCTAATAACCTCAATTATATAGCTCAAATCTAGAGGAAACAACTTTATTGGAAAAACAAACCATTCTTAGAGTAGTGAAGTTTTTTTTTGGCCCGAAGTGGAAGTGGGCTCGTAAATAGAAATACTTTAGAGTATAAATTATTTTAATATAAATTTTAAGGGGTAACATAAGAGTGGTAGGCAATGTAGTACATTTTTTCCACGCTTGAAAATTTGCGTTTATCTCAGATTGATGTGGAACACTATGACAAATAGTGAACTAGGCACAATTAAACGTTTTAAGAGTTTGTTTCACAATTTTTATAAAAATTGGTAAGGATTATATTTAACAGGTACTACCGCAGATGCAAAGCGGATATTTTCTGTATTTACAGACGTATTTGTTTTTCACTTACAGAGGCTTTGATTACTTTTTTAAATGTAGTGAAAACATACATACATATATCCTTTGCAGGGGAAAAATATATTTTTTCCGAAAAGGATTTTGAAAAACTTGTATTGGCGTCACTGATACACAATAAGAACAAAATATCCCTAGTTTTTAACGAAATACTTATACATCTTATATTGTATGTCTGAGCTACATATGTTGTCAGTATCTACATGTAAAAATATGTGGTTGAGATAACTATATTCGAAAAGAGTCCTACTAAACATAATTGTTAATTAAAACATGCACATTGTTACTAATTCAACTTTCAGAGATTAGGTTTTTAATGTCGTTAAAAATGGTTTTACTATATTCAATCATAATCTTAACATGTTCGACCATACTATTGTCCTTCTCAACCATGTTTTGTTACTTACAACAATGTTATGCTAGGCACACAGCTCAGATGAACGACGAATCAAGATCAAAAAAATTAAGCACAGTTATGAGATTTTTTTTGCTAAACTTTAATTACATATAATACACTTCATTATTAAATAAATTATTCAAGCTTAAGATCTTTTTTATAAGAACAATTACATTGATTTATTTTCGATATTACGCCAACTATTTGTTAGCATCGTCAGAATATTTCGCTAACAAATTATTGGCGTAATATCGAAAATAAATAAATGTAATTGTTTTTAATTATTTTTTATAAAAATGATCTTAAGTTTTAATAATTTATTTAATAATCTAATCTACATTCCAAATTTCGAGTTTAATATGTATGTATATATTAACTGTGTAAAAGTACGTTCACATCAAACAAATATATACCGGGAAAAGCTCGAGCACTAATTTTTTGTTAGCTCATGCAACATTCACAAATGCAGACAGAGATGTATCTAAACAAAACAATAACAACAATAAGAAACATTAAATTTAAGAAGAGCACGTTTTGAAGTTCTATTTGCTTAACTAGTAAATACAAAAGGTTAATATTTTTTTATTTTTGCTTGCTGTTCGTCTGTAAGATTTAATAATTTGTTGCTTTAAATCGATTTTTTTTTTCTAAATGCACAAACAATTACTTCGTTTCCCATACAAATAGCAAAGGCAAATAAAATGAAATGATTTACCTTAAACATTCTAGTTGTCTCAATAGAATTTAAAACATGCACTTCTAAAACTCAATGCTCAGACGTTTTTTACGAATTTTTGTTTATTTGGTCTCATGTACTTTCCCATTACAAAAGCCTGTATGTAGCGGTCATGCTGTTTTCATTATACATTTATTTAGTGTCACGTACGTTAAATACAAGTCTAATTTAACCACTTTCAATGAGTGCATTTTCAGTCTGTAAAAAGGGCATTATATTTGCTGCGAAACTGGAAAAAAAAAATTACCTAAAAGTGTAGTTTCATCTCTTGATAGAAAACTTGAAAAGTCGAGAAGAAAAATTAAAAGTTCTTGCACGGATGAAGTGCATGCTACCGCTTTTCAAAAACATATTCTTTGCAGTTTGTTTTAATGACAAGTACACTTTCAAAAGTGCAAAAATATGAAAAGTATTGTAATAAACATTTCACCTAGGTACGAGAGTTGCTCATACAGCAAGGGTTCCGTACTACCGTAGAAGTGGCTTAACCCATTTCGCTTATCAGACGAAGAATGACCATTATATGGGCAGCCTGTAGTTTTTATATTTTTAGTTTTTGTTGTAGTAACGGCCAAGAGAAAATTAAAGCTCGATATCTCTTACGTTTCGAAAGTTACAGCTAACTATCAAACTAGAGGGTGTCCCATGTATTAGGAACCCTTTAAATTTCCCTCTATTGGTGTTTTTAGTGTTTGTTGTTGTAGAGGACAGGTCACTACAGTCCTAATTCACAAAAAAAAAATTATTCAAGCGATTGTCAACTGTATCTCTAAAGCGCACTTCAGACTATTATACAAGTATAAATACAAGTTTTGTGAGATGAAAGTATAATTAGATTTATTGCGACTGTCAAAAAGTCTAACATAAATTACATGTTACATTCACACCATCACACTTCAAATAAAATAAAAAATTTTAGTGGAAAAGAAAACAGCTGTTGTATATGTATGTACATACGTTAATCATACATACGTTTATTCACAGAATAAACGTGCCAACATAAAACTTTACACGGCGGCAGAAGAGCAATTTCATGTTGGCGGTGGACGTGCCGGCGCTAAAAAATATTCAGCAGCTAAAATAATAGTTATGTACAACGGAACCAAATTGAATAACACAAAAATATTTTATCTTCTAAATACAGCGAAAGCAAAATACATTTGTGTATGGTAACCAAATTCCAAATTTCGAACGAAATCAAATACCATCAGTGACGGCACGCCATCGCCATCATGTGAAACCACTGGCTAGTAAATTTTTCAACAGCTGCTTGTGTTAAAAAAACAACCCTGATCGAATGAAATGTATTATCGTTTAGAAAATTTTTAAAAAACGGTGAAGTCTTATGGGATGTCAGTTTTTTATCGTATTATTTCTCGTTTTCATAACAAATTGCATTCACACCATCACACTTGCACGTATTATTTGAATTTTTGGCGGGTATTAATACACAGTATAATAGTCTGAATTGCCCTTAAAGGCCGTGATTCACTATCCTACTCAATCGTACGATTCATTCACTGAAAATTGCTAGCTAAATCTGATAGAATTCTGTCCTACCTTAAAAAGTCGCATCAAAACGGCCACACTATTATACTTTTGCAAACAACTTCAAAAAGTCAACTCTGATCGCATAGCAAAAGCTGGTTTTTGGAAATTTTCAAAAGATTAACAAATCGGACAGACTTGTCAAAAAGTCTTTCACACACATACAGTTTTAGTCCAGACTATCACACTTTTTGGACACACATGTCATTTTTAAAAGATCGTACGATTCAATAGGATAGTGAATCACGGCCTTAAGCAACATTGGAATTGTAATATTCGCTGATTAAAATTTTGCTTTTATAAACGACTTGCGGAAACCCGGTGTGCTTCGCTACCCTCTGCACTTTGATTATGTCACACCGACTTCTTATCCAATTTCGCAAATCTTTCAAGTAATGATATACTTATGTCAATGCTTACACGAATAGCTAGTGTATTTTATAGCATGTTTCCATTACGAGTTGAATCACCCGCTTCGCTCTCTCAATTGTATTTGTGAATCATACCGTTTACACGACTCGTCTATGTAAGTGCTTCGATTTGACTTTTGTTTTCAATAAGCAAACATACAGCTTTCAATCAGATCAGATGCAGCTGCTCCAAAAACTGGAATTTCAAAACGTTCAGAGTTCAACATTATGATAGAGCTGTCAGTAGCCAGATTGCCAAATCCAGCATCATAAAAGGCAACCCTCGCCTTAAGTTCACTTTGTCTATCCATCAAGCTTAGACAGCATTACTGACATTATGTTCAACATGTTAGATACTTGAGAAACCAGTTGCTTCATTATATCTTTATGGTCTTGCATATCATTATTTACTTGTAGTGTAGGTGGACCTGCTTAGAACTTTTTGTTTTGTATTCTTGGGCCGAAATTATCTCTTTGTTTTTTTTTTATCGGTGGGAAGTGTTTCTTTTAAGTTATTTATATACCATACAGCCTTTGTAGATTGCTGTATGATTTTCATTACACAGAGCACGTTTTATATTTTCACTTTTAGGTTTTATTGGACATTGGATAGTCTTGTGATCTCTAGCATCTTTAACACAAACGGGATTTGCGGTGCAAAAGTTTTCGGTGTGGCCATATTTCTGGCAATTTTTGCACCGAGGAAAAGTTCTCTTAGGACATGGAGATTCAGAACTGATTTTACAGTGTAAGAGGTGGGTTAAAGCATTTATTTCCTTATTATTTAGATTTGATTTGAATTGAATTCAATAGAAAACAAAGGTAATGGTCTTGTAGTATATCAGTTTGTAGAATATTTTGAATGTGTGTTAGTTCGTGTCCAAGTCCTTTCTTCGTTATCGTTACACTAGTGTATATTACGCAAATAGGCCTAAATAGGCATTTTTGTTCTATGGGCTTAAAAGTAGAATATTAGGTATTTTTATTCCTTAATAGTTTTATTGTTTGGGTATAGTGAACATATTCCAATGCTTGTACTTTTACATCATTCGTTTTAGGAACTCGTAGCTTGTAATGACAACTTGACAATGAATTTGAGGCATTATTGAGGTTGGTTGTGAGTGGTGCGTTTTTTGTTTGTTGTTTTCTACAGGGTCCACCATCTAATGTTTTTTTTTCAACAACAAGTGTTTAAATTTCGTGAATGGTAGCACTTAGCTCATGTCTGATTTGACAGATAATTAATTTTATCCCTCCGCTGAACGAATATGGTTGTGTATACGCTTCGCTAAGTGGGCCTGTGTCGACTTGCAAAAGATGACGATTTTGCTAAAAAAAATCATCTTTTCGGATGAAGCTCATTTTGATCTTGGTAAACAAGCAAAATTGTCACATTTGGGGCACAGAAAACCCGCACGCATACATTGAAAAGCCGACGTACCCAAAACGAGTCACTGTTTGGTGCGTATTTTGGTCCAGATGCATAATTGGGCCATTTTTCTTCCTAAATGAGCAAGGAGTGGCCGTTACAGTCAGTTGTGATTGTTATCGAGCCATGTTGAACGAATTTTTGTTCACAAAAATTGAAGAGAAGGATATTGGCAACATTTGGTTTCTACAGGACGGCGCTACGTGCCACACAGCCAAAGCTACACTCGATGTTTTGTGCCGTTAAAAAAAAAGTTATCTTGCGGACCCTTTAGTAGGTTGCGGGAAACATCATCTTGTTGTATTTGACTGCCAGTATTTTCATCATCATCGGTGGATAATAGCGGAAATCCCCTTGGTTGCACGTCTGCAATTTTAGCACATATATGTAGCATGATTTTTTGCCACAAAGCGTGAGTGTCTTCTTCAAGTGTTTAGCAAAATAATTACAGCAGCTGATTTTAGAGTAACAGAAAATAATAATTGTTGATTTTTCGACCTTTTTAGTTTTAAAATGAAAATGCTAAATATTTCTTCAAGCTTGAGGTCCAATTTCAATTTCTCGATGTTTCTTGTACACTTGCTACATTGTTGATCCATTTATGATGGATATTAAGGAAAAAAACCTTCGTACTTATTTATGGATTTATTTATTGTTTGACATTAGCCCTGATGATGCTACCCATAAGTTAGCGAAATATTGGAAAGGAAATTTTTTTAAAATAAATAATAAAATTGGACCTCAAGCTTGAAGAAACATTTAGCATTTTCATTTTGTAACAGAAAATATAAATATTTCTGTTTTGTAAATTGAGAAGGAAGCTTAGAAAACAAATTGCAAAAGATTCGTTATTCATCTTTTCGTTGTCCAGCTTTTATTGTTGACATTTTCTTTAAATACCATAATTTTATTTTTAATTTCCTCCGTGTTCGCTTTCTTGCCTGTTTATTATTTATTTGTATTAATTTAGGTCCAAAAATTAACATTTTAAAAAAATATTTGCTGTCTTTCTCAGCTGTCTGTATGCCGACGACATTTCGTTGGTGCTAATCAACTCATCCGTAGACTTGACAAGTTCTTAAAAGATTGTTTGAAACTCAACTACTTATTCCATAATTCCCATGAACAAAATGAGAATCAGAAATGTTCAAAAAAACCTTTAACATAGCAAACATTTCTTTTCGTTTTTGCAACTCTTTTAATTTTCTTTGCAACCTTCTATACAACGAGTCGCCATTGGTTACTACGATTTGATTTGAAAGTATCAAAAAGTAAAAGATTTTGAATATTCAAATATGAACTTAATTATTTATTTGCTTTAGGAGCCAATTGAAATGTATTAATTTAGGTCCAAAAATTAACCTTTTAAAAATATTATTGCAAAGAAAAGTAAGAGTAGCTGAAACGAAAAGAAATGTTTGCTGTGTTAAAGGTTTGTTTGAACATTTCTGATTCTCATTTTGTCCATGAAAATTATGGAATAAGTAGTTAAGTTTCAAACAAACTTTTCAGAATTTTTCCAACGAAATGTCGTCGGCATATAGACAGCTGAAAAAGACAGCCAAAATTTTTTAAAAAGGTTAATTTTTGAACCTAAATTAATACATTTCCATTGGCTCTTAAAGCAAATAAATAATAAAGTTCATATTATTTGTTTGTTTAAAAAATTTAATAAAGTGAGTTTGCCGCATGAAATAAGCTAAGCCGCAGTCAATATTTGAAAAGCAACGCCGTCGATAAAATTTGCACGTGAAGCAATCGCCCGATTTTTTGTTTGTTTTATAAAATTTCATAAAAATGATGCATAATAATAGGTATAATATTCACTTTTCACTATTTTTTAAATACTTCTTTGAGCAACGTTAGCATTAATTTAATTCCAGTACCGGCATGTTTTGTGGCGGCCTTGCCGTGGTAAAGTTTTTTGAGCGCAGGAGTTTACATGTTAGATTGTAAAACTAAACAGCTGTTTTAGCATTTAGCAACACTTGCAAATACAGATCTGCAATGGATTTTGGCTATGCATATTTGCTTAAGTGATGCAAATCTCGGTTTCATACATTTTGTTCTTGTAGTCTTGCAGACAATGGGACATATGCTACGGTTGCAATATCTGCAAGAATAATTTGCAATGAACCGTGAGTTCCGCTAATATATTTCAAAACTATTCGGCGCAAAAGGTTGGATTAAGCAGTAGGATTTTAGTGTTTCATCAGTCTGATCTTCAGATTTAACTTTTTTGATGCTGTTTGGGTTTTTCGAATTTTTCTATCTTACTGGTGTAAGATTTTTCCTTATTTAATGGAGCATTAATATCTTGTAACTTACGTGTTGTCATTATTGGGCAGTGTGTGTAGGCTGTTGCTGTTACTGACGCTAGCGTTGTTTGTGATGAGTATGTTGTTGCGGTTGTTGTAGTTGCTTGTGGGGATGTTGCAATTGTTTGAGCATAACTAATTGGGGTTAAACATTTTGCACTTAAGAGAGTGAAGTTAATTCCGCTTGTGCAGTGCGACTATTGCAGAGATCATTTAATTAATAATCTGTTCCCGTTGTTGGAGTAGTTTGAGTGGGAAGGGAGCTTATTGTTCGTACTTAATTCGCAAGTTGTATTTGCAACAATACATTGTTTGCTTTGCGAGCAGCACTTCTCCGAAGGAAGGTAGCACTTTTCTACATTTATGTATGACTTTAAAAAAATTTTAATATTTAATTATTTTGCCCTTTTTTTTCCTATATTTTATATATTTATTTGAGCTTAAGGTCTTTTAGAATTTGATTATTTGAGTATTTTTGTCTATATTTCGCTTTCCTTCGGATTAATGTCCTGAAGAAGCTATCCGAAGGAGAGCGAAATATTGACAAAAATACTCAAATAATCAAATTCTAAAAGACCTTAAGCTCAAATAAATATATAAAATATAAAAAAATTAAAAAAAAAATTTTTATTTAATTATGTAAAAAGGTAAAAAACAAGGTTATGAAGCGATTGTTAATGATTGATATATTTTTATTATCGTCTTTCGCACTTTTTAACGCAAATTTTATTATTTAAAGTGTATCTTTCTACTTAGCAATGAGTTGGCACGTCTGCACTGTTTGAAATATACTTAATAGTGCATAAAATTATTAACAATTGAAAAATATGCTTTTTGCTTAAAAAACAAAAAATGATTGTTTGTAGTTCTTTATAATATTTTGTAAATTTGACTGATAGCAAACACATGGCATTGACTGATTTTAAAATTATTTTCTTTCTCTTTTTAGGTAAGTTCTTTCTCAACACACTACAATGTTGCATAAATCACGAGCCTGCTCGGTAAACAAAAGTATAAAAAGCGTGATTTAGTTTAGCATTGCAAACTATTTTAAATCTAAACCGAAGTGAAAACAAGTAAGATTCTGATATTTGACTAGGCCGCATCCTAAACTATACTGAAAATATATTTTTGTCTTGCATAAGCCACTAGGAATACAAACTACATATTTATAAAGCAAACATTACGTAAATGACATAGAAATTTGCTTCGAAAATATAAACCTGTACAGCTGCTGTTTTTATTCTTTAAGATGTGTTTTAAAGAAGTCACAACTAAACTCATGTGGGCCACTTAAACAAAAACCTGAAAACCCCGTTTTTGTATCTCAAAAAACTGCTAAGTCTTACAGATGTGGAAAGATTTACGTCAGTATATAGCTAAAAACCCTAAGCTGACAGTAGACCAAACCTCGGGGTGTATTTCTGACTTCATCCCACTGCTGGCGAACAGCCGATACAACTGCTACTGTTCTTGGGCCAAAACAAAATCCCATGCTGGGGAGTTTAAGCTATCTAATCTCTGTTGAACCACAATTCTCTAAACGGCATAGGAAATTACGACAACAGGGGGTAGCCTAATATTCCTAAGAACATCAGAGACCTTGAATCAACCCTAATGATCCCGCCAATCCAGTTCCTTATCAACAGCACTACGGGCCTGTTTATACCCCTAAATATAGACCTGAAGGCAGTATGATCAGTAGGGCTACCATTGTTCCTGTAAATGAGAAAACGTTTACTCCGATTTTAATCCTGATTATGGCTTTAATTTGAATGAGTTCTTGAAATAAGATGCACATTTTTAATTGCAAATAAATTTTTATTGAACAGCCTTAAATTTCCTACAAATATTTGGCAAAATTCAGTATTAGATCATAAATTCAAAGTTTTATATATAACTTACATTTTAGTGCAATAGCCAAGAATATGCGCAGATAATTTTATAGAAGTTTCTTACACGAAGTTTGTCCAGGAAATAACTTTCACGAAAATCTACGCCGCATCCGTAGCTTTGCACGTTTTAACAAGATTATTTTCTATGTTCTATCTTGTTTTACATTTGTATTTGGATAACAAGCTGAGCTCATAATATTACAGTACGACAAAGAAAAATTAGACAAATATGTGTCATGCATAAAACGTATAGTTGCCAGTGGCGGTAACAGTTCCCTTCCATCAAAATTTATGGTACAGCCAATATGTTTCAGCCAAGAAGGCTCCTCAACCTATGATTGAACGAGAAGACTCCGTAGAGTCATCCCGGGGATCCGATCCCCGTACTGCCAAATTGCCCCTCGGTTGGGGTTTTCAGCAGATCCCTTAGGACACGTCGCAGCCCCTCGGAATTCCTGGCAACCAATATAACCGAGATATAATTCACCTCCTTTATCCAAGTGACACAATATGACAACACTGTTGTGAGTGCAATTTCTTGAAACCCCTCTCTGCGAGTATTCTTGGAGAAATTTCAAAAAGTGGTACAGTTACCCGTCTTAGAAAAATGAAGTCACGCAAAGAAATAGTTTGAAAGAATAAATTTCGCACACACCTTTTCTTAAAAAATGTTTATTTATAACAGCAAAAAAAAAAAACACACAATAGAATAAAAACGAAGGGTGGACTATCTGTCTGTTTATATTTGAGCCAACGGCTAGTATGAATCTAGCAGTATATGTTCATTATAATCTGTCACCAAATTCTGGGCTTGAGTACCGTAAAGATTAATTGAGAAGTGAACCATTTAAGATTTATACACAAAAGTATCATAATTTTTGGCGTTAAAGCTCTTTTTAGGGTTCCGTACTCATCAGAGTGAAACGGAACCCTATTACCGAGACAACTAAGTCCGTCCGTCCGCTACAACAACAAATACTAAAAACAACAACAAAGCGAAAACTATTAGGTGTCCCCATACAATCAAAAGTTACAATTAGCTATAACTCTCGAACCGTACAAGATAGAAAGCTGAAATTCGCACAGTGTATGTATTTATAGATGCTCTACAACAACAAATGCTAAAGACAACAACAAGTTGAAAACTACCAGGTGTCCCTGTACAACCTAAAATAGCAATTAGCCGTAGCTGCTAAATTGTAAAAGACAGAGAGCTGAAATTCGCACAATATATCTATTTTCATATGCCCTGCAGCAACAAATACTAAAAACAACAATATGTCGAAAACTACCAGGTGTCCCTATACAACGTAAAGTAAAAATAAGCCATAACTCCAAACTGTAAGAGACAGAGAGAAATGAAATGTGCACAATATATGTACTCACATATGGCCTACAATAAAAAATGCTAAAAACAACAACCACTTGAAAAGTACCAGGTGTCCCTATACAACGTAAAGCAACAATTAGCCGTTACTCTCGAACCGTGAGAGACAGAGGGAAGAAATTTGCATAATATATGTATGTATGTATTCACATATGCTCCACAACAACAAATGCTAAAAACAACAACAACTGTAATACTACCAGGTATCCCTTTACAACGTAGAGTAACAGCTATAACTCTCGAACCGTAAGAGATAGGGAGCCGAAATTCGCATAGTGTATGTATTCCCAGATGCCTTAGAACAGCAAATGACAACAACAACAAGTCGCAAACTACTAGGTGTCTCCATACAACATAAAGTAGCAATTAAATGTAACTATCAAGCTGTAAGAGACAGAGAGATGAAATTTATACAATATATGTATTCACATATGTCATTCCATACTTACGGAACCCTAAGTGGGCGAGCCAGCCTCGTACTTGACTGAATTTTTATTTTATTTTGCTGGGTATGTTTGATATCCCAAGTTTATTTGAAAACCAGTCATTTATGAATATTAATATAATGAATTTTGAGCATGCATTAGCAAAAATTGGAAACTATAAATGCATTTTTGAGATAAAATAAATAATAATATGTTTATAAATTACTTAAAAGAGCAATCTATTTTTAATAAATAATGTTTGTAGCATACCACCGAAAACTTCACTTCCAACTGAAATTGCAAGTACTTATTGCCTGCATTACATTGTCACTATGTTTATATATCTGCCATTTTTTGCATTACATTGTATGTATTTTATAACGCATTCTTCATTTTATATAACTCATTATTATACAGCGCCAGCTATTGAGCCAAAAGGTCATAGTTGGGATCCCAGAGGGGCCGAACATGAAAACTTATTAACTAAAGGTTAAATTCGTACAAAAAAAATAACCTGAATCAATATCATAGTGCAACACAACATCTATTTAAATTGCTTGTTTTACCTTTTGAGGTAAACAAAAAACTATGCAATACAAAAAAAAAAAAAATAATAAGAAGAGGAGAATGACATAAAAAAAAAAATTAAATTATTAAAAAAAATTACTTAAAAAAAATTTTTTAATTTACTCCCCTAGAGTAATGATTTTCATTTTATTTTTCATTTTAATTGCAAATTTAAAAAGTGTAATGCATTACTTTTGGGACATGGTGAACAAATATATGTACTTCTGTATTCAGAAATGTCAGCATTTGCTGTTACGTTTTCTGATCACTAAGCACCTCATTTGGTAGCCGAAGTTTTTGGTGGAATACATATCAAAATAACAAATATTCCATGTTTTATGAAAAATCAAACCTGTAAGAAAAAGGGTAAAATTCTGACATGAAAGTACATGTATACATCTAAAATGCCACTGTCATCAACCAGTAATAGCCTTTTTACACCGACTGACATCCACGTGAAACGCATGGAAGATGTTGAAAATGTGAAACAGTCGTTTACATTGACAACATCTTTCATTTATTTGTCAAAAAAAAAAAAAAAAAAAAAAACGCAAAATTTTTGTGAAAAATAAAAAAAAATTTAAAATGTCCAGGTCCATTTAAAATGGACCATTTTGGACATTTTTATTTCCATAGGTCAAGCAACATGTTCTCCATATTGATTGACCATACGATGGGCTTTCTTTTGCACTGCAATTAAAATGAATTTATTTATATGTATGTATGTAATTAATTAAAAATTATAAGAAAATACATGTTCCGCTCATTTTTTTATGTTAAATTTGTTTTCTGAAATGTCATTTTGCTAGTGATGGTACAAAAGCAATCGATTTTCTGCAATTATTTCGGTGATGGCATTAAAAAAATCGAAAGATGTAAGATGGAACAAAATGAGAAAGGATCATCTTCTACTGATGTAGAAAGATGTAGAATTTTCGCCCTGTATAATTCTTATGGGGAAGATGTAACATCTTTGCAAATTGATGAAAGATGTGCGTCAGTGTAAAAAGGCTATAACGATGGCTCATTCTTATCAACCTGCATGTTGCTGATTCGGGCTTGTCTGGTTCCTTTTGCTTTTTTTTTTATAAAACAATAAATGTGGTAAAAATTGTGTTACATTTTTTGTCCATATCTTAGTATTTAATTATAAACCCGATTTTGCTTATTTTCAATCCCCCAGCAGAGGGAACATTTAGAAAACGATTCAAGTAAGATCTAGATCAATGAAGTGTCTGGCGGCTTCACAATCGGTGCCGGAAAACAGGTGTTTTGTGACAGATCTATATATACCCTTCCGGCAAAGGGTATATAAATATATAAATGATATCATTGTAATGAAAACCGATTGCGAGTATACAGGCTTACTAATATACTATACTCGATATTTTCATTAATATTAATTTTACTCGTAGCACACACAACCCAAAAATGCTTTTACAAAGCAAATAAAAGAACTGTGTAAGCAAATGTTATATTCGTTACGCTCGGGCTTAAAACTCAGTTTAATTGTGTTTGTTGAATGAATTATTCAGCAAATAAAAGGTGTTTTTTTCGATGTATAGAACTTTAAGCTGCAATAAAACAACGATGGAATATTCGATTGACATGAATTTTATTTATCCAAAAGATAATCTTGTGGCATTACATTTTAAATATGATTTCTGGCATACGACCGCCATGGGTGGGGCGTCTGCAGTTCAATCTGGAAGTCCAATTTTCGATGACTTTTTCCAACATTTGTGGCCGTATACCGGCAATAACACGGCGAATATTGTCTTCCAAACGGTCAACCGTTTGTGGCTTATCAGCATAGAGCAATGACTTTACATAGCCCCACAGAAAGTAGTCTAGCGGTGTTAAATCACAAGATCTTGGAGGCCAATTCACAGGTCCAAAACGTGAAATTAGGCGGTCACCAAACGTGTCTTTCAATAAATTCATTGTGGCACGAGCTGTGTTTTCTGGGTGTAACGGTGTGTCGACATACACTTGAGGATTAGCTTCACTCCAAATGCGGCAGTTTTGTTTGTTGACGCAGCCATTCAACCAGAAGTGCGCTTTATCGCTAAACAAAATTCCCTTATGAAAATCGGGAACAACGGCAATTTCGTTTTGCACTAAAATTTCACTATTTGCAAGCGTTGTTCAGGCGTGAGTCTATTCATGATGAATTGCCAAACCAAACTGAGAATAAATCACTTGACAGCTGTTAAATCGGTCGCCATCTTGAACAGTAATGCCAACTTAAAGTTGAATACATCGGATAAAAAACACCTTTTACAAAAAAAAAAAAAACAAATACATATTTCGTGCGAAATAAATGCTGTTCGTTTTAATTCGTATCCAACAAAAAGTTGCTGGAAAAATGTTGCAAAACAAAACATGCTGCCAGAGACATTTTGGAAGAGTTCGCAACATAAACGGAGTACCAATACAGCAACATTCTTTCATACTTAGATGGTATGAATTTTCGTACATGGACTTTTATTAGCATTTCATACGAAACGGCGAATAGAGTACTTACCTTAAGCCAACTAAAATTTTGTTTGTACAAAAAAATGAAATCGGGTGTTTAGAGAAGGATCTTGCTAAAAATGTGTTTTATTTTTTAGATATAGTTTCATATATACCCGAGGTATAGAGCAAAAGTGTTTTTAAAATAAATTTTCTGGAAATTTTAGGGCTAGAAAAAGCTAAATACACCAGAACGATTTCTTGATTCTATTGCATTTAAATTCTAGACAAGTTGATAAATGATGTGAGAAGCCTTTCAAAAATTTGTTTATTGCCATTTGGCATACATATGTATATGCCAAGTCAGATTCTTATTGCCACGCCTTCACAAAAGCACAAAAAGGAAAAAAAAACAAAACATCGAAAAAGGTGACTACATGACTCTGCACGTTCACCTTTTTTTTCTTTTTTTGTTGCACAACTTTATCAAAAAAAAATCGAACATCTGTCGAAAATTTTGCATATGTTAACAATCGATATTGACTATTGCCAATAGCAGACGACAGCGTGGCAACATCATATACTTGAATACACAAACAAGTGACTTTTTTGGCAACAAAAAAATTGGCAAAAAACTATAAAATTTTATAAATTAATCTGCATGCCGAGACAAATGGTTTGATATAATTTTGCAGCAATATAAAAAACAAAAAACTTGTCTATTTAATAGAAGAGACGGAAACAAAATTTTACAAATTTCAAATCTTTCTATTTTTGCAATTAATAAAGTTTACTTCTTTGCCATTAAAAAAATCGTAGTTAATTTTTGTGCTTTAAAACACTACTTTGACATATTTCTTTGAAGAATGCATTGATGCATGGAAAGCCCTTTCATTATTTTGCAGTATCGAGATGAAAACAAGTAGCGCTATCGATGTGTGAAACCTAAACTGGTGGACAAATGCTTGGCTTCTTGTTGTTGGCAATACAAACATAATTGTAAAAACGTATTAATTCAGGTCCAAAAATGAACCTTTTCAAAAAATATTTGCTGTATTTTTCAGCTGTCTATATGCCGACGACATTTCGTTGGTGCTAATCAACTCATCAGTAGACTTGAAAAATTCTTAAAAGTTTGTAAGTAGTTAAGTTTGATTAGCACCAACGAAATGTCGTCGGCATATAGACAGCTGAAAAATACAGCAAATATTTTTTGAAAAGGTTAATCTTTGGACCTGAATTAATACATTTCAATTGGCGCTTAAAGCAAATAAATAATTAAGTTCATAATTGTAAAAACTTTATTTCTGGAAAATCCCATTTTGAAAAGTAGTTGTTAGAATTATTCACATATAAGCTCAAAATAGACTGACTCTCACAGCAAGGGTTCCGTACTACCGAGCAAGTTCTAGACAAAGGGTAACCCTGGTGTACCCTTTAGTTTTAAAGTTGTTATTAATTTTAATAGTTGTTGTTGTAGAGGTCAGGCAGCTGCATGCAACGTGTAAATTTTCAAATCAAATCCGAAAATCATTTTCAAATTTAAGGGTGCCCCCATGCAAGGAACGACATTTAAATTCTCACTTTTTGCTATTTTTGATATTTGTTGTTGTTGGTAAGGCCTAGTGACTGCATATGCTGTGCAAATTTCAAGTGTCTGTTGTTCTGTTCTATATTATCAATCAGAAACGACTGACTCCTTATTCATTAAAAAGTATAATAGTTACAATCAGTCTTATACATAGATATAATGAGAGTAATTATAAGAGAGTACATGATGTGCTTGTACGATTACACTATACAACATCTTGCTTTTTTTTTTAATTACAATTTATTGAATGTTAGTTAAAACTAAACTTCATTTAATGTACAATTCAATTCAATTGTTGTCTTAAATTTTTATTTCAATAACTTTTAGCTAACACTTTTTATTTATTTTTTTATATTTAAAATAATTTAATTTTAAATTATTGATTATATTGTAACCGTTTTGGAATTACGACATTTCTTCCTCTTTGAGTTACATAGCTGTTTGGATTTGTTTCAATATTTTGATTCAAATTTACATTATATTTCGTTACTGGACTTAAAGCTTCTACATCTTCATTTATTGTTTCTAAAATACTTGGTCTTTTCATTAAATGTTCCCTATTACGTCGATAAATTATTCCATCATTGTCTTTTATTAAGAATGATCTTGGCTCTTTACATTGTTCAATAACTGTAGCTGGAAACCAGACAGAAACAGGCGTACGCTTAAACATAACCTTTTCTGCGGGGAAAATTGGTTTCGGTTTGACCGCTCTTTTATTGTAACTTTTTCATTGTTTATTTTAACAAGTTCCTTATATCTTTCATGATTTACAATTTTTGGTTTTAAATTGTTTTCTATTGATAGTATTTTTGTTCTCAATTGACGTGACATTAAAAGTTCTGATGGACTTGGAAAATGTCCCTTTCGAGTTGTTCTATAATGCAACAATGCCGAATAGTAATCCGACTTGGTTTCTTTACATTTGTAAAGTAGCTTTTTTATTGTTTGAATTGAACGTTCAGCCATTTCGTTTGATCTCGGAAAATGGGGACTAGAGGTAATGTGTTCCAATGACCAATCCTCACAAAACTTTGAAAATTCCTTTGACTTATATGGAGGACCATTATCTGAAATTAAAATCTTTGGAATTCCATGCCGAGAGAAAATCGATTTTAGTTTTGTTATGACTTGCTGGCTAGTGTAACCTGATCTTAAAATTTCAATTTCAATATATTTTAAGTAATAATCGACGACTAAGAGATACTGATTCCTATCAAACTCGAAGATATCGCATCCTACTTTATACCAAGGTGTATCGACAAATTCATGTTGAATTATTTCTTGTTTGGCATTGGCATTTTTAAATTTCGCACAAACCTCACAGTTTGAAATTAAATTGAAAATATCATTTCTCAAGTTAGGCCAATAAATAGATTCTTTAGCAAGAGCTTGAGTACGCTGAATGCCCATGTGACTTTCATGAAGCAAATTTAAAATTTTTCGACGTACTTGTCCTGGGACAATAATCTGATTAGTTTTCAATAGCATGTCGTTTACAAAAGACAAATCATCTTTAATATTATAATAAGGCATAACTAATTTATCAACTGACTTCTTGTTAATTGGCCAACCTTCTCTTATATAAGAAACTACTTTTTGAAGTATTTCATCGTTTTTCAAATTTGTTTTAATTTCTTTTAAAATTGGTTCTGAAACATTTAATTCTTGCATTAATAAATCTACATGAAGTGACAATTCATTATCAATTTCTTGTAAAATATTGGTTTTTAGTGGCGCTCTTGAAAGAGTATCTGCAATATATAAATGTTCACCTTGTTTGTATTGAACATCTAGATCATAACATTGTAGTCTTAACATAAATCTTTGTAATCTGGCTGGGATTGTAATCTTGCGATTCAAAAATTATAGCTAATTTTCAAATTAAAGGGTGTCCTCATGAAGAGGGCAAAATTAAGATGTTTTACTTTTTGCTATTTCTGGGATTTTTTTTTTGTTGAGTAGGGAAGGTAACTGCATATACTGTGCAAAATTCACGTATCTATCTCGTACGGTTCAAAGTTATAGCTAATTTTAGTTTTTTTTTTGTGGGAGTTCTTATTCTCATTCTTATTTTTTTTTTTTTTTTTTTGGTATTTGTTGTAACCACATATCCTATGCGAATATCAAGTCTCTATCTCTTATGATTGAAAAGTGACAGCTATATTGGCTAATTTTCACAGGTTTTTGTACGGGAACTGACTTCAGTTTTTAACTTTTTGCTGTTTTTTTTTCTGTAGATGCCGGGTGAACATATGCCCTCTGTAAATATCAGCTTTCTAGCTCTTGTAGTTTGAGAGATTGGGCCTTTGACGGAAAGACGTATAGAGAGGGAAGTCTCATAAAAATGTTCCACTTTCATTCTATGAGTGCAGCACCCTACCAGATCGCAGTTTCTTGTACGGGGACCTCCTTACGTTTCTACGTTTCTAAATTTTTGTTGTTTTTAGTATTTGTTGTTGAAGAAGCCTGCCTGTGTATACTTTGCAAATTTCAAGTCTCTATCTCTTACGGTTCAAAAGTGGCAGCTAATTTCAGTTTATTGTATGGGAGTGGCCTTTAGTTCCTAATTTTGTTTTGTTTTTGGTATTTGTTGTTGTAGAGCCTGTGTAACCACATATTATATGTAGTGAAAATTTCAGGTTATGTATTCTCTAGCTCTAGTGGTTCAAAAGTTATAGCTAATATTAGCTAATTTATATAGTTTCTTACATGAGAGCACCCTTTAGCTCTACATTTGTTGTTGTTTTAGATATTCGTTGTTGTAGAGCCAATGTGATTGCATATCCTGTAAAAATTTCAGTTTTCTACCTCCTATGTCTCAAAAGTTACAGCTAATTTTATCTAATTTTAGTTTCTAACTTTTTGTTGTTTTTATTATTTGTTGTTGAAGCGGCTGGGTAACCATGTGTACTGTGAAAATTTCGGCTCTCTATCTCTTACCGTTTGGGAGAATAAGGCCTGTGACGGACGGACAGATGTAGAAGTCTTACTAATAGGATTTCGTTTTTACTCCATGAGGGCGGAAGCCTAAAAAACAGGAAAATCAGTTACTAAAGTCACAAGTCAATGATTTAGAAATGTAAAAATAGAATACTTTACACGTCTTTAATAAAAGTTTTTATTTTCACTTTCTCGAAATTTACAAAGACTTGTTTTTTTTTTATTGTTGACCACGACAATTTTATCACGAAAAAATCTTTCTCACAAGAAAGTGGAAACCGAATTACAACCTGATAAGCGGTGAACAATTGCTTGTTTAAGAGGGCTATGTGAGGTAAGAAAAAGACTTCCACTGTCTGGTTGCTCAAAGCTCCCCCTAAACGTCTATGCACTATTAAACGTCAGGATACACCAGTGTGGAACGGAATAGCTGCATAGGTAGAAATTTTGGGTCATATTTTAAGAACAAAACATTTTAACCAAAACATTTTACACTGTAATTCGTACAACATACATATGTATGTATTTACATCTGCCCTACAACCATGACACAATTAACAAGGTAGCGTCGTCAGCTAAACCGTTAATGATCTGACTACTTTACGTTGTCAAGAGATTACAGAGATGAAAGGCAGCCAAAACGAGATAGCTAATTCGCGTAAGCTCAGTGCATCTCTCTTCTGTAAATGTAGAAGTAGCGTCTTTTTGACAGTTTGCATAAGTTGTACAAAAACAAAATGCATGTTATTTTTATTGAAGTTGTTTTTATTGTAGCGAAAAGGCTACCATGTTAGTTGTATCATGCCCTACAACAACAAATGCTAAAAACAACAACAAGTCGAAAACTACTAGGTGTCCCCATACAACATAAAGTAGCAATTAAACGTAACTCGTAAGCTGTAAGAGACAGAGAGATGAAATTTATACAATATATGTATTCACATATCTAATTCCATACGTACATTATACATATGTGCGGAACCCTATGTGTGCGACCCATATATATATATATATATATATATATATATATATATATATATATATATATATATATATATATATATATATATATATATATATATATATATATATATATATATATATATATATATATATATATACAAGCACTTCTTGGAATGGCTTCCCATGCTTTCTTCGTTTCCGCGTAGAGATTATCAAAATTGGTTATTTTTAACGAGCTTACTTTGGTTTTTACAACTTGCCACAAGTTCTCAATTGGGTTAAGATCAGGACTACATGAAGGCCAGTCAAGAACAGTAATTGAGTTGTCTAAAAACCATTGCTTGACGTGATGTGCCGTATGCTTCGGATCATTGTCTTGTTGAAATATCCATGTTACTGGCATATTCTCGTCAGCATACGGCATCATTGTGTCATTAAGAATTCTTGAATACTGGAACTTGTCCATGTTTCCCTCAATTTTGTGCAGTGGCCCAACACCACGTGATGACATAGCACCCCAAAGCATTATAGAACCGCCTCCATGTTTTAAAGTGACCCTCGTGTACTTTGGATGAAATTCTTTCAATTTTGGCCGTCGAACATATTGTTTTCCATCAGGAGAGACTCTATTAATTTTTGTTTCATCGGAAAATAATACTCTTTTCCATTCCACAGTGGTCCAATGACGGTACTTCTTTGCGAACTCTAGTCTCTTCTTTCGGTTACGCTCAGACAACAACGGCTTCTTTCGGGAAATTCTTCCAAACAATCCAGCTTCTCGCAGTCGACGTTTTATTGTATCCACAGATGGTTTTGCCTCATTTTCACCGAAGACCGCAGTCCGAATTTCATTTGCTGATTTATGCGGATTTTTTTTGGACTCGCGAACAATCAATGCGTCTTCATGAGGTGTCGTAATTCGGCATCTCTGTTTACGGGATACCTTTTCTGTAGTCGAATGCTTTTTGAAATATTGCACTGCATGGAAGATCATTGTTTTGGACACTTTTAAGGTTTTTGCAATGTCTCTATAAGATTTTCCACCCCGATGCATTTGTACAATAATCTTTCGAGTGCTGACATCACAGGATTTGCCTTTACCCATGTTAAACAAGTAGTAAATGCTTTCTAAATACAGTACAATACTCCATGTAATCATGGTTGACTAAATCTAACTTGTAAAACTTACCAGAATTTAAAAATGTTGCAAAATGTATTACTGTCCTTAATTTAGTGCACGAGTAATTTATTTCACAAATTATGAAAAATTCACAAAAATAAAAACTAACGGTAAAAATAGTATTGCCATTGAGCATTTTAGATAAACAGAGTTGGATTAACAAAACAATGTCAAACTTTAACGTTTTTTCTAATTAAAACTATCTCTAACATAGCAATTTAAATTTTGAATACTACTGTCCTTAATTAGTTGCACGCAGCTGTATATATATATATATATATATATATGTGTGTATGCATATATATTAGAGTAGAGATGCAAGGCTTCATCTTGATGCCAGCTAAAACAACTTTTTATATTTTGAATACATACAACAAACGAAAGAAACATAATCTTGTAATGCACATGGCAATCAATCACTAAATGAGCAGCTGTTCAATTGTTGCACTGATTCTAGAGTTTTATAACTTTCTGTTCTTAAACACGAAAAACCACTTCCTTCATTCACCTCAGTCAATTTATTTTGCTTACTTCCAAACAAGTTACCGCACAGCAGCTAAGGTTCAGTTTTACGAACGTATCCAATTTAACCGTAATTACTATTAAACGAGGTTTATATTTATTTAGAATATTGTGTTAGACGCTTACAGTATATAGTTTACTTTGATTTAAATGAACTTTATTTATTATGGCTTATATTTAATATTCACCATTTAGCTGCAAAAAACGATCACTTCTACAATGCAAGTGCGCGGATGAGAAAAAATTTTTTTTTAAATTAATTGAAGAATATCTTTGTACGAGATGAAAAAGCACAAGGCAAAAATAAATCACCATCCGACGACGTAACAGAAACAAACGCTACAAAGTCACAAAAGTTATAATGTTTGCGTATTTTATTGTATGTCTGCAGCAAATTATTAAAATAAACGCCACGCGCACAATCAGTGCGTGACGAGTTTGTTGAGCCTTACCTGGCCATTTTAAACATAGTGTACTCACCACTGCTCACAAAAAGTTTATGAAATCTTGCAAGACCTCAGATAACGATAATGTAAACGGGAAAGATATTGTTGAAGATTTCAATTCCAATGTGCTAAATGTTGCCTACATTTAGGCAACAATTAGCAACAAGGTATGTAGTGTGAAGCTAAAAATTAAATTAATATTTCATACCAAAAACTGAATATGATAAACAAGTCGTATTTAGGTTGAAAACCGGTACTGGTCCACGTATACTCGGTATACAGAGAAATTTCAATCTTTTATGTTTTTTCCTCAGTTTTTTCTCTTTTCGTTCGTGTTTGTTGATCAAGCTATTTATATGTAAACAACAAAGTTGAGGTCCCGCTTTTTAAGCTTAAAAATGACCAGCTGAGCTCTTTATTATTGTTAATGTTTTCACTATGTTTACTATTGATTGGAATATATTTTATACTGTTTTTATTTGGAATATATTTTATAATATTTTCCAATTAATTTCCAATTTATTTTTGTGCTTGTTGCAAGTAAATGCATGCCGTGACGACAACGCTTATGATCTTATAATTATTTTTTGTCTACTCTTTGCTTTTTCCCTTTCCTTTGATTTGAAAGCAAATAAAACAAACCTTCTCTTGTATTTCTGAATTTCTTTTGGTTTCTTTCATTAATATTCTTTCTCTAGTCTTGTAAATTTTTCATAGCTAGAAAATAAAATCTCTCATTTTTAAAACTGGCTTACGTTCTCGTCATCATCCCCACTTTCTTCAATAACGGCATATACTTGCAACAACTAAAAACAGTAGTAAACCAGTTAGTTGTTGCAACAACTTGAGGCAGCCAGGCCTCAAGAAAACAAAACAAAAACATGTTTGCAAACAGTCGAAGAATTATTATTTTGTTTACTTGTTGTTATTGGTGGAGTCCGTATTAAAGCAATGAAAGTAACATACTTAAACTTTCAATCCTTTCATAAGTGATTGTATAATAACGACACGAACAATGAGTATGCCAGCCGATGGGCCAGTTTTTAAGACCATGATTAAATTCAGCTTGATTTCAGCTTCGTTTAGTTAAACTACCGCCTCTGATCCTCCAAAGTGTTGTTCGTTTAGGATTGCAGTGAGGATTGGCTGCCTTTATCAAACGCCCTAAAAGAAAACAAGCAAAACAACGTAATAAATCAACGTCTTCCGTACGTAAATAATATTTAGTAAGTAATAGTTGTATATTTTGCTCGGCCGAACTATGATTACCCTTTAAAAACGTCACAGCCGAGTATGTATAACACTCTATATACGTCTCGTTATACGAGTATACAGCTTTTTCTTGCTGGCCAGTGAAATTCAGCTTAATTCGTCATAAGATAAAAAAGAATACAAAGAAAATCTACCAGATGTGCACGTATTCGATTTGGCGGTGCCAAATAAATTCGATCAAAAATAGCATTGCGGCAAAAACATGGGAATATTGAAGATCGGAAAACTAAAAATGAATTGCTTTTTTAAATAGAAGCGTACATACATATGTATTTATTTGAAAATAGAATTACTTTAAAGAAAAATGTATTATTAGTAACAAATGTTTACAGAATACGTATAAATAATAAAAATTGTATAAAAAGAATGTGTATTTGTACCTAAAATACAATTTGGTTTCCCTATACTTAGATTCGAATGTCATACTCCAAAGATATCTCGGTGCAGAGTTGGCTCTCGTCGACTCAAATCGCAATTTGATCCTGTTTTTTTTTTTTTTTTTTTTTTTTTTTTTTGTGGGCTGCGATTTTTTTTAAACGCTGCTAATTTTGCCTCTATTGAAATTTAATTCCAGCAAAAATTAAAAATAGAAAATAAAAAAGAATCAAAAATGAATTCATGTCTACTATTAACGTTATAATATCAAATTCTTGTCATCATATTTTTATGTGGCAATATTGATAAAACAAATTTTATTTATTCACAAGGTTTGAGTATTTAGTATATAAGTAAGCGTCGAAGATTGGACTGCATGCGATTAGCTTATACTGAAATTAAATGTTTAAATATCAGGGTTCAAATCACCGCATTCGAAACCGAGTGCTTTGTCATCGAAATGCTGTTAACGTGGATCACAAGACTCGTTATCGAAACGCATCTATTCGATGTTGTACTCGATTGTCACTACACTATCGAAAACAAATAAACTTTAGCTTTTAGCAGCAAAACAAATAAAATAGCAAAGAAGCGACAAAAAATTAAAGAAATAATTTAAAAAATATAAACTTTATTTGTTTTTAGGGAAAGTGAATACCAAGAAAAAGATTTTCCACTAAGTAGTGTATTTCATTTGTTACATTTTTCACCGCTTTGCACATAGTGCTTTGTGCCAACCCTACTAAAAAATAATTCCCGGCCGTGTGCTGAAAGCTGCCACTGGCCAAAAGGGACAATGTAGCGCCAAGCTGCAATACGGGTGGTACGCTCGTCGACATGTGACCAGAGATATTTATTTCCGAGAAAACGCATTCAAAAGCTTCCTTAGAGAGCCGAAAACGTCTTTTGAATCGTTTAGGATTTATTTAGGATATATGTATGTACAAATGATGAAACATTTAATTCTATTCTTTTGCTTTAAACTTACAACTTACTCAGCTTCTGGCAATGAAAAAGGATTGCTTTTGTCACAAATGTTCCTTCTTACAATGGCAATATTGGACTCATCCTCCGATTCCGAAGATGAGAAACATAAAAACACATTTGGATTCATTTATCTTGAAGTTTTTCACCAATTTACATATTTATATTTCGTTTTCCTTTTTCGTTTTGTTTCTTTATTATCAAATGCGTACTGCGATGTAAAAAAATAGTAGTAGACAATATTAATTGCGATCGAATACTGTGATCTAAAAAATTGCAGCCGTCGAAATATTTGTACACACGAAAGAAGACTCGATTTCGAATGCGGTGATTTGCCCCCAGATTAAATATTACGAATTAAAAACTTAACATTTTTCTTGTACGTGTTGTAGTTGTCTATATGTCGATATTTTGTTGGGGCCAACCAACGCAATAGTGGACTTGGAAAGTTTTATAAAAAAGTTCAAACATTTAACTCTTAATTATATGGCCAATAAAAAGTCTATAGGAATTAAAAGAAAAATTTTCCAACAACAATTTTTAGTAATAAAAAAAAAAACAGGAATCGCTCCTCTGTATTTTGTAATGATTTTTTTTTTTTTTGGTTACATATACTTCTGTGACTATATTTTTCTAAATCGTCTTCTTTTACCATTTTTTGAAATTTTCAGAAGCTGAACCTGCCTGAGTGGTCTGCATTTTTATAATTGTTGTCTGAGCAGTGGAAACTCGGAATGTTTTCAAATACACTTGTATTTGAAAATACATATTAAATGCCACACAGAGACAAATCTACTCATAGAATTCTCCCAGCAGATGGAAAAGAAGAGTTTCGTATAAGAATATCTTATTATTTGCATGTGATAAGTCTTATTGATCAAATTACAATAAGGAAAACACATAAAATCAAGAAGGAACGATTTTATTCAAATTTGTTTATGAGTTTTCGTTAATTTTGGTACCAAAAAAAAATCACGGAGAAAAACTTATTGATTCTATTAGATTTTCTTGTAAATTGTATACAGCAAGGATTGCTTATTGATTTTATTAAGTTGCCTTATTAATTTTTTCAAAAAGTTTTCCTTATTGGTTCCTAATGATCATGTACATATGATGTACTGTATTTGCGTATACTTTTTTGAGTGTCTTGATGAGTGAGTCGCTTGACAAACGCAAAGTTGTGGGTTCGGATCCATCAAGAAGAAGCTTTATTTTAAAAATAAATAAGAACACCTAATAAAAATTATAAGTTTTCTTTGTGAGTTTTTCTATAAGGAATTTCTAATGAAAATATTAAGAATTTCTACTTATTAAAAACCCATAGAGATGTCTTATTAACTTTGTTCTAGTTTATTAGGTGTTTATTGGGCACTGTTTTCTTTGTGTATCTTGCAATATATCGTTTTGTTACTTTGTTTTACTTCTTAAATATTCCATCATTTCTCATGTATCGCACTACACCTGCGTCTTCGTTCTTTTCCAAACTCGACAATATATATTACAATTAAGCGATTGTGTATGAAACTAGAGATGTGTGGCTCACGTCACACAAGCTCACGATAAGAATAGTTTTTCTTACATACGACAGTTTTTTGTTTTCGGTCTCAAGTCACGCACGCTCATGAGCAAACTTTTTTCAATTACGCATTATTACGCACCAGAAACGAAAAGAGTTCTCACGATTAATCACGTTTGTATTAAAACAAAATATAAACTGCGGTCGGAAACGATAACAGCCTAAATTTTAAAACATAGTTTTGAGAAAGCTGGGTTTTTTTTTTTAACTAAACATTAGAATATTAAAGAATTCATATATGATTTAATAAAAACATGTCTTCTGCGACATTTTGTCGCTTATTTCAAATTGTATACAGTATTTTTCGGTTAATTGCACATCAAAATTTGCACAATTTTTTGTTCAATTAGCCGATACCCGTTTAATTGAACAATTCGTTCAATTACAAGAACCCTATTTAATTGAACAGTTTGTTCAATTACAGAAATCACGCATAATTGGAACTATATACTAATGAATTAAAAGAAATCGCATATGTGCACTTTGAGTTTTTCAAAATAATTTTTTTTTACCTTAAACGAAAAAAAATGCAAGTAACAGCAAAAAATGTACATATATGTATGTATATAGTAGAGATGCCACCCAGTGTTTTTCACAAATGATGTCAAATATGTATGTGCAAAAATGCCAGATTATTTTTCAATGCAATTAACCGGGTAAAAGTAAGAGGAAATTTATTTTTGATGACATGAATTTTGCACGAATTAAGCGGGAAAATCAATTAACCGGGTTCAATTATCCGAGGAAATTCACATGGTGTTCGTATGTAATATTTTTTTTGCCCGATCATGTGGTTCAATTAAGCGTGGAAACCAATTAGCCGTACGGTCAATTAACCGAAAAATACTGTACGACTTTTATTAAGAATTATATCAATTCTGTTTTGTTTATATTTTTCGACAAACTTCGTTAGAGACATGGACATTTCACATCCATATGAACTTCTGTTAATGGATACAACTCGCTAACATATGTTGTTATTGCTTGTGCACAGAGACATATCGTGCAGTTACGCATTCAAAAGACAATTACGCGGCTTTGCTTTAATTTTTAATATCTGCTCATTGCTTCAAAAAAGGGATGATCACACGCAGATTGCTCGCATTTCAGAATGTTATCGCTGGTACTAGTTCTTACATTTATCTGCACTGCAATTTAATTTTCAAAACGACGATTTATTTTCTATTGAAATAATAATAATAATAATCGTCCAAAAAATCGTTCAACATTTGATCATGCAGAACTGAAGAGTTGCAGCCAGAAATTTCCTTACTATATATCTAATATACATGTCTTAATTTGCTCTTCTAACATTTCATTTACTCTTTGCAGTTTATTTTGTGCTTAATGTCAAGAAACTTATGCTTTCAGTGTGTTAATTTGTATTAATAAACAAAAAAGTTATCTGGATTAAAAAAAAATATATATGTGTTATGCTAGGAACATATGTAGCTGAGACGAACGACGAATTTAGCGTAATACGACGAATACGCCGGTTCAAATTCGCTGTGTAAATTCGTCGTATGAAGCACAATAACGACGAAAAACAGCTGTTATAATTGATAAATTTGTTTATTGTTTGTTAAAAGAAAAAAAAATTAAATGAATAAAAGAATTTCAAATTCTGTAAAAATAATTATCGTCATGTTCGTTATGGTAAAAGCCTTGCAATTATAATTTCACCTGCATCCATTTTCTCAGTTTTTTAATTTTACCTTAATATAGTTAAACAGCCGATGGGGTGACCACATTAAAAAAAATTGGTTGCTAAAAAATTTAGCATTACCAAAAAAAAACTAAAACCAAAATGGCTACATGGTACTGATTTGTTCGTCGTTCGCCTACGTAAGAAATAGAAATAAATATATTTCAAGTTCGCCGCGTACAACGAATTTCGACCGACTCTGTGACTGTACTGCATATTCATATACACTAATGTATTTTATTTTGACGGTGAATATTCGCCGCAAAAAATTTGTCGTTCGTCCCAGTTGTGTTCCTAGCATAAGCTTAACTATCGATTTAATTTTTCGTTTTGCACTACATACATATATCTTATTGGGTTAAATTAGTCATGGAATGATTTCCTCCTACGATTTTTTAAATAGCGGTACTCAGCGTTTGGTTGCGACTATTTGCGTTTGCGATTATATTGCAACTGATATTGAGCACCCTTTTTAACAACTTTGCAAATTTTATTGCACTCCAAATAACAGCTGATAAATTAATACACAATTTTTAATTTTTCACGTTGTATTTTTTGGTAATTACTGCTGGCTCCATCTCTAATATTTTTTGTTTGCTTTGTTTTAAAATGTCAGCTGTTCGAGTGTCAGTGTTGCAAACGCAATACTCATACGAAAAAATCAACACGTAATTAGCGGTGCGTAAATGCAAAAATATTTGCATTTACGCACCGTTGCAAGCGAAAAGCAACGATTTCTTGTATTCGCACTTACGCAAGACATTTGCACCAAATAATGAACTGCGCTAATATGTTTTCTGCATTGAATAATAATTTAAAAAAAAAATGTGGGAAAATTGTTTTGTAAACCAAAAAAAGTTTAACTTTTCCGTGAAATTTCATGGAATTTCTGGCCTTAAAATGCTAATCACTATGACGCACGAAATTTTACGACGACACTATTCACCACTAAATTGTAGCCAAAAACTAAACCTAATTTGAAATTAATCTCGAGTACTTCAGTTGCATTCACTACTTTTACTCAATTTTATAATTGTTTTAATTTCTCTATCAATTGGCAGAAAGACTTTTCAATTAATTTTAATTCAGCAGCTGATATAAAAGCTGCTAGAAAAATATAGTATAATTTGGACAATATATATTGTCATGTTGATGGGAAATTTGAGTAGCAACCGCATAGAATATGTATGACTATCTAATGGATCGTTAATTTGAAAATCGTCAAAATAAAAGTTAAAAGCAGTAATTAAATTACATTTTATATCTTCAATTGTTTTTGTAAATAGTTCTCCACTTACAAAATAATTTAAAATGTTTCCTTCCTAATACGTCCTCCTGTTCTCCAAGTTACGTTCTGAATCATAAATTTCAAGGGCATCACATGTATGTATGTTTGCTGTTGCAGGACCTAAAGTATGATTGTCATTGACAACTGTCTTAGATGTTTCATTACGAAACGGACATATTTTTGGATCTTGGTATAAATTCAGTTCTTTTGAAACGTTTTTTGTATTGTGTTTATCAGGCTCAAGTTCTTTCTATATTATCCTTGTGATTGATATTAATTAAATAAGACAATGAAAACATCAAAGATATTTAGCAGGGTGGCCAACTTAACAGTCGCTGGGCACATCAAAACATTTGAGAAAGCTAAGAAATGAAAATTAGAATTAACAATATGAGAAAGAATATATCTTGTAAAGTAAATTGTAATACAACTTGGTTACCCTTGTGTGTTGAGAAACTCTCACTCAGTGCGTATGCAATGATACATATAAAATAAAATAGTAATAATGGGTGTGTTTGATATAATTGAAAATTTAGACAAAAAAAAAATATACAACAACTTGGGTGGCTGAGTGTCATGATTGTCGCCTTTCTAAGGCTGTGGGGCTAGTGCCCCTGTGTACAAAGACGGGTGCTGGAGGTAGAAACAACTCGTTGTCCATCCTGCTAAATGTCTTTGGTGTTTTCTTTGTCTTATTTAATTAATAACAATCACAAAAATAATGTAGAAAGAACTTGAGCCCGATAAACATAATAACGGGTTATCCATTTTGCGGTTTCACAAGTAAACGTAAATAAAACACATATAAAAAAGTTTTTTTTTCATGATATTTATTTTTTATTATAAAGTTTAACCGTTGACATTGTGTGTGAAACACTACATCATTTAAATGACTACCACGCGAAGTGTTGCAAGCCTTGATTCTTTTGAGGTAATTTTCGTCCACTTTTTGACACATATTGGACGGTATCTCAGCCATAACTTGACGACTGTTGGTTTTTAAGTGCTCACGAGTTAAAGGTTATCTGCATAAACACAGCCTTTCGCGTATCCTCACAAAAAAAAGTATAATGATGTCAAATCGCATGATCTTGGTGGCCAGTTGATATCGCCACGACGAGAAATTACGCGACCAGGAAATTTCTCTGGCAATAAATCTATATTCGCTCGAGTTGTGTGGCATGTGGCACCGTCTTGTTGAAGCCACATTTTCTCCGAGTCGTGCTCTTCAATACCAGGCAAAAGAAATCAGTTATCATATGACCATAACGCTCCGAATTGACGGTCGCAGTCGTTCCATCATCGTTTGGGAAGAATTAAGATCCAATAACACCTTCGGACCAAAAAGCGCACCAAACAATGACTTTTTCTGAATATAATGGCCTCTCTTCAATTACTTGACGATTCTCAGAACCCCAAAAACGACAATTTCGTTTATTAACATACCCACCGAGTGAGAAATGTGCTTCATCGCTGAATAATACTTTCGAAAAATCGCCATCCACCGCCTGTTGTTCAAGCACCCATTCCACGTATCTACGACGTTGTGAATGGTCAGCTGGCTTCAGTTGTTGTGTGAGCTGGACTTTATATAGATGTAGGTGTAGATCTAAATGCAAAATACGCCATCATGTACTGTAAGACAGTCCTAATTCCTGAGAACGACGAGGAATCGACACACTCGGGTCTTCGGCAACACTTTCCTTACAACAGCGATATTTTTAGCGGAACGAGCGAAACGATGATGCACAGGTCTTACAATATTTGTAACCGCTACAGTCTCTTAAAATTTCTTCACAATTTTGCCAATTGCTTGCGTAGTTGGACGATTATGTATCTCCTCTTAAGGCACGATATGTGGCTGAGCCAGAATCACCATTTTTGTAGTATGTTTTACTAATTTTTATGTTGTTGTGTGAGAGTTAAGCGATCCGTTTTTCGTCAATGTCAGACTTTCAACTGAGAAGAAAAAACTTGGTTTAACAACTTAGTTTGACAGATGTTGATGACAGATGTTTTTCCTGCTTTTTAAAACATACATATGTAGCTGTTCTAAGTAATTTTTTGAAAAACAGATGTGCAACGAAAAGTGCTTTCTGCTTATTTTTTTTTAGACCGGGATAAAATGAAAAATTTCAGGGTTCAAAGCTGCTTAAAATCAATTTGCCAATTTTTCGTCATCAAAAACTGTATTTCATCGACGTAATCAATGATGTGTGCGAGAACCATTTTTGTGTACCGTAATATCAGAAATGAATGAAAACTAGGACAACAGATACTCGTAAATGTTTAACACTCAAAACCCCGGAATATCTGCTGAGTTTTATATACATAAATCGAATTTTATGTGGTGCAATACTACAATTTTTCCAAAAGCGGGTCCAAGACCAATCCAATTCTTTTGTTCAACATAAAAACTGCAAATTGTTGAACTTCATCAAAAAAGTTTGCGAGAACCAATTTTGTATAACAGAAATGCATTTCATCAAAATCGAATTTATTACACCACATCAATTGAATTGAATTAAAATTCTAAAGGCGGCTGCAATTTTATATACCTTAATACCAGATAAATGGGAAAACCGGTATCGAATTATACTTTTCGAACCCGCAACAATAATTGATAAATTTGTTTAACTTTGAATTTCATTACAAGCGTTAGAGCCACCTTTTATCTGCACATATAAGTATTGGAGTGACCCAGAATAGAGGGAATATTCTGTTGCTTTCTTGAAATGAGCGAGCATATCTTTAGATGCACTTCGGTAATACATAATCAATTTACATAGTAGGTTTTTTCCAGGACAATATTAATTTTTCAATTCCTAATATCACAACCGATATATCCCCATTTCAATTCTCAAAGTATGATAAATTATCTGTGAGATCGTTCGCATAGATCGACGTAGGTAACAGACCGAATATTGATCATTGCAGAACGCCTTTGTTTACTGTTAAACTGCTTAATGCCTTATGTACACATGATGTACGCGATCTATAGTTTAAATGCGACTTCAAAAATTTCGTGGCTGTATTGGTAAATTTAAAAGTCAGTGCAACACTTTTTATTCAGTATATTTAAATAAAGTGAATGTTTGAAGTTTCGCCTAAAAACAAGTGATGTTCATAATGTGTTTTATTTTCATAACAATAAAAACTGAAATATAACTATAGCAGTATGTATTAACAAAATAATGCAATGTTGTATGCTCCACAAAATAATAAAAACATTATTACGAACAACAACAGCAACCAGCAATAATAAGTTACGCCAACATAAAGTTGAAACGTTTAATGCTCATCAAAATGAACAACAACTACTGCAATTAAATGTGTTGCGTGTGTGTATATATTGCACGAGTTGCGCAGCGTTTTTTTTTTTTTTTTAATTTGAACAATTATTATTGTTGTTGCAATTTTGATGCAATCAAAATTTACAACATTTTTATTTGTTTTGGTTGTTGAATCGTACATCACTCTGCTCGTCTTTGTATCAAATTGAATTGTTTTTTATTTAAATTCTTTGTTTGTTATTAAATGCACGACTATATTTGCCAAATTTTCTGTGCTGCATGAGTCTCCATCCATTCAACTGTAGTTTAAAATGATGCACTGTTAAATGCCTGTTTATTATGCATATCGCACCCTTAGTTCAAGAGTGACTCAACTCAAAATTAACATTTTTCAGAATTCGAAATTGAAAAATACTGTATTTGGCCTAAATAATTTAATTATTTCAAAAACGTTTGACCGTTTAGCAGAAAATCCAGACAGATTATGATCCTTTTTATACAAACGATAATTAATTATCTAATTGTGAAGCGGACAACCTACAAACCATTTTTATTTTCGGAATAACTTAATATTTGGCATGTCTTTTATCAAACATGAATGTGTGTGCCAACTGTATTTTTATTTTATTTTTGTAAGATGTTAATTTGTCGAGTTCTGTGGTGCAAAAGAGTCGTCGCTTTTGAAATTCAATTTTTGAAACTGGTTTTCCACAGTAAGAAATCATAAAACAAACAAGAGAAAAACTTAATGGATGATTCTTACTTTAAATCGTCAAACACTTTTAAAGAAATAAATTTTTTAAGCGCATATCCGAAAGTGGCCTATTCAAATAAAACTATATTGATTCGGAAATGCAGCACTTGACTCAAAAGAGTCAAATTATTCATTTATCGTGTCATATACAAATGGCTCTTTTAAAAAATTTCACCCATATACCCGTGATAAAACAACTTATTACACAAAAAAAATAAATAAATAAATTCAGTCAAGTACGAGGCTGGCTCGCACTCTTAGGGTTCCGTACGTATGGTATGGCATATGTTAATACATATATATATTGTATAAATTTCATCTCTCTGTCTCTTACAGCTTGAGAGTTACGTTTAATTGCTACTTTATGTTGTATGGGGACACCTAGTAATGTTCGACTTGTTGTTGTTGTCATTTGCTGTTGTCAGGCATCTGGGAATACATACACTGTGCGAATTTTGGCTCTCTATCTCTTACGGTTCGAGAGTTATAGCTGTTACTTTACGTTGTAAAGGAACACCTGGCAGTTTTACAGTTGTTGTAGTTTTTAGCATTTGTTGCTGTGGAGCATATGTGAATACATATATTATGCAAATTTCATCCCTCTGGCTCTCACGGTTCGAGGGTAACGGCTAATTGTTACTTTACGTTGTATAGGGTCACCTGGTAGTTTTCGATATGTTGTTGTTTTTAGCATTTGTTATTGTAGGCCATATGTGAGTACATATATTGTGCACATTTCGTCTCTCTGTCTCTTACAGTTTGAGAGTTACGGCTAATTTTTACTTTACGTTGTAAAGGGTCACCTGGTAGTTTTCGATATGTTGTTGTTTTTAGCATTTGTTATTGTAGGCCATATGTGAGTACATATAATGTGCACATTTCGTCTCTCTGTCTCTTACAGTTTGAGAGTTACGGCTAATTTTTACTTTACGTTGTATAGAGACACCTGGTAGTTTTGGATATGTTGTTGTTTTTAGCATTTGTTGTTGTAGGGCATATGTAAATACATATATTGTGCGAATTTCAGCTCTCTATCTTGTACGGTTCGAGAGTTATAGCTAATTGTAACTTTTCGTTGTTTGGGAACACCTGGTAGTTTTCGATTTATAGTTGTTTTTAGCATTTCTTGTTGTAGCGGCAAGGTACAACAACATCCTGTGAAAATTTCAGCTGCTTAGCTCTTACCGTTTCGGAGATTGGATGCTGTGACGGATGGACGTAGTAGTCTCGGTAATACGGTTCCGTTTCACTCTGATGAGTACGGAACCCCAAAAAGTTTCACCCAATGGTAAAGCTCTATTTACACAAAAGACAAAATCTGCTGACAAAGAGAGTCAAAACAAATTTTCACCTATGTCGGTCCATAGTCTAAATAAGTTTTTCAGATGTACAATCTCATAAAGCCGGTATTGTCAGAAAATTAACCTATAAGCTCGCCACAACAACTTTTTGTACCACAAAGTGAATGTACAACAGTGTATATGTATATGAACTTTTGATTCCGTTTGCTACGGCTTTAAAAAATTTAATTTCTGACCCCATAAAAGTTGATTTAACGATGTCTATTTGTCTGTCCATTTGTAAGCCGTTGAAATGCTGTTTCTGAGAAAACTGCCTAACTCAGAAAACTCGGGTCAAGAATAACTTATATACAGCCAGAATAATGAGATGTCAAGAAAAATATTTTTTTTTGTATTAAAATTTGTATTATATGGCATGACCTTTAAAAGTCAAAAGAACACCTTTCCACAAATAAATTTCTTAAATAGGAATTGCTTCTTTAGGCAACATTTTCAAGGGTTACCCAGTTCTCTGATCATTGCGAGGAAATTTATTATCTTTTATGTGCGTCTTTATGTACGTTATTCGGGATTGATTTGTATGGCCGGACAATTATGTAAAAAATCGTAGGGGAAATAAATCCATGATAAATTTTAACTGAAGCTGTATGTAGTGCAAAACCGAAAATTAAGTCATTCTGAATATTGTTTTTTCAAAACGCAAGTAACTTTTTTGGTTATGAATAATAGATGACACTCTGAAAGCATAAGTTTCATGACATTAAGATCAATAATCTAATTCTAATAATCTAATTCGAAAATTTTAATGCATTGTTGGAAGAGCAAACAATGATATGTTTTATATATGATGTATATGAGGAGATTTCTTGCTCTCTTAAGTTCTGTATGATTGAACGCTTGAATTGTTATTACATTGCAAAATAAATAATTTTGGAAAACAGTTGTATTGGAAACTAAGTTACATTTTACATAAAATCAAAAATTAGTGACAGCTGCAACATTTAGAGTGGCGGCAATCCGCTGTTGATAACCCACTTTTGAAGTACCGAGCAATAAAAATCGTAAACATTGCACCAGGTTCTGTGCGCTGTAACAAATGAAGCTGTTTGCCGATGTTAAAAGCAAATCAAAGCTGCGTAGCTGTCCATTGTTTTCGTAACTGAAAGATGTGTAGTGTTCACAAGCCATAACAATATAAGTGGTAAAATCGAATTATATATACTACAATATTCTATTAACAGAACTTCATATACATATATTTAAAATCTGCATATCTCGAACGGGGTTAGGATAGGTTGAATGGAGGGGTTTCTTCGCCCATGTCTTGCGCAATAAGCGAAGACAATAAGCCCGTATGGGCTTGTTATCCGCTCCGTGGATTTAACCATGAACATTTTGACCCATAGGTCTATAGCAGGGATGCTCACGGCCTATACGCTTGGTACGCTTTTGTTTTTGTAAAAGCGCGAAGCATTGGCTGAGCATTCTAATATGTATACATAACTCTTTGTATAAAATACACACATACACACATATCCCAAGTTGAAAGCAACAACACTTTCATATGCACAGCAATACGAACGCAGGCTTTGTTGGCACACATTGGTGCCAAGCGTAATTTTTTTTTTTTTTTCATTATTTTGTTGTTTTTTTTAATGATTTCGTGAGTATGAAACACTTGAAGAAATCATTTTTTGTTATGAGTTTATTTCTGTTTTTCTTTGTGTGCGTCAATAAAGTGTATACGTATTGGTGTTTGCGCTTCCATAAGAAGATTTTGGGCACCCCTGGTCTATAGGAACTCCGTGCCCTTTACAAAGTTCCTCAATTTCCTCCAGCATATGCCCAGTAATTGCCTTAGGCTTGGTACTGTGTCTCTCTCAGAGATATCGGGACCGTAGTTGTGAGAAGGTGGGGCACTGGCATAAATAGTGCTTTAGTATCTCACCTTCCCCCCCACGTGCTATTCCTATGAGGTTAAGATGTGCCAGTAGTTGAAAGTGACCCGTCATAACTCCCATTAAACTAAAGGGTGTTTTTTTCGATGTATAGAACTTTAAGTTGGCATTACTGTTCAAGATGGCGACCGAATTAACAGCTGCCAAGTGATTTATTCTCAGTTTGGTTTGGCAATTCATCATGAATAGACTTACGCCTGAACGGCGCTTGCAAATAGTGCAATGCGAGATTGCCGTTGTTCGCGATTTTCATAAGCGAATTTTGTTTAGCGATGAAGCGCACTTCTGGTTGAATGGCTACGTCAACAAACAAAACTGCCGTATTTGGAGTGAAGCTAATCCTCAAGTGTATGACGAAACACCGTTACATCCAGAACAACTGACTGTTTGGTGCGCTTTATGGGCTGGTGGAATCATTGGTCGGTACTTCTTCAAAAACGATGATGGCCAGAACGTTACAGTCAATGGTGATCGATATAGAGCCATGATTACTAAGTTTTTCATTCCTGAATTGAATAACCACGATGTCCAGGAGATATGGTTTCAACAAGACGGCGCAACATGTCACAATCGATTTATTGAAAAACACGTTTGGTGACCGCCTAATTTCACGTTTTGGACCTGTGAATTGGCCTCCAAGATCTTGTGATTTAACACCACTAGACCACTTTCTGCGGGTATATTTAAAGTCATTGGTCTATGCGGATAAGCTACAAATGCTTGACCATATGGAAGACAACATTTGCCGTGTAATTGCCGATATATGGCCACAAATGTTGGAAAAAGTCATCGCAAATTGGACGTCTGGATTGGACTACATCCGCGCTAGCCGTGGCGATCATATGCCAGAAATCATATTTAAAATGTAATGGCACAAGATTATCTGTCGGATAAGTAAAATAAAATGTCAATCGAATAATCCATCGTTGTTTTATTGCAACTTAAAGTTCTATACATCGAAAAAAAACACCCCCTACATTTGACTCCAATGAGCACCGTGGAACTTAGTAGTCCTAGTGGCGCGTTTTTAGGCGCCTTTAAATATCTAAACTGTAAAAAGACAGTAAAGTAAAAATTGCGGTTTACGTAATCAAGATCGAAGGCAAATATAATAATGTGTAAATTTATGGTATCAGTCCAACAATACCAATTGTTTGTTGTAAGAAACTGCATTTTTAGGGATTAGGCTATTGTGGTCAATTACAACCTGGCCATGTAAAAGTATACTATTGTACTTTCTAATCATACAATTGCTATCTCCAAACATATAATTGTAATTTGAAATCATGGTTTTCCGTTTACAGCCATAGTATTTGCAAACGACGGATTTTAGTAACTAAATTACACTAGAGCCCCGACTTGCGTCGGTAATGGGGACCGGAGAAACGCAACGCAAATCGAAACGACGCAAATCGAATCACTTTTTTCTATATAAATGCACTGAAATTTAATTTGTTGGGGAAAATATTTAAAACAAAGCAAAAAATTTTTTATTTTTAAAAAAATACTACCTAGTATGAGTACGTTTTCAGTTATTTAATTTAGTTGAACAAATTTTTATATATGTATATTATAAAGAAATAACAAAACCATAAATTAAGAAAAAAAAAACATAAAAAAGAATCATGTTTTCCTTAAGGCATATTCTGGTAAATCACACACTAAATTGTTACCATAACCAGACAGCTGCTCTTAGCACCACTTATATAAAAAAGAAAAGGGGATTCCCTTTTTTTCACGCAATCTGAAAATTTCTTAACGTACAGCTGACGATTGTTGTTGCCAGAAGTTGTAAAAACTAATGATTTCAAGATGCTAAATACATACTACACTACAAATGCTAAAAATGGTAATCCACAATGATGCAGTAAAAAATGTAACCGTGTTTAGCGACGCAAATCGAAATCAAAACGATGCAAATCGAATCGGCGCAAATAGGGGTCAAAACGACGCAACTTGAAATCGCAACGACGCAAATCGAATTTTTCCAGTTTTAAAAAGCGACGCAAATCGGAACGACGCAAGTCGGGGCTTTGGTGTACAGTGAAATTCAATTATCTACTTTAAATGAATATAACCGTTTCAAAATTCTCTTGGATGGTGACAACAAAGTGATCAAGCTATAGCAAAAATATATTTATGGTTGCCAACAATATGCTTACGGCATTTTAGATACAAATATCGTGTTTGCCAAAATTTTAAAATGTTTTTTTCTTTGTCTGTAAAAAATATTGCACGAATTAATGTTTGCATTCGCTTAAATATGATAAATAAAGCCTCTGTTAAAAATAGCATAAGAAGGCCAATGTTGATTTTGAATAAAACACAAATTATTGAGTAAATTATGTTATTTTTTATTTATTATGATAAAATTTGTATGGTTCAATTATGTACATATGGAACAAAATATCGGAAAAATGGGAGCACACCTCTATCCGATGGTCCAAATTTTCAATGACGCTGAGGAATAATTGATGTGCCGAATTATTTCATCCTTTAGCTCTTGAATTGCTGCTGGCTTATCGACGTACACCTTTTCGTTTAAATAACTCCAAAGAAAGAAGTTCAACGATGTCAAATCACATGATCTTGGCGGCCAATTGACATCGCCACCACGTGAGACAGCACGGTAATTGAATTTGTGTCGCAAAAGAGCCATTGTTTTATTAACTGTGTGGTAAGTGACATCGTAGCGTTGAAAGTCATCGTCCACATCCATATCTTCCAATTTGGGGCACAAAAGGTTCGTTATCATTTCACGTAGCGTACACCATTTCGTTAGCTGTCCATATCATATCAGCCAAATTCCTATCTTTCGATTCGGGAAACAAAAAGTTCGTTACCATCTCTTGATCGCAAACACCATTCACAGTATCTACCTGACCGGCCTCTTTTTGGAAAAATACGGTCCGATAATGCCGTCAGGCCATAATCCGCACCAAGAAACAGTCACTCGTTGTGGGTGCATTGGTTTTTGCGACCATTCTGTTTATTGATGAATCCACTGAAAATGATTTTCTTCGAAAATTGATCATCCACATTTCTTGCCACCATTGGTGATGCTTGGAATGGTCGAGAGGTTTTAGTTGTTGAGCCAATTGCACCTTGTAAGCGTGTGAATGCAGGTCTTTATGCATAATGTTCTTCAAGGTCGAGCGTGAGAGATAAAATTGTTGGGCACGACGACGAGTTGAGGTGGACAGCTCTTCAGCCACAATATTTTCTGTAATACGAGCTGTACGGGCAAGGACTGGTGATTTCACATCTCCTACAGACCCGGTTTACTAAAATTTTTGCACGATTTTTCCGATTGCAGGCACATTTAGACGGTTAAATTTAATGATAAAATCACGAAGTGCACGATATGCATTTTAATATCAGCTCCAATTTTCATAATGAACCTGAATAACTTTAATGCGTTGCTCGACTGTGCACCTTTTCAGTGTTCCAATTGAGTTAGTGTGAAACTGAGAAATGTCAAACGATATGCGGTAAAAAACTTGACGTTTAGGTAGGCCCTTAAAATTTAACCACCCTTCATAAATTCCCATGAATACAATAAGAATCGTAAATGTACAAACAAATCTTTAATACAGACATCAATTAAGTCGTTATATTTTCTGTATTAAAGGTTTTGTAAACATTTCTGATTCTCGTTGTGTTTATGGAAATTATATACAGTCGACTCTCGATAAATTGAAACTCAAGGGACCAGAGAAACCGGCTCAATTAATCGAGTTTTCGTATTAGCGAGACTTCAAAATACCAAGAGAGAGTTAGAGAAAATTCAAATTAACAAGTTTTTTCTCCTTTATGGAAAGAAAGACACTTCTTCCTTTTAAAACTCATTTTAATTTAAAAGACAAACTTTTGAAAAAATGCTCAGTCTTACTAAAGTTTACTGAACACAAAGAAAACCGTTAGATTTCATATACAGTTATTTCCGCTTAATTGAGTTTCTAAAAATGTACGACTTTTGACGCAATTAAACGGGAACTCAATTAAGCGATACTCGGTTAATTAAATCGGCGAAGCAATTAAACGAAAATCTATTAATTGAGCAATATGTGCAATAAAGCGAAACACCCATGCGTAGATGGAAAATAAAACTCATTTCTTTAGATACATATTAGGTTGAAAAATTGTTTAGGTTTATTAAAACAAAATAAAAATCAGGTACGTTCATCGTACAATGTTTACAAAGGTACAGAACCACGACCTTTTTGCCATAAAATAATTTTTTTTACGTTTGTGGAACAAAAAAAAAAAAAAATAATTAGACCAAATCAATTAAGCAAAACATTTGCTCTTGTTTTTCGCAATGCGGTCCTAAGTTGCGAAACAATTAAGCGGGTATTTTAACATAGACAGGTATACTGACTGACTTCGTTCCATGATTTTTTGTGCAATAAAACGGGAAACTCAATTAAGCGGGGCTCTATTAAGCGGAAATAAGTGTAAAGGCTTTTCCACGAATTCCTTGAATGAGCAAAAGCAATGAAATTTTTATTTTTTTAATGTTAGCAACCGTCGATTTAGTGGTGCATGCTTAAAAAATTGGTGGTGCATTTCTTAAAAAAGGAAAACAAGATCACATTAGAAATTCAAATTTTAGAGTCGCACTTCAAAATATAGAGCATTGGTAACCAATATTTTATGCACATCCCAAAAAAGTAAAAAAAATTCTTGTTTTATTTGTTTTTAATTTTTCACAAAACACAGTAATTAAAATAATTCAAAACCTACACCGGTATTCATAAAATATAAAACACTGTTGAAACACATTTTACAACAAATTTTTCATATAAAATTTGTTCTAAAATGTATTTGAGCAACGTTTTATTTTTTATGAATACCGGTGTTAGAGTGTAGAGCCAAAAAAATTCAAATTATAGCGTGTTGGCTATCAAAATGACATTCAAATAATTTCATATTATTGAGGGGACCAAACTACATGGATTTTTTCAATATATGTAGGTATTGAATGTTTTTCAAGGGTCCTGGAAAACAGTCCAATTTGACAAATTTCCAATTATCAAGAGTCGACTGTAATAGGTAGTAAAGTTTCAAATATTCTTTTAAGTATTTTCGAGCCTACTGACGAGTTGAGTGGCATCACAGAATGGTCGTCGGCAGTTAATAAGGCTTATTTAGACCCAAAATAATAAATACGTTTCAATTGGCTCTCATAGTAAATAATAATACATATACCAATTCATTTCTGCATGTACAATATCATCTAGTGTCTAAAATTATCGGTTTCTATTTTTACACGTGCAAACAGAGTTAGAGAAACGCACAAAAGGATTTGCGTTTTTTTTTTGCACAAATATACACATAATGATTAAATGCCCTTTACATTGTATATCGTCATTCGTTGAGCGATATGTGTTTAGCGTCTGCAACTCACCACCACCATTCATTCATCCCTTTGTTTTTTAGATTGAATTTTATATTAACGAAATACCTAAAACTTTTTTATGCTGCCGTTGAACTACAAATAGTGTTGAGATAGTTCAAGATTTTAAACCTGTGTCACTATAATTAACAATTTTTGTGATTGTAGTTGTATATAGGACTAGAAACAATGGCTGCATGGCATGATTGTTGTGCTTATGTTTTTGTTTTTATTCATCGCTGGCAGACAGTTCCAATAAGCATTTCCAGAGAAAGTTTCTTTCATGTCGACGTTTTATGTTTAGGTAAGGGTGGTTTACAATTTTAATTTCAATCGAACCCATAAATGGCTTAAAATAAATTCCATATTTTACATTTTATTTTTACGTGATTGTCGAATGCGTGTCGGTATATTTTAGTGAGTCTAATAAATTCTTCAAATGCCTGAGGGTGAAACTTTCATCTAAGCAAATTATGAATATATGTATATTTTAGGATTCTCTTCTTCTTCTTCGTTACCCTAATGTTTGATATTAATTTAGTCTAAAATATTTGTGTGTTTCATTTCGACCCTTTTGAATGAATTTGAATTCAAAATGGGCATTATTTTGTAAATGATTATGAAAAGTAGTCGGCCGTCTTTTGAGAAACAAACAATTGTAGGCAGGGGCTGTCTAGGAATGTGGCTGGAATTTCATTGTAAAGGAAAAAAAACATATTAAAAAACTTTTTTCAAACATATAAGCAGACAAACTTGAATTTGAACATCGTATGCTTTGCCACCAGGTGTTTTGGTCGAATCAACACGGAGTCGTTTGTTATCTCACTGGACGAAGGCTTTCCAGAATGATTGTAGTGCTATACATATATATATATATATATATATATATATATATATATATATATGTATATATATGTGTATATATATATATATATATATATATATATATATATGTATATATATGTGTATATATATATATATATATATATATATATATATGTGTATATATATATATATATATATATATATATATATATATATATATATATATATATATATATATATACATATATAGTGCTATATACATATATATATATATATATTGTATATATATATATATATATATATATATATATATATATATATATATATATATATATATATATATATATATATATATATATATATATATATATATATATATATATATACATATATAGTGCTATATACATATATATATATATATATATATATATATATGTGTATGTATATATATATATATATATATATATATATATATATATATATATATATATATATATATATATATATATATATATATATATATATATATATATATATATATATATATATATATATATATATATATATATATATATATATATATATATCTTGACCATTTGCGAACCCATCTTACTGAATTTCAGTTGCAAAAGTAGGACAAAATATGGACAGTCAAACATCACTTAATTAACATTTCTATAAATACTAATTCAGAATATGAATATCAGAAACTTATATGTATATACCCTCAACACTTGCTTGGGGGCTGTGAAAACTTTAATATAACATGGTCCTTACTGATTTTCTTGTTTTTTATTTTTCTAGGTAAGTTTTCCTCAATGCGATATAATACAATGTTACCGAAAAGGAGACACTTAATCGGTAAATATAAATGCTAAAATTTAAAACGTTATTTCGTCCAAAAATATGGCTTATTACTAAGCGAACCACAGCGCTATTTTGTCCCACAATCCAGTTATTTAGTTAATAACTTTTTTAGTTTTATATCTTTTCCAACAGAAGTTAATAATATTTAAATAAGTTTTCCATTCCGTTTTAATCTCCACCTCTATAAGATATATACTATATATTCTGCTCAGTAAGGATAAAAAAAATCGATTTAGCGATGTCCCTTTGTTGAAATCAAGTTTCTGAAAAAATTGCTTGACTGAAGAAACAGTTTTCATTACATAAAATATTCATACATCCTGTCATGCAATTGCTAAATTCCACAAAGTTAATTCATGAATAACCGAGATATACCCCGGAACCGTGAAAGGTAAAGACCCCATTTTTTGTATGTAATATTTAGAGAAAGGTTTTTACTTCAAAGTTGTACTACATTATTTGGCGTGGCCGTTAAAAGCCAAAAACATAAAATTTTCGATGTCGGTCCATATATATTCGAGATATGGCAAGAACCGGTTTCTCAAGATGATTGGTCTGCATGCAAACTGAAACAATTCTTGGCACTAAAAAGTCAACGATGTAATAAATAATCTTACCAAAGAACAAACAAAAAAAAAATATTTTTTCTTAATAATCTTGTCAATTCTTACTGCCTTAAAATTGAGAAAAATTTTTTTGGTGATATACATTTTTAAAGAAGGCGAGAAAAGCAAAGTTGAAGTCCAACTGACTGGGGTACATACCATGACTATTGCACGTCCACCACTACGCTCATCAGCACCCAAACTGCTTCGAAACCAATCCAAGACCAAGTGTATACTTCTTGCAGCTGCGCATACAACCTAAGCACTACTACTACTGCCTATATTCAAACCTATTGACTAACTTTACACTTTATCATTTTGTTTTTCTGTTAGTTGGGATATATTTTATATCCTTTTCTATGTCACAGTAATTTTAAATGCGATTTTGCCCATTTTCAATGCCGTGCAAGAAGTAGTAGTTTAAAACCGATTACCTAAATTAAGGTCAACAAATTTTTTAATGGCCAAACAGATCTATATACAGATATCCCTTTGAGAAAGGGCAGCCGAGGTATATCAATAAACGCTTTCTCAAGAAGCTGGGTTTGAGCGCCAATTATTACAGATATTGGCGTCAAAAAGATAATGCTATAACAAACTAAGCTTGGTCGAAAGCAAAAAGTAAAAGTTTTCCTAATCAGCCTTTATATAGCCGATATATAGCAAAAACCGGTTGGCGAGCTAAACCTATTATTTGCTTTAAAAAACTAATAGAATAATAAAACGAGCTTAGTCATAAGCACAAAATTAAAAGTTGTGATATCGCTGCTAATATATAGCAGAGAACTCAAACAAGTTTGGTGCAAAGAAGAAGATGCCATAACAATATACAGTTAGTGAAATTCGAAAAAATTAAAACATTTTACTTCGATACATATACAGTCGATACATTGCAAAAACCGATATTTTAAAATGTTGGACCTATGCGAACTCAACAAATTTTGATGTCAAGAAACATATGATATTATTTTATTATAGTCTTAAGCTTAGTTTAGACGATATGTTGAATCAGCATATTTATGCTGAAAATTTTGTTTAAGTGCCATCATATCGTGTAAGCGCAAAATCTTTACCAGCATGCGTATGTTTAACAACGTTTGCAAACAATTTATTAACAACACCAACAAATATATGTTGGCAATTTTAGCATATCGTGTGAACAGTATGTTTTTAGTATTTGACTAATTTCCTGCGTATGCTAGCTGATATGCCATTTGTTGAAAATACTGTTTAAGCTTTTCAGCATATATCTAATTTGTATGCATATTTGCCGAAAGGCTTTGTTAAGCCGCCGACAATTTTCGTTTATGTAAATATACATATATGTATCTTCTTCAAAATTTGCAAACGAGCACAAACGTAATGAAATGAAATTCAATGAATTAATTGCTCTCAAATTAAAAAACAATAAATAGCTCAAGGCGAATTCATACCAGGTGGGTGCAAGGGAATTTGAACCCACCTGGTAATGAAATATATTACATATATTTCAAAGTGAACAAAAAGCTAGAAGCCAAAATAATCACCTGTGTTTCAAGTCCAACTGGTATGAATTCTGCTCTAAATAGTTGGAATAATCAACAATCAACGGCAAGGCGTTGATTACATGCATACATCCAGATTGCAACCGCCGCCCCACTTTTATTTTCAGCGGCTGCCACGATGAAAATTAATTGGCACAGGTCTTCGAACGTCTTATAATTTTTTTTATAATTTTGCACAAAAACCTTCATTTGCCCGCCGTTCTACCCATTTTCTTTTCCAAACTCGGCTTCTTTTTCCTTTTACTTCACTTTCATCACTATCAAAAGCAAAGACTGCACAAGCAATAGCAAGCGATATTTCTTCCGAAGACATTTTTTTTTTATATTAAAAACACGAATTTTCTGCAATAACGCGTTGTATAAATAGAAAGTAGTATCAAACTTATTTTACAAGCAAATGTTTATACGATTCAGCATATATATCACCATGTAATTATCAACATATCGTATAAACACAAAAATTATATGCTAACTCTTATGTTGACATTCCATTTGCTGAAATATGTTGAATTGTAAAAATTTGGTAGTTTCAGCATATAGTGTAAACACCTAGCATATGATATGTGATCACATACATATGCATTTGATGTTATTTTTAATCATACAGTTGTTAGCATATATATGCTGATTCAACATATCGTCTAAACTAAGCTTTAGGTATCAGGAAATTCTTGTAAAATAACTCTACTAAGGACAAAACGTAACAAGTTTCAATATCGATTTATATAGGGTGTTTTTTTTCGATGTAGAGAACTTTAAGTTGCAATAAAACAATTTTATTTATCCGAAAAATAATCTTGTGTCATTACATTTTAAATATGATTTCTGGCATATGAACGCCACGGCTGGCGCAGCTGTAGTCCAATCTGGACGTCCAATTTTCGATGACTTTTTTCAAATATTTGTGGCCATATATCGGCAATAACACGGCGAATGTTGTCTTCCAAATGGTCAAGCGTTTGTGGCTTATCCGCATAGACCAATGACTTTACATAGCCCCGCAGAAAGCAGTCTAGCGGTGTTAAATCACAAGATCTTGGAGGCCAATTCACAGGTACAAAAAGGTGAAATTAGGCGGCCACCAAACGTGTCTTTCAATAAATGGCTTGTGGCACAAGCTGTGTGACATGTTGCGCCGTCTTGTTGAAACACACACATCTCCTGGACATCATGGTTATTCAATTCAGGAATGAAAAAGCTGTTTGTGTAATCATGGCTCTATACCGATCACCATTGACTGTAACGTTCTGGCCATCATCGTTTTTGAAGAAGTACGTACCAATGATTCCATCAGGCCATAAAGCGCACCAAACAGTCAGTTTTGTTTGTTGACGTATCCATTCAACCAGAAGTGCGCTTCATCACTAAGATAAATCAGGCACACGGCAATCTCGTTTTGCACTATTTGCAAGCGTTGTGCAGGCGTGAGTCTATTCATGATGAATTGCCAAACCAAACCGAGAATAAATCACTTGACAGCTATTAAATCGGTCGCCATCTTGAACAGTAATGCCAACTTAAAGTTATATACATCGAAAAGACACCCTTTACATAAAATACAGATGAAAATTAGAAAGGCATATATGTATGTATACAAAGCATAAGTATTAAAATAAGCTGCTTTGATCGAAATTAGCCACATAACGTACCAGTGATTTTGCAGTTGTTATTGAAGAGAAAATGTAATAAACAAGTGATTTTGCAGGTTTTATATAAAAAACAAAAGTTATATTAAAATATTTTAAGGTGCCTGAGTAAATGTATTTTTGAAAACGAATAATATTGTTCCAAAAATTTGCGTAATTTTTTTGGTCGTAAAAACCAGTTAAAAAAAATTAAAGAGAGATATTTGACAAAATCATGTTACTTTTACTACCAACAACGACACTGTTGTATTTTTTATGTTCTGCACTAGCTCTTACCCAGTAAATATTCATTGAACATGATTAGTGTGAAGAGTATTTCAAATTCGGTCCAGCCGAAGTCAGATTCAGAATGTATGCATATATTTTACGAACACTTCTCATATCTGACATATGAGAACTGTTGTCAAGGGTATAAAAATATCCCCTGACGAAGTGTGAGTAATTCAAAAAACGTTTGTACTATTCTTATTTTCTTTATTTTATCTAATTTTGAGCACAATTATTCCACAAAGATCGTTCATTACCAATCAAAGCATTTGCGTCTAATTTCTAGACCATATACATATTCTTTTGCTAGCAATTATATCTAATTTTTTGTCTGTTACTCACATTTAATACGCAATGAACGGGCTCGTAGAGCATCTTTTCGGTTTCTCTCAAGATCATACTTAGCTGAAACAAATTCATTCGAATGTTGTGTATGATTTTTCAAAATAATGGTGACCAAACGCATTTTATGTACACATATCTCTTGAAATTATTGAAGATGCAGATCAAATATGACTTTTTGGGTATTTGATGCGCTGAGCGTTGGCTTAATAAATTATATGTCACCCTTCTATGTTACCTATATATGTACATATGTACCTACTTCCAGATATACAAAAATGTTGTATCGATTCGAAATTAAATATTTGCTCCTGCAGTGAGATAATTCAACAAAAACTTATATTTGTAGCTCTCAAGTTATGAAAACAAAAACATTAATCGTCTAATTCATAAAAATTGTAACAGATTTCTAAAGCTCTTATTTGACAGATTTTCCATACAAATACATATGTATGTCAAATAACAGTCTTATAAGTCTGTACTAATTTTTATGAATTAGGGGGTAAGTCTGTAGCAAAATAAATTAAGTCACGAGAAAATCATATTTATTGGCCTAAAAATTTTCGCTCACTACAAATTGTACCAACTTAAACAATTCTGTTTAACAAAAAAAAAAAAAACAAAGAAAACTTTAAACTAAAATTTTAATGTACTTACATATCTTTAATTTATGTAATTTGCAAACCCTTTTCTATAATTTTTACGTATGCATGTAGTATTCAACTTGTGCGCTTGTTTTGTATATATGTAACTCTTAAAAAAATCAGCTGTTTATTAAATTCCAAATTCTTTCATTTTCTCCCATTTTACCTTATATAAAAATGTTTGCTCTCTTTTAAACGAAAAATTCTTGAAATTCCTGAAATTCCATTCCAAGAGTCGCAACTAAAATAAAACTCAATTATGATAGAGAATACAAACAAGAAAAATTAATAGAAAATCACTGCCTACTCCCCCTGGTGGTTTGTGTTAGCAAAAGTCTCTCTGCTAGCGTGTACACATTTTTTCTGTATGAGTAAATTTATTCGAACTCAAACTCTTATTTGAATGCAATGCTGCCATATTTATTTTTACAAAAACTCCCATTTCCCAAAAGGGAAAGAGACACGGAAAGAGTCTGCACTCTCCCTATAAAACTAAAAAATATATTAATATTTCATACAACAACTTATTAGTTCTAATTAGATGGAATATACATATTTAGAAATTTTTGCATGATATTTGCAAAATAACACGATTGTATAAAAAAACGGCACTGCTCCTTTCAAAAGGATGTGTGAGTCATATCTTATTGTTGCAATACAGGGTCCGCCATCTAACGTTATTTTTTTTTTCAACTAGTGCTTATTTAGCTCATATCTGATTTGACAGATAATTAGTTTTATCCTTCCGCTGAACGAATAGGGTTGGGTATACGCTTCGCTAAGTGGGCCTGCGATCGAATTACTGAAGATGCCGATTTTGCAAAAAAAAATTATCTTTTCAGATGAGCTCATTTTGACAAGCAAAACTATCGCATTTGGGAAACAGGAAATCTGCACGCATATGTACATTGAAAAGCCGACGCACCCAAAACGAGTCACTGTTTGGTGTGGATTTTGGTCCAGAGGCATAATTGAGCCATTTTTCTTCGAAAATGAGCAAGGAGTGGCCGTTATCGGGGCATGTTGAACGAGTTTATGTTCACAAAAATTGAAGAGGAGGATATTGGCAACATTTGGTTTCAACAGGACGGCGCTACGTGACACACAGCCGAAGCTACACTCGACATTTTGTGCTATTTAAAAAAAAAAAAAAAAAAGTTATTTGGCGGACCCCTTGGAATTTACATACATATGTAAAGCCGTCAAACAATGCAATATGATGCTTTGATTTATTCGAATAAAATTAGAAAACTGCAAAAAAACAGATAAATGCACACACTTGGCAGCGCTGTTCGTATACTTAAAACAAACACTCAAAAACTCAAACATATCACATTTACATGATTCCTTACTCAAACTTTAAAAACGAAACCAAGTCAAGCAAAAGAGAAAAACCTCCCTCAAGAGCTGTTAAAGCAAAATATGTACAAGCAAGAAAAAAAGCGGCGTTATTTACTCCTAAATATTATCCTGTAGAGGATACTAGAGAATTGTTATTCATTTCAGAGAAGAATTGTTAACGAGTATTTAAATGCTTTTTCTTGTTATTGTGGTGAGTGGCACCACACAATCATCCCCTACAACGTATCTCTATCTAATGGTGGTGGTGGTGGCGTTTAATTTTGCGTTGTTGTTTCTATACTTTTTGACTTGTTTTTCATTCCTTTGTTTTTTGTAAATATTCAGCAAAAACCAAATAAAACAAAAACAGTATTAAAGTGAATTTCGTGGCAAACACACACACTGTGAAAAATCTATTAAAATTCAACGCTTTCGTTGTTCGGTAGCGCGTTTAAATGAAATCGTATTTCAGCACATATGTACACATTTATACATACATATGTATGTACATATTTCGAAAATTATTTGAGTCAAAACAATATTATTTAATAATTAATTGAAAAGTTCAAATCTAATATGATTCGCTAAAAGTTAACTACATTAATTTTATTGAAAGAAAGAAAAAAAAAATCATTTGCGTTACATCGAAAGTAAATAATATAATAAATGGAATTTCACCCCTGTAATGTTTGTAAACGATGTTAAAAGGCAGCTGTCAGCTTGTTTGAATCGCCTGTAAATTCTATTATTATGTAGGTATATATACAAAAACAGCAAATATATTTTATGCCATAAAATCTACGTACATATGTATATATGTACATGCACACAAACACACTCGATTTCACTTAATAAATGAGTTGTGGCGTTATTCATAAATTACTGAGTGTGTGGTTCTATTAATACCCTCTGTATTTGAAATGAGTGTATCGGGGAAAAGTGTTTAACGAAAATAAATAAATTTTTTTTTGAACCGAGCTTACAAATTAATAAAAATTTTCCTTAAAACTGAGAAGAACGGCACCAAAGTGGCGCCGCTACATAAAAATTTGGATTATCTTGAGGAATTTAAAGCCTTGGCCGGTAAGTAAAAAGAGAATATGACAAATTGTAAAATTTATAACATTATTTATGAGCCGTTAACGACAGTAGTTTTGAACTTTAAAGACTGTACGAAGTTCTTACAGCGATTCAAATTCCCATAAGCATTGTGTGTAGTAAACTTGCAGGATTTTCGGTTTCCTGCGGTAAATTTGTGCGCACTGGTATGGAGTTCAAAATTTATTAACTGCCGGAGGTACATTACAACGTAATTTTCCTGCAACTAAATCAAAAATTAATATTAACACGTTTATTTGCTATAATACTTGTGAATATTATAATAATAATTACCTACGAAATTATCACAATAAAAACTCAGAAATTTTGTTAGTTAACAAAACAACCTCTCCAGACTTGTCTACACAACTTTTTTCCGCGTGGAAATGATGTATGTAGGTACGTACAGGCTGGGAAAACATATTTAAAAGCATGGCTGCAACAATAACAATATTATATTTTCCACAAGGCTGTATAAAATAATTTGGGGGAAGTAAACCCCAACTAAAAGGTCCTATAAATAAGTTTCTTCTGTAAATTAAAAAAAAAAAAAACTTCATTTAAGAGGGTAAATAAATTTTTCAAATAAATTAATTGCAGAAACTGCAACTTTTAGAAATGAAAACTATAAATTTTTTTCTCATTAAAATGCCAGTGTACATACATAGTCTTACTAGCAAAAGTAATATTGCTTTTGTTCCTTGACAAATTTTGAAATAGAGTGTAGAACTAATTTCCAATGAACAAGCAAATGAAGCTGAAAACTAAAATGTCTGCGACGGCTGATTTTTTGCGGCCCTATTAGCAGACTAAAAACAATATTTTACAACAATTACTTGTTATTTGGTTTGAAATCCATATAAAAATAAAAGAATTGCATCATAATTTCTTAAATCCGTAAATGTAAATTTCTTTAAATGAAATAATAATAGCGTTTTATATACTTGAATCGTTAAGCATTTTATGACGCAGGCAAACATTTATTGATGGCAACAATTCATTTTGATGCTGTCGATTTTAATGTACCAACAGTGGCAAAGCAGAAGTAAATAGGTATACATACCTGATAGTTTGAGAGCTTGTACTTAACAAACCCAAAACTTAAAAATTAATACGGAAAACCACATAGTGTATAAGTACCATCACTATAACAACAATGTTTGTTGCATTTTGATCATACTGTTCCCACCATCCATAAAAAATGAATATTTTTTTCTCAAATCATTAATTTTTCTGCAGCGCTTCTAGACAATAATTTTGTAGTTTTGCACATTTAAAAAAAATTGGAGACAGGTGAAATAAATTTTCAAAAGGGGCGCATAGGTTGTAAACCGTTCTTCGGGGCTAACAGTATTTTCATTCTATGTCAATGGGAAGAAAAAAGCCTTGCTGATTACTAAAGAGCCCTAAAAGGCATGCGGCAGAACTAAAGGCCAATGGATCCCAGCCGAGTGGTGTCCGACATTATGGGGAACCTTGTTAGAAAGGATGTTAGACTGTATACAGCACTACTGTCGGGCACTGTAAGTAAATTAATATCTCAAAAAACTGAAATCGGCAAAAAGTGATTGCTGCAAACTTTGGAATGAGGAGAAGAATAGGTGGAACACGTCCCTAAAGACGCAGAACCATATATTTTGGTGCTAGTCTGTTGGATCCCAAGGACCTCGGTGTTCAAACTACTTTGCCCAATACTATGATTATCTCTTCTTTTGTTTTGTTATACCGATGAATTATTTTTTTGTTTTCTATATTTTGTGTAAACCGTCTAAAAAATTGCAACCATTAATTCTTGGTTTGAATTCGCCGCAAATTTTAGTCAGATACTTCCGTTTTAAATCAGGCTTCAGAAGCCGACTTGTTTTTTTGGGTTCAACTACGAATTAGCGCATCCTGCGATCCTATAATTTTCCAAAATTGTACTTGAATTATAGCTGTTTGGCTTATTAACATTCTCATTATCACCTTATAAGAATACCATACTGGAATTGCCCACAATAAAAATGAATTACCTTTAAAATATTGGAAAGGTACCGTTTTAATCAATTTTGGCACAATATCCATATGTAAGTATGGTCAAAATTAAACACTCGGTAATATCAAACCTACGGCAAGGGTGCACAATCGGCCCTAAATTATAACGAAATAAACTCTGTTAAGCTACTCATATAAGGAGTAATTCAGCCAAGTACGAGATTTGCTCACACAGCAAGAGCTTCTTAATACTGTGCAATGGGCTTAACATATGTATTTCAAAAGACAAAGAACTGTTCGTGTTTACAATTCTATATTCATTAGTTGGAAATATTGTACGATTTCTTATTTCTAATATATATGTATATCCATATTCTGAGAAAATTTTAACAGCCTACCTTTACGGTTCGAAAGTTGCAACTAATTTTCGTTTGCTTGTATGAAGACACCCTATAGTTTTCAACTTTTTGTTACTTAGCTATTTGTTGTTGTAATATCTGGTCAAATTATAGATCCTTACTTCCTACTGTACGAAAAAGACAGATAATTTTAACAGCTTCTTGTAAGGGAACACCCTTTAGTTTTACAATGTTGTTTTTACTGTTGATTTTAGTCGTCACTCTAAGACCTGTTATTAGGTCAGTGCAATTCTAAAACAAAAACCAAAACCTACTTGTGTTTTCTTTGTGTCAAAACGCACAATAACCACATACATACGTACGAAAACAATCAGCAAACATGTGTGTAACTTTTGACAGTTTCACCATGAAAACCTACAAGATCATGGAAAAGTACAATGACCTAGTAAATGAACCCTGTCTCTAGCTTTTACCATTTCATAATCGGGAGAACAGCGGCATCCCAATAATAGGGTTCCGGTTTCACTCTATAAATACGAAACCCTAAACAATAAGATCATGTAAAACGTCATTTTATTTATTTTCGCGCAATCAGTTTATGTTGCCCAAAACCAATGAAACTCAGCTACAACTCGATTTTGTTTAGTATTTTCCTTAAAAATGTCCTTGTGGAACCGCTCGGGTGCTGAATAAATTGTTGAAATATTCTAAACAATGAACGCTTACTAAAACTTAATGTTAAAGAAATTATGCTTGACCGTGTGTAAATTTCAAGCCTCTATGTCTTACGGTTGAAGAGTTATAGCTGATTTTCAAACCAAAGGATAAAGCCGTGTAGATGGCACCATTTTAATTTTGCACAGGCAACTGCGTTTCAAGTTTCTTTCTTTTACGATTCAAAAGTTACAACCAATTTAGGTTTCTTGCATGGGATCACCCTTTAGTTCTTAGCTTTTGGTTGTTTTTGCTATTTAGTGTTGTAGATAATATATATTCACCTGTATTGTGCAAAATTTAGGTCTCTATCTCTCATGATTCAAAAGTTATAGTTAATTATCACAGTCTCTTGTATGCGAGCCCCCTTTAGTTTTCACTCTATGAGTACGGAACTCTACAAACCAATGTAATCTGCATTCACTAACATAATTTTTGCCTTCTCTACTTACGAGTACATTGTGTTAAGCTCAATCGCACCAACTTTTACACACCTGAAATGCGAAACAAAACTGAAGTAAAAACCCAACATTTAGTAGTTATTTATTTTTTCTATGTCACAGTAATTTTAAACCTGATTTTGCCCATTTTCAATACCGTGCAAGAAGAGGTTGTTAAAAACCGAGTACATTAAAATTAAGGTCAATAAATTTTCTAAAAGCTTCAAAAACGACGTTTAAAAAAAAGGTGTTTTTTGCGAAACAAATCTATATATACCCTTTTGGTAAAGGGTTTAAAAACAATAGCTTTAATTTTTGAGAATACACCATATTGTTTTTTACTTGTTTTATCTTAAAAACTTAATAAGTATAAAAAGACGGTTTGTTATTGTTATAAACTAATTGCCACACTGCCTCCAATAATTTGTTCATCTGAAGGAATCGCAAAAGTACTTCTAAGATTACCGACTCTATTGTAGTTGATATCATCATGCTCGTCCATCTGCTGTCAACCGTTTTTAAAATGAATGCAAATGGTATGCAAAGCTCAACAAACATTAGGAATTGCTTTAAATTTTTCCTCCCTGCTTTGCAACCCTTTTTTTCCTATTAAACATGGAAAGCGGCTTCTCAATGCATTTTTCTATATTGTTGTGGGCTTTTATCAGCTTGGTGTTGAAATTTGTTTTCCCTACATTTGACGAATTTCTGTTACCTGGTATGGCGCGGCAAGGACGGATCACCATCATCTCTTAATATCTCATTCACACGAGACTTGTTTCGCTCTCCATTCTTGTTATGCACCCCAAACACGACCGAGCTCTTTACGCCATACAAAATTTTGAGAGGGAAAAATCATGTAAGATTTTGAAACAACACAAAAAATCTAGCATCATCTCTAATTTAAGAGCTAAGTTTCGCTCTTGAAATGAGTAGAAAGCAAAATAAACAACAAAAACATGAGAAGAAAATAGAAGATCTAGATACACACTTATGTACATAGGTTTATACATATGTATATAAAATGTAAAATTATTACATTTATTTGAAATAAAAAATAGTTTATTTTCTTATTCCAAATATGAAAGCAAATTTATTTTATTTTAGATTAGAAAGGCTTTCTTAGAGGGTTGGTATTAACCTGCTTGTGTATACACACACTTATGTATGTATGTACGTATGCACACACACAAATTTTTATGTATACACATACAGTAATGGTCACACAAATAGAAGACTTCTGAAAAAAAATTTTGTGCTCTCACTTTCTTTGTCGTGTGCAATAAAATACAATATTTTGTTTTTTGTTTATCTGTAAGTCTTAATCGATTTGTCTTTGATAAAAGAAAAACTTTAATCAGATTTGAAAATTTTTATTATTTACAAGATACCTACCATGTGAATTTTTCTCATATGAAATGTGGATATATAAAACATTTTAACAATTTGCTCATGTGTAATAAAAAAAAATAATCAGGGTTGTTGCAGAATCCAAGTCAGAATTGTGAATTATCAGAATTCGAAATCGATTCTGATTTGAATTGCTGTCATGAAATCGTCTTGGCTTTGCGCTGATTCGAACATATGTAAGTAAAACCCATATTCGAATCAGCTGTTTTGTTTTGGTTGTGCTGTTGTTTACATTTTGCAGTAGATTTTCACATATATTTTCATATATATTTCTGTATATATTAAAAAATCTTGAAAAAAAATGGTACAGGCAATAGCTTTATATATATTGATTTCGGAAAACAACAATGAAAAAGTGAAACGAAAGATTTAAGGGACTACACCAACCCATTGGAGCTGCCGGAAACAGCGTAAGTATACATACATATAGTATGTACAAGAATGCCAAAGATGTTTCAGCTATAATAAATATACAGATTTATTAGCCAATTCCGTTTACACAAAGAGGCTTTTCAAATGCTGTTGAACAATGTCAAAGTTCATGTGCCTCCTTCAAACATTTCCAGTATTGTTCAGCTAGCTGCGACATTGCGTTTTTTTGCAGAAGGATCATATCAAAAATGAATATTAAATGATAGTTCCGTTTGTCTCGCCAGAAGTACGGTGTCAATTGTCTTAAGCAACATACTAAAGGATTTGCAAAGGCATATGTGCCCTCAGTGGATGAAGCTAAAAATGGATGGTAATGAAAAAGGAAGATGTAGGAACCATTTCTTCACCAAATATAGAATTCCTTCTATAGTTGATTGTACTGATGGAACGTACATCAAAATTATAAAACCTGCTGTGGATGTGCATTTATTTTTTAAAAGAAAGCGGTATTTTAGTATGAATGCCATGATTGTAAGTAGAAACTAATAAGATTGGTGGTCCAGCACTGTTGAGAGATTGAGATAACTCTTGCCAAAGCGATTCTACCAGCACCTTATCGCGCTTAGAGTAACCGCTTGCTATATCCTTATGCTCTTCCATAATCTTTAAAAATATCTCATTTTGTGTTTGATTCCCATGTTTTCCCCTATTGGTGATAAAATAATAATGAAATTTTTTGCTTATTTAGTTTAATAAACAAAAAAATAAATTTACTTACATCGTGAGCCAAATTGTATTTACAAACATACAAATCTTCCACCTGTCAGCTGATCAGATTATTTCTGATAAAAATAAAACGATAAAACAGATTCTGTGACACCTAGATCTGACACAATTCTGATTCGAACACAAAAATGAAAAATATCTGTTTCTGTGGACACCACCAAAATTAATTCTGTGTCAATTTCAATTCTGATTCTGATAGCAATCAGATTCTACAACAACCCTGAATTAGTTCGGTATTGTTTGGGACTCGTCTTATTCCTTTTGGTTCGTAAACAGCGATACTGGCCGAGCAAAACATTTTGAATCTGAGAAAACGCAGCTCATACACTAACTGTATGAGAACAGCGATTCTCACCCTAATGGCATTTTCTTTTCTGACAAAATATTACTTTTATTTCACACTTCGTTGAAAATCATGTTATTTTCTAAAAAAATCTGCTTTACTTATGAAAAGTATCATGTTATTTTCTAAATATGTCGTGTATAAACCTGCCACAACACGTACCATGTAGTACTCTGTGTACTCTGCTTCAAGTGAGATGGAAATACTTCCCTTTTTACAACCCTGCTTTAAATGTCTTTATAAAAATGTTAAAAGTAGCATTTTGGAATAGATAAAACCTTATTTTCTGTTCTGAACAATAGGCACTGTTCAGAAAAAAACGACATACTACAGCGAATAATTCAGAAAAGTTTGGAAAACATGGTTTATAATTATGCGGGTGAAGTGTTGAGTATTAAAGTACCGAGTACTGAGTACTTGTACTGTTTTTTGGATACTCAATACTGGAAAATAATTACTCAATACTTGCAGGGTTGGAAAATTCAAGATAAAATACAATTAATTTTACTTGAAAATCAAGTCTGATCAATGTTATAAAGCTGTTTAAAAACATCATTGTTAATAAAAGAAGAATTATTTTTTTCTAAAATAAAAAACAACTTTTGACTAAATACTTAATACTGTATATAGTACTTAATACTGTATATGGGTATTTCCATGAAATGGTCCACCGCACAGAAAATTGAAAAAAAAAAAACAATTGACATTTTATCATATAAAAAAAATTTTAACTTATAATAATTTTAAATGATGGTAAAAACTTTACAAAAGTATGTATGAAGGTAAAAAGTGTCACGTGCGTAATGTAACGTGCGTAATCAAAAATTTTCTTTTCTTAGCCAATCCATGCACACTTGTTTTTGAACAAACCATGATTATAAAGGTCCATCAATAACCTTTATAAAAACATTTTTTCCGAAATAAAAATCTTCTACAATTAGCTTACTTTTGCAATATTTCATGCTGCTTTAAAAGGCACTTACATTTTTTGTCACGTGCGTAAGTCAACTTTGATCGCATGGAACTTGGGTACCCAGTGCTCAATTTTCCAATATATATACTTTTTGGAAGGAACTCATCACATTAAATGTAACAATGGCAAAATTCCATTCAAAAATTCCAACCCATTTATATTTTTATAATATTCAAAACAATTAAACATGTACAAATGTCACGTGCGTAACCATGGAAACACCCATATAGTACTTAATACTGTATATATTTCAGTACATACATATATTTTATCTATGCCACTTGTGTATGATAGAAAAACTACTTGTTGTTTAAATATTTAAAAAAAAAAAAACCCAAAAGTATTGAGTATCATTGAGTAGTGAAAAGTAGTAGAATACACCAGCACTAGTTTTTAACGATGTTCATTTGACTTCGGAAGATAAAAGCAAACTTATGCAAAATAAAAAAGTTTGCGTAAAAGTTGTAAGCATACCCGTTATGTGGATGGGGAAAGGGGAAAATGAAAAAGAAAATTGGACTCCTTTGAGTCCTTTCGCCAAATTGACAAAGAGATTAGGAATGAATTAAATCTGAAAGCTTCAAACAGACAGGGAGGAAGAATAAGACCATGAGTGATACACTCAACGACGATCTGCGTATACTTGCCGAATGGGGTCTTAAAAATAGGGTCGATTTCAATGCTCGTAAGACCCAGTGTTGTCTATTAACACATAGACGAACGCCCATGGATGCTGCCTCATCTGTACTGGATGGATGGTATAAACATTGAGGAGTCGGAGGCTCTTAATGTTCTTGTTATGAATATTCAATACGATGTACTGAGCATATTTTTAATGTCGCAAAAGAAGCACTTAAGTGCCTTGGTTTTTTGAAACGGTGCAAGACATACTTCACTCCATCCGATCTCCTCACTATTGATACCGACCGAAAATGGAATACAACTCTGATGTTTGGGCCGGTGCCTCAAAATCTATTTTGGGGCTTCTCGACCGTGTACAGGAGAGGGCGAAGAAGCTTATCAGTGACAGTAGGGTATCCAGCTCTATTAACTCACTGGAGCATCGTCGCAGTGTGGGATGTGTTACACTGTTCTATCGCTATTATAGCGGATTTTGCTCGGACGAGATCAGGGATCTTGTTCCCGAAACCCGCATATTTTTACGCAGCACACGTGCATCGTCAAGAGCACATCCGTTTGTAGTCGATTGGCCGTACAACGCATTACAGAGAGAATTCGTTTTTCAGCTGCACAGTTCGTCTGTGGAACAAATTGCCTGCAGACATGTATTCCCCGCCAGCTACAATGTAAAGAAGTTCAAATCAAACGTACACAAACACTATTCCCTCTTTCCTCCTCCCCAAAACCTATTTCCCTAGTTCCGGTACGATGCGCAGGCATAAATAGGGGTCGTCCCTTGAGTACTGGTCGAATATAAAAAAAATATATATAAAAAATAATAATAGATGCAGAAAATGCAATTGGACGAGTTCACCGCAAAACGCCACTACTGTTGAAAAGAAAATGTTGTGGAACTACATTCATTGCAAAACATACCGCTGTTGTGTACCTATTACAGGATAATGATCCAAGGCACTCGGTGAGAGTCCGGAAAGTAAAATAAAAATTATGGTTCGGAACGGGTTAGTCGAGATCTGCATCCAATATAAAACAATTATGCTGATATTGAGAATGCAGTAGGAGAACATAATTCCCGATATATCGGAGAATTTCAGGTCTTGCAATTGAAAAAGCGTGACATTAAATTTCAAATATTAGTGATGCCGATGATTAGTCAAAGCTATGATCCAGATAAGGTATGATGCTATGTGCAATAAATAATGATGTACAAAATATTATTAAGGTTTTTAGTAATATTTTTTCAGAATTCTTAGCGTTATTTGTGGAATATAAATATTTGTCCTATTCACATGTCCAAGTAAAATGCGTCCGAAATGAAGTAATTAAGCTTTAATTAATTAGAGCCTGTAAATTTAGCAAACTCTCTTGCGTTATAGCATAATACTTTACTGGACTCTAAGAGGATGTAATAAGTACACAACAGCGGTATGTCTTGCAGTAAATATAGTTGCACGACATTTTTAAAATTATTTAAATAATTAAACTAGTTTTTTTGGTTAATATTGATATAGTAGGTAACGAAAAATATAATGGAGTGTGCTTGGGTTAGTTCATTAGAGTGCTGAGGAGAAGCGTAGCGGCTCAGAAACATCTGGATGTCCACCGTGCTAAAATTTGTTTTACCTTTATTGTTCAATATTAACTAAAATAGCAGAATTTTATTAAGAAATAACTTAAAAGCCTGCGTAGAAAATTTAAATACATATATACTTGAACTAGTCAATGTTGTCCTTTAGATTGAAAAGAGAATTCACAATATAGTGCAAAGTAGGACCTCAAACCCACACCGCATGCTTCACTATTCATTATAGTCTTTTGAGCGGTTTTGATAATTCTTTTGAGCGCTTTGATAATGCACACCTGTTCTATCCCCCGGGCCAATGACATATGCTTCGGTCCAAACATAATTTTTCGAGAACAAAGGAAGGAAGGAGCCTGTAAACTTTGCATTCTACTTTGGTAGTAGTTATGGACGCTCAGTATAACTTTGGAAGTTTTACTGGACGAGTGTATTGAGTCGCGTCGACTAAAGTCGAAGTTTTACCACCCTTTTTTGTGCCGATAATTTTGCGACTTTTTCTATTTCGTTATCGTTGTTCTTTATATGTATAATTACCAAAAATCATTATTTTCGTTGTAATATCAAAAGTCGTTATTGAATCTTTGGCAGCATTCTTATATGTTTTGGTTAACAATGAAAACAAAACAAACAAGAAAACAATGAACACGTGCGGGTTAAAAGCGCATAAATTTTATGCAATTAATTTATTATATAGATATCGAAGACATGTGCTTTGTAATTTTGTAATATTATTTTCAAAGTGCTTGTTATGTAGAAAGTATCGGACTTAAAAATTTAAAATCTGCCCTTGCAATTGACCAAAAATCGAATGTTTTATATAAAATTAATTGTAATTTGTATTGAAGAAACTACAACACAAGTTAATGAAATCGTGAATATGACTGTGAAACTTTAAAGTAACAGAAAAATTCAGCAACTCTTGCCAAACATACGCTATCAAACAAGCCCCCAAAAATAAAAAGGAACTAATGTCCAATTTGGAAAACGAAACAAACGTCCAATGAAGCAAAACATGCGCCAAACACAAATGAAAAAAAGAACTTATTTCAAATACGAAATGTTTTGGGGCTATTTCATATTAAATAAAATGAACTAAACCCCAAGAAATTCTTATACGTTACAGTATTTTCCGGTTAATTGGACATCAAAATTTGCACAACTTTTTGTTCAATTAACCGGGGAACCAATTAACCGATACCCGTTTAATTGAACAATTCGTTCAATTACAGAAATCACACATAATATGAACTACATATGTACTAATGAGTTTTTCAAATAAGTTTTTCAAAATAATTTTTTTTTACCTTAAACGAAAAAAAAATGCAAGTAACAGCAAAAAAAATTTACATATATGTGTATAGTAGAGATGCCACCCAGTGTTTTTCACAAATGATGTCAAGTATGTATGTGCAAAAATGCCAGATTATTTTTCAATGCAATTAACCGGGTAAAAGTAAGAGGGAATTTATTTTTGATGACATGCATTTTGAACGAATTAAGCTGGAAAATCAATTAACCGGGTTCAATTATCCGAGGAAATTCACATGGTGTTCGTATGCAACATTTTTTTTTGCCCGATCATGTGGTTCAATTAAGCGTGGAAACCAATTAACTGTAGGGTCAATTAACCGAAAAATACTGTATGTGAATTAGAGAATTCTTCTCTAATATTGCTCTCGCTGATCACCATACACTGGAAAAACATTTCAATCCATTTGTACTTAAATCAATCCCTAGCGGTGTCACAAGTACAATAAGTACAGATTTCCTTAAATCAAGTATGTTGTGCTTGTTTTGAGTACGAATTTTTCAAGCGGTAAATACTTAATTTCAGCCACATCCAATCCTGCTTTCAAGTACGTTTCGTACTGAAATCAAGTAGAACAAACTTAAATTTAGAACGAGCTTTTACTTTCTGTGTATATAAAAATGTTTACTTCCTACGACGATCAATCTTGAAAAAAAAAAATCGGACGGACTTAACTTTCCTTCAATTAATAAAATTAATTCTCAATTTTATTGCCTTCCTCCAACTTGTTCCTTCTTTCGTGTAATATGGCAAATCGTTTACTTTCAAATAATTCTTCGTTGTGAACGAATATTATGAACTTAAGAAGAGACGATGAACAAACTGTAAGAAAAAATATTTATACAGGTCTGCGGGCAAATCACCGCATTCGAAATCCAGTGCTTTGTCATCGAAATGATGTTAACGTGGATCACAGGACTCGTTATCGAAACGCATCTAATCGATGTTGTACTCGTGTGTTACTACACTATCGAAAACAAATAAACTTTAGCTTTTAGCAGCAAAACAAATAAAATAGCAAAGAAGCGACAAAAAATTAAAGAAATAATTTAAAAAATATAAACTTTATTTGTTTTTAGGGAAAGTGAATACCAAGAAAAATATTTTCCACTAAGTAGTGTATTTCATTTGTTACATTTATCACCGCTTTGCACATAGTGCTTTGTGCCAACCCCACTAAAAAATAATTCCCGGCCGTGTGCTGAAAGCTGCCACTGACCAAAAGGGACAATGTAGCGCCAAGCTGCAATACGGGTGGTACGCTCGTCGACATGTGACCAGAGATATTTATTTCCGATAAAACGCATTCAAAAGCTTCCTTAGAGAGCCGAAAACGTCTTTTGAATCTATGTATGTACGAACGATGAAAGATTTAGTTCTATTCTTTTGCTTTAAACTCACAACTTACTCAGCTTCTGGCAATGAAAAAGGATTGCTTTTGTCACAAATGTTCCTTCTTACAATGGCAATAATATTGGACTCATCCTCCGATTCCGAAGATGAGAAACATAAAAACACATTTGGATTCATTTATCTTGAAGTTTTTCACCAATTTACTTATTTATATTTCGTTTTCCTTTTTCGTTTTGTTTCTTTATTATCAAATGCGTACTGCGATGTAAAAAAATAGTAGTAGACAATATTAATTGCGATCGAATACTGTGATCTAAAAAATTGCAGCCGTCGAAATATTTGTACACACGAAAGAGGACTCTATTTCGAATGCGGTGATTTGCCCCCTGTTCTGAATACCATGTGATTTCAAAATTTATCATGCATTGCATAAAGAAACAAATTTGCCAATTTGCTGCCTGGTTTGAAATCACACAAATTTGAGTGGAGAGCACCTTTTTGTGCTTTCCAATCATATACCCAAAAATAAGAGTATACGTATGTATGTACATATATGGACAAAAATCTGTCGATATTGTCTGATTTTTAAATATAAATACACAAAGAAAAAATTTAAAAATTAAAATTGGTAATATTTTAATTTTAGTTCTTGGCTACCTTAGTTAAACATCTAAAGAATACGCGTAAGAAAAATTATATTGTTGGCTCAAACAATTTCTTCGGAACCTTAATATTAAGCCAAAAGTTTTTTAATCTCGAAAAAATATTCGCTTTGCAACTTACAGCATTTACGTTTCCTTATGCCGATATGCTTGTAAAAAGGCTTTTTTTTGTAATAACCCACTAATAAGTTGTATAATAAAATGTTTTAAGTTTATTAAACGAGGATTTTAATGAAGGAATAAAAAATTTTCCATGTCCTTTCAGCCCAAATATGCAACGAATATTTTATTTGTTCTAATAGACACAATGTTTGTTTTTTTGTGCTATTGTGTTCTTCCTGTTGACATGGAATATATGCGTTTTTAAATGCATAAATCTGTTGCATTTTTCCGTTTGCGGCGGACATTTTAGTGATAAATGTTGTAATCTCAGTATTTTAAAATGATTTAAAAGCACTTACGTAGCAACAAAAAATACAACCAATACTTAATAAAAAAAAAAATAGATGCGGTTGAAATCACATGCATATATATGCACATATGTATGTATATAGTTGCAATTTGATAGTTTTTTAGTTAATTATTTCGGTTTTCACTTTTAACCGATTGCTTTGCTCTTAAAATATTTGAAATGAACGAAACTTGTTTTATTTAAAAAATGGTGACTTAAAATTTTATAAAGTGAAATATTTTGTGCTTGTTGAATACAAACATATTACGTATGTATGTACTTAAATACAACCTAATTTTCACTACGAATTAGTTTGAAAAGAAGGTACCGATTAAATTAAAGTGAATTAATTTGACACTCGAGTAGTAAAAAAAATGCAAAAATGGATTATAGTTCCGAAATTGTAACGTGTGGCCCTATTAAAAATTATATAAAGAGAACTTTTCTTAACCGGCACTTCCTAACTAATGGTTACGTACTTGGGCTTCACCATGATTTAGTTACTTAACAAGTGCTTTAAGTGGCCAAGAATTGCTCAATAAACTCTGTCACTCACGTTTGATTAGGGGCGTGTCGTTTATTTTAATAATTTGCTGCAGACATACAATAAAAGACACAAACATCATAATTTTTGTGACTTTGTAGCTTTCGTTTCTATTATGCCGTCATGTGTTAAATTCTTTTTGCCTTGTGCTGTTTTATCTCGTACAAAGATAGTTTTCAATAAATTATAAAAATTGCATCCGCTCAATTTTGTGTCTCTTCGACCATTGCATACCTACCAAATCACGTTTTTTTCATCATGGAGGCTTCAAATCACATAATTAACTATTTCTTTCGCACTCTCGGTTGATTTGGTATCCTGGAATGCATTTTCCATGTTAATGTAAACTGACGAAAGGGGTCTATAATGCAGCAGAAAGTCACCTCTTTTGTCGAATATTTCGTAATAAATTGTCCATGAAACAGTCCGCATTTTTGTTATTTAACGGCAATAGTCGATATCAAACATTTAAAATTTTATAGAAAACATTTTGTTAATTCAGGTCCAAATATGAATATTTTCAGACAGAGACAGCTGAAAAAGACAGAAAACATTTGGACTTGAATTAATACATTTCAATTGGCTTTTAAAGCAAATAAATAATTAAGTTCATATTTGAGTAAATATTTTATAGTCAATATTATTTTCAGGAGTTGTCAGTATGTAGTACTCAATCATAAATTACTGCAGTCACATACATATACAAACAGGGTACAAACAAACTTCATATGTGATGAGCAAAATAGAAAGGGTCCTAAGGTTGAAAACCGGTTTTGTTCAGGAGAGCCATTTTGAAGAGTTAAATACGTATAGCTTTGGTGTACCATCACTTTCATAAAACGCGCATATCTCTGGGAGGGAACACTTTTGGGGCATGGGATCGGTCTCATTCGATGCTCAGATGTTGTCCATATCAAAAAGAAAAGTGAAAATTGATTTTTTTTTACCCTTAGGTTTCTTTCTTCATGCGCTGTCACATATACATAGATATACGTATATATAAGTATATGTACATATGTATGCATAAAGAAACGCAAAGAAGCAAAAATTACGTATTTTGCTTCTGTTTTTTCATCCGCACATTTATGTATCTATCCACCACGAAATTTCAAACCAAATGAGGTTTTTTCTGTCGCACAACAGTGGACACGTGAGCAGTGTGACCATTTTTTCAAATGAGAAGGAAGGTAAAAAGTGGGAGCTAAATTTTTACACCTCATTTGAGTATACGCAATAGTATGTATATTCTATATTAAAAATATTTTTATTTGTTTTTATTTTAAGTAAAAACAAGTACGAGTGCGTTTAGTACCGCTCTTAAAGATCACGTAAATTGATATATTTGCTATTTTTTCGGCCGGAGACCCACATCATTGCAACTGTTTTAAATAGGTTAATGGATATATGCCTCAAAAAATTGTCTTATTCGATATCGCGGATATGTATAGTATTTAGAGCGATATGGCAAATTTAAAGTAGTTGCTGACAAAATTGCTGTAGTTCGCTCAAAGGGCATAGTTCTTAAAAATTGGTTTGTGCTATACCACAACCTACATAAGAACCAATATCGGGTAAATTGTATCTGTACCAAATTTAAATTGTTTATTTACAAAGATTATTTATTTGATTTTGTAATTCATACACATATGCACATAAATTATTTTTACATCAAAATTATTTAAATACACAGAAAATGAATCATAAATAACTTGAAAAACAAAAAAGCATTTCCAAAGCCCCAACATTTGTATATAGACAAAAAGTCAGTTCACATATTACATGGAGTCTCAAAAACATATCTTAATACTATGACACAAACAATTAAAGTTTTTGCTTATTATAATCTCGTGCACACGTATGGTGGCTTTTCTTTGCAGCACAGCTTTCTTTTGCTTGGTTTTATATAACGGATTGCTGCCAAATTGTTTTACACTTGCTTTTTTAGTTGTTTTTTAGATATTATTATTAGCATTTCTACGATGCAAAATCAGTAGTAGAGAGCAGAGATGTTTTCTTTTTGTGAAGTTTTGAGAGCCCTTTTACAACAAGGAAATGGCCGAAACCCCAATAGAAATGTAGCCAAAAAAGTTAAATGAATTCTTATAAGAATATAAAAAAAAGGAAGCTAGGAACTAAATCTGATTTAGGGAGCTAAAAACCAAAAAAAAAAAAAGGAAGCTGAATCTAGCTCCCAAAGAGCTAAGATGGTCACGCTGCATGTGTGGAAAAATTCAATACAAATATCAAAAACTTTTGATTTTGCTTCAAACAGATCCGATCTCATATATGTATGTACGTGTAGCCGAACAAGCTAATTTTTTTAATTCATAAAAAATCCAAAACGGTAAAATAGTGTCAAGTCCTATGACTTTCACCTAAAGTCGCATAATCTATGAACAAAATGAGATATACGCGGTATCAGCAGCGCGTTTAACTGGAAGTGTGGCAGTAAAAGCAGCAAGGTATACTTTAGTTTTCAATTGTATATACATATGTATATTAGGGCGGGTCGATTTGAAGGGAGTGGAAAAATTCACCAATTTCCCTATGATTTCCGTATTCTATGGGTTATTCCATAAAAATTTGCCGAAGGAACCATACCTCTATCGTTAAAATCGAGTCCCCTACTTTTTGTTGGTAAAAAGTTCAAAAGTTACGGGCATTTTTGTCCAAATTTTGGACCATTTTTCCATTTTTTTCATGATTTTGTCCAAGAATATTACTTTCATGGCCATTTTTTTTTGGCTCAATCCATTATTTAATTCAATTTACAATTCAAAACGAAGAGTTTAAGCCCAAATTGATCGAATTCGGTTGATTAATTCATGCGATATTGCTAAAACAAAATAACACATAAAACCAACTTTTTGATTTTTTTCCCCTTTTTATTTTTTTTCCTACAAAAAAAAAACACCATGAGAGACCAAATGTTGCAAACTACTGCGTTGGGTATCTGAACCAGGCTCTGAATCATTTTTAAACCGTCACTAAATGAATTAAATATGTTTTTCATAGAATAATAATATAACTATTAACTATAATAGTTAGCAATGTTTTTACACTTACCTTTAAATCTTTTCTAAATTTCAAAATAGTTTGATTATTTGTTAGTTATTTCCAGTCCAGTCGTAACGTAAGGTTCGTAAGCTTCGTAAGTCAAAAAAACTGAGCCATAAAAATGGCCATGAAAGTAATATTCTTGGACAAAAACATGAAAAAAATGGAAAAATGCTCCAAAATTTGGACAAAAAGGCCCGTAACTTTTGAACTGTTGGACCAATGTTGGAGATTTTTTTTTTTTTAAATTGATCAAAATGAGCTCACCTTTTTAACGCGCGTACTGGCGATTAAACCCGATCGATAGTTTTTGAGTTATGGATGTGAACGTGTAGGTAATATTTCATACGAACGTCAATTTGGGAAAAAATCTACCAACAAAAAGTAGGGGACTCGATTTTAACGAAAGAGGTTCCTTTGCAAATGTTCATGGAATAACTCATAGAATACGGAAATCATAGAGAAATTGTCGAAAAATAAATCGACCCGCCTTAATGTATATATATATGTATAAATACGGTGAGTTGAGAATGGATTAGCAAAGCCGACAAGCCGACAATAAATACATTTAGCACTTATCTTCGCAAGTTTATATGACAAGGAAAACTTACGCTATTAAATCAATGTATGTAACTTAATGCCTCGATTATGGTTTACAACAGTTGTCTTGTGCATGTCATATAAGCAAAAACTTGAAAAAATTTAAAGTTTTCATGTGAAATTTGTTTTTCAAAAATGTAAAAAATAATTAAATATTAAAATAACGGTGTAAAGATAAATCCGTGAGTTAAATATGTCCTACACCGCTGTTAACTGAGTTCCACAATAATGTTAAAAAAGCCTTTGTTTAATTTCTTTATTTTTAAGTAAAAACACAAAATAATAATCATTTTTTCTATGGTATGGCAGAAAACATTTGAAAATAATAGATACTAAAAAAACTATCAAAGCGTTTTATTATTGTTAGATTTTTCTAATTGTCAATGTGACGGCTTCCCGGACTGGTCTAGAGGTACTTCGGGGAGACATGCCGTAGTGTGTCATACATTTTTAAAAGGAGAAGGAAGAGACAATTAATTGACGAACATACATTAATAAATTACATGTTTATTAACAACTAAAATCGTCCAAATGTAGCGCGAACTACATTTTTAAATTTTGTTTTGCAACGCTACCTTTAGTTAACTTAATTTAGAAAAAGAAACAAACGCTGAGATTTCTTTCAAGAGTGTAATTTTATTTTAATTTTTTTCTAAAAATTTATTTTGCTTTCTTTGATTTCAACTTTCGTTCGGGATTATTACAAATAAAGTTCACGAATTAAAAAGAATAATTCCTATTCCACTTTAAAAATTATTTTTGGTCTTAACCAATAGTAATAGTAACTTTATTGAGCCTCTTTTAAGAAAGACCATAAATTTGTAAATGGAATACCTTAGTGAGTAGACATAAGTCTAAAACGTATTATCTGATATAGTTAACTGAAACACCATACTGCAACTTGCTTGCAATAATTGTTTACTATTATTTAATTTGCAATATTTGGAGACTAAACGCCCTTGCTTTGGTCTGAATCAAATTTGTTCGTGTTACAAAACACTTCGAGTATACTTCCTTCTCTAATTTCCAGCACTTCAAACTGCTCATCCATCATTGCTCATTGCTTATGAGCATAAGTGCCCATACGATAGATAGGTTTGAATTGAGCATTAATGAACAAAGTATAAAATTAAAATGTGTATGCTTATATGCCAGAATTTCAATGTGCCTGCAACCCTCTAATTGATACGTTTACCATCTGACTAAAGCACGCTACCCAGCGGGAAAAGAAGGAATGCATTACTAATTCAATAGTGTGTTATTTTCTTGAGAAGAATAACATAATCACTAGAGTCAAGCAGGTATATTAATGTAACACAATTGTGTCAGATTTTGTATTGAGTGCCGCGTATATTCTTGAGTTAGCAGAAAAGGCAATGTACACAAGAAATAAATCACAATGCTAAAATTAAATATAAAAAAAATGTTGATTAGAAACATAGATATAAAGAGCTCTAGTAGCAGAATGACTAAACGCTTAAAACCAATATACAATTAGTCATGACCTGGGTCCGAAACAGTTTGGGTCCTGAGAAGTGTTATGGTGGATGTAAAACAGTCATGGTACATACCCTAGCCAATAAGTCTTCAACAAAATTTTCTTGTCTACTATAAAAATGCTAATCACTATAATTTTATTAGCAAAAAGAAAACTTTCCCAATTTTGAAGAAGTAAAAATCTAACTAAAGCTCGATAAAGCAATTAGCAATTGCAAATCATATTGTTCGACTATTAAGTTAAATTAAAACTGAAAGTCTTTTATTAATTTCGTACGATACTCTGCACTGAAATTGCCTGTTGTTCCGTTGGTAATTAGAACCAATGCATAATAAAAAATCCAAAATAATAAGAAAATGTGAGTATTTGCTGACTTTTTCACTTTAACTTTTAGAATTGCAAAAAAAAAATACTTTTGAGCTGATAAAATCTAACTATTGTGAGTTCACAATAGAGCTAGTGTCATTCACAATAGCGTAAGCTTATCGAATGATGTCTTTCGATGACGACTGAATATTGCTCACAAAAGGGGCCTGAATGAACCACAATTATACTTGATTAAAAAGCATGAATTATGGAAAAGAAGCATCTGTATTGTGACTCTATTAATTACTAGAGAAACCCTGCCCACGTTGCTGGAGAGTACAATACTTTTCTTAATGAACAAAAATGAAATGGGCGTCATCGATCCAGCCATTCAAACATGACGCTGTGACCAATAGAAATAGGTACTCATTTTTATATTTGCGTATAAAAACTAACTTATCACAAACAGTGATTTATGGTATTTTTTTGCAAAAGCACACTTAAACAAACACATTACAATATTGGGACATGTTAAGAGTAATGCATTCTGGAATCCAGATTCAAACAAACATTTATAACCTTCTCGATTCCAATTGATTAACTTTTCCCGCTGGGTATGGAAAAACACACATATGAGATATAATAGTCTTGCAGCAAGATATTGCAGCGTATTCAGAAATGGCCACTGAGCGTTAACTTTTTAAAGGACCCATTTAAGTTTCACAGTTGTTTACTTTCACGAAAGGTTTACACAATTATATATGTACCATTCTGATTGATTTTTGGTGCCAAAAGTTGTTTTATTTGGCTTATAGAGCCGATTTCTTGCAAAATCTTGAAACGCTATATCTCGGGTATATTGATATCAAAAATTTTCGAATTTGGCCTTTAAACATCCTGTATGTACCATTCTCATGAATTTTTGGTACCAAAAGTTATTTTATATGGCTTTTAGAGCAGACTTCTTGAGAAAACGGGAGAAGCGTTATCTGGGGTGCATATGGGCCGATGTCCAAAACTGTTCTAATTTTGCCTTTGAGCATCCTATATGTACCATTTTTAGACAAATTTTTAGTGCGAAAAATTGTTTCGTTTGGCTTCCAGGGCCGACTTCTTCAGATAGCGGGATAGCGCTATATCTCGAGTGTACACGGGCCGCTGTCAAAAAATTTTCCAGTTTTGCCTATAAATATCTTATACTTAGATTGACTTTTGCTGACCAAAAGTTGTTTTATTTGGCTTATAAAGCCGATTTCTTGAAAAATCGCGAGATGCTATATCTCGGGTATATAGACCGATTTCAAAAATTCTTCGATTTTTGGGATCTTATGGGCATTAAAAATGATATGGCCAAATTTTTAGGAAAAACAACTTTTTGAAAAATCTGACCAAAAAAACCCTTGAAAACCCGTTTTTTTTATATATCTCAGCTATCCGTGGACCGATCTTACTGAATATCAATAGCAGGCCCACTACCGAGATTTAACATATTTTAGCGGAAGAATGAGGTTTCTATATCAAACCGTTTTCTCGGAAACGGTATTACAACGACTACAGACGGACATCGCTTAATATTAATCTCTATTGATTCTGATCCAGAATATATGTACTTTATGGGGTCTTAGATGGTTACTTCAATGCGTTGCACACGGAACCACAAACTTATATATACTCTTACACATTTTTGAGAAGGGTATACAAATAAAGCTTATAAGAAATTATAAAAGAAATAAAAAAGCCAATCTCAAGATTTTTCTGCTTGTTACTAAATTAGTTGCTCATGCCGCGAAAACCAAACGTGTAATTTTACATAAAATAATGCCTAATGCATAATGTAAATATGAAAAATCTTACAACAAACTTTTGTTCTCTTTTTCCTGAATACGAAGAAAATTTCGTAATATCTTCATCCCCTAAATTCATTCTTGTGTAAACAAGCCTCAAGTAAATCACTCAAAAGAACACTGTTTAAAAAACAACTAAATAAAAAAGTAAATAAATTATAGCTGTGCTTTTCTTCCCACAAAAATCAATTACATACATAATATATATGTATGATTAATTTATATATTCACACATAATCGATTTATGTATATTAAGATTGTAACCGAAAATATTTAAACTTTTTAGTTTGTGGGTATTTTCTTATTAAATGAAAATAGCTGCACAATTATATTATATGTATGTTTTGTACCAGCTTTCACTACCTATACATCGCTCAAAATACATATCAGCGTTTTATTTTCTCTACGTGTTAAAATAAAAAGCAGAGAGAGAGAGAGAGAGAGAGAGAGAGATGTGGAATTTAGTTAGGAATTATGAATAACACCTATAACATAGGGTGACCGTTAAGGTCACTAAAGTATCAATTTGCCACTTCTCTGACCCTATTGCCACTTTTTAGGGTTCCGTACTCATCAGAGTGAAACGGAACCCCATTACGGAGACAAGTACGTCCGTCCGTCCGTCACAGCGTCCATTCTCCGAAACGGTAAGAGCTAGAGAGCTGAAATTTTCACAGGATGTTGTTGTACCTTGCCGCTACAACAACAAATACTAAAAACAACAACAAGTCGAAAACTACCAGGTGTCCCCATACAACGAAATGTTGCAATTAGCTATAACTCTCGAACCGTAAAAGATAGAAAGCTGGAATTTGCTTAGCGTATGTATTTATAGACGCTTTACAACAACAAATGCTAAAGACAACAACAAGTTGAAAAATACCAGGTGTCCCCATACAACCTAAAGTATTAATTAGCCGTAGCTGCTAAACTGTAAAATACAGAGAGCTGAAATTCGCACAATATATGTATTTACATATGTGCTACAACAACAAATGCTAAAAACAACAACAAGTCGAAAACTACCAGGTGTCCCTATAGAACGTAAAGTAAAAATTAGGCATAACTCTGAAACTGTAAGATACAGAGAGATGAAATGTGAACAATATATGTACTCACATGTGGCCTACAATAACAAATGCTAAAAACAACAACAAGTCGAAAATTACCAGGTGTCCCAATACAACGTAAAGTAACAACTAGCCGTTACTCTCGACCCGTAAGAGATAGAGAGTCGAAATTCGCACAGTGTATGTATTCCCAGATGCCTTACAACTACAAATTACAACAACAACAAGCGGAAAATTACTAGGTGTCCCCATACAACATAAAGTAGCTTTAAAAAGAGAGAGATGAAATTTATAAAATATACATACATATGTATTCACATACGCCATTCCATACATACATTACACATTACGTACGGAACCCTAAGAGTGCGAGCCGGCCTCGTACTTGACTTAATTTTTTTTATTTAAAATGTCCTATATCTGCTACTTTTTGTAATTTCTCGCCCCTCAAAACCCGGTTTGCTTGGTATGTCTCGGCTATTCAAGAACCGATTCGACTGAATCATGATATACACTTTATATGGATGGGCATTTAAATTGTGAGAATTAAAAAATCAATCGCAAACACAGTTGTAAATGGTATAATAATAAAATTTCATAAGAAGCAACATTTTCAAACCTCAGAATTCGACAAATAAAAAATAATATTTGGCAAACATATGCGACATATTCCGACAATATATGTACATATTTTGTTTTGTTGTCTGCTGCAAGCATATTACTTTCTTAGGAACTTTCTTCGAAGTTCGCCTTGTAAGCAAATTAGAAGATTAATGGTGCCAAAAAAGATTAACGTAACTGCCAAATCAGCAGTTACATATGCATATGTATGCGCGAAACTTTTCTGAAGGGTATTTCACATTCGGCCGATACGAATATAGTACCCCTACTTTACATTATTTACAAAAATGAAAAATACAAAAATTTAAAACTGTTTGTCTATCTATTTTTTCAGACGGTATAGTTGGCCCTGGCACTATAACCTCACCGTGGACGCCAGTGAGTGCCGGCCATCCAGGTTCACTCGGCCCGGCCGACTCAAATGGCAGTATGGTAGATAGCAAAAATCTGGATGTTGGCGATATGAGTGACGTAAGTATGAACATTTTTTACAGCAATATTCGAGACTGGAAACATAGTGCTAAGTCCGCAGTGTCACTCGACATCGCTCACACGCTCCGTTACATACAAAACATATTTTAAAATGTTGTTATTGTGTTCGGTATCAGAGCAATGTTCATCAGGGAACTAAATAAGTACAAATGGTGAACTATATAACACTTCACCATGTGCGCCATCGCGCACTGACCAATTAATCCAATTCTGATCATACATGCCTGATAACAAAATAAGAAACAACTACCGAATTAAATGAACTTAACGGGATGTCGTGTCCTGTAGAGCACAACAAAGGTGACCAATTGCTGGAATTGAACCTGTTATGCAACTAATGTCAATTTGCACACACGTAAAATTATATTGCTGCCAATATGTTTAATGGCGCTGTTTATTGATACTTTTTATATACTGCTTCTTCTTTCTCAGTCGAAATTTATAATTTTAATAATACGATACAATGAGCTCAAGTCCAATTTTACGGTCTCAAAATTGAAAAAGATTTTTTGCGGTAATTAATAAGTTTTCCAAATTGACTTATTCAAAATATTTTCATAGAAAATCCTTCCCACTTTTGAGGAAGTAAAATTGAACTGAATAGTCCAACCTAAATTAGTGCGCGAAGCATATTTCAAGGTAAAATGGATGCTTTAGACATTAGAAATACTCTTGACGGTCCAATTTAGTTTTGATTGTTATGTGCTATTAAAATACATATGTAATAAAAAACTGTAAACTCCAAAGTTCGACTAAAAAGTAAGAATTAATGTTTAAAATTTGCAGTATCCAGACAAAATTTTACTGCTTATCGGATTATCGGTTGTTGCTCAGAAAATATATTAAAAAAAAAAACAAAAGGTAGTAACATTTAAAGTTGATCAATAGTTTAAATATGCTGTCAGTAATTGAAGGCGGTGTAGAGGTAGAACAAACCTTTCGTGTCATCGGATGTCAACACGTCCGGTATGTGGTGAGCCCACTAAAAACTTACTTACTTCTGAAAATTGCTCTATCCGGAAGTAGAAATACATCACTTCGGAAGGGTGGTTTCTCTACGATCATCTATTGCCTGCACAGCAAATGAGGGATCAAACGTTCTGATTGTTGTCAGCGGTTGCAGCAGCAAAACAGCGCTTTTACAACCAGGTACAGTTATTTCCGCTTAATTGAGTTTCTAAAAATGCACGACTTTTGACGCAATTAAAAGGGAACTCGGTTAATTGAGTCGCCGAGGCAATTAAACAAAATTGCTTAATTGAGCAATATGTGCAATAAAGCGAAACACCCATGCGTAGATGGAAAATGAAACCCATTTCTTCAGTTACATATTAAGTTGAAAAGTTGTTTAGGTTTATTAAAACAAAATAAAAATCAGGTACGTTCATCGTACAATGTTTATAAAGAAACAGAACCATGACCTTTTTGCCGAAAAATATTTTTTTTACGTTTGGGGAGCAAAAAAAAAAATTAAGTGGACGAAATCAATTAAGCGAAACATTTGCTCTTGTTTTTCGCAATGCGGTGATGCGAAACAATTAAGCGGGTGACGCAATTAAACGAAACTCAATTAAACGGGTATTTTAATATAGACAGGTATACTGAATGATTTTGTTCCATGATTTTTAGTGCAGTAAAGCGGGAAACTCACTTAAGCGGAAGTATAATGCCATCAGCATTTATTATCTTGTATGTGTCATGAAGAGGCATATTCTTTCATTAACTGAAATTCTTTTTATGTCAGAGCTATAAGTGCTATTTGACGTGCTTTGAAAAGATCTCTCCTCTTCGCTTAGGGGTTTTGTGAAGAATTTAGACTCTAAATTTTAGAGAAATAATTTCCGGGGACATTTGCTTTTTCTTCTTTATTACGGGCCCATGTGAAATCTGGTGTCTTAATCGGTGGATGGTGTAATATTACATTTCTTGTGGCTTTCTCTAGCGAGTAACTTATTGTAGCTGACGTGCCAAGCTTGCTTAAATGTGTTTGAAACTCAACTTCTTGGCTCTTTTAACAAAATTACGATAAGCTCTTGTGAGCTTATTGAGGAGAGTTCAATCCTGGGTCAACCTTTTAATAAAGCTCTTCAGTACTTAATTGTATTTTTTAAAATTAAATTTCCTCCCGCTATTAACCGGTTATCAAGAGATTTAAGGAATCCAAGATATTAAATTTTGGGGTCGTTATATTTCGGAGAGCAATAATATGTCTTTTATTAAGACGAAAGTTGGTTGCATATGATCCTTTTAAAAGTCTTGAATTTCAGGGTGTGGGCTCGTATTTTTGCCCAAGTGGGGACTCTCCTCTTATTTCCCAAATAAAAGGCAGAGGGTGAATTCAAAAGAAATGTATGTATATTTAATAAATAAAAAGGCAGCTTCTTGCTGTTTGAAGGTTTCTTATGAACTAAATTAACAGACCAAAAAATGCAGTTATATAAAAAAAAGAATTACTACTGGAATAGGAGAGAGAGAGAGAGAGAGGGAGAGAGAGAGAGAAAGGATGGAATAAACGAGAACAATGGAAAATTAAAGAAATGATAATGTTCAAAAAAAAAAGTAAAACGGTTGAAGTGGCTTCAACACAGGGTATTTGATGGAGTTGCATGTTATTGTTGTCATAGTCTCAAGAATGGTGTTGTAAGGATGATTAGTATAAAATATTGAGTAATTTGGTACGTATCTATATAAAGCTCTTGTGTGTGGAATGTGTCTCAGAGACGATTGCTATGTCTACCGAAAGTGGGCTTAGAATGGATTTTAGTTCTAGTGCTATACAAGTCCATTCGCGTTCCATAGTATAACATTAAGTTCACTTTGTCTACACATCAAGCTGAATTAGAAGTATCGCTATAATGTTCATCATACTTGATCAGTTGCTGCAAAATATCTTCAAAGTCTTGCTTATTATTGTTTAATTGCGGTGTCGTGAAGCTGATTAGAGCAATATTTGTTGGACTGGCTGACGTGTTTTCGGCGTGAGTAATAGTGGAATTTACATGTGAACTAGGGACCTTTTCTGTTCTATTTCTTGAGCGTAAATTATGGAATGATTTGTGGTAATTGGTAAGTTTTGGGAACGATTCACAAGGACATATAGCAAAATGTAAAACATTTAAATGCAGCCCTTCATACGCGGACACTCTTTAATTTGAAAATTGAGTTTAGCTTTTTGGCATTTGAAATTTGCACAGGATATGTAGTTCGCAGGCCTCTACATTAATAAATACCAAAAATAAGAGAACGTTAAAATGTAATTGGTATTCATACACGGGGATATCCTTTAGTTTGAAAATCAGCTACATATAACTTTTGTACCGCAAGCGGTAGAGACTTGAAACTTACACAGTGTACGTAGTGTCCTGGCCTGGCTACAACAGCAGAGAAACAATGAAAAGTTAAAAACTAATAGGCATCCCATATTAGGGGTACCTTTTGCGTACCGCTGGTATGGTAGTACAGAGCCTTTGCAGTGCGAGTCAGTCCCGTACTTGGCTCAATTTTATTGATTTAGTGATTTTTTTATCTTGTCGCAAAATAAAGAATTGATTTTATACTAAATCACACAGAAAACAAGTACGCTTCTTTTAAATACGTATCTTGATAATCAGACATTTTAAGTTCTCACGTTGATTAAATTTAAAGATTCGAATCTTGGCAGAGGCGGCACACAAAATAATCAGAGATAAAGAAATAGAGAAAAAAAGAAAGTAAGATGAAAAAATAAATTATTAACTAGTTACTCCGGTCTCAGGGCTGGTAGACCGTGAAATGTGAAACAACTAAATTAAGAAAAATAAAAACTGACAGAAGAAACAAAATAAAATGAAAATACATAAGGCGGGTGTTGACAGGCGTTTTCAAAACAACTACACAGTTTGTCTGCCTAGCTAAACGTCCTTAATGTTTTCTTTGTCTTGTTTAATTAATATCAATCACAAAAATAGTATAGAACGAACTTGAGCCTGTAGACGTAATACAAAATATGTAATAATTTTCAATGATCGTCTAATTTTGAAATGGTGTTGCTATAAAATCTACGTACTGTATGGCGTTGTAGCATTCTGTGTTTATTTTTTGTTAAGACCCCTTTCTTATCGATTTGTTTAATTTTCAGGATGAAAAGGATCTCTCAAATGCCGATGCTGAAGGTGTTTGGAGCCCGGATATCGAACAAAGTTTTCAAGAAGCCCTCTCAATATATCCACCATGTGGACGAAGAAAAATTATACTCTCAGATGAGGGTAAAATGTATGGTAAGTCAATAAACTGTCTTTTCCAAGCGAGTCTAATCTAATATAAAACTTAGTTCTAGTGAAAAATTATTAACTAACTGCCGGTTTGAGTAACAGGCGCAATTTAACTAACGGTTACTGTTTTCGTTTCACCAAGTTTCAATTAGTCAACAGTAAAAAATGGTATAAAGTGTGACAACTTTACATGTTTTTGTGTACGGAAATTAGTGCAATAAAGGAATACATGTAAATTTTTAAAAATTAATTATTAAAATTAAAAAAAAACGAATAAATTCAAAAGCGAATTTTGAAAGTAATTGTACACACATTAGCTCTGTTTCTTTACTCTACTTTGGGATCCCATGGTATCCCAATTTGCACGAAAAGCGTTCCCGTACTTTGAAATTGGGCAAACGAGAGTATTTGTGAGAGAACATTATGCTTCCTCTTCTTGCACGAAACAGCCCTTACTTTTTCTTCGGGCTAGTTTGGGCAAGTAGTTCAGCTGTCAGCTGTTTCAAGGAATAAACAATAACATAATAAAAAATAAATGTTTTGGGGAAACTAAAAGAAAAATTGAAACTTAGTGTGAAAAAATATTTTAAACCATTCTCTAAAAAATTGTTGATTGTTATATACATATGTAAATATATTTAGGATTTCATTTATGTATATGAATTTACGAGTTCTGTTGTGTTCCTAAAAAGTAAAAATGCATAAATTTCATTCATTTTAATTGTTTGGAGAAAACTTGTTTGAACACAAATTAAATAAAATACATAGTTTTTTTTATAAATTGCGCTGTCAGAACCCTGACGTTTTCTTTTGTGGCAAAATATTTGTTTTTATTCGTTCCCGTACTTTTGTGCATTTTTGTCTCTTATTGAGAGAAATTATAGTTTACTCTCATTTTACCGAATTTTGCCCAAAAAGGAAAGAAACAGAGCTAATATGTAAGTTCAAACATGCATAAAATAAAAGCATATGTTTTTATATCAGAACATGTACATATATTTTAAAGCCAATCGAAGATGATAATTTTTGGCAGTTGCTGTGTGATAACTCGACTACGAAACCTTTCATCACGACATAAAGAACTTTTAGTAGATTTTTTTTGCAAAATATGAAGAAAAGAATTGATGATGTATTCCACGCGCTGCAAGAATTAAATTAGCGCGACAGGTATCTCTCTCGCCAGTAAACTGTATTTTTTCTGTGTGAGAGACAAAAACAATTTGTTCGTATGTACTCTGAAAATGTTGTTCTTGTTTTCTGTCTAAACATTTACTTCACCAGCACGCTGTTTAGAATATCGACCATTTTCATGATTGCAAATATTTTTTTCCTGTAATTTGCACTTTTCAAATTAAAAACATTCCAAAAATATGTACATATGTATGTAAATACATACGTATTTCGATGTCAGTTTATATATATGTATGTATATATACATACTTTAATTCCTTTTCATTGTTGTTTCTTAAGATACGGTGAGACCATCAAATATCGGTCACGATCTTATATTATTGCTATGTATGGAAGTTCGCATAAAAAAACCAAATAAAAGCCCTAAAGCAAAAGTTTTAATCAGGAAGAATAATCAAAAACAATAAAATAATCCAATATGTTTTCATTCCGAGAACATTAATAAATATGGAGCAGAATCCTCAAGCGTTCGCCTATGTGTAAGTAAGCAACATTGGGTCTTGCGTACATTGAAATCGATCCTATTCTTATGACCCCGTTTGGAGATTACACGTGGACTGTAAAGGTACGGAACACAACTAGGACGAACGACGAATTTCAACCAACACGACGCATACGCCGGTTAAAATTCGCTGTGTAAATTCGTCGTATGAAGCACAATAACGACAAAAAACAAAAACATCTGTTCTAATTAATAAAGTTTTTTATTGTTTGTTCAAAGATAAAAAAAATATATGAATCAAAAAATTTCAAATTTTGTAAAAATAATTAAAATAATGAACATGATCCCTGATTATATAAACATTCATGAAGTTTAACATTTTCAATTATAATTTCACTTGTATCCATTGTCTCAGTTTTTTAATTTTATCTTATTTTAGTTGAACAGTTGATGGGGTGACCATATTAAAAAAATTTATTGCTAAAAAATTTAGCATTACCAAAACTAAAAGAAATTAAACAATACAAACATGTTTTATAATCTAATATGTTGGCTTTTTATTTTAAATGCAAAAAGTCAAAGCTTAGCACTTAAAATAAAAACTATTAAAGTAAAAATTAACTGTTTTTACTAAAACACTTGAAAACTAAAACCAAAATGGCCACATGGTACTGATTTGTTCTTCGTTCGCCGGCGTAAGAAATAGAAATAAATTTATTTCAAGTTCGCCGCGTACAACGAATTTCGACCGACGCTGTGACTGTGTGCATTTTCATATACACCAAGGCGAATCTATTACAGGTGTCCGCATACCAATTCGCTTTAACATTTTTCCACGATTTTATCTTCTGAGTTGTCAAAGCTGATAGCAAACGACAACAAAACGTATGACATCTCGAGTGAAAATGTTGAAGCGAATTGAATTGCGACCACCTATACTTGATTCGCCTTGATATACACCAATGTGTTTTATTTTTGACGGCGAATATTCGTCGTTCGTCCCAGTTGTGTTTCTAGCATAAGTGTTACCATTCACGAAATAAGCATATACATATATACTCTTGTGAAATTAAATGTTGTTACTCTACTTTCACCGACTTTTGTTTTCGTTCTGATTTGTTGATATGCCCATATGTGTGTCCATACTAATTTTTAGCTGTTTGTATCCTTGTGCTTGGCCAAAACAAGAGAACAGCGGTCTCGTTCTAATATTTGATTGTCTGACCGTACCGTTAGTACATCGATTTTATTAATGCTACTGTTAAGCCTTGAATACTTATCTTATTGACATATTAAACTTAATTAATATCCTCTTAGTACGCGCTAGAGCAGGTCATATTTCATTTTGACACATATTGGGAGTACATTACTTAAAAAAAAAAAAAATATTTATGAATTTAAACTTTGCTACTGAAAGGTATGAATCCATGCACATAAATAATTTCAATTAATTTATATTCTATAGTTTTCAATAACGAAAAAGGTATTTTCCTCAACCATAGCAAGCAAACAGAAAATTCATATAACAAAGGGATGAAATTGTTATAAATGGTCTTACCAGCTTCTTTCTTCCCATTTCTAATACACAATTTAAGTGCATAAAATTCTTTCTGGATTTGTAAGTCAAAGGATGGTGTTTTTGTACAACACTTGAAAGAAGTATAAATCTAAGTACACCCTTAGGTCGTTTGTACATCATTATGGTCGTTTAGAATGTAAAATAAATAAAAATAAAACGCTATGTAAAATTAACATGAGAAAACTTGATTGGAAATCATATTAAATTTGTACTTAAATTGCGTGTTATTCCCTTCCTTCTAAGAGGTATGATGGCTGAGTGGGTATGGTGGCTGCTCATCAGTCGGAAGTTTTGCTATTCGAATCCAGTCCAGGGTAGCGAGAGACTTTGTAGTACAAAAATTGTAGCTTAAACAAAATTTAAAAAGAAATAAGATACAATAAGAATAACATTAAATAAAGGTACGTTCACATTCAAGGTTTTGTTTGTCCATTTTTATCCAAAAAGACCGGACCCCAACTTTCTTGTTTACCATTAACATTAGAATTGCACACAGTGATGGTAATTTGCTGCTTTTCTGATATTTTTTTTTTTTATACTTCTTATCTGTTCATAAAACCGAGGTCTGCCTGAATACCCGCTTTTTCTATACTTTTCACAATTTCTCACCGTTCCTTTTGTGGTGTTTTGTACAACTAAGAACTTATTTGGTTACGCTGGTGTTGCTTCCTGTTTTAAACATTAATGGTACAAGTGTTATTTAGTTTATAATACATCTTTGCAAATTATGGTAGTAAAAATGGAATTAATTTTGTACAAAACTTTATAAATAATTTAAGTGTTATTTAAGCATATGAATGTATAAATTCAAAGAGGGCCTAATATTTCTAGATTGAAGTGCACTGTTTCAGAGATGTTATGCTTTTGTTTTACGATTGTTTGCAAAAAAAAGAAAAAAATATTTTGGAACTACCATTACCCCCTACAACCTATATCGTATTCATTTGAGTGCCAAATTGAACATGGGCTTGTCATTGGTGGTGGCTCGTCTCTGCACAAACCCTTCCTACTTGATTATAGTACGAAGTAGTCTTGAAAATTTAAGTACGCTTAACACAAAAGTGTTCTTAAAACAAGATCAATCGGGATTATTAAAGGGAATCAATCCTGGTAAGGTTTAAAATGAGTACGAAATTCTTGAGAGTATTTGAGCTCAGCACTTGTGTGTTTGTATAAGTACTGAATTTTGTTAAAATTTTTTAATTGCTACGATCGATGGCTGAACTGGCATTAGTTAGGTTCCGGGTTCAAATCGGCAAAGAGACAAAATTATTCATAAATTATTATTAAATTAAGGAAGTAGAGCGGAATATTTCAGATACGAATTTGGGATTAAATAGACTTCAGAAACATCGCATCAATCCTCACACTCAAAATAAATACGATCCTTCCGTACTTAAATCAATCTCAAACGGTGTCAGAAGTACCAATGTTCTTAAATCAAGAACAGCGTTCTTCTTTTTAATCACGGATTGGAGCTATATTGAATCTGAAAATAGGATTGAATATGTCTAAAATTAAGTCTTTAGCGCTTGAAAAATCCATACTTAAAACAAGCTCAACGTACTTGGTTTAAGGAAATCCGTACTTACCGAACTTCTGATTTAAATACAAATGGATTAATTTTTTTCAGTGTACCTTACTACGTGTATAGCCACCCAGCAATATACACTGCACAAACACTAATTACCAAGTATTCTGCTCGTCGCTAGACGGTAAAAAAAATAGTTTTAAACGAAGAAAGCAAGACTGATTTTGTATCCAGAAATCAAAATAAAATTTAATTTGTTGTTCTGTTTTTGTGTGTTAGTTTTTATTTCTTATTTCATCTCATTTTATTTCTAAAGTTGGTTTATTTTATTTTTGTTACCTTTGAATGGACTCGAACAGCAAACCTCGTGGCTCTCTACTAATTAAGTAGAGAGTCAATTTTACCAAAGTAGTGGGGTTACCAAAGTACTTGTGAATTCTCCACTCCAAGATCGGCAGCGTAATCGCTATCATTTACTGGAGTGACGTCTCAAATGGTTAGCACGCCGACTATTAAGTCAAGAGCTCTGAGTTCGAATGCCAACTGAGCCAAGCGTCAAAAACATGTTTCTAGTCTGTAAAACTATTGCGCCGTTCTTCTTTATCATACACACGTTGTCGAACAAGAAATCGGGTTTCTTTGCAATATGTGCGATATGTTTCACTTATTATTTTTAAAGCTCCATGGAGCAATAGATCTAGCTAGCAAAACATGGGTCTGACAACACTATACAGTGGTTTCTTAAGAATAGTGCAGGTACGATTAGAATGCCAGGTCTGTAGCCACTAGTACAAATTTAGTAAAAGCGTTTGCTATTTCACCAGTCACTGTTAGCGGGTGCTACTATCTAATCTACTGACATACCCCAGTAGTTAATTTTAAAATATTTTTTTTAGTACAAAATGTTTTTGTTTTTGAAACTGTTGGAAAAAACTTTTTGGAAAACACTAAAAAAAGAAAATATTGCTTGTAAAGATAGACAGCGGGGTATCAAAATATCAGATTAGACAAGAATTTAAGAAAAACAGACCTTAAGATGAATTTATAAACCCAAAAATATGATATTTATGCATGTGCTTCTGTTTGTTATATCCACATATACACTATGTACATTAGAGTGTACATCTGAGAAGGTCTGTCCAAGAATCTGTTGTACTAAACTTTAAAAATGAAAGGAACTACAAAGGAATGAAAAGTTTCCCGTTAAAAACCGCAAGCTCGATTGGTTGTATAACCATGGTTTCTTTGGCAAACCTTCTTAAAATCTGTCATGGCTTACAATTCTGACAACAGTTTCAAATTTAAATTGATCCAATTTAACGTACATACAGTTTTTATACTTTTCACAACAACTTTTAAGGATACATATCACTCTGTCATTCCTTAAATTTTAGTACATATCACACCCTAAATAGAAAAAGCTGACAACTCAAAACTTTCCAAAACTGACTATTTCCCAATAACCAATTCAAAGTGCACATCTCTAACTGCTGTAAAAATTTCTTTCACATCACTAGCTTCTTTAACTGGAAAAATACAGTTATGTATATTTTTACGTTAAGTCTGTTGCTTCACAATTTTTAGTCTCTCCTGAAAATTTTAGTACTTTGAGTTGTGACCCTTTTGTATTTAGGGTGCGATATATTCTGGATCAGTATAAATAGAGTCGATTAAACGATGTCCGTCTGAAGGCCTGTTTCCATGAAAATTACTCAGAAAAATTTTTTTTAGAGACAAACCGTTGGTATATTGTTGGCTATTGAAATTCAGCAAATTTGTTAATATTGAAGCAGGTGAAAAAAAAACTAAAAAATTTAAATTTTCTGTATTAACGCATATAAATCCGATATATGGAAGTTTCATATTTATAATATAAAAAATTTGGCCTGTTATCAATCCATATACCAAAAAAAAAAAAAAAAAAAAAACAATTCAATCCATTCAGATTTTAGCAATATTCAATTCTGATTTCGGGTTGAATGTAGCTAAAATCTGTACTTAAAAACAATCACGCGGTACTTGATTTAAGATCATTCGTACTGTAGCATAATATGATTTAATTCTTTTAAACCATAACAAATGAAAGATTTAATTATTTCAAATGCATTTATTAATCAGGCAAAACAATATCAGGTATCACTAAAAATCTTATCAACAAAGGCCGGCAAGCACATGTGAATTATATGGAAAACAATGCCGCCTTTGCACCTCTTGAAGTGACCATGAAATGTTTATGACTCGCGTGTGTGTGTGTCACACTTAAGCCCGTCGTGAGAAAATTTATACATGGATTAAATAACAGTTTTGTTTATTCCCACAAAATTAGAAATAGTCACTGCCCTTATTTAATGCAGTTATGCATTTAATAATTTGCCGTAATAACGGCACTTGCAATGCTATGCACATTTGGGGCAAACTAAAACATTCACCACTGTGGGAACAAATAAATATTTTTAAGGAAAATCAAATTTCATCAAGAATTTCCAACAACACTTCCACAGCGCCAATGCATTCACGTTTATAAAAGTAGTCTAGGATATTCTCATAAGTAGTATATAAGCTGAACTAATTTTAAGTTAAAATCAATCTTAATTCAAAAGCAATTGACAGAGCACTTGTTGCTTGATTGCTGAAATAAAGATTCAATTTTTTAAATAATACAAAACAAAATTTAATTTTTTAATTATTTTACATCATGGCGATCCTGCCAGATTCTTTATAAGGAAGATAAAGCATACTCTGCTTATCCTTATATTGAAAAAAAAGGACAATAGGATCCAACAGATAGAGCTCAAGCTTAGTTGGATCTCTATTTATAACTTTTTCATTACTAAAATAAATAGAACCCCTCCTAATAAAAAAAAAATCATTCATGGAAGAAAGCTTGGAGGAAATTCTGAAAAACCTTGAAGAGGCAGAAGCCAGATGGAAGGCAATTTTATAAGAAGGTGCAGACAAAGCAACTAAACCATCCATCCTTTCCGTAGGACCGAAGCCGAGAAAAATCAAAAGGACACCAATAAACGAAGAACCCAGAAGAAAATAGAATAGAGTATAGAATATACAAATTACATTATTTTAAATGATAGATTTTAATATAGAAAACATATTAGACATGGGTATAGCCGACGCAAAGGTCGAAGGACAGTCGAACGCATACGCCGTCAATAATAATAAAATAGAAATTAGTCAGGAAATTGTAATAGTTTTATTAATTATTTTTGTAATAATAATTTTATTTAAATTTTTGCAACACTATATAAAAAAACAGGTTGTACGAAATAATGTCCAAAATATATAACAAACATTTCAAATACATATGTATAAATAAGAATAAAAATGAAAAAAAAAAAAAAAAAAAATTATAAATACATATATTGTATAAATAAATAATATTCATGGAACAATTATTTGAAGAACTAGAGAAAATAATATAAAACGCTAAAAAAAATCCATAACAAAAAATACACAAAAGAAACAGTACAAGAAAAATTAAATGCAATAGAACAATTAAGTGAAAAATTTGTTAAAGTAGTAGAACATCTGGCAAATCCATTAAGAGATGAAAATATAATTCAGTTTAGAAATTTTAAAGAAACAGCAATACAGATATTAACACTACATAAAGGAGAAGATTTACAAAAAGAGCAGCAAGAAGAAATTCCAAAAATCATGTCGAACTTTGACAGTAAAAAGGCTTCGGATGTAATTCCAGTTTTCGACGGAACACCAAAACACATTTTCCTTTCAATGATAGAAATGGTTCATTCTGAACTGAATGAGCAAGGAAAAAAAAACCTAATAAAATACGTACTGGCGATAAAATTAGTAGACAGAGTCAGGGACATACTGATTATAGGAAACACACCTGAAACACTCGAAGAACTTAAAACAGTTCTAACAAAACATTTCAAATCCACAAGAACGGCAAGCAACATACATTTTGACCTAAGAAACACTAAACAAAAGGGAAACGTACTCAATTTCAAGGAACGGATTAACACTTTAATAGCGGACTTGACATTGGTACAGATTTCAGAACTAGAAGACAGATTTCACAAAAGAATTTTGCATAACAACGGACGCAAGTAAATTCGCTTGTGGAGCAGTATTATCACAAGAATATGATGGCAAACATTTACCCATTGCATACGCCTCAAAAACATTCACTAAAGGCGAAAGCAACAAGTCAACAATTGAACAGGAACTAACTGCCATACATTGGGCCATAACACATTTCAGACCATACATATATGGAAAACATTTCCTTGTCCGCACTGACCACAGACCACTATCTTACCTATTTTCAATGAAAAACCCAAGCTCAAAATTAACAAGAATGAGACTTGATCTGGAAGAATACAATTTTACAGTTGAGTATCTTAGGGGAAAAGAAAACTATGTTGCCGATGCACTTTCAAGAATAAGCATAAATGACCTAAAAGACATGAATACCAAAATTTGTTCTATACTTAGAGTCACGACTAGATCGATGACCGATGAAAAAACAAAAATAAATAATAATATAAATAATCAGCATAATAATATTAAGAAAAATAATGAGCCCAGTATATATGTACCACTAAACAACACTGACGTCAGAAAATATTATAAACTTAAGATTTCCCCCGGAAGATGTTACATCAAACGAGGAAAATCTATAGTAACATATATACAAATTAATGATTTGTTTACTAAAGGGAACTTTGACTTAGGACAATTTCTCCCTAGGCTCGAATATGTGGCCGGTAAACATAATATAAATAAATTACAAGTGGCACCTAGTGAGAAAATTTTCGAATTTATCTCAATTAATGAATTTAAAAATATGGGCAATAAAATATTAAAGAATATTAAAGTAGCGCTACTAAATGAGGTGACCCAAATTGATAGTAAGAATGCCAAGGCAATTCTCGAAATAATGCTGAAATATCACGATGATCCCATAGAAGGAGGACATTGCGGAATTTATAGAACAATACAAAAAATAAAAAGATATTATTACTGGAAGAATATGTCCAAAGACATATCAAATTATGTAAAATCATGTCATAAGTGTCAAACATCAAAAACAACAACACATTTGAAAAGTCCAATGACACTTACAGAAACACCAGATAAACCATTTAACACGGTGTATGTAGATACAATAGGTCCATTTCCAAAATCAATTTACGGAAATGAATATGCTATCACACTAATATGTGACTTAACTAAATATTTAGTTACAATACCAATACAAGACAAAAGCGCTAAAACAGTCGCTAAAGCAATTTTTGAAAACTTTATACTTACCTATGGTCCAATGAAGACGTTCATTTCGGACATGGGCACTGAATATACAAATGAAACATTACAAGAAATTTGTAAATTTTTAAAAATTGAAAAAATAACTTCCACTGCATATCACCACCAAACGTTAGGAACAATAGAAAGAAGCCACAGAACTTTTAACGAGTACGTACGTTCTTATATTAACAATGACAAGACAGATTGGGACGAATGGTTAAAATATTTTACATATTGTTTTAATACAACTCCATCAACAGTTCACAATTACTGTCCATATGAGCTAGTCTTTTCAAAACTTCCTAACCAGTCTGAACAATTTAATAAAATTGATAAAATCAACCCTTTGTATAATATAGATAGTTATGCCAAAGAGGCAAAATTTAGATTAGAAGTAGCATATAAGAGAGCTCAACAATTATTAGATAGGAATAAAATTAAGCAAAAACAAAATTACGATAGAAATGTTTTAGACTACAATTTAAAAATAGGAGATTTAGTTTTACTTAAATATGAAGCAGGTCACAAAGTAGAACCAAACTACAAAGGACCATTTGAAATTAAGAACATAGACATAAGAAATAATGTAACTATAGTTGATAAGAAAACCAATAAAGAACAAATAGTACATAAGAATAGACTTAAGTTATATCATAACAAGTAAAACATAGTAAAAGGCCCTTTACTAAGTAATCGCGATTGTAAAATAAGAATATATATATATATATATATTTAATAATTAATTTTTTTTTTTTTAATAAAAAACTTTCCCTACAATTGTTAATAAATAAATACAAATAGAAGTAAACAAAATAATTTACTAGATAAGTCATAAATCAATTTTAATTTTCTTACATTTTAAAATAAAACAATCTTTGTAAAAGAATGTCCATAAAACTATCGTTATATGAACATTCTTGCGAAAAGTGGAGGTGTAGCATAATATGATTTAATTCTTTTAAACCATAACAAATGAAAGATTTAATTATTTCAAATGCATTTATTAATCAGGCAAAACAATATCAGGTATCACTAAAAATCTTATCAACAAAGGCCGGCAAGCACATGTGAATTATTTAAAAACAATGCCGCCTTTGCACCTCTTGAAGTGACCATGAAATGTTTATGACTCGCGTGTGTGTGTGTCACACTTAAGCCCGTCGTGAGAAAATTTATACATGGATTAAATAACAGTTTTGTTTATTCCCACAAAATTAGAAATAGTCACTGCCCTTATTTAATGCAGTTATGCATTTAATAATTTGCCGTAATAACGGCACTTGCAATGCTATGCACATTTGGGGCAAACTAAAACATTCACCACTGTGGGAACAAATAAATATTTTTAAGGAAAATCAAATTTCATCAAGAATTTCCAACAACACTTCCACAGCGCCAATGCATTCACGTTTATAAAAGTAGTCTAGGATATTCTCATAAGTAGTATATAAGCTGAACTAATTTTAAGTTAAAATCAATCTTAATTCAAAAGCAATTGACAGAGCACTTGTTGCTTGATTGCTGAAATAAAGATTCAATTTTTTAAATAATACAAAACAAAATTTAATTTTTTAATTATTTTACATCAGTACTTACCATACTTTTGGCACTGTTTAGGATTGATTTAAATATGGAAGTGTTGAATTTGTGTTGAGTGTGATGATTGTGCTCTTGATTCGATGTTTCTGTATCCTACTTAATTCCAAATTCTTACATGGAACTATCCCCTCCACTTCCTTAATTCAACAACAATTTATAAAACATTTTGTCTCTTTGCTGATTTTAACCTGGAATCTAACTACTGCCAGTCCAGTCATTCTACCAATTCAGCTATCGCAGCAAAAAAAAAAAAAAAAAATTAAACAAAATTCATTACTTATACAAGGTATAAATATACCCAAGAATTCCGTACTCATTTCAAGGCATAACAGGATTGATCCTCTTTAATAATCGCTATTCGGCTTGTGTTATGCGTTCTTAAATTTTCATGTACGTTTCGCACTAAAATCGAGTATAAAAAATCACATCAAAAACGAGCTTTTTCTCGGTGTAAAACGAAACCCGGTTTTCTTGGAAGTTTCTTATAAAATCAAGCTAAATCAATTTTTGATACTAAAAAGTAAACCTAGTGCTGAAAACTCTACTTGGACTGAACATTTTTAGTGGAAATCGGTTTTTTAATTTATTTTATATATGTAGGGTCTTATTCATAATAAATATTTTAGGTTTATTAAACTCTTATTTGACAAATTTTCCATACAAATATGTCAAATAAGTCTTATAAGCCTGAAATAATTTTTATGAATTAGGGGAGTATCATATATAAGCGAGCTAATTAAATTTTTTCTAAAGAAAAAGTAAATCTAGTGATAGTTTCCCTATTTTATTCTAAATAGCATTCTGATTCTCATTTTGTTCATGAGAATTTTGGAATAAGTAGTTGGGCTTCATTTCATTCATATTCACATTCTTTTTAGATTTTTCTAGTCTACTGATGAGTTGTACTGAAAAAAGTCAGAAGGTCTATTTTTTAGACCTAAAGTAACAAAAAAAAATGTCTTTTAAATGTTTGCAGAAAGTGCCCAAGCAAGCCGGTGAACCGATTTCTCTGAATAGTTTGTCATCAAAAGTGTTGTTCTCACCAGACCTGTTTTTTCAGAAATGGTAAAATATTATCCAAACATTCCCATTTGTTACCCTAAAAACCCGGGTTTTTGATATACATGGCCAAAAACAAATGTTTTTTCTCAGCCAATTGTTTTCTCAGTAACTTGAGTTCAACAGCCTACTGGTTTTCCCCTTTTCGGGAATTAATGTTTCGCAATTGGCCTTTAGTCCAGTTTCCGGTATGCGATTTGACGTCACATTTTTAGATCACGAACGCCAATGGCTTCGTGTCCCTGATCGATCCGCTCACCGATCATCTTTAATCGTTCTTTCATTGTTTAGCTATGTAATTGCATACACTTTTAATTAATTTCTAAAAACAAGCAGCATGTGCACTTTTATTCGCTAGACCGTTAGTTGTTCCCACTGTGCGCCTGCCTCCCCCCGGGGGCACAAAATGCATCTTGCTGATCGTAACCAGCTTGGTGTCGTGTCAACGGGGTAGAAGGGGTGCAGGATACCTCGGCTGGCTTTGTGGCTAAAATCTTAGGCATTTCCTGAAGGAGGGCGGCGACTCCTGAGGGACTTGCTGAAACCCCTCACCGAGGGGCAATTCGGCAGTACGGGGACCGGAGCCCCGGGATGACTCTTCGGAGTCATCTCGCCGGTCATAGGTTGAGGAGCTTTCCTTGGCTGAAACGTACTGGCTGTGGTTGCTACCATAAGTTCGCATGGAAGGGAACGTTGGTAGCTATACTGATCATAGACCCTCGGGTCTATGTTCGGTCGCGCAAATGGGCCCGTAGTGCTGTTGCTAAGCAACAGACGCTGCTTTGTAAGGAACCAGATTGGCGGGAGCATTAGCGTTGGTTCAAGGACTGATGATCTTAGGAACTTCGGGCTACCACGGTAGTCGTGTATCCTTAGCCGTCTGGGGAATTGCAATGCAGCAGAGGTTAGATAGCTCAACTCCTGAGCAAGGGGTTTTGTTATGGCCAAGTAACGTAGCAAATAAATTGCCACCCGAGCGGTTGTTCCGGCTGCTCGGGGGCGGTGGTGTAACGTCTTGATTACACCACGTGGTTTGACCACCGTGAGGTTGGGCCCTAGTGGCAGGTACTCACGTAAATCATTCCACATCTGTGCGCCTGCCATCATCAATATCATTGCTCAACAGCCTACTCGCTTAATCGCCTTTTCTATCGATACTGATCCAGAATATAACTATTTACTTTATGTGATTGGGAATTAGAATGATAAGGAACAGAATGATAAACTTATATATACCCTTAACACTTGTTGTGAAGGGCGTAAAAAGAAATTTGAGATGCCTGCAAGCAGGCAATTAGGTAGACATTCTTGCAGTTTCCCTACATCTTTTATGAAACTTATGAGGCCGCAAAATCTTAAGCAATAATATTTCTCTATCCATCATTTTCAATTCATTTTAAATTAAAATTTCCTCATACCATTAACTATCATATAATTTGTTTCCAGTTGTAATAATACCCCACACTTGAACAAAACCACTCATAGTTAAATTTTCCACTAGATTATAAAATAAAAAACAAAAATTAACCAAAAGATACATACATACATGCATATCGCTTCTTTATTGCAACGTAGTCATATCTTGAAAAATCAAAACATACAAATTACTTACGAAAATTTGTTTCTTTATGTTTTATTTAGTTTTTTTTCTAGTTGAAGCGAAATCATATGCTAACATATGAAAAGCTTTAACCGCATTTCGCGAAACAAATGTTTTGAAGAAAAGGTGTTCCGTAATGCATCTTTTATCTGAAAGAACAATTTCAGTCTTATGTACATATAACACAAGTTAAACTGAAGTTGTAGTAAAAAAAAATCTATCGACTTTAAAACTTTAAGCACATTTTGCAAGGTTTGACTTTTTTCGAGATATGACTACATTGCAATAGAGCAGCGATATGGAGCAAAACCTAAACATATACATAAATGCACGTATAGACACGTATGTATTTGTAAGTATCATTTACAAGTAAATGCTGCACATCTACGTGGTCTTTATTTAAAAAACTATAGTTATATACTACATACATACATACATATAAACAACTTGCAAGCAAACAAAAAAACCGTCACTTAATGTGGGAAGCAAAAATTAAATGCATTTAATGTGATTATAGCACATTTCCCCATGTATCACTTCAACATGGCGAAGCTTAACATACACACCCATGTAGAGCAAAAATAAAGGCAAACAAAACTAAATTATTAAACTTTAAATTAAGCGGCGCTACCCACCATTTCAGAAGTTTCACAAGTCTCAATTTTTGTTTATCAACGATTGTTGGAGTAAGATGGAGAATTGTGGAAGAAGAGTGGTACATACGAGCAGAACTGCTTGTTCTGGGCAACATATTTGAAATTTAATGCTGTACACAAAACACTGTAATAAAAGAACGGCCAAAAATTAAGGAACTCGGAAGCATAAAGTAGATGAAAAATATTGTTTTATGTGAATAATTAAGGCCAGTCTAAGAGAGTACATATCGGCTCACACGCATCAAATTATGTTGATTAATTTGTTATTTCAATTTCGCTTTTAGCTTGTTAAAAGATATCACAAATAATTTAATACTCTTTTATGTTACCCTAATTTATTTATTTAGTACTGTAGCAATCCTGCCCGCATTGCTGGACAGTACAATCTTTTCCTAGATATCGCGCATTTTTCTTAGAATATTCCTTCTCCAGACAATAACAAATGCAATAAAATAAATTCAGTTAAGTACGAGGCTGGCTCGCACATTTAGGGTTCCGTACGTACATATGTGTAATGTACGTATGGAATGGCATATGTGAATACATATATTGTATAAATTTCATCTCTCTGTCTCTTACAGCTTGAGAGTTACGTTTAATTGCTACTTTATGTTGTATGGGGACACCTAGTAGTGTTCGACTTGTTGTTGTTGTTGTCATTTGCTGTTGTAAGGCATCTGGGAATACATACACTGTGCGAATTTCGGCTCTCTATCTCTTACGGTTCGAGAGTTATAGCTGTTACTCTACGTTGTAAAGGGACACCTGGTAGTTTTACAGTTGTTGTTGTTTTTAGCATTTGTTGTTGTGGAGCATATGTGAATACATATATTATGCAAATTTCATCCCTCTGTCTCTCACGGTTCGAGAGTAACGGCTAATTGTTGCTATACGTTGTATAGGGACACCTGGTAGTTTTCGACTTGTTGTTGTTTTAAGCATTTGTTATTGTAGGCCATATATTGAGTACATATATTGTGCACATTTCATCTCTCTGTCTCTTAAAGTTTGGGAGTTACGGCTAATTTTTACTTTACGTTGTATAGGGATACCTGATAGTTTTCGACATGTTGTTGCTTTTTGCATTTGTTATTGTAGGGCGTATGCAAATACATATATTGTGCTAGTTTCAGCTCTCTGCCTTTTACAGTTTAGCAGCTATGGCTAAATGTTACTTTACATTGTATAGGGACACCTGGTAGTTTTCGTTTTGTTGTTGTCTTTAGTATTTGTTGTTGTAGAGCATCTATAAATACATACACTTTGCGAATTGCAGCTTTCTATCTTTTACGGTTCGAGAGTTATAGCTAATTGTAACTTTTCGTGGTATGGGGACACCTGGTAGTTTTCGATTTGTTGTTGTTTTTTGTATTTGTTGTTGTTGTAGCAGCAAAGTACAATAACATCGTGTGAAAAGTTCAGCTCTTTAGCTCTTACCATTTCGGAGAATGGACGCTGTGACGGACGGACGTAGTAGTCTCGGTAATAGGGTTCCGTTTCACTCTCATGAGTGTTCCGTACTCATGAGAGTGAAAAAGGAATGGGCGAAATCTGTCATTCACGCCTGATGCCGTGAATAAGAAAAATAGGCACTTATTTCGATATACATATGTATTTAAATTCTTTACAGACTATTTTTACGGTAAACGAAGTTAAAGAAAATTAATGATTTAAAAATAATATATTATTACATTTAATGATGTAAATTTGCAGAGCAATATCAACAAAGCTGTACATTTCGTTGGCACAGCTCCACAATTTCTTAAGTGGACCTGACAAACCAAAGTTAGTTGGACGTGTATTGACTTCTGAAGGGCTGAAAGAACAAAGTAAGCGGTGACGGATATTAAGAGCGACGTTACTCAATTGAATAGATGTTTCCGTTTATCAGATTGAACATGAAAGATGTGTTCAGCATTGTTTTCCACCTTTTTTAAGTAGGTAAATTAATCTCAGCTCGTCTGGTGGAGTTCGATGGCAGAATCAATCAAGCATTAATTATACAACTTTTTCATTCATTATACGAAATTTCTGTAAAAGTTTCGACTGGGAATACATATGTACATATGTATATTGAAAATTGATAGGAAAACAGAAAATTTTTTTAACAATTAATAAACGTGTTAATACATTATTTTACCCGATTTTTATATTAAATTTTATTGAAGGTTAAACGTTTGAGGACATAAATAATGTAGTACTAATAGATAAAAGAATGAACAAAATCGGTTAACAAATTGCAGGTGGAAATGTAGGAAAGTTTTGAGTTTGGCTCCTTGCGACTCTGGTGTCAGAAATTGATTTAGCTCGTTCAAATATGAAATTTTCAAAAGCCCTGGTTTCGCTATACATCGGGTATACATATATGGACCGATATCGGGAATATTTGATTATTATTAATAGGCTTTTCACTTTTGGTACCAAAAATTGATTTAGGTTGCTAATATGTGAAATTTCGCAAGAAAACCGGGTTTTGCTGAATATCGGCTATTAATGAAGCGATATCGAAAACTTTTATTTTTGGTCTATTTAAACAATATTATCAAATTTGAAACACAAAGAAATTATCAAAAATTGTTGCGGAAAGCACCCGGATTTTTTTATATATGCATATGTCGGTTGGTCGTGTAACGATTTCACTGAATTTCCATAACAAGCACATACATACATATGTATTAGGATATATCAAAAGTTGAAATGAAAAGTTTTGTTCTAACCAAAACATGTTAAAATTTTATATATTTATTTTCTTGAGCTGAAAGTATTTTTTATTAAAATATTTGATAACTATTGTCAATATTTCGCTCTCCTTCGGATAGCTTCTTTTTCAAATATTTTATTAAAAAGGAACTTCAGCTCAAAAAAAAAAAATATAGGGTCTGTTCTAGAATCCGAATTCACTCTAAAGTGGATTACTTTAGAATTTTTGGTGTTCTGCAATCCGATTCCCCATGTTTTTATTCGTTTTCAATTAGAGTATTATAGGGTGAGTGAAAGTAAATAGAATCGGCTTTTATTCATGCAAGTGATAACTTTTTTAATAAAAACTAAACTTTATCTTTTGATTTGAAGTGTTTTTTATTAAATATAATAAAGAAAATTTTAATTTGCACACAATTATTAGCAAAAAAAAGCTTTTCTTTAATTTCTTCCAAAAATTTTGTATGTTTTGTCAAATGGCACTTGCGCAAAACCAAAATACAAAAATTTTGCTTATGTTCGAAAACACGAAATTGCCCCACATATTACAGTGTGATATGTCAATGTTTTTTTGGGATAATGCTTAATGCAAGCAGAATTTATTGAAAAAGAAAAATTGACATTTTAAAGGAAATTATAATAAATTTCCTATATTTAGTGTAATTTGAGCAATATTTATATTAATATGATTGTATTTAGTGGTCAAATTCCATTGTAATAGTCCGGCAATACGTTCTTTTTACAACATATGGTTGTCATAGATCATAGTTCATGTGCTCATAGCCGGTAAACTGCCGCGCCGGTAATTTCACAACCTTACACCCGTCGCGGTCAAGAGCGAATGATTGCTGCTTGTAGTAGAGCTGCTTTCTCAGAATAATCTATTAATGTTTTAGTTTTTGTCATATTTTAACTTAATTTTAAAATTTTTCTGCGTGATTGTAAAAACATTGTTTAGACGGTCGTCAACCGTCGGTTTTTGGTTTGCCACCGGCGACTATTTGTATGTTAAGCTATCTTTTATCATCGGCTTCGTCCTCTGATAGTTCTTTTCAAAACATAAAAACCTGTTTTTTATGTATTTGACATTTAGAATTTTTTTTCGAACAGAAACTTCGAATATCTAAAAACATGCTGAATTGAGAACACCAATTTATGAATTATTCGGATTAAAAAAATTTTGCTAAATCAATCCGAATCGGTTTCTAGAACAGACCCGTATATATAAAAGTGAAGTCGAAAAAAACCAAATATTAAATGTTAAAATTTTATCAAAAAGTTCGCATATTTTTTTGTAAGCAAAGACGAAAATACAACTAAAAGCCGTTTTTGGTAATTAATTATAGGCCGATAGCCTTTGTTGCTAGTAGCGTATAATACTATTCAAATAAATAAATAACACTGCAGCATGTTTTTCAAAACAACAATGTTCTGCCAACTGATTTTTCTAGGCAAAACTAAAAAGGATATGCGGGTATCGGGCTTTAAAAGTTTAGATTTGAAACTCATTTTATTTACACACTACTCAAATGTGTACCCTTGATTAGCAAAAGAAACCTAGAAACCCGTGTGATACTTAGGTTTTGGTAAGAAGAATCTAATTAAAGATTAAGCCATGTGCATGATTTTTCGTTTGATGATGTAGTTTAACCCGTGCAAGGGTTGCCAGTTTTATGTATTTCTAAATAATTTACGGATTTGAGCAAGTCGCCAAGCTGTCAGAAAGTTAAACAATGAAAAAAATACAAGGAAAAGCAACGGTTGACATTTTGAGCTAAAACAAGAAGAGAAAAAAGTGTCAATTAGATGTTGACTTGGATATATTATACAGATAGACTTTGGTCAAACGTATATCGTTTTCGAATAAGAAATCATTGAGATTTTGTCGTCAGCTGGTTACATTCATTCGCCGTCAAGAAGTTGTTTGTCTGATACCACATTTGATAAGCTGGTGTTTATGAAAGGAAATACACATTTTTTAATTAAAAGTATTTTTGTATTTTAAATACACATTTTTGTTACATTGTGTTTTGTATTTCAAATACTTGATTTTAGAATGAAGTATTTTGTATTTTAAGTACATGGAATAAATTTAAAATACAAATTTTTAATACATCAGCATACATTTTGCCCAGAATTGAGTATAATAATGGGTATTTGTATGTTTTAATATTTTTTTTATTATACATATATTTTTTAAAATAATTTTTTAAATTTCATTGTCCTTAAGATCACGTCGCTCGTAGCGACAACTGGGTAATGAATTTAAAACATTATTATGGTTGTGTTTCATAAATTGGTGCAGGCTTACTTCGTTTCTTTGTTTTCTTATTGTTTGTGGGAAACATTTCGATTTGTATTTCTGTACTTTCGTCATCATCGACAGATAATATTTCAAACCTATTTGACGCAGAAGGTTGGCTTAACCAGTAGGATTTTATCATTATTATTATTATTATTTTTTTTTTTTTTTTGGTTTGCTCTTTAGCTTTTTGCTACTGTTTGTGTTTTCAGAACTTTGCATAGGAGAGCGCGTTGTCTCTTTGTTATGTTATTGGTTTTATTTAACTTCATGTATTTTACTTTTAGTCGTTATTGGCGTTGTTGTTGTCATCAGTGTGCGCTGCAGTGTTCCAAGGTCAATGTATTTCTTCCCCCAAGAAAAATGTTAAAACCCCTTAAAATTCAATGTTTTTCTACAAAATCCCCCTAAAAATTTTTGGCGAACATTCTGCTTTAGTTTGCCAATCTACAATATTAATGCGGAAACTGTATAAAATTTGTTAAACTTTCCCCAATTAAAAAGAAGTAAAAATTAGCTGATTATATATATTTTTCAGTGCATATGTTATGATTACAGGCGTATGTATATTAATAATAAATTTTCGATTTATTTGTATGCACATATTCGGAGATCTAATTACATATTTATAGGCAGCTGGATATTGTTATCTGCGTAACTAGAAACAATTAAGTTTCTCCAAAAATATTAAGAGTTTTATAAACTTCTTCTTCGCTCTTTACGTTCTTTTGACATGTTCATAAAAAGAGTTCCAATTTTATTAAAAGTTCTTAGATATTTTAATTTTCCCAATTCTTAAGAAACGGAAAAAATTCATTCAACTCAACAAAAAAAGTTCTTAAAATTACCAGTTTCAAAATTCTGTACTTGAAGCTACCAGATGAACATAAAATAGCTCATTTAATTTTACTTTAAAAATAGTTAAAGTCTTCAAATTTATCATTTGAAAAATCTTCTAACTCCTTTACCGTTCAACCAAACACAGAAAACCCCTAAAAATACCCCAAAAATAAATTGTTTCTCCCTAAATTTTCCCCGAAAGAATTTAACCCCCAAATTCACCCCTAAAAGAAAATAAACCCCTAAATTTAGGGTAAAACCCCCTAAACTGGCAACACTGGTGTGTTTGCGTATGCAGTCGATCTCACTGTTGTTACTGAAGCTTGCGATGAGTATGATGTTGTGGTCGTTGTATTTGTTGGTGGGAATGTAATAATTCAAAACAAAAAACTTTGTCTGTCTGTCATATTGTAAAAGCGCCCAATGTGTTGTTTTGTACACAGCAGATAAACACATACATACATAAACATTGAAATTTCGTAAAAAACCGTCAAAAACGTGTTCGAAGTAGCACATTTAACTAAGATTGCCTTAATGCATCATTTATTACGTACTAAAATAAACTTTGAACTTAATAAAAATCATTTGAAGCAATTGCTTTTGTAATTGTTAAAAGCAAGGAGCGAAAAAAAGAACACCATCATATTTTTTTTATTTTTTTTTAACTTTTGCAAATTACATATTCACTTTTAATCAGGATATTCCACATTTATTCAATTGATAAGAAAATCATACTCTTGAATTATTATGAAGTACATATTATTTTCAAAATAGGACAACAAATTTTTGTTGTTAATAATTTTATTGTTCTTTCTAGTTAAATTTTTACCTCCTCAAAATTGAGAAAGATTATTTTTGTGATAAAATTGTAGTGATCAACATTTTTTTAAGGAAGACAAGGTGAAGTAAAGGTGAAGACTTGCTGAATTTACAACTTTACTTATTTTACTTTTCTTGTCTTTAATTTTTCTCAATTTTGAAATACTTAGTTAAAATTGAACTAAAAATCCCAATAAAATTATTAACAATTGTAAATCATATTGAACAGCATTTTCAATTTGGTATTGTTAATAATTTAAACAAGGTATGTCAAAATTTTTCACTAACTCGAGCAGAGCCAGCTACATTACGTTTGGATGAACAAGACGTACACTGAAAGAAATTCGTTCAGAAATCTAGTGACTTACAATATCAGTTGATTCAAAATTAGTGCGTTAATTTTGAATCAATAAATTCGGGCTCGTTAAATTCATATTATTGATGGTTTTACTTTTCTTTTTGTCATCAAGTACATAGAAATAGAAAATTATTATTATGAAACATATAATTGAGGTTGCTTCAAAAAACTTAAAAAAATAAACTGTCATTTTTTATGTGACGATACTTTTTAGTTCCTACTCTCTAGTAGACTTCAAAGGTTTTGCCAAATATAAAAATATTTTGGCATATATAAAATTTTCTTTACAAATCAAACAAGAATTGAAAAGTTAATGAACCATTTCATTGACTCAATGGAATTCTTCATTTTTTTAATGAAATAATGAATAAATCCAATTTCATTTTTAACGAAACTATAACAACTAATTAACAGTTTTTATTGAAATTAATTATGATTAATTAATTTTATTGAAATTAATTATGAAAATTCTTTCCCAGAATTAAAAATGTTCATTCCAATAATGAAAAATATTAATGAAATAAATTTAATAGCAATGTGAACTAAAACTCCTTAGTAATTACTTTATTGGGCCTGAGTTCGATTTTACTTCCTCAGAATTGAGAAAGACTATTTCTTTTATAAAATTGTAGGGATTTACATTTTTACAACAGCCATTTTATATAGCCATCCTATTTAGTGCATTAGCGTTCCTAAAACGTATTGCTGATTTAATGAATTTTAACGCCAGTATTCTTCAAAGGATAAACTCTATTTGAAATTTATTTTAGAAACAAATTTATGTATTGTACTTGTTTTGAAATGTAGAGGGTGTTTTTTTTCGATGTATAGAACTTTAAGTTGGCATTACTGTTCAAGATGGCGACCGATTTAACAGCTGTCAAGTAATTTATTCCCAGTTTGGTTTGGCTATTCATCATGACGCCTGAACAACGCTTGCAAATAGTGCAATTTTAGTGCAAAACGAGATTGCCGTTGTTCCCGATTTTCATAAGCGAATTTTGTTTAGCGACGAAGCGCACTTCTGGTTGAATGGCTGCGTCGACAAACAAAACTGCCGCATTTGGAGTGAAGCTAACCCTCCAGTGTATGTCGAAACACCATTACATCCAGAACAACTGACTGTTTGTTGCGCTTTATGGGCTGATGGAATCATTGATACGTACTTTTTCAAAAACGATGATGGCCAGAACGTTACAGTCAATGGTGATCGGTATAGAGCCATGATTACTAACTTTTTCAGTCCTAAATTGAATAACCATGATATGCAGGAGATGTGGTTTCAACAAGACGGCGCAATATGTCACACAGCTCGTGTCACAATCGATTAATTGAAAGACACGTTTGGTGACCGCCTAATTTCATGTTTTGGACCTGTGAATTGGCCTCCAAGATCTTGTGACTTAACACCGCTAGACTACTTTCTGTGGTCTATGCGGATAAGCCACAAACGCTTGACCATTTGGAAGACAACATTCGACGTCTTATTGCCGATATACGGTCACAAATGTTGGAAAAAGTCATAGAAAATTGGACTACATCCGCGCCAGCCGTGGCGGTCATATGCCAGAAATCATATTTAAAATGTAATGCCACTAGATTATCTTTCGGATAAATAAAATTCATGTCAATTTTATTGCAACAATTATCCCGGAAACATGTAACGCCATGTAAAAAGTTTTACTTGTTGTAGTCAGCATCTTTTTTGGCGCGTGGTACTCATGGTACTCGTTAGATTTAACTTGCCATAGGCAAGGTTCAGATCTATCTATTGCAATGAAATCAACTATCACTTGGTTCTCTCGCTCGACACAAAATGAACTGAGAAGGGTACAGTTGAACCCCCACACACGTTCACTTTAGTTGAAACTGTCAGTAAAAAATATACAAATTTTAAATTTCTCAGGTAAACTGAACAGTTGACTTGAACTGTCAGTTATTACCCACATACATACGTACAGTTTTAACTGAACAGTTAAAACTGTAAATGAATGGCCGGCTTAAATCTTAAAACATAGTTTCCATAAAAGATGTGTTTTCATTGTAGAGCAATGTTTTTAAAAAATTTCAAATGTCAATTTAGAAGAGTTTTTGAAAATTAAAGATTATTATATTAAAGAGTTCATATGTGATTTAGAGTTTTTGACATTCGAACAAAAGTGTATTTATACTTTTGTTTCGTAAGGCGCAATGAAAGTATAATTAATTGTGCATGGTGGGCCAAAAAAAAGTCATCCAATGTTGTTTGGTTTTCGGAATATCAATTGTGCCTCGCACAGGTTGTGCCGTTGCTCCGTCCTGTTGCAACCACATGTCCTCCAGACCTAATTCGTTCAATTGCGGCAGAAAAAGAATAATAATGTGAACTACCGCTAAGCAGCTATAATTTTACCACACTTAAAAAGTATTTAAATTTTGTTTTCGTGTCTTCTTTAAAAAAATATGGATCTTACAATTCTACCTTAAAAATCTTTGCAAATTTTACGAATTAAAAATTGAATGTAAGCCTATTTAGCAATTGTATTTTGTAAACATCGAATAAAAAGTAAAAATGTATGTTCAAAGGAATGTTATGTTAGGATGTACGAGGTCTGATCAAAAAATTCAAATTTCGTGATTTACGTATGTTCGATTTTCGTATTTTTTTCCGTTATGTTGATACACATGTCTGTCATGTGTTCTATGTTGGCAATATCAGCCATTTTGGATTGACAATTTGTTTTTGACTGATAAAAAGGTTAGTTGTGTTTTGGTGTGCTCTTCGATTTTTTACTAAAGAAACTGTATTGAGTTTTGGGTAAAAAAATTAAATTAAATGCGCAAGGACATTTGAAATGTTGACTACTGCATCTGGCGAGTCTACTATGAGCAGAATACAAGTTCTATTTTGGTATAACCGGTTTAAGCAAGGCCGAGAAGATGTCAATGACGATGCTCGTCCTGGTCCTTCGAGTACGTCAACAACCGATGAAAACATTGAAGCAGTGTAGAAAATAATTTTGGATATACGTCGAATCACTATCAGAGAGGTTACTGATGATGTTGGCATATCATTCGGCCCATGCCAAGAAAATTCTACGGATGTTTCATGCATGAAACGTGCGCCAGCCAAACAAAACAGACATCGATCAGGAGCTGTTGAATATCGTCAGCGAAAAGGTCATAACTGGTGACGAATCATTGGTGTATGGCTATGACATTGAAACCAATCACCTCAGTGAAAGAGTCCAGAAAAAAGCATGTCAAGTTCGATCAAATGTGAAGGTTTTGCTCACTGTTTTCTTCGACTGCAATGGCGTGGTGCATCATGAATTCTTACCCCCAAGGTTGTATGGTGGATAAGCAGTACTACCGTGAAGTTATGCGCCGTTTGTGCGAAGCAAGAAACTATCATAGATTTTGCACCATGATAACGCACCAGCACACACATCGATGCTTTTGCGTGAGTTTTTGGCCCAAAACAAAACCGTTATCAAGCCTCAACCACCGTATTCACCGGACTTGGCCCCCGCTGACTTTTCCTCTTCCCAAAAAAGCGGCTTGCTACGATTGAGGAGATAAAAGAAAAATCGAAACAGGAGCTGTTGCCGGTACCAAAAAGCTCATAATTGTATTATATTTGAGGGTAATTAATTTGAAGGGGATAAATAAATAATTTTTGAAAAAATTTAAAATAGCAGTTATTTTTTGATCAGACCTCATATATGACAGAATTATCAGGAAATAAATCTATATAAAATTGAAATTTACCCAAGTGTGCAGGTACCAATACCAGTTGCACACGAATGTATTTTCATATGTCTATTCTTGCACTTTTATATGACAATAGACGGTCGTAAGCTTATTTCTATTATCACACTTTTAAAATTAATTACTTCTTGGGCTAAAGAACTTAACACAAAATTTATCCCATAAAAATCAAATTTAATTCACAAAAACGAAGTATAAAATGCAATAAATTTAAATAAGTCCTCATGTAAGAAACAATGTCTGGCCGCTGGAGTGAGTGTAGACACTTAGAGGAAGACCGTCCAACTCTTAAATAAAGTCAAGTGCAAAAAGCAAGGATATATTTTATGTGTATGTATGTCTATGTACACAATTTAAATGAAAAAGGGCATAAATTACAAAACTTTATCGTTCTATCTGCTTTGTAGTCGTAATCGTAGCCAGCAAATTCTTTTGTTTTATTAAATTCTCCTGTCGTTTCCTACCACTGCTTGTAGCTTTACATTTAACCGAATTGTAACAGAAACGAAGGAACGTACTACATACATATGTGGTGAATTCCATACCAAATCATACTCGATAAAAACAATTTTTGTCTTAAATACTTTTTTCATATTCTTTAGTTTTTGTCAAAAGATACATAGATATAAAAATGTTTGCACCGAATATGACTTATTTGTTTTTCAAAAAATATTTAAAAATTTATTTTTTTTATATGATTTGAAAGTTAAAACATTTCAGTGCATTCCAAGCATTTTTTATTTAAACTTCTGGCAAATCAATTTTTACACAAAACGCTAGAAAATGTGCTTGTCGTGACATTTTAAGTGCATTTCATAAAGACGTGCTTTGTTCCATTGTTAAACCAAATCTTTTGCGTTAATTACTTTTAATACGTATTCTTCGGTTTATAAATGCCTGAATTCTTAATATTATTCTTAATATTATTCGCGCTACAGATCTTCTATTTATTAATTTCTTTACGCATATATTTCGTCCTCTCTTGGGCTGTTTCTTCATGTAATAATAGAGACTAAATTTTAAGCGCCGATGTTGATTTTTGATAAAACACAAATTATTTAGGAAATTTTGTCATTTCTTTTTATTATGATGCTATTAGTATGGTTCAATTATGTATCGAACAATCTATCGGCCAAATGGCCACCGCGACTCTGGCGGTACTCCCTCATCCAATGGTATAAATTTTCGATGACACTGATGCATAATTGAGGTTCTACGCCGCGAATGTGTCGAATTATCACATCCTTGAGCACTTGAATTGTTGCTGGCTTATCGATGTACACATTTTCTTTTAAATAACCCCAAAGAAAGAATTTCAACGGTGTCAAATCACATGATCTTGGCAGCCAATTGAAATCGCCACCACGTGAGACAGTAAGGTAATTGAATTTGTGTCCCAAAAGAGCATCCCAGGATGGCAGCATCCTGTTGTAAGCAGATATCGTCCACATCCATATCTTCCAGTTTGGGCCACAAAAAGTTCGTTATTGCCTTACGATAGCGAACACCATTCACAGCAACTACCTGACCGGGCTGATTTTGAAAAAAAATACGGCCCGATGATGCCGCCAGCCCATAAACCACAACAAGAAACAGTCACACACTTTGTGAGTGCACTGTTTTTTCGACAATCACTTTTGGATTATCATTCGCCAAATTTCGAAAATTCTGTTTATGTATTGATGAATCCAAGGCGAATCAAGTATAGGTGGTCGCAATTCAATTCGCTTCAACATTTTCTCTCGAGACGTCACAAGTTTTGTTGTCGTTTTCTATTGGCTTTGACAACTCAGAAGATAAAATCGTGGAAAAATGCTGAAGCGAATTGGTATGCGGGCACCTGTAATGGATTCGCCTTGGATGAATCCACTGAAGTGAAAATGTGCCTCATCACTGAAGATTTTTTTTCTCGAAAATTGATTTGTTACTGTTGCCATTTCTTCCCACCATTCTGACCATTGACGACGCTTGGAAGTGTCAAGAGGTTTTAGTTGTTGAGTCAATTGCACCTTGTAAGGGTGTAAAGGCAAGTCTTTATGCTCATCAACGGCGTGCGTCAGAGAAACAAAACAAAAAATAGCACGTTCTTATAAACAAACACCACAGAAACAGCACAAAGCCACATATTCCATAAATTCCGGCACAATTGTACAATTAAAACACTATTCTATAAATAAATATTTGTTACTACACGTTTTATATTATATAAAGGGTGTTTTTTTCTCGATGTATATCACTTTAAGTTGCAATAAAACAACGATGGATTATTCGATTGACATGAATTTTATTTATCCGAAAGATAATCTTGTGGCACTACATTTTAAATATGATTTCTGGCATATGACCGCCACGGCTGGCGCGGATGTAGTCCAATCCAGACGTCCAATTTGCGATGACTTTTTTCAATATTTGTGGCCGTATATCGGCAATAACACGGCAAATGTTGTCTTCCATATGGTCAAGCGTTTGTAGCTTATCCGCATAGAGCAATGACTGTAAATGTCCCAGCAGAAAGTGGTCTAGTGGTGTTAAATCACAAGATCTTGGAGGCCAATTCACAGGTCCAAAACGTGAAATTAGGCGGCCACCAAACGTGTTTTTCAGTAAATCGATTGTGGCATGTTGCGCCGTCTTGTTGAAACCACATCTCCTGGACATCATGGTTATTCAATTCAGAAATGAAAAAGTTAGTAATCATGGCTCTATACCGATCACCATTGACTGTAACGTTCTGGCCATCATCGTTTTGGAAGAATTACGTACCAATGATTCCACCAGCCCATAAAGCGCACCAAACCGTCAGTTGTTCTGGATGTAACGATGTTTCGTCATACACTTGAGGATTAGCTTCACTCCAAATACGGCAGTTTTGTTTGTTGACACAGCAATTCAACCAGAAGTGCGCTTCATCGCTAAACAAAATTCGCTTATGAAAATCGGGAACAACGGCAATCTCGCTTTGCACTAAAATTGCACTATTTTCAACCTTTGTTCAGGCGTGAGTCTATTCATGATGAATAGACCAAACCAAACTAAGAATAAATCACTTGACAGCTGTTAAATCGGTCGCCACCTTGAACAGTACTGTCAACTTAAAGTTCTATACATCGAAAAAAACACCCTTTATTATCAAGGAACCAATTTAAAATCTTTTTTACTATTTAAATAATTTTAACAAAAACTACCACTTTTTTTAGAGCTTAAAATCGTAAAGTAGAATAAAGAGGAACTGGAAAATAACTCTTTTTCTTTTGTTTTGGTTACTTGTTCTAGAACGTTGCCAAAAACGGGACGAACAATGTTTTTTTTTTTTGATTTGTTATCTCGTTTTGGGCCTTTCATCTCTGTATACTATTGCGAACAGCAGTACGAGCTGTAGGGGAATGAACTGCTGTTTTCACATCTCTTACAGGGCCGGCTAGCTAAAACTTTTGCACGATTTTTCGCATTGTAAACACATTTGGAGGATTAAATTAATTTGAACGCCCATTTTCATAATAAGCCTGAATAACTTTAACGTGTTGCTCGATTGTGTATCTTTCCATGCTTCAAATAGAAATAGAATGAATTGAAAAATGTCAATTGAATTGCCGAAAAAAACTTTATGTTTAGGTGTAGTTTACATTCAACATGGGCCTCAAAATTTAACCATTCGTTATAACAATATTTCATACAAAAATTTTCAATTTAGTTTTTTTCAAAAGACAAGACCAGTTGAAAAAACTGGTTCCTTTTGCTGCCATTTTGCTGTATATCGATATAAATGAAATGATATCATAAAAAACATTTTTTTTACTCCAAATATCCTTCTCTAAATACGCAATTTCACTTTTTGATATAAAAAAAAAAACTGTTTTGGCTGCATTATAGCTGCTAAAAAAACTCAGTTTACCATATATCGGTTATCAGTACATACATACGTATATGGAAACATTATTTTACTATTCATAACCTTTTTTATTTTCAAATTTGCGTTTTGGTAAAAAAAAAAATGTTAACCTGGGTCAAAAATACACTAACCAGAGATATCATTCAGACCGAGCTCATCGTCTACTGAAATATGATGTTACAATTTGGCAGAATATGTTTGTAAAATATTTAAACATTTAATATAATCGAAATATAACATAAAAAACTCATTACAGTTCAACTCAAATTAGCGCCACGAGAGTATTTATCCTGTCGAAACCACCCATTTTGTATTGTAATGGGTGGTATAGACAACAAAAATACGCTTGACGCTCTAACTTAGATTGGGCTGTTAGAGTTAAAGAACAAAGTTACGAACACACATTTGGACGAAGACGAATTCTCTTACGACGCAACAATAAACATTCTAGACAAATGGGAAACTCTTATGAGCATAACAGCAATTCTGCTTTAAATACAACAACTATTTCAAATATGGCATGACAATAGAAAACCCAATGGCCAGCAACCCAACGATTGCAGACATCGCACTTGACGCACCATTAGGTTCTGTGCCTGAAACATTAAAATCAAAAGGAGTACAAATTACATGTATACCAAGACCATAAAATTATGAAAAACGGGGGGAAATTATTAGCAGGGAATACAGTGACAAAAAAATTTTGTTTATATTAGAGCAGAGATAATATGGACAAAATTAAGCGCATACTTACAAAAACAACTATCCAATATTTACAACTAACAACTTAATATTCTGGCAAACCAGAATAAAGATAAAACAACTATTGAGAATGATAGATAAATTTTTTTCTATTGTACCTCTTATACCAAAATTAACCTAGAATTACTAAAGCACACTTTAATCAAAGAAAAAACGTTTATAAATCAAACAAAACTTGAAGAGACGTCTTCACAAAAGACAAAACTAAGAGACAAACTTTAGGCTAGTAATGTTGTGTATGAAATAAAATATAAATGAAATGTAATATGGCCATGCCGTGTTAGGAAATTTTTTTCAGAAAACGTCAAATTTTTGAAAGAAAAACGTCAAAAACAAATTCGTAAAACGTTAAAAAACGCCATTTATAAAAATGTACAAATAAACCTCAAATTAATTAATTTGGTTTAATAATATATTTTATGCTGTACAAAAAACAATTCAAAATGCATTTTACTATAACAAAACAATACTATAACATAACAAAAATTTATTGTTCTATGCCTTTTAATTAAACTTTATAATTAAAACACTCTGCAGAGTTATAAATAGTCCTTAGCAAACAAAGTCCCTTCAGTTGTTTTTGTTGTCCCCAAGGAATTTTTAATTTTAGTTTTGTTTAAATATAAATACCTGACTAAAGATTCGTTCAGCATTAGCAGATAAATTTGGCAAAACCATTAAATCTTTAATAAAATCATATAAGATATGAAAAGCCGGTTCATTATGTGATAACTTGATTGAGTTGTTTCCAAAAAATATTAACATCGATTGAACGATTATTAAAATTTAAAATCCGCATTTCTCTTACTTACTTTTCAACTTCCTGGTACTTCTCCTTAGATACCAAATTAGCAAAAAAAAATGTTAACAATGGTATTATAGAAATATTTCTATAATGCGGATGGATTAATTAAATTTAAATTATTTAAAACTGAATTTCCAAAGTCAAATCTTTTTTTTATTTGACAGCATAACTCAACATAGAATTCAATACAATTATCTACAAGTTGGTTATAAATTTCAACGTCAATTCTACACTGCGACATTTTTTCTTTTACGTGAACACCAAGATAAACTTCATCTCTTGGAAAAAAAATGTTTCCTTTCACAAAACTTTCTGTCATCCCTGGTGTAGGAATATAATTTATCATTATTTCTTAAACAAGGTAAACCCAATACTAAAATTAATAAAGTTGTGTTATCTGACTGCCATACAAATTCAAATTTTATATACATATGTAGAGTTTGACAGACATATTTTGTAATACTACTTACTTCTTATTAACATACATACATATGCTTGTTGTAAGCGATCCTAAGAATGCTGTCTATTAGTCTCTTTCTTTCTTTCTTTCTTGAGTAAGTAAACATTTTGTTAAGTTTTCTTTCAATTACCTTCTCGTAGTTGCCATAAATTTAAAAAGGAGCGAAAGTAGAAAAACGTCAAAAGTAGGAAAACGTCAGTTTTATACACCTTTACACATAAGAGAACTCCTTGCCAAAACAATTTTGGTGCCTTGCGTGTTATATGGCTGCGAAGTCTTTTCGAGTTGCGACTCTGCTAGTAAACGTAAACTAAATGTTTTATACAATAAAATTTTGAGGTATGTGTATGGCCTACGAAAGCATGACCGTATTTCTAATTTTTCTTCACAACTTTACGGTGTATTCCTCGATACTCTACTTAAGATTCGTTTACTTATATTTCTTCATAAGATCATTTATCTGCAAACTCCGTCGTACCTATACGATAAAATTAAATTTACCAGATCATTTAGAGGCAGAAAAATCATTATTTCGCGTCATAGTTGTCTGGTTTCAGAGTGGCAGGTTTTTGTAAATGCAGCGCGACTTTGGAACCTTCTACCAGCTACTCAATAGCGAACGCAAAAAGTTTAAAAAGGTTTTTGTTTAATAACTTCACTCAATTTAATTTATTTTATTATAGTGTATTTTTTTTAACTTGTTTTGTTTTAATTTATATAATCAAAATATTTTTCTCCAATGGTGCCTAAAACCAGTTGTGCCCCTTTAACGTATTTCTGTACTTTAAATGTCAGTGAAATCTTGTTGTACAGGAGATGAAAATAAATTATTCAAAAAAAAAAAAAAAAAAAATACAAGAGCTTCAGTGAAGAAAGCGTCAAACGTCATTTTAGTGTTGACGTAAAATCGTCACATCTAACACCCCTGGATATGACTTATATTGGTGCCACTAAGAGAATTCTATGTAACAGGATAAAAGAGTACAAATCAGATAGAGAAAAAAAGAGAAATTCCACAGCACTTCCAAAACATATAAACGAGTGCAATCATATAATTGACTTCAGCAGTGAGAAAATATTACACAGGAAAAAAAGATAATAAACGTTTTACTATAGAGCCTAAGAATACAACAAAAAATAAATAACACCTTACGTACGAAAGAGGACAAGGACAATATTAGCTTCAATAACGTGTAGCAATAATCTAATTGGTTAGTTAACATGCTGTGATATTAAAATGAAATTTGACCAAAGATTTATTGTTGTGTTGTATTTACTTTTTAATTATACATTTATTTTTTTTTTTTTAAATTTCTGTTTTGCGATTCCAATGGGCGGCTGAAAAAAGACAGAAAGCATTAAGGTCTATTTTTTAGACCTAAGGTATAAAATAAAAAAGAATTTATACAAAAGGTTGTAGTTTGTACTTTAGGTTAATTTATTTTAATAACACTTGGTAGTTTATGCTTACTGCTTTCAAAACTGAAAAAGATGTTTTTTCTAACTTTGTCATGCATATGAACATATGTATTTCTAATCTGTGTTTAACGTTTTTATTAAATCAACACAACTTCAACTATTAAATTTTAAGCATTCTTTAAAAGAAATAATTTTAATACATTCCTTTTGTAAGGATCCTCGCTTTAAGTTTCGTGTTGCTTGAGTTGATTTAATATTATTATTTCTTTCGGATAGCTTTTTAAGGACAATACTTAGCTAATTACAAAAAAAATATTTGTCAGTCATCTATATATGAAATAAAAAACATTGTGTCAGTTTCAATAGCAGTTGGCATACAGTACAAAATTTAATTACAATAGGTACAAAATACATCTCTTTCATGCAATTTTTATTATTTGGTACGCATTCCACGAAAAACTTCACCTACCAAATGAAGTACTTAGTGATAAGAAAACGTAATAGTAAATACTTACATTTCTGATTACAGAAGTACTTGTTTTGTTCACCATATCCCAAAAGTAATGCATTACACTTTTTAAATTTGTAATTAAAATAAAAACCCATAGTTTAAAGCTTACAAAAGTAATGAAAATCATTATTTCGAAGAATATAAAAAACAACTTGTAAGTATGTTATTTTTTTTATCGGTTTTATGTAATTGTCGTCAACTTTATTTTCTTTTCACATTTGGTTGGGCCTGGTGGGATTTAAATCATCATCGCAATAATTAGGATAAAAGGTACAACAATCAATTTAAATAGATGTTGTATTGTACTATGATATTGAATCAGGTTGTCATATTTGTACGAATTAAGTGTGATTTTTAATCAAATTTTGCTCATGCCAATTTAAGTTACCAAACATCAGGGTAACGCAAAAAAAAAAAATAATACTTCATGTTCGGCCCATCTGGGATTCGAACTCGAACATCTTGGCTTAATAGTTGGCGCTCTATACAAATGAGTAACGAAATACACAAAAAAAGAATGCGTTATAAAATACAAATAATACAAAAAGTGGCAGGTAACTATAAGATACCCTTGAAAAGAAATCGTATCAAATATTAAAAGTGATTAATTAAATATAAAATGAAATTTAATGAACGGCTGTATTAAGCAGCGCATGTTTACAAGAGTCGTGCTCGAAACTTGATGAATTTTGTGGCAGATACGAAACAGCTAGTTGCTCCCCAGCTAATAAGTCTTCAACATTTACTTTTCGTGTCTTCTTTATAATAATCTCCACAATTTGTTGCAAATATCATTCTTGATTTCAGCTTGAACTTATCTGTCTTAATAATAATTTTTGAGTACAAAAATTAAATTCGATTAAAACTAATCAAACAATATTAATTAATAAATATTTTATTTTTTTCTTTGTACATTCTTTAGGAGTTTTTGTCATAAATTCTCTGTTTTTCACATCAAAACTGAAAGCATTATAGGTTTTTTTTTTTGTTCAAAAACTGTTTGACCTATTTGTTCCTAAAATACCAAATTGAAGACATCACTTTCTAAAAATAAAAATAAATAAAATGCTACATAGGATTAATAACACAGTAGTTAGGTTTAGAAATTTAGTTTACAAAACAGCAATGATAGTGATACTTGGGTAGCAACAACAAGGAATAATTTAAGTACTAGAATAGTAGGACATAAAACTGACCAGAAATATAGAAACGGACATTCCTCTCATGTTTTCTATATGAAAATAGTTTTGAAAATGTTTATAACATATTTTCAATTATGTATTGTAATGTATTCTATGACATGTTAAAGGTATTTATGTATTCAAAAATGAATTTAATTATTTATTTGGTATAAGAGTCAATTGAAATCTATTACTTTGGTCTACGGAATAGTTGATTAGCATCAACGAAATGTCTGCGGCATATAGACGGCTGAAAAAGACAGAATACAATAAGGTAAATTTTAGACCTAAGGTAGAACATATATTAATGTATGTATGTCAGAATTTTGAATTTGCCTTATGAATTTGTACTATTTTGCACAAACATTTCGAAATCCTTATTTTCTGAAGAAGTTTCTAGAGGAAATCGAAATATCGATAATAAAAATAATAAACAAGGAACTCAATCTCTAAACAAGAAACTAAAAAAACATTACCATGTAGCGTTTCCTTTACTTCAGTGCATTATACAAACCGTAAAATAAGGCGAAATAGAAAACGCCAGAGTCTATTGCTTCTAGATGGCTCATTTCAAACAAAAATGCATGCCTTGTAAAGCACAATCGAAGCACAAAATTGCTACCTTTTAAGCAGTAATATTTGCTGGACAGTTGAACAATGATTTATTATTATTATTATCAAGTGGTGTTTGTCATTTGCATAAAAGTTCAGCAAAATTGTAAACAATTTTTTTTTAATTAAAATGAAAATATTCTTCATTTATCGTATCTTGTGAATGCATTGCACCCCTGGGTCATTAGGTACACACATTGTCATCATTTGCTTCCATTCAATCACTTAACAAAATATTCTCGCTAATTAGCCGTGGTGCGCTGTTTTTACTTCCCAAATATTTACACTAATTAAAAAGTTATAAAATGCAAGTTTTTTATGTGCTGAATATTTGAATACTTTGAAAACAAAATAATTATTTGCCTCCACGGCAGTCGTATCGCTGTGCTGTATTAACACCTTCTTTGCTCTCCCCACACTCAAGTAACTCGAGTAACTGTGCTAATTAATAACATATTTCGCCACTACTCAAAAAATAAACAAAAAATCTGTCAAAAACAAAGATGGAAAAATTCTTAAAAAAAAAGAATGATTGGCCTTAGAAACAAATTTAAAAATATTTTGTTTGAAAAACATTACAGCTTTTTCATAGCAAGTTGATAGTATGTGTATAAAACACCACAAATATTTTTAACAGCACCATCTGCATTGGCAGCACTGATATACATACATACATACATACATACATTAAAACATACATTATAAATTTAAAAGCCGAAAAACTTAAAACAAACAAAAATGTTGCCAACATCATTATCTTCATTTACAATAAATTGCCCTGCCGTAAATATGTATGAAGGAATGTGAGTGAAGCTGTTTCGGTAAACGAATTTTTATTTATTGTTTTCATTGCTTACTTAAGCTTCTCATCGATATTTTCATAATCGTCGTCACTATTTTCTATTTTGTTGTTCGGCTTCAAAGTAAGAAAGTTAATTGAAATTTTTTTGTATATATAACATCCTTCCTTTCCAGCCGACAAAGCTGGCATGATTTGTTTCCCAAAAATATGTGTTCGTGTATTTGGTAGCATATGGGGGGAGTAACCACATCACTAAAACCATTATTAGCAACACTTTTCATCATTATCGCTTAACTGCATATTTTTCGTAGTGTAAAAATATTTAACACATGCTTGGGCGTCTATGTGTATTTTGTATTATGTTTGCACTTCTTGTGTACATATAAAGTTTGCTCACATTTCAGTAAAAATTAATTAGCTCAATAAGAAAGATATCCCATATCCGACTACTTTTTGAACAGAAGCAAAAACGAATTTGTATATACTAGTGATGTTGCGAATATTCGTATTCCGAATACTCATACATTTCATGGTGTTCGTATGTATGTTATGTTACGTTTCACGGGCTGCCGCTGTTGATGTGCAAACCAAGCAATTGATTTCTCTCGAAGCATTGTTAATATTGTTCGCACAGATAATTTCGTCAATGTTGGCGTAATTATAAATTTGAACATCATCCGCGTACATATGCATCTTTCTTCTGATAGGAATATCAGGTAAATCGTTTATGTAGAGGCGAAACAAAAGACGTCCTAATATAGAACCTGATGATATTTCTCTGTTATCGTTAAGTGAATAGGACATATTGCCATGGAAATTTTTGTTTTCATGAAACTTTTTTTATAAAAGATTCTTCACAACTGCACTTGTAAAGTTATTTTTATGGCAAGTGCATAGTAAACATTATTTAGAAGCACTCACAATTTGCAACAGATAAAATGAAAAGATATTTTTTGGAACGAAGTTCCTTAACGCGGCTTGCTGGTAGTGCAAATTAGTAGAAATCGTCACGAAAGCATGTGAGCTGTTTATATGTATTGGTGTATCTGTCGACAAACAATTGTGTAGTTGTCTCCGCTGCTGTCAGCGTAGACACCTACCAATAAATATTAATTAGTTGTGAAAACGGACACTATCAGTTGATAGATGTCGCTAAACTAAATTATGTCACAACAAAAAACAGCAATATTGAAAAATTTTCTTCGTTTTGTAGCAGATTGACAAAAAAATACTGCATGGATCAAAAGTAAAAAATAAAACGTTCCAAAAATGTTAAGAAGCATATAAAATTTAAAAATTTCAAAAACAACACAAAATAAAACATACAGATTTCACCTTGTATTACATTCGAAGATGAAGAAAAAACGTAAGGAACTTCGTTGCTAACGGGGGTCCCCCGACCGCATTTCTTTTTTGATGCTAATTTTTCGACCTTTGTTGTTTAGTATTTTAATTTTTCGAGCCTAAAGGTCACTTGTTTTTTTTAATAAGTGTTTATTGAATTCGATATTTCGATATCACAATGGATATCTTCTTCAGGAATGTTTGGATGTTTTTTCAAAAATTTATAAAAAAAATTTTTGAAAAAACATCAAAACATTCATGAAGAAGATATGCATTGTGATATCGAAATATCGAATTCAATAAACACTTATAAAAAAAAAAACAAGTGACCTTAAGTCGAGCCTTAAATTAAATGGAAAGATATTAATATATGTATGTCTTATAATAAGCTTATTCTCCAATATATTTATATATCATATTATCATATTTTTATTACCATACGATATAAGTTATCTTAAGTATTGATTTAAGATAATTAACACCTTAACTAAGTACACCTAATTACTTGTTGTCACATTGCTGACAGGTATAATAAAAATGGGTTAATAAAAAATAATACCTGCTGAATTTCCTAAGGCATTTGACACAGTTAGACGTTATAGTACATTTACACTAGTAATTCCTAAACTAGTTTATGATCATAAGCTAGTTTCATAAACTATACCATTTACACTAACATTTTAGACAGCTTACTTGATTTTGTTTGACAATTTACAATAAATTCAATATAAAAAATAAAATAGTAATATGGAGGCTTTTGCAGAAAAAAATATTTATGTATTTTTCATACTAATTGAATAAAACTCAATATAAAATTAATTACATATTTAGCGTGGAAAATAAGGAAGCACCTCTTATTTTCATCATCCATGCCTAAATTTTATGTATTTTAGTAACATAAAGAATTGTGGAAGTTTTTAAATTATTTAATTTTAAAATATTTTTTTTTCCGTTTTATTTACCTTTTTATTGTTTTCTTTTTCTACGTCAAATTCGCCTGGCCTTGCCAGACGAAAGTATAAAAAATAGAGTCGCATTTGCAAAAACTGGTTGTTATCAACGAACTTATCTCAAAAACTAGTTAAAAATTTGTTTTTGATTTATATGGATAAACAAGTTTCTCAAACTAGTTTGTCACGATAAACAACTTATAACCTGTTTAAGGCGTAGATGTAAATGCACTATTACATCTTATTGCGAAAGCTTGTTACACTTGGCCTTTCAAATAATCTATTGTTATTATACCCTTCACAAAAATGTGTAAGGGTATATCTAAGTTTGTGAAGCCGCGTGTAACGCATTGAAATAACCATTTAAGTCCCCATAAAGTATATACATATATTCTGGATCAGAATCAATAGAGATTACGATTAAGCGATATCCGTCTGTCCGGATATCTGTAGTCGTTGAAATACCGTTTCTGAGAAAACGATTTGAGATAGAAACCTCATTCTTACGCTACAATGTGTTAAATCCCGGTAGTCCACGGATCTTATTTGTTTGTTAATAGTTTTTTAACTGATAGAAAACTAAACTGGGCTCCTCACAATATTATGCTTACAATCATCAGCCGACCGGAGAACTTGTTCTTCGTTATTACTGGCATATAATGTTTTTTATGACAGTATTGATTGTCTAGAAGTAAGAAAATTATTTTGTATCAAATTGTCGTATGTTTGAGGAAAATTTTCTAAGAACTAATTATGCAAATAATGAGCCAATTTTGTAAATGATATAAATAAATGAATAAAAAAAAGGATCCACGCAAAGATTTTCTTAAAAAATTAATGTGTGTTTGAAGTACACATTAATTTTTTGTTGAAAATGCATAATTTTCGTTTTGTGATTTTTTAAAATCTAATAATTTTTTGTATTTTCTTCTTTTTAGGACGCAATGAACTCATCGCCCGTTATATTAAATTGCGCACTGGCAAAACGAGAACCCGTAAACAAGTCAGTTCTCATATTCAAGTGCTGGCCCGGCGAAAGTTACGTGAAATACAAGCTAAAATCAAAGTTGTAAGTTAATGTGTTTGACAAATCGACATTTATATTCAATTCATATTCTCTTTAATCATTGAATTCATCATGTCAAATGGTCTCCCAGTTTCCTTGTATAAAGTTTCGTATAATATCATGCTTTGTCATATTTTATCATATTATTTTATATATCTAGGAATCAAGCTTTAAATTTTGTTAAGTAATATAAAGTCATTTTAGTGAAAAAGCATGCTTCTGCTTTTTTGATTACCAAATATGTGAATGAAAAAAATCATTTGACAGAGGTTCGAGTATAAATACATAAGTATGTACATAGGAAAGCAAAAAATAAAATCAGTGGCAGATACAATTTCTTAAATGTATTAATTCGGGCATCAAAATAGACCTTAAATGCTTTCTGTTTTTTCAGCCGTCTATATACCGCCGACATTTCCTTGATGCCAATATACTCATCAGTAGAGTTGAAAAATTCTTAAAAGTTTGTTTGAACATTTCTGATTCTCAATAAGTTCATGGGCATTATGGTATAAGTAGTTAAGTTTCAAACATTCTTTTAAGTATTTATCGAGTCTACTGATGAGTTGATTGTGATACAGAAAAAAAAATATATACATATGTATATATTTTTTTATTTTGTTTCAATAAACCTAAACAATTTTTCAACTTAATATGTAACTAATGAAATGAGTTTTATTTTCCATATACGCATGGATGTTTCGCTTTATTGCATATATTGCTCAATTAAGTGATTTCCGTTTAATTGCGTCGGCGATTCAATTAAACGAGTTTTGCTTAAATGAGTTCTCGTTTAATTGCGTCAAAAGTCGTGCATTTTGAGAAACTCAATTAAGCGGAAATAACTGTAGTATCATATTTGGCGGCCAAGAATTATTTCAGCTCGAATACAAACGCAACTACTTCAAACATCAATACTTCAACAAAGGAACACAAATAAAATATTATAATAAAACTACAAATGAGAATGAAGTTGATCATTCGAATTTTATAGCAAACAATTTTTCTTAACTTTAAGAAAGTAAAAATCGTAGTCAAGCCCGATAAAATTTTTAGCAATTGTAGATCATATAGTGCGACTATAAATTTAAAATTAATGAGAACAAGAGTAGCTTAAAAAAAATATCAGAAAAAGAGAAATAAATAGTGTCCATTTTACTACCCCGGTTGCTTCACTACACAAAAATGGGGTCGAGACGTTATAAATTTCATGGTGTGAAGTGGGTGTTATTAATATTCTTTAATATTAATTAATAAAAGAAAGTGTTCTGCACCCATGAAGTGGTTAAAATAATGAATAACAATTCACTAGCTCTGAGTTTGTTTTAATATTTTGTATACAATTTTTCATGTCGAGCAGTTAAAGTGCCAATTTAATTGGCATAATAATGTATTTTACTTGGCTCTTATAGCAAATTCATTGTGAAATATTAGTATTATGCCATTCCAAACTAGTATAATAATTCTATGATGTGCAAATGCTTTAAGTCCACAAAGAATGGAAAAATTTGCATGAAAAATATGTATGTATGTATGTGATAAGTCCAAACAAAATCTTAGATTAAAATTAATCCGAAATTGCGATTAAATATTACATTCTTGAATAATTCGTAGTTAAAGCAAGTGCAACGCACATGATTTAAGGAATTCGACACTACTGAGGCTGAATTTTAATACAAAAAGATTGAATTATCCTTTCAGAGTAGTTTTATTTTCGACCAAGTATACTTTTGCTATTTGGGTAGCCAAAACGGTAAATTTCCAAGACTCGGAAAGAAAATTCAAACAAATTCAGTTATAATTATTATTTATTACTTTATTAAAAATCTATTGATAAGGACTAGTATATATAAAAAAAAAATATTCTCGTCCTATAAGCTGTAATTTGGCTGCAATTGTTCAACAAAAATATATTTTGTGCACTTGTATGCATATGTATATAAATATATGTTTAATTTTATGATAAAAAGCAAAAATTCCTAGCCCTGCTAGTAATTTTTACTCATTCAAATCACACACTAAATCATTTGCGGTTTTCACGATTCGTATTAAAGTACTATTATAGATCTTGGAGATATTTTAAATTTAATAAATCTTGATAAATTTAAAACTCGGCAACAACAAATCTCATAAAATTTTAATTTACTAAATTAAAACATCCTCAATTCCAAAAACAGTAGTAGATTTACTAAATATAGTAAGTGGATTTAGTTACAAGTATGACAGATTTATCGCCACATTGTTTTTTTTTCGTGCATATAATAAAGTGAATTGTAAACATTTCTTAAATTTGCAATGGCAAAGACAAAAAAAGGTGAAAATATTATCCGAAATTAAAACAACAAGAGAATGAAATTGAATTCTGCTCACTCGTAGTATTTGTAAAAATCTTTTGTCACCTAGTCCAGTTAAAATATCTAAGGATCAATTCATTGACTTCGTAACTGAACTAAACATTCTGCGATGATACGATGCGACTAAAATAATATCATCGATAACCTCGTCCAAGATATGGCCAACAATATCGTTCCTGTAACTATCTACTGAGAGATTGATTACGCATACATTTACTTTTTGTTAATAAATAAATAAATATATGTATGTACCTTTGCACTTCATCATTTCATTAACTTCGATTTGATTAATGGCATTTTGAACCAAATAGTTAATAATTTTTTCTTTCACGGTTTCCTTAGGCTTTATTTTTAGATTTTATTTCTTTTAATATTTTACGAAACACCCATTGAAAAATTCTTTTGTGTACTTTTGGCGGTAAAATATCTAAACAAAAGTCAGCTGTTTGAACTTATTTACAATACCAAACAAGAAGTCGCTCACACTTAGAAATTTAAAATAGTGTTATATTTAAAAGTATTTTAAATATAATACGAAGTGTGAAAACCGCTATTAATTCAATTTGCCTTGACATAATAAAACTAGAAAAAGTATAGTAATATTAAAAGAAATATAAAATAATAAAAATGTTGACTATTTTAGATTTTTTATTTTACTTTGTGTGCTAGTTCCATCACTTTTAGCAAAATTGATTAAATCTTTATTTGAACCAAAATTTTACTAATTCAAATAAGCTGAAATCGAAATTTAGCAAAAACATTGAGTATTCAAATGTTGTTAACTTATTTAAAAATACCTATGCTGGTATGAAAAAAATTAGTATCACCTAAACAAAAGGCAAGCTTGTCGACCTTTTTGTATTTTTTTCTGGCATGCAATGAAAAACGGGACAAAACGAATATGGATCAGAGTAGCGGCGTGCCACGGGACATTTTATTCAAAAACTTTAAGGTAGGCAAGTTTACGACGAAGATATCTTAAACTGCAGCACATTTAATAATTTTTCAATATTACTTTGGTTATATTTGACTTTTATAAAATTGTTATGGATCGCGTTTGCGAAAAACCTCAATATCCGGTGATTTTGGTATTGACTCCGTAAATGGAATTTTATAGCGTGGAGCATACAGTTTTCACAAAGATTTCTACTCTGGTAGTTTTCATCCGACGTCAATATAAACATAATAAATAAAGTTGTAGAGAGGAGCAAAAGAACAGTTTAAATATTTTTTACCTCTTCCAACTTTGATCTCACATATATGGACACTAATACACATGTAATGCCTACGGGTGTAGGATTGATACACAGTGGTATAGACTGAAATTAAAATTATTTGTGAGTTTGCGAATGGTTTAAAGCATAAAAAGTTGAATCATAAACATTTATTTACGTTAGTTTAGTTAGGTTATAGGAATATGTTTGCCGATGTCATGCGACATATACTTAAGTCAGTATATGCTTGCTATGCGTTGAGTGGATTTAACCATAAACTCATTTTTGACTCACAGGTCTACAGGGACTTCATGTCATTCATAAAGGCCAGCATATGCCCCGTAAGTGGGTTATGTGTGGTAAGGTGTCTCTCCGTCCAAGACGGGGCACCAGCAGAAAGTGTGGCTCTATACCTGATCCTTTAACTCACATTTAACTGCATTGGAAGGATTTGCTCAAGCTTATGTTGCTAAACTCTTGTGCTCTTGAAGATTGCTTGATGTTTCATTTCGAGTTATTCCCGCATGATGCGCAGTTCATCATCAATCGAGTAACTACTAATAGCGTTTTTGCAATCCGCTCAGCTGAGGTCAATCTACTTGCCATTTGACTATCCGTGAAAATATTCATAGGTCCTGGTCTTCCTATTGCATTTAGCTCCCACATACAACCCATAATTGCCCGCATTTCCGCCTGCAAAATTGTTCGGCTGACGGATTAAGAGTTTCGTGGTATTTTCTATATAAATACCAAGTCCTGTTTTTCAACTCGCCCTCGATGTATCTGTATAACAGTGATGATGACCCATGACGATCTGGTTCAAAAGGTCGGTCAACCATGAATGGAAATCAGGCATCAATGTTTCGTAATTGGCCTTTACTCTAGTCTCCGGTATACGATCTGACGTCAAATTTTCCGGTATAGACTCACCTATGGCTGTAAAGATTTGTCGATGATGCGCTTCGCGTCCCTAATCGATATACTCACCCATCATCTTTAATTGTTTCGCTGTAAGAGCCGCTTCATATTTTATAAGAATTTCGATTGGCTCGCTTCCGTCCTCCTTGTTGACGTCGTTTTGGAAACCTCACTTATATCAGGACAACAGGTTCTTTGAACTTTCTGTATAGTTTTGATGTTGCATTAATATTCTATCGAAGTCCTCCACACTATAGAAGCGTAGGTCATAATCGGCCTGATAACACTAATATAGAGTCAGTGTATTTGTTTATGTTAGCGTAGGTAAAAAAAAAACATAAGTTGTATTCATCTCATTTGAAATGCTAAGAAATGGTTTATTAAAACCAATTTAAAACCGCTGCGCCTAAACTCATTATAAAAAGACCTGTAACCATACAATTATCTTCACCACGCAAGAAATTAACATTAAAATATTTCGCATCATTATCAAAGTCTGCATTCAATTAGACCATACATTCATTATAAATTTACCCATCTATTTTCATACTTTTGTAACCTTTCTTCTTCGCCCACTCGACCACACTTCTTGAAAACTCATAAGTGAACTCAAGCTTAAGATTCACCAAGTTAGGTTTTCTTTTCAAAAGCTTCAACTTCTTTTTGAAATTTTTTTTTGGTTACAGGAACCAAATGGAGTTATAGGTGGACCGGGTGCAAATAATGCTGCTGTTTTGCAGTTATTAAATGAAAAGGAAAAAGCTTTACAAGATATGTCTGGCATGACAAGCTCCCAAATTGTGTCTGCGCAGGCAGTAAAGAATTTTACGTTAGCTGCTTCGGCCCTTAGTGGGTTGCACCATCACCATCACCATGTGGTGCATCCACATCATACACACCACCATCTGCACCACCAACATTCCTTGCATAATCACACGTCGTCTGCGATAACACCGAACCCTTTGACTCATCCTTTAAGACCAGATATGCCACCACCACCGCCGCATCCCTACCACTTACACCATCATCTTAACCAACATGCAAACTCGGTTAGTACTTCAATAGCTGCAAACTCTCCTACTGCAATGTTTACTAAAATTCAGCGTTAAATAATAATCTCATAAGTAGTTCATGTTGCAATTATTTTTACCAAGGTAGCTGTGTCTGCTTCTGTTACTTGCGTTTTTTTTTTTTAATTTTTAGCAGCTTGCGTGAAGTTCAAATATAAAAACCCCATAATATAACTATTTTTATACTGCCTTACGGTGATTATGTATTACTATGATGGTCGCTGCTAAATCTAACCCATTATACACTGAGCATTTTATTGATAATGAGCATTTTATTTATAACTATTTTTGAGGATTTCGAATTCCATGGAAAGTAATAACAAATGTGACAGTTTTCCAAAAATCACTGGTTTTTTTGCATACAAATTTTTAGCGGCAGATGCATTCATTTATGAAGAAGTTTAAATATTATGTTTATATACAAACCAGAGACCAGCTATGAATGTTTCAAAAAAAGATTCTTATTTTTCTTGCATTTGTACTCATGCATACTCATTTCGATGTAATCATAATCAAATCGCACTATGATCCAAAAAGCTTCAAACGCTTGTAGACTCTGATTTAAGAATATGAAAGATGCTGCTGACTTGCAACTTCAACTCATAGTTATTCCAACCTCAACTCCTACTTAAATTGTGAGAGTCACATTGAGTGTGTGTCTCGTCGTAAAACACAAACTGCTAAACATGCAGGTATGATCTATTGGTTCGTTAAACGTTAAACATGCTTAATGAGATAATAATTTGTTTTTCTCATTTGAAACCAGTGTTCCCAGGTCAATGTATTTCTTCCCCCCAGAACAATTTTAAAACCCCCTAAAATTCAATGTTTTTCTACAAAATCCCCCATAAAAAATGTTGGCGAACTTTAGTTTGCGAATCACCAATATTAACGTATTGACAATGTGGAGAATGCATAAAATTTTTAAACTTTCCCCAATTAAAAGAAAATTAACTGATTATATGTATGTATGTATTTTTCGGTGCATATGTTATGATTACAGGCATATGTATGTATATTTATTATAAATTTTCGATTTATTTGTATTCACATATTTTAGGATCTAAGTACATATTTATAGGCATCTGGAAATTGTTATGTGCGTATCTAGAAAAATTTAAGTTTCTCCAAAAATATTAAGAGTTTCTAAGTCTTCGGAAAAAATTCAAAGAAATGACCCATAAGGAAAAAATTCATTCAACTCAACAAAAAAAAGTGCTTAAAATTATCAGTTGCAAAATTATGTACTTAAAGCAACCAGATGAGCATAAAATATCTCATTTAATTTTGTTTCAAAAATCGTTAGTCTTCAAATTTATCAGTTGAAAAATTTTCTAACTCCTGCCACTTTACCGTTCAACCGAACACAGAAATCCCCTAGAAAATACCCCAAAAATAAATTGTTCCCCCCAAATTTTTCCCGAAAGAATTAAGCACCCCAAATTCACCCCTAAAAGGAAAAAAAGCTCCTAAATCTAGGCGGAAACTCCCTAAACTGGCAACACTGTTTGATACATATTCGCCCATACTCCTGAGGTCGTTCTCGTTTTTTTATATTACCTATTAGTTATCGATAGATAAAGAAAAACAAATGTAATATTGGTAGTACTCCAACATCTTAGGCAGATTGTCATTTATAAAAAAAGTAAAATTTTTCAAAATTTCTTTTTTGTATATTCATATGTATAACATTCGCCGGAAGATGTTACGACGGATGGTTGATTTTTTCGCCTTGCCAAATAGAAACATTATTGTTATAAAATTATCTGTAATTGTATTTAAATTCGTACCTGTGAATGTGTTGTCTATCTAAGCTTTGTGAAGACATTCATATTCAATGAAACTGTTTATCAAAAGAAAAGTACAGTACGTGAAAGTCTGTAGTTACACCCAACGAACTAGCAACTGCTCTTTCGTTCTACTAAGTGTAGGAAATTACTTAATTTATGCCTGAAAATCAGCGTGACCATTTTAGCTTTTTGGGAACTACATTAAGCTTCCATTATTGGTTTTTAGTTCTTTTTTAGAATTCAATTAGCTCTTTTTAGTTCCTTTTCCATATTGGCTTCATCTATTTTCGTGTTGTAAAAGGGCTTTCAAAACTTCACAAAAAGAAAACATCTATTGCATCGCAAAAGTGCTAATAATAAAGGGTGTTTTTTTTTTATGTATAGAACTTTAAGTTGCAATAAAACAACTGTGGATTATTCGATTGACATGCATTTTATTTATCCTAAAGATCATACTGTGGCATTACATTTTAAATATGATTTCTGGCATATGACCGCCACGGCTGGCGCGGATGTAGTCCAATCCAGACGTCCAATTTGCGATGACTTTTTCCAACATTTGTGGCCATATATCGGCAATAACACGGCGAATGTTGTCTTCTAAATGGTCAAGCGTTTGTGGCTTATCCGCATAGACCAATGACTTTACATAGCCCTGCAGAAAGTAGTCTAGCGGTGTTACATCACAAGATCTTGGAGGCCAATTCACAGGTCCAAAACGTGAAATTAGGTGGTCATCAAACGTGTTTTTCAGTAAATCGATTGTGACACGTTGCGCCGTCTTGTTGAAACCACATTTCCTGGACATCATGGTTATTCAATTCAGGACTGAAAAAGTTAGTAATCATGGCTCTATACCGATCACCATTTTTCTGGATGTAATGGTGTTTCGACATACACTCGAGGATTAGCTTCACTCCAAATGCGGCAGTTTTGTTTGTTGACACAGCCATTCAACCAGAAGTGCGCTTCATCGCTAAACAAAATTCGCTAATGAAAATCGGGAAGAACGGCTATCTCGCTTTGCACTATTTGCAAGCGTTGTTCAGGCGAGAATTGTCAAACCAAACTGAGAATAAATCACTTGACAGCTGTCGCCATCTTGAACAGTAATGCCAACTTAAAGTTCTATACATCGAAAAAAAAACACCCTTTACAGTACAAAAACAAAATTAGCGAATTGAAAAACGAGGTAATACCCACAGATAGTAAACTATAATTAAATAAAATGACCACCTAAGAAAAAATAAATAAAATTTTACAAGTTGATTACGCATGAATTATTTGGCATTTAGAATAAAGGAAAACTCATTATTTTACCGATTGGGTTCCGTAGATTTTTTAACATTTAATTTTAAATGAAGTTTCATTTATTTTAAAGAGTGTTTTTAGTTAATTTTACCGGCAAAGGTTTCTAAGTGTGTATCGTAATACTTCAACAACCTCAGCCGTTTATTATGAATATAAATTGTTGGTAAAATTTTAGTACACACCCATCGATAAAAATGGATAATTTAATTTCTACGTTGGAAGTGTCTTGAACATGCAAAACATTAAGAAAATCAATAAACTCTATGTGCGCTTGCATAACAGTTTTTTTTTTATTTTAAAAATTTCAGTTAACAAATGTGAATATAACGTATAACTTTTGGTGACGCGCTTTGAAAATTAAGATTTTTTTTATTATCGCTTTTCTATTATGTCAACAAAGTTAGATGGAATATTAATTATCTTAAATCAACACTTAAGAGCACTTATATCGTATGTTATACTTATTGTTACAAATTTGGTCGTGAACGGACCGATTGTGATTGTTCTAGAACGTACTAAATCATCGTTATTTTATATGTGCGTATATTGTCTTGTTATTATTTGTAAATGAACACAGGAGGTATATACACACATTCATACATGGAAGCTTGTTGATAAACAAAACGGCAGCACAGCGAGTGTGCACATACTGACACACATGTGTGGATAAATAAGCACAACAGCGAAATAAAAGAAACCACCACCGCACGATACAATATTCGTGTGTGCATGTATGTGCGCGACTCAGATGCTTGAGTTTTACTGCCGCGTGTATGTATGTCGGTGTGTGTGTATATCTTTTGTTCATGATGAGTCATCGCACATCGCACTATAGATGTGGCGTGATTAGCTTCTGTAAACGTCTAGAATGTTCTAGTAATGAACATTGGAGGTATAAAAGCAGCGAAGCTCAACGCTGAAAAGTCAGTCGATTTTTAGCTGCGCTAATGTGTAAAGTGTCTTAAGTAATAAAAGTGAATAAGTGAAAGTGTTGTTCTTTTAGTAAAGTGTTCTTACTAAAGTGTTTACAAGTACAGTGTGTTAAAATAAATAAAGTGTTGAACTGTTGACTATTGTAAACTGAAGACGTGAGTGTTTCAACTTCATTACAATTAAAGAATCTACGGAAAACGTTTTGAAAAGGTTAAAACGTAACATTATATAGAAACTATTTTTACACGGCAACTTGACCCTTCTAGTAGGGGTTAATTAGTTCTCTGGACACCATAACATTACGTTTGGTTCATCCCACAGCGCCAGTTCTGCTTACCAAAAGTGGCCCACTGGGCACATTATATCATAATCACTACCTTCATATCAAGAAAGTTGAAGTTCTTACCTCAGGGGCATTTTGCCTGTGTATCGGCAAGAATCTGTGAGCTATTTACTTAAATCGGTTGAATATTTGGCCTTTTTTATTAGTGTAGATCATACTGTTATTTGATGTAGGAATTGGGATGTCAGATGCAAGCAGGTAGTAAAGTGTTGGACATGGGACAATGCTTCGAGATACGCCAGCTGTCATAGAGTAGCTCTGAACATTCATCTTTATATTTGACATAGAATAATCGATTTTGTAAGTAGCTTTGCAGTATTAGATAGAACTCTTTTGGTGATTTATTTTTTAGCTTGTGGAGAAAAACTTTGTGCCATACACTATCAAGTGCCTTGGTAAATCGCGGTTTGTTGCAACCCGAAGTTTATTTTTTTATCAATATCAGACAATATTTTATTTGCTACTGGATGTATTTGCTATATTATAAAGTACTTTCGGTGAAATCCTAATTAATTCTCAGGGATGAGTTGTCTTTTTGCAAGAATAGGCTCAATGCGTTCAAAGAAAAGTTTTTCAATGAGCTCTGACAATAGTGGTAGTAGGCTAATTGGCCTCTAAGATGTTGGTTTTGATGCGTCTTTGTTTAGTTTGGGAACCGTGATTGTTTTTGCAACTTTCCAAATTTTTGAAAAGTATATAATGCGGATAATTATACTAAATGTATTCTTAAGTAGGTAAGGGCCTTACTAGGCAGTTCTTTTAAGAGTTTACTGGCGATCTGAGCACAACCAAGAAATTTATTATCTTTCATACGTGATTTCTTGATTGAGTAGAACATTGTCCAACATTTTTCACCAATCATTATTTGCGATGGCTACCTTGTAACCACGCCTAATTTTTTTTCTTTTTTTTTGAAAACTTGCAGGCAAAACGAAAAATGTCTTTGTGTGTAATTCTCACTAATCTTGCAAAAATAAATTAATATCCCAGAAACAAAGAACTTGCTTTTTCGTTAAAATGGCTTTGATGTTGTTACTAAAATTTAAGCATTTATCATATATTTCTGAAAGTTTTTGCAACAATTCACTTTTTTCTATTTTCTAAATAGCAATTTTGGCAACCGGGGCTTCAGCCGAGCACCTCACAAGAGTAAGTTACTATAGAACATTTTTTACAAAGGATCAAGATAATTTATCTGATTACATTGACCCTCAAAGTTTCTATGATTACAGCATAAAACCATTTGCACAACAACCATATCCCGCCGGCAAACCATCAACATCTGTATCTGGTGATATTGAAGCAGGTCTTCCGCCAGCACAGTTGCCATGGGAGGGCAGAGCGATAGCAACGCACAAGTTTAGATTACTAGAATTTTCGGCGTTTATGGAAATCAGAAGAGATGAAATTGTAAGTATTATTAAGGTTATTAAGTATATGAATGGAATTTACACTACTTCGAGTGTTATTTTGTAAAAGTAACACTTTTGAGTTCATTGTGTAACAATTAAAGATAAATGAATATGTGACTATATACAAAAAAAAAAAAAAACGCATGGTCTTGAAAATTTAGCATTTAAACCAGGAATTATTACAGCTGGACACGCGACCAAAGCGTAAACAATGTGGTTCTTACAGACTGTTCGAGACAGCTAATATATTTTAATTTCTCATTGCTTAGAAGCTCATAAAATTTCTGAGGAGCAAAAGAGACAACCAGCCAGCGATACCACCTCGTATGTTATTATACAAATTTAGTGCTTTTAAAATTTTTTGTATAATTATTGTACCCTAACATTTTTTGTGTAATTTAAGTACTATTTTACAATCTCCTATGTACTTAACGTACCCTTTGCTATTGCTACCACACGTTCGACTTTTGATGTTCTATTTAAAATACACCCACATTTTTTTACACAATTTCGACTACTAGATTGCGTTCAATATTGCCTTCCCATCTATCTGCCAATATAACGTTCAATTTAATGACAAATAGGGATGAAACAACACCAGAAGGGTGTCGATACTTTTCTCGATAGACTATCGGTTCTAAAATATCGATACCTACTATTATCGTTAAATTCAAAACAAAACGTGCTAATATGATGAATATAGATCGTGAGTGTCATAAATTTTTGCTCAGATTTTCTGAAATTATGAAACCTTGTTGTGTGACCGGACACTTGTTTGTATAAAAATTGTTCTTGTTCGTTGATAGGAGAAATTTCTAAAAACATCACCTATATATTGGATCTATATAGACTATAGTATTCAAAAACCGTATTTGAAACAAGTTAATAGTTTTGTAGATTTATCATCGAATTTTTTGTCATTTTGAAATAACACTGTGGAACAAATTCAAGTTAGCAAAAGTTAGGTCGATTCTGAGAGTGATGGGTGAAAATAGTCTTTAATAGAGTTGAGTCTTTAACGATTACTTTATGTTCATCGACTTCAGTAGGTGAGGGTACAATACTTTTCTTTTTTCCTGTACTGCGTCATATGATGGCAAAACTCTTACATCTTTGTCTTGTAATGCTTTCCTCAAAGTGATATATTTATCACGAGTTAATCCAAGCTACAACATCAGAGCAATAGCTTTTTCCTCGGTAAAAACTGATTCAGATGCAGGTGTTGGAATACTTTTAACAATTCGCCTAAGCCGTCTAGGTGATGCACTTGGTAAAACACCAGCAATTTTTCCAGCATCTGAATGAAAGGCATTAGTCGTCTTAAACAAAAGAGTTCTTGAAAAAGAGCGAATATATGCATGTATAAAGGTCTGTCTACCTCCTTGAGCTACAATATTTTTATTTATGAACATTTTATGCCAAAATCTCGCATGTACGTGGAATATGACGTAGTTAATAGAGAAAACTTGAAACCGATGAGATTTACTCCTTAAAATCCCGGAATTCCCAGAAAATAATCTAAAAATTCCACAAATGCAATTTTTCAGTATTCAGCTCTTTTTTCTTATGCCAGAAAATTTTTATTTGTTATTATATTCGGCTAAAAATTATCACTTACGTTGAAAATAACGTACTTAGTAGGAAAAATGTAAAAACCGGGAAGGTTTACTTCTTGAAATCCCTCAATCCCAAAAATGGGATTTCTTAATATTTTTGCTGTATTTTTTACAATGTGCAGCTGCAAGTATGGTGAATTTTTTAAAACATGCTAGGCTTTAGGATTGTATACACAATTATTTGTTTCCAACTTTGGGATTGGAAAAAAAGCCATAAACCGAAAACTTGCTATAAAAATTCCTCTATTTGGCAACACTGTGCTTTCTTAAAAAAGAATAACTGTTAATTTTCTTTCCTGTCGTAATATACAAAATAGTATATTCTTTCAAACATATATAAATATAGCGTAGATGTTCTCGCAAAGTTTTTTTTTATAATTAAGAAATAATGAACGCACTTTTTTCCACAAAAAACGGGGAAAATCGAGTTTTTAGGAATTTGAATTTAAACTGCGTGTAACTTTTGGCTAGATACGTTTTTCAAACTATTTCTTCTTTTGGAAGATTGAAAATTTTATTTTAAATTCAGAAAAGAAAAGATTTTGCAAATTCTAGCAGTTTGGTCTTTGCTATTACCGAAACAGTTGGCCAGAACAGGGAAAAAGTATATCTCCTAACCTTAAAATGAAAATCCATCAATGTTGCACATTTTTTTAAAGCTCTTGAATAGGAAAATCTAACTACGAAATTTCCTTTCATTTGGATCAAAACCACAAGTTTGACATGCTTTCGAATTTTTCACATACCCGTGGAGGCTCAGCAATACTTCCTTAAGATGTGTGTGAATTTTGATTACAATCGGTTCTCCCGCTTAGAAATTGCAGAATTATTTCTATTTTTTTTTCAAAATCCCCCACTGTGCATTGGATAGCCACTATAATTGTTTGATGTGTTATGCTTGTCTCAGCACAAACATCAGAAAAAGTTTAAATTCTCTTGATCACTTTTTTCTTAGAACTTTTTTTCTAAAATATGAGATTTTCGGAAAGATTTCATCAGATTTTATTATGTAATACATAATAATATATAACGGGAGCTTTCTGGACCCAAGTGGGCCGGTTTCATGACCGGCGGCCCGCGTAACATTATGTAATCTATACAAAAAATGTTAATTTTTTACAATTAAAAATTTTTTGCGATTACTAGTACTTTTAGCGTTGTTAAAAAAAAAAGCTTAAAAACATCTTGTTTGAAAAAATGGTAAAATTTTTGATTTCGGAAAATTTTTAAAAAATAGAAGTTTGTAAAAATTTTGCAGTTTTTTATTTTTCACAAAGCTACACATAATGTAAATAAAATAAGCCCTTATTTATTCAGACCTGTAAAATTTTTATTTTAATCCCAAAAACGTCGAAGTGGTTACTTTGGCCAAAAAACCTTTTTAACATCATCGCCAAAAAATTTAACAATAGCTCATCTCAGTGACATGCTTGACCCCCACTTGTTGTGTTTTGTGCAGACGGCCGTGCGACTGGTAGTGCTGTGATTCTGTCGATGGCTGAGCAGCGACAGAAAGAAAAGACAGCATACTAGCTAAAATTATATCGGCAATTGTAGCCTTCCCACAACAATCATAAATGATCTTCCTAATGTCATTCAGTCTTCGAATATCTTAATGTACGCCGATGATGTAAAAATTTTTTGTAGTTTCAAGTATTACGCCGACCACGTAAAGCTACAAATTGACCTGGAAAATTTCTTTTTATGGTGCAAACACAACATGATGGTGCTGAATTTGAAGAAATGTAAATTTATCCGTTTTTCCAGAAATACTCACATTTCTGTTGACTACTTCCTAGGCGATTATCAATTAGAACTAGTTGACTCATTCTTGGACCTGGGAATACTACTTGATCCGAAACTTAGCTTTGTATCTCATATTACAATGACTGTAAATAAAGCTAGGGGCGTTCTTGCTTTTATAAGGCGCTGGGCAAAGGAGTTTTCCGACCCTTACATTACTAAACGGCTTTATACAGCACTGGTGAGGCCTGTTTTAGAATATGGTTCAGTAATCTGGGATCCATACTATAATATTCATTCTCAACGTATTGAATCTGTCCAAAAACAATTTTTGCTGTTCTGTTTGAGTGGTCTGAATTGGAGTAATGGTGCAGGTCTTCCACCTTATACAAGTAGACTTGCTTTAATAAAGCTTCCAACATTTGAAAGTCGTCGTAAGATGTTAAATGTATCTTTTATGTTAAGTCTTATTAATGGTAATATTTGTTGTGACTTTCTTTTATGTAATATTCAATTTAATGTTCCACGTCATAATACACGAGGTTATAGAACCCTTTATATTAATATCTGTAGATCAAATTATGCTCTGGCCGACCCCATGACGCGTTTATGTAATGATTTTAATAATCTATATTATTTTGTTGACTTTGCGCTGAATGATAGTATAATTAAGCAAAGAATTATTATGCATTTAAATGCCATTCCACAAGTTTTAAATTAGTGTAAGATTTTTGTAATAATAGCCTGTAAGGATTGTTATCTATTGGCTAAATAAATTAAATAAATAAATAAAAAAAATATATGACTGCTTGAATATGACAAAATTTTTTGCTTTCAGAAATAGAATGCTCAATTAAGATTCGTATAGACGGTTGACAGATCTTACAACATTTTAAGACCTAACAACGTGCTGGCAATCTACTAGAAATACAGAAAATTATCAATTCAGATAATTGCGAGAAAATCTTACAATTTCATTGCCAATTGTCTGACTGACAATAAATTTAGCTACCAACGAAAATTGTCAGCTTACATCTTACACGTATGTAAGATTTTCTACATATCAAAAATCGTCAGCCAATTGTCATTATTAAAATACACACACACACATGCCACTATTCACATTTTCTAGCTCAATAACCATGTTTTTAATTTTTTTATTCTCTTTCTGCAACTTCTTACCTCTCGTACTCACATTTTTACTATTCTCTTGTTTTTTCTCTCCCTTTCGTTCACACACATTTTTCTTTAATATTATTTGTCATTACTCTGACAATGACGCCATTGTAAGGTGTTGAGAATTTATGCATCTCACAATATGCCAATGCCTGACAATGTACTAGCAATGATGATGCCAAAGTGTTCAGACGATTGACAGTTAACTGACAATAAATTGTTAGGACGGTGGCCTGCCAATGCTTTTGCTAACAATATTGTCAGGAAGAAATTGTAAGTTCTCACGATTGGTTAAAAATATTCTATACATTTTCTGACAGTATTGTAAGATCTTACAATCGTCTATACCCAGCTTTAACACAGTGTGTAAGCTTTTTAGACATTTATGTTTGATTAATTTGTTACATACGTAGTACATCAAATAAATATTCAGCAAAACTAAAAGAAGTCTCTAAATAAAGTTACTTCGGAGGTGACTTTTTTTGAAAGACGCCAGGAAATGTGTTACAGTGTCCACTGGACACTTGTGCGTGGATAAGCTAATAGATTGAGTAAAAAGCGAACTCGACCGAATTTTAGGTCTCCGGCTCTTATGGTTTAAAAGTTACAGCCAATTTCATTTTCTTATATGGAAACACTATTTAGTTTTTAATTTTTTGTGTGTTTCTGGTAGCGCCTATGTAACCACACATCCTGTGCAAATTTCAAGTCTCTATGTCTTATGGTTCAAAAGATACAACCAATTTCAGCAAATTTTTAATGTTTTGTTTTTTGAATGGGATCAGCCTTTTGTTCTTGATTTTTTGTTGTTTTGGGTATTTGTTGCTGTAGAGCTTATACTGCGAAAATTTCAGCTCTTATGGTTCAAAATTTACAGCTAATTTTTTATAATTTTTACAAAATCTTGTATGGGAACCGCTTTAGTTTTCTACTTTCTGTTGTTTTTGGTATTGATTGCTATAGCGGCTGGGTAACCACATCTCCAGTGAACATTTTAGCTCTCTAACTTACTTTTAGCTCTCTAGCTAAAATGTATGTAAGTATATAAAAACGAAAGATATACTTAGTTGGCAATCACTTTATTGGGGCTTGGCTTGACTTCTACTTCTTCATATTTGAGAACGATTTTGTGTGGCAAAATTTTATCGACATTTCTTAAAGAAGATAAGAAAAGTAAAGACTCAGTGGCTAGGGAACATACCATGGCCGTTTCTCGTCCATCACTGCGATCATCAGCATCTGAATTGGTTTGAGCCCAGGCCATAAGAGATGAGTGATTCTTTAAAAAATAAATTTAGGCAAGAACCGCCATACAAATAGTCCATCTGGCAGCTAAACGACTTGTTTGTTATTTTATGTATTCAACAAAGTGTTGTGTTTACTATAATTACGAATTTGTATTTCCTTTCATTACAGTATAACCGTCATTTGTTTGTACAACTGGGAGGCAAACCATCCTTTTCGGATCCCCTACTTGAGACTGTAGATATACGACAAATCTTTGATAAATTTCCCGAAAAGTCTGGTGGCCTGAAAGATCTCTATGAGAAAGGTCCTCAAAATGCTTTCTATTTGGTCAAATGCTGGGCAGATTTGAATACTGACTTGACTGGCACCGAAACGGGTGATTTTTATGGCGTAACCAGCCAGTAAGCAACAAACTTATATCAAATTATACACTTTTATAATTTTTTTTATGCTTTAGATACGAAAGTAATGAAAACGTTGTTTTGGTGTGTTCGACAAAAGTGTGTTCATTTGGTTCACAGGTTGTGGAAAAAGTTGAAACCGAATATTCTCGCTTGGAGAACGGCCGTTTTGTTTATCGCATTGAACGCTCACCCATGTGCGAGTATATGATTAATTTCATACAAAAATTGAAAAATTTACCTGAACACTATATGATGAATAGTGTATTGGAGAATTTTACAATACTTCAAGTAAGTTTATGTTTGTTTCTGCAAAGGAAAATTATAACCGACTTCGAACCCTGTTGTTTTGTCTTTTAGGTTATTCAGGCCCGCGAAACACAAGAGACACTGCTTTGTATAGCGTACGTGTTTGAAGTTGCTGCACAAAATAGTGGTGCCACGCATCACATTTATCGGTTAATAAAGGAATAGCATGAACTTTCTACACTTACCAATAACAGTAATAATATCAATAATAATAACAACAATACATTGTCCACAACACTTGATGAATTTAGTAAAACAAATTGCGGCCCAGAAAACGCCACCTTGAGCGCAGGTATTGCTGGTTTAACAAACGAAATTGAAAATAATAGACCAACTGGTGGTTTTCTTTTACAAGAACGCAGCACTGTCGTTATAATGGAAAAGAAAGACACAACAGGTAATGCAGGGGTAAATATAACTCCAAGATATTTAGCTGATAACAATACAACGACGACAATGATTAAACATTCGCCCACATCACCAACAACTATGGAAGCGGAGCACCAGCAACATGCTTCTCACCATGAGCAGCACTCTAGAGAAAATGTTTACACTGCAATAATAAACACAACTGGAAGCCAAAATGATAATTCAACAAATACAAGTCTAAGGGAGAATCTAGATTCAACAACAGCATCGTCACAATTACATAATTTACACCAGCAACCCCAACATCGTCAAACCCATGCGCAATCTCATCCCCAGCTTCATACGCATTCGGAACAACAAGTAACGACGTCGTACCAAGCATCGTTAAAGCTTAGTGATACTACCATTAGCAGCAATAGCAGCAACAGCATCACTAGTAGCTCTACCAGTGCAAACACTAGCACTGTTTTAATGAGTTGCTCACAAAATATTACATATCCAAGACAAAAACCAGAGTTACCTTTAACCTCACCAACAGCAGAGAGCGAATTGATGCCCATAGAAACGGCAAACGGACGACCGCCACCGCCATCATATCAAAACAGCACTTCTTCTCAGTCTTCGGTTGCCAAATTATATAATCACAATACTCTTCATCGCTTAGCAGAATCATCAACCACATCGAACACTACATGTACAAATGAAATGGTTTCCTCTACAGCCAACGATTCTTTAACTGCTCCTGCTGCCGTCGTCTCAACACGTTTGAATGCTTATGAGCAATTTCTCAAATTATCGGCTCAAGAATGTACTACAGCCACTGAAAATGCAGTTCTTAATTTAAGTTCAGCAGCAGCTGCTGCCGCTGCAATGGCAGCCGCAGCAATAGCTAAAGTAACTGGAGCTGTAAGTAGCAGTAGTCCATCATCCTCATCGTTAATTGGGGATAGTGTAGGTGGTGAAAGTATTTTAAGTAATGTCGATAGTACTAACAATAATTCGTCATTAAATGATTTGCCCGCCCAGCATCATCATTGAATGACGTTAATATATGTATGTGTATGTATATGAGAAATTTTAAGGTTTTTACAACAAAAATGCTTCCGAAAATTATAAATTTGATTCTTGACTGGCGAATAGCTATTTCTGTCCAGATTTAAAAGTTGGTTAGTTAGTTTGATTCCTTTGAGTTGCATGACTTACATGGATAAAAATCACGTTTCATTTTCTCGTATTTCATAATTTAGATATTGTTATATCAGCGAAAACTGATAAAATATTTTATAATTCGTATTAATTTTGAAATCTTCACCATTATAAAGACTTAAATTCGACTTATTTGGCGTGTGTGTGCAAGCATGCTATTTTGTTATTTAATTTGTTTAGCTTAATAATTCGCACTCGCGTCTAGTTGCTAGTTCATCGTCTATCGCTTTAGCTAATGCGCATTTATTAAGTCACATTCAATCTCTCCAAATGATGTTATGTGCTTTCATAGTGGAACTGTATAAAGTTATACATATTGTGCCTCAGCCGTAGGAAAATCGCAACCATCAAAAGTAAAACTTTACAGAAGCTTTTTGTTTTTTAATAGCTTTGCTTTAAGTGGCAACATTGTTGGGAAATCTATATATCGTCAGCTCAGTTTGGTTTGGCGCACCGACAATTAAAAAAAAAAATTGAGTTAGGGGTGAATCCTATAGGTGTATCTTGTGTACCGCTTTCTGAACTCAAAACTTATTTCACAAAATTTCGCATGGTTTCTGAGATATTAGGACTTCAGTTTGCTTCATATGAACCGTTTTAAGATTCATCAAGTATTTTTGTTTAATTGTCACTGCAGCAAATTTTTACTTACCAAAACATAAAATTCATTCTTGCTTTGCTTCATTTCCATAAAAAAAAGATCACAGTAAACTCAAATACATACATATGTAGGTATACATGCACGTAAAGACTTGCAAAAAAGGTATCCGCAAAACCACTCTACTCGTTTTAAATTTGAATTTACAATTAACGAAATTGAGTTTTATAGCCTTTTCACACCTATCAACATTTGCGTGAAAATGGGAAACATGCGTTCACATACAACATCTAACATCAATCACATGTAGCTGTCAAAATAAATAAGGCCACGTTTTCTATTAAAAACTTTAATAAAAATATAAAAATAAATGGCTTATTTTTTTACCTTTTAACTTGCAATAGCAGCCCCTATTACGAATGCAGTGTATGAAATCCATAAAAATTTAATATTAGAAAAAAAAAAACAAAAAAGCACATTTATTTAATACCTTGTTCATACATGTATTTCTAATTGAGATAATATTCAGTTTATTGACATAATATTTTTTGCGTTCCTACATACAAATATTGCGTTAACTCAATTAGTATTTGACAGCTGAAAAAAAGATGTTGTTTTTGTTTTGGTAGTGAGAAAAAAAAGTGAAAAATATTTTCCAATAAGAAAAATGGAAGAAAAACTGCCTTTTATTAAAAAGATTTTAGTGTTCTACAATAAAAGTATGGAACTTGTACAAGTAGTGCGTTCATGCTACGACTCCAAAGCGGCAATAATAAAAAGAAAGAGAAATAAAAATTTGGAAATGCTGCAATGTTTTTATTTTTATTGTATTTATTTTTATTTTTTATTATTTTGTTTTGTTTGCTTTTGTTTACATTTGTCACGTCATTTATTTCGCATTGTATACTTTTGCTTATTAAACAAATCTTTTACAGTGTTGTGTTCCATCTTTTTCTCAATATTCAAAGCAATATAGAGTTTATTGCGCAATAACTTTATTGACTTTTTGTATGGAATATTGAGCTCAATAATGGACTTTATTGCGATTACCTCAATAAAGGCGCATGTATGAACATGGTATAACATAGAACCAAAATGAAATTTATAATACAGTCGAACTTCTCTATAGTGAATATCCACGGGGACAGAAAATTATTTCACACTATAGAAACTTCACTATACAGAAATATTTATTTTTCATTTATTTAAACTAATCAGGTATTTTTGTTTGAACTACATTTTTCGCTTTTTCTTTATCAATAAAAGCTTCAATTACATTAAGACATTTAAATACATTTGTTGGAATGTTGCTCTCCATGTCCAAGAAAGTTCGTAGTACATCAAGTGAAGAGCATTACTTCGTCAATGGCTTCGTAAAGACAAGTTCGAAGTCTCCTTAGTTTAATGCTTAAATGATCGTCTTCTACATTCTTTTGAATAACTGACTTGTTTTTTAAAATGTTTATGAAAAGTACTGGGAAGAATTCCAAACTCTTTAGCTATATCTTTTTTCTTTGATGTCCCTTCTTCAACTCTTAGTTACTAATAACTTTTTTCAGGAGAAATACTACCCCGAAGCATCATTTTCGTTCACTGAATTCGGGCAACTGATGTTAAAAGTCAAATCATAAACTTTTTTGTTTTCATTTTCATTACTTTGGGAATCCCAAAAATATAACATATTTTCTTTATAAATACCCTGCCGGCATCTCAGTTAACTAGTAATGAATTATAAGCTAACTTTTTTACAACTGGTGGTGGTTGACACTTAGATTATTTTTAATGGAGATGACTGACTATTTTAACATTACGATGTCCTAGGAGGTAGTCAATTGTCCGACGCTGCATTACTTTTCAACTAACTTAAAGTTAGCTACTTCAAAGTCAGTACCCACAGAAAAAAATGTACAAATCAAGGCTGATTTTACATTCTTCGGTGGTAATATTTTATTCTATTAAATTAAATTTCATTCTACTTTTTTTTTTGTTAGCCTCTGCTGGGAATCGAACCACTAAGCCTCAAGACTGGAGAGCAGCCAACATACCCACTCAGCTATCGCAACATTTAAAACGAATGCGACAATAGGCAATTTAATTCAAGAGTTATTTACCGTGTATGTGTGTATGTTAGTATTTGAATTTTGGGTGAACTCTGCACTACGTTTCAGCTAGCTTATAGCCAGTACACAAAAAGTGAATTACAAATCGATTGTATTGTAGCTAATTTAAAGCTAGTCCATAAAAGTTAACGTAAAGTTAATTATTTTAGTAGTCGACTACTCAATGTCCGACTGGGATGAACTATAAGTCGATTATATTTGTAGTCGACTACCAATTTGCTGGCAGGGTAGTGTTGCTAACAAATATGGAGACAAAAACACACTTAAAATGTAGTTTGGTTTCCAACATTTTGTTCATTGTAAAGAAAAATTCTTTGTGTGGAAATCAAAATACATTGAAAGTGGAATGAAAAAGCTGTGTACTTGATTTTAGTTCAAAATAAGGAGAATTTCATTGTATAGAAGTTCACTATAAGGGAGTTCGACTGAAATTGTTTTTTTTTTATAATTTTGAATGTTATTAAATTCAAAATTTACAGTGATGCCACTACAATTTTTCGTAATTTTTCAGTGATGGCACTAAAATAATCGAAAGATGTTGAGTGGAACAAAATGAGCTAGGAATATTTTATAAAGATGTTGAAAGATGTTGGTTTTTAGCCCTGTATATTTCTTATAGCGGATTTACATTTACTCACATCTTTGAGATGTGTGTTGAAGATGTTGAAAATTGAATAAAGCTGTTTACATTACATTTTCAACATCTTTCAGCTGTCAAATATTATTTCACGTGTTTGAGCAAACTAAAAAACATTAAACAAAATGGAATTTAAAAATTGTGCAATTCTTGGATTAATTATTGTCCTTAGAGACCAAAACCAATTATAAATTCAAATTATTAGAAATTATGCAAGACGACGGCGACGATGAGAATGAAATCTTGCTTTATGCGCAACATGTTTCGAGTCCAAGACGCCTGTGAACATTTGTAAGAATTTTTAATAATTTATTAAGATTTAAACTAATAAAAAATGACACCTTAGAATCGTAATGGCAATTTTTGGAAAAAGGATAGTGATTGTAAAAATTTTCTAGTGATGGTATGAATTTTTATCATTTTTTTAACTTCTTTTTAGTGATGACATTAAAATAATCGAAAGATGTTGAATACAGCAAAATGAGAAATGAACATCTTGTAAAGATGTTGAGTTTTTTTCATACAGAATTTGTATAGGAAGGTGTTAACATCTTGCCAAAATGATGAAAGATGTAAGATGTGAGTAAGTGTAAAAAGCCTATTATGGGGAAATTTCAACATCATCGCAAATTGATGTTAGATGTTTATAAGTGTGAAAAGGCTATTATGAGTAATTGAGGGATTTCAATCGGTAAATTAATTATTTATTTATTTTTTTCCGTCTTTGTGATAAAATTGTTAAAAAATAAAATCAAGTTTCATGCTTAACAGTAAAAAACTAAACAATTTTTCTACGCCTTCAGCTAAAAAGCAACGAAAATGAGCTAAATTAAATGTGTGTTCTTTTAAAAAGTATCTACTCCAATTACTTCTTGAAATATCTACAGTCAATTACTGGGAAAATATTCTAATGGCCATTTACATTTACATGATTATATTTTAATTGGACATTTAACCCCCAGTTAGGCTAAAATGTATTTCACAATAAACGTCGCGATTTAACATGACAGTCAGTCGGTGTTAAATTTTACCGATGAAATTTTATATGTATATTTTTTGGGCTGCCTGCCCCATGTCTTAATTTATCAGCTTAATTAGTTTTCTTGAAATTTTGAAGGTAAGTGCGGTGACACCTTTATATAAATAATCTATGGCGGGAAAAGGGCAAGAGGGGCTTAGTGTGTAAATAAAACAATTTCTAAATAAAGTCTGCTTTTTAGTTTACTTGTTACGCCTTGCTCGTATTTGCACATACTACGTCAATGCGAATGCAGAAAACTTTTATTTTTTAGTGAAGCCAGATGGTAAAAATATAACTAATTGGTAACACTGTTAAGCACAACATATGTTCAGAAAACGACGTGATTACTAAAATAATAATGGAGAAACAAAAAATTATGATGTTTCTAACAATTCAATTAAAGCCACGAAATATTGCAAGAACGATTCAACAAAAGGCATGCAACTTTTGTAATCGCTAGTGAAAGAAGAAGGCGCAGACTTGCTTTCGTGCAATTTTTAGTACATTATTCCCTTTCTGTCATATGGATTGTACGTGTGCCACATCGAAGAAAACTTTAAAACCGATAAAAAAAACTGCCATCTTTTTGTGTTTTATTTGCGAATAGCTTTTTAATCAGTACTTGTTTTCGTGACTTACCCCCAATTTTTGACTTGGATTTTAAGTGCCATTTCAATTTAAATTTGATTTAAATACAAAATTGAGTCAAACAGTTGCCATTTAAATCAAACTTAAACGGTCTGCCGTGCCCATTTAAAATCGATTTAAGTTTTTCGTACTGCCATATGATTTTGACAGTTTGGTTTTGTTCTGCAAATTAAGAAAATTGCACATGTTTTTTTTTTCATAATCTGATTTGTTATTATTTCCAGAAGGTAATCAACTTCTGTGGCAGGGAAATTGGGAGTCCTTTTATCACTTTTGCCACTCATTTTAATAATTTTTACAAAACAATTTATTATTTTCTAAACTTTTCACAATTTCACTTGCTTCCAAATTTGTTTAAACAGCTGTTTTTTATTGAGTTATCGATAGTTTTTTGACACTTACATTGTGCCGCCAAACTTTTATTACAATTAATTACCAAAAATAATTTTAGACTGTAAAACAGAAAGCTATTTTAAATCCAACTTAAATTTTAAGGAAAATTTTCTAATTTTGCATTTAAATCCCAAGTCAAAACTCGGTGGTTAGCTATTCACAAATAAAAATTTTATTTACTGTTATACGCCAAATTTTTCTATTCACAATAATAATATAAACGTCGTCACACACACTAATAATTCTTGTGTATGTATGTCAAAAAAGAAATTCGCTTTTTCCTACATTCATAAAACAGTTGTATTCGTCATATCTGTAATGTTGCCGGATTGGCTCGTTTGGTACGCTAATTGGTAAGCTCATGCTCCTTATACCTTCTTAATTAATCAATATTTTAACATTAGGGAATAACATAAAAAAAAAAACTATTTTTGAAGAAGTTTGTTTTGTAAGCTAACTAAGAGGACTTCCATTGCCAACGAGTAAAGCTGGTGATATGAGAAAGCCATATATTTGTGTAAAATGAAACTTTTCCATATCGGTATAACCCAAACTAAGAAAATAGTAAATATATGAACGTGGTTTTTGTGAAGAGTATTTGAGATTCCGCCCAATACAACGCTCTTACTTATTTTTTTTTTTTTTCAGTGACATATGCTTATAGCTCCAGATCTTGGTATCGATAGTGCACAAAGTTGTATAATATCGATTTACGTCAAGAGCCGATAGTCTAAAAATTCCTTCGGTTACAGGGGGATGCGTTTGAGGGTTGTTGTTGTATGTCTTATCACTATTATTTATTACACAAACAAAAAACAAGTATTCAAAGGCAATCTACAGCTGATAAATGTTGCTTAGATTACAACGAAAAGTGAATGTTTCATTAAAACATGTACATACCTATCCTCGTATTTGTGGCTGTTAACTCGCATAGCTTACATCTGGTTGAATCAAAAACCCTGCAAGAAATAGCTGATCGAAACTAACACATTAACAACTTAATTACTAACACATGCAAAGCAATTTTATAGGTTTCAGCGTTGCCATTACAATGATTGCTTTAGTATTTTGATTTTAATTTGGTAATTTCATTTGGAACTACATTTATGCATTAATGTATAGGTTCATTTATCCATTTTTTTAAAATATAGTTCATTATATTTTCCTTGAATTGTTTTTTTGAAAATTTTGGAAAAATCTAGCAAAAATAAATAGTATTGCATGTAATTTTGTGGGCATTTTGCAAAAAATATTTCGAATGATCACTTTGCTGAGGTGGTAACGCTGGTTCAAAAAATAAATCACACGTACACGAATGTTTACATCAGTTTCTTCATTTTGCCCTTAAGAAAATGATAGAAACCCTGATGTATGAACCCATCAGCAGTGTCGGTCATATGATGGATCATGTTCTTGCAGGAAAGTTTGTGATACCATCGTTCACCGTAATTTCCACCTCTTAAATTGTATATATGTATGTATACATACATATGTGCAGTGCTGGGCAAAATACATGTTTTGATGTATTTGAAATACTGCATTCTAAAAGCAGGTACTTGAAATACAAAATACAGTGTAACGAAAATATGTATTTAAAACCCAAAATACTTTTTTGATTAAAAAAGGTTTTATTTCCTTTTATAAGACAAACAACCTCTTGATGGCGAATGAATATAACCAGCTAACGACAAAATCTCAATGATTTCTTGTTAGCAAACGATATTTTATTGAAAGAGAAATATGTAACGGAATTAAGACATAAGTGACAATTAAAAAACGTTTGGGCTATATAGGTACATATATAGTCTATCCAAGTCAACATCTGATTGATATTTTGTTCTCTTCTTTTAAATCAAAATATCGAACGCTATTTTTTCATTGTTTGGCGACTTTATCAATGTGTATGCATTCAATTGCTTTTACTTTACGCAGATACTTTGCGTTTGATAATTAAATTGTAGTGTTGCCATTTTTTGGAAATAAAGCTGAAGTAAAATTTTGAGTTTTTAGTTGATGTACGAATGAAATAATTTTTAGTACATATGTACTTTCTAACATAAATTAAAAATTTATTTGGAAATATGTATTTTGAGAGTACAAGTATTTGAAATACGAAATACTTATTTGTATTTTAAATACGTATTTCAAATACGGCCCAGCCCTGCATATGTATGTGTACGTATTCTAGATCGGTATTGATAGAAAAGTGTATTAGACGATGTCCATCTATAAGCTGTAGAACATTTTGTTTGATGCTAAACTATTCATAGCCTGTATCATGTGTTTAACTATTGAACTTCATTAAGATCACTTCACGAATAGCAGCGCAAAAGATTTAAGGCCAACAATTCGGAAAAAAATTGTTCGCCACAAAAATCATCACTATTTCACATTAATTCCTCACACTTATCATAACTTTGAATTTTCGTATTCGATTTTATTACACAGTATGTCCAAGAACGACAGTGTCTTATTTTAGTAAAACGGTTTATTATTTCATAGAACAATTAAAAATATTTGATTTTTAGAAACTCATTAAAAATAGAAACCCCAATCATTTCCCTGCATGATTAGTTACTCATAAAATTGTTTTAAATTGAAGTTGGGCCGAATTAATGTAAATTTTGGATAAATACTTACGAGATAAACTTACCCATAGCAAGACTATTACTCTACGGTAAAACAAAAACATTTCATGAACAATTCTTCTTCTACTAAGTGAAGCAGGTTAGGCGTACTGTCCGATAGTATGGAACCCTTACTGTGCGAATCAGTCTCGTACTTGAATGAATTTATTTATTACTAGTGGACCGCACGAGCTTCGCGTGGGTATTTACCAAAAATTAAGAAAATTTTAAATTGTTGCTCACACTAAAAAGGAGAACATCGTGAAGAAAATGTGATACAAGTGAAAGAATTTTTTAAATTGGACCAGTAGTTATTCGATTCAAGCAAAAACAAAACACATTATGAAATCAGCTTAGATTATTTTATTTATGTTTATAAATGTTTATGAAAAATCATATTTACAATGCTAAAGCCATTTGATTTATGGAATCAGATCTTTCCTATAGGCGATATTGGAAGTTGTTTTATTTTATGGCAGCGAAATGAATTGATCTTTCGGAGCTCTAACCTGCGATAAGGTAGTAAAGGGTAAAACATGGTTAGCGCGAAAGAAGTTTCTACGGGAAATTGATGGCGTTTGAATGGGATCGGCAGATCAGTCTAGCTGCTGGATAATGGTCGATACAATTAAATTTTTCCTTCAACATTTTAACAAGTAGTCTTGTCCCGTTGCGCATGTTCTGAGAGATTAAATTATTCAAAATTATGGTTAGAATTCCAGTTCTCAATGCCAATTCATGTGAAAACAGTCCAGAAGAATTTAATGAATTTAAAAACTCCTGTGGGTAATGAGCTGCGTCTTCGATATGGGTCACGGTGTCAATCGATTTGTAACTTTTTCTTTGTCCATAGGCTTTTTAAATAATCACATTGTTTATTTCGTTTGCATTATCATTTCGAGGTGTCACTATTGATCGAGAACACAACCAATCCAAATCCTTTTTGTGAACATTTTCGATGTCAGGATAAACTGGATCTGCTAGAATTTGTAAATTATGGATTATTCAGCCTGTTTAAGTATAAGAGGGAGAAAAACTAATTCCCCAAGTTTTAGAATCTGCAACTGCATGAAGATGAGCTGGAATAATTGTCCGTATTTGAGATTTTATATCAAATTCTTAGTGGAGGTGATTTCTATAGTGTTTTGATGATATCTGTTCGAGTAACTCTGTTTACGACCATAACATCATAGGAGTTTCTAAGATCCTTTAAGATTCTGTTAGTGGCCTCTGCACGTGCTCTATGGATGATGTTGCATTCATCCTACGTAATCAAAGAAGCGTCTTCTAGTAATTTACGAAGTGGTCGGTTTTTCGGATGGGTCAAATAGCTTGTATCTCAAGAGTTACGCACAGTGGAAGTTTAAATTAAATCTAATAAAATTTTATCATTTAATAGCCATGGCTTCTTTACTATTTGAGTCATCATTATAAGCTAGGGTAAAGTCTGGGCTGTGCTCTCTCATTCCGCTGTGAAGATATCACATAAATCTTCTTTGAAATCATCCATAATTTTAATGGTTCTGAATAGTACCAAAATAATAGCATGGCCACAAACGACTCTCTCAGTTGTACTGGTAATTGCGGAAGTGATGATTCTCTCAGACTATTTTCCCAATGGCAATCATTATGTAGTAAACCTCTAAGCGGCGACCGGCTTAATATGTATCTTTGCGAACGGTACGTGATGAAGCAACGTCCTAAGATCAAACATACTCTGAATGAGAAGCATGCGCATAAACTCTTCCTGGAAGAGTGGAAGGGCCACTGCGATTTTGTTTTTGAAAAAGAATGTAATTGATTAGTAATCGTAATCAAAATTTAACAGCTCCGTTTAATATATTTTCGAAATATAATTTTTTTAAATAAATGCTAAGGGCTACCTACATACATTTATAAAAAACAAAATGTATTTGAAATATGTTTTAAAAAATTTTGTATATAGTTTTCGTTAAACATGTTTACAAGGAATTTTTATATTTTCCCAAACATATTGGGTTACAGTTTGACGCCATGTGTATCGATACCGTTAGCACTGTATAGTCAAAACTCAAAATCGAATCATCAGTTAAGAAATATAATATTAAAGTAATTTTTTTTAAACTTGTGGTTCAAATAATTTTTTTATATTGTACCAGAACTTAATTATACTTTAAATCACATTTTCTTAAATAAAATATAAATACTAAAATCTGGATATTAGCCCATCCATATCAAGTTAAATGATCTCACTACAAAATTTACTTTTGTGCTAATATTTTAAATTTAAGAAAATTTGATTTATTGTTAATATTAAAGAGACCTTAAAATTTCCTACTCTTAACAAATGTTGTGAAAACTTTTTCACACTGACGTGCTATCGCAATAAGTTTTAAAAACTTTAAAATCATTAAGTTCATATTTAAAATAAATTCAAACATTTTTAGTGTAAAATATATACACATATACATATATATATATATATATATATATATATATATATATATATATATATATATATATATATATATATATATATATATATATATATATGTATATATATATATATATATACATATATATATATATATATATATATATATATATATATATATATATATATATATATATATATATCATACGCATAATTATATACATGTGCACATATAGATATGTACCATCATTTTTAAATTGTAAGATTTTAAATCGTAACTATTTATAAACACATTAAAAAAATACAAAAATTTCAAATTGATAATAAATTAATAAAAAAAATATGGTGTAATTTATGTATAAAAGGAATCTTATCAAATGAAAGAAATTTAATTAAGAAAACAAATTCGTTTTAGTATGAATTTGAATCATCCACCGTTTTTTTACAAAATCATTAACATTGAAATTAAATTTTTAATTAGTATTAAAGGACGTCTAATTCTAGAGCCAACATTATTTGTTAATAAAAATATATATTTTTCTTTTAAGTAGATTTTACTTTAGTGTATTTTCTATTTAAGTTTAGTATTTGATAGATGTAAGAAGTATTTACATGTTTCGTTTTTAGTTTTAGATATAAAAAACTTACTTACATATTCTTTTTTACGAATGGAAATTTAACGATTCTAGCGGCCTAATATTTAAACCCAACTTTTTTTTATATATAAAAACAAAAAAAAAACAAAGCAAAAGCAACCTAAAAATACAAACAAAAATATCCACTGAAAAATAAAAATTTCTAAAATGTATTAGGAAAAATTATTGAATATCCTTAATAAAGGGCAAACTGTAACAATAATATTTTAAAATACATGTGTATGTATAAATATTGAATATGGGAGGCAAAGTAATAACTTACGTAACAAAAAACAATAAAAAATCCTAAAAAGATATACATATTTATAAATTTATTACAAAAAATGTTAGTAACTTAAAAATACAAAAGCAAATCACTACAAATTACATGTTTCGTAAAGTAATTAAAAATATTTTAAAACAACATTTTTCAACAATAATTCAAGAACAAAATTTTAAACAAATAAATAAAAGTAATAATAAATTAATAGTGCCTATGTGACAGAAAAAATAATAAAAAGGAAAATTAAAAAAAAAATACTGATAAGGCAACTATAAATATTTTTAAATTTCTTATTTTCTTAATAACCCAGTTCTGTGTTTGGTGTATCCTAAGTTTCTTTAAAGAATACAAATTATAAAATATTGAATAATGAAAACTGTGTATAATTTATCATAGTCTTTTTCATTCCATTGCCGAATTTCATTGCGTTTTTTATAAACGAAGGAATAATAAAATCAACTAAATATTTGCCAACTACACTGGTCTTAAATAAATGTTAACGCTTTTATACAAAACCGAAATAATAATATCTACTGGAAATGCGCGTTTCAATTGCATAACGCACAGAACGTGGAGAGTACATATACGATTACTTTCTACTTTTTTTTATCTGGAAATAATTTTGGGCCCTGGAACAATATTTTCAATTTTTTGTAACAAAAAACGTTGTGTTGTCTAAATGTACATACCTTTATTTCAGAAACACAACAAAACTAACGATACTTACAGCCAGTCCCAAGATGTCACGCGCTAACGTTCGCAAAAGAAAGTCAGTCACTAACTTTCATGCGTCTGAGCGCCCCACAAATATGTGACTTGAAGTGCGCATGAATTTACGTGTTTTACGTAAATCATTTTCAGGTTGTCAAATACTTGTCGTTGCCATATACATAGATATTTATCGAAACAAAAACGCTTATATAGAAAAAAAAAAAGAAATGCGGTCGGGGGACCCCCGTTAGGAACGAAGTTCCTTACGTTTTTTTTTTTTCATCTTTGAATGTAATACAAGGTGAAGTCTGCATGTTTCATTTTGTGTTGTTTTTGAAATTTTTAAATTTTATGTTTCTTTAAATTTTTGGAACGTTTTCCACCTAATTATTATTTATTGGTAGGTGTCTCCGCTGCTGTCAGCGGAGACACCGCCCATCATACACAATTGCTTGTTTAAATAGTACAGTACACCAATACATATAAACAGCTCACAAGCTTTCGTGACGATTTCTACTAATTTCCACTACCAGCAAGCCGCTTTAAGGAACTTCGTTCCAAAAATTTACCTCTGTGTGTTTGAAAGACATGAAATTTGCAAGCAAATAAAATAAATAAAGTAGAAATAAAAAAATTTTTATTTGGAAAAAAATTAATTTATTTTTCCAAATAAAAGGCAGACAAAAGGAATACAGGTAACTCGCGGTAATGTGAACTTCCACAATAGTGAACTATCCACCAATGTGAACATTCATTATATTGTATGAACTATCTAAATTGTGAAAAAAAATATTATCTGCTGTGTTCGTAAAGAAATTGAACGGCATTTGAAACACATTTTAGGGAACTTTTGATAAAACTGTATTCATAAATGAATTTTAAGCTAAAATGTTAATTTTAACGTTTTTGTTAGTTTTAATTCGCTTGCGCAATGAAAAAAACCGTTCCGCTTTGTTTGATTGTAGTTTTATTACACACAAAATATTATAAGGAATTCATTATACCTATAACATATTAAAGAGTTATAATAAAAAGGAGTATTTAAACAATGCCTTGTGCTGCCATACTTCCAACAGTTTTTTTAAATCAACTGCTTTTAAAATTGCTTGCACCCATGTTTAACTTGGGGGTTACACGATCAAGTTTTGCCTTTCAAGTTTTAATACATTCACACTTTTCTACCAATACACTAACAATTTTGAAAATTAATGCAAACTTGATGACAGTTTTTGCTTTCCATAGAGCAGAGGTGCCCACGGCCTATACGCTTGGTACGCTTTTGTTTTTGTAAAACCGCGGAGAATTGGCTGAGCATTCTAATATGTATACACAACTTTTTGTATGAAATACACACATACACACATACCCCAAGTTCAAAGCAACAACACTTTCATATGCACAGCAATACGAACGCAGGCTTTGTTGGCACACATTTGTGCCAAGCGTGAATTTTGTTGTTTTTTGTTTTTTTGTTTTCATGATTTTGTTGTTTTTTTTAATGATTTCGTGAGTATGAAACACTTGAAGAAATAATTTTGTGTTATTAGTTTCAACTGTACAGTTTATTTTGTAGAATGAATCCCACGTGGGAAACCGACTTTTGTTCGCTAAAAATTTTGAAAAACGAGCACAATGTATGATTTGCTTTCAAATAATCAAGACGATTAGTAAATAGGTATGATTTGGAAAGGCATTTTAATACAGTACATACATTTTGTGAAAATGAAATTTAATTTTTTTCCCAGTGTACCTAATGAAATATTTCTGTTTTTCTTTGTGTGCGTCAATAAAGTGTATACGTATTGGTGTTTACGCTTCCATAAAAAGATTTTGGGCACCACTGCCATAGAGCATCAAGTGACAATCAAGAAAACAGCTGACAACAATTTTTTTTCGTTTTGTCTGCAAATATTTTTTTGTTTTGTTTGAAAGTTGCAATTAAAAGTGATAAAAATTAAACAGATTCAAGCTTAAAAATAGAAATAAAAACGTTTACGTGCAAAACCAACAAATATTATGATGTGCTGCGATTTATAGAGCATATCTACATTCATTATAATTCTTAAATATTTACCAACCTTCTTACTAATAAGGGCTTCACCCAGTATTTCCTTTCTGCCCTCTGGTTTTTTTCTTCTTTTATTTTCTTTATTTCTGATGGTACTTTTAATGAAGCAGCTATTTTTAATTTTCTTCTTGACGGCATCTTGAAAACGAATTGTTATGAAATTGTGTGCAGCCTACGTCACAGCTATCAATTTTATTGAATTTTGACAAGCAGTATGTGAAAAAAACTTGATAGCAAAACTTGGTCGTGTAACTGCAGTGTAAGGCAATTTTAAAATGACGTTTGTCTGTTTACATATTATATTGTGAATAATTTAATCTAATTGAAAAACTTTTTGTAATTAAAAATCTTCTCAATTCCAGTTTATGGAACGTTTGTGCTTTGCATTTTCCTTGTTTTCCATTTTTAATTATATTTAATGTTTAAAATTTTACTTTTTTAAATATTTTTATACAAATTCAATAGTGATATACAAACAAAGCAAAACTAAAACTCGTTATTCAACTAATTTTTTTTGTCATAAAAATTGTTTGAACGATTTACTTCCATTTAACTTTTAATATGTTTTATTCTTTTTTTTTTATTAAATCACGAGTTTTAATAAATTATTTAAATCATCTAAGAAATATTTTGCTTAAATGTAACATATTTAAGCATTGTTGAGTATTCCGTTATTGTAAAAAAGCGGTTACTGTGTCGCATCATTAACACTAAAATGAGAAGTAAAAATAATAGTACGGCCGGATCATACTGGATAAATTCGATAAAATAATTTTTAGTTAAACAACTGAGTATGAATACAGTTTTTGAAAACCTGCTTCTTAAGAAATAAAATCATTTTAACTTAAAAGTTGTTAAAATGCTTATTAAGATTTTATTATGAATACAGCCGTATGGCTCTAAAAAGTGAACAACAGTTTTTTGGAGAAAAACAACTCCCAACAATAAAATAAGCTCCTGTTATATATGACGTTCCCTTAATACCGAACATATGTGTTGTTATATGTTAAGGTGGGATCATACGATTGCCGCAATGCACCAATTTTTGTTACATTTTGTGTGCCAATTTGTCCCAATCAAATACAACCTTGATGCGACAACCGTGTGAACACTTGACATACAACTAATCACCAATAAAAATTCTAAAAATGCACCAATATTTATTGTGTTCTCATGCGGCAACCAATGAAGACAATGCCCGCCAATAATATACATACATACATACATACATACATACATATGTATACATTTATTTAGTTTTAAAATTGTTTAAACGCGTCTTCCAAACATTACTATTCTTTTTTTGCTCTTTCAGCCCGCACAACATTATAATAATAGCCGAAGCAATTTGCTTTCTTTTTAATGAACAAACCATATTTTTAACATTTAATTCATATATTTTTTTTTTTTTTTTGGGAAAACAAAGTTTGTCATCTGCTACAACAGCTGTTTCTCAGAGTTGCCGTATAATATAACAATCGTGTATAATGCGGCAGTTAATGGTACTAAATTGTTTTGCGGCAATTTGCGACAATAAAATTTCAGTAAAATGTCACAATCATGTGATTGCAGAGAATTTGATTGGGACAAATTTTTTCATTATGCTCCAATTCAGCCCAATAGAAATTGTGTAAAATTGGTGCATTGCGGCAATCGTGTGATCCCACCTTTACTCTCAAATATTTTACAAACTCTTCACGTTATTGGAACGAAGTTCCTTAACGCGACTTGCTGGTAGTGGAAATTAGTAGAAATCGTCACGAAAGCGTGTGAGCTGTTTATATGGATTGGTGTATCTGTCGACAAACAATTGTGTATGATGGGCGGTGTCTTCACTGACAGCAGCGGAGACACCTACCAATAAATATTAATTAGTTGGAAAACGTTTCAAAAATTTTAAGAATCATAAAATTTCAAAATTTCAAAAACAACACAAAATAAAACATAGAGATTTCACCTTGTATTACATTCAAAGATGAAAAAAAAACGTAAGGAACTTCGTTCCTAACGGGGGTCCCCCCACCGCATTTCTTTTTTTTTCTCTTAGTTTTTCATGATCTCTCGTTGTTATTTCACATTTTAACATTTCCAATGGCATTCATGCATATTTATGAACATATGTGTATGCATAATTGCTTTTTTGAGAGTAAATCAAACATATATTTAAATGTTCTAAATGTTATTTAAAATTAAGAACAAAAGCAAAAGCAGTGTACTTTTGCCACGCAAGGGAGGCGCCTTAGTATTTCTCTGCTAACTTTTCAGAAGTGGGAATTCATTTCAAGATTCGAATGGTCTGAAAATTATATCATTCGTTAAAGCGGGCTTTGACTTTATTTTTTGAAATCTATTATTTTGTCGATGGCAAAAATGTAAGTGCGTGATATTGACATTTGGTTGCGCACAGATGACAACCAAAATTACTATTGGGGAGCAAATTGGTACTGAAACTCTTACGTTGTCACTTTTTTTGCGGCTTGTCGTGCTGGAAATTTTTGAGAGAGACGCAAATCAGGTGCGATTTGCGACTAAAATGCTTGCGAACGTTAGCGCGTGACATCCTGGGACTGGCTGTTAATGAAAATAAAAGCAATGATTTTCAATTGCATTGTAATGTAAAAGGAACAACAACTTTTAACAAGAACTACAAAAATTCAAGCATGTACATAAGACAAATCAGACGACATTAAGGAATTCGTTCATATTGCAAATTAAATTAAAAAAGTTAATTAAATATAGAAATATAATAAATAAAAACAATTGTTAATAATGTTATCGGGTGAGTTCGATTTTATTTTCTCAAAATTAATAAAAATCAGCATCTCAGAAGTAATTTTTTGTCGACCTTCGCACCCCAGTGGATCAACGACAATTGCCCATTCCATTTTGACACAGGTCGCTTCAGGAGTATATTGCTTCTCTTAACACCATCAGCCAAATGTACCCGGAATTTAAACAACACGTCCTCTTTCCTAACCTATTCTTGAAATTACTAGATCTCATATTATCACATGATAGCCGGTGATTATTGGCTTGGTTTATTGGCACCATTTTGAGCGAAGCCAAATATCCAATAATCTTTCTCTTCCGAAATGGCCCTGAAACTGCCCAGCAATTCGCAATTGCTGGGCACAGGCTTCGTAATAAAACTTCCTTTTGGAACCCAATAAAAATAATTTAACTTTAGCTAGTTTTCATCTTCATTGCCATTAGGTGTGAAGTCAGCGCCGGGAATCTATTATATTTTCTGATTCAGTTAAGAAATTTTGAAGTGTGTACTCTTTAAGACCATATTTCACTACCCTACTGAATCGTACAATCTGTTAAAAATGAGATGAGTGTCCAAAAAGTGTGATAGTGTGAACTAAAATTATATGCGTGTGAAAGACTTTTTGACAAGTCTGTCCGACTTGCTAATCTTTTTAAAATTTTCAAAAACTATATTTTTCTATGCGATCACAGTTGCCTTTACGAAGTTGTTTAGAAAAGTCCAATAGTGTGGCCGTTTTGATGCGACTTTTTAAAGTAGGACAGAATTCTATCAGATTTAGCTAGCAATTTTCAGTGAATGAATCGTACGATTCATTCGATAGGGGCAATACAATGCAACATCACTCTTAGTACTTTTTCAATACATTGGACCAGTCGCTCTCAAGTTCTTCCTTTTGCAGGGCTATGTGGACAATTTAATTCCCATACATTAATTTACATGGACATTTCTTCGAATCTTCCTGACTAGCTCTCACAATTTTTTTCCCCTCATCGCTGCGAATTTTCGAAAGAGTTCCACGTCGATTGATAAAGTTTCATATACTCAAAATTCATGCATCGGTGGAGAGATCAAAGTTCATTGATCTGCCGCTGATTAGCAGATGGGTCATAAAAAAAAATTTTAAATCCCATGTTTTGCTACATATCGGGTACATATACATATTTATATGATTATATGGCCTTCCCAAAACATACATAAAATTTGTATCGTGTATTTGTGCTGAAAGGAAATAAAAGAAAATTTGTATACATTTTGGAAAAGCTACAGTATTTTTCGGTTAATTGACCCTACGGTTAATTGGTTTCCACGCTTAATTGAACCACATGATCGGGCAAAAAAAATATTGCATACGTACACCATGTGAATTTCCTCGGATAATTGAACCCGGTTAATTGATTTTCCCGCTTAATTCGTTCAAAATTCATGTCATCAAAGATAAATTTCCTCTTACTTTTACCCGGTTAATTGCATTGAAAAATAATCTGGCATTTTTGCACGTACATACTTGACATCATTTGTGAAAAACACTGGGTGGCATCTCTACTATACACAATGTATATGTACATTTTTTGCTGTTACTTGCATTTTTTTTCGTTTAAGGTAAAAAAAATTATTTTGAAAAACTTAAAGTGCACATATGGGATTTCTTTTAATTCATTAGTACATATGTAGTTCATATTATGCGTGATTTCTGTAGTTGAACAAACTGTTCAATTAAATAGGGTTCTTGTAATTGAACGAATTGTTCAATTAAACGGGTATCGGCTAATTGGTTCCCCGGTTAATTGAACAAAAAATTGTGCAAATTTCGATAATGCAATTAACCGAAAAATACTGTATTAGTTAATAAGTTTTTTTTTTAACTCCAAATTTGTCTTTTGTGAAAAAAAATCTATTATCGATATCGAAAAAAAATTTCACTCAAAATAAATTACTTACATCACTAGATTCACCTTTAGGGATGAAAAGTTGTTTTAGCTCGCATAGAAGCCTGATTTTCGGAAAAAAAGTTTCACTTCAAACAGACTTCGCCTGTCACCATATTTATGTTTTGTTTAGAAAAACTGTTTGGATATCGGGTATAAATGGAGCAATATCGGCAAAAAAAAAATTTCACTTTAAATAGGCTATTTTATCGCCACATTCGCTTTACGGTATCAAAAAGTTATTTAGTTTGCCTTAAATGTGTATAAAGTATTGGTAGGAAAAGTTGTTTTAGTTCGTTTATAGGAAAATTTGCATAAAAACCAGATTTCATTATGAATCGGGTATTTATGGAATGATATCGGGAAAAATTTTTTTTCTCTCTTAATAGGCTTTTTTTATCACTAGATCATAGATGCCCAGTAGTGGCTGATATCAGCAAATTAAACTCACACGTATACTTACGCTCTTTTGTTTGATCGCCAATCAACCAATAGGAAATCTCCAGGTTGAGTGCGAGAGACAAACTACACTTGAAGAACTTCTGTGTGTTATTTTACATTTTAATCGTCATCGAGACTGCTGTCAGTGAACATGTTTATGATTCATGAACATGTATGTATATGATTATGTTTAAAATTCTTTCGGATTTTAAAACTCAGCTATTTTTACTTGCAGCTCAAATTGATTCTGCAGGCTTTTCGGACTTTCCGAAAACTTCTGTTATTTACGACAAGGATTTTGATAATATTATGCATTTACTGGATATTTTTTAAAACCCTTTTAAATGCGATATATTAAAGTACGAATTTCCAATCCAAACAGAACTTATTATTCTTCGAAGTGAATTAGATTTCCCTGATAATTTTATCAATATAGAACTCTGGAAAAATCTGGATGGTACAATATATCCCGAAATAAAGAAGATTTCATTGAAATATTTATCCTTATTTCCCTCAACGTATCTTTGCGAACAAATATTTTCAGATATGAATTATATTTGCTCAAAAAAACGCAATAAGCTGAATTCTTCTAGTTTGAGAAATATACTTTTAATGCGTAACTGCAATAAGAGTATCCATAGAATATTTCAATACTTTTTAATTGCAAGATCAACAATGACTAATTGAGGGAAAATTTATAAACACTTCGAAAAATCTTTTTATTTCAAAATATTTCAGACTACCAAGAGTATTACTAAAATATGTACAACACCCGCCACACATGCGTCACAATCTCGTTGACGACTAAATAAAATGAATAGCAAATTGTTTTCTTCCAGTGTTATTTTGTCACTCTCACCAATACTACTACATTGGGCATCTATGCACTAGATTCACTTTTTGGTATCAAAAATTGACGTAGCTCACATATGTATATGTATATGAAAACGTCTAAGAAAACCGGTTTCCGCTATATGGACGGAGATCGGAAACAAATTCTCTCGTTCTAAATAGCATTTCTCTAGCACCAGTTATACTTTTTGGTTAAAAATTTGATGAAATTTCCTAAAACCCGGCTTTAGCTATATTATGGTTACATATGGACCCAAATCAAATAAAAAAAAACATGTTCTCTCTAAATAGTCTTTTTTACCTACAGACTCACTTTTTGAACTTAAAAAAACCCGGTGTTTGCTATATATCGGGTATACATGGACCGATATGGGCATACGATGTTTTCCTCTCCAGTTTCACTTTTTGGTTGAAAAAAATTTATTTAGGTTCTTTACATGTAAAATATCCTTAGAAGCTCGTTTATTTAAACGTTTTTGGCTAATTCCTTATTGTGTCTTCAGGTTCTTCTGCATTATATACTTCACATTTAACATTGATTAAATGTATGTTTAAGTTTGTGATGCCGTTTATTATTTCTGACCACATAAAGTATACATTTGTATATATTCTGGATCAGTATTAATAGCAAAGTCGATTTAGCGATGTCCGTCTGTCCGTCCGCCTTTAGGCTGTTGAAACACAGATTCTGATAAAGCAGAGATATAGGACAAAAGTTGTGCCTGTGTTGACGCTATTATTAAATAAGCGGACAAAAAATTTATGATATTGATTTGTATAAAGCTGATGATATATGTATATTGAAATCGATTTCTCAAGAAGTTGAGCCTGTATGCGAGCTTCGTTTAGGTAATAAAAACTAGATATTATAAAATATAATAATAGATCCGCATATGGTAGAGGTATAGCGAAACGCGATTTCTCAAGACGAAGGATGTCATAATGAAATATGAATAAAGGAAGGAACAAATAAAAATTGTAGACATCCGCCTATATATAGCCAAGATAGAACCCAAACCGATATCTCGAGAAGTCGGGAGTGTAAGCAAAACTAATTTTTGTAACAAAGAGTTATTATAAGCTTACTTTAAAGCATAAAATGAAAATTTTCGACATTGGTCCATATACATATATAGACGGGATAATAGACGCGATCTCCGATATCTCAAGAAGTTGGGCATGTAAGCAAACTTAAACAAATTGTTGGTGTAATAATATGATATACTTATTCAAAACAAAAAAGAAAGTTTCCGACAACGGTCCATATAGGTACAGCCGAGATATAAAGAAAATCGATAACCCGATAAATTGGGTTTGTATACGAACTTATCTGCTACAAAACGAAGAAAATTTTCAATATTGCTGTTTTTTGTTGTGACATACTTTACTTTAGCGACATCTATCAACTGATAGTGTCCGTTTTCACAACGAATTAATATTTATTGGTAGGTGTCTCCGCCCATAATACACAATTGTTTGTCGACAGATACACCAATCCATATAAACAGCTCACTCGCTTTCGTGACGATTTCTACTAATTTGCAGTACCAGCAAGTCGCGTTAAGGAACTTCGTTCCAAAAATTTTCGAAAAAAAGCAAAAAACTTGTCGGGGAAAGAGATTGCAGCGGTAAACCGCAAAATCACACTAACTTCTGAAAATATTAAAAAAAAAATTATGTTGCAGCTGCTGTGACCAGGGAAGTTGACGGCTTGCCCTTGTCACTCATAACTTCAACCTTGACAATTTTTTACCGAATTCTGTTATCCTATAAAAATTTTAATATTGTTTAATTTTTTGTAATACACTTTTTTAATTGCTTCTTTCTTTCGGTTTCATCTAAAACCACTAAATAATTCTTCGGTTTTTATTGAAGTCTTTCTGTGCACTGTTTTTGTATAAGCTACACTGATATCGAATGGTTTATAATAGTTTATCCCATCAAATCCTAAAACTAAATTTCGAGTATACAATTAGTCATGGGCTGGGTTTGAAGCACTTTTAGTGCTGATGAGTAACGTGGTGGTCGTAAAACAGCCATGATACGTACCCCAGCCAGTAAGTCTTCAAATTTATTTTACTTGTCTGCCCTAAAAATGTTGTTCACAGCAGTTTTATCACAAAAAACTCTTTCTCAATTTTGAGGAATTAAAAATAAAATTATTAACAATTCTATTTTCTGTCCGTTGTCAATTATTTTATCGGACTTAGTTCGATTTTTACTTCCTCGGATTTAAGAAAGATTTTTTTTTGGCGAAGTTGTAGTGATCAACACTTTTAAAGAAGGCAAGAATAGAAAAGTTGAAGAACTATTGACTGGGGTACATGGCTATTTAACGTCCAGCACGACGTTCCCAAATTACTTTGAACCCAGACTATGACTCATTCTACACCATTTTAAGCAGTAGCACCAACAATACTATTAAATATAGACAATCAGTAGTGAAGAGTTCAGGTAGTAGGATGGTTATGCCATCAGAAAGATTGAATTATGCACATATTGGTATGTACATACCTAAGTAAATATACTTGGATAGCGAAGCACAAATGGATTTGGGTATATTGAATAACTATTTTATAGTCCCATGTATACACATTGAGCATAAGCAAACACCTCTTGAAATACGATTCTGATAGCATGCATATATACAGAGCATTTGTGAAATAATTTTCTTAGAAATTAGTTCACTCTCTTCTTATCTGCAGCACTCAATGTAAAAAGCTTCTTATAACCTTTATCGCTTACATGTATTCTGAATTGTGCACAACTTTCTATGCTTTAAACGAGGAAAGCATAAAAATCTTGGTTATGTTGCACCGGTGTTACAGGTATAAAAACTGAAATCTGCAAATGAAACTCAAAATATTGCTTTCATAACCTCACTGTTCCGATCGTGATTTTCAAAATTTCGATATGCAACACATTAAAACGTAAAAAGTATTCAATTCAAACAAGAAATCTGCTGGCTGTTGTGCACCGCACATACTCGGATATGATATGGACAACCGAAATGCAAATACGTACACAAAATAAGTGTTTGTATTTTAGTTATATACTTGCTCATGTTCGGATGCAAATAAACGATCTGTCAGTGTCAGTGAAAAATACTGTACTACAGTTAATAATAAGGTTGTGTTATCTGACTGCCATACAAATTCAATGCATTGTAGTATACATATGTATGTATGTCTAATTCTGCACAGCACTGTAACTGAAATTTAGAGTAGTCTTTTCCTTTGTCAGTGCAGAAGTGAAAACAAACAAAAAAATATTTTTAAATTTTCATTTTTTTGCATAGACGTAAGTAATTTTTGTATTTTATTTTTTAACTATTTTTAAGCGCCAGCATAATTCGTGGGAAACCAATAAATAATACGAAACAACGCTGACTAGAATTAATTTTAGCATATAAGCCACTAATATGTGAAATAAAGATTTAAAATTAATTTTTGATCAATGAAGTTCATATTGCATTTTTCATTATTGATTCGTACGACATCTTACGTACTCAAGCTATTTTTTACGCCTCGTGCCAAAAAGGATACCTATAGATTTGTCTCATGAAGACCAGTTTTTAAAGACATTAGGCACTTTGTTGACCTTAATATTGCATAATTATTTTTTCTTGCATCTTATTGAAACTTGCTGTATGGAGATTTAGACTAAAAAGTAAACTAATATTTCTTCATGTATACGTTGTTTATAACAACACCAGTTTATGAACCTGGTGCACTACCCATCCAACCATGGGTTCTCGTTGTATTTAATGAATTTTTATATTGAAAATTTACCCCTTTTATACCCTTCACTGAACGGGTATACATGTATAGGCCTTTATTGTGAACAACACTCAATCTTCTATATTCGCTGAGTGTCGAAGATCGAACAACGAATGTAAAATTGGTATTATGAGTTGGTAGCACTGTCAAAAATTTCGTTGCTCAACGAATTTTTTTATCGAATGCGATTTTGCTTTCGATAGAGTAGTGTGAGTAGAAAAAATATACTTACGTATTTCCTATTTCCACACGTATCCATAGGCCCAAATACATTTGTTTTACTTAAATTTTACACACATGTGCTGAAATCCATTTCCAAAGTGTTGAAAGGAACCTTCAATGTATTTCATCAATTCCACTAAACGTTGAGCATGAATTTATTGCTTTAAATAAATTTGCAACCAAACAAATATTAATAACACTGTGCTTGAATTTGAAACTTTTTTTCCGACAGACGGGGCACCCAGTTACGAAACCTAATTCGTGTGCGCTGAATAGAAAAGTCAATGTTGAATAATTTGTTAGTTAAGGAATTTCGCCTCTTGGGTATCGATATGTAAGTTGTTTTCTACTTCCGTCAGTTCAAATTGCTTTATTTTGATAAGTAAACATACTTCTTTCATTTCATAGAATTTTTTATTTATTTTTATTTTTGAGACTTCGTCTGGTACCGTTTGAAATTGCAATTTTTGATTTTTTTTTGGGAATAACTTCCAAAGTTGTGCACAGATTTTAGTCATTTATGGCTTTTTTTACTTGAAACTTTATTTGTTATGAATGTATGAAAATGCATCACCATAACTTTGTTTTTAGATTTTTTATGCTGTTTTAAAGAACAAAAAACTTCGAACTTTTGCAAAAAAAAATTTGATTTTTTTTATTTATTTATTGCCGAAATTTTTTATTCTTTCGTTTTTGATTTTAAATTGTTTTTGAGTTAAGGGAATATATGTTGTCCTACCTCCTCCATTTTTAAAATAACGGTATATCTCAAGAGTTAACCTAAAAAATGGTTAGCACCACTGAATTCAGCGCAGCCGAATTAGGTTTGGTCACTGGGTGCCCCTTCTGTCGGTTTTTTCAACCAACACAGTGTAATCATTTAGGCTCAGTTGATAAAATATAACTATAGCGACGTCTATTCACGATGAATTGCCAAACCAAACTGAGAATAAATCACTTGACAGCTGTTAAATCTATACGTTGAAAAAAATAAATTAAGTCAAGTACGAGGCTGTCTCGCACACTTAGGGTTCCGTACGTATGTATGTGTAATGTATGTATATTTTATAAATTTCATCTCTCTGTTTTTAAAGCTACTTTATTGTGTATGTGGACACCTAGTAATTTTCCACTAGTTGTTGTTATTGTTGTAATTTGCTGTTGTAAGGCATCTGGGAATACATAAACTGTGCGAATTTCGGCTCTCTATCTCTTACGGTTCGAGACTTATAGCTATTACTCTACATTGTAAAGGGACACCTGGTAGTTTTACAGTTGTTGTTGTTTTTAGCAAGTGATGTTGTGGAGCATATGTGAATACACATATTGTGCAAATTTCATCCCTCTGTCTCTCACGGTTCGAGATTAATGGCTAGTTGTTACTTTACGTTGTATAGGGACACCTGGTAGTTTTCGACATGTTGTTGTTTTTAGCGTTTGTTGTTGTAGCGCATATGCAAATACATATATTGTGCGAATTTCAGCTCTCTGTATTTTACAGTTTAGCAGCTACGGCTAATTGTTACTTTAGGTTGTATAGGGACACCTGGTAGATTTCAACTTGTTGTTGTCTTTAGCATTTGTTGTTGTAAAGCATCTATAAATACATACACTACGCAAATTTCAGCTTCCTGTCTTTTATGGTTCGAGAGTTATAGCTAATTGCAACAGTTCGTTGTATGGGGACACCTGGTAGTTTTCGACTTGTTGTTGTTTTTAATATTTGTTGTTCCTGTGAAAATTTCAGCTCTCTAGCTCTTACCGTTTCGGAGAATGGACGCTGTGACGGACGGACGGACGGACGTACTTGTCTCAGTAATAGCGTTCCGTTTCACTCCGATGAGTACGGAACCCTAAAAACACCCTTTACATACATACATAGAAGCCTACGAAATGTTGGTGTTGGTGAGTGTTGTTGTTATTCCTCTAATTTACGTTGCTTAATGGTCAGGTATGCAAAAGTTGGTAAAATTTTATTTAAAATTTAAAAGTTAAATATGAAATACCACCCCCAACAGTTTAACTAGGACCATAGTTGTTCTATGAGGATACTCTTAATGCAAATATTGAACAAAATTGGGTTGTAGCTAAATTTTATTAGTTAAAAAGCAACATAAACTGATGGCGTAAACACAATATATAAATTTTAGAGGAGTTTTACATATTGTAGCCAGAGTTGCCAGTGCTTTAAATAGATTTTTCTGTTTTAAAATTTTGAAATGAAAACGGTTTTAATGTTTTGACAAAAAATGCCCTTGTAAGAATATTTTCATTTTACATGTATCTTGGTATGGGATATATGAAATTCGACATTTTTACTTGTTTAGATTTAGGTCTGATTCGCATGTTGTGAACTAAGCTCAAATAAACCCCACAAGACGTATTTCACCCTCCCCGAAAAATTTAAAAAGTTGATCTAAGCACTCTTAATTCTTGCTTCGTACATGTATATAATAAGAAAAGTTTCTATACACTTTTCTCACATTTAAATTTTTTACCTTTCAACAAAAGAAATTTGAAATGGAGAAATTACAGTACAGTAACTTTATATTTTGGAATACAATTTAATTTTACAATTTTGCTATACAATGCAAACAGCACTTCTGATTTCTATAACGTAATGCCAAATCATATTTTTGCATATATCTTCACATCCATTATTACCATTTTTTATTGACAACAGAATTGCATAACCGCTTCACATATGTATATAAGAAAAACATGTTCAAAACATATGTTTTCTTTTATGTTTTATTCAGCCAGGTTGGAAATGTATCTACGAATTTTGTCGTTGTTCTCAAATTCGTAACAATACCCTCATGTAAGATATTTCTAAATGTTGGTGACAAATTGTAGCTCACACTATATAGTATATATTTGAATAGTAATTCCAACTTTTGACATGATATTTAAATTTGAAATACGTCATTGTTCAAATAAATTCACGTTGTATTTAAATTGCTCAAGAGTATACATACGTGCTAGGGCGCACGTATTCAAAACATCGACAAATGTGCGTTGTGTTGTTTCTTGTAGTGTTATGCTGTTCATGAGGGAACTTCTTCTTTTGAACAATTCCCTTAACTGAACAGAGTATCTGTTCAGTTCGGCTGTTCTTTTCGTTCAATTGTTCTTCTGAGAATCTGTTCAATTATTTTCTTCTTATTGCCGGTTTAAAATTGTGGCATATGCTGATAATATTAGTGTAGCGGTTTCAGGAAAATATTTTGAAATCATCTCACAACAGATACAAATGTCACTAACGACCATAAGTAGGCGGAGCAACAACAGTGGTCTGAGTGTATGTCTTGAGAAAGCAGAGCTTGTCCGTTTTACTCGGGAATATAAGCCTCCGTCGTTCAAACCACTGTAAAGGGAATTCTTGAATTGACGGAGTATGAGAAATATCTTGGCAATTACCTCGACTCCAAGCTACGTAAGCTATGGTAATAGAAAGTTCTGGCAGAGTCGGCAAGGCAGCTGTTGCCTTATAATTGTGACCAAAAGTCATTGGTAAGAACTGGGAAATAAACCCCAGAAACTTCTGATGGCTCTTCGGTACTGTTGTGAAACCCATACTTGTATATGAGTCACCTGGGTGGAATGCACTAGGAAATACCATCTGCTGCAATATTTCTGAAATGATTTTTGGATACACCGGTCTTGATGGTAGCAAGCACATCCGGTTCTACACCATCTAATTCGCTCTTTACAATGCTACACTGGCTACCAGTCGATCTTATGTTTAAGGAAAATGCTATGAGTTCGGCGATACAGCTGAAGGCAGGTGGCACGTGAAAAGATGCTGTCTCAGGGCATGCGTCGGTAATTGGAAGCATACTTGACCTTCCAAATTGCATTGACTACTGCTCACCGGTCCCAATAATAGATAAGGGATTCAGTGTCGAAGATTCACCGATGGCTCCAAGTCCAGTGCAGTTGTTGGTGGGCGTATATACATACATCCCCCGACTTCAACAGAGGATAAGTTTAAGGCTACGTGATGAGTGTTGCGTCATTCAGGTTAAAGTTGCGGTGATGAGAGAGCGGCAAACTGGATGTTATACGGGGAGCATATACTAATTTTTACTGATCGCTAGGCCACCATAAATGCGCTTGCAGGTGTTTACACAACATTTAGGTTGGTTCATCTCTAAATTATATATCGAGACATTCAGACCTGGAGCTTCTCTGGGTACCATAACAGTGGACGAACTGGCGAGACAGGAGGACATGGACGAAATCTTTGGTGTTCTCCTCAATAGTTGTAAACAGCTAACACAACCACAGCTGTTAAGACTACTTCGCTCCATTTGGAAAATTTGTCAAAAAACTGGTGTTATTGTTTTTCCATGTTTAGTGCGTGGAAGTGGTTCTAAAAGTCCACACACAATTGACTCCAGAGCTCTTTTGGCACTTTGGCTAACATTTCTCCAGCTGGCTTTTGCTGTGCCACCTTATATTGTAGACACATTTTTTAACCCCGCACATACTTGGCAATATCTCTGGTCATTCCAGGCCAGTAGTAACGTTTGGTTGCTTTTCCGATCGTTTTTCGGATACCCAGGTGTCTCCCGGAAGTCTGCTCGGGAACTTACTGAATTGTCCGTATTCTTTATGGGGTGGTCACGCACAACTACCAGGACGTGCTATTGTCGTCGTCATTTGATGTAAATGACGATACAATTGTCTGCTCTTCTGGATGTTTATGGACCGCTTCCACTAGATTTTGTAACCATCTGCATTGGGCTGGTGGTTGTGCCTGTACCAGGTTTGTTCTATAAAATGGTAGCCAAATAATAAGAACAATATATTGGTTTTTCCAAAGTTTTTGTTGTTATCGTTGACAGTTAATTTTTCTAAAATTTTTGTGTTGTGAATGAAAATTTATATGCTTATTAATGAAAAGTTTTCTTACATCGAAAACAAATAACAAAAAATAATTTAAATATGAACTTACATAATTATTTATTTGCTATAAGAGCCAATTGAAATGTATTAAAATGAACCTTTTTAAAAAAGACAGCAAATATTTTTTAAGAAGGTTAATTTTTGGACCTAAATTAAAAAATAATTTAAATAAAAAAGCGCAGCTATTAAACCAAAAAAAAAGCAATTGTGTAATCTAAATTATGTTATGAAGAGCTGTTGTCATTGCAATAAAGAATTTTTAATCGTATATACTAGATGTATGTATAACTATTTGTTTGCGTTTTGTAATATGAAAATATTGTAAGGCATGGGGTTATTGATGCCGTATTCAATGTTGCCAAGCCCACTTTACTATTGTCATCTTCAACGTAATATGTATTGTCACTAGTATTATTTCCAACCATATGTCAAGCAATTCGATGGATGAATTGATAGAGTGATCTACCAAGAGTTTCCGAGGTCGCAGGTTCGATTCCTGCCTAAGGCTCTGGGTATTTCTGCAGAAAAACAAAAAGGCTTCGCAGTTTTGTGTTTGATATTAAAGAAAAATAGAATCACATTCTTTAAAAGGAAGCGCTTACGCCAACCATATCATTTTGTAATAATATTTTCAAAAAGATGTGGCACTGTTCATTGTTTTGCAACTACAAAAAAAGCATCAACACATTCCTGAAGAAGATATCCATTGTGATATCGAAATATCACGTTTAATAAACATTTATAAAAAAACAAGTGACCTTAAGGCTCGAACAATTAAAATACTAAACAACAAAGGTCGAAAAATTAGCATCAAGAATATATCAAATACAATTACCGTATTATTAAAAAAAATAGTATGCTTAAAGTTGAACATACATATTTTGTTTGGGTGGGACAATAGTATGTGCTACGTTCCAGCAGCTTATTTCCGTATTGGTTTCAAATAAACACGTTAGGTTTCAGTATATTTTAATTAATGAAAAATTATTTTAAAAACATGGAATACAAAAGCTTAGCCAACTATGGCTGTTGAAAAACGAACAATTGAAAAGTATACATGAATAATTAGTATTGATAACTGTTCGCTTGTTAAACCCTTCTAGTGTTGACTATACAACAGTTCCTCCCCCATCAAGTAGTCCTCATATCGTTTAGCTGCTTTCCTTAGTCGTGAAGGCCGTGACGCGTCCTCTGCACATTCTGGTGGTCTAGCCGTTCCAGCCTCTAGCTCCGTTCGGTTCGGTTGTTCGGTTATTGACCCACCTAAAGCATGATGACGTTCCCTTGCTCCATGACCAGTTGACGTTGATGCGGTTAGCAGAGGTAGCACCCCATTTTCATCTGGCAAAGTTGGTGGTAATGGAGTTTCACTGCCAGTAGGCGCGTCTTCACTATAAACGCGATTTCTTAGCTGGTCAACATGTCTTGCTTGAATATTTCCTTCCTTTCCTACCAGGATCTCCTCTCAGGATTTTAGCTGGAGTTTCATTTAAATTAACTAGTGGTGTTGTGCGAAGGTGTAATAAGTTGGCCAGATTTATAGATAAATTTGAAGATGTCATTTTCTTCAAATGGTTTTTTATTGCTTGCACCATCCTTTCCGCCTGCCCGTTCGATGATGGGTGGTATGGTGCTGTTCGTATAGGTATTATCCCGTTCGATTTAAAAAAAAAACATGTAACTTCGTTCGATACAAAATTGCGTCCATTATCGGATACTACTGTGTCCGGTATACCATGTGTTGCGAAAACCTCCCTTAACAATTCTATTGTTTTTGATGAGGTGGTAGTTTTTGTTGTTTTTACTTCTATCCACTTACTGTACGAATCGACTATAATTAGAAAATTGGTATCCAGAAATGGACCGGCATAGTCAATATGCAATCTGGACCACGGCCTCAAAGTGGTGGGCCATGGTTTTGCGGGTGCTGCTGGAGGTAATTTACTGTTCTGAGCGCATTTCACACATCTTCTGGCTGTCAACTCAATGTCCCTGTCTAGGACTCGGCCACCAAAAATAGCTTCGGGCTATAGCTTTCATCGCCGTCATGCCCTGATGCTACTCATGCAACATCTCCAATAATCGGGCTTCTCTGGAATAATTACACGAGCACCCCATAACACACATTGGTTGTTTATAGACAATTCATTTACTCTGGTGACATACGGCTTAAATTTGTCTTGTTTATCTGGGAAACTCATATCTTTATTTTGAATGTGTCTAAGTACCTGAGATAGTACTGGATCCCTTCTGGTGTGTTGTGCAATTTCCCGTGATGTTACTAAAAATTGGGCTTCCCCTTCTCCACAGTATAAAATTTCGGGAATTTCTGGTATTGCAAATTGATCAATTGATAACCGGCTTAATGCATCTGCGTTTTGGTGTTTCTTTCCCTCTCTGTACTTGATGTTGTATTGATAGGCCCCTAACATCAAAGACCACCGAAGCATCCGAGGCAAAATGTGTTGCGATATTGGCTTCCTCGGATCGAAAAGCCCCACTAGGGGCTTACGATCTGTCAATATGGTGAACTCCCGTCCACTCAAAAATTGATGAAACTTTTTAATGCCGAAAATGATTGAGAGTGCCTCCTTATCTAGTTGTGCATAATTTTTTTCTGCTGGCTGCAGGGTTCTTGACCCGAAAGCTATAGGTGCTTCTTGACCATCCGGCCTAATGTGAGCCAAAACTGCTCCCACTCCGTAAGGTGATGCGTCTCCACTTAACACCAGGGGCAACTTTGTTGAGTAGTGAACTAAAAAAATCGTCTGCACTTAGCATTTCTTTCGCCCGGTTAAAGCTGGATTGCTGTTCCATATCCCAACTAAATTTCTCATCTTTCTTCAGCAATCGGTATAGAGGTTCTAACAATCGGCCTCTATTTGGGAGAAATCTGTCATAAAACGTAATCAAGCCTAGAAATGCTTGCAAATGCTGCTTGTTGGTCGGTCTCGGCGCCTGCGAGATCGCCTTTATTTTTTCCCTTGTTGGCCGAATTCCCTCTGCATCTATGTATGTGAAAACCCAAAAACGTTAACTCATTTATTCCAAATATGCATTTTGCCTTTTTTAGCTTCAACCCGGTGTCTTGTATACGATTCAGCGTTCTTTGTGTTCGCTCCCACATTTCTTCTTTCGTGACACCACCGATTAGAATATCGTCCAAGTAAACTACGACTCCTCTTAGGTTGCCTAAAAGGCCCTCCATTATGCGTTGGAAAATGCTTGGAGCTGTGGAAACTCCAAATGGTAATCTGGTAACTTCAAAAAGGCCTCGGTGAGTGTTCAGGGTAAGTACCTTGGCTGAACTATCGTCCACTTTAACCTGGGTGTAAGCACGATCCAAATCCAATCGGGAGAACCATTTACAATTCGATAAAGTTGCTAACACTTCTGTGATTGTTGGCAATGGGTAAGTCTCCTGACAAATCATTTGATTAACCGTACACTTGTAATCACCACAAAGCCTGATACTGCCATCAGGTTTCCTGACCGGCACTACCGGTGTAGCCCACTCACTGAAGCTGATGGGACGAAGTACCCCTTCATTTATCATTAGGTTTAGTGCCTCCTGGACCTTTGGCTTTAGCGCAAATGGTACTTGACGATGTCAGAAAAATTTGGGTTTGCAATTCTGTTGCATTACTAGCTTTACCGGCTTACCTTTATAGTCGCCAAGCTTATTGTCAAATATAGCATTAAATTTCACAATTTCTATTGGCCCCACCGTATGCACTTTGCAAATGGAACTTGTTACACAAATTCCCAATTCCGCAAACCAGTTTCTCCCTATCAAGGCTGGGCCATCTGCCCTACATACCAATAACTTTAGGTTCTTCTCATCATTTCCAACCGACACCTGCAAAATAATTTTACCACAAACCTTTAAATTTTGACTGGCTCCCCACGCTTTTAATTGCACCTTACTTTTGCTTAATTTTAGGTGATATAATTTTGACTTGTATATGTTTTGCCCAATAATTGAAAAACTGGCCCCAGAATCAACTTCCATCTCTATTGGTTGCCGACAAATCATCATTGTTTTCGTAATAGGTGGCATTTCCCTACCAGTCACACATAAAACATACTCATTGATTCTGTTCTCGCATCCAGATTCAACTTTATTTACCCTGGAGTTATTTGGTCTTCCATTACATTTTTTAAACTTTTTTCCTGCCTTTAATTTTGTTATACAGGCTTTTTCAATGTGACCTCGTTTTTTGCAGTAGCGGCATTCAAATTCTTTAAACTTGCACTGTTCCGGTTTGTGGTCTCCATTACATCGGTAGCATTTGCGATTTTGGTGTTGAACCCCTTTACTGCTGCTAACTTTGTTTACTTCTCTTTGAATAGCCGGTATTTTTAATGCCGACATATTTTTGTGTGCTTCTTCGCAAGCTACGGCTTCAGCTTGTGCAATTTTTAAAGTGAGTTTGTCGTTTGACAACAGCCGCCTTTGTAAATTTTCGTCCCTCATACCGCATACCAAACTGTCCCGCAGCATGTCGTCTAAGTCTTTGAACTCACAGTAATGACTCAACTTTCGCAGTGCTGCTGAAAATTCTGGTATTGATTCGCCTTCTTTTTGGTCTCTACGATAAAACTGGAAACGTTGAATACTCAGGTTCGGTGGTGGACAAAAATGTTTTGATAACAACTCAATTGACATTCCATATGTGAAGTCTGCCTTAGAAATATCACTAGGTGGCGCTACAGATTTTAGTAATGTATGTATATGTCTCCACCCCGCATGATGATAAAAATATTGCCTTTTTAACTTTATCATCCACAACGTCGTTGGCCAAAAAGAAAAATTGCATTTGCTTCAAGTACACGCTCCAACTGCCACTTGAAACTTCGAAAGGTTTTAGCTCGCCATATTTGGACGCCATTCTTTGCTTGAGCACGCACACGTACTTTTTCCTCGTCGCCAATTGCTACGTTCTAGCAGCTTACTTCCGTATTGGTTTCAAATAAATACGTTAGATTTCAGTATATTTTAATTAATGAAAAATTATTTTTAAAAAAACATGGAATACAAAAGCTTAGCCAACTATGGCTGTTGAAAAACGAACAATTGAAAAGTATACATGAACTGTTCGCTTGTTAAACCCTTCTAGTGTTGACTACACAATAGTATGTTTACAAACAAAAGAAATATGGTGGAAAATTGCTATAGTATGCTTTGACATGAAAAGAGTGTAGCAATAACATGGTTAGTGGATAAAATAACAATCCCCGAATGTTAGAGTTGACAGTGATTATGATTGAATATACATATATAAGTAGATTTCTCTTCGAATATGATCGCCTCAGCCATATTTTTCACGTGTGTTCTAACGCATATATGAAATAAATTTATTGTGAGGGTTTGGACAGGATTGTTCCATCTTTCTTTATATTTGTAAACTACGTATTAAACGTAGATTCATAAAAACTAATTGAATTAACTATTTTATCGAATATTAAGGTTTTTACATCTAGTCCGCATATAAAATCGAAATGATTCCATCTTTTTGGTGGCAGCTTATGTATCGCGCTGACATTTCGTAAACGCCTCAATAATTTCGATATGTCGGCTACTGATACAATGTAATCGTTTTCAGCATAATAAATAGTAGTTGGTACCATTACATTTTCTAGGTCGTATTCTGGAGGTTCTAGTTGACGATAATTGAGGTAATTTTGCTCTGGCCCGTGATCGTATTGTCGGAATTTTTTCGACATATATCCTTGGAGATAGTGTATTATCTGCTTGAATGAACCGCCCACTGGAAAGTTCGCCATAATGTCTGGAATTAGAGTCTGAAAGAAATTCATTTAGATATTATGAACTTTGTGTTTTCTATTTTACAATAATTACTTTGTTCAAGAGTTGTGTGTCGTAACCAGCAGCTGACCACAAGCGGCTGACGCACCCTGTTGGCTTTTCATTTTCAATACATGCCATCGAAAGTAGTTTTTTCACGTATTTATTTGTGGAAACCATTTCAACGTTTTCCAATTTCTTTGATAGGTAGTTTCGAGTTCCTAACAAAGGCCCCAAAATTTTTGCCAAGCTTCCTGTAGTACCATCAACATAAGCCACTGGCGCAAGCAATGTGGCAGTCTTAAACGCGTTATTATACTGGGGCAGCATTGAATTGAGAACAAAAAAAACTGTGCCGCCCTGCGAAATGGCAATAAAGTGTATTTTGTGTTGTTTTGTATACATTCTAATGTAATCAATCATCGCTGGCATATCGTAAATACTCATTTCATGCCAACTGAAGTTCCAAAACTCTGGGTTGCTTGTGTTATAAAAAACATTTTGCTTCGAATATATGTTACCCCTATTGTTTCCCAGCCACACATCGAAGCCCTGTGCTGAAAGTAAATATGGTAGCGAATTTTCTTTTCCGTTCAACAGCCACGTATCTGAGGAGGCATAAATTCCTGCTAATAAAAATGCGACGGGTCTACGAAGAATCTCAACTCCATTGTACTGAGATTTCTTCACGAAAGGTATACGATGCAAAGCCAACATATAGCCGTCTTCAGTTTTAACGCTGTGATGTTCAACTGGAAAACCATCGCGTTGAATTCGTTTTACCTGTAAAAGCATCAAATTTACAATTATTAAATAAAAACAACAAGAAAAGAACGTATTGTCCACTATTCGAGAACACGCATTGGTGAAGGGAATGGCTACTTAGAAAACAATAACATACAGGGTTGTCGCACATTTCGAATTTATAGGGCTTTTGAAGAACTCTGCCTCCGTGTTCATACCAATACCTCCGAAACTTCGTGTGACTTTATTAATTCTAATCAATTTACTTCCCAAAAATTACCCGAATATAGGGTTTTTGAAGAACTCCGCCTACTAATTAAAAAAAAAAAAAACAATATTTTTTAATAAGATCAAAAAAGTAGTAATCGGCTGCAAACTTTGTGTAAGAAATAAATATAAAACGTAAAGTTTTTGTCCCAAAGTTACTTTTATCCAGAGTCCAAAAAATTACGAACTTTTTCATTGTTTTTAAGGACAGCTTATTGATTTTTGAGCGATAAAATATAAAAATTTTTTTATTTTTGCCATGGGCTTCAGAAAACTGAGCCACTGTGCGACGTAAGTATGTAGCATTATTGCCACTCAAAATGTTAAATAATTTCATTAATCAAGAAAGCAAATGAGGTGTAGTAGTTGACTTATGTATATGTATGTAGCGAAAGGATCGTAAGTGTAAAGGCTGTGTCAGATAAAACTTTGTTGCTTTGCGTGACGTTTATAACTTTGAAAGAAAAGCGTAAAACAAAAAGTGTATGTCACAATAAAAACTTTGACAAGACCCGCGCATTGTTTGTTAATCAATAAAATATTGAATATATATAATATTTTATATATGTACTTATTTGTAGTTTTGTTTATTATATATTTCAAATGAATTTATTCATTAAATTTATAAAATTTAATTATTTATTTGGAATTTTTTTTTGATTTCTGTTGACGCCAAGAGAAAATAAAAGAAAATGAAAGCAGCTAATTGTCAAAGCGTGCAAAAAGATGAAAGATGCCCAACCTTTTGCTTTGCTTTGCGTCAAATAAAATTTATGTGACAAGTGCCATATAAACATGTACATTTATCTTAAATGTCAAAGCGTGTATGTAACGCAACGCGAAGCAAAAGTTTTATCTGACACGGCCTTAGGGGTTTCAGTTTAAAAAAACTAGCTTTCACTTAACTAACAATTACCTGACCTAAAATACATTAACATAAAATAAAATACAGTGAACCCGCGGTAATGTGAACTTATGAAAACCAAGGTTGTTCACATTATTGAATTTGTTCACATTTTCGATTGCAATATTTTTTACCTCTTTACTAGCTTATTTGTTTACTAAAACGACCCACAAAGAAAGAAAGACCAGGCGTTGGTAAAATAACGCATCTTTGTATCAAAACACGTTCAAACAATAAAATTTAAGTGGAATTTTTAGTCGAATAAATAAATAGGCGGATAAATACTAAGGCGGCTCCCTTGCGTGCCAAAAGTAGACTGCTTTTGCCTTTGTTCTTAATCTGAAACTTATCACATAAAATGGAATAACATTTAAAACATTTAAATACATACATATGTATGTTTGCTCTACTCTCAAAAAAGCAATTATGCATACATATATGTACATAAATATGCAAGAATGCCCAGGTACCTCGATATCAGGTAATAGCATAACTACAACAAATACAACACCAACAAACAACAATATATTTTGTTGGTAAAAAAAGCCTTAATAACTGTCAAAGTCAGCTGTTCTAGTTTCGCAAAAATGAAAATGCATAATTTTCAGAAATTTATAAAGTTGATCATCGGCAGCCGCACACAAATGAAAATTTGTAGTGTAAAATTATTAGAAAAAATAAAAATTTTAGTTTGTTTTTGTTGTTCCTTAACAAAGAATTTAATGTATGTTCAAAGTTGAGCAATAACTGCATAAAATCATTGCTGGAATCAAATTTAAATAATGTGGCACAGGCCGAAAACATTTGTGGCAATTAGTGTCTGGCAAACACCATAAAACTCCAGAGGCTACAAATAAGGAAGAGGAAAATGGTATGTTAGCATTGCGTGTGGCTTAATAAATTTGTTTGATATTTTTCAACCCACAGGCTTCTAAGTCACCTCTGATGTACAAAATGTATAACAGTATGTTAGCATAACTTGATATTGAGGTGGTGGGTGAACGTAAACCTGAATATGATTAATTCTTAGAAGACGTTAAAAATATATGAGCCCGATGAGTCTCGGTTATCACCAAAATTTTTTTTTGTGTTGTAGATAATTAAAATTTTTTTCTATACTCTGTAAAAATTAATTTTTACTAAATTACCCAATAATGTTAAGTAAACAAGATGTTTGTGTTTGGGAGCAGAAAGAATGAAGGATTGATTTCAGCTTTGTATGTATGTATAAATAATAAAAGTACAAGAAAATTTCCCATTTGTGGATCAATTTACGAAATTCTGTTTGAACATATAAAAGGTGCTGTAGTAATTTTTATGTATTTTTAAGTGGATGAAATTTTATGGACGGCGGTGTAGAAATATGACAACATGAAGCTAATTTTCTCAAGATAGAAGACTTATTAATTTTGGGTGAGGATCGTGATTGCAATGCCTTTTTAACTTTGCTACATAATTCACAATGAATTGATATAGTTCCTTTTAGATTTCCATAGTAATAGCACGAAAACGGAACACAGTTGAAAATGAGCTGTAATTTTTGAAATGTAAGAGATAAAGATTTTAAAATTTAAATCTTTATATACATATGTAGTAGACAGTCCTCTGCAGCAACAAATGCTAAAAACAATAAAAAATTAGTAACTGAAGGGCACCCCATACCAGGAGTACCTTCTGTTCACCATCCGCTAGATATTTTTATATTTCTCTTTATCGTAGACAATTAAATCTTCGTAAATCTGAGAAAATTATAAGATATAAGTTAAATTTTCAAATTAAAAGTACGTTGTATATTTATTCACTTTTTCTTAAATTTGTTTTTTGGAACGAACTTCCTTAACGCGGCTTGCTGGTAGTGGAAATTAGTAGAAATCGTCACGAAAGCGTGTGAGCTGTTTATATGTATTGGTGTATCTGTCGACAAACAATTGTGTATGATGGGCGGTGTCTCCGCTGACAGCAGAGACAATAAATATTAATTCGTTGTGAAAACGGACACTATCAGCTGCTAGATGTCGCTAAGGTAAAATACGTCACAACAAAAAACAGCAATATTAAAAAATTGGCCAACAGTTGCTTTTCTTCGTCTTGTAGCAGATTGACAAAATAATACTGCATGTGTCAAAAGTAAAAAATAAAACGTTCCAAAAATTTAAAGAATTCACCTTGTATTACATTCAAAGATGAAAAAAAAACGTAAGGAACTTCGTTCCTAACGGGGGTCCCCCGACCGCATTTCTTTTTTTTTTTTTTTTTTTTGTATTAAATTGTTTTTGAATCAAATAAATTTTGGCACAATTTTCACTTCACTACCGTTTTTTTATTTTTAAAAACAAACGGTTTTTTAACGTTCATAAGCAAACCTTTGGCATTTACATATATAGGCCTATAAACAATAGTCAGCTGTTCTTGTGCGATTACCTGGTATCGAGGTACATTGGTGAAGAGTTTATAAAACATTTGAGAGTAACACATGGTAACACAAATATTCGGTTTTAAATGAACGCCATTTATTGTTGGAAGTTGTTTTTGTCCAAAAAACTGTTGTTCACTATTTAGAGCCATACAATTTTGTTCACAATTTAGAGAGTTCATATAAGAAAATTAATGTTCACATTAGTGGATAGTTCACTATTGTGGAAGTTCACATTACCGCGAGTTCACTGTATGTGTTGAAAAAATAAACTTTGTGCTTAAATGCAAATTAAAGCAAAATGGCATTTGATTGTCAACTCAAAAATTGGCCATTGATATATAATTAAAATGAGTATGTAATCAAAAATTCTGAATTTTGTAGTTATAAAATCGCTAAAACTTTTTTTAATTCCGAGTACCCATAAGAATTGTATAGGGCCAAAGAGTAACACAGAGTTTGGTTTCACTTACTTCATATTGTGCAAGGTATATAATACAGTACTACACGCAGAAAGCTAAAGTAAGCGGAATCTAAGAAGAATAGCTGACGACATTATTAGAGGAAAAAATATGTTTAATTCAATATGGTATGAAAAGATCATCACAGGATGATTTTTTCTAATATGACAATACCTTCTAAACTACTCGACATAGTTTTTTTATAATTTTTCTACGAGCAGTCATCACTTGACCTATCACTTTTTTCCATTTGGACATTAAATTACGGGACATTCTGTATATGATTGGAATATTCTTATTTTACCCAAAAGAGGCCATACGTAATGTGACAGTTGGCGACTGCACAGTAAGATGATTTCACAAGTTCTCCATAAACTAATTTAACGTATTTCATTATAATTGAAAAATGTTGAGAGTGCATTTATAAAATGTAGTGCAAAAACTAATAATTATTATTATAAAAACAATATGTGGAGTGTATTTAAAAGCTTTAAGTGCAAAATAAAAACTTACACAAAAATTGGCATGAAATTGTGAACAATCGCAAGTGATCCGTGACAAAATGCATGCAAAGCGATAGAAAGAAATTAAGAGAGAAATTGTGCTAAAACGAAATTAGCACATGTTTTTAAGTGTAGATGTGTCCATTTACTGTTTTCTATCGTCGCATTCGTGATCGAACAAATTCCGTCGCTTATGATGTGTGTTTGTTGCTTATTTTCTTTTTTGTTTAACATTATTTTTACCGGGTAGTGCATTATAGCCTTTTTACACTGACGTACATCTTCCACCAATTTGCAAAGATGTTTACATCTTCCCATAAGAATAATACAGGGCGAAAATTCTACATCTTTCTACATCAGCAGAAGATGATCCTTGCTCATTTTGTTACATCTTCCGATTTTTTTAGTGCCATCACTAAAAAAAAATTGCAGAAAATAAACACACAACAAGTTTAACATAAAAAAATGAGCGGAACATGTAAGTATTTTGTTATAATTTTTAATTAATTATAAATTCGTTTTAACTGCAGTGCAAAAGAAAGCCCATGGTATGGTCAATCAATATGCAGAACATGTTGCTTGATCTATGGAAAGAAAAAAGACCAAAAGTCTTCCTCCAAGTCCATTTTAAATTTTTTTTTTATTTTTCACAAAAATTTTGCGTCTATTTTTTCTTTAACAGCTAAATAAATAAAAGATGTTGTCAATGTAAACGACTGTTTCACATTTTCAACAGCTTCCATACGTTTTACGTGGATGTTAGCCAGTGTAAGAAGGCATTCGATATCTAAGAATGCGACGCAAATCGACCCAAGACGATTTTATGTTAATTTAGAAGCAGAATTATACATCTAGCACTTAAAGACCAAAATACTAGAAGTTTGAAAACTTAAAATTTTTAGTGCAAACTGAAAACGTTTTGTGGTTATAAGATAACACTATGCAACAAATAATAAAAAGTTTTCTTACCATTTATAGGTACCATATTTTTTTGACGCATCGTAGTCCTCTAATTACAAACATCATCATTATTTCAAATGCAATGAGTACGTTTTTTAGATTATTTTTTTTCTAAAATTCAAGGTTTTTTAAATGGCTGCTGCTTGCATCTTATCATCTTTCAACTGGCGTATTCGATTTTGTTGAACACTATGCCCAACAACTTAAAATTATGGAAGCTATAAACGATACAAATATGTATGTATTTTAAATTTTTTGTTTAATTTTATATGTATATTCTTTAAATATTTGCCCACTTGGGTAATTAATAAATGAAAAAAATAAACTAAAAAATTGTCTTTACAAAATTGTTCACTGTTATGTTCAAGATACTTCGACACCAGGTAGCCTTATAAGTCCAGCTGACTATTGCTTTTAGCCTGAAGAGCTGTCAAAATGCACAACACAAACGCACAACACAAACAAATGGATGCTAGAATTACAGTATTTCTGCCAACAAAATAAGTGAAATGTTCGTTGGTGTTGAGTTTGTTGTAGCTATGCGGCTACCTGGTATTAAGATACCTTGGTATTGATATTCTTGAGTGAAGCGATGGAAGCTTCGTACAAACTTGTTAGGAGAACAAGAAAATTTATTGAAAATAATAATGATTTGCCTGAACAAAAATAGTACATGCATCAAAAATACAGCTCTTGCATTTGGTAATCAATATAGACAAAAAACGTATGCAATTATCAAAAAATTAATAAAATGAAATGATTACTTTGCAATGTAGGCGAATCATCAGTATTTTATTTAAAAACTTGGTTACACTAATTAAAGCTTCGAAAAGGCAGCTGACTGCACTAAATTTGATTCCGATGGCACTGATAACAGTATTTCAATCGAAATTGTGACGGAGAGTGCTATTCACTCGAAATTTATAGTAACACCATAAATTTACCTAAAAGTGGAGATTATGGAATTCATTCGGAAGCCAATTGAAACGTATTAATTCAGGTCCAAAAATGAAGCTTTTCAAAATGTTTTCCGTCTTTTTCAGCTGTCTATATGCCGACAACTTTTCGTTGGTGATAAACAACTCAGTAAACTTGAAAAATTCCTAATAGTTTGTTTGAAACTTAAGTACTTATTCCATAACTCCCATGAACAAAATGAGATTCAGAAATGTTCAAATAAACCTTTAATATATTTTTTTTTTGCCTGCAACACTTTCACTTTGTTTAGTAACTTCTATACATCGGTTACCATCGGTTACTACATATGTACATATGTATCTACACATAAAATAAAATCAAGCCAGACTTGTTTTGTGTAAACCACAAATAATAGCAAGTCGACTGAAAAAAATTAAGATGGTGTATTTAGACTTATAACTAATTTTTGCTTACTCATATGAAATAACGCAGTTTGGGATTGCAAAGGCGCTATTAACAATTACTCGACGCATGGTGAACTGGGCATTATATGGGTGTCAGGACATGAGGGAATAGCTGGAAAATAGAGAGAAAACTCACTTTCTTCGAGCGCAAAATAGTTAAACAACATCTTAGTATGCGCGAACCTTCCGATGCAGTAAAATCTGCGCTAAAGAATTTGGCACGTAGAGCACATTTAACTCTCTAAAATAACAAAACCGTGGGAATCAATGCAATAATTCTATGGTGGGATCCAGGCGAGGAAAAAACAGGGGGACTGCTAAGGTCACTCTCAACTACTGGCACATCTTAGCCGTATAGGAATATCGGGAGCAGATGAGTGTAGAGCATGTGGCTAAGAGAGCGAGACGTTAGAGACCTACTTATACCAGTATGGCGGGGCACTGGTTCCGATATCTTTAGAGAGACACCTTACCAGACCTAGCACAATGAGGGGTATATGCTGGAGGAAATCAAGGAACTTGTGAATCACACAGAGTCCCTATAAACCTATGGACCTAACTGTTATGGCTAAATCTACGGAGCGCACAATAATACTATACGGGCTTTATTATATGTCACAAGACATGGGCGAACAAACCCTTACTAACCTAACCTAAGTGGAAAAATATGTAATACATATAAACACATTCTGTCTACTAAAAGCAAGTTCGATAAGTAGTCCCTATCAGCTCTAAAGGTTAGTAATAAAGAAAATTGACAGCCTTAGAAAAACAAAACAAACATCAAAAGCTGCTGTTCTGCTTAAAAAAGTTGGACTGTTTAAGTTGAATATTTACTTTCTGTAATCATGGTTTAAACAAAAAATTAATATCTGACGTGCAATTTGAAAAGTGCAAAATTATTTGTAGTAAAAATAGTGGGAGAAAGTTTGCATTTTATTTAGCATTTACAAATATATTTCTGGTTTTTATATTTGGTCACACTTATCATCCAAATTGTTTTCAGTCGTGGCCACATTGGCTTAAAGACATTTTACACAAGTTTATATACATGCATACATATAATTTTAATTAAATATTTTGCACATTTTAAATTGCACAATAGATACTTTTTTATTTAAACCACGATTGATTACTTTTAACAAAAGAAAAAAGTCCAACACTTACAATCAAAACATGAGTTGTTGACGTTTGCTTTGTTTTCCTAATGTGGTTAAATTATTTTATTACTAAATACCTCTTTCAGCTTGTATGTACTCTATAATGAATTTCCTTTTAGTATAAATGATTTTCTGTTTAAAACTGATCTTTTTAAACTCAAAAGCACATTAATAAATTACAACCTATTTTGGTCGACAGTCAGAAGTCCCTACAACCAGTCTTCTATTTCGAAGACTTACACCAATGCACAAAAAATGGAATATTTTTTAAATACGTACATATGTACATTTTACAACAAATCATTTGCGAAAAAATTGTTACAAAATGTTGAACAGATATTATATTCTTATAAATACCGATGCTAGAATTTGTTACGTCGATTGATTCACCAACGTGTTGAAAGCTCTTTAATATCTTGAAATTGTTTTAATCCAAAATCGTTCCTATTCTAGCATTACCTCTAGTTCGTCTAAAAATAACTACCTTTATTCGAGACACTAATAAAATTTTGACAGTTAGTGCAAGGCAAGTAGTAACGACTTAAAATTATGTTCTACAATAAAATTTTTATTTCATAATCATTGATTGATATTGTCTTGTTTTGAATAATAACAATAATAATGCGATTTTTTTTATTAGATGACATAATGCAGAATTTACTGCTTTACACTTTTTTCTTGAACCAGTAATCAGAGGATGAGGAAAGTAGGGTACAGGATTATAATTATTATTATTGCTAGGTCGGTCCAGAATGGCCCTTCGCACTGCGACCTGTACAGGAAAGAAGAAGTAGTGGAAGGAAAGTTGAGTAAGTCAGAATTAACTGCTGTTAATTTGACAGTCTATATACCTTTGACATTAGCCAATAGAATGCAGTTAGGGCATCCTCTATACATATATACTACTGTAAAACTTGTCACACGTTTCAACCTGTATAAAATAGAAAGTGATAACGTTTTTACGTGACATTTGCCAGCCAGTGTTGTTCTCCTATTTGATATTTGTAAATCAGTGATGGAACTTACATTTGTAGGTCATTAGTACGGCATAATTTATCCCATTTCGTACTTTTATATTGAAATGCTAAATACTTTATCATTTTTGTTAATAAACGCAAGTTTAAAGAAATTTTAGTATGAAGTAATTTCAGAATGCACACAGCCTTTTGAAACTGTTTTTTCTAATATTAAGAAGCAGTAAGAGCCACCCATTTATTACATAAAATTATAATTGTTACGAAAAATTTATCTGGTGCCTACTGTGGCTGTGCCAGTAGGCAGTATTCAATTTCACTGCAAATGGAATCGTCCATAACAATGCACTCTTCGAAATTCATGTTGAAACTGCAAGAATTTTACAATTGTTATAATAGTAATAACAATTAAATTTTACTTACTGAAAAACAATTATTATGTTTGGAGGACGCGCTTAAACAGTTATGAAACTAAATAAATGTATACATATGTATGTATGTATATTATTGGCGCGTATTGTCTTCTTTGGTTGCCGCATGAGAACGCAATAAATATTGGTGCATTTTTAGAATTATTATTGGTGAATAGTTGTACATAAAATGTCCACACGGTTTTCGCATCAGGGTTGTATTTGATTGGTATAAACTAAACATCTGCAGCGAGTAACTTTTTATTGCATGTGTGAAACTCGATAGCGAGTATAGTAGATATTTGTTTTCTCTCTCACAGCACAAGCAGGGAAGAGTACAGAATGTTTGTTTGACAAATACTAACATGCAAGCAGCTGAAGTTTATTATGTACCGAAAAAATGAACACATAAAAATGTAAACAACCGAAAAGAAGTACCGTAAAAACTATGTTCACTTCTTGCGGTACTGCAAGTATTTTTTTGTGTATAAAGACAATGAAATATTTCTTTAAAAAAATTTTGTTTTTTGTTAATAAATCAAAACTATGATTTCTATGTACTAACGAAGCTTAAAGTGGTGCATTAATATTATTGACTGCATTTACATTCATATACATACATATGTATAGTGTACGGATCTTCAGTTATTATAAACAATTTGAAGCGTTAAAAAATAATAAATTTTTATTTTTAAAATAATATCAATCAAGATTAAAATATCTTACATTAAACAAAACAAGAACTTAAAATTTAATATAAGGAATGAGAAGCGCATGACACGCTTTTACGCCTGAGACCTAAATAAATTATAAACTTGCCTTATTCCTTTCTATTTCTTGTATTACGCCTCACTGTTGAGATTAAATTGAACTCAAGTCATAAAGTACTTTATGTTCAAAAAAAAAACAACAGTTTCTTGTATTTGCCAAACTTCACCTGATACAGCAAGTACCAAGTGAAGTTTGGATGTTTTGCATTACTCGACATCTTCGCTTCATACAATATACGAATGAGAGCAAAAGACAAGCATGTACTTACCTAACACACACACAGTCAAGTAATAACCAATAAGTATTCGATGACTTTGTTGTACTCAAAAATGTGTACCTATTTTTTAGTACACTTCGAGTAAGTGTTCATGCGTAGCTTGTTTATGTGTACTTTTAGCGACAAGTCCATTTGTGCAGAGGTCTAGTATAAACAGGAACAGCATTCGTTTTGGTTGCCGCCGCACGAGCCAATAAATTGTGCTATCAAACGATTGGCATACAAAATATAACCAAAATTGGTGCATTGCGGCAATCGTGTGATCCCACCTTAAGAATCATCACCACGAAACTCATGTATTCTCTGAGGGTCTTTTAATACATCGTTTATCGATAGCAGCCAAATAGTTTCCATATTGATAATTTACACTCCTTGGAAAGTAGTAAATTTGTTGTTGTAATTGCACGTGATAGTTCTTTGCTTTGGTAGCTAGTTGTTGTTATCTTTTCTCTTTTTCTTTGTAGGTATTTGAGTATGAAGAAATTTTTCAAGGTCTTTTTTTTTATTCAATGTTACTCAAGGGCATTGCACTTTCACAAATGTGTATTATTGTTTTTGTATTCAATCATCAAAGTTAATGCTTGTTGTTTGTTTTTGCTTTATGTATTAAACGTTGTGTTATGTTTAGTACTGCGGTAGATATACATACATACATATGTATATGAATATGTAAGTAGCTCACTTATTTATGATTTCAGTGACTAAAAATGTTTGTTGTTGTTTTACTGTACTCTTAAGCTCTAAACACATAGACGACAGCAGACAGCAAGCAGCAATATGTCAAAAATAAAATGCATGTGTTTAAATGAAAACGATTATTTTGACGGCAGCAGGGCAGCACGACTGCACAACAGCATTTGCTGCTGCTGCCAACTTAGGCTATTTTCTATTTTGACGGGCAGCAAATAAGCAAATATAGTGTTGCCATTATATACATATATAAATTGGACAAATTAGAACAAAAACTTTTTTTTGATATTAAACACAAAAGAACATTGTAAAAATACAATAAATAAATAAATGTATGTGTTTTTATAGTTTTTTCGTGATATTATTACATTTTTCATCAATATTTTCAATTTTATTCATTATGAAATAAGAAATACGGCATCCCTGAAATTAGCATTGCTAAAATACACAGCTGTTCATTTTCAATATCAAAACAATTTTTTTCGTTTGAGCTAATTTTTTGTGATACTTTATTTAATTTTCATCCTGGTTGCTTTGAAAAAGTGTTCTTCATCTTTTTCCTTGATTTTTCACCAGCTGATTATTATGTTGTTGCTGTCTTCAAAATAATTATGAAGCCGACTTCAGAGCAACATTTGAAGTTGGCTGCACTTGAAGTAGGCAGCATTTGCAGTCTGCTGTCGTCTATGTGTTTAGAGCTTTATTATAAAGTTGAATTTTTTTTTAACAAAGTCAAACATTTTTCTAGTTTTCTTTTAAATAAATTTTGAAACTTTTGTCTGAATACTATTTAGCAATAGTTGTTTTTTCTTTGTTGCTTATTGTATTCTAAAAAAATAACGGTTTGTTTTTAAGAGACTGCGCCATTTAAGTAAATTCGAATTCAACAACTTTATTTCATCAATGTACTCTTAAGACTTAAACTTAACACTAAAAATTAAAACTAGTAAAATATCATAACTTATTGGAAAATAAATAATTTGGAAAATGGAAATTGGAAAATGTTATGAGAGCAATGTTTTCATAACTTGCGTATAAAGGCCTGACTTGAGCCCAAACGCACTCACGCTCACATCTCTAATAGATATACATATGTATGTACATATGTATATATTTTCGTTGTTGTACCGGAAATAGAAAAATATGAATTGTCAACACATAAATTTGGCCAAACTTAAATACATAAATTGAGCTAAGAAAGAGACTCGCACAACAAGGGTTACGTACTACCCTTGAAGTGGTAGACATTGTTACCTTGTATAAGGTACCCTTTAGTTTTTAGCTTTTTATTCTTTTTAGTAGAGGCCAAACAACTACATGCACCGTGTCCCCGTATACGAACACCAATTTAATTTTAACTTCTCACTATTTTTGATATTTGTTGTTGAAAATTTGAAATTTTGAATTTCTTACATGGGAGCAACCTTCTGTTCTTAACACTTTGTTGTTGTAGGACCTATGTAACAATATATCTTGTGAAAATTTCAGCTGTCTAGCTCTTCGGCTCAAAATTAGCATCTAATTTTATTTAATTTCACAGTTTCTTGTGTAACCGCATATAAATCCTAAATATGTAACAACGATTATAATAATATGATATCCCTAAACGAACCCAACTGAAAAATATTTTTCCTCAATTACGAAAGAAATTCTCCTGCGAGCGCAGTCCAGTAAAAAATAGTAAAAACTTTTGTGCTCTCGAATCAACTTAACATTAGGTAATAAATAATCATATGGTAAGTAAGACAAACTTACCGCATCAGTTATTATGACTTCACGGGTATTTTTGAAAGAAACAAATGCTGATTGCACCACCGGAACTACATTTAGGATTAGAAGCAGAATAGTGTAGGCCAATAATAATCCACAGCTTTGCATCTTTTTCCAGCTCTTATTTCAACCAAAGTTAGTTCCTTGAAATTTTAGTTAAGTATTTCTAATTAATGGAATAAAAATAATTTCTTGATTAGTAGACTTAAAAATTATAAATATTATAAAAAGGGGTTTGATTGCATGTACGTAGTAGCCAAATATATTTTGATATATAAGATGTTTTTGAATACCAAATCGTATGAGTTAAAAGGAGCTAAATTAAAAATACTGAAAATAACAAATAATGCAATTATTTGCACCACGAAAGGCTAATGGTGCTTTCTTTTCTAGAAAATATTACGCATTAATATTGTACTTATCTTTTTAATAGAAATTTTAATACATTGATGGGATTAAGACAAAACAAAAATTTCAATATAATTATAAATAACTAATAACACTGTGCTTGAATTTGAAACTTTTTTTTCCGACAGACTGGAGTGTCCCCCCAGTTTGTCCACCCCCCTGGGGTGGAAACAAAACTTAGAACATTTTCAATTATTACCACTATCCACCCTCGTTGAAATTGAAGGTTGTGGTTCTGATGACCTTATTTTCTTCGTAGGTTGTTCATATTCATGTTCTGAGTCTGCATCGTCATCATGGATGGATAGTGACAATAATTGAAAATGTTCTAAGTTTTGTTTCCATACATAGATAACATATAAAAATGTCATATTTTCTTTGTAAGAATAGCAGCTTTAATATGAATCGGAATGCTTATTTTCATGCAAAATAAGGCATCAATAAAAAAGACTTCAATATTTTTTGCAAATTCAGACTTTTACTTAATTGTGAATAAAAGCGAAACGCGTTCATCGATTTTTATGAGTTATGTCTCATTTTGTTCATAGGCTATGCGACTTTACGTGAAAGTAATAGAAATTGACACTTTTTTACCGTTTTGTATATTTTATGAATTAAAAATTTTAAAAATCTAATTTTTTAGGCAAAAAATATTTTTTTTCTTCATACATTTATTTATAACTGCGAAACTTTTGCTTTTGTAGCGAAACATTGTATGAACACATTAAAGGACATGTAGTTCTTTTTTTTTAAATTTATTTCAGCTTATTCGGATTAGTGGTTCTCGAGTTATGACAAACAAAAGATCCTAAGACGTGACAAACTCCCCCACACGATACTTACTAACTTCAAATTAATTTTCAAGTTATTATTTGAGGTACCAAGAGCAAACGAATGATGCAGAAGTTCTTCTTTTTGGGACTACTTTCATAAACAATTATCAGAATTGAGTCCCGAATCAATCACCTGAAAAATGCTGTACTGTGTTATGTAATTCGATTTGACTTTATATGATTTTAACACAAAATATCAATCTATTTTAAAGGAATAGCTTTGGAATCGATTTGCATAACTTACCCCTTGGACTTTCACACGGCATATTCCAGAAGGTAGTGTGATAGGTTTTGATCAGTGTTGCCAGTTTAGGGGGTTCCCCCTAGATTTAGGGGTTTTTTCCTTGAAGGGTGAATTTGGGGTGTTAAATTCTTTCGGCAAAAATAATATATCTAAAAACCTTTGATAAAATTGAAACTCTTTTTAGAAAATGTCAAAAGAACGTAAAGAGCGAAGAAGACTCTCAATATTATTGGTGACACTTAATTTTTTCTAGATACGCACATAACAATTTCCAGCTGCCTATAAATACATATATGTACATTCGCCAGTAATCATAACATATGCACTGAAAAATACATATGTATATGTATGTGCATAATCAGTTAAGTTTTACTTCTTTTTAATTGGGGAAATTTTAACAATTTTATGCATCGTCCGCATTGTCAATGCATTAATATTGGTGATTCGCAAACTAAAGCAGAATGTTCACCAACAGTTTTTAGAGAGATTTTGTAGAAAAACATTGAATTTTAGGGGGTTTTAAAATTTTTCTGGGGGGAAGAAATACATTGACCTGGGAACACTGGTTTTGATTGGCTTATTGCGCCAGTGAACGGGTCTGTAAAACAAACAAAGCATTTTGTTATATAGGACGCTTCGTTGAAAATCGTTCACACCACTGAGCAACTTATTAAAGCCAATCAAATTTTGTCGTGGTTTTAGTGGTTTGATCGTACAAAAGAAGGTCTGGATCTATAAATGGTGTAAGAAATCCTGATTTCGAAAGGTCCACGCAAGATCGCTTCTGGGCCATGGTTCTTCAACTTGCTTTCGTTACACCCAGTATACAAACATCTACTTTTGTTGATCATCCCTTCGCTTTGGTGGGGGAGGGACAGAAGAAGAACTGTAATTAGTACCGAGCTGCTTGCACTGGACAAATCGTTTGAATTCAAATACATATGTATGTGTGTGCATTTGCAAACTGATTGCTCTGTGTGAACATTAAGGCAACTTTAAGAAAGAAGTGACAAGAGTTTCTTCAACAAATGTTGATCTGTATAAACCGAGACTTGCATAAATCGACATTGGTTTCAGAATTTTTACTAAAAACTGAAACGCTTGCAAAAAATCATTAAATGCAAATCGTGTACTAGCTAAAGAAAGCGGGCATATATATGTAGCTAATTCCTACAGGTTAATTAAACATTTAATAAATTATATACATATGTATTTCAGCAGGGCTATTATGGTAAGGCGAAGAAATTTGACAGTGATGCATTTTTGTTAGGTTGCAAATACTATGTCATCTTATGACAAGGCTGACTAAAAATTAATTCTTAATGAAAAATTTAAAGAAATAGCAAAACTACAAAAAACTTTCCCTGATCATAATAAAAAAAATTTGAAAACTAAATGGAAAACAATGTTATCGCTAAAAATCATCTTCGTATATGTATTATGAAAAGTGACTAAAAGATATTTTCTGTCTTCTTTAAAATGCTTTAGTACACAACTATACCATATAGATCTATGATATATAATAGTACAGAGCCATCTAACATTGATAAATAAAATAAAAATATAGAGTCAATATATATGCAAGCAATACACACATTGAATTTTCAAGAACATCTGTTACGCATACTGCACCAATATATGCCAAACCCACACAACGATAAAAAAAATCATAAGGCAGACAAAAGTAAATATGTTTGGAATTTCCTAACTTTGGCCGAGAAAGTTAATATGTTACGTGAGATTTGTCAAACTCGCAGTAAATATGTTTTTGACAAAATTTCAAAAATTAATTCAACGGCTTTCATTATAGTTTAATAATTTTGAGCTTAAGTTTTGAAAATATAGTGCAACAAAATATATATACCTAATTATTATGTACATATGCAATCAAATAAAACCAAGAATAAGAAAACGATGGCAAGGTACAAGATTAACCCGGAATAAAACCCCATCAATTGGCTCACAAAAGAGCTCAAAGCTTTGTTAGAGAACGATAAAAAAGATAATCCCCAAAGACATTTGGTAAATCTTAGCTCGCCATCTAAAACAAGTTATGCTAGGAACACTACTGGGACGAACGACGAATTTTTCGCCGTGAATATTCGCCGTCAAAAATAAAACACATTGGTGTATATTAAAATGCACACAGTCATAGCGTCGGTTGAAATTCGTTGTAAGCGGCGAACTTGAAATAAATTTATTTCTATTTCTTACGTCGGCGAACGACCAACAATTCAGTATATTGTGGCCATTTTGGTTTTAGTTTTCAAGTGTTTTAATAAAAACAGTTAATGTTTACTTTAATAGTTTTTATTTTTAATGCTAAGCTTTGATTTTTTGCATTTAAAATAAAAAACCAACATATTAGATTATAAAACATGTTTGTAGTGTTTAATTTTTTGTTTTTGGCAATGCTTAATTTTTTAGCAACCAAATTTTTTATATGGTCACCCCATCAGCTGTTCAACAGTAATAAGATAAAATTAAAAAACTGAGAAAATGGATACAAGTGAAAATATAATTGAAAATGTTAAACTTCATGAACGTTTATATAATCCGAATCAAGAAGATATAAAAATGTCCAGAAAATTGGCGGCTTGGTAAATTTGGCCGGTAAGAAAAAATTGAAAATGTTCTATGCCATATTTTTACATATCAAAAATGGAATTTATAGGTGATGCATGCAGAAAACGCTGGAAAGGACTCCGGGATATACATATGTATGTATATAAACGTCGTAAACGAACAGCTCAGTTTGGTTCCGGCAGTGGCGGAACAACAATAAACAACTTTATCAATTATAACAGATGTTTTTGTTTTTTGTCTTTTTTGTCGTTATTGTGCTTCATACGACGAAACACAGCGAATTTTAACTGGCGTATTAGTCGTGTTGGACGAAATTCGTCGTTCGTCCCAGTTGTGTTCCTAGCATTACTCGTTCTGGAAAACCACAGCAGAACAATTAAATAATGGAATATTGCACCATCCACCGATTAAAAAACCAGAGTTCATGTGGGCCCGGAATAACAGAGAAAAAGCAAATGTTCTCGCAAATCATGTTATTCAAGCCTTCACACACCCAATGGACGAAGAGAATCGATCTTAGATCAAAAGAATTTAAAATTTGGATAAATGCACAGTACTATTCAGCAAATACATCGAGTAACAAATAAAATAGCGTCTGGTATTGCAACATACCTCGTGGTTGCGAAGGGTTTGATAGTGCATGGCACAGAAGTTTTCTCCACAAGCTAAGAAGTGAAACACAAACAGATTTCTATTTAAAATTACTAAGTTATTTACAAAATATATTTTTCTGTGTTAAGTATTATGATGAGCGTTCAGAAATGCTCGCGATGAGAGCTGGGGTAGCTCAAGGCAGGGTACGCGGTCCAATACTTTATCTCATGCAGCTTTCCACAACACGATGTTGCGGTCTATTGAACAAGCGATGATCGGAAAGGGAATGCACAGGGTGATAATCGCATGAACGCTCAGCGTGCTAAGGAGTAGAATAATTTTCTATGAAGCAGCCCAAGGAAAGCTTACTGTCAGGACGACAAAAGGGTGTCCTCATTATGGAGTTATATTTACTGGATATTGTTCACTGATGAGTTATTATGAGTCCTTCATGATCTCGGTTACGAAGTTCAATGGCATGTTTGTTTGAACATCGCAGGAACTCTCAAAATCCGATCAACAGCTGCGATAAGAGTGCTAACAGTGTGCACTGCTCTTCACATTTGTGTGAAGGTAGTGGCGGGTCTTAGGCTGCCTGATCTGCTCATACTTAGAGAGGGTAACCTTACAGGACACATTCGTGTCCTGAACATTTGCTGGGAAGCGTCTAGTCTTGCGGTCGCAGAGAGAAATTCATTCAGAGAAAACACTATCATTCAGGAATTTCAAAGTGGTCATTAGTGACCACGCATTCTGGTGAAATGATAACATAAATGTAAAACAGGGTTCCCAGCTCTAGTTTGCAGATGGCTTTAAATTGGAGAATAACAGTGCAGGCACTGAAATAGTTGGGTTTAACTTTTAGAAGGCGATTGCAATGGGGAAAACAGCGACCGTTTTTCAGGTGGAGGTCAATGCCATAGAGCTTTGTGAGAGGAAATGCTTCCGTAAGAATATGTATAGAGCCAACATATGCATCCTTCCTGATAGGGAATCAGTTCTAAATGTGATAATATATTACTCATTCCAGTCAAGACTAGTTTGAAAATGTTACGAACTTTTTCAGCCCTTGTCTTTGAGGAACAGACTAGTTTTCATTTGCATGAGGGCAACGAACGGGCGGATTGCTCTGCCAAAATGAGCGCAGTAAAATCCTTTTTAGGTCCTGAACCATTCCGTCGGGAAACAACAGTTGTGAGGACAGCATTCTACGGTAATGGGAGGAATAAAGCCTTGCTGACTTTCTTTCTTGATTTCTCTATTGATCCATGTGACGTTTGGTTATGTATTTGTTGTGATCTAAAGTACATGATTAGGCCTCAGGTCCAAGTTTTTGTGCTATTACAGGTTGAGTCATATTAGGCTTTATTACTTTTTGTCTTACTTATTATTTTTTTGTAAGTGGTTGGAGGTTTGAGTTTAGTGAAACAAATTTTATCTATCTACCGTAAAATATTTTTCAGGTATTCCATTCAAAATCAGTCCGCAGTTTGATCAAGGCTAGCATCTTTGTTTTGAGCTATTGATTTTTTGAATGTCTCAACAAAGTTGTCGGCGCGACCGTTATTGGATGGGTGACTTGGAGCCATTAACATACATACATATGTCTGATTCGGCTAGTAGATAAGAAATTTCAAAATTCATTGGACTTAATTGATGACGATTGTAACTGACAAGAGTGTCAACCAACCCATAACATGAGAAAGTTTCTCTTAGTTTTGCAATTGTCAACGCAGTGGTGATTTACTTAATTTTATAGGCAAATTTTTAAAAAGAATAGATAACGATCACAACAATAAAAATTTTTAATAGGACCTGCAAAGTCCATGTTGACTCACTTGGTACCCAAGGTATTAAAGTGACTGTTTCAGAACTATTTTCAAGTTTCTAACGAGGAAGGCAATTATTTATTTAGTTTTCAACATTCTTCTCAAGTCCGGGTCACCGCACACACGACCTGGCAAGGACTTTCGTTTTCACTATGCCTCGATGTGAAGAATGCAGCTCAGTTTTGTCGACGCTGCTACTACTGCTACGAAAATCGCGTATTTTTTACGATATTTTTTTTTTGTATATTTACAAAATTAACTGTACTTTCAACTTTTTCTTTCTTAGTCATACTTCTAGGCCTTAGAATCACCGCTTTTTTAAATGCAATTTGTAAAGCTAGGTATAGACGATTGTAAGATCTTACAATAATGTCAGAAAATGTATAGCATATTTTTAACCAATCGTGAGAACTTACAATTTCTCCCTGACAATATTGTAAGCAAAAACATTGGCAGGCCACCGTCCTAACAATTAATTGTCAGTTAACTGTCAATCGTCTGAACCCTTTGGCATCATCATTGCTAGTACATTGTCAGGCATTGGCATATTGTAAGATGCATAAATTCTCAACACGTTACAATGGCGTCATTGTCAGAGTAAAGCTTCGTATAGACGGTTGTCAGATCTTACAATATTGTAAGACCTAACAACGTGCTGGCAATCTACTAGAAATACAAAATTGTCAGCAGTAAGAACATTATCAGTTCAGACAATTGCAAGAAAATCTTACAATTTCATTGCAGGACAATTATACAAAACTCAATTAACCTGCTTCGAATACGATTTCTGCATACTCTTGCACAAGCAAATTAGAGTTTATGAATACACTTACCGAAATTTGATCGTTAATGTATTATTACGAAGCTAATAGCCTAGACAGACGGCAGAGTTAATTTGCATTAAGAGCTCACTAATTTGAATTAAAATTTTACGGTGACATACGACGGTTTCTGCGTTTAGTAAACAGCTGGATTTAAAAAACAGCAGTTGTTTGCTATTGATTTTTTGTTTTGGCATTTAAAATGTTTACTTAGAGTTTACTTTTACACACAAAATGGATAAAAAATGAACATTTATTTTCAAGAAAGTTAAAATTTCTTTTCATGAAACCGCTCCATAGTATAAAAATTGTGCGTGCACTAGCATTCACAAATTTAAATTTGTTGTAACAGTTAAAACAGCTTGCCTTTTTTGTCTGTGATTCCATTTTATCTATTCACAATAGTAAACAAAATATTAACAGCTGACAGATTTCGACGGTGCTGCCATATTTTGTAACTGAATTTAGTATAAATGCAGTTTGATTTTGTGCATTTATGACAGAGCTAAATTCACATTCGAATGTAGATAATGCACGACTAAATGCGCAAAATGGCCACTAATGCGCATTAACGCTGTCGTCTGTCTAGGGTATAACAATCGTTTATTAATTAGACAGTTAGATATTAATGAAAAGCATGACGCCAATAAGTGCCACTTTTTCAATATTTTTACGAATAAAAATGCAGAAATGTTTCTTTGTCTTCTTTGTCTTCGAAGTTCTGAAAACTTGGAGGAGTTTGCAGAGCTACAGAGCAGCAATAAAATATAATAAAATTTATATATATATATATATATATACATACGGCAGTGGTTGCAATGAAGTTGATGTAAAAAACTTCAATTCTTGTTACACTTAAAGTGTATATTGATATACATTTAATGTACTCATACTTAACAGACATATGTATATGTATGTATATATTAATATACATATGTATTGAATGCAATGCATGTGTGTATGTACTTTGAAAATAATGAAATCAGGCAGACGGTAATACCATATTGCGATAGACCCTTTTATTGTGATTATCGTAATAAATGCCAGTATTGAGCTCAATATTGTTTCAAATATTTATTAAACTTAAAGTGCAACACTGTGAAAACGACCTTTCGGATACTTTAGCATACGTTAGGGAACAAAAATTTACTATAATGGCAACTGAATCTCTGATATTCCCAGATTTTTATTTCTTTTTTTTTATATAATGAGTATTGAAATTTTGACAACTCAAGTGTAGGCACGTTATTTTGTTTATTGACCAACAGTTATTGCGTTAATTAAATTTTGCAGGTATGTGTGAACAGAAAAATAGATTTGTCAATAAAAAGATTCATTAAAATTTTCTGTCTGGATAATTGAACTCATTACAAATATAATTTACGGATACAAGTTTTCACAAATGGCAACGCTGATACCTATGTGGGTATATAGATCTGCATGTATGTAGTACGTATGTATGTATATACAATCTTAATTTGTGTAATTATTTGCTGCATTGAGTCTGTTTTGTACTACATACTTGTTTGCGTACGCGTGCGACAGTATATGATCGAGTGTTTGGCACTGACTGAAATTGTGTCGTCTTCAATTTTTTCGTTTAAAACCCTATGAATTCGATCATATGTACATACATAAGTATATGCATACATATGAACATTTGCGTATATGTATGTACATATGTCGTAAAATGCATACTGGTTTATGGCCAAGGGCTTAAAATGTGTACATGTGTAAATATGTATGTATGCATGTACAGACGCATGCAAAGTCATTTCATATTTTTAAATGGCACGTGTGCGTATAAAAACCCACACGTCTGCGGTGAATGGCAAATTACATGCCGTAATGTATTTAAATGCAATAGATATACATATGTACATATATGGAAGTTGTGTATTTAAATATTCAGTGTACAAAATACGGCATTCAAAAAACAAGATTTCGAAACTATTTTGCAATACCAAAAAATGTGTATTAAAAGTAAAAAATGCCAAATACCTACTTTTAATCAATTATGTTAAGATTTTCTTTCATAAACACCAGTACCTCTTCTTGTATCGAGAAACTTTTAACATGAATTGTGAAACAAAAAATTTTCATCCTATTTCGATATTTGGAAAAAAAAAACTGTCCCTGTATTATAACGAGACAACACGCAAAACTAATTCTGGCATTATAGAATATTTCCATTCATCAAATGTCAAATAACACTGCATTTACACGACCAAGTTTTGCTATCAAGTTTTTTTCACATACTGCTTGTCAAAATTCAATAAAATTGATAGCTGTGACGTAGGCTGCACTAAATTGCATAACAATTCGTTTTCAAGATGCCGTCAAGAAGAAAATTAAAAATAGCTTCTTACATATTCTGCTAAAAAAAATTAAAGCAAAACCTCCTCTTCTATATTTTACATTAAACCCAGAAACTAATTCAGATTCTAAATCAATATTTTTTTAAACTATTTAAATATAATGATAATATACAAATAACTCTTTTTAAAATTAATAAATTTTATAGAAATCAATGTAAAAATATAAGTAAAAAATTTGTTGGTTTTGTATGTAAACATTTTTATTTCTATTTTTAAGCTTGAATCTGTTTAATTTTTATCACTTTTAATTGCAACTTTCAAACAAAACAAAAAAATATCTGCAGACAGAACGAAAATAAAATGTTGTCAGCTGTTTTCTTGATTGTAACTTGATGCTCTCTATGGAAAGCAAAAATTGTCATCAAGTTAGCATCAATTTTCAAAATTGTGAGTGTATTAGTAAAAAAGTGTGAATGTATTAAAACTTGAAAGGCAAAACTGGATCGTGTAACCCCCAAGTAAGGATTTGATAATATTTGAGTGTTTGGAAATTGATTACGAAGAACATGTATTTTTTCCACACAAAACCACATATATACATATACATATATATATATATATATATGTTCATCAAAAAGGGTTCTTCATTTAATACATATGTATATACATACATACATTTAATTTTACCAAACATGAAAAAGGTACTTTCTTTTTCAAAATATAAAAAAGGAAGGTCTATAAATGTAGCCATACTTTAACTAAAATTTTTAGATATTCATATCTTGAGTAAGTTTCAAAAAGTTATAAAAGTGTTCTTGAGCTTCGAAACTCAAATCTTTATGGTCAATCAGAGTCAATTTACTGAAGACAAATTTATTCTTAAAGCATATATTATCCCATTTGAAGCTCATTTTTGACCGGTATCTATTGGCAAGTGTTTGCCATAAATTTTTGTAGTTATTTGTAACTGGTACTTTTTTAATGAATTCACGATGTTTAGCTTCATATCTTATCGCCCATGTATTAACCAATGGTCCTAAATTTCTTATGACTGATAGATACTGAGTTATGAAGTGATGCAATAGTGGAGAGCTCTGAAGGATGCAACAAAACCAAAGCAAACGTTTGCTCCTAGGTTGGCATGAGCAACTGAAACTAAAGTGCCTTTTTACTTTCTATTGTCTACTTTCACACCCACTTTTTCAAGTGATATAAGACCATTTACGAATGGTTGTAGTACCTTATCAAAGTCAAGATTTTTGTTCTTTAGATGCTTATTATTAATTATCCTAGTTTTTTTTTACGTTTGTGGAGCAAAGAAAAAATTAAGTAGACGAAATCAATTAAGCGAAACATTTGCTCTTGTTTTTCACAATGCGGTCTTAATTGCGAAACAATTAAGCGAGTAACGCAATTAAACGGGTATTTTAACATAGACGATTTGGACAATGTCGTTCCATTATTTTTAGTGCAATAAAGCGGGAAACTCAATTAAGCGAGGCTCAATTAAGCGGAAATAACTGTACGAATGGTTGTAATACCTTATTAAAGTCAACATTTTTGTTCTTTAGATCCTAACAGAGAAAGAGTGCGACCAAATGAATGTTGCTGGCTTTTGAATTATATTGAAAAAGCAAGTTTCGGCACCATAACGATCTTTCAAATGTATGTATTTCTCTGCCGTCTACTTCCAGATTCAGCTCATTCACAAATACATAAAATAATACTACAGTTAAGGTAAAACGTAAATGCCTTTCTTAAAAGTCTCACATGACCAATTCCTTTCATATCAATTCCATTAAGTAATGGTAATTAATACTATTTTGAATCTTATCAGACAAAGAAAAGCGAAAGAAGTCTTTGAATCAATACTTACTTGAAATTATTATTCCATTTGAAGTGAACTGCTCACTATCCTCGTCACAAATTTTTATAATGAAAAACATTCCATCACTTTTTATTTTTTACATTTGCATAAATAAACTTTTTTGGCATTTAACCACATGTCATTGAAATGTATTACTTTAATACCGTGATCGGTATCAAATTAGTGTCATTTATAAACTCTAAAGTATAAAATTTTCATTAGAGAGGAATTTTATGCCTGTTCTGGAATTAAAATAACACTTCCATTGATAAAAATAAGTGAGAGACATTTTTAATTTTTGACGTTTAACCATATGAGTTTTAAATATATTACAGTATTTATCGGATACAAGAACATATCATATAAGAACAAAACGCTTATAAGAAACATTTGCAAAAACACCATCTTTTTAGTGATTTTTCTAACAAAAAAAGTTTCATATAAGAAAAACGCGTATAAGAAAAAAACTGATAAAAGAACATTTTTCTTGAACACCAAAACCACAAAATGTATAGAAAAAGAATTTATGTAAGAAACTTTCAAGGGCAACACTAAATTTATGTAGTTTGTATGGACAACTCTGTTTTCTGACAGTTTTACAACAACAACAACGTTTTTTTTACTTTTAGTGCTCATGAGAAGTTTTTGTTTCTTGCCTCGTAAATAAATAGTACAAAATGAATTATGTACATATGTACATACATGTATTTACTACATATAATTTTTTTTTTTCAAATTGAAGTTGTCTAGTTTTTTTTTATATCCATTTACTAAAGGGGTTAATAAAATAAAATTTGATTTGCTTTATTTTTCTATTAACATACCTACATACATCTACGTATATACATAAAAAGGTAAAAAAGCTCGTATATTCATATAAGAAACAAATACCTTATGGCCATAGCTACTTATATAAGAAATAAGTTTTTTATATAAAATAATTGTATATAAGAAAGAAACGCTTATAAGAAATTTTTTTCGTGGATTTTTCAAGTTTCTTATATCCGATAAATAGTGTATTTTAATTTAGGTTCTGATGAGAGAAAAATACAATCCCTTTTTTGACATTAAAATAAATCTTCAAGTCATAAAATAAAGAGAGAAACATTAAACCTATTTAAAACAAGTTTCGGCATTAGACTTAAGCGAACAGGAATTATTTTTCTTGAAAAAAGAGATGTTAGTAAAGTTTTGGCATTAGTTTTATTCCCATTATTCTTTAGAAATATTTGAAAATGTTTTTAGTTTCAGATTTAAACTATTTTGAAATAAAATTTGAATTATGTACCAAATTTGTCTTAAATATAAACCACTAAGTCTTAAAATTAAACCAGAACATTTTACTGTGTACTTTTATTTCGATACATAAAAAAACATGGGGAACACCTTAATCAAAGGCGACCTTTTCAAACTTAAATGCACTTCTAACAGCAATACCAACTTCCTGTGATCTATTATCACTAATAAACGAATAACCATCCAAATATACTTCATGCCTGCTACTTACATGGGGTTCCTGAACAAAATCTATGTCTATGTCATTTTTCTTTGAGGTATTTACAAGTTCAATTCTTCTACTCAACTCTACGATTGACCGAACATTAAAAGTAAGCAGTTTAAATACATTATGGATCATAAGCAATTTTAACTTCCTCCAACAATGCAACACAGTTCTTTTTTGCATCCTCCCTTGTCATGATTTTATATTCATTAATAAATCTTTCAATTTTCTTCCCTAAGGAAACCGCTTCCGAGTGACAAATAATTTGGGCGATTTTTAAAAATTCTTCAATAAAAGGAGAATTTACAGTTGCTTTATTTGGAATACGTGGAGACTTTTCTTTAAATAAACTAGCAAACGTATCCTTTGATTGAACGGAGTTTGATTGTTTAACAACTCTAACCACATTTGTCAAGGCTCTATTACTTTTTTCCTTAACAGATTCCCTCATTTCTCTCTTTACTTTCACGCATTTTTTATACACCGCACCCTAAAATTAGAGGGGTGACCACTTTGTTTGCAATTAATGCAAAAGGGCAGTTTTTCCAAACTGATACAAACTGACATGATCCCAGACCACGTTCTAAATCGCACTCAACACACGCATATGTTCTGTTACAATTCCGAGATGTATGCCCCCAATCCTGACAACGCCAACACTGAATTTCCTGAAACTTAACCTTTGGCGACTCCCAAGTAACCCTCTGATTTAAAATAAGTCACTAAAAATAGACCTATTTTGTTTAGAATAAGCCGTGGCAAATTTTGACACGTTCTGCACTGAATCTAATAAATTAATATCATTCTTTTGATCAAATATAAATCAGTTTTATAATAAATTCCATGCAATATTAAGCTGATACGTTTTAATTGAGTCGGTGTATATGAATATGACTCAATTTTCTTATCCCTTAATACCTTGTTCATACATGCATTTCTAATTGAGATAATATTCAGTTTATTGACATAATATTTTTTGCGTTCATACATACAAATATTGCGCTAACTCAATTAGTATTTGACAGCTGAAAAAAAGTTGTTGTTTTTGTTTTGGTAGTGAGAAAAAAAATGAAAAATATTTTCCAATAAGAAAAATGGAAGAAAAACTGCCTTTTATTAAAAAGATTTTAGTGTTGTACAATAAAAATATGGAACTTGTACAAGTAGTGCGTTCATGTTATGACTCCAAAGCGGCAATAATAAAAAGAAAGAGAAATAAAAATTTGGAAATGCTGCAATGTTTTTATTTTTATTGTATTTACTTTTATTTTTTATTATTTTGTTTTGTTTGCTTTTGTTTACATTTATCACTTCATTCATTTCGCATTGTATACTTTTGCTTATTAAACACATCTTTTACAGTGTTGTGTTCCATCTTATTCTCAATATTCAAAGCAATTTAGAGTTTATTGAGCAATAACTTTATTGACTTTTTGTATGAAATATTGAGCTCAATAATGGACTTTATTGCGATTACCTCAATAAAGGCGCATGTATGAACATGGTATAACAGCTGCATCATTTCAGAATGAACAGCAGCATCTTTGACAAAAAGCTTACTTTTGAATTTACTTTTATTAACAATTTTGTAAGCAATGTCCTTTGTTAAGTTGGTCCATCAGATTTTTATACCCTTCACATAAATGTGTAAGGGTATATATAAGTTTGTGATTCCGTTTGTAACGCATTGAAATATCCATCTAAGACCCCATAAAGTATATATATTCTGGATCAGCATCAATAGCGATTACGATTGAGCGATGTCCGTCTGTCCGTCTGTCCGTCGGTCCGTCTGTCCGTCTGTCCGTCTGTCCGTCTGTCCGTCTGTAGTCGTTGAAATACCGTTTCTGAGAAAACGGTTTGAGATAGAAACCTCATTCTTTCGCTAAAACGTGTGAAACCCCGGTAGTGGGTCTGCTATTGAAATTCAGTAAGATAGGTCCGCGGATAGCCGAGATATATTCAAAAAACCGGGTTTTGAGGGATATTTTGTGTAATTTTTGTATTCAGATTTTTGAAACAAATTTTTTTCTTAAAAACTAAACCATATCATTTTTAGTGCTCATTAAATCCTAAAAATGAAGGAATTTTTGAAATCGGCCCATATATATCCGAGATATAGCGTCTCCCGATTTTTAAAGAAATCGGCTTTATAAGCCAAATAAGACAACTTTTGGCACCGAAGATCAATCAAAATGGTATATATAGGCTATTTAGAGGCAAAAGTGGAAAATTTTTCCACATCGGCCCATATACACTCGAGATATAGCGCCTCCCGTTTTCTCAAGAAGTCGGCTCTAAAAGCCAAATAAAACAACTTTTGGTATCAAAAATCGATTAGAATGGAGCATATAAGGTGTTTAAAAGCAAAATTGGAAAATTTTTGAAATCGGTCCATATATATCTGAGATATAGCGACTCCTGATTTTTCAAGAAATCCGCTCTTTAAGCCAAACAAAGCAATTTTTGGCACTAAAAATCAATCAGAATGGTACATATAGACTATTTAGAGGCAAACGTGGAAAATTTTGGACATCGGCCCATATACACTCGAGATATAGCGCCTCAAGTTTTCTCAAGAAGTCGGCTCTAAAAGCCAAATAAAACAACTTTTGGTACCAAAAATCGATCAGAATGGTACATATAAGGTATTTAAAAGCAAAATTTGAAAATGTCTGCAATCGGTCTATATATACCTGAGATATAGCGTCTCCCGATTTTTCAAGAAATCGGCTCTATAAGCTAAATAAAACAACTTTTGGCACCAAAAATCAATCAGAATGATACATATAGGTTAGTCAGAAGCAAAACTGGAAATCTTTTTGTCATCGGCCCATATATGTTCGAGATATAGCGCCTCCCGATATCTCAAGAAGTCGGGCCTGGAAGCTAACCGAAACAGTTTTTTGCACTAAAAATTTGTCGGAATGGTACATACAGGCTGTTTAGGGGCAAAATTAGAAAATTTTTGGACATCGGCCCATATGCACCCAACTTTTGGTACCAAAAATCGATCATAATGGTACATACATACATATGTATATAATATTATATACATATGTATATAATATTTGCGATCATGTATGAATGTATGTATGTATGTATGTATGTATGTATGTATGTATGTATGTATGTATGTATGTATGTATGTATGTATGTATGTATGTATGTATGTATGTATGTATGTATGTATGTATGTATGTATGTATGTATGCATGTATGCATGTATGTATGTATGTATGTATGTATGTAGATACGTTTGTATGTATGTAGGTATGTATGTATCTACATATGTATGTATGCATGCAAGTATGTTAGCATAAACAATTTTTTTGCTTTGGTGTAAAAATGTGTATGTATGTACATACATATGTATACACGAGCTTGAAAATGAAAGTGATATAAAGAATTGTTGAAAAAAGGGTACGCAATGAAATTCTTTTAAACAATTGCGTCTTCAAATTCATTCACACAAAAAATCATTTTGGGTTTCCCTACGTACTTACATATGTACATACACACACACATGTGTATGATGATACGCAATAGATCATCAACAACGTGCACAAGAAAAAAATAATTTTGTAAAAGCAAGCAATGTAAATATGTATGTATGTGTATATGTATGTACATATATAATCATTGTTTTATGGAACACACTGAAAATATTCAATAATAAAGAATTTATTTTAGCGTTTTCTATTATAGATACATACATACGTATGCATGTACCCACATACGTATGTATGTAAGAAAATTGAAAAGAAAATCACACTTAATGTCAATGTTTAGCATTATAATTCAAAAATAATGCAATTATATGCAATTTTTTGTTAAATAAATTTTACTATAAAGTTAACTGATAAATAATTAAGAAATACATTTTGCTTTTCTTTATTTCATTGATATTAAAAAGAATTGGTGTCACCCAGTGGTTGAACTTGAGCATATTAGGAATTATTTAAATAAAAGTTTTGCAGCCTGTGTTAAATCCCGGTAGTGGATCTGATATTGAAATTCAGAAAAAATCGGCGCATATATACCCCAGATATAGCGTCTCCCGATATTTCAAGAAATCGGCTTTAAAAGCCAAATAAAACAACTTTTCGCACCAAAAATCAATCAGAATGTATGTACCATTGTGAAGGGTATTTAAGATTCGGCCCAGCCGAATATAGCACTCTTACTTGTTAATGTTAAAATTGAAAAGAAAAATAGGAGGACAAAACGATTCATCCTTCTTCGCGGTTGATTTTTCTCGCATACTTCTTATCTCCTCTGCGAACTGCGATCGGATATCGTAAACTGGCATTCGGATAAAAAGCTTCATCAAAATAAAGTTACTGATTACTTCACGGCAGCAAACAGCAAATAATCGAAATGTAATAATGAATGCATCTCTTCTGATTACTTTTCACGTTATATAGTAGTAAATATGTATGTATGTACATAAATGTATGTAATTCTAATTTAAAATTTTAAAATAAACAATATACATATAAACACACAAACCACATGCATTTCTTGACTATGGAAAAGTTAATAATGCGAAAAAGTTCATCACCCCCAAAACAAACTGCTTAACTTTTCTACTGTATTAGCAAAATTACTATCCTTCTCAAAATCTTTCCTAAAATCGAAAACCTATTCAGGGAATTTTGAAACAAACCATCTTTATCAGATTGTTCTGTGCTATCCTGGTATTGAGTCATATAATAATTACACTGTGCTTGAATTTGGAACTTTTTTTTGCCGACAAACGGGGCACCCAGTGACTAAACCTAATTCGGGCACGCCGAATTCAGTGGTGCTATCCGTTTTTCTAGGTTAGCTCGCGTTTTCGAGATTTAGCGTTATTTTAAAAATGGAGGAGGTTGCACTACATGTATTGAACTAACTAAAAAAAATTTTCGTTTATTGAACTTTAGTAAAAAACCGAAATTCCGCAATAAAATAACCTTTAATGTGATATATAATTTATTAAAAAATTTTTTTGTTTTTTAGAAAAAAAAATTTTTTTTTTTGAAAAAAAAAATTATTTTTTGCAAATTCTTGAAATTTTGTGATCTTTGAAACTGCATAAAAAATTGAAAAATTAAGCTATGCCAACAAATTTTCCCGTGTATAAAAAAAATTATGTTTGAAACAAAACGAGATTTAAATGACCAAAATCTGTGGGCAACTTTTGATTTTATTCACAAAAGATGAAAAATTGCAGTTTCAACCTGTTACCAGACGAAGCCTCAAAAATTGAAAAAAATATTTTCTTGTTAATTAAAGTACATTTCTGCATGTTCATATAAAAAGTTTTTTTTTAATTATCTAACATTAAGATGTGTTAAAAAAGTGTTATGAAACCTTTTTGCATAATTTGTACTTCGCTTTTTCAATTTTTGAGGCTTCGTCTGGTAACAGGTTGAAACTACAATTTTTCATCTTTTGTGAATAAAATCAAAAGTTGCCCACAGATTTTGGTCATTTAAAGCTCGTTTTGTTTCAAACATCATTTTTTATATACACGGGAAAATTTGTTGGCATAGCTTAATTTTTCAATTTTTTATGCAGTTTTAAAGATCACAAAATTTCAAGAATTTGCAAAAAATAATTTTTTTTTTCAAAAAAAAAATTTCTTTTTCTAAAAGCTGAAATTTTTTTTTATGAATTATTTATCAGATTAAAGGTTATTTTATTGCGGAATTTCGGTTTTTTACTAAAGTTCAATAAATGAAATATTTTTTTAGTTAGTTCAATACATGTAGTGCAACCTCCTCCATTTTTAAAATAACGGTAAATCTTGAAAACGCGAGCTAACCTAGAAAAAGGGATAGCACCACTGAATTCAGCGTACCCGAATTAGGTTTAGTCACAGGGTGCCCCGTTTGTCGGTTTTTTCAACTAGCACAGTGTTATTAACATCTACCTCAGATTGCTTCCTTTTACTGTAACTTCACTGAATTCTGATTTATCATGATATAGACATTGAACACAATTCGGCACCACATAATTACTGGCACTTGCTGCCTCATCAGTACCTTTAATATTATTGCGCACAGGCTGACCAAGATTTTCAGCATTTAGAGCAAGAGGTTTCTTGATTCCATTAAATGAAGATCGACCAGAACGATTAGGCAAATTTTTGCACAGATCCAAAATATCCTCAATAGGCGAACAGTCCATGGATAGATACGGAAAAAATAAAAAATTCCAATTTAGAAAACAAATTAAATTTTCAATTGTTTTTTTTTTTAATTTAATCTAAATCAAAAGTCTCACAGCCATATATATACATAAATATATCAAGTAAAACATTTTTTACGTACATTATAAAATACAACTTAAATTAAATATTTCAGAGATTCTGAAGATGAGTCGTACGGCTCGAAATATATGCGATATACATATGTCAAGAAGCAAATGAGTTTTATTTATTATAGGAGTTACAAATTTAATTTCTTCTTTTCTGCCATTGCCTGCAACACTGCTCATTTTAGCGCCCCCAACCGGCCATCTCCTGTTTCATTTATGTACGTTGAGCTCCGAAAATGATCTGGCTGTTTTCTGAACTGATGCAAATAAAATGGTTTCAGTAAAGATCATCAGTTTTTGCGTTCATCATACTACGACTTTAATGTCAGGGTCTCGAGTCCCGTTGACCTATCTTGTATAGCTGAGCTGAACTAAGTGCTCAGTTTTGATCGCATAGTCCTGCAGAGTATCATGGGCTTTCTGTACTCTGGGTCGTAGCTCCCATCTGGTGCTCTACTCCAATACTTACGCTGCAAAAACGCTAAGTTTGTTTATTTTTGTTTTGAATTAAAAATTATTTTTAGCATTTTAATTGTTTGAGCCTTAAGGTCACTTGTTTTTTTATAAGTGTTTATTGAATTCAATATTTCGATATCACAATGGATATCTTCTTCAGGAATGTTTCGATGTTTTTTCAAAAACCAAAAAACGTTCCTGAAGAAGATATCCATTGTGATATCGAAATATTGAATTCAATAAACACTTATAAAAAAACAAGTGACCTTTAAGGCTCAAACAATTAAAATACTAAACAACAAAGGTCGAAGAATTGGCATCAAAAATTATTTTTAGTACAATAATATTAAACGGAATATGATTTATAATGATGTCTTACTACAGAAATTGACAGCAAGGGTTTTTATTCTTTGTTCTAATAGTTTTCTCTCGATGTAGCTGACAGGACTTTCCAGGACCTGTGCAGCAGCGCCTTTCAATGTCAAAATTAATTCAATGCACTTCTCATTTGCGCCTCCTACTTTTTGGTTGGCCAGAGTTTCAAATTGAAACTAGAAATTCATCCCTGCGATCAAATTTGGGAGATTTTATTCTACCTCCACCAGCCCCTTCCGAAGTTAAAAGCTGGTCATTCTAGCTTTCAGCCGGCTAAACGTCTGATCAACTTCATTTTCGAGGACACCAAAGTTTTTGGTAAACATCAAGAATGCGTTTTTGCATCACATCAAATTTTTCATTGACACCATGAACATCTTGTTCTAAGTTCCACAATTTTTCTTCTATTACGTTTACTCTCCGATTCACATTCATTTATTGTTTTAAGCTTTCAGGCATTTCATTTGTAGCACTGGAGTTTTCCTTCATCTTCTGTAGTAACATTTCACTTGCTGTCCTAGAGCACTCTATTACAGATTTTGAGCTGCTTTCTCTTATCATCTCCATTTTCTGTATCAAGTTCAAGTCCATGCTACCTGTAGTTGCTCGTACGTTCAACTCCAATTCTTCTTTTTCTTCCAATTCATGAGTATTTATGTCCAGGCCAAGTCGCGCAAATTTTTCCACAAGACTCCTCTGCAGCTAAACCTTATTACCAGTAACGAGCAATCAGCAGCTCCTACTTACCCAACTTCTTTTTGAGCTGATCCAATTGTAATTTTGCAGTTTCACTTTCAAAATCAATTGTTACCTGTTTATATCACTTTGCAAAAGATTTGCGGACTTTTTAATTGCAATTTCAGCTCTGCCATTTACAATACGTAGCAGTCGAAGGCTTTATTTACTATTCAGCATTTTATTTGAACTTTTTCTTTCGATAAACTTGTTATTTACATATGTTGGCACAGCTTAAATCAACCTGATTATTACTCAAATCAATTTCAGTTTTTATAAATATTATGGGTGTTAAATTGCCCCAGGTATCTTTATTTATTTTTTTTTAGCATAATTTAAGGCGTATAATTATAAAGCGGTACTGTATTTATTAGCTATAAAAACGTGATTGCGAAAATTCGCAATTATACGTATTTACATATGTAAATACCAGAATATATAGAGTACAAGAAACTTAATTACAATGTAGGAAAATAAGATTTTGTCAAAGGTTTATGAGTTTTAGTAAATAAATTTCTATTTAGTGGTATTTCAAAGTTCTTAGATGCACAGATAACAATTTTAAAGGATAGATATCTCTTTTATTTTACTGTAAAAAATGAAAATACATACATTTAATTGGCGAAACTAAAAAGTACTAGGGAGCAAAAATATTTTGTTTCAAGTACACGTATTAATTATAATAAAGTTTGTTTATTTTTGTTTTGAATTAAAAATTATTTTTAGTACAATAATATTAAACGGAATATGATTTACATATAATGATGTTTTACTACAGCAATTGGCAGCAAGTGTTTTTATTCTTTGTCGGTTCTTTAACATCGGTTTGACGTTGTTTTTTTCGTGTTGATATATCCCTGATCAGGTCGTAAAAAATCTAGATGTAGAAAAGAAACCAAAGGATTATTAGTAAGAACTTGTTTTTTTTTCGATAGAAAAAATGTTTGTACATCTAGTAAAATTTTTTTAGAACGTTAACAAAAAACCGAACCAACTGTATATGTATTAGCTTCGTGTAGTTAAAGCAAAAGAAGAACAGAAAATAAAAGTAAAATATAAAGAAATTGATGAAAATATCTAATAAGAGCTTGTCAGAGATTGTTTAAGTAAAAAACCACTCCGTTCCGAGATTGCACAAGAACTGATTTTTATGCATTTCAAACTTGTGTTAACGAGTTTCGTTTACAATGCAGGGATGGCACTACACCTCCTTTTTTTACAATACATATAATACTTATATTTATATACATTTGATATAAGCTAACAAAATTTATAGTACTTCCTTTCTTTAAATTTTACTTTTCATTATTGTGTTTTTTTTTCAAGTACGAGTTTTCGAGTTTTATAATTAATATAGTTGCTGACACTAATACAGAGTCCTGTCTCGGTCGCCATTAAGTAAAAAAACCCCTCCATTCCGAGGATGTACAAGAACTGATTTTTATTAATTTCAAACTTGTGTTAACGAGTTTCGTTAACAGTGCAGGGATGGCACTACAATTGTCTGACGTAAACTTTTTTGCCTGTAGAATGCTTTTTATTAACAATTTTTGACTATTTCCACTTAAGTGATTAGCGGAGGAGAGACCTTTGACTGTTACTGTTACAAATAAGTGTACTCACTACCAGAACTGAGCCCATAGGCCGCTGATGCTGCTTAATATACAATTACAACAGCGTATCTAACTCCCTGGATCATCGTTGCAATGTGCAGTGCACCACGTTGGGACTAACGTATAAAATCTGAGCTTTTCCTTTGACTTTTAGTGAAAGGTACCTTTTGTATGCATTGCAATAGCCCGAAATTATAGCATAAAATATGCAATAGCATAAAATATGCAATAGCATAAAATATGCACAAAAGCATATTTATTTCCAAGACGCGGTATCTGCTTTTTCCAATAAAAGTTTGTTGTTTTTTAATATACATACATATATGCACACTAAAAATGAGGACACACTTTCGGTTGCATTCTCACTATCGCTTAAACTCATATTTGCATTGAATCGCCCAACGTATTGCAGAAATGAACCGCCTGCAAACATACATACATCCTGTCCCTCATAGTGAAGGAAGGTTTGAATCAAATGTACGAGTACACATCCGTATACCAACTTATCCAAAGTGTTTCAACAAAGACAATTTTTGCTTACCGATTCTCCAGGGCCACAGTTTAGAAGATACTTGGTGTAGAAAATTTATATTTACATTTTTTAACCTCATTGATTCACGGGTTTGCTATTTTGGTGGCTAAATTTAGACTGATTTCTTTTTGTGAATTTAAGCTAATACGTGACGCACTCAAGTGAAACTCAAGCACGAACAGGAAAAGTGAAAATATTATGGAATATATTAAGAAATAATTAATAGTTTTAAATACCGACATTTATGACTTCAAACAGAGAAGAGGTATCGGAGACTACATTATATTAGGAATCAAAGGCAATGGAATACTGTACTTTATATAATGCTTCGCTGAAAAATTCCAGAGTCTCAACAGGATATTGGGAGTTATCTAGCAATAGAGAATGAACACCTCCACACCTCTGACGGAATGCAAATTACAAGTCTACAAGTAAAAGGGCTGCGTTGGGCGAGTATGACTTTTCACCAAGCGAAATTATTCCTCCAGATCTACATATGCCTTGATCTCATTTTGCGGTGATTAATACACATCTATAGAACCGGCCTTATCTGGTCGGATCCTTGACATTTTTCCTACTGAGGATGACAGAAAGCTTTATACATGCTCATCTGAGGTCCACCATGGAGAGTAGTCATTTACGATAGTTTTAGCATGTTTGCAATAAACGTAAATCGGTTAAGATGGTGTTTCACTTCTTGTCACCTACATTAGCCTACCTAATAGGGCATAGCTGGTGCTTTTTCAAACGTTGATTCTCGGGTGGGTGGTCACGTCTATTCGAGAGGCTCTTCTCTTATGCAGGGTACCAGTTGATCTTACGGCAACATATTGCTATTATATTTTAGGCAGTAGGCATATGGACCCCACATACAACGCAAGTATTTTGCAGACTAGGGACATGGTATCGGATCTCATCGGCTACTGTATAGTCTTACCGTATTTCATATGTCTTTAATGTGAATTTATTTAATGCAAGCAAAACGGAGGGCGGCCACATGTTACAGAACAGAGGAAATATATATACTAATTATAGCTGGGTGCATCCATTCAAAATTGAGTCTGAAACGAACTCGTGGACCCAGCATTTTGAATATCTCCTGCTCACTACACACAGAGAAAAAAGCACCTAATAAAGTAGAACAAAATCAATAAGATATCTCTATGGTTTTTTTTCAAGAAGGATTCCTTATTATTTTAAATGGGAAAACCTTATTGAAAAAACAACAATTAATGAAATTAAAAAGATGATTTACGTGTGTTTATATAGGAAACTAATTAAACTAATAGGGTAAAATTAATAGGATAACCTAATAAAATCAATAAGAAATCCTTATTGTATACAATTTACAAGAAAATCTAATAGAATCAATAAATTCTTCTCTATAGAATTTTTTTTTTGGTACCATGCAAATCGGAAGCTGAGTAAAAACAAACGTGAGTAACAAGTTTTCTTCTTGGTTTTATGTGTTTTTCTTGTTGAGACAATTAATAAGATTTGTAACATGGAAATAATAAGAAATACCCATAGAAAAATATTTTTTCTCTCTGCTGGAATACCCCTCAGCCTAAAAATGTTTCAAAGAGAAAATCTTATTGAATCTATTAGGAAGTTTTCGCTCTGTGTATGGAATTCCCATTTCAACATGCTGGAAACGTATAAGACTTTGCACACTAAGCACAACTATAATCGCCATCACGGATCACTCTGTCTCTGGGAATTATATGAGTCACATAAGCAAAACTTTTGAGGGTTTGTGTAGATGTTGTTAAGATGAGGATGAAGAGGTTGCCGTAATAGATTTTTCACAGCTATCATCAATTTACGATGATGTTGAAATTTCCAGGGCTAAAAATCAACTAAGACTTTGCACACTAAGCACAACTATAATCGACATCACGGATCACTCTGTCTCTGGGAATTATATGAGTCACATAAGCAAAACTTTTGAGGGTTTGTGTAGATGTTGTTAAGATGAGGATGAAGAGGTTACCGTAATAGATTTTTCACAGCTATCGTCAATTTACGATGATGTTGAAATTTCCAGGGCTAAAAATCAACGTCTTTATAAAATGTTCCTAACTCATTTTGTTCCACTCAACATCTTTCGATTATTTTAGTGCCATCACTGAAAAATGACAAACAAACATTTTTGTGGCATCACCGTAACATTTAATGGCATTGAAAATCATTAAAAAAAAATCGTCATTATAAATTTCATACTCGTTTTATGTTGAATAAATTGATTTTTTGTTTTTATTAAAAAAATATTTTGTCATTGTTATTGTGTACATCTTTCTCCAAAAAAACGTCCGTATCGATTCTTAAAAGAGATGTCCTATTAATTTTTAAATAATTTTTAAGCATTATTTACTTGTAAACGCCCAAACTCTTCCAGGGGTTGGCTGATATTGCCCAAAACAATGTCTTCATGATTTTCTTCCTTTTCTGCATTAGTAGTAGAGATTGCTCTTGTTATTGATTGTTAACTACTAACGCTATTTGTCTTCAAAATCCGTTTATTTTATATTTTTTATAATGTTTTTAATACAAAACGTGACTTTATTTATTTGGACCGCAATATGTGATGTTAGATGTTGTATGTGAACGCATGTTTCACATTTTCACAACATCTTCAACTCGTTCCACGAAAATGTTGATAGGTGTGAAAAGGCTATAACAGGTCTGATTATGCCTTGCCCTACCCTGCAGAATCTATGTCTCAGGTTTTTTCAAAGAAAAATCTTCAGCCGAATTCAAGTAACTGGTTAAATCCAGCATGATGAACTATACTGTATTCTAAATTGTGACTTTACCTTTTTCTATTTACAGTATACAGCTGTATAATTACGTGAAGAAATTTTAACAAAGATTTTATAACATTTTCAAAATGTGCGCTCGCAACACTTTGATGTGAAAGTCCTTGGGCCATAACTATAGACAACGAAAAAGTATACTTTAAGCAATTTTAAGTCACTGCTAAATAAAAGTAAGCTTTTTGTCTACTATAGACAAGAAAAACCGACTTTACCAGCAAAAGTCTAACTTAAAACCAGCAGAAGTTGCCTTTAACTTATTTAGCTTTGCTCAAATAAATGTCACTTTTAAATGTAAATTTTTTTACATTAAATAATTAAATTAAAGATTTTTCACAACTATTATTGATCAGAATTTTCAGTAAAATTTTACTTTTATCCAATTCGCTTTGATGTGTTTTTGTTGACTTACTAATGCAATCGTATATGAATGTGTTTACATTTAAACATAATTTTTGAGAGTCATCTTATTAGAGATGAGATTTTACTTAAATTTGTAAATGGTTGTATGGTAAATAACTTGGCATTTTCGATAAATAATGTGGCACCCATTTAAAGCTGGTTCAACTTAAAGCCAACTTTAATTTTGACTATAGTTAAATAAATTAAGTCAAGTACGAGGCTGGCTCGCACACTAAGGGTTCCGTACATATGTATGTGTAATGTATGTATGGAATGGCATATGTGAATACATATGTATTTACAGCTACTTTATGTTGTATGTGGACACCTAGTAATTTTCCACTTGTTGTTGTTGTAATTTGCTGTTGTAAGGCATCTGGGAATACATACACTGTGCTAATTTCGACTCTCTGTCTCTTACGGTTCGAGAGTTATAGCTATTACTCTGCGTTGTAAAGGGACACCTGGTAGTTTTACAGTGGTTGTTGTTTTTAGCAATTGTTGTTGTGGAGCATGTGTGAATACATATGTTATGCAAATTTAATCCCTCTGTCTCTCACGGTTCGAGAGTAACGGCTAGTTGTTACTTAACATTGTATAGGGACACCTGGCAGTTTTCGACTTATTGTTGTTTTTAGCATTTGTTATTGTAGGGCATATGTAAATACATATATTGTGCGAATTTCAGCTCTCTGTATTTTACAGCTTAACAGCTACTGCTAATTGTTACTTTAGGTTGTATAGGGACACCTGGTAGTTTTCAACTTGTTGTTGTCTTTAGAATTTGTTGTTGTAAAGCATCTATAAATACATACACTGTGCAAATTTCAGCTTTCTATCTTTTACGGTTCGAGAGTTATAGCTAATTGCAACTTTTCGTTGTATGGGGACACCTGGTAGTTTTCGACTTGTTATTGTTTTTAGTATTTGTTGTTGTAGCGGCAAGGTACAGCAACATCCTGTGAAAATTTCAGCTCTTTAGCTCTTACCGTTTCGGGGAATGGACGCTGTGACGGACGGACGGACGAACGTACTTGTCTCGGTAATAGGGTTCCGTTTCACTCTGATGAGTACGGAATTTAAGTTGTTTCTAAAATGAACCGATCCTAGTGTTTGACTATAGTTAAGGCCCCTGGTCTTTTATTTTTCTATTCATATTGTTCATTTATGTATATATACGCATCTGTTATCCTTAATTTATTTGATTACCTGTCGCTAAGTATGGCTATTTTCCGGACAGTGACGTGCAGATAATTGTTCAAAAGCAAGTACCGATGCAAGTAGCTTAGAATCGTTTTTCGTCGGCCAAATTTGAACAAATAAGTTGTAGTTTCATTAAAATCAGGATAGTAGTTGATGAGAAATTTTGGGTCAAAGTCTTATGTTTTTTCTTATATTGCGTAGAAAATCAAATCTTTGCATCGAAATGACTCCAAAACTACTGAACCGTTTCGAAAAATGTATACACCATTGATAAACTAACACATCTCCGGGTAACACAGGATATATGTTATTTCATCACGCGCTATCTTTCGCCCACTTACTTAAAATTACTGCAAACGTTCAGACTGAACGGAATTGTGCAACTTTTCTTCCAAACGTTCATTATGGGTGCTTACGTACATAAAAGATGGGAACCTCCAACTATAGTATACGATTGTATACGATTTGTATTTTTGAAAGTATCATCAAAAGGTCAAACATTTGAAAAGGTCTATTTTTGGACCTGAATTAATACATTTCAATTTGCTCTTAAAGTAAATAAATAATTAAGTTCATATTTGAATATTCAAAAATGTTTTACTTTTTGATACTTTCAAAAATACAAATCATAGTAACCGATGGTAACTCGTTGTATAGAAGGTTGCAAAGAAAATTAAAATAGTTGCAAAACGAAAAAAATGTTTAGTGTGTTAAAGGTTTGTTTGAACATTTCTGATTCTCACTTTATTCATGGGAATTATGGAATAAGTAGTTAAGTTTCAAACATTCTTTTATGAATTTTTCGAGTCTACTGATGAGTTGATTAGCACAAAATGTTATTGTATAAAACATTTAGTTTACGTTTACTAGCAGAGTTTACGTTTACTCGAAAAGGTTTCCCAGCCCTATAATAGGCAGGGCACCAAAAAGGTTTTGAGAAGAACTCCTTGTGCAAAGGCGTATGAAGCTTAGTTTAGACGATATGTTGAATCAGCATATATATGCTAACAACTGTATGATTAAAAATAACATCAAATGCATATGTCATCACATATCATATGCTAGGTGTTTACACTATATGCTGAAACTACCAAATTTTTACAATTCAACATATTTCAGCAAATGGAATGTCAACATAAGAGTTAGCATATCATTTTTGTGTTTATACGATATGTCGATAATTACATGGTGATATGTATGCTGAATCGTATAAACATTTGCTTGTAAAATAAGTTTGATACTACTTTCTATTTATACAACGCGTTATTGCAGAAAATTCGTGTTTTTAATATAAACAAAAATGTCTTCGGAAGAAATATCGCTTGCTATTGCTTGTGCAGTCTTTGCTTTTGATAGTGATGAAAGTGAAGTAAAAGGAAAAAGAAGCCGAGTTTGGAAAAGAAAATGGGTAGAACGGCGGGCAGATGAAGGTTTTTGTGCAAAATTATACAAAGAATTATAAGACGTTCGAAGATCTGTGCCAATTAATTTTCATCGTGGCAGCCGCTGAAAACAAAAGTGGGGCGGCGGTTGCAATCCGGATGTATGCATGTAATCAACGCCGTGCCGTTGATTATTCCAACTATTTCAAGCAGAATTCATACCAGTTGGACTTGAAACACAGGTGATTGTTTTGGCTTCTAGCTGTTTGTTCACTTTGAAATATATGTAATGAAATACATGTACTTTTTTCATTTTGCAAATTCCCTTGCAACCACCTGGTATGAATTCGCCTTGAGCTATTTATTGTTTTTTAATTTCATTTCATTACGTTTGTGCTCGTTTGCAAATTTCGAAGAAGATATATGTATATTTACATAAACGAATATTGTCGGCGGCTCAACAAAGCCATTCGGCAAATATGCATACAAATTAGATATGTATATGCTGAAAAGCTTAAACAGCATTTTCAACAAATGGCATATCAGCTAGCATACGCAGGAAATTAGTCAAATACTAAAAACATACTGTTCACACGATATGCCAAAATTGCCAACATATATTTGTTGGTGTTGTTAATAAATTGTTTGCAAACGTTGTTAAACATACGCATGCTGGTAAAGATTTTGCGCTTACACGATATGATGGCACTTAAACAAAATTTTCAGCATAAATATGCTGATTCAGCATATCGTCTAAACTAAGCTTAAAACTGGGTAGTCCAAAGGGTAAGTTTTGCTTATGAGTGTATTAACACGATTTGTGCAAGTAAGGTTGGAATTGAACACCAAACCGAGATTTTTATCAGTGCCTACAACTTTAACATGTTCTCCATTTACACGTATGTCATCGTTGTGAACTGAGTTTGTATTTCGTTTGAAAATAGTTAAGAACGTAGACTTTAGGGGATTCAGCAACAAGCCATTAGCTGAGGCCTATCGGAAGGTGTTGTCCAGATCAAAATTTAATTTTGCAACATCTGTGAAGAACTACTCAAATAAAGCTGCACCTGCATCTGCGTAAATATGAACGTTGCAATATGCAAGATATCTAGGCAGGTCCTAGAATTGAGGCTTGTGGCACTGCTCTGGATAGTTTTAAGGGTTGAGATTGAAAGTTGTTAGCGTAAACTGATTGCCAGCGGTCGGTTAAGTAGAACAAAATAAGGCAAATCGATGCGTTCGAGAAGTTAAAAAAATGTTTAAGTTTCTTTACAAGAAGATTAAGAGCAACCGTATCAAATGCTTTCGAATTATCGAGAAGCTCTAGAAAGGTGGTTTTGTTATTGTCTAGTTCACGTCGTATGTTTTCTGTTACATCAATCAAGGCTGAAGCGCAGCTATGATGAGGCCTAAATCCTGATTGTTTGTCAGAGAAAAGTTTATTTTTCGCTATAAAAGAGGATATCTGTAGATATAGAATTTTTTCCAGAACTTTTGATAAATAGGTTGCAGCCACAGTGACCAGGGAGTTTGCCGAGTTCTTTTCGCATCTGACTCACTCAAGATGGTTGCTCCCATCCATGTAAAGAAAAAATTTACTCAGAAAACTTCAAACGGGTTGCAGATTACAACAATGTGCGAACTTTCTTTTTTATCTACCTGTTTACTAGAAAACCGTTTGAATGATTCGAAGCTGGGGGCAAATCACCGCATTCGAAATCGAGTGCTTTGTCATCGAAATGCTGTTAACGTGGATCACAAGACACGTTATCGAAACGAATCTATTCGATGTTGTACTCGATTGTTACTACACTATCGAAAACAAATAAACTTTAGCTTTTAGCAAGAAAAGAAACAAACAAAATAAAAAAGAAGCGAAAAAAATTGAAGAAATAATTAAAAATTCCTAAAAGTACTTTTCTGATATTTTCGCAAAATTAGTTTAAGAAATGTAAATTTTATTGTTTTTAGGGAAATTGAATACCAAGAAAAAGATTGCCCACTAAGTAGTGGAAACATACCTTCCAGAACAAATTCAAATAAGGTAAATGGCAAGCAAAAATAAGTATTGGCACGATTTATGATGGGTGATGCGCTCAAGCGAAGTTAAAATCACAAAATTTATGGCGACAATTGACAAACAAACTAAATGCACGGGGACCTCCAACCAAAGATGTCTCAAGTTGGCGGAAGGTAATGTTATTCATGTTTCATTTTAAAAAGTGTATATAGGAAATTATTATTTTCTAAATTTAAAAGGTTTATGCGGATCAGAAGCATAATACAAAGAAGAAACTCTCCCACAACAAGGCATCGAGAAAGAAAACTGGAGGCGGTCCATATGATGAAATGTTGCTAACTACTGCAGAGGAACAAATTGTGGAAGCAGCTGGACTAACTGCAGCTGTAGCTGGACTGGTTTCTGTAAAATGCTTTGCCAGCGAAACGAACCCAACAAATGACAAAAATATTGATATACTTAACGATGCAAATAACAATATTGAAAGCAAGTCAATATCCGAGTCTTCAGATATTGAAGTTGAATTGAACACCAGTACTCAAAGCCGCAGACAAAAAAATGAACGCGTAAAAAGTACAAAACTAGAGCCGATTCCGAAGATGTGAAACATAAAACCACATTTAGATCCATTATAAATTTAAACTTATTGATATTTAAAACTTTTATTGAATTTTTCAAAAATTTATTTATATTTTGTTTTCCTTTTTCGTTTTGTTTCCTTATTGTCATATGCGTACTGCGATGTAAAAAGTAGTAGTAGACGATATTAATTGCGATCGAATACTGTGATCCAAAAAATTGCAGCCGTCGAAATATTTGTACACACGAAAGAAGACTCGATTTCGAATGCGGTGATTTGGCCCCTGTTCCCGAAACGTTCCGAAGTTCTGAGAACGAAAAATTACAGGGATGTGGTAATGCTGTGGACTGCGCTAACGGTGTTTTCATACTTTTTAAGGTATGAAGTCAAGAAGTCTGGGGCACTTGATTGGTGCCAATCAGCGCATAGTATATGCGTTGGTCCATTTACTAAATGCACTAGGTGCGGCAAATGGCGCACACAAGCATGACCGATAACTCTGCTCCATTTGTACTCATGGATGCTACAAATTAAAGTTAAGATGCTACAAGTTAAAAATGTGCAAAAATTGCGTTACGTAATTTGTGAACAGCCCCTTGTCGTTTTTTTAAAGCTAATATAGCAAGTAAATACGGTGAAGGCATTTCAATTTTAAATATTTTCCATAACATTTTTTAATTAAAAACTAAATATGCAATTTAAAATTTTTATTTGTGTTTGTCAATCAAAAAAACAAAATTTATTTTTTGATAATTCTTTAATTGACGAATTTTCTGAATAACTTTTTCTGTGTTTATGTTTTGTTATTATAAAACATATGACTGTTTTTTATTTGTTCGAACACAATTTCGAAAAAGGCAAAACGCCAGCAAATCGTTTCGTTTTCAGAAAATGCGTTTTCAGAAAATGCGTTTTGCGATTTAAAAACGATTTTCGATTTGAAAATGCAGCGTTTTTCAGAACATGGGCGAATATCTCAACCCCGATGATGTTACAAATATTCCAAAAAAAAAAAAAAAAAAACAACAACTTGTTCAGGACAGCATTAAAAATATATAAATTACCTGAAACAATTTTTGCGCTTATGTATACGCTTTGCGGTGTATTAAATATCTAGTTATGTTCATATGTAAATTCATCATCACTCAAATAACTTCCAATAAATTTAGCGAATCGTAGACTTTTGTTAACGGCTATAAAAGTTTTCTCTTTTAAGTATAAACACCTTCGTTCATTAACATTACAACTTACTTATTACATATCATCTTATCATTACATTAACGTTGGTTGCCCATATCGTTGCTTTATCTCTTTTGAAAATAAAATTGAACTTTGTACATAGAGTTGTTTTACCTGCTTAAGATTTTTGGATTTACGACAATTAAATTGATTTCCAATAAAGGCAAAAAACTACAAATAGAATTTGGAAAACAAATTCAACAAAATTTCATTCGGGTTCATTTGGAATCGCTATTCGTAAAACATACGTACATAAGTATTCCTATTCACGTCAACACAACTTTGTCTTCTTAAATAATACTCCAAAAAATATCTTCTTCAAGTGTATGTACATACATAAAAAATTTCTTACATCTTACCTTTTTGCTGATAATAATAATTTCAGAATAACTATTTACTTCTCGTTTTCAAGCAACACCTTTCTTAAGAGCAACTGCTAAAGGCCGTGATTCACTATCCTACTCAATCGTACGATTCATTCACTGCAAATTGCTATCTAAATCTGATAGAATTCTGTCCTACTTTAAAAAGTCGCATCAAAACGGCCACACTATTATACTTTTGTAAACAACTTCAAAAAGGCAACTCTGATCGCATAGCAAAAGATGGTTTTTGAAAATTTTCAAAAGATTAACAAATCGGACAGACTTGTCAAAAAGTCTTTCACACACATACACTTTTAGTCTAGACTATCACAATTTTTGGACACACATGTCATTTTTAACAGATCGTACGATTCAATAGGATAGTGAATCACGGCCTTTAATAAGTATACATTTTTAGTTTAGGTGGGTTTTCTCCATTATGGTGAAATTTATGACATTTTTCTTATTTTGTGTTTATATTATACATGTGCGGTTGTCGTGAAAGCTTCGTGCCAGGGTTGATTCAAGCGTGATCATGATTAAAGTTTAGAAAAATCACGCGTGAGTGCTTGAGCGTGATTTAAAAATAAAATTTCGTACGTGAGTACCATTTTGCGCAAAATTTAAGACAGTAACTTTTTTTGGTTTGCAAAAAGCTTCGACACAATTTGCCTTGAATTATTTTTCAATGCAGTTTAATTTGCCTCAATTTCTACTACATGTAATGCAAGGCGAATCAAGTATAGGTGGTCGCAAATCAATTCGCTTCAACATTTTCTCTCGAGATGTCACAAGTTTTGTTGTCGTTTTCTATCGGCTTTGACCATGATACAACTAACAAGGTAGCCTTTTCGCTACAATAAGAACAACTTCAATAAAAATAACATGCATTTTGTTTTTGTACAACTTATGCAAACTGTCAAAAAGACGCCACATCTACATTTACAGAAGAGAGATGCACTGAGCTTACGCGGATTTGCTACCTCGTTTTGGCTGCCTTTCATCTCTGCAATCTCTTGACAACCTAAAGTAGTCAGATGATTAACGGTTTAGCTGACGAGGCTACCTTGTTAATTGTATCATGGCTTCGACAACTCAGAAGATAAATTCGTGGAAAAATGCTGAAGCGAATTGGTATGCGGGCACCTGTAATGGATTCGCCTTGCATGTAATGTACATATATTTACTTGGGTCGAATTTTATGGAAGGAATAAAGTGTAAGCAGTGCTGGGCAAAATACATGCTTTGATGTTTTTAAAACACAAAATACATGAAAGTTGTGTATTTAAAATACAACAAAAAAAATACAAATACTTTTTCTCCACGTATTTAAAATATAAAATACTGCATTCTAAAAGCAAGTATTTGAAAAACAAAATACAATATAACAAAAATATGTATTTAAAATACAAAATACTTTTATTCAAAAAAAGATTTTGTTTCCATTCATAAACACCAGCTTTTGAAATGTGGTATCAGACAAACAACCTCTGGCGAATGAATAAAATCAGCTAACGACAAAATCGTAATGATTCTTATTAAAAAATGATATTTTCTTAAAAGAGAAATGGAATTAAGAAATAAGTTTGATCAAAGGCCATATTCATAATAATTGCTATAAGTTTATTAAGCTCTTATTTGACGTATTTCTACGGAATATTTGTCAAATAAACGTGTAATAAACCTTCAATAGTTTTTATGAATATGGTTGATAAAGTATAACCAAGTCAACATGTGATTGATATTTTTTTCTCTTCTTGTTTTAGATCAAAATGTCAAAAGCTGCTTATATTATATTTAATTTGTTCATTGTTTAATTTTCTGAAAGCGATTTTCTCAACGTGTATGCGTTCAGTTGTGTTTACTTTACACAGGTACTTTGTGTCTGGTAATTAAATTGTAGTATTGTAATTTTTTTGCAAATAAAACAGCAGTAAAATTTGGTTTTTAGTTGAAGTATGAATGAAATACTTTTTAGCACATATTTTCTAACATAAGTTAAAAATGTATTTTGAGAGCACAAGTATGTGAAATACAAAATACTCGAGCGATTAGTATTTCAAATACAAATACATTCGTGAGACGTATTTAAAATACAAATACAAAATACGTATTTGTATTTTAAATACATATTTCAAATACTGCCCAGCCCTGAGTGTAAGAGATCGTTAGGGAAATACTTCCTTGAGTAATTTTAACCCAATAAGAAGCATTCAGTGCAAAACCAAAAATTAACCCATTAGCTATACCTATGAATATTTTCTTTCTCAAAACCTCTGCAACTTGTTTGTTTACGGATAAAAATGAACAGCCTGAAAGCATAAATTTCATGACATTAAGATCAAGAAACATGGATTGTCAAGTGTAAACGATCTGGTAGAAGAGCAAACTTTGATATGTAGGTATGTTGCATATGAGGAGATCTCTTGCTGTAACTCTCCAGTTCTTTCTTAATTATTAATAGAATAATTAATTAATAGACTTAATTATTAATAGAAAAGTAGACTTAGGTCACCTCTTTCTAAAGCTTGAAAAATAGCTAATAATATGGTATAACAACCACGCGACTACCCATTGATGATAGTCTGCTTAAATCCCTGGGAACAGATGTTGAAATCCTCAAAACTGAAGGCAACAGAATACTATTTAATACTAATTTAAAAATTGTGCTCACACCCAAATTAAAAAAAAAAAAAAAATTACCGATTCTGAAAAACTAAAAATCATGCAAAAATATCATGATGACCCCGTTTTTGGAGAACATCCAGGAATAACTCACATGATACAAAAAATAAAACTTCAATATCATTGGAAAGGCATGACTATAGACATCGCCCGATATGTTGAAAGATGTAAGGATGCCAAACCAATAATACAGTTGTAAATGGTAAAGAGTAATTAATAATACCGCCTACACCTCTAAAATCATTTGACCGAGTTATAATAGACAATATAGGACCTTTACCGAGGTCCGAGTCATTAATTGAATACACTGTCACTATGATGTGCGACCTAACTAAATATCTGGTCTAACTAAATATTTAGTCACAAAAAAGTTGCTAGAGCAATCGTATAGTTTTATTTTGACTTATGGCACGATGAGCAACATCCTCCCGGACATGGGAATAGAATATATGAATCAAGTCCTAACGGAGTTATGCTCAATAATGAAAATAGATAAACTTAATTCCACTCCTTATAGACCCAGTGTACAATATTGATTCATATGAAAAAGAAGTTAAATTTAGACTTCAAGTAGCGCAACGTAGAGTTGCCAGTGTCATAGAAAATGCTAAATTTGAAATACAACAGAAATCCAATGAAAGGCCTAAGCCAATTGAAATCCCCCCAAATGACCTGGTTCTAGTCGGCAATGATGCAGGACATAAATTAGATTCAGTTTTAGTATAAAGTAATTAACAATAATAATACGGAGTTGTCAGATGGAGTTACAAAATCATTCATTGTCCACAAGAATAGAATAACGAAATTTAAGGAATGATAACCTGAATTATTTACAATTTGTCATTCAACCTTTATACTCTAAAAATATTTCCTAAACAAACATTCACCCCTATCGTGAGTAAAATGTGAAAGTTTTATTCCCATAAAATTTTCATTTCCCAAGTAGGAAAACTCGCTATCATGAATATTATGGGAACGTTTGTTTTGCTATCAATATGTAGTGAGTGTACAATAGGGAAGAAGAAAATATAAATACAAAGTAAAAATTATTGAAAATATGTGGGTAAGTGATGTAAAAAGTAATTAAATTTATGTTTTATAACTAATAAACAGGAATTTGTAGTTTACAAAGTAAAAAGGGTGAATAAATCGGAGTTTTCATTCCTGTTGAATATTTTAACAGATTCTCTGCCGGAAACAAAAAAAAAAATCATTTGGTATTCCGACCATCGTAAAACCAAGTACCTGCTTCCTTTTTTTCAACGGGTGGATACCAAAAAAGTGTTGGGAGATATTACGAAGTAGGAATGGCTCAATCCACTTTTTGCGATGTGCTCTCTAAAGTATTGGATGCATTAGAAAAGTCCCTGCGCAGAATGGATAAAATTCCATTCATGAACTTTTTAGTTCTTCTGTAAGCGAATACCAAAATTCGGCCACCACATCTTTAGAAACCTTCACAAAACCACATGCAATGGGTCGGTTATTTTGCACCCTATTGAGAAGCATGTCATGTTGCACATTATTTATTAATTTAGACCTAAAAATAGTTTTCAGCTAATTTATATATCCGTTAAAATATATCAACTACTTGCATTTTTTTCTAGTTCCCCAAAAGAAAAATAAATGAAAAAATTAACACAAAAATTGGGGAAAATGTCTTTGAAAAATCCATTCTCAATAAGGGGAAATTTCGAATGGGAACACATTTTATGGGAAAGGGTATTCATGATCGCACTTTTGGGAAATGGGAAAAAATTTTACAGGAAAAATAATTAATCATAGTAGGGGTGATTATTTTGTTTTAATAAATGTATATGTTACAATAGAAAAGCTCGTTAGATTTTGTTAAATAAACATATTTCATTTACGGAATAATCTTCTGAAAAAAGGGTGAGAGACAGTCAAAAGTTATGACCAGTTGACTGACACAATTGCTACCAGTTTGTATGAAGATTTAATTTTATAACTACTTACCGTTAACAATTACTAATAATTTGCATAATGACTTTATTTCGTAACAACATACCATTGTTCAACCTAGAAACTGTTATATGAACAATTTATAAATGATTTTTTGAGAATTCTTAAATATACTAAGAAATGCCTTCTTGAAATTTTAACTATTGTAAAGTAAGAATGATCAGTCCACATATGCATATTGATCAGTCTTTCTGAAAAAGGGAGGTGTAGTGTGATTAACTATTTCATTATTTACTACATTTACTTTTGTCCACATTATATGTGTTTGACTGTAATTCCAATGTTCTTATCATTGCCTACAGCATGAAACGCACGCTTTGTTGCAAATAATAACCCACTCATCATGCCTGAATTGAATAACCATGATGTCCAGGGGATGTGGTTTCAACAAGACGGCGCAACATGTCACACAGCTCGTGTCACAATCCCTACATCTACATACATCCCCGCCAGCCGTGGCGGTCATATGCCAGAAATCATATTTAAAATGTAATGCCACAAGATTATCTTTCGGATAAATAAAATTCATGTCAATCGAATAATCTGTTTTATTGCAGCTTAAAGTTCTATACATTGACTAGTGTCAATGTAGATGTAGGTGTCGTCTTAACAGGTCAATCTTAGAAGAATTTCAAAAATAGTTTCTTTCACAACTGTTATCTTGCTGCTGCATTAGTTACAAAATTAATTGTGAAAAAGTCAGAGTATTGCTATCTGCTTAAGAAAAACTTATTGAATTTAGCCAAGCACGAGACTAACTCGCACAGAAAGGTTTCCGTATTACCGTGTAAGTGGTAGACAAAGTGTCTCGGAACCCGAAAAAGTCGTCTTTTAATGACGCGCAGATTTCGAGTTCACGATTGAGTAAGTAAGTTCGCTCTTGTGAATAGTACAGTTCTGCATATTAGATAGTTTGACGGTGTTGGACCGATATGTAACAGAAAAGCAAAGACAGTTTCGCAGAGCAGAATGATGAGGAACATACTTTACAGGGCGAGGAAAAAAGTATTTCTCAAGAAGGTCATTCAGATATTTGCTAAGATTAATTTGTTTAATTGTTTGGGTGTGAAGTGTACAATTAATAGTGGCAGTAGCCTCCTATTAATAATTTTTACTTATTTATACATATGTATATTAACTTTCACAGTTTTTCATACTACTACTACTACTACTACAGTGGGTGAAATAACTCCGCATGCAAAGTTTTTCTTCCTGTATTATTTCTTCTCATATTTTTCAGCAAACAAGATGTAATGTAGTTCTTATAATATTATTTCGCCATTGAGGAGGGTTTCTGCATACACGAGCATACTATGTTAAGGTGCCTTTAGACTATGCTAATATTTGTGCAAAATCATAAAAATTTTGTTTGTCCTAGTGTAAACACTCGAATTTGTTAGCCTCCAAATATTTTTCGACTGTTTGTTGGCTAACAAAAATGTTTGTTTGTGAAGAAAGCTTTGAATTGTGTAGGGGAAAGGGGGGTAGGTTTGAACACGGGGCACCTTTGAACAATGTTGATAAAATCTCAGTTTAATATTCTTTCTGATCCTTTACCAAGTTTTTTACATGGTAACCTTGTTTTCTAGCAACGTCAACAACATTTGCTAGATTTTCAGTCGTCGACCGAATGTAGTTGGGTGAACAAGTTTTCGCAGTGCCATTGTAAATTTTTTTATTATTTTTGCTAAGAGTGTAAAAAATATTTAGTGATCGTTTTCTTTCGTGAAAGAAATGTATTGCAGCCCACAATTGATTTAAAACAAAATAAAGGTAAGTTCTTTGATATTTATGTAAAAAAAATATATTTATTATAAAATTTCCGTGAAATGGCACACCAGTTCAGGTTTGAACAAAAAAAAAGGGGCACGTTTGAATGTGTTCAAAGGTGCCCCACATATTTTTTTTCTAACTCCTTTCGTAAATGTTGAACTTGTATTTCTAAGCAATTCATATATTCACATATGTATATTGTTTGGAATTATCTATTTGTAAAAACTGTTAAAATTATTTTCAGCTTTATACAATGGTACGTACATATAAAAAGAAGAAAAATACCAGATTCAGTGAAGATGATATGAAGAGTGCTATCACGGCAGTTTTAAACAAAACAATGGGTCTTAGAGCTGCTGCCAACACTTACGGCATTCTACCGAATACCTTATTTTATAGAATTAAGGGATTGAAACAAAATAAAACAATGAGAGGTCAATATTATTCAAGCAATTTTTCTACAAGACAAGTTTTCACCACCGCTGAAGAAGATATGCTTGAAAATTATTTACTCAAAAGCTCAGGAATGAATTATGGTTTAACATACTTGCAAGGCCGGATGTTAGCATTTCAATATGCCACACTCCTTAAAAAATGCCCCCAGCAGTGGACTGAAAATAGACAAGCTGGGATAGATTGGATTAAAGGCTTCATGAAAAGACACCATAACCTTTCACTTCGCAAGCCTGAAAACACGAGCTTATCACGAGCAACAAGCTTTAATAAGCACAACGTTGAAGAATTCCAAACCAATTACCAGAGAGCACTTTGTAAGTTTAACTTTACTCCCGACCGCATATTAAACTTAGATGAAACAGGCCTGACTACAGTGGTGCAAGCTCCAAACGTAATAGCAAAAAAGGGTCAAAAACAAGTTGGACAGTGTGTTTCTGCTGAGAGAGGACAGCTTATAACTATGTGCGCTATTGTAAATGCGGCTGGCAACACAATTCCTCCTGTATTTATATTTCCACGAGCTAGGTACCACGATAATATGCTTGCTGGAGCTCCACTTGGCAGTGTCGGTTATGCGAACAGTCCCACAAGTGGTTGGATGACGAGTTTGCTTTTCATAAAAGTTCTTGAACACATCCAAAGACATACAAGATGCTCAAAGAATGACATGATCTTACTTTTGATGGACAATCACGAAAGCCATTGTACAATAGAAGCTATACGTTTTTGCCGAGAAAATGGTATAGTTCTTGTAACATTTCCTCCTCACTGCACCCATCGTCTTCAGCCTCTCGATGTCGCAGTTTTGGGACCATTCAAGCAGAAGTTTTCCGTAGCGCAAAATGATTGGCTAATGAATCATCCGGGAAAAACTATTACAATACATGATCTTGCTGGTATTGCCAATACCGCTTTTACTGTTGCATTTACGCCGAGAAATATTATTTCAGGTTTTGCAAAGCCAGGAATTTATCCATTTTCAAGAACTGCATTTTCAGACGAAGATTTTGAATGTGCAGAAGTCACAAACAGATCAATACCAGAGTATCCTACAGCTAAAGTTGTACCAAACATTGTTGATGCTATCTTATATTCTGAAAATGCCGAACCCAATGCTGGTGATGATGCTTTAAAGGAAAATGTAATGTCACCTGAAATCGCAAGGCCTTTTCCAAAAGCTGCTCCAAGACAACACACTAATCGAGGAAGAAAGAAAGGTAAATCAAGAATTTTAACAGAAACACCAGAAAAAAACGAATCAGAGGATACCTACATCGAACATCCAAGGCATATTAAGAAACCAATCGTAAGCTCGTTAAATAAACGTCTCAATATAAATAAAAATGTAGAACATCCAACAAAAACTAAAAAGTCTAAGGATTCTAGCTCGGACTCTATTGAAAGCTCGTTTTCGGTGAATGATGATACAGACCTCGATTTCAACTTTGCTGATGATTCATCTGAAGATCAAATTGCTGTAGAGTGCCATGAAGAAGAATACAGCGATTTGAGCTACGACCAATTAAATCCAGGAGATTATATATTAGTGGAATGCTCCAATAAAAACAATGTAAAATCGTTAGGATTTGTTGGCAAAATACTTGAGAAAGATGACAACAACTATAACGTCAGCTTTTTAAAGAAAAAACAAGATTCATTAAAGTTTTTTTATCCTGATATAGCAGACAAGTGGTCTATAAATGGCATACAAATAAAAGCTAAACTTCCAACACCAGTAAATCAACCTGGAACATCGAGGACAGCTGCGATGATGACTTTTGGCTTCGATTTCTCTAAATTTAAAATGGGTTAATAAGACAATTAATTAATGAATGTGATTTATATTTTTCTGTGTGTACCTAACTTAATTTAAAAAAAGTTATTTTTGAGCTGAAGCTTCGTTTTTATGTTTTTAAGTTTATTTTTATGCTTTAATGATATAAAACTTATTTTTGATCTGAATTTTTTTATTTTTCAATGTTTATGTTTTATGTTTTTCTTCATAAATAAATCGAATTTATTATATACAAAAATACATATATAAAAAAATATAACTGTTGATGTCATTTTGGGATGTAAGCGCTATTGAAAAAATTTCGGTTCAAAGCTGCCCCAGCCTAGTTCAAAGCTGCCCCGTATGGGGGACACATTTGAACACAATAACTTCATCCAATAAAAAAATAAAAAAATTATTAAATCGAATTAAAAATAAGTTATTTGTAGACTTAAACTAAAGTTTATTTCTATACATATTGGTTAAATTATGTAAAAAGTCAATAATTCACAAATAGAAATTTTTATCAGGCTTGAAAGCCAAAAGTGTTCAAAGGTGCCTCCCTCTCCCCTAAACACTTTGTCAGCACGTCGCAACAAATATTTGGCTCGATATTTTGTTTGTTCTCGCAATATTTTTGACGGAACAAACAGCGACAAATAATTGTAGAAACGTGGGTTGCCAACAGTTATTTTTGACAGTGCATAACATATAAAAAATTAAATAAATTGAAATGGTAATACTGGTCAATTCGTTTGACAGATTGGTAAGTAAAAAACGCGTTTCCGTAATTCTTAATTATAATGCATATTTTTCTGAAAGAAAATGGACAACAACCCTGGCAAATGTATGGTTTTCTTTGTTATAATCGGCGCCAATGTTAATGTTAATAAGATGAATATTGTAATCAAATTACCAAGTAATCGAAGTCATTTGAATCCATGCGCACCAAGTTTGTATGCAGCGAAGGTTCTTCAGAACGCAATTCCTTCAGAAGTTTTTGGCAACATCCTTCCATTTTACGGCGCTGCACCCAAGCTCGAACCCACATTCTTCTGGATCTTTTTTTTTTTTTCTTTTTGGAACGAAGTTCCTTAACGCGGCTTGCTGGTAGTGGAAATTAGTAGAAATCGTCACGAAAGCGTGTGAGCTGTTTATATGTATTGGTGTACTGTCGACAAGCAATTGTATATGATGGGCGGTGTCTCCACTGACAGCAGCGGAGACACCTACCAATAAATATTAATTAGTTGGAAAACGTTCCAAAAATTTAAAGTCAAAAAATTTCAAAATTTCAAAAACAACACAAAATAAAACATACAGATACACACCTTGTATTACATTCAAAGATGAAAAGAAACGTAAGGAACTTCGTTCCTAACGGGGGTCCCCCGACCGCATTTCTTTTTTTCTTTTTGCTGGGTTTCTGAAACTGCTAGAGCTCCAGCAGTTATTAATAATAAATCTCCAATATCACTGTCGCTAAACATTTTAACTTTTCACATAACAACATTGTTTGACAGATGTTTGTCATACACACCGGGCAAATAAAATTATTAGTATAGTGTAAAGGGGTACACAAATATTTGTACCAAACATGGCTGACACAAAATTTTCCGTTATTTGCGCAAATAAAATTCAAACAAATGTTAGTGCAATCTAAACCCATGCCCAAACATTTGTCACAAACCAGACTATTAGCTCAAACAATTTTTTGTTGTGTTTGGACAAATATTAGCATAGTCTAAAGGCACCTTTAGACACATTTGTTCCTTAAAGGGAATATGTACATATAACATTGCTGGCATAAATTCATGACTACAAATCTTTTTTATATATTTTTTATAGGTTTTTTTCCCCCTCCAAATTAAATTGAATTTAAAATTTTCGACTTAAAAATTCTTCATGGGAAGAGTTGCTAATTATACAGAAAGTAAAATTTCATAAACAAATTAAATGGTAAGTAAAGTACAGTTGTATCAAATAAATTTCATTTGTAGGTGTAATAAAAAATTATTTTTTATTTTTTATTAGTATGGTAGTTTTAGTTTTTATAAAAGGATTAACAATATTAAGTTCGTTAGTTGTTGTTTTGGTGTTGGGAAAAAGTTATGTATCTTTTTTTAATGCACCTATTTCCTAAAGAATTGAGCACTTTAATCTCCGTTTCTTGCATCTATCTTTAGCTCGCCCACTGGTCGCTTTTGAATCTTCGGTTTTGCGTGATCTTATTTCGCGCATCAAATCAAAAAATACCTGCATTCCACATACAAGAAAAAAAAAAAGTTTGTTAAAATTATATTTGCGATGATAAGAAATCAAACAGTATATCTTATTGAATATTAGTTTAAGAGAAGATAAAAAGGTGAAAACAATATAAAATTATATTAGACAGCAAAAGTAGCAGAGGTTCCGATTATTATTAATAAATATTGAATTATATATATATATATGTACATGTCTCTAAGTTTGGAAGAAACGAACAATTATAGCAAAGTAAAGAAAATTAATATTCAAATGTACAGTAGCGAGAAAAAATGCAACTCTATGTTGTGTGCTATTCGAATTGGATTCGAAAAAAATAACGGTATCTAACCCCACTCCTTATTCCTTGGATATCAAGCCTTTTTTTCTTATTTATTATTATCATTTTCATTATACATAATATTTCAAAGTACCCACGAAGCCATGTACAGACTTGTCTGCGGAACCCTGTTACTGAGACTTCTACATTCGCCCATCACAGGCCCCATTCTTCTAAACGGTAAGAGCTAAAGAGCCGAAATTTCCACAGTATACATATGTATAAGGTTACGCGACTTTTACAACAACAAATAATAAAAACAGCAAAAAGTTAAAAACTAAAGAGGGTCCTGTGAAAATTAGTAAATATAGCTTTAACTTTTGAATCATAAGCGATAGAGACTTGAAGTTTGCATAGGATAGGATGTGTGGTCGCATAGGTTCTACAACAGCAAACACCAAAAACAACAAATAGTTAAAAATTAAAGGATGAAATTAGCTGTAACGTTTGAACCGTAAGAGATGGAGCCATGAAATTTGCACACGATATACAATTGCCAGGTCTACACAACAACGAGAACCAATAATAGCATAAAGTAAAAAATTACAAGTTGCCCTTCTTACGGGGCACATTCACCCTTTGGTGAATGTGTGTATGCATACACACCGAATGAAAATTTCAAAGCTTTCCCGGTCCATGTATGGAGACACCCTTTAGTTTGTATTTTTTTAATGTTGTAGCGGCCAGGCAACTATACATCCTGTGAAAATTATAAAATTAAATTGTATTTTAGCAGAACCGGTGACGTAATGACGCTTTTAACGCCTCAACTTTTTAGAGACTTCTGTCAAACAGGTTTAAGAAATAGTATGTTCGCATAAAGTAAGTTACCCAAGAAACTTTTCAGCGGGTTCCACGCAAAAACCTTACAATTTTTTTATTCGTTACACTCGTATTCTATTAATAAAAAAAATCTATACACGTGTTGTGAAAGTATCTAGATACCAGGTAGTCTTACAAGACCAGCGGACTACTGCATTTCGTTTGAAGAACTGTCAAAATACGCAGCACAAACACACAGACGCGAAGAAATGGCTGACAGAATCTAAAGTATTTCTACCAACAAAATACATGAAATGTTTGTTGTAAAGGGTGGTTAAATTTTAAGGGCCGATGTTGATTTTGAATAAAGGACAATTATTTAAGAAATTTTGTCATTTCTTTTTATTATTATAATATTGATATGGTTCAGCTATGTATAGAAAAAAATGTCAGCCGCCAAGGTCGCGGCTATTTGACTTTGGCGGCATACCTATGTACATTCAATGGTCAACATTTTTTACCGTTAATCTACTGAATTATCTCACCCTTTAGCTCTTGAGTTGTTGCTGGCTTATTGACGTAACCCCAAAGAATCCCAAAGTCCAACGGTGTCAAATCACATGATATTGGCGGCCAATTGACATCGCCACCACGTGAGATAACACGGCCAAGCAAAAGAGCCGTTGTTTCGTTACCTGTCCATATCATATCAGCCACATTCATATCTTCCGATTCGGGCCACAAAAAGTTCGTTACCATCTCTTGATAGCGAATACCATTCACAGCAACTCACAGTAACCGTCCTCATTGTGGAAAAAATAACTTCCGATGATGCCGCCAACCCATAAACCGCACCAAACAGTCACTCTTTGTGGGTTTTTCGACATTCTCTTTTAAATTATCATTTCCTCAAATGCGGTAATTCTGCTTATTGACGAATCCATTGAGGTGAAAATGTGCCTCATCACTGAAAATGATTTTCTTCGAAAATTATCATCCACTGTTGCCATTTCTTGCCACGATTCTGACCATTGACGTCGCTTGGAATGGTCAAGAGGCTTTAGTTGGTGAGTCAATTGCACCTTGTAAGCGTGTAAGTGCAAGTCTTTATGCATATAGTGTTGCATCAATGGCGAGTGTGAGAGGTGTAATTATTGGGCACGACGACAAGTTGAGGTGGACGGCTCTTCAGCCACACTATCGCGAACAGCAGCAATATTTTCTTCAGTATAAGCTGTACAAACATCTCGTACAGACTCGGTTTGCTCAAATTTTTTCACGATTTTTCCGATTGTATGAAGAGCGCGATATGTATTCTGGTTTGAACGCTTATTTCCATAATAAGCCTGTATAATTTAACTGCGTTGCTCGATTGTGTATCTTTCAATAGTTCAAATTGAGATATTGAGAAATGCTAAATGAGAATTGCAGAATTCAGATATTGAGAAATGCTAAATGAGAAATGCAGAAAAAACTTGACGTTTAGGTGCGGTTCACATTAAAATGTAACCACCCATTAGTTAGTTATGCGGCTATCTGGTATCGAGGTACCTTGCGTGTGGTACAACGCGTGCTCTGTGGCTCCACGTTTAAAGCGGCAAGCATACGGCGCTCATATAAAAACTTAAATTCAGTGTCTTTAACACTAGCGTCTTACAGCACGTTCCAACAGTTTTTACCGTTGAAGAATAAATACTGCTTTAGGGATGGAATAAAATTCAAATCAAGAAAACAATTAATTACAATTACATACATGCAAGGCAAACAAAAAAGAGTTACATTCACTTCTAATTCAAAATATTATACATAAACCAAGTTCTTGAAAAAGATTATTTTCAGAAATCGCAATTAAAATTGTTCAAACAAAAGTATTTATTTTGTACTTATGCAATTTGCTCTCTTACTACAAGTGCAACATTTTAAACAAGCGAAATAGATACATATGTACTCCTAATTTAAACTTTTTTGTCGTACTATAAGATTTACAATTGTTAATACTTTTATCAGGCTTTCTAGTTAGATTTTTACTTCCTCAAAATTGAGAAAGGGGTTTTTGTGATAAAATTGGAATGATCAACATTTTTAAAGAAGACAGGAAAAGTAAAGTTGAAGACTGTCTTACGACCACCTCGTCGCTCATCAGCACCCAAATTTACTTCGAACCCAGGCCATGACTAATTGTGTATTGTTTTTAAGCAGCAAGCAGCGCATGTCCATCCTACCACCTGAGCTCTGCATTTCTGACTGCCTATATTTAATATTGTTGATCAACCCTTCACGTTATCACTGTGTTTTTCTGTTGTTGAAATATATTTTTTATATTCTTTCACCAACATCCAATTGATTTAAAATTGATTTTTGTGTTTGTTGTCTTTGTATCAATGATAATAATGGTTTCAAACTTTTCGCCGAGCTCAGCGATTTTTGAGCATTTATTTTAACTTAACAGTCGCACTATATGATTTACAATTGTCAATCATTTTCTGGGGCTTTCTAGTTCGATTGCAAAAGATTTTTTGTGATTAAATTGGAGTAAAGTTGAAGACTTACTGATTGGTTTACATACCATGGCTGATGAGCGATGGCATATACCCCAGCCAGTAAGTCTTCCACTTAACTTTTCTTGTCTTCTTTAGAAATGTTGACCACTCCAATTTTATCACAAAACATCTTTCCCAATTTTGAGGAAGTAAGATTTGATTTTTTTTTGATAGCCCGATGAAATTATTAACAAGGTCATACCCATTTTTAGAAACGTAATGCCATTACAAGTACACAATTTTGTAATTGAAAAGTTTCAGTAACCTTAATGCAATTACATGTGAATGAACTTGAATATGCGTAAAAAATACGTATGCATTTATGGATCTGGCAAAGTACCTCTCTATTTTTAATTTTAAAAGCCCAGTTCTTAAATTTATAGGGAAACAAAGTTAATTTTAGCTTTCATGAAAACTTACTGCCTGTTTCTCAATGTCGAAGTCGCACAAAGCAAATTGTTTTGGGTTCCTCTATGACGTTCTTTTATTCGAACGATGACTCGATCGACAAGTCGAAAAAACGTAAGTGTTTTCGTACAAAATCCGATTCCTCAGTATCGACATGATCGATACTGAGGAATCAGCACTACAAGAACACAAATGTCAAAATCTAGCACTTGTTGTTTTGCTATCGAGTGGGAGTTTTTATAGAACTTTTTGTTTATTTATTAAAAAACTGAGAAATAAGACTACAAAGCCCACATATTTTTCATTTTTATTTTATTTAGTACATATATTAAAAAATTATCATATGTATGTATGTAGTTTTCCTAAAAATTTTACTTATTGGCTGGATGGAAGAAAATCCAGAGTTTGTCCAGTGTCAATAAAAGAAAACACTTTTAAATTTTAAAACACCACAAAAACTATTTCCGTACTTTCAAGGTGTTTGCTTCTTTTATTTTGTACTTATTTATGTATGTATTTGCTTTGGCTTATCAATACAGCTGGTCGGTTTTATGAAGGGTTGTATTTACACAAGAACAATTTAGTAGTTTTTGTCAATACTGCAATAAAAAAATCAAGCAAAACTTTGATTTACCGATCTGGCATCTCTGTGAAGTAAATGCCGAAAAATTCATGACGTAAGCTCATGCGAATGCAAGCTGTCGACATAGAGGAATCCCAATTGATTCGAAATCGAGCGACTATATTTCGATCGTTTACATTTTCTTGCGATATTGAGGAACAGGCGTACATATGTACATACATACATATTTAAATAAAAAGCAAAATTAGAAGTGTGAATCGACTTGAAACTAGACTTTATTCTAAGTATAATTAAACAATTTAAAATTTTAGGATTTAAGATTTTTACTTAAAAACCGTTTAGTTAACTCTGATTAAGCGTCTTTTTCTTAAAACTATTTTATAAATGTACTGGAAAAAAGTTCATTTCTCAAATATCTTTATAGACAAGGGACCTTTTTAAACGGAGAGAGGGAACCTGCCTCCCATTAAAATATTATTATCTATATAATATTTAGTTTATAAACATATAAATATTTAGTTTATAAACATATGTATGTATTATCAATGTGTATGTACTTTATAAAATGAATAAAATTTTATATCTCTAACGAAAAATAAATTCTTTTGGCTGTTGTTTCCCCTATTTTGTTGTTACAAGAACTTTGAAAGATCAGATATGTAATTATTTTCGGTGTGCTTACATCAGACCCCATTTTTGTTTAGCTGGTAACATTTGTTTTGTTGTTTGCCGCTAATAATTATTTACTGGTCACATTATAGTAAGCTAATATTTGATGCTTGCTGTCAAATGTGTTGCCAATGTGACGGTTCATGTAATTTGAATGGATTTGAATATAATATTTTCGTTAGTCATATTAATGTTTATGTTATTTGTATTGTATGTGTTATTATTCATGTTTATATTATTGGCTATAAGTAAATTTTCCTTTTAAGAAGAGAACTATAGAAAGGAGAAGCTACCCAAGCCAAAAGCTCATGTCTTAGCACAGAGTACACAGAGATGTTAAAAGTGACATTTGAAAATGTGTTCACGCCAAATGAAGGTATGGTCTATATTTGCACCAAGTAGCTATAATAAAACAAGTAAGAGTGCTAAATTCGACTGTGCCGAATCTTATATACGGTTTACCAAAGTGTAATTAGAAGATTTTCTATAAACATGTGTAATATCAGGTCGTATATCAACTTTGATATCCCTAAGTTTATTTAAAAATAGGCACTTATGTATGTTAAAATAATGAATTTTGACCAAGCATTAGCAAAAATCGGAAACTATAAATGCATTTTGTAGATAAAATAAATTATAATTTTTATAAATTACTTTAAGTAACAATCTATTTTTAGTAACTAATGTTTGTAGCATACCACCGAAAACTATTAAGCCAACTATTAAGACAGGAGGTCCGAGTTCGAATCCCAGATGGGCCGAACATGAAAAATTATTTTTATTAATTTTTTTTTGTTTTACTTAAAATCAGCATGAGCAAAATTTAATTAAAAATCATGCTAAATTCGTACAGAAATAATAACTTGATTCAATATCATAGTGTAACGTAACATCTATTTAAATTGCTTGTTGTACCTTTTTTTAGTAACTAAAGTTTGTAGCATACCACCGAAAACTATTAACCCAAAAGGTCCGAGTAGGCCCGAAAATAGGTATTTTATGACAAATCCATATATATCCTTTTATCAAAGGGTATAAAAACAAGTAGGAGTGTTATATTCGACGGTGCCGAATATGATATACCCTTTACCAAAGTGTAATTAGCAGCTTTTCCACATAAATGTGTAATATCAGGTCGTATATGAACTTTTATTTGAATAATGGACACTTATGTATATCCAAATAATTAATCTTGACCAAGCGTTAGCAAAAATTTCCTGTATTGCATTGTAACTATACTTATATATGTATCTGCCACTTTTTGCATAACTTTATAACACATTCTGTTTTTGTGTGTTATATAACTCATTATCATACAGCGCTAACTATTAAGCCAAGAGGTCCGAGTTCGAATGTTGTTTGGTAACTAAAATTAAATGATGTTTGGTAACTAAAATTAACTAGCTATATCATCAATCCATGCTTTTTGACCTTGATGTCATGAAACTTATGCTTTCAGGGTGTTAAGTTTTATTGATAAACAAAAAACTCGCGAGGAGTCACTGGTACTATCCCGATATTTTTGCTTACTTGATCAGTTCCAGCTTAGTGCAAAATTTACTTGGTATTTTATATTCCAAATTCACAATTTTCATATATTCTGAACTTTAAATACATCAAAGCAGGTATTTTGCCTTTTGGCTACGTAATGAGTTTAGCGTCATTCAGGTCGGAGTTGTGGCAATAAGGAGAGCAGTAAACTGGATGAGGTACTGTAAGATATATGGGAGCTTATCCTAATCTGCACTGTCAGCAAGGCGGCCATAAAAGCGCTTGTTTGGTGTGTGTGAATGTCGGAAATCTCTAAATGAGATAGACATTCAGACCTGGAGTTTCTCTGGGTACCTGGACACAATGGTGTGTCCGGAAATGTAGTGGGGGGGGTGAACTGGCAAGATCTGGTATCCTTTTACAACAGCAGGACATGAACGAATTCGTTGGTCTTCCCCTCAATTGTTGTAAACAGATAATACAACGCCAGCTGTTAAGAACTGCACGAAAGGTGGTCGAATGAGATCACCTGTCGAATATTGGGGCTCACGCTGCCCAGCTATAATTATAAGGAAACTTTGGCTTTGTTGAACTTTCCGAGACAAAAGACACAAACCATAGTGGCTGTTGGGAGCACATGCGAGAAGACTAAATCTTCAATGACTTCTGCAGAGGTTACAGATATGAAAAGGAGGAGGTGAATGTCGAGCACTTCCTCTGTCGATGCCTGACTCTCTCTAACAAAAGAGCAAATTACTTAGGAAGGCCGACACTACATGAACTGGGGGACGTGTCAGAATACGGATTAAACAGGGTTGAGTCTTTTATCAGCTCATCTGGCTGGTTCAGGGCACAACCAGTAGGTGGTGTGAAGGTTACATCCCTATCGCATCTCCGGGTAGCACAACGGGACCTTATAGGGCCCAAGTGGACCGGTCTCACGACTGACAGCCCGTGTAACATAACATAACATGTATTTTGCCAATCACTGGTTGGTAGAAGCATTCTATTTTCTGTCTCTCATATGTCGATACACATATGTGTGTTTGTGTAGTGTTTTTATGCAGTTTTAAACAATATTTTGACATTTAATCGCTGAGTAGCAGTAGTCAGCAGCTATTCCGCGGCTACCTGTTATGAGAAACAAAATTTACAATTATTCAATCCGTTGCTGCGGTATCATCTCTGCAGTCGTGGCATTGCCGTGTTATTGATTCCGCAATGCAGATATTTTTCTTTGTTTAGTTTGCCCTAAAATTTTATAACGAAAAGCTAAAAGAAGGGACCAAAATGTAGATTTTTTTTACAAAAATTGTTTTTCTTAATTTGGTTTTCTTTTTGACGACTATTTTTATAAGAATAAAAGACAAAAATACACAAAGTGCAATGGTGGATCTAAAAAAAGTCCTGTGTGGATAGCTCCATCGCCAGCGCCATCCAGCTGACATAAACAAATTTTTGGGAAGACTTGGCGCTGACATTAAATGGTTCGGGACCACCAATAAAAGATGCCAGTGGTTGGAGAAAGGTATCGCATCACTGTTTCTTAAATATTGTTCATCGTGGCTTAACTTGCAGTTTCATTGTATTAGGTATGTACAGATTAGAAGAGGAGCCTAAAAAAGATGTTTTAACCGAACATTTATGTGGAAGCTGCAGGAATATGCATACATTTTTATTTGCCAGCAGACCTACATTTCTTTATTTCAACTTGTTCGCTATCGTTCATCTGCAACACGTTTTCAGATTTACTTTTAATGCAAAACTCTTCTTTCTAACCATGTGTTCAACGAATCACTTTCACTATCATCCTCAAAACAAAGCAATAGTATCCATATTTTTTAAACTGTCATATAATTCACTGATAATAAATGAATTAACGTCCACGTCTAAAATTACATACACAACTCGTTCTTGAAATGAATTTTTCTATCAACAGCAACAGCTTCTGCGAAAATAACCTTGAAATTATTAAAACAGAGACGTTAAATTTACTTTGGGGAAAGCGTATACCGCAGGAATGAATAATTGCAATTTTCATATCGATCGATAATTCTTTCCGTTCAATTTTTCGTTCCGTACGGAATTTAGTATTATACAGTATAATATTTTTGTTGTATGTATCTAACGCTAGGTGTCATTCTTTACGTGATATTTTGTAATAAATTGTCCAAAATGTTACTGGAACAGAGAAAGGCAGTCAGAAAATTGGCTAACAACTTGCAAATTCTTGCTGGATACATTTTACTCAGCCAAAATTTGCAGGTTTTATAAAGAGATGTTTTGACTCTTCTGGCCACAGAAAAGGCTAACAAAAAGTTTCAGGTGTAAAAATACTTTTTTTTTAATATAAATACTTTTCTGTATATAAATAAGTTATAAATGACCTATGAAAATGCTTTAAAAAAAAAGGTTTTTACCATGATACAACTAATGAGGTAACCTTTTCACCTTTGATACTTTGTTTTGGCTGCCTTTCATATCTGTATTCTAATGACAGTTTTATGAAGTCAGCTGATTAACGGTTCAGATAATGAGGCCATCTTATTAGTAGTATCATGGTTTTTACAAACATGTCAATTTTTATTTACGTTAACTTTTGTTTACTTGAACACATAAAAGAACTGCATCGTTTCTAAATCAGCAGTTTTCTATTCAAGTTTATCATATAACCGAATTAAAAGATTTTATGTTGGCGACGAGTAGCTTTGATATTAAAAGAATTTTAATCGATATTTGTGCTTATGGCCTCTAAGCAAACTAAAACAATTTTTGGTGGAAAAAAAGTGACACTAACAGAAAAAAAAAAATATTATCTGAGGTTTAGAGCAGTACAGCAAGCAAAAATATTAAAGCTAAAACAATTGCCATGATGTTGAAATTGTAGCCGACCAAAGCAGGCAAGTGTCAGGCGAATATAGCACGCTCACTTATTTTTTATATGACTTTGCAAAAGGATGAAAATATCTATTGTATTAAAAAGTATTGTTCTAATCGGGTCTCAGAATCTTTGTTGAATATCACCTAGGAACTGATTTTCAAAATTCCTTTTACTTTTGAAAGGTTTTGTCAACAGACTAGGTCTATTAAGATTATTTTGTAATTAGATAGGCATTATTATGTGTGGAAGTCGGTTTTTTGTATTTATACGAAACGTTACAAAATAGTTAAAAGACTGCTATTATTTTAGGTCTAAAAATAGACCTTATTAATGTTTTATGTCTTTTGCAGCCGTCTATAAGCCGCCGACATTTCGTTGATGCTAATCAACTGATCAGTAAACTCGAAAAAAATATAGATGGCTGAAAAAGATAGGAAACAATAAGGTCTATCTGTAAATCTAAAATAATACATTTCAATTAGCTCTTACAGCAAATAAATAATTAAGTTCATTTTTGAGTTAGCATATTACTTTAAAAATTATTTAGCTCGGCAATCTGAAGCAGCGAGTTACTTTCTTCTTTCCGCAAAAAACGTTGCTAATTCTTGCAAAATGTTGTTCCCGCATTTCATTGCAAGTTTTCATAATTGAGCATAAATGAATATTGCGGGAAAAGTAAAGAAACGGCAATTACATTTACAAAGGAAAGTACTTTCATGAAATTTTGTATACGTATTATAAATAAACTGTAAAAAAAAATCTTCGACTTTCACAGATATTTCTTGAGGAAAGTGGAGCTTGATTTCATAGAAGTTGGCAAGTTATCACGTATAGAAATTTATAAAGCAATGTTTGGAAATAATTATTATTGTTAGTTCTTTAGTAATATTATCACTATAATGCGACATCAACTGTGTCCTTTATTTATATTTGAAGAACAAGTTTTATAATTTGTTTTTCCAATACAAACAATAACCCCCATATTCATAAAAACTATTAAAGGTTTATTACACGTTTATTTGACAAATATTCCGTAGAAATACGTCAAATAAGAGCTTAATAAACTTACAATAATTATTATGAATATGGCCTTAAATGTATACGTGTGTACAAAGTCGTTTAAATTTTTTATAATCATATCATTAAAATCCTGCAAATTTGTATATTTCTATTAGTAGGCAACAATGATACCACCTCGTTAAATTACTTTCATGACATCGACAAAACAAAAACCAAACAAAACATACTTTCACGAAAGGTTTGTCGAAGGCTTGGTGAACAGTAACGAAATTATGAGTTATGTTAGTAAAAACGAGTGAGTGTACTGTGAATTTCATGAAATTACTTTCCTTTGTAAACACTAGGTAAAAGTACACATGCGCCTCACTATTGTTTTGTGATCCTAATGTATTATCGTCTATTTATAAATGTAATTTCAAGGTATCTAAAACAAATTATTTCTGAGTTTTATTATTTTATTGTTTCAATTATATATATGTATACATATTAGGTATATACATACATAGCACTGAAGATGCTAACCAATTGTTAGCGAGTAAATAACAACTCACAATAACCTCTTAGAAAACTGATCGGAAAAGTAAATAATTCATTAAACAAATTTTTTGGTTACAAGGCAAATTTATTGAAACCCCGATTTGCATAACATCTCGGCTTTACATCGATTTAAGGCTTTGTGGTTAGTTTGAAGCTAATACTTTACACAATCTTTGTACCGATAAGCGTCAGAAATCACGCAGATCCCTCACGAAGAGGAATGGTTCTCAACATAAGTATCATAATCATAACGCTGCAAAAACCAGATTTATCTATTGGTATGACTATATGTTTAAGGATTTACTTCTACTGCGAAGGACATACTCATATAAAGATAATAGTAAAATATCGCTTAAAAACACACTGCGAAAAGAAGTGCCCGAGAGGTGATGCCATTTTTCTAGTATGTATTGTGGAGTACAACAACCTGTTATTATATTTTTAAACTCCCCCAAAACCTTGTATTGTGAGTAAAAGACCGGTTTTTCATAATCGTATGTACTTATCAGCTTGTAACTTAGTTAAATACTAACCGATTTCTAATTCATGACCAGATTAAGAAGATCTTTTTAACTTAATATTATATCAATCTCTTTAAATAAACATAAATTATACAAACTAAATGCATTTTTTTCGGTTTTTTCTTCAATGATATGCTCATAAACGCCGGTAGTAATTGTACTCCATTCAGAAAATGTATAAATTCAGTATTTCTCGTCATATACAGGACAAAACTCTTCTTAATAGACTTGATCTAGATCTAAAATAATTTTCCAATGAAGGACAGAGAAGACAAACTCCAAAGATACCTCAACAGCTTTTGGACCGCCAGCAACAACAAGCTACTCGCTCCGGAAAGACGAAGATAAAAATATATAATAGAATTTTACACAATCCACCGATTCAAAAATATATGAAATATGTATATCACATTATGGTAAAGCGAATGTACGTACATACTTATCGCTTCTTTACTCCAATAATGGCGTACATCTAAAATTTTGCTTAAATTCTTGAGTTTGCAATGTAAGACATACCTGCCCTCAGTAATGGAGCATACGGAGAATCCGCTTAAAACACCACGAAGAAGATTATACAGAGTTCAAAAATATTTTACTAAAAATATTCAACTTTTTCAGCTAAATCAATTATTTTTTAACCGATTTGTAAGCACAACCCTCCTTTGTATTTTATATCAGTTAAGATGAAACGCTAAATAATACGGTTTATTACAAATATATTGTGACGGAACGTCCCAGAAGTGAAAAATTGCGAAAGAATAGAAGAAAATATATTTAGTATAAACATTTTTAAGTTGAATTAAAGACAATGGGCCTTAATTATAGTCAAACACTAAAGTCGGTTCTTTTTAGAAACAACTTAAATTTTCAAGTGTTGCTAACGTTTTTTTTTTTAACTATAGTCAAAAAGCATGTTTCCACGACATATGCTTCGCTCTCTATTTGTGCTTAACACCCCAATCAGTAGCGAAGCAACGTGCTTCGCCATACAAAATTTTGAGAGCGAATGAAGTTGCTTCATGTTGAAGCTAGTTACTTGCAAAGCATGCAAAATGTCTGTCTTCTCTAATTTTAATCGCAAATTTATCTGTACTAATTGTCAAAATCAGCTATTGTAAACAAAAGTAAGAAAAACAAAAAATATCCCGCGAAAAGTCAAAGTTAGTTTTTTAATAGCAATAAAATAAGAAAAAAGTGAAAATAACAATGAACAATAAGCAAAATTTTGTGAAAAATGCCATTATGGCCCGAAGAATTTCTTCCAAGCTACATTTTATGGAGTATTCAAGAGCATGCTCCAACCTACATATGGAGCTGAACAAGAAACGTTGCCAGCTTTTAGAGCAGCTGCAAATGCTTAACGTTCTTAAATTATCAATAACTTCGGAACGATTAGCTTGGAAAATAGTAAGTTGTGTTATCTATAGGTACATACATTGTACATTAAAATGTACATATGTTGTTGTGAACAATTAATGAGACATAAATGTTTTTGGAAATAATGAAAATGTTTTGTTTCTTTATTAAAAACAACTGTCAAATCGAACTCAAATTCAACTCGTACTGCAAACATGCTTAAAGTTAAAATTGGCTTTAAGTTGAACCAGCTTTAAATGGGCGCCACATTATTTATCGAAAATGGCAAATTATTTACCATACAAATTTAAGTAAAATCCCATCTCTAATGAGATGACTCTCAAAAATTATGTATACATACATGTAAACGCACACACATATAAATGTAAGGTTGTATTAGTAAGTAAACAAAAAAACATCAAAGCGAATTGAATAAAAGTAAAATTTCAATGAAAATTCTGATTAATAATAGTTATTAAAAAATCTTTAATTTAATTCTTTAATTTAAAAAAAAAAATTACATTAAAAAAAAGCTTTTACATATAAAAGTGACATTTGCTTGAGCAAAGCTGTTGCTAAATAAGTTAAAGACAACTTCTGCTGGTTTTAAGTTTAGAGCAGGCTTTTTCTCGTCTATAGTAGACAAAAAGCTTGCTTTTATTTAGTGACTTAAAATTGCTTAAAGCATACTTTTTCGATGTCTATAGTTATGGGCCCATTTCTGCTGGTTTTAAGTTTAGAGAAGACTTTTGCGAGTAAAGTCGGTTTTTTCCTGTCTATAGTAGACAAAAAGTTTACTTTTATTATAGTGATTTACTTTTATATGCAGTGCCTTAAAATTTCTTAAAGTATACTTTTTCGTTGTCTATAGTTATGGCCCAATGTATGCCCATAGAAAGGACTTAGTCTCTTCTTTCTAGTTTCGGTAATAAATTAGAAATAAATTACATGCTGATAAGTAGTGCTCGCATGAAAATCCTTTGTTTTTCACCCGTAACTGAAGATTTGGGTGGATTTGAAAATTCCAAAAGCATGGTGTTGTTGTATGTACTAGCCAGTAGCTAACAGAAAAACAGCAACACATTGTAGACATTTGAAATTGTATGTTTTTTGACGCATAGTATGTGATATTTGCAACAAAATGTTCTACTAAGTTTTTGCAAGGGACAACAGTACTGATAGTAAAATTATAATGAACACATACATAACTTAAAAACTTAACGGTATTAAAAAAAAAAGTGAAGATATTTCTAGTTTTCTCTATCGACCAAAAGATTCTCAAGTAGAGTAATAATACACATAGATAGACGACGAAATTAAGTTAAAAAAAATAAATTACCTTATCAACGTTCTCTCGTGTTTTAGCAGACGTTTCCACATATTGCACCTGCCATTGTTGGGCTCTTGTTTGACATTCGTTTAGGAGAACTCTACGTCTGTCGTTTAGATCGCATTTATTACCAACCAATAAGAATGGTATGCTTTCGTCATTTTTTACTCGTAATATTTGTTCCCTATGATGGCATATGAAATTAGAATATAAGAATATAAAAATTAATATAAAAGACTTACGAATACGGATTTGTACATAGAGACTATTTATAATTAAAGAAGAATTCAATCTGGAATTTAGCGTCAACATCTTAGATTATATTTTTAGAGAAATCATTATGTCAATATCAACAATTTGAAAAAAAAAAACATCGCATTCCTATAAATCTATGGTGTTCCTAAAGAGATAATTTAGGAAAGTGTGAGAAGAGTAGTGAGTACAATAAATAACACTGTGATTTACTAAAATTCTTCGGGGGTTCTCATGTACCAATTCTGTTTTGTTGAAGTCCATATAGAACAAAAAATACCTTTAGTTTTTTAGGTCGCTTCGAAGAGGGATTTTATAACGGTAAATGTAGCGAATAATGAAATTTGTTGCATTTTTGAATTGAAAGAGTCATATTTTCGTTTTCACCTTGGCTGGTTTCGTGGGCAAAACAAATGTGATTGGAAAAAATTTAATAAGTTAATTATTTTTTAACGCATTTAATTGTTGTTACCGATTTTGGAAAGCTTGCATAATGTTCCCTTTTTACAATAATAGATATATATGTATATATATTGTTTGGTATCATATATGTAAGTAACTTAGGGCCCAGGAAAAAAATTATAAAAAGTGGTTTGGGGGTTAAAAAATGTGTTTGGAAAAAATTGCATGAGTCCTTTATTATTTTTTTTTAACAAACACAAAACCGCGAAGCTTTTGGCTTGTCTGCAGAAACACCCAAAGCCTTCGGCAGGAATTGAACCTGCGACCTCGGGGACTCTTAGTAGTACACTCTACCAATTCATCTATCGAGGCGGTCAAACCGATTCATTTACAGTTACTGTGAAACTGGCAATACTGTTTCATAAACCGAATACACATACATATATATATATGTACATATGTACGTACATGATTGCATTCGCACGGTTTCATATCTCAAATTTACTTTTTTTCAGATAACAATCAAGACTAAAATTTAAGTTTCGTGTTATTACAAGAAAAAAACCTGAAGTGTACAATTGTTTTGTTTTATTATTTCATATGTAATTATGTGTATAAGGACAAATCTGACTGAATTATTTTGCTTTATTTTTATTATTCCTTTTTTGAATTATTTTGTTTTATTATTATTATTTTTTATTATTCATTTTTGTTTTATTATTGATTTTAAATACATTGTATGAACATTGTATGTACAAACATATGTATGTGTTAAACCTTTTGGTTTAATCAAATTTTATTATTTTTTATATTGAGGTTTTATTCAAAATGCTTTCTTCCAAAAATTTATTAATTAAGAATATATTTTTACAATCAAACTTATTTATTGAATTCAAAGGTAAAAAGTTATTTTTATATTTTTTTAAAACAAGTAGTATTGTAACAAGGTACTCCGCTACATATACTCCCCCACTAGAGAGTTTAATATTAAACTCTCGAAAAGCTTATTCTCTTGGGGATTTTTGATCTACTTCGCAAATTTCTTGAGCTGGAGTTTGAAGTTAAATTTGAAGTTCTATGAAGAATTGTAACTATCTTCGGGTCTTTGATTATCTCATCATTAAACATGTGTGCTGGTTTCACTCGGTCTATAGAGACAGTTGTCTTTCGACCCTTAATATCCAAAGTAAAAAGTTTTTCTGTTCTTTCCAAAACATGATAGGGACCATCATAGGGTTGTTGAAGGGGTTTTTTAACCGCATCATTTCGAAGAAACACGTGAGAGCATCTGTCTAAATTTTTATGAAGAAATACCGATCTATTAGATTTATGACGTATTTCGGATGGTTTCAGTACGTTCATATGGGCCTTGAGATTTTGTACGAAATAATCTGTAGGAGCAGTTTCTGAAGATACTTGAACAAAATCACATGGTAAGCGAATTGAAGAACCATAAACTAATTCCGCGGGAGTTGACGCAATATCTTCTCGCATACTGGAACGGAGACCCATAAGTACTGTAGGAAGGACTTCCAACCAATTTTTGTTGTTATGACACATCAGAGAAGCTTTCAATGAACGGTGCCAACACTCTATCATGCCGTTGGCTGTTGTTCTTGCTCTCTTGGAACCGAGTAGAGTAGTGAGTTCCTTAAAAAGATTGGACTCAAATTGACGGCCCTGGTCTGTTGTTATTTTGGTTGGAACACCAAAGCGAGCAATCCAGCCGCTGTACAAAGCTTCAGCAACTTTTTCAGCTGTTATATTTTCCAATGGAAAAGCCTCAGGCCAGCGAGTGAACCTGTCAATGCAAGTTAACAAATAAGCGTAACCCCTGATAGAAGGTAATGGACCAACTAAATCTATATTGATGTGAGAAAATCTTTCAGATACAATAGGATATGTACCAGCTTTACTTTGTGTATGCCGGGTTACTTTAGAGCGCTGACAATGCACACATTCTTGAGTCCAAGTTTGTATATCTCTTTTCATGCTTGGCCAAACAAAACGTTCCTGTATCAGTTTAGTACTTTCTCTGATACCACCATGCGACAAACCGTGTAGGGTATTGAATATAATTTTGCGATAATTTATTGGCACAAATGGCCTCGCCTTGTTTGTGGAAATGTCACATATAACTGGTGATGCATTCTGAAAAAGCTTTATTGACTTTAAGAACAGTGATGATTTTGTATCATCGTTCAATAACGCTTGAAGTTCAGGATCGTTGATTTGAGATCTGCTTATTTCCTCATAATCAATGGTTGAAGGAACTTCCATGGTGCAGATACGGGATGGTGTGTCAGCAATTATATTTGTTTGACCACTGATATGGCGAATATCCGTGGAAAACTGTGAAATAAAATCGAGTTGACGGAACTGACGCGGAGACGCTTTTTCAGGATTTTGCTTAAAAGCAAAAGTCAGTGGTTTGTGATCCGTAAAAATTATAAACTTACGACCTTCAAGCATATATCGGAAGTATTTAATCACAGTGTAAACGGCCAATAGTTCCCTATCGTAGGTACTATATCGTTTTTGAGTTTCCGTAAGCTTTCTAGAAAAAAAACTAAGTGGACACCAACCACTAGGGGATTGTTGCTGTAGCACTCCACCAAGGGCTTTATCTGATGCATCAACCATTACACAAATTGGCTGATTTTCCATAGGATGGGCCAGTAGTGTTGCATTAACTAAATCAGACTTACATTTTTCAAAAGCCTTGACAGCTTCAGGGGTCCAAACCACTGGAGTTTTATCATTTTTCTTGTTGCCTTTTTGATATTCTAGAAGTGGTGCTTGGGTTTCAGCTGCGTTGGGAAGAAATCTCCGATAAAAGTTGATCATAGCTAGAAAACGCCGAAGTTCTTTTGCAGTGGTCGGTTTTGGGTAGCTGCTAATTGCAGACACTTTATCTGGTAGCGGATATATACCATTTTTATTTACCATGTGGCCAAGGAACTGAACTTCTGATCTACCAAAGCAACATTTGTCAACATTTATGACTATGCCGTACCCATCAAATCTTTGAAATATCATTTCAAGATGTTGAAGATGCTCTTCTTCTGAGTTCGAAGCAATAAGAACATCATCGAGATAACTAAAACAAAAATCAAGACCACGCAACACCTCATGGATGAATCTTTGAAAAGTTTGACCAGCATTACATAATCCAAAGGTCATGAAATGAAATTCAAAGAGTCCGAAAGGAGTTATTATGGCGGTTTTCGGTATATCTTCAGAGGCCACGGGTATTTGATTGTAGGCACGAACCAAATCTATTGTGGAAAAAACTGTCTTACCACTTAACCCAAAACCAAAGTCGTGAATATGTGGCAGTGGGTATCTGTCAGGAACTGTCATTGCATTTAGGCGGCGATAGTCTCCGCAAGGCCTCCACTGACCATTCTTTTTCTGTACCATATGTAAAGGGCTAGACCAATTGCTTTTAGACGGATAGCATATACCCTGCTCAACCATGAATTTAAACTCACGTTTTGCATTTTCTAACTGCTCAGGTGAAAGACGTCGCGCTTTTGAAGTTACTGGATGACCTTTTGTTTCAATGAAGTGTTGCACGTTGTGTTTTTGCTTTACTGACGTTGTTGAAGGATTCGTAATATTTGGGAAACGAGCGATTAACCCGTGATACGGAATTTTTTCAGTCACAGTTTTGATTTCCGAGACATATGCCTTTTTGACGAAAAATGATGAATTCAAGCCAGTTTCATTATCGATTAGCTTTTTTTCTTTAAGGTCCACTAGTAACCCGTAGCGTTGCAAAACGTCTGCACCGATTACTGGAAAATTTACGTCAGCAACAATAAACTTCCAAGAGAAACTTCTTCTTGAGCCAAGTGAAAGGGAAAGAATTGCTTCACCGTATGTATTTATAACACTCCCATTAGCGGCATATAGTTTAAAGCTTTCTGGCTCTCTTAGGTTTTGATTGGAACGAGGTATAACTGAGACATCTGCCCCAGAGTCAATCAAGTAACTTCTGTTCGTTTGCGAGTCAAAAATAAATAAACGATTTGTTGCTTGGCTTTGGTCACTAGTAATATTTAGTGACCGCCTTGGCAGTTTTTTGATGCTAGTGTTGCAAAAGCGCATGGTTGACGACAAGAATGAGCCTTGTTTCCGAACCTACGATGATAAAAACAAATTTTTTCATTAGAGATGTAAGATCTTTTTGATCTACTACGAGAAATAGATCTGGATGGACGGATAGATCCTCGAGATATTTGTAGACTTTTTACTGCCTTAGTGAGCTCGGAAATCTGTTGCTTAAGCTCGCTTATTTCATTGGTGGTTTGAATACCCGCAATATTAATTGAGCTTGAACTGGAAATTTCTCCAATCTTGTCGGCCATAATTGCTAACTTGTCTACAGGTTCTAAAGAAGTGGCCAGAATTGCTTGAGTCTGTTGAGGTAAACGCTGAAGCCACATATTTCGCAGGAAATCCTCAGTAACTCCACCATTCGCTAGACCGCGCATTTCTCGAATTAAAGAGCTTGGCTTTTTGTCGCCTATTGGCATCTCTTTTAACAACGTTTTGATTCTCATTTCTTCAGAGATTGAAAAATGGTCAATAAGCCGATCCTTTATTTTCTTGTAAGCATCTCCAGGCTGTTGGATAATGATGTCACTTACTTGAGAAAGTACATCAGGTCCCAATTCTGGCAAAATTGCGAGATATTTTGATCTTTCATCCACAATGTTGTGGTTTTCAAATTGTGCTTCTAATTGAACAAACCAAACTGCTGGATTTTCTTTCCAAAATTGTGGAACTCGGAGAGTTATTAACGATGTTCGCGATGATGCTGCGGAGCCTGATGAAAGAGGTCCTGCCGAATTATCCCGTGGTTGATTCCTTGGCATTTTGAAATAAATGTCTCCTTAAAATTTTATTTTGCGTAAAAATTCGGGGTCACCAATTGTTAAACCTTTTGGTTTAATCAAATTTTATTATTTTTTATATTGAGGTTTTATTCAAAATGCTTTCTTCCAAAAATTTATTAATTAAGTATATATTTTTACAATCAAACTTATTTATTAAATTCAAAGGTAAAAAGTTATTTTTATATTTTTTTTAAAACAAGTAGTATTGTAACAAGGTACTCCGCTACATATGTATGTATGCACGCAAAATCTCTTCCTGTTAATGTAATATTGGGTTAGCTCACCACCAGTTTTTTTAATTTTTATGTGAGTTCCGTCAATAGCCCCAATAATACCAGGAAAATTGCGGATTTCTTTAAAACTTGATGAAATTTGGCATTCTTCTGCAACGGGAGCAGGCATTCTTGTCTTTGGCCAGTTTGGCTAGTGCACGCGCTACTTTTGAGCAAATTCGTCTAATCGCTGATTGAGACAGTCCGTGAATATCGCCTGTATCATCCTGTATCTAAACGTTTTACTTTGTCTTATAAGCCTATCACAAAGAGCTGTCTTAAAATACTTGCCTCTGTTCTTCCCCAACAGCGCAAAGCTGCCAATACCTGCAAATCTACTGGCGAACCACGTCCTCGTTGGTCCACCATCATATCAGCTCTTATCAAATTTGCAATTTCTTTTACCGTTGCCTTGTTAAAACGATATTTTGGTTTAAAGTCGGTGTCAGGAATACATAACGGGTCGACCCTCTCCTAATATATTCTTGGACGACTGGTTGACGATCTTTGTTCATAATATACTATTAAAATGGCACAATTGAAGCAAATTAAATCAAATCACGATATTTCTTACCAATTCGACTTATTAAGTTTAATGCTTCCATTGCTTCACAAAAAATTTCTTTATTATTTTTCACAATTTTTACCACAAAATGTAAACAAACCAATAACAACAATTGAAATGTCATTTTAATTTACATTTAAAGTAGGGGGGAACGTGTATTAAATTTTCTACTTTTAATACTGTGTTAAAGCATGCAAATTAAGCAAATATATTTTTTTGAATAACACTTTAAGCATTTTTGATTATTAGTGGCTAATAACAGTTTATTAAATTTTTTTGCATACAACTGTATAACTTTACTATTTATCACACGATTTACAACAACTATGCCCTGTTTGAACGGTATTATTAAGCTGTTGAAATAGGATTGATAGAAATCCGTGGGAAAACAGCGAAGATGTGACTTTCAATTCAAAAATGCAACAAGTCTCGTTACTCACTACATTTACCCTTACAAAATCCCCTTTCGAAGTGACCAAAAACAAGTAAGAGTGCTATATATATCAAAGTGAACTTTGATATCCCTGACAAAGAAAGGAAGCAGCAAGCACACGACGTGACGGAATTCATTCAGTCACTTGCCGCCATTTGGTAGCAGCATAATTTTATCCCTTGTTGTTGCCCCCCATTTATATGATATTTCAAGTCAACAAGTAGTTGAATAACACAAGTGATTTTTGGCAACATTTTGTTAAGAAAATGTTTACGTTGTCAAATAAACACAAAGAGAATATGAAGATACCCGAACAACTTCGTATAAACAATACTCGTATAAAAGAGACTGTTGAGAAGACTGTTGAGAAGACTGTTGAGAGCACCCTAGCTTTTTTTAGTATTAAAATTTTCCCACTTTTTGCACACTTACAAATAAAAGCCATTTTTATACATACATATTTATAAAATAAAAACGCAGATTGGTACTCACCTGAATTCCTGTGTTGCTTGGAAGCTTTCATCATCCGTTATGGAGAATACACAAAGAAAACCTTCACCACTGCGAAAGTAATTATCACGGATGGCAGCGTAATCTTCTTGCCCAGCTGTGTCCAATATATCTATTTGTACTTCTTCGCCATCTAAGACGACCTGTAAATAAGTTAATATATAAGTATTCATTGAATAATTTTAATAAAACATAAAAAAATTAAGTTTTGGCCCTAAGAAATATAAATCTCAAATTGTAAGTCCGGAGGGCTGTGAAATATATTTGTGCACAAAATAATATTGTATGTAAATGAAACCAATTTTGTTGGTTCGAATTTCACAAAGTAATAAAAATAAATTAAGTCAAGTACGAGGCTGGCTCGCACACTTAGGGTTCCGTACGTATGTATGTGTAATGTATGTATGGAATGGCGTATGTGAATACATATGTATGTATATTTTATAAATTTCATCTCTCTGTCTTTACACCTACCAGGGACACCTGGTAGTTTTCGACTTGTTGTTTTTAGCATTTGTTATTGTAGGCCATATGCGAGTAGATATATTGTGCACATTTCATCTCTCTGTCTCTTACAGTTTGAGAGTTATGCCTAATTTTTACTTTACGTTCTATAGGGACACCTGGTAGTTTCTTTAGTCTACTTTGGGATCCCGTGGGATACCAATTTGCACGAAAGCCGTTCCCTTACTTTAAAATTGGGCAAATGAGAGTATTTGTGAGAGAACATTATGCTTCTTCTTCTTCTTGCACGAAACTGCCCGTACTTTTTCTTCGGGCTAGTTTGGGCAAGTACATATGTATGTAGCTCAGCTGTTTCAATAACATTCTATTGTTCACGCTATTTATAAATGATCTTCCTACTGTTGTTTTGTATTCAAAGGTATTGATGTATGCTGATGATGTCAAAATCTTTAACTCATTTAAGGATATAAGCGGATACAATTTACTTCTTGCTGACATACGGAGATTTTACCACTAGTGTTCTCTCAATCTTTTGGAATTAAACATTAAGAAATGTAAGCACATCTCGTTTTTTAGACATAAACCGATTGATACTTTTTATTCTTTTGAAACTGATGTATTGGATAAAGTTCAAACCATATTAGATCTTGGCATATTGTTAGATCACAGGCTTAATTTTCGTGATCATATTTCAATGATTGTAAACAAAGCTAATGGGGTACTTGGATTCATGAAACGTTGGTCAAAAGAATTTATGGACCCATACATTACTAAACTTCTATTTACGTCACTTGTTCGACCTATTCTTGAGTATGGATCTGTTGTATGGGATCCTTGCTATTCTATTCATATTAACCGCATTGAATCTGTTCAAAAACAATTTTTAATTTTCTGCCTTCGTGGTCTGGGGTGGAATTCGTATATCCTGCCTCCGTATCAAAGCAGGCTGGCTTTAATTAAATTGCCAACACTAAAAAGTCGACGCACGATGCTGAGCGCGTTATTTGTTCTGGGCCTGTTAAGAGGTGATGTTGACTCCGAGTTCCTGCTTAGTCAAATAAACTTCAACGTTCCAGTAAGACCAACCCGTAATTTTACATTCTTGGCTTTGAAATTCTACCGATCTGTTTATGCCAATAACGATTCTTTCCGTCGTGCCTGTGGGAACTTCAACGAATGCTACCATATAATTGATTTTTCTGATAATATTGAAATTCTAAAGAAAAAGCTAATAGTTTATCTTAATATCTGAATAATTTATTTTTGTAATTTGTGTTTTTCACTGCATATGTACGTATATAGTCAGTAAGGATGTAATAATCTATTGACTTAATAAATAAATAAATAAATAAATAAATAAATAAATAAATAAATAAATAAATAAATAAATAAATAACATAAGCGGTTCTCACTCTTGATAGTAAACTCGGTTGCAGATTTGATTAAAGTACTCGTGTTTACATCACTGCAGCAACAAAATGTACTGAACTTTTATTTTCTACGCTGTGATTAAAAAATCAAACCAAAAGCTGTAGTAAACATTGTAAAAAAAAATTATTGGGAATCACAGATATTCTGTGCTGTGAATCGTTTTGCCGGCAAAACTTAATTTTGTGTTGAGAAAAAAAAAAAATGTGGAAAAAACAAATAAAAATATACTGTTGAAGAGAAAACGTGACAAAATTCACAACAAAAGGTGGACAGATAAAGAAAATCAGCAAGTTTTAGAATATTTGCAAGAACATGCAGACTTTGAGGTAAGAAAGTCACTCGAGCTTTGTGGTAAAAATCGTAGTGAATATAGCAGAGTTGTAAAATTAGTATCAAGAGTGAGAACCGCTATAGAAAAAATAAATGTTTTGCGGAAACTAAAAGAAAAATTGGAAATTGGCATGAAAAAATATTTTAAAGCATTCTGTAAAAATTGCTGATTGTTATACATATATTTATATTCACAAATTCATTTATATAGTTATATGAATTTGTGAATTGTAGTCGTAAACAGTTTTATGCATTCATTCCTTTTCATTTTTTGGAGAAAACTTTTTTACACAAAAGCTGTCAGAACGCTTAAGTTTTCTTTTGTGGTAAAATATTTGTTTTTATTCGTTCCCGTACTCTTGTACATTTTTGTCTCTTATTGAGAGATTATAATTTACTCTCATTTTACCGAACTTTGCCCAAAAACTATAGAAAGAAACAGAGCAAATATTTTAATATTGTTTGAGCCAACTAAAGTGACAAATACATTTACATATTGTGACCAGTAAACAAAATTTGTTTACATTAGAGCATATTTTCGGCAAATAAGGGAAATCATATTTGACGCAAATGATTCCCAAATGTGACCGTACCTTAAGGCTAACCAGTAGTAATAATTTGAAAGGAGAACTTAATAAAAAAAAAAGTTTTTACAATTTCTATAGTTATTCTACGAAAAAAAAACTTTTTGGCTTGCCCCAGCTAGATTCGGACTATAAACTTTTGAATGTTAATTTTGAAGTTGGTCAAGTGGCTCTCAATTGGGGGACATAGACAGTAAAGTCAAAGTCGTTACGGATGCTGGAGCTGAGTCGTTCGAACAGAGTTGCCCACTTCCGTAGAGTGTAATAGAGCATCACGTAAAAAATTAAAAGTATATTGGAATGACAACCGCCAAAGACTCCTGAGTTACAACAAGAAAATAAGGTACATCCTAGAGGCGAACACGCAATCTACACTTCCAAGGCTTTTCTATCAAAAGCTCACATCCAAGCCGAATCAATAGTGGAATAATCAGAGTAATTGAAAATATGAAAAGAGCCATAATACTCCTCATTGACATATCTGTGGCAAAAAGGAATAAGTGCTTAAGTCGACTTAAGCAAAATTTGAGTTAACGGCACCTTTGCAATCTTCATATTCAAAAATACCCATGGGCAAAGTTTTAATAATATTTTACGATTTTTCAGGAAGTTATAGCAAAATTTCTTTTTTGCTTATCTTTTTTCAATATGCAATCGCATTTGGAATAAAAGCTTAGAAAATTACAAGCTATTTTTCCAAATAACTAAATTTTCTTTTACAACTTATTATCTAGTAACAACGTCGCAATATTATTGGTAGATATAAGACGATTTTCCAAAACATACATCTGCCTTCCGTATGTAATATTTGAAGATAAGCTTTTTTTTCCAAAATACTTTATTTTCTTTACTAATTCTCATATGACTTAAGCGATTTTTCCAAATAAACACATCGTAAGTATCGTTACTAGTTGGACATAAGCTATTTTTCCGATTTCAAAAGCAAGAGTATATTCTGACATAAGCAATTATGTAGTGACATTTTAGAAATAAGTTGTGTAAGATATGAGTTATTTCGCTAATCAATATAAAGGGTTATCCATTTCGGAGTTTCAAAAGTACAAGACTGGAATTCGACTACTGTAAAACTAACTTGTTAGACCAATTTTTTCTTCTCAGTTGAAAATCTGACAAAATCTGGATCGATCAACTATCACACAACGCACAAAAATTATCAAAATATACTACAAAAATGGTGAGACTGCCACAGCCACATATCGTTAAGAGGAGATTATGGTTTACATAATCAATCGTTCAACTACGCAAGCAATTGACAAAATTGTGAAGAAATTGGAAGAGACAGGCCTTACAAATATTGTAAGGCCTGTGCATTATCGTTTCTCTCATTCCGCTGAAAATATCGCTGCGGTAAGTGAAAGTGTTGCCGAAGACCCGAATGTGTCGATTCCTCGTCGATCTCAGGAATTAGGACTGTCTTACGGCACAATATGGCGTATTTTGCATTTAGATCTACACCTACATCCATATAAAGTCCAACTCACACAGCAACTGAAGCCAGCTGACCATTCACAACGTCGAGATACGTGGAATGGGTGCCTGAACAACAGGCGGTGGACGGCGATTTTTCGAACAAAATTTTCTTCATCGATGAAGCACATTTCTCACTCGGTGGGTATTTTAATAAACAAAATTGCCGTTTTTGGGGTTCTGAGAATCGCCAAGTAATTAAAGACACTGCTTGGTGCGGTCTTTGGTGCGAAGATGTGATTAGACCTTACTTCTTCGAAAACGACGATGGACCGTCAATTCGGAGCGTTATGGTCATATGATAACCGGCTTTATCTTACCTGCTACTGAAGAATACACTTAGAGAATATGTGGTTTCAACAAAATCGTGGCGATGTCAACTGGCCACCAAGATCATGCGATTTGACACCATTAGAATTTTTTTGTGGAGCTACTCGAAAGGCCGTGTCTGTGCAGATAAACCTTTAACTTTTGAGCTGTTAAAAACCAACATTCGTCAAGTTATGGCTGAGATACCGCCCAATATGTGTCAAAAAGTGGTCGAAAATTACCTCAAAAGAATCAATGCTTGCAACACTCCGCGTGGTGGTCATTTAAATGATGTAGTGTTTCACACATAATGTCAACATTCAAAATTTGTTATAAAAAAGAAATATCATGAGAAAAAATATTTTATATGTGTTTTATTTACGTTTACTTTTGAAACCGCAATGGATAATCCGCTAGATTAAAAATTAAGTGTTTTCAAAGATATGCTTGGAAGCGCTTGGAAAAAGCGCTTAAGTTTTGTTATCGTGAATAACTCATAAAATTAAATATATATGTATATTATCAAAAATTGGGATGATGTATTCCTAAATTAATAAATAACCGAATTGAAGTGATTCCTCTCATTAGAATAGTACTAAATTTTTTAATTTTAACTTCAAAGTTAAAAATTGCTCTCCTGCAAAACCAAAAAATCAGACATAAGCACTTTTTCCTTGTTGCCACAGATATATTTCCCATGCAGTCCAAGAGAATCAACAATTATGCTGGACGATGGAGGAAATGGTGAACATAAAGTACACAGAGATGAGAGGCGACCAAAACGAGATAGCACGTCAGCGCAAATTCTGTACCTCTCGTTTTTTCAATCGCTCAAGAGCTTGTAGTCAAAACAAAAAACCATGATACAATTAACAAGGTAGCCTCGTCAGCTAAACCGTTAATCAACTGACTACTTTAGGTTGTCAAGAGATTGCAGAGAGGAAAGGCAGCCAAAACGAGGTAGCAAATCCGCGTAAGCTCAGTGCATCTCTCTTACGCAAATGTAGAAGTGGCGTCGTTTTGACAGTTTGCATAAGTTGTACAAAAACAAAATGCATGTTATTTTTATTGAAGTTGTTCTTATTGTAGCGAAAAGGCTACCTTGTTAGTTGTATCATGCAAAAAACGTTTTTTTTTTTAAAGTTCCATCTTGTTATGCTTTGTGTTTATATTGTGTATGCGGTAAGAGTAAATTGTTTTTTATAATATAAAATTTTTTGTTTATAATGTGCTAAAAAATATTTATTTGTGGTTTATTTTGTGATTTAAATGACAGTGTTTTAATTGTACTTTGTAGTGGTGATTTTGTGAGGAAAAAAATACATGATCTTCGTAATCAATTTCCAGGATTTTTAGTTGACCACCTTTTACCAATCTTTTACTTTTAAATTAATTTAAATGATTAAATTTGTGCTATTTCGGTAGTGGTTGTTCATAAAAACGTGTAATTTTTTGTTTTGTTTACATTTGTTTTTCATATAAAATGCATACTATAGCTATCTCTTTAAACAAACTGTCTATCAGCTGATTTGGGCGATTTTCAACTGTCACTTTTTTCACCTCTGTATACTCTGTGGCGATGGGATAGTTATGGAAGCGATAAAATACTTTTCTCCTTTTAAGGCTGCTGCCCCAGTTTCCTGCAAACGAATACAAGCTTGCAAGTACTCCTCATGTATGATGAGACCAAATACATTTTGCTTTATTTTGCATGCATTTCAGTTTTATTCAAAAACCACGAAAGTCGAGAGTGTATCGCTTATACATAAATGAATATGAGTATTAACGAGACTAATCTTGTAGTCATCTGCATATCAGAAATTGAACACATTTTGTTAGTGAATACAGTTTTAGTTTTTGAAAAATTGCTCATATTTGTTCATTGAACACATTCATGTCATCGCAATAAGATGTGATGAGTATCACAACAAGTGTTAAGGAGAAGTTGTAGATTTTATTCTTTAAATGAAATTATATATTTGAGCTATTATTTTTATAATAATAAACAATTTTAATAGTTTTGTTTATACAACCCTCTTTTTATTTTTAAATTTATTTTATGAGTTTAGCTAAAGAGTTTTCCTATTACATTTTTAGTTTAAAATGCTTGTGTAGATAATTATGCACATATGTACATATTTGCGAATATTTTTTGCTCGCCTTTTAGTACTTTGATTGCAAATAAAAAAAAATTAATTTAACATGTACATGCATACATATGTTAAGAGAAAAAAATTTGTTTTTAAAGATTGGTCTTCCAAAGACGGCCTTTAAGGTACTTTTTGTGAAAATGTTGAAACAATAAAACCATTTAAATTTTTTTCTTATCCGACGTTTCATTTGGCTTTTTCCTTATGGAATGATATTTTCCCTTAGGCACTGACACTTATCGTATTTTAATAGTTTTGATCTGTTGTGTAATGCCTTATACATACATACATACATATGTGTGTAGAATATTATGTTAGTATATAAGTATGTAGGTAAGCATAAACAATTTGTTTTGTTTAAAATGTGTACATGCGAATTTGAAGATGAAATTGCTGGAAAGAATTGTTGAAAAACAGATACACAATTTCATCTTCGAACTATCGCATTCACACCAAAAAAAAAATTGTTTATGACTACCTATTTACATACATACATACACATACACATGTATAAGGCTCTATGCAACAGACCAGCAACTACGTGCGCAAGGAAAAAAATCATTCCGAAGCAACAACCCAGCAAGAACAGTGTCGGTTATATGACCGACATTGCTGATATGTTCATACATCACGGTTTCTATCATTTTCTTAATGATAAAAAAATAAAAACACTGTACGTGTGATTTCTTTTTTAAGCCAGCGTTACCACCTCATCAAAAAAATTATCATTCGAAATTTTTCTTCCAAAATGCCCACAAAATTACATATGTTATTAATTATTAAATAAAAAAGATTTTCGAAAAATTTCAAAAAACAATTCAAAGAGAATAGAATAAACTATTTTAAAGATACATTGAGATAAAATTAAACAAAAAACAGTATTCAGTAGCAGTTTTAACAATTGAAAACTGAACCATATGGAAAAAACTTCCGCAGCACCATTTTTTTTTTTTTTTTTCAAAGAAAATAGAACATATGAGCCTATAATAACATTAATGCACAAACTTAGTTCGAAATGAAATTACCAAAGTAATACGGGAAATCAAAATACTAAGATAATCATTGTAAAATTGCATGTGTTAGTAATTAAGTTGTTAATGTGTTAGTTTTCATCAGCTATTTCTTGCAGGGAAGGAATATAAATATATCATCATTGTTTTATGAAATAAATACACGGAAAATATTCAATAGCAACGAAGCAATGTTTAGTATTATAATTAAAAAGAAATACATTTTCCTTTTCTTTACCGAATTAATATTAAAAACAAGTAAGAGTGCTCTATTCGGCTGGGCCGAATCTTAAATACCCTTCACAATGATATACATATGTATCATTCTGGTTGATTTTTGGTGCCAAAAGTTGTTTTATTTGGCTTATAGAGCCGATCTTTAGTAAAATCGGGAGACGCTATATCTCGGATATATGGGCCGATTTCAAAAATTCTTCGATTTTTGGGATCTAATGGGCATTAAAAATGATATGGCAAACTTTTTAGGGAAACATTTTTTTTAAAAATCTCACCAAAAAAATGGCCAAAAATACCCCTCCAACCCGGATTTTTGGATATATCTCGCCTATCCGTTGATCGATCTTACTGACTCTCAATAGCAGACCCACTACCGGGATTTAACACATATTAGCGGAAGAATGAAGTTTCTATCTCAAACCGTTTTCTCAGAAACGGTATTTCAACGACTACAGACGGACATCGCTTAATCGTAATCTCTACTGATTCTGATCCAGAATATATATACTGTTATATATATGCGTTACACACGGAATCACAAACTTATACATACACATTTTTGTGAAGGGTATAAAAATAGGTAGTCGTTGAACTTGAGCATAGGTAGGGGTTGAACTTGAGCATATTAAGAATTATATAAATAAAAGTATTACACCGTAGTTCAATATAATTAAAATATAATTACTCCTATACATATGTATGTATGTATGTTGAAATAAGCTCATTTTACATTAACCATTTTAACAAATACAAGGCCGCTTTTTTAGTACTGTAAACCAGAACTGCATTGCTATTTTATGACTGCTGTAGTTGTGGTTACCGCTGCTCTGCACCTACCCAGAAAGGACATGAGAATCAATGACAGCGTATGCATGCATATCATGTTCAAGCATTGAAAATTTTTATTACCAAACTTTTACTTGCACATACATATGAGAGTGATCAAGAAATTAAAAAATTTTGCACATGCACAAGCAAGAGCAAGAAATGAAAAACTAGGCTATTCATTTTTGAATACGAGCAAGAAACACTTGACGTTTCATACATGCATATTGCTGATGAATAATTGAACTTTTACATTTAATTGTTCAAGATCTAAAGGGTGTTTTTTTCGATGTATAGAACTTTAAGTTGCAATAAAACAACGATTATTCGATTGACATGAAATTAATTTATCCTAAAGATAATCTTGTGGCATTACATTTTAAAAATGATTTCTGGCATATGACCGGCTGGCGCGGTTGTAGCCCAATCTGGACGTCCAATTTTCGATGACTTTTTCCAACATTTGTGGTCGTATATCGGCAATAACACGGCGAATGTTGTCTTCCAAATGGTCAAGCGTTTGTGGCTTATCCGCATAGACCACTGACTTTACATAGCCCCACAGAAAGTAGTCTAGCGGAGTTAAATCACAAAATCTTAGAGGCCAATTCAAAGGTCCAAAACGTGAAATTAGGCAGTCACCAAACGTGTCTTTCAATAAAGGGATTGTGACACGACCTGTGTAACATGTTGCGCCGTCTTGTTGAAACCACATCTCCTGAACATCATGGTTATTCAATTCAGGAATGAAAAAGTTAGTAATCATGGCTCTATATCGATCACCATTGACTGTAACGTTGTGGCCATCATCGTTTTTGAAGAAGTACGAACCATTGATTCCACCAGCCCATAGAGCACACCAAACAGTCAGTTTCTCTGGATGTAACGGTGTTTCGACATGCACTTGAGGATTAGCTTCACTCCAAATGCGGCAGTTTTGTTTGTGGACGTAGCCATTCAACCAGAAGTGCGCTTCATCGCTAAAAAAAAAATTTGCTTATGAAAATCGGGAACAACGGCAATCTCGTTTTGCACTAAAATTGCGTTGTTTGCAAGCGTTGTTCAGGCGTCAGTCTATTAATGATGAATTGTCAAACCAAACTGAGAATAAATCACTTGACGGCTGTTACATCGGTAGCCGTCTTGAACAGTAAGTTCTAAAGTTCTATATATAGAGTTTTAAAGTTCTATACATCGAAAAAAACACCCTTTATTATACATGATGAACAAGAAGAGACACTTTTGAAATTTCATACATGAATATTTATCATAAGTGTTTAAATTAATGCATTCATACATGAATTCTTTTGAACCCTGTTTCTAGCTCTTACCGCTTGGCAAAATGGGGCCTGTGACAAACGGACGTAAGTCTCAGTAATAGGGTGCCGTTTTTACTCCATGAGTACGGAACCTTAAAAATTTACGGAACCTTGATAAATTTAAAACTCGGCAACAACAAATCTCATACATTTTTAATTTACTAAATTAAAACCTCTGCAATGCCAAAAACAGTAGTAGATTTACTAAATGTAGTAAGTGGATTTATTTACAAGTATGAGACAGCTGACAGATTTGGCGTCACATTGTTTTTTGCTTACATATAATAAAGTGAATCGTAAACATATCTTAAATTTGTAATGGAAAAGACTTTTGGCTGTAAAGTATCTAAACAAAAGTCAGTTGTTTCAACTGTTTTATAACACCAATCAAAAAGTATTGTATTTAAAAGTATTTTAAATATAATACGAAGTGTGAAAACCGCTATTAATTTTTTGATACCAAAACGTGTTTTAATAGCCTTTTTACACTGACTTTCATCTTTCATTTATTTAGCTGTCAAAAAGAAAGACGCAAAATTTTTGTTAAAAATTAAAAAAAAATTTAAATGGACTTGGAGGAGGTATTAACAATAGGATTAGCTCTTAATTTACAAGAACAAACCAAAATTTTAATGCAGTGCATTGAAATATTGTAGACTATCATGGAAGATGATGATGAAAGAGAATTTTTGGTAGACATAAATATGATCGAAAAGTTTCACCCATATCATGAAAAATGTTTCCCCTAAAATTTTTTTTCATTTCCCAAAAGTACGATCATGAATAACTTTTCCCGTAAAATGTGTTTCCATTCGAAATTTTCCCTTATCGTGAGTGGATTTTTCAAAGACATTTTTCCTATTTTTTGTATCAATTTGTTCATTTTATTTTCTTTGGGGAACTAGAAAAAAAAAATGCAAGTAGTTACTACATTTTAATGGATATATAAATCACCTGAAAACTATTTTTAGGTCTAAATCAATAAATAACGTGCAACATGACATGCTTCTCAATAGGGTGCAAAATAACCGACCCATTGCATGCGGTTTTGTGAAGATTTCTAAAGATGTGGTGGCCGAATTTTGGTATTCGCTTATAGAAGAACTAAAAAGTGCTGGCCCTCCTATTAAAAAAGATCATGAATGGAATTTTATAAATGGATATTTTAGCCATTCTGCGCAGAGACTTTTCTAAAGCATCCAACACTTTAGAGAGCACTTTGCAAAAAGTGGATTGCGCTATTCCTATTTCGTAATCTCTTCCAACACTTTTTGTTATCCACCCTCTGCAAAAAAAAATAAGCATGCGCTTAGTTTTACGATGGGCGGAATATCAAACGCCTCGATGGATGAATTGGTAGAGTGGCCTACTAAGAGTCGTCCCCGAGGTCGCAGGTTCGATTGCTGCCGAAGGCTCTGGGTGTTTCTGCAGACAAGCAAGAAGCTTCGCAGTTTTGTGTTTGTTAAAAAAAAAAAAAAGAATTAGCGAACCTATTATTACTGCCTTATTGTAGCTAAAACCTACAAGCATGCTATAAATGATTTTTTTTCCGACAGAGAATCTGTCAAAATATTCAACAGGCATGACAACTCCGATTTATTCCCTTTTAAACTACAAATTTCTGTTTATTAGTTATAAAACATAAATTTAATTACTTTTTACATCACTTACCCACAAATTTTCAATAAATTTCCTTTGTGTTTATATTTTTTTCTTCCCTAACGTTCCCATAATATTCTTGATAGCAAATTTCCCTACTTGGGAAATGAAAATTTTATGGGAATAAAAATTTCACATTTTACTCACGATGGGGGTGATTATTATAAATTATGTTTATTTTCTTATATAAAAAATATAAAATATATTTTTAGAAGCACTATGTACCATTTTGGGAAAAAGATGTAAATAATGATGATGAATTTTTTAAAGAAAACTTTCGAGCCAAACGACATTTTTCTTTATTGGTGGAAAAGCTTGAAATTTTGAGAAAAAACGGTACAAATTTAAAGCAACATGTTCTCCATATCGATTGACCACACGATGCGAATACCAGCTTTCTTTTGCAGTGCAATTAAAATGAATTTATTTATAATTAATTAAAAATTATAACAAACTACATGTTCCGCTCAGTTCTTTTTTTATGTTAAATTTGTTTTGTTTATTTTCTAAAATGTTATTTTGCTAGTGATGGTACAAAAGCAATCGATTTTTTTGCAATTTTTTTAGTGATGGCATTAAAAAAATCGAAAGATGTAAGATGGAACAAAATGAGAAAGGATCATCTTCTGCTGATGTAGAATTTTCGCCTTGTATAATTCTTATAGCGGATTTACATTTACTCACATCTTTGAGATGTATGTTGAAGATGTTGAAAATTGAAAAAAGCTGTTTACATTACATTTTCAACGTCTTTCATCTGTCAAATATTATTTCACGTGTTTGTGCAAACTAAAAACATTACACACACAAACTAAAAAACATTATTTTAGTATTTTTTACTAAAAATAAAAGTATTGCATTACTAATTTTATATTATGTTTAATTTAATTAAAATATATGTAATTACATTGTTTGTTCACGCTCATTGTAAAAATTTTTGACACTTGTATATTTTCTAGTGATGATATGAATTTTTATCATTTTTTTTAACTTCTTTTTAGTGATGACATTAAAATAATCGGAAGATATTAAATACGGCGAAATGAGAAATGAACATCTTGTAAAGATGTTGAGAGATGTTGAGTTTTTTTCATATAGAAGATGTTTTTTTCATATAGGAAGATGTTAACATCTTGCCAAAATGATGAAAGATGTAAGATGTGAGTAAGTGTAAAAAGCCTATAAAAAGGATATAAGAGATAACATAAATACCAATTATTTTTGTGACAACTAAATAAAGCACTGATATAGTAAACTTTTTGAGCAAAATAAAAAACACATACATACATACCTACTATATAACTGTTATGTTTATGAAGAAAAATAAAACACAAACACAACGGCTATTTTTATAGGAAAAGAATGAAAGACAATGAAAAATGTGCGAAATATGTTCGAAAAAAAAGAACATATAATTATCAGTATCTATGCGCTAAAAAAAAAAATCAAAGTTTAAGTTTAAAAGACATACCATGTTAGTATTCTTTTTTGAGGGCTGAACACTTTGGCGTACTTAAATCTCTTCTCCCACATTTCATCATACCTGCCCTTTTTGTTCCAAATTACAAGAATGTAAGAAGTATACTAGTGCTGTCCAAAATGATTCAATTAAGTATATTTATATTTGATCTAAATAGACATTTTCAAAGCGAAATGAATGAGTTTTTCAACACTTTTGAAAAGCAACCCAACTTGAGCAAGCAGCATATGGTTAGAAGTTTTAGATGAAGTAATAATATTATCAACTAATATCGATTAAGAGCCAATTTGTGTGTGTTTTTCGAGCTTATCCTATAAAATACGTATACATAACATACTTTAAGGAATTGCAATTGCAAATCCAGGGTAAAAATAGCTACTTGATATGCATTTACCTTTTTTCTATAACTATCTGCTTTTGTTGGTTCATAATCTTCAATAAACTCATCGTACATGAATTGCAGTGTCAGGGCCGATTTACCGACGCCGCCGCTGCCAACCATTATCACTTTGTGTAACGCAGGCCCAGCCGTTGGTTTTTTACTCATTTTGTTAATGAACTTACTTAAATTTATTGTATATCTTTAACGAGCTTTTATTAGTCTTTATTTTTATAAATGACGTGGATTGTAAACAGCTTATGATCTTAGGAGTATAATATGAATACGAAGAGGAATTATGGTGAGTCAAGTTAAATTAACTGCAAATGGAAAAAATAAAATTTGTTAATATGGCAGAATAGTCCAAAAAATTATTACTAATAAATTAAAAAAAAAAAATATTGAAAATTTCTGGTTTTACTATTTTATTAATATTTAAATTAGGCATCTCAATTCCAAATTAGGAAAACACAACAAACTTATGTTATGTATGTATGTGCATTGCTGCCAGATTGTATGGGGTGAAAATCGTGCAAATTAGGAAGTAAATCGTCAGGGCACTATACTAAAATCATCACAAAAACAGCAAAACAAAAAATTTCACTTGTTTCAAAACAAAACATTTTTCAGTTCACATTTCTTATTACTAAAATAAAATTTCATGACTAAGGAAATTAGTAGGATTATTAGTCTGTTTAGCGCTATAGTCAATGTTATTTTGATAAAAATATCTAATAATAAGTGCGTACAAACTAACGACTATACTTTTGTCGACAGCCAGCAGTATATAAATCAAGTATTTTATTTCAGACCTACACCGGTGTTCAGAATTAATGGTAATATATGATCATACCATAAAACAAATTTGAAATACTTAAGTAGAAAATATCTATGTATCCACATAGTTCTCAGATAAATTTGTAAATACCATGAGTACAATAATTGAATGAGTTTAAAATACATTTTAAAACAAGTTTTATGTGAAAAAATTTCCCAAAATGAATTTCAAATAGATTTTATGTATTTATGAATAATGCCAGAGTTAGAATTTTGTAAATTGTCTAATTCAACATGTTATAAGAGCTCGTTAATTCTTTATTTATTTATTTATGTATATCGCTCCATACACAAGACTTTATGTCTTATATTGCAGTGTGGAACTGAGTTTGTACAAATATTGAGAATGTAATAATAATAATTTAAAAGCATACAACACAAATAATAAAATGAAAAATGTATATAAAAAAATCTAAAGTCTTATCAAATATGAAACAACATTTCTAGCGAACAATTACTCTGAGAAAAATTTCAAAATTTGATTTTTAAATTGGTGTGCGTTACTTAATACTTGAAGACTATAAGGAATCGAATTCCAGAGTGATACCGCAAATATATAAAAATGCCACTTTGATATTAAGCTGTTGTACTCGAATACTCTAATTCTCTTGCCTCTGCAATTTTCCGCAAAAGTAAGTCTATTGTATAGATGCTCAGGCTGACGCGCATGAATTATTTTGTGCATAAAAACCAAGACTCTAAAGTTGAGCCAATCATGAAAAGAAACTCCGTACAATTTTTTTGAAAACATTGATATTCTAGAACGTCTATCCAAGCCATACACATAACGAATAATATTGTTATAGGTGACTGTTAATTTTCTTTTGCTAGCTGAGTCGCAGCTGGCGAAAAGCTCACATCCATATAATAAGGCAGGGATTAAGTAAGCCTTTGCAATGAGAATTCTTATCCTGATCGGAGTACAATATTGAGTAGACCATATAGTTCTAAGCATAGATGAAGAACGACCACAAGTAAAATTAATATGATCTGACCAAGTAAGAGATTTGTTAAAATAAACACCTAAATTTTTAGACTTTGCCACCATTTCAATTTTACGATTATCAATATGTATGTCAGGACTAATTATAAGTTGTGTGAGCCTTTTCTGAATAACGATACATTTAGACTTATTCGGGTTTAGTGTCAGACCGTTTGCTGAAGCCCATAGATGAATTGGCTTTAGCCCAAAAAGTTCATTATTAAGCAATATGGGTGTCGCGGTGGACATGAAACAGCCGTGATATGTACCCCAATCAATAAGTCTTCAATTTTACTTATCTTCTTTAAAAATGTTGATCACTACAATTTTTTAACAAAAAATAACATCTTTCTCAATGCTGAGTTAGAATCGAACTCAAGCCCGATCAAATTATTAACAAGTGTAAATCATATAGCTGGGCTATAAAATTAAAGAATATGTACTTAAAAATCGCTGGGCACGGCGAAAAAGTTTGAATCCGTAGTTATCACTCATACAATAGCAACAAACACGAAAATCAATTGGAAAACAATTAGATGTTGGTGAGAGAATATAAAATATATTCTTATCAACAGAAAAACACAGTGATAAAACTGAGTGATAAAATTGAAAGTTGACCAACAAGATGAAATATAGACAGTCAGTAGTGAAGAGCTCAGGATGGATATGAGCTGCTGTTTAAGAATAAGTATACAATTGGTCATGACCTGGGTTCGAAGCAATTCGGGTGCTGATGAGTTAACGTGAATAGGCTATGGTATGTACAACAGGAGACGATTGTTTTTATTGCCCAATGGTCAAAAGTGTATTTTTGCGGATAATACGAGTATGGGCATTTAAAAATAAATATGTGTGTGAAGATAAATTTCGAAATTTACAACCCTGGACACAAATCTATTTTTGTTAACAGAGCTCTACGTGTTAACATTTGGTTTCCTTGCAGTGAAAAATTGGAAGGCGTGTTCCAAATGGATTTGCTACCACCATCGTGGCCGCTTGAATCCAAATGCACGGTGGGCCGAACATAATATAAAATACATTTTTAAACAAATGAAAATTACTGTTGCAAGAAGTCCAAAACTACAATTTTTCCCATCATAATAAAATTGATAATCTTCATAGAAAAATCAAAATTTTTGTGTGGATTCAGTGGATTTAGTGCACATTAGGTCACTTTTAGTAAATTAATAGCCAAACCCCGTAACAAAGCTCGAAAAATTAAGAAATTTCATTTCTTGGCTTTCATCTGTTAAACAAATTTCAAAAATTTTCGAGCTTTGTCAAAGGTACAGGCTATTAGTTTGTGAATGGAAACCAAAAGTCCACCATTTTCACTTGTTTTTGTTCGCCCATCTTCCTCCATTTTTATAAAATTCAGATTTTTTTTCCTGTTAAGAATTCAATTTTTCCATAAGATAAGAAAACGCAGTCTAATATACGAGTAGTAGATTTCGTCTCAATGTAAATGAGCTATAAGATATTTATACAGCCTTATAAGGCAGGCTTTCAAATACTAGTCAGAATATTTTAGTTTTTTTTTTTTCAGTTATGTACATAAATCTAATAAACGGAATAAAAACAATTTTGAAATTTCATTTATATTATATAAATGCACAAGCTGTTTTAAGAAAAATTGGAAAACAATAAAGCTCATCTAACGCTCATTCATAGAACGCCAAAATATTTCCAGTCAGTAAAACGCTAACAAGAGATTTGAAGAGAAATACCCTTGCAGCAGAGGTAAGAAATGTTTCAAATATAAAAAGATAATTTGTTTAAGCTCAGGATTTTGGTAAATACGCACAATTCTGAACTATCAACTAAAACAAACTTATTTTGCAAATATTAATTTTGACATTTTGGTTTGACTGATTACAAGCACCTGGACATCCGCTCCACTTGGCCGAGACATTATCACCGGCATTTTATATCATTCTCGCTATAATTTCTTTTAATTCCGATTTAGAAGAAATAGCCTATCTAGTCTTTCCATCCAAATAAGCCCAAACATTTTTTATGGCTAGACTGTGATGGCGTTGGTAGATGTTTATGTTGTATAGATTAATTTTTTCAGCACTGCACGAAGGTAGCCCTTTAAAGCCGACAAGTATTCCACAACAGCACAAATTTCCGCACTTCAAATATTGTGAATGAATATGATAAAGTGGTAAATAATATATAATAGACCTCTGCGCGGATATGCTTAAAAATCGTTTGAATATACTTGTAATCTTGGGCCTTTTGAATAAATACATATTCGCACAACATTGATTTGAATACAATGTGACTCTACACATTCGTATTAATAAAAATGAACGAATGAGTAAAACCATTATGAATAGAAACGATGTCAAATAAACGGGCTTCCATATATTTTCCGGTTATTAGAATGATTATTTTTATTAGTCATACTAATGCATGTATGGATGTGTGTTATCTTTTGCATGCTTACGTATGAATATACCCGAAGGCAATTAGTCAATTTCATTGAGTAGATGTCGATTGTAAGTCGATTTCGATTGTATTCAATAATCGATTTTCAGTCCTAAAAATCGATTATTTTCTGATCGATTATGCATTGCCAACTTTATGCTGAAATCGATTTTTGGCGTCGATTAATCGAAACCACATAAGCCACAAAGCATGATACAACTAATAAAGTAGCCTTTTCACTACAATAACAACAACTTTAATAAAAACAACATGCATTTTGTCTTTGTACAACTTCTGTAAGCTGTCAAAAAGCAGCCGCTTCTTGACTGAAGAGAGATAACAGAGCTTACATTGATTTCGTGTTTCGTTTTGGCTGCCTTTCATCTCTGCATTCTCTTGACAACCTAAAGTAGTCAGATGATTAACGGTTTAGCTGATGAGGCTACCTTATTAGTTGTACCATGCCACAAAGCATAACAAAATTACCTGTTGTAGAAGTTCGACAACAAAAACGTCTATTTCATTACATTACTGCTAGCAAAAGAAGTTTTTGTTATTGCTATAGAAAGCTACCGCCACTAAAGTTATTGCAGAGAAAACAAAGCAAGTGTTTGGTTGTGAAAATTTGATCAAATAAAACCTGAAATTTATAATACAAAATACATAGTGAATATTTAAAAAAATGCCACCCAGCCACGTTTGGCACCATGTAAAAATTCAAGTCGTAGTGCGTTTATTTCATCCAAAATATATTAATCGACTTCAAAAAAAATCGATTTTGAGCTACGATTAATCGATTAAATAATCGGAATGAAAAATGGTTGGTCGAAAAATCGAAAATCGACTTTTACTTTCTGATGCCATTCCGTAGTGGCTACATATTTTACAACTGTGGCCTAAAAATCCAATGCAACTCACAAAATTATAAAAATTATAGTGGCTTTTTATTAAAATGTTTAATAAATCAAATAGAAACGGAAATAAATCGAATTTCATGAATTATTAAAGCGAATAAGAAGTTTTCGGTAAATTTATGTGAAATGGCAATGTATCCACTTTCGCACGTTTAATCTCATTTAATCTAGCAGCATGAATAAATGCACATTGGCCGCGAATTCAAGTAAGCACCGTTATTTAAGGTTGTGAAGATAAATTCGTGAGTTAAATACGTCAGATACCTCTGTTAACTGAGTTCCACAGTTATGTTAAACACAGTTAAAAAGGTAGTTTTTAGGGTTCCGTACTCATCAGAATGAAACGGAACCCTATTACGGAGACAAGTACGCCCGTCCGTCCGTCCGTCACAGCGTCCATTCTCCGTAACGGTAAGAGCTAGAGAGCTGAAATTTTCACAGCATGTTGTTGTACCTTGCCGCTACAACAGCAAATACTAAAAACAACAACAAGTCGAAAACTACCAGGTGTCCCCATACAACGAAAAGTTGCAATTAGCTACAACTCTCGAACCGTAAAAGATAGAAAGCTGAAATTTGCATAGTGTATATATTTATAGATGCTTTACAACAACAAATGCTAAAGACAACAAGTTGAAAAATACCAGGTGTCCCAATACAACCTAAAGTAACAATTACCCGTAGCTGCCAAACTGTAAAAGACAAAGAGCTGAAATTCGCAGAATATATGTGTTTACATATGCCCTACAACAACAAATGCTAAAAACAACAACATATCAAAAACTACCAGGTGTCCCTATACAACGTAGAGTAAAAATTAGCCGTAACTCCCAAACTGTAAGAGACAGAGAGATGAAATGTGAACAATATATGTACTCACATGTGGTCTACAATAACAAATGCTAAAAACAACAACAAGGCGAAAATTACCAGGTGTCCCTATACAACGTAAAGTAACAACTAGCCGTTACTCTCGACCCGTGAGAGACAGAGGGATGAAAATTGCACAATATGTGTATTCACATATGCTCCACAACAACACTTGCTAAAAACAACAACTGTAAAACTACCAGGTGTTCCTGGTAGTAATAGCTATAACTCTCGAACCGTAATAGATATAGAGTCGAAATTCGCACAGTGTATGTATTCCCAGATGCCTTACAACAACAAATTACAACAACAACAACAACAACAAGTGGAAAATTACTAGGTGTCCCCATACAACATAAAGTAGCTTTAAAAACAGAGAGATGAAATTTATAAAATATACATATGTATTCACATACGCCATTCCATACATACATTACACATACATACGTACGGAACCCTAAGAGTGCGAGCCGGCCTCGTACGTGACTTAATTTATTTTTATTTATTTATTAAAATTATATCAATATAATTTTAAGGCAAAAAAGCACTGGCTGGCTGCTAAATATGTATAGTGTAAATAGGAACGTAATTAATTTTAGATTTTAATATCTACTTTGGAGAAGAATTTAAAAATGTTTATATTATTCTGTGAGGGAACTGTAAGCAAGTTATTCACCCCTATCGTAAACATTCTTCCCCCATATCCCCGAATTGCAATCGTTATTAAATTTCGTCTTGAAATGTATGCATCTTTTTTATACATATGTAATTCAGTTTGGAATAATAGCGCTGAAAAAATTTACATTCAAATCAAATTCGTCTGATCGTAATCAATTATTTCATTCGTACTATTTTCGTTTTTTCCTTTGAATTGTTCGTATCGTTTTTGTTGAAGCAAAAGTTTTATTAGAAATGAACAATAACGTAAAAATACATATAACGCTTATTTAAAATAGATAAATCAGATAATATGTAAAGATAATCAAGAAAGCAAAATAAAGAATTAATTAACAGAGTTGTATTTTGGGGATACCTTCAACACGCCCTCTCAAATCTGCATATAATAGCCTTTTTACACCGACTGACATCCACGTGAAACGCATGGAAGATGTTGAAAATGTGAAACAGTCGTTTACATTGACAACATCTTTCATCTTTCATTTATTTGTCAAAAAAAAAAAAAGACGCAAAATTTTTGTGAAAAATAAAAAAAAAATTTAAATGTCCAAGTCCATTTAAAATGGACCATTTTGGACATTTTTATTTCCATAGGTCAAGCAACATGTTCTCCATATTGATTGACCATACGATGGGCTTTCTTTTGCCCTGCAATTAAAATGGATTTATTTACATGTATGTATGTAATTAATTAAAAGTTATAAGAAAATACATGTTCCGCTCATTTTTTTTATGTTAAATTTGTTTTCTGAAATGTCATTTTGCTAGTGATGGTACAAAAGCAATCGATTTTCTGCAATTATTTTGGTGATGGCATTAAAAAAAATCGAAAGATGTAAGATGGAACAAAATGAGAAAGGATCATCTTCTACTGATGTAGAAAGATGTAAAATTTTCGCCCTGTATAATTCTTATGGGGAAGATGTAACATCTTTGCAAATTGATGAAAGATGGAAGATGTGCGTCAGTGTAAAAAGGCTATAAATATTAAAAGTAAAAAGGTATATAAATATTCTAGTTTACTTTGTATCAAAAAGAAAATATATACATATGTATAAATATTAGCGGTTTTCACTCTTGATACTAATTTTACCACTCTGCTATATTCACTACGATTTTTACCACAAAGCTCGAGTGACTTTCTTACCTCAAAGTCTACATGTTCTTGCATATATTCTAAAACTTGCTGATTTTCTTTATCTGTCCACCTTTTGTTGTGAATTTTGTCACGTTTTCTCTTCAACAGTATATTTTTATTTGTTTTTTCCATATTTTTTATTTTCTCAACACAAAATTAAGTTTTGCCGGCAAAACGATTCACAGCACAGAATATCTTTGATTCCCAATAATTTTTTTTTACAATGTTTACTACAGCTTTTGGTTTGATTTTTTAATCACAGCGTAGAAAATAAAAGTTCAGTACATTTTGTTGCTGCAGTGATGTAAACACTAGTACTTTAATCTGCTACTTTAACCAAATCTGCAACAGAGTTTACTATCAAGAGTGAGAACCGCTATTATTTCAATCCTAAGGATTTAACTAATTCCTCATGTTTTATTCTGTTTAAATTCTTAGTTAATATATCAGCGGGCATGTTATCTGTTGATATATAACGCAATTCAATCTGGTTATTCTTTATGACTTCCCTTACATGTTTATACTTTATATCAATATGTTTACATCGTCCATGAAATACAGGGTTGTTTGCTAAGTGTTGTGCGCCAATATTGTCGCCACAAAGTACCATTGGGTTGTCATCAGTGTAGCAGCCAATTTCTTTCAAAAGTCTCTTTAAATATATCGCCTCTTTAGCTGCTGTTGATAAGGCGACAAATTCAGCCTAAGTACTACTAAGAGCAATATTAGGCTGTTTTTTACTCTCCCAGCTAGAAGCACACCCCGCTAGGGGTGTGCAGCTTGCCCAATCGGCATCAACGAAACCCATGGGTTCCTGGCCAGTTTTGTAATAATGTAGACTAAGACTCTTTGTGGACTGCAAATATCGCATTATACATATATTTAACTGCTTTCTCATGTTCAATATGAGCGTCCTGATTTCTCTGAGCAAGTTTGCAAACAGAATGCAAAATATCTGGCCTTGTACTTATTGCCAAATACATTAGAGTACCAATCAATGACTGATACCAATTAATATTTGTTTGCTTGCAGTTTTCGTTTTTGCATGAAATTTGGAAGCCTGGATCTAGTGGTGTAGATGCTGGTCTAGTTTCTATCATGCTGTTTTCAATCAAAAGTTTGCTGATATATTGAGAGTGACCTACTCTTATACTGCCAGTGTCTCCATCTCGTTCAATTTCCATTCCCAAAAAATGTTTGACATTGCCATTATCTACCAGTTTGAATTTTTTTAGAGATCATGCCTTTTATTTTCTCCAAGTCCATTTTCTGTGAGCACGCAATCAATATACATATGATCTACGTAAGCAGCAATGAAATTAAATTTGCCATTTTCATTTTTTCTGTAAATACACGGCTCACTCTCACAAGGTTCAAAGCCCATATCGCGAACTGCTTTATCAAGTGTTGAATTCCAAGAGCGTCCCGACTGCTTCAGCCCATATGTTGCTTTCTTTAAGCATACAACTTTATTTGTGTATTTATTATCTGCGTATCCGCCTGGTTTTTTTTTATATATATAATTAGTATTTATTATACTTTTTGGTTTCAATTACATTTCTTATGATTTAACTTAAAAAAAATACAGACTCTATGAAAATTAATTTTTTACAAATTGAACAATCTTTCTTTTAAAACTATTCTCATTTGGTTCGTTTTTTATTTCCAAGGGAAGATTGTTATAAAGATTTAGACCTTTGTAAAAAAGTGATCTCTGCATAGCACTTGTTGTCGCTCTGTCTACTCTAAAATCTTGTGCGTTTCTTAGCTGGTAGTGTTGTATTTGCCCCACCAACGTAAGCTGTTCACATAGGTATTGAGGTGCATTTCCCGTTTTCATTTTTCTTATAAACTTTAGAGTGTTAATTTCTATTCTCTGTTGAATGTTCAGCCATTTTAATGAGTTAAGCTTGAACTGAATTGAGGTGTATCGATTGCATTTTAAAATTGTGCGCATAGCTTTATTTTGTAACTTTTGAAGTCTTTCTATCTGATTTTTTGTACAGCATTTTTTGTATTGCATATACATAAATCTCTTCCTCTAGCTTACTATTTAAATATGCAGTAGAAATGTCTATGTGATGTAAGTGCAGTTCCTTTTCTGCAGCCAACGCAAATATCATTCTAATACTCGAATAGCGTAAGACAGGGGAAAAGGACAGGGGAAAAGGTAATTAACACCGAATTGCTGGCTACAGCCCTTAGCAACTAAACGGGCTTTAAAACGTGCTACTTTACCATCTTCATCTTTCTTTACGCTGTACCCATTTACTACCTATAGCCTTCTTACCGTGGGGCAGGAGAACCATCTTCCAAGTATTATTTTCCTGCAGTGAAACATATTCCTGATCCATTGCATCTTTCCATTTACTTGAATATTTGCATACGATAGCATCTTTAAATGTTTGTGGAATTGGTATTTCTTCAGCAATGTTGAGTCGATTGCGTATTTTTCTCGGACGGCCAACTTTACCCGAACATACATTTTTTGGTCTGCCTCGATGTTTTGTTATATTAGAACATGCCGCTGGTTGCCATTTTCGCTCACTTCGTCATCGGATTCAAAACGAAAAAATCTATTTTCTGAGCTGGATTGATATTCTTCATCAGACTGTTCAATAGTGGATATTTTTTCGGCTTCACTAAAATCACGCTCATAATCAATAATCACACAATTTTGCACATCTACACATTCTGATGGCTTTTCCGATTTAAATATATTCTCACAAAACATTACATCCCTTTTTTCTACAATCTTTCTTTCCATTTCATCAAATAGGCGGTATGCCTTTGCGGTAGGAGAATAAACAACAGAAACATATTCCATTCCCTTTGCTCAAAACTTCTTTGTGTTGGTTTTACCTTTGAACCAAAAACACGAAGATGTGAAACATTTGGTTTCTTACCACACCATAACTCGTAAGGTGTTTTATCAGCCAACACCTTGCTTATTGACCAGATCCTAATGTACACAGCGGATCTTAATTTACAGCTTCTGCCCACAGTGTTTCATCTACCCCTGAATGAACAATCATGCTCCGTGCCATTTCGAATACCGTTCTGTTGGCACGTTCCGCTACACCATTTTACTGTGGGGTGTACGGGACGGTAAACTGTCTCTGTACTGTCCCTGTTTCTCAGGTAAGATTTTTACGAATTTTAATATCACTTCCCAAGAGCTGCTATTTGATATACATTTAACAGTAATATGCATGTCTCCCAGTTGTTCTGATGTTTCGTGTTAAATATTTTTGAAACTTGCGAAATTTTCTACAACATTGCACATTACATTGCGACTTTTCCAATGGTTTACTTGCAACAATTTTTTAGATTTAGGACCTACCTAATGTGTTCCAAATGGCCTCCTTAGAGCTCTGAACATGTCAGTATTTTCGCCATTTCATGTAGATCCTTTTTTGCACCAGCTGTAGCATGGGCCCTGAGAAACAATTACCCATGATATTGAGTGTTCCTTAATTCTCTTTTCCTCTTGTTTCTAAAACTATATGACACAACCGGGCATGCCTCCCCGGGAAGCACCATACTGATAATTAGAAAAATCTATCAAAAATAAAACATTTTCATGTATTTTTTTAATATTTACTATTTTCCAATGTTTTCTTTCATATAATAAAAAACTGTTATTAATTCAGGTCCAAAAATATAGACCTTTTTTAAATGTTTTCAGCTGTCTTTATGCCGACGACATTTCGTTGGTGCTAATCAACTCATCAGTGGACTTGAAAAATTCTGAAAAGTTAAGTTTCAAACAAACTTTAAGAATTTTTCAAGTCTATTGATGAGTTGATTAGCACCAACAAAATGTCGTCGGCATATAGACAGCTGAAAAAGACAGAAAACATTTAAAAAAGGTCTATATTTTTGGAACTGAATTTCAAATGGCTCTTAAAGCAAATAAATAATTAGGTTCATATTTGTATAATAAAAAAAGTTAACTATTTTGTGTTTTTACTTAAAAATAAAGAAAATTAAAAAATAACTGTGGAATTCAGTTAACAGATATGAGCGGCGTATTTAACTCACAAATTTATCTTCCACCCTCCCGTTATTTGATGTTTGTAAAAATATCAAAGCAACCGTTTTTCAAATTGTTAAACACTTTTTTTTTTGCAAATTTGTTGCTTATCGCGTGCTATTTTTAGAAAACCAAGTTGTGGATATGACAAATAATAATTACACAGCCCACGAAATTGCTAAGAAGTTGGAAGTCTGTCATCGAACAGTGCCACAATTCTGAAAAAGAAAAACAATAGGCCGAAAGCTATCTGCTTTCGGATGCCAATACAATGGAGCGACTATTGTCGCTCCAGATTGGCCTTATATCAGCAGTGAAACAATAAAAACCTGCGCTGTCTGAAAAAAAATTTAAAGTTTCGGCTAAAATTTTGTGTAGAGCACAAAAACTGGACCGTCAAAGACTGGAAAAGAATTATATGGTCTGACGAAACCAAAATAAATCGATTCCAGTCTAACGGCAAAGAATATTACTGGCACCGGCCCCTGAACGTTTACAAAAACACCAAGTCAAATAAATAATGAAGCATGACAGTGGAAGCTTGATGTTGTAGACAATCTTTTGCATTTTTTGTTGTAGCAATCTTTAAAATTTTGCCGAAGAAAGCGTTTACCCAGAGGAAGAGTTGATCTTTCAACACGATGGAGAACCGAAGCATACTGCAAAGATTGTAAAGGAATGGCTTTCTGAGTAAAAGTTTGAGACAATGCAGTGGCCTGCAGAAGGCCCGGATTTCAATCTTATTGAAAATTTGTGGGCTTTGTTAAAAAAAAAAACGGCTTGCGTAGTATGCGAATGCGCTACTAAATATAAGTGAATTTTGGTCTAGATTCCAAACGGAGTGGAATAATATTCCTCATCGAGGCAAATAAAAAACGCCATTAAAGCGAAAAAAATTTTGGACAAAATATTAAAAACTTAAATATTTTAAAAACGTGCAAAAGTGGATACTTTGTCGTCTTACCTTAATTTACTTAAAACTTCTCATTCGCTTTTATAATTTATGAATTTAAATTTGTTTTCATTTTTTAATTTAATATTTTAAATAAAAACTTCTATTATTTGTCAAATATTTTGACTTTTATTGGGTTTTTAAGTCATAGTTATAAGACATGTATCCACATTTGTACATGAATGTACATATGTACTATTTGTAATTTCTTTTGCACATTTTTATACAAACAATTGTATTGAAGAAGTAAAATTGAAATTAATTTTTAATTCTGCGGAAATAACTTAATTATTGGAGACTTTAACATTAATAATTATACAATTAACACCACCGAGTTGTGCAATATTTTTACCAGTTGGGAATATTACAGTAAAGAAAAACTTAGTCGAAATGCTGAGATATAGTAATACTATAGTTATTTTAATAATTGTGCAGCGGTATTACAAATAACAGGAGTTTTTATTAAAAAGTTTTATGTGTGTGTTACACAATATTGAAAAACAGAACTAACTCTTTTATGGAAAAAATATCTATTCCAAATTATTTTTTAAAAACAAAATCAATGAAGTATTTTTATGTTAGGAAAAATATAAATTACAAAAGTATTTTTCCTAACAGGTTTAAATTACAACAAATACCCTGTTCATACATGCAGCAATATTCAAATTATAACAATTAAAGCCATTATTGAGACAAAATTTGCATACAAAAATTACAATTAGCTTATTGGCAATTAAGAGATGATTGTTTCAAGAATGAGTAAAATTTATAATGCAACACTGTTAGATTTGTATTAACAGTACCAAATGAACAAGCTTTTACAATAACAGTACATATTGAACGCTCCTTGTGAAAATTTGACTAATCAAACGTCAACAAAATAAATAAACAAAAAACAATTTTTTTTTTAATTTTTTATGATAAAGGGTGTTTTTTTCGATGTATAGAACTTTAAGTTGCAATAAAACAACATGACATGAGTTTTACTTATCCGAAAGATAATCTTGTGGCATTACATTTTAAATATGACCGCCACGGCTGGCGCGGATGTTGTCCAGTCTGGACGTCCAATTTTCGATGACTTTTTCCAACATTTCTGGCCGTACATCGGCAATAACACGGCGAATGTTGTCTTTCAAATGGTCAAGCGTTTGTGGCACAAGCATGTTGCGCAGTCTTGTTGAAACCACATCTCCTGAACATCATGGTTATTCAATTCAGGAATGAAAAAGTTAGTAATCATGGCTCTATACCGATCACCATTGACTGTAACGTTCTGGCCATCATCGTTTTTGAAGAAGTACGGACCAATGATTCCACCAGCCCATAAAACGTAGCAAACAGTCAGTTTTTCTGGATGTAACGGTGTTTCGACATGCACTTGAGGATTAGCTTCACTCCAAATGCGGCAGTTTTGTTTGTTGACGTAGCCATTCAACCAGAAGTACGCTTCATAGCTAAACAAAATTGTACGCGATACGTATTCCGCACAGAACCATTATTTTCGAAAACTGCACTATTTGCAAGCCTTGTTCAGGCGTGAGTCTATTCATGATGTATTGCCAAACCAAACTGAGAATAAATCACTTGACAGCTGTTAAATCGGTCGCAATCTTGAACAGTAATGCCAACTTAAAGTTCTATACATCGAAAAAAAACCCTTTACAAAATAACCAAATGCAAACAATAACTTTTTCACCTGTGAAATGCTAATTGTCGTAGCAATATTAAGTATGTATGAACACCAAAAAGATATTGTCAATTAACTGAATATGGTTTCAATTAAAAAGGCATATGTGAACATAGTATAACTTCAATGAGTTAAAGTTAAAGTTAAAGTTTATTTGAGACTAAATCAAACACTCATAACAATGAAGAAAATAATAGAGTACAACGCAAACTTAAAACTATAATGTTTTGTAATAATAAATATTATTGATTTACAGTAACAGACTTGTTGGTTTATATGAAATTCGAATCAACATTTAAGTAATAAGTGCTTGCTCCCGACACAACATTTAGATTTAGATATAAAAAAAAATGTGCTTAATAACTAAACTTAATGCTAAAAATAATTAAATGAAACACAAACAAAAATAATAATAACAAAATTAACCCCTGTGGGCACTTGTAATTTTTGATACATAAAATTTCGGTAATAGATTATTTACACATGCAGTTTCCTGTTCCACATAACCCAAGGGTGAGTAATAGTTGGTATTGAGCCAATTGAAACCGATTTGATCGTTTAAAATATTTTGAATTACATCGTTGTCTAAATTATGCAAAGAGTCAATAAAACGTTTCATTAAATCAAACCCATACGAAGCTAAGGGTTTAACTTTCGCTATTTTATATATATATTCATTAGAATATTTCTTATGAACCCACTCAAAGTGCTTGTTAACACAGAGTCTAAGAATTTTCCGCTCAAAAATTTCAAATTCCTTCATAACAGCCGGCGAAATTGAAAACCATATCGAAAACGCATACATAAGCACCGGTCTTATACTCAATTTATAAATTAACAATTTTGTCTTCTCTGGTAAATATTTACTATTAAATAATTTTCCAAAGTAAATTTTGATTTGTCGAGCTTTGCTTAGAGAAATTCTTGCGTGACGGTTAAATTTAAAGAGTTTATTAAAATGAATTCCTAAATATTTAAGATTGTCGCCAAAAGAAATATCGTGACCATTAAGGGATAATTTAAGGATCTTACTCTCAGGTACCACAAAATATTTACATTTTCCGGAAGCGTTCCTTAAACAAATGGCTTTACTTTTTGATGCATTTATTCTTATGCCCCACAATTCATAAAAATTATTAACCGCATTCAAATATGTCGAAATGGAACGAAGTGTACTATTTGGAGAAATTCCATGTGCGTAAAGTAAAGAGTCATAAGCGTAAAGAATGCCAGTACAATCACCATATTGATGTGGAAAATCATGAATGAAAATGTTATACAAATGCGGAGCCAATATAGAACCCTGAGGAACACCGCAGAAAACATTGCCAAATCCAGAACGCTCGTCCCCCAATTGAACGCAAAACTTTCTGTTCTTTAAAAAACTTTGAATCAGCTTAATAATATGAGGTCTAAAACCAATATTAATCATTTTAACAATTATCCCATCATGGTAAACATGATCAAAAGCTTTTTCGATATCGAGTGAAACCGCTATAGTACATCTTTTTTCTCTCAAATTATTCACTACATCATTCTGAAATTTTAATAAGGCATGACTAGTGGAGTGAAATTTTTTAAAACCAAACTGAAAATTTGGAATATATGAAGTAACTAAATTAGTGTCCATCGTGACTCTAATTACCTTCTCAAAGAGTTTTCCTACATTTGATAATAATGATATTGGTCTCACATTGTTCAATTCAAAATTGTTACGTTTTTTCGGAATTGGACAAATTTTTGCTATCTTCCAAGAATTTGGGAAATATCCATTGTTAATACAATTGTTAAAAATAATTCCCAAATAATCAAAAGCTAACACAGGAAATTTCCTGATAAGGAAATTTGAAATACCATCCAATCCAAAAGATTTTTTGTTATTTAACGATGTAGAAAAAGACATCAATTGATCAGTATTGGTTAATAAACAATTATTTTGCAAATTTGTTGAAGGAAATTGGTCACTAAAGTTAAACAAAGTCCCTGTCGAATGCAAAACATGATGCCTTATAGTGTTCTTGACGTCGGAAATATCCCTATCAGGCACGGATGCAGAATAGATGGAAGAAAAGTGATTTTGCAAATGCAATAATTTTTGAGTATTATCCCTTATCTCCGAACCGTTTACTATTAATTTTGTAAATGCGGAATTCTTTGAAACTCCTAAAATATTATAAATTTTTTTATATGCAGTTGCACCTGGTTTGATATTTGAGAGACGATTTTTAAAAATCTCAGCCTGTTCAATTTGAACTTGTTCTTTTATAATTATTTTAATCAGATAAATCTGCTTGGATAACAGGATATAATTTGGTTGTGTCCTGTCTAAAGTTGTTTTAAATATCCGCCTTAATTCCTTTTGCCAAGCAAACTTTATCTTATATAAATGTTTAATTTTATCTGATACGAAAATACGTTTGTTTTTTTTATTGAATCTTTCACAATGGTTACTGGTAACTTCATTCACTACTGAAGAAAAATCTTCAACAAAATTGTCAATTTCCAAATTTGAAAGATTAACATTCAAAGGAGGAAAGTTTAAATTCAATTTTAAAGCAACTTCAGTTTTAAAATTATTCCAATTAGTGTTTTTAAACGATGTAAAAATTCGTGGCTGTCTTAAAACAAACTCAAAGTTCAAGAATTTTAATTGAAAATGTACAGGAAAATGATCCGAAAATGATGGAAGAGATTTTACTGAAAAATTTGGATTAAATGTGTCAACCAAATTCGTACTTATCAAGAAATGATCAAGAAATGAGTTCCCGTTGGGAAAAGATGGTATAGAGTCCGAAAACCTAACAAAATCTGAACAAAACTCTGTTAACCAATCAAACAAGACAATACCATTACAATTATTAAAAATGTCACCCCACGTAGTATGCTTTGCATTAAAATCGCCACCTAAAATCACACCATCGTAGTTGGATGAAATAGCCTTGATAGCAGATAAGCTATCATATATTAAATTATAATTAGAATTACATGCCAAATATAACGAACCAAACAAAACTCTCTTAGGCACACTGTCCACTCTCAATAAAATTTCAACAAAAAGATTTGGAAATGAAATATTATCAACACTAATACGACGAAAAGCATAATTTTCATTTAAGGCGATAGCAACTCCTACAGAGCTATCATCCCTAACAAATGAATAATTTTCCAAAACAACCCTATGCGTTAGACTAAGATGCGTCTCCTGTAACAAAGCTACATCAATCTTATTGCATTTCAAAGTATTAATTAAATCTATTCTTCTACTGTAACTAATCAGCGAACGGACATTAAACGTTAATATATTCATATTACTAATTACCATAAATAGACTCAATTTCTTTAAGAAGTTTTAAACAATCAGTTTTCGCTTGAGCTTTAGAGCAACTTTTATAATTACTTATAAAACTTCTTATTTTGTCTTCTAACGACATAGTTTCTTCTTTACATAGCTCTCTCGCTATTTTCAAAAATTCCTCTACCACCGGTGGTTTCTTTGATGCTTTACCTGTTTTTTGAGAAATATTAAAGCACTCAGCAAACGTTTTATTAGACGAAACAAACCCGGAATAATTATTAGCATTTATGACATTTTGTGACACCACCAAATTTCTTTCCTTGATTTCTTCTGCCATTTCCTTTTTCCGGCTAACGTATTGCAAAAAGTGAGGACAACCTCGCCAATTTGCTGGATGTCCTGAATTTCTGCAATTAACGCAAAATGGTTTGGAATTTTCACTCAACACCAACTTACACTCCCCCGGGCCATGTTTATCACAACACTTAACACAAGCTTGAGGCCTGTTACAATTACTAGAAAAGTGCCCCCATTGTTGGCAACGCCAACACTGAACTTCTCTAGAATTTGCCTTAGGTAATTCCCAAGAAACAGATTGACTTAACAAATATCTTATTTGAGTAAAATCATTAACGTTTTTACCAGGAAGTAAAGTTACTAAAAATAAACTAGTGTCAATCTTAAATTTTTTTGAAAAATTAGTGTGGAATTTTGAGACCGCATCTACAGTATTTGGTACAAGCACATCCAGTTCTTTCTTAATGTCACCAATATCGGTTTCAAAGTAAAGTCCACGAACAATAATATTTTTCTTCTTGAGTACTTTTGGGGTGAAAGAGTAAGAATCAATGTTTTTTTCTTTTAGCAATGTCATCAATTCTTGGTGGATCCTGCAATCCCGCACGTAAAGCTTACTCTTTAATCTCGATTTATTAATAATTTTAAAATCAACCTTTTTAGCTCTTAACTGGTCCACTAAGGTTTTAATATTTAAATTATAAATAAAAATAGGAGGGCAATAACTTTCGGCTTTCGGTTTCACCGAAAGGTTTTCTTTTTGATGTTTTTTGAAATCGATATTTGTTTTGTCCATTTCGATTTCACCCAATATTTTGAACCGGTTATTATTATTTGTATTTTCAAAACTGGTCAGATCTAGTTGAATTGGATCATGCAACCTTCTTTTTTTACCTTTTACTGTAATAAATTCTTGAAGCTCATCTTGCAAAGCATCCTCCTCCATAGAAGAAAAGGAAACAGATCGTGTCATATTAACCTCTCCCATATTCAATTTTACGGTATCTTGCGAGTGTGTAGTTGACATTTCTTTGTTCCTTGATATATGAGTAATATTCGTTACAGTTGATGAACCAGGATTGTTTATTCCAAGCGGCTGGCTCTTATCAGGAGGCACTTTTAAAGAAAGCGAGTTGCTCTCCAATTGATTGAACTGCAAGCTCATTTTTTTCTTTTTCTTAATTGTTGAGAAAAAAAATTTTTTTTTTCAATTTTTAATCTATTGATTTTTTTTTTTTTTTAATTTTATTTCAACTTAAATCAAGACCTTCCTTGTTCAAAGTCCTATAACTTCAATGAAATAAATTATGATGCCATAGAAAATGTAATGAATGTGTATAAAAAAAAGTATTAAATAAGTTTTTAGAAACAGGAAATATATAATATATGCTAATATTACACATGAAAAATTTGATTTATTTGTTTTGCTGATTTGCACCAAATAGGCTCCAAAACTGCGCAACCGATTTGAAGAATTCTTTCACGGCTTTTGTTTAAAATAACAAAACAAAAATTATAATAATAATGTACTCAATCTCTAGGCTAATATCGATACATTCTTCATAATGTTTTTTTTAGTAACCAGGGTTAATGTTTGTATGTTTTGAAAATTTTGCTAAATAGCCATGACAAACAAGGAGGACCGCTAGGCTTTTATAAAGCAATGATCGCATTACTGTTAACTGTTTACATTGTTCTTTGAAGTCTAATTGTCGAAATTTCTAAGCTCGTATGGTCGTGTATCTTAACCACATAGTAGGTAGGTATATGATGTTTTCGCAAAGATACTTTGGCCGTTACCCATCTTCATTTTCTGTACAAAAAGTGGATGTAGAAATGTATATACATATGTATGTAATTTTACGAGTTATTACTACATACTGACATGAATGATTAAAGATATTGTAATTATTTTAATTAATTTGTATCAAATAGAATTTTTACAATAAAAGTTGTTTAGGGAGTGGTAAATCAAACAGAAAAACTATGACACTATAAAATGTGGGGTAGACGGAGAGCAGAGAAATTTAAAAAAACCAATAAATCCACAAGAGGCGTTGTCTGGCCGTATATATGCATATGTAGGTATGCGTATGTATGTAAATGTGTTATTTCATCACTAGCCAACTAAACATATTGAGAAAGTGAAAACTATGCTAGGTAGATACCTATTTATATTAAAATTGTAAGTAAATAGGTAAATAACGTAAACGACAATTTTCACTAGAACATATTAATCGACTTACCTTTTCTAATAATTATAGAATATAAGAATTGTTTGATCCTTGGAGTATTGCTGAGATATTTAATCCATACAAAAAGACTATGTGCACAAAATAACTTTATAGCTGACTCCTTTAGGGATTTTTATTTCTATAAATGCTTGCAAACTTGTTGCGAGTATAAGTTTTTCGTTTTTCTTGACTTTTTATACATATAAATAACTTTTATGCATTCTGCTTTTAGTAGCAGTGGTAAGCGCTTTTTTTTTATTTCCGACTTTAAAAAATATTTTTTTAACAAACTTTTTATTATTAATTATCCAATTCACAGCTAGAATTCTTTATTGAAGTGATAGCATATAGTTAACAGAATAATCGGTATATTTTGACTTAAAACAATAATGAATAATACTTAAACGATTAAAAATCCCTTTGTTTTCTTACTTCACACACGACTGAATCAGCAATCGAAGTCGATGATAAATGTGACATGGCGGCGCCTTGACCTAAAGTACATCAACGGCGACTAAACGTACATGAGAGCTCATAACTGCCAGATTTGATGATTTATAACCACTTGATGACTTACAACCTGACCCGACGATTTTTTTAACTCAGGCTGAATAAATTTCTTAGAACAGATTTCATGTTAACTGCATTGCTGCATGTGCTGTAATTATTTGCAAACATAATCAAGGTAAATCGACACCAGGTAGTCCTGTAAGCCCAGCTAACTATTGATTTTAGCAAGGCACAATTAATAGGTACAAGCTCTAGCAGAACATAAAAAAATACACGAGAATTGTTGGTAGAAAAATATCTGTTGACTGTCAAATTCTTCTCTCATTTGTTTTGTTAAACTCAAGGCGAATCCATTACAGGTGCCCGCATACCAATTCGCTTCAGCATTTTTCCACGAATTTATCTTCTGAGTTGTCAAAGCCGATAGAAAACCACAACAAAACTTGTGACGTCTCGAGAGAAAATGTTGAAGCGAATTGAATTGCGACCACCTGCACTTGATTTGCCTTGGTTAAACTGTACCTCGTTTCTGTATTTCTCGTATCGAGAAACTTTTCCGTTGAAGTGTGAAACAAAAAATTCCATCGTTTCTCGATTTGCGAGAAAAAATTGTGTCTGTATTTCAGCGCGAAAACAATCAAAACAAGTGTTGTATTCACTGGAATATTTCCATTGATCAAACGTCAAATGAAAAATAAACGTCAAAAAGGAAAAATTATATGTCAAAAAAATTTTGTGTATTAAAAAGTAAAAAAAGATTTTTTTCTTGTTAAAAACAATAAAATATAAAAATAAAAAAAACGTTTAGAGAAATTGTGTTAAAAAGAAAAAAAAATAAAACAATACAATTTAAAAATAAAATTATAAACAAAATGTATGCCGTTGCATAAAGATTTTGTACACTTGTTGCTTCTTGCCTTGTTTTCGGATGAAAGATTGAATGCGGATCATTTTGACAGTTCTTGCCGAAAAGTTCTCGCATTATTTGCATATAGAAACACTTTTACTCGTATCTTTCCAATATTTAACGGAAAACACTCATAATGACAGCTAGTTCTCATATGTCAATGATACAGAAACGCTTGTGCGAGAAACTGACATTTTTGTTTCAATTTACATTGTTTTTGTGTCAATTCCCTTGTTCCATGTTAGAAATTTCTCGATACGAAAAATACAGAAACGAGGTGCTGGTTTGTGAGTGTACGCCAAAAAAAAAATACACAAATTTCATAAAATAAATTTATTTAAACTACTAAAAAATTATTACTTTACTTTTTTATTGAATGAAAACAGCAAAAACACTGGCTTATTTTTTTTTTTCTTCTTCAATCATAGCTACAAAATCTTTTGCACATTTCTTAGAAATCAGAGCACGTTAAACGGCTTGTAAACAAACTTTTGACACAAAACAGATAACATAAATAAACAACGAGCAGCTGTTTTAGTGATTTTACCCATGATACAATTAACAATTAGTTGTATCCATGATATAATTAACAAGGTAGCCTCGTCAGCTAAACTGTTAATCATCTGACTAATTTAGGTTGTCAAGTGATTGCAAAGATGAAAGGCAGCCAAAACGAAATAGCAAATCTGCGTAAGCTCAGTGCATCTCTCTTCTGTAAATGTAGAAGTGGCGTCTTTTTGACAGTTTGCATAAGTAGTACAAAAACAAAATGCATGTTATTTTTATTGAAGTTAGTTGTATCATGGTTGTATCATGATTTTACCTGTTTTTATCTGCTTGGCTTTTAGCCTGGAGAACTGTCAAAATACACTACAAACCAAGGTACTTCAATACCAGGTAATCACACAAGCACAGCTGACTATTGTTTACAGGCCTGTATAAATGTCAAAGGTTTTATTTATGAACGTTAAAAACCGTTTCTTTTTGAAAATAAAAAAAAAAACGGTAGTGAAGTGAAAACTGTGCCAAAATTTATAAAATTTGAATCAAAAACAATTTAATACAAAAAAACCAATTTAAGAAAACTTAAAATATATAACGTCCTTTTAATGTGATAATTTAACTTATATCTTATAATTTTCTCAGATTTACGAAGATTTTATTGTCTATGATAAAGATGAACGTAAAAATATCAAACGCATGGTGAACAGAAGGTACTCCTGGTATGGGGTACCCTCTAGTTACTAAATTTTTATTGTTTTTAGCATTTGTTGCTGCAGAGGACCGCCCACTACATACATATGTATGTATATGAAGATTTAGAATCTTTATCTCTTACTTTTCTAAAATTGCAGCACATTTTTAACAGTGTTCCATTTTCGGTCTATTATTACTAAACTACTACGGCAGGCATAATTTAGTACACCTTTTATATGTTCAAAAATAGTTTCGTAAATTGATTCACAAGTGGCAAATTTTCTTGTACTTTTATTATACATACAAAGCTGAAATCAAGCGGAAAGAAGCTTCCAAATACAAACATCTTGTTCACTTAATATTTTACAGAGTATAGAAAAAAAAATTAATTATTTACATCACAAAAAGTTGTTTTTAGGTTCCAACCGAGAGTCATTGGGCTCATATATTTTTAATATGCTCCAAGAATTAATCATATTTACCGTTAAGTTCACCCACCACCTCAATATCAAGTTATATTTATTTCTTCATAGTATGTACAAATGTAATTTTGTACATCAGAGGCGACTCAGAAGCCTGTGGGTTGAAAAATATCAAAATTGTTCATTAATCCACACACAATGTTGACATACTGTTATACATACCATTTTCCTCTTCCTCATTTGTAGCCTCTGGAGTTTTATGTTGTTTCCCAGACACCAATTGCCACAAATGTTTCCGGCCTGTACCACATTATTTAAAGTTGATTCCACCGATGATTTTATGCAGCTACTACTCAACTTTGAACATACATTAAATTCTTTGTTGAGGAACAACGCAAACAAACTTACATTTTTATTTTTTCTAATAATTTTACACTATAAATTTTAATTTGTGTGCGGCTGCCGATGATCAACTTTATAAATTTCTGAAAATGTATACACACTTTTGCAAAACTAGAACAGCTGACTTTGACAGTTAATAGGGCTTTTCTACCAACAACATACATTGTTGTTTGTTGGTGTTGTATTTGTTGTAGTTATGCGATTACCTGATATCGAGGTACCTTGGCTTGTACCTATTAAATCTGCGTTGATTTGGGATATTAGTTTTTTTTTAAATATTTATTACGTATTCTGCACCGTAAACGCTTGTAGTAAAAATCTAAATAAATCGTTGAGAGTCGCACCAAACGCACATTCAGTTTTAAATTATGTTGAGCTCAGTTAACCGAAAAGTAGACGTGCGTAACACTATGTGCGTTCAATTTTTAAACTGCTAAATATATATAAAAATGATCATTAAATTGTTTGTAAGCGAAACATATATTCAAGAACATCCTATGCGTTTTCAATGTCATTGTTATAAAACAAGCGTTTTATTTTCTATCAACATCGTTTTGTTATTAAATAATAACCTTTTTGTTTTATTTATTTCATATAAATTTATTTATATAAATAATAGTAAGCTTACTTAAATAATACTTATAAAAATGCTTACAAATTTGACAACAACAAAACATTGTTAAAAATAATATCTAATAATAAAATAATCAATGGCTCTTGCATCCTTTAAAACTTGCCATTCCTTTAAAAATGCAACATTACTTAAATTTTTTATAACTTCTTTTCTCAAAGAATACGTCCACGACCACATATGTATAGTGTCCAAGCTTTGTAATGGCCATAGCAATTCTTGCTTCAATTGTTTAATATGTTCATCGAATTCTTCTGTTTCTCCAGACGTTTCGTCCAGAGACACTCGTTTAATTTTCCTGATTTTTGCCATGTAGTTGTGATAGCGATGGAACAATTTTCCTCCCGGAGCGTTCTTTCCTTTGCGGGGATAGTAATAACGTTCCTAAAGTAAAACTGTTCACATATTTTTAAATTTAAGATTTTCTTCAAGCCGTCCTCAACAATTTGCTTGAAATAGAAAGGAGCAAGCTCCTTATTGTTTACAAAAGTGTTCTCTAGAATGATGTTTATTAATTTATCCCTTATTTCAGAGGTTAGGAACTCGTTTCTTTTATAAAAATTTTGAATGCTTACGCCGACATATGTTCATGCTAAAAACTGTGTTATAGTCTGAAATAAATGTTAATAAATAAGTCATAAGTACATGTATGTATTTACATATTTATAACAGGTAATATGAAAAAACAAACCTTTTGCGAAAATATGTTAGTATGTACAGCAGTCACCTTTAAGTGCTGTTAAATATATAACTAAAGAATGAATTTCTAAATACATGTTTAATCAAATAATTGCCGTTTTGCGTTACCAATTTAAAAGTTTTTCTTTGAGTTCAGCTCTAGGACCAACTGATTTTATTTCATTATTATTTAAAAACTCTAAGTGTCGATACTCTATTTTTGCTTCTAAAAAGCCTTTATTTAGGGCCTATTTCTCACCTGTTGAACAATATTCAATATTTTGTTTTTGCTTTCAATGTAATTGTGCGAACGAACGACAACGTTCGCAGGTGAGATATAGGCCCTTTATCACTGTGTTACTTCTACCAAAACACATTCCTTTTCAAATTGCTTGTTGGGTAATTGTATGATCCCGTTAGATACATACATATGATGCAACCAAGGCGGATCTATTACAGGTGGCCGCATACCGATTCGCTTCAACATTTTTCCACGATTTTATCTTCTGAGTTGTCAAAGCTTATAGCAAACGATAACAAAATGTATGACGTCTCGAGAGAAAATGTTGAAGCGAATTGAATTGCGACCACTTGTACTTGATACGCCTTTAATTGTATCATGGTACATACATATGTATGTAGGTGCTTAAAAAATGTTCACTTGTAAAAAAAGGCAGAAGTTACTCAAAAATATTTTTACACGCAGCGTTCCCCAAATTAAGTCGTAGAAAAATCTAAAATTTTGTTCCATAACGTAAACTATGTAATTATTTCGAAAAATGTAGAAATAGAGCATAAATAATGTATTTATTCATATGTATGTAGATATGTATGTATGTATTAGTAAGTGCATGTATGTACGTATTTTTTAGCTTTTACAACCCCTTACATAAGGAACATAAGCAATGAATACTGGAGACCATCCTCCCGAGATCCCGATGTTGAGACAAGAAAAAGAAGTTTTAAAGGAAGATCGACCAATATTGAAAATTGAAAATATTACCGTTGCCAGACCACCATTACTAAAAATATATTATTGGGAATCATTAGACATAAAAAGGTAAGCAACAAAGTTTTCAAATTAAGAAAAAAAAAAATTATCGTAAAAAATGAATAAATATTAATTTCAGGCTGTACACGTTTTGATATGCACAGTCATTATATATGAAAATCGTTTGCATCTCTCATTAAATTTTTTTTAAATACATAATCTTAAGACCTTCCTTTCAAAAATTCCAAACTTAACCATAATAGAACTGGCCTCAAGTACGTTTCATAAATTAATAATTTAGTTTTAGCTGGTAATGATTTATGAGATAATATTCTACTAAAGCATCCTTTTAATCGAAAAACTATATTTAACACAAATTTTGCATGTACATTGTACTTAAATAACTCATTGAAATTTATTTAGAAATTTTAATTTATCTCTAAATGGAATTTAAATTCCATTTTCAAATAATTTTAACTGTTTACTGGCTGCAACAACGTAATAAGAACATTTCTTAGAAGAATTTCTTAAGCTAATTGCTTCACTTTTGCATTTAGCTTACTTCCTCAGAAATCATAAAATTTTTTCACCTTGCATAGATGCCTCGACCCAGTTTGCAATGCCCCCATGATGAGCATAGAGAAGTGAATCATCAACATATAGCTCTCCAGCAGAATTCAGGAAATTGTAAAGAAAATCGTAAATTAAAAAGTTGTAGAAATGAGGAACCCAAATGGAGGAGCACCACCACATATATATAAATAAGTATATATATATATATATATATATATATATATATATATATATATATATATATATATATATATATCTACGTGTCGCACGACCGCATGTAGCAAATAAAACGAGTAACGAGTTTATTGCACTTGTCCTGGACACTTGCCGTCTAATTCATAAAAATTATAACATGTTTATAAAGCTCTTATTTGACAGATTTTCCATACAAATATGTAAAGCAAATAACAGTCTTATAAGATTGTTATAATTTTTATGAATTAGCGGCTTAATGTACATGCATGCATATAACATATTCATCTATTTTAGTCTTACATGCCATATGTCTTTATTAATTCATGTTTTTTTCTTTTATTTTCCAGTTTGAACGAAAAACTTTTATCTAATGAAAACCACGTAGAGCATCATTTGGAGTTTCCGTCACGTCAGTTGCACAGCAATCCCTTAAAAATTGTATTTTGGTTGCGTAACCTGAGCAATTTCGAGTATATTATACGCGTAAAACGATTACAAAATTGTGAATGCACTCCCATAGAAAGCAGAGTAGGTTTCAATCAATATCGTTATTTGTATCACTGTCCTCACAGACGTTTGATAACTATTTGCCAAGACTTATTTGTAATGAAACCAAACGAATTATTGGCTATGACCCTGGTTTCATCTTACTATATTTTAGGAAAGCATACATTGTCGTTTGAGTTAAGGTTAAATTAACAACATCACTTGTATTTAAGACATTTTTAATTTCTTAAGTTTGCAGTATTGCTGAGAGCCGTCTGGTTTTGTTATGTTTCCACATAAATGTTGTAGCTTTCGATGTTGAAAAAAGTGTTTTAGCCACTGACCTTACACCAGTTGATATAAAAGAATATCGCTTCTTTTCTCAGCCACTATGGATACAAAATATAACAACGCAAGCAATTTCAGTTTTATTTGCTACTAAAAGTCGTGATATAAATTTGATTACTACAAACATGACTGTACCACCTCAAAGCGTCTGGCCATTAATTGTGCAGTACAGGCCACGGGATATTGTAAACAGTGTAAGTATTTGTTTAAACTGAAACATGCTGATCCAGCTAAAAATATTTAGTTGTTTATTCAAAAATGATTATAATTATCTATTTGCTATAACAGCCAATTGAAATGTATGAATTTACGTCTAAACAGAACTTTTTAATTGTTTTCTGTCTTTTTTTAGTAGCCTATATTCCGCCCACATTTCGTTGATAACACTATGCAACAAGCCAAAATAAACTTTGGATGACCACTATATGTATATTTTTGATGTTTTATAGTTGTATAAGTACAAAAATCATAAAAATTTCAAATTCTATGGATAAGATTTCTTTTAAATCTTTTTTTTTTTTTTTCTAAAATATGAGATTTTTGGAAGGGCTGATCCAAACCTCTAGTCATAACTTAAGAACGACGTGTCCCATTTTATGATCATCAAAATTTATTTTAATTGTTATATGTAGCTTGTATATCAAAAAAAAAAATTTAATTATTATAGCTTTAAGTTGTACTAACATCATTTTTTTTGGCATAAAACATACATATATATTTGACATATATATTTTTTTCAATTTGTTAAGAAAAACGTTTAAAAAAATGTTTACTTCTTGAAAATGTTTCAAATTTTTGAGTTTGGAAAATTTATAAAAAATAGAGGGTGCTGATGAAGGGTGTTTGCTACCCAGAAACAGCTGGTTGTTCACATATCTATAAAGTTTTACTATTCTTAATTGATATTGCTAAAAAAGTGACGAACCAAGAGTTGAACTTGAGCCTGAAAAAGTAATTTAATATAAATGTACAGTATGCTATATATTGACAAAAATACTCAAATACTCTAATAAAAAGACATTCAGCTCAAGTTTTTTGCAAGTTTAAAAATAATGCAGACAAGTTTTTGTTAAAAATTACTTATTTTGAAGTAAAAATTCTAAGTTTTGAACAACGACCCATTGTACGGCTTATCAGATCAAGTAATTTCAACATATTTTAACCTAATCTTGTTTAAAATTTTATCAAAAATTAATTGGTGGTTAATACGCTGTTCAATAAAAAATTTGTATACAAAAAAAAAAAAAATCCAAACAAAACTATAAAAAAATATATTGCAAGGGAAAGTATCTCTTAAACTACGGGAGATATCAAAACCTTTTTTAGAACATTTTTCTTTGTCTTAATTGGAAAAATCTAAAAAGCCCAAAATCTTTAGGATCTGTCAATACAAAAGTTATTGGCTGCACAATGTTTTGCATGCTCGAAGTTGGCAACTTTCAGCCCCCGAACTTAAGTACATACATATATATAGTTTCAAATTTTTTCGAGTCCACTGACGAGTAGAGTTGCATCAAAAAGGCCCAGTTAGACTCAAAATAATACATTAAGATGTTTATTTTTTCGTTCTAGATAAAAATTGAAGCAAGATTAACTGATAAGACCATTCCAAAAGCTACACTTCGAAAATATAAAATCCCCATATCCTGCAAAGGATACATTAGAGAAGAAGTTGCAGAATATTGCGTACCCATTTCGGACTATGAATGCACTGAATTTCTATCTGTCATTTATCCCAATAGATTACAATTTATAACAGAAATTAACGAAGAAAGGAGACTTGTAGTGGCGGTTCACAATTATGACCAAAAGTGTATGGAATTCAAATGGCAAACGTAAGTATGTTCCTTATTTTATTTTTAATATAATGCTACAGAAGAAAATATAATCACCTGCACTCTATTTGTCAATATCGTCATGCATACGTATTGTCAAGTCAGTCTGTGTTGATCAGTCAAAGTGAATAGACGTGTGTGTTTGCGAGCTGTTTACATGAACTAAAGAATTACATAAAATCTTTAAACTTTTATATCTTTTATTAAACCTCTTTCATTTGTAACCTTAAACTAATGTATATAAATGAATTGAATATCTTTTATATACATGGTGTCTTTGAAAGTGTGTACAGTAGACCCAAGCGAAGGTAGTACACTTTAAGTAATTTTTTTTAATTCCCTCCAATTATCGGATTAAAAAAAAAATTATAATACATTTTATTACTAGTTTAACAAAACAAACAAAATTAAGTTCGAAGTTTTATTAAAATTATTAAAAAACAAAATCATTTCAATGCCAAAGACAAACTTGTACACAACATTTGATATTTAACAAATGTTTTTGCTCTTTAATGTTAGTATGCATCCCTTTGTTCTTTATAACCATTTTCAATCTATTTGGCATACCTTCAACTAGTTTTTGGCAAAAGGTAGATTTAATTTTACTCCATTCTTTCTCGAGAGCGTATTTTAGGTCTTCCCTTGAGCTTATGGAGCTTCTGTAAACTGTCAAAAAGTCGCCGCTTCTACATTTATAAAAGAGATATGAACAGAGGTTACATTGATTTGCTCCTTTTGGCTGCCTTTCATCTCTGCATTGTTTTGACAACCTAAAGTAGTCAGATAATTAACGGTTTAGCTGATAAGGCTACCTTGTTAGTTGTATCATGCTGTGTATTCACTTTGCTTTTGTATTTATCTTACATTCTCTTATACATCCTTCCTTTTTTACCTGCATTCAAGTAAACGTGTAATAGCATATTTTTAGTTACTTTATTAAATGAATTACAATTAAAATAATAAAACCAATGTTTTATTTACATGGTGCCGAAACCGGTAGTTTTTATTAACTAACAAAGATTAAATTGAAATAAAAAAAAATTAAGTAAATACTAATTGCAAAAATAAAATTACAACACAAAGTTTGCTTGTTTATTGAAAATGGCGGACGTCGGCAATTACTTGAGGCCACCAAAACCGCTAATAATAGAACACGACAAGGATATGAGCAAAGAATGGAAAATCTGGAAACAACAGTATGAATACTTCGAAGTCGCAGCGGACTTAGCAAAAAAAATCTGAAAAAGTTCAGATAGCAACGTTCATGACTTCAATTGGCATACAGCCATACAAATTTGCAATTCGTTACCAGCTGGAACCGATGAAAAACTGGCTGATATCAAGAAAAAATTTGAGAACTATTTCACCCCGAAGTTGAACACAACCTTCGAACGGTATAAGTTTCATAAAATTGTACAAAACGAGGGTGAAACAATCGACGAATATACATATTACCAGATTGCGACTACATGTAAAGTCGTGTGACTATGGAGAACTCAAGGATAGTCTCCTTAAGGACCAACTTATATTAGGCATTAGAAGCGACACGCTACGTACTAAGCTACGGTCAGACGATGTTACACTAGACAAAGCCCTGCAAATTTGTCAAACTACCGAGTTGGCCCAAAAACAAACAGCCGAAATAAATAGCAAGGAAGAAAAAGCAGTAAATCTAGTGAAAAAGCAAAATAAAACTAAAACGTTCGACTGTAGATATTTCGGAAATTATCATGCAGTACGCCGGTGCCCGGCATATCGCCATGTTTGTAAAAAATGCAACAAACAGAACCACTTTGAAAAAATGTGCAAAACTAAAGAAAGAAGTAAATTCAATAAAAACAGAGATGTTGCATATTGTGAACAGCAACAAGATGATACCGAGAGCAGCGACAGCGAACTTTTCGTCGACTCAATAACAAATGACAATAAAAGTCATAATGACAATTTTTCAGAAGATGTAAAAATTGGGCATGAGCATTACACAATCAAATTAGATACAGGCGCACAGTGTAACGTTTTATCAAAAAGAGTGGTAGACAAATTAAGCAGTGTAAATGAAGCAGCAAAATCAAGACCATGCAGCGTAAAACATCTAGTATCTTTTGGCAATCAAAAAATGAAAGTAGTAGGCGAAACCACCATTACCTGCCGGAAAGATTTGCAAATTAAACTTCAAGATAGTGCGCGAAAATGTCAAACCAATCTTAGGAGCAGAACCGTGTGAAAAGCTGCAACTAACAAAGAGTGCACGAAATAAAAATTGATGAATATCTTTTTGAAGTTATCGGCTGCATAAAAAACTTTGTCTACGATATAGATCTGCTAATGTAGATCTATATACAAACTAATGTGCCAACCCCTGCGGTGTCACCAATGGTTGTAGTTAGAAAAAATGATAAAATCAGAATATGTATCGATCCAACAAGCGTAAACAAAAATATTAAACGCCGACACCACCCAATAAATACCCTTGAAGAAATCAGGCGCAGCTAATGGGTGCAAAATATTTTTCAGTTTTGGACTGTAAGAAGGGATTCTGGCAAGTGCCAGTGACTAACAGAACAAAAAGCATTTTAACGTTTTCGACACCTGGGGACGCTACTCTTGTAAAATGCTACCCTTTGGTATTTCATCAGCTCCAGAGGTGTTTCAAAGCATAATGCAAAACTTATTTTCAACACTCCCAAATGTGAAGGTTGCCGTCGACGACATACTGATACATGCTACAAATTTACAAGAGCTACGTGAAACTACAGCAAAAGTAATCAAAATTATAGAAACAAATGGTCTAAGACTAAACAAGGAAAAATGTATATCGAGAAAAACAAAATCAAATTTCTAGGACATCTCATCAGCGATGCTGGATTACATCCGGACCCTGAAAAAATAGAGGCAGTCAGCCGCCTTAAACCTCCAGAGAACCGTAAACAACTGCAAAGAGTATTAAGCAAATTTACGTACTTAAGTAAGTTCATTGAACACTTTTCACATATTACAGCGCCTCTACGGAAATTATTAGAAAAATCAAATTTGTTTTATTGGGGCCCCAGTCAACAAAAATCATTTGAAAAATTGAAGCAAACCATAGGCAAACCACCAGTACTTAAGTTGTACGACGTCAAAAAGGACGTAAAATTACAAGTAGATTCTAGTTCATATGCCATGGGCGCAGTACTACTTCAGGAGGAACAGCCCGTAGCATACGCATCAAAATCACTAATGGAGTGTCAATCGAGATACTCTCAATTAGAAAAAGAAGCGCTTGCAGTTAAGTTTGGCTGCGAAAAATTTCATCAGTATGTTTGGGGCAAGGAAATAGTTGTAGAGTCCGACCACAAGTCGTTAGAATCAATTTTTCAGAAACCGTTACACTCGTCACCTGCAAGACTACAAAGAATTAGATTAAGTTTGCTCACATACAATCCTAGAATTGTGTTCAAGACCGGTACTAAAATGTATCTAACGGATCCACTTAGTCGCGACTGTAGTAATGAACTAAGTAAAGATGAACACGAAAGTTTTGAAATACAAACTGTCCTAGCAATTTCTGACCAAGAGCTGGAAACGCTGAAAAAAGAAACTCAACATGATAATTCATGTAAGTCGCTTATTAAGCTAATTCGCAATGGATGGCCAAACAGAAGAGTTGCCTACTGAACTGAAACAATTTTGGAGTTTTAGAGAAGAACTCTCAACAAATGATGACGGAATCATTTTTAAAGCATCAAAAGTGTTCATACCACTCAACATGAGACCTAGTGACTTAAAATATATTCACGGTGGCCATTTTAGCTATGCAAAAAGTGTTAGAATGGCCAGAGAGTCGGTATTTTGGCCTCAGATGAGCAAAGATATTTTCCATAATATTAAAAAGTGTGCCGCGTGTCAAGTTAACCAACGGAAAAATAATAAATTAAAAATTTGTGATAGACACCCCATCCCACAGCTTCGAAATAAGCGCTACAGATTTGTTTCACTTTAACAACGACGACTACATTGTCTTTATTGACAGCTACACCGGCTACCTGAAGTTTAAAAAACTCTCCGAAATCACAACTAGACAAGTCATTTTATTTTTGAAAGAAATATTTTCCACTTTTGGACCACCGCTCACTTTGGAATCAGACAACGGCCCCCAGTTTTCCAGCACCGAGTTTAAAAATTTTTCATCAGATTGGAAATTTAACCACCGCACTAGCTCTCCATACCACCCCAGTGGCAATGGACTAGCAGAGAAAGCAGTACAGATCGCTAAAAACATCTTAAGAAAATCAACATACAGCAATAGTGACTCCTACCTAGGACTTTTAAACTATATGAACACACCTCGAGTAAACCTCGGATCACCATCCCAGCGTTTGTTCGGACATAGAATCCGTGGGATGTTGCCAACAGCAAAGGACACCTTACTGTCATCGGATAACCAAAATATTACCGAAAAGCTGAGGACTGAAAGAGAAAAGCAAAATGCATATGCGAGCCGTGGTGCTGTAATTAATCCGCAGCGGTATGTAACCGGTGGTAAGGTGGTGACACGAACGAGCACTCAAAAAACTTGGAAGCCAGCTACAATTGAATCGCAAATACATCCTCGATCCTACATACTCGCAGATGCGAGTGGCAACTGTTACCGCAGAAATACCGCAGACATTCGTCCCAACCGAGCCGAATTCCAAATAACACCAGAAGTCCCTGCACAAGGTGCAGATAATAGCATGACACTCAGTACAACAGGCTCCAGCAGAATCGAACCCAGCAGCCAGCCGCAAACTACCATCACACAATCAGCCAGCAAAAACGCTGCACCGCCAAGTTTCTATGTAAAAAATTATTTATATACATACGTATATCACATTCTAATTAACATACGATATGAGTTATCTTAAGAATTGATTTAAGATAATTAACATCCCAACTAAGGCCATCCAATTACTTATTGTTGCTTCGTCGACAGGTGTAATATTAAAGGGATGGTAAAAAGTTTTAAAGTTGTGACAGCGCTTCAATTTTTGTAAATATGTATGATGTTTGAGTAATATTAGTTCTATAAAAACCGTCATGCAGGTTTTCTTTTGGTGCTGAAAACATCAACTCTCCAGGATATATACATAAGTAAATCTTTTTTAAGAAGATGTAGGCGGTATTGAGACTGACGGTAAACAATTCGAACGTTTATTTTAATAAGAAATTTTATATTCCTCTCTGACTTTTATTCCAATAGACCATAAGCTAAACCATGATACAACTAATAAGGACAACTTCAATAAAAATAACATGCATTTTGTTTTTGTACAACTTGTGAAAACTGTCAAAAAGACGCCAATTCCATATTTACAGAAGAGAGATGAACAGAGCTTACGCTGATTTGCTGTCTCGTTTTGGCTGCCTTTAATCTCTGTATTCTCTTGACGGTTTTCAGTAGTCAGATGATTAACGGTTCTGCTAACTAAACTAGGTCAAGATTTTTCATTACTTTATTAATTTTACTTACTTTTGTTGACTTTAGTAATTGTGTAATTGAATAAAAGTGTCACTATCCTGCTCGTTCATGGCAAACATATGCACTATCCACTCTCTCACTCATCATTTTGCTGTAAAATTAAAATACTACCAAGGCGAATCCATTACAAGTACCCGCATCCCAATTAGCTTCTAAATTTTTCCAAGATTTCATCTTCTGAATTGTCAAAGCTGATAGCAAACGACAACAAAACCTATAACGTCTCGAGAGAAAATGTTGAAGCGAATTGAATTGCGACCACCCAAGGCGAATCAAGTGTAGGTGGTTGCAATTCAATTCGCTTCAACATTTTCTCTCGAGACGTCACAAGTTCTGTTGTGGTTTTCTATCGGCTTTGACAACTCAGAAGATAAAATCGTGAAAAAATGCTGAAGAGAATTGGTATGCGGGCACCTGTAATGAATTCGCCTTGCGACCACCTATACTTGATTCGCCTTGGATTTGGTTTGATAAAAAAAAAGTCTGTACTTTGACTTCTCATAAAACTCATTTCTTTCAAAGCTTGGCTGCTTATTCTAAAGTTTCCCCCTTATGTATTTGTTGGATTTGAAAAATTTTCAACGCCGATAAAAAAGAAAATATCGTCAATTTCTCAAATGTTCTTGATACAAATTTTTCGTCCTTTTATATTAATACTACACCATTTTTAGTTGAAATTGAGAAAACTAAAAATGAAATTGAGAATTTAAATTTGAAAATGAGAAAATTCTAAATGAACTTGAGAAATTTCAAATTCAAATTGAGAAAATTCAAAATGAAATTGAGAAATTTTAATTTTAAACTGAGAAAATATTTTTATTTAGATACCGAGTACATACCATCTACTACAAATATTCATAACACAACATAAAGGTGGGATCATACGATTGCCGCAATGCACCAATTTTTGTTACATTTTGTATGCCAATCGTGTGATAGCACAATTTATTGGCTCATGCGGCAACTAAAACGAATGTTGTTCCTATTTGTCCCAATCAAATACAACCCTGATGCGACAACCGTGTGAACACTTTAGATACAACTAATCACCAATAAAAATTCTAAAAATGCACCAATATTTATTGTGTTCTCATGCGGCAACCAAAGAAGACAATGCCCGCCAATAATATACATACATACATACATATGTATACATTTATTTAGTTTCAAAATTGTTTAAACGCGTCTTCCAAACATGATTTCTGCTTTTCAATTAGCAAAATTCAATTGTTGTTACTATTCATTTTTTGCTTTTTCAGCCCGCACAACATTATAATAATAGCCGAAGCAATTTTTTTTTTTCTTTTTAATGAACAAACCATATTTTTAACATTTAATTCATCTTTTTTTTTGGGAAAATAAAGTTTGGCATCAGCTGCAACAGCTGTTTCTCAGAGTTGCCGTATAATATAACAATCGTGTGACTATAATGCGGCAATTATTGGTACTAAATTGTTTTGCGGCAATTTGCGACAATAAAATTTCAGTAAAATGTCACAATCATGTGATTGCAGAGAATTTGATTGGGACAAATTTTTTATTATGCTCGAATTCAGCCCAATAAAAATTGTGTAAAATTGGTGCATTGCGGCAATCGTGTGATCCCACCTTAAGGATGAAATGAAACAATATGTGAAAATATATACAATTCATAATATCATTGACCAACGTGCATATCTTCCAGATTCAGAGCAGATTGGTAAAATGCTGTTGTATGTTGTATAGCTCTACTGCAATCCCCAGTAGTTATACATGTCTTTGAAACATTAATAACCTGTTCTAAAAACGCAAGCCTCTGCTCTCCTACATTAGGGGGACTTACGTTTGGCACATTCATCTTTGTTTTTACCGAACAAATTTACCGAAATAATTTCAATGGGGTTAAGCATCGGTGAATAGGGGCTCAACCGTAGCAGTGTTGCTGGAGAGTTGTCAAAAATGCTTTGTAGACGACTGTGCGAGGGAGCATTGTCACACACCAAAACGAGTTCTGATAACTCATTCCCCAACTCTTGCCATCTATCAAGAACCGTTTGTACCCATTCATTTGCGCTATCGGCTTTAAATGAACCCCTACGGCTGTCCATTTTAATAACACCTGATGTGCCAATTGCACCAATCAAGTGTATGTTTGGGCCACGGGATGTAGGCATTGACTGCACTGTGCGGAGTCCAACACGAGACCAACCATGTTTCCTACGCAAAATAAATTAAACTTGTTCTCGTCTATCCATAATACTTGCTTCCCAGCTCTCACAAAGTCGTTGATTTCGCGTACATATTCTGCACGTTTTTCTTTATTATGTTGTGTGTTCATTGATATTGGTTGCATGTGTGTAGCTTTAATGGAGTACATTTTTCCGTGGAGAGTATTCCCCACAGTAAGTATTGAAACTTATTTGTTGAACTGTAAATTTATTTTTTCGGCGATTTCGCGAAGTGTTAGTTCTGGCCTTTCTTCTACCCAAGATAGAATATTATTGACTTCTTCTTCTTCGCCTAAAGCTCGACGTTTTTTCCCACCTCTTTGCATCGGTATTACATTTGATTGAGTAACCAACCCATCGGTGGGCTGTTTTGTACGAAATATTCAAAGATAATGCCAATTCTATCCAGTCTATTCCCTTGTTAGATGCATCGATAACACGATGACGATCGGTATTGGAATAGCTTCTGTATTTTTTCGTACAATGAGTTCTGACTCTACGAAAATTATGTAGTACACAGATATTCATGTTTATTGTTAAATATTGCATCACACTTACCTTCTATTTCACTTCTGCACATAGGACAATTCCGTATATCCCGAGTTATACAATTTTCATGAAACAAATGGCGACAAGGTATAAGTCCTTTTATTCCACCACGCGTCATTCTTATTAAACATCTAGCACAATTGTCCTTAAGCTCCATGTCCGTTGAAAAGAAAAATTTATTTTAAGTTCCGCACAGGCTGGTTTTCTGTGACATAAGTACGTAATTTACAAAGCCTACTTGTCACAGTTTTTAGGGTTCCGTACTCATCAGAGTGAAACGGAAGCCTATTACGGAGACAAGTACGTCCGTCCGTCCGTCCGTCACAGCGTCCATTCTCCGAAACGGTAAGAGCTAGAGCTGAAATTTTCACGGAATGTTGTTGTACCTTGCCGCTACAACAACAAATACTAAAACCAACAACAAGTCGAAAACTACCAGGTGTCCCCATACAACCAAAACTTACAATTAGGTATAACTCTCGAACTGTAAAAGATAGAGCTGAAATTTGCATAGTGTATGTATTTATAGATGTTCCACAACAACATATACTAAAAGCAACAACAATCCGAAAACTACCAGGTGTCCCCATACAACCAAAAGTTACAATTAGCTATTACTCTTGAACCGTAAAAGATAGAAAGCTGAAATTTGCATAGTGTATGTATTTATAGATGCTTGTCAACAACAAATGCTAAAAACAACATGTCGAAAACTACCAGGTGTCCCTATGCAACGTAAAAAACATTAGCCGTAACTTTCAAACTGTATGAGATAAAGAGATGAAATGTGCACAATATATTTACTCGCATATGGCTTACAATAACAAATGCTAAAAACAACAAGTCGAAAACTACCAGGTGTCCCTATACAACGTAAAGTAACAATTAGCCGTTACTCTCGAACTGTGAGCGACAGAGGGATGAAATTCGCACAATATGTGTATTCACATATGCTCCACAACAACAGTTGCTAAAAACAACAACTATAAAACTACCAGGTGTCCCTTTACAACGTAGAGTAGAAGCTATAACTCTCGAACCGTAAGAGATAGAGAGTCGAAATTCGCACAGTGTATGTATTCCCAGATGCCTTACAACAATAAATTACAAAAACAACAACAAGTGGAAAATTACTAGGTGTCCCCATACAACATAAAGTAGCTTTAAAAACAGAGATGAAATTTATTAAATATACATATGTATTCACATACGCCATTCCATACATACATTACACATACATACATACGTACGGAACCCTAAGAGTGCGAGCTAGCCTCGTACTTGACTCAATTTATTTTTAATATCTGCAGTTTATTTTATATGAAATTATGTATGTACATAGCCAACAATACGGGACATTCATATGATGTTTTTTTTTCCTGATATATCTTTTTATTTAAATATCAAAAAAAATATATTTGTGTTCCTTTCAATAAATATTTCTTAATGTTTTGTTTAAATTTTCTCAGTTTAAAATTAAAATTTCTCAATTTTATTTAGAATTTTCTCAATTTGAATTTGAAAATTCTCAATTTCATTTCGAATTTTCTCAATTTGAATTTGAAAATTCTCAATTTCATTTTGAATTTTCTCATTTTCAAATTTAAATTCTCAATTTCATTTTGAATTTTCTCATTTTCAAATTGAAATTCTCATTTCCATTTTAAATTTTCTCAATTTCAATTAAAAATGGTGTAGTCACAAAACCTGTCCCTGCCTGGCATAAAACTCTTTTAGATAATAACTAACATAGTAACGCTCATAAAAGAAATAAAATAAAAAATTATTATTCAATGTTTTAATACATTTAATAGGTACGTATATGAAGAAAAATATGTAAAAACTAACAAAAAGTAAAATATGTAAAAAATAACAATAAATATGTAAATAAATTATAATACTTCTTTAAAAACAAGAATTTAAGAAAAGGTTTTTTTAGTTATGCCCACTTGTATTTCTTATGTATGCAACTGGATTGAATTTATCAAGTTAAATGTTCAACCACTATCCAGTAATCTTTGTTTTGCTAAAATTACTTACGTATGTATAAAACATCCTTTATACCCTTAACATTCATGTATAGAAGGTATATATAAATTTGTAATAAAGTTTGTAACTTCTGCAATATTGATCTTATACGGCATGAAGTTTATCTATTCTAGATCCCTATGGGTCTAAGAACCTAGAATATATCTAGATAGATATCCGTCTTTCCATTTGTCCGTCCAATTATCTTTTTTATGTTGAAAATAATGTAAGTAACCGTAAAAAGTATGTTTTTAAAAAGGTGCTTATCAAAGTACTTCTTTTGGAGAAGGTACGTTTTTACAAAAAGGAATATATTTACAAAGAAGCACCTTCTTGCAAAAAAGTAGCTTTCCACTAAGATGTATCTTATTACAAAAAAGTTCATTGTAATTTACACATTCGAGATGACCATATTTGGCCCACTGTGCAAGCACCAAGTTTCTCATTAATCCAAAACTTGAAAGCCTAAATTGTATTCGATTAAATCGCTAAATTTCATCAAAATCCATCCAGTAATTAAAAATTTATTGAATTAGTATGAAAAGAATGAAGTAGATTTATCAAGTTTCGATGAAATCATGTATATTTGTAAATTTTTTCTGACTTAACTAACTAAGTTTTGGTCCAACTTTTTTTCGCTGCGTTTTCATTTCAAGGTCGGCAAAGCAAAAAAGAAATAAAACTTAATTCGGTTAGATATGGATTTATTAAGTTTTGATAAGATCCTCCTCATATTTTACGGGTGGTTGCAAATCAGAAGCAGCGCCCACCAATAATTTACATTTTTGCTATGTGGTGTAGGGTGCCTTGTGGTTGAATATGACCGGTTATATATTTTTTACTTGTTTCTTCTGTTTCGTTCTTTACTCTCATGTTTTGCACCAAAAACAAAATGCATGTAAATCACACAATCTTCATCTGGGTCTATAGCTGCACCCTATACTATTACAATTTGTGATTATATGCGCTGTATGAATTTCACATATGTTTTACATATGTTTACATAAACATTTTATAAGAAATTAACTCAAATATTCTTTCTCAGTTTGCAGCCAGCGATTATTGCCCGTTTTAGCTAATACATTTTTGGAACGAAGTTCCTTAACGCGGCTTGCTGGTAGTGGAAATTAGTAGAAATCGTCGCGAAAGCGTGTGAGTTGTTTATATGTATTGGTGTACTGTCGACAAGCAATTGTGTATGATGGCCGGTGTCTCCACTGACAGCAGCGGAGACACCTACCAATAAATATTAATTAGTTGGAAAACGTTTCAAAAATTTAAAGAATCATAAAATTTCAAAAACAACACAAAATAAAACATACAGATTTCACCTTGTATTACATTCACAGATGAAAAAAAAAAACGTAAGGAACTTCGTTCGTAACGGGGGTCCCCCGACCGCATTTCTTTTTTTTTTTTCTATTAATTCTCTCATTTGCTTTTGTATTTTTCCTTTTCTTTGCGTTTTGCAGATGTAATAATTTTTTATTTATTTTTTGCAAATATGTATTGAAAGATTAGAAATTACACAGGCCTACGAAAAAACTCTTAGGTAATATAATAAATTTTTTATATTTTTTGATATGTTAATTCCGTAGATATAATGAAAAAGTCGAACATATTCTCAATTTGTTTTAATAAATTACTTTTTTATATTCTCCTACTTTGAAAGGTCTACAGAACTTCAATTTAGGTTTGAAATGTCAGTGGAAAAATCAATAATTGCAGATCATCGTGGATCGACAAAGTTGTCGTTGGTGTATTCGGTTCGATACCGGCGAGACCCAACCTTCAAAACATTTCTTAAATGCGGTACACCTTATAACAGACATGCATCTACGAATAGGTTTTGTAAATAATTCAATATTGCTATTGCATTAGCCTTTCGCTGCCGGTATTAAACTGTAGGTCCCTTCAATGAATTTAAAAATAGAATCGGGTGTAGATCATTCAGTGGGAGGGGTCTTTCCATGCCCTTAACGGAATTTTTTTTTATAGGAAAAAATAACGAACAATTGAATACTCTTATATACATATATATATTTACGTCTCTGATTTAAGTCCTCGGCGTTTTACATATTGCTGGTTGTAAACCATCCACCAATCCGAAGTATAGTAAAATGTAAACGTATGAAACAGTTGATACCAAACACCGAAAAAATCTCTGCTTATTTATATGAAAACTGACATACATTGTATGAAATATTCGTAAAAACGTGTTTGGAAATAATAGACAATGAAAGTTTTTCGTAAAATTCGCATAAAATTTTTTGGATGTACATAACAAAATATAATCTACCTTGAAGAGGACTTTGAGTAGCTTTCAAATTATTAATAACTTAAGTTAATTACTTGATTTTTGTAAAAAAAAAGAAGTTTATCTTTATATTTATAACATTATATAAATTCACTTCAAATAGGTAGTTATAATTTCTTCCTTTAATGATAATTTAAAAAAACGCGCAACGCACCGTAAATACATATCTAGTTGAATACAATTCGAATGGGCACAATGAAGAATAAGTTCCAACAACTCAATTTTATTATTTTTTATCTATTTATTTAGATGAATGTAAATAACAGTCACTTTCTCTTAGAATATGATTGTTCTTTAAATCACTTTACAAACAAATCTTGAAAATCAAAACAAAACAGAATAATTACTAACAAATAATTATGTATGTGATGATACATAAAATTCAACATGTAATGTCCTGAGTGTATGAGAATCTATATGAGGGAATTTTTTGGTACTTTTTTATTCACTTTTGTCTCATATTTTGTTTTTATCTCTACTTTTCAACAGTATTAAAATCTGATTCCACTATGATTTCTGGCAGAGAAAGGACTTTCAGTATAACAAATTTTATGTTGTAATATCGAAAATATAAAAATTCTTTAAAAAATACATAATGCATAATTGAGGGTTTTATGATGAAATAAGACACATGTATAGCCTGGAGACTAAAAATTAGGAATCTGACAATGATATGATCCTCTTCAGACAGAGGGCTTCAAATATAAAAAGTGTCATTAGAAAAACGCAAAAGTTTCCTGCAAAAAATATAAGAAAAAGTCAATGGTTTATTCAATGACCATGCCCACGCCCCACAGACCGAAAATCAAAAATCGGGCTCCGTCTGGCACAAGTGGTGCAAATGAGGTTAACGTATGCCAAATTTCATCTTTCTGCGACGGCAGACGGCTTCAGAAAGCCGCGGAAAGAGAACCGGACATACATCCGGACAAATAACGAAATTATATTATAAGATTTCCTCGGTTGAATATTCAGAGCATTGTTAATTTTGCTTTAATAAATAAAATGTGTTTTCTAATATATTAGAAATTTTCAAATTTCAAAACTACAAAGCAAGTCGTATATTTATTCAAACAAAAGTGACTTCAAGCTCAGAATATGTAACCAAAGAAAAATATCACCAATTTCGTCAAACTGAGCAAAGGGTTTAACAACCTTTTTGTAGTACTATCGAATTTAATTTAATTTGTTTAACTTCTCCCAGTCCTCTATACAAAATCGAATATTACAATTAACAAATCTGCAATATTTTCGATACGATTTCTTTTCTTTAGATACTCACTAAACAAATTCTTCAGTTTTACATTTGAGCCCGCAAAATTTATATTAAAGCCACATCACTCTAAGCTGTGTGCAGTGCAAGTGCGAACTTTTAAAAATCCGCTTGTCTTTAAACGTATATGTGCAGTTATAGAGGTTCATCGCATGCAAGATAAAACAACGCAAATCGCTAAACGTTGTTTATACGAAATCGAGTCCATAGATGATCCCAAATGGAACCAAAGTAGTTATGTGAGTCACGCTTTTTTGCATTTGGACTTAAATGTTAAATTTCCTAAGCAAGAAAGAATAAACGTTAAAGAACTTGTTGAAGAATCTGGTTCAGTAAAAGCAGATAGTTACTGCGAAGAAACTAAATATTGTTGTCAATCAACCATATTTGAAAAATTGTTTTGGGATTACTTATACAAATCAAATCACATGCGTAATACTTCAAAAATGTCAAGAACTTTGACATACAAACAAGTGCTAAATAGGAAAAGAAGATCGAAGAAAGAACAATGTAGCAAAATAATGTATAAACAGTAAGTAGTCTTGACACACAAATAAATTTAAACTTTTATTTATTTTAATTTCATATTAAGGGACGTTTTGAATACACTCAGTTGTCTTACTGTTGAAGCTTGTCGTGATATTGCTAAAAATTATCGTTTTGTACCTCAACAACTATTGGACTCAATTTAAAATTTACCTCTTAAACTACGAACGTAGAGAACTGCCGGCAACAGGGAGTCTCTTCGTAAACATGATTGGTGTACCAAACTTAAATAAAAGGATATTGTAATTATTTTGTGTATATAAAACGAAATGTTTTCTTACCTAAAGTTGGCTTTCCTCAAGCGTTCCAGATACCGTTCAACTGCTGCAGCAGGCAAAAATATTTTACGTACTGCTTTAGGAAGATTTGTGGATAATTTGCGAGCCTAAAAGATGCAAAATGAAGCAGTACATTTAGTTTCAGATCAAATATTGTATTCATTGTACGTCTAATTTAAAATTAAAATTTTCATAAATATTGATAATTGATTTTATTTAAGTGGCATCTTCATTATCTTAATAAATACTTAAGCCAAGTTGTACAGAATGTTAAGAATGATAAGTGTCACAGAATCCGATCTTAGCAGAATCGGATTTCAAAACGACGAAAAAAGTTACTTTTGTAAATTATAAAAATTAAGAGTTATGAACTAGAATTAGTGCGAAGTTCGAACAAAAAAAACGACAATATTGGATTTCATGACCCCAAAGTAATTTTTTTAGTCGGTCTTAAATCAGGTTCCGATAGGATCGGATTTTATGACATCCCTCATAAATTCTAATTTTACACAGTATTGTGAGCCTCCTGGTAACAGTTAGCTAGTTCCGATGGTGTATATCCCTTAAGTAATTTGGGGACAGGTTTCAGGCAACTGCCTGAGTTGCCTCTGGGATTGTTGTGTCACCGATGACTTTTAATATTTTGACATTTACATCCCCATGATTATCCTCATCTCTAGTATAATATTCTGGGTTGACAAAAACTTTTAAATTAGTTGATCTAGCAGTACCCCAGACAAACACTAAATTTTACAGCATGGGATTCGCTGTCCGTCCGTCCGCTACAGGCCCTATTATCTCAAACAGTAAGAGCTAGATAGCTGAAATTTTCACATAACATTTGGTTACCCGGCCTATTAAAAACAACAAACAGTTGAAAACTAAGGGGGGTAGTGCTACAAGAAACTGTGAAAATTAGCTGAAACTTAGAGATAGACTTGAAATTTCAGGATATGTGGTTACATACACATAGCCCATAAAGTCTGCGTTCATCAAACAACTTTTGTTTTCTTATGTTAAAACACAAAACAAATAAATGAATCAGAGCAAAAATTATCTTCTATTTGTTTCAGGCATTATTAATTTCATAAAATAAACAACAAAAAATAATGTACCATACTCAAGTTTAAAAATAACGGTACTTAAATATTACAACAAGTATGTAGCGCAACCAAAAAGTCTGCGTTCACCTTTTTTGCTTTGATGGAAATACCGTTACTTTTAAATTTTTATTCTTCTTTTTGCACATTTTTTGTTTACTTTAATAAAAGTTTATAATTGAAACTAATCGGTGGCATAACTTCAATAAGAATTAAAGGAAATTTCTTAAAATGGAAGCTAAAGGTAAAGAAATAAGTGTCCCAGAAAGAGAAATAATAATTAAATTTTGGAAAGAGGGTAAAAGCTTCCGAAATATTGGTCAAACTGTTGGTAGATCATATTCCTCTGTCCAGCGCGTTATTAACAACTATAAAGACACCGGAGTTTTAACATCCAAGTCTCGATGTGGACGCCCAAAAATTTTATCTGACCGAGAAGAGCGAAAAGTTATCAAGATGGTAAAAGTTAATCCGAGAATGACATCTTCAAAAATTGTAGAAGATGTACGTGTATCATTTGAAAAGAGTATTTGTAAAGAAACGGCTCGGAAAATTTTACGTAAGGCTGGATACCATGGTAGAGTGGCTCGAAGAAAACCGTTTGTTTCCTTAGTAAATCGACGGAAACGTATTGAATTTGCAAAAACTTTCATTAACAAGCCTCCGGAGTTTTGGAGGCAAGTAATATTTTCAGATGAGAGTAAATTTTGCATTTTTGGCATAAAAGGTCGGCAAATTGTGTGGAGAAAGACAGGAACTGCATTAGACAAGCAAAATCTTGTTGGCACAGTTAAACATGGCGGTGGTGGAGTTATGGTGTGGGGCTGCATGGCAGCTAGTGGTGTAGGTCAGTTAGAGTTTATTGAGTCCACAATGAATAAATGGGGTTACTTAGATATTTTAAAAAGAAATTTGAAGCAAAGTGCTGCTAATCTCAATTTATCAACAACGTTTTGGTTCCAGCATGACAACGATCCGAAACACACCGCGGAAGTTGTAAGGCTATGGCTGTTATATAATGCGCCCAGACAGCTTAAAACTCCACCCCAATCCCCTGATCTCAATCCCATTGAGCATCTCTGGGATATATTGGAGAAAAGAATTCGTCAGCATGTCATAACAAGCAAGGAAGCATTGCGAAGCGTTATGCAGGCGGAATGGGACAAAATTACGGCTGACGAAACTGAAAGATTGGTGAATTCAATGCCAAATAGATTAAGAGAAGTTCTAAAACAGCGCGGATATCCCACCAAATACTAAATTTCTAATTTTTTCACTGTTAATGAAAATTTTACTGTTAATTTTAAGACTGAACGCAGACTTTTTGGTTGTTATATTTACTGGCTTAAATATCTTATTACCGTTATTTTAAAAACTAAAGTAGGAATATGAATTTTTGCTTTTGTTTCTTTAATTAAACAAATTTAAAAATATATTGATGAGAAACTTTGATTTGTGTTTAATTATATTGTGTTATTGCATTACTCAAAAAAATAAGTGAGGTGAACGCAGACTTTGTTGGCCATGTGTAGGTTCTACAACAACAAATACTAAAGGGTGGTCTCATATAATAAAGTGGAATTAGCTGTAAATTTCGAACCGTAAGATAGAGAATGGAAATTTGCAGTGTTGTAACTCGTTCTTTGTAAATGAAACGCTGGATGTATTGTTTAATATGTACCTAACAATTTATTTCAATTAATACAAAAAGTTAAAAAAGGAAAAAACAGAACAAACGAACGTGTCTTGGCTTTTACATATCGCAAACTAGACTGAATGAAAAATTATGACAACAATGTTTTTCCAAATTACCAGTGCCTACTATATTATTTGATACAACAATTCTCCCACACTTGATCCTAAACTGAATCATCTTGAAAACCTAATCAATCCACTACATAATATTCTAAGCGCTTTGGAATTTTTCGTTGCCTTTGGCTTGATCGGTTGGAACTCCGATTTGTATTTTGTTCCAGTTCTTGGCCTTGACATTGTGTAGTTTCTACATTCTCGGATACTTCTTGACATGTTGTCGGTAAACGCGATGCACTAGGTGTTTCCTTGTAATTAGGTATATGCAATTGCCGTAGCATGATTGTTTCACCTTGTCCATTTTCGGCTACTTGCTGATGTGTTTCCGGAAGACGCGGTATACAAGGCAGTTCATCGTAAGGAGGTCAACATGCCACTTGGGGAAACACTTTTGCTTGCTGGGATAACTGTTGATTGTCTTTTTGGTTCTCATGTCGTTGACATGATGGAGCTTCCGTATTTGCTATGTCCATGGTAGCACGGAGTTGGTTTATGTGTCTCTTAAAAATGTAACCATCACAAAGTTTTACAATGCAATGAAGTAAACCCAACTTCTTGAGAATCACGCCAAATTTCCAGAAGGGTTTGTTCGATGTGTAACATTGAGCCTGAACTTGATCTCCCTCTTTCAATTGTCTGGTTGGCCCTTGTGATATTGATGTCTTCCCCAATAGTGAAGGTTTCAACGCATCTAGTTGTATTCTTATCTGTCGTCCCAGATACAATTCTGAAGGGGTTTTTCCGTTACGCAGAGGAGTTGCCCTGTATTTAAATAAGATTTCTCTAATTTTTGTTGAAATTGATGATGTATCCTCTGACATCGCTGTTAATCGCTGCTTTAACGTCTGAATGTTTCTTTCAGCCAACCCGTTAGTTGCTGGATGCCCTGGAGCTATAAATTTTTGAAAAACAGCGGCATCATTACAGAAATTACCGAATTCTTGGCTTTTAAAAATAGTGGCATTGTCAGAAACCATGACATCAGGGTATCCATTCCTTGAAAAATATTTTGTAAAATTTTAATTGCTGAAGCTGATGTCGGTGCAGCTGTAGTGACTTCAGTCCCACTTCAGCCCATTTTGACTTTGAATCAACGACAACCAAAAAATAATGCCCTTGATATGGACCTGCATAATCAACATGCACACGCTGCCAGTTGTGCTCAGGTTCGTCCCACGGATGGAGTGTTGCTTTAGGAGGAGTTTTTATAACCGATGCACATGCAGTACAGGTACGAAAGTAATTTTCGATATCTTTGTCGATGGACACGATGGGTCAATATACATATCGCCTAGCAAGTTGTTTCATCTTAGCTACGCCAATGTGTGTACGGTGTAATTCTTCTAATACGGCTTGTTGCAATGATGATGGCACAACCACTCTTTTTCCTCTAAACAAAATGTTGCTATCAATGGTATACTCTGAATCGACTACATTAGAACTTCGTAAATTCTTCAAAATCTTTGTTAGTACAGAATCCATACTTGTTTCCTGACGTATCGAATTGAAATTTAGTTTTTTTGTATTGATTTGATTAATAGTTGAAGTACAAATGATGTTAACTTCACGATCGATGCTATTTTCAACAGTCGCATCTGAACTTATAGGAGCCCTTGATAAACAATCTACATTTTTGTTTTCTTCACTTTTCTTTGTACCAACTTCGTAATTATAGCCACTCAAAAATGCGGCATACCGTTGAAGGCGAGAAGCTGTCATCGGTGGTAATTTTGAGTTCTGGTGGAAAATTCGAGCTAATGGCTGATTATCAGTTATTAAATTGAAACATCGGCCATACCCGTACTGATGAAAATGTTGAACGGCATATATGATTGCTAAAGCTTCACGATCAAGCTGCGAATAATTTAGCTCTGCAGGAGATAAAGATCTTGATGTGAACGCAATCGGCTTCTCTTCCTTGTTGACTAGATGTGATAAAACCCCAGCTACCCCTGTGGGACTAGCATCACAAGCAAGTTGAACTGGAAGCTCTGGGTTAATATCTCGTTTTTTTAATATTGAATGATTCTTGACAAGCATGTGTCCATTCAAATTTTGTATTTTTCGTCAGCAATTGTCGTAAAGGTGTTGTAATCGTGGACGCATTTGGAATGAACTTGACGTAATAAGTAATCATTCCAAGAAACCGCCGTACATCATTTACGTTTTTAGGCGTTGGCATTTCAGTAATTGCCTTTATATTTGAAGGGGACTTTAGTACCTTATTGAACTGCACTGTATGTCCCAAAAATTCAATTTGGGTTTTGAAAAAACTGCATTTTGAAATGTTTATATGGAGGTCGTATCTCTGAAGTTGGCTTAAACACTTACGTAAATTAGATTTGCACTCATCTCTAGATTGACCGTGTACTATGATGTCATCAAAATACGATTGTGTTTTAGGAACTTCGCGTAATATTTGGTCAATTATTCTGTTGAACTCCGATGGAGCTGTTTTTATGCCAAATGAGAGCCTGTTCATGCGGTAAGTACCTTTAGGTGTGGAAATCGTTTGAATCTCACTTGATTTCTCGTCAACAGAAACGTGCAAATATGCCTTATATAAATCAAGACAGCAAAAATATTTAGAGTCCCTGAGACTGTTGAAAATCTCATCAATTTTTTTAATAGGAAAATGTGCATCCACAAGTCGCTGGTTAACGCCGACTTTATAGTCGACACACAGCCGAACCCCTCCGTCAACTTTCGGAATAACGACCAGTGGTGATCCCCAATCGCTATTATCGATTTTTGTAATAATTCCGGCATTTTCGAGTTCTTCATTGACGCGTTCTGTCAATGCATATGGAATTTGTCTCTCCTTGGTGTACACTGGCGAAACATTGTCACGCAACTTCAATGCAATTTTGTAGTGGGGAATGCACCCAATATTTTGTTGAAAAACATTTGGGAATTCTGATATTAGTTCCTGCACTTCATCACCTTTTTTAACAAAATCATCTGTGACTACCCCTACATGTGTTTCATCTAGTTCTTCTAATTTTATTCCAGGTTTTTGAATCCAAACTCGGCCCATGAGAGCAGAGTAGCCATCTGGAACTACAACGAGAGAGTCTACGATTGAAGAGTCATTGAATGTTACATTCACTTGAACTTTCCCGATTGATGGAATTTTATTGTGACTGTAGGATGAAAATGTCGTATTTATTGGAGTCAATTTGCGATCTAATTTCAATATTTTAAATTTGCTTATAGGCATATTAGCATAATAGCGTTCAGAAAACGAACTAGAATCCAATATTCTAAAAATGCCATATTGTGACTCATCTTCTTGTATGTGATTTGTAGAATTGCGTCCTGCATTATACATTTTATTGAGACCGGCATTCGAACCATTCGCCAAAAGAGAATTGATACATACTTTTGACACATGACCATTGTTGTTGCACAACTGGCACCGTAACTTTGCTTTATCAATGTGACATTCATTTGCAAAATGATTGTTTTTGCCACACCGAAGGCATAGGCCTGCAATACCCAATTTACTTTGCTTTTTTACGTTGTGGATAATTACTCCGTTTTGATTTTATGTTACTTGAAACCTTATTTACCTCAGTTATTTCGTTTCTTGTTAACTTTGTCAGCTCTTTGGCATCCGCCCTTGCGGCTTCCAGCGCCAATGCCTTGAGTACAATTTCGTCGAATGTTGACTCGCCTGCTTGCAATAGCTATTCTCTGTTATTATTAATTCACCTGATAAATTGCGCTCTTAAAAATACCTCGGCTATCGAAACGTTGCATTCACACGGTGATATAAAGGCACATTCGTTTATATCCATTCGTAACATAGCCACAAATTCTGTTATATATTGTGTTTCGTTTTGATATTTCAGTAGAAACTTATGTTGAGCAACTAACTTATTTTTCTTCGGTGCTAAGTGAGTTTCTAGGTCTGAGTCTCAAGGTCTGTAGGAGCTTTAGGAGCAGCTAACGCTGATAGCATGTTGAAGTTTTTTGCACCAATGGAGTTGAGTAGCAACTTTGCACAATACGGTTTATTACCTTGAACATTTTTCATCGTCACGTAGTTTGTGAATCGATGTATATAGTTTTTGTAGCTTTCTTTAGTGCCATCAAAAACGTCGAAATTTGGTATAATAACTATGTATATTGATGTTGTTGGTTTGCGCTGCATTTTGTGATCCAGTAGACACATTCAACTGCGTAAATTGTGTTACCATTGCCTGTTGCAATTGCATAAATTCTGCAAATTGTCTAGAATCCATGATTTGTATTAATCCATAATTGTATTAACTATAATTTGTATTAACTATGCACGGTTTTATTCTTGTCGCCAACTGTTGTAACCCGTTCTTTGTAAATGAAACGCTGGATGTATTGTTTAATACCTAACAATTTATTTCAATTAATACAAAAAGTTAAAAAAGGAAAAACAGAACAAACGAACGGTCTTGGCTTTTACATATCGCAATTTAGACTGAATTAAAAATTATGACAACAATGTTTTTCCAAATTACCAGTGCCTACTATATTATTTGATACAACACACAGGTCTACACAACAAAAGATTGTTCCCATACTATTTGGGCAAAGTTCGGTAAACTGAGTGCAATCAGTAATACATAAAAAAGCATTAAAGTACGGGAACACCAAAAAACCACACTTCTATCCCAAAAAACAACATATGGTGTATTTTGATGCCGTAATGAAAATTGAAACGTACATGTTGGGAAGAAGTGTTTTTCTGCACGCATTTAGATTCTGAAATACTTAGCAGGTATTTTTATATGAAATACATATACAACTAACAGGTTAAACTTTTTCGTACAATAACAAAAGCTTCGATAAAAATAACGTGCATTTTGTTTTTGTACAACTTCTGTAAACTGTCAAAAAGACGCCGCTTCTACTTTTATAGAAGAGAGATGAACAGATCTTACATTGATTTGCTGTCTCGTTTTGGCTGCCTTTCATCTCTGCCTTGTCTAAAAAAAAGTGCGGGCTGTTTCGTGCGAGAACAAGAATATCTCTCTCAAAAAAATTCTCTCTTGCACGAACTTTGAGCATAGGAACTTTTCGTGCAAATTGGGATTCCGCGGCTTCCAGTGTCGAATGCAAGAAGAAACTTATTACGGCAGTCTTTCACTAACAAGGTAGTCTCATCAGCTAAACCGTTAATCATCTGACTAATTTAGGTTGTCAAGAGAATGCAGAGATGAAAGGCAGCCAAAACGAGACATCAATATAATCTCTCCTCATCTCTCTTCTATAAATGTAGAAGCGGCGTCTTTTTGACAGTTTACAGAAGTTGTACAAAAACAAAATGCATGTTATTTTTATTGAAGTTGTTCTTATTGTAGGGAAAAGGTTACCTTATTAATTGTATCATGGTTCAAGTACTGTTTCAAAAAATTGCCTACCGACATCGTTAGATTCTAAGGACTTAAGTACTAGAAAGTAATACTCACATGTTCTAAATGCTGATGAGCTGCAGTGGCCACTTCAAAAATACACTCTTCGACACTTTTGTCACCCGGACTTGCTCTTAACACTCGCTCTTGACTAACACCATGTTTTATAAGTATTTCTTGTGGTATATATATTGCTTGGCTACGTTTCGTATAAGGCACTGCTCTCAAAAGGGTAGCAATTCCCTGAGCTTTACCCAAATGAGAGGCAACATGATCCACATTCAAATCTTTGATTCCAGTTAATTGAATCAATAAGTACAATAAAGATGAAAACGTTTGTTCGGCGTAAGTCTCCAAATCTTTTAAAGTTATAAAAGGATCATTAGGAGCGCGATCTCGGGCTTCAACTAACCGTCTCAAGTACACTTTATTAAGAGTATAACATTGAATAGTCTTAAAAAATATTTGAAAACCATTATTATTAATACATTTATTTTATACTCGAAAAATGTCTGCATTGTACAGAATAAAAATCTTTATGGGAACTACTATTTTGTTTATGGAAATTTCCAGACGACTTTGTTCATGAGTAGTCACCAATAGTGTTTTTATTATGTATAGTATTATATTTACATTTTGCAACTCTTTCAGTACCGGTTGGTCAGCCACATAGGATTTCTTATTTTCATAACACTTGTCTATAGAATCATACCAAAATTTTAAACGCATTTTAGCTACAGCTACTTCGGATACCTGAAATGGAAAATGTCTGCAGACGCCTCTACTTTAAATCGCATTATTTACATTGGTTGAGCATTTAGCCACCTCCACATTGAATGCCCTCAGTGCAAAAGCATGCCTTCGTTGTTCATATGCTAAAAGCAAGGTACATAGATAATTCTCATAATCGTTTTTCCTTAAAAAACAACAACCTGTAACAGTTCTAGTATTTATATAATACGACGGATATTTCTTCAAACTTACTCCACTAAATTCATGCAATATTTAAGACCCAATTGGTTATTTTGAGAGCTTTGTCTTTCATGTTGCTGCCTCTGCTGTTGGTACTGAATAAAATGTATATATTTTACAGAAATTAATTTTAAATTGGAGTGTACACTTTTCATTCTATTATATTAAGCTAGTTCTAGGCGGTTCACTTGGTACGTCTTCTTTAGTGACCTGAGAGAGGGAATTACACTGAATCAGAGTTACAGGCCGATGGTTTATAATCGGCGGCTAACGTCCGCCGCCTATTTCTTAAATTTTTGTGCCGCCGCAGTCGCTATTCGGCTTAATGGCTGGCTACACGGGACAGAAGTATGGCAATTATTTGTCCATACCTATAGACATCGAAAAAGTATGCTTTAAGCAATTTTATGTCACTCCTAAATAAAAGTAAGCTTTTTGTCTACTATAGACGAGAAAAAGCCGACTTTACGAGCAAAAGCTTGCTCTAAACTTAAAACCAGCAGAAGTTGTCTCTAACTTATTTAGCAACAGCTTTGCTGAAACATATGTCACTTTTATATGTAAAAGCTTTTATATGTAAATTTTTAATTAAATAATTAAATTAAAGATTTTTTAATAACTAATTCAGGTCCAAAAATGAACCTTTTCAAAAAGTTTACTGTTTTTTTTAGCTGTCTATATGATGACGACATTTCGTTGGTGCTAATCAACTCATCAGTAGACTTGAAAAATTTTTAATTTTACTTCTACTGATACTTTCAAAAATACAAATCGTAGTAACCGATGGTAACTCCTTGTATAGAAGGTTGCAAAGGAAAGTAAAAGAGTTGCAAAACGAAAAGGAATGTTTACTGTGTTAAATGTTTGTTTAAACATTCCTGATTCTCATTTTGTTCATGGGAATTATGGAATAAGTAGGTAAGTTGTTTCAAACAAACTTTTAAGAATTTTTCAAGTCTACTGATGAGTTGATTAGCACCAACGAAATGTCGTCGGCATATAGACAACTGAAAACGACCGTAAACTTTTTGAAAAGGTTAATTTTTGGACCTGAATTAATTTTTAATAACTATTATTAATTAGAATTTTCAATAAAATTTGACTTTTAGTCAATTCGCTTTGATGTTTTTTGTTTACTTACTGAAACAATCTTACATTTAGTTGTGTGTTCACATGTATACATAATTTTTGAGAGTCATCTTATTAGAAATGCGATTTTAATTAAATTTTTAAGATGATGCATGATAAAAAACTTGGCATTTTCGATAAAAAAAAATGTGGCACCCATTTAAAGCTGATTCAGCTTAAAGGTAACTTTAATTTTGACTATAATTAAAAAAAAGTGAGCAACACGTTTTAAAATTTAAGTCGTTTCTAAAAAGAACCGACTTAAGTGTTTGACTAAGTCAATGCCAATTGTGTTTGCAATTCTCAAATTCTTTCGCTAACATAAAAAATTCAGTCAAGTATGAAGCTAGCTCGCACACTTAGGGTTCCGTACGTATGGAATGGCATATGTGAATATATATATTGTATAAATTTCATCTCTCTCATGATACAACTAATAAGGTAGCCTCGTCAGCTAAACCGTTAGTCATCTGACTACTTTAGGTTGTCAAGAGAATGCAGAGATGAAAGGCAGCCAAAACGAGACAGATAATCAATATAATCTCCGCTCATCTCTCTTTTATAAATATATATTTATATATATTATAATATATGTATTTATAAATTTATATAATATATATATATATATATATATATATATATATATATATATATATATATATATATATATATATATATATATATATATATATATATATATATATATATATATATATATATATATATATATATATATATATATATATATATATATATATATATATATATATATATATATATATATATATATATATATTTATATATATTTATAAATGTAGAAGCGGCGTCTTCGAGAGTTATAGCTAACTGTTACTTTACGTTGTATAGGGACACCTCGTAGTTTTCGACTTGTTTTTGTTCTTAGCATTTGTTATTGCAGGGCATATGCGAATACATATATTGTGCACATTTGATCTCTCTGTCTCCTACAGTTTGGGAGTTACAGCTAATTTTTACTTTACTTTATTTAGGGACACCTGGTAGTTTTCGTCTTGTTTTTTTTTAGTATTTTTGTTGTAGGGCACATGATACAATTAGTTGTATCCAAGGCAAATCCATTACAGGTGGCCGCATACCAATTCGCTTCAGCATTTTTCCACGATTTTATCTTCTGAGTTGTCAAAGCCGATAGAAAACGACAACAAAACTTGTGACGTCTCGAGAGAAAATGTTGAAGCGAATTGAATTGCGACCACCTATACTTGATTCGCCTTGGTTGTATCATGGTAGGACATGTGTATATACATACATATGTATATTGGGCCTTAACTATAGTCAAACACTAAAGTCGGTTCTTTTTAGCAACAACTTAAATTTTAAAACGTGTTGCTAACTTTTTTCTAACTATAGTCAAAATTAAAGTTGACTTTAAACTAAATCAGCTTTAAATGGGTGCCACATTATTTATCGAAAATGCCAAGTTATTTATCATAGAAGCTCTTACAAATTTATGTATGTAAAATCCCATCGCTAATAAGATGACTCTCAAAAATTATGTATACATGTGAACACACCTACATAAATGTAAGATTGTATTAGTAAGTAAACAAAACACATCAAAGCGAATTGGATAAAAGTCAAATTTTTAAGAAAATTCTAATTAATAATAGTTATTAAAAAATCTTAAATTTAATTATTTAATTTAAAAAATTTTACATTAAAAAGCTTTTACATATAAAAGTGACATTTGTTTGAGCAAAGCTGTTGCTAAATAAGTTAAAGACAACTTCGGCTGGTTTTAAGTTTAGAGCAAACTTTTGAGCGTAAAGTCGGCTTTTTCTCGTCTATAGTATACAAAAAACATACTTTTATTTAGCAGGGACTTAAAATTGCTTAAAGCATACTTTTTCGATGTCTATAGTTATGGGCCATTGTATTTATCAAAGCGAATCTATTACAGGTGACCACATCCCAATTCGCTTCTACATTTTTCCACGATTTTATCTTCTGACTTGTCAAAGGTGATAGCTGGTTCTGTGTTTAACAGGGATGTATCAGAAATTGAAAGTACTATTAGATTGTAGCCTGTCATGAAACCAACTACTTTGGTTGATTTCGGGGGAGCATTTACCTGCGTCAAATATTCAAAAGAATCCTAAGTTGGTCCACGGTGATAAGCTTTTCCTAATTTCAGGTTCATTTAACAACAAAATCTCTTCAGGCATGGGCGGAATTCTAAATTTTATTATAAGAAAACTCCCCCTTTTAGCTTTTGATTTTTTGACAATTGTTTTTAATAATTGCATAAACAAGGGTTACTTTCCTGGCGCGTGGAAAATAGCTAAAATTTGTCCAATTCCAAAGATAAAAAATAATTGTGAAATAAGCAACGTGAAATAAGCAAATTTGGGAAAACCTTTCGAAAAAGTAGTGAGAGAAAATTCTTCGTATTTACACAATTGCTGGTTGCTGGGGTAGGCTCAGTTAGTGTCCAGGATTGTGGAGTTACAGAAAGGAAAAAAAACAACGCGCCGTTTTAAATTAAACTATATCTTCTAAGACAAGTAAAAAAAAACGCGTAGTTTTTAAGTAAACGTTATAATGTTTATTTTCTTCAATTCTTATTAATAAAATACAAAATTATTGAGCCAGACAAATTCTTGGCCGTAGTTTTGTTATTTATCACAACAACAAAATCAGAAAGTGAGAATTATAATTTGGCGGGGTATGTTCGCTGTGATCTTTGAAATGAAAGGAATGATCACGTGAAAAAGGGAAATACCCCAGGTGCACACTCCGCGGGAGTTGCCCTTCGAGGATTCCTCCTTTCTTCAATATCTCCTTGAAGGCAGCTATTAGGGTGCGTCAACCGCCTTCCTAATGCCTGCGTTCTTTGGAGTATTGGTGTGGTCGCGGAATAGCTCCGGGAAGGGAAATACCCTTGGAACTCACCCTACAGGATGTGCTCCTCAGTAATTTCTTCTTCCCTGAATACCACACTAAAACCAAATATTAGGGCGCGTCAACCGCCTTCCTAATACTTGTATTTATTGCAGTATTGGCGTTATGGAGTAGCTCCTGGAAGGGAAATATCCTTGGAACTCACCCTACAGGATGTGTTCTTCAGGAATTTCTTCTTCCTTGAATACCACGCAAAAAAAACAAATACTAGGGCGCGTCAATCGCCTTCCTAATACTTGTTGTTTATTGCAGCTAGTACGATGGCACAGAATTGTTGCCGCGACGAACACACAAGAAGATATTACTTTGTCTCCAAAACAATATCCTCTTGTTTGAATTGCAAATATTAGGGTGCGTCAACCGCCTTCCTAATAGATGTAGTTACCTGTGTCTCGTCACCAACCAACTGACTTTAACTGATCAATACATGGCTATTTATACCCATCCAACACTTGACATAAAACAACTTCATACCAATACGGCAGCAGAGGTTTGATCGAACTTTGTTGCTGTCTGACGCGAACCTTGGCTTGCTGTTGTTGTATGTTTACAATTGAATACCTACAGAATTCAAGCAGACAAAACTAGCGGTCCTTAAATTACTATGCAAAGCAATAACAATAAATGTTGTGTTTCAGGCCTTATACTGTTTCTTTATACTAAAGAATTCAAGAAGAAGAACAAAAGTAGCGGTCGTTGAATTACTATGTAAAACAAGAACAACGAATTTGGCATTTTTCGTCTTATAATGTTTTTAATTTCTATACAATCTACAACTAAATATGTAACTCAAACAAAATGCCACATTCGTGTGTTTGTACATCCGTATATACGAACATAAACGTGTATGTTCAATATATATGTATGTATACAAGGAGTTGAATATTTATTTAAGAAAATAAATTAGAATTCATTTAACCTATGTACACCTATATAGGTTTCAACTACTTTTTGTTTTTTCCAATAATTTTAACATAAACAGTTTTAATAAATCAATATTATAATTCAAGAATAGATCCTACTTAGTCATACAGTAAACAAAAGAAACTCACTGGCATCGAGGTGTTTGGAACCACAAAATGAGTGTGCGACTTTGTCGTTACAAACTATTTTCTGTTTTTAACACTGAAACATTTTCAAAATGAGGATAATGATATAATCTATTGCAGTGCGAAGATAATGCTGTCTTCTGTGCATTTATATGTCTATCCTTGGTTTGTTTTTTGTAGTCCCTATACATACTTTATCACAATTCTCCTGGTCATTTCCCATACAAGGGATTTTATAAACTAAATTTGCCATATCTAATGTATCAAATTTATCTTTTGTCTTACTAAATAATTTATCCAATGTCCTATAACTTTTATGAGCTATTCTATACTGCTCCCTATTATATATGTTAGATCTTGCTATTCTTTCCGATAGTCCTGGTATGTATATACGTTAAAGGCTTGTAAATTTTTGGTTCAGGTGTACTAACTATATTCTGAGTACTTCTATTCCTAATCTGATGCACTAATTTATGAGTCAATTCAGCCGGAAAATCATTATCTTCTAAAATATTCCTAATCTTAATAATAATCTTTCTATGAAATTCCTCATCACTAATTTTGTAAAAAGAGTTCTCAAGATTAGTGATAAGGAATTTCATAGAAAGCTTATTATTAAGATTAGGAATATTTTAGAAGATAATGATTTTCCGGCTGAATTGACTCATAGAAAATGTTTCAGTGTTAAAAACAGAAAATAGTTATAAGAAACGTTACATGCTAGAAATGTTAGAGATAATTAAAACAGCATTAACGCATAGGAGGCACTTTAGAGTAGACACAGAGAATTTAGTGCAGAATTATAGATATTTAGTTAATGAAAGATTAGGAACTTGAATGTTTTTTGATGTTTATTATTATATTAAAATATTATCATTGTTAGTCTATGGGTAATGTTTGCTGTGTTAACATAACGTTGCAATGCAACATGTTGGGAATGTTAACATAGCAAATGTTAGACATAGAATTACAGTTATTTATATGCAAAAAAAAGTCGTAGTTTTGGTTTAGTTTGAAAATTTGTTAATAAGCTCATTAAGCCTAATAACCTGTATTAAAAATTTCGTATGCAAAAAAACGCTTATTAGCTAATAAATGATTTAAGGAAATTTCAATCTTGAAACTGGCAATACTGTTTCATAAACCGTATTCATACACACATACATATGTATATGTATGTACATATGTACGTACATGATTGCATTCGCACGGTTTCATATCTCAAATCATGATACAACTAACAAGGTAGCCTTTTCGCTACAATAAGAACAACTTCAATAAAAATAACATGCATTTTGTTTTTGTACTACTTATGCAAACTGTCAAAAAGACGCCACTTCTACATTTACAGAAGAGAGATGCACTGAGCTTACACGGATTTGCTACCTCGTTTTGGCTGCCGTTCATTTCTGCAATCTCTTGACAACCTAAAGTAGTCAGATGATTAACGGTTTAGCTGACGAGGCTACCTTGTTAATTAACTTTTTTTCAGATAACAATCAAGACTAAAATTTAAGTTTCGTGTTATTGCAAGAAAAAAACCTGAAGTGTACAATTGTTTTGTTTTATTATTTCATATATAATTATGTGTATAAGGACAAATCTGACTGAATTATTTTGCTTTATTTTTATTATTCCTTTTTTGAATTATTTTGTTTTATTATTATTATTTTTTATTATTCATTTTTGTTTTATTATTGATTTTAAATACATTGTATGAACATTGTATGTACAAACATATGTATGTATGCACGCAAAACCTCTTCCTGTTAATGTAATATTGGGCTAGCTCACCACCAGTTTTTTTTAATTTTTATGTGAGTTCCGTCAATAGCCCCAATAATACCACGAAAATTGCGAATTTCTTTAAAACTTGATGAAATTTGGCATTCTTCTGCAACGGGAGCAGGCATTCTTATTTTGTCTTTGGCCAGTTTGGCTAGTGCACGCGATACTTTTGAGCAAATTCGTCTAATCGCTGATTGAGACAGTCCGTGAATATCGCCTGTATCATCCTGTATCTAAACGTTTTACTTTGTCTTATAAGCCTACCACAAAGAGTTGTCTTAAAATACTTGCCACTGTTCTTCCCCAACAGCGCAAAGCTGCCAATACCTGCAATTCTACTGGCGAACCACGTCCTCGTTTGCCCACCATCATATCATCTCTTATCAAATTTGCAATTTCTTTTACCGTTGCCTTGTTAAAACGATATTTTGGTTTAAAGTCGGTGTCAGGAATACATAACGGTTCGACCCTCTCCTAATATATTCTTGGACGACTGGTTGACGATCTTTGTTCATAATATTCTATTAAAATGGCACAATTGAAGCAAATTAAATCAAATCACGATATTTCTTACCAATTCGACTTATTAAGTTTAATGCTTCCATTTCTTCACAAAAAATTTCTTTATTATTTTTCACAATTTTTACCACAAAATGAAACAAACCAATAACAACAATTGAAATGTCATTTTAATTTACATTTAAAGTAGGGTGGAACGTGTATTAAATTTTCTACTTTTAATACTGTGTTGAAGCATGCAAATTAAGCAAATATTTTTTTTTTAATAACACTTTAAGCATTTTTAATTATTAGTGGCTAATAACAGTTTATTAAATTTTTTTCCATACAACTGTTAGTTTATTTCTTGTGTTAATTTTTACTGTTATTTATATTGTTTTATTTTTTGAATTTTTATAAATCAAAATTTTTACGTTTGCGGAGCAAAAAAAAATTAAGTAGACGGAATCAATTAAGCGAACCATTTGCTCTTGTTATTCGCAATGCGGTCTTAATTTACGAAACAATTAAGCGGGTGACGCAATTAAACGGAACTCAATTAACATAGACAGGTGTACTAAATGATTTCGTTCCATGATTTTTAATGCAAAAAAGCGGGAAACTCAATTAAGCGGAAATAATTGTATTACAAATCTTCTAAAACCAAGTTTTTTAAAACTTTCTTAACAAAAGTATAAACTACACATAAAAATGATGTTAGTACAACTTTAAGCTATAATAATGTAAACTTTTTTGACATATTACGTAACAAAGTCGGACACACCGCTTTGTCTATTTGAATCAAGATTTCCGAAAACCTCACATTCAAGAAAAAAATTTAAAAAATTTGAAATTTTTATAATTTTTGTACTTAGACAAATAGGTTGTTCCGCATTCATTGACTACTGCAAAAAATATTGAACAAACTTTGGTACTGGTGTACGTCGTGTATAATTGTTTTCGCATCTTGTATAATGATGGTTTGTGTGTTATTTTATAACACACATAAAAATTTAGCATATTGTCTTATCATTGGATGGTTATATTTCGACACCGAAAAACCTTGAAATAAAACTTTAATACTTCGTTAAATAGCAACAAGTACATGTGTTATTATAAAACTCTTTACTCGGAAACTTTTTTCTCAGAATAATAAAATAATTTTGTATGCGCTTGAAATAGGCACGTTGTTCAACTGGTTTTGCTTTATGATGACGATTGTTAACAGTGATTTTTGCGCTTCGATGCAGCTGAGGCAAATTTTTCCAAAAAATTTACACTATTCAGCTTGTAGGCAAATCCTGTCAGCAAGAAGAAACAGGGGGAAAATCACCGCATTCGAAATCGAGTCTTCTTTTGTGTGTACAAATATTTCGACAGCTGCAATTTTTTGGATCGCAGTATTCGATTGCAATTAATATTGTCTACTACTATTTTTTACATCGCAGCACGCATATGACAATAAAGAAACAAAACGAAAAAGAAAAACAAAATATAAATAAATTGGTGAAAAACTTCAAGATAAATGAATCCAAATGTGTTTTTATGTTTCTTATCTTCGGAATCGGAGGATGAGTCCAATATTGCCATTATAAGTAGGAACATTCGTGACAAAAGAAATCCTTTTTCATTGCCAGAAGCTGAGTAAGTTGTGAGTTTAAAGCAAGAGACTAGAACTATATAAATGTTTCATCGTTTGTACATATGTATGTAGATTCAAAGGCCGTTTTCGGTTCTCTAAGGAAGCTTTTGAATACGTTTTATCGGATATAAATATCTCTGGTCACATGTCGAGGAGCGTACCAACCGTATTGCAGCTTGCCGCTACATTGTCCCTTTTGGCTAGTGGCAGCTTTTATCACATGGCCGGGAATTATTTTTTAGTGGGGTTGGCACAAAGCAGTGAAAAATGTAACAAATGAAATACACTACTTAGTGGAAAATCTTTTTCTTGGTATTCGCTTTCCCTAAAAACAATAAAATTTATATTTTTTAAATTATTTCTTTAATTTTTTGTCGCTTCTTTGCTATTTTATTTGTTTTGATGCTAGAAGCTAGAGTTTATTTGTTTTCGATAGTGTAGTAACAATCGAGTACAACATCGATTAGATGCGTTTCGATAACGAGTCCTGTGATCCACGTTAACAGCATTTCGATGACAAGCACTCGATTTCGAATGCGGTGTTTTGCCTCCAGGTCTGCACGCCGATTTATAGTTGAAAGAGTTCTTGAAATGTTTAAAGAAAAATTGTGAGATCCAACTTCAAGAAAAAGCTTTCAAAACAGATGTGTAGTTGTCCTGACAATGCCTTATCGCACATGATTTAAAATTGTCGATTTGTACGTGACATCTTTCAAGAACGAGAACATTTATTCTTTCGGTGGCTTGCCCCTTTCAACATGTTGGAAATGTAATGGATGTTCCATACTGGACGAACCACAGCAAAGATAGGGGTCAGGACACACGTCTTTATTTCGGGGAATATGGGATTACGTTTGGACCCAAGAAGAAAAAGAAAACTTCTGGAACTGCCCAGACCTTACATTAGGATCATTGGACACAGTCTCTTTGGGAACCCCGCTAGACAGATGTGGAATGATTTACGTGAGTACCTGCCACTAGGGCCCAACCTCACGGTGGTCAAACCACGTGGTGCAATCAAGACGTTACACCACCGCCCCCGAGCAGCCGGAATAACTGCTCGGAAGGCAATTTATTTGCTACGTTACTTGGCCATAATAAAACCCCTTGCTCAGGAGTTGAGCTATCTAACCTCTGCTGCATTGCAATTCCCCAGACGGCTAAGGATACACGACTACCGTGGTAGCCCGAAGTTCCTAAGATCATCAGTCCTTGAACCAACGCTAATGCTTCCGCCAATCTGGTTCCTTACAAAGCAGCGTCTGTTGCTTAGAAACAGCACTACGGGCCCATTTGGACGACCGAACATAGACCCGAGGGTCTATGATCAGTATGGCTACCAACGTTCCCTCCCATGCGAACTTATGGTAGCAACCACAGCCAGTACGTTTCAGCCAAGGAAGGCTCCTCAACCTATGACCGGCGAGATGACTCCAAAGAGTCATCCCGCGGCTCCGGTCCTCGTACTGCCGAATTACCCCTCGGTGAGGGGTTTCAGCAAGTCAATCAGGAGACGCCGCTCTCCCTCGGGAAATGCCTAAGATTTTTAGCCACCAAGCGAGCCGAGATACCCTGCACCCCTTCTACCCCGTTGACACGACACCAAGCTGATTACGATCAGCAAGATGCATTTTGTGCCCCCGGGGGGAACCCCGCTAGACAAAAGTGGTATTACCTTTAAATGACTTCTGTAGCAGCCGTCAAGATGAGGACAAGGAGGAGATCGTGTGCTACCACATTACTATCTGCGCCGAGCTGGGGGACTATATCCAAACATTTCTGTACAGAAGGAGTTGGCTTTAGGAAATTTTAACGATACATTTGGTTGCTATAACAATATTCTACTCTCTATAACGATGGTTAATGTTGTTGCAAAGAAGATACATATTTTTCTCTAAAATTTGTGAACTTAGCTTTTTGTTGCAGTTTGATCAATTTGTTGCCACCATCCATGAAAATTTTAAAGAACGATGCCTAGAACCATTGTATGATGAACTTTTGCACATGATATATTTGTGACAAACATAACATATTTGATCTATTAAATGGATACCACAGTTTGCTGATATAATAAACAATCCATATCTGTTTTAAAAAGTTGATTTTTGTTGCCGTTGTATTTATGTATAAATATTTGTTTGCAGTTTGGGATTTCAGTATAGTATGGTTTCAAGTCACTAGAGTGTGAGTTAATATAATTAAATTTGATGATCACGTGGTTACTGCAAGTCCCTTCTTAAAATGGTATGGCTTGATGTGACAGTAATACTCAAGTTGGATTAAGTTAGGTGAGCTTGAGAGCTCAGGTGCTTAGTTTTTGCTTCCGCTTTTTTCATCTTGCTATGTCAAAAATTGTTTACGAACCATTTCCACTGCTGTGAGATCGAGTGAGCAGAACTATCAAAGCGAATTCAGAATTTGACATAAAAACAAATTCGCTTTGGTACTGCGATATAATTACCGAATATCATGTTTTAAAAATAATATGGTTGGATTTGGAGTAACACGGCTGTTAAAAACCCACATTCGAAAAATGTATGATGGTTAAAAATGGCAATAGTATGAGTGGGTATGACAAGATTATGATTACATACATATAACAATAACAAGGTAAGTGGTCACAATAACCTATTCTCTAAAAGTGCAATTAGTAATAATGTATATCCTTTATTTAGCAATCAATATTGTTCTTAGACTGTAACCGTAAATTTCAATAATATCATACCAATCTGATTAGGTCATCCATATATTTTTACCTTTACTTTCTTTGTAAGGAGCAGTGGATTGGTGAATCTAATACCATGCGTGAGTCAGCACTAATCTTCGTCAATATGATCTCGTAATTTTTCTTCTCAATTTCAATTTCTCTCTCACTTTATTTCTCTGGTTAATACATAGGGATCGACGTGCGAAGGACCCACGTTGACTTTCCAGCAACCTATTTACCTTGCGTACTCAGTATTTTCAGAAAAATTCCGAAGTTAAGAAATACGTTCTCGCAAATTAATGTTGGACTCTTTTCCAATATAGGTTAGATTAGGTTAATTGGGGGGGTTTGTTTGTTCATATCTTACGACATACACTTAAGTCAGTATAGGATTGTTGTGTGCTCCCTGGATTTAACCATGAAGAGTTTGGTCTATAGGTTTATAGGAACTCCCTTTCATTCACAAAGTACCGTAATCTCCTCCAGCATATGTCCCGTAATCGGGTTAGGCCTGGTAAGGTGTCTCTCACAAGATATCGGGACCGTAACTATTAGAACGCGGGTCACTGGCATAAATAGTGCTCTAATGTCTCGCTCTCCTCCCGATATTCCTCTGAGGTTAAGAACTGCCAGTAGTGGAGATTGACCTGCCATAACTACCATTATTCCACTTAATTCGGGCTTGCTGAGTCTTAGCACTCCCACCGGATTTTCCTCGTCTGGATCCCCCCATACAATGTATGTAGTTTATATTACCTTAGCTGTTACTACAGAAAATGTGGTCCTTAGACCAACTTGTATGGGAGGATAAAAAGTATAATTCCACAAGGAAATGTTGATCTGAAACTATAATGGTCTAGAACGAATTTTGAACCACCACAACTTCTAACAAACAAGCTGTAGGCAGAGCAGAAGCAAAAACAAAATGATTTGTTATATGATTATTGGTTTTTTACAGCTATGTAACTTTTTTTGTGTAGGAACTGAAATTGATGTCAAGAAATCAAAAATGTACACTTCATAATGAGTGAAAGAAGTGTTAGTTAGAAGAGAAATCCATAAAATGTAACATTTTTATCTTCCAGTTCGCCAGTTCTGTGGCATCAACCATTTAATGATTTTTGGAATGTGTATCACATTTGAAAACAAAATAATTCGAAAGCAATCGTATTGAATATGAAATTAAACACTGCAGAAAAATAAACAAATTAACCCAAATACGAGACTGACTCGCGCAGCATGGGCTCCATACAGCCGTGCTAGGGGCTTAACCCATTTCACTTAGCAGACGAAGAAAGTCCGTACAAAGGACTTTCTTTAGCATTTATTATTTTTTTTGTTGAATTTTAAAATTTGTCAGGCAAACGTTCATTGTGCTGTAATAATTTTTCTATATGGTATTTAAAAAAGAATTTTTTAAAATTGTTTTTAGTGATATTTATGCTGATTTAATTTTTACGTTTTGTTTTTGTTTTCGTTAGTTCCTGAAGAAGAGTACCAAAGATGCTCGAAATTCAAAATAAAACACACAAGAGTTTTATTTAAAACAACACCCAGAGCCTAGAAATAAGGAAAAGCATACTGTTAATTTTAATTTCAGATCGCATTGACAACATTTTTATTTCTTCGTACAGAAAAAAAAAACAACGGGCGGAAAATTAAGAAAAGGTGAATGCTGTATTATGAACTCATGTGCATAATAAAAACCAGCTTACCTGCTTTGTTAAGCAAATATGTAGAACCATAATTGCTACACCGATACTAACATTTTATATAAAAGCCCTGCAGTTGCGAGACCAGCAGAGTTTAATTTCTGTAAATTAATAGAAATCCGTTGGGAAACAACAAATCACGTTATTCACTACATTTACCGTTATAAAATCCCTTTTCGAAGTGACCTAAAAAACTAAAGGTATTTTTGTTCACTATTGACTCCAACAACAAATTTGCAATTATTGATAGAGCGGAAAGTGTAGGGAGTTGTCCGTCCGCTTTTTTTTATTTTTATTACATTTTTAAATAGTTTGAATTAATTGCTTTTATTATATTTAATATACATGCATAAGTATGTTTTTTTAAGATATTGGGCCTTAACTATATATAGTCAAACGCTAAAGTCGGTTCTTTTTAGAAACAACTTAAATTTTAAAAAGCGTTGCTTACTTAGGGTAACACTACTGTAGCTATGTATAAACAGGACTATGAATTAAGAATTAATAATATTGTAGAAGATAGTTCCAAATACCAGCTCTCAAATAGAGATCCTACAAATAAGTTGCAGAAAATTAATAATGGATTAGTTGATGAATTATTAAGAAAGGGTTTTTTAGATGAGAATCAGAAGAAAAGAATAAAGACAAATATTGCTAACGCACCTAGATTATATGGTTTACCTAAAATACATAAGACAGACTTTCCTTTAAGACCTATCTGTTCATTTATAAATTCACCATCCTACGAACTTTGTAAATATATTGTGAATACTTTGAATAATATCACAGAAAGCTCTAAATATAATATTAAAGATTCGTTACATTTTATAGATAAAAAAAGGGGACAATATATAGGAGATGATGAAAGGCTAATATCATTTGACGTAGTTTCATTATTTCCGAGCATACCAGTAGATTTAGCAATAGATACAATAGAAGGAAAGTGGAATGTTATCGCACAACACACACGAATAGAGAAATATAATATTAAAGATTCGTTACATTTTATAGATAAAAAAAGGGGACAATATATAGGAGATGATGAAAGGCTAATATCATTTGACGTAGTTTCATTATTTCCGAGCATACCAGTAGATTTAGCAATAGATACAATAGAAGGAAAGTGGAATGTTATCGCAGAGAAAGGCTTATTTTTACGTATGTTAAGATTTTGTATACAGGACAACAGATATTTTCAGCATAATAATAGAATATATACACAAATAAATGGGCTAACAATGGGATCTCCAGCTTCTCCAATTATTGCAGATATTGTAATGGAAAGACTACTAGATAGTTCTATAGAAGTTTTGGATGTAAGACCCAGAATTATTACAAAATATGTAGATGATTTGTTTTGCATAATTCCAGACAGGGCTGTTAATAACATGTTTACAGTATTGAATAATTTTAATGATAATATTAAATTTACAATGGAAAGGGAATGTTATTCAAGACTTCCATATTTAGATACCATGATAATTAGGAGAAATAATAAATTGATAATTGATTGGTACCAAAAACCAACAGCTTCAGGCAGGATAATTAATTATTTTTCAAAACATAGCAAGAGTATCATCATGAACACAGCTAAAAATTTTGTAAAAGAGTTCTTAAGATTAGTGATGAGGAATTTCATAGCAAGAATATTGTTAAGATTAAGAATATTTTAGAAGATAATGATTTTCCGGCTGCATTGACTCATAGATTAGTGAATCAGATTAGGAATAGAAGTACTCAGAATATAGTTAGTATATCTGAACCAAAAATTGACAAGCCTTTAACGTACATATATACCAGGACTATCGGAAAGAATAGCAAGATCTAACATATATAATAGGGAGCAGTATAGAATAGCTCATAAAAGTTATAGGACATTGGATAAATTATTTATTAAGACAAAAGATAAATTTGATACATTAGATATGGCAAATTTAGTTTATAAAATCCCTTGTATGGGAAATGACCAGGAGAATTGTGATAAAGTATATATAGCGACTACAAAAAACAAACTAAGGACTAGAATAGCAGGACATAGATCGGACCAAAAGTATAGACATATAAATGCACAGAAGACAGCATTATCTTCGCACTGCAGTAGTTTAAATCATTATCCTCATTTTGAAAATGTTTCAGTGTTAAAAACAGAAAATAGTTATAAGAAACGTTACATGCTAGAAATGTTAGAGATAATTAAAACACCATTAACACATAGGATGAATTTTAGAGTAGACACAGAGAATTTAGCGCAGAATTATAGATATTTAGTTAACAAAAGATTAGGAACTTGAATGTTTTTAATATTTATTATTATATTAAAATATTATCATTGTTAGTCTATGGGTAATGTTTGCAAATGTTAGACATAGAATTAGTTTATTTCTACTTGTGTTATTTTTTACTGTTATTTATATTGTTTTTATTTTTCAATTTTTGAATTTTTTTAAATCAAAATTTTTTCAACATTTTCAATTTAATTACAAATATTATCCTGAAGATGATAACAAATTGTTATCGAAATATTGAATAATATTGTAAATAAGAATTTTTTTTTATATAAAAAACGATCTGAAGCTGTACTAAATAGTATTTCAAATCTTTAATTTAATTATTTAATGTAGAAAAATTTACATTAAAAAACTTTTACATTTAAAAGTGACATTTGTGTGAGCAAATCTGTTGCTAAATAAGTTAAAGACAACTTCTGCTGGTTTTAAGTTTAGAGCAGACTTTTACGGGTAAAGTCGGATTTTTCTTGTCTATAGTAGACAAAAAGTTTAGTTTTATTTAGCAGTGACTTAAAATTGCTTAAAGTATACTTTTTCGATGTCTATAGTTATTGCCCATGGTTTTTTTCTTAAAATAAAATTAATTAAAAACATTAAAACGAGCTTTTCTTAATACAGTAGCAATAACCAATTTTTAGGAATACAATAACTGGTAGTATTTAGTAGCATTAACCAATATTAGTAATGGTTAACTAACAAGTTATTTATAGCATAATACTACCGGTTATCGCTACCCAAGGCGAATCCATTACAGGTGCCCGCATCCCAATTCGCTTCTACATTTTTCCACGATTTTATCTTCTGAGTTGTCAAAGCTGATAGCAAACGACAACAAACCTTATGACGTCTCGAGAGAAAATGTTGAAGCGAATCGAATTGCGACCACCTATACTTGATTTGCCTTGTCGCTACCGTTAACTAACCGGTTATATACACGTTAGCACTGACGTGTGAGTTAAAATCCTTTCGCAAGGACTGAATCAAAAATATATATTCACCCTTATTCTGCGTTTCTATTACGTTCCCGCACTCAGTTACGCTCGAATCGAAAGTAGGTATTCTGCAAAAAAAAAAAACTGCATCGAAAGAAAAAGAAGAAGAGTGGAGTGTGTTTAAACTAGGTTTTTTGTTGTGAAACGTGTGAAATAGAAACAACGAATATAAACAAATTTGTAAACATTTCAGCAAAAGGTAAAATTTAGTGCACAAAAAATTAATACATAATTAAAACTAAACATTGTGTGAATGATAATTAAATAAATAATAAATGTTAATAAAGCATAAAAGCGAAAAAGTGACGAACATAAATACATATGTAAGTGAGAATGCTTTAACTTCCTCCTTAGGACGCTTGTAATAACCACAAGCAATATCATCCTTTACTTCCAATAAATTTACAAGCTTTTCGTACTGCTGAGGAGTTGTTGTTTTCGACCTGTAATAAATTAAATAAAAGTTCAAACCTTTGATTATATTAAAAACGCTTACAATCAATTTAATTTGTTTGTTTACATATATATTTTTAATTTTTTAATTTCACTGTAAATGCTTCAACAAAAATCGAAAAAAATTCCGTTAGTGTATACATAACTTAGAAAAGCGTGGATTCGATCGTATCGCGGAATACACACAATCGAAGAAACAAAACGAATTGAAGCGAAAACTGAACACAGAATACCAAAGTTGCCGATCGCAGAAAATTTTGATCCGAATCGAAACGCAGAATAAGGGTGATTATTTGTTTTTTTCTACGCCGAAACGTGTGATTTTATTTGCATATGTATATTCTTAAGACTGCCTTATTTTCTAAAATGAGTTTCGTAATATACTTTTTTCTTATCATAATTTCTTTAATATGTTAACAAAGATAGAATATGTTTTATTATCCTTTTAAGCTTAATATTTCTTTAAAGTTGTCTACAATATCTTTGTTTTCATATTTTATGAGCAACATGTCTATGTACATATTAATTACTTTCTTATCATCTATGCGATATTACTGTATGGATAACTATTCTTAGTTCCATTGTTATTTAACATACATACATATGTATGTCTGGTTACTAATTATTTTATGATCTCAAGAAAATGTGTTTATACATCAATACCTGAGTTAAACGAGAGCGAGTTAAATTCTTTGTTGTTTGCTTAGTGTGCTAGTAGTAGAAACATGTGTATGTTTTAAGGGATAATTATTTTATGTTTATGAGAATTAGGGTAATGTAGTTTATATGGCTGTTATGTTCTGGCTGGGTGAAAGCGTATAAGAAAGCATCGACCTTTGTTCCCTTTGAGCGATAGCGCGGATGACGCTTGGTAATAACTTGTGCGAGCAAGAGCACTATAGTGTTCTCTGTTCTAAACAATAATGTAAAAGAAAGAGATATCAGTACACACATACAGAAGAGAATAGGTTAGTTTTTCCCAAAGGCCTGTACAAAATAATTGAAAGTTTTAGAATTTCTAACCTATACTTTTGTTATGAATACTTGTTACTTAACGCGTTATTTGACCGGCACTGTTCTTACTGGCACATATCGTAGAGGATTTCAAGCCTAAAACAGTGAAAAAATAAGCTAATTTTGGGTTCCTTGTATGGGGACAGTCTTTAGTTTTTTATCTTTTGTTGTTTTGGATATTGTTGTCCTGTTCAAATTCGAAGTCTCTCTCTATTTTATCTGATTCTATCTCATTTGTTTAGTTATGAAATAAAACAATTCTCTGAAATCAAAAGTTTCATGAAATTAAGGAAAAAAATATAAAAAGACTGAAAGAAGTGTTAGATATGCAAGCTATCGTACATGAGGATCAAAATAAGTTTTGGGAAAAGCTTTACATTGAAAAATAAACAAATTTGAAACATTTTTGCAACAAAAAAGTAAAAATGAATGCAATGTATTATAATTTGTAATGCCGGCTGTCTGGGGAAGACTGCTCCTTTCCTCTCTTGAAGAGAAATTGCTAATAGTGCTGTAAGCTCTGTAATACTATAACTATCAGAAGCCGCTTTTTTCATAATGTTACAGTTAAATAAATAATTTGAGCAACAAAACAAAAAATAACATTTATATTTACATAATAATGTTTTATCTTTCGTTGCTATACGCTTTGCACAAAGTCACTAAAAAAAGTGCAAGTTAACAGTTGATTGATTTTTTTCCGCATAGTTTTTCATTTAAATTTCAAACTTTGTTTTTTTCCAGGCACTTTGTTTTTGTATTCAACAATTTTATGACAACTTGGCAACAATGTTTATATATAGAGTTTCATATACATACATACATATTATATACTTTGCGCGATAGTAGTAATTACACAACAAACAACCACTCGCAGCTGTTTTGAATACCTGCGAACAATGCAAATAAAGTAAAAAGTAAATCGGATAAAGCTGCAAATAGACAGCATGTATGAGTGCAGAACATCATAAGCTTCAACCTAGAGTACTAGTGGCTGGTGGGGCCAGGTGACTACATTGTAACCTGAAAGCTTGCTGGTTCGAATCCAGAATTTTCTATCACCAAATTTATTTAACGAATTTTTGAGTCCTGTCTTTTTACATGCATACATATTTTTGATTTTATAAATGCTTTACGTTTCAATTTCCGACCATATATGTTTACTCTCGATCAATATCGATTTAAAATTCGATTTAACTAAATACAAACTCAGAGGCTCATGTTTCTAAAGCGACTGAGTGGCGGGCTGGCATGGTTGTCGCTTTAGAAACATGAGCGCCTGAGTTCAAAGACGGGTGCTGACGAGCAAGTGTGGCGGCTTCAAAACAACTAGTTGTCCACCCTGCTTCTTTTTCTTATTTAATTAATATCAATCACAATAACAAATATAGAAAGAACTTGAGCCTGATAAACTCAATATGTACAAAAATATATGAATTAAATATAAAAAGTTGTTAATTGGTGAAATTAATGAAAACGCAAAATTAGAAAATGTGGCAGTTGTCAGTGAAGAAATTTCAGAGCCCATTGCATCCTGAAAGAAATCCTGTAATTATGGAGCAAAAAGGGTAATAAACATTCTTATTTCATCTTAGAATATTGTGTCAGTATCGTAAAATCGTACTCTGCTCTTCGTTATAGTTCTACGTGAAGTTCTTTTTTAAGAAACATTCTATTACAAAGAATGTGCAGCCGAAGAAAGAGGTAAATTTAAAAAAGATTTTTTAATCATGCTATATTGAAGCAGATACCTTAAAGGATACTAATACAGAAAAAAGCTAGATAATCTGGAGTAAAATCAGCCAGCCCGGAGTAAAACTGATGATATCATTGTCTCAAACCAAAAAGAGATCGGCAGAAAGCGATTGTCTTTTTTTATTTTTATTATTTGTTTTAAATTATTTAATTTTAGCAACTTGATTATATTACATTGATTATATTACATTTAAGAGTTTGCATATTATTTACCTTTTTTAATAAAAATTTTAATTTAAAATGTAAATTTTAAAACACTTTGACCAATATTTACGTTATGGCGGACTACTCTTCAAGAACAGTGTCAGTCATTTGATGCATCATATGACCGACATTGCAGATGGGTTCATACATCTTCTTAAGGGCAAAATGAAAAATCTGATATAAACATCTGTGTACGTGTGATTTCTTTTTTAAACCAGTGCTACCACCTCGACAAAGTGATCCTTCGAAATAATTTTTTTAAATACCCATAAAATTATATACAATGCTAGTAATTTCTTTATTATTAAATAAAAAAAAAGAGTTTTTCGAAAAATTTCAAAAAACAATTCAAAGAGAAGAAACTATTTTAGAGATACATTTAGATCTAAAATTAAAAGAAAAACAGAAGTCAGTAGCAGTTTTAAAATTGCAAAACTAAATCATATGGAAAAAACTTCCGCAGCGCCGTTTTTTTTTTTTATCAAAGAAAAAAGGACAAATAAACATATAAAAACATTAATGCATAAACGTAGTTCCAAATGAAATTACACAAAGGCGAACAAATGGATGAAAGTACTTCAACAAAAAACATGAATTGCTTGTTGTAGTTATGCGGCTACCTGGTATAGAGATACCTAGGGTTAGGTTTTTAATTTTGCTCTAAATAAACTAACTAGAAGCCTTAACCGATATATCAGTCAGCACCACCAGTCAAATGAACCACTCATTTTGCTAGTAGTATACTTGCAGTAGTGCAATTCAGTAACTTTTAAAGACTATCCAAGCGTTAAACTAAACGCCCGCATTTGGTGTTTGCACTGACGATTCAGTGATTCATAAACTATCATATTCAACATATTATTAAATTCAGAATCGAGTGGCGTCCTTACTTAAAAGAATGACAAACTAAACTCACCACTAATAATTTTGAATTAAGTAGTCGACCCAAAGTCAAGTCAGATTAATTGGCTTATGACTAGGCTAAGCTGTAGAACATTGGCTTGTAACTATACTAGAATATTTTAACATTTTGTCATTAAAATAAACCACAATCAATTTCTAGTTGTTAAGTTAGCACCAGTAACTGTGGTCAAATATCACTAATGAATCAGAAAGCCAAAAGTTTTGCAGTACAAATATTTTTAACGCTGAACTAATCGGTAAAATAAGTTAGTGAATTGCACTACAGGTCAGGTCCTTGTCTACGATTCTTTAACACATTGTTTTAAAATCATATCTCACGTTTCAGCGATGCAGATTTATTACTCTTTTTTTGCGTTTGCCACACGCAAAACGATATCACACACGTGTATATATACCCTTACCACTGTTGTGAGAGATATAATAATGTATTGGAATCATAGAATATGTTTTTAAAGGATCGATGTCGTTTGACGATAAATAAACAACTAGTGTGATTGATCTTTTTTTCTCTTCTTGTTTTAGATAAAATGTCAAAAGTTGTTTTTTCCTTATATTTTATTTGTTCATTGTTCAACTTTCTGACAACTTCTGGCGACTTTCTCAATGTGTATGCATTCAGTTGTGTTTACTTTACACAGGTACTTTGCGTTTTGTAATTAAATTGTAATATTGCCATTTTTTGGAAATAAAACGGTAGTAGAATTTAGAAGAAATTAACTAACTTTGAAAACGAACTAATAAAAGGAGCTAGGAGCTAAATGTGATTTCGGGCGAATAAAAAAAATCTCTTCAGTGCGGCATTGAAATTGGTGCATTATTTGAAAAAATATACTGGTGCTTTTTTTAGCCATCATTAAGAAATGGGTGCTTAATTTGTGTGCATTATACATTTTTTTTCGTAGTGCTTGTTCTACTTTTACTCGCTGATTTGTAAACCGATTAAAATTTGTATGCTTGAAAGTAGAGAAGCAATCTATGCTTGCAACCGATAACAACCCAAGTCGAATCAGTCCGAAATCATTATGCTACATTTTTCTACTAACAGAATCTCATATTTATACGAAATTGCCAAGTTTCTCACGAAGTTTGCTAAAAAGACATGAACAAAACAAGATTGAACTAATTCTTCATAAAATCCTTATATAATTTGAAATAAGTGCCGCACTCTCCTAAAAAGCAATACCAATTATTTCAAATCAAACAAGTAATACCGCTCGGCTGGGCTGAATCTTAAGTACCTACACACCGGATCTGAGGGTCAGAGTACCTCAGATCCGATGCATATATGTAAACCGTTAGCAAAAATTTTTGTGTTTTGTACAGTTAATTTATTATTGCAACAATTTACTGGCTCCGAAATTTATCACTAAACTAGAATATTACCCGCTACTTCATTAGCAGATGTTATTTAAAGAAACAATCCATATATAAAGGTGTTTTTTCGATGTATAGAACTTTAAGTTGACATTACTGTTCAAGATGGAACAGCTGTCAAGTGATTTATTCTCAGTTTGCTTTGGCAATTCATCATGAATAGACTCACGCCTGAACAACGCTTGCAAATAGTGCAATTTTAGTGCAAAACGAGATAGCCGTTGTTCTCGATTTTCATAAGTGAATTTTGTTTAGCGATGAAGCGCACTTCTGGTTGAATGGCTATGACAACAAACAAAACTGCCGCATTTGGAGTGAAGCTAATTCTCAAGTGTATGTCGAAACACCGTTACTTCCAGAAAAACTGGCTGATTGGTGCGCTTTATCGGCCGGTGGAATCATTGGTCCGTACTTCTTCAAAAACGATGAGGGCCAGAACGTTACAGTCAATGATGATCGGTATAGAGCCATGATTACTAACTTTTTCATTCCTGAATTCAATAACCATGATTTATTGAAAGACACGTTTGGTGACCGCTTAATTTCACGTTTTAGACCTGTGAACTGGCCCCCAAGATCTTGTGATTTAACACCGCTAGACTACTATCTGTGGGGCTATGTAAAATCATTAGTCTATGCTGATAAGCCACAAACGCTTGACCATTTGGAAGACAACATTCGCCGATACGGCCACAAATGTTGGAAAAAGTCATCGAGAATTGGACGTCCAGATTGGACTACATCCGCGCCAGCCGTGGCGGTCATATGCCAGAAATCATATTTAAAATGTAATAGATGATCTTCCGGATAAATAAAATTCATGTAAATCGTTCTATATATCGAAAAAATACAGCCTTTACAAAATACTCGTAGCTCAAAAAATATGTATTAAAAGTTAGGATTTTTGATATAACTCCTTAACTTTTGTAAAACGAAATTCTCGTTTCAACACTTTTAAACCAATTTCAAGAACGACTGATCTTGCCGTAAGGAAAACATAAACAGCTCAAAAACGATTTCAAATAGGTAGTCGCACTACTACAACAAATGCAGCACCAACAAACACTATGTATTTTGTTAGTAGCTTTACTCTCTATTCTGTCTTTCATTTTTTCGCGTTTATATGGCTGTGATGTTCATTTTACCGTGTTTATAAACAAATCTTTGACAGTTTAGCAGGTGAAAGCAGTAGCCATCTGCCTGTGTACCTGTCATTAATCTGCCTTGAGTTGTTTTTCTATAGTAGTCTATTTACAGCTACCTGGTATTGAACTGCTGAATTTTTGTGCTACTTTCATTAGGTACTGAAATATAGAATTACAGATTTGATAGTTTTATAACAGTTTTTGCCCCCTTGCCAAAGTGAAAAACGCAGGATTTCATAAAAGTACCAGACACCAGCTGGTTACTTGTATTAGGCCGAGAGATATATCCAAAATTACCAATTTATCCCTTTTTTACCCCTTTTTGTACTCTTTGAAAACTCAAAAAATCGCATAATCTATCCGTAGTTTTGTTCTTAGGAGTGTACTATCAAAAAAGTACCAGACACCTATCCAATTATTTTTAGTAAGCTTTTACGCCCTTTTTGAATTTTTTTGTTACTTGTATTAGGTGCGGAGATACATAATTACTGATTTAGTCCGTTTTTCCCTTAATGCTAAGAAACTAAAGTCTTGTATTATTTAATCGAGATTTTGTTCTTAGGAGTCTAATTCTTGTTTTACTTCTTTCCTGCTCCCATCCGTCTTCACAATTCAAAAAAGTACTAAAATTCTGTTTTTACCCGTTTTATCCCCCTGAAATTCAGGATTTCGAAAAAGGACCAGAGGCCTGCTCCATTATTTTTGGCAGGCTATCAAGCAATTTTTGAACTTTTTTTACTTGTGTTAGGTCCGGAGATGTAGAATTACAGACTTATCCCTTTTTTACGCCTTTTTACCCCCTAAATGTCCAAATTAATAAAAAGTGACGAAGTCATAACGAGAATTTTTCAAATTCAGTTTATAGTTTTTTCCTGTTTATATCTATGCAATTCAAAAAAGTACCAAAATTCAGTTTTTATCCGTTTTATCCCTTTAGTACTCAAAATATCAAAAAAGTACCAGACACCTGTCCGTTTATTTTTATTATACTTTTGGGTGCTTTTTGAGTTTTTGTGCCAGCTGCTTAAAGTCCGGAGATTTTGAATTACGCTTTCCGAGGCGAATTTCCAAAAATCCCATCTTAATGGAGCCATAAATCAGAAGGGCTGCCCATATGCGAAATTTGATTTCTCTAGCTTTAGCCGTTAGGGCTGGGCTATGATCCCCCAGTCATTCAGTCAGTGACGTTAAAATTTTATATAAGTATATAGATAATAACCTAGGCTTTTTGCACAAAAACTTGTTAAAGTTAGCCCAACTTCTTGAGAAATCAATTCGCTGTACCTCGGCTGTGTGTAGACCGATGATAAAAATTATATTTTTGCCTTTAAATATGTTAACTACATACATATGTATGTATATCTTATTTTAACATCTACTTTTTTACACACGCTCGTCATCTTAGTAAATCGGGTTTCGCTATATATCGGGCATATATGGACCGATGTCTAAAGTTTATATTTTTGGCTTTGATTTTACATATTTTAATTTAAAATCTGCTTTTTGGCATAGAGGCTTGTTTAAGTTCGATCGCAAGCCAACTTCTTGACAAACAGTACTTCCCTATATCCCGACTATTTATATACCAATTTCAAAGTTATTTATTAGTTCCCTTACTGGAGATCTCCACGGCAAATACATTTAGAAATAATTATGTTCATAGCTGTCGAATTATATTGCTTTTATTCACGTGTGGACCGCAGAAACATTTATATTTGCAAATATATTGCGAAATAGTTGCTCAAGATTATTTTTAAGGAATTTTAAGGAATAAAAATTGGTCAAAATAAAAAAGTAAAAGCCTGGAAGAACGTAGAATTTCATATAATCAATCAAAATGAATATTTTTATTTATGTCTAATACACGATAATTGCTCTGTAGCCCTATTCACTATAACCCGGCATTTAGACGGGAAAGTATTTTCTTTAAATTTTTGTATATGTACGTATTATGAATAAAAATTTCAATGAAACCCGTGACTTTCATGAAAATTTCTAGCTCAACTTCAAAGGAACGTGAAAGTTCATTTTAAAAATGTCGTCAAAGCGAAGAGTTGCAAGTACAGTTATTTCCGCTTAATTGAGTTTCCCGCTTTATTGCACTAAAAATCATGGATCGAAGTCATTCAGAATACCTGTCTATGTTAAGGTACCCGTTTAACTTAGTTCCGTTTAACTGCCCCACCCGCTTAATTGTTTCGCAAATTAAGACCGCATTGCGAAAAATAAGAGCAAATGTTTCGCTTAATTGATTCCGTCTACTTAATTTTTTTTTTTGCTTCACAAACGTAAAAAAAATATTTTGCGGCAAAAAGGTCATGGTTCTGTTCTTTTATAATCATTGTACGATGAACGTTCCTGATTTTTATTTTGTTTTAATAAACCTAAACAATTTTTCAACCTGATATGTAACTAAAGAAATGCGTTTTATTTTCCATCTACGCATGGGTGTTTCGCTTTATTGCACATATTGCTCAATTAAACGATTTTCGTTTAATTGCGTCGGCGATTCAATTAACCGAGTATCGCTTAATTGAGTTCCCGTTTAATTGCGTCAAAAGTTGTGCAATTTTAGAAACTCAATTAAGCGGAAATAACTGTATTATAGTTTTGTTTATTACTGAAATAGAATTGCCAAGCCTACTACAAATATAAATTTATAGGGCAACATTAGAAAATAATTTTTATAGCTAAACTATTATTAACTAATTTAATAATTATCACTATAAATATACTTCATTTGTGTTCTTTATTCATATTTGCTGTAAAAATGTTTTAAATATTTTCTAATGTACAAAATAATTTAAAATTCACAATTATTATTCTACTGCAATCCTGAAAATTTGTATGGGTCGTGGAGTAGGCAACAGTGTTTACTACCGTGTCACTTTACTTTCAGTAAATGTTAAAAAATTACTTTCAGTGAAAGTTTGCTGAAAGCTGAGTTGAAAGTTAGAAAATTGTGAGTGTGTTGGTAAACAAGTGTGAGTGTATTGCGACTTTCCATCTGAATGACGGGTAACGATTTTGAAAGTGTTTAACTTGTCTCCAAATACTATGGTTTGCACTAACGTTTATATGATTCATTAACTACCTTTTAACACGCATGGGTGTATGTCAAAATAATATGAAAATACGTGGCAGCTTTGTCGAAAATGGCGAAAAACACGAAGAAGAAAACCAAAAACAAACAAAACACAAATTGTGTACTTATTCTGTTATGGGCCAAGTAAGTAAAATGAAGTAATAGTTTTTAATTATAGTACATCTTCGGATAAATTGTAAGCCAAATATTCGAAAGTTATTTCAATAAAAATTTTAAAGTTAAAATAAACACCATGAATGAAAGCTAACATCAACAAGCCGGCCTTAAAAAACAGCTGATTTTAAACGCCTGCGAGTGTCCAAGCGCTAATTTATATGTTAAATTACTTTAACGATTTAATTAGCGTCAAAATTGATTACTAAATTGCACTACTGAATTCCAAAATATAAGCTTGAATATGAACATATTTTTACTGTTATTCTGCCGACGTTGCTGCTTATGTTCGGAAATAATTATTGCATCTGAAGCCACGCAGTTAATAGTACATTTACACTAGTAATTCTTAAGCTAGTTTATGATCATAAGCTAGTTTCATAAACGACACCATTTACACTTGCATTTTAGACAGTTTACGTGAGTTTGTTTGACAATTTACAATAAGTTCAATATTAAAAATAAAAAAGTAATATGGAGGCCTTTGTAGAAAAAAAATATTTATGTGTTTTTCATCTCGATTGAATAAAATTCAATGTAAAATTAATTATTTGGCGGCGAAAAGAAGGAAGCACCTCTTATTTTCATCATCCATGCTTAAATGTTATGTATTTTAATAACACCAAGAATTGTGGAAGTTTTGAAAGTATTTAATTTTTTTAAATATTTTTTTCCTTTTCATTATGTTTTCATTTTCTATGTCAAATTCGCCTGGCCTTACCTAGGACGAAAGCATAAAAAATAGAGTCGCATTTGCAAAAACTGGTTATTATCAACCAACTTATCTCAAAAACTATCTAAAAACTTGTTTATGATTTGTATGGATAAACAAGTTTCTCAAACTAGTTTATCACTATAAACAACTTATAACCTGTTCAAAGCGTAGATAAAAATGCACTCCAAGATAAGTCTATTTTATCACAGCATCCACTTTTCGGCACCAGAAGTTGTTTGAGGTCCGATGTCGAATATTTTAAATTTTGCCCTTGAATAACTATTATTAAAACGTCTACTTTTTCCCACCAAAACTTGATTAGATTCGCTCACACGCCTAACTTCTCGAGAAATCGATTTCAGCTATATTCCGAGTATCTCGGCTATATATGGATCGATGTCAAAAATATTTATTTTGTGCCATACATTATCCATATTTTATTACAGCATCTACCTTTTGACACCAAAGATAGATGTCGTAATAAAATATGTTTTCGCTATATCTCGGCGTCATATAGACCAATATAGAACGTATTTTTTTGCCTTATATATATATATATATATATATATATATATATATATATATATATATATATATATATGTATATTATTTTAAACTTTAGCGATTCTTAGGCTACATCTCGGTTGTTATAAACCGATCTTATTAAATATGAACAGTTTGTCAAGAAAACAAATTATTCTAAGTTAAGTAGTTTTTGGAGAAACTATATTTCAGCATCCTACAGATGAATGGATACTGATGATATATACTTTATGGGGTCGGAAATTAAAATTGTGGACATTACAAACGAAATTAGAGACTTATATACATATACTCTTAACTATGTTGTAAAGAGTATAAAAACGCTACAACACGCAAAATTTTTGGAGTAAATACACTAAATTTTGTTATAGCAGTATTGGTAACGTATTAGTTTTATTTGGTGCCGCTAATTCTATGCTAGAAATTGTTTAATTAGTCCGCAAAATGTCGTACTGTACGAGGTCTGATCAAAAAATAACCGTTATTTTATTTAATTTTTTTCAAAAAGTATTTATTAATTCATCAATAACTATCTTGTCCCCTTCAAAGTAATCAGATATAATACACTTGTGTCAGCGCTTTTTCCAATCCTCGAAACACTTCTGAAACGCTCCTGTTTCGAGTTTTCTTTTATCTCCTCAATCGTAGCAAAACGCGTTCCTTTCATTGATGTCCTCAGTTTTGTAAAGAGGAAAAAGTCAGTGGGGCCCAAGTCCGGTAAAAACGGTGGTTGAGGCATGATAACGGTTTTGTTTTGGGCCAAAAACTCACGCATAAACATCAATGTGTGAGCTGGGGATTTCGCGGAAAAAAGTCCAATTGTCAACATATTATAAATGTAATATACAGTAATATTTTGAGATTTTAGACTAAATGGTACAATCAAATCAAGAAGAATTACTCCGATCTGACTGCTGGTTTTTTTTATAGCCGTCTCAAGCTCAGTATTTGTATGTTTCGCCGAACCTAAGAATTTCAAAACGAATATTATTTTAATATGTGAGCTAACGTTATTTTTATTTATTTTTTAGTAGAATATCTCACTATACTAAAATTGAAAAAGTAAACTCTGCAGAGACTTAAGTTTTTTTTTTTTTTTGTTTATTTTTATGAACATATAACAAAAATCCCTTTTTTCTCTAAACATTTGGACCTCTCAATTTGTCGCATTATACAGTACAACATTTTGATTCGCGACTAAATTGTGATAAGGCTGTTCTGTTTAACAAAACTCAAGAACCACGAATCGGATTTTGCTGAAATAAATTTAGAAAAATCAAGAATTACAATTACTTTCATCCGTTTATACATAGTTTCGTTACATAAGCAATAGTTTCGCAGTTATAAATAAATGTATGAAGAAAAAAAATATTTTTTGCCTAAAAAATCAAGTTTTTTTTTATTTTATTTTTTTCCATTTAACTTCTGACTTTTTATGATTCACAGAACGAGTGTTGCTTCCAACGGGGTTTATTAAATTTTAGAGTGAATTGCCGTCATCCCTCGTCAAATTTTTTTTCGATTTAAAACAGACCGGTTTCGGCGTTGTGACATCTTCAGTGTTTTTTTATGTTGAACTGTTTCAAGTCTTTCGATGTCCTTTTTTTTGTATGTGTGTGTGATTGTGTGTGTGTAATAGCAGGTACTTCGTTAGTTAAGGCTATAGTTTCGCGGCAGATATGGGTCTTATATGCAATCCGTCTTTACATTTTGTTTCTGTTGCCTAATAAATTTGGGTGGACAATTATAACGAAAAAAGGAAAGTGGGCTTTATTAATTATTTAGTTTTTCCGTTATACTCTGTCCATACATGCAGCAATATTCAAATTATGACAATTAAAGCCATTATTGAGACTAAATTTTCGTATAAAAATTACAATTAACTTATTGGCAATTAAGAGATAATTGTTTTAATAATGAATAAAATTTATAATACAACACTGTTAGATTTGTATTAACAGTACTAAATGAACAAGCTTTTACAATAACAGTACTTATTGAACACACCTTGTTAAAAGTTAAAAGACTAATCAAACGTCAACAAAATAAATAAACAAACAAAACAAAAAAAAAAAACAAACAAATTTTTGCAGAAAAATTTAACCGTAATTTCTTCACCTGTCAAAATGCTAATTGTCGTAGCAATATTAAGTATGTATGAACACCAAAAAGAAATTGTCAATTAACTGAATATTGTTTCAATTAAAAAGGCATATGTGAACAGAGTATTAGTTACCTGCATGATTTTTTTTTTACAGAAATTGCACCCACATTTATGAGTGCTCATGTTTTGGAACGTATCGAAGTATGAGCCCATTATATAAATACCTGTCAGTAAAATATTAAAAAATACGTAGTATTTATAGGTGTTCATTGATCGAGTTTTGCCATTCAACAATTGCCGACGAAAGCAAAAAGTACAAGCGATTTTTCTCCTGTTTTTTAATTATAACTGAAACTAAGGCGCAAGAGTTTTACGACAATGGAAAGTGTTTCTATTTCACACTGGGTTTTATGCTCGAAACTTCTGTGTTGGAGTTTGACCAACACAGAACAAAATTAAAACAGTTTTTGCAACAATCGCACGTTGACTCAAACAAAACTAGAGCATGTGAATTTTTAAATACAATATATAAAAGTTTTTACTCTAACTTCCAACAAAGATGGCAGGATTCTAATCGTACGAAGTTGAGATTTGAAAAAAATGCAAATTAGCTTGAGCGCACATTTTCAATTAAGTTTACTGAGGCTGAATGTTCTACCAGTTCTGCACTTCGTCGGCCACGTAATTCTTTTGAGGAGTGCTGTGATCGTGCCAAACGATACAAAAGAACGTGCTATGTTTCCTCAAGAAGTAATTGATTTTACTTCTAGTATTTCAAAAAGCAACCACAAAATTTGTACATTAAACACTTTGGGGATGTTTACAAAGTTTGAACTTACAAAAGAAAAATACGAGTATCTAATGCATTGGTTAGAATATGCAGAGTACAAAATACTCGTACCATACAAGGATCTCACGAAAGAAAAAACTAAGAGTTATTCTCAAGAATAATAAATAATAAATTAAAAAAATTTGTTTGTTAGTTATGGTTTTTTACACTGTAGGTAACGATATAAATTTCTCTAACTTTCTTTATTTTGATTACTTTTGTGTATTACTATATCCATAAATAAAACTAAATTTGTGATGAAATCACTACTTTTTTTGAAAAATATATTTTTTCCTCACCTCCATACAAAAATCCCCAGTGTGGTGCGTTATCATGGTGCGATTTTGCACCATGATTGTTCTTTCCAAAATTCAGTGCGCTTTTGACGAAGTGCTTCGAGCCAACGGATCATAACTTGAAGGTAGCCTTCCTTATTGACCGTACGATCTTGTAGCAAGAATTCATGATGCACCACGCCATTGCAGTGGAAGAAAACAATGAACAAATCCTTCACGTTTGACCGAACTTGACGTACGTTCGTGTCCATAAGAGTCTTTCAATCTTAGCTTTTCTGGACGCTTGCATTGAGATGATGGGGCTTTGGTTTCAATCGTCGTTGCCATACACCCATAACTCGTCAGCAGTTATGACTTTTTGCAGATAATCTAGATCGTCGTTGCCGATGTTCAACAGCTCCTGAGCGATGCACATGCGAACAATAAGCCAACCAACCTCTTTGATAATGATTCCACGATTATCCAAAATCATTTTCTTCACTACTTCAATGTTTTTCATCGGTTGTTGACGTGCTCGGGCGACCAGGACGAGCATCGTCATTGACATCTTCTCAGCCTTCCTTAAATCAGTTATACACAGAGAAAAAAAAAATGTGTGAGTCGAACACACGTAACTCACGAAATTTGAAAATAACGGTTATTTTTATCAGACCTCGTACTGTTAAAAAATAGTAACGCTACTTTCGGTGTGAATTGGTAATAATATAAAAAAAATATTTTTTTAATGCTCACTGCTAAATTTCCGTGAAAATAGTGGCCACCGCAGTAAGAATGATAAGCCTTTGGGGACAGACTGAGGGTTGTATTGTATTATTACTAGGTTGGTCCAGGGTGGCCCTTTGTACTGCGACCATAGATGATCTATTGTGCAACCCTTTGTCCCTCACGAGTTTAATACATCAAGAAACAGTATTAGCTCCTTCTGTGGAAGCCCTTGCAAGACCTGTGAACCCAATGTATAGGCCTGCAACAGCCTGTGTTTTCTGTGGCCTAGTGCCACACATTCGATAATCAAGTGTTCCATTGTCTCCTCTTCTTCTCCGCAATATCTGCAGATTGCCGTACTGGATAGTCCCATTCTGCTTCTTGCAGGTATAGTGGCCTGTTAGCGCCCCAGACAGTGTCCTTAGATTCTTTCTATTTAGTTTTAGAGCGATCCGCCCTCTTAGCATCAAAGCTAAGAAATTTCTTTGAGTGTTCCAGACCCCTAGTGTCGTTCCACAGTTTTTCTGTAATGGATGTTGCCCATTTTCTCATCTCCCCCTTGAGGAGGAGTTTGCTAAGGCCAAAGGATGAAGTGGGTCCAATGAAAGCCCCATTGGCTTCCCTTTTTGCGTAAATGTCAGTAAACTCGTTTCCCTTGTGCCCCTCATGACCTGGCACCCATATCAGAATAATCTGATTGTGAGTGGCCAGTTCATTTAGCTTATCGTGACATTCCAGTATTGTCCTGGATGTGAACGTATATCTGCTCAGAACTTTGAGTACCTACTGACTGTCGGAGGGTATCTTGATTCTGACTCCCGTGTAAGCCTCTTCGGATAGGATCCCTACAGCTTCCAGTATAGCATATAGTTTCGCCTGGAAAATTGTTGTGTACTTGCCAAGTGTTACTGCCCTGCGTCCCCTAGGCCCCAGTATTCCCGCTCCCACTCCCTGGATCGACTTGGATCCATCAGTGTACCACTTTTGTGAATCATCACAGACAGAGGGTTAATAAGCAAAATATTATAAACCGATTTTTAGTTTCAAGAGAGAGAGAGAGAGAAAACTATTTTACCTCTATTGCATATCAAAAGACCGAAAATTACAGAGTTCTTTCAGAACCTATTAAATTTAAAAAGTTTGGCTATAATAAAACATAAAAGTACACTATCTGGACAATCGTTTAGATTAGTTTCCTGAAATTTTTGTAGCTTATAGCGAAAAACAAGGAGTACGTCCATCAAGGTCTATACTTGAAGATAGATACTAAGGTTGCTGGGATGAGCATATTACTGTTGGAATATTAAACAGAAACTTCTGCGTTTAGGTAACTAAAATCATGTTATGTAAATAAATGAAATTGTTCCTTGACACTTTATCCTAGTTCGATCAATTTTTATGAAAATACAAATTCTGCTCTTTTTACGAAACATCTCGGTGTTTCTTAATTTTTCGTCCCATGATAACAATTCAAAACTTAACGCCTTTGAAACGAAATTTTATTTAAGACACAGCGTTAAAAAATTGTAGTCGTTTTTAGGGTTCCGTACTCATCAGAGTGAAACGGACCGCCGTCGGTCACAGCGTCCATTCTCCGAAACGGTAAGAGCTAGAGAGCTGAAATTTTCACAAGATGTTGTTGTGCTTTGCCGCTACAACAACAAATCTTAAAAGCAATAACAAATCGAAAACTACCAGGTGTCCACATACAACGAACAGTAACAATCAGCTATAACTCTCGAGCCGTAAGAGATAGAGAGCCGAAATTCGCACAGTGTATGTATTCCTAGATGCCTTACAACAACAAATGACGACAACAACAAGTCGAAAGCTACTAGGTGTCCCCATACAACGTAAAGTAACAATTAAATGCAACTCTTAAGCTGTAAGCGACACAGAGATGAAATTTATACATAATGCTAGGAACACAACTGGGACGAACGACAAATTTCTCCCAAAACGACGAATACGCCGGTTAAAATTCGCTGTGTAGATTCGTCGTATGCAGCACAATATCGACGAAAAACAAAAACATCTGTTATAATTGATAAAGTTTTTTTTTATTTATTTATTTATTTATTATTATATTAGCCTTATAATTAAAATCATAAGCTAACGTTTTTAGGCAATGGCAGCTTAGGCCTTCAGCACTATTGATAAAGTTGTTTATTATTTGTTCAAAGATAAAAACAAAAATTAAATGAATCAAAGAATTTCAAATTTTGTAAAAATAATTAAAATAATCAACATGATCCCAGATTATATAAACATTCATGAAGTTTAACATTTTCAATTAGAATTTCCCTTGTATCCATTTTCTTAGTTCTTTAATTTTATCTTATTATAGTTGAACAGCCGATGGGGTGATCATATTTTTAAAATTAGTTGCTAAAAAATTTAGCATTACCAAAAACAAAAAATTAAACACTACAAACATCTTTTATAATCTAATGTGTTGGCTTTTTATTTTAAATTCAAAAAGTCAAAGCTTATCTCTTAAAATAAAAACTATTAAAGTAAAAATTAACTGTTTTTACTAAAACACTTGAAAACTAAAACCAAAATGGCCCCATGGTACTGATTTGTTCGTCGTTCGCCGGCGTAAGAAATAGAAATAAATCTATTTCAAGTTCGCCACGTACAACGAATTTCGACGGACGCTGTGACTGTGTGCATACACCAAAATGTTTTATTTTTGACGGCGAATATTCGCGGCGAAAAATTCGTCGTTCGTCCCAGTTGTGTTCCCAGCATTACACATACGTACGGAACCCTAAGTGTGCGAGCCAGCCTCGTATATTGACTGAATGCATTTATCTTAATGATGCAATTTAAAATGATAAATTTAAAAAAAATACAAAAAAATTAAAACTGAACAATTCCAAAAGTCCGTATCAGTGCCTTTCCACCGATTTCCGACACTGATTTTTTAATTGCCAATGAAATGAAAACACAGTTACCTCTTTTATTTATAGCACTTATAGTTGTTTTTTTAACTCTTCAACTCTGTTAAAAACCACTTTACTTGAACGCTGTTACACCACGGCTGTAAAAAGCAGACTGACTTTTTAAGCATGTTATTGGCGGTAGCACATACAAGCTTAGCTTCCAGAAATTTCTAAGTGGAGAACCATCTACACCTGATGCGAGTACACAGAAAGAAAAAGCTAGTTCTAGATTTAAGTCTTTTTACATGATTTTAGTACGAAAGGTACTTGCAAATTTAAGTACGCATAACACTCAAGTGCTATGCGTACTTAAATAGGGACTATAGAAGAGAATCAATCCTGTTATGGCTGTATTTGCAACCAGCACTTGCCTGTGCTTGTATAGGTACTGAATTTGGTATAATTTTTTTTAACTGTCAAATCAGCAAACAGACAAAATAATTTTTAAATTTTTATTGAATTATGGAAGTAGAGGGAATAGTTTCATGTACGAATTTGGGATTAAATAGACTTCAGAAACATCGCATCAAGTGGATAATCATCACACTCAAGACAAATTCAATCCTTCCTTACGTAAATCAATCCCAATCAGTGTCAAAAGTATGGTAAGTATAAATGTTCTTAAATCAAGTACCGTGTGCTCGAACTATATGAGTGCTAAATATTTAATTTGTCTTTTCAGTGTGGTGGCCAGTGTTGCCAATTTTTAAATTTGAATGTGTACCTACTTAAAGTACAGATTTTTGCTATATTCAATCTGAAATCAGGACTGAATATGGCTAAAATTAAGTATTTAGTGCTTGAATAGTCCATACTTAAATTAAGCGCAACGTATTTAAGTTAAGAAAATCCATCCTTACCGAACTTCTGACACCGCTTGGTTTATCACACCGTTTGGTGTATCACGAAAAAATCTATCTGAATTTCAAGGAAGTAAAAATCGGACTAGAAAGCCTGCTAAGATTGTTAACAAAAAAATTGTAATTCGGTTGCCTCGACACTGTTTTTTTGGTATGACATGGACATTATTGAGGTAAATTTAGTATGACATTGACAATTGACCCATACATACTTATATGCGATATAATAAATATAAAAAAGTCAAAATCTTTTTCCGATATCGATCCATATACTTCATAAACTTCGCCTGAAGGTGACTGAAAAAAACGTTTTATACCAAAAGTTGAATTCAGATATTATTAGCAGCCAAAAAATTGTTTTCCATACTGGTCAATATACATATGCTCGATATACACTGTTATCCGTGTTTATTTTAAAGAAATTTCACCGATAAGGGAACTGAGTATACTTTTTCTACCAATAATACAATATGATGCTAATAGAAGGCTGTTATCAGTCAATGTGCACCCGAGTTATAGTCTAAGCTAGAAATGTGCGCGTGAGTGGTTTTTGGCTCACGTCACGCACGCTCACGATCAAAATAATTTTCCTCATGTACGAAAATATTTTTGGTCCTCAAGTCACGTCACAAACAATCACGTTTGTATCGAAATCAAATTGAAACTAGTCGGAAGCCTAATGCTAGGAACACAACTGGGACGAACGACGAATTTTTCGCCGTCAAAAATAAAACACATTGGTGTATGGACACAGTCACAGCGTCGGACGAAATTCGTTGTACGCGGCGAACTTGCAATAGATTTATTTCTATTTATTACGTCGGCTTACGACGAACAAATCAGTACCATGGGGCCATTTTGGTTTTAGTTTTCAAGTGTTTTAGTAAAAACAGTTAATTTTTACTTTAATAGTTTTTATTTTAAGAGCTAAGCTTTGACTTTTTGCATTTAAAATAAAAAGTCAACATATTAGATTATAAAACATGTTTGCAGTGTTTAATTTTTTGTTTTTGGTAATACAAACATTTTTAGCAACCAATTTTATAAATATAGTCACCGCATCAGTTGTTCAACTATAATAAGATAAAATAAAAAAAACTGTAAATGAGAAGTTTTTGTTTTTCGCCGTTATTGTGCTTCATACGACGAATTTACACAGCGAATTTTAACCGGCGTATTCATCGTGTTGGTCGGAATTCGTCGTTCGTCCCAGTTGTGTTCCTAGCATAAGTCTTAAAACATAGTTTCGCGAAATCTGTGTTTTCAATATAGAACGATTTCTTTGAAAAAAAAAAATAATAATAATTGAAATCGGCAATTTAGGAGTATTTTTTGATAAATTGAAACTTATAATATTAAAGAATTCATATAAGATTTGATGAAAGCATGTCTTCTAGGACATTTCGGCGCTTATTGCGGGTTTTATCGGATTTTTATCAAGGATTACTTCAATTCTGTTTAGTTTGAATAGTTTTAAGAAATTTTGTCATTACATTAATTTGAAATTCACATGAATATGAAATTCTATTATTGTGTTATTTATTGTAGCTTATATAAATTGAGCTAAAATGATCTGCATTGGAAAATAATTCATGAAAAATTTTGTGCGAGTTTTTTTCTAAGCCAGAAAACTTAAGGTGCCTTTAGACTATGCTAATATTTGTGCAAAATCATAAAAAGTTTGTTTGTCCTAGTGTAAACACTCGAATTTGTTAGCCTCCAAATATTTTTCGACTGTTTGTTGGCTAACAAAAATGTTTCTTTGTGAAGAAAGCTTTGGATAGTGTAAACACTTTGTCAGCACGTTGCAACAAATATTTGGCTCGATATTTTGTTTGTTCTCGCAATATTTTTGACGGAACAAACAGCGACAAATAATTGTAGAAACGTGGGTTGCCAACAGTTTTTTTTTGACAGTGCTTAACATTTAAAAAATGAAATAAATTGAAATGGCAATACTGGTCAATTCGTTTGACAGATTGGTAAGTAAAAACCGCGTTTCCGTAATTCTTAATTATAAGGCATATTTTTCTGAAAGAAAATGGACGACAACAGTTATTGAACCACCCCCATCAGCCAGTAGATTCAGCTTTATGTGAAAAACATGAACATATATTTAAAGTTAATAAGATGAATATTGTAATCAAATTACCAAGTAATCGAAGTCATTTGAACCCATGCGCACGAAGTTTTTATGCAGCGAAGGCTCTTCAGAACGCAAATCCTTGAGAAGTTTTTGGCAACATCCTTCCATTTTACGGCGGTGCACCCAAGCTCGAACCCTGGATCTTTTTTTCTTTTTGCTGGGTTTCTGAAACTGCTATAGCTCCAGCAGTTATTGATAATAAATCTCCAATATCACTGTCACTAAACATTTTAATTTTTCACATTGCTTCACAAACACAATTTGATACTGTTTGACAGATGTTTGTCATACATACCGGACAAATAAAATTATTAGTATAGTGTAAAGGGGTACACAAATATTTGTACCAACATGGCTGACACAAAATTTTCCGTTATTTGCACAAATAAAATTCAAACAAATATTAGTGCAATCTAAACCCATGCCCAAACATTTGTCACAAACCATACTATTAGCCCAAACAAATATTTGTTGTGTTTGGACAAATATTAGCATAGTCTAAAGGTACCTTTAGAGCTTTAACTTTTTCATGAACTGCCTTAAAATATATAGTATTCATGCACTATCACGCACGAAATTTTATTTTTAAATCACGCTCACGCACTCACGTGTGATCAGGATTCCGTGTGATTCACGCGTGACACGATATGTTCGCGACAACTCCACACCTCTAGTCGAAACCATTTTTTTTAAAAAGGCAACCCTGTATGCAAACTACAACAATTGGTGAAGCTGGATACTTTCCAACTTGAAGCAAAAGTAAAAAAAAAACTGTAAAAAGTTTAAATTTCTAATATCAGTCCTTATATAGCAGAGAAATAGCACAAACTCATTTTTCAAACAGCTTGTCCCGTAAGAAAAAGTAGAACTCGACTAAAAGAAAGCCATTCAAAAACGAACAATTTAAATTTTCGATATCAGACTGCAAATGAATATGATATACCCCAAACAGGCAAAAAACAGCAGATATACATACATATGTAGTTACATATACGCACGCATCTTTTGTGTAGGGTATTTAAGAGTATAGCACTGCTACATGTTTTGCTCTCATCTTGGTGACAAACTTATTAAGGGATGTCGTAGCTGTTATTATCGGTTGCTCGTTGTTAGCTGTTGTTGTTGTTATACTTGTAGTTGTTTTTACCATCGTTTGATCATTCATCGTAACGCATAATAAAATCTAATACAAAACGAGAATAAAGCGATATAAGTAGCAGACATTCAGAACAAATGATCAGTAAAGTTTTAACACAGAACTTAGTTACTGTGATTTTAAATTAAGATAAAGTTTATTAAAAACAGTTAATTGCGTGATATCGTTAAACAAATTTTGTGCTGTAAACTAATTTTAAAAGTTTTTTTTTGGTGGTTTGGTACGAAATCAAGACACAAACTTTAAATTAATTTGAACTAACTGTTACCAAAAACATTTTGTTGTGTCTTTTGAAAGAGACTGAAGAATCAATTTTCAAGCAATCTAATAAACAAAAATAGTGAGATTTTTTTAATAATTCAAATATTTGAAAATAAGAGAGAGACTTTTCCTACAATAACTGTGTGTGATAATGCTTACAACTGGCTTGGAAAACTCAATTATAACACCATCTTTGAATTCGGATGCTCAAAAAGGACGCACTTCATGGAACATTAAATCTTCGACATTGGCTAAAAACACACTTAATCGTATACGAAATGTAGTGGAATCGTTAATAATTAAGCCGAACCCTAACAAGCCAATGATACCGCTGTCGATTGGTAATTTTTTCTTTTTTTAGGGATAAATCTTTTATTCATATTTTTATATGGGACAAAGTTGTATGTAAATATATATTTGTCCGCATCACCATTACCATTTTCTCACTGCCTGGCCTCTTTCTGTGCCACTTTTACTTTAGATTCCTTTTATTATCTTTTTATATTACGTAGGCCCCTTTTTGGACCCAAGTGAAATAGTAAAATTATTGCTTTTCATAAATTTAATTATTATCTTTTATTATGCTCCAATTGAAATGTATTATTCGATATCTAAAAAGATCTCCTTAATTGTTTTCTGCTTTTTTAGCCGTCTATACACCAACATTTCATTAAGGCTATTCAACTCGTCAGTAGACTCGAAAAAACTTAAAGAATGCTTGAAACTATTTTAATTATTCAATTATGCCCAAGAGCACAATGAACACAAAAAGTTCAAACAGAAAACAATTTGATTGTTTTGCAACGATCCCGCCGGTTACTACGACTTGCATTCTTGAAAGTATGAAAATTTTTTTTTAAATATTGAAAAATGAATTTTATTATTTATTTGCAATAAGTACATATTATTTTAGTCTACGGGCGAATTGAGTAGCATCATCGGCGGCTGAAAAAGACAGAAAACAATAAGTTATATTTAGACCTAAAACAGAAGAAAACCGGTTTCTCAAGAAGTTGACTTGTAAGCGAACCTAAAGAAGTTTTGGTATCAAAGAGTAGCAATTTGGTAGCAAAAGTAAAAAAATAAAAATATTCTCTTTGGATCATATTTACCCGATATGGAGAACCGATTTCTAAAAAAATTTAAGCAGTTTCACGGCCAAAAAGTAAATGTGATAATAAAACATGAATACCTGATTTCTCGATATGCCGAGAGTGTAAGCCAACTTGAGCAATTTTTGGTAAAAAAAAAAAGTAAATGTTATGATAAAAAATATATAGTTACTCAAAGCCAAACAATAACATTTTCAACATCGGTGCACTTCCGAGATATCGATGTCGCTATATCTCGAATCGAAGATCCAAAATGTTAATAATCGAAGGCTGTCGAAGTAAAGCTGTCGACTCTAGCTTAAGACCCAATACTTAACTTGTTATAAAATTAAGTTAAAATATGTGGAAATGACATGGTCTGATAGGCCTTAAGCTTAATTCATAGGCCTTAAGCTAGGTATAGACGATTGTAAGATCTTACAATATTGTCAGAAAATGTAAAGAATGTTTTTAACCAATCGTGAGAACTTACAATTTCTTCCTGACAATATTGTAAGCAAAATCATTGCCAGGCCACCTACCTAACAGTTACTTGTCAGTTAACTGTCAATCGTCTGAACACTTTGGCATCATCATTGCCAGTGCATTGTCAGGCATTGGCATATTGAAAGATGCATAAATTCTCAACACCTTATAATGGCGTCATTGTCAGAGTAATGACAAAGAATATTAAAGAAAAATGTGTGTGTACGAAAGGGAGAGAAAAAAAAAGAGAATAGTAAAAATGTGAGTACGAGAGGTAAAAAGTTGCAGAAATGAGAATAAAAAAATTATAAACATCCCTGCAAGAACAGTGTCGGTCATATGATCCATCATATGACCGACACTGCTGATGGATTCATACATCAGGGTTTCTATCATTTTCTTAAGGGCAAAATGAAAAAACTGATGTAAACATTCGTGTACGTGTGAGCTATTTTTTTAACCAGCGTTACCACCTCAGCAAAGCGATCATTCGAAATCTTTTTTTCAAAATGCCCACAAATTTACATGCAATGCTATTAATTTCTTTGTTGATAAATAAAAAAGAATTTTTCGAAAATTTTCAAAAAACAATTCAAAGAGAATATAATAAACTATATTTAAAAAAAAATGGACAAATGAACCTAAGAAACATTAATGCATAAACGTAGTTCCAAATGAAATTACCAAATTAATAAGGGAAAATCAAAATACTAAAACAATCCATGTAATGGCAACGCTGAAACCTATAAAATTGCTTTGCATGTGTTAGTAATTAAATTAATAATGTGTTAGTTTCCATCAGCCATTTCTTGCAGGGATGGTTATTGAGCGAGAAAAATAAAGAATGAATAATGGCATGACAATTGGCTGACTATTTTTGATACGTGGAAAATCTTACACCTGTGTAAGCTGACAATATTGTAAGATCTGGCAACCGTCTATACGAAGCTTTACAATGGATCCTACTAACAAGGTGCCTGCACCATGATACAATTAACAAGGTAGCCTCGTCAGCTAAACCGTTAATCAACTGACTACTTTAGGTTGTCAAGAGAATGCAGAGATGAAAGGCAGCCAAAACGAGATAGCTGATCCGCGTAAGCTCAGTGCAACTCTCTTCTGTAAATGTAGAAGTGGCGTCTTTTTGACAGTTTGCATAAGTTGTACAAAAACAAAATGCATGTTATTTTTATTGAAGTTGTTCTTATTGTAGCGAAAAGGCTACCTTGTTAGTTGTATCATGGCCTGCACTATCTTTGAACGTGCAAAAAAATGTACTGCAATCAGGGCTGGGCAGTATTTGAAACACATCTATTTGAAATACGTGTTTCAAATACAAATACATATTTGGTATTTGTATTTTAAATAAGTCCTATTTAGCATTTTAAATACTAAGCGCTTGAGTATTTGTATTTCAAATACTTGTGCTCTCAAAATACATTTTTAATTTATGTTAGAAAATATGTTCGTGTTAAAAATTATTTCATTCATACATCAATTAAAAACGCAAAATTTTACCGTTTTATTCCAAAAATGGCAATACTACAATTTAATTACCTAACGCAAAGGTAAAGTAAAAGCAGCTGAATACCTTTGAGAATACATTGAGGAAGTTGCCAAGCTGTTGGAAAGTTAGACAATGACAAAATAAAATGCAAGTAAAAAACAATGTTTGACATTTCGATCTAAAACAAGAAGAGAAAAAATATTAATCAGATGTTGGTTTGGATAGACTATATGTCCTTTGGTCATTTTATTTAATTGTCACTTATTTTATAATTCCGTTATTTCTCTTTCAATAAAATATCGTTTGCTAACAAGAAATCATTGAGATTTTGTCGTTAGCTGGTTATATTCATTCGCCTTCAAGAGGTTGTTTGTCTGATACCACATTTGAAAAGCTGGTGTTCATGAAAGGAAATAAAGACGTTTGTGATTAGAAGTATTTTGTATTTTAAAGACATATTTTTGTTACCCTGCATTTTGTATTTCAAACACTTGCATTTAGAATAAAGTATTTTCTATTTTAAATACATGGAATAAAAAGTATTTGTATTTTAAATCCATCAAAGCATATATTTTGACCAGTACTGACTGCAATTTATGTTCTTATTGTTACTAGTAATTGAAGAAGACTATTTAATAATGTATAAAAAGATAATCTTTTTGAATATCAAGTACGCTACGCTTCAGTTGTCAGGGGTCGAAAATAGTCAAATTTTAAAATAATGGGTGTGTGAAAAATTTTGCCGGAAGTGCAATAAAACTCTATAAATAAGTTTTTGTTAAAGTACTAAGGAGCATGGTGTCTGCAAGAAGCCTAAACATCATAAAAATAGGGTTGCCAGAGTCGTTTTATTGAAATATCATTTTGGTAGATGCGATATTATTATATCATTGAACAAATGCAATTAAAATGATTAATTTTTCCTAAAACTTTTAACTTCAAAAATTAATTACTTTAGCTGAAAAAAGTGAAAACATCGTTTATCTACGACAGTCTAGAAGACATTGCGAAATTGTGATTTGTATATAAAAATAAATATCGAAAATGAACTTTTTAAGCAATAAAACAGCAAGATATCGTAAATTTCCATGGCAATCAGAAAGCACTACTTAATAAAATTTTTATTGACGTTGTCATATTAGACTGGCTACCAAAGTCTTCAGCTTCAAGGTCGTGTAAATAAACAAAAAGGCAGCACTAACTAAAAAAGGATATTTATTTATTTATTTATCCATCTAAGCCTATGGAATACAATATCCTTACAGGCTAATAATAACTTAGTTGCTAAATATATTAAATAAATCCTTATATTCTAATAACAATTTAAAATCAGTAATCGGCAACGAAAAATCAATGCTAACGATATTATTGATGCTATTTAAGGTATGCAAGGCCCGTAGCAACGGCTCACGCATTGCATAATTAGTACCATGTCTAGAAACATAAAATAAATTACTGAATCTGAAAAACTTACATGGCAAAAAACATTTTTTTTAACTTTAATAAGTATTCACAATCGATATGACCGTTTATCAAGTTATAAATTACAATACAGAGAGTGGCTTCAAACCCAAAAGCAAACAACGAGCATTATATGAAATTGGCATTGACAAAGTTTGAAAATTACGAAGCGCATATTTAACAAATTTCTTTTGTACTCTTTCAATTCTATTTGTATGTACATTGTAAATAGGGTTCCAAATAAACGAGCAATACTCTAATTTAGAGCGTACAAAAGCTGTATACGAAATTCGTAAAGTAATGGGATCAGCAAAGCCTTGACAGTCTCTTCTTATAAAAGAGCAGACGGAATAGGCTTTAGGTATCATGTAGTCAAGATGAGCATTAAAGTTAAGTTCACAGTCCAAAATGATACCCAGATCTAACATTTGATTGACCACTACTAAATTGCAATCAAATAACTGGTATTGGAAAGCATTCACAGAACGAATATTAGGTTTGTGAAAGGACATTTGACAACATTTATTTACATTTAAGGACATATTATTCATATTGCACCAGTGGGATATTTCATCGATGCAAGACTGAAGAACACGTGCATCATTGTCTGATATTATTTCTTTAAAAATTTTGAGGTCATCAGCATACAACAAAAACTGTGAACCAGAACAATAATTTCCAATGTCATTAATAAAAATTAAGAAAAGTAGCGGCCCTAATATACTACCCTGTGGTATCCCGGATGTTGCAGTGTATGGCAGGGACACAAAATCTTCCAGAACAACAGTATATTTTCTATCAGAAAGATAAGACCTTAATCAATTGAGAAATGTGCCATAAAAGCCCATTCTCCTTAGCTTAAGACAGAGTATATTATGTGATACTGCTTATAGAACTTGTTTCTAAGGTTTTTTAATCTTTTTAGACCTTTAGTGTACCACGGAAGTTTGCGAATTTTTGGTGGCAAGCGGGGAACAAAACGATCAATTAGAGTATTCAAAGTGGTTATAAAGATGCTATAGCAATTTTCCATATCATTAGCATTAAAAATCCCTTCCCAATTTATAACATTAATTTCAGCGTTTAAGTTACTATAATCACAAGCCTTAAAATTATAAGTATAGTTATCATTTTTACAAACAGAAATAAAGGCGAACTGTGATAGTTCCAACATTATTGGGATATGATGCAAGTCAGTCATACACATAGGAAGCGGACAATCAGATAAGGAGTATTTTAGTGTTTTCGGCACAAATATTAGATGTAAGATGCGGTTTAATTTATTCCTGGAAGAATTAATTTGTACCAAACCAAGACTTTTAAACGAATCCACAAGATTTATCTCATGCGATTTATTAACATTTAGTGGCGACAGATGGCCATCATTGAACAAATTTCTCCATTCAATCTCACTAAGATTAAAATCACCAAATACACAGAGGTTTTCAGCGCCAACAGCCTCCGATAGGTGAACAACATTAAGAACATGGGCAGCATAAACAGAATCTTCATTTTTTGGTGCAACATACGAAACAGAAATAAACAGATTTTTAAAGCTCATGATGCATACACAGAGTTGATCTATTGAAGGATTGGTATCCGATAGAGCAACAAGATTAGCTTTTAATGTTCTTTTCACAGCAAAAAAGACACCTCCGCCGCGAGATTTACCCATCCTCTCCAAATCACGATCCTTACGAAATATTTGATACTGATGCAAGTCACAAAATTCACCATCACAGACATCCGGTATTATTAATCAACATTCCACAATTAAAATGACTTCATAATCGGCTTGAACAGTGAATTTAAAGACGTCAGCTAACTTAGTACGAATTTCAGATGCATTTTGAAAGAAGATTTTTAAGTCATTGTTAAGAGGACGAGTTGACGGGCCACAATTCGACAATCCAGAGGCAGCAACTAGTTTTTTGAATTAGCAGATGTGGGTAGACGTACCATATTTCTTTGATTTTCATTATATGTATATTCTCGAACAAAAGTGCTTGCTGGCCAAAAATTAGGATCAAGTAAAGTCCTAAAAAACACGTGAGGTACAGTAACTCTAAATTATGTTATAGCTTTCGGGCGGGAGTACACAAATTTGAATACTGATATATAATTGGTCACACCCAGCTTAGATTTAATATAAAATTAAACATCTTCAGCTGTAGTTTCCAATACTAGGCGGGATACAAAAATATGCTTATTTGGTGGTATAGCTTTTAGCGGCCTTGGAGCACCTGGCTGAGTACTTGGAACAAATGTAGATGTACAACCATTTGCACCATTGAGGAGTTGCTGTGGACGATTAACAGATATTACTGGTAACTGCGACGTGGTTTCTAATGAGCTAGGCGTAACAGCAACAGGTGTATTTATTGAACTAGCAGCATTTATATTTGGCAACGGAGAACGGGGTGGTACAGATATCTGGGAATCTAGTCCATAACCTCGAGAATTCGGTGAAAGTATTGCAGGAGAAGTAAACGGAGAGGCAATGACAGCTTAAGCCGACGTTATGTTTTGAGATGCAGTAGATCTTGTCTTAGGTTTCTTCCGACTAGGAGAAGCATTAGCTTGGTTGCCGACAAATGCATCTAAATTCGGGAACACACTAAATAATTCACCATATTTGGTTAACTTAGCCTGCAGCCCTCGGAATTCATTGCTTATTCTTTCAAATTCCTGTTTCGATTTTTTTTAAAAGTTATAAAACTCAATTCCCACATCTTTACAACTCGTGCAAGTCCAGTGAAGGGATTTTAGCGGATCAGCCAAGGCATCTGCATCACGAGCCTTAAGACCACAACATTTCAAATGGAAGTGTTTCAAACAACCAGCAAGACACCATTCGATCCGTTGCAGTACTTGTACTATTTAAATTAGGCAGGCAGGAAAAGAGTTTGACCATAAACATATGGTTTAGTTAAAAAAGATATACGACTATGGCCACACAGCACACAAGTAATAATAGCAAGGATACAACCCGAACAAACGGTAATGCAGATCGGTATGTAGCAAGAACACAAACCAATAAGGATACTTTATGCAATTGAATTTCCAGATTTGAGGAACAGTGGCAGTGCTGTATTTAAAGTCCAGCAAATGGATAAGTTATAATCAGAGTTGCAGTGTTGTGTATTTAATTCTTATTAGAGATAAAAGTGCAAGACTCTTGATGAAAAAGAAAATTATTATATGTCTGATCAAGCACTATCAGTCACATCCACAACACAACACACTGCAATAACAGATCACACATTTAGCGTCTACTAGACGCTGCAGACAGTCACTTTGAAATAATAAAACCAATAAACCAAGTTGATAATTTTAAACGGCAACAAAATGCATAACTTCACTTTAGTGTAACCCAGCAAACACCTGATATTGTTGTTATGAAAGACGTCGACATACATATGTATGTCCTTGCTCTCATCCCACTCCGATTTTGGTTGTTGCACTGTGTAATAAGAATAAATTCCTGAGATATAAATGCATTTATCTAATACATCCATGTGATCAGTGCAGACAAATCTTATGATTGATATCAAATACTTCCTGTTATACATTGGGTAGTATTATTGATTCCAGGCGGAATGGAAAATTGAACGGAAAGAAATATCGATCGATATGAAAATTGAAATTATTCATTCCTGCGGTATATGCTTTCCGCGAAGTAAATTTAACATCTCTGTGTTAATAATTTCAAGGTTAGTTACGCAGAAGCTGTTGGTAGAAAAATACATTTCAAGGATGAATTATGTGTTTGTCTGCTAGATGGCGCTGAGTAAAACCACAATAATTTTTTTTTAAATCCACCATTGCTCCGATTTACATTTTGTGTATTTTTGCCTTTTATTTTTTTATAAAAATTGGTTTAAAAAGGAAAATCAAAATAAACTAAAACGACTTTTGTAAAAAATTCTATATTTTGGTGGTTCCGTTAGATTTTCGTTATAAAATTTGAGCGTAAGCAGAGCTAGGAAAAATATATATGTACTACATTGCTGAATCAATAATAGTGTAAAACCACGACTATAGTTATGATACCGCAGCGACGGAATGAATAATTGTAAAATTTGCTTCCGCACAAAAAAATTATGGAATGGAATCTATAATCGGACTCATTGATCAGTGTAATAGTTTAGAAACTCCAAAAAGTGATTTTCCCTTTTTTGGCCAAGAAATAAAATTGGCTCAAAAAAATGATTCTTTTAATCCATTACTGCATGAAGTTCCACGGGAACTTTTAAGCAAAGTTCTTTTGAAGTATGCTATTAAAAACTTCCATAGAAATAATTTTCAAACAATTTATTACCAAAAAATTCATTTTGTGGTTTTAGAAAGAGCCCCTTATAAGGGACATTATGCAATATCGTCACGTAGAGTGTGAAATTTTTTAAAACATTCTTTTGGATGAAGGCCTTTATTATATTTGATGCAAATGAAATTTGACTTTTTATTGCAATTTCGTATGTTAGATTTTTTTTGTCCAGTGAATTTTAGATCCAGATTGCTGCCCATCATATTTTGCAAGTGTCTCGTCATCACTTTAATTCCATTCGTCTGCACTAACAGCACGTTATACTTCGCACTCTACATTTAACAATTTTGGACCCAAGTGATTTAGATTTCCTTCATGTTCATCATCACTCGCATCTGAGTCGTGGTCTGTATCGTTTCCATCTAAAGGAGGTATTGCAAATACATATGTCGATATTTTCAAAGTTCGGGACAAGATCTTCCAATTGTTCCAAAAATTCAGCAACTCTAAGTCTGTATAATAATAGTTATTAAATTTCCCATAGAGCATAGTGTCCCTTTAAAGGGACATGAATAAAATACGCCTATTGGTTATGTTTCTACACCCGTTTATGTTTTTAAAACTAAATAGTTATGAATAGTAAAATTCATAACGTGTGTTATGAATTTTATTATTCCCGCTATAAATTTTTTGCACAATACTACGCACATAATAGAACTAATATGAAGTAAACCTCATGGTACAACCATGATACAACTAACAAGGTAGCGGCGGCTTTTTGACAGTTTACAGAAGTTGTACAAAAACAAAATGCATGTTATTTTTATTGAAGTTGTTCTTATTGTAGTGAAAAGGTTACCTTATTAGTTGTATCATGGTAAACACTTGTTGGTATGACGACGACACTCAAGAGAATGAGATGCTGAATGAAAGTTACATTTTTAATTCTTCCTATCGCAATAAAGTGGCATAATAAGCGTGTCCCTTTAAAGGGACCTTATGCACTAATGGGTTAAAAGGTGCAATGACTTATGAATTCAAGTTTAAAAATGATTTGAAGTACATTTAATAGTTTGAAATAAAACATAAAAAAGCTTTCATGATATAAAGTACTTAAATAAAAAATTAAATAAAAGAAAAGTTTGCGTAAAAATGAAAAAAAGTATTTTATTATACATGTAATAAATTCGATATTCCCGCGTGCAAAGGGCGGCATTTAAATTTTCATATTTTGTTATCTTTGATATTTGTTGCTATGTAGGCCTAGTGACTGTAGCATATACTGTGCAAATTTCAAATCTATATCTCTTATCTATATATATATATATATATATATATATATATATATATATATATATATATATATATATATATATATATATATATATATATATTGAAAATAACGCCAAAAAAGCTGATAAGAATGACCTCAAGTTCATCAAATCATTATTAATATTAAAACAAAAGGTCGAAAATTTCATATAACAAGATATGATGACATGAAATCTTTTTATCTTTGTGGAAAGATAAGAAATAAACAATCTAAGCACATTAAAGAGGAAATGATAATTACTGACAATCTAAATACGAGTTTGGAGATACATAGATACAGTTGGACCATAAAGAAAGAAAAATTACACTGTGCTAGTTGAAAAAACCGACAAACGGGGCACCCAGTGACTAAACATAATTCGGGTACGCTGAATTCAGTGATGCTATCCGTTTTTCTAGGTTAGCTCGCGTTTTCGAGATTTACCGTTATTTTAAAAATGGAGGAGGTTGCACTACATGCATTGAACTAACTAAAAAAATTTTTCGTTTATTGAACTTTAGTAAAAAACCGAAATTCCGCAATAAAGTAACCTTTAATCTGATATATAATTTATTAAAAAAATTTTTTTTTTAAAGAAAAAAATTATTTTTTGCAAATTCTTGAAATTTTGTGATCTTTAAAACTGCATAAAAAATTTAAAAATTAAGCTATGCCAACAAATTTTCCAGTGTATATAAGAAATTATGTTTGAAACAAAACGAGCCTTAAATGACCAAAATCTGTGGGCAACTTTTGATTTTATTTACAAAAGATGAAAAATTGTAGTTTCAACCTGTTACCAGACGAAGCCTCAAAAATTGAACAAAAATTTTTTCTTGTTAATTAAAGTACATTTCTGCATGTTCATATAAAAAGTTTTTTGTAATTATCTAACATTGAGATGTGTTAAAAAAGTGTTATGAAACCTTTTTGCATAATTTGTACTTCGCTTGAAGAGCACCTTAAATTATTCCATCAAATCAAATGTAAAAAGTAGCTAATTTTTTGTTCCAGTAATTGACTTATTAACACGGTGTTTCAGATACTCATTAAAATTACAAGCGGTGCACTTGAAGAAAATGTTTGTATTATATATTTTGTGTTATATAATTTCAAAATCCCAAGATTCGGGATTTATTAATCCCGAAAAATCCCTGCATTTCGGGATATTCCGATTGGCATCCCTAGTTCTAGGGATTTTATGCAGTTTTAAAAATCACAAAATTTCAAGAATTTGCAAATAATAATTTTTTTTTTTAATTTTTTTTTATAAAAAACAACAAAATTTTTTAATGAATTATATATCAGATTAAAGGTTATTTTATTGCGGAATTTCGGTTTTTTACTAAAGTTCAATAAACGAAAATTTTTTTTAGTTAGTTCAATACATGTAGTGCAACCTCCTCCATTTTTAAAATAACGGTAAATCTCGAAAACACGAGCTAACCTAGAAAAACGGATAGCACCACTGAATTCAGCGTACCCCAATTAGGTTTAGTCACTGGGTGCCCCGTTTGTCGGCAAAAAAAGTTCAAATTCAAGCACAGTGTTATTATAGATATATTTTGGTGCGAATTAACGAAATATGTACATATGTATGTAGTAGCGCACCTGATAGAAACAAAAGATGCCAAAACATTGGTTGAGAATTTTTTTTTTTAAAGCACGGATGCCTTAAAGTTTTTGAAGTCTGACAGGGTACGGAAAAGTTGGCAATTTACGAAACATAAGTCAAACTTTTTTAGCATCATACCATCAGCAATTCATATATACACTGGAGCGCAATCGTAGAGTTCTGAACGAAAATTTATTAAATTATGCAAATGACAGCACCACATGATAACATTAGTTATGGAGCTTATTAATTAATGTATGGCAAATTAACAGCATTGCCTACAGATAAGATAGAAAACTTTGGAAAATGTTATAATATTGAAAACTATGTCAACGAATTACAACTTAGGTAAAGAAAATCATTGGAACTAATAAGGAACTAATAAATATCGCCAAAATAAAATTAACATATGACAAGCATATACTACATACATACAGTAGTAATTTTGAGGTAGGGGACTTAGTGTTAATAAAATTAGAAAGTAGGAAAAAGTCAAAGCCCATATGAGAAATCATATCAGATAGTCAAAGGAGTTAGAGTAAATTCTTCATTAGATATAAATTCAAATATACATTTTTTCATAAAAACGTGCTTGGAATAATAAAATGTTTAAACAAAATTAAGATCAAAACAAAATTCTTTTCCTTAATAACACTGTTGCCGCTTTTGCATATTTTTTGTCAGACTCAGTAGGTCAATTTGAAATATAATATGTATATTACGTATGTACTAGTAGTTTTTGCTATTAACATGCCAACTGCTTTTAATTTTTTGCATCTTTCCTTTCTTCATTTGTTGTTGATACTAACTCAAATTTTTTTTAATGTCGGATTTCTTGTATATGCATTTCACTACAATTAGATCCTTTAAGTAATCAAAATATGTAAAAAAAACCCACGGTCACAAAATATACGAATTAGGCCCTTTCTACATGAGACCAACCATGTACATACATATATAAATTAGCTAAGTTTTATTAGCAAATTATTACTTTTTTAATTGAACAGATTTTCAGATTTCTTCGATTTAGAATATTGTTAGTAAATTTAAAGTGTTATAACATTTTTAACATGGAGTAAGTTATACAAACGAGAAGTTTTAGCAATGAATCCAACAGTGGTAGGTATAGGATATACATATGTACATATTTATGTGTGAAATTATGATCAGTGCTTTCATGAGTCGAAAATACAAGTTTGAAAATAATTTCTAAAAGTCCAATAGGCTCTGGCAACATTTCTTATTGCGCACAATAAAATAGCAAATGTAAAACTACGCATTGAAATTGTGTTCAGTGTATTTAGCAAACGAAATCGCTCAGATTGTTTCTGTAGGCGATGAATTTCTACTTTTAGTTTTTTTTTTAATTTACCCTGCAAGAATGCTACCAGCTAAGCTAACAGACCGCTCATATAACTGGTTGTGCTGACGGATATATCGAATAAGGCTTCTCCACAGTTCATTAAAAGCAAAATGAAAAACTTAACCGAAACTCTTGTGTACACGCGATCATTCATCTCTGTCTATCTAATTAATTTCAGAAGACTACGTAACATATATGTATGTATATCTGTGCTACTTAGTTTTATGGGTCAATGATTGCCAATATATTGGTTAGCTCTAACTAGTCAGTCATAACGTAAATATTGGTTAGTCTTAATTGAAATATTGGTCAATTAAAATGTTTTTAATTTTTATTTTAAATTAAATTTTTTTTTTAAAAGGTAAATAATATTAAAATGTAATCAAGTTGTACAGCTAAAAATTAATAGTTTAAAACAAATATTCCAAAAAACAATTGAGTTTTCTGACGATCTTTTTTTGGTTTGAGACAATGAGCTCATCAAATTTACTTGGGGCTGGCTGGGTTTGCTCCAAAGTATCTAGCCTTTTTTCTACATATATACAGTTATTTCCGCTTAATTGAGTTTCTAAAAATGCACGACTTTTGACGCAATTAAACGGGTACTCAATTAAGCAATACTCGGTTAATTGAACCGCCGACGCAATTAAACGAAAATTGCTTAATTGAGCAATATGTGCAATAAAGCGAAACACTCATACGCAGATGGAAAATAAAATACATTTCTTTGTATTACATATAAGTTTGAAAATTTGTTTAGGTTTATTAAAACAAAATAAAAATCAGATACGTTCATCGTGCAATGTTTATAAAGAAACAGAACCATGACCTTTTTGCCTCAAAATAATTTTTTTTACGCAAAAAAAAATTAAGTAGACGGAATCAATTAAGCGAAACATTTGCTATTGTTTTTCGCAATGCGGTCTTAATTTACGAAACAATTAAACGGGTGACGCAATTATACAGAACTCAATTAAATGGCTAGTTTAACATAGACAGGTATACCGAATGATTTCGTTCAATGATTTTTAGTGCAATAAGCGGGGCTCAATTAAGCGGAAATAACTGTATTTGTATCATTTAAAGCATTTGCTGCAATATAGCATGAATATCTGCAATGAAAAATAAACAACAGTTGCTAGTCTTTTAAAATTAAAAGTTTTTTTTTTTGCATTAACCTCTTTCTCGGTAGCACTTAAATGTGGTAATTGTCTGTTGTTTGCTTAACTGAACGATATGTATGTGTTCACAAGCGATAACACTATACTACATACATATGTCGATTTAAGGCGAGTTATATGCGCAACAATATTCTACTAACAAAACCCCATATTGATGTGAAATCTCCTTGCCTCTATTTCTGTTCTGTTTCATATGATAATCTTTTACAAAATTTGTCAATACTACTTTAAAAAGCTTCGACAGCGCATTTTGTAAATTTGTAAACCTTAACTTTGGAATGTTTTATTAATATTATATACATACATATATATAGTTATAGGAACATATTTTAAAAAGCAAAAATACAGTTGATTTATTTCTTTGAAATTTTCTAATATATCTTTAGCGGTATCGATGTTGTCAATATTATTTTTAGTGGTTCATACAATTGTAGAATTCGGATAACGACTGTTTCGAATGAAAACCCTATGGTTTGAGCTGGGTAAAGAAAATTTTCTGGTTTGATTTTTAATAATATTTGCAAAAAAAAAGTACAGGTATAATTTAATATTTATATTTTTCTGAATATTTATATCGTTGCTTGTTAAACAACGCAAACACATTGCAATTAATAAAGTTATCCATGCAAGAAACAGCTGATGGAAACTAACACATTAACAACTTAATTGCTAACACATGCAGAGCAATTTTATAGCTTTCACCATTGCCATTACAATAATGGTTTTAATATTTTGATTTTCTCGTATTACTTTGGTAATTCATTTAAAACTACGTTTATGCATTAATGCTTTTATAGGTTTATTTGTTCCTGTTTCTTTGAAAAAAAATGGTGTAGCAGAAGTTTTTTCCATATGATTTAGTTTTCTTTTGCTTAAACTGTTACTGACTACTGTTTTTCTTTTAATTTTATCTAAATGTATCTCTAAAATAGTTTATTCTCTTTGAATTGTTTTTTAACATTTTTCCGAAATCTCTTTTTTTTTATTTAATAATAAAGAAATTAATAGCATTTGTCATGTGCAGGTTTTGTTCAAACATGAATGGCCAGTGTAAACCACACACAACGAGGCCGGGCTTACACAACTAGACAATTTAAAAAAAATATTTCATCATTTCCTATTATATAACCCAGATATCTTAGCTAATTAAAGCAGAATTTAGACTTTACCACATTTACGGTCAGCCCCGCTCGCGCTAAACAATTTGATACACATTTCAGCAGCTCCATGTGTGTCTCGAAACATTGCATGTAATTTTGTATGTATTATGAAGAAAGGATTTCGATTAATCACTTTGCTGATGAGGTAACGCTGCTTTGAAAAAGAAATCACACGTACACGAATGTTTACAAAAGTTTTTCATTTTGCCCTTAAGAAAATTATAGAAATCCTGATGTATGAATCCACCAGCTATGTCGGTCATTTTTCTAGGACCCAAGTGCTCCGGTTTCACTACCGGCGGCCCGCATAACATGTCGGTCATATGATGCATCAAATGACCGACATTCTTCTTGTTGGGTATTTTATATGACTGCTAAGGTACCTCGATATCAGGAAACCGCATAACTACAACAAACACAAGTACTTCACGTATTTTATTGGTGGAAATCTTTGAATTTTGTCACCCGTTTGTTCGCGTTTTTGTGTTTGTGGTGTGTATTTTCATAGTTCTTCAGGCTAAAAGCAGTAGTTAGCTGGGCTTGTAAGGCTACCTGATATCGAGCTATCTTGCTGGATGCCTCACAAAATCAATACATAACAAATGCACGGTACCTGGCATTGAAGTACCTTGATATGTTTATGTATTTTACATGGAGTTTTGCAAACATATTATGAGGCTCATTGTGATATTACTCATAATACAACTAATAAGGTAACGTTTTCCCTACAATAAGAACAACTTCAATAAAAATGACATGGATTTTGTTTTTGTACTTCAGTTCTGAAAACTGTCAAAAAGGTGCCACTTCTACATTTAGAGAAGAGAGATGAACAGAGCTTATTCTGATTTACTATATCAGTTTTGCTGCCTTTCATTTCTGCATTCTCTTGACAGTTTGACAGTCAAGAGAATACAGATGACAGTCAGAGAATACAGATGACAGTCAGATGAATAACGGTTCAGCTGATGAGGCTGCCTTATTAGTTGGTTGTATCCTTATACCACTCACTACTGTTTAATGTATGCTTATTGTAAGTGATCGTAAAAATGCTGTTTATTGGTCTCTTTCTTTTTTGCTTAAATTAAGTATTTCTGGTAGTTGCCATAAATTGAAAGCAATTCTAAAAAAAAACGTAAAAATAGAATCGCCCCTGTGAAGAAAAACCTCAAACGCCATTTAATGTTTTAAAAAAAAAATTACGTCAAAATAATGTAAAATCGTCACATTTGACCCTCCTGCGCATGTGCTTTGGTGTTCTTTCCCTGCCAGCAAATCGGTAGTCGACTACAAATAAAATCGACTTATAGTTCATCTCTGACGGACATTGAGTAGTCGACTACTAAAATAATTAACTTTACGTTAACTTTTATGGACTAGCTTCAAATTATCTACAATACAATCGATTTGTAATTCACTGAAACGTAGTGCAGAGTGAACCCAAAATTCAAATAATAACATACACACATACACGGTAAATAACTCTTTAATTAAAGTGCCTATTGTCGCATTCGTTTTAAATGTTGCGATGGCTGAGTGGGTTAAGTTGGCTGCTCACCAGTCTTGAAGCTTAGTGGTTCGATTCCCACCAGACGCTAACAAAAAAAAAACAAACAAAAAAGTAGGATGAAATTTAATTTAATAAAATATAATATTATTAATTATGTAAAATCAGCCTTGATTTGTACATTTTTTTCTGTGGGTACTGGCTTTTAAGTAGCTAACTTTAAGTTAGTTGAAAAGTAATGCACAGTCGGACAATTGACTACCTCCTAGGACGTCGTAATGTTAAAATAGTCAGTCATCTCCATTAAAAATAATCTAAGTGTCAACCACCACCAGCTGTAAAAAAAAGTTAACTTATAATTCATTAATAGTTAACTGAGTTGCCGGCAGGGTTAATACTCTGTTCATGTATGAAACAAACATTATCGGTACACAGTGTTTACACAGTGTACTACACACACATGTTTGAGAGTACATATTTTTTGTGTTCGTGTTCGCGTACTCCACATAAGTTTTTTGAAACTTCAAGTTTATTTACTGGTAAAAAATAGATTCTTGGGTGTATATATTCAAAAAAGACTTGGTTTTGATTTTTTTTTTCTTTCATTTACAAACGTGAGGCAGTTGCACAAAACGCAACTCGTGCCAACGTTAGAAAAATTGAAAGTTTGCACAATGCAAACATTGACTTAAAATAAGTGTTTAATAACATGAAACATTTGCTACTAGAACAGGAGGAGGCAAAAACTTTCTTCAAAACGTACAACAATTTTAATTTGCTGCTGTAAAAGTGCGAAAATTCGGTCCAAATACACAGGTCCATATTACAAAATTTTGTTAAAATATCTTCTACAACTTTAATCAGTCGCAAAAAACAAAACAGGTGCAAAAGTGCGAAAGTCGGCGAAAATTTTTCAAACTTCAAAAATGAGTAGTTTTAAGAAAGTTTCACATTTGCAAAAAGCAAGCACGAAAATTTTGAAATGTGCAAAAAAAAATGTCAACACTATTCAAAAAAGTTAAGCTGTTGCATAAAACGCATGCACTCCCGCCGACAAAAAATTTGCAAAGCTGAAAAAAGCTGCATAGTTTTTAATAACAGTTAAGAAGTTGCAAATGTACGGCGACGTACAAAACTGAGGAAATTCTTCAAAAATTCAAAAAGAAAATTGTTTGAACAATGGCAAAATGTAATCTGATCATCAGCTGCTTACGAAAAAATTTCTCAAAATTATGTGAATTACTTAGGGGTTTTAAAAAACTTTGGTTGATTACTCTGAGCTTGAGGTCGCTTGTTTCAATTAATATGTTTTTTATTATTAAAATCTTCGATATTTCGACACTCCTTTGTATATCTCCCTGCATTGCATCTGCATTCCTCATAAATGAACAGCATATTCGCATATTCTGAGCAAAAAAAAAAAAAAAATTGAGTTTGAAGAGCAAAACGTTATGTACATATTTTTAAATTTGGAACAAATTGCGCCAACTTTTGGCGGAACTTGCCGGGTGCAATTTTTTTCAGTACGGCTAATTAAAGTTGGGTATTGTTTTAATTTTGAGTACAAAAAGTTGCGAAAGGTGAATTGGACAATTACAGTCCGAATTCTTAAATGTAGACAAAAGAAGGATCACTAACGATATTATTAGAGAGAAAAAAATTTAATTGAACATTTTTGACCACAGGAATGAAAAGATCATCACAGGGTGCTTTTTTCAATATGGCAACATCTTCTAAACTACGCGACATATGTAGATCTTTGTTATATTTTTTATGAGCTACGGAACACCCTTTATTACAAAATTTCAAAACTACAAAATCGAATAAACTAATGAATGTCGTAGAAAACACATTTTCCTGAAGACGAGACATAAAACTCGACTTCTTGAGAAATTAGTTTTCGCTATATCTCGGCTATGTAAGCATTGTCGTATTAAATTTTAAGTTTTCTACATTAAATAAGCCTATTTTGTTATAACAACAACAAATTTATAGCGCAGTTTCTGATATATCTCAGATATATGTATAAGGACCGATGTCAGACATTTTTTTGTCTTTTAATGAACATATCAAATAATATACATATGTAGATAGTATTTTGACTTTAAATGAAAAAATTTGTTTTTAAATTTTTCATACTAAAAAAGAAAGTATTTCTGACTTCTCGCGGTTTTCTGGATGTACCTCTGTAATGGCAAACATCTAGCACGAGCTAAGTAGTTTTCTCAGAAATGGTATTTCAGCGGCCTATAGAGGGAAGGACATGGCTTAATCGATTTTTTTTCAATAATGATCCAGAATGTGTAGGCTTTATGAGCTTGGCAATTAAAATTGTAGAATTTACATGCGAAATAAAAATCTTATATCTACCCTTAACACTGCTGTGAAGGGTATAGAAATCATGGAACAGCTACGTAAATATACATATACATATGTATGCATTTCATGTACTTTTTTTTTGTTGAACAATTATTAAAGAGAAAACGCAAACTCCATGACTTGTTTAAAATGTGTGGATTTTTCCATAGCAGAGGAATTTTTGAGCTGAAATATAGATGGTAAAAATTTCCTTACTTAGTTGTGACAAGCAATTTGAACGAGTGGTTACAGTGTAAACTGGTTAAATATTAATACATATTATTTTTATTTGGTTGGGCAAAGTAAAATATGAAAAGTAAATTGCTCCTGTCCATCCTATATTCGTTGTTATGCCACACAGTTCACAGTACAATCGAAATACAAACAAATACACGAGACATACATACATACATTATCTGTACGTAGTCATCAAAAATAACAGACGCAGAGATTTTGGTATAAACAGATGCAACTGTGCACGTCGTCGGTGCATATTTTCTTTAAGCCGCAAAAGCTTGGCACGTTTCATCAAATCAATTGTTTAAATTTAAAAAGTTGTGTCTTAAATATAGTCTATGCGGGTTTCAAATATGTATAAATATGATCTTTAAATATTATCTTTGGAAACTATTAGTCGAAGGCACGCATACACTTATGTACATATGTGTATGTACATATGTACATATACATACATATATAACAAATTCAAAGTAATAAAAATGTAAATTTATGGATATGAACCACAACGAAATACATATGTACATGTGTATGCATGTTTCATTCTGTTTACCTGTCCAACAAGTTTTAAGCAAAATTTAAATTATGTATCTGCTTATGATATTACGTTCATATATATATATATATACATACATACACACAAAATACCTTCAATATTAAATTCTTATTGATAATTACGATTCATCTCACCATCAACTTTTATTGAAGAAAATATTTTTAACTCTCTTTCAAAGTTTCTTTGACGATCACGCAATGTAATCCGTTTGCTTCCGAGTTCTTTAAGTTTTGGCAGTTATGGTGTAACCGCACTGGCCGATATAACATAATATTGATTACATTTATATTTATAGAGCATACCGCACTAAGCAGCAATTGATCTGCACGTCGGGACATACAAATTACATCCAAATAACATTTTGCTGCTAAGTGTGGCTTGATCTTTATTCTAATAGTTGACGAGTTGCCCAACACACCCAAATTATATGTAGCTTTTGTTTACCAGCTCGCTCATAAAGGGTGTTCTTTTCGATGTATAGAACTTTAAGTTGCAATAAAACAACGATGGATTATTCGATTGACATGAATTTTATTTATCCGGAAGATCATCTATTACATTTTAAATATGATTTCTGGCATATGACCGCTACGGCTGGCGCGGATGTAGTCCAATCTGTCCGTCCAATTTTCGATGACTTTTTCCAACATTTGTGGCCGTATCGGCGAATGTTGTCTTCCAAATGGTCAAGCGTTTGTGGCTTATCAGCATAGACTAATGATTTTACATAGCCCCACAGATAGTAGTCTAGCGGTGTTAAATCACAAGATCTTGGAGGCCAATTCACAGGTCCAAAACGTGAAATTAGGCGGTCACCAAACGTGTCTTTCAATAAATCATGGTTATTGAATTCAGGAATGAAAAAGTTAGTAATCATGGCTCTATACCGATCACCATTGACTGTAACGTTCTGGCCATCATCGTTTTTGAAGAAGTGCGGACCAATGATTCCACCAGCCCATAAATTGCACAGAACAGCCAGTTTTTCTGGAAGTAACGGTGTTTCGACATACACTTGAGAATTAGCTTCACTCCAAATGCGGCAGTATTGTTTGTTGACGTAGCCATTCAACCAGAAGTGCTTTTCATTGCTAAACAAAATTCGCTTATGAAAATCGGGAACAACGGCAATCTCGTTTTGGGCCCATTGGACGAATCTACGCAAGCGTTGTTCAGGCGTGAGCCTATTCATGATGAATTGCCAAACCAAATCACTTGACAGCTGTTAAATTGGTCGCCATCTTGAACAGTAATGACAATTTAAAGTTTCGTACATTGAAAAAAAACACCCTTTTCAAACTCAGAGTTAATAAACAAAAGTTGAAACGTGTCAACCAGAACATAATTTCGTTAAAATCAGCGCTCATTTGCTAGTTCATCGCATATGTATCTCCATATGATATTGTGTGTTTTCATGGTGGAACTAACAAAAGTTATAACATAACACAAGCTTATGTTACATTTAGATTTGTTGTTGTCGGAGTATGGCTGTTGTATACTTTGACCGCCCCGCCACTTTTATTACTTAAACCAGAAGCAAACAGGATTTCGTAAAGTTACACGACCTATTAAATGTGCCTTGATTAACTAAAATACATAAATACTCACACCTTATTTTTTGGCCAGTGAGCTTTTATCTCTTAAAAAATTCAAAACTTGTGTTCTTCTGTTTTAATTAAAAAGGCAAACAATTGCTTATTCGACTTGTGCCAATTCATAGCAAAATAATTTTTATAAATTAATCAAGTTAGAACGCTATATTCAGCCGTACCGAATCGTATATACCCTCTACCAAGATGGGTAGCAAAACAAAGTTATTGGGACATTCGTTATTATTACTCTTATCTCGTAACTCCGATACGATGCCATCAGTGTCGGTCACTGACGGGTTCATACATCAGGGTTTCTATAATTTCCTTAAGAGCAAAATGAAAAAAAAACTGATGTCAGCATTTGTGTACGTGTGATTTATTTTTTAAACCAGCGTTACCACATCGGCAAAGTGATTAATCGAAGTTCACTTCTTTATTATTAAATTAAAAAAGAGTTTTTCGAAAAATTTAAAAAAACAGTTCAAAGAGAAGAAACCATTTTAGAGATACATTTAGATAAAATTAAAAGAAAAACAGTAGTCAGTAGCAGTTTAAGCAAAAGAAAACTGAATCATAAGGAAAAAATTTCCGCAGTACCATTTTTTTTCCAAGAAAAAAGGACGTAGGTGACTAATACTGGAAATTCGAAATATTAAAAACATTATTGCAATAGCAATGCTGAAAGCTATAAATTTACTTTGCATGTGTTTGTAATTAAGTTATTAATGTGTTAGTTTCCATCAGCTATGTTTCCCAATGAAAATTACACCGTAAGACATGGGAATTTATGTATGTACACTCTAACAAAAAAATTCTTATGTGGGCATACTAGAATTGAATATGCATATTATCTTGGATAAATAAGAATATTTTCAATACTCATCCTACTATCCGATTCTTCCATTACCGACTGTGTACATTTAGTCCATTGCTCAATCTAGGATATATCTTATTTTCCTGCTGGGGATATGGAGCCTTGAAAAAAATTTCATTTTATTTGATTTTCAAATCGGTTCACTCATAAAAACTATAACGTCCAGTGCATTTTTAAGAATCGTTCAACGTATTTCAATAAGCAGCAACCAGTTTGTTTATTTTGCGGTATTTGTCAAAAACGTACGCACTCCGCTTTTTCTAACTGAAGCTCAATAATTATTATTAACTTAAAAAAACAACTTTTTCTCTTTAAAGCACTCAGTCCAGTAATAAAGAAGTTTTATAAAATTGTTTGTTATTAGTTGTTAGACTGCTTTTTCACTTCATTTGTGCAACGAAAGTCAGTTTTGTTTCCGAAATATTCAATCTTTCTGCAAAATAACATTAAAAATTGACTATAAGTATGTTAAAAAAACTTTTATTTTCATCAATTACTTTCAATAACTTTACCAATTACCAACTACACTGGTAATTGATATTTGCAAAATTATTAATTACAGTAATGGTTAAAAGCCAATCACCCACTATTTATGATTGGCAACTGATAACACTACACAACAAATGGAAAAAATTTTTCTCACCATGGCACTATGGTCGGAAACATCACTTTTCTTAGCCAAAACTATTAAAACTTAAAATAACGGAATTTTTAAATGGAATTTGAATTCGCAGTATATTTTAATCATCCAATTCATAAAAATTATAACTAGTTTATAAAGCTCTTATTTGACAGATTTTCCATACAAATATGTCAAATAGCAGTCTTATAAGCCTTTTATAATTTTTATGAATTAGGGGGTAAGTGTTTTGTATAAAATAATTATTTTTTTTTAATTGTCAACATTTAGAACTAAAATTAAAAAAAAACTATTTTACATAATTTTTTTTTTCTTTTCTTTCTGAGTTTTTATTTTTTTTTTTATCCTAGAAGTAGTACGAACTCAAAAAATCTAATCCAGGAGTGCAGTGGACTAAGTCCGTACTTTAGATTTCCATCGATAGGATGAAATTTTACGCTGTTATAATCTGTGCCTTTAAGAAAGTCAGTTTGGGTTGCTCAATCAAATACTCAAAAACCGCAAATCGAGATAAACATTTTCAAAAATTAAACACTTCAAACTAATTTGGTTTTTAATCTTATGCTTAACTCTCCTAAACATAATGTGTTAAGTTTACTCAAACTTACAATATAACATAAATTCCAAAATGTTAAAGACTTTTGGAAAAAGTTATTTTAATTTTTAGAGTATCCAATTTTTGAGTATTATATTTTACAAAATTAATTTCATGAGTGTAAACATTTTGACTTTTGTATTAATTCAGGTCCAAAAATGAACCTTTTCAAAAAATATTTGCTGTATTTTTCAGCTGTCTATATGCCGACGACATTTCGTTGGTGCTAATTAACTCATCAGTAGACTTGAAAAATTCTTAAAAGTTTGTTTGAAACTTAACTACTTATTTCATAATTCCCATGAACAGAATGAGAATCAGAAATGTTCAAACAAACCTTTAACACAGCAAACATTTCTTTTTTCGTTTTGCAACATTCTATTCAACGAGTCACCATTGGTTACTACGATTTGTATTTTTGAAAGTATCAAAAAGTAAAAGTTTTTGAATATTCAAATATGAACTTAATTCAGGTTCATTTTTGGACCTGAATTAATACATTTCAATTGGCTCTTAAAGCAAATAAATAATTAAGTTCATATTTGAATATTTTGACTTTTGGCCAATGAAATGAAATTTCCGACCACAGTGCATGGGTGACCACTATTTGTTTTGCTACGTTTTGTCTGTCTAAGTACAAAAATCGTAACAGTTTCAAATTCTATGGATCATTTGTTTTTTAGATTTTTTTTTTTCTAAAATATGAGATTTTCGTAGAGGTTGATCGAGACTTCTAGTCATAACTTAAAAACGGCGTGTCCGATTTTATCATGTGATACATCAAAAAATTAAAAATTTTACGGCCTTAAGTTTTGCTAAACTAAAGGGTGGTCGCTTCCCAACTCGCTGCAACATTTTCCTATGATTTTTTGTTCTTGCGTAGTCAAAACTCGTAGCAAACAGTAACAAAACTTATGGCAACTCGAGGGAAAATGTTGAAGTAAATTGGGATTTGACCACCTGCAATACATTCGCCAGATCAGCTTTTGGTGAAGAAGCGTTTGTCAATACTCTTTTGAAGTTGTTTGAATGTCTACACAGAGTAACCAGATTCACACAATTTCCTTTTATTAAGGCAAAACTGTATTGTGTTGGTCGCTAAAGGTACCTTTAATTGAAGTGAGCGATAAGCCGGTAAACAAATTTTGTCTTTTGGTAATTTTTAGTAGGCTTTTGAAAGGTTCGAGTCTGAAGGAAGAGTAAATACATGAAAAATTAAATTTTTCAGGGAAATTTTTCCAATTAATTGACCAATTCAATTTAATAAAGCGAAGACACCATCAAATACGCTAAATGGAAAAGCTAAACCTTCCGTTAATTTACCAGTTGAACTATAGGTTAGGTTAGGTTGAGTGGAAGGGGTTGTTTTCCATGTCTTGCGACATACACCTAAAACAGTATAGGCTTGACGTGCGCTCCGTGGGTTTAACCGTGAACCATTTTGACTCATAGGTCTATAGGAACTACGTCTCATTCACAAAGTTCCTTAGTTTCCTCCAGCATATGCCCCGTAATTGGGTTATGTCTGGTAAGATGTCTCTCCCAAGATGTCGCGATCGGCATAAATTGTACTCCAATGTTTCGATTTCCTCCCCACAAGCCTTACATTCATCTCCTCCAGTTGAACCAGTCGAACTATTGTTCCGATAATTTAACGTCTACTTTTTGTTAAAGAGAAGTTTTAATAATAGCGGAAATCACCCTTGGTTGCACATCTGCAATTTTAGCAGATATAGCATGATTTTTTGCTACAAAGCGTGAGTGTCTTTTTCAAGTGTTTAGCAAAATAATTGTAGCAGCTGATTTTAGAGTAACGGAAAATATAAATATTTTTGTTTTGCAAATTGAGAAGGAAGTTTAGAAAACAAATTGCAAAAATTTCATTATTCATCTTTCCGTTGACGGTTTTTATTGTTCACTTTTTGTTTAATTGCCTTAATTTTATTTTTACTTTCTTCATTTCCTTCCCTGTTTTATTTATTTGTTTACAAAATTTAATAAAGCGAGTTTGCCGCATGAGATAAGCTAAGCCGCAGCCAATATTTGAAAAGCAACGCCGTCGATAAAATTTGCACGTGAAGCAACCGCCCGATTTTTTGCATATTTTATAAAATTTAATAAAAATTATGCTTAATATTAGGTATAATATTCATCTTTTACTACTTTGTAAATAATTCTTTGAGCAACGTTAGCATTAATTTAATTCCAGCACAGGCATGTTTTGTGGCGGCCTTGCTGTTGAAATGTAGAAAAACAAGCAGCTGTTTAGCATTTAGCAACATTTGCAAACACGGATCTGCCATGGTTTTTAGTTTTGCATATTTGCTTAAGTGATGCAAACCTCGGCACAAAGTACACAGAGATGAAACGCCACCAAAACGAGATAGCAAGTGAGCCCAAAACTCTGTACCTCTCGCTTTCACAATCGCTCCAGAACTTGTAGTCAAAATAAAACAAAAAACCTTTTTTACAGTTCTTTTTTGTTTTGCTTTGTGTTTATATTGTGTATGCGATAAGAAAAAAGGTGGTTTTTTATTATAAATTTATGAAATGTTTAAAAAGTATATTAAATTGTTTTTTATAACATAAAATATTATAGCATTTATTGTTTATAATGTGCTAAACAATATTTATTTATGGTTTATTTTGTGATTTTAAGGACAGTGTTTTAATTGTAATTTGTTGTGGTGGTTTTGTGAGAAAAAAGAAATAAATAAATATTTAAATATTATCAAAGCCTACGTCAAAGAGGATTTTCAGTTGACCACTTTTTACCAATCTTTTACTTTTAATTTAATTTAAATTATTAAATTTGTGCTGTTTCGGTGGTGGTTGTTCATGGAAACGTGTTGTTTTTTCTTTTGTTTACATTTGTTTTATGTATAAAATGCATACTATTTCAAATATATTGTCTAGCAGCTGATTTGGGCGATTTTCAACTGTCACTTTTTTCACCTCTGTATACTCTGTGACCTCGGTTTCATACATTTTGTTTTTGTAGTGTTGCAGACTATGGCACATATGCTACGGTTGCAATATCTGCAAGGGTAATTTGCAATGAAGAGTGAGTTCCGCTAGTGTATCTTTTCAATATTTTGCATAAAAATGCTTGTAAGAAGAAAAAATGTTTCTTGTTACTACCAACATTTGAAAAGAAAATGTAATAGAATCAACAATAAATACAAAACATACATTCTTAAGCAAACAACTTACTGGAAAGAAAAATATTTCTTGTTACTACCATTATTTGAAAAGAAAATATTTTTCTTTCCGGTAAGTTGTATCTTTAAGAATATATGTTTTGTATTTATTGTTGATTATAGCTCTGTTTCTTTACTCTACTTTGGGATCCCGTGGGATCCCAATTTGCACGAAAAGCGTTCCCGTACTTTAAAATTGGGCAAATGAGAGTATTTGTGAGAGAACATTATGCTTCCTCTTCTTGCATGAAACAGCCCGTACTTTTTCTTCGGGCTAATTTAGGCAAATAGTTCAGCTGTAACCTGTTTCAAAGAATAAACAGTAACATAGAAGAAATAAATGTTTTGAGGAAACTAAAAGAAAAATTGGAAATTAGCTTGAAAAATATTTTAAAGCATTTTCTAAAAAATTATTTATTCTCTCAAAAGTTGTTGATTGTTACACATATAAATATTTATGTATATTGACGAACTCATTTATGCATATGAATTTATGAGTTCTGTTGTTTACTTAGCTCCAAAAGTAAAGAAACAGAGCAAGGCAGCTCGATACGAGGTAATCGCATAACTACAACTAACACAACAACAAACACTTCATGTATTTTTTTGGTAGAAAAACTGTATTACTGTCATCCGTTTGTTCGCGTATGTGTTGTGCATTTTGACAGTTATATTTACAAGCTAAAAGCAGTAGTCAGCTGGGCTTTTAAGGCTACCGGGTATCGAGCTGCCTTGAAACAGAGCTTATATTACAATTTTTATTTATGTATATTCAGGTCTATGCATATATGCTTGTTTGTATGTTTAGCTCTAAACACATAGACGACAGCAGACTGCAAATGCTGCCAACTTCATGTGCAGCCAACTTCAAATGCTGCTCTGAAGTCGGCGAAGAAAATTTAGCGAATTTTATCACAACAATTGTTAAAATAGCTCAGACTACAGCTGAAGTGTATAAAGCCCATAAGACGAATAGTACAAGAAACCGAAGATGGTGGGTTCGCCCAGTAAATATAACCCATGATGAGGAGGGCATTTACAAAACATGTGTACAACAGCTCAAGGAAAAAGGTGAAGAACACTTTTTCAAAGCAACCAGGATGAAAATTAAATAAAATATCACAAAAAATTAGCTCAAACGAAAAAAATTGTTTTGATATTGAAAATGAACAGCTGTGTATTTTAGCAATGCTAATTTCAGGGATGCCGTATTTCTTATTTCATAATGAATAAAATTGAAAATATTGATGAAACATTTTTCATAATATCACGAAAAAGCTATAAAAACACATACATTTATTTATTTATTGTATTTTTGCAATGTTCTTTTGTGTTTAATATTAAAAAAAAGTTTTTGTTCTAATTTGTCCAATTTATATATATAATGGCAACACTATATTTGCTTATTTGCTGCCCGTCAAAATAGAAAATAGCCTAAGTTGGCAGCGGCAGCAAATGCTGTTGTGCAGTCGTGCTGCCCTGCTGCCGTCAAAATAATCGTTTTCATTTAAACACATGCATTTTATTTTTGACATATTGCTGCTTGCTGTCTGCTGTCGTCTATGTGTTTAGAGCTTTTTACTTCAATATTTAGTAAGCAGTTCATTACCTACAAGTGTTTTTAAATTCACTAAATCCTTCTGGGCGGGATTCACATGAATTAGTGTTTAAAAATGGAGTTCTAGTCACGCTATTGATCAATTTAAGCCCTCCTTACTTACGCAAGGGGGAAAGACTAGTTATTAAAGCATTGAAGGACAATTTAATTATATCGACCATTATCACCGGTCCAGCAACTGGACAACTTTCTCATATAATTTCCAGTAAAAATATGTTTTACGCTAATTGTTAACGATTCTCAAGATCAAACCTTTTAAATAGTCGGGATCGACCTACGAAAATAATGTTTTAAAATACGACCAACAGTATGTTGGCCTATCGCGGGCATTCATTCATTTTGCTTTTGCATTGCAAGCATGACTTGCTGATGTTTTGAATATTTTTTAAATATTTTTTTTTCTTTGATTTGCATCGAATAACTGGACAAATATGAAAAATTCGTTGACCTTTGGGAAGCTACGCTATCAAAAATGAGGGAAAATATAAATGAAAATTGTTTTCATTCATTGGGCGAATAATCACACTTTTATCATGATACGCTCCTTTTTAGTAACCACCTGCATGTTTTTGAGTGTTTTCTTGTCGATTACGTTTATTTGCTGCTAATACTGCATTTGTGTTTTTAAGCTATGTATGCATGTATGTATGTATGTATGTGGGTTATGATTTTAAGCTGGTTTAATAAACTAAATCATTTACATTAGCATTTTAGACAAATACACAAATTGTTTTTGTGAAACAGTTCATAACTACGTCAATAGTAAAAACAATTTTATGGAGAATTTTATGTACAGAAATTTTATGGTGTGTTTTCATATCGAATGAATAAATTTATTTGAAATTGCTTATTTTCTGGTTAGAAGGAGAAATCACCTGTTGTATTTCAAGATTCATGTTCAAGAGGTTTGCACTCTAATATACAAATTGATGTCAACAAATTCGCAATGATAGAAAGTATTTACTCTTTAAAATATTTAATCTAATTTTTGTATAATTTATTATTTCTTATTATTATTGTAATTACATATCTTTTTTATAGAATGCATAAAACATAGAACCGCATTCACTAAAACAAGTTATTACGAACTAGCTTATCTCAAAAACTAGTTACAAACTTGTTTACGTTTCGTGTGGATAAACAAATTTCTAAAATAAATTTATCACGATAAACAACCTTAAGGCGTAGCACAGTGGGATGAAACAGAGCTAAACAGGCAATTAATTCAAAAAGTGAACTTGGTCCTTTATTCTCGTGCTTACTATCGGGTAAAAGTAAATTGAATTATACATCAGGCAGGGAAAGTCAATATATTTTTAAAAACTTTACGTGTTGTGCTTTCAAATCGATTTGGCACGTGTGTAGGACATATGATAGGAACAAACAAACATTGTAGAAATGAATTTTCGGACCACCCTAGTGCTTTAAAGTTCTCGCTGTGAATCATAACTGTTATCCAAAATATAAGGAATTTAATGCACAAGTATTTGTTTTAGATTTATTTTATATTCAAAAATCATAACAAATTTGCTACACTTACATACATATTTGTGTCAAAAATTACTCCACATCTGGTTCTAGACGCCTACCAAAAAACTCAAAATTATTGCAATCATCATCCGAGCCGTTGTCCGAAGAAGAAAGTGACGGTGCTTTCAGTAAAGCTAGAACTTCTAGATGAACATTTGTTTTCTTTCTTGGTCCATCTCTTTAACTCGACGTCTTCACCAGCTATCAACTTGAGTATGACATGAACATGACGCCGGCAGAGCAACGGTATTAATAATGTTTTTGTATATGGAGAATACATGCGTCCAAACTATTCATAATTTTTGATTTGTCGAAGAGTTTTTTTTTTTGTAGTTTTATACTTGTAAAATAATTTTTTATTTTTCAAACCTTTTTTATTTCTTTTCTGTGATGGTGTTGTTCATGAGAGCTAAGCTGTCAAACAGAAAATGACGTTTCACGCCTAACTTTATGGCGAACATCGATGCTCAGGCATATGCTTGAGCATCGCTGACCGAGTATGGTCGAAACATGAACATGAGCCGTCTTCATTAGCCATGAGCGATGTTCGACTTCATGTTCATACCAAGTTCATGGTTAATGGAGGCACCTAGTAAGAGACACAAACTGAAATTCGTACTATTAAAACGCTTTTGTATATTACTGTATCCAGTAAAATTGTTTGTATAATTTACGTACTATTTTATAATTACCGTTCTATTAGGCAACATTATTTATGCTTTTTAGCTTTCACAGAAACAAAAAGCCAGTTCTAAATCTAAGTTGTTTTTACTTGATTTTAGTACGAAACGTACCTGAAAATTTAAGTACGCATAACACAAAAGTTTATTTAAAACAAGCCGAATAGGGATTAGTAAAGAGAATCAATCCTGTTATAGCTTAAAATGAGTACAAAATCTTGGGTATATTTATAATCAGCACTTGTGTGTGTTTGCATAAGTATTGAATTTTGTTTCATTTTTTAATTCCTGTGATAGCTGTATTGGTAGAGTGGCTGGACTGGCAGTAGTTCGGTTGCAGGTTCACATCGGCAAAGAGACAAAAGAATTTATGAATTGCTATTGGATTGAGGAAGTAGAGGAAATAATTTCATGTACGAATTTGGTATTACATAGCCTTCAGTAATATCGAATCAAGTGCATAGTCACCATACTTATTGAGAAAGTCGCGAAGCTGTCAGAAAGTTAAACAATGAAAAAATAATATATAATATATAAGTCTCAATAAATTCAATTAAAAAAAAAAGATATATATATAATATAAACAGCTTTTGACACTTTGATCTAAAACAAGAAGAGAAAAAAATATCAATCAGATGTTGACTTGGATATACTTTAGATGTATATAGTCTTTGGTCAAACGTTTTTTAATTTTCACTTATTTCTCAATTCCATTGTTTCTCTTTCAATAAAATATCGTTTTCTAACAAGAAATTATTGAGATTTTGTCGTTCACTGATTTTGTTCATTCGCCATCAAGAGGTTTTTTGTCTGATACCACATTTCAAAAGCTGGTGTTTATGAATGGAAACAAAAACTGTTTTGATCAAAAGTATTTTGTATTTAGTATTTTAAATACATATTTTTGTTACACTGTATTTTGTATTTCAAATACTTGCTTTAAGAATGCAGTATTTTGTATTTTAAATACGTGGAGAAAAAGTATTTGTATTTTGTATTTTAAATACACAACTTTCACGTATTTTGTATTTTATATTTTAAATACATCAAAGCATGTATTTTGCCCAGCACTGACTGTAACGTTCTGGCCCTACTTGATGATCGTGAGTCTATTCATGTTGAATTGCCAAACCAAACTGAGAATAAATCACTTGACAGCTGTTAAATCGGTCGCCATTTCGAACAGTAATGCCAACTAAAACTTTAATACATCGACAAATGTATATATTCGGGCGGAATGATCTAAAAATCGCACAAATTTTAAGGAAAGTCATATTCTAGGGATCAAAATAAGAAACTTTGTCGAAGGAACCATACCTCTACTATGTAGTTTGATGTCCCAACTTTTGACCCGAAAGGTTTCATGTTCCAGTCTTACGTAACCAATCAATTCAGAATTCGGTTCTCTCAAAATAACAATATGAGGTTCTTTTACCATCCTAATATGATACTTCTCATCAATTTTATGTCGCGTTAAAGTATCATCTTTTCTGCCATCGAATGAAAGCGCTAACAAATTGGTATCATCTAACCTTGTCTGCATTTCTCTTTTTCTCTGCGAACTTTCGATTTATCTATGATGAGAGGTTCCCCATGCTTATCTTTCATTTTTAAATCTTGGAAAAGAGCGGTTGCTAATGCTGATGCTACTCTATCAGGCACACCAAATCTGTCACATATCAAGGCAAAGTTAAAACAATTGTATCTTTCTGCATATTGCGAACTTGTGCTTGTATCCATATCTTCTTGAACCGAAGGCGGTGCGTATGTTGAATCATCGTGATCTTGGTAGTGTTGACATTGATACCATAGACCTTGCTACTTGCTCTTCAATTTCCATCATAAATACAGTCACTGTTAGTCTTCTCTGATTATGTTGATCGTTCATCAACTCTTTGAGGCGTTCTGGGACCAAGCCGCATGCAGCTTCCTTGAAATCACATTTACATGTTCCAATGTAAAAAATTGTTTCCAGAGATTTTAGAAACTTTGGAAATTTTGGATTTTTCTTTTTGCTCTTGATTTGGTCTTGATATTTGTCGAGCAATCTATTCTATTTTGTTATATACACAAATTTTCGCTATTATTCCATACCAAGTTTTTCCCAAATTCCAATCAACTTATTTTGTACTTCAGTAGTGAATGATTTATAGGAAAACTTTTTTTGGTCTGTTTTAGCACGTTCGCTCAAATAAAAATAATATCTTAAGATATCCAGATAGGTTGGTAAATTAAGATCACTGAAATCAGTAGACACACCAAAAACAGTGTAACATCATGCTTGGGTATATGATTCATTGGATTTTCGATAGTTGTTGGGGCTTCATCTAGCGGTGTACAGGATGGCGGATTCATTATAATAGCATGATTGTTTAAATAATAAACTATGTAGCTTACGCTTTGAGTAGTTCTAAAGAACTGAATTTTTGTTATAAAAAATTTAACTTAAATACTAAAAATGAGAATCTTAAAACTAAATAGTACATATGCGCACCTGTTTTTAGAAATGCCTTTACTGCATATAGCTGTTATAGCTTTTAGCCCACTGTGCCACTGGCCTAGATAGGTCGGCCCTCAAAAGTTAGTGGGGGTCGGCCATACATTTTGACTTGATTGAGGCACTCTAAATGGTTCAAAGATTTAAAAATTTAACCTTACGGGTCAAAAGTCGGGACATCAAAATACGTTGTAGAGGTATGATTCCTTCGGCAAAGTCTCTTATTTTGATCCCTAGAATACGATTTTCCTTGAAATTTTTTACGATTTTTTAATCGACCCGCCTTAATATATATACAAGGTGGCGCAAAATTAATCCTCTTATCAGAAAATGCTATAAATTTTGTGATTGGCCCCTAATGTCAGTTCTGTTTTGACATTTGTGTAGTAAACACATGCGAAATACACGTTAATAAACAATGTTACGCTAAACTGATCCAGAACGCGGAATATTGGTGATTAGTTATATTGGTATTAGTTATTCGCAGTCCAACGCCTAATGGTGAAACACTGCGACGTTAAGCCGCTCGCCTCGAAGAGACTGGCGCAACACGAGATGCTGCCAGGCGTGGCAGACCCCGGAGTAGCCGTTCTGCAGAGAATAATGCTGCTGTAGCCGAGGATGTCATGGAAGCGCCGTCGACATCGACCAGACGACGTGCCACACAAATAGGTATCAGTCGACGGTCTTTACAGCGAATTTTGGTACAAGATTTGAAGATGTTTCCGTATAAAGTCCAGACGGTGCATCAGCTGTTAGCTGCTGACCGCCAATCGTGTCTAACATACGCTTAAGCCATCCTTAATCACCACCAAGAGGAAGATGATTTTTCATAAAAAATAATCATGAGTGATGAGGCCCATTTCCATTTTAGCAGGTACGTTAATAAGCAAAATTTTCGCTTCTGGGTCACTGAAAATCCGCGTATAACCCACGAAGAGCCATTACACCCGCTCAAAGTCACTGTATGGTGTGCTGTTTTCGCTGGAGGAGTCATCGGACCTTTTTTCTTCGAAGACGTCGCGGGCCAAACGGTTACTGTGAATGGTGAGCGCTACAGAGCAATGATCAACGAGTTCTTTTTGCCGCAACTTGATGAATTGGGATTGGAAAGCATGTGGTTCCAACAGGACGGTGCTACGGGACACACTGCACGTGCCAGAACCGATATGCTGAAGGATGCATTTCCCAGGCGCCTAACCTCCCGTTTTGGCGATTTGCACTGGCCAGCAAGATCGCCTGATTTGACCGCTACAGACTTTTTTTGTGGAGCTTTTTGAAGTCGCGGGCTTATGTCAACAAGCCTCAGACTCTTGCAGCTCTTAAAGACAATATCCGTCAAGAATGTGAGGACCTTTCGCCGGAAGTTTTGGCCAATGTGATGGAAAATGCTATAAAAAGGGCTCAAATGACAATCAACTGTGGCGGCGGCCATTTATATGACATCATATTCTCGACTTGATGTAAAAAATTAAAAGACCAAATAAAAATAATCCACAAGAAGAATCAAAGTTTTTCATTATTTTTTTTTTTTTAATTACAGCCAAAAAACATCGGAAGGTTATTTTTGCGCCACCCTGTACAACTAATAAGGTAGCCTCGTCAGCTAAACCGTTAATCATCTGAATACTTTAGGTTGTCAAGAGAACGCAGAGATTAAAGGCAGCCAAAACGAGACAGCAAATCAATGTAAGATCTGTTCATCTTTTTTCTATAAATGTAGAAGCGGCGTCTTTTTGACAGTTTACAGAAGTTGTACAAAAACAAAATGCATGTTACTTTTATTGAAGTTGTTCTTATTGCAGTGAAAAGGTTACCTTATTAGTTGTATCATGGTATACATGTAGTTTCATGTCAGAATTTTACACTTTTTCTTATAGGTTTGATTGTTCATAAAACATAGAACTTGCCTTTGGCAAGATACCAACAATGATTCTCATGTGTGTATGTATTATAAACAGTGATGCCAGTTAACTTTGCTCAAAAACATAATTTTTGAAGAAAAAAAAACGGTAAAAGAACAATTTATTATTATTAGTAACTAATTTTTATAATATAAGTATAAAATTTTATACAAAATATTATAGTTAGTTTGTACTTTAGGGTATTTACTTTCAATAACATTTAGTAGCTTATGCTAACTGCTTTCAAAACTAAAAAAAAATGTTTTTTCTAAATTGTTTATGCATGTGGATTTTTTATTTTCTTTGAGAGCCAATTGAAATGTATTAATTCAGGTTCAGAATAGACCTTGCAAATGTTTTCTGCCTTTTTCATCCGTCTATATGCGCCGCCGAAGTTTCGCTGTTGCCGGCATGTAGACGCCTGAAAAAGACAGAAAACATTTGCATGGTCTATTTTTGGACCTGAGTTAAAATTTATAATTAAAATAAAATTATTTTTATACTAGCAGCTAATAGTTCGTAGGTTTGAGAGTAGTTATATATTACGCATATAAACAAATTTTTATATTACAACACTGCTCTTTTGGCTGCTAAAGTGTTCATTTACTTTTCGATATTTTTGAGAGCAATTTCACTAAATTCCTGTTTACCGACCTTTTCGCTGCTAGTTTCTGTAAGAATAGTTATTGAAGATAGCGGATAAAAGTCATGGTAACTGGATTCTAGATTGTGATTGCAAAAACGATGTTTCATTTTTTGCAGGCTAAGAAATCAGATTTTGATGTTGGTCATCAGAAAACATATTTTAATGATATTATGCAGTATATTTTATTACCAGCACTTTACTACATATTTCGTAGTATGTAACCCTGACTCCCCAAAATGTTGTTTTGTTATTATCTTATTCAACATCGACGTTTTACCTAAAACTGAGCTGTGCCACTAAAAGATGGTAAACAAACTTGGTATTGCCTAATCTGTTTTCAGATTAACTAAACCTTGTTTATCATGATGAGTGGCTGCGTAATTAACTTCTGTTTAATAATTCTTAATTTTATTATACTAAAATGAGCTTAGGAGCTTCACGTGATTGATTATTCAGATATGTATATTACATGGTCTAGATATTAAAATATTGATGAAAAGTAATGGAGAGTGTTCTTGGTAAGAAACAAATAGTACTGTTGAGCATCAAACAAACTTTTAAGAATGTTTCAAGTCTATTGATGAGTTGATTAGCACCAACGAAATGTCGTCGGCATATAGACAGCTGAAAAATACAATAAACATTTTTTTAAAAGGTTCATTTTTGGACCTGAATTAATAAATTTTTCTTGTTAGACACCCTTTTAAAATCACGAATTTCAAAAGCATATGCATAAAAAAAAATCTAGCACTAAACTTGAGAACATCCTTGTTCGGATGTTCTTACAGAAAAAATCAACTTCCATTTGAGTTCGATTTCATCCCATTCCAATTTTAGCTGTTGCACTGTGTTATTATTCATTTTTGGAACGAAGTTCCTTAACGCGGCTTGCTGGTAGTGAAAATTAGTAGAAATCGTCACGAAAGCGTGTGAGCTGTTTATATGTATTGGTGTACAAACAATTGTGTATGATGGGTGGTTCCAAAAATTTTAAGAAGCATATAAAATTTAAAAATTTCATAAACAACACAAAATAAAACAGATTTCACCATGTATTACATTCAAAGATGAAAAAAAAACGTAAGGAACTTCGTTCCTAACGGGGGTCCCCCGACCGCATTTATTTTTTTTTTAATTTTTTATGTCATGGACTAAAAACCCATTTACAAACTCCAAAAAAAAATCAGCTTTTTTGCTTTGGAGACTCTTATTTTTATTTTTTTTAAACATGAATGCAAATAATTTCAGGTCCAGTATTGTGCGCCAATTTCAAAAAAAAATTAACGCAAATAACAATAATAGAGGGCTTTCCTGAATTAATCGCCAGTTTATCTTTGTTTCAACCCACTGTGAATAGATATAAAGGCTCGAGATGAACATATACATATATTTAGCCACGAGTATTAGTGTGAGAGAAGTCCCAATACCAAATAAAAATATTTAAAAAACACCGGTTTCTTAAGCTATTTATTTACATTTGTATGTATGTATGTCCAAAAACAATAACAATGAAATCAAGTGTTACCACAATTTATGCAAATTTGTATATGCAGGTGCTTTTTCGAGGAAACAGTCAACAAACATAGTGAATGCTAAAATAGATTTAATAATTCCATTTTATGCATTAATTTAGAGATTAACCTATGTGCTGTTGATAATAGTTACTATGCATCCGCAGCGCACTTTACGATACTTACATAGATATTTTTATTTCAGCATCAAGTATTTTATTGAACCCATTTTATGGTTAATTCTTACGTGCTTACATGATAAAACAATAAGGTAGCTGAACCGTTAATCATCTGGTTATACGCTGATGTCAAAGCATATTTACATATATTTTTTATATTGTTTACCTTTTTTGTTTCGGTTACGCTCCAAAAAAAAGTTTACTTCTGGAAATTGTTTTCTAGAGTAATTTTTGATTCTGATACGGAAAAAGTTATATGTTTTATGGTGTTTTTCTCAAAATTCATGAAATATATGTATAGTTTTCTGACAGTTTAGCTCTCATGAAAAATACCACAGAGAAGAAATAAGAAATGATTGAAAAATAAAAAAATAATTTTACAGATTTAAAAATAAATAACAGCCCGATAAAACTATAAACAATTGTAAATAGTTTTTAATTTAGTTTACAGTCGGTTGTAACGTTGGAGACGTCTAGCTTCTTTTTTCTATTGTTGCGAGTTACTTTAAATTACATTTTGAACGCGTCATTGTGACTTTCACTCCCCGCAACGATTTGTGAATGGAGATAAACCTGCAATATAGTATACGTTTAGAGCATCAGTTTTTGTTTTGGCAATAGGCGATGGCATTTGACGAGGAATGTGATAGTCTTCAGATAATATGAACTTGCGAGATTCCAAGGCTTTCCGCCTTGGAATCTTGGAAAGATTAAGTTTTTACATTATTTGTAAGAGGTGTCTTGGGGTTACACAAATCACTTGATGACCGTTTCCAGTTAAGCTAACGGCCGCTCTTTTTATTGTATCTTTGCCACAATTTGGACAAACTATTTTGGCCATTATGGAAGTGGTCCTAGAACAAGATTAACATCTCAAGATGTATGTCCCTAAATGTTTTACTATGCTCCCGTTTAAACTAAATTACGATTCATTTCTTCGAGGATATTTTGTATATCGATATCTGTAGACATTCAAGCAACTTCTAGTACTACTTCTGAGTCTATTTTTCCTTCCATAGTTTTCTTAGCCTGTTTAAGATTTAAATAAGCAATCCAATTAACCATAAAATCTTGGTTCTCTTCATTGCTAGACGCAGTCAGTTCGGCTTCGTTTACGTAACTTTCTGATTTCATTCCTGAACTAAGAAATCTCTCTCTTAATTACTACCGTCAAGTCTTAACATTTCAAATAATTCTCCAAGTTCTTCCTGTGCCACCTCAAGTATATCAAGAATTTCTTCAGAATTTTCCAGGTATTTGGATGGTATATAAATACAGTACAATGTAATGCAGGCAATAAGTACTTGCTTTATAAAGTTATAGGTGAAGTTTTCGGTGGTATGCTACAAACATTAGTTACTAAAAATAGATTGTTCCTTTAAGTAATTTATAAACATTTTATTGTTTATTTTATCTAAAAAATGCAGTTATAGTTTCCGATTTTTTCTAATGCTTGGTCAAAATTCATTATTTTACTATTCATAAGTGCCTGTTTTTCGAAGTCCATATATGACCTGATATTACACATTTGCATAGAAAAGCTTCTAGTTACACGTTAGTAAAGGATATACAAAATTCGGCACAGTCGGATATGGATATAGCACTCTTGCTTGTTATACCCTTTGCCAAAAGGGTATATACATATGTATATAGATTTGTCACAAAAGACCAATTTTCGGGCACCGATTGTGAAGCCACCAGTCACTTTATTGATCTAAATTTTACTTTAATCGTTTCATAAATGTCCCCTCTGCTTGGGGATTGCAAATAAGCACAATCGGGTTTATAACTACTGAGATGTAGACAAAAAACATAACTTAATTTTTCACCACATTTATTGTTTTATAAAAAAAAGTAAAAAGAGCAAAAGGATCCAAGCGGGCTCGAACCAGCAAGTGCGGGTTAATAAGCAGCTTACACTACCATTCAGCCACCGCCGCTTGTTGCTGATGTTGGCATTTGATGTGTATACATTTAGAAATTCACCCTTTTTTTTCTTATAGCTTTGGTTTTCATTTAGTTAAATAAACCAGAGATGTGAAAGTTTGTACAAATGAACATTGTTAAAACTATGGAAAATACATAGAGAAAAATTTATTGTGCATAGAATTTCCTGGTATTAATATGTATAAAATAGGATTGCTAAATTATTACTTCAACATTATTACTTTAAATTCGTTCCAGCACTGATTTTGGTAAAAAAAATTCCCCTTTGCTAAGAAATTCATAATACAAATACTGCACCTGATCAACTTTCATTACATTTATAATATTGTTACGAATTTAGTCGTGAACAGACCAATTGTAATTGTTCTAGAACGTACTGAATCGTTATTTTATTGTGCTTATATTGTCTTGTTATTATTTGTAAATGAACACATGCATACATACATAGAAACTTGTTGACAAACAAAGCGGCAGCACACCGAGTGTTTACAAGTACAGTGTGTTAAAGTAAATAAAGTGTTGAACTGTTGATTACTGTAAACTGAAGACGTGAGTGTTTTAACTTCATTACAATTAAAGAATCTACGAGAAACGTTTTTAAAAGGTAAAAACGTAACAATATGATAGATCGTCTATTTTCTTTTTGTTTTCCTTCGACAAGTTAACTTGCCAATATTCACATGTAATTACATATGTATTAATGCTACGACGCATTGACAAATAATATTTATTAAGTCAAAAATATAAAACGCATGCTTTTTATTTACAACTAAAAAAGTGTTGCCTCATCAACAATTTGGACACAATATGTAAACATCAAACAGAAAAGTGACATTTCATACCATGATATAATAATCTGCATGAGCGCTCTGATGATTATATCATTACAATTACATAATATTTATAATTTTAATTTAGACTTATGACTTCTTATTCAAATTGTAAATTATACAGCCATGATGATATAAACTCATTACATATAGAAACAGGTACTGCTAAATTCGTTACGGTTGGATATCAAAATATATAGTGTCATTTTACTATGCTAATAATCATTATGATGTCGGTGTTATAATATATAATAATTTTTAAAACAACCTTCTCATCATATGAACTTTCAAAAACTAGCACATACACAAAAAAAAAACTACAGTATATGTATGTATACTGTTCGACGGGCTGAATAAAATAAAAGTTTTCACACTTTACTAAAGGGTATAATAGATTCGGCCTAGTCGAATATAGCACTCTTACCCGAACCAATTTTAGTGCCAAAACGTAGATGTCATAATAAAATATGAATAAGCATATTTTTTTCACTACAAATCTGATCTATGGTATGGTAAATTAAATAGCAAATTATATACATAGGTTATTGGGAAATGGAAATTGATAGAATATATATGTATATATATTTACATATATGTATGCCGTCATATTTGTCAATTATATAAGAGAAAATAACAATAATATGTTTTTTTATATTCAGGTGATCCTACAATTTTTGGCAATCTTCGTGCTGCTGACGAAACGATTAAAGCCGTTATGCAAGCTATAGAATGTGGAAAATACAATGGTTATTCTCATTCCCAAGGGCATGAGTCTGCACGAAGGGCCATTGCGAAGTATAGTGCTCATCAAAGTTCCGAAGAAATCAGCGCAGATAATGTTATTTTGACAAGTGGATGTTCGGCGGCCTTAGAATACTGTATTTTAGCTTTGACAGAGAGGGGACAAAATATTTTAATACCCAAGCCAGGATTTTGCCTTTATCAAACATTAACTCAAGGCCTGGGTATTGAGGTACGTTACTATGATTTGTTGCCCGAAAAACAATGGCAAGTTGATTTAAACCAATTGGAATCCTTAATTGACGAAAACACTTCTGCATTACTATTAAACAATCCTAGTAATCCTTGTGGTAGTGTATTTACCAAGGATCACTTAGAAGATTTATTGGCTATTTGCGAGAAATATTATTTGCCCATCATAGCAGACGAAGTAAGTTTCATGACGAAATTCAGAAAATAATATATTTAATATGCATACATATTTATTTTTGAAGATCTATGAGCACTTTGTTTTTCCGGGATCCACACATATAGCCGTCAGCAGCTTGTCTAAAAATGTTCCAGTTCTATCTTGTGGTGGTTTAACTAAAAGATTTTTAGTACCAGGTTGGCGCACAGGCTGGATTATTATACACGATCGCGAAAATCGCTTGTCCGATGGTGTGATGGGGCTTAGGAACATGTGCGGTCGTATTTTGGGCTCTAATACTATTATTCAAGGCGCTATTAGCGATATACTAGAAAATACTCCACAAAGTTACTTTGATGGAGTGCTCCAGATACTTAGCGAAAATGCTAAAACAGCATATGATATGCTAAAACAAGTGAGTTGTCTGAACCCTATCATGCCTAATGGTGCCATGTATATGATGGTCGGCATCAACATAGATCAACTTCCCGAATTTAGAGATGACAAACATTTCGTACAAGAACTTGTTAATGAGCAAAGTGTTTTTTGCCTACCGGGTAGCTGTTTTGAATATCCAAATTATATTCGCATTGTGTTGACCGTGCCACGTGAAATGATAGAAGAGGCCTGCTTACGCATTGCTGAGTTTTGTGAAGCTCACTATAAGGTAGATCAATCAGTAATTGAAAATAGCTTACTAGATGAAATTCAGTACTGAATTAAAAAGTGCTGGGAAACAGCAATGAGGAATTTGAACATTTTACATTATTAACCAATTGCATTTATAATGGTTTAGTCATTTAGTTTGTAAATATTGATATACATATACATTTATAAACATTGTTTTTTAGTAATGAATATAAAGTATATAGTAAAGTACATTCACACGCGTTTTCCTTTGTTTTTGCGATGCGTTTGTGTAAAAATATTTAACAGCCACAGAAGGAACAAGTAAGAGTGGTGTATTTGGCTGGGCCGAATCTTAAATTCCCTTCACCATCAACACTTCTAGCCTTAATTTCTCAAAATCAAAGCTGCTTAGTATGCAGCCCTGTGTCTCTAAAGAAGACATACATATGTAAATTCTATGTGCAAGTTATGTAGCAAGGATTATTATCTTAGGACGTGCTCTAAGTTCAGTCTATCCCACATTAAAATAAACTGCAAAAGTAAAAATACCTCACTACCTTGAATTTTGAAATTATTCGCATTGGCCGACAAAAGCAGAAAGCCAACAAGTACTGCGAACTTATCTCATATGCGAAAAGGACAAATACAAAAATCCCAAAAAAAAACTATTGTCTTGCCGAAAGTCGCTAGGATACTCCCATCAAGTAGTTTGGAAGTTCCCATATCAGAAAAAAAAACTTGAGAAATTATATCTTTCTGATCTCATTTTAGTCAACGATTATGAGCGATTCGTCAGCATTGTTGGAATCAAAGGGGATATTTGCGGAAACACAATCGCCTATAACACCGTTTTCGGATGGTTTTTCAGTGAGCCTACGAAAACCCAAACTACTCAGTGTAAAATCCAGTTGTACGTTCTGAAATTCCTATTCTCAACTCGTCCTTGAGACAATTCTGGGAAAAAGAAGAGATGCCAATATTTTCTCCAATCTCAGCCGAAGATGAGTTTTGTGAGCAATTCCATGCAAAAACCACAACTCGGCAAAAAGATGGTAGGTTCGTTGTAAAATTACGATTGAAAAATTAACTATGTATATCTAATACCGCTTATCGCAATAAGCACCATTGTTAAGCTATATATGCCTTACAAAATAACTGGTTATTGTTCAATTAGTATAAAATTGTTTCAAATATTGAAAGTAAACTTAAAATGCAATGGATTTTTGAATTTGTGGCCAAAGCTTGCGGACGTGTTTTTTCTGTCAAAAAAAAAAAACACGTTTTTAAATTAATAATAAATATGTAAATTATCAATCAAAAAATCTAATTTCTGTGAAAAATGAATAACTAATTTTCATGGGAATTCTCGTGATGGAACAATATCCATTACTTGCACAGGCTGGAGGTCGCCCTCCCAATATTTTGGTAAAAAAACCATTAAATGCTAAACAGAAAGCAGTTGCTAAGCCAGAGAAGTTAATCGATATGCCAAACGCAACTACATCTGGCTTCCACTTTGATGACAAATTCATGCAGGAAGTAAACGATTTAAAGGAAAATGAGGACGCTGGCCACAATTCCCAACTAGGAAAGCAGTTATTTAAAGCGGTGTTTAAAGGTAACGTGCCTTTTATTGTTGAAACTCAAGACAGACGCAAAGCAAGTAGCTTTTTTTCATGTTTGAAATGCAGCGAAGAACATGGGATAGGAGAAAGTTCATTTACTGCCCATAGTAATGGAGCCCCATTTTGCGTTAATTGCAATGAAACTGGACATACTTCGAATTATAGAGGATGTCCCGCTTGCAAGAAATATGTTGCGTTCGAGACAAACTCTTCCCAACAGGCAAGAAATAGAAGAGAACAGGCAGTAAACAATGTTTCAAATGCAATTAGTTCGTCTGCTGTAGTCGCAAATATATAATTTGCTAGTCTGCTTAATGAGGCGCCAAAACAGGCAAAGCCGTAGAAACCTGATCTGGTACAGAAATTTATGAAGGTAACGAAATTATTATGTGCTAGCGCCACAGTGACATTAGACAATTGGGTTCAGATTTATTTTGGCAACGCATACGTCTTTGCCAAAGATTGAAGCCCATTCGTGCCTGGATTTAATTAAAGACATTTAGGATATATAATGTCCATAGTTTGCTGAGGCAAGAAGAACTGAATTAAATATATTATTGGAACAATTTAATGTTGATATTGCTTTTGCACAGGAGACGCACTTGCCTACCGGTAAAAATATACATCTTGACAGCTATTCTATTATAAGGGATAACAGTGGTGTTGCCATTGCTCTTAAAAAGTCAGCGTATTATTCAATTCAATTAATGAGGATCTTGATTTTCAGAATTTATTTGTGGAAATTAAAGTTTCGGTGGAGAATAAGGCTTCGTATAGACGGTTGTCATATCTTACAATATTGTAAGACCTAACAACGTGCTGGCAATCTACTAGAAATACAAAATTGTCAGCATTAAAAAAATTATCAGTTGAGACAATTGCAAGAAAATCTTACAATTTCATTGCCAAGGAATACAATAAATTTAGCTACCAACGAAAATTGTCAGCTGACACGGATGTAAGATTTTCTACGTATCAAAAATTGTCAGCCAATTGTCATTATCAAAATACACACACACACATGCCATTATTCATTCTTTATTTTTCTCGCTCAATAACCATGTTTTTAATTTTTTTATTCTCATTTCTGCAACTTTTTACCTCTCGTACTCACATTTTTACTATTCTCTTGTTTTTTCTCTCCCTTTCGTACACACACATTTTTCTTGAATATACTTTGTCATTACTCTGACAATGACGCCATTGTAAGGTGTTGAGAATTTATGCATCTTACAATATGCCAATGCCTGACAATGTACTAGCAATGATAATGCCAAAATGTTCAGACGATTGATAGTTAACTGACAATAAATTGTTAGGTAGGTGGCCTCCCAATGCTTTTGCTTACAATATTGTCAGGAAGAAATTGTAAGTTCTCATTGGTTAAAAATATTCTATACATTTTCTGACAATATTGTAAGATCTTACAATCGTCTATACCTAGCTTAACACTAAAAAACTTATTTGCGGTTCTATTTACTTTCAATCTAACTGCAATCGTCAAAGTATTTGCAGGGTTCTTTCTTTGATATTGAATTTGTCCACAGAATATGATGGATTGATTCTGGATGGTGATTTGAATGCGAAACACTCCTCTTGGGGTGACGCAAATAACAATTTTAATGAGGAAGTTCTCGCAACTTGGCTTCAAAATTAATCTGATTCAGTCACAAGAATTTGTGACTTAGTTTCTACTTACCCATGTGGTTCGTAACATTTAGATCTCTTCATTGTAAGAAATGGCATTACAGACGGGTGCCATCCCAATACACGACAAATACACTTCCAATATTCTCTGATCACTGATCTACTGGGATTGAAAATAAGTTCGTCAAACCTTAACTTCATTCTAAACATTCCCAATATATTTGTATCTTATAAAAATATAAATTGGAGGGCTTTTCAATTTGATGTAATTAGCGCCCTACTGAATTGTTTTCCATCAAAAAATAAAAATTTAACTAATGATAGATAATTTTATTAGGGAATTTAGTGATTCGAATAAAAGAACAGATTGAACAAGAGCAGGCCAGATTTTTTAATGATAGATTGAATTTTAATGATAGACCTGGTCGGACTTATGAGGAGATTTTTAAGATTATAGGAAATAAGGATCGTTGGGGTATTAGGGATATTTCCGTAAATGGAGAATTGAGAAATCAAATAAAAAAAATATCAGATTTTAGAGAGCATTTTGCTGCTGTTTTTGAGGGCTCTGTTCTTAATAGTATAAGCATAGGAGATAAGTCAGGAAATTAATGGTACAATTTTTCAAGCCCCTGATCCCATGTCTTTCAATGACAAATTTTGATTTTGTGTTGAAAATTTCCAAGATTATTAACAGCAAAAATCGTTTGGGATAGACAATATATGGAATTTTATAACTAGAAAGCTTCCCATAAAAGCGTTGGAGTATCTTTGTTTAACAATTAAATAAATAATTGCTACTTTCCGTGTGAATGGAAGGTGGTTTCGGCCAATTTTATTACTTTCCAATATAGGAAGGTTATTTGAGAAAAATAATCAGGGGAAGAAATGGACATAGGATTGAATGTGCAGTACATTAATCAGAAACAATTTAGCGTCAAGAAGGGCAATTCTACGGTGCGTGCTCTTTTGAATTCTGATATTGTTCAGAATTTGAGGGAACGTCGATGTACTGTAGCTGTATTTCTTGTCGATGAAAAGGTGTGTGAGCGGGCCTTTCATGGTGGCATTTTATTCAAAATGACAAGAATTGGTGTTAAACCAGTGATCGTAAAACTCTTACAAAGCTTTTTCAATGGCAGGAAGTTTTGCGTGCAGATTGGGGATGCGTTATCGCGTCAAGGTGAGGTTACGTGTGGTGTTCCGCAAGGATCGGTTTCGGTGCCTCATTTATACAATATTCTCATGAATGATTTCCCACATGAATTTAACAACTCGAAGGGAATCCTATTTGCTGATGACTCTCTCCTGTGTGCTCATGATGAGTCTCCACTCGCTGCACTTTAACGTGTTTCATTGCACCTCGAAAATACTCAGAATTTTTATTCCAATTGGGGAATAAAAAAGTAGTATGCGCAACGCTTCCGGAAAGTGTAAGTATACTGTTGTTCCGGAAAGCAAGCGTTTGAGAATAGCGCTAAATGGTAATGAAATCGGATTTAGAAATAATATCAAATATCTTGGAATACACTTTTCTAAGCTTTTAAGGTTCAATAGTCATTTTGAAAATTTGAAGGGAGTCTTATTAACGATATTGTATCTCACGAGCAGAAGTTTGGTTGGTCAAACACTCAATATATTTCCAGTGTTGGCATTTTGAATGAACAGCGTAGTAGTTACCCTGGTCAGCCCTTTTATTCTCACATTACTCTCGGCATTCATATCGGCTGAAGTTAATATTTTCAATATTGTTGATTTATTTATTTTTATGTAGCTTAAGCCTAGCTATAAGATTTAGTTTTAAGTTTGAATTTTGTTAGCATTAAGTTTTTTTGTTTTTGTACACTTAACTCTACAACAAATCGGTAAGTGCCGGGAGCAAGCACTATATGTATATCAAACACACATGTGAAATATTTTTTGTAAATGTAAATTCTTTTAATTTAAATAAGCAAGTTGCTTTGTCAAAAGAAAACTTTTAGTTTTAAGTTTCCTATGCAATTTTCTTGCCTAATCTTGTTATGTAGAAAAAAATAAATGAATGTAAATAAAAACTAACTAACTATTATAATGCAACCCCCTAAAAAGTAGGCTTTTAGATACTTTGGCATATTTTAAGGAGAAAATTCCCAAGTTCTTTTTATTTTCTTCAACCTTATCGAAACATTCTTTGCCACAAATTATTTCCCATTTCCCGGAATTGCAATCGTTATTGAATATCGTCTTGAAGTGTATTAATTTATTTTTATGTGTAATTCGGTTTGCAATACTAGAGCTGAAGAAAGTTCACACACAAATCATATTCACCTGATCGTAAACAGTTATTTCATTCGCATTATTTTCGTTTTTTCCCTTGATTTGTTCACATCATTTTTCGTTCACTTTTTCACTAGAGTACAGTGTACTCATGATACAACTAACAAGGTAGCCTTTTCGCTACAATAAGAACAACTTCAATAAAAATAACATGCATTTTGTTTTTGTACAACTTATGCAAACTGTCAAAAAGACGCCACTTCTACATTTACAGAAGAGAGATGCACTGAGCTTATGCGGATTTGCTATCTCTTTTAGGCTGCCTTTCATCTCTGCAATCTCTTGACAACCTAAAGTAGTCAGTTGATTAACGGTTTAGCTGACGAGGCTACCTTGTTAATTGTATCATGCAGTGTACTATTTTTATATTCATTCATTCACTACGCACTGGCAGCACGAGCATCAGTTCCCATGACATTCACGATGGCGATTTTCCCTTTATGGGGAATAAAAATTTTATGAGGACAATAATTTCCCATTTTATAATCACGATAGGGGTGCTTTTTCATATGATTACTCCGAAATTTATAAACCTTAAGTGTAGGCATATGTTTTTTCAGCTGATCAGTGGTTATTGCATTAATTTTAATTTATATGTGTGAACAGAGAAATAATTTCACCAATAAACAAAATATTGACTCAATTAGAAATGTATATCAAGACAGGATATAAGGTCATCTACTTTATTGTTTTATCCCACTATTTTTCAATGGTGCAATACAACTCAACTCTTTAAGAAAATTTCACTTTAGGTTACATGGAGTAATCTTCATCACAAAAATTCATTTCTCAAATCTTTTTATCTACCTCATCATGCTGTAGTGCGAAAATGTGAGTGATATTCCTAATATGCCTCAGGAAAATCAAGGTATTATAACAATAATTCTGAACTGGCGAAAATATCTTACCAAATACTTATTCGCCCAGAAGATAGACAATTTCAAAAAATTTTGTTCCAAAATCAACGTGATGGTCCAATTAAGGATTATCGATTGGAAACGGTAACGTTTCCAGAGCTTGCAAGGACAGCAAAAATTCCTCATTTACAAGCTTATGTGGATGATATTCTCTTTTCAGCTTATTAGTGCATTACACTCATATTACGGAATACCTCGGAAGAAAATAGCCGCGCAAACGATTGACAACTTTTACCTCATTTACCAAGAAAAGATTTGTACCATTTATATTTCGTTAAATCCAAAGATGTAAATGCTACAAAAATGAAAGATATCCAATGAAGTGCACTTTCATATTCATTTAAATATAAATTTTATCCATTGATCCAATGCGAAAAAAATAGAAAAAGTTAACTTCTCTCATCAATTGTCAAGGTTTTTGATCCATCTGGGTGGTTGGCACCAATAGTCGTAAAAGCAAAAATGTTGATGCAACGGCTGTAGCTAGAAGTGATTGAATGGGATGAAAATGACTCTATTAAGTACCTTAAAAGTTGAAATGAGCTTGAGGTAGTTTTTTCAAGCATACGGACTATTTATATTTCCAGATGGCTTTAGTACACGCCAAATGATATAGTTCAGATTCACGTCTTCTGGAATGCGTCAAAGCTAGTAGACTGTGCAACCGTATATCGCTTGCATCAGTTTGAAGAATGAAAGCAATTTGTCAGTTAAGAAAAGTCCTAGAAATGGCGATACCATGCATCTGCACTTAAGAAAGAGCAAAGCTCCTTCGGAGTATTTAGTTCCGGAATCACCATGACTGCATTCACCTTCTCTGGATCTGTATGGTTACCGTTTTCACAAATCATGTGACTCAGCTAACAGCTCTGCTCCTTTGCAAACGTGCCCTTTTCATTATTTGTACGTGACCCTGCGTCTATCTGACGATCAAAAACGGTTTTTGGATTTACTAGGTGTTCTTCTAGCGATCTTGCCATAACCACTATGTCATCCAGGTATGCAAATGCTTGTAGATCAGGACCTATGATTTCATCTGAACTCTCTGGAAAGGTGCAGTTGCAGAATGCAGTCCGAAAGGCATGACGAGCCACTGAAATAACTCACTCACTCCCGCTTAATCGCGGGAGACATTGAAATCTACCAGTACCCCTGTCGGAGGTCAATATTGCTGAAATATTTACTATTGCTTAATTTTTCTGAGATCGTATTGTTTTGTGAAATTGGATAGTCATTACGGATGGCTCATTTTTTTTCGTATAGTCCGGGGCCCAAGACGACGTCATTTTCTTCCTTTTATAATTATTTGGGTTTAACGGAAAACAAAAGGTTTTAGAATCGAAAAATTTGCTCGCCTTTTTTATCTTACTTTCAGAAACATACTTATAATATTTAAACGAGATATTAAATTTTTTAAAGAAAAGAGATAGGGACTACAATTCATTCATTAAGTTGTTAAAAGGTAAGTATTTCGTAAGATGTCAAAAGGTAAGTGATCGTTATGTGTAGATGTTTTTTTTTTTTTAAAACAGATTCGGATTTTTTTTCCAATAAAGTCAAACTGTTATACAATGAACTACATTAATAATCAATTGCGGCGCAGCAATGCAAAATTTTACCATGTTTCTGTATTGAAATTTAATTCTTGAACAGATTTATAAATTTTTTAAGAATAGTAAAACAAATTGATATAAAAAATTTAAATGACTGGTCTTATACGTTTTCACAGGAAATCTTTTCATTCCTGTGATCATAATTGTTGAACTAAAAGAATTTTTTTTCTAATAATATCATCAGTTATCCTTCTTCTATCTACATTTGAGAAGTCGGACTGTAATTGCAGAATTCGCAAAGATAATCTCACATTTTGCGACTTTTTGTACAAAAAATTAGAACAGCCAATTTTAACTATGTAGCTGTATTGGGAAAAAACATTGCACTAGGTGCCTTCGTCCAGTTCTGCTAAAAGTTGGCGCAATTCGTCGCAAATTCAAAACATTTGGCACGTTTTGCTCTTCCAACTGCGAAAAAAATTTTTTTTTGCAAAAAAAACCTAAATTTTTTTAATTATATTTTTTGTTTTAAAACTACAACTGTATGAGTTACAAATTTAAACATTCTGGACCTTAACTATAATCAATCAATAAAGTCGGTTCCTTTTAGAAACAACTTAAATTTGATAAAGTGGCCTCCTTTTTTTAACTATAGTCAAAATTAAAGTTGGCTTTAAGTTGAACCAGTTTTAAGTGGGTGTCACATTATTTATCGAAAATACCATATTATTTATCATGCAACCATTTACAAATTAAGTAAAATCCCATCTCTAATAAGATGACTCTCAAAAATTATGTATAACTGTAAACATACTCATATACAAATGTAAGATTGTATTAGCAAGCAAACAAAAAACATCAAAGCGAATTGAATAAAAGCAAAATTTTAATGAAAATTCTGATCTTGAAACAGACATGGCATGTGCCCCAGCCAGTGAGTCTTCAACGACCTACCCAATTTTATCACAAAAAAACTTTCTCAATTTTGAGGAAGTAAAAATCGAACTAGAAAGCCCGATAAAATTCTTAAAATCATACAGTTCGACTATAAAATTAATGACAATAGTAAGTGAAATTAATAAAATAATGAAAAACCTTGACCTAGCTTAGAGTTATTGGAATAAGTGAGATAAGGAAATAACATTTTTCACTTATTAGCTGGATACATCCTCGGGAACTTATGTTCTCAGCAGCTTAAAGAAATTCGTTTACGCAGCCCAGTTATGCTTTCGATCGAATTTGAATAAACTTTTTCTTTGAGAACAGTAGTATGTTTATGGGAGTCTTGGATCGTTATGTCCATATAAAATAGAGACCATGCCTACGCCAGAGTCGGCATTTAAATTAGTTGATTGGTTTGCTACAATGTGTTGTATGGTATAGGCTATGTCGTGTGAAAATCGACAATGCCAAGTGGTAGGGTGCATGTGTGTGTGTCTATGTAAGAGTAGTTGTAAAATGTATGTGCAAGACCAATTAAAATTGTCAAATTTGGGTAATTCAAATTTGAAATTTATGTGTTTATTAAGTAATTTGATCCTTTTGATTTTGCCGCGTGGGATTGATTTTTGATAAGCGTGGGAATTCCGTCCGTCCATGAGACTTTCTGCCTGTCCATAAGCGTGGGAATTCCGCCTGTCCATGAAATTTTCTGTCTGTCCATTAGCGCGGGAATTCCATCCGTCCCTGAGAATTTTTTATATGTCCATGAGCATGGGAATTCTGTCCGTCGTTTATCAGAATTTCTGTCGGTCTGTCAAATAGCGTGGAAACTTCTGTTAGTCCGTCTCTCTGCCCTGAATTGATGAAAAATATATATAGGGGATCTCTTTGGTGCAAAAAAAATTATTTTAATAAATTTCTAAGTGAAATATTGTCGCCCCACTAATTTTAGTATGCTTTTGTTTCTTTGAGGGTCTCAAATCAATTCATGAAATTTTATTTTGTATGTTTACATTTAAAAGTTTTGTGTTTACTTAATCACTGGAGATCTTCTCGCTTTCATTTGGTGGCTTCTATTGTTTTAAAATATTTGGGATGTAGAATCTTTAAAAAGCCTTAAAAACTTTTCCGCACTAGTTGTGTGTGTGTGTTATTTATTCTTTTGAAGAAATCAAATCATTTCCTTCAATTTTATTTTATGTTTACATTTTGCGTGTGTTTATTTAATGAATGGTGGTCGTTGGTTGCTTGTTTTGCTAAAGTCCAGAAATGATCTGGATGACGGTTTGTCTAGTCGAAAAATTGACTGACGGTTGACGCTTATTATTTTTTCCCCGATTTTTGATACTTGAAATATGGAAAAATTTTTCAGCTATTTTATTGTGTATTTTTTGGGCATGTCAATGTAATAAACATGCATACATATGTACATATATCTACATACATCTCAAATTCGAGCATAGAACATAGTTTTACTTTAGCAACTGCAGATAGATCGGCTTACTTTTATTAGATGTCTTATTGTGTTAAAGTCAAGACTACGTACATATGTACATACATATGTATATCAAATGTTCTGAATGGCATTTGGTCTGGTAGACACATTGACCTACGGTTGTGGCTTATTGTTTTATACCAGTAGTTTGTTTGTTACTTGAAAAACATACATACATAAGTGTGTACAGACATACATACATACTTACTTTTAAGTAGGCGATTACAAACAGAAAATAAATAGCATTGAGTTTTTCCATACTTTTTCAGTTTTTCTTTTCTTATTGGAGCATATGAGTAAATAGTAAAGCCTAAAGAGAAATTATTTTAAGCAAGATTTTTCTTTTGCTACTAAAAAAGCATTTTGTGATGCAGAGTCACTTACAGCCCAATTATTAAAACTCCCAGGAAATTGAATTCCCAGAGAATAAGTTTTTCCCAAAATTAAAATCCTCCAATTCTGAACAGTCTGGGAAGGGAAAGAATTCGAAACATTCGACGTCAGCTGTTCATCTTCTTTTATCTAATGTTTACAAAAAAATTAAGCAAATTTACCAATTTAATTTTATAAATTTTAAAAGTAAAAGTGTCATAAATCTTATACGCATTTTTTGAATTAATAAAAATAAATAATAGGTACTTGATGGCATGTAATTGTCTTCAGTTCTGAAGCTCTTGAATCTCCAAAAGACGATGGTTTTTTTTCAATCTTGTCCGCGATTTCTCTCAGTCTCAATTTCTCCATCACCAAGTTGTGCCGTTTGATCTCTTCCAGCTCTGCCTTCTTTAAATCGTAAAAGTGATCAATAGAGCCATAAACCTTTTTGGTGCTCTGAAGCTGATCCTTCATCACATCCAGCATTTCTTTTTGAATGTCAATCTCTTCTTTGAGAATTTCGGTAGTGAACGTTTGTTTTGGCTTTTGTTTAAATTTATTTACCGGTGCTTTTGACGGTGTTTCTGTGTCACTCGGTAACAATGCCAAAACTTCGCTAGGATCCTCTGTAGTCCAGCTAAAATTTTTTCGCAGGTGGTTTTTGGGGCGTTTCTTCATTATCAACACCACTGCTTTTAGGCCCGTCATCGCGTGTGGAATCCAACAATATTTCTAGTGTTTTTTCCACACCATATGGGCCTAAATCGAATTTTTTAGAAAAGTCTTTCATACAAATCAAGTTGTAAATAATTTCCTCATTTGCAGAAAAACCATGCTCCATATTTGGGCCTCCACCAGTTGCGCGAGAAAATTTTAAATTTTGTGCTACCTTATGGCGTACATACTTCTTTTGGTCGCACCAGACCTGATCATTTGTTGCTTTTAAAGGAAATTTTATTGTCACTTAATAACTCATGCCTTTTTCCATTCGGCGATACTTTTAAGTGGTGGCCCAGCTGCGTTTAATTCCGCCTCTAAATTGCGCCATATTGCATTGAAATCATCTTTGGTTCCTTTAAGCCAGGGGTGCCCACGGCCTATACGCTTGGTGCGCATTTGTTTTTGTAAAAGCGCGAAGCATTGCCTGAGCATTCTAATATGTATACACAACACCTTGTATGAAATACACACATACCCCAAGTTCAAAGCAACAACACTTTCATAATTTATCAAATTTTTAATGAAAAATTTAAATTACTTACATTTTTTGGCACAATCCTCTTCAAATTTTTGGCGGAATTATTCCCAAAATTTGTCATCATTTTCCCTCTTTTTATAACATTTGTAATAGCTACTTTTTCCCCCGGGAAGAGTTTCCCAGTTTCGAAGTTTGTTTAGAATAGGAGGAAAGTAAAATCTCCCAGGGAGAATGTTGTAGAATAGGTTAGTTGCTAAAAGAGAAAAAACTCCCAGAAAGTTTCAGTGTAGAATTGCGGTGTTAGTCATTTGGGACCCTTTTTGGGTTTTGCGTACAATGGACGATTCGTTACGTGAGAAGCAGCATTTGCATTTGGTACCTCTTGAAGCAGTTTTATTTTTATGCTATCACCAGTGATGCTAATTCCAGAATTTTCTAATGCTATTATCATTTGACGATAGCTCTCTGCCAAACCTGCTACCAAAAGAGACCCAATCCATTCATCACTGATAGGAAAGCCAAGGCCATTTAAGGATTGGGCTGTCGAAACTATTTCTTTTACATATACGTCCATAGAATTATATCTTGCAAGTTTCGTGGTTATTAGCTTACGTAAAAGTGCTACTCAGCGCGTCAAATCACTATCTTCGTATGCCTTTGCTAGGTGCTGCCACAAGTCTTTGGCTGTTTTTGCACTCTGAATGTGGACATAATAGACTGGATCAATCATAAGTGTTAACTTACTTCTGGCACTACTATCCTTGTCCAGATTTACGGCCGTTCTTGCGTTGGACGCATGGTACACAAATACCAAAAAGGGTCCCAAATGTAGAAAGTGCAACAAATTTGCTCACATCACACAGTGGGAAAAATTACAAATCTAGCAAATAAAAAATCATATCTTCTGAACTATTGATCTGAGGACTAAAGCATATGTAGAGAAATTATAGTGGATATAAGTAGCAGGCTTTAAAAAAAAGTATTTGTAAACACCCCGTTTTATTACAGGGTGTACGCAGACAAGAAGAAATTGAAGTAATTTGTTTGAGAGATATCATCGATACTTTTAAGGTTTTGTTCATTATTAAAGGCTCCAAAGCTGGTAAAGATTGTCTTGAATGTGATGCTATTAACGGGTCCGATGTATAGAGCAATGTATTAAATGTCCCGTAAAGAAACAATTCTTTACGGGACATTTTTCGAGTATGGAATTCTCTATAATTTCCGAAATCTTTTTTTCTCGATTCCATACCTTCCTCTGATAGCATTTCTTTTGGTACTGGAAGTGATTCAATAATATCGGCACCATGAAATAAAATTATGACTGCTAGATTGCATCTTATACCATTTATATAAATCAATATACGATTTTGAAGTTTTTTCAGCGAGTTCCCTAAAAAAGCTGGCATTAATTGCGTAACCACTAGCCATATCTTTCAGTATCAGGCCCAAATTGATTATTAATCTTACGTCAACTCCTGTCGCCTATGATGCCAAGATGGGGTTTTTGAAGAAAGTTCTTGCTGTATTGCCGTCGTTGGTTGGTTCATATCCTGGCTTAAGAATATCTACGATTCTTTCAGTTCGCCAATTATCTTACTTTTTTTTGTTCTACATAATCTTTATCATCGTTGCTTCTAGTTTGCCATTTTTTTACTTCAAGCCTGTAGGTTATGTGCAACATGCATTCAAAGCACCTAGTCCATGCTTGTAATGTTGAAAGTCCATAGACGTACATGGTTTCATTTGGCCAGCCAGTCAGTCAGCCAAACCATATTCGCAGTGAGTGCAGCCATCAAGCCAAGCCCCTTCTTTGGCAATAAATTTACTCTCGTAAACTATTTGTGCCTGGTGTTGGCGTTGATGGCTGGTGCTGGTGATGATGGTGTGACGTTCAAAAATAACATTGTTAATAAAAATAATGCTGATAATCACGTTTTTGATGTTCATAATGATGTTGGCGGAAGAAGAGTTGTAAGTGGTGGCAGCAACCAACAGTAGCAAACGAAATGCTATAATGGAGTCTCATACGAGCGAGCGTGAGCTGTCTGCTTCTTCTGCTGCTGTTGTTGTTGTTTAGTTCTAGTTTGTTGCAATGTTATTGCTATTGCCAATACATATTGTTGTTTTTGTTGCCATTCTTAGTTGCAGCTTTTTTCCACTAAACTGGCTGCCCAAACACGAAACTATAAAAACACTTCCGACATTTTTCATCTATTTGTTGTTGTTGTTGTTGTTTTTTTTTTGCAATACTTTTCATATTCCTTTATTTATTTGCAGTAATTTTAGTTACTGGTTTGCTGCTTCTTTTTCATATTTTTCGTTTCTTCGTCAATTATTCATATACTTTATGGCCTTTGCCTCAAAAAGCATGCATGTGCATGCTCATGTTGTATGTGATAGTGATGCAAGCAAGAGACTTGAGTTAACAGCACAGTGGTTTAGAAGCAACTTATGGCAAGAGTTTCAAAGTGGTTGGTTTTGAGTTATTTTTGAGGAAGGGTTTCTAGTTTCTAGATTTTGGAGGTCTGCCCTCAATCGCTACCCTCAACTAAGCGAATCTTAGCGACGACTGGGCTTGTATAAGCTGTTTGGGTTTTAAGAAAAAAAATATTATTTGAACATAAAATTTAACTTTTTGACTTATTTGAACAGAACTTTTTTTAAATTTTAAGCAACTGCGCTAAAAGTTCAGTTGTCCCTAAGACTCGTTTAGTTGAGGTTAGATAGTTTGAGCGATTTCTCTAATCGTAGGGAGTTACAGAATATCGCTGGTCAAATGTGAAAGAAAAATATGATTTTGTATCCAAATGTTCGTGCATACCTGTACATACATATTTTTTGTCTTTACTGGTGATATCTGCATGTCTTAAAGTCTAATAGTTGCTTCATAAAAAATAAAAAAGCCCATGAAATTTATTTATTATTTAATATCATCGATTTCGCAGGGTAAAACATTTTCATAATCCATTTTATTCTTGCGCATAGAATTTGCTAAAAAAAAGTTCTTGTAAGCAAATGTCATCCAGCAAACAGCGCACGAGTATTTGTAACGTAAGGCGCAGATATTTTACCATCTGTTCAGGTATTAGAAAAAAAAAGATTTTCTTCTAAAAATTTTGCATTAAAAGCTGTAACAATTTAGGGGACCTTGTCCCTGTTTTCAATATAAAATTGACGAACAAAATATTATCGAACATGTATGTGACTAAAACTAATATTCTACTATATACCTAAATTTGAATAGTGTGCAGCATAAAATGAACTTAAAAATTCTATGCTACAATGGCAAAATAAGTCCAGTCAACAAAATGATAGTTACCCCCAATTTTTGACTTGGATTTTAAATGTCATTTCAATTTAAATTTGATTTAAATACAAAATTGAGTCAAACGGTTGCTATTTAAATCAAACTTAAACGGCCTGCCGTGCCCATTTAAAATCGATTTAAGTTTTTCGTACTGCCATATGATTTTGACAGATTGGTTTTGTTCTGCAAATTGAGAAAATTGCACGTGTTTTTTTTTTGTTTCATAATTTGATTTTTTATTATTTCCAGAAGGTAATCAACTTCTGTGGCAGAGAAATTGGGAGTCCTTTTATCACTTTTGCTACTCATTTTAATAATTTTTGGAGAAACAATTTATTGAGTTCCCGCTTAATTGCGTCAAAAGTAGTGATTTTTAGAAACTCAATTAAGCGGAAATAACTGTAGTATTAGGCGGTCACCAAACGTGTCGATTGTGGCACGAGCTGTGTGGCATGTTGCGCCGTCTTGTGGAAATCACATCTCCTGGACATTATGGTTATTCAATTCAGGAATGAAAAAGTTAGTAATCATGGCTCTATACCGATCTCCATTGACTAACGTTCTGGCCATCATCGTTTTTGAAGAAGTGCGGACCAATGATTCCACCACCCCATAAAGCGCACCAAACAGTCAGTTTTTCTGGATGTAAAGGTGTTTCGACATACACTTGAGGATTATCTTCACCCCAAATGCTGCAGTTTTGTTTGTTGATGTAGCCATTCAACCAGAAGTGCGCTTCATCGCTTATGAAAATCGGGAACAACGGCAATCTCGTTTTGAACTAAAATTGCACTATTTGCAAGCGTTGTTCGGTCTATTCATGATGAATTGCCAAGCAAAACTGAGAATAAAGCACTCGACAGCTGTTAAATCGGTCGCCATCTTGAACAGTAATGTCAACTTAAAGTTCTATGCATCGAAAAAAACATCCTTTATTTATATTTGACAATAGTATCTTTGGATGGGACAAAAGTATGTTAGGAAATGACAGCAGTATTTTTGGATACAACAACAATATGGTTGAAAACTACAATCGTGTGGTCGAACATGCAATAACATAGTAATTGGCCACAATAATCTAATCACTGAAAGTGAAATTAGCAACCATGTATTTCAACAACAGTATGTTTCTTTTTGGATATCATTAACTCAACTACATTTTTTTCTTTACGTGTGTACTCCCATGATACAATTAACCAGGTAGCCTCGTCAGCTAAACCGTTAATCAACTGACTACTTTAGGTTGTCAAGAGATTGCAGAGATGAAAGGCAGCCGAAACAAGATAGCTAATCCGCGTAAGCTCAGTGCATCTCTCTTCTGTAAATGTAGAAGTGGCGTCTTTTTGACAGTTTGCATAAGTTGTACAAAAACAAAATGCATGTTATTTTTATTGAAGTTGTTCTTATTGTAGCGAAAAGGCTACCTTGTTAGTTGTATCATGTGTACTCCTAAAATTCCTTTTTTGTTAACAACAATAAGAAATTACTAAGATGAAAATCGCATAATGTAAACGCAAACACAAGTTTTATACCATGTTCATACATGCGCCTTTATTGAGATAATCGCAATAAAGTCCATTATTGAGCTCAATATCCCATACAAAAAGTCAATAAAGTTATTGCTTAATAAACTCAAAATTGCTTTGAATATTGAGAAAAAGATGAAACACAACACTGTAAAAGATGTGTTTAATAAGCAAAAGTATACAATGCGAGATGAATGACGAGATAAATGTCAACAAAAGCAAACAAAATAATAAAAAATAAAAATTTTTAAACATTGCAGCATTTCCAAATTTGTATTTCTCTTTCTTTTTATTATTGCTGCTTTGGAGTCATAACATGAACGCACTACTTGTACAAGTTCATATATGTACTTATTTATTGTACAACACTAAAATCTTTTTAATAAAAGGCAGTTTTTCTTCCATTTTTCTTATTTGAAAATATTTTTCACTTTTTCTTTCTCACTACCAAAACAAAAACAACAACTTTTTTCCAGCTGTCAAATACTAATTGAGTTAGCGCAATATTTGTATGTATGAACGCAAAAAATATTATGTCAATAAACTGAATATTATCTCAATTAGAAATGCATGTATGAACAAGGTATAAAGCGCTGTTTGTGAAAACTTTTGATCAAAGCGGACGAGTTTTTTGTAATATGTAGTAGTCGTAATAGGTAAAAGCGTGCTTTTCTTTTTTTATTGCTTTATTTGAAGAAAATATTCCATGTTTATTAAACTTTTTGTTTTTTAGCAAATTATGTATGTATACATATGTATATGTATTTGCCAAAATAGATTCTTAATATACATGATATGTATATTTTTCGAAATAAGTCCGTCAAAGTATTTTATTTATTTATTTATTTTATTTACATATTTATTTCTTTTCGATGTCCCATACACAAGACTAAGTCTAATATTGCAGTATGGAACTGAGAACACGTAAATACAATAAATCAGGTATAATAACAAAATTTTGAAAGATTTGATTAAGTAATAGACATGAATTGTAGGTAATTTTAATAAAATACATAATACAATTTAGAATAACATTTAAAGTTTTGTACTATAGAGCTAGCATAAAGCTCACAAAAATTTATAAAACAATATAATGCCATAAAATATGTGGCTTGAAAAGTTAAAACCGTACACACGTTGTTAAACAATGTTCAACTTGCAAAATGAGAAAAAATACTCTTCCTAAATTGGCGTGCATTATTAATTGTTTGTAATCTAAAGGGGATTCTATTCCAGAGCCTTATAGCGTGGATAAAGAAATGGTATTTAGAAATGAGTGTTCGATGGCCTATTGATAAGATTCTTTTACCTCTGTTAAGGGTAGAGAAGTTTAAGCGTTCATGGAGATGTACGGGTTGATGTGTATATATGTATAATTTTGTGCATAAACAGTAAAATGCGCATTCTTAGATAATCATTAAGACTAATGCCGTAAAGCAATGTTACATAGGGGGAAATATGTGCATATCTTCTAAGACCAAATACATACCGAGTAATATTATTAAACGCTACATTAAGTTTTCTTTTGCTTTCACTATCACAACTAGCAAACAGTTGACAGCCATACAATAAGATCGGTATTAAGTACGATTTAGCAAGAAGTATTCTAATTTTAATTGGAGTGCAATACTGCGTTTGCCAGAGATGTCTTAACATTGAGAACGTTCGACCACAAGCAACGTTAACGTGGTTAGACCAGGTGAGGGTATTGTTAAAGTATATACCAAGATTTTTGACTGCGTTTACAATAACTATAGATTGGTTATTTAAAGTTATAATAGGATTGAAATGAAGTCTTAATAATCTCTTTTTAATTATTAAGCACTTGGACTTGTTAGGATTAATTACAAGCCCATTAGCAGTGGCCCACTCGTGAACACGACCGAGCTCCTGGTTTAAAGTCACTACGCATTCATCGACCACAGTGCTGCTACAACTAATGTTGATGCTGAACATCATCTGCGTACAATCTAAGTTTACAGTGCTCAAGTTTGCTTTGCAGATCGTTCACATATACCGAAAAAAGAAGTGGGCCTAAGATCGAGCCTTGTGGAACACCCCGACTTAATGGCAATGAGCTTGAAACTAAGGTAGGTGTTTCGACATATTGACATCGACCAGTTAGGTATGAATATATGAGATCTGTGGCAGTTGGTGCAAATTTAAACATATGCTTAAGTTTAAGACACAATATGTTGTAGTCAACAGTATCAAACGCTCTGGAATGATCCAACAGAACTAAAAATGTAACATTACCGCAGTCTACCTGTTGTCTTATATCTTCAGCAACGTCTACGAGGGCTGTTGTACAGCTATGATTTTTCCGAAAACCAGATTGCCGGTCACTGAGCATATTATTGGTTTCCAGATACTGTGTAGCTTGGTTATGTACTAACCTTTTGAAGGCTTTAGATAAAAATTGTAATATTGATATGGGCCTGTAATCAGAATTAGACTTAGGTATAGGAATAATTTTAGCCAGTTTCCAAATTTTCGGATAGTGGTTGGTGGTAAAGATGTTGTTGAAAATAAATGTTATAAAAGGAAGAAGCTGTGGAATTAGTATTTTTAAAAACCTTGGATCTAAACCATCCACACCAATTGCATTAGATTTTATTGACAGCAGGCTGGATAGGACATCAGACTGACTTACATTAACGAAGTTGAAATTATTGTTTACAATATCATCAGAGAAATTGTAATAATGATAATTCGGTTGAACATTTGAAGTGTTTAAGAACTGGTTATTTAAGATATTGGCATCAACTGCACAAGGCTCATGACTACAGCGTTTGCCAACGCCGATTTCACGGATCGTTTGCCAGGTTTTTTTCGTGTCTATAGCAGCAGAGAACTTTGTAGTGTAGTAATCAGACTTAGCTTTTTTAATTAAATTGTTGGTTATGTTACGTGAGACGCGATACTCCTCATACAGATCTGTGGTCTTGAAACGTTTCCATCGAGAATAGAGAAAATCTCTGCGGTTTATCGCTTGTTCTATGCCCCGATTGAACCAGGGCTTGCTATGTCTGTTAATAATTTTTGTTCTTAGGGGAACCACCAGATTGTATAAGTAGTTTAAGTTGTATTGCAGGAAAGAAAGCTGATCGTCAACAGAAATTAAGCTATATATCATACTCCAATCAATACCGAAAAATTCTTCTTCTAGCCGTAAATACTCGATATTTTTAAAATCCCGATATCTAACAAACTGTTCCGGCACATTTAACTGGAAATTATGCGTCATAAAAATTAAATCATGACGTGAAAAACAAGATGCGGACAGTTGGTCATAAAGCAATACCTTCGAAATATCACTGACAAAAAAGAGGTCAAGAAGCGTATTGCTGGTGTTTGTAAAGTGTGTAGCAACTGTTGTGTTAGGGGAATAAAGGCCAAGTGAGAGCATATTGCTAGTTAGATTGTTATTAACTAGAATATTTGAATTAAAATCTCCTGTAATAATGACATCTTCGTATGTGACTGTATATGCTTCTAAAGTATGAATAAATCTCTCCATGCAAATACGATCATTAGGTCTATATACACAGCCTAAGAGTAGTTTCCTTCCCTCATAACTTACTTCCAAAAATAAATATTCTAGTACATTTTCAAGTCTATCGCCACCATTCACCATAGCATTGTCCGTAGATTTACTAAGAACCTTTATTGCAATACCTTTTTTTTACATAAATCGCCACACCTCCGTAACCATTTCTGTCCACCCTCCTGATATTGTAGGCTTGCAAAGAAATTGATGCATCCGACAAATTAGGTTTAAACCATGTCTCAGACACACATATCAAATCAACACCAGAGTTCTCAAAAATAAATCTAAACTCTTCAATTTTAAGTCTCAAACTCTGGGCATTGATATGACAGAGTTTAATACCGCTCCTTTGCCTGGCCAAAACCCTTATCATCGTCCCAGTACCGCCTCTAGAATGATCCCTATTGCTATTTAAACTGTTCATTAAATTTTATTGCAACGCAAGAAAAGCTAACGCCCGGGAAGTATATTATATTTTCATTTCTATATAATATGGTAAGCTTGAAAGTGAAACATATAATAATTATGGAATTAATATAAAGATTCTAAAAAAGTTAAAAAGGGAGGTAAAAGATATGTTAAAATAATACATACATGTAAATAAATAGTTCAGGTAAAGACCAAAGATAACAGCGCTGATATATAAATGGTATCTTAATATGCATTTTAATCAGCAACATCACGGTATACATTCGTAATAGGTTTTATTGTGTTGTATATTGTCAAAGTATTGTAATATTGAAGAGGTTGAGTTAAATGCTGTTAACTGGATAGTGTCGAAGGTGTACATACACTAAACAGAAAAATTAGCAACAGTTAATCCTGACTTACTCAACTTTGCGAAAATATACAGTGGCCGACAACAGTCTACATACGACCATAATTTCTGACCCCTGGAGCTTCCAATATGAACAATATGAAAAAAAGTTATAATGTAGATTTGTTTGAAATCCTATTTTATTAATATAATAAAAGAGGAAAAAAATTAGTAACAAAACAAAAAAATATTTACGAAAAGCCTAAAAAAAATGTTTGACAAAAATCTACATACGGCCACCTTATTACGCTTTATGTTCTGCTTGCTTCTGAATGATAACAGCTGAGTCCCGTTATTTTTTTGTTCTCTCTTCTGTAATGGGTGAGTTTTCAAATCAGCTTTCAGCATAATTCATTTGCAACTATGGCCTCGCGGAAAGAAATTTCAATTGATGTGAGAAATTTAGTCGTAAAATATAGAAATAAAAATAAATCGTTTGGGGAAATATCAAAGCTATTGAATTTAAGTAAAACAACAGTTCAATCTATATTCAATAATTTTAAAAACACTGGTTCTGTTGAAAATAAACCGCGCAGTGGCCGCCCTAAAAAGCTCAGTCGTAGAGATGTCAGCTTTATAATAAAAGAAGTGGAAAAAAATTCGAAAGTCAATGACACAACGCTGGCACAAGAGCTAGCAGTAAGATCAGATACGCTTGTGCATCCACGAACTATTCAAAGAACCCTAATAATGGTTTCCACAGCAGAACTCCACGCAAAAAACGCCTTATAAGTGAAAAAACCGAAAGCTTCGCTTGGAATTGGCCAAAATGCATATTGAAAAAGGATTTGACTTCTGGAAACGAATTCTGTTTATAGATAAGTCAAAATATAAAATTTTTGGAAGGGATGGGAGAGAAAAAGTTTGGAGAAAAGTTAATACAGCTATGAATCCGAAACACTTACCCCCTAATTCATAAAAATTTCTTATTTCAGCTTATAAGCTGGTAATAGTTATCATACACTGACAGTGTTATAAGCAACACATAAGAAATTCAATTCATAAACACATTATAAGCGTGAAATAACTAATAAACTCTTTTGTTACTTTTGTAATTTATTGTTGGAAATACCATGTTCACTCTCATTTTGTGCCTAGTGCTGCATATACATATGAGATGTATGTAAGAAATTGATTGTCAGAGTAACTTCGAAAAATGCAAAATATTATTTACTTATATTAAACTAGCATATTACCCGCTACTTTGTTAGCGGATGTTATTTAATGAAATAATCCATACATATATACAAAATAATCGTAGCTTAAAAAATAGAAGAGAAAATGATATACATATGTTAATTATACATGTTAATTATGTACTAAAAGTAAGAAAGTTAGACGAATATAACTTAATAATATGTTTCTAAAAAATGTTAACATAACCATCTTGCCAAGTTTTCATCTTGTATACCTTTATGATATCTGAAACTCGGTTAACAGAAGTAGGAGTATTTCAAATGTGAAAATATTCTTTTTTAAAATTCAATTCAAACATACACTCAGAAAAGAAAACTTTGTCAGTAAAATTAACTGAAAACACTCTTTAAAATAAATGAAATTTCATTTAAAATAAATGAAACCTCATTTTTCATTTAAATTTACTGATCACTTCATTTGAATTTAAATGTTAAAAAATCTATGGAACCCAATCGGTAAAAATAATGATTTTTACTTTATTCTAACTGTCAAATAATTAATGCGTAATCAACTTGTTAAAATTTTTTTTTTATTTTTTCTTATATGGTCATTATATTAAGTTAAATTAAGTTCATCTTTAAACGTTTTTTCATTTAAAAATAACTGCACTGATTACTTCTGAAATAAACTACGGTCAGTTACTGCAAAAATATTCTGAGTGTATACTTATTTGACTATGTACTATTTATGATTATTTAAAAAAATTATTATTTATAAGTGATGTTAGTCCAACGATCTTATTATTTCAATGGCGGTGACATATATGTAGCTGAAAATATACGAAATTTTTTAATAAAGCCACTTAGTTCGAGAGATGAAAGTATGCTAACTAAGACTTAAGGACAGCGCACATTCGTCTTGTTGCTGAACCATACTCTTACACCCGCTGACTGTCCGGGGCTGCTTATTCGTTGCGACACTTATTCGCAGCTAACCTTTATATTTAAAGGCCGTTCACTATCCGCAACCTGTGACCCGTCCGGTAACCTTCAGCTTGGCCCATGTTGAAACACTTTCGAGGTTCTACTGCCGGAATCAAAACGCTACTCGAGCTTAAACTATGTGGATTGACGATCTGTCTGATATTACCTAACTTGTTTCTATTAATTATTTGTGGGATCTAATTTCATTGCTTTCGCTTTTTTTGTTCGGTTTAATGTCTCTACATAGCTGTTATGTATATGTTACTGTAGTTAAGACTAAAATTTGCAGCCATGGCACACGACCTTCTCAGCGGCTAACTAATGGCTGTGAATCTAAGCCTAAGTTTCTCTGTATTATGCTTGATCTATTTAAATCCAGTCCTTTGGTGTAGTTCGTTATATCTATCGCTACACGAAGAAATAGCTTAGCGCAATGGTGATTTTGAAATTGAAGTTTACTGATAGTTCACGGTCTATGCAAAAATTACTTCAGATAATATGTTAATTTTTTGTGGGTTTGATGAGAGCTTGAGAGAAGACTTGAGATTTCCCTCCGTATTTGGAAATTACATAAAAAGGACCAATAGAAGAAAAGAGAATGAATACTACATATCTCATCGAAGGACCTCTTTATACACAACATTATTTGTTTTTACGCCTGGTGAAAGTAAGTAAAGATTGTTTGGTGAACTAACTCTTGAGCAAGCTACGTAAAGTTGACCGTGAGAGAAACACTCTTCACTAAAGTCAACACCGGCAACTTTTAAAGACTGTCCTTGCGATTTATTAATAGTGATTGCAAATGACACTTTTAACGGAAACTGCAAAAGTAAAATCTTAAACTCAAGAGTAAAATCATTAGATATTAGAGGTATACTCGGAATGAAAACACATTCACCCTGTCCACAACCTGTTAAAATTATAGCTTCTACTACATTCTCATACAATTTTTTCACGCGAAGTCTGGTACCATTGCATAGCTTTGGTGGTTTAAAATTACGGAGAAGCATAACCGGTGTTCCCACTTTTAAAGTAAGGCTATGTGGCGGAAATCCGGGTGGATTAAGTGAATTAAGAAATTCTATCGGATAATGTACAGCATCATCTATTTCTAAAACTGAGTCTATTGATGTGTATTGCATTTCAAATGATACAAAAGATTTTAATATAATATCATTTACAAGTGTGTTTGCATCATGTGTGTATATACTTTGTGTGTGTTTTTCTCGTAAAAAAAGATTGGTCAGCGTAACACAGATTAACATGGTAAAAGTTAGGTACATATAAAGATTTGTGTTTATGACTTTAAGCAAAAGAACAGTAAACAAATATGTATGTAAGTGAAATTTTATTTTATTTCATCACACAACATCTTGCTTGTATGACAAAGACAAATATTATTTAGCAACGCATACAAAAGCAACAATCAGGCATAATTTGTTACGAACGGATCCAACTGTACTTAAGTCTAGTATGTGCTACTTGCATTAGGTCCTGAATTATGAAATTACAGATTTGGTCCTTTTATGCCAGTTTTTACCCCCTGGCCAAAGTAAAAACTCAAAATTTCATAAAAGTACCAGACACCTCTCCAATTAGTTTTATTAACCTTTTAGGCCCTTTTTGAATTTTATTTCTTACTTGTATAAGGCTAGGAGATATATATAGATTACCAATTTATCCCTTTTTGTTCTAAGAAGTCTAATTATTGTTTTACTTCTTTCCTGCTCCCATCCGTTTTTACAGTTCAAAAAAGTACCAAAATTCTGTTTTTACCCCTTTTATCCCCCCAAAACTCAGGACACCGAAAATGTACCTTACACTTGTTTGATTATTTCTAGTAGCCTTTTAGGACCTTTTTGAATTTTTCCAGTACTTGTATTAGGCGCGGAGATATAGAATTACATACTTATCCCTTTTTTACCCTTTTTATCCCCTAAAAGTCAAAACTTAAAAAAAGTGACGAAATTGTCGAGAATTTTTCAATGGGTATTAAATTCAGGTCTTAGTTTTTTCCTGTTTCTGTCCTATACATAGATACATACAATTAAAAAAAGTACCAAAATTCAGTTTTTACCCGTTTTATCCCTTAGTACTCAAAATATCAAAATAGTATAAAAACTCATATTATCTACTCGAGATTTTGTTATTAGGGGTGTAATTCTTGTTTTACTTCTTTCCTGCTCCCATCCGTCTTTACAGTTCAAAAAAGTACCAAAATTCTGTTTTTACCCCTTTTATCCCCCCAAAACTCAGGACACCGAAAATGTACCTTACACTTGTTTGATTATTTCTAGTAGCCTTTTAGGACCTTTTTGGATTTTTCCAGTACTTGTATTAGGCGCGGAGATATAGAACTACATACTTATCCCTTTTTTACCCTTTTTATCCCCTAAAAGTCAAAACTTAAAAAAAGTGACGAAGTTGTATCGAGAATTTTTCAATGGGTATTAAATTCAGTTCTTAGTTTTTTCCTGTTTCTGTCCTATACATAGATACATACAATTAAAAAAAGTACCAAAATTCAGTTTTTACCCGTTTTATCCCTTAGTACTCAAAATATCAAAAAAGTACCAGACACCTATCCGTTTATTTTTACTATACTTTTGGGTGTTTTTGAATTTTTGTGCTATCTGTTCAACATGCGGAGATATTGAATTACCGATTTTAGCCTTTTTTACCCCTTTCCCGTGCGAATTTCCAAAAATCCCGCCTTAGTGGATCCATATGTCAGAAGAACTGCCCACATACGAAATTTGATTACTCTAGCTTTAGCCGTTTGGGCTGGGCGATGATGACCCAGTCAGTCAGTCAGTCATTCACGTTACAATTTTATATGTATAGATAATATTGTTCGAATATGAAATAATTTATTGGTTTATCTATTTTTATTGCAAAAAATATGTATACAAGGCTTTTAATTGTAAAAAAAATTGTTTCTAAACACATTTGTTTAACGACTGGTACCAAAAGTAGTCGACTACTTACTCTTTAGCATTTGTTTGTGCAGCACTATAATTATTTGCAAATATTTTTCATGAAAACATAATGAAAAGTGGTAAATATTATTTAATTCGCAAATATCTTTTATTAAAATTATTTTCTTTATTTAAATTATTGTAGACATAATAAATTATGAATACAAATAGCGTTAAAGGTACTAACAACTAAGGTTTTCGACCTAAACATTTTATTTATGTACATATTGTTACGTTTTAACCTTTTCAAAACGTTTTCCGTAGATTCTTTAATTGTAATGAAGTTAGAACACTCAAGTCTTCAGTTTACAATAACCAACAGTTCAACACTTTATTTATTTGAACACACTATACTTGTAAACACTTTACTAAAAGAACACTTTACTAAAAGAACAACACTTTCACTTAATCACTTTTTATTACTTAAGACACTTTACACGTTAGCGCAGCTAAAAATCGACTGCTTTTATACCTCCAATGATCATTACTAGAACATTCTAGACGTTTACAGAAGCTAATCACGCCACATCTATAGTGCGATGTGCGATGACTCATCATGAACAAAAGATATACACACACACCGACATACATGCGATGTGCGATGACTCATCATGAACAAAAGATATACACACACACCGACATACATACACGCGGCAGTAAAACTCAAGCATCTGAGTCGCGCACATACATGCACACACGAATATTGTATCGTGCGGTGGTGGTTTCTTCTATTTCGCTGTTGTGCTTATTTATCCACACATGTGTGTCAGTATGTGCACACTCGCTGTGCTGCCGTTTTGTTTATCAACAAGCTTCCATGTATGAATGTGTGTATATACCTCCTGTGTTCATTTACAAATAATAACAAGACAATATACGCACATATAAAATAACGATGATTTAGTACGTTCTAGAACAATCACAATCGGTCCGTTCACGACCAAATTTGTAACACTGCCGCCCGCTCAAGCCTGTTCGTCCCGAACAGGCCCAGAACCACTACTTCCGTACCTTGCGAGTCGTTCTAAGTGTACAACCTTCATTTTGGATCGGTGGCTGTTATGCTTCTGTATCCTGTATACAACGTCGTTTAACCTCTTAATCACCTTATACGGTCCATCCCAATGCGTTTGTAATTTGGGAGACAATCCTTTCTTCCTTTGTGGGTTATATAGTAGAACCAGTTGTCCCTCGCGGAATCCTTCGGAATTTGCTGCTCGATCGTACCTGGCTTTCATTTTATCGCTGACTACTCGAATTCTGTTGCGTACAAATTCGTGAAGGTCGTGCAGGTCACTTTTGTCCTGTGAAGCATTCTCGGCATCCTCATTCTTCGGTATAGGTTTTATGCCAAATTCCAAATCTCCAGGCAATCTGAGCTCTGTTCCAAAAACAATTTTTGCTGGTGTTCTAGACGTTGAGTCATGCACAGCGGACCTGTATGCCAACAAAAATTTTTGAATGTGCTCATCCCAGTCTCTCTGATGGTCGCTCACTACTTTCCTCAGGTATTCCTCCAGCGTGCGGTTAAATCTTTCAACCATACCGTCAGATTGCGGATGAAGTGGTGTTGTCCTGGTTTTTCTTATTCCATAGAGCTCGCACATTTCCTTAAAAATTGCAGACTCAAAGTTTCTGCCTTGATCGGAATGCAACTCCATTGGAACACCATATCTGCACACCCAATTATTGATGAAAGCATTTACCACAGTTTGAGCCTCCTGGTTTGGTATGGGGTATACTTCTGGCCATTTGCTGAAATAGTCCATCACCACAAGGACATAACGGTTACCGGCAGTACTGACTGGAAAAGGACCTGCTACATCCATAGCTATTCGCTCAAAGGGCGCACCTGAATTGTACTGCAGCAGGTGTGCTCGAGTTCTCCGTGCTGGACCCTTCGCCGCTATACATTCCTTGCAGTTCGCTATCCAGTCGGCTACTGATTGTTGCGCTCTAACCCAGTAAAAACGCTGCTTTACCTTTTCCAGTGTTTTATTAACTCCAAGGTGACCACCACTGGGACCATTGTGGAACTCTCGCAAAACTTCCGGTATCTTAGATGATGGTACAACTATTAAGTTAGAAGTAGTTTTGCCATCCGCACTTTCCCATATACGGTATAAGCATCCGTCTACCAGCTGCAAACTGCCCCATTGTGCCCAATAAGCTTTAGCGAGGGGACTCTCAGCCGCAATTTCATTGCGTGCAGGCCTGCTATCACTCTGTTTAGCAGCTATTATTTTGCTGAGCACCGGATCATTTTTCTGCGCCGTTGGCCAGTCTTCGTGGGAGTCTATCTGCGTTAGCCGAACATCAATGACGCACTCTTTCTGCTCGTTTCCCCATTGGTATGATCGTGACTTCTTGGTCAGCTGTTGTTGGCCTGCCCTTTTGCTCGGCCTCTGTCGAGATACGGATCTTGTACGCTTCCTGGGAGCCTTACAGTTGCGCTGAAAGTGGCCTGCCTTTCCGCAGTTAAAACACTTAGCTCGGCCTTTATTCGAGCTTTCGGCCAACGCTTGCAACACTGCCTCTTTAATCGTACTGGCCAAGCCATCTCCTGGCTCATGAACTACCTCTAGCTCTCGTATTTTGTGGACCTGTGGCCTTGAAATTAGTCTGGCTGTCTCCTGGGCCAACGCAAATGAGACGGTTTCGGCGAATGACGGCTTTTGTGTTGCGCATACAGCAAGCTTAATGTCGGGATCTCGAATACCGTTCACAAATGCCTCCGTCTTAAAATGGTCCAAAAACGAGTAGCTCTCTCCAGGATAGCTAAGCTGCACCAGACGCTCAACCTCCATTGCATAATCTTGAAGAGTCTCATTGCTTCTCTGCACTCTGCCTCTCAGCTCCATCCTGTGGATTTCTTTCTTGTGCTCTCCACCATACTTACGTTGCAGAGCTGCCATGATGACTTCATAATTGTCTCTAGATGAAGCGGGCACTGTTTCCAGGACCTGTGCAGCGACACCCTTCAACGCCAAAATTAACTCAATGCACTTCTCTTCCTCCGTCCATGCATTTTTATTGGCCACAGTTTCAAACTGAAACTGGAAAATGTTAAAAGGTGTGCTGCCATCAAAGGTGGGCGCTTTTATTCTGCTCGCGACTTCCGGAATGACTCGCACTGGCCCCTCCTGCAGTTGAAGGCCATTCATTCTAGCTTCCAGGCTATGAAGCTTTTGATCGACCTCATTTTCCAGGGCAACAAATTTTTCTTCCATGGCATTTACTCTCTGGTTTATAGCGGAAGAAAGCTTCATCAAATTTTCATTCGTTGTCGTATGTTTTGCGTTTATTTCTGCTAGAAGCATTTCATTATTCGCTTTCATCATTACATTTGTTGTAATTGACGCCTCTTTGATAGACTGCATCATAGTTTCATTTGTAGCCCTGGACGCCTCTTTGATAGACTGCATCATGGCAGCAAACATCGAGTTTAAGTCCATGCTACTTGTAACTGCTCGTGTACTCATCTCCAGTTCTTCTTTTTCTTCGAAGTTATGAGTATTGATGTCCAGGCCTAGCCGATGAAACTCCTCCATTATCCTCTTCTGCAGCTCCACTTTATTACCAGTTGTGGGCAGATCCAACTTGCACAACTCCTTTTTCAGTTGTTCCACTTTAAGCTCGTCGAACTTCATTTTACAATTTCACTTCTGACACCAATTGTTACGTTTTAACCTTTTCAAAACGTTTTCCGTAGATTCTTTAATTGTAATGAAGTTAGAACACTCAAGTCTTCAGTTTACAATAACCAACAGTTCAACACTTTATTTATTTGAACACACTATACTTGTAAACACTTTACTAAAAGAACACTTTACTAAAAGAACAACACTTTCACTTAATCACTTTTTATTACTTAAGACACTTTACACGTTAGCGCAGCTAAAAATCGACTGACTGTTCAGCGTTGAGCTTCGCTGCTTTTATACCTCCAATGATCATTACTAGAACATTCTAGACGTTTACAGAAGCTAATCACGCCACATCTATAGTGCGATGTGCGATGACTCATCATGAACAAAAGATATACACACACACCGACATACATACACGCGGCAGTAAAACTCAAGCATCTGAGTCGCGCACATACATGCACACACGAATATTGTATCGTGCGGTGGTGGTTTCTTCTATTTCGCTGTTGTGCTTATTTATCCACACATGTGTGTCAGTATGTGCACACTCGCAGTGCTGCCGTTTTGTTTATCAACAAGCTACCATGTATGAATGTGTGTATATACCTCCTGTGTTCATTTACAAATAATAACAAGACAATATACGCACATATAAAATAACGATGATTTAGTACGTTCTAGAACAATCACAATCGGTCCGTTCACGACCAAATTTGTAACAATATGTATATGCGATTATAGATATTGCAATATTTCAAAAGGGCGCAGACGTTTTTAATGTTGTTGTGGTTAATAGTTTTTAAATATTCCGGAAGGCTGATTGTTCCAAAGAGAGTGAGCTGTGCGGTTTTTATGCGGGTGCAGTTAAATATAAGATGGTTTATGTCCAATATGCTGTTGGAGTTACAGAGGTGACATACATTCGGTTGCGTTTTTTTCAAATATGTACAGTTACTCATATAAATATTTTGCCTACACAAAAATGAAGAGTTTAGAAGAAAAACACACAGCGTAAAAATACGGTTTAAAAAAATCAACATATATTTCAATAAATATTATTTTAAAAACACAAAATTAACATTTCTACTTCATAAAAATTTAGATAGCACTTTTAAAGGTCGAGATTTCGTCAAACACATTAAATTATTGATTAATTTTTAAAGTCACAAAAGTATTTTGCATATTGAACTTTTTTAATGTTAGTTGTTGGCAAAGCAATGCAAAAACTAATTTTAATATTTTGTATGGAGTCTATTGTTTATTATGACTGATTCAAGGCGTCTGAGCATCGACTCCACTAAGCTTTGACATTTTTCTGGCGGTATTTTGTACCATTCTTCCTCCAATATATTTTTTAATGCTACCTTCCAAGAAATGTGATGCTCTCGTACTTTCCCATCCAAGTAAGCCCACAGATTTTCAATGGGATTAATGTCTGGACTTTGTGGTGGTGTTGGAAGATGTTTTCCATAATTTAACGTCCAACGCCGTATGTTTTGGGTCGTTGTCGTGTTGAAAAAAGTACTCGTTACGCGATAGACCCATTTTCTCAACACTGGCATGAAGGTTCTCCTTTAAAATCGACAAGTCAAAATCGACACTAATTTTCCTACACCTAGTGCGGACATGCAACCCCACATCATTAGTGAACCACCACCATGCTTAACTGTAGGTCTGATATTTTTAATATTTAGGGATTCATTCGGCTTTCTCCACACCATGCGCCGTCCATCTGACCCAAAGAGGTTAAATTTGCTTTCGGCGCTAAAAAAAACCACAGTTTTCCAGAAGTCGTAAGTTTTAGTTTTATGGAGTTGAGCAAAGGATAATCGCTTCTGTCTATTGACCTCGGATATAAAAGGTTTCTTCCTCGAAACGCGACCGTTTATATTATTCGCTCTTAGCACTCTACGAATAGTTTCATCACTTACGCTTCTTTGTAGTACCTCTCTGAGCTTTTCATTGATTTTTGGTGCTGATAAATGAGGATTTTCACGGTTTTCTTTAAGGATTTGGCTCTCATTTCTCAAAGTCAGTGATTTTGCGCGTGCCTTACGAGGAATATTTTCCACACTCCCACGATTTTTTGATCTTTTTATTACGTTTTCTATTGTTTGCCGACATCGATTGAACATATCACAAATATATTTTATTGGTTTGCCTTGATCAAAGAGATATAAAATGATTTTTTTCTCTGAGCAACTTAATTCTTTTCCGTTTGGCATTTTTAAACAACAAACTATAAACCCGCAAATTAAAAACAATAAAATCACGGTCAACTGAGCTAGAATATGACACGTCAAATAACAATGCATGAAAAAAAAAAACCTAAAAAAATTAAGGTGTACACAAAAATCGCAAAATATAACGGCCATCTTCTAAAAGCAAAATACTTTTGTGACTTTGCTAATGCGTAGTTATTGATGAAAAACCAACGAAAGTATGAAAATAAGCTTGTTGTTGCGAATTTTTTGATTTCTTAAGATATCTAACATCTTTTGTGAGAGAATAAAAATTTTTTATATATGTATATTGAAGAACATAAGTTTTGTGAAGGAAAAGAAGCCAAGTATTTCTTAAAAATGTATAGGCAAAATATTTCTGTAACTGTATGTGTGCGTGGGTTAGTAGAGTATGTCCAAATCTCAATCTTGTGTATTTGTATACATATGTCATGCCGTGACGATTCAGATGGGTAGCGAGCTGGAGTTCCGTATGGGTTACAATTTTTGTAAATGTGATCGTATGACGACCAACTTTTGGCTACTTTGTTGTGAATTTCTGTTGAGATATTTCTTCTGATGTCTATTTTGTTGGTAGAGGGGTACGTTACTACAGGCGCATAGGCTGCGAACTATGCTGCTTCATCGGCTAGTATGTTTCCCTCAATGCCAGTGTGACTAGGCACCCACATGATTTTGAATTTCGTATGAAATTTTATTAAAAGATCTCTTATTTTTGAAACCAATGGGTTGAAATTTTTTATATTTTGTGTGGCAGTTATTGCTGACTTGGAATCGGAGCAAATTATAAATTTTCCCCGAGCAGTTTTATACTTATTCAGAGTGCAAAGAATGGCAGTGGCTTCCGCAGTGAAAATAGAAGCACTTTGATCCAGTGAGCCTAAGAATTCTGTTTTTAAATTGTGGTTTATGATCGCAAATGTGGTTGCGGTATTTGTTTTCGATCCGTTAGTATAAAGGAATTTCCAGTTTCTGTTTTTATAAAATGTTGAAATGTCCTTAAAGAGTGATTTGTAGATGAAATCTGTGGTAGAATCTTTGGGAAGGGAGAATAGATCATTGATGAAAGTAGAATCGTTAAGCTTCCATGGTGGAGCAGTTGGAGTATAAGCCATTTGAGAGGACAGATCAATTTGCATGTTAGCCGCGATATTGAGCGCCATCCTGATAGTAGATGGGAAGCGTAGGGGGAGCTGCGAAGAAATATTAAAATTATTTTATTGATGAATTCTTTCTTCGCAACTCTTCATCAACTCAACGAATGTCTCTTTATCAAACGCTTATAGTTAGGTAGAGGCCAATGCGTGTGCATACATTGTAAATAGTGGTAGGATCGCTACTGTTGTTTATGCGTAGATATGTATGTGTATGCATGCATGCATACATACATATGTATGTATGTATTTCTTTGTGTATTGTATCGATATAGTAAGTAATTCGTCAAAATATTTGTAATTTATATGAAAACCAAAGAAAAATTTGTTTGATAAAAATATTAGATGATTTTTGCAGGGTTAAAGTGTCTTTATGACTGTATATTACTGATTCTTACATCATATCATCAGTAGAATTTAAAGTATGTATGTACATAGTTTCGAATTTCATAGTTTAATGTGTAATGATAATTTGGTGTAAGAAACAATGAAATGCAATCATATACACATTCAAGAAGCACAAAATTGATAAATAGTGTTAAAATAAAAAAATCATCAATTCAATAATTTTCACTATTAAACGCTTATAGTTGGGTAGAGGCCACAATAAAAATATCCAATTTATAAGATGGTTATAAGCAGCATAAGAAGCTATAAGTCGTTTATGAATACACTTTTCTGGATTTTTGCTTATAAGTTAGTTATAAAACTCTTATAGTGTGTTTATGAATTAGGATGTTAGTATCTACTGTGAAGCATGGTGGTGGCAACGTGATGGTTTGGGGTACTGTCGCTGCATCTGGTGTTGGAAACCTACCCCCTAATTCATAAAAATTTCTTATTTCAGCTTATAAGCTGGTAATAGTTATCATACACTAACAGTGTTATTAGCAACACATAAGAAATTCAATTCATAAACACATTATAAGCGTGAAATAACTAATAAACTCTTTTGTTACTTTTGTAATTTATTGTTGGAAATACCATGTTCACTCTCATTTTGTGCCTAGTGCTGCATATACATATGAGATGTATGTAAGAAATTGATTGTCAGAGTAACTTCGAAAAATGCAAAATATTATTTACTTATATTAAACTAGCATATTACCCGCTACTTTGTTAGCGGATGTTATTTAATGAAATAATCCATACATATATACAAAATAATCGTAGCTTAAAAAATAGAAGAGAAAATGATATACATATGTTAATTATACATGTTAATTATGTACTAAAAGTAAGAAAGTTAGACGAATATAACTTAATAATATGTTTCTAAAAAATGTTAACATAACCATCTTGCCAAGTTTTCATCTTGTATACCTTTATGATATCTGAAACTCGGTTAACAGAAGTAGGAGTATTTCAAATGTGAAAATATTCTTTTTTAAAATTCAATTCAAACATACACTCAGAAAAGAAAACTTTGTCAGTAAAATTAACTGAAAACACTCTTTAAAATAAATGAAATTTCATTTAAAATAAATGAAACCTCATTTTTCATTTAAATTTACTGATCACTTCATTTGAATTTAAATGTTAAAAAATCTATGGAACCCAATCGGTAAAAATAATGATTTTTACTTTATTCTAACTGTCAAATAATTAATGCGTAATCAACTTGTTAAAATTTTTTTTTTATTTTTTCTTATATGGTCATTATATTAAGTTAAATTAAGTTCATCTTTAAACGTTTTTTCATTTAAAAATAACTGCACTGATTACTTCTGAAATAAACTACGGTCAGTTACTGCAAAAATATTCTGAGTGTATACTTATTTGACTATGTACTATTTATGATTATTTAAAAAAATTATTATTTATAAGTGATGTTAGTCCAACGATCTTATTATTTCAATGGCGGTGACATATATGTAGCTGAAAATATACGAAATTTTTTAATAAAGCCACTTAGTTCGAGAGATGAAAGTATGCTAACTAAGACTTAAGGACAGCGCACATTCGTCTTGTTGCTGAACCATACTCTTACACCCGCTGACTGTCCGGGGCTGCTTATTCGTTGCGACACTTATTCGCAGCTAACCTTTATATTTAAAGGCCGTTCACTATCCGCAACCTGTGACCCGTCCGGTAACCTTCAGCTTGGCCCATGTTGAAACACTTTCGAGGTTCTACTGCCGGAATCAAAACGCTACTCGAGCTTAAACTATGTGGATTGACGATCTGTCTGATATTACCTAACTTGTTTCTATTAATTATTTGTGGGATCTAATTTCATTGCTTTCGCTTTTTTTGTTCGGTTTAATGTCTCTACATAGCTGTTATGTATATGTTACTGTAGTTAAGACTAAAATTTGCAGCCATGGCACACGACCTTCTCAGCGGCTAACTAATGGCTGTGAATCTAAGCCTAAGTTTCTCTGTATTATGCTTGATCTATTTAAATCCAGTCCTTTGGTGTAGTTCGTTATATCTATCGCTACACGAAGAAATAGCTTAGCGCAATGGTGATTTTGAAATTGAAGTTTACTGATAGTTCACGGTCTATGCAAAAATTACTTCAGATAATATGTTAATTTTTTGTGGGTTTGATGAGAGCTTGAGAGAAGACTTGAGATTTCCCTCCGTATTTGGAAATTACATAAAAAGGACCAATAGAAGAAAAGAGAATGAATACTACATATCTCATCGAAGGACCTCTTTATACACAACATTATTTGTTTTTACGCCTGGTGAAAGTAAGTAAAGATTGTTTGGTGAACTAACTCTTGAGCAAGCTACGTAAAGTTGACCGTGAGAGAAACACTCTTCACTAAAGTCAACACCGGCAACTTTTAAAGACTGTCCTTGCGATTTATTAATAGTGATTGCAAATGACACTTTTAACGGAAACTGCAAAAGTAAAATCTTAAACTCAAGAGTAAAATCATTAGATATTAGAGGTATACTCGGAATGAAAACACATTCACCCTGTCCACAACCTGTTAAAATTATAGCTTCTACTACATTCTCATACAATTTTTTCACGCGAAGTCTGGTACCATTGCATAGCTTTGGTGGTTTAAAATTACGGAGAAGCATAACCGGTGTTCCCACTTTTAAAGTAAGGCTATGTGGCGGAAATCCGGGTGGATTAAGTGAATTAAGAAATTCTATCGGATAATGTACAGCATCATCTATTTCTAAAACTGAGTCTATTGATGTGTATTGCATTTCAAATGATACAAAAGATTTTAATATAATATCATTTACAAGTGTGTTTGCATCATGTGTGTATATACTTTGTGTGTGTTTTTCTCGTAAAAAAAGATTGGTCAGCGTAACACAGATTAACATGGTAAAAGTTAGGTACATATAAAGATTTGTGTTTATGACTTTAAGCAAAAGAACAGTAAACAAATATGTATGTAAGTGAAATTTTATTTTATTTCATCACACAACATCTTGCTTGTATGACAAAGACAAATATTATTTAGCAACGCATACAAAAGCAACAATCAGGCATAATTTGTTACGAACGGATCCAACTGTACTTAAGTCTAGTATGTGCTACTTGCATTAGGTCCTGAATTATGAAATTACAGATTTGGTCCTTTTATGCCAGTTTTTACCCCCTGGCCAAAGTAAAAACTCAAAATTTCATAAAAGTACCAGACACCTCTCCAATTAGTTTTATTAACCTTTTAGGCCCTTTTTGAATTTTATTTCTTACTTGTATAAGGCTAGGAGATATATATAGATTACCAATTTATCCCTTTTTGTTCTAAGAAGTCTAATTATTGTTTTACTTCTTTCCTGCTCCCATCCGTTTTTACAGTTCAAAAAAGTACCAAAATTCTGTTTTTACCCCTTTTATCCCCCCAAAACTCAGGACACCGAAAATGTACCTTACACTTGTTTGATTATTTCTAGTAGCCTTTTAGGACCTTTTTGAATTTTTCCAGTACTTGTATTAGGCGCGGAGATATAGAATTACATACTTATCCCTTTTTTACCCTTTTTATCCCCTAAAAGTCAAAACTTAAAAAAAGTGACGAAATTGTCGAGAATTTTTCAATGGGTATTAAATTCAGGTCTTAGTTTTTTCCTGTTTCTGTCCTATACATAGATACATACAATTAAAAAAAGTACCAAAATTCAGTTTTTACCCGTTTTATCCCTTAGTACTCAAAATATCAAAATAGTATAAAAACTCATATTATCTACTCGAGATTTTGTTATTAGGGGTGTAATTCTTGTTTTACTTCTTTCCTGCTCCCATCCGTCTTTACAGTTCAAAAAAGTACCAAAATTCTGTTTTTACCCCTTTTATCCCCCCAAAACTCAGGACACCGAAAATGTACCTTACACTTGTTTGATTATTTCTAGTAGCCTTTTAGGACCTTTTTGGATTTTTCCAGTACTTGTATTAGGCGCGGAGATATAGAACTACATACTTATCCCTTTTTTACCCTTTTTATCCCCTAAAAGTCAAAACTTAAAAAAAGTGACGAAGTTGTATCGAGAATTTTTCAATGGGTATTAAATTCAGTTCTTAGTTTTTTCCTGTTTCTGTCCTATACATAGATACATACAATTAAAAAAAGTACCAAAATTCAGTTTTTACCCGTTTTATCCCTTAGTACTCAAAATATCAAAAAAGTACCAGACACCTATCCGTTTATTTTTACTATACTTTTGGGTGTTTTTGAATTTTTGTGCTATCTGTTCAACATGCGGAGATATTGAATTACCGATTTTAGCCTTTTTTACCCCTTTCCCGTGCGAATTTCCAAAAATCCCGCCTTAGTGGATCCATATGTCAGAAGAACTGCCCACATACGAAATTTGATTACTCTAGCTTTAGCCGTTTGGGCTGGGCGATGATGACCCAGTCAGTCAGTCAGTCATTCACGTTACAATTTTATATGTATAGATAATATTGTTCGAATATGAAATAATTTATTGGTTTATCTATTTTTATTGCAAAAAATATGTATACAAGGCTTTTAATTGTAAAAAAAATTGTTTCTAAACACATTTGTTTAACGACTGGTACCAAAAGTAGTCGACTACTTACTCTTTAGCATTTGTTTGTGCAGCACTATAATTATTTGCAAATATTTTTCATGAAAACATAATGAAAAGTGGTAAATATTATTTAATTCGCAAATATCTTTTATTAAAATTATTTTCTTTATTTAAATTATTGTAGACATAATAAATTATGAATACAAATAGCGTTAAAGGTACTAACAACTAAGGTTTTCGACCTAAACATTTTATTTATGTACATATTGTTACGTTTTAACCTTTTCAAAACGTTTTCCGTAGATTCTTTAATTGTAATGAAGTTAGAACACTCAAGTCTTCAGTTTACAATAACCAACAGTTCAACACTTTATTTATTTGAACACACTATACTTGTAAACACTTTACTAAAAGAACACTTTACTAAAAGAACAACACTTTCACTTAATCACTTTTTATTACTTAAGACACTTTACACGTTAGCGCAGCTAAAAATCGACTGCTTTTATACCTCCAATGATCATTACTAGAACATTCTAGACGTTTACAGAAGCTAATCACGCCACATCTATAGTGCGATGTGCGATGACTCATCATGAACAAAAGATATACACACACACCGACATACATGCGATGTGCGATGACTCATCATGAACAAAAGATATACACACACACCGACATACATACACGCGGCAGTAAAACTCAAGCATCTGAGTCGCGCACATACATGCACACACGAATATTGTATCGTGCGGTGGTGGTTTCTTCTATTTCGCTGTTGTGCTTATTTATCCACACATGTGTGTCAGTATGTGCACACTCGCTGTGCTGCCGTTTTGTTTATCAACAAGCTTCCATGTATGAATGTGTGTATATACCTCCTGTGTTCATTTACAAATAATAACAAGACAATATACGCACATATAAAATAACGATGATTTAGTACGTTCTAGAACAATCACAATCGGTCCGTTCACGACCAAATTTGTAACACTGCCGCCCGCTCAAGCCTGTTCGTCCCGAACAGGCCCAGAACCACTACTTCCGTACCTTGCGAGTCGTTCTAAGTGTACAACCTTCATTTTGGATCGGTGGCTGTTATGCTTCTGTATCCTGTATACAACGTCGTTTAACCTCTTAATCACCTTATACGGTCCATCCCAATGCGTTTGTAATTTGGGAGACAATCCTTTCTTCCTTTGTGGGTTATATAGTAGAACCAGTTGTCCCTCGCGGAATCCTTCGGAATTTGCTGCTCGATCGTACCTGGCTTTCATTTTATCGCTGACTACTCGAATTCTGTTGCGTACAAATTCGTGAAGGTCGTGCAGGTCACTTTTGTCCTGTGAAGCATTCTCGGCATCCTCATTCTTCGGTATAGGTTTTATGCCAAATTCCAAATCTCCAGGCAATCTGAGCTCTGTTCCAAAAACAATTTTTGCTGGTGTTCTAGACGTTGAGTCATGCACAGCGGACCTGTATGCCAACAAAAATTTTTGAATGTGCTCATCCCAGTCTCTCTGATGGTCGCTCACTACTTTCCTCAGGTATTCCTCCAGCGTGCGGTTAAATCTTTCAACCATACCGTCAGATTGCGGATGAAGTGGTGTTGTCCTGGTTTTTCTTATTCCATAGAGCTCGCACATTTCCTTAAAAATTGCAGACTCAAAGTTTCTGCCTTGATCGGAATGCAACTCCATTGGAACACCATATCTGCACACCCAATTATTGATGAAAGCATTTACCACAGTTTGAGCCTCCTGGTTTGGTATGGGGTATACTTCTGGCCATTTGCTGAAATAGTCCATCACCACAAGGACATAACGGTTACCGGCAGTACTGACTGGAAAAGGACCTGCTACATCCATAGCTATTCGCTCAAAGGGCGCACCTGAATTGTACTGCAGCAGGTGTGCTCGAGTTCTCCGTGCTGGACCCTTCGCCGCTATACATTCCTTGCAGTTCGCTATCCAGTCGGCTACTGATTGTTGCGCTCTAACCCAGTAAAAACGCTGCTTTACCTTTTCCAGTGTTTTATTAACTCCAAGGTGACCACCACTGGGACCATTGTGGAACTCTCGCAAAACTTCCGGTATCTTAGATGATGGTACAACTATTAAGTTAGAAGTAGTTTTGCCATCCGCACTTTCCCATATACGGTATAAGCATCCGTCTACCAGCTGCAAACTGCCCCATTGTGCCCAATAAGCTTTAGCGAGGGGACTCTCAGCCGCAATTTCATTGCGTGCAGGCCTGCTATCACTCTGTTTAGCAGCTATTATTTTGCTGAGCACCGGATCATTTTTCTGCGCCGTTGGCCAGTCTTCGTGGGAGTCTATCTGCGTTAGCCGAACATCAATGACGCACTCTTTCTGCTCGTTTCCCCATTGGTATGATCGTGACTTCTTGGTCAGCTGTTGTTGGCCTGCCCTTTTGCTCGGCCTCTGTCGAGATACGGATCTTGTACGCTTCCTGGGAGCCTTACAGTTGCGCTGAAAGTGGCCTGCCTTTCCGCAGTTAAAACACTTAGCTCGGCCTTTATTCGAGCTTTCGGCCAACGCTTGCAACACTGCCTCTTTAATCGTACTGGCCAAGCCATCTCCTGGCTCATGAACTACCTCTAGCTCTCGTATTTTGTGGACCTGTGGCCTTGAAATTAGTCTGGCTGTCTCCTGGGCCAACGCAAATGAGACGGTTTCGGCGAATGACGGCTTTTGTGTTGCGCATACAGCAAGCTTAATGTCGGGATCTCGAATACCGTTCACAAATGCCTCCGTCTTAAAATGGTCCAAAAACGAGTAGCTCTCTCCAGGATAGCTAAGCTGCACCAGACGCTCAACCTCCATTGCATAATCTTGAAGAGTCTCATTGCTTCTCTGCACTCTGCCTCTCAGCTCCATCCTGTGGATTTCTTTCTTGTGCTCTCCACCATACTTACGTTGCAGAGCTGCCATGATGACTTCATAATTGTCTCTAGATGAAGCGGGCACTGTTTCCAGGACCTGTGCAGCGACACCCTTCAACGCCAAAATTAACTCAATGCACTTCTCTTCCTCCGTCCATGCATTTTTATTGGCCACAGTTTCAAACTGAAACTGGAAAATGTTAAAAGGTGTGCTGCCATCAAAGGTGGGCGCTTTTATTCTGCTCGCGACTTCCGGAATGACTCGCACTGGCCCCTCCTGCAGTTGAAGGCCATTCATTCTAGCTTCCAGGCTATGAAGCTTTTGATCGACCTCATTTTCCAGGGCAACAAATTTTTCTTCCATGGCATTTACTCTCTGGTTTATAGCGGAAGAAAGCTTCATCAAATTTTCATTCGTTGTCGTATGTTTTGCGTTTATTTCTGCTAGAAGCATTTCATTATTCGCTTTCATCATTACATTTGTTGTAATTGACGCCTCTTTGATAGACTGCATCATAGTTTCATTTGTAGCCCTGGACGCCTCTTTGATAGACTGCATCATGGCAGCAAACATCGAGTTTAAGTCCATGCTACTTGTAACTGCTCGTGTACTCATCTCCAGTTCTTCTTTTTCTTCGAAGTTATGAGTATTGATGTCCAGGCCTAGCCGATGAAACTCCTCCATTATCCTCTTCTGCAGCTCCACTTTATTACCAGTTGTGGGCAGATCCAACTTGCACAACTCCTTTTTCAGTTGTTCCACTTTAAGCTCGTCGAACTTCATTTTACAATTTCACTTCTGACACCAATTGTTACGTTTTAACCTTTTCAAAACGTTTTCCGTAGATTCTTTAATTGTAATGAAGTTAGAACACTCAAGTCTTCAGTTTACAATAACCAACAGTTCAACACTTTATTTATTTGAACACACTATACTTGTAAACACTTTACTAAAAGAACACTTTACTAAAAGAACAACACTTTCACTTAATCACTTTTTATTACTTAAGACACTTTACACGTTAGCGCAGCTAAAAATCGACTGACTGTTCAGCGTTGAGCTTCGCTGCTTTTATACCTCCAATGATCATTACTAGAACATTCTAGACGTTTACAGAAGCTAATCACGCCACATCTATAGTGCGATGTGCGATGACTCATCATGAACAAAAGATATACACACACACCGACATACATACACGCGGCAGTAAAACTCAAGCATCTGAGTCGCGCACATACATGCACACACGAATATTGTATCGTGCGGTGGTGGTTTCTTCTATTTCGCTGTTGTGCTTATTTATCCACACATGTGTGTCAGTATGTGCACACTCGCTGTGCTGCCGTTTTGTTTATCAACAAGCTTCCATGTATGAATGTGTGTATATACCTCCTGTGTTCATTTACAAATAATAACAAGACAATATACGCACATATAAAATAACGATGATTTAGTACGTTCTAGAACAATCACAATCGGTCCGTTCACGACCAAATTTGTAACAATATGTATATGCGATTATAGATATTGCAATATTTCAAAAGGGCGCAGACGTTTTTAATGTTGTTGTGGTTAATAGTTTTTAAATATTCCGGAAGGCTGATTGTTCCAAAGAGAGTGAGCTGTGCGGTTTTTATGCGGGTGCAGTTAAATATAAGATGGTTTATGTCCAATATGCTGTTGGAGTTACAGAGGTGACATACATTCGGTTGCGTTTTTTTCAAATATGTACAGTTACTCATATAAATATTTTGCCTACACAAAAATGAAGAGTTTAGAAGAAAAACACACAGCGTAAAAATACGGTTTAAAAAAATCAACATATATTTCAATAAATATTATTTTAAAAACACAAAATTAACATTTCTACTTCATAAAAATTTAGATAGCACTTTTAAAGGTCGAGATTTCGTCAAACACATTAAATTATTGATTAATTTTTAAAGTCACAAAAGTATTTTGCATATTGAACTTTTTTAATGTTAGTTGTTGGCAAAGCAATGCAAAAACTAATTTTAATATTTTGTATGGAGTCTATTGTTTATTATGACTGATTCAAGGCGTCTGAGCATCGACTCCACTAAGCTTTGACATTTTTCTGGCGGTATTTTGTACCATTCTTCCTCCAATATATTTTTTAATGCTACCTTCCAAGAAATGTGATGCTCTCGTACTTTCCCATCCAAGTAAGCCCACAGATTTTCAATGGGATTAATGTCTGGACTTTGTGGTGGTGTTGGAAGATGTTTTCCATAATTTAACGTCCAACGCCGTATGTTTTGGGTCGTTGTCGTGTTGAAAAAAGTACTCGTTACGCGATAGACCCATTTTCTCAACACTGGCATGAAGGTTCTCCTTTAAAATCGACAAGTCAAAATCGACACTAATTTTCCTACACCTAGTGCGGACATGCAACCCCACATCATTAGTGAACCACCACCATGCTTAACTGTAGGTCTGATATTTTTAATATTTAGGGATTCATTCGGCTTTCTCCACACCATGCGCCGTCCATCTGACCCAAAGAGGTTAAATTTGCTTTCGGCGCTAAAAAAAACCACAGTTTTCCAGAAGTCGTAAGTTTTAGTTTTATGGAGTTGAGCAAAGGATAATCGCTTCTGTCTATTGACCTCGGATATAAAAGGTTTCTTCCTCGAAACGCGACCGTTTATATTATTCGCTCTTAGCACTCTACGAATAGTTTCATCACTTACGCTTCTTTGTAGTACCTCTCTGAGCTTTTCATTGATTTTTGGTGCTGATAAATGAGGATTTTCACGGTTTTCTTTAAGGATTTGGCTCTCATTTCTCAAAGTCAGTGATTTTGCGCGTGCCTTACGAGGAATATTTTCCACACTCCCACGATTTTTTGATCTTTTTATTACGTTTTCTATTGTTTGCCGACATCGATTGAACATATCACAAATATATTTTATTGGTTTGCCTTGATCAAAGAGATATAAAATGATTTTTTTCTCTGAGCAACTTAATTCTTTTCCGTTTGGCATTTTTAAACAACAAACTATAAACCCGCAAATTAAAAACAATAAAATCACGGTCAACTGAGCTAGAATATGACACGTCAAATAACAATGCATGAAAAAAAAAAACCTAAAAAAATTAAGGTGTACACAAAAATCGCAAAATATAACGGCCATCTTCTAAAAGCAAAATACTTTTGTGACTTTGCTAATGCGTAGTTATTGATGAAAAACCAACGAAAGTATGAAAATAAGCTTGTTGTTGCGAATTTTTTGATTTCTTAAGATATCTAACATCTTTTGTGAGAGAATAAAAATTTTTTATATATGTATATTGAAGAACATAAGTTTTGTGAAGGAAAAGAAGCCAAGTATTTCTTAAAAATGTATAGGCAAAATATTTCTGTAACTGTATGTGTGCGTGGGTTAGTAGAGTATGTCCAAATCTCAATCTTGTGTATTTGTATACATATGTCATGCCGTGACGATTCAGATGGGTAGCGAGCTGGAGTTCCGTATGGGTTACAATTTTTGTAAATGTGATCGTATGACGACCAACTTTTGGCTACTTTGTTGTGAATTTCTGTTGAGATATTTCTTCTGATGTCTATTTTGTTGGTAGAGGGGTACGTTACTACAGGCGCATAGGCTGCGAACTATGCTGCTTCATCGGCTAGTATGTTTCCCTCAATGCCAGTGTGACTAGGCACCCACATGATTTTGAATTTCGTATGAAATTTTATTAAAAGATCTCTTATTTTTGAAACCAATGGGTTGAAATTTTTTATATTTTGTGTGGCAGTTATTGCTGACTTGGAATCGGAGCAAATTATAAATTTTCCCCGAGCAGTTTTATACTTATTCAGAGTGCAAAGAATGGCAGTGGCTTCCGCAGTGAAAATAGAAGCACTTTGATCCAGTGAGCCTAAGAATTCTGTTTTTAAATTGTGGTTTATGATCGCAAATGTGGTTGCGGTATTTGTTTTCGATCCGTTAGTATAAAGGAATTTCCAGTTTCTGTTTTTATAAAATGTTGAAATGTCCTTAAAGAGTGATTTGTAGATGAAATCTGTGGTAGAATCTTTGGGAAGGGAGAATAGATCATTGATGAAAGTAGAATCGTTAAGCTTCCATGGTGGAGCAGTTGGAGTATAAGCCATTTGAGAGGACAGATCAATTTGCATGTTAGCCGCGATATTGAGCGCCATCCTGATAGTAGATGGGAAGCGTAGGGGGAGCTGCGAAGAAATATTAAAATTATTTTATTGATGAATTCTTTCTTCGCAACTCTTCATCAACTCAACGAATGTCTCTTTATCAAACGCTTATAGTTAGGTAGAGGCCAATGCGTGTGCATACATTGTAAATAGTGGTAGGATCGCTACTGTTGTTTATGCGTAGATATGTATGTGTATGCATGCATGCATACATACATATGTATGTATGTATTTCTTTGTGTATTGTATCGATATAGTAAGTAATTCGTCAAAATATTTGTAATTTATATGAAAACCAAAGAAAAATTTGTTTGATAAAAATATTAGATGATTTTTGCAGGGTTAAAGTGTCTTTATGACTGTATATTACTGATTCTTACATCATATCATCAGTAGAATTTAAAGTATGTATGTACATAGTTTCGAATTTCATAGTTTAATGTGTAATGATAATTTGGTGTAAGAAACAATGAAATGCAATCATATACACATTCAAGAAGCACAAAATTGATAAATAGTGTTAAAATAAAAAAATCATCAATTCAATAATTTTCACTATTAAACGCTTATAGTTGGGTAGAGGCCACAATAAAAATATCCAATTTATAAGATGGTTATAAGCAGCATAAGAAGCTATAAGTCGTTTATGAATACACTTTTCTGGATTTTTGCTTATAAGTTAGTTATAAAACTCTTATAGTGTGTTTATGAATTAGGATGTTAGTATCTACTGTGAAGCATGGTGGTGGCAACGTGATGGTTTGGGGTACTGTCGCTGCATCTGGTGTTGGAAACCTACCCCCTAATTCATAAAAATTTCTTATTTCAGCTTATAAGCTGGTAATAGTTATCATACACTAACAGTGTTATTAGCAACTCATAAGAAATTCAATTCATAAACACATTATATGCGTGAAATAACTAATAAACTCTTTTATTAATTTTGTACTTTATTGTTGGCAATACCATGCAATGTTCACTCTCATTTTGTGCCTAGTGCTGCATATATGAGATGTATGTAAGAAACTGATTATTTGGGTAGCTGCGAAAAATGCAAAATATTATTTACTTATATAACATAATTTTGTTCGAATATGAAATAATTTATTGGTTTACCTATTTTTATTGCGAAAAATATGTATATAAGGCTTTGAATTGTAAAAAAATTGTTTCTAAACACATTTGTTTAACGACTGGTACCAAAAGTAGTCGACTACTTACTCTCTAGCATTTGTTTGTATAGCACTATAATTATTTGCAAATATTTTTCATGAAAACATAATGAAAAGTGGTAAATATTATTTAATTCGCTAATATCTTTTATTAAAATTAATTTATTGATGAATTCTTTCTTCGCAACTCTTCATCAACTCAACGAATGTCTCTTTATCAAACGCTTATAGTTAAGTAGAGGCCAATGCGTGTGTATACATTATCGGCCTAATTCATAAACACATTATAAGAGTGTTATAAACAACTTATGAGCAAAAATCCAGAAAAGTGTATTCATAATCGATTTATAGCTTATTATGCTGTTTATAACCATTTTATAAATTGGATATTTTTATTGTGGCCTCTACCCAACTATAAGCGTTTAATAGTGAAAATTGTTGAATTGAGGATTTTTTATTTGAACACTATTTATCAAATTTTTTGCTTCTTGAATGTGTATATGATTGCATTTCATTGTTTCTTACACCAAATTATCATTACACATTAAACTATGAAATTCGAAAATATGTACTTTAAATTCTACGAAATTCTAAGAATCAGTAATATACAGTCATAAAGACACTTTAACCCTGCAAAAATCATCTCATTCTTTTATCAAACAAATTTTTCTTTAGTTTTCATATAAATTACAAATATTTTGACGAATTATATCCATACAATACACAAAGAAATACAGACCTACATACATACATACATATGTATGTATAGTACTATCTCTATTGCAAATTTGAATAGACATGTACATATGTATGTATGCATGCATACACATACATATCTACGCACAAACAACAGTAGCGATCCTGCCTGTATTTACAATGTATACACACGCATTGGCCTCTACTTAACTATAAGCGTTTGATAAAGAGACATTCGTTGAGTTGATGAAGAGTTGCGAAGAAAGAATTCATCAATAAATTAATTTTAATAAAAGATATTAGCGAATTAAATAATATTTACCACTTTTCATTATGTTTTCATGAAAAATATTTGCAAATAATTATAGTGCTACACAAACAAATGCTAGAGAGTAAGTAGTCGACTACTTTTGGTACCAGTCGTTAAGCAAATGTGTTTAGAAACAATTTTTTTTACAATTCAAAGCCTTGTATACATATTTTTCGCAATAAAAATAGGTAAACCAATAAATTATTTCATATTCGAACAAAATTATGTTATATAAGTAAATAATATTTTGCATTTTTCGCAGCTACCCAAATAATCAGTTTCTTACATACATCTCATATATGCAGCACTAGGCACAAAATGAGAGTGAACATTGCATGGTATTGCCAACAATAAAGTACAAAATTAATAAAAGAGTTTATTAGTTATTTCACGCATATAATGTGTTTATGAATTGAATTTCTTATGAGTTGCTAATAACACTGTTAGTGTATGATAACTATTACCAGCTTATAAGCTGAAATAAGAAATTTTTATGAATTAGGGGGTATAAATACAGGCAGGATCGCTACTGTTGTTTGTGCGTAGATATGTATGTGTATGCATGCATACATACATGTGTACATGTCTATTCAAATTTGCAATAGAGATAGTACTATACATATGTATGTATGTATGTATGTAGGTCTGTATTTCTTTGTGTATTGTATCGATATAATTCGTCAAAATATTTGTAATTTATATGAAAACTAAAGAAAAATTTGTTTGATAAAAGAATGAGATGATTTTTGCAGGGTTAAAGTGTCTTTATGACTGTATATTACTGATTCTTAGAATTTCGTAGAATTTAAAGTACATATGTATGTATGTACATATTTTCGAATTTCATAGTTTAATGTGTAATGATAATTTGGTGTAAGAAACAATGAAATGCAATCATATACACATTCAAGAAGCAAAAAATTTGATAAATAGTGTTCAAATAAAAAATCCTCAATTCAACAATTTTCACTATTAAACGTTTATAGTTGGGTAGAGGCCACAATAAAAATATCCAATTTATAAAATGGTTATAAACAGCATAATAAGCTATAAATCGATTATGAATACACTTTTCTGGATTTTTGCTCATAAGTTGTTTGTAACACTCTTATAATGTGTTTATGAATTAGGCCGCTAGTATTTATCGAAGGTAACATGGGTCGTTACCAATATAAGTCTATGTTAGAACAAAATCTGGAGGCATCGGTCAATAAATTAAATCTTGGTCAGAGTTGGATTTTTCAACAATCACCCAAAGCATATCGCACAGATTGTAAAGGAATGGCTGCTTTACTATGCCCTACGCACACAGTTGCACACACCACCCCAAAGTCCGGACCTAAATATCATTGAACACGTTTGGGAGATTTTGGAGCGTAGAATCAGGAAACATCATATTTCTAGTGCTCCAATGCTGAAGATGTTGGAAGAAGAATGGCTAAGAATTACGCCGATTGAGCCGGTGGCCTAACCAAATTTTAAATTTAGCAATGAAATATTTTTAAATATTTAAATTAAGTTTTTTATGTTAGCTTATATGCCGTATGTAGACTTTTGCCAACGCTATTTTTTCGTTTTTTGTAAATATTTTTTAAAGTGTACGTTGAAATTAGTTCCTTTTTTGTTTTCTTTTAATAAAAACAGATTTCAAACAAACATGCATCTTTATAATGTTTTTAGTCTCGTCAGGTGGACAAAATGATGGTTGTATGTAGACTTTTGTCGGCCTCTGTATGTTCCGTTTTTAAGTTACACATAATTTCTTTTTTGCTTAATCAAACGACCACTAACACTCCCCCATTTTCGTTTTTGTACCCATAAATCGCTTTCTCCTATTTTTCTAGCTCCAGTACAATGCAATGCATGTACATATGTATATCCTGAGTACTGGTCGCAGTCTAAAAAAATAAAATAAAAAAGAACCGCACAGAGCGAAAACTTCCTAATAGATTCAATAAGATTTTCTCTTTGAAACGTTTTTAGGCTGAGGGGTATGCCAGCAGAGAGAAAAGAAGATTTTTCTATGGGTATTTCTTATTATTTCCATGTTGCAAATCTTATTAATTAATTGTCTCAACAAGAAAAACACATAAAACCAAGAAGAAAACTTGTTACTCACGTTTGTTTTTACTCAGTTTCCGATTTGCATGGTACCAAAAAAAAATTCTATAGAGAAGAACTTATTGATTCTATTAGGTTTTCTTGTAAATTGTATACAATAAGGATTTCTTATTGATTTTATTAGGTTATCCTATTTATTTTTCCCTATTGGTTTTATTAGTTTCCTATATAAACACACGTAAATCATCTTTTTAATTTCATTAATTGTTGTTTTTTCAATAAGGTTTTCGCATTTAAAATAATAAGGAATCCTTCTTGAAAAAAAAACCATAGAGATATCTTATTGATTTTGTTCTACTTTATTAGGTGCTTTTTTCTCTGTGCGCCAAAAACGCATCATCAAAAGTTGTACAATCTAAACAGGCACTCATTGCACTAAAATATGTTTTAGTTTTTGGCCCTTGCCGATTTGTGCCATTAATCGCGCCATTTATTATACCTTTTCTAGGGATTTTGAACTGTGTATACATATAAAATAAGCAATTGATTATATTTTCGAGGAATTCATTATTTTTTATTTGTTTACAATGCTAAATTTCTAAATACGTATTCTTAATAAGGTAATAGAATAAACAGTTTGTTACATTTCTTAATAATTCTACATTCCGTTTGTGGACCTTTAATGTTAAATGCCTCTAATGAGTCTTGGTGGTTGCTTTGTTGTTGCTGTCAATGTTTTGGGGATTTAAATAACTAGTCTTAATTAAAAAATTAATCGAGCGCACACATATATTGTTGTATAAATAGAAGCTGTTATGATTTATGGTATGTGTCAGTTTAAATAAATAAAAATATGTGTCAGTTTAAATAAAGTAAATTACATAATAATACGTCGCGTTTTTTTTTTCTTTTGCTAATATATTACTACTTTCTCTTGAACATGTTGCTTAAACGCCTTTTTGGAGGTGTATTCTGAAAAAAGATAAAGTAAATATACATATTACATTAAATAAGTTATTTCAATCAAGTGAATAAAGAAAATACATACATATGTACAACACTAAAACTGGCAAGAAGGAAGAGAGAAGCAATGACTAACGATTGAACAAATACATACATACATAAAAAAACATACATATTTTCTTTCTTGACAACCACCATGTTTTCTTGGTGCGCCCTCTAACTATAGAAATCTTCATTATTTCAGTTATTGTCACATTATCAATTCTATGAGATGCGTAAAAAGGGTTCTAAGTTTTTTGTTATGTCAAGAAGTTTTATTAAGGAAAGGTTAGTTACGACATTTATCGCGCAATTTATTATACCTTTTCTAGATATATTGAACTGTGTTCGAGCTTTTTAAAACTTTGCATGCTTACTAATAAGATAAACAATTGCTTATACATACATACATATTTCTGAGGAATTCATTATTTCTTATTTTTTACATTTATTCTTAAGCTAGGTATAGGCGTATGTAAAATCTTACAATATTGTCAGAAAATGTATAGGATATTTTTAACCACCGTGAGAACTTACAATTTCTTTCTAACATATTGTAAGCAAAAGCATTGGCAGGCCACCTACCTAACAATTAATTGTCAGTGAACTGTCAGTTGTCTCAACACTTTAGCTCTAAACACATAGACGACAGCAGACTGCAAATGCTGCCAACTTCAAATGCTGCTCTGAAGTCGGCTTCATAATCATTTTGAAGACAGCAACAACATAATAATCAGCTGGTGTGTAAATCAATTTCGAATTTTTATAAATATTACAAATTCAAAGTTTAAAAATATAAAAAATGAGCGAAGAAAATTTAGCGAATTTTATCACAACAATTGTTAAAATAGCTCAGACTACAGCTGAAGTGTATAAAGCCCTTAAGACGAATAGTACAAGAAACCGAAGATGGTGGGTTCGCCCAGTAAATATAACCCATGATGAGGAGGGCATTTACAAAACATGTGTACAACAGCTCAAGGAAAAAGATGAAGAACACTTTTTCAAAGCAACCAGGATGAAAATTAAATAAAATATCACGAAAAATTAGCTCAAACGAAAAAAATTGTTTTGATATTGAAAATAACCAGCTGTGTATTTTAGCAATGCTACTTTCAGGGATGCCGTATTTCTTATTTCATAATGAATAAAATTGAAAATATTGATGAAAAATGTAATAATATCACGAAAAAACTATAAAAACACATACATTTATTTATTTATTGTATTTTTGCAATGTTCTTTTGTGTTTAATATTAAAAAAAAAGTTTTTGTTCAAATTTGTCCAATTTATGTATATAATGGCAACACTATATTTGCTTATTTGCTGCCCGTCAAAATAGAAAATAGCCTAAGTTGGCAGCAGCAGCAAATGCTGTTGTGCAGTCGTGCTGCCCTGCTGCCGTCAAAATAATCGTTTTCATTTAAACACATGCATTTTATTTTTGACATATTGCTGCTTGCTGTCTGCTGTCGTCTATGTGTTTAGAGCTTTTGGCATCATCATTGCCAGTGCATTGTCAAATTATAAGATGCATATATTCTCAACACATTACAATGGCGTCATTGTCAGAGTAATGACAAAAAATATTAAAGAAAAATGTGTGCGTTCGAAAGGGAGAGAAAAAACAAGAGAATAGTGAAAATCTGAGGTAAACAGTTGCAAAAAAAAGAGAATAAAAAAATTAAAAACATGGTTATTGAGCATGTGTGTGTGTATTTTATAGATGCCCAATGTAGTAGTATTGGTGAGAGTGACAAAATAACACTGGAAGAAAACAATTTGCTATTCATTTTATTTAGTCGTCAACGAGATTGTGACACATGTGTGGCGGGTGTTGTACATATTTTAGTAATAGTCTTGGTAGTCGGAAATATTTTGAAATAAAAAGATTCTTCGAAGTGTTTATAAATTTTCCCTCAATTAATCATTGTTGATCTTGCAATTAAAAAGTAATGAAATCTTCTATGGATACTCTCATTGCAGTTACGCAATAAAAGCATATTTCTCAAACTAGAAGAATTCAGCTTATTGCGTTTTTTTGAGCAAATATAATTCATATCTGAAAATATTTGTTCGCAAAGATACGTTGAGGGAAATAAGGATAAATATTTCAATGAAATCTTCTTTATTTTCGGGACATATTGTACCCTCCAGATTTTTCCAGAGTTCTATATTGATAAAATTATCAGGGAAATCTAATTCACTTCGAAGAATAAAAAGTTCTGTTTGGATTGGAAATTCGTACTTTAATATATCGCATTTAAAAGGGTTTTGAAAAATATTCAGTAAATGCTTAATATTATCAAAATCCTTGTCATAAATAACAGAAGTTTTCGGTAAGTCCGAACAGTCTGCAGAATCAATTTGAGCTGCAAGTAAAAATAGCTGAGTTTTAAAATCCGAAAGAATTTTCAACATAATCATCTACATGTTCATGAATCATAAACATGTTCACTGACAGCAGTCTCGATGACGATTAAAATGTAAAATGACACACAGAAGTTCTTCAAGTGTAGTTTGTCTCTCGCACTCGACATGGTGATTTCCTATTGGTTGATTGACGATCAAACAAAAGAGCGTAAGTATACGTGTGAGTTTAATTTGCTGATATCAGCCACTACTGGGCATCTATGGTGTATTTTGATAATGACAATTGGCTGACAATTTTTGATACGTAGAAAATCTTACATCCGTGTAAGCTGACATTTTTCGTTGGTAGCTAAATTTATTGCCTGCAATGAAATTGTAAGATTTTCTTGTAATTGTTCGAACTGATAATTTCCTTAATGCTGACAATTTTGTATTTATAGTAGATTGCCAGCACGTTGTTAGGTCTTACAATATTATAAGATCTGACAACCGTCTATACGAAACTTTAGCAATGCAACAGTTGTTATTCAAACTTCATTCCGTCGAAGCAATTATAGGTTTGTTTCATTACCTGATATTCTGCAACAAATTGTGTAAAATGTTACAGGAAGTTGTTTCTTTACTTTCTCTAATCAGAAAATTTATATAAATACAGAGAAAGAGAGTCAGAACATTGAGATTTGAAACACTGAGAGAGAACTTGAGAAATTGTTGGACAAATTTTACTCAGCTAAATTTTGCCAGATAAAACTCAAAGAAAAAGATTCATGAGTGGAAATATTTTTTGCTCAAAATAAATTGTTTTCCGTAAACAAGAAAGTTATAAATGGCCTATGAATATGATATAATAATATGTTTTAGCAAAAAAAAAAAAAAGTTTTTACAAAGCTTAAAAGTTAAGTTGAGTTAAGTTTTGTTTACTTGAATAAGTATGAATGAAGTATAAGTACTGCAGTGCATCGTTCTTAAAACCACGTTTTCCAGCAAGTTTGGCTTATAAACGCACTAAAAGATTTTGTGGTAGCAACAATTAGTTTTGATAGTAAAAGAAATTTATTAGGCTACAAAAAACTTGCTTATGACCTATAAGCAAACTAAAACAATTTTTGGTGGAAAAACGTGGCTGTAACAGAAAAGTAAATAGAAAAAATATTATGTAAAGTTTTTGAGTAGTGTATCTAATGATCGAGCTAAACGAATTTCAATGAGTTTTACTTTGTACCTGATTTTTATTTTGTTATAATAAACCTAAACAATTTTTCAACTTAATATGCAACTAAAGAAATGAGTTTTATTTTCCATCTACGCTTGGGTGTTTTGCTTTATTGTACATATTGCTCAATTAAGCAATTTTCGTTTAATTGCGTCGGCGAATCAATTAACCGAGTATTGCTTAATTGAGTTCCCGCTTAATTGCGTCAAAAGTCGTGCATTTTTAGAAAGTCAATTAAGCGGAAATAACTATATTAATAAGGAATAAGACATCATATAATAATCTTCTTAGGATTTCGGTTCTGCTATTACCGAAGATATTTATGAAATAAGAAACAAAGTCAAGGCCGAAATCAAAAATTGTAGAATTTAAGGCCCAATATATTTCGAAATATTAGAAATAATTAAGTGAAATAAAACCTTGTTTTTTAATCTATAAAAACTTTACAATAAGTGTAAATTTGTTTAAATCAGTTAAAATTTTGCAAAGGACATGAAACCAATAACATTTTTCTTAGGTAGGCAACTTTGTCAACATGTGTTACAGCTTAATAGTGCCTTCTTTTAGGAGGGGCTATTCAAATTTTGGTCCTTTGGTTTTTTGGTATTTGTTGTTGAACACGTCTAGAAGGATTATACATACATATGTATATACTGTGACAATTCTAAAGTTCCTTTTACGGTATACTTTGCGCACATGTAAGTATATATACAGAATAAATTTCAAGTTCTATCTCTTACAGTTCAAAAGTTAGAGCTAATTTTCAAACAACAGGGTCCTTCCTATATTAACCAAAGCTTAAATTTCAACTTCTTGTTATTTTTGGCTTTTGCTGTTGTGCTCAATGCATTACTTTAATTTCAACTTTTTGTTACGCTTGGTAACGGGTTATCCATTTCGTGGCTTCAAAAGTATTGGACTGGAATTCAACATCTGTCAAACTAATCTATATTTTCAATTTTTTCTTCTCACTTGAAAGTCTGACATTGACGAAAATGGATCGTTTAACTATCATACAACGCATAAAAATTATCAAAATATGCTACAAAAATGGTGATTCTGCCACAGCCACATATCGTGATTTGAGAGGAGATTACGGTTTACATAATCGTCCAACTACGCAAGCAATTGGTAAAATTGTGATGAAATTTGAAGAGACTGGAACGGTTACAAATATTGTAAGGCCTGGGCATCATCGTTTCGCTCGATACCCTGAAAATATCGCTGCTGTAAGTGAAAGTGTTGCCGAAGACCCGAATGTGTTGCTTCCTTGTAGTTCTCAGGAATTAGGACTGTCTTACGGCAAATTAAGGCGTATTTTGCATTTAGATCTACACCTACATCCATATAAAGTCCAGCTCACACAACAACTGAAGCTAGCTGACCAATCACAACGTCGCAGATACGTGGAATGGGTGCTTGAACAACCGGCGGTGGACGGCGATTTTTCGAACAAAATTTTCTTTAAGAGATGAAGCACATTTCTTACTCGGTGGGTAAATACGACAATAAAATTGTCGTATGTAGGGTTCTAAGAAACCTCAAGTAATTGAAGAAAGGCCATTACAACCAGAAAAAGTCACTGGTTAGTGCGCTCTTTGATTGTAAGGTATGATTTTACTTCTTCGAAAGCGACGATTGAACGACTGTCACTGTTAATTCGGAGCGTTATGGTCATATGATAACCGATTTGTTTTGCCTGCTATTGAAGAATACTATTTGGAGAATATGTGGTTTCAACAAGACGGTGCCACATGCTACACAACTCGAGCGAATATGTCTTTATTGCAAGAGACATTTCCTAGCAGCGTAATTTCTCGTCTTGGCGATGTCAACTGGCCACCAAGTTCGTGCGATTTGACACTATTTGACTTTTTTTGTGGGGTTACGCGAAAGACCGTGTTTATGCAGATAAACCTTTAACTCTAGAGCACTTAAAAACCAACATTCGTCAAGTTATGGCTGAGATACCGCCCAATTTGTGTTAAAAAGTGGTCGAAAATTACCTCAAAAGAATCAATGCTTGCAACACTTTGCGTGGTGGTCATTTAAATGATGTAGTGTTTCACACATAATGTCAACGTTCAAACTTTATAAGAAAAAGAAATGAAATGAAAATGAAAAAAAAGTATTTTATTTACGCTGCTTTATAAAATGGATAATACGGATAAATTTATAAATTTCAACGGTTCGAAAGTTACAGCTAATATTCAAACTAAAAGCTGCCCCCAGATATTGAACACCATTTTTTTTTTTTTTTTAAATTTTTTGTATTTACTATAGACGCCAGGCAACTACTGCGAATTTCAAGTATCTATCTCTGAAGGCTCAAAAGTCAGAACTACTTGTGGCATTACATTTTAAATATGATTTCTAGTGCATATGACCGCCATGGCTGGCGCGGATGTAGTCCAATCTGTACGTCCAATTTTCGATTAATTTTTAAAACATTTGTGGCCGTATATCGGCAATAACACGACGAATGTTGTCTTCCAAATGGTCCAGCGTTTGTGGCTTATCCGCATAGACTAATGACTTTACATAGCCCCACAGAAAGTAGTCTAGCGGTATTAAATCACAAGATCTTGGAGGGCAATTCACAGGTCCAAAACGTGAAATTAGGCGGTCACCAAACGTGACTTTCAACAAATCGATTGCGGCACGAGCTGTGTGACATGTTGCTCCGTCTTGTTGAAACCATATCTCCTGGACATCATGGTTATTCAATTCAGGAATGAAAAAGTTAGTAATCATGGCTCTATACCGATCACCATTGACTGTGACGTTCTGGCCATCATCGTTTTTGAAGAAGTACGGACCAATGATTCCACCAGCCCATAAATCGCACAGAACAGCCAGTTTTTCTGGATGTAACGGTGTTTAGACATACACTTGAGAATTAGCTTCACTCCAAATGCGGCAGTATTGTTTGTTGACGTAGCCATTCAACCAGAAGTGCGTTTCATCGCTGAACAAAATTCGCTTATGAAAATCGCGAACAACGGCAATCTCTTTTTGCACTAAAATTGCACTATTTGCAAGCGTTGTTCAGTCTATTCATGACGAATTGCCAAACCAAACTGAGAACAAATCACTTGACAGCTGTTAAATAGGTCGCCAGCTTGAACAGTAATGCTAACTTAAAGTTCTATACATAAAAAAAAACACCCTTTACATATCTTGTGCAAATTTTAAGTCTCTAATTATTAAGCTTCGAAGCTTACAGTGGATTTTCACAGTTTATCAGTTTTCAGCCTTTTGTAATTTTTAATATTGCAGAGTAATTACATATCTTAATGTTTGGGAGCTGAAACGAAAAGGCGGACTGGCAGCGAAGTGTCAGTAGTAGGGTTCCTTCTTTACTCCATGAATGCATAAAGCTAAGAACAGAACATTAATTTTTTAGACAGTAGTTAGATAGATTTGAACAAATTAGGAGTGTGGGAGTATGTTTATGTCTTCGTTTATGCCTTTCAATGCTTTAAACAGTTTTATTTTTATATGTTATCAAATAAACTTACAACCGTTATAGAATTTAATGATAAACATTATCGAAATGGATTTTTCGTTCCTTTTAAAACTATCGAAAAAGTAACACACAAGCTACACACATATATGTTTAAAATTTTTTTTTTTTGAGAGCAAAACGAAACAAAATATGAAAACAAAGTAATATTTCTTCCACTTACTCGTTTTTAGAATAGATGTTTCGAAAAGAGAAATTCTTAAAATCTTTACGATGTTTTGAAAAATCAAACCAGATTTGATGAGCTCGTTCATTTATCGTCGGGAGCAAAGCGAAAGGAAAAGACCTAATAGAGTCGTAAATGAGGCTAATATAGCAAAGCTGACAATAATCCGTGTCGAGCTATCCATTTGAGACCACATGTGCAATATATCTGCAAGAGTAATGGTTTGATTTGTTATTAACACAACATCGTCGCATGATAACGAATCCAAATGACGGTGTGATGATGCTTTTTTGTGATTTTTAATATAAATAGAAGATTTTCGAACATATGTTGCATTTACATTTGGTAAACGATGATTATAAATAACAGTGCCACTGTAAATGGTGCGTGACAAATGAGACGTGCTACTCATAGAGGAAAGATGTGGCGTAACTGTTGTGAGGCTGGTATGATCGTAATCGTTTTGGGAATCTATATGAAATTGAGGACAAGGGTTTGAGAAAGAATGTTGAGAATTCGAACTAGAGATCCCTACTGGATTGGGGTGCATATATTTAAGTTCAAACGGCGCATTCGAGTTAGTCTCTGCTAATTTTTTTTCAAAGTGTTCAGAGCTGCCTGCAGATAAATTGATATTATATTTTTTGTCACGCACTTCATCGCTTCTATTTCCTTCCACTTCGTTGTCGTCCCTATTCTTATCAAATGAAATTGGATGTTCAAATTGTTGTTCACCAAATGCAAACGTATTTTCAACCAATTCGTGTTTTTTTGGCATGTACTCTTCATGAATGGCACTTTCGTTCACAATTTTGTTAGGATTTACTTTTGTATTATTGCTGTGTTTCAAATCAAATGTTGTATCTTTTTCAGCATTGCTGCCACTAATATTGTCTGCATCATCACTATTTTCATGTAATTTAAAGGAGTTAAGATTTCTACATTTATTAAAGCGATCCATTCTATGTTTACGAGATTTTTGACGATAGAGATCGGAAACTAATTCTTTGTTAGGGGTGCGATATTGGGCAAAAATATTTCCCCTCAAATAAAATGAAGGCCTGGAAACCTTTTCTTTTTTGGGCTTCTTTCGCAAGCGTCTTCGTAATAGAGTAGCCCAACTTGCACCACCAGCTGTAGTTTCACTACTGCTGTCAACAACGATCTGCGCTCTAGATTTACTTTTTATTGCAGTTGGTGTGCATAAGGCGGACGAACTGGTTTCTCCACTTGTGGGTGTACATATATCATGCATGCGCCTAGACAGTCTACGGCCAAACAAAACAGATTTTTGCTTACTGCGTTTTAAACCTCCCGCTATAGCTTCTAAGCGTTTTGCTTTTGTTTTGTGCATAGAAGCTTTGGACACGTTAGCTCTGTCCAAAGTAGAAAGTGGTGTTTCTATAAATGAAACATCCGGAGGCGTTACTTTCGCTTCTTTAACTATTAGCTTATTTTCTATAGCCAGAGGTGAGGATGAAGGCGACGATTTAATCATTTGGTCTAGTAAACGTCTTTGATCAAAGTGAATTTTACTTTTTCGTGGTGTTGAGGTGCAAACTACTGCAGCTAAATGTCGGCGAGAGTCTGCAAGATCCTTGACCTTTAACTTTACGCACTTTTGCGCATTTACGCTGTTGGTTTCTTTCCAGTTGTTGGATTTCTTCGTATTAAGAGGAGTAGAAATAAAACATAATATAATTACTTTATTTTCGTTTTTCTTTTCATTTTCGCTATTGACACAAAACAGAACTCACATAAATGTCGCCAAACTAAAAACACTGGACAAAACACAAGAACAACTACTAACTACTTTAACCTTTTCATTTAATCACAAAACATTTTGAAACTGGAAGTCTGATTTGTTCAACAGGAATGCAATAACCACATTGCATCTCTCTCTTGGCAAGATTTGACATCAAAACTATTCTACAGGGTCCGCCATCTAACGTTTTTTTTTTCAACTAGTGCTTATTTCGTGAATGGTAACACTTAGCTCATGTCTGATTTGATAGATAATTAGCTTCCTTCCTTCCTTCCGCTGAACGAATATGGTTGTGTATACTCTTGAACAACGCTGGGAAATATTGCGACATTACTTTGAAAATCATGGTTAATGTTGCAGAATGTGTGCGAAAATTGCGTATGGATTTTGGAAGGAGAGAAGCACCGTCAGCTCCGTATGTTCGTTATTAAAAAAAAAAAAAAAAAAATAAATAAATAAAAATGCAATAGGTACAACAACTAGACATTTTGATCGCCACTCGACATCTTCATCTTAGAACCTTCAGTTCATTATATTCTTAAACAGATATGCCCTTACTTTTGTTATACACCATAAAAAATCGTTCACATAGTTTTGTTGACTTAACTGATAAAAATAAAAATTTACATCAAATATTTATGGTTTTAAAATGGCTGATGAATTTGTCCGCCTAATGCATAAAAGCTTTTATCAACTGTTTAGTTACAGAACGTTGAAAGCTTAATATTCATTTAGTTAAATTTTTTTTTTTTTAAGGATTACAAGTAGATAATAAAAATTGTATTTTATTTTCTGTTTTGGCAATGCATATACATTTGCAGTTGGTTGTGTAAAAAGTGGGAATTCAAAATAAGAGGATTTTAATAAAAAGATTTTATTATCACAAAAAAATTTTAGTTACTCTTTTCGAAAAATAATTAAGAACAAAACATTTATTTTACATTTTTAGAAAGATGCTGCAAAAATAAAAGTTTGCTCTGTCATTTACCAACAATTGATTTTTTCAGAGAATTCATTAATTAAATAATTTTTCCCAAAAAACGTACCAACGTATAGTTACACATCTGTAATAGTTTTTCCCAACCAACAAATTTATGAATTAGTATGAATTTACTGTCTGTTTCTCAATGTCGAAATCGTGCCATTGTTCGCTTTCTAAGCGAAAGAAAATTGTTTTGGTTCCTTTATGACGTTCTTTAATTTATCGTTCGAATCGATCGACAAGTCGAACAGACGTAAGTGTTTTCATACAAAATCCGATTCCTTTATATCGATCATGTCGTCAGCACTGCGAACACAAATGTCAAAATCAAGCACTTGTTGTTTTGCTATCGAGTGGGTCTTTTTATAGAAAAACATTTTATATTTATTTGTTAAAAAACTAGAAAATAAAACTAGAAACCCCACATATTTTTAATTTTTATCTTATTTAAAAAATATATTTAACAATTATGTGCATGTATGTAATTTTTAAAAAAATTACATCTGTTCGCTGGATGGAACAAAATCCTGAGTTTGCCAGAGGAATACCAGTATCCAGTGCGTCAAAGTACTTATATATACTTAAATGTACTTTTATATACTTAAATGTATATAAAAATAATACTTTTAAGTTTTAAAACACCACAAAAACTATTTCCGCACTTTCAAGATGTTTGGTTTTTCATTTTGTACTTATTTATGTATGTATTTGCTTTGGCTTGTCAGATACAGCTGACCAGTTTTAAGAAGGGTTGTATTTACACAAGAACAATTTAGTAGTTTTTTCAATACTGCAATAAAAAATCAACCAGAGCTTTAATTTACCGATCTGGCATCTCTGTGAAGTAAATGCCAAAAATTCCATGACGTAAGCCCATGCGAACGCAAGCTGTCGACACAGAGGAATCCAAATTGATTCGAAATCGAGCGACTACATTTCGATCGTTTACATTTTCTTGTGACATTGAGGAACAGGCAGTTAAAGCGTTATTAAGGTTGTTAATGAATTTTACATTTTGAACATACATACATACATACATATATTGGTGGAGGCTTACTTGACATTTTCTTTTTTGGTTTTTTATGGGAATCATTTTGAGTTTCCGTGTTTTCGTCATCGACAGATAATATTTCGAACTTGGCTTAACCAATATGGTTTTAATGTTTTTAGCTTTAACTTTTTTTTGTTGCTATTGTTTGTGTTTTCAGAATTTTGTATAGAAGAGCTCTTTGTTATTTATTCACAATTTAAAGCAGGTATCTCTAATTGTCATAACATGTATGTATAAATTTGGTCATATAATTACAACATTATTGCCGGCAGGTAACGGAACTAAAACGTGTACATACAAATTATTACAATCGGAGATATCTGCTTTAAATTGTGAATAAAATTAACATTTGCTTATGGATATTTATAATTTATAGCTTGTTTTATTTTATTTACTTGCTCTATTTGTTTTCTTGTTTTATACTTAGTTTGATTTTTAATAAATTTTAATTTATTCTTTTTCTTTTAGATTGTTTTGTATTAATAACAACGTTATACCTTGTTCATACATGCATTTCTAATTGAGATAATATTCAGTTTATTGACGTAATATTTTTTGCGTTCATACATACAAATATTGCGCTAACTCAATTAGTATTTGACAGCTGGAAAAAAGTTGTTGTTTTTGTTTTGGTAGTGAGAAAGAAAAAGTGAAAAATATTACCAAGTAAGAAAAATGGAAGAAAAACTGCCTTTTATTAAAAAGATTTTACTGCCTGTTCCTCAATGTCGCAGTCGTGCGATTGTTCGCTTTCTAAGCGAAAGAAAATTGTTTTGGGTTCCTCTATGAAGTTCTTTTATTCGAACGATGACTCGATCGACAAGTCGAAACAACGTAAGTGTTTTCATACAAAATCCGATTCCTCAATATCGATCATGTCGTCAGCACTGCGAACACAAATGCCAAAATCAAGCACTTGCTGTTTTGCTATCGAGTGGGAGTTTTTATAGAAAAAATTTTTGTTTTTTTTTTTGTCAAAAAACTGGAAAATAAAACTACAAACCCCACATATTTTTAATTTTTATTATATTTAGTAAATATATTAAATAATTATTACATGCATGCATGTAGTTTTCCTAAACAGTCCACTTGTTTGCTGGATGGAAGAAAATCCTGAGTTTGCCAGCGCTCATCGCGTCAAAATACTTATTAAATGTCGATGCAAAAAAATACTTTTAAAACACCACAAAAACTATTTTCGCACTTTCAAAATGTTTGCTTTTTTATCACAGACTACTCTGCACAGAATACTCTGTGGTACTCTGTGTTATTTATGTATGTATTTGCTTTGGCTTGTCAAATGCAGCTGACCAGTTTTATGAAGGGTTGTATTTACACCAGAACAATTTAGTAGTTTTTTTCAATACTGCAATAAAAAAATCAACTAAAACTTTAATTTACCGATCTGGCATCTCTGTAAAGTAAATGCCAAAAATTTCATGACGTAAGACTATGCGAACGCTAGCTGGCGACTTAGAGGAATCCAAATTGACTCGAAATCGAGCGACTACATTTCGATCGCTTAGATTTTCTTGCGACATTGAGGAACAGGCAGTTAGTGTTGTACAATAAAAATATGGAACTTGTACAAGTTGTGCGTTCAAGTTATGACTCCAAAGCGGCAATAATAAAAAGAGAAATAAAAATTTGGAAATGCTGCAATGTTTAAAAATTTTTGTTTTTATTTTTATTTTTTATAATTTTGTTTTGTTTGCTTTTGTTGACATTTATCTCGTCATTCATCTCGCATTGTATATTTTTGCTTATTAAACACATCTTTTACAGTGTTGCGTTTCATCTTTTTCTCAATATTCAAAGCAATTTTGAGTTTATTAAGCAATAACTTTAGTGACTTTTTGTATGGAATATTGAGCTCAATAATGGACTTTATTGCGATTATCTCAATAAAGGCGCATGTATGAACATGGTATTAACAAGTTTTTTAATTATTAAGTTTTGCAAGCGTCTTTTCGCAATGTTTTTAACTCTTATTTTCTTATTTAAAAAAATTTTTTGCAAAGCAAACCAGGACACGACTTCACTATTAGAAGTTTACTCTCCGAATCGTGTATATATATATAAATTAAAAAAAATATATACTTCACATGTTTAGCAATGTTTGTTTAATGTAAGTTTAAAAATTTCAGAGTATTTTTTAGTTGCTTAAGATAATCGATCATTCTTAAGACCCCAAAATATTGACAATTCGTCCTCTAATTTTTGTGAACATACCAACCCCAAAAATGTTCATGGTATAAATGTTACTACACTGCATACAGTTAATATTACAAGAAAAAAGCACGAGGATGGCATGTCTTAACTGTATTTTAAAGACACCATAGTGTATGTAGTATATGTTATTAACAGTAAAAAAATCAATTACCAATTTTATAGACATGTCAGTGTAATTTTTTATACATTTTAGTTTCGTATCAAAGCCTATAGTTCTTATTCGCCGAACTTTTCCACCATAGTATCTGTAATGTGGGGATTTCAATATTCCAATTGGGTCAAGAATTTTTATTTATTAAGATCTCATGCAATGATATTTATAAAGACCAGTTTACATGGTAATATTTTGTACTACGACAAATATTGCATAAGCAAAATGTATTGAGAAAGAGAGAGAACGTTGTTGCAAAATTTGGCAAGCCGTCGGTAAATCTTCATTTTCTTAACCATTTTAGAAACTCTATGTACTCTCATCACATCAGTAGCGATTCAGTAATTAATTTCAACGCTAACAATGTCCCTTAAATTATTTAACATATAAATTAGACATTCGCAGCCGTTTAAAATCAGCTGTTTTTATAGGCCGGCTGATTGGCGTTAATTTAGAGCGAATATCATTTGTGGTGTTTATTTTAACTTTAATATATTTTATTGAAATAGCTGTCTTATAATATGGCTGAGTAGTCTGAGATCCATATTATTATATATTATAATAATATAGATCCATATTATTATATATTATATTATATACGCTGTCAAAGGACAGACTTGCTTTAATTAAGTTGCCAGCCCTGGAAAGCCATTGTACAGTGTTAAATGTATCTTTTATGTTAATACCTATAGTAATACTTGTTGTGAATTTCTGTTGTGTAATATTCAATTTAATATTCCATATCAAACTACAAACAATTATAAGACCTTTCATTCGAACAATAGAACAATACTGTTAAAAAAAATATAATAATTTTTTTGTTTGGCAACTCTGCAAGCGTGTGAAGCCGTATTTACTTGGCAATAGCTTCAATTAACAGCTGACTTTGACGATGTTTCGGTAGTACTTTACTTTGAGTTTTGCCAGATCTAGCAATTTGTATTTACTTGGCAATAGCTTCAATTAACAGCTGACTTTGACGATGTTTCGGTAGTACTTTACTTTGAGTTTTGCCAAATCTAGCAATTTGTAGAACATCCAACAACAATTTGGTTGTACTTAAAATGTTTCCGCTTTCGAAAAACTTTCAATTTGCAGAACAAACCGAAATAAGTTTTCCGCGGTGCGGACAATTTAAAAGCAAAATTAAGTCTTAAATCTGCTTTCTCTTTACCTTAGAAAACTCCGCATAAACGAAAATTTTTTCTTAAATACAGCTCCAAAACTGAAGGGGGCAGAGCTAGCAAACAAATTATATAACAAGCTGTCTAATAGTTGATACTTAATCCAATGGCATATAGTGGGACAATGATTGCTTACTCATATTTAACCATGTTCTGAAAACGAAGCGATTTGCTGGCGTTTTGCCTTTTTCGGAATTGTGTTCGAACAAATAAAAAAACATATGTTTTATAATAACAAAACATGTGTCTCCATAAATTGCAGGATTATTTTACACTGCTCTACTGATTTTTGCAGTGCCCTTCATGGAAAACAAGACTTATTTTTAAGCTTAAAAAACATTTCTTTATGTACTTACAATGTATTTAAAATTTTAATATTATTGTCAAACGGTAACATGCAGCTTTTTTATTTTATTTGTAAAATATCAGTGCAGTAACCACAAATGCTTCTTGTTTTTATTTGGAGATGTTACATATAAACACTTGCGAATAATTGGTAAGTTTCATCACGGGTAGCCAGTTTCAAATAGAATCTTGTATAGTTTTTTAGCTTTCGTAAATGTTTTTATGTGGTGCAACAGGTTTTAAATTATTTTTGAACTTGTATAAAGGATTGTTTACTACTTTTTAATAAAAATATGCGCACTTAATAAATTTCAAATAATATTATCAGAAGTTTTCCAAAAAATAACCGAATAGGTAATATTAAAATTTGACCAGCTGTTTGCATAAATCGCCAGTTGAAAAGTAAACAAAAGATACCGACAATTGACAAACCCAAAGCAAAATTTTAAATTGCATATTTTTAATTAAAATAGTAAAAAAATGTCAAATAAAAACAAAAAATATTAAATTTAAATTTTACATCATTTTATTTTCTCTTTCGAGTGTAGTTTAAATAAAACTGACCAGATGGTTTCAGCATACACTAGCGGTTTGAAAACGCCAGCTTTCTAGTGTTTTTGTTTCCCACAACACCTGTTTGGAGTTTTGAAATCGAAAACGCGAACGTCCAGCGATAAGCGTTTTTGAGAACATCTATTTAGCGTTTTCAAATGGAAAACGCAAATTTTAAGCGAAATGCGTTTTTCAGAACATGGGCGTATATCGCAGTAGAACTTTTTTCTCATGGCAGAAGCTGTCGGTGGCACAATATCGACACATTTTTAACCGTATAAGTCGACTTACTCTATTGGGCGACCTTAAAACGTTTCAAGAAAAATCTGAAACAAATCTCAAAAATACTTTGTCTTATAAGTTTTCAAATTTCAAATCGAGCGCCTCGTTGGATGAATTGGTAGAGTGTCCTACCAAAAGTCCCCGAGGTCGCAGGTTCGATTCCTGCCGAAGGCTTTGGGTGTTTCTGCAGACAAGCCAAAAGCTTCGCAGTCTTGTGTCTGTTAAAAAAAAAAGTAAGAGTGGAAAATTATGCTGGATCATCCGTGAAAATAAGTCAAACAAATTTTTTGGAGCCCCTAATATACAAATAGATATTTGTTTAGCTGTTTCAAAATTAGCTTAAAAGTGTTGTTCTGATAATTTAGTATAAGCCGACTACAAAATGGTTAACAAATAAATAATTAGAAGTCAATTGAGGTCATGAAGAGAAGAAATGAGTGGCAACAAAGAAAACATTTACTTCATACACTAGATGTGGTTATTAAAGACCAATCTGAAATTAGTTAAAAATATGTTTGACTCCCTACCACTAAGTATACAGAGGTGAAAGGCGGCCAAAACGAGATAGCAAATCAGTGTAAGCTCTGTACATCCCTCTTCTGGAAATACTGTAGAGTTTGTAGCAAAATAAAAGAAAAAACGTTTGTTACAGTTCTCTTTATGCGATAAGAAAGAACAATAGTATACCTATTTCTTGGTTATAGACATTCTATCAGTTGATTTGGGCAATTTTCAAAAGTCACTTTTTTACCTCTACTCTGTACTCTGTGCTTTCTACAGGGACGTTTTACAAAACACTATTATCGAAGCTACTATGTACGTAAACACAATTTATATGACTATAACGAATGCGGCTTACCTCATCTTTGGTGGTGCCCATGCTGAACCTTGAAGTGAAGAAATTAAAACGAGCAGGAGTTTTTGAAGATGGCATCACAGATCCAGAATTTCCATCACCATATTCTTTAAGAACTTCCCGTACAGGTTCAGAGTTTCCGCCAAATGATAGGCGACCACCATTCTTACTCGGTGTGGGTGGTCCAGGACGTTTGTAGTGAGTAAATCCTGTACATTTTTTACGAGTGCCACCAATAGTCGTGCTAAGTAAAGCACTCATACTATCGTCTAAGCTGTTGGGCCCATCCTGTCAAAAGAAAATAAAAAAGTATATATGTATGTATATAAATCAAGGAAACATAACAGATAAGTTAGTACATAATCAGAACACCACACACAACATTGTTTTGGAAAAATAGTGAACATATACATAAAAGTATTTCACCCCATAAACAAACACATGGAAACATTAAGTCATGCAGAGGCAAATAGACAATTTATATTTTGAAACTTTTGAAGCTTTATTAAATTAAAAAAGTAGAATATGTTAATATGCAATTAACAGAAAAGTATATATGTATGTATGTAGCTGTAAATTTATAGACTATTTTAACAAATTTTGTATTTTAATTAGTGTCAATTATTTTGCTTTTGATTTTAAAACTATTTTATGTTCACGCAAAAGGAGATTTTTGTTTATTTTTACATGGCGTAGCATTATGTTCACTATTTCGTAATTTAGAATCGACTTTTAAAGGAACAGTGTGCATGGCAGACTTTGGAGGGGTTGCTGTTACAGCTTCATTTGGTAAACGTGTGTCAGGATGGTGGAGCCGGTGATGATGGTGGCGGTACACCGCGGGTAAAATTTTAGGGTTTGTTAAATCATTTGCATTGCTTACTTTGAGATCATCTTCGTGAAAGCCATGATCAAATTGTGCTGCATAAGTACTTCTCAGATGCGGTGGCAACATAGAATTGCGATATTTCAGCTCTTCAACGCTAGAAAAAATTAAAAAATCAAAATATGAGTTTAGAACAAAATTAGAGAAGAACAACCTTTACTCCTATACGAAAGCATTTAATTTGCAATTTATACAAAAGTAAAATTTATCATGCATGTATTTAATAATATAACCCAAGGGGAATCATAGTTTAACTTTTTACAAGTTTTTCAAAATAATTATTTATATTATTTGTATAAAGATACAAATTCTTCTCTAAAATTTATCTTCGACTTTATTAAGTGGAATGTTTATGCAACGGCCTTAGGCAAATAACCTTGGTCCAGATGCAGCGCACATTTTCATGTACAGAATTTCTGGATTTCCAAAATGCAATTCAAAAACGTTAACAAAAATACTTGAGCAATTTTTTAATAAAACAGTTATGTCTAAACTATTAAAAAAAGCTAATTTTGTCATCTGGACAGCACTGTATTTTATGAGTAAGCCTTGTTTTATAAACAAATATATCGTCTCGTTCATAAAAAAAATATTTTTATGCAATTGATTAACAACTGTTTAGCTAAACAATTTTGAAATTTTCATTTAGTAAAAGTTTATATTCATTGACGATATTTCCATTTATATACGCTTTCTGGACTTTGGCTATACCATTACCGGAGATATTTAAATACAAGAAACAAAGTCAAACCCAAAACCAAAAATATAAATGGTTCTTGTTTATCTGCTTATTTATTTTTTAAAAAGATTTCAATTTCTTAAAATCAGATTATATTTACAAAATCTATAAATCGAGCATACTTTTTCATACCCGAGGTAGTCATCTTTGACACCCTGTAAGTCACCGCCTGGCTCGAATTTCAATATTCTTAAAGACTGGATCCTCCTTTATGATTGTTTCATATATCGTTTTACACATAGATAAAGCTTATTACCAATTTTTCCCTTTTGGCCCCACTGTACGACGGCAATTTAATTACCAGACCTAGGGCCATGCAAATCATTTAAAGCATGCCCACATATGCGTGTACACACACACAGATGTACAGTATTTTTCGGTTAATTGACCCTACGGTTAATTGGTTTCCACGCTTAATTGAACCACATGATCGGGCAAAAAAAATATTGCATACGAACACCATGTGAATTTCCTCGGATAATTGAACCCGGTTAATTGATTTTCCCGCTTAATTCGTTCAAAATTCATGTCATCAAAAATAAATTTCCTCTTACTTTTTTACCCGGTTAATTGCATTGAAAAATAACCTGGCATTTTTGCACATACATATTTGACATCATTTGTGAAAAACACTGGGGGGCATCTCTACTATACACATATACATATGTACATTTTTTGCTGTTACTTGCAGTTTTTTTTTTCGATTAAGGTAAAAAAAAATTATTTTGAAAAACTTAAAGTGCACATATGCGATTTCTTTTAATTCATTAGTACATAGTTTCAATTATGCGTGATTTCTGTAATTGAACAAACTGTTAAATTAAATAGAGTTCTTGCAATTGAACGAATTGTTCAATTAAACGAATTGTTCAATTAAACGGGTATCGGCTAATTGGTTCCCCGGTTAATTGAACAAAAAATTGTGTAAATTTTGATGTGCAATTAACCGAAAAATACTGTATATGTATTAATGCTGGAGATTGACAAGACGAGCCATCAAACACTCGTAATGTAAACAAATAAAATATTTAACTTCAATACGAGTACAATATAAATTTGTATAAATTGTTCGGACTTTTAAAACAGGGGAGCCAAACAATGAACACTCTTAATGTAAACAAATCGAATATTAAATATGAGCACGAAAGAAAAGTTTATTATTGATTTGACTTTCACAAAAGGAAAAATACAATCACTTAAAAAGTGACAGGGCACAGCAATTAATTTAGGTTATTGTACTACTTAAGAAAATTTATATACATATATATATTTGGATTGCATTTATCATATTTAATATTTCTTATTTCCCATCCAACAATAACAACAAACACAGCTAGCGACCCTGCTCAGGGTAAGATTTTTCCAATCTAGTCAACAAAATTAATCAGGGTTATTCTAAAATACACGTTCACCTCGAAAACGTGCTAAAATGACAACTCGGTATTCTAAATATTAAACGCTCCTGGTGAACATCGATAATTTTTATTATTATATCGATATGAATGACATCTTTCGACATATTCTATAAAACGAGGTGAACAAACAATTGCTTCATTTCCATTCGACACCATTTTCAGAGCGTTTAGAACAGAACTGTTGTGCAAGAAATAAAGAATGTAAGTAAACTAAGCATTAAATGCAATACATAATAATTGATCAATATTTTTAGGTCGAACAATTTAAAGCACTAGTGAAATTTATGCTGCAACACCCTAATTTAGGAAGAGGTGTCACAGATCTACGACCCGAAGAGCAGACTAATCTGTGGGATGAAATATGTAAAAAAGTATATTTTAGTACTCATGTTGTATCATCCCCTTGAAATAAATCCATTGTATTGTACAGAAATGTTTATGATACACGGCAAACATTATTTTCATCATTTTCATTTAAAAAGTAAGCCACTGAATCCATTATTTTGTGTTGTTTACACCTTTATTTTGCAAGTGATTACAAAAACTCAATTAATTTAACCGATATCTCTTCGCGCGTATTTTAGAATCTTTCGACGGTAACGACGTGAAGCGCGGTATTTTAGAATAATCCTGAAAATCTCCGCAAAATTATTTTTAGTTTCGCATAGTATATATGAAGTGAAGATCCACTACTAAATGTTATTGAGATATAACATTTACGTACGTACCAGTGAGCTGCAACAAGTATGATCGAATAGTCTTATTCGCATTTGATACAACTTCGATAAGATCAAATCAAGCCTACAGCATTTTTGTGCACGTTCGAGTTGTGTACAAGAAGAAAATAATTCTGCCACATGCAAAGATCGCCTAAGACAGTATGCTTTATTTGATTTGTTTACAAGATAAAGGCCTTCTTTATGAATAATATTTATGTGCACGCTGAGTGACTTTTGCATGGATTGTTTGTGATCGAAAAAAATGTGCGCATATTAGATCGATCATGTTTGTGTTTTTTTCGTGTACGGTTTCGCTTATGTCCTTTATTTTTCAAGCCCTAATGCATATACATATGTATAAATACATATGTATGTATGTATATAATCATATAATTACTTTGATATTATTTAGAAAATTTTCTGGCAAATTTAGATTTTTTGATTAAGTTTTTCTAAAGTCGCCAACTATTCGACACTTCCATTAAATGGTTTTCCAATAGTTTAAAATCCTGAACTTTTTTAGAAACCGTTTTTTTATTTTTTACTTAAAATTTGCTTTTATTATTTTCATTTTTTTTTCGAACTTTTCGTAAAATATTTATATTTCTAAATTTTTAGCAGACTGCTGTTTTGGATAATATTGAACTAAAGATAATATAAACTTAGAACGGTGGGCACCAGATGTTTCTGATCTGCCATGCTCTTCGTCATCACCCTTTGGTAAGTTCATTAGGGTGCTGGCGAAGAGCGCGTCAGCTCAGAAATATCTGCTATATTATCTTTAGTTGTTCAATATTAACCAAAATAGCAGCATTTTATAAAAATGAACTTAAAAACCGGTTAAAATTTTTGATATAAAAATATGATTAGTTTTTATTAAAATTCTGCAATAAAAATCCTTCTATGGCCAATAAATATAACAAGTGCAAATGTATGTATATTTAAACATGATATATTTTAACAAAAATGTATTGTTTACAAATCGGTTCAAATAAACCTGTTGTGCTTTTTAGTGTTATTTTAAAGTTATGGCGATGGATGAGTATAATAATTTCAGAAATAAATTTGCAAATTAAATACATTATTTGTAAATAAAAATCTCTGAGGAAGTATAAGTCTAAGTTAAGTCTCTTATTAGGTCTACTATATCGTTCTTGGCAATTAAAATTTGCTAATCATGTATTTAAAAAACGTTTCCGAACAGTTGATTTGTATTCGAAAAGTTGTTCAATCTTTTAAAACAAAATATACGCTTAACTTAAATCATTGTTTGCTTTTTAAGGTATTTGAAAACTTTGACAAACGAAATTTTTTTTTATTCATTTTACTGAAAATAAGCTAACGTAAATCCTTAAAATTAAATAATGTCGCTGAAACAACACTGTCTTGTTTTTGGACAAAAAGTCTTAAACGGTTAATGCTTGTGTATGCTTGCAAGTACGATATCTTTAGCCAGTCAATGAATAGGAAGATTGTTTTTGGTTCGATCATGCCAAAAAACGATCACGAACATTCACCTCAACTTCAGCAATTTGTGAATGAAAATTATCGTACGATATGAACTTTTGCTAAAATGAGACTGTATCGTTCATGAACTAATGTTAATCACAAAAAATCTGTGTCAAAGATTGTGTATGCTCGAAAGTTTGATATCCGTAGCTAGTATCGGCTTAGGACTAATTAAACTAGTGAACTTCGAAATGTTTCAACAGGCGAAATATAAATATTTCTCCCTCCGGTGATGCAAAGGCATTGCAATAGCAAACAATAACGTAAAGAAAGGCACAGATGTTTTTAATTTCAAAAAGCTTTATATGTTTAAAAAATTTTAATTTGTTCTACTTAATATATGGCGTTGGAAAAAGGAAGTTACAAACTGAAACACAACAGTATATAATAATAACCCAGAGTTTAATTTTATCATTGAAAATTTCTTCGATAAATTTCTATTTTTCCACCATCACGGTGTTCGAATTTCAATCATAAAATTAGACGAAAGCTCTGCCGTACAACTCATGGTTGCATTTTGCTTGGTTGTATTATGCACTATGTACTGCCATCTTTCGGGCAATAACTTCTATCTGAGATAGAAGTTAGAATATTGCACCCGTAAGATGGTGCAATATTAATGCTTACGACTTGCTTGATTAATGCTTGAACTCAAGGGCTCATGTTTCCCAAATTGTTGAATATTTGAATTGCCCTTGCTTTCATTTGTTCATGTTATTGGGAGATTACTGTATAATAGCATTACGTTTTATCAACATAACTTCTTGTTAATAATTTTGGGCTTGAGTTCGATTTTTTACTTCCTCATAATTGAGAAAGATTTTTTGTGCTACAACTGGAGTGATCAAAATTTTTAAAGTAAAGTTGAAGACATACTGGCTGAGGCATGTACCATGGCACCTGAGCTGACTGCTTTCTATCTTTTACGGTTCGAGAGCTATAGCTAATTGCAACTTTTCGTTGTATGGGGACACCTTGTAGTTTTTAACTTGTTGTTGTTTTTAGTATTTGTTGCCGCAAGGTACAACAACATCCTGTGAAAATTTCAGCTACCGTTTCGGAGAATGGACGCTGTGACGGACGGACGGACGTACTTGTCTCGGTAATAGCGTTCCGTTTCACTCTGATGAGTACGGAACCCTAAAAATGTATATTTTTTTTTTATAAATTGAGCTGTCAGAACCCTAACGTTTTCTTTTGTGGTAAAATATTTGTATTCAAATATGAACTTAATTCAAAAAGTACCCCTTAAAATTCAGGATTCCAAAAAAGTAATAAACCGTTCCGATTATTTTTAGTAGGCTTTTACGACCTCTTTAAATTTTTCCGGTACTTGCATTAGGTGCGGACATAAAGAATTACAAATTAATATTAAGAAATATTTCCCCCTTAATATTAAGAAACTAAAGACTTGTATTATTTACTCCAGATTTTGTTCTTAGGAGTGTTATTCTTGTTTTACTTCTTTCCTGCAATTCAAAAGGTACCCAAATTTTGCTTTTACCACTTCCATCCTCCTAAAATTCTGGATTTCAGAGAAGTACCTGACACCTGTCCGATTATTTTTAGTAGGCTTTAAGGACCTTTTTGAATTTTTCCGGTACTTGTATTAAGCGCGGAGATACAGAATTACCGATTTTTCCCCCCTCATTGATAAGAAAGTAAAACAATTTTATTATATACTCGAGATTTTGTCTTAGGAGTGTAATTCTAGTTTTACTTCTTTTCTGCTCCCATCCGTTTTCATAATTCAAAAATGTGCCGAAATTCTGTTTTCACCACTATCATCCCCCTAAAATTCAGGATTTCAAAAAAGTACCTGACATTATTTTTTAGTATTCTTTTAAGACCTTTTTGAATTTTTCCGGTACTTGTATTAAGCGCGGAGATACATAATTACAGATTTTTCCCCTTTTTTCCCTAAATGTCTTGAATGTTAAAAAAGTTGCATATGCTATCTGACATTTTGTTCCTAGGAGTGTAATTCTTGTCTAACTTCTTTCCTGCTCCCATCCCCCTTTAAAATTCAAAAAAGTATCAAAATTCTGCTTTACCCTTTTTATTTCCCTGAAATTTAGGATTTCAAAAAATTACCTCACACCTGTCCGATTATTTTTAGTAGGCTTTTAAGACCTTTTTGAATTTTTTCGGTACTTGTATTAGGCGCGGAGATACAGAGGTACCGATTTTGTCCTTTTTTACCCTTTTTACCTTTTCTTTTCGAAAAATGTAAAATTTTGAAAATCGGACTACATTTACAAAAGTTATGGATCGAACAAACTTTTTCATACCCGAGGTAGTCAACTTTGACACCCTGTAAGTAAACGTGTGATACAACAGGGTGGCTCAAATTTCATTATTCTTAAAGACTAGGTCCTCCTCTATGATTCATTCATACATTGTTATATAATCAGCTCGCTTATTTCAAAGATACAGATGTATTACCCTTTTTTTTTGTGTGTGGCCCCACTGTGCGTCAAACAAACTTTATATAGAAAACATTTTACGTCTTGCAACACCTTTACTTTTCTCTTTGGTCACCTGTTATAGGGAAGGGCTAAGAAAAGTAAAGGTGTTGCAGACGTAAAATGTCTGTATAAAAAGTTTGTTTCAACATTTCTGATTCTCATTTTGTTCATGAGAATTTTTGAACAAGTAGTTGGGCTTCAAACATTCTTTTCAGATTTTTCGAGTTTTCTGATTAGTTGTTTAGCAACAACGAAATGTCGGCGGCATATAGACGGCTGAAAAAAGACAGAAAACATTGAGATCTATTTTGAGACCTAAAATAATTTCTCTGCGTTCAGAGAAATTATAGTTAACTCTCATTTTACCGAACTTTGACCAAAATGTAAGGAAACAGAGCTAATAAAGAATTTTTTAAATATTTTTCAATATTATACAACAGAAATTTTTTACTTATCCTAAGGCGTGTGTTAATGAAGAGAAATCAAAATCAAGTCTTTGAAAAATTAATAAAAACTAGACAAATTTTGACAGAAATCGAGCTTAATTTTTTGAAGTTTTTCTAAAAAAAATTTGTTTAAGAATATGATAGTATAGACTTTGAAATTTATATTTAAGTTGAAAAAAGCATGCACGCTACATACACCATTGGACGAGTCTGCTCAATTTTTCAACGAAATTCTGAATTACTTAGTCAAAAGCTGAAATCGCAAATCGAATTTTTTAAAAATATTCGTTAACTTTATTAGATATATTTAAAAGATTTAATCTAAATAGTAAACTTAATATTCAAAATTAAAATGTTATTGTTTGATAAAAATGTTTTCGTAAGCAAATGTTACAACAAATTTTATTAAAAATAAATAATGCAATAGTAACTATTTTAAAAAATGTGAAAAAGTGCCAAATGCTTACAGATTTTGTACGCAGAAAAAGTGCGGATTGTTTGCTCCCTCACTTGCATGAACATTGTTGAGTACGGCAACACAACTTATGTCTTATAACTTTTCCTTATCCTTCTTACAAGAACAATGTTTTAAAGGTAATACACGACATGTAGCTGTTCACATGTGTAAAATTTGACAGATACAATGCGAAAAGCACGTTTCCTGTGGGGTCTTTAAGAGATTTAGACTTGAACTTTACACAGTATATCTAATTGTGTGACCCCTACAACAGCAAATACTACAAAGTAACCCCCTAATTCATAAAAATTATTACAGGCTTATAAGACTGTTATTTGATATATTTGCATGAAAAATCTGTCAAATGAGAGCTTTATAAACCTGTTATAATTTTTATGAATTAGACCGTGTCAATAACAATTTGAGTATGCGCTCAACATGATGCGCTCAATACGTTCTTACATATATGTATGTATATAAACAAAATTTCATATATAAGTAAGATAAATTAGTTTTCGATGCCAAAAAGTGAATCTGGTGACAAAAAATAAACATATTTATATAGCGAAGACCGGTTAGTTTTTTCGGTTTTTTGGCACGGATTAAAGATAATTTTGTTGACGAATTTCAATTTTTTTTTTTAACTGACATAATTGTAGACATAACGGTATATCTCAAAATGTCGAGCTGATGGAGAAAAATGGAGTTTAGATTTAAAATCAGCGACCTCAAATTAGTAAAAAATTGCTATAGAATTCCAAACAACACTCAAAAAGTTCAATTTTGTTCCCTTGTGTTATTATCAATTTTAAAAAATGCTCGTGCAAAAACAAAAAAATTTTTTTTTCCCAAGACATTAACAACAAAATTTGCTACACTTTTCCACGAATTCATAAGATTTCTTGTAGCAGGACCAATTAAGATGTATGTATGTATGTTTGAAGTATATATTATCTTCGCATCGCTAGGTTTTCGAAAAATAGTTTTAAGTAAATTGATTGCCAATTCACATATGTCCAAAGACATAATAAAATTGTTTTACTACACTCAGTTGATACAAATTCTGGGTGAATTATATTTCTCCTGCCTAATGTTTCGTCATCGCTTAACTTCCATTGTTTTTTCGCACATTGATAACCCTATCATCTGCTATCTCATTTGCATAAAAATCATGGATATTTAACATTTTCTACCTGTATATCCGAGAGAATGCCTGCTATTTTTATATTGGAATGAACAGACATCAGAAATAAAATTTGGGCTCTTTATATTTGACTGAATCTAATATAAACTTGAGCGAATCATGCTTTTCTCCTTATTAATACCTGGAATACAACTTTTTGATTTGTCGTACAGCTTTCAGCCTTTACTTCGATGATTCTATAAAAATACGTCTATCCTTGTATTATATTCAATTACTACTGCATTCATTAAGCCTTCAATGTCATTGCTGTAGACAAATAACTATATTAAATTCGCTTACGGGAAATTATGGCTTAAAATCTCTTAGCGCTTGCGAAAATCAGTAACATCGACGTCATGTGTAAGTAGACGAAGTCGTCTAACTTTGTACCGACGCACTTAAATAGTTTTGCGACGTTAACCCATGTTCTCCCATATTAAGAAATAGTCTTGCGATTGATATGTAACTTGGTTTGCTGCATCTCTGGGATCCTCAGAAAACATATCTAAAATTTTTATTCTAGTATTGAGTCCAGATTCCGAGAAAATGGGTGTCGTCATATGACGACACTATTACATCATGTGTACAAAATAAAAAAAAATACAATTTATTATTTTGATTACATAGATAAATAAAATAAAGAGTTTTAATAGTAATAATTAAAAAATAGAAATGTGTATACATATGTATGTTATTTCATATGATAGATGGCGAAACAATCAATACATAAACCTTTATCGCATTTTTGGCATTCTGTTCTAACACTTGATTTGCATTTATTCCCAGCACAGCGTCGCTGTTTATTATTTTTGGTCCTTTGAACATAGTGCATATATCCGTCGAATCTAGCTGTGTCAAGTCCAGGCTGTGATATAGATTGCCTCCCTGCACGTTTTGGAGCATTGTTTTCCGCCAAAAGATAGGTCAGAGCTAGCTCCCTACGAAATGTCTTTTGCCTTAGTTTTTCGTCGTGAGTTCTTGCCAATAGCCATGCATTTTGCACTGACACATCTAGCAGCCATGTAAACATTGGCCACCACCACTTTTTGCTGCGTATGGATATGCGATCAGCATTTATATTTTGGTTCATTCGATCTGTTCCACCCATACTTTTATTGTAGTTTTGAATGGAGTATGGGGTATTTATTTCAACGTATTTTAGATCGGCCTGGCTCCACCTTTTACCTTTTCCCTCGGGATCTGCAGAAAAAGCAGTAGAAGCTACTGTGACAACCGCATTATCCTTCCATCTGGTTACGAAGAAATTTTCATTTTCAAATTGAGCAATTGCAATCTCTGTGTAACCTCTCTCTTTCTTCTTGAATTCATTTACATCTAGCAAACAACAATTGTTGCCCAAACGGTTACTTCTTATAGTACCAGTACAGTTGAATCCTCTTGTTTTCATTTCCTTCAGTAGAGGAAATGTTGTAAATAGGTTGTCACAATAAAAATGAAAAGGTAGTATTGATTTAGATAACGGATATTGATCAACTAATTGCAACAACGTAGATGCACACTTTCCAAACTGATTTTCCATTTCTTCATTACCTTGAAATTTTTTTCCTTGACATGGATCAAAAGCAATAAGGTAGCCAGATGGTGAGTTTTGGCACCAAATGTTATATCCAAATCGAATAGGCTTATTTCGGATAGCTTGCTTGCAACCATGTTTTCCAAAATACTCCACCATTGCTTCATCATGTGACACAGATTCTGTTGGCTCATAGTGCTTCATAAATTTTTTTTGAAGATGCGAAATAAGTGGGCGTAGTTTGCAAAATTTGTCCGTCTTGTCCAAGTTTTCGTTTGATTGAAAGTGCAAATATTGCATGATGGTATCAAATCTATTTCTGCGCATTGATTTATGTATAGCATAATTTCGTAAGTCGTCACCAGTGTTCCAATGCATTGCTTTGCTGGATAGTGGATTGTATCCAGAAACAATCAAAATCGCAAAAAATGTTCTAAGCTCCTTTGGCGTCAACATCACATCTTGCCAATTTTTTGACAAGCAATATGCAGAGCTCTCTGCAATAATATGCTCTATCAGTTCGTTGTCAAAGAAGAGCTCAAAATACTGAACAGCCGTCATGATTTCATCAGTTTCATTGATGGGGGTTTCGAATTTTCTAATTTGGGAGGTTTTTCCCCCTGGCTTCCAAACAATTAGTTTTTGTTTCTTTTCTAGAACTTTTTTTCTTTTAACGTCTTGGTTTGGACTAGCTTCTTCTCTTTGCTTTGACCGTATTTCAGCGGCTGCCATGAGTTGGTTACGGGACAAAGAATTTACATTTCCGGTTATATCTTCATCGGTCAATACGTTGACATCTGGAGGTAAAAATCGATGTAAAAATCATTTAACTCCTCTTCCTCCTCCAAAATATCTAAAATTTCGGCAACGCTAAGAGACTTACTATTCCGAACAAACAAACACAAAAATGCAATAAAAAATAATAAGTACTCGTATCATCATAGTGTCATCATATGACGACAGCAAAATATATTACTATACAAAATTTTTTTTCTAAAGCTTGAATTGATTTTTTTTTGAAAAACCGATCAACATCAATACAAATATCTATTTTGTATAATTTTTAAGTAAAAAAAACAAAATTTGATATGATTTTCGCACTTACCTTTTGGCCACACTCATAATTTTTCACTTTTTCAAAAAACCCCCTAATTAAAAACTTTATTCAACCTAAACACTTTGCGTACCCACACTGAACTAAATGTTTTATGAAAAAGCAATTGACAGCGAACACATTTGTTTTGGTTTTGTTTGTTTCTATGCTGTAATGACAGTACACAAGCAACTTGAATCAGCCCTTGCTTTTGTCGTCATATGACGACACTGCAGAATATGGGTTAATATAAGACTTTTATCAGCTCTCTTATGAATGTATAATAGGATATTTAAGCCTGATCGCTTATTCTAGGACGTCGAAGGCCTAACATATGTATGTAGGTACTGGCATCTTATATGAATGTGAAGCTGGGAACAAAGTTCATGATGCTGACATATCTAGGTATAGATTTCAGAGAATTTGCACCCCACCTTAGCAAACCCGATTACTTATTTAATAATAATAATAAAAATTTAAAAAAATATACATTAAAAACTCACCAAACATCTCGACTCATAAGCTCCGACATGCGACCACTTTTCAAATCGGTTAAGTATGTGTTATTAAATACTTCACCCTCCTCATCTTCCATGGCCAAATTGGAGCCAATGTTAGCGCCAGCCACAGGTGCTGTAGGCAATGATGCAGATGAAACATGTATTAGAGTATGACGTTTATTATTACGCATAGCTTCTAGTAATTGATCGCTTGAATGTTTTAACTTGGTCGATAAAATAGTATTCTCCTTTTGAAGCTGCAGAATATTATCATTCAAGCGCACAATTTGGTTGGATAGCTTGCGAGTGTGGTCTTCATATTTCGAATTCTGAAAGATATTTTAATGAGATAATCAAATCAAGATAATTACGAACTAATATGCTCATAAAAGTTTACCTGGTTTTTAAGTACCTCCATTTCAGATTTTATTATTGCCAGTTCACGGTCCTGTTTTGTTTTCATTTTAGCAATTTCTTCAGTGTATAGAGTTTTCTTTTTTTGTGTAAGTTTTAATGGTTATGTCAGTGTTTGTTTGTAAAAATAATCGAGAAGATTGACGAAGATAATAGTGTCAGAGCAACAAGCCGGCAGGTTTTGTATGTTTGTGCAAATCGCATAAAGAATGAAAAGATATATATATTTATATAAAATAATATGTGAAAACTAAGTACAGCAAGTTTTGAGTGCGAAATTTTGTTTACTTACAACCCAACCTAAATTAGCGCTTCTAGCGTACTTTTGTTGTGTATATCACCCATTTCCATACAAAATGTAGGGTTCGATGACAAAAATTACGCTTGACGGGCTGATTTAGGCTAGACTGCAATGTTTTCAACAATGAAAAAGAAGTATACTTAGATTTAGGTACATATATTCATAAATAGTGTTTCTCATGCTAGGTAGTAATTAATTTCTTCTCATTAATAAAAAGCCTGAGCGGAATTCCGTATTTTGAGCTTCATTTCGATCCCAAGTTGATAGAACTAATAAGCACTCATAGTACTGCCTACCAAAAAATTGGATGGACTTAACACTGCATACAATACAATAGTCTAATAAGAAAATATATTGGAATAATGGCAACGATTTGAAAAATAATGCTATATGTATATGCTATCAAGAAGTCGCTGCAATTTCAGAGTAATACAAAATTAGATAAGTAATAAGTTTTTAAAATTTTGTCCACTCATTTCCCACCTTCAGAAAGCTTTTATAATAGTTATTAAAGTATCAGCTGCTAAAATATTATATGGTGAATCCATACATCTCCCTGGCGAATTTTTTCAAGTTCCATTTAAGCATAACAACTATTGTAATTGCATATATGTACATAGGTTAGCTTAACTGGAGGGGTATGTTTGCCCATGTCTTACATCATACTTAAGCCAGTATAGGCTTGTTGTGCGCTCCGTGGTTTTAACCATAAACTTATATTTACTCATAGGTCTATAGGAACTATGTGCCATTCACAAAGTTCCTTAATTTCCTCTAGCATATGTCCCGTAATTGGGTTATGCCTGGTAAGGTGAATCTCCCGATATCGGGACCGTATTTGTTAGAAAGCGGGCACTGGCATAAAGAGTGCTCACCTCCCCTAACACTGTACATTCATCTCCTCCCACTTTTCACATGCGGTTAAGATGTGCGAGTAGTTGAGAGTGACCTGTCATAACTCTCATTATTTTATTTAACTGGAGATTGCTAAGTCTTATCCCCAAATAGACTTCCTGCATTGATTCCCACGGTTTTGTTATTCCACAGAGTTAAATAGGATCTATGTGCCCAATTCTCGTGCCCTTGAAGCAATTAAGTTTGCTCTCTCATTTCCAGTTATTCCCACATGCCCTGGAGTCGAGTAACTGTTAATAGTGTTTTTTCAATCTCAAACTATTTGTCCCTCAATCCGCTTAGCTGAGATCGCTCTAATGGCCACTTGACTATCCGTGAATATACTCACAGGTCCTGTGCTGTCCCCCATTTCATTGAGGTCCATAATTGCGCGAACTTTGCATGCAAAACTGTGTAATAGTCCGGCAGATGAAATAACCGTGCCGTGGTACTTTCTACTTAAATACCAAGTCCGGTTTTCCCCTCGCCCTTGATTCATTCGTGTAATAACGAAGCCCCATGGGATCTGGTTCAAAGGGTCGGTCAACCAGGAATGGAATTCGGGAATTAATGTTTCGCAATTGGCCTCTAGTCCAGTTTCCGGTATGCGATTTGACGTCACATTTTTAGATCACGAACGCCAATGGCTTCGTGTCCCTGATCGATCCGCTCACCGATCATCTTTAATCGTTCTTTCATTGTTTAGCTATGTAATTGCATACACTTTTAATTAATTTCTAAAAACAAGCAGCATGTGCACTTTTATTCGCTAGACCGTTAGTTGTTCCCACTGTACGCCTGCCATCATCAATATCATTGCTCCACCAAGGCAGCGAGCATTGCGACGCAAATCGTTCAGTGCACCATCATGCGGTCGTCTCATGTGACTAAATAACCATTTTTCCATGGCTGATTACTAAATAGCGTGACTGGTACTGTGAGTCAAAAAGTAAAATCTAATTTTATATTGCGAATCACGAAGAAGCTCGGAACTTTGAAAGTGTGTTTTTGAACATTGCTTTGCGCGTAAAGCCAAAATGATGCGTGAAATCGGCATGAGGCAGTTTTTTTTTTTTACCGTTGAGAATGTATTTGCAGAATTTTGAACAACTCCCTCTTATAACAGCTTCACGTGTGTGTAAGAATTGCAGAAGGAAGTATAAATTTAGTCCAGTAATTTTCATGTTTTAATAAAATTACGCTGTTCTGCAAAATAACACTTTTTGCTTGTGCTTTGAATAAAAATATGCGGACTATATGCATTTTTGGTGCTCCAAGCCCAAATCTGCTTTCAGTTTTTTTCTATCACGTAAGGATTTTTTATGGGCGTGGCTAATTTTGCCCCCAAGAATTTTATTTCAAATACTGGCATACAATTTGTTTCTATCTTTTTCCGTTTCAAAGTTATTCAGAAATCAATGGCGAAAACATTTTTCCCATGCAAAATTCGTTTTCTTTTTTGTTTTTAATATTCAATAAAAAAAAAAATAAAAAAAAATAGGAGGCATTTTACATTTTCCTAAATTCAACATGTCTAAGAAATAAAATAAGCCATAGGTCACAAAAATCCATAAGCAAATGTTGATTTTATTCGCAATTTAAAGCAGGTATCTCTAATACAACATTATTGCAAGCAGGTAACAGAACTAAAATGTATACATACAAATTAGAAATACTTGCTCGGTATCCGGTACAGTTTTTTTCAAGTTTTCATAAAATTACCTCTGTTGCGAATTTTACATTTTTCTTTTTCCAAAGTTTTCTTCGAGTAGGCAAAACAATAGACTCAATAAGATTTTCTGTTTAAGACGCTTTTAAGAAAGAAACGCATATTGTTCTATAGGAATAGTTTATCAATATTTTATCAATAAGGAAGACACATAAAACTAAGGTCAAAGGTTGTTATTCACATTTTCATACCCTTCATAACAGTTTAATTTCTGACCCCGTAAAGTAGATATATTCCGAATCAGTCTTAATAGAAAAGTTGATTCAGCCATGTCTGTTTGTAGGTCGCTAAAATACCGTTTCTAAGAGTCAGAAAAGTTGTTTTTTTTATATCAAAATGTTCCTGCATCGTGTAACGTCTTTGCTGTTGAAATTTAACACAGCCAATTCATGAATAACCAAAATGTATTCAGAGCCTCAAAAGGTCATAAACATTTACATTTTTTTTTTTAATGAAATTTAAAAATATATATTTTTTGGCTTTAAGCTTAAAATGCTAATCTTATTGGTTGGCATCTTCATTGAAAACCAAAACACAAACATTTTCAACATCGGCACATATGGGTCCGAGATACAGGAAAAGGTCGGTTTCTCAAGAAGTTAGAACTTAATGTACGCAAACTGCCAGAATTTTAGGCTTCGAGTGGTTGATGTTATAACAAAATAAGCCTACTAAATAAAAACCATTAAAAACTTTCGATATCAGTCCATATAGCGAACACCGATTTCTAAAGTGTGGCCTATGCGCTAGCTGAACCACTTCTTGCAGCCACAAAGTTGATGTTAAATTAAGTTTCCTTACACTTAAAAGCAGAAAATTAAAAACTACGCCGCACAGTGGCTGAAAATCGTTTTTCGTTGGCCAAAAGTCAAAATTTTTTGCCACCGATTTTTAAAAATTTTACGCCATTTTGGAGCTAATATATCCATATTAAGATAGCCAAAAAATTAGGTTAAACTATTGATAATTGTGGGCGTGGCATACTGTCAAACTCTTTGTTTCAGAAAAAGGTGATTTTTAAGTGTTTTTCGTCAAAAATAAATGATTACTATTCGCAAGCTATCATCGATAATGGCCTGCGGTCTTTTATATAATGTTGGTAGGATTATAGTCTTTAGTTGTTGTAAGTAGTTACAATATTGGGTGTTTTTATTAGGTGAAATATTTATGAAAAAAATATATTTTTCTGAAATTTAAACTTTAGTGGAATATAACTTCTAGGCAACGAAAGGGAACAAGAAACCCATGCGTCCCGAAGAAAGGTGAAATTGTCTTCTTTAACCCTATACGTATATACTTTTGCACCCGCCACGACCCGCCTGTAGAACACTTTTTTCATTTTAATGAAATTGCTCTAAGAAATTCCTTATTATTTTTCACAGTAGAAATCGCGCAAAAACGAAACAAAACAAAAAACACAAATTGCAACGGGATTTCTTAATTTTACTTACATCCATTACAAAACAACTCTCCTTAATCTCAAATTCTTTCATTTTACATAAATTCGGAAACAACAAAGCCAGTGAATACAACTGTCCTTATTATTTTTCACATAACTGTAATACCTGCAAAAGGGCTTTATGGATTTGTTTTGGTTAGGAAAAAAAAGGTCAAAAATATCACAATACGTTCTATAGTAAACATACCATCTCTTTCTAATTTACCTGTTATCAACTGTTAGGGTCAACCAAAGTCATAAACAATTTTATAGTAAGAATCGTGACATTAAACCACTAAAGATAAGAAACCCCATATTGGCGAGATACTTATTAGTTTTTTCTGATATTAAGGTCTGGATAACAAATGCAGTTTTGTTGAATTTAAGTACCACCTGCTATGAAATTGAAGATCAATGTGTGAATAACATGTTCCCAAAAATATATAAAACTACGAATTCCATAATGGATTACTCAATAATAAGTTAATGCTTTACGTGTACGGAGTTACATACATATATTTGCAAGTGATAAAACATAACATACACAAATAAAAAACTGGTTAGAAAGCTAACTTACTGTCGCTGCAGAAACAGTAAAGCAAGATAAGGTTGGAAGACCACGCAAATCATTGGACAACTGCAGCGATAAATCTAACAGGCGGAAACTTAAAGATGTTAACGATGCAATTGGTTGTACAAATATAAAAGAATCTTTCCTACATCAACAACGATTACAGAACCAATGAACAAGAGTGGATATCATTGAAAAAATTATTAAAGCTAGTCCAGTAAGAACGAAACGAATTCTTAACAGTATACCAACTGCGAGCGATGCAAAACAGCACACAGACGAGGAGGCATTAGCCTTATTTCTGGATTTCAAATTAGCAAAGCAGTAATATATTAAGCTCAGACTGCGTGCGATTGAAAAGGGCTCAAATATTTATCCAGCATATCATCACATAACCGTTGCTAAAATGAACTGTTTGTCATCAAAGGACACTATTATCATCACAACAATTGCGGCAGAGGTACAAATACAATCTCTACTTGATCACACAGCCGAACGCTTGCTACAATCAATACCAGGAAATGCGTTAAAGAAATATGGAAACACAAAGCTGGTTCTTTTTTACAAATGGGGATGTGATGGTTCTTCGGGACAAAACCAATACAAACAGGTTGTATGTGAAAATATTTCGGACTCAGATATGTTCATGATATCATTTGTACCATTGCGATTGAAAAAGATTTTGGAAGATTCAGAGCCTTCGACCAGTACAACGCAAACAATGGATATTTGGAAAAATGAGACACCACCTTTTATGAAATACTGCAGGCGAATCAAATTCCAATTCAAAAAAGAAACTCGTGATTCCATTAACAAAGAAATTAGTGATATCAAGGCCCAAATTGCAACACTACAGCCATTACAATTACAGTTAGATGGGCAGCAAATTGAAGTAAACTTCCAATTAGTCCTTACAATGATAGATGGAAAAATAGGTCAGGCATTGACTAACACGAAGGCTGTATCCAACTGCATTATATGCCAAGCAACATCAACCCAATTAAACCAAGCCCCGAAAAAATCATTAGATAATACCGATGCATATGAATTTGGACTATCACCACTACATGCAAGAATACGACTTATGGAACTTAAAATCAGTTATGATTTGGATTTCAGGTCGTCAGGATCCATAAGAAACAATGAAACCAACAACGTGTTAAGAAGTTCAAGAAAAAAACATGTTCAAGATAAATATCGCAAATTTGGATTGATTATAGATCACCCAAAACAAGTCAGGCAATACCGTAAGAAGATTCTTTTCAGATCCAGAAATAACATCTAAAATAACAGGAGTGGACTTAACCTAATTTTCAGATTTAAAATAACCCTAGAAGTACTTGCGTGCAATGAAGAAATTTACTCTAGAAAATTTGGTGATTATGCTAAGGAAACTGCAAAAATATATACAACCAACTACCCATGGAGAAATATCTATGTATGTCTGCAACAGTTCACAAAATCCTTTATCATGGAGAAGATATCATTAAATATCATTTGGTGCCACTTGGAGATCTTTCACAGGAGGCTCAGCAAAAAAAGGAACAAAGGTTACAGATTTTATAGAGAATCAAATGAATAATCATTATAATTGTTTTTCATTATTATTTAAGTACGAAAAACATAGTATTAATAAGAAATAATAATAAATATAACCTACCACTGTTACAAAGGCTATTAAAATGTATTTCAGTTGTTATTTTTAAAATGTTTTTTTAAAATGATCAAATTTGACAGTAAAAAATAATAAATTTTTCTGTAGTATCAGCAAAATCTCCAATTAATTTTACTTTTTTTCTTTAGTGTAAAGATTTTTTGAGCGTAAAAATTTGTTTGAGTGTAGCATTAAAAAATTCCATTATCACAAAAAATGGTTATAATTATTATTAATTTCCAAATATTAAATTTTTTAATATGTAAATAAAAAAAATAACCTCATATTTCACTCCAAGAGTTAAAAAAAAAACCGAACGTTCAACTTTGACCTAGAAATCCTTAAAAAGTCCTCAATCAATTTTAAATGTAATTAAAACCGAGTCCAGCCGAACTAAATATCTATCCATTAGAAAAATTACTTACAATATTTTGATCGGTTCAAAAGTTACAGAATTTTGGCCAACGAAAAATGATTTTCAGCCACTGTGCGCCGTCGGTCCATATATAGCAAAACCCGATTTCTCAAAAAGTCGGGCTTGCATGCGAACTAAAACAATTTTTGGCCCAAAAATTACACATAAATGAAATTAGGTTTCCATACACATAAATAAAATAAAATGTCCGACATCTGACTATATATGGCCGATATATAGCGAAAACCGATTTCCCCAGAAGTTAAACCGTACGTGTACTCCAACAAGTTCTAGGGCCAAAAAACAGACATTTTATTATAATTTTTGGTGCCAGGAAGTTGCTGCAATAATAAAATAACTGTACAAAAGACAAGGCACAAAACGTTGTGATATCGATTTATATACACCAGGTCTGATTGTGAAGGGTATGTTTATGTATTTCAAATAAATATAGTTACATATTTTTTTTTTTTAATAACCGATACCTCGCGGCATGTAAAGTTAGTAATGTGATGCCTCATCCGGACATGATAGCGAGGAAGAATTTTAGAGTGAGTTGCGTTCACGATTGAGCGGACCGCCAACGGCCAAAAAATTCATACTTAAGTTTTTATTTTTGAATTTTTTAAGTATTCTGGTTCATTAATTTAAGTCCATAGCGAGTACATGTCCTGACAAAGTACGTCGCCATTAACATTTACGGTATTCAAACGGTCTCATATTGTGTCATAATGTCAGAAAGTACTAACATTTTATGATAGTTTAAAAAAATTGTTGTTGTGCTGCAAATAAAAATAGTCATAAATTAATAAGACTTCATCGACTGTGTGTTTAGTGATTCGTCATAAGTTAACAGCATCCATCTGAGGCGAACGGCTAAAACGTATTCGTCGAGCCGGTGATATTATTTGCCTGTCGCAAATTATATTCTAAAAAAATATTTTATATATACATAAAAAACCACTTATATGCGTATAACGCTTATATGTATGTAAGTACCCAAACCAGAATGCATTTGTTTAATAGCTGAAGGCCTTGTTTTACTATCCTACTCAGTCGTACGATATGGTAAAAATGAAATATGTGCTCACAAAGTGTGATAGTGTGAACTAAACATGTTTGTGTACGATACGAATGTACGCATGTGTGTGTTTCGCAGATATTTATATCAACATCCATGTCCATGCATTTCACCTAAAAATGAGATACTAATCTTAGAAGACTGGCAGCCCACAAACGCTTGTGTACTGGCCGCCGTCCAAAAAATGAATCGACTCCGTTCAACCGGCGCCAGCTGTTTTTGTTTGAATAAATTTATCTATTCAATTTAATATCATTTAAGAAATAAATGCATTGAAATATATACATACATATGTATATGTTTGTAAATATGGACATACATATGTATTTGATTTCAAATTTACTTGAATCAGCTATCAAAACATGTAATAGCTAGTTTTTTCACTTATTTTTGGCATTATGAACAAAAATATTTAAATGGCTTTCTTTTTTTTAGCAGCTGACTCATATTTTAAATAGCGCACTACTTTATCACAGGTTGCTCACAGCAGTCATATATTTTCGTGCTATTATTTTAAGACTTCTGACTTTAGGACGACCCTTTGAATACCGTAATTGAATAATATAAAATGTTTGTTTCATCAAAATTAACACCTATACAATTATTGCGATCGCTGAATAAATAAACCAATTTTTATCGTTTTCATCTGTGACTATATTTCCAAATTAATATACAATAGTTGAATTAATATATTAACATTTTTATTATTTCAAACAATAATTTGATGGCGAATTCAAAACACTGCCGGTTTACTGCTTTTTAATATTACCTCCACATCATTTCTGCTGAGGAAATAATTAAGGAGTATAATAAAAAGTATTTGTGTAAAAATAATTACAAACAAATATCTTAAACAGTTATGTACGTGTTTTTTCCAACGATTATCTGTTCCAACTGTTCTTGTAGTTTCATTCTTTAAAAAGAAAAGAAAAACATTAAAAAGCAAACAAATTGTGTATTTGTCAAAGTATTTCAATTTAAATTAAAATATGGAGAAATATGGACAAATTTATAAAATATTTAATATCAACAAAACTGTTGCAAGCGTGAAAATATGAAATGTTCAGAGTAGCCTGCCTAAAATTAGAAAAAAATACTACACTTAGCAGGAACATGACGTACAAAGTACAGTATTTATCGGATATAAGAACATCTCATATAAGAACAAAACGCTTATAAGAAACATTTGCAAAAACACCATATCTTCTTAGCGATTTTTCTAACAAAAAAGTTTCATATAAGAAAAATGCTTATAAGAAAAAAACTGATAAAAGAACATTTTTCTTGAACACCAAAACCACAAAATGTATAGAAAAAGAATTTATATAAAAAACTTTCAAGGGCAACACTGAATTTATGTAGTTTGCATGGACAACTCTGTTTTCTGACAGTTTTACAACAACAACAACGTTTTTTTTTACTTTTAGTGCTCATGAGAAGTTTTGTTTCTTGCCTCGTAAATAAATAAATAAATAGTACAAAATGTATGTACATGTACATATTTACTACATATAATTTTTTTTTCAAATTGAAGTTGTCTAGTTTTTTATATATATTTACTAAAGGGATTAATAAAATAAAATTTGATTTGTTTTATTTTTCTATACATCATATAAAAAGGTAAAAAAGCTCGTATATTCATATAAGAAACAAATGCCTTATGGCCATAGCTACTTATATATGTCAGACATAGTATTGACAACACTGAAAATTATCAACTCTGGTAAAGGGGTGTGTCTTGTTTTTTTTAAAAAGTTCAACGGCGAAAAAGAGCAGAGTCGTTTTTCGTCAAGCGTCCTGACAACATCGTTTATTTTCCCTATTACAATAATTTGAAGTATTAATTGTATTTTTTTTATTGAAGAATAAATATTGTTCACTTAAATATTAAACGATCAAATAATCATTTGACAAATCTCAGAAGTGGGATTACTGAACCGACACCCTAAAACAAAACAAATTTTCACGACATGGATGATTTTCGAAGTCTGACCGTCAAAGATTTACAAGCGAAGTGCAAAGAAGCTGGCTTGTCATGCTCCGGCAGAAAAAACCAATTAATCGAGCGTCTGGAAGGAACCTGTAAAAATGATGTAAATCAACGTATTGCGCTGATGGAAAAAACGATTGCGGAGTTACGCGAACAATCCGCTCATTTCCAAGCATCAGATCTCTCGTCTACGTCACATACCTTTGAGTCACCCCTTGTTTCACCATTGCGGGTTTCCTCCAATACAGCTTCGATCGCTGTACCGTCTGCAGCATTAGTTGGCAACCGTACTTCAGCCATATCTCCAATAACCACATATGCGCAACAACATGTATCGTCACAGCCGCCATTACCGCAACAAATGGCTGCACCCAGTTATGTGTGTCAGAAGCCTATTTGTGCACCGTACACATTGCCATATGTTCCTAGCCAACAAGCTTCGTACAATTTAGCTGACCAGGGAGCCCAGCAAACAGGGGCGTATAACGTAAATTATACTCAACCGCAGATCCCAATATCTGACTACGCTCAGGCTTCTCGTGCAAGTCAGGGAATACCACAAACAACCCATATACCAATACAACAATCGTATTCATCGTTTGCACCGCCTGTGCAAAATAACGTTTTCGCTACAAACCCTTATGGCAATATAAGGGAAATTTTAACCATTTTGCCCATGTTTAACCCGTCTTCGGATGAATCTCTTAGTTCATTGCAGTTTATTAAACGTGTTGAAACCCTGAAAGCAGCTTACGGCCACTCGTTAGTTTTCGCTGTACAACAAAGAATGTATGGACCAGCGAAATATTGGGTCGACTCCCTGCAAACTGTTTTCTCATCGTGGCAACAATTCGTTTATAAATTTCTTCAGGATTTTCCCTATACAGTTAACGCAGCTGATATCCATATTAAAATGTCTCAGATGAAGCGACGTGCAAATGAGACACCACAAGAGTACTACTTCAGAATGTTGGCCTTCGGCACTAAGAGTAATCTACCAGAATGTGCTATTGCCCGACACATAGTTAATGGTATCAATGACGCTGACTTGAAGCGCAGAATTTCAAATGAATATTTTAATTGTAATCAACTGTATAGAGACATTGACGTTTATTGTAACTACAACGACGTTAAGCACACTACAATAAATAATAGAGTAAAACCAACGCCGTCAAATGAAAGATGTGCAAGCAGCACTGGAGTTTCAAATGAAAATGACAAAAAGATGTTGACAAACACAAACAAGCTAAAATGTTTTAATTGTTTTGGCTACGGTCATTACTCTATTAAATGTCCGGAACCACAAAGAAAGGAACGGTGTAACAACTGTAATCGTACCACACACCGCACAGCAGATTGCACTGTGACCAATGGAAATAAACAGAAGTCAACGTCTAATGTAAATAAGATAAATTGTGTTTCAGTTAACAATTTTGATCTTACAAAGACTGTCATGGTAAACAATTTAACAACCGTTGCGTACATTGACTCGGGCAGTACTTATAATTTAATTCGCAAATCGTTTGCAAGGAATATACCGGCCAATAGTCCTTGTATGGTTATTCTAAAAGGTTTCGCTGGCGGAGAATACAGATGTACAAAGAAAGTTTCAGTTTCCCTAAGTATCGATGGTAATCGTTTTGAAACCGATATGTTTGTGGTCGAGGACAAGTTTATAGCCAGGGATGTTCTTCTGGGGCGTGATATTATATGCCGCAAGGGTAGCCGTACAGTGATCGAAGGTGACAATTGCTTTATACAAGACGTCAATATTGTAAATGGGTGCGAGAAGTTGACACCAACAGAAAAAAATAATCTTCAAGAAGTTCTCGAAAAACGCCGTGCGTGTTTTGCTGAAAATACTGCTGAATTGGGTAAGTGCAACTTAATGCAAATGAAAATTGATTTAACCAGCAACATACCCGTATGCACTGGGCCGTATCGTATTCGCTTTTCGAAACGCCAAATCGTGGCGGACATCGTTGACGATTTGTTGAAGTATGACATAATACGTGAATCACAATCGGAATATGCTTCGGGTATCGTACTCGTCGAAAAAAAGAATGGGGAACACCGCCTATGCGTAGATTATCGAAAACTGAATTCGATAACTAGAAAAGTTCCTTACCCCATGCCGTTAATTGACGAGCAATTTGCACTACTTGCTGGAAATAGCTTTTTTTCGACACTGGATCTTCGTATGGGCTATCACCAAATAGAAATTGATGAAGACTCAAAAAAATATACCGCTTTCATTATTACACGAGGGCATTACGAATTTAATCGTATGCCGTTCGGCTTGGTGAATGCTCCTGCTGTTTTCCAGACAGTGATGAATCGCGTTGCAAAGTTGATGAAACCAGGCGAAGTTTTGTGTTATCTTGATGACGTCATCATACCAAGTAAGTCTATACAAGACTGATTCGAGCGATTAGATCGGTTTCTATCGATTTTGGAAAATAGTGGGCTCACGTTACGTCTAGATAAATGTAATTTTCTATCCGAGGAAATTACATACCTTGGACATAAGATCAGTAAAAATGGAATAGCCCCTGGTGACAACAAAGTAAGCGCTATAACAAATTATAAAGTCCCCTCAAACATAACAGAAGTTCGCCGGTTTTTGGGATTTACCGGATTTTTTAGAAAATTTGTTAAAAATTATTCGCTCATATCACGCCCACCTACCGAGCTATTGCGTAAGGCAGAAGCATCAAATTTTCGATGGACCACTCAACAACAGGCTTCATTCGAGGCACTCATCAAGGTACTTAGTAGCAAACCAGTCCTCGAAATACCGATGCCAGCAGTGTTGGTTTGGCTGGGGTATTATTACAATCGACAAATGGCGTACTATGGCATCCCGTATTTTATTTTAGCCGGCATACTACTGAAGTCGAAAGCAAGTACCACAGTTACGAGCTCGAGGTGTTGGCAGTGGTCGAAACTTTGCAGCGGTTTCGGATATATTTAGCGGGTAAACACTTTCGAGTATTGACGGATTGTGCCTCCATTACAACGGCTAAAGCGAATAAGGAAATGATTCCGAAAATTGCTCGATGGTTTTTAAAACTTCAAGAGTATGATTGTGAATTTGTACATCGTTCAGGTACACAAATGGCACACGTAGATGCCCTCAGTCGGTCTCCCGATCAACCCCCTGAAGAAACGGAACCAGCAGGATGGGTACTAAACATTGAGGTCAACAGCGATGACTGGCTACTCACGATGCAACTACAAGACGTTAAATTGCGTACGATAGTAGGCGTGCTTGAAGGTAGATTGCAGTCGGATCAAGCCAAACAAATCAAGTCGGACTACGTGTTACAAAATCATCGACTCTACAGAAAAACAGATAACGGATTAAAGTTTGTAGTCCCCAATTCCACGCGGTGGCGAATCGCAAAACTGTGCCATGATGATGTTGGACACTATGCACTTGAAAAGACATTAGACAGAATAAAACAAACGTTCTGGTTTAATCGAATGCGCAAATATGTCCAGGAATATATTGCGGCTTGTATAGAGTGTTGCTACAACAAATCTAAAGGAGGCCGAGCCGAAGGTGTCCTCCACTACAGTGAATTGGAGCCGTTTCCATTTTCACAGCTACACCTTGATCATTTAGGACCTTTCGTACGCAGCAAAAGAGGCAATACACACATTTTGGCCATTTCCGATACATTTACCAAATCCATAGTCGTAAAAGCAGTGAGGAACACGAAAACCACGGCTGTTATAAATATTCTGAATGAGCTGACCAGTTATTTCGGATTACCGAAACGAATCATTACTGACCGGGGCTCTGCATTCACTACCAAGTTATTCGAGAACTATTGCAACATTAACAACATCCAACATATCAAGACTGCAGTACGAACTCCAAGGGCAAATGGCCAAGTAGAACGAGCCAACCAGATAATTCTAAATTATTTACGAACCACTACAACGGAACCTAAAGACTGGGACCTAGACCTATATAAATTACAATGGTCTGTAAATTCGCAGAAAAATTCTACATCCGGTTTCACCCCAAACGAGCTTGTTTTAAATTAATAACCCATCGATATGGTACAGAATCGAATCATTGCTGCAGTCCAGGATGACGTTTCTGTTCGAGAGGATATGCCCGTAAATGAAAAGAGGCATATTGCATCTGAAAATATTGAAAATGAAAGAAAAAATGGAAAGAGCGTTTCGATAGCAAACATCTTCGACCCACGCTATACCAAGAGAATGATTTGGTGGTGCTTGAAAATGAACCGCCGTCCACCGGCGAATCGAAGAAGTTGCTGCCGAAGTACCGTGGTCCATACCAGATTTCCCGTGTTTTAGGCAACGACCGCTACCTGGTAGAAGATATACCTGGTATTCAAATTTCATCACGAAAATTTTCTTCTATATATTGTTCTGACAAGATAAAGCGCTGGTGTGATGGCTGCCCCGATCTAGGTTTGTTGGCCGAAGTCGAGGACGACTAATTTCAGGATCGGCCGAGCTGTCAGACATGGTATTGACAACACTGAAAATTATCAACTCTGGTAAAGGGGTGTGTCTTGTTTTTTAAAAAGTTCAACGGCGAAAAAGAGCAGAGTCGTTTTTCGTCAAGCGTCCTGACAACATCGTATATTTTCCCTATTACAATAATTTGAAGTATTAATTGTATTTTTTTTATTGAAGAATAAATATTGTTCACTTAAATATTAAACGATCAAATAATCATTTGACATATATGAAATAAGTTTCTTATATAAAATAATTGTATATAAGAAAGAAACGCTTATAAGAAACTTTTTTCGTGGATTTTTCAAGTTTCTTATATCCGATAAATACTGTATATGTTTATTTTTCCCGTGCTACATGTTGGCTATAAATTATTCGTAAATCTATTATTACGGTTAATATATCACTGTATTCATAATGAGTTCTATGTCTAGAATTTTGTAACATATTCGCATTTACAAGGTAAAATAAATCTGATAAGATACTCTTTGCAGGCTTTTATTTGAATTTTATTGAAAAAGAGGAAGTTTTAACCATGTTTGTATTATATGAAAAATAAATAAAATTAAAAGTGATAAAAACATAAAATTTCTTAAAATTCGTCACATACAATCATTCAGTAGGCTGCAAAACTAAGGACACAGTTTCTTAGTTTTTTCTAATTTATTTTTATTTTATTATAAAATGGTAAGACAAAACCCGTGCTTACTATTTGTTTACGAATTACGAAAATTACGAATTCCAAATAGGTTTCTAAAAAAAAACTGGTAGCACTCATAATACTTCATAATATGGCACCGCAAAAGTAAGGACACACCTGTAAAAGTAGTTCCAATTTATTGTTAAAAATTGCAAATATGTCGAATATTTTACTTTCCTAATATTTGGTGGGATATCTTTTATTGTGTAAGACAGCCTTTAATCTTTTGTTCATGGAACTGACTAAGGTTTTTGTTGACTCAGCAAAACCTTATTTTACTCCACTCTTCTAGTAGCACCTGTTTCAGTTGTGGTTTGCTGCGAATTTCATGCATTCGCACATGTATTCAAACAGGACTTTGTGGAGGTGTTACTAACGTCTGTTTACTGCATTGATAAGGGGTTTTTTTTTCTTGGCACACATGACATCAGCCCCTGTTCAGCTAAACACCTCCGGACGGTACCGGCTGAAACTTTCGTTTTTTGATACTTTTCGAACTCAGATGCAATTTTTGGGGCGCTGGTAAACGGCTTTTTCTCAATGGTGCGCTTGATGTACCTCTTGTCTTTGTCGGTCAACTTTTGTGGACGACCACTTACAGGCTTATTGTCGATCCGGTTCTCCTTTATTTTACGCTAAATTACTTTTCTTACCGTAAAACGACTCCGAGACACTATTTTGCCGATTTCTGCGTAGGACTTGTGTTCCGAGTTGTACAAATCTATTATAATTTTTCTCTCCTCAAGAGTAAGCTGCTTACGTAGCATTATTTTACTCTTTTCACAAAGATTTTTATTATAACTTTGATGAATTTTCCTTTTTTTTATAACTGATATGCTTCTTGCAAAATATGTTTGACTTTTGGTTGTTTGCACTCTTCGTTATACCGTTATTCAATTTTAATGACAAGTGTGTCCTTACTTTTGCATTGCCATATTATGAATTGTTATGAGTGTTTTTGGAAATTTCTTTCAAAATCGTAATTTTTTTAAAAGAAAAATGAAGAAATACCTTTAACTTAATAGTAAGTTCTGGTTTTGTCTTACCTTGTTATGATAAAAGAAAAATAAATTAGAAATACATAAGAGTATGTTACTGTGCCCTTAGTTTTGCGGTCTATTGTATATTAATATGGAAAATGGTAATTTATTTAATACGAAGGTTGAAAATTGTGTTTCGGGATTTGGCAATCCTAGTGTTACAATTCGCCAACTGACAGCACTATCGTAAATTTGGACATTTTTGAGGTTATACGTACTCATAACGTTCTGACATACGAGCGCCATTTGTGTTGTTAATGTAAATGACTTCAAAGATTCATGCCGGCCCAAAAAGGGAATTAAATCGTGAACATTTTCGTGATTATTTTTTTACAACTTTCGATGTGGATTCACTCTGCAACAGTGCATGGATGAACTTAATTCAATTGTTTGCGACGAAACTACATCAAGGACCAGTGTTTATCGATCGTATGGTGAATTCAATCGTGTTCATAGTTCACTTGAAGATACATTTTGCGAAGATCGTCCACAATTAGTTGTTGTTACGAAAACCTTAATGCTGTGCGCGAACTAATATTGTACGATCGTCATGAGACCTATCGTGAGATTGAGACAACTTTAGGCATTAGTGGAACCAGCATACATTCAATATTGCATGACCTTGTTCGCAAAAAATACGATCGTGGTGCTTTGAAAGACGTTTATGACATCGTTACAGGTGACAAATCGTGGATTTACTCGTATGAACCCGAAAGTAAACAGCAGTGGACTGTATGGGAGTTTCGAGATGACCAAAACCCAACAAAAGTTATTCGCGCTCGAAGCACTTGTTTTTTCGGAAAGACTAAACATGTCGCAACCGTACTACTAGAACAAAGCAGAGCAGTCAATTCTGAGTGGTACACAACGATTTGTTTGCCTGTTGTCTTCCAAGAATTCACGAATACCAACCGCTGAAGACGGATCACTCTTCACCACGATAATGTGAGCTCACACATCGGCTCAAACAAGTGCACTTTTGAGCACTCAAGTCCTGACTTGGCACCGAATGACTTCCTTTTATTTCCGTACGTAAAAAACAAACGGGGAGGTCAACGTTTTTCGACACCTGAAGAAGCGATTGCTGTATTCAGAATTCATGTTTTCGAGATACCTCAATCAGAGTGGCAAAAGTGCTTCGACACTTGGTAAAGCGCATGCAAAAATGATTAGATTGCGTGAACTTTGGTTGACGAGTGATTAAAGCGGCTGTGCCAAAATTGTGAAATTTGACACGTCCAAAGTTCATAGGGTGCTGATGAAGGGTGTTGTTTGCTACCCAGAAACAGCCGGTTATCCACCTAGCTATTAAAATTTTACTTTTCTTTACTTAATTGATATTGATTAAAAAGTGACAAACCAAGGGTTGAACTTGAACTGAAAAAGTAGTTTAATATAAATGATTAGATCTCTATGCGGAATATTTTGAAAAACAATAGTGATTTTCGAAGATTAATATTTTGTCTCTAATCCCGAAATATAAAAAGCAACCCTCGTACAAGAAATATTTGTAAACATTATCATGAAATATAATTTCTATTTCTTTTGTTTGCACAAAATTTGTGCATTAGAATTTACATACATCCGTTAGAAACATTCGGCATAATTCATAAACGTTGCATAAAGCTTTAATAAGCTAAATTTGTTAAAAAATAATTCATAAATACAAAATAGCGAAGTTTTTAATGAATGTTTAAGCGCTTAATAAATTGAAATGTTTGAAACATTTTCAAACTTGAAAGCCTTTTTGAATTTGGGACTTTATTTTTCGAAGTGTATGCTGCATACAGGGGTGTTAGATGTGACGATTTTATGTCATTTTGACTTAATTTTGATAAAAACACTAAAATGACGTTTGACGTTTTTCTTCACAGAAGCTCTTGTATTTTGACGTTTTTCTAGCTTCGCTCTTTTTTAAATTTATGGCAATTGAAAGAAAACTTAAAAAAATTTTTATAGAGGGTGTTTTTTTTTTTTCAATATATAGAACTTTAAGTTAGCATTACTGTTCAAGATGGCGACCGATTTAACAGCTGTCAAGTGATTTATTCTCAGTTTGGTTTGACAATTCATCATGAATAGACTGAGGAATGACTGACGCCTGAACAACGCTTGCAAACAGCGCAATTGTAGTGCAAAACGAGATTGCTGCTGTTTTCGATTTTCATAAGCGAATTTTGTTTAGCGATGAAGCGCACTTCTGGTTGAATGGTTACATCAAAAAACAAAACTGCAGCATTTGGAGTGAAGCTAATCCTCAAGTGTATGTCGAAACACCTTTACATCCAGAAAAACTGACTGTTTGGTGCGCGTTATGGGCTGGTGGAATCATTGCTCCGTACTTCTTCAAAAACGATGATGGTCAGAACGTTACAGTCAATGGAGATCGGTATAGAGCCATGATTACTAACTTTTTCATTGCTGAATTGAATAACCATGATGTCCAGGAGATGTGGTTTCAATAAGACGGTGCAACATGTCGCACAGCTCGTGCCACAATCGATTTATTGAAAGACACGTTTGGTGACCGCCTAATTTCATGTTTTGGACCTGTGAATTGGCCTCCAAGATCTTGTGATTTAACACCGCTAGACTACTTTCTGTGGGGATATGTAAAGTCATTGGTCTATGCAGATAAGCCACAAACGCTTGACCATTTGGAAGACAACATTCGCCGTGTTATTGCCGATAAACGGCCACAAATGTTGGAAAAAGTAATCGAAGTAAAAAGTAAGCCGTGGCGGTCATATGCCAGAAATCATATTTAAAATGTAATGCCACAAGATTATCATTCGGATAAATAAAATTCATGTCAATCGAATAATCCATCGTTGTTTTATTGCAACTTTCGAGATTTTTCGAGATACAATCATTGTTAGAAGTCAAACGAAAAAAATTCTTCACCCAGCTCAAACCAGATGGCTTTCATTGGAAGCAGTCGTTGTTCGAGTTCTACATTTTCTATGCCGTGCTATGGTATGCCGTATTTGTCAAATTGTCCGCTTTTAGACTACAATTTTGACAAACCTGTATTTTTGCTTCTTAAAATATATTATTAACTACACTCATAGAAAAATGTATTTTCATACTGATGACAGCGTATCATAAAAATTTTAACATCAATATTATGCCAAACGACATCAAGATGTAAAACCTGATATTAACCTGATGACAAAAGTCAATAGAGAATTTCGGCATAAATTGAGTGTCATCAATGTGAAGACTGCTGTGACATCAACTCTATGGTGCAAAATGTTAATAATTTTTATAAGTTTTACCAAAAGGAAAGAAATAAAAATGTGTTAAGTTTCATTAATTATAATTATATTTAAAAAAAAGTTATGGTTTAATTTATTATTTTTGTGTTTAAATGTATTCCTAAACGGTTTCAATAAATGGCATCATATTGACGTATATTTGCCATCCTTGCAGTAATTTTTTCAAAAACATCATATTGATGACACTGGACATGGCATTGATGTAACAATTGTTATATTTATCGCTAATAACAATTAGAACACTTTATGTAAAATTTGACATCACCGTGATGAAAAGTGTCATGGGGTCAAAAACGATGTTTTTTGTCATCGTATTCATGTTAAAATACATCATAGCTATAATGGTTTTTCTATGAGTGTACATAAATAATGTTAATAAAACATTTCAAAGTGTAGGTATGCAAATTCATAGTACGCATAGTGCTATGTCAAAGCTTTTTAAAGTAATATTGACAAATTTTATAAAAGATGATTATATAAAACAGAACTCGTTAATGATATTAGGTTTTGTGAAAGGAAAAATGTCGCAGTGTAGAATTGACGTTGAAATTTCTAACCAACTTGTAGATAATTGTATTGAATTCTATGTTGAGTTATACTGTCAAATAAAGAAAAGATTTGACTTTGGAATTTCAGTTTTTTTCCTAATTTGGTATCTAAAGAGAAGTACCAGAAAGCTGAAAACGAAGTAAGGGAAATGTAGATTTTAAAATTTAAATAATACTTCAACCGATTTTAATATTTTTGGAAACAAATCAACTCAATCAAGTTATCAAATAATAAACCGGGCTTTTCTATCTTATGTGGTTTTATCAACGATTTAATGGTTTTGCCAAATTCATCTGCTACCGTTGAACGAACTTTTAGTCAAGTGAATTTAACAAAACTAAAATTAGAAATACCTTTGGAACAAAAACAATTGAAGGAATTTTGTTTGCTAAGGACTATTTAAAATATGGCTCTTCATAGTGTTTTAATGCAAACTTTACAAAAAGTTTAATTAAAAGGCACAAAGTAATAAATTTCTATAAATAATATTAACATACAATTTTTATAATACATACATATGTATATAAATACTAATATTTTTTGTAAAATGTTTAAATTGTACTTGTTTTCTTATAGCAAAATACATGTTGAATTGTTTTTTGTACAATATGAGAGATTTTATCAAATAAAATTAATTAGTTTTGGGTTTATTTGTAATTTTTTATAAATGACGTTTTTTTACGTTTTACGAATTTGTTTTTGATGTTTTCCGAAAAAATTTTCCTAACACCCCATATCGAACATATCGAATCGAAGCCTGATTGGTTGTCTACATTTGCATATTAAATGTTTCATAGCGTTGCAAAAAGTTATTATAATTTGCAAAATAATCTAAAACTAAGGAAAACTGTATGAAAAATGCCGAAGAAAAACAATATAAATGAATCAGCTGTTTAGTGATGTCGATCCAAAACAACAACGATAAAAAAACACTCGTGTCAAAACAAAAACGGATATACAAAAATTTATACATATATAATTCTTAACTAGCTCCAGTTCAAGCCTTGGTTGGTCACCTTTTAATCAACATCAATTAAGTAAAGAAAAGTTAAATTTTATAGGTAGGTGGACAACCGGCTGTTTCTGGGTAGCAAACACCCTTCATCAGCACCCTATTTGACGAATTAAATTTCACAATTTTAACACTGCCGCTTAAACAAAACTCACGTAATTTTCCTTTCTATTTATGTAATTAACTAGCAACCAAGGCAGCCGATTTACTCCGAATTACGCCTTGGTGGCGAAAACTTCATTAGATTTACTTGAAAAGAACGCTACTGTCCAAATAAACCTCGACCTCGTACAAATCTCGACCTTTCAACATTTGAAAGCAACCTTCGTTGAAGTCAGGGTGCTCAGATTATTTAATCCAACAGTGAAAACGGAAGTCCACATAGATGCCAGCTAACAGAGTTATGGCGCGGTCCTACTGCAGAAATATTCTGAACTATAACAAATCGAATTCATGAGCCGTAAGAGGACCGTATTCGAGTACCACTCCTAGGAGCCTCAGGCATTTGCCATACATAGTAAAGACTTTGAATACGTCATAGAGCACTAATAATAGAATAGTTGGAAATGATTGGCTGAAGGCGATCCACAATATATAGGAAGCATAAGAATACGAAGATGCTTGCATTAAGTACGGCATAGTTCACAAGGGTCGAACGAAGGAGTTTATTGTAGTCTTATACAGCATGGAACGGGTGGCTATCGAAATGGCTCACAGACAAGGTCATTTTATCGTAAAGAAAACGGCGGAACAAAAACTTTTTTCATCCGACACTTGAGCACAAAAGCCGCCAAACGAGTCGTTAAGAGCTGCACTGAATGGCAAAATCAAATATGGGGAAAGAAAGAGGGAGTATTGAACCCAAGTAACAAGGCAGACAAGCCGTTGATGACATATGGTCTAGACCACATGGGTCCCATGGAAAGAACAAAGAAGCAGTATAATGATATCTTAGTTGTAGTCGACGCATTGTCTAATGCCCCGATAATCGCTTACAAAACCTAAGTGTTGTGCTGTTTCATCTACAACACAACTTACAGCTCTTTTTGCGATTATGGTTTACAACATCTAGTGTTGTGTATGTCGCAGAGTTGTTTATTATTTGTAGAGCATATTTCCGTAAAAATACATGGCTGCATGCAAAAAAGTGCCAAATAACGCAACTCTACCAGAAAGGTGCACGTGTATGTTGCTTTCATTACGCAAACACCAGCGAAAAATAAAATATTTTGTCATTTCTTTGTCAAGTTCTATCATCTAAAGAGATGGAAATTATTATTGGTGTTGTATTTCTTGTAATAGCGCGGGTACCGGGTAGAGTTCGATTGGTAAAAATGAAGATTGTAAAATTTTTTTTTTTCAAAAATAATCAAATAAAACCATAAATGCAGCTTAAATATATTACAACTACCGAATACAAAATAGAACTGTTTGGAATCAAAAATGATTACAAATTAAATGTACAGATGAATTTTTATTTGTATTTTATTAACAAATTTTAATATTTAATTGCTTTTTCATATTTGTGCAAAACAAATTTTATTGTTTGGAAATCAACCAGAATTGGAATCGAAAAGTGGAAAAAGGGCAGAAAACCACCAACTGCACACCCACATGCATCGAAAACGGAACTCATCGATAATTGGAAGGATAACTGACCTTCCGGATCGCATAGAATGCTGCTCACCGGCCCCAACGATCGATAAGGGGTTCAGCTTAAATCTGTCGAATGAGTCCTTAGATAGTGTCGAATTAGATCAATCAGGGGACGTAATCATGGTCTTTACGGATGGTTCCAAGTCGAGCACAGGGGTTGGGGGGTAGTATCTACATCCCCGATTTCAACGGAGAATCAGTTTTAAGCTACGAAATGAGTAACGCTACACTCATTCAGGCCGAGGTTGCGGCGCCAAGGGCGGCAAATTGAATGATGTACTACTATACGGTGATCATATCATAATCTGTACTGAAAGCAAGCCCGCCTTAAACACGCTTGCGGGTGTTTATGCAACATCTCGATATCTCTAAATGAAATAGCGAGACATTCAGACCTGGAGCTTCGCTGGGTACCTGGACACAACGGTGAGTCCGGAAATGAAGTGGCGGATGAACTGGCAAGATCAGGTACTACCCGCCTACAGCAGGATGATATAGACGAATTCGTTGGTGTTCCCCTTGTTGCAAAAATCTAATACTATGACAGCTGCTAAGAACTACGCATTAAAGCTGGTCGAACGAGATCACCTGTCGAATATCGGGGCTCACATACCCCAGCTATGAGTATACGAGAACTGTGGCCTTGTTGAACTTTCCGAGGCATAGACTTCACAACCTTGTGACTGTTCTAACGGGACATTGTCAAATGGGAGTACATGCGAGAAGATTAAATCTTCTATATAATGATTTCTCTAGAGCATAGATGCCCAATGTAGTAGTATTGGTGAGAGTGACAATATAACACTGGAAGAAAACAATTTGCTATTCATTTTATTTAGTCGTCAACGAGATTGTGACATGTGTGGCGGTTGTTGTACATATTTTAGTAATACTCTTGGTAGTCGGAAATATTTTGAAATAAAAAGATTCTTCGAAGTGTTTATAAATTTTCCCTCAATTAATCATTGTTGATCTTGCAATTAAAAAGTAATGAAATTTTCTATGGATACTCTTATTGCAGTTACGCAATAAAAGCATATTTCTCAAACTAGAAGAATTCAGCTTATTGCGTTTTTTGAGCAAATATAATTCATATCTGAAAATATTTGTTCGCAGATATACGTTGAGGGAAATAAGGATAAATATTTCAATGAAATCTTCTTTATTTCGGGACATATTGTACCCTCCAGATTTTTCCAGAGTTCTATATTGATAAAATTATCAGGGAAATCTAATTCACTTCGAAGAATAAAAAGTTCTGTTTGGATTGGAAATTCGTACTTTAATATATCGCATTTAAAAGGGTTTTGAAAAATATTCAGTAAATGCTTAATATTATCAAAATCCTTGTCATAAATAACAGAAGTTTTCGGTAAGTCCGAACAGTCTGCAGAATCAATTTGAGCTGCAAGTAAAAATAGCTGAGTTTTAAAGTCCGAAAGAATTTTCAACATAATCATCTACATGTTCATGAATCATAAACATGTTCACTGACAGCAGTCTCGATGACGATTAAAATGTAAAATGACACACAGAAGTTCTTCAAGTGTAGTTTGTCTCTCGCACTCGACATGGTGATTTCCTATTGGTTGATTGACGATCAAAAAAAAGAGCGTAAGTATACGTGTGAGTTTAATTTGCTGATATCAGCCACTACTGGGCATCTATGCTCTAGAGAGTGCAGGGAGGAGGAGTGTCGAACACTTTGTCTGTCGATGTCCAGCTCTCTCTGACAAGAGAGCAAATTACTTGGGCAGACCGACACTAAATGGGCTACCGGAAGTGTCGGAATGCGGTTTGGACAGGGTGGACTCCTTCCTCCGTTCATCGGGCTGGTTCAGGTCGGAACCGGCGGGTTCCGGTATGATATAGTAGGGCTATCTCCCTACAGCCTATTCGGGTATCACAACGGGACCTTTCTAGGAGCCAAGTGGACCGGCAGCCCACGTAACATAACACATACATGCAGCACGGGAATCACAACAATTGAAATACTAACAGGTCTAAAGATGAGAATTGAAGAAGATGCAGATATTAAAAGAAGAAGCGGAAGGCGAACTCCCATCAAGAGCATCCTAAAAATATACATTAAGCTTGTTGGCGATAAACAGCACACAGTATGTTTTCAGCATGAAAGTACGACTCAGGCATTTGGCATCTAATAAAGTTATGAAGAAGTGCTAAATCACACTTGTTATGAGGTGGAAAAGATCGGTGAATGTGAGGCGCCAGGAGATGCCGAATATATGAAGACGCACTCGAGAGGAATGCCAGGAATGTCGAATGTAGGCGGGTCGAAAATAGGTTATCGCTGAACGAAGGACACTAAGGAAATTAATGCGATTCTTAACTACTAATAATTGAACTGACATTAAATTAGATTTACATCCAATAAATAGTACATGTTTAATAAGTAATCAAACAAATGCGTTTTATATTTTATATATTTATTTGAGCTTAAGGTCTTTTTGGAATTTGAGTATTTATTTTTGTCAATATCTCGCTCTCCTTCGGATAGCTTCTTCAGGACAATAATAATGAAAAATGTTTTGATTGGTTTTTTTCAAAAACAAAAGAGAAAAGAAAAAAAAACCAATCAAAACATTTTTCATTATTATTGTCCTGAAGAAGCTATCCGAAGGAGAGCGAAATATTGACAAAAATAAATACTCAAATTCCAAAACGACCTTAAGCTCAAATAAATATATAAAATATAAGAAAAAAAGGGGTCAAATAACTAAATATTAAAACAAATACGTTTTATTTCAACCAAATCCTACGGACATAATTTTTGCTTGTGAGATTGTGTTTATTTTTTCTATTTTGCCGATTAAAATCTGACGGGTAGAAAGTGCTGATTATGTGGTAAACATATACATATGTATTGCGAAACATAAATCTTGCTAGCCACTGGTTAAGTAGGCATTTAAAAATTAATCACTGTGTTTAGGTGAGATTTTTGTTTACTCTACTGCTTAAGTATTGAGTTAACTTGCGCTTATATTCTTTAGAATTTGTGTAACTCCCTTCTTATACACCCTTGTGTTGGAGTTCACTATAAACGGTGTCCTTTTTCTAAATATAATTCGCTACAGTCGATCGAGTTTTAAAGTATTTTTACTTGTTGTTTGAACCAAGGCGAAGTAAACTAGGTGGTTTTGTTAGCGCAAAAGCCTATGTCTAATTCTGAATTCGCCTTCATAGATCTGCTCACTTGATCTCAGAGCAGAGAAAACGGCTTGTAAAAATTTTTGACACAACAAGATAAAATAAATTTAGTCAAGTACGAGACTGACTCGCACAGCAAGTGTATGCCATATCCCCGGTATGGGGTATCCTTTAGTTTTTTTATTTGTTGTTGTAGAGGCCAGACAACTACATGCACCAGGTAGATTTCAAGCCTCTATCTCTTACAGTTCAAAAATTATACCTGATTTTCAAACTAAAGGGTGTCTCCGTGTATGAACACCGATTAAATTAATTTTTTTTTGCTATTTTTTCTATTTGTTATTGTAGAGGCCTGTGAACTACATATAGTGCGAAAATTTTAAATTTCTATCATATACGATTCAAAAACTAGTCAATTTTCAAATTAAAGGGTGTCCCCGTATAAAGGGCAACATTTAAACTTTCACTTTTTGCTATCTTTGGTATTTAAGACTCAACGACCTCACATATATGGAATAAAATCAATAAATTTTCACAAGGGCACTCCTCCCAAGCTATCTGCATACAGGACGACACCCTTGTCGATCCACTTCTCATCGCGAACCACTTCGGAAACGAATGGGCCAGACACGCATCTAATGACCACTTTCACCTTTCATTCAAAACAGCAAAAAACTCAACGCTTCCAATAATACACTTCACAACAGATAAGAACCGATCACCTTGCTGGAGCTCAGCAACTGTTTAAAAAAATCACCCGGATAGACCGCATCTTCTACCACATGTTCGAAAATCTCTCTCACAAGAGCAAAACAACACTTCTTAGTACTTACAACACAATTTTTCGTAGCGGAGTCATACCTCATTCCTGGGAACTTGCAATTGTAGTACCTATACCGAAAAATAAAAACGCAAACTATGTTGGAGATCACCGCCCAATATCGCTACTACCATGGCTGATCAAAATTATTAAGCGTATCATTGCAACTACATAGATTGTCTTGGTTTATGGCCAGAAAAAACCTAATCGCAGTTGAACAAGTCGCTTTTAAGTCCAATGTAGGTTGCTCCGACGCTCTGCTACATACGGACTACTATTTAACAAAAGCACTATCTGCAAGAAATCACGTGACCATTCTATCAATAGACTTTGAGAAAGTTTTCGATAGAATTATCCGATAACGTTATCCTTCAAGTCTTAAAATCATGGTCAGTGGGACCGAGAATCTTTCACTTCGTAAAATCTATCCCACAGGCAATTCAAAGTCATCATTAACGGTCACACTTCAAAATCTTTTCACCTCGATAATGACGTCCCACAAGGCTCACCGTTATCCGTTATTATATTTCAAATCGCACTCAATGTAATAAGCAAACTGTAAATAAACACCGTGTAGTCGACCATTGCGCCTATGTCCGCATATCTATATTCTGACCAAAAGAAACAGCAACACAGAGACTACAGAAAATTTCCGACGACATCGAGAAGTAGACTAAATACTCTGGTGCCAAAATATCCATTCAAAAAACTATACATTTGCCAAAAACACAGTTGTAACTCAGATTCCCACAAGCTTCGAATAAAAAACCTCCAAATAGAGAACGTGAAAAAGTTAAGAATCTTGGGATTAATTTTTTCATCAAACTACGTATGGAAAGAGTATTTATTGGCACTCAAAAGTTCGTTAATCTCCAGAGTCAATATTATCAGATATCTTGCAAACAAGGGCCATGTCCACATAAATACACTTTACTACCTCACTAAAACCCTAGTATTGAGCAAAATCGATTATTCTTTATTTATTTTTGGCACAAGTAGTAAGTCCTACATCAACACTATCAAATTCACCTATCACCAGGCTGTCAGAGCCTCAGCATACGCATTTAGAACTTCACTTGCCAACAATATACTTGCAGAAACCGGCCTTCCATCCCTAGAAAACAAAATAATCTCTTCAAAGGCTAGAATCCTACCTAAACTCCTACACAGTACTCAATCAATCATATACCAGGACGTTAAATCTGCCATTAGTGCTAAACGTTATATGATACTCAAATCGCTGCCTGGAAATTCAACACATCCTGCATTGACCTATCACTAATTCACTTTAACAAAAACACTACACCTCACAGCACATTCCACAGATTGATGTCTGAACTGAAGTCCGGTCTAAAAAATAATGGTTGGAGCTTTATATTTACAGACGGGACAAACTCCCAATGTCTCTTGCCTGAATATGCAGTAGTAGACGAAGGCAGAAACTATACACATATCCCTAGGAGTACTCCACGAACACGCATCGATTTTCACAGCTGAGTCCTGCGGTATTTAGCAGACTATACATTTTGCACAAAGAAATAAAAACAGAACTGTTATATGCACAGACGTCTATCAGTTCTAAAAGCCTTAATTAGCCCATTCAACTACAAATGGAAAACAGTCACAGCAATAAGAAATGCACTCATCGGCAGTGAACACAAAATAAAATTTTTATTCTGGATACCCAGCCACACTGGAATTGCCGGAAACGAAGCCGCCGACAATGCAGCTAAATATGCTTGCTCTGCTGCTATTGTAAGTGACGCTACCCTAGAAAAAAATTGACATCCGCCGACACATCAATAGTTATATTAAACTTAAGGTAAAATCTATTACTACAAGCTACTGCCACTACTCAACAATAAACCCGTAACAGAAACCACCATTATACCCCACAAACAAAATCAAAATATTCTTAAAACTCCGCTTAGGCCACACCGCTTTCTACTACATGATTGGCTACTCCAAAAGCAAGCTCAACAGCCGAAATGTACACAGAGCGACCGCCCTCTAACAATCAAACACGTCTTCTCAGAATGCCCCAGATTTCATACTATATGATGCAGCATACTCGGAAATATATCAGCCATAGACATACATACTCACAGAACCTTCACCCATCAACATCAACAAAATACACAATTTTATCAAAAGATCCAAATTTAAAATATAACGAAAAAAAGAAACAGTTTGTAAACCGGAGCTGATGGCCATAATAGCCAATGCTCACAAATATTTAGTTGCAGAATTTATTCTGTAGGTTAAATAAAATAATAATAATAGCGGTTCTCACTGTTGATAGTAAACTCGGTTGCACATTTGGTTAAAGTAGCAGATTTGATTAAAGTACTAGTGTTTACATTACTGCAGCAACAAAATGTACTGAACTTTTATTTTCTACGCTGTGATTAAAAAATCAAACAAAAAGCTTTAATAAACATTGTAAAATAATTACTGGGAATCACAGATATTCTGTGCTGTGAATCGTTTTGCCGGCAAAACTTAATTTTGTGTTGAGAAAATAAAATATATGGTAAAAACAAATAAAAATATACTGGTGAAGAGAAAACGTGACAAAATTCACAACGAAAGATGGACAGATAAAGAAATTCAGCAAGTTTTAGAATATTTGCAAGAACATGCAGACTTTGAGGTAAGAAAGTCACTCGGGCTTTGTGGTAAAAATCGTAGTGAATATAGCAGAGTTGTAAAATTAATATCAAGAGTGGGAACCGCTAATAATATAAACAAATCAAATCAAGCCTACTGTCTCTCGCAATCTTTGCATATAGCAGATGTTTTTTCTTCCTGTAGACGAATCGAACGTGCACAAAACTGCTGTAGGCTTGATTTGATCTTATCGATGTTATATAAAATGCAAATAAGACGTCTCGATCAACTTGTTGCAGCTCACTAATTGGTACTATTGGTGAGAAAAATCGCCTTCTATAAACCAAAATAAATTAGCAGCTACAGCGTCGTTTACGATTTCAAAAAAATCAGATCGATATGGTTGTGCAAAACGGTTGCTTGTATGAGGCTTTAGCTTAAATTTGTTCTTATTAAACATTAGCGCAACTTTAAAGCTGAACTTTATGATTAATTAAATTATCGAACTTTAACAATTTGATTTTACTTGCTAGGAAATGAGAAAGAGTTTGTTTGCGGTAAAATCCTAGTGATCAACATTTTTAAAGAGGACAAGAAGAGTAATGTTGAAAACTTATTTTAAACATAAAATATGATGTTCCAAATTTTAAATACTTTTCAGCATGTTGAGAACTAAAAGCAACTACACATGAACTAATCAATTTAAGCAATAAAAATTAAGAAGTAACAATCAAAAGAGTACCCACCATTTTATTTTTCATCTTCTCCAGTTTACCTTCCAGCTCCAAACGATTTTCTTTAATACGTTCTTCACTTGTTTTAGTTGCATCAACTACACGTTGTTTGCACTCTTGGTACTTCGTGTGTAGAATCTGATTATCCAAGCGTAATTGTGAAATAATTTCTTGATCATTGAAACGCAAATCTTCGGCCAGCGAAATTTTTGTTCGTAATTCCTCCAATTCGGATAAATCGGCAACTATATTTTGTTGTGTGACAGAATTCTGGTCTTTGGAATTTTCTTTAAAACTCTCAATTTCTTTTTCTAAATCAGCGATTTTTCTCGATTTATCAGCTTTTTGTTCTTCTAGTTTCATAATTTTTTGCTCATTTTGGGATTCGAATTGTTTTATTTTTTTCATTGATATTTCGTGTTGCTGTTCCATTTGTTTTCTTTCTTGTTTCATTATTAACATTTCAGTACGTATTTCTTCCATTTCAGCAGCAAAACGTTCACATTTGTCAGAGGTAATTTGTAGGGATAGCGAAGCTTTAGAAAGTTTATCAATGAGTGATGAATTCTCATTTTTTAAGGAGCTTAATTCAATTTTTAGTTTCTGATTAATTTCTTCATATTTGAGTTTAAGTTCCTGAGCTTCTGTTAGTTCATGCTTTAATTCTTGTACTTTTTGTGTTTGTTCAGTACAATTTTCAGCCTTAACTGCTTGCAGCTGACAGTTAAGTGCCCCTATTTCCAAATTTAATTTAACGTTGGAGTTTTCGGTACTATTAAGGGAATTTGTTAGTTTACGTACTTTTTCCTCGTTTAATTCGCGCATTTTTTCTAACTTGCTTATTTTTGTTCTGCAATCTATTTCAGAAGCCTCTAGTTTTTGTTTGATCTCTTGTAAAGTGGTGTTAAGATGTTCTAAAGTTTGTACTTTGGTAACAAGTTGTTCGTGAGTTCTTTCAGTACGAGAAAGCCGCTCCTTTAGCGATTTTGCTTCAGACTGCAGAAGAAGTTTCTCCCTCTGCAAGGCTTCTACGGAGGCAATATGAGCTTCTAAGGTTCTACTTAATTTATCATTGTCTCTTTCCAGTTTAGCACTTCTAGCCTGCGAATCACCAAGTTTTAAAGCTAGTTTCTCTATACGTTTAGCGCAGGTTTCTTGGTTATCATTTAGTTTTTTGTTTTCAAATTGCAATTTTTCTGTAGAGCCTTCACTGTTTTGCAACTGTGCCTTGACAGTTTTAAGTTCATTTTCAGTAGCTAAAAGTTTTCTTTCTAACTCTTGATACTTTTCAATCATCGATTTCATTTTGATTTCCGAAGACGTTTGATTTTTCCCAGTTTCGTTTAATTGTTTCCGCAGCAAAGTAGTTTCTTCTAAAACTGCTTCTTTTTCGAGACGTATTGAAGCAATTTGTTGTATAAGTTGTGTAACATTTTCATTAGCCTTCTGCAGACTCAGTTTGTTTTCGAATACCTCTTCTCTGAGATGCTGCTTGTCCACTTTTAGTGATTCTATTTCTTGATTTAAACGGGCATTGTCTTCTTGCTGAGCTTGGTATAGAACCTTCGTAAGATCCAAATCACGTTCCAGTTGACGTATTTCTGACTGTATCTGATCACATTTTGCTTCAGCGTTTAGTTTATTAGTCACCATTTCATCTAATTTTTGTGTTGTAATCTGGTGTTGCTGTTCTTGAACTTTTTGCTGCTGCAAAAGGTCGGAGTTTTCATTTTTCATAGCCAAATATTCCTTATTTTTAGTTGCCAAATCGGCTTCCAGAGAATCATTTGAGGCTTGCAACAACTTCAGATTTTCTTGCATTTTTTTGTGTTCAGCTAGTTGGCTTGACTGAGTTTGCTGATAATGTGCGAGTTTTTGTTGATTTTCATTCGCCTTTTCTTTAATTTCTTGATAATTTTTTTCAAGAGTTTCTAATCTATTAGTTTTATCTTTAAGTTGCATTTCTAAGGATTCATAGTTCTCGACCTGTTTGCTTTTTACTTCTAGAGTGTTTTGCAATTTGTTATGTACTTGTTGGAGATTTTCAATTACTAAAGATTTACTACGTATATCTTCTTTTAAATGCATAGTTTCATTTTCCAATGACTCTATTATACGCTTAGAGTTTTTCAATTCTTGCTCTACATTTCCTAAACTGACTTGAATTTTTATATTTTCATTTGTCAAGTGATCATTTACTTTTTCAAGATTTAATAAATCTTCTTCCAAACGTTTTACTTCTTGAACAACTTTGTTTCCCAGAATTATCTCTTCACTTTGCAATTGTTCTCGAGTTTCTCTTAAAGCTTTTTCCTTTTGATTTAATTCCGCAACCAAATTATTATTACAGTCCTTTAAAGTAGCCAAAGAAATAAAAGCATCTTCTTTTTGAGATGTGATATCGATAAGCTTTCTATTTAAATCTCGTTCTTTCTGTAGAATATTGTTTAAACGTTTTCGTAGTTTTTGTATGTGGTTTGTGCTTTCAGTTTCTTCATAATTGAAGACATTGTTGTCGTCTTTTTGCTCAAGTTCTTGACTGAGATTAAAATGTGTTTCCATCATTGTGACAATTTCCATCAAGCCCCCATCTATGCTTTCCAACTGTTCCGATTTTTTAGTAAGTTCATTAATTTGTTGAGTCAGTTTTTGATGAAATTCAACTTTTTCTTGTTGAATCTCATCTACGGCTAAACGCAATTCGGCATCTCGTTCTACTAAGTCGGCTTGTAGTTTTGTATTTTGGCAGGTTAGCGTATCTAATTGTTCCGTAAGTTGTCTTATGTTTCCTTCCAAAAAAGTTTTCTGCTGCAACGTTTCTTCTACCGTTGATTTTAGCTGTTCCAATGAAGTAAAAAGCTCGTGTTTATCTTGCTGTTCTTTCGATATTTCCTTTTTTTTCTCTTCAACTTCTTTATACAAACGTATTTTATCTTCGTCTAGTTTTCGATTTTGATCTTGTAAGGAAGATCTAAGAACATTTTGCTCGTCTAGTTGCTGCTTAAGGAGTTCGATTTGTTCTTCAAATAAAGACTGACGTTGCAATTTAAATTCTATTTCTTGCAGATGCTGTTCTTTTTCTTTAAGCTTATTTTGCAAAACTTCAACTGTGTTTTTAGCAGAATCTTGTTCTTTGAGTTGTTCTACAAAGTCTGCCAAGGCCTTGTCGGCTTCTAAAAGTCTCAAAGCATTTTGTGTTACTTGCTGTTTAAATGCTTCGATTTCATGGCGCAACTTGTTGTTTTCCTCAGAGCATTCGAGCACTCTAGTTTCGAATTGTTTTAAGCGTTCGCACTTATTTTGTAGCTGTTGTTTGTCATCGGAGAGTTTCTCAATTTCTTTTTCAGCTTCGTTAAGCTTTTCTTTAGCTTCATTAGACACAGCTTTGATTAAAATCAGTTCCATTTCCTTGTTTGCATGGCATTCTTTTTCACATTTCAATTCAAAAGAAATATGTTCCAAAGAAGTCTCATATTCTAAGGAAGCCTTTTTTAAGCGATCATCTAATTCTTGATCTTTTTCATTCAATTCATTTTTGTATTTTTCCAAAATGTAATATTGTTGCTGCTGTAATTCGTCAAATTTTTTTTCACTTTCTAAGTTTCTTTTCTCAAACTCTGTACATTTTTCGTTCAATTCCTGAGTTAGTTTTTCAGCTTTACACAAATTTTCTTTTAGAGTAGTTTGGAGATCATATACTTTTATTTCTAAGGCGTTATTTTTATCCATTACATTCTCTATATGAGCTTTTAGATAATTTATAATATTAAATACCTCGTCATCATCGCCTTCATAAGAATTACGAAAAGGTTGAAGAATCTTCAGAATCTCCGCTTTAATTTTTTCCAGCTCTTGCTGTTTTAAAATACATTCATGCTGCATGGAGTTCATTGGCTTCTCCATTTTTGAAAGGCGTTCTTGAAGTTTCTCTAAATGAATATTTAGTTCAGTCTGCACACTGCTATTTGTAAGCTGCTCTTTCTTGTGTTCTGCCATTAAATCACTTATATTTCGTTCTGAAGATTCATTCTTTTTTTGCAAACTAACGATTTCCATACCCAATAATGTCAATTGCTCTTCCTTTTGATTTAGTGACTTTCTCATTTCGTTTAAATGAGTGTTGGCCAGTCTGGATTCTTTTTTAAGCTGTTCATTTTGAATCACTAATTGTTCAGAGTTAAATTTTATCGATTTTTGAGTTTCTTTATATAGATCAATGTCAGCAAATTGTATTGTTAGTTTTTTGTTTAAATTGCTAACTATCTCTTCCCACTTAGTAGTCTTGTCAGAAAGCACTTTATCCAGCTCTTGTAGACGAGTGAGTAGATTTTGTTCGTTGTCTTTCAGTTTTTTGTTACTTTCATATAATTCTCTGGATTCCTCTTCTTGCAGTTCTAGTTTACTTTTTAGCTGCAGCAAATTTTCGTTCAGATTCTTCTTATCTACTTGTAATGATTTTATTTCACTGTTCAATATATCCTTTTCGTTTTTAACATCTATTATATCAGTTTGTAATTTTTGAAGTGCTAATTTCAATTCATGTGTAGATTTTTCCAGCTCTTGTTGTACATTTTCTTTATCTGAGAGCTTTTGTTTTAGTTCAACAATTTCATTTTTAAATTCATTTAAGTTCTGAATCAAATTTTCGTTTTCTTTTTCTAAATCATTTGTTTGCTGTCCTATTTGCAGGATTTTATTCTTGTCAGCTTTGTGACATTTATCAATTTTCTCTATACAGCTATTAAAAATACTGATGTGTTCCTCACAACTCAATTCCTCATCGCATGAATTTTCTTCTGTAACTTTTTTTTCAGTTTCTGTTGTGGAATCTACCGATGATTCCGCAGGTATTATGTCGACAGCAAGCTCAAATTCTGCGGCTAATTTCATCAAACGTTTTAACAAATGCTTGTGTTCATAATTAACATATTTCAAATCTGCGTTCAGTTTTTGGTTTTCAAGTTCTTTTTCCCTCAATTTGACATCGACAACCGACACTCCCAGGTTTTCTGGGCTGCCGACACTGCTAGAGTTATTACTATTACGCAAAAATGAGCTATCTAAGCAATCGCCAGAGCTATTAAGATCCGGTTTTATGCTGGCCGAACGAGTCTCTGTAATAAATTGTTCTAACTCAAGTTTATTGGCAGTGAGATATTTAATTTGATCATCTTTTTCCTTAAAAAAATAATTATGTTAACATTAGAAAGTGATAACCATTTTGCTTTTGACTTACCTTTATTTCGTGTATGTGTTCCTCAACTTTTACCTCTAGTTCCGTAATACGATTCATACACAAAATAATTTGCTTCTCTGCAGAGACCAGTTTTTTTTCTACCACCGATTTCTCATCGCGTAGAGTTCGAACGTCTTGTGATAACTTGAATATCTCTTGATCCTTTTGAGATATTTCTTTCATTATGCGTTTTTGTAACTAAAAAACAACGAAAATGATATCATATATTATAATTTTATTATTATTGTTATTATTATTAGGGTCCAATTATGCTTCTCGACTAGCTCTTGTGCAGCCTTTGATCCCTACAGACTGAGACCTAGACTACATTACGCAACATGCAAAACTATTTTGGCTGACCACTATATTTTTGTTAATGGGTTATCTATTTCGTAATTTCAAAAGTATAGAACTGGAATTCGACATCTGTCAAACTAAGTTGTTAAACCAATTTTTTTCTTCTCAGTGGAAAGTCTGATACTGACGAAAATGGGTCGCTTAACTATCACACAACGCATAAAAATTATCAAAAACCTACTACAAAAATGGTGATTCTGCCACAGCCACATATCGTGATTTAAGAGGAGATTATGGTTTATATAATCGTCCAACTACGCAAGCAATTGGCAAAATTGTGAAGAAATTTAAAGAGACTGGAGGGGTTACAAATATTGTAAGGCCTGTGCATCATCGTTTCGCTGAAAATATCGCGGGGCTACGCGAAAGATCGTGTTTATGCAGATAAACCTTTAACTCTTGAGCACTAAAAAACCAACATTAGTCAAGTTATGGCTGAGATACCACCCAATATGCGTCAAAAAGTGGTCGAAAGTTCCGTACGTATGTGTAATGTACGTATGGAATGGCATATGTGAATACATATATTGTATAAATTTCATCTCTCTGTCTCTTATAGCTTGAGAGTTACGTTTAATTGCTACTTTATGTTGTATGTGGACACCTAGTAGTTTTCGACTTGTTGTTGTTGTTGTCATTTGTTGTTGTAAGGCATCTGGGAATATATACACCTTGCGAATTTCGGCTCTCTATTTCGTACGGTTCGAAAGTTATAGCTTAAGGCCTAGTTATGCGAACGTCTACGTAAGCTAACGGAACGTACTTTAACGTACTGACGCTAGAGCAGTTATGCAACTTTTATAAATTTGATAAACGAAATATTTTGAAATTAAATAAACTTTTTTCATTGAAATTTGAAATAAAAAACATAATTTCATTCTAATTTAATCGATGTGGAGGACTTATTTGTTGATGTAAGGTTCTTAAATCTTAAAATTTAATTTTTTGTCATCCATTGTATCAAAAAATGCCCATAAAATACATAAAAGTTTAGTTAAAATTAAAATATGTATATAAACTACAGAGATGGTAGCTGAAACGGGGTATGTTTTGGTATGGTTTGTAGAAAAAGTACAACAACAAAAAATAAGGAAAAATTTGAACATGAAAAAGAAAACTGAAAATTATTTTATTGTTACCTAAAATCAATTATGATTTATGATGTATTCAACTATGATGTATTCAACTAAAATACGTTTTCTTTAAATTTTTCATCTCTGTTTTTAAAGCTACTTTATGTTGTACGGGGACACCTAGTAATTTTCCACTTGTTGTTGTTGTTGTAATTTGTTGTTATAAGGCATCGGGGAATACATACACTGTGCGAATTTCGACTCTCTATCTCTTACGGTTCGAGAGTTATAGCTATTACTCTACGTTGTATAGGGACACCTGGTAGTTTTACAGTTGTTGTTGTTTTTAGCAAGTGTTGTTGTGGAGCATATGTGAATACACATATTGTGCAAATTTCATCCCTCTGTCTCTCACGGCTCGAGAGTAACGGCTAGTTGTTACTTTACGTTGTATAGGGACACCTGGTAGTTTTCGACTTGTTGTTTTTAGCATTTGTTATTGTAGGCCACATGCTAGTACATATATTGTTCACAGTTCATCTCTCTGTCTCTTACAGTTTGGGAGTTACGGCTAATTTTTACTCTACGTTGCATAGGGACACCTTGTAGTTTTTGACATGTTGTTGTTTTTAGCATTTGTTGTTGTAGGGAATATGTAAACACATATATTCTGCGAATTTCAGCTCTTTGTCTTTTATAGTTTAGCAGCTACGGCTAATTGTTACTTTAGGTTGTATTGGGACACCTGGTAGTTTTCAACTTGTTGTTGTCTTTAGCATTTGTTGTTGTAAAGCATCTATAAATACATACACTGTGCAAATTTCAGCTTTCTATCTTTTACGGTTCGAGAGTTATAGCTAATTGCAACTTTTCGTCGTATGGGGACACCTGGTAGTTTTCGACTTGTTGTTGTTTTTAGTATTTGTTGTTGTAGCGGCAAGGTACAACAACGACCTGTTAAAATTTCTTCGGATATTGCAGACATTTCTAACGAAAGCTTTTGATTACAGTCAAGAGGTGTGCTAACCCCTTTGCTTTCTTCCATATTAAATATTTTTAAAATACTTTGCAAATACAATTTTTGATCGATCCATAATTTTCCAGCTTGTCTATCACGAGTTATATTCATACCAAGAATAGTCTTTGCTTCGCCAATGTCTTTCATTTTGAAGTTTACCATTAAGTTGTGACGCCCAAAGTCATCCTTCGTTTTGGACCACAACACTCTTGTTTGCCTATCTCTTTATAGAGATATGAACCACATTTTTTTTAATAAATACATATATACTTATATTATCTTCGTAATTATAGCTACAGGAATGAATTGTTGTTGGTCACTGTAGTTACATTTCTTTTGTTATTTAAAAATTATTATAAGAGCTAAAAACAGGGACCGTAACTGTTATAACTTTTATCCTAAAAGTCTGAAAATAAAAGTTATTTTTTGACTTTTATTTTTTCGAGCAGAAATAAGTTATTTTTTTACTTTTATTTTTTCGATAAAAAATAAAAGTTATTTTTGACTTTAAAAATAAGTTATTTTTGACTTTTATTTTTTCAAGCAAAATTAAAAGTTATTTTTTGAGCAGAAATAATAGTTATTTTGTGATAAGTTCATTATATTTATTAAAAAACTTTTTCAAACAAAGATAATTTTTCACTAAATTTACTTATTTAGAAAATAATATTTGGAATATTAATTAATAATTTCTTTGTCAAAGGGGTTGAAAACACAAATATAACTTTTATTTCTCCTCAAAAAAATAAAAGTAAAAAAATAACTTTTATTTCTACTCGAAAAAATAATAGTCAAAAAATAACTTTTATTCATGCTCGAAATAATAAAAGTCAAAAATAACTGTTATTCTTGCTAGAAAAAATAAAAGTTAAAAAATAACTTTTATTTTTACTCAAGAAAATGAGAGTTAAAAAAAAACTGTTATTTTTGCTCAAAAAAATTAAAATCAAAAACTAACTGTTATTTTTGCCTGAAAAAATAAAAATCTGATTTTTAAAAAGCGTCATATTTTCTGACAATTTGGTCCGAGACGTTCAAAATGGTATACTTGGTTTCATTCTCCGACATTTCCTTGGGGTTGCTTTTTTTAATCAAAAATTCAAAAATAACAGTTATTTTCGGTCCCTGGCTAAAAACGCAAATTCGTTGTTAGTGTTTAGCATAAGAATTTAATGACCGTTACTTTCGGTCTTCTTCTTGAATTCTTTAGTTATTAAGACAAATTGTAAATATATACGAAATCATTGTATGTATTGCCGAATCACGGCACAACATCGTGCTCATCGCATACATGTATACAACATGTTCGATCGAACAAACGACTTGTGCTGCGATCACGGCTAAACATTGGTGTGACTGCAAAGCTGTCTATGCAGCGAACGCGTATAAAAGGAGGAGCACGAACTAAGAAGTCAGTTGGCTGGCAGCTCGCACCACAGAATACTACCAGAAGGGTCACCAGCTCTACCAGACTACAAATATTACCAATTTACTGCCAAATATATTGAAAGTGGCATCCTTACGGTACGTGTGGATCTAGTGAAGGACAGCAAACATGAAAATTTTTATATAGCTGTTGTCTCTGTTGGTTGACTCCGCATTTGTTTTTTGGTTAGAAAAATTCAGTACAAATGTGATGCAAACTAAACAGCTTTGCAAGCAAACAAATAATAATTATTTGTATTTAATATTTTATTTACATTGAGTACATCACTAGCAGTACATCGGATATATTTAAAACTTAATTTTCAAAGCTTTTCATTCATGTTTTCTACTTTTTTCGGAAAAATTACAACAAAACCAATATTTTTCCAAACACGTTACAACAACATTTTTTCATTGTTTATGTTTGTTTTTGTGTACACTGGTTAGTCTCACACACTCATATTGCTAAGATTTTCTGTACTGCTCACTTCTGACTGGTCCCCAAACAAATGATATGGCCACTTTTCAAACGTCACTTTTGGGATATCTGTTTATATCTGTGGCTCGCACTACGGCAAGTACTGCATATTAGAGGTTAGGCTCCTTCTCTGATATTCATACTCAGTAGTGTAAAGGAATATTATTTATTATTTTAATAAATTATATTCCTGAGCAAGCAAACCAAAGGACTTTGGTAATTCATCGTGGACGGACTTTTACTTGGAAACTCTCTCCAAGTAAAAGTTTATAAATATTGTATTTGCTCTGGGAGGCTGGGATACCTCTCCCAGAGAAAATTCGTGTCTTCTCCTTTAATGACCAACGCTTGTCACTCCAACGCTACCATTTGCTTTTTTTCTGTATATTAAATATTTTTTTTTGCTTAAAATAAATAAAACCGTACGTTTTATAACGCTTACAAAAAAAGAACGCCACGCGTTCTTATTTAATGTGCGACTCTCGACTCGGTTGAGCTACCCCAGCAACCAGCGGAAACGTGTCGTTACAAAGTAATTTTTTATTTTGTTTTGAACATTCAAATCATTTGAAAAAAGTAGGATGTCATCAACATATATTGCTATATACAGTCCGTAGTCCGTAACAACAACATATACAGCCCAGTCATCACGGCCCATAACCTGTTGCGTTGAAATTTATTTTCAAATAAGTTCAATAAATACAAATAAAGTTCAATAAATACAATTGATAGTTCAGTTATGTATGAAAAGAAAACAAACTTGATTAGTTAACATTAGTAATATTATAAACATATACAATACTTCAAGTCATCAGTTCAACAATTATCCACGCATGTTTTCTTTCCAAATTAAAAAAAAAAAAATATTAAATTTTATTCTTTATATTTGCAATACTGTTCTCAAAAACCAAAAATAAATTAAAAATACTCTTAAAAAGTTTGTTGTTTCGAAGCCGCCACACTTTCTTGTCAGCACCCGTCTTTGAACTCATGTTTCTAAAGCGACAACCACACCATTTCTATTTTATTTTTCTATATTTGCCAAAGTTCAAAGACGGGTGCTGACGAGAAAGTGTGGCGGCTTCGAAACAACTAGTTATCCACCCTGCTAAATGTCTTTGATGTTTTCTTTGTATAATTTAATTAATATCAATCACAAGGGTGATATAGAAAGAACTTGAGCCTGATAAACTTAATACAGAAATAGTCACATTATATGTATATTTTTTATGTAAGCGTATTTATGCTGCTCAGTGTATTAGAAATAACAACAATTCTTAAATAAATGTTAAAATATCAATTGAAGTTTTATTTATACACTAAGTTATCAATACAATTAAATTTTGATGTTTTTAAAACTGCGGACCACCGTCCGCAGTTTTCGATATAACGAAAATCTCGGTATAACGAAAGGTCTGAACATTATATCATTCGTTAAACCGGGCTTGACGGTATTTATTTTCTTGAGCTAAAGGTCTTTTTTTATTAAAAATATTTAACTATTTTTGTCGATATTTCGCTTTCCTTCGGATAGCTTCTTCAGGACAATAATAATGAAAAAGGTTTTTATTGGTTTTTTTTTTTCAAAAATAAATAAAAAAAAAACCAATAAAAACTTGACAACAACAAATCTCATAAATTTTTAATTTACTAAATTAAAACCTCTGCAATGCCAAAAACAGTAGTAGATTTACTAAATGTAGTAAGTGGATTTATTATGAAAACAGCTGATAGATTTGGCGCCACATTGCTTTTTTGCTTACTTATTATAAAGTGAATTGTAAACAAAAGACGAAAAAAGTAGAAAATATTAAAAAAGTTATAAAAAGAAATCGCGCAAAAAGCTGGAACAAACGATGGGCTGACGCAGAAGTAAAAACAGTGCTAGAATTTTTACAGGAACATCCAGAATTAGAGGTAAGTTAATAAGCCTGGTTTTTATCTAATTTTAATTTCCATTCATCCTAACATTTCTGTGTTTGTAATGACATTTTAGAAACCACGCCCCATATATATTATAGAAAGCTCATCCAGAGGACGGGGATTGACGTCACTTGGGATTGCTGCGGTGGAAAGTGAAAAGCTTAAAAAATTTTTATTCAAAAGCGGAGAATTGGAGGTAGTCCACAGGTGTTGGATTTCTTTGGCATTTACTTTTTGTTAATAAATAAATACATGTACCTTTGAACTTCATCATTTCATTAACTTCGATTTGATCAATGGCATTGTGAACCAAATAGTTAAAAAAAATTTCGTTCGCGGTTTCCCTAAGCATTTTTTTTTAGATTTTATTTCTTTTAATATTTTACGAAACACCAATTGAAAAATTCTTTTCTGTGCTTTTGGCGGTAAAATATCTTAACAAAAGTCAGCTGTTTCAACTTTTTTATAATACCAAACAAAAAGTCGCTCACACTTAAAAGTTGAAAATAGTAGCGGTTTTCGCGTGTGAGCGACTTTTTGTTTAGTATTGTTGAAACAGCTGACTTTTGTTTAGATATTTTACACCCAAAAGCACACAAAAGAATTTTTCAATTGGTGTTTCGTCTTTTCCACTGTAAATTTAAGAAATATTTACAATTCACTTTATTATATGTAAAGCCTATAGTACATGGCATGTAAAAAGCCACATTCGCATGTAGTTCTGACGTCACCATGAAGCTACATTTGCAACATGTCGTGTACTAACAATTTTTGTGACAATCACATGCAGTACACATTCACATGTGTGCGCATGTAGCTTTGTAAACACATGCGCATATGTGTATTTTTCACATGCCGTGTACTTCCTTGGTACACATGAATTTTGAAATTTGTACATGCGCATGTAGCCGTCACAAACATGAGCAGCAATAATTTTTGATACAACATTTTTCATTCGCATGTAGGCATTGCAGCGTTACCAATATAACATCAATATCATTCATTTTATGAGGGGAAAAACTTTTAAGCGGGATATATACGTTTAAAATGCTCAAAAATTATTGGCAAATGGTATCATAAAAATTGCGTTAAAATTGAATCCCGGTATTTTTACCGATACCGTTTACGCTATAAGATAAAATTACTAAAATATCCCGTTAACTCTGCACCGGTATACCGTTTCAGGACAAAAAATCTAAATGTAATCACAAAATCCGTCTGTGAAATAAAATTAGCTAATTTTTCGTTATTACTATATTCTTCTGCAACTTTGTTTTTATAATTTCTAAAAAACTGCAATCGAAAGCACGAATACTACTCCTTCTAGCCGTTGAGGTGTGTTACAATTTGCAGGAATACACAGTACAAACGCGAAAGATCTGAATTTGGCAAACTTTGAAGCAAAGATAATAAATTTATAAAATCTATAGTATCTGTTTGAATTGTTTTTTCCATATTGTAAATAGCACAAAACTGAACAAAAAAAGAAATGCGGTCGGGGGACCCCCGTTAGGAACGAAGTTCCTTACGTTTTTTTTCATCTTTGAATGTAATACAAGGTGAAATCTGTTTGTTTTATTTTGTGTTGTTTTTAAAATTTTGAAATTTTATGATTCCTTAAATTTTTGGAACGTTTTCCAACTAATTAATATTTATTTGTATGTGTCTCCGCTGCTGTCAGTGGAGACACTGCCAATCATACACAATTGCTTTTCGACAGTACACCAATACATATAAACAGCTCACACGCTTTCGTGACGATTTCTACTAATTTCCACTACCAGCAAGCCGCGTTAAGGAACTTCGTTCCAATAAAGGGTTTTTATTCTTACCAAGTTTTTGTGGTGGGCTTATACTATTTGGTTTACACCAAGTATTAGGTCTTGACGTTGCTAAAACCTGTTTTTGTTTTACAAACTTAATACACAAGCATGCACATATTCATAATATTAATACGTGCAAATAATTAAGCTATTATTGTAAGGCAAATTGTGTTTAAAAGAATTTTTCTTTGTGAATTCGCTTGAATATTGAATTGGCTTGAAATAAACATTTGTGCACTTAACTTTAATTCTTCTCTAGAGAATTTTAACCCGGTGAAACGGACTTTGGTAGTTTTCTGATAAAAATTTGCTAACAAATTTTTTAACAGTGGCAGCACTGATATTAGCTGTATACATATAATTTATTTCCAATTTATGAAAAATATTGAATATGGGTATTTCCACAGAAATGTCAACCACGTGTAAAAAAATAAAAGCTGAAAATCTGTTTCTTTTTTCATGATTTATTAAAGAAAAACACTTAAAATTTATTTAACTAAAGAGTCCACAACGTATTTTTATTTCCACGGCCAATTATTGGACTTCAAAGTTGTGCAAGGGCTTTGGTCACCTTTTTTCGAGTTTTTAATGGTACTTTCTCTTAAATATTTATTTCCTTAAGAGTGGTGGTGAAAGAATACTCTTTTTGACAAATAGTTCTTACAAAAATAATAAATTAAAAATAAATAAAACTATGTGAATATAAATCTCAGTTAACGGTAAATTTTTAATTTATTTTCAATAACATTCCAATGTCACACTCGTGACCACAAAACATCATAAATTGTTATTTCTTCTGAGTCGGTGGTTGCAAGTGTTTCAAACTTTTTACGTTAATCAAGTTTAGCGTTCTTAATTTGGTGAAATATTATATTGAACCATATCATATACTGTTATATTTTTATATTACTTTAAACTTCGTCACGTCCGACACCTGATATAAATTATCGTAAGTGAACAAATCGCATTGTGATTGTTTTTTTTAATTATATGTTTTACGTACATAGATGGATTTATTACGGGAGAAAAATATAGAAAAATGTCGGCGGTATAGAGAAAAATTGAAAAAAGACCCACTTAGATTGCAAACAAACCTTAAAAAATCTAAAGAACGATCACAAAAATACAGAAAAAAATTTTTGCAATTTGCAAAAGATAATAACAAATTATTAGAGGAAAGAAGAGAAAAAGATCGAATAAGACAACAAAAACATCGGGAAAAAAAGAAAAATCAAGAAGCGGACATCAGTGCAACGTATAATGCGTACAATTGTAGGCAAACATTAGGGAAAGCTCTGAAGAAAGTTGAAAGGTCTTTACCAGCTGACTTGGAAAAAAGAAAACAAATTGTGGATTTATTGCATACAAAATATGGTTCATCTACAGGGGAAAAAGAAATCGAATCGAACTTGATAATGGAAAACCAAATTCATATAATAAGAAACTTTTACGGTCGTGATGATATTAGTGTTCAAGCTGCTGGACGGAAGGACACTTACATAATAAATGGAGAAGTGGTATCTAAACGCTACATGATTATGACAATTTCAGAGGCTTACGAGGTATATAAAAATAAGATGAATCCCGATTGCGTTGGTAAATCTCTATTCTATCAATTTCGACCTAAACACATTCAACTTTCAAGTAAGATGCCACATAACATGTGCGTATGCCAGTACCATTCTAATTTTAGCTTTCTTTTAAAAAGCTGTGCAAATATAATAAAACCGTTTTCTGATAGTTTTGAAAGTTTCTTAAAATCGGCGTGTTGTAATATCGAGAAAGAAAGTTGTATGACCGACAATTGTCAAAATTGTGTGAAGAACATAAAAAGTGATTTAGTTCCTTTAAAATATTTTTCAAGTATGGATGAGGCCGTTAAATGGCAATATTGGCGAAAAGTTGATGACAGAATAGCATTAACGTGTACAACATCTCCGTTATCTGATCTCTTACGCGAATTGAATGCAATGTTGCCATCATTTAAGCGCCATTTTTTCGTTAAACGAGCCCAACAAGAATATTTTGAAACTAAGAAGAATGATATTAGAGCCGGAAACCTAATAATACAAATAGATTTTGCAGAGAATTACCGCTTAATATGTCAAAATGAAATTCAGAGCGCTCACTTTTCCTACCGTCAAGTTACGATTTTTACTTGTGTTGCCTGGCTTAGTGGCGGTACAAAATCTTATGCAATAATAAGTGACAGACTAACTCACAATAAGTTCGATGTTTGTTGCTTCTTAACAACACTTGTACAGCAGATAAAAAGTGAATGCGGCCAATTTCAAAATATTTATATATTTTCAGATGGAAGTGGATCACAGTTTAAAAACAAATTTATTTCCAGAAGTTTGCCTGATTTCCTCTTAAAATTTGGTTGTACCAATATCGAGTGGAACTACTTTGCAACCTCTCACGGCAAAGGTGCAGTTGACGGAGTAGGAGCTGTTGTGAAAAGAAAAGTTTGGCAGAGAACAAAAACAAAAAATTTTGTATTTGAAAATGCTTTTTCGTTTTTCGAATGTGCTCGAAATCATATTTTTGGGATTCACTTCATTTATATTTCCTCAGAGGATATAGAAAATTTTTGTGTTCCTTTAGTCGAAAAATGGAAGGATGACGTTCCAAATATTCCTGGAATACAAAAACACCATTACTTTTCGTGTAATGAGGAATTTGAAATAAAAATAGCTTTAACTGCATATTCCCCAAAAACTAATATTTAAATTAAAAAATTTTCTTATAACTCATACATTTAAAAATAATTGAATTCCTTTAATTTACAAAATAAAGTCATAAAAAAATTTATAACCTGTTTTCCTTCATGATTTAAAAAAACAAACAGTTATTGAAAACAAAATTTAGTATAAGTATCACACGGTAAACTATGTCACGTCACGCCACGTCACGTCACGAACCAAACAACGGGCTGTAGGGGATAATCAAGAAAAGTTTGGCCAATTCAGAAAATTTAAAAATATCACGTATAATATTGGGAATTATGACAAAAAATATTTGTAAAAAATTTCGACGAAGTTCGCAGAGTTTTGCATTTTTGCAAGCAAGGAAAAAATCAACTTCTATTTTGGTCACGGAACGACACCGCCTTTAATTGCTTATATTTTTTATAAGCTACATGCTTGATAATTTTTCTCTTTTACTAAATGTATAGCTTTTCATGCTCCATACGAAAACAAAAAGAAGTAAAAAAATTGTTAAAGCATTCAATGGTTTTTGTCTCATTGAATCGTGCGACGGTCACGTCTGCGACTATGGAATTGCCCATATGTTATATTTATGTAGTACTATGCGTTTTATATTGCCTTATACATCTATTTGCAATATCTATGGCCAAAATGGCAATAGCATCCCAGTTTCTCTTCGACATTTTGAAAAACTGACAAACATATTTTATGAAAACATGTGCATGCGGCAAATGTTGATATGTGGAATGTACACATATGTTACATATCGTGTACTGATAATAAACGTGTAGCCATTCAAAAATGTACACATGCGCTGACATTGCATATGTGTACACTTCGGCTACATTTGCCACATTTCAATTTTGGGACAAAACTACATTTCATGTAATATCAAAATTTTAAGGCATGTAGCCCAAGGCGAATCAACTACAGGTGGTCGCAATTCAATTCGCTTCAACATTTTCTCTCGAGACGTCACAAGTTTTGTTGTCGTTTTCTATCGGCTTTGACAACTCAGAAGATAAATTCGTGGAAAAATGTTGAAGCGAATTGGTATGCGGGCACCTGTAATGGATTCGCCTTGATGTAGCCAGTGGTACATGTTTAACAAATGTAAACAAAATGCTGGCAGTTCTAATGACGTCAGAGCCACATGCGAATGTGGCTTTTTACATGCCATGTACTGCAGGCTTAAGCAAAAAAACAATGTGGCGCCGAATCTGTCAGCTGCTTCATACTTGTAAATAAATCCATTTACTACATTTAGTAAATCTACTACTGTTTTTGGCATTGCAGAAGTTTTAATTTAGTAAAATAAAAATTTATGAGATTTGTTGTTGCCGAGTTTTAAATTTATCAAGATTTATTAAATTTAAAATATCTCCAAGATCTACAATAGTACTTTAATACGAAGCGTGAAAACCACAAATATTATATTTAAAAGTATTTTCAATATAATAGGAAGTGTGAAAACCGCTAGTATATTTTTTACAAATCAAATATGAGCACCAGGGGTTGTAAACAAAGCAAATATCAAAACATGTAAGTATTTTTGAAAACAAAACTAACACACAGGGGCATACTCGGGTATTTTGGATTAAATTAAAATTACATACATAGTAACGCGTTATCCATTTTGCGGTTTCAAAAGTAAACGTAATAAACGTAAACACATAAACTATTTGTTTTCATGATATTTATTTTTTATTATAAAGTTTGTACGTTGACATTATGTGTGAAACACTACATCATTTAAATGACCACCACGCGAAGTGTTGCAAGCATTAATAATTTTGAGGTAATTTTCGACCACTTTTTGACACATATTGGACGGTATCTCAGCCATAACTTGACGAATGTTGGTTTTAAGTGCTCAAGAGTTAAAGGTTTATCTGCATAAACACGGTCTTTCGCGTAGCCCCACAAAAAAAGTCTAATGGTGTCAAATCGCATGATCTTGGTGTCCAGCTGATATCGCCACGACGAGAAATTACATGTGGCACCGTCTTATTGAAACCACATTTTCTCCAAGTTCAATAGCAGCCAAAAAAAGTCTATTATCAGTAATAACTCCTGAGAACGACGAGGAATCGACACATTCGGGTATTCGGCAACACTTTCACTTACAGCAGCGATATCTGCAGCAGAACGAGCAAAACGATGATGCACAGGCCTTACAATATTTGTAACCGCTCCAGTCTCTTCAAATTTTTTCACAATTTTGCCAATTACTTGCGTAGTTGGACGATTATACAAGGTGGCGCATAAGTAATCCTCCTATCAGAAAATGATATAAATTTTGCGATTGGCCCCTAATGTCAGTTCTGTTTTGACATTTGTGTAGTAAACACATGCGAAATACACGATAATAAACAATGTTACGCTAAACTGATCCAGAACGCGGAATATTGGTGACTACTTATTTGACCAATAATCGGTCGCTGACTTTGGCACAACGTGAATTTCGTCGCAGATTTCCTGGCAGTCCAACGCCTAATGGTGAAACATTGCGACGTCTAGCCGCTCGCCTCGAAGAGACTGGCGCAACACGAGATGCTGCCAGGCGTGGCAGACCCCGGAGTAGCCGTTCTGCAGAGAATAATGCTGCTGTAGCCGAGGATGTCATGGAAGCGCCGTCGACATCGACCAGACGACGACGCACAGTGGGGGATTTTGCAAAAAAATTGGAAATAATTCTGCCGTTTCTAAACGGATGGCTCGATTGCAATGAAATTTCAGACAGGCATAAAAGAGGTGTATTCAAGCTTAAGTTTTGAGATTGGACTATATAGCGCTTAAGTGGGCGTGTCCACGCGCCCCCAAAGTAGGCCACCTGGGGTATGTGAAAAATTAAAAACGATCTAATTTTTTCATTTCCAATTCTTTTGCAAATATTTTTTTATTTTTAAATTCTTCTAATCAAGGCCTACAAAAAATGTCGCGACAGGTATATATTATCTCTTAAAGTTTTCGAGATATTAAAGTTTTAAAAATTAAATTTTCGTGTTTTTACCAACCCTGGTCCAGTATTTTCACATTTTTGAGCTCAAATCCTAACCGATTTTTCAAAAATAAGTTTTGTTAGCTTGCCAGTATTTTTTTCAATACTATAAAAAAAATTTGAGCAAAAAATCTTTTATAAAGAAAAAGTTATATTCAACACAATTTAAAAATTCAAAAAAAGTCAGTTTTTAGCATATTTTTAGGGCAAAAAGTAAGTTTATTGTTTTTTATTTCTGGAAGAACTTTCCAAAATAAAGTATATGTTGTTTATATTTTTTTAAAAGCTTATTGTTTAGAAAATATTTTAAAGAAAAAAAAAATTTGAAAATTATGTCCTGTTGCGTAAGGGTAGCATCCTAAAATTAACCCATTTTTTTAGACAAAACCGACTTTAGCCCAAAATTTCTAAAATCGCACGCCTCTCCTAAATATTTTTACTTGTTTTTCATAGTTGTAAGTATTTGTTAGTTTTATGCAAATGGAATTTGTCCCCCCAGGGTATTTGCTGGAATGACAGCAAAAAAAACTAAAAAATCCCATTTTTGGGAATTTTTGAAAGTTTTTTGGGAATTTCGGGATTGGTATTATATTTTCTTTACATTTTGGAAAAACTTTTTATTTCTTTTATAAATTCCTATATTTTTGCAAAATTTTGTAAAAAAAATATAAATAAATGAAAATTTTATAGGCATTTCAAAAAATTTTATTTCTCAAAAACTTTTGTTGAAGGACGTTTTTTCTGTATTTTTGCAAAAATTGTTCTAAAAAGCTTTAAATTTCTAAAAAAAATTAATAATATATAAACTAGAGGTAATTATCTAACTAATGATATATAATATGAAACCCCCTTTCATTTTAAGGGTATGAAATTAATGGGCTACAACTAACCTATTTGCAATTAAAATTTCCAAAAATTAGTACAGATTCAGCCTTTGGGAATACGAAAGTCAATTAATCAATCAAATGTACAATTACGTTAACTTTACAAAATAATCCTTATCAAATTCTTCTAGATCTAGCAGATGCATCAAATCTTTGAATTCATTACTGCAATCAAATGTCAAATTTCTGTAGCAAATCCATCTCCTTCTCATAAGTGATAAGAGGGGATCTGAGGACAAAATAAGGTTCTGAAATATGTCCTGATTTTGAGATTGTCTGGAGCACTTTCTGAAGCCAAATTGATGGATATGTTTAAAATCACGGTTTCTAGACTCTTGAGGTTCTTCTGTGAGCCCTCCGAGTAGTAGTATATGATGTTCCATTATTTTTCCATGACACAAAACCTTGTGTACTGTTGGTGAGAAATCTTTCCAGGGGTATAAGTTAAGAAGCAGTCTCGAAACGCCTGCACAGTACTCGCCGAACTTATCTGCATTTATTTTATGTTTACTGTTTATTGCTGTTAAAATTATATTAACTATTTGCAATTATTCCATATTAATTCCGGTAATCTGTGAGGTTATTTCAAAATTGCTAAAAAAAAATCGTCTAGCCGTGTTTCCATCATTTGTACTCCCATATCCCACCAGTGGCTTATCAATATTTAATCCGGTATGGTGCTTAAACTCCTCCTGAATTCTTTGCTTTTCGTTAGCTCTCATTATCTTTAGCTCGTCGTTTTTAATTACTGATTTATTTACAAATTTCAAGGCTACTTCTGTATTTCAAATCATAAGCTATATGTAGAAAATGTTCCAGAAAACGTATGCGAGCATGTAGAGGAGATATTCCATATTTAAGAACGTCTTCATTAACCTTTGTAGTTGATTGACTTTTCGTTTTTCCACATAAAGAACAACTCCAAGTAGATGACGTTTCTGTTAAAGCATTGCTAACTTTATCATCAATCATCGTTAATCTCATATCAAACGATACATTGAAAGAGTAGTCCTCCATTTCGATCAAAATGGGCTGCATTAATTTAATTTCCGATTTAATATGATGTACAAGTTCTTGAGCTGCAATCTTTGTCTCCTTAGTATACTCGAAAGTAATTGGTCTACAAAATGATTTAGATCCAGGAGTTGAATTTATCCAAATGTCTTCTTCGAAACTAGTTGATGAAGAGTCTTTGTCAGCATATTTTCAAAGCCGTAATGGAACCATTGATTCCATAAGTACGCCTTTGTAATCAGATAATATGTGACCGTCAGTGGGCTGCTTGTATTCTGAAAGTAACGATGATCCATCACATCCCCATTTGCATATTAGTTTCACTTCACTGTGGTTAATTTTATTTAGCTGCTCTGCAGTAAGTGTTGAAACTATCCTTGATGCTGTGTTTTCAAGAAGAGATGAGATTCCAACAGTAACTTTTCGGTCAGAAACTGTAATACCTGCGGGTATAATGCTCTTCTTCCTTTCATGCAGAGCATCATATGATGGCAAAACCTCAACTCCTTTTTCTTTTAATGCTTTTCTCAATATTATATATTTATCACGGCTAAGTTGAAGCTGCAACAGAAGAGCAATGGCTTCTTCTTCTGTGAAAGCTGAATTAAACGATGGTGTTGGAATGCTCTTAACAATACGATTAAGCCTTTTAGGTGATGCATTCGGAAGAACATTTGCAATTTTCACAGCATCCATGGGTTGATCTTTCTTTTTCAGCATCGCATTAAATGTGTCTGTAACTTCTTCGGTAGACATGGTTGTAAGATTTGTTGTTAAGCGTGCTTGCTTTGACTTCGGACCTAAGTCTTCATATTCCTTATATTTAGCGCCAGGATAATAAGGAAATTGGGAATTGTATAGATACCTCCAACCAATCAGAAAATTTTTTTTCTAAACTTTGCATTACAGCTGTTGACAGCTTTCCATTTTTTTCGAATGTCTTAAAAAAATTCTCAATTTTGCAAATATCCTTTTTGTCTACTTTAGTTGTATATGTTTCTTCAATATAATCAAGTAGAAATTCGACTTTTTTCTGTTGCTGTAAGTTTGCACTTTTGTATAAAACTGAATATAAATCGATGTGTTTTAGTGTGATGGCCATGATCGTCAACTTTTTAATGATGCCAACTATTAATTGCGCGATATTTTATACCATGCGCGAACTGTTTCGCGAACTATTTTTAAAGATTAACTTATCTCTAAAGGTTGACTTTGTTTTTAGTTTCCCCGCCTATACATACATGTATAATAACCATCGAAATTGTATTCAGGTATACAAAATATTTATATATGATTACTAAATATAAGCATAAGTTCAGGTAATACTGCGTATTGAAGCGAAACAGATAGAGCAATAAAGGAAACACGCGAAGGTGGTATTAACACTCAGACTATCGTGTCAGTTGTACTTCAATTTTGGAAAATTCAAACATGATATTATTATTACTTAAGCGTTTTCGAAAAACAATAGCAACTGAATACATCAGCCCTTTATTACCATAAATTCAGGTATTTTTAGCTGAAATGTCTAGCCTTTAATAATAAATAAATAGGGATAAAAAGAAATGTACCCTTCGTATTAGTTGCAGGTAATACTATCTATTAAAGCAAACCAGGTAGAGCAATAAAACAAAGATTATACTAACGTTGTACTAATAAGGCTACTACAGAAAATACTGCATAAAATAAACAGTACCTCACCCCTTGTATTCCCAAAGGCTGAATCTGTACTAATTTTTGGAAATTTTAATTGCAAATAGGTTAGTTGTAGCCCATTAATTTCATACCCTTAAAATGAAAGGGGGTTTCATATTATATATCATTAGTTAGATAATTACCTCTAGTTTATATGTTATTAAATTTTTAAAAAAATTTATAGCTTTTTAAAACAATTTTTGCAAAAATACAGAAAAAACGTCCTTCAACAAAAGTTTTTGAGAAATAAAATTTTTTGAAATGCCTATAAAATTTTCATTTATTTATATTTTTTTACAAAATTTTGCAAAAATAAAGGAATTTATAAAAGAAATAAAAAATTTTTCCAAAATGTAGAGAAAATATAATACCAATCCCGAAATTCCCAAAAAACTTTCAAAAATTCCCAAAAATGGGGTTTTTTAGTTTTTTTGCTGTCATTCCAGCAAATATCCTGGGGGGACAAATTCCATTTGCATAAAACTAAAAAATACTTATAACTATAAAAAACAAGTAAAAATATTTAGGTTTTGTCTAAAAAAAATGGGTTAATTTTAGGATGCTACCCTTACGCAACAGGACATAATTTTCAAATTTTTTTTTCTTTAAAATATTTTCTTAACAATAAGCTTTTAAAAAAATATAAACAACATATACTTTACCTTGGAAAGTTCTTCCAGAAATAAAAAACAATAAACTTACTTTTTGCCCTAAAAATATGCTAAAAACTGACTTTTTTTGAATTTTCAAATTGTGTTGAATATAACTTTTTCTTTATAAAAGATTTTTTGCTCAAATTTTTTTTATAGTATTGAAAAAAATACTGGCAAGCTAACAAAACTTATTTTTGAAAAATCGGTTAGGATTTGAGCTCAAAAATGTGAAAATACTGGACCAGGGTTGGTAAAAACACGAAAATTTAATTTTTAAAACTTTAATATCTCGAAAACTTTAAGAGATAATATATACGTGTCGCGACATTAGGCCTTGATTAGAGGAATTTAAAAATAAAAAATATTTTCAAAAGAATTGGAAATGAAAAAATTAAATCGTTTTTAATTTTTCACATACCCCAGGTGGCCCACTTTGGGGGCGCGTGGACACGCCCACTTAAACGCTATATAGTCCAATCTCAAAACTTAAGCTTGAATACACCTCTTTTATGCCTGCCTGAAATTTCATTGCAATCGAGCCATCCGTTTAGAAACGGCAGAATTATTTCCAAATTTTTTTGCAAAATCCCCCACTGTGCGACGTGCCACGCAAATGGGTATCAGTCGACGGTCTTTACAGCGAATTTTGGTACAAGATTTGAAGATGTTTCCGTATAAAGTCCAGACGGTGCATCAGCTGTTAGCTGCTGACCGCCAATCGTGTCTAACATACGCTCAAGCCATCCTTGATCACCACCAAGAGGAAGATGATTTTTCATTAAAAATAATCATGAGTGATGAGGCCCATTTCCATTTTAGCGGGTACGTTAATAAGCAAAATTTTCGCTTCTGGGGCACTGAAAATCCGCGTATAACCCACGAAGAGCTATTACACCCGCTCAAAGTCACTGTATGGTGTGCTGTTTTCGCTGAAGGAGTCATCGGACCTTTTTTCTTCGAAGACGTCGCGGGCCAAACGGTTACTGTGAATGGTGAGCGCTACAGAGTAATGATCAACGAGTTCTTTTTGCCGCAACTTGATGAATTGGGATTGGAAAACATGTGGTTCCAATAAGACGGTGCTACGGCACATACTTCACGTGCCACAACCGATATGCTGAAGGATGCATTTCCCGGGCGCCTAATCTCCCGTTATGGCGATTTGCACTGGCCAGCAAGATCGCCTGATTTTACCGCTGCAGACTTCTTTTGTGGGGCTTTTTGAAGTCGCGGGTTTATGTCAACAAACCTCAGACTCTTGCAGCTCTTAAAGACAATATCCGTCAAGAATGTTAGGACCTATCGCCGGAAGTTTCATCAACTGTGGCGGCGGTCATTTATGTGACATCATGTTATCGACTTGATGTAAAAAAATTAAGAGATCAAATAAAAAATAATCCACAAGAAGAATCAAAGTTTTTCATTTTTCTTTTTTTAATTACAGCCAAAAAACATCGGAAGGTTATTTTTGCGCCACCCTGTATAAACCAATCTCCTCTTAAAGCACAATATGTGGCTGTGGCAGAATCACCATTATAGGTTTTTGATAATTTTTATGCGTTGTGTGATAGTTAAGCGATCGATTTTCGTCAGTGTCAGACTTTCAACTGAGAAGAAACAAATTGGTTTAACAACTTAGTTTGACAGATGTCGAATTCCAGTTCTATACTTTTGAAATCACGAATTGGATAACCCGTTACAATATATTAATATCTTGTTGAAAAAAAATTTTTTTTTAATTTTAGGTGCAAATAAAAACAAATTGTAACCAAAAACAAATAAAAAATCATTAATTTGTATGTACGACGTCTAATCAAAAAATAACCGTTATTCTCAAATTTCGAGAGTTATGTATGTTCGATTTTTTTTTGTTATATCTGTTATATATGCTGGCAATATCAGCCATTTTCGATTGTCAGTTTGTTTTTAGTGCGCTTTTCGATTTTTTACTATTCGAAAAAGGTTTTAAAGGTATTAAGGTTTGTGTAAAAAAATTAAATTAAATGCGTAAGGACATTTGAGATGTTGACTGTGGCGTTTGACGAGTCAACTATGAGCAGAACAACAAGTTCAATTGTGGTATAACCGGTTTAAGGAACGACGAGAAGATGTCAATGACGATGCTCGTCCTGGTCGCCCGAGCACGTCAACAACCGATGAATACATTGGAGCAGTGAAGAAAATGATTTTGGATAATCGTCGAACCACTATCACAGAGGTTGCTGATGATGTTGGCATGTTGTTCATTCCAAGCAACTTTCACGGATGTTTTGAGCATGAAACGTGCGGCAGCGAAGATTGTTGCAAAATTTCATGGAAAAACAACGTTGCATGAACATCGCTCGGGAGCTGTTGAACATAGTTAACGACAATCCAGATTTCCTCAAAAAGGTCATAATTTGTGACGAATCATGGGTGTATGGAGAACAAAGCCCAATCGTCCCAATGGAAGCGTCCAGAAGAGCCAAGACCGAAAAAAGCACGTCAAGTTCGGTCAAATGTGAAGGTTATGATAACTGTTTTCTTCGACTGCAATAGCGTGGTGCATCCATCATGAATTCTTGTCACAAGGTCGTACGGTCAATGAGGAATACTACCTTGAAGTTTGCGCGAAGCAATTTGTTAGAAACGCACAGAATTGTGGAAAAAACAAACATGGATTTTGCACCATGATAACGCACCGGCTCATATATGATTGTGCGTGCGTTTTTGGGCAAAAACAAAGCCATTATCATGCCTCAACCATCCTATTCACCGAACTTGGCTCCCGCTGACTTTTTCCTCTTCCCAAAGCTGAAGACACCCATAAAAAAAAGCGTTTTGCTACGATTGAAGAGATAAAAGAAAAATCAAAACAGGACCTGTTGGCGACACCAAAAAGCGCGTTTCAGAAGTGTTTCGAGGATTGGAAAAAGAAGCTGCCATAAGTGTATTATATCTGAGGGGGATGGATTACTTTGAAGTGGACAAGATGAATAAATAATTTTTGAAAAAACTGAAATTACAAATAACGGTTATTTTTAATCAGACCCCGCACAGTGGGGGATTTTGAAAAAAAGTGGAAATAATTCTGCAATTTCTAAACGGGTAAACCGATTGTAATAAAAATTCACACACATCTTAAGGAAGTATGGTTGATCATAAGTATGGAGTTTAAACTTTATACACCCAAAGGGGGCGGAGTTATACGCCCCTGAAGTGGGCCTCCACGGGTATGTGAAAAATTCGAAAGCATGTCAAACTTATGGTTTTGATCGAAATAAAACGATATTTTATAGGTAGATTTTCCTACTAAAGGCCGTGATACACTATCCTATTGAGTCGTACGATCTGTTAAAAATTACATATGTGTCCAAAAAGTTTGGACTAAAAGTGTATGTGTGTGAAAGACTTTTTGACAAATCTGTCCGATTTGTTAATCTTTTGAAAATTTTCAGAAACTAAAAAAAAATAGAGTAAAATGTCAAAAAAAATCCCTTTTTGGGATTTTTTGATTTTATCCTGGGAATTACGAGGTTTCAAGAATTAAATCTTACCGGCTTTTACATTTTTACTATTAAGTAGGTTATTTTCTACGTAAATAATAACAAATAAAAATTTTGTAGCATAAGAAAAATGCGCTGAATCTGAAAAATCGCATTTGTGGGAGAAGTAAATCTCATCGGGTTCACCTTCAAATGAAAATCCATCAATGTTGCACATTTTTTAAAGCTCTTTAAGGTCGTGTTACACTATCCTACGCAATCGTACGATGCAAATTCCTAGCTAAATCTGATAGAATTCTGTCCTACTTTAAAAAGGTCGCATCAAAACGGCCACACTATTATACTTTTGTAAACAACTTCGAAAAGGCAACTCTGGTCGCATAGAAAAAGATAGTTTCTGAAAATTTTCAAAAGATTAACAAATCGGACAGATTTGTCATAAAGTCTTTCACACACATACACTTTTAGTCCAGACTATCACACTTTTTGGACACATATGTAATTTTTAACAGATCGTACGACTCAATAGGACAGTGTATCACGGCCTTTAGTAGGAAAATCTACCTACAAAATTTCGTTTTATTTCGATCAAAACCATAAGTTTGACATGCTTTCGAATTTTTCACATACCCGTGGAGGCCCACTTTCGGGGCGTAGAACTCCGCCCCCTTTGGGTGAATAAAGTTTAAACTCCAAACTTAAGCTCAACCATACTTCCTTAAGATGTGTGTGAATTTTTATTACAATCGGTTTACCCGTTTAGAAACTGCAGAATTATTTCCACTTTTTCTCAAATTCCCCCACTGTGCTTCGTATGTATGTACATACATATGAAACGTTGATCCAAAATTAAATACTTTAAAAATGTTTTAAATATTTTTAAATACACTTGGGAATAACACCTATATTTTGAATGCTTTGTTTTTTAGGGTTCCCTACTCATCACAGTGAAACGAAATCCTATTACCGAGACTACTACGTCCGTCCGTCGGTCACAGTGTCCATTCTCCGAAACGGTAAGAGCTAAAGAGCTGAAATTTTCACAGCGGCATGTACTTTGCCGCTACAACAACAAATACTAAAAACAACAACCAAGCGAAAACTACCAGGTGTCCGCATACAACGAAAAGTTACAATTAGCTATAACTCTCGAACCGTAAAAGATAGAAAGCTGAAATTCTCACAATATATGTATTTACATATGCCCTACAACAAAAAATGCTAAAAACAACAAAAAGTCGAAAGCTACCAGGTGTTCCTATACAACGTAAAGTAACAATTAGCCGTTACTATCGAACCGTGATGGACAGAGGGATGAAATTTGCATAATATATGTATTCACATATGCTCCACAACAACAAATGCTAAAAACAACATTTCTGAAACTACCAGGCGTCCCTTTACAACGTAAAGTAACAGTAAGCTATAACTCTCGAACCGTACGAAATAGAGAGCCGAAATTCGCAAAGTGTATATATTCCCAGATGCCTTACAACAACAAATGACAACAACAAGTCGAAAACTACTAGGTGTCCACATACAACATAAATTAGCTGTAAAAACAGAGATGAAATTTATAAAAGATACATATGTATTCACATACGCCATTCCATACATACATTACACATACATACATACATACGTACGGAACCCTAAGTGTGCGAGCCAGCTTCGTACTTGACTAAATTTATTATTTAAACTTAAGCTGCGTACATTTGAAAAAGCAAATTTTAGACAAATTTGATTATGTCTGCTCGCACTTCTTGTATAAATATAGAGTGCGTTCGACGAAAAATATGAAGCTACTGCACCCATAGTGGCTAGCATTTCTAATATCCTTAAACATTCATTTGAAACTCGGCTTTGCGTACAAAAAATACAGATTATTATTTTGTAGATACTGAATATTTGTATTATTTTTTTTTTTATTTAAATAAGTAACACTCAGGCAGTTAATGCCTACATACACGTCTTTTGCAGATAGGAGTTGAGTCGATAGGTAGTGGAAAAGAGGAAGAAGAGCTTATTCGTGGCGGAACAATGCTAATAGTGATTTATTTGCTGAAAAAAGTGTGCACTTATTTTGCACCTTTATTAAAAAATGCGAGTTTTAATAGTTTAAGGTGATTAACTTCCAAAGAAAAAGTTGTGAAACTATGAATAACTAAAAAATTAATAAAATTTTATCTGCATTTTTTTTTTTTTTTTGTGAAAAACAATATTGAAAATGTTGCACGTTTTGTAGAAAAGAAAACAGCATAAGTGACCGCGTTGTCAAAAACTACAAAAACCACAATCATTTTTAGCATCAAAAAATGTTTGATTACCATATTAATGCTGTTTTGTTTGTCAAACTTTTGTCGCTCTTCGTTCCTTTTTTTTGTTCTTTATTTATTGTTGCTCTCTTTTCTGCAACTTTTTATCTCTCGTACTCACTTGTTTACTATTATCTTGTTTTTTCTACCTTTCAAACACACACACATTTTTCTTTGGTATTCTTTGTCATTACTCTGACAATGACGCCATTGTAAGATGTTGAAAGTTTATGCATCTCACAAAATATGCCAACACAAAATATGATTTGTCGCTATAATGAAGAAAAGAAAAATACTTCTTCCCTTCTCTTGTTTCTTTTTTTAAATTTTTCTTTCTCTTCATTTGATTTTCTTACTCCTTTTTTTTATAATTTACTAAAACATTGTTATTTCTTCTGCTTCTGCAAACATTTGAACCCCTCACTACTCAAGTCAAGACTTTTGCAGCCACTATAACAATTCGACGATCGCAAGGTTTCAAAATGACGGAATAGTAAGCTATTTGTATAGAGCACAGTGACCGCATTCTGTATAGTTTAGTACGAAATCAAGTCCTTTATGACAAAATTAAGAATTTATTAAATAAAATAATAATATATGTAGATATATTTAAAAAAAATAAACTTGAAGAATTACATAACGCCTGAATGCCGTTGCAGCGGTATATATTTTTTGTATACGTGGTATTGACACTCTTATATCACACTTTCGCAATTTAAGGGTTGTGGATGTACTCGATTACTACAGGAAGAGTATGCAAACTGAAGTCATAACTTTGTATTTACTATACTGTGACCCAACATTTTTAGAATGTCAAAATTCGTGTGTTGATTTTTTTTACGACATGCTCGAAAATTTTAGTCAAAACAGGGGAAGGGAAAACCGGTCTGAAATCAACGTACCAATCGAATTTGGTTACTTATTTAGGGCAAAACCTCTGAATGAACTACCTGCTTTTCTATTTATGTTGCAGAACATACATATTTAACATGCAAAACAATAATAACGTTTTAAAATTAACTCTCTTACCTGATGTTCTTCACTATTACTACTTGTTAAGCCTTCATTAGTTTCAATAAAAATGTAATTCTTCAAATCCTGGATTTGTTGTAATAGCCTTTTGTGGTCATTGTCTGAAATAAAACAAATTATAAAACTTTTGGTTTTAGTAATCATTTATGGTTCATATTTTTTTTTTTAATATTCAGCAACCAAATGCTTTGTGATAATAAAGTATTATATTGTAAATTAAAAAAGATATATAAGATATAGATGAGTAACAGAAGAACTAGCGTGTGGTTTAGTGGTTTGATCGTCGCTGTAGCAAAGTACATTAAAACAAACCTGAATTCGAGTCGCTGGTGCTGATGAAACAACGTTGATGTTTCTGCACTGATAGCTGTCCCCTAGTTCGTCCTAATATTATTTTTCTGCCTTATTTATTAAATCAGTAATGAAAACCTAAGGTAGTAGGATGGCTAAACGCTACTGCTGAAAAGCAGTACGCAATTAATTATGACCTGGGTTCGAAGTCACATGGGTGCTGATTATCGTCGTAGTGGACGTGAAATGTCCATGGCGAATAACTCTTCAGCTTAACTTCCCTAGTCTTCTTTAAAAATGTTGCTCACTAAAATTTTACCACAAAAAATCTTACTCAATTCTGAGGAAGTAAAATCGTTATTCAATTTAGTCGTTAATTCATCATGTGAAATAAAATCAGTCAAGAACGAGGCTGGCTCGCACACTTAGGCTTCCGTACGTATGTGTAATGTACGTATGGAATGGCATATGTGAATACATACATACATATGTATATTGTATAAATTTCATCTCTCTGTCTCGTACAGCTTAAGAGTTACGTTTAATTGTTAATTTGCGTTGTATGGGGACACCTAGTAGTTTAGAACTTTTTGTTGTTGTTGTCATTTGTTGTAAGGCATCTGGGAATACGTACACTCTGCGAATTTCGGCTCTTTCCGTCTAATTCATAAAAATTATAACAGGTTTATAAAGCTCTTATTTGACAGATTTTCCATACAAATATGTCAAATAACAGTCTTATAAGCCTGTTATAATTTTTGTGAATTAGGGGGTTTATCTCTTACGGTTCGAGAGTTCTGGCTGTTACTCTACGTTGTAAGGGGACACCTGGTAGTTTTACAGTTGTTGTTTTTAGCAAGTGTTGTTGTGGAGCATATGTGAAGACATATATTATGCAAATTTCATCCCTCTGTCTCTCACGGTTCAAGAGTAACGGCTAATTGTTTCTTTACGTTTGCCACTTGTTGTGTTTAGCATTTGTTATTGCAGGCCATATGTGAGTACCTATATTGTGCACATTTCTTCTCTCTGTCTCTTAAAGTTTGGGAGTTACGGCTAATTTTTACTTTACGTTGTATAGGGACACCTGGTCGTTTTTTCAAAAAAAAAATTTTAACAAAAATTTTACAGTGACTCGAACAATTAAAATACTAAACAACAAAGGTCCAAAAATTAGCATAAAAAAAATAACGTGATTGATCGTTGTAATTTTTTCGTTTTCCCGTGTGAAAATGCGTGATTGAAAAATGTAACGTGATCCAAAAAATACTCACGCACTCATTTCTTTGAATGAATGTTGTGAATACAGAGTAAATATGAACAAAAGAATGTATTCATGCAACCCTTTAGTAACAAGAAATAAAAACCTTTATTTTTATCTCTCAAAATATATGTAAAATTGCAAGAGAAATAATAAATATCATATAATGTGCTATCTGGTATCAAAAAAACACGATACTGCTTGGTTTTGCATTGTTTATGAATGTGTGTGAAGTTATGCATATTTGGCTATCTGGTATTTGAACACCAGATAGTAAACTCGATTGCACATTTGGTTAAAGAAGCAGATTTCATTAAAGTACTAGTGTTTACATCACTGCAGCAACAAAATGTACTGAACTTTTATTTTCTACGCTGTGATTAAAAAATCAAACAAAAAGCTTTAGTAAGCATTGTAAAAAAATTACTGGGAATCACAGATATTCTGTGCTGTGAATCGTTTTGCCGGCAAAACTTAATTTTGTGTTGAGAAAATAAAAAATATGGAAAAAACAAATAAAAATATACTGGTGAAGAGAAAACGTGACAAAATTCACAACGAAAGGTGGACAGATTAAGAAATTCAGCAAGTTTTAGAATATTTACAAGAACATGCAGACTTTGTGGTAAAAATCGTAGTGAATATAGCAGAGTTGTAAAATTAGTATTAGAGTGAGAACCGCTATTATCATTCATTCGTAATTTACCATATTCAAATTTGAATATGTTTTAAATATATGCTATATTTATAAAGAATTTTTAAGCCGTAATAGAAACAATTGTTATAGTGAATCTAAAAAATCTATTACTCATCTTCCGAAACCTACTGAGAACAAATAAATTGTATTAGCTGCCGTGCACGCGAATGAAATTAGATATGTGAATAGTTTTTGACCTATACCGAAATTTGTATCTGTGTTTTCCTTACAAAATCCAAATGATGAAATTACACAATATCAGATGGCGCGATACATTACAATAGTATAAGATAAATATAACTTATAATACATTTATATTAAATAATACATTTATATAACTTATAAATTATATTTCTAGAGCCAGTTTTTGGAATGCTGTTTTTCAGAAAAAGTTAATTTTGATTTTGTTTCAGTTTAACAGAGGTGTTTTGGCCGTTCAAACTCTAGTTGGAGCTGCCAAAACAAATATACACAACGAAGTAAGTTTTGTTTTGAATACAAATTTCGATTTTCCATGTGAAAAACATATTCTTCTGATGATAACGCTTATAGTAATAGCGGATTTACATTTACTCACATCTTTGAGATGTGTGTTGAAGATGTTGAAAATTGAAAAAAGCTGTTTACATTACATTTTCAACATCTTTCATCTGTCAAATATTATTTCACGTGTTTGAGCAAACTAAAAAACATTACACACACAAACTAAAAAACATTATTTTAGTCTTCTTTACTTAAAATAAAAGTATTGCATTACTAATTTTATATTATGTTTAATATATTTTATATATTTATTTGAGCTTAAAGTCTTTTGTAATTTGAGTATTTATTTTTGTCAATACAGTATTTATCGGATATAAGAACATCTCATATAAGAACAAAACGCTTATAAGAAACATTTGCAAAAACACCATATCTTTTTAGTGATTTTTCTAACAAAAAAAGTTCCATATAAGAAAAACGCTTATAAGAAAAAAACTGATAAAAGAACATTTTTCTTGAACACCAAAACCACAAAATGTATAGAAAAAGAATTTATATAAGAAACTTTCAAGGGCAACACTAAATTTATGTAGTTTGCACGGACAACTCTGTTTTCTGACAGTTTTACAACAACAACAACGTTTTTTTTAACTTTTAGTGCTCATGAGAAGTTTTTGTTTCTTGCCTCGTAAATAAATAAATAAATAGTACAAAATGAATTATGTATGTATTTACATGTATTTACTACATATAATTTTTTTTTTCAAATTTGAAGTTGTCTAGTTTTTTATATCTATTTACTAAAGGGGTTAATAAAATAAAATTTGATTTGTTTTATTTTGTTTTTCTATTTATGTACATACATACATCTACGTATATACATAAAAAGGTAAAAAAGCTCGTATATTCATATAAGAAACAAATGCCTTCTGGCCATAGCTACTTATATAAGAAATAAGTTTCTTATATAAAATAGTTGTATATAAGAAAGAAACGCTTATAAGAAACTTTTTCCGTGGATTTTTCAAGTTTCTTATATCCGATAAATACTGTATTTCGCTCTCCTTCGGATAGCTTCTTCAGGACAATAATAATGAAAAATGTTTTGATTGGTTTTTTCAAAAACAAAAACATAACAACAAACATAAATATTTTCCTATGTTTGTTGTTATGTTTTTGTTTTTGAAAAAAACCAATCAAAACATTTTTCATTATTATTGTCCTGAAGAAGCTATCCGAAAGAGAGCGAAATATAAGGAAAAAAGGGGTCAAAATAACGAAATATTAAATATTATGTTTAATTTAATTACATTGCTTGTTCACGCTCATTGTAAAAAATTTTTACACTTGTATATTTTCTAGTGATGATATGAATTTTTATCACTTTTTTTAACTTTTTTTTAGTGATGACATTAAAATAATCGAAAGATGTTGAATACGGCGAAATGAGAAATGTACATCTTGTAAAGATGTTGAGTTTTTTTCATATAGAATTTGAATAGGAAGATGTTAACATCTTGCCAAAATGATGTAAGAAGTAAGATGTGAGTAAGTGTAAAAAGAAATATATGCAAATTTATATAAAATCAGACCAGGAAAGCCTAGTATCATTACAACTCGTCCAAATCATTTTCATTTGTATGCTAAAAGGGAATTTTATCAGCGATTTCTTTTAGAAAAACTATCAGCGTACAGAGTTTTGGAACTTATAGGCTACAATATCTACAAAAGCCCAACTACCCATGTGTTGGGCTTATCGTTTGTTTTATTTATTTTATATATTGGCTAACGAATATTTTTAAGGAATATATATTATCGGAAGAACAAATGTTTCTAATAACCTTACGGTTATATGCCACAGGTGGCATGTTAAGAACTTAAGACATAAACGGTGTTTCTCAATCAACATTAAAGCGATTTTCACATAATATTGCGCTGTTGAAAGACCATTTTATACAATTTTCAAGCTCACAGCAGGAAATCTCTCAAAGCAAACAATAATTTCACAAGATTTCTAAGTTTCCAAAAGACTGTGTAGAAATTCACCAGAACATAAACGATTTTTTCCTAAACGTTCAGACTACAGTATGTAACTTCTTATAATAGTTGTTAGAGTATAATTTTTCTGCCCTTCGGAGTATGGAAAATGTTTTTCATCAATCTTGACGTATCCTGAAGTTATTATCTTCAACAACCAAATCCGTCCCATAGCTTTTAGCAGTTTGGAAAGTACAATTTGTTTTCTGCTGGTTAATTTTGTTAAAGAAAGAAATTCGGAGACATGAAATAACAGCAGCAAGCAATGCCCTAGCGCTTTGCTGATATAGCCTACCAGGTTTTATGAAAAAAACAAACTAACTTACTTAGTTTTTGGACCTCATTCTCAGTTTGATTGATCTGTGCTTCCAAGAGACCTTTCTCATAGCGTTCCGTCTCAAGTTGGGCCTAGAATTGAAATGAGTTTTTTGATATGTGAAACCGTATAATTTTAATAAATTTTGAAATGAAAAATCTTACCCTTAAATTATACAACTCCCTGGTACGCTCCTCGAGCAAATACGATTTTGGAGTTGAAGGTGAAATGCGTTGTGCTCCAAAAATATGTTTAGGTGTTTTCAGTGGAGAATCACTTCCCAAAACACAAGCAGAAAGTAAGCCGCCGGTAACGCCACACGAAAATGAATCATCAGAACGTGGTGGAGTGGTTTGAACATTACCAACTGCTGCAATGGCATGACGAACCGCTTCTTTTGTAATGGGTTCAGCGTCGAGCAATTTCTTAAAAAATTCAGCAATACATTGCTGGTCACAGTCAGGCAATCTTTGACATATTTCATGAAAAAGGGTTTTTGGGCTTTTCACACAACAATAGTGCAACAGTAGGGAGTAAACATATATATATTCTGCTGAACTCAGGCAACAATCATCATCAAAAGAAATGTCAAAATCGGGATAGAACTCTGATAAAATGTACAGGATTTGAAATGGAAATTGTACACTATGTGATAAAAATTTATTTACGAATAAAAATCTCACCTTTAAGGAAATCTGGCAGGCGTTTAGTGCTAGCTGTGGGTGTTGCTTGATGTTTTGAAATAAATTGTTGGTAGAAAGCTTCAATATCTGTTTCCTCGATATTGTAATAAATACGCTTCATAAAATCACAGTGAGTGATCTAAACAATATGTTTACTCTATTTAGCTAATTTCATTGAAGCTCAGCAAAATAACTTACCCATTCCAACAAAACCTTTTTCCAGCAGCGCATATCCATATTTGCGAATTATTTACAAGATTATTGCTTGTAGGAATATCCTCTTTGATCTATGATGTGCTCACAATATTAATTACCTATCAATTGAAGAAATTTTATCTATTAAATGAAATTTATTTGCATTTGAAATCTTCCTTAGCGCCATACCATTGAATTCAAAAAAAGTTCATACGATTCCGTATTATATGCACGTGAAACTTCCCACTTAATATAGTCAGGAATAACAAGCACCGTGGAATTTGTAACACGTCAAAATATCTTGAGTAATTTATGGAAAAATTTGGGAAAATTCACTTCTACAAAAAATTAGTATTCTGTGCAAAAAAACATAAAGAATATGCCGTTAGTTCTTCAAAAAAATAATCTTTTTTGACAACTGACGCGCTTTGCTGTGTTTCCTAGCAAATCAGCCAGTGTTGTATCTTGTATAGGGCACTCGATTTTTATACAAAGCGAACTAATTACGAGGTGAACTTGGCAGCACAGATTATCTCATTTTGTTTTTCAGCGTTGTTTGTTACCAATATTATTGTTGAAGAATAATTTTGGTAATTATTCTTCGCTCTGAAGAGCTGTTTTATCGTTTTACATTTTCAGTTTGTTTATGTGCCGGCGACATTTCTTTTGTGCCAGCCAACTTATTAATATATTGTCAAACGTTAAGTGGCCTAGACATGTGTATTACTACGTTTATACGTAGCGTATTCACAAATAAAAACTACTCGCAAATAAATAACTCACCATGATACAATTAACAAGGTAGCCTCGTCAACTAAACCGTTAATCAACTGACTACTTTAGGTTGTCAAGAGATTGCAGAGATGAAAGGCAGCCAAAACGAGATAGCTAATCCGCGTAAGCTCAGTGCATCTCTCTTCTGTAAATGTAGAAGTGGCGTCTTTTTGACAGTTTGCATAAGTTGTACAAAAACAAAATGCATGTTATTTTATTGAAGTTGTTCTTATTGCAGCGAAAAGGCTACCCTGTTAATTGTATCATGTAACTCACTGTTTATGCGTCAATGCGAAAGCAGAAATTTTGTATTTTTAATGAAGCCAGATGGTAAAAATGTAACTAATTGGTAACACTGTTAAGCACAACATATGTTCAGAATAAGACGTGAATACTAAAATAATAATGGAGAAACAAAAAATTATGATGTTTCTTACAATTCAATTAATGCAGAAAAGCCACAAAATATTGTAAGAATGGTTCAACAAAATGCATGCAACTTTTGTAATCGCTAGTGAAAGAAGAAGGCGCAGACTTGCTTTCGTGCAATTGTAATTGTTCTAGAACGTACTGAATCGTTGTTTTATATGTGCTTATATTGTCTTGTTATTATTTGTAAATGAACACAGGAGGTATATACTAAACGTGAGCATAAAACGTCTTGTTGGTATAACTTCATAGTGTGGAATAGTGAATTGCTCTCTAATTTTTGCACTTGCTTTCATGAGTGCACAAATATCGCTGTTCTCTTAAATGAAAAACACACGATACAGAGTGGTGTAAATAAGAAAAAAAGTGGTAAAAAGTCCGGAACTTCTAAACCACATAACGGATCTCGCTAAAAATTGCAGTGGTCATAGTTAAAGAGCTATATTTCTTGTTTCAAGTCTTGTTAGGCCTATATTTAAAACGGGAGCGGGCCTATGGGGGCTGAAAGTTACCTACCTCGAGTATACAAAATTTTGTGCAGCTTATAACTTTCTTATATCTTGGCCGATTTTAAAGATTCTTACCTTTTTGGATTTTGCTTAGCAAGGCAAAGAAAAAATGTTATGAGACATGTTTTCATATCTCTTACAGTTTAAGAGATATTCGCCTTAGAATATTATTTTTTATTATTTTCGCCGCAACTTCTTTTGGTTTTTTGCTTATATCTTTTTTGTTAAAATCTTAATTTGTAGCCCACCGTTATATTCCTTATAAAATTCTTAGTGATATAAGGTACCGTTTTATTGAAATATATTGGTCCAATAAGTCATAAAATAGGTCTTAATTCAAAACTTTGAAATTTCACCGAAAAATTTTAATTTTTTACAAAAAAGGTGGCTTCATTATTAATGAATTCGTAAAAAATTTTGTTCCAGCTTTTATACTTATTTTTACACGTAGCGAAAGATAATCTCTTAAGAGTGTGTAAAAATTTTATTTTGTTTAATTTAAACTAAGTACCCTACAGTAGGCAGTGGTCGAAAATCATCAATTTTTAAAGCAATTTTCGGATATGTGGGCGTCTGAAAAGTTTTGCCAAAAGTGAAATGAAATTCCGTGAACGACGTTTTATTACAAAAACAGTTGGTATTATTGCTCCAGAAGCTCGAGACATCCTAGATATAATTAGCGTTGCCAGACTGAGGTTATTAAAAAAATTAAATTTTTGGAAGGGACAATTTTGAATTGCTAAAAAAATGGATTTATGATTTATATTTATTTCTGAAATTTATGTTTTTATTTGAAAATTTAGTATTTTAATATGCTTTGAAAAATTATGCCTGTATCTTTTACCGTCTTCCATATATTCAAGTTTTACTTGGATTTTTATGTGAGAAAAACTATCCTTTTATTATTTTTTCATTGTTTTCACGAATGTGATTTAAAAAGATAAATAAAGTATATATTTTTACATATGTTTGAAAAGAAGACACAAATTCCTTTCCAACAATATATAACATGTATACCTTTTTTAAATATTTGCACATTCGGGAACCACTAGAATACTACGCAACCAATACAAAGTAAACAAGTTTGGCGTTTTGAGAGACAGCCAGACATACGAATTAAATGCACTTAGTTCGCTTATAATCAAAAGCCCAAAAAATACCTGATAATGCATTTATATACCTGAAATTCTACTTTCAAAAAGAAAACGATAACATAATAAAAGGTTCCAAAATCGAAAGGAAAAGTGGTCATAAAAATAACAGATTTCTTTGAAATCTACACCAATAACGCATATAATAAATGGAAGCATGCCTTCTATTGAAACAATTCGGCAAGACGGTAATAAGCGAAGCATTAGAAGCAAAAGCAGGTACATAAATCGGAGGTTCACCCCTCACAAAGAAAAATTTTGGCGGTACGTATAAAATGTTTATGCCAGAAGACAAATGCAGTACTAATATCAAAAACTTGCGCACAATTCTAATGGCATCGTTAGTGCCACCACGGCTGCAGCTCTATAACGAAATGCCCACATCGAGTAAAAATTCATATTATGACCTATGGAAAAATAAGACGCCAGGGTTCAAGTTTCTATGCCGTCCAATACGTTTTGAGTATATCAAAGAAAACAAACAAGCAAAATGCTTATTAATGATATCAACCGCGAAATTTCCAACATGGCTCCCATTGATGTTTGCATATCTGGAAGAACGATTACTGTTTCTTTTAAACCTTATCTTACCATAATATACTGAAAAGTAGCAAACACAATTACGGATACGAAATCAAACATGAATTGTAACGTATGTGGAAAGAAGAGTTTTGATTTAAATGATATTGATAGAAAAGTCCCATACAATGAAGATTCTCTTCAACCTGGAATATCGCCTCTTCATGCCCGTAAAGTAATACTAATTGTGATAAATAGTAAAAAAGTAATGAACACCGAAAAATTCAAAAAATATGCAAAAGAAATACTGACCTTAATTAATAATCTGTATTCGTGGAGACCATTAACACCAACCGTACACAAAGCTCTAACACATACAACAGAAATAATGGCGAACAATATTCTTCCCTAGGGGAATTAACAGAGGAAGTTCAGGAAGCTAGAAACAGAGATATTAAGCAGTATAGAATTTTTAATACACGAAAGTGTTCAAAAACTGCTCAAAATAATGACCATAAAATGGTTACCAAAAATAACAATGGAAATAGAAAAGGATGATCCCGAAGGAATTGAAATTAAAACTCTTTTAAGTTATGACGCTTCCGATTATTTTAAAGAAAATTTGTATATTAAGTAGACAACACTGTTAGTATATTTTCATCAATTATTTGCTTGTTTTCTCTCTGCTTTGCCCCGCTGTATGCAGATTAAAAGCTTTTGCGCCTAATCAAGTGCTTTTCATTGTCTTATCGAACAGTTGAATAAACAGGTATGCATATGCTTATATTGTTGTTGTGGATGTCAAAGAAATCTGTTATTTTTATGACCACTTTTCCTTTCGATTTTGGAACCTTTTATTATGTTATCGTTTTCTTTTTGAAAGTAGAATTTTATTTATTTACTGATTTATTGAAGTAAATTGCAGCACAACAAAACTGAGTTTTATTTAATAGTGCTGTCAAAACAAAGGCACAATTATTATATGATATTTTACATGCATAGTTTTATATTAATTATTAGATAAAGAAAACTAACACGTGAAAATAACAGTCTTAAGTTATAATTAGCTAAAGTATGTCATTAATGCAATATTGAAGTGCTTAGCATTGCTTACTTGTTGGATATTAGGAGGTAGTTCGTTCCAGAGACGTATCGCAGTCACATAAAAGTGTCTTTCAGAGATCAGTCTTTTGTATCGAATTGAGTTTATTTTACAGCCTCTGTTAGATCTTGAAAATTGTATCCTGTTGTGAAGGTAAGAGGGTTGTCCAATATATATGACTTTATGCAAAAAACGAATTGTACGATATTTCAGCAGATTTTCAAAAGTCATATTGTAGATTTGGTAAGAGATCTTGAACGCCCATAGACATACCTTGCAATGTTATTATAAATTATATTGAGTTTATTTTTGCTTATTGAGTCACAGCTCGAAAATAATTCACATCCGTATAGTATAGTGGGAAGCAAATACGTCTTAGCAAGAAGTATGCGAATATGTATTGGTGTAAAGTGCTGTGTAGTCCAAAGATTTCTAAGCATAACATACAATTTCCCACATACGGCATTTACATGAGCTGACCAACTTAATTTACTGTTGAAAATAATTCCCGGATTCTTGGCATTCTCAACCAGCTCAATAGTAGAGTTTCCCACGAATATAGATGGTAAGCTTGATTGTGTATAGTTTGACTAATTAACATTGCTTTCGACTTTTTAGCATTTAGACAAAGACCATTCACTGTAGCTCATTTAAAAATATTTTCTAAATCATGGTTCAATTTTCCGATGCATTCATTAATATGAGATGGTAAGCCGCTGATAAAAATTTGCACGTCATCTGCATACATATGTATTCCACAGTGTTTCAATCTAGATGGAAGATCATTTGAACAAATCGTATACAACAAGGGGCCCAAGACTGAGCCTTGTGGAACTCCTCTTGTCATTAAGGAGCTACTTGATTTCTCCGCACCACAATGTACCGTTTGCTCTCTGTCACACAGGTATGAAGAGATGAGTTTTACAGCGGTGTTTGAAAATTGGCACATGTTTCTAAGTTTTTGACAGAGTATCGTGTGTTCAACAGTGTCAAAAGCCTTGGAATGATCAAGTAAAACCAAGATTGATGTCATATCATTATCCATTTTTGAACGTAGTTCCTCCAAAACGTCAGTCAAAGTAGATACGCAGCTATGAAGGGGTCTGAAGCCAGACTGTTTTTCTGTTATAATATTATTGTCATACAAGTATTTAGCCATCTGTGTATGAATTAGTCTTTCAAATGCTTTTGACTGAAACGGCAATATTGCGATTGGCCGATAGTTTTTGTCAGGCTTTAGTACAGGTATGATTTTGGCACATTTCCACATTGACGGAAAGGTCGATGTTGTTATGATTGTGTTGACTAAATGCGTTAGCTGTGGGAGAATATAATTAATAATTATCTTTCTAAATTTGGGATGGATATCATCTACTCCGACGGAATCCGATTTTATGCTGAAAATTGAATCAAGTACATCTTTCTGTGTAACATTCTTGAATTCAAAATGTACTTGACGTTCTGAATTTGCAGAGCTGGAGCTGTAGAAGGGACTAGAAGAGTAGTAATAATTATGGTCAGCGTCCGGCATTGGTATGTTAGCAAATTCTGAGTTTAATAGATGAACATTTACTGCGCTGGTATTTATTGTATTATGAATGATTCCTAACGAACATATTTCCCTCCATTTCTTTTTTGAACAGACTGCTGATTGAAACTTTTCTCCATAATATTTACGTTTCTTAGCTCTTATTTTAGTGTTAACATTTCTCCGACTGTTCTTGAAGATAATATATAGATCACTTGTTTTAAATCTTTTCCACTTAGCGTAGGCATTATTTCTCTGCTGAATTAATATCTTTATTTCGTTTGAAAACCATGGTTTTTCAGTTCTTATGTTCTTGGTTTTAAGTAACACATATTTTTCATACAAATATTGTATATTATAATGTAAAAAAGTTGCTTGTTCATCCACAGTTGGCATAAGAGAAGTCTGTCTCCAAGGAATTGTAGCTATTTCAGTTTCTAACGATTGGTAATTAATGTTTTTGAAATCCCGAAATGTTATCACTTGCTGTAGTGTAGTTGTTACGAAATCATAGGATATAAAAATCAAATCATGTTTTGAAAACACTGAAGCTGATAACTGGTCAAATAAGAGAACACGGGATGGATTATCAACAAAACAAAGGTCAAGAAGGGTGCTGTTGGTAGCAGTAAAATGTGTTGGAATTGAATCATTGATCAATAACATACCAATGGCACTCATTTCTTCTCTTAGGCTTCTGTCTATTAGAATATTTGAATTAAAATTTCCAGTTAAAATGATATCACTGTAGCCAAGCGTAAGTGTAGATAATTTGTGTAATAAAGGGTTGATACTAATTCTTTTATTAGGCCTATATACTGTACCTAACAGAAGTTTCCGGTTGTTATCACATATTTCAAGGAACAGATATTCTGGTGGCTGCATATTTTACTCATATCCATCATCTGAAGTTACACACTTAATTTTGCATGTAATAGATGACTTTACGTAAACTGCAAATCCTCCAGCATTTGTTATTCTATCTGACCGAAACAATTTATAATTGGAGTCATGAAAATCAGTACGAAACCATGTTTCTGAGATGCAAATTATATCCATATCAGATCCTTGAAAGATAAATCGAAACTCATCTATTTTTGCATGAAGGCTCTGGGCATTAATATGGCAAATGTTCAGGCCTGCAGATCTTTTACAGAGTATCCAGATCTGGTCATTAAATATAAACTCTGTCTAGAACTACCCCACACTTCAATATCTGGTTGTGTCATCATTATTAAAAGCATTTTTATACGCAATGCAAGCACAGTAATAAATTATCATATTTCTAAAAGTATGGTTCAAAGAAAATTTAAATATGGCAGTGTAAGACAAATTAAACAACATTAGAGTAAAAAACATTTTTTTTTTTATATAAATTAATTACAATTCGTAAAGCGAAAAATATAATGTACTTTATTATTGTCTTAGGTTTCTGATGAACGAAACATCTGTTGTAAAATTTTATAGTCATTAATATATATTGGATCTTCCTCTTCACGTTTTCTTATGTAATTTATATTAAATTACTTTTCTTATGTAAACTAGACCCCTATTGGTATATGCTGCTGATATTAGCCCATTTTTTTTTAGACTCCGCGCTTGAAGATATATTCGATGATTTTCCGGTGTAAGATTTTCATTGACGTAGAAGTGAACTGTACTATCAAAACCAATGTGATTTAAACGCAAAGCATCTTTTGTATATTTGACGTATGATGTTATTGATTTAAGAACAAAATTTCTATCAAATGGGCTTTCGAATTTAATAATGATCGCAGGGTCATAAGTGTCTTTAGGTATAGTTTTATTTTTATTATTATTGATATGATTGCGTTTGTTTCAGGTATATAAATGCATTATCAGGTATTTTTTGAGCTTTTGATTATAAGCGAACTAAGTGCATTTAATTCGTATGTCTGGCTGTCTCTCAAAACGCCAAACTTGTTTACTTTGTATTGGTTGCGTAGTATTCTAGTGGTTCCCGAATGTGCAAATATTTAAAAAAGATATACATGTTATATATTGTTGGAAAGGAATTTGTGTCTTCTTTTCAAACATATGTAAAAATATATACTTTATTTATCTTTTTAAATCACATTCGTGAAAACAATGAAAAAATAATAAAAGAATAGTTTTTCGCACATAAAAATCCAAGTAAAACTTGAATATCTGGAAGACGGTAAAAGATACAGGCATAATTTTTCAAAGCATATTAAAATACTAAATTTTCAAATAAAAACATAAATTTCAGAAATAAATATAAATCATAAATCCATTTTTTTAACAATTCAAAATTGTCCCTTCCAAAAATTGACTTTTTTTAATAATCTCAGTCTGGCAACGCTAATTATATCTAGGATGTCTCGAGCTTCTGCAGCAATAATACCAACTGTTTTTGTAATAAAACGAAAAATTGATGATTTTCGACCACTGCCTACTGTAGGGTACTTAGTTTAAATTAAACAAAATACAATTTTTACACACTCTTAAGAGATTATCTTTCGCTACGTGTAAAAATAAGTATAAAAACTGGAACAAAATTTTTTACGAATTCAAAAATAATGAAGCCACCTTTTTTGTAAAAAATTAATATTTTTCGGTGAAATTTCAAAGTTTTGAATTAAGACCTATTTTATGACTTATTGGACCAATATATTTCAATAAAACGGTACCTTATATCACTAAGAATTTTATAAGGAATATAACGGTGGGCTACAAATTAAGATTTTAACAAAAAAGATATAAGCAAAAAACCAAAAGAAGTTGCGGCGAAAATAATAAAAAATAATATTCTAAGGCGAATATCTCTTAAACTCTAAGAGATATGAAAACATGTCTCATAACATTTTTTCTTTGCCTTGCTAAGCAAAATCCAAAAAGGTAAGAATCTTTAAAATCGGCCAAGATATAAGAAAGTTATAAGCTGCACAAAATTTTGTATACTCGAGGTAGGTAACTTTCAGCCCCCATAGGCCCGCTCCCGTTTTAAATATAGGCCTAAAAAGACTTGAGACAAGAAATATAGCTCTTTAACTATGACCACTGCAATTTTTAGCTAGATCCGTTATGTGGTTTAGAAGTTCCGGTCTTATTACCACTTTTTTTTTTTATTTACACCACTGTGTATCGTTTAGTGGACAAAGTCATTCCAGCGCGCCTTCGCGAGCGTGTTTTCGTCTACTTGGACGACTTGCTAGTGGTATCTTCCACGTTCACACAGCATGTAGCCACATTAGGAGAAGTAGCTCAACGTCTATCGCAAGCAGGACTTACAATTAATGTAGGGAAATCAAAGTTCTGTTGTGCTGAGTTGAAGTACCTTGGATATATTGTAGGAGAGGGAACGTTACGCCCAGATCCGGAAAAGATAGCAGCCATCCAGAATTTTAAGTATCCCACCACACCATAACAAGTATGGGTACCACCGGCTGGTGGGCGGTATTTCAAGAAGACCCAGAGGGAGGTGAACATCCAATAGCCTATTTTTCCAAAAAGCTAACGTCGCCTCAAAAGAACTACTCAGTCACAGAACGCGAGTGTTTAGCAGTAGTGTCCGCAATCAAAAGATTTCGAACGTATATAGAGCTAATGCAATTCGTAGTTATAACTGACCACTCCAGCCTTAAATGGTTGATGAGCCAGAAGGACCTGAACAGGAGATTGGCCAGGTGGAGTTTACAGTTACAGTCGTTTTTTTGAAATTAAACATCGTAAAGGAGCCCAGAGTGTCGTTCCTGACGCTTTGTCAAGGTACACCATAGACGCATTTGATCATCGCACTTCACCACTACTTAGCTTAGAGGCACCGGAATTCTTATCCGAGGAGTATAAAGAGTTAATTAGAGTAGTTCAAGAAGAAGAATCGAGCTTACCCGATGTTAAAGTGATAGATAATTTGGTGTACAAGCGTACTAACCGCTACAATGGCGAGGTAATTTTGGAAGACCATGCATGGAAGCTGTGGGTCCCTGCTTCACTAACCGAAAATATTATAGAAAAAGCGCACTGTCCACCAAACATGTCTCATGGAGGTATAGCGAAAACTATCGACAGAATTCGGAAATATTTTTATTGGCCTCACCTGAACATTCAAGTAAGAGAGTTTATCAATCGTTGCAGCATTTGTAAGGAGTGTAAACCATCAAACATGACCCTAAGACCACCTATGGGGAAAGAAACAGAAGTATCCCGACCTTTTCAGCGAATCTACGTGGACTTTTTAGGACCTTATGTCAGATCGAAGCGCGGGAATTGTTATATTTTTATTGTGTTGGACCATATGAGCAAATTTGTCTTGTTAAAAGCCATGTCGAAAGCGAACGCACGAAGCGTTTTAGATTTTTTAGTAAGCGACGTCTTATAAATTTGGTTGTCCAGAGACTGTTGTATCCGACAACGGACCCCAATTTGTTGGGAAGGAATTTCTATATTTAATGCAGACTTTTGGTATCGAACATCTGAAGACCGGAGTTTATGCGCCGCAAGCCAACGCATCTGAACGAGTCAACCAATCCATCCTGGCAGCTATACGGTCATACTTAGGCGAAAATCACAACAATTGGGACTTGCATATATGCGAAATGGAATGCGCGCTTCACTCGGCAGTACATTCAGCCACCGGTATGACTCCATACTTTGCTTTATTCGGAAACAACATGATAACTCATGCTTCCGCATATAAACTAGCAAGAAGCCTAAATGCTGCTGAAGAGGCTGATATGAGATTTGAGAACAAATTTGATTTTATGGAAGTGGTAAGAGCCAAGCTTAAGGAGAACTTACATAAAAGCGAAAAAGTACAACACATGCTCGAATAACGTCAAGTTCAAAGTGGGCCAGGAAGTATTCCGCCGAAACTTTCAATTGTCAGACTTTACAAAGCAAATATCGTGTGACGACACGTTTCCGCTCAACGCCGGGGTAGAGCTCAGCGGTATCCAGGCTCACGTTCGTACACAGAAAAAAAGGAAAAAAAACAACTCTCGCTTTCGGACAACGTTATAAACTTTATTTCTAAATGTCTTCTTCTACTGCGGATGTTGCTGGAGATGGCAAGCGTCACGGGAACGTCAGTAGGAATGCTCAGCGAAAGAGAGGGCTGATAGCTGCCGATTATGTTAGCCGGTTCGAGCTTATTCCGGGAGGGGAGTCACAGCGTGAAGCGTAGTAGCCTACACCTTTAGCAAAATGCTTCCTTACTCCCGGCTGAAGCACATACCCTCAGGAAGAGCGAGTGGAAAGTCTGCAGCGCAGTAGCCAACACCACAGACAATACAGCCCCGTGTTCCCTCAGCAGCCAGTGTATTAGGACAGTGGATTGGAAGGCCTGTACCGCAGTAGCCAACAGTACAGTCAATACACTCCATAAATCCCCTATAAGCGTATGTTATCGCCTAATAGTCACTGAAGCGTAGAAGTCAACACTCCAACGATTATTATTACCACGTTCTATGTTCAGCACTATTATTTGAGCGTAGTAGCCAACACTGAAATAGTAGTTCTTCACACTGAGCGTGCCGATAACAAACTGCTCTTGTTTGCGTGTGCTTCGCCTTTTATACTGTCGCGGCTGTGTATAAACAACTACTCTCACACACAAACACTTATAACTTGTTGTTTCAGCAACAAACAAAAAACTCACCAATTGGTGATCATGGTTGCAAATAATGTTATGCCCATTGTTGTATCGCTTGCATACTCCAGCTACAATCCGTTACAAATTTGAATGATAGTTCAAAATAAAACGTTATGCTCAGCTAGATAACAAAAATTTATATTCAAATAATTAATAAACTGGTATTGTTGGAATTAGTACATTTTCCTTCAGTGGCATATCCATAAATATATTGTATATATCTGTATATATGTATAGGTATAAAAAAAAATAATAAAATTCATTGTTTCTATTCCCGTAGGAATTTTAGAGAAATAATCTTACAGCTTCCAAGTGACTTCAAAACGAGCGTGCAACTTTGGGTCGTCACACATCCTCCTTTCCTCCCGTAGCTCAGGGATTGAGCCAAGTGATTCGTGCGACCGCTGCTTGGATAATTTTGACCCGGAATCTTTGACCATTTTCGACAAGCAATAGTCGCGCCCGACTCGACGTCGTCTGATCGGTTATTACCTTTTCAATTTTTTTCTTGACTGGCGTTGGCAGCTACTGGAACTGAACTTCCACTGGTGCCGTCGGAAGAGGGGACGTTTGTCGGAGACCAATTGTTCTGTCTGGCTTATATAATGATGCCCTCGTTTTGCGGGGGGGGGGGGGGGGGTCCAACAGAACCCGCTGTCGCTTAGCCAACCACGCCATGGCGTTGAGGGTACCTGGACCATTGATGGTGATGGGCTTAAAGTGGTTTCGATATCTGGTCGCCCTTCAGAAGGCCATTCCAATTCTAGCGGTGGTTGGTCTTCTGGGACTAGTAGCCGTGCTGCCCATACTCGTTCGTAACATCGCATGCCCAAGTGACGGTATTGTCTATCCCTTACTTCCAAGGAAGCCAGACCCCGTGTTGGAGGTGGAGTGGGTGGTCTAAAATTTTCATTCTCCCAGTCGATGGAAGATGGCGAACGGGGGGGAAATGGTGTCCTCCAAGCCAAAAAACGAGCGTTGGATCTCTTGGAACATCGCCTCGTCCAACCCCAAATCTTCGAAATCGAAAATCACTTCGTCGGTGAATGGCGGTGGCGTGGGTGCTTCGTCGGTGTCACTCTCGATGTTGATAACTATCGGTGAAGGAGAGAGTGGGGGTGGATTTGGCGGGCGCTCTACATCTGGTACGGCTTCTTCAAAAGACCATGATGGTGGTGGTGGACAGGGTTCATCGTCCTGTAGGTTAGGCCAGGAAGGTGGGGCGTAATTGCAAGCACCATCGGAGTGTACGGATGGTGGTGGTGGGTACGTTTCTTCTTGATGTATGTGTGTAGTGCGAAAGAGCCTAGCCGTTTGTTTGGGGATGTTTCTGGAGTTGGCCTTGGTCTGGGCATCAGCTTGCTTCCTATATTTTTTTTTGGTACGGCTCTGAGTTGGTCCGGACGTGTGTTGGCGGTGGCTCGTGCTCGGCACTTCATCATCAAGAAATATGGTGCGCCGTCCTCGCTTCTGTTCTCTCTCCAGATTTTGTTTAAATCTTTTTTTGGTTGCGTTGAATTTCTCTTGGTTGTTGCTCATGCTGCTTTTATTACTAATGTGCTTTTTTTCTCTTTTTTTATTTCTTTCTTTTATTGTTCGATTCTGTGGTAAATCTGTGAATATATCAAAATAAGAAATAAAATGAGTTAGTGGGCGTCCCGAAAGGGTTTCAAATCACTAAGATGCGCCGTACGCATTTCACTACGGTCTACTCTACTAATTTTCACTATTACAGGCGACACAAACTCTTCGACGGTGTATGGCCCGTTATACTTGGGGGCTAATTTCGCCACAAATTTGTCCACTGCTTTAGACAAGGGGTGTTGGCGCACTAACACTTTATCTCCGATAGCAGGCTGCCATCGACGTCGACGCAGATTATACTGTCGTTTCTGTGTTTCTGAAGCCCTCTGTTGATTCCTCCGAACCACTTCGAAAATTTCTTGTAATTCCTGTGCGCGTTGCTCAGGTTGCACGACTCTGGCCCCTGTACCTAATGTTATCTCATCGTAAAGTGCTTTAGGCAAACGAGGCTCTCTGCCCTGTATAAGATAGGCTGGAGTGTAGCCTGTGGACTCGGAGACGCTCGTGTTCTATGCCAGCATTATTTCTGGCAGCGAGTCATCCGAGCTATTATGCCTGTTACCAGAAAATTGCGCTATTATTGTTTTAAGAGTTCGATTAATTCGCTCGGTAGGATTTTCCTGCGGAGTGTATGGTGCCGTGAATTGTTGTCTCATTCCCAAGTTTTGCAGGTATTTTTTTAATACTGCAGCAGTGAATTGTGTTCCGTTGTCTGTGATAAACACTTTTGGTACTCCAAAGCGGCATATTATCTGTTCTCTTAGTGCCTTCCGCCGTAGCTCTACGTTGTGGGACTATTTCGCATCATTTGGAGAATTTGTCAAAAAAGACAAGTATCATCGTATTTCCATGTTTGGTGCGTGGGATAGGTCCTATAAAGTCTGCGCATAATTGACTCCAGGGCTCTTTTGGCAGTTGGGTCAACATTTCTCCAGCTGGCTTCTGCTGTGCCACCTTATACTGTTGGCAGATTTTGCAGCCCCGCACGTACTTGGCAATATCCCTTGTCATTCCCGGCCAGTAGCAACGCTTGGTTGCTTTAGCTATCGTTTTTCGGATACCCAGGTGTCCTCCGGAAGTCTGATCGGGACGTCGAAACGTAAAACGCAAGACGAAAACGATATAGGTGATTGCGCACAGAAAATACCCATTTATGACAAATTTGCTTATGAATTTTACAATAAAATAGCGAAGATGCGATCCTAAATTTTTTATGAAAATAATAAATTTGCAGAACTACGAATAAACAAACACAGGAAATTTAAAACAATAACGTCTTTGAACATTAAAATTGACAACGAAACATTAGATTTAGATACAATGCTTTCGAGGTTGCAGAATGAAACCGTCAATATAATATTCCACAAATCGAATTACCTAAGGATGATAACATTTTTAAAATTTGCAAATTACAAAATCTTAAGGATCGGGGTATAAAAATACTAAAATGTCTAGAAATTATTCTGACTGAACCTGTAGAACGAGTTTTCAAGAAAGACATAAAAAAAAAAGTTAATGACAATTTACCACAATGACCCCATCCTTGGAGGGCATTGTGGGCAAAAGAAGTTGTACGCGAAATTAAGGACTAAATATTATTGGAAAGGCATGACAAAAGACATCGCAAATTTTGTCAGGAACTGCGATAAGTGTATCGTTAATAAAGTAAGACCAGCGAACATTGAGGATCTCGTGTTAACTCCAACACCCAATAGCGTATTTGATATAGTAGTACTAGATACAATAGGTCCTTTACCACAACCAGCTTTCGGGAATAAGTATGCCATAGCCATACCCGACAAGTCAGCTCGTACGGTAGCTCGAGCGATATTCGAAAATTTTGTATTAATATATGGCCGAATGAAAATCATTAAATCCAATCTAGGAACAGAATATAAAAATTAAATTTTTTCAGAATTGTGCAAATTACTAAAAATCGAGGTAAAATTCTCAACCAGTTACCATCATCAATCATTAGGAACTGTGGAGCGTAATCACAGAGTATTTAACGAGTATATTCCAGCATATTTGAATGAAAATATAACCGATTGGGATACATATCTAAAATATCTTTCATTTTGCTACAACACCACACCTAATACAGTTTTCGACAACCACTTTACGCCATTTGAGCTTGTGTTCGGAAGGAGAGCAACAATGCCAAACGAAACTAGATCAGACATAGAACCAATTTATGATTTGGACAATTACAGCAAAGAGGTTAAATACAGACTTCAGAAGACACACCAACTGGCAAGAACCTTAGTTGACAAATACAAGGACATCAACAAGAGATTTCATGGCAGGTTTGCTAAACCATTATACATAGAAATAAATGATAAGGTCTTGTTAAAGAAAGAACCCTATGACAAACACAGTAACATTTACGAAGGTCCATATATCGTGAAGCAAATTAATGATGTAAACGTAAAGATTTACAATAACAAAACAAAAAAATTTAAAGTCGTCCATAAAAACAGAGTAAGAAAAATTTAACGCTAAATAAGTGGTAAATATAAAAAAAAGGATTAAACTTCCAAATATAGAATGTAACTGAAATTTATATACATATGTAAATATTAATATTTTTATTAAACTTCCAAATATAGAATGTAGCTGAAATTTATATACATATGTAAATATTAAGATAACTAGTGAAAAATATATAAAATAACATATTGGCACATTCCATTTAAAATAAGAAAGGAGGAGATTGCGAACCGATATGTGTAAATAATCGAAAAATAATATGTAATACATTTTAATTAAAATAATGTAATGCCTAAAACGAAAAAGAATTATATAGTTATAAAAAAAAATAAAAGGGAGATGTAGTGAAACCAAACCCTACTACTATAATTAGCAACCTTGGCTATAAGAACGCTTAGAGAAACTATGAAATAAAGTTCAGTTGTGTTACAGCGTTCGAGCCAAATAGTTTCTTTAAAACTCCGAAAGTTAACAAATTACCTATACACAATATGTAATAGATTTAATTATACCATATGAATGTATTATAAGCAATAAAAAAGGGTTAGCGATTATCAGTTGATTTTTTAGCAGTTTGCTGTGGCGTTAACATTCCCCCACGCAGTATGGCGAGAAGGGTCTTCGTCGGCTTACTCCGCTTGAGAAGCCACATCTAAAACTGCGAGCTTTACCACGGGCCTTTCCAGTACTCCATTTGACGTAAGCACTTTTGCGCTTCTGACCTGACCATCTCTCGCCAATCTGGTTTCAAGAATTCTTCCTTTTGGCCAGCTATTTCGAGGAAGAGAAGGATCAACGATTATTACTAAATCCCCTGGAGATATGACCTTTTGTTTTTCGTGCCACTTAGACCTATGTACATGTTAGAGAGGGTAAATATTCTGCTACCCATTTTCTCCAAAATATATTCGCATATTGTTGCGAAGTAAGCCAAATTTTTCTTAAAACCATGCCACTATTATCGCAATTCGCCAAGGGCTTTAATCCACTAGAACTTCCCAAGAGGAAGTGATTAGGAGTAATTGCTTCAGCAGTTTCATCGTCGACAGGAACTTATGCTAGAGGTCGTGAATTTATAATATTTTCAACTTCAGCCATCATACTTAAGAGTAACTCATCGCTTGGTGCTCTGGAAATCGTCATTTTATATAGTAAATTTTTAACAGAGCGAACAAGTCGCTCCCAGGCACGGCCCATATGAGGGGAAGCTGGCGGATTGAAGTTCCATTTTCTTGTAGTACTTGTGAAGGTCCTAACAAACTCGTTTTGGTTAACGTCCGTAGGACCCTCTCGTAGCTCACGTTCCGCGCCAATAAAATTTGTGCCATTGTCACTAAAAAATTCGTTAGGAATTCCCCTACGAGACATAAAGTTCCGAATAGCTAAAATGCACGAATTCGTTGTTAGTGAGTGTGCTACCTCAATGTGTATGGCTCTCACTGTCAGACATGTAAATAAACAACCATAACGCTTTTCTTTATGCCGGTTGACTGTAACCATTATAGGCCCAAAAAAGTCTAAGCCGGTGTAGGTAAACGGAGCTGTATACGATGATAACCGAGCTCGTGGCAACTTTGCCATTTGAGGAATTTTTGGTACAGCCTTACTTACTTTACACCATTGGCAATTTCGGATCACAGATTTAACTGTAGCACGAAACTTGGATATCGAAAAGTTTTGGCGCATTTCATTTATTGCTGTTTCGTGATTTACGTGGTAAAATTTTTCATGATAATGTTGAATAATTAAACTCGTTATATAGCTTGATCTCGGCAAGATCGCTGGTATTTTTTGCTTTTGAGGAACGTTGGCATTATCAATTCTACTATCTATCCTCAGGATGCCATGGTCATCGATGAAAGCAGATTTTGTATAAAGTTCACTAGATTTTGTTAAATTTAATTTAGAATTTATTAAAGACATTTCGGAACCATATTTTTCCATTTGAGCCTGTCGAAATAAACTGGTCTCCGCCTTTGTCGACTCTTCAGGAGTCAACTCGCCAACTATAGAGTTGTTGAATTTACATTTATTTATAAATCGAAATACGTATGCAGTTGCACGCAACAATCTATTTCATTTTGAAAATCGTTTTTCATTTATAATATTTTCTGTGATAGTTATTTGAAATAATTTCTGCACTATTTCCTCACTAGTTTCATGAATAACTTTGTCATGTGGCCAATCGTCTTCAGGTTGATATAAAAATGCTGGGCCTTTAAGCCAACGACTTGTTGTAGACATTTCCGGAATTCGAGCCCATTTTGTAGCTTCATCTGCCACGTTTTGTTTCGTCGGGCCCATCTCCAATCGCGCTCAGAAGTGAGTTCAAGAATCTCTGTTATACGGAAGGCTACAAACAAACTATCTATATTTTCTGTGATCGGAGTTAATCCAACACAAAACCGTTTTTGAATCTGACCAAAATATTTTCTTCGAAATTGTAATTCTATGATTATCGCAGATAAATTTAGTGTATCGAGCACCAATTAGTGCGGCCATTAATTCAAGGCGGGGAATTGAGGTAATCTTTAAAGGAGCTACTCTAGTTTTAGACCCAATTAACGAGTAAAAAATTTCACCATTTTTACTCAGACGTAAATAGCTTACAGCAGCGTACCCATCTCTGCTGCCGTCCACAAAGGTATGAATTTGTACTTCAACGCCATCATAATTACGAAAATTTTGTAGGCAGCAGCGTGGAACTTTGACATTCTCAATACTTGGCAAAATCTGGATCCATTGCGTCCACTTTTTCATCAGCTCATCTGAAATTTTGTCATCCCAATCAATCTTCGACCTCCATACCTCTTGTAGCAAAATTTTTATATACATAATGAAGTTTCCAATAAGGCGAAGGGGATCGAAAATTTACATTACTACACGTAACATTTCACGCTTCGTGGGTGATTTTTTATAAGTAACTAATTCGCTATCTATAAGCCATGGTGAAATTTTATATGTCAAAACATCTTGTCGATGTTCCCAATATACACCAAGTTCCTTTTCTAACTGTTTCTCATGGCTTAGACTCAAACACTTTGATTTGTCGTTACAGCAGTCGGAAATTTTCTTTTCCACATCATTACTATTAGAAATCCAGTTGCGTATTTTGAATCCCCCTTGCTGATGAACAAACTTGACGTTTGCTACTAACTGTATAGCATCTTGAACAGTATCGACAGATTGTAAAAAATCATCGACATAATAATTTTCTCGTATCGCTTTTGCTGCTGCTGGAAACTCTTCCTCAAATTTGGATGCGTTTAAATTATTCACATATTGTGAAATGCAAGGAGCGCACGATGCTCCAAAAATAATAACAACCATCACATAAACTTCGGGCTTATCATTCTGATTGCAATTGCGCCACAAAAAACGCTGAACATTTCGGTCCTCTGGTTTGATAAATATCTGGTGGAACATTTCTTCAATGTCGCCACAAACGGCGATAGCTTTCTGGCGGAATGAAAATAAAACAGGGGCCGGATTCTGGCAATCGTGATCGAGTATACTCGATAATAAAAACAATGTAGAGCAAAAACAAAATGGGCAACAAACACACAGCATTCTATAACGAAATCGTTCAATCACCAGTGCCAGAATTTGGCCCCAGATGGTAATGATGTCAGCAAGTCTGGACCCTTTAGTAAAAATGTATTTAGTGTGACACCACTCGTCTTTGCTGCAGCATCCCAAAACGATGCGTATTTTGCCTGGCTTGTTTTTGTTGAAAACCGCAAAAATTGGTAGGTACCATACTTTATCATCACCACTGTCAATTTCGCTATCACGCAATTTCCGTATATATCCCTTGGACATATATTTGTCAATTGTGTTTTTAAAAATATCTAAAAGATCTAAATTTTGTTTCAATTTCCGCTCAAGACATAAAAGGCGCCCCAGTGCCATTTCATAACTATTGGGCAAGTTCAAAAAATTACATTTCCATAGTAGAGGAACTTCGTAATGTTTATCATCTCTTTGCCTAGTGTATTTTTTAAGAAGACTAACTGAACGCTCGTCGTCTTTACCTACTAATAGACTTTTTTGGTAAATTCCTACACTATCCAGATAATAAAAGCTTTTCACTAATTCATCTAAGTTTGTTGCATCTTCATTACACTCACAAATATGAAAATTAAATTTCTCACTTGGTTTCATAACTTCAGTTGTTCCATAAATCATCCATCCAATACTGGTATAAACAGTAACAGGCTCATAGGGACCACCTTGCCGTACTTTACTTTGAATTCCCAGCTTAAAATGATTAAGGCGAATTAGAATTGTTGGTATAGCATTAAAATAGCTCTTAATTGGTCGATTTTTTAAATGAGGGAAATTTTGTGCAAGATTATCATAATCTAGGGATTGAGGTGGTAAATTTAAGTTATTCACTGTGCGTACATTTACTGGGATCTTTCTGTTATTAGCACTAGAAATGTGAATAGTTAACATCTGGGAACTATTCTCACACCTTTCTACACCACCAGTCCATTTTAAGCACAAAGGACTAGCGGTGTCACTGATTCCCAATAGATCCATTAATTTATTATCCATCAAGCTAATGGATGATCCCTCGTCAATGAATGCATAAGTTTCTAAACTTTTGTTCTTTCCATGCACTGTCACAGGAATTATTTTGAAAGGAACTTGCATCGCTACATTATTGTGACAATTGATGAGTGCACTGTTATTTTCAATGATTCTGTCGTCATTATTTCCATTATTTGTAACTTCATAAGAGTATCGATGTAAAGAAGGATTATGAAAATACGTACAACCTTCTATTCCACACTGTTTCTTTTTTTTTGCATTCATTGTTATGTTTACACAAACAAATTTTACATAATTTATTCTTTCTTACGATATTCCATTTCTCTGCACGACTAAGAGATAAGAATTTTTGACAACTTAAAATTGTTTTACAGTTGCTGTTATTACATACATAACATTTACGATCTTCGCTATGTGCATTAATGTAAGCTTTTTTGCTGCTGTTATTATTATTGTTAACAGTTTGTATCTTTTTTCTCCTGTCATTAAGAGAGCTCCCAACTGGTATACAAGTTGCAGAAATGCCAATATTAAATATCCAATTAGAAAAATCATACAGGTTGGGATTTTTGTTTTGATTTAACAGCTGGAGTTTGTATGCACCCCACTGAAGTTGATAGCAAGGTGGTAATTTGCGTATAAGATCTTGAAGAAGTGAGGAATTATTTAATTCATTAGTTAGATTAGAAGCCTCAATTGTTGCAATCAAACTCTTTACACTAATTGCAAACGTAGTAAATGAGGCTAAGTCGTTTTCATCGATATCAGGTGTTGATTTCATTCTTTGTTTTATAGAATTTACAATTTTTTCAGGTTGACCGTAAAGAAGTTTCAAAATTTAAAGAACCCAATCTAGATTTGATGGGTGCACTAACAAATGCTGAACCTTTTGCAATGCATCTCCGCAAAGCGAGTTTTGTAACCTGATGAAATTTTCAGCATCATTGTAACCGCATATCTTGGTGGACAATTCAAAGGTTGAAAAAATAGAGGCCACTCTTCAGGTTGGCCGAAGAATCTAGGTAGCTCTTTTGGCAAAGAATTTCTTGCCTGTAGATGCCTTTGGTTCAAAAGCGGTGCATTGTTTGTGTGGCTTGATGAATGAGGTGGCGCATTAGAAAAGGGGTAGTTTGATACGTTCGGCTGACATGTACCTCGTGTAGCATTATTATGAGTAGCACTTCGAAATGAGTTAAATTGAGTGTTTGGATAAATGGGTGCACTCTGCAAAGTGTTGCAATTCCTAACCCTGTCGCGTACTTACACTAATAGTGGGCAACTGATAGTACAGTACAACTTAATTGCAACTCTACTGAATTAAATAGAATGTCAAAGAAAAGAAAAAAAAAAAATGAAAAAAAAGTCAGAAAAAGGCGGGATGTTAAGAAACGGAGAAGGTTTGAGAAAAGAGAGTTCAAGAAAGAAGAACGTGCTAAATTTTTTGGAGTGTTTTCTTGATTTAAATAGAAAAAAATAATATTAAAAAGAAGTTAGGAAACACCGAATATTAGATATTAAATATTGCAAATAAAAGAAAGAACAGAATAATTTTTCTTTGATATATACATAAGTGACGTAGTAGAAAGGGCACACGCAATTTATGTACATATGTGCCAATACATTTGTGCCGAACAATTGTATGCCGAAGGGATTTTAGGTTAGATTGAACCTACAGCCATAAGGTCTCAGGTGAACTAACAATATTATCAGAAGAGACAAGTTTTATATACAACCAGTTCAGCCGTCCATACTCACCACCTTCACCATTCTTGTTATATGGAATCCGGAAAGTTTAGTTTCAACAGCTATAAATACACCCATGTGGAAATTGCATTCAAACAACACCATCTACGTGTGGGGCTTTTTTGCTGTATGAGCGAATAGATAGCAATCCTTGGTGAAGTTGTAACTGCGTAATTCAGCTAATTAAATATGTATCCATTGGTACATACTACCATATGGACGAATATACGTGCACATGTGTACCTATCTATACATACTTAGACACATATGCATGTTCTCCTCAACCTGTGCAGCCTCATGTTATACTCCTTATTTAAAGTACAAGTTTTTATACATTTGTATTTTTTTTATTTACTGCTAAATTATATACATACATATACATATTAATTATATACATACTTATTTTTAGGTACATATATTTATGTACGTGTTTTATGCACTGATTTTTTATTAATTTGTATATGTATACCTGCTTAGCTATTCGATCAGCAGATAAATTAATACCCATATACATACATACATATATGTATATCTATTTTGATACACATTTTATTAATGAATGATATGAACGTAGAATTTAATGAGCGGCAAATACTTATGTGTATATATACGTGGTAGGATAAAAGAAAAAAGAAAAAAAAAGTAACTATCGCATCAAAAGTAAATTTTTTTTTATGCACATGTATATGCAGACGCACCAGTTCTACTATTTGTTTCAGTTATCTCTCTTAAGAGAAAATTCTCTTACATCATCATTTCATACTCGTACATCAGAAAAATAGCTCATCTTGGATAATGCTGGCGCCAACATCAGATCCCTGTGAGAGTGTAAATGTTCATACGTACAACACACAAATGGTGAGTTAAGAGTAACAACTAAAAATTAGTAAGTAACTTTGCTTTTTTTTATGAAACGGTATTACCCAAATTTCAATATCTACTTACTATCATAATTGTAAGTGTTTCAAACTTGAAGTTTTTTTTTTTTTTTTAAATATATATAATTTAGTTACATATGCAAACATACATAAATATACACGAATATATTTATAAGATATAAGCCGAGCTGGAATAATATTTGAAAGAAAGAAAATAAAATCCTTTTGTTTTAAATTTAGCTACCTTAATAATTAGATCTAACTTGGTATAAATTTACTTGTTTACTGAGTACTAAAAGTAGCGCAACCACAATGAATATGATTAAATTTAATATATGTACTTTTTGAATAAGAAGTTGATTTGAAAATGAAAGGTTAGTTTTATTTTTATCTGGTGATATGGGGTGATTGTCGATGAAATTGTCTGGAGATGCTTGTGTTGTTTTTAGCGGATATGGTATTGTGACTTGGACTTTTTTTTGTTGTTAAGGGAACCGGTCTTGATTATTAGGCCTTGGAGACGGTTCATGGCTGCTGATAGTGATTAAGCAGAAGGGGTGGGTGAGGCCAGACTAAGGACTGCGGACGGACCGATAGACAAACTCACAACGACGGGGTTCTTTTGGGTGGGTTAAAACAGACAGGGGGGGGGGGGCTAAATATTATTAATTGTTGCGATTTTATTTTATTTCTTGCTGGACACGAGAGATTATGCTATGGGTAGACGAATGTGGTAGTGGTAGATGAATCCAACCCATTCAACGAAATTTGAACTCATAACAAAAGCTGATACTATAGGAGGGCCCATTAAATTATGCTGAGGATGAAACGGAAGTTGTTGCTGAAAGGTATTGGCATTACCAGATGTAGATGGTATGACTTGAGGTACGAACGATGATGTTGTGGCAGCTGGTACATATTTACATGGATTTATTGAACAATCGTTGTCTTGCTTTCTAATAGTATATACGTTCGAATTATACGGGGGCGTAATTATATGAACAGTTTCATCTGGCAAAGCAGGCAGCCAAGCTTTGTTGTTTTATTTTTATTCGAACATTTCAATTCTGTAGTAGGGTTTAATCGGACATGTTCTGTAGAATTTGCTATAGTTGGGTTCGGAACTTCTTTTAACCAGTCGTGAACATCAACAGAACAATCAGAATATGCATCATCTGGTTGTGCACACTCGTGCTGGTTAATAATTTCATATTTTTTGGAGATAAATTCCATTGAAACAGCTCGTTCTTCTTCCAAGCGTTGAAGCTTTAATTGAATTAATCTTTCTGATCTGTTTGAGTTACAGGACGAGATACTTTTAGCTGGTTCCGCAGGTGTTTTCTTACAAGCTAGACACTGATAGGTTAAGCTTGAAATTTGGTCTGAAGTGGCATGGGCACCTGAGGTATGAAAACTTTTTTGGCATTTCATACAAGTTATTGTATTTTGGTCTGTTATATATTGGTCAAGGGGCTTTAAGCATTTGGGGCAATTTGAGCTAATTTGTTGACCTTCTACTTCCATAGTACTTACTCAGAGATTGGCAGGTAAAGATGCTTTAGTTAATTCTACCGCTACTAGGTAGTCGACATTGAATTTAAAAGAATTTTAAAAATGTTGGGATGAGGAATACGCCTCGCTAGTGATCCTCAATGGATTTTGAATAAAAGAGCACTGGATTAAATTCAAGTACAAAATTTATTATTCCAATGTTTCTTAGATTAAAATTCCTAAAATTAATATTGAGTTTAGTTCAGATTTTCTTAGCCTCATTTACAGAAAACAACTTACTTTTAGTATGAAAACCACTAGATTACATATATAATATCGAAATTCTCGATATTCGTCCGGAGCAAATATTTGTTACCACGTTAGCCTTGTAAGTCGAAGTGATATTCACAGAAAAGTAAAATGGTGGTTTATAGCTAACGCGGAGATCATTTACTCCGAAAGTTAACAAATTACGTATACACAATATGTAATAGATTTAATTATACCATATGAATGTATTATAAGCAATAAAAAAGGGTTAGCGATTATCAGTTGATTTTTTAGCAGTTTGCTGTGGCGTAACAGTAAGTCTGCGTTTATAATTACTTTCTTTACTCAATATTGATGTGTCATCAAACTTTGGAACATGATCTAATCTTGCACAATGTGCCGTCAATGCTGTCTTGTGCGTTAAATTTATCCTCCTATACTTCTGATCTGATCTATGTTCTGCTAATCTAGTTTTAAGCTTATTTTTAGTTGTTCCTATGTACACCTCACTACAGTTTTCTACGTCATTACCACCACATGGTATACTATAAACTACATTTGACATCTCCATTTTGTCCACTCTATCCCTCATTTTACTAAATAATGTATATAATGTTTTATAAGTCTTATGGGCCATCATATACTTTTCTTTATTAAATATATTAGATTTTTCCAAATTTTCTGATATTTCCGGGATATATGTAAGTGTTTTATAAATTTTTGGTGCAGTCGTAATTACATTACTATGTGTACCTTGCCTTTCATGTTGTCTTAGTAATTTTGTTGCAAGTTCACAGAATTACACAGAATGAAAAATTCAGACTCAAGACAAATGTGGCTACGGCACCCAAATTATCGAAAGTTTATAAGGAGAATTTTCCATTAAGACCTATTTGTTCATGTGTTGGCACTCCCACATATGAACTTTGCAAATATGTATCCGGTATTCTTAAGAAAATTACTGAGAATTCAAGGTATAATATTAAAGACTCATTACAATTTAAGGATAAGATAAACTTAGATAGTGAGGATAGGTTAATTTCATTAGATGTTGTGTCGTTATTCCCTAGCATACCTGTTGATTTGGCTAAACATATTATAGAAGATAAATGGGACAGAATAAAGGAATACACGAATATAGACAAGAATTTCTTCTTACTGATAGTAGGTTTTTATATAGAAGATAGCAGATACTTTCAATACGATAAGAAGGTGTATATTCAGCAAAAAGGACTTCCGATGGGATCCCCAGCTTCTCCGATTGTGGCAGATATAGTTATCTAGGAATTGCTAGATAGTTGCATGGAAAGAATGGCTATAAACCAAAGATTATTACTAAGTATGTAGATGATTTATTTTGTGTTATTTCTGAAGGTGAGATAGATAATGTTTTGAATATTTTTAATAATTATCACACGAACATTAAATTTACCATTGAAAGGGAATCAAATTGTAAACTTTCATATTTAGACACTTTGATATTAAGAAGGGGTAATAAGTTATTAGTAGATTGGTATCATAAACCCACTTCATCAGGAAGGATTATTAACTATTTTTCAAAGCATCCAAAAAGAATAATTTTTAATACAGCTAGAAATTTGATAAATAGAGTTTTCACAATAAGTGATAGACAGTTTCATGAAAAGAATAAGCATATTGTTAGAAACATTTTGACCAAAAATAGTTTTCCAATTGAACTTTGCAACAAAATTAATAAGACAACATGAAAGGCAAGGTACACATAGTAATGTAATTACAACTGCACCAAAAATTTATAAAACACTTAAATATATCCCGGAAATATCAGAAAAGTTGGAAAAATCTAATATATTTAATAAAGAAAAGTATATGATGGTCCATAAGGCTTATAAAACATTATATACATTATTTAGTAAAATGAGGGATAGAGTGGACAAAATGGAGATGTCAAATGTAGTTTATAGTATACCATGTGTTGATAATGACGTAGAAAACTGTAGTGAGGTGTACATAGGAACAACTAAAAATAAGCTTAAAACTGGATTAGCAGAACATAGATCAGATCAGAAGTATAGGAGGATAAATTTAACGCACAAGACAGCATAGACGGCACATTGTGCAAGATTAGATCATGTTCCAAAGTTTGATGACACATCAATATTGAGTAAAGAAAGTAATTATAAACGCAGACTTACATTAGAAATGTTACATATTATCAACACACCAGTAGATAGGAGAATAAACTTCAAGGCAGATACAGACAATATAGCACAGATATATAAGTATTTAGTTAAAAATTAGAGAGGTTGTGTTTTTGTTTTTATGGTTATTGTTATTGTTCTTTGTTTGCTGTAATGTATAGATTTTTTCATTATTTAATACGGTGTAAGAGTGTTAAATATTTTCTATTAAAATCGTTTTTGTTGTAAATTATATTTCATAAAAGAAAATATTTTTCATTCATATAAGTGTTTGATAATGTAATGAGGATTTTCTAAAATACTTACGTGTGTAGAAAGAAAAAACAATACTTTCCTTTTTAAATTTTGAAATGTGAAAGAAAAAAACGAAAATATTTTTCTTTCAAATATGTATGTTTGTTGTTATGTTTGTTTTTTGAAAAAACCAATCAAAACATTTTTCATTATTATAGTCCTGAAGAAGCTATCCGAAGGAGAGCGAAATATTGACAAAAATACTCAAATTCTTTAATAAAAATACCTTAAGCTCAAATAAATATATAAAATATAGGGAAAAAGGTCAAAATAACTAAATATTAAATTTATTAGTTTTTGATAAAAGCTGGATTAGTTGATTTATTATTATTGAAATGAATTTGTTCAGATCCAATATAAATTGCTTGTTTTTCAGAAAATAAATTTGCAAATTAAATACATTATTTGTAAATAAAAATCTCTGAAGAAGTATAAGAATAAGTTAAGTCTCTTATTAGGTATACTATATCATTCTTGGTAATTAAAATTTGCTAATCATTTATTTAAAAAAACGTTTCCAAACAGTTGATTTGTATTCGAAACGTTGTTCACTCCTTTAAAACAAAATATAAGCTTAACTCAAATCATTGTTTGCTTTTTAGGGTATTTGAAAACTTTGACTAAATACTATATTATTAAATGAATGGTACATGTTCAAGACATTTTTTATTCATTTTCTTTATTTTTATTAATATTTTTTATTTCATTTTTCCTCCGAGCACTGTGATGCAAAGGCATTGCAATGCCAAACAATAACGTAAAGAAGAAAAGCACAGATGTTTTTAATTTTAGTCATGTCAAACAACATTATATTTTTAAAAAAAAATTTAATGTGTTCCTTAATATATTTGGGGTTGGAAAAAGGAAGTTACAAACTGAAACACAAACTGAAACAACAGTAATAATCCAGAGTTTAATTTTATCATTGAAAATTTCTTCGATAAATTTCTATTTTTCCACCATCACGGTGTTCGAATTTCAATCATAAAATTAGACGTAAGCTCTGCCGTACAACTCTTGGTTGCATTTTGCGACCACTATGTGCTGCCATCTTTCGGGTAATAGCTTGGGTCAGATGATATCATTACCCGTAAGATGGCGCAATACTAATGCGTACGACTCAAAACGTGTTCCTTACGAATTCGCCCCTTTGGAGAATTCCTGAACTAAAAGCTATATGGATATAAATTTTAGCCGCGAACTAAAATTTATATGGATAAAAATGTTTTGAAAGTTTGTTTTGTAAATAGTTAAGAAAGTCGACCAAATTATTATCGGTTACGCGTGAAAAACCACAAGCTTTTTCTTCCACAACAGAAATAATGTAAGAAATTTGCGCCATCTTCCCGGTGTCATCGAAGTTGATACCCGAAAGATGGCAGTACTTGGTGGAGTAAAACAACAACCAGCAGTGACAAAAAAAAGCTCCGCCGGCTAAGGACGAGCCAAAACGCTTGCGATACGAATTCGCCATCACATTGCACAGTGCTGGGCAAAAAACATGCTATGATGTATTTAAAATACAAAATGCATGAAACTTGTGTATTTAAAATACAAAATATTTGTTCTGTACGTATTTAAAATATAAAATACCGCATTGTAAAAGCAATTATTTGAAATACAAAATACAGTGTAACAAACATAAGTATTTAAAATACAAAATGCTTTTAATCAAAAAAGTTTTTGTTTCCATTCATAAACACCAACATTTAAAATGTCGTATCGACATAAAACCTCTTGATGGCGAATGAATAAAATCTCAATGATTTCTTATTAAACAACGATATTTTATTGAAAGAGAAACAATGGAATTAAGAAATAAGTGACAATTAAGAAACGTTTGACCAAAGGCTATATATAAAGTATATCCAAGTCAACATCTGATTGATATTTTTTTCGCTTCTTGTTTTAGATCAAAATTTCGAAAGCTGTTTTTTCCTTATATATTATTTGTTCATTGTTTAAGCGCGGCAACTTATTCAATGTATGTATGCATTTAGTTGCATTTGCTTTACACAGGTACTTTGCGTTTGGTAATTAAAATATAGTATGTATTGTCATTTTTTGGAAACAAAACAGTAACAAAGTGTTGCGCTTTCAGTTGATGTATGAATGGAATAATTTTTAGCGCATATTATTTCAAATACATGTATTTCAAATGCCCAGCCCTGACCATGCATTGCAATTTTTTACAAATAGCCAAAAAAATTAATTTGAACTAAAATATTAACTAAAATAAATTCACTTCAACTGAATATGCGTATTATCTAGGCAAAACAAGAACATTTGTTATCAGAATTTAAAAATAATGAACTGCACCAAAAACGGTGACCGCAATATATAACATTTCTTTAAGGCTGGGTTTTTTAGATCTCAGTACACTAGTTAAAGTAAAAATAAATATATTTACCTTTACTAATGAATTATTAACTTAATCTTGCTTAAAATGTTCTTTATTGAAAAAGTATATTTACACAGAAGTGAGAGTCAGATGCAGGTGTAGTGTGTCATACATGCCTATAGTACCTGCACATGCATAGAACAAATAACAAACAAAAGAATAAAGAGTTGGTTACAACATACATGTTCTTTGCATATAGCAGTGTTGACAAACATTTGAGTGACATACTTTCACTCTCATTTCTTATTGAGTATTTTCTTTTAGAATCGACCTCACGATTGGTCAAATGTAGATTATGACACAACCCTTCATAATAACAAATTAAAGTAGAATGAAATCACAGTAAGTAGAATAAGTTAGAAAGGCTAAGCTTTATTTTCATAAGTAGTATATAAGCCTAGAATATTTAAAATAAAGACAGACTTGTCTATCAAACATAAACCGGCATACGTGCCTTATTTTAATTACAAGTTTCAAACATAATCTTTTGGCACCTCTTTTGAGCGCCTACAAATTGAGCTGGTCTCCCTGACAGCTGTTTAAATATAAAAAGGGACTATAGGGAAACAACAGAGAAAGGACCAACTAATTCCTTTACACAGAGATGTTAGATGTGACGATTTACGTCATTTTGATGTAATTTTGATAAAAAAAAACACAAAACTGACGTTTGACGTTTTTCTTCACAGAAGCTATTTTATTTTGACGTTTTTCTAGCTTCGCTCCTTTTTAAATGAATGGCAACAACGAGAGAGCAATTGAAAGAAAACTTTAAAAAATGTTTGTTCTTTAATTTACTCAAGAAAGAAAGTTACTAATAGACATCATTCTTACGATGGTTTACAACAAGCATATGTATGTTAATATTATAATAACCCAACATATATTGTAGCTTTTGTTTGTGTAAGTGTTAGTTTTTGACAGTTCATATTATATTATATTATAAGAAGGTTATTTAAATATTAGTATATATTATAACACCGCCATCATAACAATTATTATCATAGACACTATATATTTTGATATCCACCCGTAACGAAATTCTCCCTACAATTGAGTTTGGCAGTACCTGTTTCTATATTTAATGCACTTATATCATGCTGACTGTAAAATTAACACTAGAATGAAAAGTCATCAGGTCTAGATTAACCCCCTAATTCATAAAAATTTCTTATTTCAGCTTATAAGCTGGTAATAGTTATCATACACTAACAGTGTTATAAGCAACATATAAGAAATTCAATTCATAAACACATTATAGGTATGCGTGAAATAACTAATAAACTCTTTTGTTACTTTTGTACTTTATTGTTGGCAATGTTCGCTCTCATTTTGTGCCTAGTGCTGCATATATGAGATGTATGTAAAGGTGGGATCATACGATTGCCGCAATGCACCAATTTTTGTTACATTTTGTGTGCCAATCGTGTGATAGCACAATTTATTGGCTCATACGGCAACCAAAACGAATGTTGTTCCTATTTGTACCAATCAAATACAACCCTGATGCGACAACCATGTGAACACTTGACATACAACTAATCACCAATAAAAATTCTAAAAATGCACCAATATTTATTGTGTTCTCATGCGGCAACCAAAGAAGACAATACGCGCCAATAATATGCATATGTATACATGTATTTAGTTTCAAAACTGTTTAAACGCGTCTTCCAAACATGATTTCTGCTTTTCAATCCGTAAAATTCAATTGTTGTTACTATTCATTTTTTGCTTTTTTTAGCCCGCACAACATTATAATAATAGCCGAAGCAATTTTCTTTCTTTTTAATGAACAAACCATATTTTTAACATTTAATTAATTTATTTTTTTTTTTTTTTGGGAAAACAAAGTTTGTCATCAGCTACAACAGCTGTTTCTCACAGTTGCCGTATAATATAACAATCGTGTGACTATAATGCGGCAATTATTGGTACTAAATGTTTTTGCGGCAATTTGCGACAATAAAATTTCAGTAAAATGTCACAATCATGTGATTGCAGAGAATTTGATTGGGACAAATTTTTTATTATGCTCCAATTCAGCCCAATAAAAATTGTGTAAAATTGGTGCATTGCGGCAATCGTGTGATCCCACCTTAAGAAACGGTTTATTTGCGTAGCTTCGAAAAATGCAAAATATTATTTACTTATATAACATAATTTTGTTCGAATATGAAATAATTTATTGAGTTACCTATTTTTATTGCGAAAAATTTGAATTGTAAAAAAAATTATTTCTAAACACATTTGTTTAACGTCTGTTACCAAAAGTAGTCGACTACTTACTCTCTAGCATTTGTTTGTGCAGCACTATAATTATTTGCAAATATTTTTCATGAAAACATAATGAAAAGTAGTAAATATTATTTAATTCGCAAATATCTTTTATTAAAATTATTTTATTGATGAATTCTTTCTTCGTAACTCTTCATCAACTCAACGAATGTCTCTTTATCAAACGCTTATAGTTAAGTAGAGGCCAATGCGTGTGTATACATTGTAAATACAGGCAGGATCGCTACTGTTGTTTGTGCGTAGATATGTATGTGTATGCATGCATACATATGTACAAATGTACATGTCAATTCAAATTTGCAAAAGAGATAGTACTATACATACATATGTATGTACGTCTGTATTTCTTTGTGTATTGTATCGATATAATTCGTCAAAACATTTGTAATTTATATGAAAACTAAAGAAAATTTTGTTTGATAAAAAAATAAGATGATTTTTGCAGGGTTAAAGTGTCTTTATGACTGTATATTACTGATTCTTACACCACATCATCAGTAGAATTTAAAGTAAGTATGTATGTACATATTTTCGAATTTCATAGTTTAATGTGTAATGATAATTTGGTGTAAGAAACAATGAAATGCAATCATATACACATTCAAGAAGCAAAAAATTGGTAAATATTGTTAAAATAAAAAAATCATCAATTCAACAATTTTCACTATTAAACGCTTACAGTTGGGTAGAGGCCACAGTAAAAATATCCAATTTATTAAATGATTATAAGCTGCATAATAAGCTATAAGTGGATTATGAATACACTTTTCTGGATTTTTGCTTATAAGTTGGTTATAACACTCTTATAATGTGTTTATGAATTAGGCCGTAAAATTACAAGCGGTGCACTTGGAGAAAATGTTTGTATTATATAATTTCAAAATCCCGAAAAATCCCAAGATTCGGGATTTATTAATCCCGAAAAATCCCGTATTTCGGGATATCCCGATTGGCATCCCTAGTTCTAGGTAGACCATTTGCTTAAGAAAAATGTAGGTATTAAAGGTCGCGAATTTCTATTTGCTTAGGTATAAAAGGACGCAATTTCTTTAGGAAAATTTGGGAATTTTTCATATAAAAGGGCGCGGTTTTTGATTTGCATGCATAGTGCGAATCTTCAGCTCTTGCTTGCTCTGCAATAAGTCTTAAAAAGTTGGTATTAAATTTGAAGTCTTTAAAATTCTTGTCAATATATTCAGTTACATATATTAACATATCTAGATGGAATTTTGCAACAAGTTTAATTACTTTTGCTATGTGTGTGGGAAATACACAATTATGCCAAGTCGGCGTAAAATCACTGTAGAAATAATTAACTTATATGAATCATATTTTACTTTAAATGTGATATGTGGTAAGAATTGGACACCCTCAAAAGTGTGTATAACGTGTATTTACCATTTTTATAAATGTAAGAAAAACAGAGACGCCTTTCCATTTAGTGTTACAATGATTTGGAGAGATCCAATAATCCATATTGAAGGAGAGTGGTATGCGTGCATACATCCTATAGCGGGCATGAACATTCTATCGAAATTCCTGTTCCGCATAGACAAACACCAGCAGAAGAAGTATTCACAAATTTTCAATCTGTTCAAAGCCATGGAGTATCTGTATTAATGTATCAACCGTCAAATATAACGACTCCATGTAATCAGAATGAAATATCGCAAGAACGTCTCAATATGATGGTACGACGCCTAAAATTGTCACAAAGGCAAAGCATCCTCTTAGCAAAAGATTTAAAACAAGCCAACATTTTGGCACCAGATGTGCAAATATATGGGGCTATCAATCGCCATCGTCGTTTTACGTCCTTTTTTAAATCTTGTGACAATAACTCACTTGCGTATTGCGTTAACATCCGGGGCTTGGTACTGACAATGCAAAATGAATATAACCCTGCAGATTGGCGCCTATTCATTGATTCTTCAAAAAGTAGCTTGAAAGCGGTTTTGCTGCATGCCACGAATTCAAGAAGCCCTATTCCGATAGCACTAAGCTCAAATACCAAAGAGACTTACGCATCAATGAAAAAAATAATAGAATTAATTAAATATGATAATCACAAATGAAAGAGGTATGCAGCTGGGTTATACCAAAAATATGTGCTTATGGAATACGCGTTTTGATGGCGACCACTACAATAAACGGGATTGGCCTTTACGTGAGGAAGTGAGTTTGAACAGGCACAATGTTATTGAATTTCCACTTGTGCCGATGGAACAGATTTTGCTTCCTCCACTTCACATAAAATCATTGAACCCAGATGGTGCTGCTTTTACCGAATTACGCCGAATTTTTCCACGTTTAAGCGGCATGAAAGTAAAAGAAGGTGCGAACTCTAGTTATATATTATATTCAATTTATATTTTATATCATATTATATTTAATATTATAGGCATTCTTAATGGACTGGACATTCGTCGTCTAATGAAGGGCCAACAGTTTGAAATGGCATTAAATGATATCGAGCAATTAACCTGGAATTGTGTGAAAGCAGTAATTGAAAACGTTTTAGGAAATCATCGGTCTTAAAATTGGCGCATTTTAATTCAAGATATGTTAAAAGCATTCAAAAAATTAAAAGTCAGAATGTCACTGAAAGTACATTTTCTGCATTGTCATGCAGAAAAGTTTAATGAGCAATCACCAGCCGAGTCCGATGAACACGGCGAGAGATTTCATCAAGTAACAGCCAGACTCGAACATTGGTATAGCGCAAAAAACTTGATTGCCTTTTACGTGATATATATTGGAATCTGCAGGAGGAAGAAGAATAAACTTTAAAATAAGAAATAAATTTTAACTATCAAGAAAATATTTTTTTCAATTTTTGAGGCTTCGTCTAGTAACAGGTTGAAACTACAGTTTTTCATCTTTTGTGAATAAAATCAAAAGTTGCCCACAGATTTTGGTCACTTAGAGCTCGTTTTGTTTCAAACATAATTTTTTATATATACGGGAAAATTTATTGGCATAGCTTAATTTTTCAATTTTTTATGCAGTTTTAAAGATCACAAAATTTCAACAACTTGCAAATAATAATTTTTTTTTTCAAAAAAAAATTTTTTTTTCTAAAAAACAAAAAAAAAATTTTTAATGAATTATATATCAGATTAAAGGTTATTTTATTGCAGTTTCGGTTTTTTACTAAAGTTCAATAAACGAAAACTTTTTTTTAGTTAGTTCAATACATGTAGTGCAACCTCCTCCATTTTTAAAATAACGGTAAATCTCGAAAATGCGAGCTAACCTAGAACAACGGATAGCACCATTCATTCAGCGTACCCGAATTAGGTTTAGTCACTGGGTGCCCCGTTTGTCGGCAAAAAAAAAGTTCCAAATTCAAGCACAGTGTTATTAACTAAATACTTTGCCGTCTATGCTGTCTTGTGCGTTAAATTTATCCTCCTATACTTCTGATCTGATCTATGTTCTGCTAATCCAGTTTTAAGCTTATTTTTAGTTGTTCCTATGTACACCTCACTACAGTTTTCTACGTCATTATCACCACATGGTATACTATAAACTACATTTGACATCTCCATTTTGTCCACTCTATCCTTCATTTTACTAAATAATGTATATAATGTTTTACAAGTCTTATTAAATATATTAGATTTTTCAAACTTTTCTGATATTTCCGAGATATATGTAAGTGTTTTATAAATTTTTGGTGCAGTTGTAATTACATTACTATGTGTACCTTGCCTTTCATGTTGTCTTATTAATTTTGTTGCAAGTTACAGGTACAGAATTACACATTCGATAGCAAAATATCAAGTGATTGCTTTTGACATTTGTATTTGCAGTGCTGAATACATGCTAGAAATAGGGGAATCGGATTTTGTATGAAAACACTTACATACATATGTACGTCTTTTTGAATTTTCGACCGAGTGAGCCATCGTTCGAATAAAAGAATATTATAGAAAAACACAAAACAAATTTCTTTCGCTTGCATTACGAGCAATCGCATGACTGAGGAACAAGCAATAATTATCAACCAAAACTTAAATAGTTATATTCACTTATACGCCCAACTTCTAGAGAAATTGGTTTTCGTATATTTCGGCCGATCCGATGCCGAATTTGTTTTCCTTTATTATTTATTTATTTTATCTGCGCGTCTTATTTTTGGTAACAAAATATGTTTCATTTCGTATACAAGTCTGGCGGATTTTGGAGAAATATAGCTACATATACATACATATATAAACCAGTGAGCTGTAACAAGTATGATCGAGCCGTCTTATTCGCATTCGATACAACTTCGATAAGATCAAATCAAGCCTACAAAATGTTTATGCATGTTCGAGTTGTGTTAAAGAAGAAAAAAAAATTCTGCTACATGCAAAGATCGCCCAAAACAGTATGCTTGATTTGATTTGTTTACAAGAGTCTAAAGGTGGGATCACACGATTGCCACAATGCAACAATTTTACACATTTTTATTGGGCTGAATTGCAGTACAATAAAAAATTTGTCACATTGTACTGAAATTTTATTGTCGCAAATTGGCGCAAAACAATTTATTATCAATAATTGCCGGATTATAGTCACACGATTCTTATATTATACGGCAACTTGTCTTGTGCAGGTTTTGACCTGAGATGAATGGCTATTGTAACGAGGGCGGGCTTACACAACTGGGCAATTAGTAAAATTAATTGTCAACAGTGGCCGTAAGTTGTATGCCAAAAAAAAAGATGGAGTGGTGGGATATTTTGTTGTTGCGATTTAAGGGAAGATGGCGCTGAATGAAAATGGAAATAAATTGATTCTGGTGGTGAAGAAAGGCGGCAAGTATTTTTTGGGTTTTTTTTTTGTAAAAACGAGTGATGCTAAAATTTTAAATTTTTGTGAAGAAAAAAATAAATACACAACAGCCCAGCAAAAACAAACAATTGAAGAGCCGTGAAATAAAATTTTAATTAACCATATAATAAAATTATATGCAGAAGAACTTGATCCGGCTAAACTTAATAACAAAAATTATTATGAAAGAAAAAGTTCGCAAATAAAAGTTAATTGAAACCTAATTGAAAAAAAAAACAAACTTTAAAATAGAACTAAAAATCAAATAAAACTAGCGTCCAGACAAAACGAAAAACCCAACAACAACAGGGATCAACAAAGTGCACCAACCTTGCGACCAGACTGCAAACTCTGAGAAACAGCTGTTGTAGCTGATGACAAACTTTGTTGTGCAAAAATAAAAAAGGAGTTTAAAGTTAAAACTAAAATGAAAGCCAATTGCTTCAGATGTTATTATAATGTTGTGCGGGCTAAAAAAAGCAAAATGTGAAAAGCGGAAAAAATAAAATCTAAGAAAAGTACGTGCGTGAGAGAATGGCTTACAAAAAGAAACTTTGATGGTGCCTACCAAAACCATTATTCGGGTTTCGTGATCACGAAACCTTCAAAGAACTATTAGCAATAGTGTCTCCACATATTAGGAAGCAAGAATTTTACTTACTAATTATGTTTAGAGGACGTGTTTAAACAATTTTGAAACTAAATAAATGTATACATATACATGTATATTATTGGAGCGTATTGTCTTCTTTGGTTGCTGCATGAGAACACAATAAATATTGGTGCATTTTTAGAATTTTTATTGGAGCATAGTGTTCACACGGTTGTCGCATCAGGGTTGTATTTGACTGGGACATATAGGAACAACATTCATTTTGTTTGCCGCATAAGCCAATTGTGTGAAAATTGGTGCATTGCCACCTTAATACATATACATATGTATACATAAATATGAATACATGAAATCAAATAATAAGTTTGACATTATTAAGAAAATTTTGTAGTGGATTTAGATTTCTGATGAAGTTTTTCTAGAGTTGTCAACTATTCGACAATCTGCATTTACTACTTTTCCCATAGTTTAAAATCCCGGACCTTTTTCGAAACCGGTTTTTTTTACTTGAAATTGGCTTTTATTTATTTGGAAGTTTTTGTAAACCATCAAAATTTTTAACAGGCTTTTACGTTCGTTTTTATAAAATACTGCAATTTTTTTAATATTGAACTAAAGACAATAAGAAACCGGCTAAAATTTAACCGGTGGCCATCCAGATGTTTCTGAGGTGCCACGAAGAAATAAAAATATATATATTCTTTATTAAAATTCTGTGATGAAAAAGCCTACTGTGGCCAATATAGTGCAAATATATGTATATATAGACATGATATGTATGTATATATTAACAAAAATGTATTTCTTACAAATCATTTGAAATAAACCTGTTTTGCTTTTTATTGTTATTTTAAAGTTATGGCGATGGATGAGTATAATAATTTCAGAAATAAATTTGCAAATTAAATACATTATTTGTAAATAAAAATCTCTGAGGAAGTATAAGTCTAAGTTAAGTCTCTTATTAGGTCTACTATATCATTCTTGGCAATTAAAATTTGCTAATCATTTATTTAAAAAACGTTTCCGAACAGTTGATTTGTATTCGAAAAGTTGTTCAATCTTTTAAAACAAAATATACGCTTAACTTAAATCATTGTTTGCTTTTTAAGGTATTTGAAAACTTTGACTAAATACTATGTTATTAAATGAATGGTGCATGTTCACGACATTTTTTATTCATTTTACTGAAAATAAGCTAAAGCCCGTATGATACTTCATTTTTCTTTCATTTATTGGTATAGAATTGATAGAAAGAAACAGCAATTGCTAGAAAGAACCAAATATACAAAACGTAAACAAAACTAGCATCTTTTTTGCAAGTGTTGTATTCTTTTTATTTCAAGAAAGCGCTAGGAAATAAAAATGTTTTAAAACACAAGCGTTAAATCGCGAAAATTGTCCATAAACAGCTGACACAGCAACATTCAAGTTTGAAATGTCAATTTTAAGTTGAAAAATTTTACATTAATTTAACGTAAATCCTTAAAATTAAATAATGTCGCTGAAACAACACTGTCTTGTTTTTGGACAAAAAGTCTTAAACGGTTAATGCTTGTGTATGCTTGCAAGTACGATATCTTTAGCCAGTCAATGAATAGGAAGATTGTTTTTGGTTCGATCATGCCAAAAAACGATCACGAACATTCACCTCAACTTCAGCAATTTGTGAATGAAAATGATCGTACGATATGAACTTTTGCTAAAATGAGACTGTATCGTTCATGAACTAATGTTAATCACAAAAAATCTGTGTAAAAGGTTGTGTATGCTCGAAAGTTTGATATCCGTAGCCAGTCTCGGCTTAGGACTAATTAAACCAGTGAACTTCGAAATGTTTCAACAGGCGAAATATAAATATTTCTCCCTCCGGCCACTGTGATCCAAAGGCATTGCAATAGCAAACAATAACGTAGAGAAAGGCACAGATGTTTTTAATTTTAGTCATGTCAAAAAGCATTATATGTTTAAAAAATTTTAATTTGTTCTACTTAATATATGGCGTTGGAAAAAGGAAGTTACAAACTGAAACACAACAGTATATAATAATAATCCAGAGTTTAATTTTATCATTAAAATTTTCTTCGATAAATTTCTATTTTTCCACCATTACGGTGCTCGAATTTCAATCATAAAATTAGACGAAAGCTCTGCCGTACAACTCTTGGTTGTATTATGCTTGGTTGTATTATGCACTATGTAGTGCCATCTTTCGGGCAATAACTTCTATCTGAGATATCATTACCGGTAAGATGGTGCATTATTAATGCTTACAACGCAAAACGTGTTCGATACGAATTCGTCCCTTTGGCGAGTTCGTGAACTAAAAACTATATGGATATAAACTAGAACTAAAATTTATACGGATAAAATATGTTTTGCAAGTTTGTGTTAATCGACAAAGCATCACATAATGCAAGAAATTTGCGCCATCTTCCCGGTGTGATCGAAGTTAAACCCGAAAGATGACAGTACTTGGTGGTGTAAAAATACAACCAACAGTAACAAAACAAAGCTTTGCCGCCAATGGAAGATGGCTTGTGATACGAATTCGCCATCATGCATTGCAAATTTTTGCAAATAGCTAAAAATTTTAATTTGAACTAAAATAAATTCACTTCAACCGTATTATCTTGGCAAAACATGATGTTGGCATTTTAGGTGTATACATGTAGAAATTTGCCCTTTTTCTTATAGGTTTGATTTTCATTCGTTTAAATAAACCAGAGATGTGAAAGTTTGTTGAATTAAACTTTGTCAAAACTATGAAAATCAAAAATGCACAGAAAAAAAATGATTGTGCATTTGAGAACTTCCTGATATCAATATGTATAAAATATGATTGCTATGAAGCATTTTTACTGAAAATTTTAATTTCATTGAACTTCTGTATTGTAATACATTTATATTAAATTACTTTTTCAGGCTTAAGTCCAACCCTTGGTTTGTCACTATTTTAATTAATATCAATTAAGTAAAGAAAAGTAAAATTTAATAGCTACGTGGACAACCGGCTGTTTCTGGGTAGCAAACACCCTTCATCAGCACCCTATGAACTTTGGACGTGTCAAATTTCACAATTTAGGCACAACCGCTTTAACCACTCGGCAACCAAAGCTCACGCAATTTTACTTTCTGTTTATATACTTAACTAACATTAACCAAAGCAATGATATTTTTGCAGTCTTGGACGATATTTTATCATCTCAGAAGACTTAAGCCTGAAAAAGTAATTTAATATTAACGTATTATTGCTATGAAGCTTAAGAAAATTGTACAACATTTGTACTTCAAATTGGTCCTAGCAATGATTTTGGTAAAAAAAAAAATCCTTTGCAAACTAAGACTTCATAATACAAATACTACACCTGATCAAGTTTCATTACATTTATAATATGATGGATAATTTATTTTCTTTTTGTTTTCCTTCGATAAGTTAACTTTCCAATATCCAGATGTAATTATATATAAATGCTATAACGCATGTGCATTTCTTAATTCTTTCTTTTGCTGAGACACAAATAATATTTATTAAGTCAAACATATAAAACGTATCCTTTTTATAATTAAAAAAAAATGTTGTCTTATCAATAATTTGCACATAATAAATAAACATCAAACAGAAAAGTGACATTTCATACCATTTTATAGTTACCTGCTGGAGCGCTCTAACGAGCGCTGTTATGATGGCGGTGTTATAATATATACTAATATTTAAATAACCTTCTTATAATATGAACTGTCAAAAACTAACACATACACAAACAAAAGCTCTCGTTGTTGCCATTCATTTAAAAAGGAGCGAAGCTAGAAAAACGTCAAAATAAAATAGCTTCTGTGAAGAAAAACGTCAAACGTCAGTTTTGTGTTTTTTGATCAAAATTACATCAAAATGACGTAAATCGTCACAATTAACATCCCTGCATCTGACTCTCACTTCTGTGTAAATATACTTTTTCAATAAAGAACATTTTAAGCAAGATTAAGTTAATAATTCATTAGTAAAGGTAAATATATTTATTTTTACTTTAACTAGTGTACTGAGATCTAAAAAACCCAGCCTTAAAGAAATTTTATATATTGTGGCCACCGTTTTTGGTGCAGTTCATTATTTTTAAATTCTGACAACAAATGTTCTTGTTTTGCCTAGATAATACGCATATTCAGTTGAAGTGAATTTATTTTAGTTAATATTGTAGTTCAAATTAAAATTTTTTGGCTATTTGTAAAAAATTGCAATGCATGGTCAGGGCTGGGCATTTGAAATACATGTATTTGAAATAATATGCGCTAAAAATTATTCCATTCATACATCAACTAAAAGCGCAACACTTTGTTACTGCTTTGTTTCCAAAAAATGACAATACATACTATATTTTAATTACCAAACGCAAAGTACCTGTGTAAAGCAAATGCAAGTGAATGCATACACATTGAAAAAGTTGCCGCGCTTAAACAATGAACAAATAATGTATAAGGAAAAAACAGCTTTTGAAATTTTGATCTAAAACAAGAAGAGAAAAAAATATCAATTAGATGTTGACTTGGATATACTTTATATATAGCCTTTGGTCAAACGTTTCTTAATTGTCACTTATTTCTTAATTCCATTGTTTCTCTTTCATTAAAATATAGTTTTTTAATAAGAAATCATTGAGATTTTATTCATTCGCCATCAAGAGGTTTTATGTCGATACAACATTTGAAATGCTGGTGTTTATGAATAGAAACAAAAACTTTTTTGATTAAAAGCATTTTGTATTTTTGTTATTTGTATTTTTGTTTGTATTTTTGTTACACTGTGTATTTTTGTTACACTGTATTTTGTATTTCAAATAATTGCTTTTACAATGCGGTATTTTATATTTTAAATACGTACAGAACAAATATTTTGTATTTTAAATACACAAGTTTCATGCATTTTGTATTTTAAATACATCATAGCATGTTTTTTGCCCAGCACTGTGCAATGTGATGGCGAATTCGTATCGCAAGCGTTTTGGCTCGTCCTTAGCCGGCGGAGCTTTTTTTTGTCACTGCTGGTTGTTGTTTTACTCCACCAAGTACTGCCATCTTTCGGGTATCAACTTCGATGACACCGGGAAGATGGCGCAAATTTCTTACATTATTTCTGTTGTGTAAGAAAAAGCTTGTGGTTTTTCACGCGTAACCGATAATAATTTTGTCGACTTTCTTAACTATTTAACATAACAAACTTTGAAAACATTTTTATCCATATAAATTTTAGTTCGCGGCTATAGCTTTTAGTTCGGAATTCACAAAAGGGGCGAATTCGTATGGAACACGTTTTGAGTCGTACGCATTAGTATTGCGCCATCTTACGGGTAATGATATCATCTGACCCAAGCTATTACCCGAAAGATGGCAGCACATAGTGGTCGCAAAATGCAACCAAGAGTTGTACGGCAGAGCTTACGTCTAATTTTATGATTGGAATTCGAACACCGTGATGGTGGAAAAATAGAAATTTATCGAAGAAATTTTCAATGATAAAATTAAACTCTGGATTATTACTGTTGTTTCAGTTTGTGTTTCAGTTTGTAACTTCCTTTTTCCAACCCCAAATATATTAAGGAACACATTAAATTTTTTTTAAAAATATAATGTTTTTTGACATGACTAAAATTAAAAACATCTGTGCTTTTCTTCTTTACGTTATTGTTTGGCATTGCAATGCCTTTGCATCACAGTGCTCGGAGGAAAAATGAAATAAAAAAAATTAATAAAAATAAAGAAAATGAATAAAAAATGTCTTGAACATGTACCATTCATTTAATAACATAGTATTTAGTCAAAGTTTTCAAATACCCTAAAAAGCAAACAATGATTTGAGTTAAGCTTATATTTTGTTTTAAAGGAGTGAACAACGTTTCGAATACAAATCAACTGTTTGGAAACGTTTTTTTAAATAAATGATTAGCAAATTTTAATTACCAAGAATGATATAGTATACCTAATAAGACACTTAACTTAGACTTATACTTCCTCAGAGATTTTTATTTAAAAATAATGTATTTAATTTGCAAATTTATTTTCTGAAAAACAAGCAATTTATATTGGATCTGAACAAATTCATTTCAAAAATAATAAATCAACTAATACAAATCCAGCTTTTATCAAAAACTAATAAATATACACCCATATTCATAAAAACTATTGAAGGTTTATTACACGTTTATTTGACAAATATTCCGTAGAAATACGTCAAATAAGATCTTAATAAACTTACAATAATTATTATGAATATGGCGTTTAATATTTGGTTATTTTGACCTTTTTTTCCTATATTTTATATATTTATTTGAGCTTAAGGTATTTTTATTAAAGAATTTGAGTATTTTTGTCAATATTTCGCTCTCCTTCGGATAGCTTCTTCAGGACAATAATAATGAAAAATGTTTTGATTGGTTTTTTCAAAAAACAAACATAACAACAAACATACATATTTGAAAGAAAAATATTTTCGTTTTTTTCTTTCACATTTAAAAATTTAAAAAGGAAAGTATTGTTTTTTCTTTCTACACACGTAAGTATTTTAGAAAATCCTCATTACATTATCAAACACTTATATGAATGAAAAATATTTTCTTTTATGAAATATAATTTACAACAAAAACGATTTTAATAGAAAATATTTAACACTCTTACACCGTATTAAATAATGAAAAAATCTATACATTACAGCAAACAAAGAACAATAACAATAACCATAAAAACAAAAACACAACCTCTCTAATTTTTAACTAAATACTTATATATCTGTGCTATATTGTCTGTATCTGCCTTGAAGTTTATTCTCCTATCTACTGGTGTATTGATAATATGTAACATTTCTAATGTAAGTCTGCGTTTATAATTACTTTCTTTACTCAATATTGATGTGTCATCAAACTTTGGAACATGATCTAATTTTGCACAATGTGCCGTCTATGCTGTCTTGTGCGTTAAATTTATCCTCCTATACTTCTGATCTGATCTATGTTCTGCTAATCCAGTTTTAAGCTTATTTTTAGTTGTTCCTACGTACACCTCACTACAGTTTTCTACGTCATTACCACCACATGGTATACTATAAACTACATTTGACATCTCCATTTTGTCCACTCTATCCTTCATTTTACTAAATAATGTATATAATGTTTTATAAGTCTTATGGGCCATCATATACTTTTCTTTATTAAATATATTAGATTTTTCCCACTTTTCTGATATTTCCGGGATATATGTATGTATGTAAGTGTTTTATAAATTTTTGGTGCAGTTGTAATTACATTACTATGTGTACCTTGCCTTTCATGTTGTCTTAGTAATTTTGTTGCAAGTTCACAGAATTACACACTCGATAGCAAAATATCAAGTGATTGCTTTTGACATTTGTATTTGCAGTGCTAAATACATGCTAGAAATAGGGGAATCGGATTTTGTATGAAAACACTTACATACATATGTACGTCTTTTTGAATTTTCGACCGAGTGAGCCATCGTTCGAATAAAAGAATATTATAGAAAAACACGAAACAAATTTCTTTCGCTTGGATTACGAGCAATCGCATTTTTTTCAATTTTTGAGGCTTTTAAAGATCACAAAATTTCAAGAATTTGCAAAAAATAATTTATTTTTTTTTAAAAAAAATTTTTTTTTTCTAAAAAATGAAAATTTTTTTTAATGAGTTACATATCAGACTAAAGGTTTTTTATTGCAGAATTTCGGTTTTTTACTAAAGTTCAATAAACGAAAAATTTTTTTAGTTAGTTCAATGCATGTAGTGCAACCTCCTCCATTTTTAAAATAACGGTAAATCTCGAAAACGCGAGCTAACCTAGAAAAACGGATAGCACCACTGAATTCAGCGTACCCGAATTATGTTTAGTCACTGGGTGCCCCGTTTGTCGGTTTTTTCAACTAGCACAGTGTTATCAACCAAAACTTAAATAGTTATATTCACTTATACGCCCAACTTCTAGAGAAATTGGTTTTCGTATATTTCGGCTGATCCGATGCCAAATTTGTTTTCCTTTATTATTTATTTATTTTATCTGCGCGTCTTATTTTTGGTAACAAAATATGTTTCATTTCGTATACAAGTCTGGCGGATTTTGGAGAAATATAGCTACATATACATACATATATAAACCAGTGAGCTGTAACAAGTATGATCGAGCCGTCTTATTCGCATTCGATACAACTTCGATAAGATCAAATCAAGCCTACAAAATGTTTATGCATGTTCGAGTTGTGTTAAAGAAGAAAAAAAAATTCTGCTACATGCAAAGATCGCCCAAAACAGTATGCTTGATTTGATTTGTTTACAAGAGTCTAAAGGTGGGATCACACGATTGCCACAATGCAACAATTTTACACATTTTTATTGGCCTGAATTGGAGTACAATAAAAAATTTGTCACATTGTACTGAAATTTTATTGTCGCAAATTGGCGCAAAACAGTTTATTATCAATAATTGCCGGATTATAGTCACACGATTCATATATTATACGGCAACTTGTCTTGTGCAGGTTTTGACCAGCTTTTTTTGGCTATTGTAAACCACACACAGCGAGGGCGGGCTTACACAACTGGGCAATTAGTAAAATTAATTGTCAACAGTGGCCGTATGCCAACAAAAAAGATGGAGTGGTGGGATATTTTGTTGTTGCGATTTAAGGGAAGATGGAGCTGAATGTATAAAGGGTGATAAATTGATTCTGGTGGTGAAGAAAGAAGGCGGCAAGTTTTTTTTGGGTTTTTTTTTGTACAAACGAGTGGTGCTAAAATTTTGAATTTTTGTGAAGAAAAAAATAAATACACAACAGCCCAGCAAAAACAAACAATTGAAGAGCCGTGTAATAAAATTTTAATTAACCATATAATAAAATTATATGCAGAAGAACTTGATCCGGCTAAACTTAATAACAAAATTATTATGAAAGAAAAAGTTCGGAAATAAAAGTTAATTGAATCCTAAATGAAAACAAGTAAGAGTGCCCCGATTATGGTTCACAACATTTGTTCATTTATGTATGTATTTTTTGAAAATTGATTATGGTTTATGTTGTCAAAAACTTACGACACCTACTGAAGTGTTGTCTTGTTGATGTTAGCAGTTAAATTACGAAATTATAAAATTTGTAAGTGTGCATACAAAATGTTTTGCAAAAATATAAAAAAAAAAACAATTAATTGTTAAAATTTATTAACAAAATATAAATAAAAATACATCTATACACATAATTATTACCCATTTTTCGATTACAAAACAGTTTTATTTTGTATTTTGTAGTTGCAATGGATTTAAACTGCAATCTATAATTTTTTGGTCCTTTCATTATCATAACCAAATTAAACATCAACATTAACATACATTTTTATGGCTTTGTTTATATTTTTCTAAGAAAAACGTTTTTCATTCTAGTAATTTTTACCAATGCAGTTCTACGCGGTTGTTGCGGTGTTACATGAAATGCAACACTCCATGTCTTTTTGTTGTAGATCTTGACAATGAAACGTCAAAATTTATTGTTGTTCGTTTGTGTATGTGTAATGAAAGCAACATACGCGTGCATCTTTCTGGAAGTGTGGCTTTACTTGGTAGTTTTTTGTGTGCAGGCATGTATTTTTGCGGAAAGGTGCTCTACAAATGAAAAACAACTCTGTGACATACACAACACCTAGATGTTGTGAACCATAATCACAAAGAGTTGTAAGTTGTGTTGTAAATCTTACAACACAACATTTAGATGTTGTGAACCATAATCGGGGGGTTAAATACCCTTCACAATGGTACATACATTCTGATTGATTTTTGGTGCGAAAAGTTGTTTTATTTGGCTTTTAAAGCCGATTTCTTGAAATATCGGGAGACGCTATATCTGGGGTATATATGGGCCGATTTTTTCTGAATTTCAATATCAGATCCACTACCGGAATCTAACGCAGGCTGCAAAACTTTTATTTAAATAATTCCTAATATGCTCAAGTTCAACCACTGGGTGACACCAATTCTTTTTAATATCAATGAAATAAAGAAAAGCAAAATGTATTTCTTAATTATTTATCAGTTAACTTTATAGTAAAATTTATTTAACAAAAAATTGCATATAATTGCATTATTTTTGAATTATAATGCTAAACATTGCCATTAAGTGTGATTTTCTTTTCAATTTACTTACGTATGTGGGTACATGCATACGTATGTATGTATGTACCTATAATAGAAAACTCTAAAATAAATTCTTTGTTATTGAATATTTTCAGTGTGTTCCATAAAACAATGATTATATACATACATATATACATACATACATATTTACATTGCTTGCTTTTAAAAAATGATTTTTTTCTTGTGCACGTTGTTGATGATCTGTTGCGTATCATCATACACATGTGTGTGTGTATGTACATATGTAAGTACGTAGGGAAACCCAAAATGATTTTTTGTGTGAATGAATTTGAAGACGCAATTGTTTAAAAGAATTTCATTGCGTACCCTTTTTTCAACAATTCTTTATATCACTTTCATTTTCAAGCTCGTGTATACATACATACATACACATTTTTACACCAAAGCAAAAAATTTGTTTATGCTAACCTACTTGCATGCATATACACAAATGTACATATATACATACATACATGCATACGTACATACATACATTCATACATGATCGCAAATATTTTCGAATTTTGCTTTTAAACATTATATACATATGTATGTACCATTCTGATCAATTTTTGGTACCAAAAGTTGGGTGCATATGGGCCGATGTCCAAAAATGTTCTAATTTTGCCTCTGAACAGCCTATATGTACCATTCCGACAAATTTTCAGTGCAAAAAATAGTTTCGTTTGGCTTCCAGGGCCGACTTCTTGAGATATCGGGAGGCGCTATATCTCGAACATATATGGGCCGATGGCAAAAAGATTTCCAGTTTTGCTTCTGACTAACCTATATGTATCATTCTGATTGATTTTTGGTGCCAAAAGTTGTTTTATTTAGCTTATAGAGCCGATTTCTTGAAAAACCGGGAGACACTATATCTCGAACATATATGGGCCGATGTCAAAAAATTTTGAGTTTTGCTTCTGACTAACCTATATGTATCGTTCTGATTGATTTTTGGTGCCAAAAGTTGTTTTATTTAGCTTATAGAGCCGATTTCTTGAAAAATCGGGAGATGCTATATCTCAGGTATATATAGACCGATTGCAGACATTTTCAAATTTTGCTTTTAAACACCTTATATGTACCATTCTGATCGATTTTTGGTATCAAAAGTTGTTTTATTTGGCTTTTAGAGCCGACTTCTTGAGAAAACTTGAGGCGCTATATCTCGAGTGTATATGAGCCGATGTCCAAAATTTTCCACGTTTGCCTCTAACTAGTCTATATGTACCATTTTGTTTGATTTCTAGTGCCAAAAATTGCTTTATTTGGCTTAAAGAGCGGATTTCTTGAAAAATCGGGAGTCGCTATATCTCAGATATATATGGACCGATTTCAAAAAATTTCCAATTTTGCTTTTAAACACCTTACATGTTCCATTCTAATCGATTTTTGATACCAAAAGTTGTTTTATTTGGCTTTTAGAGCCGACTTCTTGAGAAAACGGGAGGCGCTATATCTCGAGTGTATATGGGCCGATGTGGAAAAATTTTCCACTTTTGGCTGTAAATAGCCTATATGTACCATTCTGATTGATCTTCGGTGCCAAAAGTGGTTTTATTTGGCTTATAAAGCCGATTTCTTTAAAAATCGGGAGACGCTATATCTCGGATATATATTGGCCGATTTCAAAAATTCTTCAATTTCTAGGATTAGATGGGCACTAAAAATGATATGGCTTAGTTTTTAAGAAAAATTTTTTTTTTCAAAAATCTGAATAAAAAAATTTCAAAAAATACCCCTCAAAACCCGGTTTTTTGAATATATCTCGGCTATCCGTGGACCGATCTTACTGAATTTCAATAGCAGACCCACTACCGGGGTTTAACACGTTTTAGCGAAAGAATGAGGTTTCTATCTCAAACCGTTTTCTCAGAAACGGTATTTCAACGACTACAGATGGACAGACGGACATCGTTCAATCGTAATCGCTATTGATGCTGATCCAGAATATATATACTTTATGGGGTCTTAGATGGATATTTCAATGCGTTACAAACGGAATCACAAACTTATATATACCCTTACACATTTATGTGAAGGGTATAAAAAACAAACTTTAAAATAGAACTAAAAATCAAATAAAACTAGCGTCTAGACAAAACGAAAAACCCAACAACAACAGGGATCAACAAAGTGCACCAACCTTGCGACCAGACTGCAAACTCTGAGAAACAGCTGTTGTAGCTGATGACAAACTTTGTTGTGCAAAAATAAAAAAGGAGTTTAAAGTTAAAACTAAAATGAAAGCCAATTGCTTCAGATGTTATTATAATGTTGTGCGGGCTAAAAAAAGCAAAATGTGAAAAGCGGAAAAAATAAAATTTAAGAAAAGTACGTGCGTGAGAGAATGGCTTACAAAAAGAAACTTTGATGGTGCCTACCAAAACCATTATTCGGGTTTCGTGAAATAGAAAACCAAAACTTTTTTTTGGAAAAACATTATTCGAATGGATCACGAAACCTTCAAAGAACTATTAGCATTAATGTCTCCACATATTAGGAAGCAAGAATTTTACTTACTAAAAAACAGAATTATGTTTGGAGGGCGTGTTTAAACAATTTTGAAACTAAATAAATGTATACATATACATACATATATATTATTGGAGCTTATTGTCTTCTTTGGTTGCTGCATGAGAACACAATAAATATTGGTGCATTTTAAGAATTTTTATTGGAGCATAGTGTTCACACGGTTGTCGCATCAGGGTTATATTTGACTGGGGCATATACATACGAACAACATTCATTTTGTTTGCCGCATAAGCCAATCATGTGATAGCACATGGCATACAGAATATAACAAAAATTGGTGCATTGCGGCAATCGTGTGATGCCACCTTAATAAATATCGTCACATTAAACCAAACAACCTATCAGCAAATTTTTCAAAATTGAGTTTTTTATTTAATATTATTCCCTATATCATAAAGCATATGTATGCAAAATTTTAAACTTCTAATATTAGAAATAACCTAGCTATTACCAAATACCCTATCAGCAAGTGTACATACAATTTTCTGAAACCAAATAACCTATCAGCACTCACGCTAAAGAAATCAGAGTAATCATTTATTTGATTTTTTTGAAACACAGTTACTTTTGATTTGTTGTTGTTTGTGTTTTATTACATTTTATTTATTATTAGAAGTGAAAAGAACATACATAAAAAAGTGTTAAAACGCAATAAAATGTATTCCATAAATGAAAATAATCTTGAGGCAGATATGCAAGTTCCTAAAAAAGTCAACAAAAAAGAAGAAAGAAAGAAAAATCGTATGAACGGTAAAGAATATGAAGGTTTTTCAAAAGGCAAAATCGTTTGCAGGAAGCCAAGAGAAATGAAACCTGGGTGCACATCAAAATGTTGTGAAAAGGCTGCAAATCGACATTGTTCTATTTTTTCTGAAAAATTACGTGAAGAAATATTTCAACGTTTTTGGCAGATGTCATGGAACCAGAAAAAACTTTACGTAACCAGTACTGTTGACGTTTTCGCCAAAAAGAGGACTTATGTGGAAAATTCTCGACGCTCAAATTCAAAAGCGTTCTTTTTATACAACAAAACAAAGGATTAATTCCTGTGAACTTCATAATGCTCAACTGGGACCTGATAATAAGAAAATCTTGCAAGCTGAAAAACAAAGAAATACAAAAAAGGGCCAGGAGTATGAGGTTCGTTTAAATTATTTGAATAAATGGTTGGAAGGCATCCAAAAATTAGAATCGCATTACCGACGTCAGTACACGAAAAAAATATATTTCCAAACAGATTTTAAATCTTATGCATCTGTGTATGAAGTTTACTCCCAAGATTGTGATTCGCAAAAAGAAAATGGTATTTCACCTGTATCGTTTCCTAATTTCATGGATGTCTTGAAGAAAAAAAATTGCTCAATTTTTAAGCCTAGAAACGATATGTGTGACACCTGTGTATCGTTTGAGTCAAAAAATATATTGCAAAAAGAATACGACTTTCACAGAATGCAAATAGAGGACATGAGAGAGGAAAAAAAACATGATATTGAAAATGCTAAGGAGGGTTTACTATCGCTATTATGCAAGCCGTAAAACTAATACCGCAGTTAAAGGCAAATGCATCGTACTACAAAATGAAACTCCAGGTCCACAACTTTACAATTTATAATGTTATAACTCATAAGTCTGAAAACTACGTATGGGATGAAATAGAAGGAAATCTAATTGCCTCTACCTTCGCCACAATTATAGTAAATCATTTAAAAAAAGAAATGCTCAATACGCGAAATGTTCATCATTTGGTAATATATTCGATGGATGCTTCTATCAAAACAGAAATGTTGTATTGTCCAATGCCTTACTTTCGTTTTGTGTAGAAAATAATGTTACCATTGAGCATAAATACTTAGTCGTGGGACATACCCAAATGGAATGCGATTCCAACCACTCATTAATACAAAGAAAAATCAATAATAAAAATATTAATTTGCCCTCTGAATTAATTGAGCTAATGAAAGATGCACGAAAAAATCCATATCCACTTACTATTCATCACTTATACCATGATTATTTCCAGGGTTATGAAAATCTTCTAATGCGATACACTTCTATCCGTCCTGGTAATTTCTTTTATTTTATTGCCATTTAACTTCATTCTACCTAAATAAAATTATTTTTTAGGAAAAAGGATTGGGGACCCTAAAGTCAACATGATTCGTGTTTTGGTGTACGACCCAACAGGATCTATACATTACAAAATCAATATTAAAGACAATTATCAGCTTTTACCACAAAGATCTGCTACACGTTTTGAAATTCGTCGTCCTAAGTTATTACATTCTGAAAGGTTAAAAATCTCCAAGAAGAAATGGCAACATTTACAAGATTTAAAAACTTTACTTCCGGCAGACTGCCATTACTTTTATGATAACATACCTTTTGAATAATTTGTTTGCGGTAGCTTTATTTAATGAAATGTTTTCTTTTTATTTAATTTGATTAATTTAACTTTTTATTTAGTTATTAACATTGCAATAAATAAAAAAGTGTAAAACCACCTGTAATTTTATCTAAAAATCAAAAACTTTAGGAAAATTAAATAAAATTCTATTTTAAAAGGCCGTGACGTACTAAATAAAGAGGAAAATAAATCATCAAAAATCATGATAAAAGTTTAATTTTGTTGCATAGTGTAATTTAAGCAAACATTAAGCACTTTTTGTTTAAACAAGTAAGAGAAACTTTAAATATTATTATTTAATGTAAACAATAATCATGTGTTCAAAGGAATGCCTAATTATTCATACTAATTAGTATTGCTGATAGGTTGTTTGGTTTCAGGTTTTTACAATTGCAAATAACCTAAGCGCCATATCATAAGCTGTGTTTAGAAAAACAAAGCTTTCTCAACCGATATATGTATACTTCTGGTTTCATTTTAATCATAATATATAATTTTCGGTTCAATATTGCAAATAGTTCCAATTTTATAACGTTTTTTCTCTCTCCTGTAAACTTTTGAAAACTGCTGATAGGTTGTTTGGTCTTTAAGGTGACGATATACATATGTATACATACTTATGAATACATGAAATCAAATAATAAGTTTGACATTATTAAGAAAATTTTGTAGTGGATTTAGATTTCTGATGAAGTTTTTCTAGAGTTGTCAACTATTCGACACTCCGCATTTACTACTTTTCCTATAGTTTAAAATCCCGGACCTTTTTCGAAACCCTTTACTTGAAATTGGCTTTTATTTATTTGGAAGTTTTTGTAAAACATCAAAATTTTTTAACAGGCTTTTATGTTCGTTTTTATAAAATACTGCAATTTTTTTTAATATTGAACTAAAGACAATAAAAAACCGGCTAAGATTTAGTCGGTGGACATCCAGATGTTTCTGAGCTGCCACGAAGAAATAAAAATATATATATTCTTTATTAAAATTCTGTAATGAAAAAGCCTACTGTGGCCAATATAGTGCAAATATATGTATATATAGACATGATATGTATGTATATACATACATATTAACAAAAATGTATTTCTTACAAACGGTTGAGCGATGTCCGTCTGTCCGTCTGTAGTCGTTGAAATACCGTTTCTAAGAAAACGGTTTGAGATAGAAACCTCATTCTTTCGCTAAAACGTGTTAAACCTCGGTAGTGGGTCTGCTATTGAAATTCAGTAAGATAGGTCCACGGATAGCAGAGATATATTAAAAAAACCGGGTTTTGAGGGGTATTTTTTGAAATTTTTTTTTAAAAACTAAGCCATATCATTTTTAGTGCCCATTAAATCCTAGAAATTAAGGAATTTTTGAAATCGGCCAATATATATCCGAGATATAGCGTCTCCCGATTTTTAAAGAAATCGGCTTTATAAGCCAAATAAAACAACTTTTGGCACCGAAGATCAATCAGAATGGTATATATAGGCTATTTAGAGGCAAAAGTGGAAAATCTTTCCACATCGGCCCATATACACTCGAGATATAGCGCCTCCCGTTTTCTCAAGAAGTCGGCTCTAAAAGCCAGATAAAACAACTTTTGATATCAAAAATCGATTAGAATGAAACATATAAGGTGTATAAAAGCAAAATTGGAAAATTTTTGAAATCGGTCCATATATATCTGAGATATAGCGACTCCCGATTTTAAGCCAAATAAAGCAATTTTTGGCACTAAAATTCAAACAGTGTGGTACATATAGACTAATTAGAGGCAAACGTGGAAAATTTTGGACATCGGCTCATATACACTCGAGATATAGCGCCTCAAGTTTTCTCAAGAAGTCGGCTCTAAAAGCCAAATAAAACAACTTTTGGTACCAAAAATCGATCAGAATGGTACATAGAAAGTGTTTAAAAGCAAAATTTGAAAATGTCTGCAATCGGTCTATATATACCTGAGATATAGCGTTTCCCGATTTTTCAAGAAATCGGCTTTATAAGCTAAATAAAACAACTTTTGGCACCAAAAATCAATCAGAATGATACATATAGGTTAGTCAGAAGCAAAACTGGAAATTTTTTTGACATCGGCCCATATATGTTCGAGATATAGCGCCTCCCGATATCTCAAGAAGCTAAACGAATTAGTTTTTTGCACTAAAAATTTGTCGGAATGGTACAGGCTGTTCAGAGGCAAAATTAGAAAATTTTTGGACATCGGCCCATATGCACCCCAGCTAACGCTCCCCACGATTTTCCAAGAAGTCTGCATTAAAAGCCAAATAAAACAACTTTTGTATGTATGTATGTATGTATTGTTACAAATTTGGTCGTGAACGGACCGATTGTGATTGTTCTAGAACGTACTAAATCATCGTTATTTTATATGTGCGTATATTGTCTTGTTATTATTTGTAAATGAACACAGGAGGTATATACACACATGCATACATAGAAGCTTGTTGATAAACAAAACGGCAGCACAGCGAGTGTGCACATACTGACACACATGTGTGGATAAATAAGCACAACAGCGAAATAAAAGAAACCACCACCGCACGATACAATATTCGTGTGTGTATGTATGTGCGCGACTCAGATGCTTGAGTTTTACTGCCGCGTGTATGTATGTCGGTGTGTGTGTATATCTTTTGTTCATGATGAGTCATCGCACATCGCACTATAGATGTGGCGTGATTAGCTTCTGTAAACGTCTAGAATGTTCGAGTAATGATCATTAGAGGTATAAAAGCAGCTGAGCTTAACGCTCGAAAGTCAGTCGATTTTTAGCTGCGCTAACGTGTAAAGTGTCTTAAGTAATAAAAGTGAAAGTGTTGTTCTTTTAGAAAAGTGTTCTTAGTAAAGTGTTTACAAGTATAGTGTGTTCAAATAAATAAAGTGTTGAACTATTGATTATTGTAAACTGAAGACGTGAGTGTTGTAACTTCATTACAATTAAAGAATCTACGGAAAACGTTTTGAAAAGGTTAAAACGTAACAGTTGGTGTCAGAAGTGAAATTGTAAAATGAAGTTCGACGAGCTTAAAGTGGAACAACTGAAAAAGGAGTTGTGCAAGTTGGATCTGCCCACAACTGGTAACAAAGTGGAGCTGCAGAAGAGGCTAATGGAGGAGTTTGATCGGTTGGGTCTGGACATCAATACTCATGACTTCGAAGAAAAAGAAGAACTGGAAATGAGTACACGATCATCTACAAGCAATATGGACTTCAACGCTATGTTTGCAATAATGATGCAGAAAATGGAGGAAAACTCCAAATCCATCAAAGAGGCGTCCAAAGCAACAAATATAATGATGAAATCGAATAATGAAATGCTTCTAGCAGAAATAAACGCAAAGCACACGACAACGAATGAAAATTTGATGAAACTGTCTTCGGCTATAGACCAGAGAGTGAATGCCATGGAAGAAAAATTGTGCGGCTTGGAGCGAAATATTCACGAAGCTGGAGAAAAATTTGTTGCCCTAGAAAATGATGTCGATCAAAAGCTTCATAGCCTGGAGGCTAGGATGCAAAATCTTCAACTGCAGGAGGGGCCAGTGCGAGTCATTCCGGAAGTCGCGAGTAGAATAAAAGCGCCCACCTTTGATGGCAGCACACCTTTTAACATTTTCCAGTTTCAGTTTGAAACTGTGGCCAATAAGAATGCATGGGGCGATGATGAGAAATGCATTGAGTTAATTTTGGCGTTGAAGGGTGTCGCTGCACAGGTCCTGGAAACTGTGCCCGCTTCATCTAGAGACAATTATGAAGTCATCATGGCAGCTCTGCAACGCAAGTATGGTGGAGAGCACAAGAAGGAAATCCACAGAATGGAGCTGAGAGGCAGAGTGCAGAGAAGCAATGAGACTCTTCAGGATTATGCAATGGAGATTGAGCGTCTGGTGCAGCTTAGCTATCCTGGAGAGAGCTACTCGTTTTTGGACCATTTTAAGACGGAGGCATTTGTGAACGGTATTCGAGATCCCGACATTAAACTTGCTGTATGTGCAACACCAAAGCCGTCATTCGCCGAAACCGTCTCATTTGCGTTGGCCCAGGAGACAGCCAGACTAATTTCAAGGTCACAGGTCCACAAAATAAGGGAGCTAGAGGTAGTTCATGAGCCAGGAGATGGCTTGGCCAGTACGATTAAAGAGGCACTGTTGCAAGCATTGGCCGAAAGCTCGAACAAAGGCCGAGCTAAGTGTTTTAACTGCGGGAAGGCAGGCCACTTTCAGCGCAACTGTAGAGCTCCCAGGAAGCGTACAAGATCCGTATCTCCACAGAGGCCGAGCAAAAGGGCTAGCCAACAACAGCCCCAAGAGTCACCGTTAAACTAAAACGAGTCAGCTTTGAGGGGCAAAAGCTGGCTCCCACAAACGAGGGCCCCACAATCTCCATATCGGTGATGCAGCAGAAAAACAGCAACTTAACTGTTAGTGGATACATCAATGGGAAAAAGCAAACTTTAACCATAGATACAGGAGCGTCGCAGTCTATAATAAGGCCTGATTTGGTACCAGGAAGGGTTGAACCGCTACGTAACGTGAGGCTGCGTACAGCTACTGAGGAGGCCGCTAGCGTCTATGGTAAGTCTGAGGCAAAGGTGCGTATAGCTAACATCACTGTCAGCTACGTGTTTATTGTCGCCGATATTGTTGACGAGGTAATTATTGGTGCAGATTTTATGATAGCACATGGCATAAATCTGCACATGGGTCAACAAATTATGACGTGGCGTGATGTGGAGATATAGTTAGATGTTGGCTACGAGAATAAGCCCCATGTGCTGAAACTGGTTGCTGAAAATACTCAACGAATTCCACCACGATCTGAGGCACTGATATGGGCTCGAACGAATGGAGATTGTGCGGACAGTCGATTGTGGGTAGTAGAATCAGAAAATATAACGGGCGATTTATTAACAGCGAAAGCTCTCGTGAAAATGCGTGCCGATAGGAAAGTCCCATTTAGAGTGCTCAATTTATCAACCAGTGAAAAGGTCGTTAGTCCAAAATCGTATATAGGCAGCTGTACTCCAGCAGAGGCAATTGTAAATTGTGAGACCAAACCAAAATCTACTAGCTTGTCACCTAAAGAACGAGAAACATTTGAACAGCATGTCGAGAAATGGGTCACAGGGCTGCCAGCATCTGATAAAAATAAAGCCAAACAGCTGCTCAGGAAATACGCCTCCGCTTTCGCCATGAACAGTAAGAGCCAAGGGAGAACGGCTATTGTGAGGCATGAAATCGATACTGGCGAAGCGAGGCCCATAAAGCAGGCGCCCAGAAGTGTACCCCTGGCCAAGCGTAACGAGGTTAAAGAGTTAGTCAGTGAAATGGAGAAGAGTGGGGTAATTGAACCATCTACAAGCCCGTGGAGCTCATCGGTAGTTTTGGTGAAGAAAAAGGATGGTAGCACGAGGTTTTGTGTGGACTACCGGAAGCTAAACGACGTCACGAAAAAGGACAGTTATCCACTACCCAGGATTGACGATACACTAGATACGCTGTCCGGAACAAAATGGTTCTCAACATTGAACTTGCAAAGTGGTTATTGGCAGGTAGAAATTGCTCACAAGGACAAGGAGAAGACTGCGTTTAGTGCTGGAGATGGTTTATGGCAGTTTAGAGTAATGCCATTCGGACTCTGTAATGCTCCAGCCACATTTGAGCGACTGATGGAACAGGTATTAAAGGGGCTTCACTGGCGGACGTGTTTGGTCTACCTCGACGATATAATCGTAATGAGAAAAACGTTTGACGAGCACCTGAAAAATTTGGCGGAAGTTTTTAAACGAATATCGTCGGCAGGACTCACTCTTAGCGCGAAGAAGTGTGCATTGTTCCAGAAAGAGGTGAAATATTTGGGACATCGTGTAACTGCAGATGGCATTTCGACGGACGAAGATAAAATAAAAGCCGTAAGGGACTGGCCACAGCCACGTAATCTTCACGAATTGCGCAGTTTTCTGGGACTTTGCACATATTATAGACGATTTGTGCCAAATTTTGCCAGCGTAGCCGCCAGTCTGCACGAGCTGACCAAGAAGTCACGATCATACCAGTGGGGAAACGAACAGGAACGAGCATTCCAGAAGCTGAAGGAGTTATTGTGCACAGCACCAGTTCTGGCATACCCGGTTGCTGGAGGAAGGTTTGTGCTAGATACCGATGCAAGTGGCTTCGGTATAGGAGGTGTACTCTCTCAGGTGGTAGATGGAGTCAAGAAAGTAGTAGGCTATTATAGTCGAATACTTTCAAAGCCAGAGAGAAATTATTGCGTGACACGGCGTGAGCTTCTGGCAGTATTGGAATGCATTAAACATTACCATAAATACTTGTATGGCCAGAATTTCACGTTGCGGACTGATCACTCTGCGCTTAGATGGCTGTTGCAGTTCAAAAACCCCGAAGGGCAGTTGGCGCGTTGGATTGAACGGCTGCAGAGCTATGACTTTAGCATCGAGCATAGAAAAGGGACAAAACACAATAATGCGGATGCCCTCTCGAGACGACCATGCAGCCTAGAATGCAGACATTGTATAAAGGCCGAGCAGAAAGAGTGCGTCATTGATGTTCGGCTAACGCAGATAGACTCTCACGAAGACTGGCCAACTGCGCAGGAAAATGACCCGGTGCTCGGAAAAATAATAACTGCTAAGAAGAGTGATAGCAAGCCTGCACGCAATGAAATTGCGGCTGAAAGTCTCCTCGCTAAAGCGTATTGGACACAATGGAGCAGCTTGCAGCTGGTAGACGAATGCTTATACCGTATATGGGAAAGTGCGGATGGCAAGACCACTTCTAACTTAATAGTTGTACCATCATCCAAGATACCGGAAGTTTTGCGAGAGTTCCACAATGGTCCCAGTGGTGGTCACCTTGGAGTTAATAAAACACTGGAAAAGGTAAAGCAGCGTTTTTACTGGGTTGGAGCGCAACAATCAGTAGCCGACTGGATTGCGAACTGTAAGGAATGTATAGCGGCGAAGGGTCCAGCACGGAGAACTCGAGCACACCTGCAGCAATACAATTCGGGTGCACCCTTTGAGCGAATAGCTATGGATGTAGCCGGTCCCTTTCCAGTCAGTACTGCCGGTAATCGTTATGTCCTTGTGGTGATGGACTATTTCAGCAAATGGCCAGAAGTATATCCCATACCAAACCAGGAGGCTCAAACTGTGGTAAATGTTTTTATCAATAACTGGGTGTGCAGATATGGTGTTCCGATGGAGTTGCATTCCGATCAAGGCAGAAACTTTGAGTCTGCAATTTTTAAGGAAATGTGCGAGCTCTATGGAATAAGAAAAACCAGGACAACACCGCTTCACCCGCAATCTGACGGTATGGTTGAAAGATTTAACCGCACGCTGGAGGAATACCTAAGGAAAGTAGTGAGCGACCATCAGAGAGACTGGGATGAGCACATTCAAAAATTTTTGTTGGCATACAGGTCCGCCGTACATGACTCAATGTCTAGAACACCAGCAAAAATTGTCTTTGGAACAGAACTCAGATTGCCTGGAGATTTGGAATTTGGCATAAAACCTATACCGAAGAATGAGGATGCCGAGAATGCTTCACAGGAGAAAAGTGACCTGCACGACCTACACGAATTTGTACGCAACAGAATTCGAGTAGTCAGCGATAAAATGAAAGCCAGATACGACCGAGCTGCTAATTCCAACGGATTCCGCGAGGGACAACTGGTTCTACTATATAACCCACAAAGGAAGACAGGATTGTCGCCCAAATTACAAACGCATTGGGATGGACCGTATAAGGTGATTAAGAGGTTAAACGACGTTGTATACAGGATACAGAAGCATAACAGCCACCGATCCAAAATGAAGGTTGTACACTTAGAACGACTCGCAAGGTACGGAAGTAGTGGTTCTGGGCCTGTTCGGGACGAACAGGCTTGAGCGGGCGGCAGTGTTACAAATTTGGTCGTGAACGGACCGATTGTGATTGTTCTAGAACGTACTAAATCATCGTTATTTTATATGTGCGTATATTGTTATTATTTGTAAATGAACACAGGAGGTATATACACACATGCATACATAGAAGCTTGTTGATAAACAAAACGGCAGCACAGTGAGTGTGCACATACTGACACACATGTGTGGATAAATAAGCACAACAGCGAAATAAAGGAAACCACCACCGCACGATACAATATTCGTGTGTGTATGTATGTGCGCGACTCAGATGCTTGAGTTTTACTGCCGCGTGTATGTATGTCGGTGTGTGTGTATATCTTTTGTTCGTGATGAGTCATCGCACATCGCACTATAGATGTGGCGTGATTAGCTTCTGTAAACGTCTAGAATGTTCGAGTAATGATCATTAGAGGTATAAAAGCAGCTGAGCTTAACGCTCGAAAATCGGTCGATTTTTAGCTGCGCTAACGTGTAGTGTCTTAAGTAATAAAAGTGAAAGTGTTGTTCTTTTAGAAAAGTGTTCTTAGTAAAGTGTTTACAAGTATAGTGTGTTCAAATAAATAAAGTGTTGAACTATTGATTATTGTAAACTGAAGACGTGAGTGTTGTAACTTCATTACAATTAAAGAATCTATGGAAAACGTTTTGAAAAGGTTAAAACGTAACAGTATGTATGTATGTATGTATGTATGTATGCATGCATGTATGTATGTATGTGTATATTCGTTTGTATGTATGTAGGTATGTATGTATCTGCATATGTATGTATGCATGCAAGTAGATTAGCATACACTATTTTTTTTCTTTGGTGTAAAAATGTGTATGTATGTATACACGAGCTTGAAAATGAAAGTGATATAAAGAATTGTTGAAAAAAGGGTACGCAATGAAATTCTTTTAAACTATTGCGTCTTCAAATTCATTCCCACAAAAAATCATTTTGTGTTTCTCTACGTACTTACATACGTACATACACACATGCATGTGTATGATGATACGCAACATATCATCAACAACGTGCACAAGAAAAAAATCATTTTTAAAAAAAAAAGCAAGCAATGTAAATATGTATGCATGTATGTATGTTGCTTTATGGAACACACTGAAAATATTCAATAACAAAGAATTTATTTTAGAGTTTTCTATTATAGATACATACACACATACGTATGCATGTACCCACATACGTAAGTAAATTGAAAAGAAAATCACACTTAATGGCAATGTTTAGCATTATAATTCAAAAATAATGCAATTATATGCAATTTTTTGTTAAATAAATTTTACTATAACGTTAACTGATAAATAATTAAGAAATACATTTTGCTTTTCTTTATTTCATTGATATTAAAAAGAATTGGTGTCACCCAGTCGTTGAACTTGAGCATATCAAGAATTATTTAAATAAAAGTTTTGCAGCCTGTGTTAAATCCCGGTAGTGGATCTGATATTGAAATTCAGAAAAAATCGGCCCATATATACCCCAGATATAGCGTCTCCCGATATTTCAAGAAATCGGCTTTAAAAGCCAAATAAAACAACTTTTCGCATCAAAAATCAATCAGAATGTATGTACCATTGTGAAGGGTATTTAAGATTCGGCCCAGCCGAATATAGCACTCTTACTTGTTTTTATTTAAAATTAAGACAGGAAATATGCCAAACTATATGCAGCAATATCTAGTCAATGTAGCAGAAGTCCAACCATACAACTTGAGGAATGCCAACGATTATAGATTATCTTTTGCAGCAACAAGTTTTTGTCAAAATGTTATATTTTATAAAGGTCTGAATGTTTTCAATGAAATGCCTCCAGAAATAAAAAATGAAATAAACTTATATGTATTCAAACGTAAAATTATTGATTATATCAAGAGAAAATTTTAAAAAACTATGTAATAATAATTTTGAATTCAAAATGTATATTTTTTGTGTGAAAAATTAAATATTTGATCTGTAATTGTAAACATATGTATTATACTAAATAGCAACAAGAAATGCTAAATAAATCAATCAATCAATAACATATGCAAACTTACATTAATGTGTATTGTTATTATTACTATAATTTGCATTGCTCAAGGGTCAAGTACAATTTTATTTGACACAATTTAGAAGTTAAATATACAATACCACTTCCAATAATTTATAGCTGTTCTACAAGTATTATTATTTATTTATTTTTTATTTATTTATTAATAGATATTTATCTATATATGGCTTAACATAATGTTGTGTGCCAGATTGGCACTTGTAATATAATAATTATTAAAGTATAAAATTTGAGTTTAATTCATTTAAATCATCATTCGTGAATTTCGCTTAATACTAGTTAATTAGCTATATACTGAATTCATTTAAAATCAATTTGTGATATTTTAAGGATGTCTCTACATATAGGACTAAAGCTTCAAAGTTACATCCATTTAAAATGCTGAGTACTTCATCAATATTAAGTGTTGGTTTCCCAAATTCTATTGCTATTCTTTGTTCTTTATAAGCTGGGCAATTACCTAGAAAGTGATATGAGTCTTCAGATTCTGATAGATTACAGAACGTGCAGTTTATTCCTGTATTATTGCTATATGATCTCGCTCTTAAGTCAAGAAGTCCACCTCTTGTCTTTATTATTAAACTAGTTTTATAGGCTGAGTAGTTCTTTGCTAGGAGAGGCACCACATTGTAGTCCAATTGGCAGTATAGATCGTGGTGTAAAGAGCTAGTTGCTTTAAATACATTATCGGCATGTTCTTTAGCTTTAAGTAATTGTATGATTGCTTTCCAGTCGGTGGAGAGCGGCTGAGCTGAGTTATTTGGGGAATACCGTATGTAAAGGCTGAGGTCATACCAATCGTTTGCCCAGCTAATGTTTTGATCCAAAATCGCTTCAGAAAGAATACGCGGTAATCTATGTTGGGGCATACTTAGGGCTTTGTTTATATAACGGAAGTGTAGTTCCAAAGTTGAGACGTATAAGGACGGCAGGCCTGATTCTAGGTATATCATGTAATTTGGAGTTGTTGGCGGTAGGTAGAGCAACTTTTTAATAAAAAACCGAAATAGTTTTCCACGTCTTCAAACTTTATGTATCCCCAAATGTCAGCAGCGTAAAACATAATAGAACGTGCGGCAGAGTGGAATATTTTTAATTTATTTGATTTTGAAATATGTGGGTGATTAATATACTTTGACCACGTTGAATTGATAGCCCATTTAGCGACCGACAATTTATTTGAAATATGTTTTTTAAAAGACAGGTTATAAGCTATTTCAACTCCCAGATATTTATAGCTGTTGACAATTTCAATATTAACGTTATCAAAACTCCACTTTAGATGCTTAGATATATTTGTTCCTTGTCGAAATACCAGTACTTTTGATTTGTTCAGGTTAACAGATAAGCACCACCTTGTGCAATATGTGTGTAGGGCATTGATCATAGATTGGAGCACAGTAGGACTATCAGCTAAGATTACTATATCGTCAGCATAAAGCAGAGCTTTTATTGTTGTTCCAGCGATGTTTATTCCACCAGGTAGTTCATCAACGAGATCATTAATATACAATGAAAACAAAACCGGACTCAGTATACAACCTTGTTTCACACTAACTTTTACTGGAAATTGTTCCGAAAGAGAGCTACCGTCCCAGATACAACTTTCTGTGTTATCATACATAGACTGCAAAATTCGAATGATTTTAGAAGATAGGCCTAAACAGCAGAGCTTATAGAATAGTTCATTTCTTGGAATAGTGTCAAAAGCGCACGAAAGGTCAATGAAAAAAGCATAGGTGTTTCTTCCGTTATGCTGATTCAGTTCAACAATATTTACCAAGTTAAATATATTGTCAATGGTTGAGTATCCCTTTCTAAACCCTGCCTGGTATTCGCTTTGAATTTTATTTGTCTCCAACCACTCCGTTATTCTATTTAGTAGAAGTGTGTTAAAAATTTTGCAATCAGCGTTAATTAGAGATAATCCTCGATAATTTGCAGGTATTTCTGGGTCTCCTTTCTTAAATAAGGGAATTATTATGGATTTGCGAAAGGATGGAGGAACATTTTCACGCAAAAATATTATGGTTGAAGATCGATAAAATTTCTTTAATAAAGCATTTAGGTGCGTGTTTGTAAAATTCGTAACTAATGCCATCTTCACCAGGTGCTTTATTGGGTTTGAGATTTCTAATAACAGCCAGAATTTCACACATTTCAAAAGGGGAGTCCAAAAAGGGATCGGTAGTGTATGGTATGCACCAATTTGTTGGGGGGTAATCTGTGATATCTAGCATGGAACTGAAATACGCCAGAAAATCATCTGATTTTAAGTCACCTTTTATAGTTTGCTTACATGTACTAAGAGACTTAGCAAGTTTCCACCATCCGCTACTTTTTTTAACATTATTTAGTTTGTTAATAGTTTCCTTGTACATATCTAGTTTCTTTTTATTGCATACTGTAGCATGTTTAGCACGCGCTAAAAAATAGCGAGATTTGTTAGCGACTGTACATGTTCTCTTATACAATTTAAGCATTTTTTGCACGTGTTTACGGGAGCGCTCACACTGCCAGTCAAACCATTTGTGTTTCGGATGAAAATTATGTTTTTTAACTTTTCTTGTCGCAGCTTGTCTTATTTTATTCACAACTGATAGTAATAGATCGTTAACTGATACATTAGACTGTATGTCGATCATGGTCGTGAGCGACTTAAGGTTTTCCTTGTATTCCAGAGTGTGCTTACTATTCCAATATAGTTTGCAAGTTGACAGTAAGCTCCTGGGTTTAGTGTCAGTAACTAAGCAATTTATTTTTAAACAAACAGGCATATGATCTGAATAGGGCTTGGAACCAATGTTTAAGTCATCCACATATTGCAAAAAACTATGAGAACAAATACAGTAATCAATAACTGAGTTGCCTCTTGCGCCATAAAAACTGTAATCACCTTCAGTATCATGTTTTGTTCTTCCGTTTAACACAATTCCACCAATATCTTCTACCAAGCCCATGAGTTTTATGCCTTGTGTGTTGAAAACTGTGTCTTTTGAGCATCTGAGGTCCCGGATATGTAGCAGCCCTTGTAAGAGATTAGCGTCCAAGACTTGTGCATCTGCAATTCTGGCGTTTAAGTCACCAACGATACAGAAATTATCATTTTTAGAACCTTCCATAAATTCTTCAAAAATCACGAAATCTGAGTACCAGTTTGTACAATTTAAATACCTCGGAATAAAGTAACATAGGCTGCCGTTAAGTTTGGCAGTTAGAACTGTGTTGTTTTGTATATTTATGAATTTGAATCTAAAGATTTTGTAGAGCTCTTTCCTATAGCCAAATATACAGCCACCACTAGCACGACCTGCAGTATGCAGTTTAATTGCGGGGACCCAGTGAGTAGAGTAGTTTTTGAAATTTGCTGAGAAGTTGTGTTGCTTATCTTCGACTATGTGCGTTTCAAAAAGAAAAAATACATCAAATTTATTTAAGTACGCTATGAAATTTCCAAAATTTATTGATTGTGCTAAGTTTGCAACATTATATGAAAGTATGTTTAAAGAACTATATTGCTATTGTGAATATGAATTTTTGAGATAGTGTTCATTATGTCTACTATCTTCTTTAACGGAAACTTGAATGGGGATGTTGCAGTCAGATAACACTTTAACCAAGTACTCTACGTTATTGGTGGAATATGCAATAATTTTGCCCTTGGACCATGTATATTTATTATTATTTATGAAAATGCATAGTTCGCCCATCCTAACCCTTATGTCCTTATTGTGGTTGGATATAGCTTTACTAAGTTTCCGTAGATTAAAACTAGCATTTTGCTCCACATCTGTATAATCCTTATGTATGAAAACGGATTTACCGAATAATTTCTTTTTTGACGATATAACATTCAATGCTTGTGACGCATTCTCCAGTGCAAAGCAATAGGATTTACCACCAGCGATCATGCATGTTGATGTAACATTGACGTTTATTTTTAGATCTTCCGAGCATATTTTCAAGAATTCAGACTTAGCAGCATTCGCTGTCCTGCCTCTGAGACCATTAACAAATACATTTGTAGCACGGGTATTGCGGTCTACAGGCGATGTGTAAGTTGTTTGATATCATTTTTTAATTTATCATTTTCAGTTTTAAGTTCAGCTATTTCAGCTTTTAATTCGACCAAATCAGATTTTCTGGTGACATCACTTAGTTTGTCATCCAGTAGTGAGCATAATTTGTCCCATGAAAAAACATATTCAGATTTGTCCTTGCTACTACCAGCCATAGCTTTACAGCTTAAAAATTTTTTCGAATTATTTGACACAGGATGTTCTGGTGATATGAGTTTTAGTGTACGTTTGTTATTCATAAGGTTCGCAGCATACTTTAGGGCGACTTCTTAAAATAAGAGAACAATGACTTGCTAGCACTTGGTTATCGAATAAGTCTGGCTTCTATTGTATACGTATGAATGAATGTGTGTCTGTATATGACCACACTAACGACCAATAATCAAACCTGATCCGATGCAACAGGAAGACCAACAGGTGCGCTCCAATACAAATCCAATAGTCCAGCAATCTGAGACAGGACAAATGATGTGAGACATCCAAATACCTATGTGTATATGAATTGTATGTCTGTATGTATGTTCAAGTCAGCTGGCAAATCAAAGCAGCAATTGTGGAAGAGAACAATGTAACGCCAGCAGAAGCAAATGTGATATAACACAATGAACCATAGATCGCAGCATCAACTCCAACCAAACGTATTACTTTTAAATAATTTAATTGTTAAGTTTAGACAAGAAATTAATACGAATTTTAGCACCAAAAAAAAAAAAAAAATAAAAATTTTACAACTTGATATTCCAAGAACAATGTTGCCAAGTATACTTTCAATGAAAGTATTGAACAAAATTTAGTTGTAGCTGTTAATTTTAAACAATATAAACTGAATGAAAATGGAATTCAAGCCTGGGTTTTTGAGATCTGAGATACTACCAAATGATATACATAAGTATACTTTTTCAACAGAGAACATTTTAAGCAAGTTTACCATTACTAGTAATGGTAAACATATTTATTTTCACTTTAGCTAGTGTACTGAGATCTAAAAATCCCAGCCTTAGATAAGTTTTATATATTGTGGTCAGCGTTTTTAGTACAGTTCATTATTTTAAAATGGAAATTTTTTTAATATGTTGACAACAAATGTTCTTGTTTTGTATCTTGACACCACCAATTACTGCCATCTTTTCGGTATCAACTTCGATGACACCGAGAAGATGGCGCAAATTTCTTGATTTATGATTTATATTTATCTGTTGTATAAATATATGCTTTTGCGATACGAGTTCAAATCATATTTATCCATATAAATTTTAGTTCTCTGCTAAAATTTGTATCCATATAGCTTTTAGTTCAGGAACTCTCCAAAAAGGCGAATTCGTATCAAACACGTTTTGGCTCCTACGAATGAAGACTGCGCCATCTTACGGGTAATGATATCATCTCACCGAAAGTATCACCCGAAAGATGGCAGTACAAAGTGGTGTCAAAATGCATCCAAGAGTTGAATGGCAGACGTTACGTTTAATTTTATGAATAAAATTCACCGTGATGGTGGAAAATAGAAACATCGAAGAAATTTTCAATGATAAAATTAAACTGTGGATTATTACTGTGGTTACAACTCTTGTGCTTCAGTTTGTAACTTCGGTTTTCCAATCCCATATATTAAAAGGAACAAATTAAAATTTTTTGACATGAGTAAAATTAAAAACATCTGTGCCTTTGCATACAGTGCTCAGAGGGAGAAAAAGTTATTTTTCACCTGTTGAAACATTTCGAAGTTCACTGGTTTAATTAGTCCGAAACCATGATACAATTAACAAGGTAGCCTTTTCGCTACAATAAGAACAACTTCAATAAAAATAACATGCATTTTGTTTTTGTACAACTTATGCAAACTGTCAAAAAGACGCCACTTCTACATTTACAGAAGAGAGATGCACTGAGCTTACGCGGATTTGCTACCTCGTTTTGGCTGCCGTTCATCTCTGCAATCTCTTGACAACCTAAAGTAGTCAGATGATTAACGGTTTAGCTGACGAGGCTACCTTGTTAATTGTATCATGGTCCGAAACAGAGACAAGCTACGGATATCAAACTTTTGAGCATACACAATCTTTTACACAGATTTTTTGAGGATAACATTACTTGTTCATGAACGATACAGTCTCATTTTAGCAGAAGTTCATATCGAGCGATAATTTTTATTCACAAATTGTTGAACTTGAGTGGAATGTGCGTTTTTTAGTATGATCGAACTAAAAAACATCCTCCTGTTCATTGACTGGTTAAAGATATTGGACTTGCAAACATACACAACCTTTTAAGACTTTTTGTCCAAAAACAAGACAGTTTTGTTTCAGCAACATTATTTAATTTTAAGGATTTACGTAAGCTTATTTTCAGTAAAATGAATTAAAAAAATGTCGTGAACATGCACCATTCATTTAATAACATAGTATTTAGTCAAAGTTTTCAAATATTTTAATAACCAAACAAGGATTTGAGTTAAGCTTAAAAACATATATTTTGTTTTAAAAGATTGAACAATTTTCGAATACAAATCAACATTTCAGAAAAGTTTTTTTTTTTCAAATATGTTGTGAAATGATTAATTTAAAGTTAACTTCGTTTCCGACAGGGCATCTGTTTACACAATCGTAAAACCGAACTTTGAGTACTGTTCCACGATATTATTCTTAGGTAATCAACAAATGAAAGAAAGACTCCATAAACTACAAAATAAAGGCATGCAACAGAATAACACATATGTATAAGTGAAATGTTAAATAAGCTGAAACCTTTAATAGGACTTCGAGCGCGACCGTGATGCGAAGCAATTGAGTTACGGAGATTAAAGCAATTAAATTGTGTTCTAATAAAAGCCAAAGCACTTGTAATAATTTAAAACTTCTTTTCATACTCAATAAAAAATAATAAAAATAAAGAAAAAGAAAAAACTTTAACTAGACAGACTAAAAACTGTTATGAGTGGGCAAAATGCTCCAAAATCTAAAAATATTAAAATTACTGATAGTACCAAAAATGATGTAAGTGAAAGAAAAAGAAAAAACAACATCATGGATAGTAAAAATCCAAAGCACTTTAAAGACAAATTTGGTTACTATTCAGTACTTGATTAAAAATATCAAAATCATGTCAAAGAGAACAGAGAAAAGCCTATAAACTCTCAGTCAGCTTCAAAAAATGATAATGATAATAACAAAGATAAAAGCAATGTAGTTAACACAAACAACAACAACAACGAGAACAAGTCACAGAGTGTACATAAATTCCAATTGCACTGTGATTAATGAAGACACAAATAAAATCAGGAATATTCCGCCTATAAATGTAATAGATATAAACGCTAAAAACTTAATAGAATTTATTAAACATGGATTAAAAATAAATGAGTTCAAAATCAAAGAATTTAAACACAAAAAATTATTGTATTTAAACTCGCTAAATGAATTTTCAAGAGTGAAAGCATACCTAGAAAAAACTGAAACTAAATTTTTCACTTACACACCTAAAAATTTAAAAGTTAAAACATACTTATTAAAAGGCCTTGATGAAAATGAAGATGAATACTTTTCGAATTGTTAAAATGGGAGAGCGAAGATCTACATATCTTAAAAGTTACAAACTTCTCCACAAAATTATCAAAAGAGAGAGGAATAAAACTTTCAATGTTTCTTGTGCAAGTTTCACCTGAAAGCAACATAAATAAACTTAGAAGTATTAAAACTTTACTTCATCGCTGCATAAAATGGGAACAACTGCGAAAACCAGAAATTACGCAATGCCGCAACTGTCGGGGATTCTTTCATAGTGCGGCCAACTGTTTTCTTGCAAGCAGATGCGTCAAATGCAATTCTAGCCACGAACGGGGAAAATGTCCTATAAATAGCGTACCGCCAGAGGAAAAAGAAAAACTTATTTGTGTAATATGCAATAAATATGGGCATCCCGCATCATACAAGGGATGTGAAAAATACAAACAATTGAAACTTAGGCTAAATAACAAGAAAAAAACATTTATAGAAAATAGAAGTATTAATAAAAATACAAACTATTTGCTTCCACAACTCCTTCTTACACTAGAACCGGTTCATATTTAGATATGTGCATAGCTGATTGTAGGTTGCATATTAAAACAGAAAATGACTCATATAATTCCCTCAAAGTTTTGGACTATGATAGTTTTGGACTATGATACAAATAATAGCTTCTATGGAAAATAATCCAGATTTCTTTACATTTCTGAAACGTAAAACTGAATTAAAATACAATTTTAAAGGCACAAACTGGAAAAGGCTCCAAAATAGAATCGTCTGAATAACCACGAAGCAGAGCTGTAAAAAGCTGCAATCAATTGACATTGAAATCAAAGTGATTTCAACCAAACTGATTTCATTCTTTGATTTCTAAATGATTTCAGATTTCAAAATGAAATCTTGTCAAAATTGCAATATTTTTTGATTGCAATCATTTTTTTAGAAATCATTGAATGAAATTAATTTAATTGCAATCAATTCGATTGCAATCAAATTTTTGTTGAAATCATGTGATTTCAACAAGTTCCCTTGAATTCATGTGATTTCAATAAATTCCCTTAAAATCACAACTATAGTAAAAGTCCAATGAAATAATTTACGTTTGGAATCTAGCGGTTTCTACTAGAATCTGGTGGAAACCTCCAAACTTTTGGTGGAAACCACTAGATTTTAGTAAAAATCACTAAAGTTTTGGTGAAAACCCACAGATTCTATTGCAAACCTCCACTTATATTTGACCAGAAAAATAAAAGTCAAAAACAAAAAAAAATTTAATTTTGTGAATTTATTAAAAAAAAGTCATGACAAACATAACATGAACAAAACAATATGAAAAATATTTCAGATTTCATTACTTTGAGCATTTTTTACATTAGAAAGCTCTCTATTGGCTTTTAGTAAAAGTAACTTTTCAAAGTTGCTACCTGAAAGCGATCCACGACGCGGAGAATTTAGCAAGGTTGCAAATGAAAATAACCTTTCTACTGCAGCTGATGATGGTAATGGTGCGTTGAATCTCATAAATGTGGATTTCAAACGATGTGTCCGTATCTGTAAGATACGAATGAAAGCTTGTATGAGTGGGATTCTGTTGTGTTTCCGATAAATTAACAGGATTATCTAAAAGAAAAAATATTATATTATTTTTTTAATAGATTATTTTGATATAATTGTATTATACCTTCAAGGCAAAAATCGAAGTATTTGTTAGATGCATTTAAATTCACTTCGGGCGATGGCAATGGAGTATCATTGGGAAGAGCATTTTTGACTAAAGCAATTACTTCGTGGATTTACTTGAGTAAATGACGAATTTAAAGCTGTTAGCCATTGCAACTTAATTTGTGGACAAAGTACGGAAGCTATGATAGCGTCATTGACTTCTTGTGTCAAATCAAAATAGTTTTGGAACCGAGCTTCCACTGCTTTTAAAACTAAACCGGACAAGAGCGATATATATTCGTTGTTGTGACTATTTGATATTTTAATGTATTGGACTCGAATTGTGGCCAAAGTTGGCAAAAGATATCCGTAGATCATTCCTTTGCTTCCCTGCAAAAAATCGATGGCTTCAGCTATTGGCTTTAATAACATCAAATAATCTTCAATGTATATAAAATCGCTTTCTGAAAAACTTGGTTCCTTGAACATTCTGCACAACTCGTTGAGTTTACTCTTGCTCTTTATAACATCTTTCAGCGAGTCGTACATAGAGTTCCGTTCCATCTTACCGCCACGGGATATTTCAGTTGGCGTCCTAATACTGTCCTTATATCTTCAGAAGTTTTTGGCTTATTCACTCTTCTCCAAAGATGTGAATATTTTTGCATTATCTGGACGTGAACGATTGAAACTTTAATCAAAGCTTCAGGATTTTTTATCAAGAGAATACTTACTGATTGGTGCTTTTCAAAATATTTTATGTTTTGTTTCAATATACGTAGAAGATCAGTTGTCGCCACCAGATTCAAGGTATGGGTTGCACAACGTATATGTCTTGGCAACCAAGAATTGAAAATATTACTTGGAATTTCCGTAGGCTCTTCAAATTGATTTCCCTGCTCATCATCGTCACCATCATTATCATCATCATCATTTATTTCTGCACCGATATTTACACTATCAACTCCAAATTCTTTGAACGCTTTCACGAAGTTCGAACCATTGTCTGTAATTGTCGCCGTTACATTAGAGATACTTAGATCAAACTGCGCATGTATCTCTACCATCAAATCTCGGATACGGTCATGTGTATGTCGACCAGAAAAGCGTTTGCAAGCTAAAGCTACCGACTTTCTATTGAAATTTTCATCTATCCAATGACATGTATAGCCTAGAAAGCTACGGTGCTTAGTTGACCACACGTCGGCTGTTGTGCATAAAAATTTGTTTAAAATAATTTGTTCTTTAAGTTTATCAATCATTGAAGTATACATGTTGTCAATAGTTTTCACAGCTGTTGGTCTACTAATCAAGTTAAATTTTGGATTAGTAAACTTGGCAAACTCTTTAAAGGATTGAGATTCAACTATTGAGATTGGTAACATGTTATCTATTATAACGCGACACGTCACTTCATTAAAACGTTCCTTTGAATTGTTTTTGGCGACGTGATTCTTTTTCTGTTGATTGTATGCATTATATTCTTCCGTATGGCGTTGTCTTAAATGTCGAATAAAATTGGACGTTATTTGCGTTGATCCTTGTAAATATACATTGCATATTCTGCACTTAGCCTGAATGCCACTTTGGTTACGGCTGTAAGCACCATCTATCTGCATAATTGTATGATATTAGAAATAAATTTCGAAAACAACAAAATTTTGATACACACCTTTTTTACAATTTTAACAAGTAAGAGTGCTATATTCGGCTGGGCCGAATCTTAAATACCCTTCACAATGGTACATACATTCCGATTGATTTTTGGTGCGAAAAGTTGTTTTATTTGGCTTTTAAATGGGCCGATTTTTTCTGAATTTCAATATCAGATCCACTACCGGGATTTAACACAGGCTGCAAAACTTTTATTTAAATAATTCCTAATATGCTCAAGTTCAACCACTGGGTGACACCAATTCTTTTTAATATCAATGAAATAAAGAAAAGCAAAATGTATTTCTTAATTATTTATCAGTTAACTTTATAGTAAAATTTATTTAACAAAAAATTGCATATAATTGCATTATTTTTGAATTATAATGCTAAACATTGCCATTAAGTGTGATTTGCTTTTCAATTTACTTACGTATGTGGGTACATGCATACGTATGTATGTATCTATAATAGAAAACTCTAAAATAAATTCTTTATTATTGAATATTTTCAGTGTGTTCCATAAAACAATGATTATATACATACATACATATTTACATTGCTTGCTTTTACAAAATTATTTTTTTTCTTGTGCACGTTTTTGATGATCTATTGCGTATCATCATACACATGTGTGTGTGTATGTACATATGTAAGTACGTAGGGAAACCCAAAATGATTTTTTGTGTGAATGAATTTGAAGACGCAATTGTTTAAAAGAATTTCATTGCGTACCCTTTTTTCAACAATTCTTTATATCACTTTCATTTTCAAGCTCGTGTATACATATGTACATACATACACATTTTTACAACAAAGCAAAAAAATTGTTTATGCTAACATACTTGCATGCATACATACATATGTATGTAGATACATACATACCTACATGCATACAAACGTATCTACATACATACATACATACATACATACATACATACATACATACATACATACATTCATACATGATCGCAAATATTATATACATATGTATATAATATTATATACATATGTATGTACCATTATGATTGATTTTTGGTACCAAAAGTTGGGTGCATATGGGCCGATGTCCAAAAATTTTCTAATTTTGCCCCTAAACAGCCTGTATGTACCATTCCGACAAATATTTAGTGCAAAAAAACTGTTTCGTTTAGCTTCCAGGCCCGACTTCTTGAGATATCGGGAGGCGCTATATCTCGAACATATATGGGCCGATGACAAAAAGATTTCCAGTTTTGCTTCTGACTAACCTATATGTATCATTCTGATTGATTTTTGGTGCCAAAAGTTGTTTTATTTAGCTTATAGAGCCGATTTCTTGAAAAATCGGGAGACGCTATATCTCACGTATATATAGACCGATTGCAGACATTTTCAAATTTTGCTTTTAAACACCTTATATGTACCATTCTGATCGATTTTTGGTACCAAAAGTTGTTTTATTTGGCTTTTAGAGCCGACTTCTTGAGAAAACTTGAGGCGCTATATCTCGAGTGTATATGGGCCGATGTCCAAAATTTTCCACGTTTGCCTCTAAATAGTCTATATGTACCATTCTGATTGATTTTTAGTGCCAAAAATTGCTTTATTTGGCTTAAAGAGCGGATTTCTTGAAAAATCAGGAGTCGCTATATCTCAGATATATATGGACCGATTTCAAAAATTTTCCAATTTTGCTTTTAAACACCTTATATGTTGCATTCTAATCGATTTTTGATACCAAAAGTTGTTTTATTTGGCTTTTAGAGCCGACTTCTTGAGAAAACGGGAGGCGCTATATCTCGAGTGTATATGGGCCGATGTGGAAAAATTTTCCACTTTTGCCTCAAAATAGCCTATATATACCATCTTGATTGATCTTCGGTGCCAAAAGTTGTCTTATTTGGCTAATAAAGCCGATTTCTTTAAAAATCGGGAGACGCTATATCTCGGATATATATGGGCCGATTTCAAAAATTCCTTCATTTCTAGGATTTAATGAGCACTAAAAATGATATGATTTAGTTTTTAAGAAAAAATTTTTTTTCAAAAATCTGAATACAAAAATTGCACAAAATACCCTCAAAACCCGGTTTTTTGAATATATCTCGGCTATCCGCGGACCTATCTTACTGAATTTCAATACCAGACCCACTACCGGGTTTTCACACGTTTTAGCGAAAGAATGAGGTTTCTATCTCAAACCGTTTTCTCAGAAACGGTATTTCAACGACTACAGACGGACAGACGGACATCGCTCAATCGTAATCGCTATTGATGCTGATCCAGAATATATATACTTTATGGGGTCTTAGATGGATATTTCAATGCGTTACAAACGGAATCACAAACTTATATGTATATACCCTTACACATTTATGTGAAGGGTATAAAAAACTTTGTAAACAAAATTGACGTTTCTGGTAAATTGGAATTATCAGAGTCTGCTTCATTTCTACAAGAAGCAGTTTCATTCAAAGAGCGCGAAGTCTTTAACTCAATCTTTCTTCTGTTACTTGTTGTTGGTTTTTCATCTGAAAAATTTTCACATTCATAACTTGGATCTTTTTCATAATCATCAGACGAAAAATCATCAAAAATTTCTGACATTCTGATCACAATTTCTTTTTTTTACTTTTTTTCAGTTTTAACAATGAACAGTTTAATATGAATTATTAATTTATTAGCAATTTGACACCAGACGTTTAATAATATAGAAAACACGTATTTAATGAACAAATCAATAGCACAAATGACGATTTATGCACTATGAAAATATGTCTGAACATTTCAGTAAACTTTGACTTCTAAGTAAATAATAAAAAAACACAACAACTGTATTTATAAAAAAAAACAAAAGCAACAATTTATTTTGTTCCAGCCTACGTCGACTTCTAAGTAAATAATAAAAAAAAAAAAATAACTGTATTTATAAAAAAAAACAACAAAAGCAACAAATTATTTGAATGCGTTGAAAAGAGAATTCTTTGCAATTTTGCAAAGTAGAGGATATTAGATAATAACAACTAAAACTTATCGGCTCCAAAATGACTTGAAAAACGTAGGTTTGTTAGTCATTTCTTGCATTTTTTTTCCTACGGAAGAACTGATTGCAATTAGAAATAATGTTTACCAATTTTACAAAACTTTGTAAATAAAAATTGCCATTTTTCATTTGAAAAGAACGAAGATTTTGATTCTGATTTAACTTTGATTGCAATTACTGGATTTGATTGCAATTAAAGTAATTGCAATCAAATCGATTGCAATCAAATTTGATTGCAATCAATTTATATATAAATTGATTTCAAAAAATTGATTCAATCGTTTTTATCATATTGATTTCATGATTTCAAATTGAAATCATGAAATCAATTTACGATTTTGAATGCAATCAAAAAATTAGCAATCATTAAAGCGAAATCATGTGATTGCAATTAAATCGATTGCAATCATTTACAGCTCTGCCACGAAGCAATTCCGAATAATAGAAACCTGACAAATAATGAAATAGATCACACGGACAGAATGACAGAAATTATCACAGAAACTATTGATGAAATTGTCCCAAAATATAAAGCTAGTCACTACGGCGCAAAAATAACAGACACCACAATAAAAATGCTCTATAGGGAGAAAAGCAAACTTTTAACACTTATTAAACAGAATAACAGGCTAGAACGTACACTACCCCAATCATATCTCAATATCTTGAAGGCGAAAGTGAAATTAATAAGAACTTATTGACGAAAACATTTCAAAGGTAATCAATAAACGTATTCAAGAAAAACTTACTTGATCCGAAAGATTCGAAAAACTTGTTTAGCAAAATAAAAAAGAATTTCAAAACACTAAAACCCATAAACCTATCAAAAATTTATGTTCCAACACAAAACTCGTATTTATTAAGTAAAGTGAGAATTAACCCCAATAATCTGACAAAAGATAATAATCAAAACTACGTGATCGAGGAACAACAGCAGATAGTAGATACTATAGGAGCTTATCTGGAGTCAGTACATGCAAATAAAGAAATTAATACAAAGAATAATATACATACACAGGTCATGAGCATATTTCAGCAATTTCTAGACACCAGAACAATATTTGCCAATAATCAAAACACAGTTCTTAATTTCAGCGAACAGATCTTGTCTGACAATATCAACCATGATTACTTTGTTTCGAGGAACGATTTAATATATGTACATATTTACTAATCTGAAAAGTAAACTCTCATCAGGCATAGACAATATTCCAAATATTGTTCTAAAAAATTTACCTCAACAAATGATAAACGAATACTGCAAAATATTCAATAACATGCTTAATAATTCCTATTTTCCGATAAAGTGGAAAACAGCTAAAGTTGCAATACTGCCAAAAAAGAATAAGGACTCTAGCGTTCTAACAAACCTCCGACCAATCAGTCTATTACCAAACATGATAATACGAAATATGTATTAACAAAAATATATACAAATTTTGTGAAAATAAAAATCTGAAAAGTGAAAAACAATATGGCTTCAAATTCAAACATTCTGCAATAGACGCTATCCATAATTTAACCTCATATATCAATTGGAACTGGTATAAAAACCACTGTACGGGCGCCTGTCTCGTAGATATGGAAAAAGCTTTCGGTACGGTTTGGTTACCAGGCATAATATTCAAACTATTAAAATACGAATTTCCTTTACATCACGTAACTTTAATATATAATATGATTTTTGAGAAGAACTTTGTTGTTCATCACAAAGACTCGATAAGCAGCAAAAGTTTTAATATAGTCAATGGGTTACAACAGGGTTGCGTAAATTCCCCCGTTTTATTTAATTTGTACATGTTTGAGTTGTTAGAACAAGTAGACAACATCATTGCATTTGCCGATGATATTATTACATACCACGCCGACGACAAAATAGACAAAATAAATAAAAACCTTCAAAATAATTACAACACTGTGGAACAATATTCAAAAGACTGGAATATGAAAATAAACGCATTAAAATGTAATTACAATATAAGAAAAAATTGGAAAGACTTTGGAATAAAATCGCCCCAATTTGGTTGCACTATACTCAAAAGGGAAGTTGTAAAGTACTTAGGTGTCTATTTGGACAAGTTTTTGTACTTTAACCAACATATTAATGAAACCATAATAAAGGCCAGAAAATCCTTTTTTTCATACCACAGATTATTCTACAATAAATTCGTGAGCAAAAAGATTAAAATAATAATGTACCAGTCCCTTATCAGACCAATTATAACGTATGGTTGTCCAATATGGTTCAACATATCGCCTTCTTACATGGAAAAGATAAGAATCTTTGAAAGAAAATGTATAAGAGCTTGTACGTCGTTATACAGATCACCAGAAAGCAATTTTAAAAAATATGTATCTAATAAAGTATTGTATAACAACGCTAATATAATAAGAATTAATAACTTTATAATAAGTCTAATAAGAAACAATATCCTAAGATGCTCCTTATAATGGCTCCTTATTGTGGCTCCTTATTGTACAAATGAATCATACATAGTCGAAGGGTTAGCAAAAGGTTTAGTACCACCTGAAGCGTTTTTGTTCCTAGATCGAAATGGGGTCATCCAGAATGAATACAGCATACCCATTTTTTACCATAACCACAGAAGAGCTTCTACAAAAGCCATTAATTGCAATTTAGACAATCTAAATATTAAATACGATACACACATATCACAAAAAGATTTACGGTTGTACAAAAAAACAAATCAAAACTGTAAGTGTTGGTGGCTTACGAATATCTAATATGAGTACATCAGTTACTTTTTCTTTTTTTTTAACCTCTTGACCCATTCCTTTACCTTACAATAGTTAAGCAATGTTTTTTCCAACTAGTTTTCATTGCATTCTGAAATATATCTGTTCATTTGTGAAGAATATACTATATATGTATCCTAACGTATTTGTTAAAAACAAACCTTAACCATACCAATTACACTAGAGTGCTCGTACCGGGGCCAAATTGTATTTATAAGATATATGTATATTGTCAACTATCGTTTATTATAGTTATATATATTATAATACAAATTTTGAATTAATAAACACAAAAAAAAAAAAAATAATTTTAAATAAGCTACAGTGGCTCTCCATCAATCAGCGACTCGTTATGAACACCCTTTTATTTTTATTTAAAATTAAGACAGGAAATATGCCAAACTATATGCAGCAATATCTAGTCAATGTAGCAGAAGTCCAACCATACAACTTGAGGAATGCCAACGATTATAGATTATCTTTTGCAGCAACAAGTTTTTGTCAAAATGTTATATTTTATAAAGGTCTGAAAGTTTTCAATGAAATGCCTCCAGAAATAAAAAATGAAATAAACTTATATGTATTCAAACGTAAAATTATTGATTATATCAAGAGAAAATTTTAAAAAACTATGTAATAATAATTTTAAATTCAAAATGTATATTTTTTGTGTGAAAAATTAAATATTTGATCTATAATTGTAAACATATGTATTATACTAAATAGCAACAAGAAATGCTAAATAAATCAATCAATCAATAACATATGTAAACTTATGTACATTAATGTGTATTGTTATTATTAATATAATTTGCATTGCTCAAGGGTCAAGTACAATTTTATTTGACACAATTTAGAAGTTAAATATACAATACCACTCCCAATAAGTTATAGCTGTTCTACAAGTATACTTTCAATGAAAGTATTGAACAAAATTTAGTTGTAGCTGTTAATTTTAAACAATACAAACTGAATGAAAATGGAATTCAACTTTTAGCCTGGGTTTTTGAGATCTGAGATACTACCAAATGATATACATAAGTATACTTTTTCAACAGAGAACATTTTAAGCAAGTCAGTAATTAACTAGTAATGGTAAACATATTTATTTTCACTTTAGCTAGTGTACTGATATCTAAAAATCCCAGCCTTAAGGTGGGATCACACGATTGCCGTAATGCACCAATTTTACACAATTTTTATTGGGCTGAATTGGTGCATAATAAAAAATTTGTCCCAATCAAATTCTCTGCAATCACATGATTTTCACATTTTACTGAAATTTTATTGTCGCAAATTGCAGCAAAACAATTTAATACCAATAATTGCCGCATTATAGTCACACGATTGTTATATTATACGGCAACTCTGAGAAACAGCTGTTGTAGCTGATGACAAACTTTGTTTTCCCAAAAAAAAAAAAAAAATGAATTAAATGTTAAAAATATGGTTTGTTCATTAAAAAGAAAGAAAATTGCTTCGGCTATTATTATAATGTTGTGCGGGCTAAAAAAAGCAAAAAGCGAATAGTAACAACAATTGAATTTTACTGATTGAAAAGCAGAAATCATGTTTGGAAGACTCGTTTAAACTATTTTGAAACTAAATAAATGTATACATATGTATGTATGTATGTAGATTATTGGCAGGCATTGTCTTCTTTGGTTGCCGCATGAGAACACAATAAATATTGGTGCATTTTTAGAATTTTTATTGGTGATTAGTTGTTTGTCAAGTGTTCACACGGTTGTCGCATCAGGGTTGTATTTGATTGAGACAAATAGGAACAACATTCGTTTTGGTTGCCGCATGAGCCAATAAATTGTGCTATCACACGATTGGCACACAAAATGTAACAAAAATTGGTAAATTGCGGCAATCGTATGATCCCACCTTTAGATAAGTTTTCTATATTGTGGTCAGCGTTTTTAGTACAGTTCATTATTTTAAAATTTTGAAATGGAATTTTTTTTAATATTTTGACAACAAATGTTCTTGTTTTGTATTTTGACACCACCAATTACTGCCATCTTTTCGGTATCAACTTCGATGACACCGAGAAGATGGCGCAAATTTCTTGATTTATGATTTATATTTATCTGTTGTATAAATAAATGCTTTTGCGATACGAGTTCAAATCATATTTATCCATATAAATTTTAGTTCTCTGCTAAAATTTGTATCCATATAGCTTTTAGTTCAGGAACTCTCCAAAAAGGCGAATTCGTATCAAACACATTTTGGCTCGTACGAATGAAGACTGCGCCATCTTACGGGTAATGATATCATCTCACCGAAAATATTACCCGAAAGATGGCAGTACAAAGTGGTGTCAAAATGAAAACCAAGAGTTGCGTTTAATTTTATGAATAAAATTCACCGATATGTGTAATTAAAACTGACCATGTTGAGTGTTACTTCATAACTAACTTTATTTCATGCCATCATTCTTTATTACAAGAGTTGCCATTAATAATAAAACATAGTTGTATATAATATTAGTAAATATAGAGTTGCATTGGGTTGTATGAATATTTTTACAAAAAAAACCAAAAAAAAAAATGATGAAAAAGAAAGATCGGACGATTGGTACCATTTTCGTCCGAGACTTCTCTTGAATGAGAACACCTACTTTTACATTGAGCAGTAAAATAAATATTTATGTTTTTATTGTTTATCCATATCATTTTCTAACACTGATTTACTAAAAATTCCTATTCTTTTCGGACTCTGTTTTTATGCACTAATTTTTCTTTCTTTGTTACCTTATCATATACTCTCACATTGCATTGGTCAATATCCTTGACAGTAAATGGACCTTCATATATGCTTCTAAATTTATCGTAAGGTTGTTTCTGAATTAAAACATTATCACCAGTCCTTAACTGTAATGGCCTTGCATACTTGTCATAAAGATTTTTGTTCCTTAACTTATGTTTTTCGACTAAATCCCTAGCCAATTTATTAGTCTTCTGTAAGCGATACTTAACTTCCTTACTGTAGTTCTCTATATTGTATATAGGATCGATCTTTTGTTTTAAAAATTCTGTAGGCATTGTGGGAAGTTTGCCGAAAACTAGTTCGAAGGGTGATAGTTTGTTATCGAACACTGTATTGGATGTCGTGTTGTGAAAAAATGTAAAGTAAGACAAATAAGTATCCCACTCATCAATATTGTCTTCTATATAAGCTCGTAAATATTCATTGAAAACCCTGTGGCTGCGTTCTACTGTTCCAAGGGTCTCGTGATGATACGCTGTAGAAAAGTTAATCTGTATTTTTAGCAGTTTACACAGTTCAATTAGAACCTGGTTCTTGAACTCCGTACCCAAATCAGACTTGATAATATTCATAGTTCCATATGTTAATACGAATCTTTCGAAAATTGCTCTAGCTACGGTATCTGCACTCTTGTCCGGTATGGGTATTGTAACCAGATACTTTGTAAGATCACATATGAGCGTCAGTGCATATCTGTTTCCGAATTTAGATTCCGTAAAAGGTCCTATAGTATCCAAAATGACTATATCAAAAGCCTGCCTTGGTGTGGGGGTTAAAAATAGTCTTTCTTTATTACCTTGTCTTACCTTATTTAAATTGCATTTTCTACAGTTTCTTACAAAAGTTGCCACATCTCTTTACATGTTTTTCCAAAAGTATTTAGTCCGTAATTTGCGTAGAGTTTTTTGCGTCCACAATGCCCTCCTTGGAGTGGATCATTATGATAGACAGTCATAAGTTTTTCTTTATCACCTTTACTAATTATCTGTTCGATTGGCTCAGTCAATAAAATATGTAATTTCTGTAATGTATGCATACCATGGTCTTTTAACTTTTGCAAATTACAAATTTCAAAGAGTGAGTCATCTTTTCGCCATTCTATTTTGTAGATGTTTTGACTGACGGCTTCTCTTTCGAGCCTCAAAAGCATTTTGTCTAAACTTAATGTTTCGTTATCGGTCAAAATATCGAATGATTTTAATAATTTAAATTTTTTATATATATTTACGCGTAATTTCATTAATTTATTATTCGTATAAATTAATTCGGATCTTATTTTTGGTATATTTTTGTCAAATTCGTGGGCAAACTTGTCGTATATAGGTATTCGGACTGTCGTAGAAGCTTGTTTTTCCTGATTGTATTGAGTTTTCGTTGCCATACTACGTGTTGTCACTGCCAAAATTCCGGTACTTTCCCTTTTCAATTCTTCTACTGACACCCGTGAAAGTGCATCGGTGGCTACGTTGTCTTTACCTTTTATATGCTCTACTGTGAAGTTATATTCTGCCAGTTCCAGTCGAATCCTAGTTAATTTTGAAGATGGGTTTTTAATATTGAATAAGTATACGAGCGGTCTATGATCGGATCTAAAATTCTGTTCCATAAACATATGGCCTGAATTGAGTTATCGCAAAATATATGGCTAATAGTTCTTGCTCAATTATCGGCTTTTTCTGTTCAGCTTCGTTGAACGATTTGGAAGCAAAATAAATTGGTAAGTCATTGCCCTCGAAATTCTGGCTGAGTACTGCACCACATCCAATTTTGGAAGCATCAACAGTTATTAAGAATTTTTTTGAAAAATCTGGGTACTGTAAAAGTTTTGGGGATTTCAGACAAAGTTTTAGATTTTGAAAAGCGGTTTTACATTTGTCATCCCAAACAAAACTTACATTTTTCCTTGTAATGCGATTCAAAGGAGCTGCTATTAAAGCAAAATTTTGAATAAAACGCCGATAGTAATTAGCAAACGCTACAAAACGCCTCACAGCATCTTTGTCTGTGGGAACAGGGTACTTATCTATCGCTTCTATTTTCGAATTGTCTGGTAACAAGCCTCGTGCCGTACACTTGTGGCCAAGAAAAGTTACCTCCGCTTGAAAAAAATTACATTTGATAGGGTTAATCTTTAAGTTATATTTCCGGAAAATTTTGAAAACGTTTTCTAAGTTCGTCAGGTGGTGTGAAATGCTACAACCAACTACGATAATGTCGTCAACATATATGAAAGCTTGGTCAGGTGGAAGTCCGGAGAAAGCAATATGCATCATGCGCGAGAATAAATTTGGAGCAACATTCAATCCGAAAGGCAACACTTTCCATCTGAAACAACCACTGTTCGTACTGAATGAGGTGACGTCTCTTGAGGCGATATCAAGGGGTATTTGGTGAAACCCGGAAAAGAGGTCAAGTAATGAAAAATATTTTGCGCGTCCAAGATTGTCTAGTAAATCATCTATCCGTGGAAGAGGAAATTTGTCGGCTATTAACTTTTTATTTACGGCCCTAAAGTCAACGCACATCCGGTATGATTTCTTCCCATCTACGCTTTTTTTCGGCACTAAAATTAAAGTACTGTTGTAATTAGACTGACTGGGTTCAATCAAATCATTCTGTAGTAAGCCCTGAACTTGTCTATCAACCTCTTGTTTTTGCGAGTGGGGTAAACGATAATTCTTGATATATACTGGTGAAGTGTCACACAACAATCACACAAAGTTTATGCGTGTAGAAATTATTGGTGGTCGTTTTGTATTCTCTAAGTGCAAAAACATCAGAGTATTTGACACATAAAGGCATAAGTCTGTCTTCGATATCTCGTGGAATTCGCAATTTCAGAGTTGTTTTCAGTTTTTCGTTACGATCATGATTTGGTGAGACCTTATCTATTGAGTAGACATTATAGTTCGACAATTTCTCCCATTTTATACTGGAGTTATTTATAAACTGGTATTTATCTGTCGCATTTACTATTTTGATTATCGGACAGCTCGAATCTATTATACATTTTGCTACGAGCACTCCCTCACATAATTCCTGAGCTTCCACAAACATTGGTTCGGAACAATTCTCCTTAAGTTTAAACATTCGAAAAACCTCACATCTAGGTGGGACTATGCAATTATTTTCGGCGGTGTCGTGTTCTATGGGAATTTTCAGATTGCGGTTATAATGCAAAAGTGATATATACATTTCGTTATAATTGATGCTACATCTGTTCGACTTGAGAAAATCCTTCCCTAAAATTCCTTCTGTTGGGATATTAAAATTATCATCAACTATATACAGTGACTGAGAAATATATGTAAATACCCTGAATTCTAAAGCGCACGTATATTTTCCCTAGTGTGGAAAGGGCATGAGTGGTTACACCCGTGATATTTATAATACCATTCCGATCAATAGGGGTGTCTTCCCCGATATATGAAAGCTTTATTAAGGATATGTCCGCTTGCGAATCAGCCAAAAAGGTACACTTTCCTCTCAGTTCAGAAGACTCAAGTTGGATGAAGTCAGAGTTATTCAGGTTTAAACTATAAATTGATTTGGGTGAGACATATTTTCTGTTAATTTCTAAATGTTTCCAATTTTGTTGCAAATAATTTGAATCATCTAATAGTCGAGTGTGCTGACTTAATGATTCTGTTCTATTGTATCCCCCAACATCAACTGCTGAGGGGGCTCCTCGTTTAAAGGAAAAGTTCTAGCACTTCTATTGTTAGACCTAGCCTCATTATTGTTAAAATTGCGATTAGATCGGTAGCCACCTCGATTATGGTAGTGATTTCGATTAGGATTTCTATAATTATTAAAGTTTCCACGCCCCCTGTCATTATTGTTACCATGTCGGTAGCCTCCGCGACTGAAAGTATTATAGCCCGATTACCGAAAACTGCTTCCGCTTGAATTACCGTTGCGTGACCCAATGGCTAACACTTGCCTTTCATTCGACTCATTTGCCTGTTCTACTATCATTTTAGCCACTACATCTCTCGAATCAGCGAATGAAGTCGATGCCAAAATGGACTTGACGAGTGTGGATCTTGCGTTGAGTCGACAGACACCTACCGTCTGCTCGATAGCCATCTCATGTGCTTTAACGCGTGTGACACCTTCTATTACAAGAGACCTTTCCAGAGCGTCAGATAGTTCCTCCACCTTTTTTGAGAAAGATGAATAATCGTTGTCTTTAACTTTTAAGGCTGCTATTTTCCCAGCAACGATTTTTGAGTTTTCTGGCTTTATTTTGTTTCTCAATGCAGTTTTTATATCTATGTATAATTGTTATTTCACCACTCGGCAGTGCCTCGCGGGCCTTTCCTTCTAATTTAGACTTAATGAAAGTCACCAAAGTGGTTTTCATGTTGTCATCTGTGAGATCGTTTAACAAATCTATTTTATCTATAAAGGATTCTAATACTAAAGGGTTGCCATCGAAGTTTTCTCTAATTAAATTAGAACACATCCCAATGAATGTTCGTCTTTATTCTACAGTTCCCATTGTACTTTCTCCTGTCTTGCGATCTACCCAAAATTGTTTTTTACTTCCTTGAGGTATATCTTTTGACTCACTGCTATGTTCTACATCATTTTCATCTTCCGACCCAACTGAATCCGTTATTTGTTCCTCATCTACTAATTCAAGCATAAGAACATCGAGTGGTATCCTAACCTTGCAATCTAGTTTCCCGAAACACCTACTCAAAAGCTCTCTACAATGTCTTATTTTCTTAAACGTAAACTCCCTTTGCGTTTCCGAAAGTTCCTCAATATGCAAGGTAGCGTATGATAGATCTTATAAGCAATTCTATATACTCACTTCTTTTGTGTTGATTTGCAGATACTGCGCGAGTTTGCAATATTCTCTTCTTTATTTTATAAAAATCATTTATCAAGCTTATGAAAGTTTCATGAACAAATTGTGACATGGGATAAAAGCATGTTTCTATTAAATAAAAAAATCTTTTTTTTTCAAATTATAACTTTACTCCTTTTATGAAATTCGCTCAAAAACTGATTAAAAAAATGTGTTTATTTGTTCCGTGTTTCGGTCATATAATCACCACATAGTTTGAAAAAGTTTTTCGTATAATATTTGTAAAATAGGTATATGTAACTATATATGTATAGTGTTTTTCATATAAACATGTATTTTCATTCATGCGTAGATATATAGTTTTACATGCTCACTAGCGTAAAGAAGTGAGAAAAAAAAATTCTGAAAGAAGTGTTTAATAGTAGAAATTTAATAATGTATGTACAATATACATATAAATCCATTAGGTGCATATAAATCCATTAGATACATATAAATCCATTAAATAGAACAAACAAACTTTCAAGGTTGTGTGTTGCTAAGCTTGCAACGCTGTTCGGATACTAATGTTATTTTGTATCTTTTTCATCTTCTCACTTTTTTCTTTGGTTTGTTTTGATTCTTGGCAGAAGAGACAAAACAATTTTTTTGAATTTAATCCAGTCTTATTTAGCTTTGTACATCTACTTACATGACATTAAAAATACCTGTAGTTATATGATTAACCATTCACTTTCGTTTCACACTCACTTTATGTAAATAAATTGCTCCTTAAATAAATTGAGAGAAAAAAAATACTCTTATACTTTTCCTTGTTGTACTGTAAGCATGAATCTATGTATGTTGTTTGTATGTAGAGATACGTACATACGTGGCATGTCATGGGAGGCTTAGGTAATTTCGGTATGTGCAATGTTCTCCCATACATATATTCAATTATGTTTAATAGTGCAAGTTAATGAATTCATGTAGGCTTTTAAATGAGTTATATTTTCTTTAATTGTGACTAATCAAATAAATTTTAATTATGCAACGTAAGTATAAGAACTACAGCGCTCATATAAATAAGCATACATTCATATGTCTAAGGTTTTGAGTATGAAAATAGTACATATGTACATATGTAGGTATGTAAATAATTCGCTAATGCAAAGTTATTAGTTATAAACTAGTTATAAGTACATATGTAATCAAATGAAATTCTTGTTTCATGAAAATACGTATTTACATAACTATGTATATATGACAGAATCAGTAATTAAGGTGTAGCATTAGGCGCAAAAAATTCTTTAAATAAATACGTATGTATTTAACTTGAAATTATAAATCATAATTATAAGTAAGTGTCTAAATTAAGTATTTAATCATGTAAATTATTTATAGGTATGTACAGTATAATAAGTATATAAGATAGTCTACAAATTCATAAATTTTAGTTGTTTTTTTAAATAATCAGCTTTTTTCACCCTTAAAAATGATCTCTCTCGTGCATTTTAATTCACTTACTACTGTTGCGGCTTGCTGCTGTCATCCTTTTACTCTGAATTGCTGGCTCTTAACTTCTTTTATTGGCAGCATTTTCTCTTCTCCGTCTATGCTCTCTTCATGTTGTAGTTTTCTTTTGAGACAAGCAAATAAATTGGATTTTCGCCGTTACTAAGTACACATATGTATGTAATTAAATACGTTTTTTTTCCAAATGTATATAAGCAAAGTTCAGTTTTTTTTTTGTATAGCAACTAGCTATAATGTTTTGTTTTATATTATTTGAGTTATTATTTGAGTTATGGAAAAAAATTTTTTTTTTTTTTTTTAATTAAATTTAGTCATTCTGGACGTTTTTAGTCCCGAAGAGCATACACACTATGTACATATGTATTTTATTGTTGTTTTTTTTATTTTTCTTCACTTACATATGTATGTTCTTCATCACGTACATAATTTAAAGGCTTTATCTTCTTTTCTCTCTCTCTGCGGCATTCCGTTATATTGCGGAACCGCTTCTGTTCTCCTTCTTTTTGGCTTTGATTTTTTCAAAAACTAGGTTTTTTTTTTTTTTTTTTTTTTTTTTTTTTTTTAATTATTCCGTTATATTGCGGAACCGCTTCTGTTCTATTTCTTTTTGGCTTTTGATTTTTTCAAAAACTACGTTTTTTTTTTTTTCTTTAATACTTTTGTCACAACGTATGATAGTACTTTTGCGTAGCTTTATATACTTATGTATATATGCCATACCAGTTATAATTTTAAGTATTAGAACTACTATTCTTTTCGTTTCGAACTAATAATTGAAATTAGTTTTAAAACATTAACGATCATAATTTTTGAAGTATTCTGAGCTATGTATTTCTATTTTTGTATGGCTTCTTTTACAACAATGTTTTTATTTAGTACGCGTAGTTTTAAATTCTTTATTGAAAATTGTTGTCCAACAATATTAATATACTCGTTTTTATTTAAGTCATAATTTTTTCATCAGTTTTCAACCATACAAAATTATTGCTCACACACACACAAACTTTACTTTTTCTTTTAGTCGGTCGCCATCTAATATGTGTAATTAAAACTGACCATGTTGAGTGTTACTTCATAACTAACTTTATTTCATGCCATCATTCTTTATTACAAGAGCTGCCATTAATAATAAAACATAGTTGTATATAATATTAGTAAATATAGAGTTGCATTGGGTTGTATGAATATTCAGAAATATCCATTACAATGGTGGAAAATAGAAATATATCGAAGAAATTTTCAATGATAAAATTAAACTGTGGATTATTACTGTGGTTACAACTCTTGTGTTTCAGTTTGTAACTTCGTTTTTCCAATCCCATATATTAAAAGGAACAAATTAAAATGTTTTGCCATGAGTAAAATTAAAAACATCTGTGCCTTTGCACACAGTGCTCAGAGGGAGAAATAGTTATTTTTCACCTGTTGAAACATTTCGAAGTTCACTGGTTTAATTAGTCCGAAACAGAGACAAGCTACGGATATCAAACTTTCGAGCATACACAATCTTTTACACAGATTTTTTGAGGATAACATTATTTGTTCATGAACGATACAGTCTGATTTTAGCAGAGGTTCATATCGAGCGATAATTTTTATTCACAAATTGTTGAACTTGAGTGGAATGTGCGTTTTTTTAGTATGATCGAACTAAAAAAAACAATCCTGTTCATTGACTGGTTAAAGATATTGGATTTGCAAACATACACAAGCATTTACCTTTTAAGACTTTTTGTCAAAAAACAAGACAGTTTTGTTTCAGCAACATTATTTAATTTTAAGAACTTACGTAAGCTTATTTTCAGTAAAATGAATTAAAAAAATGTCGTGAACATGCACCATTCATTTAATAACATAGTATTTAGTCAAAGTTTTCAAATATTTTAATAACCAAACAAGGATTTGAGTTAAGCTTAAAAACATGTATTTTGTTTTAAAAGATTGAACAATTTTCGAATACAAATCAACATTTCAGAAAAGTTTTTTTTTTCAAGTATGTGGTGAAATGATTAATTTAAAGTTAACTTCGTTTCCGACAGGGCATCTGTTTACACAATCGTAAAACCGAATTTTGAGTACTGTTCCACGATATTATTCTTAGGTAATCAACAAATGAAAGAAAGACTTCAGAAACTACAAAATAAAGGTATGCGCTGTATTCTGAAATGCAACAGAATAACACATATAAGTAAAATGTTAAATAAGCTACAGTGGCTCTCCATCAATCAGCGACTCGTTATGAACACCCTTTTATTATACCCTTCACATAAATGTGTAAGGGTATATATAAGTTTGTGATTCCGTTTGTAACGCATTGAAATATCCATCTAAAACCCCATAATGTATATATGTATATTCTGGATCAGCATCAATAGCGATTACGATTGAGCGATGTCCGTCTGTAGTCTTTGAAATACCGTTTCTGAGAAAACGGTTTGAGATAGAAACCTCATTCTTTCGCTAAAACGTGTTAAACCTCGGTAGTGGGTCTGCTATTGAAATTCAGTAAGATAGGTCCACGGATAGCCGAGATATATTCAAAAAACCGGGTTTTGAGGGGTATTTTTTGCAATTTTTTTAATCAGATTTTTGAAAAAAATTTTTTTCTTAAAAACTAAGCCATATCATTTTTAGTGCCCATTAAATCCTAGAAATTAAGGAATTTTTGAAATCGGCCCGTATATATCCGAGATATAGCGTCTCCCGATTTTTAAAGAAATCGGCTTTATAAGCCAAATAAAACAACTTTTGGCACCGAAGATCAATCAGAATGGTATATATAGGCTATTTAGAGGCAAAAGTGGAATATTTTTCCACATCGGCCCATATACACTCGAGATATTGGCACCAAAAATCAATCAGAACGACACATATAGGTTAGTCAGAAGCAAAACACAAAATTTTTTGACATCGGCCCATATATGTTAGAGATATAGCGCCTCCCGATATCTCAAGAAGTCGGCCCAGGAAGCTAAACGAAACAGTTTTTTGCACAAAAAATTTGTCGGAATGGTACATACAGGCTGCAAAATTCATGGGCAAAATTAGAAAATTTTTGGACATCGGCCCATATGCACCCCAGAAAACGCTTTTCACGATTTCTCAAGAAGTCGTCATTAAAAGCCAAATAAAACAACTTTTGTATGTATGTATGTATGCATGTATGTATATATGTATGTGTATATACGTTTGTATGTATGTAGGTATGTATGTATCTATATATGTATGTATGTATGGATGCATGTATGGATGCAAGTAGGTTAGCATAAACAATTTTTTTGCTTTGGTGTAAAAATGTGTATGTATGTATACACGAGCTTGAAAATAAAAGTGATATAAAGAATTGTTGAAAAAAGGGTACGCAATGAAATTCTTTTAAACAATTGCGTCTTCAAATTCATTCCCACAAAAAATCATTTTGTGTTTCCCTACGTACTTACATACATATGTACATACACACATACATGTGTATGATGATACGCAACAGATCATCAAGAACGTGCACAAGAAAAACATCATTTTGTAAAAAAAGCAAGCAATGTAAATATGTATGCATGTATATATGTATGTATATAATCATTGCTTTATGGAACACACTGAAAATATTCAATAACAAAGAATTTATTTTAGAGTTTTCTATTATAGATACATACGTATGCATGTACCCACATACGTAAGTAAATTGAAAAGAAAATCACACTTAATGGCAATGTTTAGCATTATAATTCAAAAATAATGCACTTATATGCAATTTTTTGTTGAATAAATTTTACTATAACGTTAACTGATAAATAATTAAGAAATACATTTTGCTTTTCTTTATTTCATTGATATTAAAAAGAATTGGTGTCACCCAGTGGTTGAACTTGAGCATATTAAGAATTATTTAAATAAAAGTTTTGCAGCCTACTTCAATATAATTAATATATAAGTATGCATACATATGTATGTATATTGAAATAAACTCGTTTTACATCAACTATTTTAACAAATACAAAATCGATTTCTCTCACTGTAAACCAGAAATGCTTTACTGTTTTACAACTGCTGTAGTTGTGGATGCCGCTTCTCTATACCTACCCTGTTGGACATTGAGTAGTCAACTACTAAAATAGTTGACTTTGAGTTAACTTTTAAGGACTAGCTTCAAATTAGCTACAGTATAATCGATTTGTAATTCACTTTTTGTGTACTGGTTATAACCTAGCTGAAACGTAGTGCAGAGTTAACCCAAAATTCAAATAATAACATATACACATACGCGGTATATAACTCTTTAATTAAACTACCTATTGTCGCATTCGTTTTATATGTTGCGATGGCTGAGTGAGTATGTTGGCTGCTCACCAGTCTTGAGGCCAGTCTCGATTACCATTAGAGGCTAACAAAAGAAAAGAAAGTAGGATGAAATTTAGAAATAATCCAGGCGTCAACCAGTTCCTGCTCTAAAATAGTTAGTTTTAAGTTAATTTAAAGTTAATTTCGTTTCCGACAGGGTATTAACAGCGTATACATGCGTCACATATTCAAGTGTGCAGATTTTTCATTACCAAATTTTTACATACACATACGAGAGTGATCAAGATATTAAAAAATTTCTACATACACATACATCCATAAATATATGAGTAGCTATTCATTAAGCTCTAAACACATAGACGACAGCAGACTGCAAATGCTGCCAACTTCAAGTGCAGCCAACTTCAAATGCTGCTCTGAAGTCGGCTTCATAATTATTTTGAAGACAGCAACAACATAATCAGCTGGTGTGTAAATTAATTTCGAATTTTTATAAATATTACAAATTCAAAGTGTAAAAATATAAAAAATGAGCGAAGAAAATTTAGCGAATTTTATCACAACAATTGTTAAAATAGCTCAGACTACAGCTGAAGTGTATAAAGCCCATAAGACGAATAGTACAAGGAACCGAAGATGGTGGGTTCGCCCAGTAAATATAACCCGTGATGAGGAGGGCATTTACAAAATATACATATGTACAACAGCTCAAGGAAAAAGATGAAGAACACTTTTTCAAAGCAACCAGGATGAAAATTAAATAAAATATTACAAAAAATTAGCTCAAACGAAAAAAATTGTTTTGATATTGAAATAGAATAGAAATAGAAATAGATATAGAAATCTCACTCTTTCGCTTAAATGTGTTAAATCCCGGTAGTGGATCTGATATTGAAATTCAGTAAGATCGGTCCACGGATAGCCGCGATATATCAAAAAACCGGGTTTTTTTGGTCATTTTTTAGGTCAGATTTTTGAAAAAATCGGCCCATATATACCCGAGATATAGCGTCTCCTGATATTTCAAGAAATCGGCTTTAAAAGCCAAATAAAACAACTTTTCGCACCAAAAATCAATCAGAATGTATGTACCATTGTGAAGGGTATTTAAGATTCGGCCCAGCCAAATATAGCACTCTTACTTGTTTTTATTTAAAATTAAGACAGGAAATATGCCAAACTATATGCAGCAATATCTAATCAATGTAGCAGAAGTCCAACCATACAACTTGAGGAATGCCAACGATTATAGATTATCTTTTGCAGCAACAAGTTTTTGTCAAAATGTTATATTTTATAAAGGTCTGAAAGTTTTCAATGAAATGCCTCCAGAAATAAAAAATGAAATAAACTTATATGTATTCAAACGTAAAATTATTGATTATATCAAGAGAAAATTTTAAAAAACTATGTAATAATAATTTTGAATTCAAAATGTATATTTTTTGTGTGAAAAATTAAATATTTGATCTATAATTGTAAACATATGTATTATACTAAATAGCAACAAGAATTGCTAAATAAATCAATCAATCAATCAATAACATATGTAAACTTACATTAATGTGTATTGTTATTATTACTATAATTTGCATTGCTCAAGGGTCAAGTACAATTTTATTTGACACAATTTAGAAGTTAAATATACAATACCGCTCCCAATAATTTATAGCTGTTCTACAAGTATACTTTCAATGAAAGTATTGAACAAAATTTAGTTGTAGCTGTTAATTTTAAACAATACAAACTGAATGAAAATGGAATTCAACTTTTAGCCTGGGTTTTTGAGATCTGAGATACTACCAAATGATATACATAAGTATACTTTTTCAACAGAGAACATTTTAAGCAAGTCAGTAATTAACTAGTAATGGTAAACATATTTATTTTCACTTTAGCTAGTGTACTGAGATCTAAAAATCCCAGCCTTAGATAAGTTTTATATATTGTGGTCAGCGTTTTTAGTACAGTTCATATTTTAAAATGGAAATTTTTTTAATATTTTGACAACAAATGTTCTTGTTTTGTATTTTGACACCACCAATTACTGCCATCTTTTCGGTATCAACTTCAATGACCCCGAGAAGATGGCGCAAATTTCTTGATTTATGCTTTTATTTTATATTTATCTGTTGTATAAATAAATGCTTTTACGATACGAGTTCAAATCATATTTATCCATATAAATTTGCTAAAATTTGTATCCATATAGCTTTTAGTTCAGGAGCTCTCCAAAAAGGCGAATTCGTATCACATACGTTTTGGCTCGTACGAATGAAGCCTCCGCCATCTTACGGGTAATGATATCATCTCACCGAAAGTATCACCCGAAAGATGGCAGTACAAAGTGGTGTCAAAATGCAACGAAGAGTTGAATGGCAGACGTTACGTTTAATTTTATGAATAAAATTCACCGTGATGGTGGAAAATAGAAACATATCGAAGAAATTTTCAATGATAAAATTAAACTGTGGATTATTACTGTGGTTACAACTCTTGTGTTTCAGTTTGTAACTTCGTTTTTCCAATCCCATATATTAAAAGGAACAAATTAAGATTTTTTGACATGACTAAAATTAAAAACATCTGTGCCTTTGCACACAGTGCTCAGAGGGAGAAATAGTTATTTTTCACCTGTTGAAACATTTCCAAGTTCACTGGTTTAATTAGTCCGAAACAGAGACAAGCTACGGATATCAAACTTTTAAGCATACACAATCTTTTACACAGATTTTTTGAGGATAACATTATTTGTTCATGAACGATACAGTCTGATTTTAGCAGAGGTTCATATCGAGCGATAATTTTTATTCACAAATTGTTGAACTTGAGTGGAATGTGCGTTTTTTTAGTATGATCGAACTAAAAAAAACAATCCTGTTCATTGACTGGTTAAAGATATTGGATTTGCAAACATACACAAGCATTTACCTTTTAAGACTTTTTGTCAAAAAACAAGACAGTTTTGTTTCAGCAACATTATTTAATTTTAAGAACTTACGTAAGCTTATTTTCAGTAAAATGAATTAAAACAAGTAAGAGTGCTATATTCGGCTGGGCCGAATCTTAAATACCCTTCACAATCGTACATACATTCCGATTGATTTTTGGTGCGAAAAGTTGTTTTATTTGGCTTTTAAATGAGCCGATTTTTTCTGAATTTCAATATCAGTTCCACTACCGGGATTTAACACAGGCTGCAAAACTTTTCTTTAAATAATTCCTAATATGCTCAAGTTCAACCACTGGGTGACACCAATTCTTTTTAATATCAATGAAATAAAGAAGAGCAAAATGTATTTCTTAATTATTTATCAGTTAACTTTATAGTAAAATTTATTTAACAAAAAATTGCATATAATTGCATTATTTTTGAATTATAATGCTAAACATTGCCATTAAGTGTGATTTGCTTTTCAATTTACTTACGTATGTGGGTACATGCATACGTATGTATGTATCTATAATAGAAAACTCTAAAATAAATTCTTTATTATTGAATATTTTCAGTGTGTTCCATAAAACAATGATTATATACATACATATATACATACATACATATTTACATTGCTTGCTTTTACAAAATTATTTTTTTCTTGTGCACGTTGTTGATGATCTATTGCGTATCATCATACACATGTGTGTGTGTATCTACATATGTACCTATAATTGAAAACGCTAAAATAAATTCTTTATTATTGAATATTTTCAGTGTGTTCCATAAAACAATGATTATATACATACATATATACATGCATACATATTTACATTGCTTGCTTTTTTTCACAAAATGATTTTTTTCTTGTGCACGTTTTTGATGATCTGTTGCGTATCATCATACACATGTGTGTGTGTATGTACATATGTAAGTACGTAGGGAAACCCAAAATGATTTTTTGTGTGAATGAATTTGAAGACGCAATTGTTTAAAAGAATTTCATTGCGTACCCTTTTTTCAACAATTCTTTATATCACTTTCATTTTCAAGCTCGTGTATATATACATACACATTTTTACACCAAAGCAAAAAAATTGTTTATGCTAACATACTTGCATGCATACATACATATGTAGATACATACATACATACCTACATACATACAAACGTATCTACATACATACATACATACATACATACATACATACAAACATACATACATACATACATACATACATACATACATACATACATACATACATACATACATACATACATTCATACATGATCGCAAATATTATATACATATGTATATAATATTATATACATATATATGTATGTACCATTATGATTGATTTTTGGTACCAAAAGTTGGGTGCATATGGGCCGATGTCCAAAAATTTTGCCCCTAAACAGCCTGTATGTACCATTCCGACAAATATTTAGTGCAAAAAACTGTTTCGTTTAGCTTCCAGGCCCGACTTCTTGAGATATCGGGAGGCGCTATATCTCGAACATATGGGCCGATGACAAAAAGATTTCCAGTTTTGCTTCTGACTAACCTATATGTATCATTCTGATTGATTTTTGGTGCCAAAAGTTGTTTTATTTAGCTTATAGAGCCGATTTCTTGAAAAATCGGGAGACGCTATATCTCAGGTATATATAGACCGATTGCAGACATTTTCAAATTTTGCTTTTAAACACCTTATATGTACCATTCTGATCGATTTTTGGTACCAAAAGTTGTTTTATTTGGCTTTTAGAGCCGACTTCTTGAGAAAACTTGAGGCGCTATATCTCGAGTGTATATGGGCCGATGTCCAAAATTTTCCACGTTTGCCTCTAAATAGTCTATATGTACCATTCTGATTGATTTTTAGTGCCACAAATTGCTTTATTTGGCTTAAAGAGCGGATTTCTTGAAAAATCAGGAGTCGCTATATCTCAGATATATATGGACCGATTTCAAAAATTTTCCAATTTTGCTTTTAAACACCTTATATGTTCCATTCTAATCGATTTTTGATACCAAAAGTTGTTTTATTTGGCTTTTAGAGCCGACTTCTTGAGAAAACGGGAGGCGCTATATCTCGAGTGTATATGGGCCGATGTGGAAAAATTTTCCACTTTTGCCTCTAAATAGCCTATATATACCATCTTGATTGATCTTCGGTGCCAAAAGTTGTCTTATTTGGCTAATAAAGCCGATTTCTTTAAAAATCGGGAGACGCTATATCTCGGATATATATGGGCCGATTTCAAAAATTCCTTCATTTCTAGGATTTAATGAGCACTAAAAATGATATGATTTAGTTTTTAAGGAAAAATTTTTTTTCAAAAATCTGAATACAAAAATTACACAAAATATCCCTCAAAACCCGGTTTTTTGAATATATCTCGGCTATCCGCGGACCTATCTTACTGAATTTCAATAGCAGACCCACTACCGGGGTTTCACACGTTTTAGCGAAAGAATGAGGTTTCTATCTCAAACCGTTTTCTCAGAAACGGTATTTCAACGACTACAGACGGACAGACGGACAGACGGACAGACGGACCGACGGACAGACGGACAGACGGACATCGCTCAATCGTAATCGCTATTGATGCTGATCCAGAATGTATATACTTTATGGGGTCTTAGATGGATATTTCAATGCGTTACAAACGGAATCACAAACTTATATATACCCTTACACATTTATGTGAAGGGTATAAAAATGTCGTGAACATGCACCATTCATTTAATAACATAGTATTTAGTCAAAGTTTTCAAATATTTTAATAACCAAACAAGGATTTGAGTTAAGCTTAAAAACACATATTTTGTTTTAAAAGATTGAACAATTTTCGAATACAAATCAACATTTCAGAAAAGTTTTTTTTTTCCAAATATGTGGTGAAATGATTAATTTAAAGTTAACTTCGTTTCCGACGGGGCATCTGTTTACACAATCGTAAAATCGAATTTTGAGTACTGTTCCACGATATTATTCTTAGGTAATCAACAAATGAAAGAAAGACTCCAGAAACTACAAGATAAAGGTATGCGCTGTATTCTGAAATGCAACAGAATAACACATATAAGTGAAATGTTAAATAAGCTACAGTGGCTCTCCATCAATCAGCGACTCGTTATGAACACCCTTTTATTTTTATTTAAAATTAAGACAGGAAATATGCCAAACTATATGCAGCAATATCTAGTCAATGTAGCAGAAGTCAAACCATACAACTTGAGGAATGCCAACAATTATAGATTATCTTTTGCAGCAACAAGTTTTTGTCAAAATGTTATATTTTATAAAGGTCTGAAAAGTCGTAAGAGTGGGTATGTGCCCCCGCAAGCATTTTTATACCTAGATAGCCAAGGATATATTCAAAATTACTGCGGCATTAGCGTGATATATCACATTTATAGGCGAGCTAATGTTAAAGCTATAAATAGTAAGCAACTTACAGATGATAATAGAAGACATGACACAAGCCTCTACGCAAAGGACAAGAATATGTTACCTAATTTGAACCCTAATAGATATTGGTGGCCAAACCAAAATGGTAGCTAATAGTTTGTGTTTTTTACCTTTTTGACCTCTCTTTTTTAACGTTATGATATTAAAGTGGGTTTTTTTCAGTTGTTTTTCCCTGCATAAAAACTTAGTATATCAATGTATACATACTTGTACAAAACGTATAAATTAGTTTTTCAATATTCCTAAAAAATAAACTATGATTCTCACAATACAAATGTACTAGAGTGCTCGAACACGGGACAGTGTTTGTTTATTTATAGTCTAATATTAGAAAAATTTTTTGTTAAATAAACATAAAAAAAAAAACAGTGGCTCTCCATCAATCAGCGGATCGTTATGAACACCCTTTTATTTTATATGAGAGATTTTTCTTACATGATCTTGCTTTTATCATTGAAGATCTAGATGCTCATTTATTAATACATCTTGGACATTTACCCCAACCCATGTGTTGTTTGTTAACATTTTATTGACATGTTCAATTTTACTGCACTATGATCATTTTACACACATTTATATTAAATTCCTTTTCCGGCTCAATTTCAACCCTTCGTTTATCACTTTTAGATCAAGAATAATTAAGTAAAGAAAAGTAAATTTTTATAATTAAGTGGACAACCGGCTGTTTCTGGGTAGCAAACACACTTCATCAGCACTCTGTGAACTTTGAAAGTGTCAAATTTCACAATTTTGGCACAGTCGCTTTAACCACTCGGCAACCAAAGCTCACGCAATTTTACTTTCTATTTATATACTTCACTAACATTAACCAAAGCAATGACATTTTTGCAGTCTGTTATGGATGAATTTTTGTCATCTCAGAAGACTGTTATTTGCTCTTTATATAAGAGATTTTTCATACATGATCTTGCTTTTATCATTGAAGATCTAGATGCTCATTTATTAATACAACTTGAACATTTACGCCAACCCATACGTTGTTTGTTAACATTTTATTGACAAGTTCAATTTGATTGCACTATGATAATTTTACACACATTTATATTAAATTCCTTTTCAGGCTCAATTTCAACCCTTGGTTTAACACTTTTAAATCAAGATTAATTAAGTAAGGAAAAGTAAAATTTTATAACTAAGTGGGCAACCGGCTGTTTCTGGGTAGCAAACACACTTCATCAGCACCCTGTGAACTTTGAACGTGTCAAATTTCACAATTTTGGCACAGCCACTTTAACCACTCGGCAACCAAAGCTCATGCAATTTTACTTTATATTTATATACTTCACTAACATTAACCAAAGCAATGACATTTTTGCAGTCTGTTATGGATGATTTTTTGTCATCTCAGAAAACTGTTATTTGCTCTTTATATGAGAGATTTTTCATACATGATCTTGCTTTTATCATTGAAGATCTAGATGCTCATTTATTAATACAACTTTAACATTTACGCCAACCCATACGTTGTTTGTTAACATTTTATTGACATTTTTAGTTTTATTGCACTATGATAATTTTACACACATTTATATTAAATTCCTTTAAGGCTCAATTTCAACCCTCGGTTTGTCACTTTTAAATCAAGATTAATTAAGTAAAGAAAAGTAAAATTTTATAACTAAGTGGACGACCGGATGTTTCTGGGTAGCAAACACACTTCATCAGCACTCTGAGAACTTTGAACGTGTCAAATTTCACAATTTTGGCACAGCCCTTTAACCACTCGGCAACCAAAGCCCACGCAATTTTACTTTCTATTTATATACTTCACTAACATTAACCAAAGCAATGACATTTTTGCAGTCTGTTATGGATGATTTTTTGTCATCTCAAAAAACTGTTATTTGCTCTTTATATGAGAGATTTTTCATACATGTTCTTCCTTTTATCACTGAAGATCTAGATGCTCATTTATTAATACAACTTAACATTTGTTAACATTTTATTGACATGTTCAATTTGATTGCACTATGATAATTTTACACATTTTATATTAAATTCCTTTTCAGGCTCAATTTCAACCCTTGGTTTAACACTTTTAAATCAAGATTAATTAAGTAAGGAAAAGTAAAATTTTATAACTAAGTGGGCAACCGGCTGTTTCTGGGTAGCAACCACACTTCATCAGCACCCTATGAACTTTGAACGTGTCAAATTGTTATGTGCGCCCTGTGTAAACACAGATGGGTTTATACAGAAATTACGGCCGGTGTAAGCGGCTGATCTGACTGATATCATACCAAGGTGAGTGAACGGCGGCCAAAGCGCGCAAAGAAAAAGATGGCGGAGCCACAGAAAAAAGGGAGACCGCCGCTGAAGTAAAATGGTGGAAAAATTACTGGGGGGAATTCATTCAAAAAGCTGGTGCGAAACAAGTAAGGTTGGTGCTAAATACTCCCACTACTGAATACAATTCCTTTGTACAAGAAAAAGGAATAGTGAAGAGTGTGTGCTAAGAAGTAATGATTGCACCATTACATTCCTGACACCACCAAACCGAAACAACAGCACCCTCACGAAGCACCATTTACACAAGAAGCAGAAGTTGCCAACAGAGCCTTGCGCCGAGCATTTTTATCGGCGGCGGCGGCTCATGGGTATATATCTCGGCGGCGGCGGCTAATCGGCTGTAGCTGACAGTTCAGCAGCTAGCTGTTTTCTTTTCGGCTCTAATAAAAAATCGCCTTGAAAAAATAAAAAAGATCAAAAAAGATGTGCATCTACATAAATAAATATTAGTTGATAAGCACATAGAATATTATTACTGATCATAACATAACAATTATCGCACTTCTGTATAATGTTAGTACATTTTTTTATTTATTTTATAGACATACGATATTAACTTTATTGACAGAAAAATAACGGCTGAGACAAAAGCCAGTCTAAGCTAAATTAACAAGTCGAGCGTATTTTTGTTTTCTTTACTTACTACAATTGACTTTTTCTAATTTGTAGGTTAATAGATGTAGCTCTGCTGGTGGCAAATGAATAATATGAAAAGCATTTTTTCGTATGTATAAATAATTTGAGCCAAATACCCTCTCACCTAAGCCTTTTGTACTACTAAAGGGTAGTACAGCTTTTAAATTTTTATTGCTTTTAGTATATTTTGTAAAGGTCTTCCAACTACACATGCTACAAACATTTCACTGTTCAAAAATTAGTGTCAATTTTCAATTAAAGAGTGTCCCCTTTTTCAATTTTCACTTATTGTTATCTTTGGTATATGCTTTTGCAAAGGCCTGGCAACTGCACATCCTGGGAGAATTTCAAGTCTCTATCACTTGCGGTTCAAAAGTTAGCTAATTTCAGTTTCTTGTATGGGATCTTTAGTTCCTAACTTTTTGTAGTTTTTTTGTAGTTGCTGTTGAAGAGCCTATGTACTAACGAGAAGTGTGGCGGCTTCTAAACAGCTAGATGTCTACCCTGCTAATTCGTTGTCTTTATTGTTTTCTTAGTGTTCTTTAATAAATATTAACCACATAAATTATATAGAAAGGACTGATAAACTTAACAGAAAATAATTATGAAAGCAATTAGCATATATCAGTATACAAAATATTGAAAACCCCCAACAGATAGGTATTTCCCCTTCGTGCATGTACCTATGTAATTTACTGTTCAAATTTATTGATCAGGACCCTGTTTTTCAAAACTTATAAGTGCTGAACAATAAAAATTCCCATAAGAAATAAATAAAATTTACTGCCTGTTCCTCAATGTCGCAGTCGTGCGATTGTTCGCTTTCTAAGCGAAAGAAATTTGTTTTCAGTTCCTCTATGAAGTTCTTTTATTCAAACGATGACTCGATCGACAAGTCGAAAAAACGTAAGTGTTTTCATACAAAATCCGATTCAATATCGATCATGTCGTCAGCACTGCGAACACAAATGTCAAAATCAAGCACTTGTTGTTTGGCTATCGAGTGGGAGTTTTTATAGAAAATATTTTTGTTTTTTTGTTAAAAAACTGGAAAATAAAACTACAAACCCGACATATTTTTAATTTTTATTTTATTTCGTAAATATATTAAACAATTATTACATGCATACATGTAGTTTTCCTACACAGTCCACTTGTATGCTGGCTGGAAGAAAATCCTGAGTTTGCCAGAGAAATACCAGTGCTCATCGCGTCAAAATACTTATTAAATTAAATGTAAAAAAAATACTTATTAAATTAAATGTCTATGCAAAAAAATACTTTTAAATTTTAAAACACCACAAAAACTATTTCCGCACTTTCAAAATGTTTGCTTTTTTTTATCACAGAATACTCTGTGCTACTCTGTGTTATTTATGTATGTATTTGCTTTGGCTTGTCAAATGCAGCTGCCTAGTTTTATGAAGGGTTGTATTTACACCAGAACAATTTAGTAGTTTTTTTCAATACTGCAATAAAAAATCAACTAAAACTTCAATTTACCGATCTGGCATCTCTGTAAAGTAAATGCCAAAAATTTCATGACGTAAGACTATGCGAACGCAAGCTGGCGACATAGAGGAATCCAAATTGACTCGAAATTGAGCGACTACATTTCGATCGCTTAGATTTTCTTGCGACATTTAGGAACAGGCAGTTAGTAAATGTCTAAATGACATCGGTGGCTAATTTTTAGCTGAATTCAGCCGTGAAATTGTCGGCGGCGGCGGCTACCGAAAATCGTCGGCGGTGCGGCTTAGCCGGCTGTAGCCGCTTCGGCGCAGGGCTCTGGTTGCCAAGATTTGTTCTTTTTGTTACATCAGCCACAGTCAATAGTACAGCCGAGCAAAGGAGTGGAAATCCTCAACCTTGGAAACAGAGTTCAACACGATCAATAAGGTGTCCAACAACCAAGACAAGCCGGAATCACATCTACCGCCAAGAACGCATCGGAACAAGATCAGCCAACACCAACAACAGTTTCAACAAAGCAACCGTACTGGTAATATCAACAGCACCCACGGAACCTAGGTATTTCCCCAGAGTCTGCCTGTAAGTAAGTTCCAAAATAATCTTTGAAATAAGTGGATTTAACCTCAAAGTGTATCTCGGCGCCAATATATGCACGCTTGGGTGTATGTATGTAGATGTAAAGGGTGTTTTTTTAAGCACGATAGAACTTGAAATTGTAAAAAATAACACAAAAAATTAAATTGTAATCAAAAATTTTTTTTTATTCGAAAGATCAATACGTGACATTAACATTTGAAAATGATTTCGGGCATAGGGGCACCGCGGCTGTTCTTGACGAAGTGCATTCTGGACGTCCAATTTTGGGCCACTTTTTCGAGCACTGCTGGCCGTATGTCACGAATAACACGAACAATGCTGGCCTCCAAGGCGTCAATTGTTGCTGGTTTATCAGCATAAACCAGTGACTTCACGTAGCCCCACAGGAAATAATCGAGAGGTGTCAAATCGCACGACCTTGGAGGCCAATTGACAGGTCCATTTCTCGAAATCAACTTATCGCCAAATTTTGATTTCAATAAGTCGATGGTTGCGTTCGCCGTATGGCACGTAGCGCCATCCTGTTGAAACCACATCTCCTCCGGATCAACGTCATCCATATTTTCAAACAAAAAATCATTGATCATGGTGCGGTAACGATCTCCATTGACCGTAACGCGAGCTCCGGCCTCATTTTTGAAGAAATATGGTCCGATGATACCACCAGCGTGAATCCCGCACCATACGGTGCGTTTTTCTGGATGTAATGGAGTCTGTAGGGTCTGTTGTGGATTGGTCTCACTCCATATGCGGCAATTTTGCTTATTAACAAACCCGTTAAGCCAAAAATGCGCCTCATCGCTGAACACAGTTTTGCGATAATAAGTTGCGCGAATCGACGAGTGATTTTCAAAGTAAATTTGGATAATTTCGTAGCGTTGTTCAAGCGTGAGTCTATTCATGATGATTTGTCAGAGTATACTGAAACAAATAAAAAAACAAGTAAGAGTGCTATATTCGGCTGGGCCGAATCTTAAATACCCTTCACAATCGTACATACATTCCGATTGATTTTTGGTGCGAAAAGTTGTTTTATTTGGCTTTTAAATGAGCCGATTTTTTCTGAATTTCAATATCAGTTCCACTACCGGGATTTAACACAGGCTGCAAAACTTTTCTTTAAATAATTCCTAATATGCTCAAGTTCAACCACTGGGTGACACCAATTCTTTTTAATATCAATGAAATAAAGAAGAGCAAAATGTATTTCTTAATTATTTATCAGTTAACTTTATAGTAAAATTTATTTAACAAAAAATTGCATATAATTGCATTATTTTTGAATTATAATGCTAAACATTGCCATTAAGTGTGATTTGCTTTTCAATTTACTTACGTATGTGGGTACATGCATACGTATGTATGTATCTATAATAGAAAACTCTAAAATAAATTCTTTATTATTGAATATTTTCAGTGTGTTCCATAAAACAATGATTATATACATACATATATACATACATACATATTTACATTGCTTGCTTTTACAAAATTATTTTTTTCTTGTGCACGTTGTTGATGATCTATTGCGTATCATCATACACATGTGTGTGTGTATCTACATATGTACCTATAATTGAAAACGCTAAAATAAATTCTTTATTATTGAATATTTTCAGTGTGTTCCATAAAACAATGATTATATACATACATATATACATGCATACATATTTACATTGCTTGCTTTTTTTCACAAAATGATTTTTTTCTTGTGCACGTTTTTGATGATCTGTTGCGTATCATCATACACATGTGTGTGTGTATGTACATATGTAAGTACGTAGGGAAACCCAAAATGATTTTTTGTGTGAATGAATTTGAAGACGCAATTGTTTAAAAGAATTTCATTGCGTACCCTTTTTTCAACAATTCTTTATATCACTTTCATTTTCAAGCTCGTGTATATATACATACACATTTTTACACCAAAGCAAAAAAATTGTTTATGCTAACATACTTGCATGCATACATACATATGTAGATACATACATACATACCTACATACATACAAACGTATCTACATACATACATACATACATACATACATACATACAAACATACATACATACATACATACATACATACATACATACATACATACATACATACATACATACATACATTCATACATGATCGCAAATATTATATACATATGTATATAATATTATATACATATATATGTATGTACCATTATGATTGATTTTTGGTACCAAAAGTTGGGTGCATATGGGCCGATGTCCAAAAATTTTGCCCCTAAACAGCCTGTATGTACCATTCCGACAAATATTTAGTGCAAAAAACTGTTTCGTTTAGCTTCCAGGCCCGACTTCTTGAGATATCGGGAGGCGCTATATCTCGAACATATGGGCCGATGACAAAAAGATTTCCAGTTTTGCTTCTGACTAACCTATATGTATCATTCTGATTGATTTTTGGTGCCAAAAGTTGTTTTATTTAGCTTATAGAGCCGATTTCTTGAAAAATCGGGAGACGCTATATCTCAGGTATATATAGACCGATTGCAGACATTTTCAAATTTTGCTTTTAAACACCTTATATGTACCATTCTGATCGATTTTTGGTACCAAAAGTTGTTTTATTTGGCTTTTAGAGCCGACTTCTTGAGAAAACTTGAGGCGCTATATCTCGAGTGTATATGGGCCGATGTCCAAAATTTTCCACGTTTGCCTCTAAATAGTCTATATGTACCATTCTGATTGATTTTTAGTGCCACAAATTGCTTTATTTGGCTTAAAGAGCGGATTTCTTGAAAAATCAGGAGTCGCTATATCTCAGATATATATGGACCGATTTCAAAAATTTTCCAATTTTGCTTTTAAACACCTTATATGTTCCATTCTAATCGATTTTTGATACCAAAAGTTGTTTTATTTGGCTTTTAGAGCCGACTTCTTGAGAAAACGGGAGGCGCTATATCTCGAGTGTATATGGGCCGATGTGGAAAAATTTTCCACTTTTGCCTCTAAATAGCCTATATATACCATCTTGATTGATCTTCGGTGCCAAAAGTTGTCTTATTTGGCTAATAAAGCCGATTTCTTTAAAAATCGGGAGACGCTATATCTCGGATATATATGGGCCGATTTCAAAAATTCCTTCATTTCTAGGATTTAATGAGCACTAAAAATGATATGATTTAGTTTTTAAGGAAAAATTTTTTTTCAAAAATCTGAATACAAAAATTACACAAAATATCCCTCAAAACCCGGTTTTTTGAATATATCTCGGCTATCCGCGGACCTATCTTACTGAATTTCAATAGCAGACCCACTACCGGGGTTTCACACGTTTTAGCGAAAGAATGAGGTTTCTATCTCAAACCGTTTTCTCAGAAACGGTATTTCAACGACTACAGACGGACAGACGGACAGACGGACAGACGGACCGACGGACAGACGGACAGACGGACATCGCTCAATCGTAATCGCTATTGATGCTGATCCAGAATGTATATACTTTATGGGGTCTTAGATGGATATTTCAATGCGTTACAAACGGAATCACAAACTTATATATACCCTTACACATTTATGTGAAGGGTATAAAAAGTTTCATCAAAATTTAATTTTTTGTGTTACTTTTTACAATTTAAAGTTCTATCTAGCTTAAAAAACACCCGATACATAACCCGCGAGAAATTTAAGTTTTGTTGTGCTGTAAAAGCACAAAGTTATTACGGTTTTTTTTCTTTTTTTGAACCTACTTTCAAAATCAGACAGTAGCTTTTGTCTATTGGCTGTCGATATATGTATGTATACATGCATATATGTATGTGCGTATTTTACATAGATGTAAGCGTATAGCTAAAAATAATTTTTGTCACTGAGAGTACCTACTTATGTACATATATATGTATATATATCCACATAATTATTTAATAATAACAAAATTTATCTAAATGTAAATGGTCATATGCTTTGCAATATATTTGAGGGATTATAAAAATACAATTTCGAATTTTGTTAACTTCTAAGAAAGACGTAGAAAGCAAAAGAAAAGAAATAAGCTAGTACTGTATATACACATATTAGTTTTTGCATTTATATACGAATATAATTGTGTACCCGGAAGGCTGTAGTTTTCTTGTTAGGTCTTTAAGCAAACATCCTTCGCGGTAAATTGTAGAGTTTTAAGGCCTTTAGTGTGGCCCATTTCCAACTAACTATAGGTGAGCTCACGTATGTTAGGTAGGAAGAGTGATTTTTAAGATCGGCAAGTGGCAAATTAGCCAATAGTGGGTGTTAGCTTGCGTATAAAAGAAGAGAAGTACACGTGCTTTCGGTTTATATAAAAAAAAGGAAAATTTTTAATTATTATAATAGTAAATGTGTGTACAGGATTTAAATGTATTAATGATTATTTTCAACTATGATAATAAATTTTGTCAGCAATTTTGAAATTTTTGATACTTATAATGGCTGAATTACCGAAGCGCGAATAAAAAGTGAGTATTATGGGTAAGTGACGGAAAAGGAGGCAATAGTAAAAGTAAAATTATTAGGGGATGGCCAAAGAAAAATTCAACGGTCAATACGCCATCACGGTGAAGCCCTTTAGGACTTCTGCGGGTGGGCCAACCGTTCCTGGCATTACACCAGCCAGAAGGAGATTCGGTGTAGGAGGAGAGGAAATCAGGTGGTGGGTGGTGGTGCTGGTAAAGGAACCCATTTGGGTATAGTTTTTTTTAAGACAATTTCACTTTTGGGCCTCAGCATATTTAGTTAAAAGTTTTTTTTTGGGGTTTATAGAAAAAGCTGGCATGATTTTTTTTGTAGTGAAGTCAGTTTCTGGTGAGCTGGCAAGAACCACCCCCGTCGGCGAGCGACAGCCGGAGCTAACGCCAGCATGCCAGCGCCGCCTGCTCAACCTGGACAAGATGCTCTTTATAACACCTGTGTACACTATGTAACCAAACTGCAAAACTAATAATACATAAACACAAAGTAACTACTACAAAATTTAAAAATTTTGGCACAGCCACTTTAACCACTCGGCAACCAAAGCTCACGCAATTTTACTTTCTATTTATGTATATACTTCACTAACATTAACCAAAGCAATGACATTTTTGCAGTCTGTTATGGATGATTTTTTGTCATCTCAGAAGACTGTTATTTGCTCTTTATATAAGAGATTTTTCATACATGATCTTGCTTTTATCATTGAAGATCTAGATGCTCATTTATTAATACAACTTGAACATTTACGCCAACCCATACGTTGTTTGTTAACATTTTATTGACAAGTTCAATTTGATTGCACTATGATAATTTTACACACATTTATATTAAATTCCTTTTCAGGCTCAATTTCAACCCTTGGTTTAACACTTTTAAATCAAGATTAATTAAGTAAGGAAAAGTAAAATTTTATAACTAAGTGGGCAACCGGCTGTTTCTGGGTAGCAAACACACTTCATCAGCACCCTGTGAACTTTGAACGTGTCAAATTTCACAATTTTGGCACAGCCACTTTAACCACTCGGCAACCAAAGCTCATGCAATTTTACTTTATATTTATATACTTCACTAACATTAACCAAAGCAATGACATTTTTGCAGTCTGTTATGGATGATTTTTTGTCATCTCAGAAAACTGTTATTTGCTCTTTATATGAGAGATTTTTCATACATGATCTTGCTTTTATCATTGAAGATCTAGATGCTCATTTATTAATACAACTTGAACATTTACGCCAACCCATACGTTGTTTGTTAACATTTTATTGACATGTTCAATTTGATTGCACTATGATAATTTTACACACATTTATATTAAATTCCTTTTCAGGCTCAATTTCAACCCTTGGTTTAACACTTTTAAATCAAGATTTGTTGCGGCTGACTAATGTTGTGTATACAAGTCTAGTCTACCGCCTAGTCTTACCATATGTTTTTGTTTTTTTTTTCCAGTGAAGAACTCAGTTTAGCATGTATATTTTAGGTCATATTTATTATATACCCCTTTTCCTCATCAATTCCAGATAACGCTAAAGTAAAAAAAAAGTAAAATCACATTCTTACCAGCAAAATCACATTCTTACCATTACATTCTTATCTGCATGAGTAAATTTCCTACCGGTCATTTCCTTTTGTTATTTTTAGGTATGTATGTACTAAAAGTCTGCGCAAGACCACTTGGTTGTTTGTCAACACTGAAGACTATGCTGCAGTGTATATGACAATACTGTATAAAATCTGATTATTGCACACTACAGCATATACAAAATCTAAGCGAGCGCACACAATAACAATACAACGAAAAAATTAAAGTTTGTTTGTTTTGTGTTTGGCCGATCAATAACACGACCTGCCATTTATTCGTGTATTTGTTTATTCGTCAAGCCATGATGTCTTGCAAAAATGTTATGTGTTACAGCAGGTTTTGTTGTTATTTGCTGTTTTAAAAGAGGCAGCAGAGTATTTGCTGTACATCATAGGCTATGGTGTCATTGTTATTATTGTTTTTCACTGTTAGCATTGTTAACCATGTAGATAATTGATACACATAAACAAAGCCTTTGTGAGTGAAAAATATTGGCAAATATGTGCATAAGTACATATATATGTACATACATACATACATACATATGTATTTTAAAACTAAAAATGTAAGAGAAAGACCTCCAGCCCAATTAATATAATAATAAATTAATAATTCTTCTTTTTTGCCATCAATTTTAGTTTATTATCTTTTGTTTTTGTATTGCCTCTTTTTGATCAAAAAGAGGCAATATAAAAACAAAAGATAATAATAAATATTAAAAACGAAAATAATATTAAAAAACGTAGGAACAAAATAATTAAAATTATTTAGTATTATAAAAAGAATAGCTCAAATATACATACATATGTATGTGTATCACTTCATAACCGAAGTGAGTAAAGCAAAATGTATTTTGTCTCATCATACATGAGGAGAACAAAACAAAAAAAAATTTCACTCTTCATGTGTGTGAGTGAAGAATTGGAACTCTGGTCTGCGCACAACCACTTGGTTGTTTGTCAACACTGAAGACTATGCTGCAGTGTATATGACAATACTGTATAAAATCTGACTATTGCAGACTACACCAACTGCCATTGATTCGTCAAGCAATGAAGTCTTGCAAAGATGTTATGTGAGACAGTAGCTTGTTCAGTTTGTTACTCATCAGCTATGTTCTCTCATTGTTTATTATTGTTGATGGCACATATTGTGTGTGTCATGCAAAACAAGAAGTAAGTGCACTGAAGTATTTGCTAAAAAAATAGAATGTCTTAAATAGCATTCAAGACAACATTTGCATCAGTCTAGTAGATATGTATGTGTATGCATGCATACATATGTACAAATGTACATGTCAATTCAAATTTGCAAAAGAGATAGTACTATACATACATATGTATGTACGTCTGTATTTCTTTGTGTATTGTATCGATATAATTCGTCAAAACATTTGTAATTTATATGAAAACTAAAGAAAATTTTGTTTGATAAAAAAATAAGATGATTTTTGCAGGGTTAAAGTGTCTTTATGACTGTATATTACTGATTCTTACACCACATCATCAGTAGAATTTAAAGTAAGTATGTATGTACATATTTTCGAATTTCATAGTTTAATGTGTAATGATAATTTGGTGTAAGAAACAATGAAATGCAATCATATACACATTCAAGAAGCAAAAAATTGGTAAATATTGTTAAAATAAAAAAATCATCAATTCAACAATTTTCACTATTAAACGCTTACAGTTGGGTAGAGGCCACAGTAAAAATATCCAATTTATTAAATGATTATAAGCTGCATAATAAGCTATAAGTGGATTATGAATACACTTTTCTGGATTTTTGCTTATAAGTTGGTTATAACACTCTTATAATGTGTTTATGAATTAGGCCGTAAAATTACAAGCGGTGCACTTGGAGAAAATGTTTGTATTATATAATTTCAAAATCCCGAAAAATCCCAAGATTCGGGATTTATTAATCCCGAAAAATCCCGTATTTCGGGATATCCCGATTGGCATCCCTAGTTCTAGGTAGACCATTTGCTTAAGAAAAATGTAGGTATTAAAGGTCGCGAATTTCTATTTGCTTAGGTATAAAAGGACGCAATTTCTTTAGGAAAATTTGGGAATTTTTCATATAAAAGGGCGCGGTTTTTGATTTGCATGCATAGTGCGAATCTTCAGCTCTTGCTTGCTCTGCAATAAGTCTTAAAAAGTTGGTATTAAATTTGAAGTCTTTAAAATTCTTGTCAATATATTCAGTTACATATATTAACATATCTAGATGGAATTTTGCAACAAGTTTAATTACTTTTGCTATGTGTGTGGGAAATACACAATTATGCCAAGTCGGCGTAAAATCACTGTAGAAATAATTAACTTATATGAATCATATTTTACTTTAAATGTGATATGTGGTAAGAATTGGACACCCTCAAAAGTGTGTATAACGTGTATTTACCATTTTTATAAATGTAAGAAAAACAGAGACGCCTTTCCATTTAGTGTTACAATGATTTGGAGAGATCCAATAATCCATATTGAAGGAGAGTGGTATGCGTGCATACATCCTATAGCGGGCATGAACATTCTATCGAAATTCCTGTTCCGCATAGACAAACACCAGCAGAAGAAGTATTCACAAATTTTCAATCTGTTCAAAGCCATGGAGTATCTGTATTAATGTATCAACCGTCAAATATAACGACTCCATGTAATCAGAATGAAATATCGCAAGAACGTCTCAATATGATGGTACGACGCCTAAAATTGTCACAAAGGCAAAGCATCCTCTTAGCAAAAGATTTAAAACAAGCCAACATTTTGGCACCAGATGTGCAAATATATGGGGCTATCAATCGCCATCGTCGTTTTACGTCCTTTTTTAAATCTTGTGACAATAACTCACTTGCGTATTGCGTTAACATCCGGGGCTTGGTACTGACAATGCAAAATGAATATAACCCTGCAGATTGGCGCCTATTCATTGATTCTTCAAAAAGTAGCTTGAAAGCGGTTTTGCTGCATGCCACGAATTCAAGAAGCCCTATTCCGATAGCACTAAGCTCAAATACCAAAGAGACTTACGCATCAATGAAAAAAATAATAGAATTAATTAAATATGATAATCACAAATGAAAGAGGTATGCAGCTGGGTTATACCAAAAATATGTGCTTATGGAATACGCGTTTTGATGGCGACCACTACAATAAACGGGATTGGCCTTTACGTGAGGAAGTGAGTTTGAACAGGCACAATGTTATTGAATTTCCACTTGTGCCGATGGAACAGATTTTGCTTCCTCCACTTCACATAAAATCATTGAACCCAGATGGTGCTGCTTTTACCGAATTACGCCGAATTTTTCCACGTTTAAGCGGCATGAAAGTAAAAGAAGGTGCGAACTCTAGTTATATATTATATTCAATTTATATTTTATATCATATTATATTTAATATTATAGGCATTCTTAATGGACTGGACATTCGTCGTCTAATGAAGGGCCAACAGTTTGAAATGGCATTAAATGATATCGAGCAATTAACCTGGAATTGTGTGAAAGCAGTAATTGAAAACGTTTTAGGAAATCATCGGTCTTAAAATTGGCGCATTTTAATTCAAGATATGTTAAAAGCATTCAAAAAATTAAAAGTCAGAATGTCACTGAAAGTACATTTTCTGCATTGTCATGCAGAAAAGTTTAATGAGCAATCACCAGCCGAGTCCGATGAACACGGCGAGAGATTTCATCAAGTAACAGCCAGACTCGAACATTGGTATAGCGCAAAAAACTTGATTGCCTTTTACGTGATATATATTGGAATCTGCAGGAGGAAGAAGAATAAACTTTAAAATAAGAAATAAATTTTAACTATCAAGAAAATATTTTTTTCAATTTTTGAGGCTTCGTCTAGTAACAGGTTGAAACTACAGTTTTTCATCTTTTGTGAATAAAATCAAAAGTTGCCCACAGATTTTGGTCACTTAGAGCTCGTTTTGTTTCAAACATAATTTTTTATATATACGGGAAAATTTATTGGCATAGCTTAATTTTTCAATTTTTTATGCAGTTTTAAAGATCACAAAATTTCAACAACTTGCAAATAATAATTTTTTTTTTCAAAAAAAAATTTTTTTTTCTAAAAAACAAAAAAAAAATTTTTAATGAATTATATATCAGATTAAAGGTTATTTTATTGCAGTTTCGGTTTTTTACTAAAGTTCAATAAACGAAAACTTTTTTTTAGTTAGTTCAATACATGTAGTGCAACCTCCTCCATTTTTAAAATAACGGTAAATCTCGAAAATGCGAGCTAACCTAGAACAACGGATAGCACCATTCATTCAGCGTACCCGAATTAGGTTTAGTCACTGGGTGCCCCGTTTGTCGGCAAAAAAAAAGTTCCAAATTCAAGCACAGTGTTATTAACTAAATACTTTGCCGTCTATGCTGTCTTGTGCGTTAAATTTATCCTCCTATACTTCTGATCTGATCTATGTTCTGCTAATCCAGTTTTAAGCTTATTTTTAGTTGTTCCTATGTACACCTCACTACAGTTTTCTACGTCATTATCACCACATGGTATACTATAAACTACATTTGACATCTCCATTTTGTCCACTCTATCCTTCATTTTACTAAATAATGTATATAATGTTTTACAAGTCTTATTAAATATATTAGATTTTTCAAACTTTTCTGATATTTCCGAGATATATGTAAGTGTTTTATAAATTTTTGGTGCAGTTGTAATTACATTACTATGTGTACCTTGCCTTTCATGTTGTCTTATTAATTTTGTTGCAAGTTACAGGTACAGAATTACACATTCGATAGCAAAATATCAAGTGATTGCTTTTGACATTTGTATTTGCAGTGCTGAATACATGCTAGAAATAGGGGAATCGGATTTTGTATGAAAACACTTACATACATATGTACGTCTTTTTGAATTTTCGACCGAGTGAGCCATCGTTCGAATAAAAGAATATTATAGAAAAACACAAAACAAATTTCTTTCGCTTGCATTACGAGCAATCGCATGACTGAGGAACAAGCAATAATTATCAACCAAAACTTAAATAGTTATATTCACTTATACGCCCAACTTCTAGAGAAATTGGTTTTCGTATATTTCGGCCGATCCGATGCCGAATTTGTTTTCCTTTATTATTTATTTATTTTATCTGCGCGTCTTATTTTTGGTAACAAAATATGTTTCATTTCGTATACAAGTCTGGCGGATTTTGGAGAAATATAGCTACATATACATACATATATAAACCAGTGAGCTGTAACAAGTATGATCGAGCCGTCTTATTCGCATTCGATACAACTTCGATAAGATCAAATCAAGCCTACAAAATGTTTATGCATGTTCGAGTTGTGTTAAAGAAGAAAAAAAAATTCTGCTACATGCAAAGATCGCCCAAAACAGTATGCTTGATTTGATTTGTTTACAAGAGTCTAAAGGTGGGATCACACGATTGCCACAATGCAACAATTTTACACATTTTTATTGGGCTGAATTGCAGTACAATAAAAAATTTGTCACATTGTACTGAAATTTTATTGTCGCAAATTGGCGCAAAACAATTTATTATCAATAATTGCCGGATTATAGTCACACGATTCTTATATTATACGGCAACTTGTCTTGTGCAGGTTTTGACCTGAGATGAATGGCTATTGTAACGAGGGCGGGCTTACACAACTGGGCAATTAGTAAAATTAATTGTCAACAGTGGCCGTAAGTTGTATGCCAAAAAAAAAGATGGAGTGGTGGGATATTTTGTTGTTGCGATTTAAGGGAAGATGGCGCTGAATGAAAATGGAAATAAATTGATTCTGGTGGTGAAGAAAGGCGGCAAGTATTTTTTGGGTTTTTTTTTTGTAAAAACGAGTGATGCTAAAATTTTAAATTTTTGTGAAGAAAAAAATAAATACACAACAGCCCAGCAAAAACAAACAATTGAAGAGCCGTGAAATAAAATTTTAATTAACCATATAATAAAATTATATGCAGAAGAACTTGATCCGGCTAAACTTAATAACAAAAATTATTATGAAAGAAAAAGTTCGCAAATAAAAGTTAATTGAAACCTAATTGAAAAAAAAAACAAACTTTAAAATAGAACTAAAAATCAAATAAAACTAGCGTCCAGACAAAACGAAAAACCCAACAACAACAGGGATCAACAAAGTGCACCAACCTTGCGACCAGACTGCAAACTCTGAGAAACAGCTGTTGTAGCTGATGACAAACTTTGTTGTGCAAAAATAAAAAAGGAGTTTAAAGTTAAAACTAAAATGAAAGCCAATTGCTTCAGATGTTATTATAATGTTGTGCGGGCTAAAAAAAGCAAAATGTGAAAAGCGGAAAAAATAAAATCTAAGAAAAGTACGTGCGTGAGAGAATGGCTTACAAAAAGAAACTTTGATGGTGCCTACCAAAACCATTATTCGGGTTTCGTGATCACGAAACCTTCAAAGAACTATTAGCAATAGTGTCTCCACATATTAGGAAGCAAGAATTTTACTTACTAATTATGTTTAGAGGACGTGTTTAAACAATTTTGAAACTAAATAAATGTATACATATACATGTATATTATTGGAGCGTATTGTCTTCTTTGGTTGCTGCATGAGAACACAATAAATATTGGTGCATTTTTAGAATTTTTATTGGAGCATAGTGTTCACACGGTTGTCGCATCAGGGTTGTATTTGACTGGGACATATAGGAACAACATTCATTTTGTTTGCCGCATAAGCCAATTGTGTGAAAATTGGTGCATTGCCACCTTAATACATATACATATGTATACATAAATATGAATACATGAAATCAAATAATAAGTTTGACATTATTAAGAAAATTTTGTAGTGGATTTAGATTTCTGATGAAGTTTTTCTAGAGTTGTCAACTATTCGACAATCTGCATTTACTACTTTTCCCATAGTTTAAAATCCCGGACCTTTTTCGAAACCGGTTTTTTTTACTTGAAATTGGCTTTTATTTATTTGGAAGTTTTTGTAAACCATCAAAATTTTTAACAGGCTTTTACGTTCGTTTTTATAAAATACTGCAATTTTTTTAATATTGAACTAAAGACAATAAGAAACCGGCTAAAATTTAACCGGTGGCCATCCAGATGTTTCTGAGGTGCCACGAAGAAATAAAAATATATATATTCTTTATTAAAATTCTGTGATGAAAAAGCCTACTGTGGCCAATATAGTGCAAATATATGTATATATAGACATGATATGTATGTATATATTAACAAAAATGTATTTCTTACAAATCATTTGAAATAAACCTGTTTTGCTTTTTATTGTTATTTTAAAGTTATGGCGATGGATGAGTATAATAATTTCAGAAATAAATTTGCAAATTAAATACATTATTTGTAAATAAAAATCTCTGAGGAAGTATAAGTCTAAGTTAAGTCTCTTATTAGGTCTACTATATCATTCTTGGCAATTAAAATTTGCTAATCATTTATTTAAAAAACGTTTCCGAACAGTTGATTTGTATTCGAAAAGTTGTTCAATCTTTTAAAACAAAATATACGCTTAACTTAAATCATTGTTTGCTTTTTAAGGTATTTGAAAACTTTGACTAAATACTATGTTATTAAATGAATGGTGCATGTTCACGACATTTTTTATTCATTTTACTGAAAATAAGCTAAAGCCCGTATGATACTTCATTTTTCTTTCATTTATTGGTATAGAATTGATAGAAAGAAACAGCAATTGCTAGAAAGAACCAAATATACAAAACGTAAACAAAACTAGCATCTTTTTTGCAAGTGTTGTATTCTTTTTATTTCAAGAAAGCGCTAGGAAATAAAAATGTTTTAAAACACAAGCGTTAAATCGCGAAAATTGTCCATAAACAGCTGACACAGCAACATTCAAGTTTGAAATGTCAATTTTAAGTTGAAAAATTTTACATTAATTTAACGTAAATCCTTAAAATTAAATAATGTCGCTGAAACAACACTGTCTTGTTTTTGGACAAAAAGTCTTAAACGGTTAATGCTTGTGTATGCTTGCAAGTACGATATCTTTAGCCAGTCAATGAATAGGAAGATTGTTTTTGGTTCGATCATGCCAAAAAACGATCACGAACATTCACCTCAACTTCAGCAATTTGTGAATGAAAATGATCGTACGATATGAACTTTTGCTAAAATGAGACTGTATCGTTCATGAACTAATGTTAATCACAAAAAATCTGTGTAAAAGGTTGTGTATGCTCGAAAGTTTGATATCCGTAGCCAGTCTCGGCTTAGGACTAATTAAACCAGTGAACTTCGAAATGTTTCAACAGGCGAAATATAAATATTTCTCCCTCCGGCCACTGTGATCCAAAGGCATTGCAATAGCAAACAATAACGTAGAGAAAGGCACAGATGTTTTTAATTTTAGTCATGTCAAAAAGCATTATATGTTTAAAAAATTTTAATTTGTTCTACTTAATATATGGCGTTGGAAAAAGGAAGTTACAAACTGAAACACAACAGTATATAATAATAATCCAGAGTTTAATTTTATCATTAAAATTTTCTTCGATAAATTTCTATTTTTCCACCATTACGGTGCTCGAATTTCAATCATAAAATTAGACGAAAGCTCTGCCGTACAACTCTTGGTTGTATTATGCTTGGTTGTATTATGCACTATGTAGTGCCATCTTTCGGGCAATAACTTCTATCTGAGATATCATTACCGGTAAGATGGTGCATTATTAATGCTTACAACGCAAAACGTGTTCGATACGAATTCGTCCCTTTGGCGAGTTCGTGAACTAAAAACTATATGGATATAAACTAGAACTAAAATTTATACGGATAAAATATGTTTTGCAAGTTTGTGTTAATCGACAAAGCATCACATAATGCAAGAAATTTGCGCCATCTTCCCGGTGTGATCGAAGTTAAACCCGAAAGATGACAGTACTTGGTGGTGTAAAAATACAACCAACAGTAACAAAACAAAGCTTTGCCGCCAATGGAAGATGGCTTGTGATACGAATTCGCCATCATGCATTGCAAATTTTTGCAAATAGCTAAAAATTTTAATTTGAACTAAAATAAATTCACTTCAACCGTATTATCTTGGCAAAACATGATGTTGGCATTTTAGGTGTATACATGTAGAAATTTGCCCTTTTTCTTATAGGTTTGATTTTCATTCGTTTAAATAAACCAGAGATGTGAAAGTTTGTTGAATTAAACTTTGTCAAAACTATGAAAATCAAAAATGCACAGAAAAAAAATGATTGTGCATTTGAGAACTTCCTGATATCAATATGTATAAAATATGATTGCTATGAAGCATTTTTACTGAAAATTTTAATTTCATTGAACTTCTGTATTGTAATACATTTATATTAAATTACTTTTTCAGGCTTAAGTCCAACCCTTGGTTTGTCACTATTTTAATTAATATCAATTAAGTAAAGAAAAGTAAAATTTAATAGCTACGTGGACAACCGGCTGTTTCTGGGTAGCAAACACCCTTCATCAGCACCCTATGAACTTTGGACGTGTCAAATTTCACAATTTAGGCACAACCGCTTTAACCACTCGGCAACCAAAGCTCACGCAATTTTACTTTCTGTTTATATACTTAACTAACATTAACCAAAGCAATGATATTTTTGCAGTCTTGGACGATATTTTATCATCTCAGAAGACTTAAGCCTGAAAAAGTAATTTAATATTAACGTATTATTGCTATGAAGCTTAAGAAAATTGTACAACATTTGTACTTCAAATTGGTCCTAGCAATGATTTTGGTAAAAAAAAAAATCCTTTGCAAACTAAGACTTCATAATACAAATACTACACCTGATCAAGTTTCATTACATTTATAATATGATGGATAATTTATTTTCTTTTTGTTTTCCTTCGATAAGTTAACTTTCCAATATCCAGATGTAATTATATATAAATGCTATAACGCATGTGCATTTCTTAATTCTTTCTTTTGCTGAGACACAAATAATATTTATTAAGTCAAACATATAAAACGTATCCTTTTTATAATTAAAAAAAAATGTTGTCTTATCAATAATTTGCACATAATAAATAAACATCAAACAGAAAAGTGACATTTCATACCATTTTATAGTTACCTGCTGGAGCGCTCTAACGAGCGCTGTTATGATGGCGGTGTTATAATATATACTAATATTTAAATAACCTTCTTATAATATGAACTGTCAAAAACTAACACATACACAAACAAAAGCTCTCGTTGTTGCCATTCATTTAAAAAGGAGCGAAGCTAGAAAAACGTCAAAATAAAATAGCTTCTGTGAAGAAAAACGTCAAACGTCAGTTTTGTGTTTTTTGATCAAAATTACATCAAAATGACGTAAATCGTCACAATTAACATCCCTGCATCTGACTCTCACTTCTGTGTAAATATACTTTTTCAATAAAGAACATTTTAAGCAAGATTAAGTTAATAATTCATTAGTAAAGGTAAATATATTTATTTTTACTTTAACTAGTGTACTGAGATCTAAAAAACCCAGCCTTAAAGAAATTTTATATATTGTGGCCACCGTTTTTGGTGCAGTTCATTATTTTTAAATTCTGACAACAAATGTTCTTGTTTTGCCTAGATAATACGCATATTCAGTTGAAGTGAATTTATTTTAGTTAATATTGTAGTTCAAATTAAAATTTTTTGGCTATTTGTAAAAAATTGCAATGCATGGTCAGGGCTGGGCATTTGAAATACATGTATTTGAAATAATATGCGCTAAAAATTATTCCATTCATACATCAACTAAAAGCGCAACACTTTGTTACTGCTTTGTTTCCAAAAAATGACAATACATACTATATTTTAATTACCAAACGCAAAGTACCTGTGTAAAGCAAATGCAAGTGAATGCATACACATTGAAAAAGTTGCCGCGCTTAAACAATGAACAAATAATGTATAAGGAAAAAACAGCTTTTGAAATTTTGATCTAAAACAAGAAGAGAAAAAAATATCAATTAGATGTTGACTTGGATATACTTTATATATAGCCTTTGGTCAAACGTTTCTTAATTGTCACTTATTTCTTAATTCCATTGTTTCTCTTTCATTAAAATATAGTTTTTTAATAAGAAATCATTGAGATTTTATTCATTCGCCATCAAGAGGTTTTATGTCGATACAACATTTGAAATGCTGGTGTTTATGAATAGAAACAAAAACTTTTTTGATTAAAAGCATTTTGTATTTTTGTTATTTGTATTTTTGTTTGTATTTTTGTTACACTGTGTATTTTTGTTACACTGTATTTTGTATTTCAAATAATTGCTTTTACAATGCGGTATTTTATATTTTAAATACGTACAGAACAAATATTTTGTATTTTAAATACACAAGTTTCATGCATTTTGTATTTTAAATACATCATAGCATGTTTTTTGCCCAGCACTGTGCAATGTGATGGCGAATTCGTATCGCAAGCGTTTTGGCTCGTCCTTAGCCGGCGGAGCTTTTTTTTGTCACTGCTGGTTGTTGTTTTACTCCACCAAGTACTGCCATCTTTCGGGTATCAACTTCGATGACACCGGGAAGATGGCGCAAATTTCTTACATTATTTCTGTTGTGGAAGAAAAAGCTTGTGGTTTTTCACGCGTAACCGATAATAATTTTGTCGACTTTCTTAACTATTTAACATAACAAACTTTGAAAACATTTTTATCCATATAAATTTTAGTTCGCGGCTATAGCTTTTAGTTCGGAATTCACAAAAGGGGCGAATTCGTATGGAACACGTTTTGAGTCGTACGCATTAGTATTGCGCCATCTTACGGGTAATGATATCATCTGACCCAAGCTATTACCCGAAAGATGGCAGCACATAGTGGTCGCAAAATGCAACCAAGAGTTGTACGGCAGAGCTTACGTCTAATTTTATGATTGGAATTCGAACACCGTGATGGTGGAAAAATAGAAATTTATCGAAGAAATTTTCAATGATAAAATTAAACTCTGGATTATTACTGTTGTTTCAGTTTGTGTTTCAGTTTGTAACTTCCTTTTTCCAACCCCAAATATATTAAGGAACACATTAAATTTTTTTTAAAAATATAATGTTTTTTGACATGACTAAAATTAAAAACATCTGTGCTTTTCTTCTTTACGTTATTGTTTGGCATTGCAATGCCTTTGCATCACAGTGCTCGGAGGAAAAATGAAATAAAAAAAATTAATAAAAATAAAGAAAATGAATAAAAAATGTCTTGAACATGTACCATTCATTTAATAACATAGTATTTAGTCAAAGTTTTCAAATACCCTAAAAAGCAAACAATGATTTGAGTTAAGCTTATATTTTGTTTTAAAGGAGTGAACAACGTTTCGAATACAAATCAACTGTTTGGAAACGTTTTTTTAAATAAATGATTAGCAAATTTTAATTACCAAGAATGATATAGTATACCTAATAAGACACTTAACTTAGACTTATACTTCCTCAGAGATTTTTATTTAAAAATAATGTATTTAATTTGCAAATTTATTTTCTGAAAAACAAGCAATTTATATTGGATCTGAACAAATTCATTTCAAAAATAATAAATCAACTAATACAAATCCAGCTTTTATCAAAAACTAATAAATATACACCCATATTCATAAAAACTATTGAAGGTTTATTACACGTTTATTTGACAAATATTCCGTAGAAATACGTCAAATAAGATCTTAATAAACTTACAATAATTATTATGAATATGGCGTTTAATATTTGGTTATTTTGACCTTTTTTTCCTATATTTTATATATTTATTTGAGCTTAAGGTATTTTTATTAAAGAATTTGAGTATTTTTGTCAATATTTCGCTCTCCTTCGGATAGCTTCTTCAGGACAATAATAATGAAAAATGTTTTGATTGGTTTTTTCAAAAAACAAACATAACAACAAACATACATATTTGAAAGAAAAATATTTTCGTTTTTTTCTTTCACATTTAAAAATTTAAAAAGGAAAGTATTGTTTTTTCTTTCTACACACGTAAGTATTTTAGAAAATCCTCATTACATTATCAAACACTTATATGAATGAAAAATATTTTCTTTTATGAAATATAATTTACAACAAAAACGATTTTAATAGAAAATATTTAACACTCTTACACCGTATTAAATAATGAAAAAATCTATACATTACAGCAAACAAAGAACAATAACAATAACCATAAAAACAAAAACACAACCTCTCTAATTTTTAACTAAATACTTATATATCTGTGCTATATTGTCTGTATCTGCCTTGAAGTTTATTCTCCTATCTACTGGTGTATTGATAATATGTAACATTTCTAATGTAAGTCTGCGTTTATAATTACTTTCTTTACTCAATATTGATGTGTCATCAAACTTTGGAACATGATCTAATTTTGCACAATGTGCCGTCTATGCTGTCTTGTGCGTTAAATTTATCCTCCTATACTTCTGATCTGATCTATGTTCTGCTAATCCAGTTTTAAGCTTATTTTTAGTTGTTCCTACGTACACCTCACTACAGTTTTCTACGTCATTACCACCACATGGTATACTATAAACTACATTTGACATCTCCATTTTGTCCACTCTATCCTTCATTTTACTAAATAATGTATATAATGTTTTATAAGTCTTATGGGCCATCATATACTTTTCTTTATTAAATATATTAGATTTTTCCCACTTTTCTGATATTTCCGGGATATATGTATGTATGTAAGTGTTTTATAAATTTTTGGTGCAGTTGTAATTACATTACTATGTGTACCTTGCCTTTCATGTTGTCTTAGTAATTTTGTTGCAAGTTCACAGAATTACACACTCGATAGCAAAATATCAAGTGATTGCTTTTGACATTTGTATTTGCAGTGCTAAATACATGCTAGAAATAGGGGAATCGGATTTTGTATGAAAACACTTACATACATATGTACGTCTTTTTGAATTTTCGACCGAGTGAGCCATCGTTCGAATAAAAGAATATTATAGAAAAACACGAAACAAATTTCTTTCGCTTGGATTACGAGCAATCGCATTTTTTTCAATTTTTGAGGCTTTTAAAGATCACAAAATTTCAAGAATTTGCAAAAAATAATTTATTTTTTTTTAAAAAAAATTTTTTTTTTCTAAAAAATGAAAATTTTTTTTAATGAGTTACATATCAGACTAAAGGTTTTTTATTGCAGAATTTCGGTTTTTTACTAAAGTTCAATAAACGAAAAATTTTTTTAGTTAGTTCAATGCATGTAGTGCAACCTCCTCCATTTTTAAAATAACGGTAAATCTCGAAAACGCGAGCTAACCTAGAAAAACGGATAGCACCACTGAATTCAGCGTACCCGAATTATGTTTAGTCACTGGGTGCCCCGTTTGTCGGTTTTTTCAACTAGCACAGTGTTATCAACCAAAACTTAAATAGTTATATTCACTTATACGCCCAACTTCTAGAGAAATTGGTTTTCGTATATTTCGGCTGATCCGATGCCAAATTTGTTTTCCTTTATTATTTATTTATTTTATCTGCGCGTCTTATTTTTGGTAACAAAATATGTTTCATTTCGTATACAAGTCTGGCGGATTTTGGAGAAATATAGCTACATATACATACATATATAAACCAGTGAGCTGTAACAAGTATGATCGAGCCGTCTTATTCGCATTCGATACAACTTCGATAAGATCAAATCAAGCCTACAAAATGTTTATGCATGTTCGAGTTGTGTTAAAGAAGAAAAAAAAATTCTGCTACATGCAAAGATCGCCCAAAACAGTATGCTTGATTTGATTTGTTTACAAGAGTCTAAAGGTGGGATCACACGATTGCCACAATGCAACAATTTTACACATTTTTATTGGCCTGAATTGGAGTACAATAAAAAATTTGTCACATTGTACTGAAATTTTATTGTCGCAAATTGGCGCAAAACAGTTTATTATCAATAATTGCCGGATTATAGTCACACGATTCATATATTATACGGCAACTTGTCTTGTGCAGGTTTTGACCAGCTTTTTTTGGCTATTGTAAACCACACACAGCGAGGGCGGGCTTACACAACTGGGCAATTAGTAAAATTAATTGTCAACAGTGGCCGTATGCCAACAAAAAAGATGGAGTGGTGGGATATTTTGTTGTTGCGATTTAAGGGAAGATGGAGCTGAATGTATAAAGGGTGATAAATTGATTCTGGTGGTGAAGAAAGAAGGCGGCAAGTTTTTTTTGGGTTTTTTTTTGTACAAACGAGTGGTGCTAAAATTTTGAATTTTTGTGAAGAAAAAAATAAATACACAACAGCCCAGCAAAAACAAACAATTGAAGAGCCGTGTAATAAAATTTTAATTAACCATATAATAAAATTATATGCAGAAGAACTTGATCCGGCTAAACTTAATAACAAAATTATTATGAAAGAAAAAGTTCGGAAATAAAAGTTAATTGAATCCTAAATGAAAACAAGTAAGAGTGCCCCGATTATGGTTCACAACATTTGTTCATTTATGTATGTATTTTTTGAAAATTGATTATGGTTTATGTTGTCAAAAACTTACGACACCTACTGAAGTGTTGTCTTGTTGATGTTAGCAGTTAAATTACGAAATTATAAAATTTGTAAGTGTGCATACAAAATGTTTTGCAAAAATATAAAAAAAAAAACAATTAATTGTTAAAATTTATTAACAAAATATAAATAAAAATACATCTATACACATAATTATTACCCATTTTTCGATTACAAAACAGTTTTATTTTGTATTTTGTAGTTGCAATGGATTTAAACTGCAATCTATAATTTTTTGGTCCTTTCATTATCATAACCAAATTAAACATCAACATTAACATACATTTTTATGGCTTTGTTTATATTTTTCTAAGAAAAACGTTTTTCATTCTAGTAATTTTTACCAATGCAGTTCTACGCGGTTGTTGCGGTGTTACATGAAATGCAACACTCCATGTCTTTTTGTTGTAGATCTTGACAATGAAACGTCAAAATTTATTGTTGTTCGTTTGTGTATGTGTAATGAAAGCAACATACGCGTGCATCTTTCTGGAAGTGTGGCTTTACTTGGTAGTTTTTTGTGTGCAGGCATGTATTTTTGCGGAAAGGTGCTCTACAAATGAAAAACAACTCTGTGACATACACAACACCTAGATGTTGTGAACCATAATCACAAAGAGTTGTAAGTTGTGTTGTAAATCTTACAACACAACATTTAGATGTTGTGAACCATAATCGGGGGGTTAAATACCCTTCACAATGGTACATACATTCTGATTGATTTTTGGTGCGAAAAGTTGTTTTATTTGGCTTTTAAAGCCGATTTCTTGAAATATCGGGAGACGCTATATCTGGGGTATATATGGGCCGATTTTTTCTGAATTTCAATATCAGATCCACTACCGGAATCTAACGCAGGCTGCAAAACTTTTATTTAAATAATTCCTAATATGCTCAAGTTCAACCACTGGGTGACACCAATTCTTTTTAATATCAATGAAATAAAGAAAAGCAAAATGTATTTCTTAATTATTTATCAGTTAACTTTATAGTAAAATTTATTTAACAAAAAATTGCATATAATTGCATTATTTTTGAATTATAATGCTAAACATTGCCATTAAGTGTGATTTTCTTTTCAATTTACTTACGTATGTGGGTACATGCATACGTATGTATGTATGTACCTATAATAGAAAACTCTAAAATAAATTCTTTGTTATTGAATATTTTCAGTGTGTTCCATAAAACAATGATTATATACATACATATATACATACATACATATTTACATTGCTTGCTTTTAAAAAATGATTTTTTTCTTGTGCACGTTGTTGATGATCTGTTGCGTATCATCATACACATGTGTGTGTGTATGTACATATGTAAGTACGTAGGGAAACCCAAAATAATTTTTTGTGTGAATGAATTTGAAGACGCAATTGTTTAAAAGAATTTCATTGCGTACCCTTTTTTCAACAATTCTTTATATCACTTTCATTTTCAAGCTCGTGTATACATACATACATACACATTTTTACACCAAAGCAAAAAATTTGTTTATGCTAACCTACTTGCATGCATATACACAAATGTACATATATACATACATACATGCATACGTACATACATACATTCATACATGATCGCAAATATTTTCGAATTTTGCTTTTAAACATTATATACATATGTATGTACCATTCTGATCAATTTTTGGTACCAAAAGTTGGGTGCATATGGGCCGATGTCCAAAAATGTTCTAATTTTGCCTCTGAACAGCCTATATGTACCATTCCGACAAATTTTCAGTGCAAAAAATAGTTTCGTTTGGCTTCCAGGGCCGACTTCTTGAGATATCGGGAGGCGCTATATCTCGAACATATATGGGCCGATGGCAAAAAGATTTCCAGTTTTGCTTCTGACTAACCTATATGTATCATTCTGATTGATTTTTGGTGCCAAAAGTTGTTTTATTTAGCTTATAGAGCCGATTTCTTGAAAAACCGGGAGACACTATATCTCGAACATATATGGGCCGATGTCAAAAAATTTTGAGTTTTGCTTCTGACTAACCTATATGTATCGTTCTGATTGATTTTTGGTGCCAAAAGTTGTTTTATTTAGCTTATAGAGCCGATTTCTTGAAAAATCGGGAGATGCTATATCTCAGGTATATATAGACCGATTGCAGACATTTTCAAATTTTGCTTTTAAACACCTTATATGTACCATTCTGATCGATTTTTGGTATCAAAAGTTGTTTTATTTGGCTTTTAGAGCCGACTTCTTGAGAAAACTTGAGGCGCTATATCTCGAGTGTATATGAGCCGATGTCCAAAATTTTCCACGTTTGCCTCTAACTAGTCTATATGTACCATTTTGTTTGATTTCTAGTGCCAAAAATTGCTTTATTTGGCTTAAAGAGCGGATTTCTTGAAAAATCGGGAGTCGCTATATCTCAGATATATATGGACCGATTTCAAAAAATTTCCAATTTTGCTTTTAAACACCTTACATGTTCCATTCTAATCGATTTTTGATACCAAAAGTTGTTTTATTTGGCTTTTAGAGCCGACTTCTTGAGAAAACGGGAGGCGCTATATCTCGAGTGTATATGGGCCGATGTGGAAAAATTTTCCACTTTTGGCTGTAAATAGCCTATATGTACCATTCTGATTGATCTTCGGTGCCAAAAGTGGTTTTATTTGGCTTATAAAGCCGATTTCTTTAAAAATCGGGAGACGCTATATCTCGGATATATATTGGCCGATTTCAAAAATTCTTCAATTTCTAGGATTAGATGGGCACTAAAAATGATATGGCTTAGTTTTTAAGAAAAATTTTTTTTTTCAAAAATCTGAATAAAAAAATTTCAAAAAATACCCCTCAAAACCCGGTTTTTTGAATATATCTCGGCTATCCGTGGACCGATCTTACTGAATTTCAATAGCAGACCCACTACCGGGGTTTAACACGTTTTAGCGAAAGAATGAGGTTTCTATCTCAAACCGTTTTCTCAGAAACGGTATTTCAACGACTACAGATGGACAGACGGACATCGTTCAATCGTAATCGCTATTGATGCTGATCCAGAATATATATACTTTATGGGGTCTTAGATGGATATTTCAATGCGTTACAAACGGAATCACAAACTTATATATACCCTTACACATTTATGTGAAGGGTATAAAAAACAAACTTTAAAATAGAACTAAAAATCAAATAAAACTAGCGTCTAGACAAAACGAAAAACCCAACAACAACAGGGATCAACAAAGTGCACCAACCTTGCGACCAGACTGCAAACTCTGAGAAACAGCTGTTGTAGCTGATGACAAACTTTGTTGTGCAAAAATAAAAAAGGAGTTTAAAGTTAAAACTAAAATGAAAGCCAATTGCTTCAGATGTTATTATAATGTTGTGCGGGCTAAAAAAAGCAAAATGTGAAAAGCGGAAAAAATAAAATTTAAGAAAAGTACGTGCGTGAGAGAATGGCTTACAAAAAGAAACTTTGATGGTGCCTACCAAAACCATTATTCGGGTTTCGTGAAATAGAAAACCAAAACTTTTTTTTGGAAAAACATTATTCGAATGGATCACGAAACCTTCAAAGAACTATTAGCATTAATGTCTCCACATATTAGGAAGCAAGAATTTTACTTACTAAAAAACAGAATTATGTTTGGAGGGCGTGTTTAAACAATTTTGAAACTAAATAAATGTATACATATACATACATATATATTATTGGAGCTTATTGTCTTCTTTGGTTGCTGCATGAGAACACAATAAATATTGGTGCATTTTAAGAATTTTTATTGGAGCATAGTGTTCACACGGTTGTCGCATCAGGGTTATATTTGACTGGGGCATATACATACGAACAACATTCATTTTGTTTGCCGCATAAGCCAATCATGTGATAGCACATGGCATACAGAATATAACAAAAATTGGTGCATTGCGGCAATCGTGTGATGCCACCTTAATAAATATCGTCACATTAAACCAAACAACCTATCAGCAAATTTTTCAAAATTGAGTTTTTTATTTAATATTATTCCCTATATCATAAAGCATATGTATGCAAAATTTTAAACTTCTAATATTAGAAATAACCTAGCTATTACCAAATACCCTATCAGCAAGTGTACATACAATTTTCTGAAACCAAATAACCTATCAGCACTCACGCTAAAGAAATCAGAGTAATCATTTATTTGATTTTTTTGAAACACAGTTACTTTTGATTTGTTGTTGTTTGTGTTTTATTACATTTTATTTATTATTAGAAGTGAAAAGAACATACATAAAAAAGTGTTAAAACGCAATAAAATGTATTCCATAAATGAAAATAATCTTGAGGCAGATATGCAAGTTCCTAAAAAAGTCAACAAAAAAGAAGAAAGAAAGAAAAATCGTATGAACGGTAAAGAATATGAAGGTTTTTCAAAAGGCAAAATCGTTTGCAGGAAGCCAAGAGAAATGAAACCTGGGTGCACATCAAAATGTTGTGAAAAGGCTGCAAATCGACATTGTTCTATTTTTTCTGAAAAATTACGTGAAGAAATATTTCAACGTTTTTGGCAGATGTCATGGAACCAGAAAAAACTTTACGTAACCAGTACTGTTGACGTTTTCGCCAAAAAGAGGACTTATGTGGAAAATTCTCGACGCTCAAATTCAAAAGCGTTCTTTTTATACAACAAAACAAAGGATTAATTCCTGTGAACTTCATAATGCTCAACTGGGACCTGATAATAAGAAAATCTTGCAAGCTGAAAAACAAAGAAATACAAAAAAGGGCCAGGAGTATGAGGTTCGTTTAAATTATTTGAATAAATGGTTGGAAGGCATCCAAAAATTAGAATCGCATTACCGACGTCAGTACACGAAAAAAATATATTTCCAAACAGATTTTAAATCTTATGCATCTGTGTATGAAGTTTACTCCCAAGATTGTGATTCGCAAAAAGAAAATGGTATTTCACCTGTATCGTTTCCTAATTTCATGGATGTCTTGAAGAAAAAAAATTGCTCAATTTTTAAGCCTAGAAACGATATGTGTGACACCTGTGTATCGTTTGAGTCAAAAAATATATTGCAAAAAGAATACGACTTTCACAGAATGCAAATAGAGGACATGAGAGAGGAAAAAAAACATGATATTGAAAATGCTAAGGAGGGTTTACTATCGCTATTATGCAAGCCGTAAAACTAATACCGCAGTTAAAGGCAAATGCATCGTACTACAAAATGAAACTCCAGGTCCACAACTTTACAATTTATAATGTTATAACTCATAAGTCTGAAAACTACGTATGGGATGAAATAGAAGGAAATCTAATTGCCTCTACCTTCGCCACAATTATAGTAAATCATTTAAAAAAAGAAATGCTCAATACGCGAAATGTTCATCATTTGGTAATATATTCGATGGATGCTTCTATCAAAACAGAAATGTTGTATTGTCCAATGCCTTACTTTCGTTTTGTGTAGAAAATAATGTTACCATTGAGCATAAATACTTAGTCGTGGGACATACCCAAATGGAATGCGATTCCAACCACTCATTAATACAAAGAAAAATCAATAATAAAAATATTAATTTGCCCTCTGAATTAATTGAGCTAATGAAAGATGCACGAAAAAATCCATATCCACTTACTATTCATCACTTATACCATGATTATTTCCAGGGTTATGAAAATCTTCTAATGCGATACACTTCTATCCGTCCTGGTAATTTCTTTTATTTTATTGCCATTTAACTTCATTCTACCTAAATAAAATTATTTTTTAGGAAAAAGGATTGGGGACCCTAAAGTCAACATGATTCGTGTTTTGGTGTACGACCCAACAGGATCTATACATTACAAAATCAATATTAAAGACAATTATCAGCTTTTACCACAAAGATCTGCTACACGTTTTGAAATTCGTCGTCCTAAGTTATTACATTCTGAAAGGTTAAAAATCTCCAAGAAGAAATGGCAACATTTACAAGATTTAAAAACTTTACTTCCGGCAGACTGCCATTACTTTTATGATAACATACCTTTTGAATAATTTGTTTGCGGTAGCTTTATTTAATGAAATGTTTTCTTTTTATTTAATTTGATTAATTTAACTTTTTATTTAGTTATTAACATTGCAATAAATAAAAAAGTGTAAAACCACCTGTAATTTTATCTAAAAATCAAAAACTTTAGGAAAATTAAATAAAATTCTATTTTAAAAGGCCGTGACGTACTAAATAAAGAGGAAAATAAATCATCAAAAATCATGATAAAAGTTTAATTTTGTTGCATAGTGTAATTTAAGCAAACATTAAGCACTTTTTGTTTAAACAAGTAAGAGAAACTTTAAATATTATTATTTAATGTAAACAATAATCATGTGTTCAAAGGAATGCCTAATTATTCATACTAATTAGTATTGCTGATAGGTTGTTTGGTTTCAGGTTTTTACAATTGCAAATAACCTAAGCGCCATATCATAAGCTGTGTTTAGAAAAACAAAGCTTTCTCAACCGATATATGTATACTTCTGGTTTCATTTTAATCATAATATATAATTTTCGGTTCAATATTGCAAATAGTTCCAATTTTATAACGTTTTTTCTCTCTCCTGTAAACTTTTGAAAACTGCTGATAGGTTGTTTGGTCTTTAAGGTGACGATATACATATGTATACATACTTATGAATACATGAAATCAAATAATAAGTTTGACATTATTAAGAAAATTTTGTAGTGGATTTAGATTTCTGATGAAGTTTTTCTAGAGTTGTCAACTATTCGACACTCCGCATTTACTACTTTTCCTATAGTTTAAAATCCCGGACCTTTTTCGAAACCCTTTACTTGAAATTGGCTTTTATTTATTTGGAAGTTTTTGTAAAACATCAAAATTTTTTAACAGGCTTTTATGTTCGTTTTTATAAAATACTGCAATTTTTTTTAATATTGAACTAAAGACAATAAAAAACCGGCTAAGATTTAGTCGGTGGACATCCAGATGTTTCTGAGCTGCCACGAAGAAATAAAAATATATATATTCTTTATTAAAATTCTGTAATGAAAAAGCCTACTGTGGCCAATATAGTGCAAATATATGTATATATAGACATGATATGTATGTATATACATACATATTAACAAAAATGTATTTCTTACAAACGGTTGAGCGATGTCCGTCTGTCCGTCTGTAGTCGTTGAAATACCGTTTCTAAGAAAACGGTTTGAGATAGAAACCTCATTCTTTCGCTAAAACGTGTTAAACCTCGGTAGTGGGTCTGCTATTGAAATTCAGTAAGATAGGTCCACGGATAGCAGAGATATATTAAAAAAACCGGGTTTTGAGGGGTATTTTTTGAAATTTTTTTTTAAAAACTAAGCCATATCATTTTTAGTGCCCATTAAATCCTAGAAATTAAGGAATTTTTGAAATCGGCCAATATATATCCGAGATATAGCGTCTCCCGATTTTTAAAGAAATCGGCTTTATAAGCCAAATAAAACAACTTTTGGCACCGAAGATCAATCAGAATGGTATATATAGGCTATTTAGAGGCAAAAGTGGAAAATCTTTCCACATCGGCCCATATACACTCGAGATATAGCGCCTCCCGTTTTCTCAAGAAGTCGGCTCTAAAAGCCAGATAAAACAACTTTTGATATCAAAAATCGATTAGAATGAAACATATAAGGTGTATAAAAGCAAAATTGGAAAATTTTTGAAATCGGTCCATATATATCTGAGATATAGCGACTCCCGATTTTAAGCCAAATAAAGCAATTTTTGGCACTAAAATTCAAACAGTGTGGTACATATAGACTAATTAGAGGCAAACGTGGAAAATTTTGGACATCGGCTCATATACACTCGAGATATAGCGCCTCAAGTTTTCTCAAGAAGTCGGCTCTAAAAGCCAAATAAAACAACTTTTGGTACCAAAAATCGATCAGAATGGTACATAGAAAGTGTTTAAAAGCAAAATTTGAAAATGTCTGCAATCGGTCTATATATACCTGAGATATAGCGTTTCCCGATTTTTCAAGAAATCGGCTTTATAAGCTAAATAAAACAACTTTTGGCACCAAAAATCAATCAGAATGATACATATAGGTTAGTCAGAAGCAAAACTGGAAATTTTTTTGACATCGGCCCATATATGTTCGAGATATAGCGCCTCCCGATATCTCAAGAAGCTAAACGAATTAGTTTTTTGCACTAAAAATTTGTCGGAATGGTACAGGCTGTTCAGAGGCAAAATTAGAAAATTTTTGGACATCGGCCCATATGCACCCCAGCTAACGCTCCCCACGATTTTCCAAGAAGTCTGCATTAAAAGCCAAATAAAACAACTTTTGTATGTATGTATGTATGTATTGTTACAAATTTGGTCGTGAACGGACCGATTGTGATTGTTCTAGAACGTACTAAATCATCGTTATTTTATATGTGCGTATATTGTCTTGTTATTATTTGTAAATGAACACAGGAGGTATATACACACATGCATACATAGAAGCTTGTTGATAAACAAAACGGCAGCACAGCGAGTGTGCACATACTGACACACATGTGTGGATAAATAAGCACAACAGCGAAATAAAAGAAACCACCACCGCACGATACAATATTCGTGTGTGTATGTATGTGCGCGACTCAGATGCTTGAGTTTTACTGCCGCGTGTATGTATGTCGGTGTGTGTGTATATCTTTTGTTCATGATGAGTCATCGCACATCGCACTATAGATGTGGCGTGATTAGCTTCTGTAAACGTCTAGAATGTTCGAGTAATGATCATTAGAGGTATAAAAGCAGCTGAGCTTAACGCTCGAAAGTCAGTCGATTTTTAGCTGCGCTAACGTGTAAAGTGTCTTAAGTAATAAAAGTGAAAGTGTTGTTCTTTTAGAAAAGTGTTCTTAGTAAAGTGTTTACAAGTATAGTGTGTTCAAATAAATAAAGTGTTGAACTATTGATTATTGTAAACTGAAGACGTGAGTGTTGTAACTTCATTACAATTAAAGAATCTACGGAAAACGTTTTGAAAAGGTTAAAACGTAACAGTTGGTGTCAGAAGTGAAATTGTAAAATGAAGTTCGACGAGCTTAAAGTGGAACAACTGAAAAAGGAGTTGTGCAAGTTGGATCTGCCCACAACTGGTAACAAAGTGGAGCTGCAGAAGAGGCTAATGGAGGAGTTTGATCGGTTGGGTCTGGACATCAATACTCATGACTTCGAAGAAAAAGAAGAACTGGAAATGAGTACACGATCATCTACAAGCAATATGGACTTCAACGCTATGTTTGCAATAATGATGCAGAAAATGGAGGAAAACTCCAAATCCATCAAAGAGGCGTCCAAAGCAACAAATATAATGATGAAATCGAATAATGAAATGCTTCTAGCAGAAATAAACGCAAAGCACACGACAACGAATGAAAATTTGATGAAACTGTCTTCGGCTATAGACCAGAGAGTGAATGCCATGGAAGAAAAATTGTGCGGCTTGGAGCGAAATATTCACGAAGCTGGAGAAAAATTTGTTGCCCTAGAAAATGATGTCGATCAAAAGCTTCATAGCCTGGAGGCTAGGATGCAAAATCTTCAACTGCAGGAGGGGCCAGTGCGAGTCATTCCGGAAGTCGCGAGTAGAATAAAAGCGCCCACCTTTGATGGCAGCACACCTTTTAACATTTTCCAGTTTCAGTTTGAAACTGTGGCCAATAAGAATGCATGGGGCGATGATGAGAAATGCATTGAGTTAATTTTGGCGTTGAAGGGTGTCGCTGCACAGGTCCTGGAAACTGTGCCCGCTTCATCTAGAGACAATTATGAAGTCATCATGGCAGCTCTGCAACGCAAGTATGGTGGAGAGCACAAGAAGGAAATCCACAGAATGGAGCTGAGAGGCAGAGTGCAGAGAAGCAATGAGACTCTTCAGGATTATGCAATGGAGATTGAGCGTCTGGTGCAGCTTAGCTATCCTGGAGAGAGCTACTCGTTTTTGGACCATTTTAAGACGGAGGCATTTGTGAACGGTATTCGAGATCCCGACATTAAACTTGCTGTATGTGCAACACCAAAGCCGTCATTCGCCGAAACCGTCTCATTTGCGTTGGCCCAGGAGACAGCCAGACTAATTTCAAGGTCACAGGTCCACAAAATAAGGGAGCTAGAGGTAGTTCATGAGCCAGGAGATGGCTTGGCCAGTACGATTAAAGAGGCACTGTTGCAAGCATTGGCCGAAAGCTCGAACAAAGGCCGAGCTAAGTGTTTTAACTGCGGGAAGGCAGGCCACTTTCAGCGCAACTGTAGAGCTCCCAGGAAGCGTACAAGATCCGTATCTCCACAGAGGCCGAGCAAAAGGGCTAGCCAACAACAGCCCCAAGAGTCACCGTTAAACTAAAACGAGTCAGCTTTGAGGGGCAAAAGCTGGCTCCCACAAACGAGGGCCCCACAATCTCCATATCGGTGATGCAGCAGAAAAACAGCAACTTAACTGTTAGTGGATACATCAATGGGAAAAAGCAAACTTTAACCATAGATACAGGAGCGTCGCAGTCTATAATAAGGCCTGATTTGGTACCAGGAAGGGTTGAACCGCTACGTAACGTGAGGCTGCGTACAGCTACTGAGGAGGCCGCTAGCGTCTATGGTAAGTCTGAGGCAAAGGTGCGTATAGCTAACATCACTGTCAGCTACGTGTTTATTGTCGCCGATATTGTTGACGAGGTAATTATTGGTGCAGATTTTATGATAGCACATGGCATAAATCTGCACATGGGTCAACAAATTATGACGTGGCGTGATGTGGAGATATAGTTAGATGTTGGCTACGAGAATAAGCCCCATGTGCTGAAACTGGTTGCTGAAAATACTCAACGAATTCCACCACGATCTGAGGCACTGATATGGGCTCGAACGAATGGAGATTGTGCGGACAGTCGATTGTGGGTAGTAGAATCAGAAAATATAACGGGCGATTTATTAACAGCGAAAGCTCTCGTGAAAATGCGTGCCGATAGGAAAGTCCCATTTAGAGTGCTCAATTTATCAACCAGTGAAAAGGTCGTTAGTCCAAAATCGTATATAGGCAGCTGTACTCCAGCAGAGGCAATTGTAAATTGTGAGACCAAACCAAAATCTACTAGCTTGTCACCTAAAGAACGAGAAACATTTGAACAGCATGTCGAGAAATGGGTCACAGGGCTGCCAGCATCTGATAAAAATAAAGCCAAACAGCTGCTCAGGAAATACGCCTCCGCTTTCGCCATGAACAGTAAGAGCCAAGGGAGAACGGCTATTGTGAGGCATGAAATCGATACTGGCGAAGCGAGGCCCATAAAGCAGGCGCCCAGAAGTGTACCCCTGGCCAAGCGTAACGAGGTTAAAGAGTTAGTCAGTGAAATGGAGAAGAGTGGGGTAATTGAACCATCTACAAGCCCGTGGAGCTCATCGGTAGTTTTGGTGAAGAAAAAGGATGGTAGCACGAGGTTTTGTGTGGACTACCGGAAGCTAAACGACGTCACGAAAAAGGACAGTTATCCACTACCCAGGATTGACGATACACTAGATACGCTGTCCGGAACAAAATGGTTCTCAACATTGAACTTGCAAAGTGGTTATTGGCAGGTAGAAATTGCTCACAAGGACAAGGAGAAGACTGCGTTTAGTGCTGGAGATGGTTTATGGCAGTTTAGAGTAATGCCATTCGGACTCTGTAATGCTCCAGCCACATTTGAGCGACTGATGGAACAGGTATTAAAGGGGCTTCACTGGCGGACGTGTTTGGTCTACCTCGACGATATAATCGTAATGAGAAAAACGTTTGACGAGCACCTGAAAAATTTGGCGGAAGTTTTTAAACGAATATCGTCGGCAGGACTCACTCTTAGCGCGAAGAAGTGTGCATTGTTCCAGAAAGAGGTGAAATATTTGGGACATCGTGTAACTGCAGATGGCATTTCGACGGACGAAGATAAAATAAAAGCCGTAAGGGACTGGCCACAGCCACGTAATCTTCACGAATTGCGCAGTTTTCTGGGACTTTGCACATATTATAGACGATTTGTGCCAAATTTTGCCAGCGTAGCCGCCAGTCTGCACGAGCTGACCAAGAAGTCACGATCATACCAGTGGGGAAACGAACAGGAACGAGCATTCCAGAAGCTGAAGGAGTTATTGTGCACAGCACCAGTTCTGGCATACCCGGTTGCTGGAGGAAGGTTTGTGCTAGATACCGATGCAAGTGGCTTCGGTATAGGAGGTGTACTCTCTCAGGTGGTAGATGGAGTCAAGAAAGTAGTAGGCTATTATAGTCGAATACTTTCAAAGCCAGAGAGAAATTATTGCGTGACACGGCGTGAGCTTCTGGCAGTATTGGAATGCATTAAACATTACCATAAATACTTGTATGGCCAGAATTTCACGTTGCGGACTGATCACTCTGCGCTTAGATGGCTGTTGCAGTTCAAAAACCCCGAAGGGCAGTTGGCGCGTTGGATTGAACGGCTGCAGAGCTATGACTTTAGCATCGAGCATAGAAAAGGGACAAAACACAATAATGCGGATGCCCTCTCGAGACGACCATGCAGCCTAGAATGCAGACATTGTATAAAGGCCGAGCAGAAAGAGTGCGTCATTGATGTTCGGCTAACGCAGATAGACTCTCACGAAGACTGGCCAACTGCGCAGGAAAATGACCCGGTGCTCGGAAAAATAATAACTGCTAAGAAGAGTGATAGCAAGCCTGCACGCAATGAAATTGCGGCTGAAAGTCTCCTCGCTAAAGCGTATTGGACACAATGGAGCAGCTTGCAGCTGGTAGACGAATGCTTATACCGTATATGGGAAAGTGCGGATGGCAAGACCACTTCTAACTTAATAGTTGTACCATCATCCAAGATACCGGAAGTTTTGCGAGAGTTCCACAATGGTCCCAGTGGTGGTCACCTTGGAGTTAATAAAACACTGGAAAAGGTAAAGCAGCGTTTTTACTGGGTTGGAGCGCAACAATCAGTAGCCGACTGGATTGCGAACTGTAAGGAATGTATAGCGGCGAAGGGTCCAGCACGGAGAACTCGAGCACACCTGCAGCAATACAATTCGGGTGCACCCTTTGAGCGAATAGCTATGGATGTAGCCGGTCCCTTTCCAGTCAGTACTGCCGGTAATCGTTATGTCCTTGTGGTGATGGACTATTTCAGCAAATGGCCAGAAGTATATCCCATACCAAACCAGGAGGCTCAAACTGTGGTAAATGTTTTTATCAATAACTGGGTGTGCAGATATGGTGTTCCGATGGAGTTGCATTCCGATCAAGGCAGAAACTTTGAGTCTGCAATTTTTAAGGAAATGTGCGAGCTCTATGGAATAAGAAAAACCAGGACAACACCGCTTCACCCGCAATCTGACGGTATGGTTGAAAGATTTAACCGCACGCTGGAGGAATACCTAAGGAAAGTAGTGAGCGACCATGAGAGAGACTGGGATGAGCACATTCAAAAATTTTTGTTGGCATACAGGTCCGCCGTACATGACTCAATGTCTAGAACACCAGCAAAAATTGTCTTTGGAACAGAACTCAGATTGCCTGGAGATTTGGAATTTGGCATAAAACCTATACCGAAGAATGAGGATGCCGAGAATGCTTCACAGGAGAAAAGTGACCTGCACGACCTACACGAATTTGTACGCAACAGAATTCGAGTAGTCAGCGATAAAATGAAAGCCAGATACGACCGAGCTGCTAATTCCAACGGATTCCGCGAGGGACAACTGGTTCTACTATATAACCCACAAAGGAAGACAGGATTGTCGCCCAAATTACAAACGCATTGGGATGGACCGTATAAGGTGATTAAGAGGTTAAACGACGTTGTATACAGGATACAGAAGCATAACAGCCACCGATCCAAAATGAAGGTTGTACACTTAGAACGACTCGCAAGGTACGGAAGTAGTGGTTCTGGGCCTGTTCGGGACGAACAGGCTTGAGCGGGCGGCAGTGTTACAAATTTGGTCGTGAACGGACCGATTGTGATTGTTCTAGAACGTACTAAATCATCGTTATTTTATATGTGCGTATATTGTTATTATTTGTAAATGAACACAGGAGGTATATACACACATGCATACATAGAAGCTTGTTGATAAACAAAACGGCAGCACAGTGAGTGTGCACATACTGACACACATGTGTGGATAAATAAGCACAACAGCGAAATAAAGGAAACCACCACCGCACGATACAATATTCGTGTGTGTATGTATGTGCGCGACTCAGATGCTTGAGTTTTACTGCCGCGTGTATGTATGTCGGTGTGTGTGTATATCTTTTGTTCGTGATGAGTCATCGCACATCGCACTATAGATGTGGCGTGATTAGCTTCTGTAAACGTCTAGAATGTTCGAGTAATGATCATTAGAGGTATAAAAGCAGCTGAGCTTAACGCTCGAAAATCGGTCGATTTTTAGCTGCGCTAACGTGTAGTGTCTTAAGTAATAAAAGTGAAAGTGTTGTTCTTTTAGAAAAGTGTTCTTAGTAAAGTGTTTACAAGTATAGTGTGTTCAAATAAATAAAGTGTTGAACTATTGATTATTGTAAACTGAAGACGTGAGTGTTGTAACTTCATTACAATTAAAGAATCTATGGAAAACGTTTTGAAAAGGTTAAAACGTAACAGTATGTATGTATGTATGTATGTATGTATGCATGCATGTATGTATGTATGTGTATATTCGTTTGTATGTATGTAGGTATGTATGTATCTGCATATGTATGTATGCATGCAAGTAGATTAGCATACACTATTTTTTTTCTTTGGTGTAAAAATGTGTATGTATGTATACACGAGCTTGAAAATGAAAGTGATATAAAGAATTGTTGAAAAAAGGGTACGCAATGAAATTCTTTTAAACTATTGCGTCTTCAAATTCATTCCCACAAAAAATCATTTTGTGTTTCTCTACGTACTTACATACGTACATACACACATGCATGTGTATGATGATACGCAACATATCATCAACAACGTGCACAAGAAAAAAATCATTTTTAAAAAAAAAAGCAAGCAATGTAAATATGTATGCATGTATGTATGTTGCTTTATGGAACACACTGAAAATATTCAATAACAAAGAATTTATTTTAGAGTTTTCTATTATAGATACATACACACATACGTATGCATGTACCCACATACGTAAGTAAATTGAAAAGAAAATCACACTTAATGGCAATGTTTAGCATTATAATTCAAAAATAATGCAATTATATGCAATTTTTTGTTAAATAAATTTTACTATAACGTTAACTGATAAATAATTAAGAAATACATTTTGCTTTTCTTTATTTCATTGATATTAAAAAGAATTGGTGTCACCCAGTCGTTGAACTTGAGCATATCAAGAATTATTTAAATAAAAGTTTTGCAGCCTGTGTTAAATCCCGGTAGTGGATCTGATATTGAAATTCAGAAAAAATCGGCCCATATATACCCCAGATATAGCGTCTCCCGATATTTCAAGAAATCGGCTTTAAAAGCCAAATAAAACAACTTTTCGCATCAAAAATCAATCAGAATGTATGTACCATTGTGAAGGGTATTTAAGATTCGGCCCAGCCGAATATAGCACTCTTACTTGTTTTTATTTAAAATTAAGACAGGAAATATGCCAAACTATATGCAGCAATATCTAGTCAATGTAGCAGAAGTCCAACCATACAACTTGAGGAATGCCAACGATTATAGATTATCTTTTGCAGCAACAAGTTTTTGTCAAAATGTTATATTTTATAAAGGTCTGAATGTTTTCAATGAAATGCCTCCAGAAATAAAAAATGAAATAAACTTATATGTATTCAAACGTAAAATTATTGATTATATCAAGAGAAAATTTTAAAAAACTATGTAATAATAATTTTGAATTCAAAATGTATATTTTTTGTGTGAAAAATTAAATATTTGATCTGTAATTGTAAACATATGTATTATACTAAATAGCAACAAGAAATGCTAAATAAATCAATCAATCAATAACATATGCAAACTTACATTAATGTGTATTGTTATTATTACTATAATTTGCATTGCTCAAGGGTCAAGTACAATTTTATTTGACACAATTTAGAAGTTAAATATACAATACCACTTCCAATAATTTATAGCTGTTCTACAAGTATTATTATTTATTTATTTTTTATTTATTTATTAATAGATATTTATCTATATATGGCTTAACATAATGTTGTGTGCCAGATTGGCACTTGTAATATAATAATTATTAAAGTATAAAATTTGAGTTTAATTCATTTAAATCATCATTCGTGAATTTCGCTTAATACTAGTTAATTAGCTATATACTGAATTCATTTAAAATCAATTTGTGATATTTTAAGGATGTCTCTACATATAGGACTAAAGCTTCAAAGTTACATCCATTTAAAATGCTGAGTACTTCATCAATATTAAGTGTTGGTTTCCCAAATTCTATTGCTATTCTTTGTTCTTTATAAGCTGGGCAATTACCTAGAAAGTGATATGAGTCTTCAGATTCTGATAGATTACAGAACGTGCAGTTTATTCCTGTATTATTGCTATATGATCTCGCTCTTAAGTCAAGAAGTCCACCTCTTGTCTTTATTATTAAACTAGTTTTATAGGCTGAGTAGTTCTTTGCTAGGAGAGGCACCACATTGTAGTCCAATTGGCAGTATAGATCGTGGTGTAAAGAGCTAGTTGCTTTAAATACATTATCGGCATGTTCTTTAGCTTTAAGTAATTGTATGATTGCTTTCCAGTCGGTGGAGAGCGGCTGAGCTGAGTTATTTGGGGAATACCGTATGTAAAGGCTGAGGTCATACCAATCGTTTGCCCAGCTAATGTTTTGATCCAAAATCGCTTCAGAAAGAATACGCGGTAATCTATGTTGGGGCATACTTAGGGCTTTGTTTATATAACGGAAGTGTAGTTCCAAAGTTGAGACGTATAAGGACGGCAGGCCTGATTCTAGGTATATCATGTAATTTGGAGTTGTTGGCGGTAGGTAGAGCAACTTTTTAATAAAAAACCGAAATAGTTTTCCACGTCTTCAAACTTTATGTATCCCCAAATGTCAGCAGCGTAAAACATAATAGAACGTGCGGCAGAGTGGAATATTTTTAATTTATTTGATTTTGAAATATGTGGGTGATTAATATACTTTGACCACGTTGAATTGATAGCCCATTTAGCGACCGACAATTTATTTGAAATATGTTTTTTAAAAGACAGGTTATAAGCTATTTCAACTCCCAGATATTTATAGCTGTTGACAATTTCAATATTAACGTTATCAAAACTCCACTTTAGATGCTTAGATATATTTGTTCCTTGTCGAAATACCAGTACTTTTGATTTGTTCAGGTTAACAGATAAGCACCACCTTGTGCAATATGTGTGTAGGGCATTGATCATAGATTGGAGCACAGTAGGACTATCAGCTAAGATTACTATATCGTCAGCATAAAGCAGAGCTTTTATTGTTGTTCCAGCGATGTTTATTCCACCAGGTAGTTCATCAACGAGATCATTAATATACAATGAAAACAAAACCGGACTCAGTATACAACCTTGTTTCACACTAACTTTTACTGGAAATTGTTCCGAAAGAGAGCTACCGTCCCAGATACAACTTTCTGTGTTATCATACATAGACTGCAAAATTCGAATGATTTTAGAAGATAGGCCTAAACAGCAGAGCTTATAGAATAGTTCATTTCTTGGAATAGTGTCAAAAGCGCACGAAAGGTCAATGAAAAAAGCATAGGTGTTTCTTCCGTTATGCTGATTCAGTTCAACAATATTTACCAAGTTAAATATATTGTCAATGGTTGAGTATCCCTTTCTAAACCCTGCCTGGTATTCGCTTTGAATTTTATTTGTCTCCAACCACTCCGTTATTCTATTTAGTAGAAGTGTGTTAAAAATTTTGCAATCAGCGTTAATTAGAGATAATCCTCGATAATTTGCAGGTATTTCTGGGTCTCCTTTCTTAAATAAGGGAATTATTATGGATTTGCGAAAGGATGGAGGAACATTTTCACGCAAAAATATTATGGTTGAAGATCGATAAAATTTCTTTAATAAAGCATTTAGGTGCGTGTTTGTAAAATTCGTAACTAATGCCATCTTCACCAGGTGCTTTATTGGGTTTGAGATTTCTAATAACAGCCAGAATTTCACACATTTCAAAAGGGGAGTCCAAAAAGGGATCGGTAGTGTATGGTATGCACCAATTTGTTGGGGGGTAATCTGTGATATCTAGCATGGAACTGAAATACGCCAGAAAATCATCTGATTTTAAGTCACCTTTTATAGTTTGCTTACATGTACTAAGAGACTTAGCAAGTTTCCACCATCCGCTACTTTTTTTAACATTATTTAGTTTGTTAATAGTTTCCTTGTACATATCTAGTTTCTTTTTATTGCATACTGTAGCATGTTTAGCACGCGCTAAAAAATAGCGAGATTTGTTAGCGACTGTACATGTTCTCTTATACAATTTAAGCATTTTTTGCACGTGTTTACGGGAGCGCTCACACTGCCAGTCAAACCATTTGTGTTTCGGATGAAAATTATGTTTTTTAACTTTTCTTGTCGCAGCTTGTCTTATTTTATTCACAACTGATAGTAATAGATCGTTAACTGATACATTAGACTGTATGTCGATCATGGTCGTGAGCGACTTAAGGTTTTCCTTGTATTCCAGAGTGTGCTTACTATTCCAATATAGTTTGCAAGTTGACAGTAAGCTCCTGGGTTGAGTGTCAGTAACTAAGCAATTTATTTTTAAACAAACAGGCATATGATCTGAATAGGGCTTGGAACCAATGTTTAAGTCATCCACATATTGCAAAAAACTATGAGAACAAATACAGTAATCAATAACTGAGTTGCCTCTTGCGCCATAAAAACTGTAATCACCTTCAGTATCATGTTTTGTTCTTCCGTTTAACACAATTCCACCAATATCTTCTACCAAGCCCATGAGTTTTATGCCTTGTGTGTTGAAAACTGTGTCTTTTGAGCATCTGAGGTCCCGGATATGTAGCAGCCCTTGTAAGAGATTAGCGTCCAAGACTTGTGCATCTGCAATTCTGGCGTTTAAGTCACCAACGATACAGAAATTATCATTTTTAGAACCTTCCATAAATTCTTCAAAAATCACGAAATCTGAGTACCAGTTTGTACAATTTAAATACCTCGGAATAAAGTAACATAGGCTGCCGTTAAGTTTGGCAGTTAGAACTGTGTTGTTTTGTATATTTATGAATTTGAATCTAAAGATTTTGTAGAGCTCTTTCCTATAGCCAAATATACAGCCACCACTAGCACGACCTGCAGTATGCAGTTTAATTGCGGGGACCCAGTGAGTAGAGTAGTTTTTGAAATTTGCTGAGAAGTTGTGTTGCTTATCTTCGACTATGTGCGTTTCAAAAAGAAAAAATACATCAAATTTATTTAAGTACGCTATGAAATTTCCAAAATTTATTGATTGTGCTAAGTTTGCAACATTATATGAAAGTATGTTTAAAGAACTATATTGCTATTGTGAATATGAATTTTTGAGATAGTGTTCATTATGTCTACTATCTTCTTTAACGGAAACTTGAATGGGGATGTTGCAGTCAGATAACACTTTAACCAAGTACTCTACGTTATTGGTGGAATATGCAATAATTTTGCCCTTGGACCATGTATATTTATTATTATTTATGAAAATGCATAGTTCGCCCATCCTAACCCTTATGTCCTTATTGTGGTTGGATATAGCTTTACTAAGTTTCCGTAGATTAAAACTAGCATTTTGCTCCACATCTGTATAATCCTTATGTATGAAAACGGATTTACCGAATAATTTCTTTTTTGACGATATAACATTCAATGCTTGTGACGCATTCTCCAGTGCAAAGCAATAGGATTTACCACCAGCGATCATGCATGTTGATGTAACATTGACGTTTATTTTTAGATCTTCCGAGCATATTTTCAAGAATTCAGACTTAGCAGCATTCGCTGTCCTGCCTCTGAGACCATTAACAAATACATTTGTAGCACGGGTATTGCGGTCTACAGGCGATGTGTAAGTTGTTTGATATCATTTTTTAATTTATCATTTTCAGTTTTAAGTTCAGCTATTTCAGCTTTTAATTCGACCAAATCAGATTTTCTGGTGACATCACTTAGTTTGTCATCCAGTAGTGAGCATAATTTGTCCCATGAAAAAACATATTCAGATTTGTCCTTGCTACTACCAGCCATAGCTTTACAGCTTAAAAATTTTTTCGAATTATTTGACACAGGATGTTCTGGTGATATGAGTTTTAGTGTACGTTTGTTATTCATAAGGTTCGCAGCATACTTTAGGGCGACTTCTTAAAATAAGAGAACAATGACTTGCTAGCACTTGGTTATCGAATAAGTCTGGCTTCTATTGTATACGTATGAATGAATGTGTGTCTGTATATGACCACACTAACGACCAATAATCAAACCTGATCCGATGCAACAGGAAGACCAACAGGTGCGCTCCAATACAAATCCAATAGTCCAGCAATCTGAGACAGGACAAATGATGTGAGACATCCAAATACCTATGTGTATATGAATTGTATGTCTGTATGTATGTTCAAGTCAGCTGGCAAATCAAAGCAGCAATTGTGGAAGAGAACAATGTAACGCCAGCAGAAGCAAATGTGATATAACACAATGAACCATAGATCGCAGCATCAACTCCAACCAAACGTATTACTTTTAAATAATTTAATTGTTAAGTTTAGACAAGAAATTAATACGAATTTTAGCACCAAAAAAAAAAAAAAAATAAAAATTTTACAACTTGATATTCCAAGAACAATGTTGCCAAGTATACTTTCAATGAAAGTATTGAACAAAATTTAGTTGTAGCTGTTAATTTTAAACAATATAAACTGAATGAAAATGGAATTCAAGCCTGGGTTTTTGAGATCTGAGATACTACCAAATGATATACATAAGTATACTTTTTCAACAGAGAACATTTTAAGCAAGTTTACCATTACTAGTAATGGTAAACATATTTATTTTCACTTTAGCTAGTGTACTGAGATCTAAAAATCCCAGCCTTAGATAAGTTTTATATATTGTGGTCAGCGTTTTTAGTACAGTTCATTATTTTAAAATGGAAATTTTTTTAATATGTTGACAACAAATGTTCTTGTTTTGTATCTTGACACCACCAATTACTGCCATCTTTTCGGTATCAACTTCGATGACACCGAGAAGATGGCGCAAATTTCTTGATTTATGATTTATATTTATCTGTTGTATAAATATATGCTTTTGCGATACGAGTTCAAATCATATTTATCCATATAAATTTTAGTTCTCTGCTAAAATTTGTATCCATATAGCTTTTAGTTCAGGAACTCTCCAAAAAGGCGAATTCGTATCAAACACGTTTTGGCTCCTACGAATGAAGACTGCGCCATCTTACGGGTAATGATATCATCTCACCGAAAGTATCACCCGAAAGATGGCAGTACAAAGTGGTGTCAAAATGCATCCAAGAGTTGAATGGCAGACGTTACGTTTAATTTTATGAATAAAATTCACCGTGATGGTGGAAAATAGAAACATCGAAGAAATTTTCAATGATAAAATTAAACTGTGGATTATTACTGTGGTTACAACTCTTGTGTTTCAGTTTGTAACTTCGGTTTTCCAATCCCATATATTAAAAGGAACAAATTAAAATTTTTTGACATGAGTAAAATTAAAAACATCTGTGCCTTTGCATACAGTGCTCAGAGGGAGAAAAAGTTATTTTTCACCTGTTGAAACATTTCGAAGTTCACTGGTTTAATTAGTCCGAAACCATGATACAATTAACAAGGTAGCCTTTTCGCTACAATAAGAACAACTTCAATAAAAATAACATGCATTTTGTTTTTGTACAACTTATGCAAACTGTCAAAAAGACGCCACTTCTACATTTACAGAAGAGAGATGCACTGAGCTTACGCGGATTTGCTACCTCGTTTTGGCTGCCGTTCATCTCTGCAATCTCTTGACAACCTAAAGTAGTCAGATGATTAACGGTTTAGCTGACGAGGCTACCTTGTTAATTGTATCATGGTCCGAAACAGAGACAAGCTACGGATATCAAACTTTTGAGCATACACAATCTTTTACACAGATTTTTTGAGGATAACATTACTTGTTCATGAACGATACAGTCTCATTTTAGCAGAAGTTCATATCGAGCGATAATTTTTATTCACAAATTGTTGAACTTGAGTGGAATGTGCGTTTTTTAGTATGATCGAACTAAAAAACATCCTCCTGTTCATTGACTGGTTAAAGATATTGGACTTGCAAACATACACAACCTTTTAAGACTTTTTGTCCAAAAACAAGACAGTTTTGTTTCAGCAACATTATTTAATTTTAAGGATTTACGTAAGCTTATTTTCAGTAAAATGAATTAAAAAAATGTCGTGAACATGCACCATTCATTTAATAACATAGTATTTAGTCAAAGTTTTCAAATATTTTAATAACCAAACAAGGATTTGAGTTAAGCTTAAAAACATATATTTTGTTTTAAAAGATTGAACAATTTTCGAATACAAATCAACATTTCAGAAAAGTTTTTTTTTTTCAAATATGTTGTGAAATGATTAATTTAAAGTTAACTTCGTTTCCGACAGGGCATCTGTTTACACAATCGTAAAACCGAACTTTGAGTACTGTTCCACGATATTATTCTTAGGTAATCAACAAATGAAAGAAAGACTCCATAAACTACAAAATAAAGGCATGCAACAGAATAACACATATGTATAAGTGAAATGTTAAATAAGCTGAAACCTTTAATAGGACTTCGAGCGCGACCGTGATGCGAAGCAATTGAGTTACGGAGATTAAAGCAATTAAATTGTGTTCTAATAAAAGCCAAAGCACTTGTAATAATTTAAAACTTCTTTTCATACTCAATAAAAAATAATAAAAATAAAGAAAAAGAAAAAACTTTAACTAGACAGACTAAAAACTGTTATGAGTGGGCAAAATGCTCCAAAATCTAAAAATATTAAAATTACTGATAGTACCAAAAATGATGTAAGTGAAAGAAAAAGAAAAAACAACATCATGGATAGTAAAAATCCAAAGCACTTTAAAGACAAATTTGGTTACTATTCAGTACTTGATTAAAAATATCAAAATCATGTCAAAGAGAACAGAGAAAAGCCTATAAACTCTCAGTCAGCTTCAAAAAATGATAATGATAATAACAAAGATAAAAGCAATGTAGTTAACACAAACAACAACAACAACGAGAACAAGTCACAGAGTGTACATAAATTCCAATTGCACTGTGATTAATGAAGACACAAATAAAATCAGGAATATTCCGCCTATAAATGTAATAGATATAAACGCTAAAAACTTAATAGAATTTATTAAACATGGATTAAAAATAAATGAGTTCAAAATCAAAGAATTTAAACACAAAAAATTATTGTATTTAAACTCGCTAAATGAATTTTCAAGAGTGAAAGCATACCTAGAAAAAACTGAAACTAAATTTTTCACTTACACACCTAAAAATTTAAAAGTTAAAACATACTTATTAAAAGGCCTTGATGAAAATGAAGATGAATACTTTTCGAATTGTTAAAATGGGAGAGCGAAGATCTACATATCTTAAAAGTTACAAACTTCTCCACAAAATTATCAAAAGAGAGAGGAATAAAACTTTCAATGTTTCTTGTGCAAGTTTCACCTGAAAGCAACATAAATAAACTTAGAAGTATTAAAACTTTACTTCATCGCTGCATAAAATGGGAACAACTGCGAAAACCAGAAATTACGCAATGCCGCAACTGTCGGGGATTCTTTCATAGTGCGGCCAACTGTTTTCTTGCAAGCAGATGCGTCAAATGCAATTCTAGCCACGAACGGGGAAAATGTCCTATAAATAGCGTACCGCCAGAGGAAAAAGAAAAACTTATTTGTGTAATATGCAATAAATATGGGCATCCCGCATCATACAAGGGATGTGAAAAATACAAACAATTGAAACTTAGGCTAAATAACAAGAAAAAAACATTTATAGAAAATAGAAGTATTAATAAAAATACAAACTATTTGCTTCCACAACTCCTTCTTACACTAGAACCGGTTCATATTTAGATATGTGCATAGCTGATTGTAGGTTGCATATTAAAACAGAAAATGACTCATATAATTCCCTCAAAGTTTTGGACTATGATAGTTTTGGACTATGATACAAATAATAGCTTCTATGGAAAATAATCCAGATTTCTTTACATTTCTGAAACGTAAAACTGAATTAAAATACAATTTTAAAGGCACAAACTGGAAAAGGCTCCAAAATAGAATCGTCTGAATAACCACGAAGCAGAGCTGTAAAAAGCTGCAATCAATTGACATTGAAATCAAAGTGATTTCAACCAAACTGATTTCATTCTTTGATTTCTAAATGATTTCAGATTTCAAAATGAAATCTTGTCAAAATTGCAATATTTTTTGATTGCAATCATTTTTTTAGAAATCATTGAATGAAATTAATTTAATTGCAATCAATTCGATTGCAATCAAATTTTTGTTGAAATCATGTGATTTCAACAAGTTCCCTTGAATTCATGTGATTTCAATAAATTCCCTTAAAATCACAACTATAGTAAAAGTCCAATGAAATAATTTACGTTTGGAATCTAGCGGTTTCTACTAGAATCTGGTGGAAACCTCCAAACTTTTGGTGGAAACCACTAGATTTTAGTAAAAATCACTAAAGTTTTGGTGAAAACCCACAGATTCTATTGCAAACCTCCACTTATATTTGACCAGAAAAATAAAAGTCAAAAACAAAAAAAAATTTAATTTTGTGAATTTATTAAAAAAAAGTCATGACAAACATAACATGAACAAAACAATATGAAAAATATTTCAGATTTCATTACTTTGAGCATTTTTTACATTAGAAAGCTCTCTATTGGCTTTTAGTAAAAGTAACTTTTCAAAGTTGCTACCTGAAAGCGATCCACGACGCGGAGAATTTAGCAAGGTTGCAAATGAAAATAACCTTTCTACTGCAGCTGATGATGGTAATGGTGCGTTGAATCTCATAAATGTGGATTTCAAACGATGTGTCCGTATCTGTAAGATACGAATGAAAGCTTGTATGAGTGGGATTCTGTTGTGTTTCCGATAAATTAACAGGATTATCTAAAAGAAAAAATATTATATTATTTTTTTAATAGATTATTTTGATATAATTGTATTATACCTTCAAGGCAAAAATCGAAGTATTTGTTAGATGCATTTAAATTCACTTCGGGCGATGGCAATGGAGTATCATTGGGAAGAGCATTTTTGACTAAAGCAATTACTTCGTGGATTTACTTGAGTAAATGACGAATTTAAAGCTGTTAGCCATTGCAACTTAATTTGTGGACAAAGTACGGAAGCTATGATAGCGTCATTGACTTCTTGTGTCAAATCAAAATAGTTTTGGAACCGAGCTTCCACTGCTTTTAAAACTAAACCGGACAAGAGCGATATATATTCGTTGTTGTGACTATTTGATATTTTAATGTATTGGACTCGAATTGTGGCCAAAGTTGGCAAAAGATATCCGTAGATCATTCCTTTGCTTCCCTGCAAAAAATCGATGGCTTCAGCTATTGGCTTTAATAACATCAAATAATCTTCAATGTATATAAAATCGCTTTCTGAAAAACTTGGTTCCTTGAACATTCTGCACAACTCGTTGAGTTTACTCTTGCTCTTTATAACATCTTTCAGCGAGTCGTACATAGAGTTCCGTTCCATCTTACCGCCACGGGATATTTCAGTTGGCGTCCTAATACTGTCCTTATATCTTCAGAAGTTTTTGGCTTATTCACTCTTCTCCAAAGATGTGAATATTTTTGCATTATCTGGACGTGAACGATTGAAACTTTAATCAAAGCTTCAGGATTTTTTATCAAGAGAATACTTACTGATTGGTGCTTTTCAAAATATTTTATGTTTTGTTTCAATATACGTAGAAGATCAGTTGTCGCCACCAGATTCAAGGTATGGGTTGCACAACGTATATGTCTTGGCAACCAAGAATTGAAAATATTACTTGGAATTTCCGTAGGCTCTTCAAATTGATTTCCCTGCTCATCATCGTCACCATCATTATCATCATCATCATTTATTTCTGCACCGATATTTACACTATCAACTCCAAATTCTTTGAACGCTTTCACGAAGTTCGAACCATTGTCTGTAATTGTCGCCGTTACATTAGAGATACTTAGATCAAACTGCGCATGTATCTCTACCATCAAATCTCGGATACGGTCATGTGTATGTCGACCAGAAAAGCGTTTGCAAGCTAAAGCTACCGACTTTCTATTGAAATTTTCATCTATCCAATGACATGTATAGCCTAGAAAGCTACGGTGCTTAGTTGACCACACGTCGGCTGTTGTGCATAAAAATTTGTTTAAAATAATTTGTTCTTTAAGTTTATCAATCATTGAAGTATACATGTTGTCAATAGTTTTCACAGCTGTTGGTCTACTAATCAAGTTAAATTTTGGATTAGTAAACTTGGCAAACTCTTTAAAGGATTGAGATTCAACTATTGAGATTGGTAACATGTTATCTATTATAACGCGACACGTCACTTCATTAAAACGTTCCTTTGAATTGTTTTTGGCGACGTGATTCTTTTTCTGTTGATTGTATGCATTATATTCTTCCGTATGGCGTTGTCTTAAATGTCGAATAAAATTGGACGTTATTTGCGTTGATCCTTGTAAATATACATTGCATATTCTGCACTTAGCCTGAATGCCACTTTGGTTACGGCTGTAAGCACCATCTATCTGCATAATTGTATGATATTAGAAATAAATTTCGAAAACAACAAAATTTTGATACACACCTTTTTTACAATTTTAACAAGTAAGAGTGCTATATTCGGCTGGGCCGAATCTTAAATACCCTTCACAATGGTACATACATTCCGATTGATTTTTGGTGCGAAAAGTTGTTTTATTTGGCTTTTAAATGGGCCGATTTTTTCTGAATTTCAATATCAGATCCACTACCGGGATTTAACACAGGCTGCAAAACTTTTATTTAAATAATTCCTAATATGCTCAAGTTCAACCACTGGGTGACACCAATTCTTTTTAATATCAATGAAATAAAGAAAAGCAAAATGTATTTCTTAATTATTTATCAGTTAACTTTATAGTAAAATTTATTTAACAAAAAATTGCATATAATTGCATTATTTTTGAATTATAATGCTAAACATTGCCATTAAGTGTGATTTGCTTTTCAATTTACTTACGTATGTGGGTACATGCATACGTATGTATGTATCTATAATAGAAAACTCTAAAATAAATTCTTTATTATTGAATATTTTCAGTGTGTTCCATAAAACAATGATTATATACATACATACATATTTACATTGCTTGCTTTTACAAAATTATTTTTTTTCTTGTGCACGTTTTTGATGATCTATTGCGTATCATCATACACATGTGTGTGTGTATGTACATATGTAAGTACGTAGGGAAACCCAAAATGATTTTTTGTGTGAATGAATTTGAAGACGCAATTGTTTAAAAGAATTTCATTGCGTACCCTTTTTTCAACAATTCTTTATATCACTTTCATTTTCAAGCTCGTGTATACATATGTACATACATACACATTTTTACAACAAAGCAAAAAAATTGTTTATGCTAACATACTTGCATGCATACATACATATGTATGTAGATACATACATACCTACATGCATACAAACGTATCTACATACATACATACATACATACATACATACATACATACATACATACATACATTCATACATGATCGCAAATATTATATACATATGTATATAATATTATATACATATGTATGTACCATTATGATTGATTTTTGGTACCAAAAGTTGGGTGCATATGGGCCGATGTCCAAAAATTTTCTAATTTTGCCCCTAAACAGCCTGTATGTACCATTCCGACAAATATTTAGTGCAAAAAAACTGTTTCGTTTAGCTTCCAGGCCCGACTTCTTGAGATATCGGGAGGCGCTATATCTCGAACATATATGGGCCGATGACAAAAAGATTTCCAGTTTTGCTTCTGACTAACCTATATGTATCATTCTGATTGATTTTTGGTGCCAAAAGTTGTTTTATTTAGCTTATAGAGCCGATTTCTTGAAAAATCGGGAGACGCTATATCTCACGTATATATAGACCGATTGCAGACATTTTCAAATTTTGCTTTTAAACACCTTATATGTACCATTCTGATCGATTTTTGGTACCAAAAGTTGTTTTATTTGGCTTTTAGAGCCGACTTCTTGAGAAAACTTGAGGCGCTATATCTCGAGTGTATATGGGCCGATGTCCAAAATTTTCCACGTTTGCCTCTAAATAGTCTATATGTACCATTCTGATTGATTTTTAGTGCCAAAAATTGCTTTATTTGGCTTAAAGAGCGGATTTCTTGAAAAATCAGGAGTCGCTATATCTCAGATATATATGGACCGATTTCAAAAATTTTCCAATTTTGCTTTTAAACACCTTATATGTTGCATTCTAATCGATTTTTGATACCAAAAGTTGTTTTATTTGGCTTTTAGAGCCGACTTCTTGAGAAAACGGGAGGCGCTATATCTCGAGTGTATATGGGCCGATGTGGAAAAATTTTCCACTTTTGCCTCAAAATAGCCTATATATACCATCTTGATTGATCTTCGGTGCCAAAAGTTGTCTTATTTGGCTAATAAAGCCGATTTCTTTAAAAATCGGGAGACGCTATATCTCGGATATATATGGGCCGATTTCAAAAATTCCTTCATTTCTAGGATTTAATGAGCACTAAAAATGATATGATTTAGTTTTTAAGAAAAAATTTTTTTTCAAAAATCTGAATACAAAAATTGCACAAAATACCCTCAAAACCCGGTTTTTTGAATATATCTCGGCTATCCGCGGACCTATCTTACTGAATTTCAATACCAGACCCACTACCGGGTTTTCACACGTTTTAGCGAAAGAATGAGGTTTCTATCTCAAACCGTTTTCTCAGAAACGGTATTTCAACGACTACAGACGGACAGACGGACATCGCTCAATCGTAATCGCTATTGATGCTGATCCAGAATATATATACTTTATGGGGTCTTAGATGGATATTTCAATGCGTTACAAACGGAATCACAAACTTATATGTATATACCCTTACACATTTATGTGAAGGGTATAAAAAACTTTGTAAACAAAATTGACGTTTCTGGTAAATTGGAATTATCAGAGTCTGCTTCATTTCTACAAGAAGCAGTTTCATTCAAAGAGCGCGAAGTCTTTAACTCAATCTTTCTTCTGTTACTTGTTGTTGGTTTTTCATCTGAAAAATTTTCACATTCATAACTTGGATCTTTTTCATAATCATCAGACGAAAAATCATCAAAAATTTCTGACATTCTGATCACAATTTCTTTTTTTTACTTTTTTTCAGTTTTAACAATGAACAGTTTAATATGAATTATTAATTTATTAGCAATTTGACACCAGACGTTTAATAATATAGAAAACACGTATTTAATGAACAAATCAATAGCACAAATGACGATTTATGCACTATGAAAATATGTCTGAACATTTCAGTAAACTTTGACTTCTAAGTAAATAATAAAAAAACACAACAACTGTATTTATAAAAAAAAACAAAAGCAACAATTTATTTTGTTCCAGCCTACGTCGACTTCTAAGTAAATAATAAAAAAAAAAAAATAACTGTATTTATAAAAAAAAACAACAAAAGCAACAAATTATTTGAATGCGTTGAAAAGAGAATTCTTTGCAATTTTGCAAAGTAGAGGATATTAGATAATAACAACTAAAACTTATCGGCTCCAAAATGACTTGAAAAACGTAGGTTTGTTAGTCATTTCTTGCATTTTTTTTCCTACGGAAGAACTGATTGCAATTAGAAATAATGTTTACCAATTTTACAAAACTTTGTAAATAAAAATTGCCATTTTTCATTTGAAAAGAACGAAGATTTTGATTCTGATTTAACTTTGATTGCAATTACTGGATTTGATTGCAATTAAAGTAATTGCAATCAAATCGATTGCAATCAAATTTGATTGCAATCAATTTATATATAAATTGATTTCAAAAAATTGATTCAATCGTTTTTATCATATTGATTTCATGATTTCAAATTGAAATCATGAAATCAATTTACGATTTTGAATGCAATCAAAAAATTAGCAATCATTAAAGCGAAATCATGTGATTGCAATTAAATCGATTGCAATCATTTACAGCTCTGCCACGAAGCAATTCCGAATAATAGAAACCTGACAAATAATGAAATAGATCACACGGACAGAATGACAGAAATTATCACAGAAACTATTGATGAAATTGTCCCAAAATATAAAGCTAGTCACTACGGCGCAAAAATAACAGACACCACAATAAAAATGCTCTATAGGGAGAAAAGCAAACTTTTAACACTTATTAAACAGAATAACAGGCTAGAACGTACACTACCCCAATCATATCTCAATATCTTGAAGGCGAAAGTGAAATTAATAAGAACTTATTGACGAAAACATTTCAAAGGTAATCAATAAACGTATTCAAGAAAAACTTACTTGATCCGAAAGATTCGAAAAACTTGTTTAGCAAAATAAAAAAGAATTTCAAAACACTAAAACCCATAAACCTATCAAAAATTTATGTTCCAACACAAAACTCGTATTTATTAAGTAAAGTGAGAATTAACCCCAATAATCTGACAAAAGATAATAATCAAAACTACGTGATCGAGGAACAACAGCAGATAGTAGATACTATAGGAGCTTATCTGGAGTCAGTACATGCAAATAAAGAAATTAATACAAAGAATAATATACATACACAGGTCATGAGCATATTTCAGCAATTTCTAGACACCAGAACAATATTTGCCAATAATCAAAACACAGTTCTTAATTTCAGCGAACAGATCTTGTCTGACAATATCAACCATGATTACTTTGTTTCGAGGAACGATTTAATATATGTACATATTTACTAATCTGAAAAGTAAACTCTCATCAGGCATAGACAATATTCCAAATATTGTTCTAAAAAATTTACCTCAACAAATGATAAACGAATACTGCAAAATATTCAATAACATGCTTAATAATTCCTATTTTCCGATAAAGTGGAAAACAGCTAAAGTTGCAATACTGCCAAAAAAGAATAAGGACTCTAGCGTTCTAACAAACCTCCGACCAATCAGTCTATTACCAAACATGATAATACGAAATATGTATTAACAAAAATATATACAAATTTTGTGAAAATAAAAATCTGAAAAGTGAAAAACAATATGGCTTCAAATTCAAACATTCTGCAATAGACGCTATCCATAATTTAACCTCATATATCAATTGGAACTGGTATAAAAACCACTGTACGGGCGCCTGTCTCGTAGATATGGAAAAAGCTTTCGGTACGGTTTGGTTACCAGGCATAATATTCAAACTATTAAAATACGAATTTCCTTTACATCACGTAACTTTAATATATAATATGATTTTTGAGAAGAACTTTGTTGTTCATCACAAAGACTCGATAAGCAGCAAAAGTTTTAATATAGTCAATGGGTTACAACAGGGTTGCGTAAATTCCCCCGTTTTATTTAATTTGTACATGTTTGAGTTGTTAGAACAAGTAGACAACATCATTGCATTTGCCGATGATATTATTACATACCACGCCGACGACAAAATAGACAAAATAAATAAAAACCTTCAAAATAATTACAACACTGTGGAACAATATTCAAAAGACTGGAATATGAAAATAAACGCATTAAAATGTAATTACAATATAAGAAAAAATTGGAAAGACTTTGGAATAAAATCGCCCCAATTTGGTTGCACTATACTCAAAAGGGAAGTTGTAAAGTACTTAGGTGTCTATTTGGACAAGTTTTTGTACTTTAACCAACATATTAATGAAACCATAATAAAGGCCAGAAAATCCTTTTTTTCATACCACAGATTATTCTACAATAAATTCGTGAGCAAAAAGATTAAAATAATAATGTACCAGTCCCTTATCAGACCAATTATAACGTATGGTTGTCCAATATGGTTCAACATATCGCCTTCTTACATGGAAAAGATAAGAATCTTTGAAAGAAAATGTATAAGAGCTTGTACGTCGTTATACAGATCACCAGAAAGCAATTTTAAAAAATATGTATCTAATAAAGTATTGTATAACAACGCTAATATAATAAGAATTAATAACTTTATAATAAGTCTAATAAGAAACAATATCCTAAGATGCTCCTTATAATGGCTCCTTATTGTGGCTCCTTATTGTACAAATGAATCATACATAGTCGAAGGGTTAGCAAAAGGTTTAGTACCACCTGAAGCGTTTTTGTTCCTAGATCGAAATGGGGTCATCCAGAATGAATACAGCATACCCATTTTTTACCATAACCACAGAAGAGCTTCTACAAAAGCCATTAATTGCAATTTAGACAATCTAAATATTAAATACGATACACACATATCACAAAAAGATTTACGGTTGTACAAAAAAACAAATCAAAACTGTAAGTGTTGGTGGCTTACGAATATCTAATATGAGTACATCAGTTACTTTTTCTTTTTTTTTAACCTCTTGACCCATTCCTTTACCTTACAATAGTTAAGCAATGTTTTTTCCAACTAGTTTTCATTGCATTCTGAAATATATCTGTTCATTTGTGAAGAATATACTATATATGTATCCTAACGTATTTGTTAAAAACAAACCTTAACCATACCAATTACACTAGAGTGCTCGTACCGGGGCCAAATTGTATTTATAAGATATATGTATATTGTCAACTATCGTTTATTATAGTTATATATATTATAATACAAATTTTGAATTAATAAACACAAAAAAAAAAAAAATAATTTTAAATAAGCTACAGTGGCTCTCCATCAATCAGCGACTCGTTATGAACACCCTTTTATTATACCCTTCACATAAATGTGTAAGGGTATATATAAGTTTGTGATTCCGTTTGTAACGCATTGAAATATCCATCTAAGACCCCATAAAGTATATATATTCTGGATCAGCATCAATAGCGATTACGATTGAGCGATGTCCGTCTGTCCGTCTGTCCGTCTGTCCGTCTGTCCGTCTGTCCGTCGGTCCGTCTGTCCGTCTGTCCGTCTGTCCGTCTGTCCGTCTGTCCGTCTGTAGTCGTTGAAATACCGTTTCTGAGAAAACGGTTTGAGATAGAAACCTCATTCTTTCGCTAAAACGTGTGAAACCCCGGTAGTGGGTCTGCTATTGAAATTCAGTAAGATAGGTCCGCGGATAGCCGAGATATATTCAAAAAACCGGGTTTTGAGGGATATTTTGTGTAATTTTTGTATTCAGATTTTTGAAAAAAATTTTTTCTTAAAAACTAAACCATATCATTTTTAGTGCTCATTAAATCCTAGAAATGAAGGAATTTTTGAAATCGGCCCATATATATCCGAGATATAGCGTCTCCCGATTTTTAAAGAAATCGGCTTTATTAGCCAAATAAGACAACTTTTGGCACCGGAGATCAATCAAGATGGTATATATAGGCTATTTAGAGGCAAAAATGGAAAATTTTTCCACATCGGCCCATATACACTCGAGATATAGCGCCTCCCGTTTTCTCAAGAAGTCGGCTCTAAAAGCCAAATAAAACAACTTTTGGTATCAAAAATCGATTAGAATGGAACATATAAGGTGTTTAAAAGCAAAATTGGAAAATTTTTGAAATCGGTCCATATATATCTGAGATATAGCGACTCCTGATTTTTCAAGAAATCCGCTCTTTAAGCCAAATAAAGCAATTTTTGGCACTAAAAATCAATCAGAATGGTACATATAGACTATTTAGAGGCAAACGTGTAAAATTTTGGACATCGGCCCATATACACTCGAGATATAGCGCCTCAAGTTTTCTCAAGAAGTCGGCTCTAAAAGCCAAATAAAACAACTTTTGGTACCAAAAATCGATCAGAATGGTACATATAAGGTGTTTAAAAGCAAAATTTGAAAATGTCTGCAATCGGTCTATATATACCTGAGATATAGCGTCTCCCGATTTTTCAAGAAATCGGCTCTATAAGCTAAATAAAACAACTTTTGGCACCAAAAATCAATCAGAATGATACATATAGGTTAGTCAGAAGCAAAACTGGAAATCTTTTTGTCATCGGCCCATATATGTTCGAGATATAGCGCCTCCCGATATCTCAAGAAGTCGGGCCTGGAAGCTAAACGAAACAGTTTTTTGCACTAAATATTTGTCGGAATGGTACATACAGGCTGTTTAGGGGCAAAATTAGAAAATTTTTGGACATCGGCCCATATGCACCCAACTTTTGGTACCAAAAATCAATCATAATGGTACATACATATGTATATAATATTATATACATATGTATATAATATTTGCGATCATGTATGTATGTATGAATGTATGTATGTATGTATGTATGTATGTATGTATGTATGTATGTATGTATGTATGTATGTATGTATGTATGTATGTATGTATGTATGTATGTATGTATGTATGTATGTAGATACGTTTGTATGCATGTAGGTATGTATGTATCTACATACATATGTATGTATGCATGCAAGTATGTTAGCATAAACAATTTTTTTGCTTTGGTGTAAAAATGTGTATGTATGTACATACATATGTATACACGAGCTTGAAAATGAAAGTGATATAAAGAATTGTTGAAAAAAGGGTACGCAATGAAATTCTTTTAAACAATTGCGTCTTCAAATTCATTCACACAAAAAATCATTTTGGGTTTCCCTACGTACTTACATATGTACATACACACACATGTGTATGATGATACGCAATAGATCATCAACAACGTGCACAAGAAAAAAATAATTTTGTAAAAGCAAGCAATGTAAATATGTATGTATGTATATATGTATGTATATAATCATTGTTTTATGGAACACACTGAAAATATTCAATAATAAAGAATTTATTTTAGAGTTTTCTATTATAGATACATACATACATACATACGTATGCATGTACCCACATACGTAAGTAAATTGAAAAGAAAATCACACTTAATGGCAATGTTTAGCATTATAATTCAAAAATAATGCAATTATATGCAATTTTTTGTTAAATAAATTTTACTATAAAGTTAACTGATAAATAATTAAGAAATACATTTTGCTTTTCTTTATTTCATTGATATTAAAAAGAATTGGTGTCACCCAGTGGTTGAACTTGAGCATATTAGGAATTATTTAAATAAAAGTTTTGCAGACTGTGTTAAATCCCGGTAGTGGATCTGATATTGAAATTCAGAAAAAATCGGCCCATATATACCCCAGATATAGCGTCTCCCGATATTTCAAGAAATCGGCTTTAAAAGCCAAATAAAACAACTTTTCGCACCAAAAATCAATCAGAATGTATGTACCATTGTGAAGGGTATTTAAGATTCGGCCCAGCCGAATATAGCACTCTTACTTGTTTTTATTTAAAATTAAGACAGGAAATATGCCAAACTATATGCAGCAATATCTAGTCAATGTAGCAGAAGTCCAACCATACAACTTGAGGAATGCCAACGATTATAGATTATCTTTTGCAGCAACAAGTTTTTGTCAAAATGTTATATTTTATAAAGGTCTGAAAGTTTTCAATGAAATGCCTCCAGAAATAAAAAATGAAATAAACTTATATGTATTCAAACGTAAAATTATTGATTATATCAAGAGAAAATTTTAAAAAACTATGTAATAATAATTTTAAATTCAAAATGTATATTTTTTGTGTGAAAAATTAAATATTTGATCTATAATTGTAAACATATGTATTATACTAAATAGCAACAAGAAATGCTAAATAAATCAATCAATCAATAACATATGTAAACTTATGTACATTAATGTGTATTGTTATTATTAATATAATTTGCATTGCTCAAGGGTCAAGTACAATTTTATTTGACACAATTTAGAAGTTAAATATACAATACCACTCCCAATAAGTTATAGCTGTTCTACAAGTATACTTTCAATGAAAGTATTGAACAAAATTTAGTTGTAGCTGTTAATTTTAAACAATACAAACTGAATGAAAATGGAATTCAACTTTTAGCCTGGGTTTTTGAGATCTGAGATACTACCAAATGATATACATAAGTATACTTTTTCAACAGAGAACATTTTAAGCAAGTCAGTAATTAACTAGTAATGGTAAACATATTTATTTTCACTTTAGCTAGTGTACTGATATCTAAAAATCCCAGCCTTAAGGTGGGATCACACGATTGCCGTAATGCACCAATTTTACACAATTTTTATTGGGCTGAATTGGTGCATAATAAAAAATTTGTCCCAATCAAATTCTCTGCAATCACATGATTTTCACATTTTACTGAAATTTTATTGTCGCAAATTGCAGCAAAACAATTTAATACCAATAATTGCCGCATTATAGTCACACGATTGTTATATTATACGGCAACTCTGAGAAACAGCTGTTGTAGCTGATGACAAACTTTGTTTTCCCAAAAAAAAAAAAAAAATGAATTAAATGTTAAAAATATGGTTTGTTCATTAAAAAGAAAGAAAATTGCTTCGGCTATTATTATAATGTTGTGCGGGCTAAAAAAAGCAAAAAGCGAATAGTAACAACAATTGAATTTTACTGATTGAAAAGCAGAAATCATGTTTGGAAGACTCGTTTAAACTATTTTGAAACTAAATAAATGTATACATATGTATGTATGTATGTAGATTATTGGCAGGCATTGTCTTCTTTGGTTGCCGCATGAGAACACAATAAATATTGGTGCATTTTTAGAATTTTTATTGGTGATTAGTTGTTTGTCAAGTGTTCACACGGTTGTCGCATCAGGGTTGTATTTGATTGAGACAAATAGGAACAACATTCGTTTTGGTTGCCGCATGAGCCAATAAATTGTGCTATCACACGATTGGCACACAAAATGTAACAAAAATTGGTAAATTGCGGCAATCGTATGATCCCACCTTTAGATAAGTTTTCTATATTGTGGTCAGCGTTTTTAGTACAGTTCATTATTTTAAAATTTTGAAATGGAATTTTTTTTAATATTTTGACAACAAATGTTCTTGTTTTGTATTTTGACACCACCAATTACTGCCATCTTTTCGGTATCAACTTCGATGACACCGAGAAGATGGCGCAAATTTCTTGATTTATGATTTATATTTATCTGTTGTATAAATAAATGCTTTTGCGATACGAGTTCAAATCATATTTATCCATATAAATTTTAGTTCTCTGCTAAAATTTGTATCCATATAGCTTTTAGTTCAGGAACTCTCCAAAAAGGCGAATTCGTATCAAACACATTTTGGCTCGTACGAATGAAGACTGCGCCATCTTACGGGTAATGATATCATCTCACCGAAAATATTACCCGAAAGATGGCAGTACAAAGTGGTGTCAAAATGAAAACCAAGAGTTGCGTTTAATTTTATGAATAAAATTCACCGATATGTGTAATTAAAACTGACCATGTTGAGTGTTACTTCATAACTAACTTTATTTCATGCCATCATTCTTTATTACAAGAGTTGCCATTAATAATAAAACATAGTTGTATATAATATTAGTAAATATAGAGTTGCATTGGGTTGTATGAATATTTTTACAAAAAAAACCAAAAAAAAAAATGATGAAAAAGAAAGATCGGACGATTGGTACCATTTTCGTCCGAGACTTCTCTTGAATGAGAACACCTACTTTTACATTGAGCAGTAAAATAAATATTTATGTTTTTATTGTTTATCCATATCATTTTCTAACACTGATTTACTAAAAATTCCTATTCTTTTCGGACTCTGTTTTTATGCACTAATTTTTCTTTCTTTGTTACCTTATCATATACTCTCACATTGCATTGGTCAATATCCTTGACAGTAAATGGACCTTCATATATGCTTCTAAATTTATCGTAAGGTTGTTTCTGAATTAAAACATTATCACCAGTCCTTAACTGTAATGGCCTTGCATACTTGTCATAAAGATTTTTGTTCCTTAACTTATGTTTTTCGACTAAATCCCTAGCCAATTTATTAGTCTTCTGTAAGCGATACTTAACTTCCTTACTGTAGTTCTCTATATTGTATATAGGATCGATCTTTTGTTTTAAAAATTCTGTAGGCATTGTGGGAAGTTTGCCGAAAACTAGTTCGAAGGGTGATAGTTTGTTATCGAACACTGTATTGGATGTCGTGTTGTGAAAAAATGTAAAGTAAGACAAATAAGTATCCCACTCATCAATATTGTCTTCTATATAAGCTCGTAAATATTCATTGAAAACCCTGTGGCTGCGTTCTACTGTTCCAAGGGTCTCGTGATGATACGCTGTAGAAAAGTTAATCTGTATTTTTAGCAGTTTACACAGTTCAATTAGAACCTGGTTCTTGAACTCCGTACCCAAATCAGACTTGATAATATTCATAGTTCCATATGTTAATACGAATCTTTCGAAAATTGCTCTAGCTACGGTATCTGCACTCTTGTCCGGTATGGGTATTGTAACCAGATACTTTGTAAGATCACATATGAGCGTCAGTGCATATCTGTTTCCGAATTTAGATTCCGTAAAAGGTCCTATAGTATCCAAAATGACTATATCAAAAGCCTGCCTTGGTGTGGGGGTTAAAAATAGTCTTTCTTTATTACCTTGTCTTACCTTATTTAAATTGCATTTTCTACAGTTTCTTACAAAAGTTGCCACATCTCTTTACATGTTTTTCCAAAAGTATTTAGTCCGTAATTTGCGTAGAGTTTTTTGCGTCCACAATGCCCTCCTTGGAGTGGATCATTATGATAGACAGTCATAAGTTTTTCTTTATCACCTTTACTAATTATCTGTTCGATTGGCTCAGTCAATAAAATATGTAATTTCTGTAATGTATGCATACCATGGTCTTTTAACTTTTGCAAATTACAAATTTCAAAGAGTGAGTCATCTTTTCGCCATTCTATTTTGTAGATGTTTTGACTGACGGCTTCTCTTTCGAGCCTCAAAAGCATTTTGTCTAAACTTAATGTTTCGTTATCGGTCAAAATATCGAATGATTTTAATAATTTAAATTTTTTATATATATTTACGCGTAATTTCATTAATTTATTATTCGTATAAATTAATTCGGATCTTATTTTTGGTATATTTTTGTCAAATTCGTGGGCAAACTTGTCGTATATAGGTATTCGGACTGTCGTAGAAGCTTGTTTTTCCTGATTGTATTGAGTTTTCGTTGCCATACTACGTGTTGTCACTGCCAAAATTCCGGTACTTTCCCTTTTCAATTCTTCTACTGACACCCGTGAAAGTGCATCGGTGGCTACGTTGTCTTTACCTTTTATATGCTCTACTGTGAAGTTATATTCTGCCAGTTCCAGTCGAATCCTAGTTAATTTTGAAGATGGGTTTTTAATATTGAATAAGTATACGAGCGGTCTATGATCGGATCTAAAATTCTGTTCCATAAACATATGGCCTGAATTGAGTTATCGCAAAATATATGGCTAATAGTTCTTGCTCAATTATCGGCTTTTTCTGTTCAGCTTCGTTGAACGATTTGGAAGCAAAATAAATTGGTAAGTCATTGCCCTCGAAATTCTGGCTGAGTACTGCACCACATCCAATTTTGGAAGCATCAACAGTTATTAAGAATTTTTTTGAAAAATCTGGGTACTGTAAAAGTTTTGGGGATTTCAGACAAAGTTTTAGATTTTGAAAAGCGGTTTTACATTTGTCATCCCAAACAAAACTTACATTTTTCCTTGTAATGCGATTCAAAGGAGCTGCTATTAAAGCAAAATTTTGAATAAAACGCCGATAGTAATTAGCAAACGCTACAAAACGCCTCACAGCATCTTTGTCTGTGGGAACAGGGTACTTATCTATCGCTTCTATTTTCGAATTGTCTGGTAACAAGCCTCGTGCCGTACACTTGTGGCCAAGAAAAGTTACCTCCGCTTGAAAAAAATTACATTTGATAGGGTTAATCTTTAAGTTATATTTCCGGAAAATTTTGAAAACGTTTTCTAAGTTCGTCAGGTGGTGTGAAATGCTACAACCAACTACGATAATGTCGTCAACATATATGAAAGCTTGGTCAGGTGGAAGTCCGGAGAAAGCAATATGCATCATGCGCGAGAATAAATTTGGAGCAACATTCAATCCGAAAGGCAACACTTTCCATCTGAAACAACCACTGTTCGTACTGAATGAGGTGACGTCTCTTGAGGCGATATCAAGGGGTATTTGGTGAAACCCGGAAAAGAGGTCAAGTAATGAAAAATATTTTGCGCGTCCAAGATTGTCTAGTAAATCATCTATCCGTGGAAGAGGAAATTTGTCGGCTATTAACTTTTTATTTACGGCCCTAAAGTCAACGCACATCCGGTATGATTTCTTCCCATCTACGCTTTTTTTCGGCACTAAAATTAAAGTACTGTTGTAATTAGACTGACTGGGTTCAATCAAATCATTCTGTAGTAAGCCCTGAACTTGTCTATCAACCTCTTGTTTTTGCGAGTGGGGTAAACGATAATTCTTGATATATACTGGTGAAGTGTCACACAACAATCACACAAAGTTTATGCGTGTAGAAATTATTGGTGGTCGTTTTGTATTCTCTAAGTGCAAAAACATCAGAGTATTTGACACATAAAGGCATAAGTCTGTCTTCGATATCTCGTGGAATTCGCAATTTCAGAGTTGTTTTCAGTTTTTCGTTACGATCATGATTTGGTGAGACCTTATCTATTGAGTAGACATTATAGTTCGACAATTTCTCCCATTTTATACTGGAGTTATTTATAAACTGGTATTTATCTGTCGCATTTACTATTTTGATTATCGGACAGCTCGAATCTATTATACATTTTGCTACGAGCACTCCCTCACATAATTCCTGAGCTTCCACAAACATTGGTTCGGAACAATTCTCCTTAAGTTTAAACATTCGAAAAACCTCACATCTAGGTGGGACTATGCAATTATTTTCGGCGGTGTCGTGTTCTATGGGAATTTTCAGATTGCGGTTATAATGCAAAAGTGATATATACATTTCGTTATAATTGATGCTACATCTGTTCGACTTGAGAAAATCCTTCCCTAAAATTCCTTCTGTTGGGATATTAAAATTATCATCAACTATATACAGTGACTGAGAAATATATGTAAATACCCTGAATTCTAAAGCGCACGTATATTTTCCCTAGTGTGGAAAGGGCATGAGTGGTTACACCCGTGATATTTATAATACCATTCCGATCAATAGGGGTGTCTTCCCCGATATATGAAAGCTTTATTAAGGATATGTCCGCTTGCGAATCAGCCAAAAAGGTACACTTTCCTCTCAGTTCAGAAGACTCAAGTTGGATGAAGTCAGAGTTATTCAGGTTTAAACTATAAATTGATTTGGGTGAGACATATTTTCTGTTAATTTCTAAATGTTTCCAATTTTGTTGCAAATAATTTGAATCATCTAATAGTCGAGTGTGCTGACTTAATGATTCTGTTCTATTGTATCCCCCAACATCAACTGCTGAGGGGGCTCCTCGTTTAAAGGAAAAGTTCTAGCACTTCTATTGTTAGACCTAGCCTCATTATTGTTAAAATTGCGATTAGATCGGTAGCCACCTCGATTATGGTAGTGATTTCGATTAGGATTTCTATAATTATTAAAGTTTCCACGCCCCCTGTCATTATTGTTACCATGTCGGTAGCCTCCGCGACTGAAAGTATTATAGCCCGATTACCGAAAACTGCTTCCGCTTGAATTACCGTTGCGTGACCCAATGGCTAACACTTGCCTTTCATTCGACTCATTTGCCTGTTCTACTATCATTTTAGCCACTACATCTCTCGAATCAGCGAATGAAGTCGATGCCAAAATGGACTTGACGAGTGTGGATCTTGCGTTGAGTCGACAGACACCTACCGTCTGCTCGATAGCCATCTCATGTGCTTTAACGCGTGTGACACCTTCTATTACAAGAGACCTTTCCAGAGCGTCAGATAGTTCCTCCACCTTTTTTGAGAAAGATGAATAATCGTTGTCTTTAACTTTTAAGGCTGCTATTTTCCCAGCAACGATTTTTGAGTTTTCTGGCTTTATTTTGTTTCTCAATGCAGTTTTTATATCTATGTATAATTGTTATTTCACCACTCGGCAGTGCCTCGCGGGCCTTTCCTTCTAATTTAGACTTAATGAAAGTCACCAAAGTGGTTTTCATGTTGTCATCTGTGAGATCGTTTAACAAATCTATTTTATCTATAAAGGATTCTAATACTAAAGGGTTGCCATCGAAGTTTTCTCTAATTAAATTAGAACACATCCCAATGAATGTTCGTCTTTATTCTACAGTTCCCATTGTACTTTCTCCTGTCTTGCGATCTACCCAAAATTGTTTTTTACTTCCTTGAGGTATATCTTTTGACTCACTGCTATGTTCTACATCATTTTCATCTTCCGACCCAACTGAATCCGTTATTTGTTCCTCATCTACTAATTCAAGCATAAGAACATCGAGTGGTATCCTAACCTTGCAATCTAGTTTCCCGAAACACCTACTCAAAAGCTCTCTACAATGTCTTATTTTCTTAAACGTAAACTCCCTTTGCGTTTCCGAAAGTTCCTCAATATGCAAGGTAGCGTATGATAGATCTTATAAGCAATTCTATATACTCACTTCTTTTGTGTTGATTTGCAGATACTGCGCGAGTTTGCAATATTCTCTTCTTTATTTTATAAAAATCATTTATCAAGCTTATGAAAGTTTCATGAACAAATTGTGACATGGGATAAAAGCATGTTTCTATTAAATAAAAAAATCTTTTTTTTTCAAATTATAACTTTACTCCTTTTATGAAATTCGCTCAAAAACTGATTAAAAAAATGTGTTTATTTGTTCCGTGTTTCGGTCATATAATCACCACATAGTTTGAAAAAGTTTTTCGTATAATATTTGTAAAATAGGTATATGTAACTATATATGTATAGTGTTTTTCATATAAACATGTATTTTCATTCATGCGTAGATATATAGTTTTACATGCTCACTAGCGTAAAGAAGTGAGAAAAAAAAATTCTGAAAGAAGTGTTTAATAGTAGAAATTTAATAATGTATGTACAATATACATATAAATCCATTAGGTGCATATAAATCCATTAGATACATATAAATCCATTAAATAGAACAAACAAACTTTCAAGGTTGTGTGTTGCTAAGCTTGCAACGCTGTTCGGATACTAATGTTATTTTGTATCTTTTTCATCTTCTCACTTTTTTCTTTGGTTTGTTTTGATTCTTGGCAGAAGAGACAAAACAATTTTTTTGAATTTAATCCAGTCTTATTTAGCTTTGTACATCTACTTACATGACATTAAAAATACCTGTAGTTATATGATTAACCATTCACTTTCGTTTCACACTCACTTTATGTAAATAAATTGCTCCTTAAATAAATTGAGAGAAAAAAAATACTCTTATACTTTTCCTTGTTGTACTGTAAGCATGAATCTATGTATGTTGTTTGTATGTAGAGATACGTACATACGTGGCATGTCATGGGAGGCTTAGGTAATTTCGGTATGTGCAATGTTCTCCCATACATATATTCAATTATGTTTAATAGTGCAAGTTAATGAATTCATGTAGGCTTTTAAATGAGTTATATTTTCTTTAATTGTGACTAATCAAATAAATTTTAATTATGCAACGTAAGTATAAGAACTACAGCGCTCATATAAATAAGCATACATTCATATGTCTAAGGTTTTGAGTATGAAAATAGTACATATGTACATATGTAGGTATGTAAATAATTCGCTAATGCAAAGTTATTAGTTATAAACTAGTTATAAGTACATATGTAATCAAATGAAATTCTTGTTTCATGAAAATACGTATTTACATAACTATGTATATATGACAGAATCAGTAATTAAGGTGTAGCATTAGGCGCAAAAAATTCTTTAAATAAATACGTATGTATTTAACTTGAAATTATAAATCATAATTATAAGTAAGTGTCTAAATTAAGTATTTAATCATGTAAATTATTTATAGGTATGTACAGTATAATAAGTATATAAGATAGTCTACAAATTCATAAATTTTAGTTGTTTTTTTAAATAATCAGCTTTTTTCACCCTTAAAAATGATCTCTCTCGTGCATTTTAATTCACTTACTACTGTTGCGGCTTGCTGCTGTCATCCTTTTACTCTGAATTGCTGGCTCTTAACTTCTTTTATTGGCAGCATTTTCTCTTCTCCGTCTATGCTCTCTTCATGTTGTAGTTTTCTTTTGAGACAAGCAAATAAATTGGATTTTCGCCGTTACTAAGTACACATATGTATGTAATTAAATACGTTTTTTTTCCAAATGTATATAAGCAAAGTTCAGTTTTTTTTTTGTATAGCAACTAGCTATAATGTTTTGTTTTATATTATTTGAGTTATTATTTGAGTTATGGAAAAAAATTTTTTTTTTTTTTTTTAATTAAATTTAGTCATTCTGGACGTTTTTAGTCCCGAAGAGCATACACACTATGTACATATGTATTTTATTGTTGTTTTTTTTATTTTTCTTCACTTACATATGTATGTTCTTCATCACGTACATAATTTAAAGGCTTTATCTTCTTTTCTCTCTCTCTGCGGCATTCCGTTATATTGCGGAACCGCTTCTGTTCTCCTTCTTTTTGGCTTTGATTTTTTCAAAAACTAGGTTTTTTTTTTTTTTTTTTTTTTTTTTTTTTTTTAATTATTCCGTTATATTGCGGAACCGCTTCTGTTCTATTTCTTTTTGGCTTTTGATTTTTTCAAAAACTACGTTTTTTTTTTTTTCTTTAATACTTTTGTCACAACGTATGATAGTACTTTTGCGTAGCTTTATATACTTATGTATATATGCCATACCAGTTATAATTTTAAGTATTAGAACTACTATTCTTTTCGTTTCGAACTAATAATTGAAATTAGTTTTAAAACATTAACGATCATAATTTTTGAAGTATTCTGAGCTATGTATTTCTATTTTTGTATGGCTTCTTTTACAACAATGTTTTTATTTAGTACGCGTAGTTTTAAATTCTTTATTGAAAATTGTTGTCCAACAATATTAATATACTCGTTTTTATTTAAGTCATAATTTTTTCATCAGTTTTCAACCATACAAAATTATTGCTCACACACACACAAACTTTACTTTTTCTTTTAGTCGGTCGCCATCTAATATGTGTAATTAAAACTGACCATGTTGAGTGTTACTTCATAACTAAAGCTCTAAACACATAGACGACAGCAGACTGCAAATGCTGCCTACTTTAAGTGCAGCCAACTTCAAATGTTGCTCTGAAGTCGGCTTCATAATTATTTTGAAGACAGCAACAACATAATAATCAGCTGGTGAAAAATCAAGGAAAAAGATGAACACTTTTTCAAAGCAACCAGGATGAAAATTAAATAAAGTATCACAAAAAATTAGCTCAAACGAAAAAAATTGTTTTGATATTGAAAATGAACAGCTGTGTATTTTAGCAATGCTAATTTCAGGGATGCCGTATTTCTTATTTCATAATGAATAAAATTGAAAATATTGATGAAAAATGTAATAATATCACGAAAAAACTATAAAAACACATACATTTATTTATTTATTGTATTTTTGCAATGTTCTTTTGTGTTTAATATCAAAAAAAAAGTTTTTGTTCTAATTTGTCCAATTTAGATACATATATAATGGCAACACTATATTTGCTTATTTGCTGCCCGTCAAAATAGAAAATAGCCTAAGTTGGCAGCAGCAGCAAATGCTGTTGTGCAGTCGTGTTGCCCTGCTGCCGTCAAAATAATCGATTTCATTTAAACACATGCATTTTATTTTTGACATATTGCTGCTTGCTGTCTGCTGTCGTCTATGTGTTTAGAGCTTAACTTTATTTCATGCCATCATTCTTTATTACAAGAGCTGCCATTAATAATAAAACATAGTTGTATATAATATTAGTAAATATAGAGTTGCATTGGGTTGTATGAATATTCAGAAATATCCATTACAATGGTGGAAAATAGAAATATATCGAAGAAATTTTCAATGATAAAATTAAACTGTGGATTATTACTGTGGTTACAACTCTTGTGTTTCAGTTTGTAACTTCGTTTTTCCAATCCCATATATTAAAAGGAACAAATTAAAATGTTTTGCCATGAGTAAAATTAAAAACATCTGTGCCTTTGCACACAGTGCTCAGAGGGAGAAATAGTTATTTTTCACCTGTTGAAACATTTCGAAGTTCACTGGTTTAATTAGTCCGAAACAGAGACAAGCTACGGATATCAAACTTTCGAGCATACACAATCTTTTACACAGATTTTTTGAGGATAACATTATTTGTTCATGAACGATACAGTCTGATTTTAGCAGAGGTTCATATCGAGCGATAATTTTTATTCACAAATTGTTGAACTTGAGTGGAATGTGCGTTTTTTTAGTATGATCGAACTAAAAAAAACAATCCTGTTCATTGACTGGTTAAAGATATTGGATTTGCAAACATACACAAGCATTTACCTTTTAAGACTTTTTGTCAAAAAACAAGACAGTTTTGTTTCAGCAACATTATTTAATTTTAAGAACTTACGTAAGCTTATTTTCAGTAAAATGAATTAAAAAAATGTCGTGAACATGCACCATTCATTTAATAACATAGTATTTAGTCAAAGTTTTCAAATATTTTAATAACCAAACAAGGATTTGAGTTAAGCTTAAAAACATGTATTTTGTTTTAAAAGATTGAACAATTTTCGAATACAAATCAACATTTCAGAAAAGTTTTTTTTTTCAAGTATGTGGTGAAATGATTAATTTAAAGTTAACTTCGTTTCCGACAGGGCATCTGTTTACACAATCGTAAAACCGAATTTTGAGTACTGTTCCACGATATTATTCTTAGGTAATCAACAAATGAAAGAAAGACTTCAGAAACTACAAAATAAAGGTATGCGCTGTATTCTGAAATGCAACAGAATAACACATATAAGTAAAATGTTAAATAAGCTACAGTGGCTCTCCATCAATCAGCGACTCGTTATGAACACCCTTTTATTATACCCTTCACATAAATGTGTAAGGGTATATATAAGTTTGTGATTCCGTTTGTAACGCATTGAAATATCCATCTAAAACCCCATAATGTATATATGTATATTCTGGATCAGCATCAATAGCGATTACGATTGAGCGATGTCCGTCTGTAGTCTTTGAAATACCGTTTCTGAGAAAACGGTTTGAGATAGAAACCTCATTCTTTCGCTAAAACGTGTTAAACCTCGGTAGTGGGTCTGCTATTGAAATTCAGTAAGATAGGTCCACGGATAGCCGAGATATATTCAAAAAACCGGGTTTTGAGGGGTATTTTTTGCAATTTTTTTAATCAGATTTTTGAAAAAAATTTTTTTCTTAAAAACTAAGCCATATCATTTTTAGTGCCCATTAAATCCTAGAAATTAAGGAATTTTTGAAATCGGCCCGTATATATCCGAGATATAGCGTCTCCCGATTTTTAAAGAAATCGGCTTTATAAGCCAAATAAAACAACTTTTGGCACCGAAGATCAATCAGAATGGTATATATAGGCTATTTAGAGGCAAAAGTGGAATATTTTTCCACATCGGCCCATATACACTCGAGATATTGGCACCAAAAATCAATCAGAACGACACATATAGGTTAGTCAGAAGCAAAACACAAAATTTTTTGACATCGGCCCATATATGTTAGAGATATAGCGCCTCCCGATATCTCAAGAAGTCGGCCCAGGAAGCTAAACGAAACAGTTTTTTGCACAAAAAATTTGTCGGAATGGTACATACAGGCTGCAAAATTCATGGGCAAAATTAGAAAATTTTTGGACATCGGCCCATATGCACCCCAGAAAACGCTTTTCACGATTTCTCAAGAAGTCGTCATTAAAAGCCAAATAAAACAACTTTTGTATGTATGTATGTATGCATGTATGTATATATGTATGTGTATATACGTTTGTATGTATGTAGGTATGTATGTATCTATATATGTATGTATGTATGGATGCATGTATGGATGCAAGTAGGTTAGCATAAACAATTTTTTTGCTTTGGTGTAAAAATGTGTATGTATGTATACACGAGCTTGAAAATAAAAGTGATATAAAGAATTGTTGAAAAAAGGGTACGCAATGAAATTCTTTTAAACAATTGCGTCTTCAAATTCATTCCCACAAAAAATCATTTTGTGTTTCCCTACGTACTTACATACATATGTACATACACACATACATGTGTATGATGATACGCAACAGATCATCAAGAACGTGCACAAGAAAAACATCATTTTGTAAAAAAAGCAAGCAATGTAAATATGTATGCATGTATATATGTATGTATATAATCATTGCTTTATGGAACACACTGAAAATATTCAATAACAAAGAATTTATTTTAGAGTTTTCTATTATAGATACATACGTATGCATGTACCCACATACGTAAGTAAATTGAAAAGAAAATCACACTTAATGGCAATGTTTAGCATTATAATTCAAAAATAATGCACTTATATGCAATTTTTTGTTGAATAAATTTTACTATAACGTTAACTGATAAATAATTAAGAAATACATTTTGCTTTTCTTTATTTCATTGATATTAAAAAGAATTGGTGTCACCCAGTGGTTGAACTTGAGCATATTAAGAATTATTTAAATAAAAGTTTTGCAGCCTACTTCAATATAATTAATATATAAGTATGCATACATATGTATGTATATTGAAATAAACTCGTTTTACATCAACTATTTTAACAAATACAAAATCGATTTCTCTCACTGTAAACCAGAAATGCTTTACTGTTTTACAACTGCTGTAGTTGTGGATGCCGCTTCTCTATACCTACCCTGTTGGACATTGAGTAGTCAACTACTAAAATAGTTGACTTTGAGTTAACTTTTAAGGACTAGCTTCAAATTAGCTACAGTATAATCGATTTGTAATTCACTTTTTGTGTACTGGTTATAACCTAGCTGAAACGTAGTGCAGAGTTAACCCAAAATTCAAATAATAACATATACACATACGCGGTATATAACTCTTTAATTAAACTACCTATTGTCGCATTCGTTTTATATGTTGCGATGGCTGAGTGAGTATGTTGGCTGCTCACCAGTCTTGAGGCCAGTCTCGATTACCATTAGAGGCTAACAAAAGAAAAGAAAGTAGGATGAAATTTAGAAATAATCCAGGCGTCAACCAGTTCCTGCTCTAAAATAGTTAGTTTTAAGTTAATTTAAAGTTAATTTCGTTTCCGACAGGGTATTAACAGCGTATACATGCGTCACATATTCAAGTGTGCAGATTTTTCATTACCAAATTTTTACATACACATACGAGAGTGATCAAGATATTAAAAAATTTCTACATACACATACATCCATAAATATATGAGTAGCTATTCATTAAGCTCTAAACACATAGACGACAGCAGACTGCAAATGCTGCCAACTTCAAGTGCAGCCAACTTCAAATGCTGCTCTGAAGTCGGCTTCATAATTATTTTGAAGACAGCAACAACATAATCAGCTGGTGTGTAAATTAATTTCGAATTTTTATAAATATTACAAATTCAAAGTGTAAAAATATAAAAAATGAGCGAAGAAAATTTAGCGAATTTTATCACAACAATTGTTAAAATAGCTCAGACTACAGCTGAAGTGTATAAAGCCCATAAGACGAATAGTACAAGGAACCGAAGATGGTGGGTTCGCCCAGTAAATATAACCCGTGATGAGGAGGGCATTTACAAAATATACATATGTACAACAGCTCAAGGAAAAAGATGAAGAACACTTTTTCAAAGCAACCAGGATGAAAATTAAATAAAATATTACAAAAAATTAGCTCAAACGAAAAAAATTGTTTTGATATTGAAATAGAATAGAAATAGAAATAGATATAGAAATCTCACTCTTTCGCTTAAATGTGTTAAATCCCGGTAGTGGATCTGATATTGAAATTCAGTAAGATCGGTCCACGGATAGCCGCGATATATCAAAAAACCGGGTTTTTTTGGTCATTTTTTAGGTCAGATTTTTGAAAAAATCGGCCCATATATACCCGAGATATAGCGTCTCCTGATATTTCAAGAAATCGGCTTTAAAAGCCAAATAAAACAACTTTTCGCACCAAAAATCAATCAGAATGTATGTACCATTGTGAAGGGTATTTAAGATTCGGCCCAGCCAAATATAGCACTCTTACTTGTTTTTATTTAAAATTAAGACAGGAAATATGCCAAACTATATGCAGCAATATCTAATCAATGTAGCAGAAGTCCAACCATACAACTTGAGGAATGCCAACGATTATAGATTATCTTTTGCAGCAACAAGTTTTTGTCAAAATGTTATATTTTATAAAGGTCTGAAAGTTTTCAATGAAATGCCTCCAGAAATAAAAAATGAAATAAACTTATATGTATTCAAACGTAAAATTATTGATTATATCAAGAGAAAATTTTAAAAAACTATGTAATAATAATTTTGAATTCAAAATGTATATTTTTTGTGTGAAAAATTAAATATTTGATCTATAATTGTAAACATATGTATTATACTAAATAGCAACAAGAATTGCTAAATAAATCAATCAATCAATCAATAACATATGTAAACTTACATTAATGTGTATTGTTATTATTACTATAATTTGCATTGCTCAAGGGTCAAGTACAATTTTATTTGACACAATTTAGAAGTTAAATATACAATACCGCTCCCAATAATTTATAGCTGTTCTACAAGTATACTTTCAATGAAAGTATTGAACAAAATTTAGTTGTAGCTGTTAATTTTAAACAATACAAACTGAATGAAAATGGAATTCAACTTTTAGCCTGGGTTTTTGAGATCTGAGATACTACCAAATGATATACATAAGTATACTTTTTCAACAGAGAACATTTTAAGCAAGTCAGTAATTAACTAGTAATGGTAAACATATTTATTTTCACTTTAGCTAGTGTACTGAGATCTAAAAATCCCAGCCTTAGATAAGTTTTATATATTGTGGTCAGCGTTTTTAGTACAGTTCATATTTTAAAATGGAAATTTTTTTAATATTTTGACAACAAATGTTCTTGTTTTGTATTTTGACACCACCAATTACTGCCATCTTTTCGGTATCAACTTCAATGACCCCGAGAAGATGGCGCAAATTTCTTGATTTATGCTTTTATTTTATATTTATCTGTTGTATAAATAAATGCTTTTACGATACGAGTTCAAATCATATTTATCCATATAAATTTGCTAAAATTTGTATCCATATAGCTTTTAGTTCAGGAGCTCTCCAAAAAGGCGAATTCGTATCACATACGTTTTGGCTCGTACGAATGAAGCCTCCGCCATCTTACGGGTAATGATATCATCTCACCGAAAGTATCACCCGAAAGATGGCAGTACAAAGTGGTGTCAAAATGCAACGAAGAGTTGAATGGCAGACGTTACGTTTAATTTTATGAATAAAATTCACCGTGATGGTGGAAAATAGAAACATATCGAAGAAATTTTCAATGATAAAATTAAACTGTGGATTATTACTGTGGTTACAACTCTTGTGTTTCAGTTTGTAACTTCGTTTTTCCAATCCCATATATTAAAAGGAACAAATTAAGATTTTTTGACATGACTAAAATTAAAAACATCTGTGCCTTTGCACACAGTGCTCAGAGGGAGAAATAGTTATTTTTCACCTGTTGAAACATTTCCAAGTTCACTGGTTTAATTAGTCCGAAACAGAGACAAGCTACGGATATCAAACTTTTAAGCATACACAATCTTTTACACAGATTTTTTGAGGATAACATTATTTGTTCATGAACGATACAGTCTGATTTTAGCAGAGGTTCATATCGAGCGATAATTTTTATTCACAAATTGTTGAACTTGAGTGGAATGTGCGTTTTTTTAGTATGATCGAACTAAAAAAAACAATCCTGTTCATTGACTGGTTAAAGATATTGGATTTGCAAACATACACAAGCATTTACCTTTTAAGACTTTTTGTCAAAAAACAAGACAGTTTTGTTTCAGCAACATTATTTAATTTTAAGAACTTACGTAAGCTTATTTTCAGTAAAATGAATTAAAAAAATGTCGTGAACATGCACCATTCATTTAATAACATAGTATTTAGTCAAAGTTTTCAAATATTTTAATAACCAAACAAGGATTTGAGTTAAGCTTAAAAACACATATTTTGTTTTAAAAGATTGAACAATTTTCGAATACAAATCAACATTTCAGAAAAGTTTTTTTTTTCCAAATATGTGGTGAAATGATTAATTTAAAGTTAACTTCGTTTCCGACGGGGCATCTGTTTACACAATCGTAAAATCGAATTTTGAGTACTGTTCCACGATATTATTCTTAGGTAATCAACAAATGAAAGAAAGACTCCAGAAACTACAAGATAAAGGTATGCGCTGTATTCTGAAATGCAACAGAATAACACATATAAGTGAAATGTTAAATAAGCTACAGTGGCTCTCCATCAATCAGCGACTCGTTATGAACACCCTTTTATTTTTATTTAAAATTAAGACAGGAAATATGCCAAACTATATGCAGCAATATCTAGTCAATGTAGCAGAAGTCAAACCATACAACTTGAGGAATGCCAACAATTATAGATTATCTTTTGCAGCAACAAGTTTTTGTCAAAATGTTATATTTTATAAAGGTCTGAAAAGTCGTAAGAGTGGGTATGTGCCCCCGCAAGCATTTTTATACCTAGATAGCCAAGGATATATTCAAAATTACTGCGGCATTAGCGTGATATATCACATTTATAGGCGAGCTAATGTTAAAGCTATAAATAGTAAGCAACTTACAGATGATAATAGAAGACATGACACAAGCCTCTACGCAAAGGACAAGAATATGTTACCTAATTTGAACCCTAATAGATATTGGTGGCCAAACCAAAATGGTAGCTAATAGTTTGTGTTTTTTACCTTTTTGACCTCTCTTTTTTAACGTTATGATATTAAAGTGGGTTTTTTTCAGTTGTTTTTCCCTGCATAAAAACTTAGTATATCAATGTATACATACTTGTACAAAACGTATAAATTAGTTTTTCAATATTCCTAAAAAATAAACTATGATTCTCACAATACAAATGTACTAGAGTGCTCGAACACGGGACAGTGTTTGTTTATTTATAGTCTAATATTAGAAAAATTTTTTGTTAAATAAACATAAAAAAAAAAACAGTGGCTCTCCATCAATCAGCGGATCGTTATGAACACCCTTTTATTTTATATGAGAGATTTTTCTTACATGATCTTGCTTTTATCATTGAAGATCTAGATGCTCATTTATTAATACATCTTGGACATTTACCCCAACCCATGTGTTGTTTGTTAACATTTTATTGACATGTTCAATTTTACTGCACTATGATCATTTTACACACATTTATATTAAATTCCTTTTCCGGCTCAATTTCAACCCTTCGTTTATCACTTTTAGATCAAGAATAATTAAGTAAAGAAAAGTAAATTTTTATAATTAAGTGGACAACCGGCTGTTTCTGGGTAGCAAACACACTTCATCAGCACTCTGTGAACTTTGAAAGTGTCAAATTTCACAATTTTGGCACAGTCGCTTTAACCACTCGGCAACCAAAGCTCACGCAATTTTACTTTCTATTTATATACTTCACTAACATTAACCAAAGCAATGACATTTTTGCAGTCTGTTATGGATGAATTTTTGTCATCTCAGAAGACTGTTATTTGCTCTTTATATAAGAGATTTTTCATACATGATCTTGCTTTTATCATTGAAGATCTAGATGCTCATTTATTAATACAACTTGAACATTTACGCCAACCCATACGTTGTTTGTTAACATTTTATTGACAAGTTCAATTTGATTGCACTATGATAATTTTACACACATTTATATTAAATTCCTTTTCAGGCTCAATTTCAACCCTTGGTTTAACACTTTTAAATCAAGATTAATTAAGTAAGGAAAAGTAAAATTTTATAACTAAGTGGGCAACCGGCTGTTTCTGGGTAGCAAACACACTTCATCAGCACCCTGTGAACTTTGAACGTGTCAAATTTCACAATTTTGGCACAGCCACTTTAACCACTCGGCAACCAAAGCTCATGCAATTTTACTTTATATTTATATACTTCACTAACATTAACCAAAGCAATGACATTTTTGCAGTCTGTTATGGATGATTTTTTGTCATCTCAGAAAACTGTTATTTGCTCTTTATATGAGAGATTTTTCATACATGATCTTGCTTTTATCATTGAAGATCTAGATGCTCATTTATTAATACAACTTTAACATTTACGCCAACCCATACGTTGTTTGTTAACATTTTATTGACATTTTTAGTTTTATTGCACTATGATAATTTTACACACATTTATATTAAATTCCTTTAAGGCTCAATTTCAACCCTCGGTTTGTCACTTTTAAATCAAGATTAATTAAGTAAAGAAAAGTAAAATTTTATAACTAAGTGGACGACCGGATGTTTCTGGGTAGCAAACACACTTCATCAGCACTCTGAGAACTTTGAACGTGTCAAATTTCACAATTTTGGCACAGCCCTTTAACCACTCGGCAACCAAAGCCCACGCAATTTTACTTTCTATTTATATACTTCACTAACATTAACCAAAGCAATGACATTTTTGCAGTCTGTTATGGATGATTTTTTGTCATCTCAAAAAACTGTTATTTGCTCTTTATATGAGAGATTTTTCATACATGTTCTTCCTTTTATCACTGAAGATCTAGATGCTCATTTATTAATACAACTTAACATTTGTTAACATTTTATTGACATGTTCAATTTGATTGCACTATGATAATTTTACACATTTTATATTAAATTCCTTTTCAGGCTCAATTTCAACCCTTGGTTTAACACTTTTAAATCAAGATTAATTAAGTAAGGAAAAGTAAAATTTTATAACTAAGTGGGCAACCGGCTGTTTCTGGGTAGCAACCACACTTCATCAGCACCCTATGAACTTTGAACGTGTCAAATTGTTATGTGCGCCCTGTGTAAACACAGATGGGTTTATACAGAAATTACGGCCGGTGTAAGCGGCTGATCTGACTGATATCATACCAAGGTGAGTGAACGGCGGCCAAAGCGCGCAAAGAAAAAGATGGCGGAGCCACAGAAAAAAGGGAGACCGCCGCTGAAGTAAAATGGTGGAAAAATTACTGGGGGGAATTCATTCAAAAAGCTGGTGCGAAACAAGTAAGGTTGGTGCTAAATACTCCCACTACTGAATACAATTCCTTTGTACAAGAAAAAGGAATAGTGAAGAGTGTGTGCTAAGAAGTAATGATTGCACCATTACATTCCTGACACCACCAAACCGAAACAACAGCACCCTCACGAAGCACCATTTACACAAGAAGCAGAAGTTGCCAACAGAGCCTTGCGCCGAGCATTTTTATCGGCGGCGGCGGCTCATGGGTATATATCTCGGCGGCGGCGGCTAATCGGCTGTAGCTGACAGTTCAGCAGCTAGCTGTTTTCTTTTCGGCTCTAATAAAAAATCGCCTTGAAAAAATAAAAAAGATCAAAAAAGATGTGCATCTACATAAATAAATATTAGTTGATAAGCACATAGAATATTATTACTGATCATAACATAACAATTATCGCACTTCTGTATAATGTTAGTACATTTTTTTATTTATTTTATAGACATACGATATTAACTTTATTGACAGAAAAATAACGGCTGAGACAAAAGCCAGTCTAAGCTAAATTAACAAGTCGAGCGTATTTTTGTTTTCTTTACTTACTACAATTGACTTTTTCTAATTTGTAGGTTAATAGATGTAGCTCTGCTGGTGGCAAATGAATAATATGAAAAGCATTTTTTCGTATGTATAAATAATTTGAGCCAAATACCCTCTCACCTAAGCCTTTTGTACTACTAAAGGGTAGTACAGCTTTTAAATTTTTATTGCTTTTAGTATATTTTGTAAAGGTCTTCCAACTACACATGCTACAAACATTTCACTGTTCAAAAATTAGTGTCAATTTTCAATTAAAGAGTGTCCCCTTTTTCAATTTTCACTTATTGTTATCTTTGGTATATGCTTTTGCAAAGGCCTGGCAACTGCACATCCTGGGAGAATTTCAAGTCTCTATCACTTGCGGTTCAAAAGTTAGCTAATTTCAGTTTCTTGTATGGGATCTTTAGTTCCTAACTTTTTGTAGTTTTTTTGTAGTTGCTGTTGAAGAGCCTATGTACTAACGAGAAGTGTGGCGGCTTCTAAACAGCTAGATGTCTACCCTGCTAATTCGTTGTCTTTATTGTTTTCTTAGTGTTCTTTAATAAATATTAACCACATAAATTATATAGAAAGGACTGATAAACTTAACAGAAAATAATTATGAAAGCAATTAGCATATATCAGTATACAAAATATTGAAAACCCCCAACAGATAGGTATTTCCCCTTCGTGCATGTACCTATGTAATTTACTGTTCAAATTTATTGATCAGGACCCTGTTTTTCAAAACTTATAAGTGCTGAACAATAAAAATTCCCATAAGAAATAAATAAAATTTACTGCCTGTTCCTCAATGTCGCAGTCGTGCGATTGTTCGCTTTCTAAGCGAAAGAAATTTGTTTTCAGTTCCTCTATGAAGTTCTTTTATTCAAACGATGACTCGATCGACAAGTCGAAAAAACGTAAGTGTTTTCATACAAAATCCGATTCAATATCGATCATGTCGTCAGCACTGCGAACACAAATGTCAAAATCAAGCACTTGTTGTTTGGCTATCGAGTGGGAGTTTTTATAGAAAAAATTTTTGTTTTTTTGTTAAAAAACTGGAAAATAAAACTACAAACCCGACATATTTTTAATTTTTATTTTATTTCGTAAATATATTAAACAATTATTACATGCATACATGTAGTTTTCCTACACAGTCCACTTGTATGCTGGCTGGAAGAAAATCCTGAGTTTGCCAGAGAAATACCAGTGCTCATCGCGTCAAAATACTTATTAAATTAAATGTAAAAAAAATACTTATTAAATTAAATGTCTATGCAAAAAAATACTTTTAAATTTTAAAACACCACAAAAACTATTTCCGCACTTTCAAAATGTTTGCTTTTTTTTATCACAGAATACTCTGTGCTACTCTGTGTTATTTATGTATGTATTTGCTTTGGCTTGTCAAATGCAGCTGCCTAGTTTTATGAAGGGTTGTATTTACACCAGAACAATTTAGTAGTTTTTTTCAATACTGCAATAAAAAATCAACTAAAACTTCAATTTACCGATCTGGCATCTCTGTAAAGTAAATGCCAAAAATTTCATGACGTAAGACTATGCGAACGCAAGCTGGCGACATAGAGGAATCCAAATTGACTCGAAATTGAGCGACTACATTTCGATCGCTTAGATTTTCTTGCGACATTTAGGAACAGGCAGTTAGTAAATGTCTAAATGACATCGGTGGCTAATTTTTAGCTGAATTCAGCCGTGAAATTGTCGGCGGCGGCGGCTACCGAAAATCGTCGGCGGTGCGGCTTAGCCGGCTGTAGCCGCTTCGGCGCAGGGCTCTGGTTGCCAAGATTTGTTCTTTTTGTTACATCAGCCACAGTCAATAGTACAGCCGAGCAAAGGAGTGGAAATCCTCAACCTTGGAAACAGAGTTCAACACGATCAATAAGGTGTCCAACAACCAAGACAAGCCGGAATCACATCTACCGCCAAGAACGCATCGGAACAAGATCAGCCAACACCAACAACAGTTTCAACAAAGCAACCGTACTGGTAATATCAACAGCACCCACGGAACCTAGGTATTTCCCCAGAGTCTGCCTGTAAGTAAGTTCCAAAATAATCTTTGAAATAAGTGGATTTAACCTCAAAGTGTATCTCGGCGCCAATATATGCACGCTTGGGTGTATGTATGTAGATGTAAAGGGTGTTTTTTTAAGCACGATAGAACTTGAAATTGTAAAAAATAACACAAAAAATTAAATTGTAATCAAAAATTTTTTTTTATTCGAAAGATCAATACGTGACATTAACATTTGAAAATGATTTCGGGCATAGGGGCACCGCGGCTGTTCTTGACGAAGTGCATTCTGGACGTCCAATTTTGGGCCACTTTTTCGAGCACTGCTGGCCGTATGTCACGAATAACACGAACAATGCTGGCCTCCAAGGCGTCAATTGTTGCTGGTTTATCAGCATAAACCAGTGACTTCACGTAGCCCCACAGGAAATAATCGAGAGGTGTCAAATCGCACGACCTTGGAGGCCAATTGACAGGTCCATTTCTCGAAATCAACTTATCGCCAAATTTTGATTTCAATAAGTCGATGGTTGCGTTCGCCGTATGGCACGTAGCGCCATCCTGTTGAAACCACATCTCCTCCGGATCAACGTCATCCATATTTTCAAACAAAAAATCATTGATCATGGTGCGGTAACGATCTCCATTGACCGTAACGCGAGCTCCGGCCTCATTTTTGAAGAAATATGGTCCGATGATACCACCAGCGTGAATCCCGCACCATACGGTGCGTTTTTCTGGATGTAATGGAGTCTGTAGGGTCTGTTGTGGATTGGTCTCACTCCATATGCGGCAATTTTGCTTATTAACAAACCCGTTAAGCCAAAAATGCGCCTCATCGCTGAACACAGTTTTGCGATAATAAGTTGCGCGAATCGACGAGTGATTTTCAAAGTAAATTTGGATAATTTCGTAGCGTTGTTCAAGCGTGAGTCTATTCATGATGATTTGTCAGAGTATACTGAAACAAATAAAAAAACAAGTAAGAGTGCTATATTCGGCTGGGCCGAATCTTAAATACCCTTCACAATCGTACATACATTCCGATTGATTTTTGGTGCGAAAAGTTGTTTTATTTGGCTTTTAAATGAGCCGATTTTTTCTGAATTTCAATATCAGTTCCACTACCGGGATTTAACACAGGCTGCAAAACTTTTCTTTAAATAATTCCTAATATGCTCAAGTTCAACCACTGGGTGACACCAATTCTTTTTAATATCAATGAAATAAAGAAGAGCAAAATGTATTTCTTAATTATTTATCAGTTAACTTTATAGTAAAATTTATTTAACAAAAAATTGCATATAATTGCATTATTTTTGAATTATAATGCTAAACATTGCCATTAAGTGTGATTTGCTTTTCAATTTACTTACGTATGTGGGTACATGCATACGTATGTATGTATCTATAATAGAAAACTCTAAAATAAATTCTTTATTATTGAATATTTTCAGTGTGTTCCATAAAACAATGATTATATACATACATATATACATACATACATATTTACATTGCTTGCTTTTACAAAATTATTTTTTTCTTGTGCACGTTGTTGATGATCTATTGCGTATCATCATACACATGTGTGTGTGTATCTACATATGTACCTATAATTGAAAACGCTAAAATAAATTCTTTATTATTGAATATTTTCAGTGTGTTCCATAAAACAATGATTATATACATACATATATACATGCATACATATTTACATTGCTTGCTTTTTTTCACAAAATGATTTTTTTCTTGTGCACGTTTTTGATGATCTGTTGCGTATCATCATACACATGTGTGTGTGTATGTACATATGTAAGTACGTAGGGAAACCCAAAATGATTTTTTGTGTGAATGAATTTGAAGACGCAATTGTTTAAAAGAATTTCATTGCGTACCCTTTTTTCAACAATTCTTTATATCACTTTCATTTTCAAGCTCGTGTATATATACATACACATTTTTACACCAAAGCAAAAAAATTGTTTATGCTAACATACTTGCATGCATACATACATATGTAGATACATACATACATACCTACATACATACAAACGTATCTACATACATACATACATACATACATACAAACATACATACATACATACATACATACATACATACATACATACATACATACATACATACATTCATACATGATCGCAAATATTATATACATATGTATATAATATTATATACATATATATGTATGTACCATTATGATTGATTTTTGGTACCAAAAGTTGGGTGCATATGGGCCGATGTCCAAAAATTTTGCCCCTAAACAGCCTGTATGTACCATTCCGACAAATATTTAGTGCAAAAAACTGTTTCGTTTAGCTTCCAGGCCCGACTTCTTGAGATATCGGGAGGCGCTATATCTCGAACATATGGGCCGATGACAAAAAGATTTCCAGTTTTGCTTCTGACTAACCTATATGTATCATTCTGATTGATTTTTGGTGCCAAAAGTTGTTTTATTTAGCTTATAGAGCCGATTTCTTGAAAAATCGGGAGACGCTATATCTCAGGTATATATAGACCGATTGCAGACATTTTCAAATTTTGCTTTTAAACACCTTATATGTACCATTCTGATCGATTTTTGGTACCAAAAGTTGTTTTATTTGGCTTTTAGAGCCGACTTCTTGAGAAAACTTGAGGCGCTATATCTCGAGTGTATATGGGCCGATGTCCAAAATTTTCCACGTTTGCCTCTAAATAGTCTATATGTACCATTCTGATTGATTTTTAGTGCCACAAATTGCTTTATTTGGCTTAAAGAGCGGATTTCTTGAAAAATCAGGAGTCGCTATATCTCAGATATATATGGACCGATTTCAAAAATTTTCCAATTTTGCTTTTAAACACCTTATATGTTCCATTCTAATCGATTTTTGATACCAAAAGTTGTTTTATTTGGCTTTTAGAGCCGACTTCTTGAGAAAACGGGAGGCGCTATATCTCGAGTGTATATGGGCCGATGTGGAAAAATTTTCCACTTTTGCCTCTAAATAGCCTATATATACCATCTTGATTGATCTTCGGTGCCAAAAGTTGTCTTATTTGGCTAATAAAGCCGATTTCTTTAAAAATCGGGAGACGCTATATCTCGGATATATATGGGCCGATTTCAAAAATTCCTTCATTTCTAGGATTTAATGAGCACTAAAAATGATATGATTTAGTTTTTAAGGAAAAATTTTTTTTCAAAAATCTGAATACAAAAATTACACAAAATATCCCTCAAAACCCGGTTTTTTGAATATATCTCGGCTATCCGCGGACCTATCTTACTGAATTTCAATAGCAGACCCACTACCGGGGTTTCACACGTTTTAGCGAAAGAATGAGGTTTCTATCTCAAACCGTTTTCTCAGAAACGGTATTTCAACGACTACAGACGGACAGACGGACAGACGGACAGACGGACCGACGGACAGACGGACAGACGGACATCGCTCAATCGTAATCGCTATTGATGCTGATCCAGAATGTATATACTTTATGGGGTCTTAGATGGATATTTCAATGCGTTACAAACGGAATCACAAACTTATATATACCCTTACACATTTATGTGAAGGGTATAAAAAGTTTCATCAAAATTTAATTTTTTGTGTTACTTTTTACAATTTAAAGTTCTATCTAGCTTAAAAAACACCCGATACATAACCCGCGAGAAATTTAAGTTTTGTTGTGCTGTAAAAGCACAAAGTTATTACGGTTTTTTTTCTTTTTTTGAACCTACTTTCAAAATCAGACAGTAGCTTTTGTCTATTGGCTGTCGATATATGTATGTATACATGCATATATGTATGTGCGTATTTTACATAGATGTAAGCGTATAGCTAAAAATAATTTTTGTCACTGAGAGTACCTACTTATGTACATATATATGTATATATATCCACATAATTATTTAATAATAACAAAATTTATCTAAATGTAAATGGTCATATGCTTTGCAATATATTTGAGGGATTATAAAAATACAATTTCGAATTTTGTTAACTTCTAAGAAAGACGTAGAAAGCAAAAGAAAAGAAATAAGCTAGTACTGTATATACACATATTAGTTTTTGCATTTATATACGAATATAATTGTGTACCCGGAAGGCTGTAGTTTTCTTGTTAGGTCTTTAAGCAAACATCCTTCGCGGTAAATTGTAGAGTTTTAAGGCCTTTAGTGTGGCCCATTTCCAACTAACTATAGGTGAGCTCACGTATGTTAGGTAGGAAGAGTGATTTTTAAGATCGGCAAGTGGCAAATTAGCCAATAGTGGGTGTTAGCTTGCGTATAAAAGAAGAGAAGTACACGTGCTTTCGGTTTATATAAAAAAAAGGAAAATTTTTAATTATTATAATAGTAAATGTGTGTACAGGATTTAAATGTATTAATGATTATTTTCAACTATGATAATAAATTTTGTCAGCAATTTTGAAATTTTTGATACTTATAATGGCTGAATTACCGAAGCGCGAATAAAAAGTGAGTATTATGGGTAAGTGACGGAAAAGGAGGCAATAGTAAAAGTAAAATTATTAGGGGATGGCCAAAGAAAAATTCAACGGTCAATACGCCATCACGGTGAAGCCCTTTAGGACTTCTGCGGGTGGGCCAACCGTTCCTGGCATTACACCAGCCAGAAGGAGATTCGGTGTAGGAGGAGAGGAAATCAGGTGGTGGGTGGTGGTGCTGGTAAAGGAACCCATTTGGGTATAGTTTTTTTTAAGACAATTTCACTTTTGGGCCTCAGCATATTTAGTTAAAAGTTTTTTTTTGGGGTTTATAGAAAAAGCTGGCATGATTTTTTTTGTAGTGAAGTCAGTTTCTGGTGAGCTGGCAAGAACCACCCCCGTCGGCGAGCGACAGCCGGAGCTAACGCCAGCATGCCAGCGCCGCCTGCTCAACCTGGACAAGATGCTCTTTATAACACCTGTGTACACTATGTAACCAAACTGCAAAACTAATAATACATAAACACAAAGTAACTACTACAAAATTTAAAAATTTTGGCACAGCCACTTTAACCACTCGGCAACCAAAGCTCACGCAATTTTACTTTCTATTTATGTATATACTTCACTAACATTAACCAAAGCAATGACATTTTTGCAGTCTGTTATGGATGATTTTTTGTCATCTCAGAAGACTGTTATTTGCTCTTTATATAAGAGATTTTTCATACATGATCTTGCTTTTATCATTGAAGATCTAGATGCTCATTTATTAATACAACTTGAACATTTACGCCAACCCATACGTTGTTTGTTAACATTTTATTGACAAGTTCAATTTGATTGCACTATGATAATTTTACACACATTTATATTAAATTCCTTTTCAGGCTCAATTTCAACCCTTGGTTTAACACTTTTAAATCAAGATTAATTAAGTAAGGAAAAGTAAAATTTTATAACTAAGTGGGCAACCGGCTGTTTCTGGGTAGCAAACACACTTCATCAGCACCCTGTGAACTTTGAACGTGTCAAATTTCACAATTTTGGCACAGCCACTTTAACCACTCGGCAACCAAAGCTCATGCAATTTTACTTTATATTTATATACTTCACTAACATTAACCAAAGCAATGACATTTTTGCAGTCTGTTATGGATGATTTTTTGTCATCTCAGAAAACTGTTATTTGCTCTTTATATGAGAGATTTTTCATACATGATCTTGCTTTTATCATTGAAGATCTAGATGCTCATTTATTAATACAACTTGAACATTTACGCCAACCCATACGTTGTTTGTTAACATTTTATTGACATGTTCAATTTGATTGCACTATGATAATTTTACACACATTTATATTAAATTCCTTTTCAGGCTCAATTTCAACCCTTGGTTTAACACTTTTAAATCAAGATTTGTTGCGGCTGACTAATGTTGTGTATACAAGTCTAGTCTACCGCCTAGTCTTACCATATGTTTTTGTTTTTTTTTTCCAGTGAAGAACTCAGTTTAGCATGTATATTTTAGGTCATATTTATTATATACCCCTTTTCCTCATCAATTCCAGATAACGCTAAAGTAAAAAAAAAGTAAAATCACATTCTTACCAGCAAAATCACATTCTTACCATTACATTCTTATCTGCATGAGTAAATTTCCTACCGGTCATTTCCTTTTGTTATTTTTAGGTATGTATGTACTAAAAGTCTGCGCAAGACCACTTGGTTGTTTGTCAACACTGAAGACTATGCTGCAGTGTATATGACAATACTGTATAAAATCTGATTATTGCACACTACAGCATATACAAAATCTAAGCGAGCGCACACAATAACAATACAACGAAAAAATTAAAGTTTGTTTGTTTTGTGTTTGGCCGATCAATAACACGACCTGCCATTTATTCGTGTATTTGTTTATTCGTCAAGCCATGATGTCTTGCAAAAATGTTATGTGTTACAGCAGGTTTTGTTGTTATTTGCTGTTTTAAAAGAGGCAGCAGAGTATTTGCTGTACATCATAGGCTATGGTGTCATTGTTATTATTGTTTTTCACTGTTAGCATTGTTAACCATGTAGATAATTGATACACATAAACAAAGCCTTTGTGAGTGAAAAATATTGGCAAATATGTGCATAAGTACATATATATGTACATACATACATACATACATATGTATTTTAAAACTAAAAATGTAAGAGAAAGACCTCCAGCCCAATTAATATAATAATAAATTAATAATTCTTCTTTTTTGCCATCAATTTTAGTTTATTATCTTTTGTTTTTGTATTGCCTCTTTTTGATCAAAAAGAGGCAATATAAAAACAAAAGATAATAATAAATATTAAAAACGAAAATAATATTAAAAAACGTAGGAACAAAATAATTAAAATTATTTAGTATTATAAAAAGAATAGCTCAAATATACATACATATGTATGTGTATCACTTCATAACCGAAGTGAGTAAAGCAAAATGTATTTTGTCTCATCATACATGAGGAGAACAAAACAAAAAAAAATTTCACTCTTCATGTGTGTGAGTGAAGAATTGGAACTCTGGTCTGCGCACAACCACTTGGTTGTTTGTCAACACTGAAGACTATGCTGCAGTGTATATGACAATACTGTATAAAATCTGACTATTGCAGACTACACCAACTGCCATTGATTCGTCAAGCAATGAAGTCTTGCAAAGATGTTATGTGAGACAGTAGCTTGTTCAGTTTGTTACTCATCAGCTATGTTCTCTCATTGTTTATTATTGTTGATGGCACATATTGTGTGTGTCATGCAAAACAAGAAGTAAGTGCACTGAAGTATTTGCTAAAAAAATAGAATGTCTTAAATAGCATTCAAGACAACATTTGCATCAGTCTAGTATGTACATATGAATGTGTATACGTAGATTTGTATGTACATACCAGTTTAAGACAGCGCAAAATTTGGTGGCAGCTATTCCAAAATGAAACCATGTCCAGATGATGTAATAATGCAGTTGAAGATTCCCTGAAAAGAAAATAAAAGAATAAAAGTTTTATAGATGAATAAAAACAAAATCCAATTGGAATTCCACTTACCTTTTTGTTGTTTTACATGGAAACACACACTGTTGACGCAGCCATATCAGTTTTAGGGAACGCCCAACAAATCTTCGATAGGACTTTGGCCATGACACTCCTTTTGAACTGCAGAAATCCACTTTTTCTTTATTTCTTACCAAATTTCACCCAAACAAATGGTTATGAGTGCACAAAATTATATGAAATGATGGCGCTCGGTCAGTCTGAGTTGTAAATCGCAGTAGTTTTACGCACTGTACCGCTTTGAGCATTGCTGTGCAGATGTAAGCAACGTAAAGAAGAAGACAGGGTGATACCGAATTCAAAAGAAAAAGGTGGAAACAAAACAGAGATGTTAAATTCATTGATAATATCCAGGAAAAGAAAAGGCTAAACCATGATACAATTAACAAGGTAGCCTCGTCAGCTAAACCGTTAATCAACTGACTACTTTAGGTTGTCAAGAGATTGCAGAGTTGAAAGGCGGCCAAAACGAGATAGCTAATCCGCGTAAGCTCAGTGTATCTCTCTTCTGTAAATGTAGAAGTGGCGTCTTTTTGACAGTTTGCATAAGTTGTACAAAAACAAAATGCATGTTACTTTTATTGAAGTTGTTCTTATTGTAGCGAAAAGGTTACCTTGTTAGTTGTATCATGGGCTAAACCTACGTGTATGTAGATATTTGTTGGGGGGGTGCAAAACGAGGTTAAATTAAGAAAATTTAGTTAGATTTATTTATTTGCTGTGTTCTTGGTAAAGCGAAAAATTCAAATAAAGAGAACGTGTAAGCAAACTAAAAAGTCCATACACATACATATATGTATATGGATTATATAAATTGAAAATTGGCAACCGCCAAAAATACTTCTTGTTTGCAAATGTTATAGTTTCTATGCAGAAAACCAAAGTGCAATATAATATACAGTATAATTACCTGTTTTGTTGTTGTGCTTTTGTTACGGTCATAACAGAAAAAAAAGGACTTTGCCCTAGTAATAAAAACGGATTTGATCGCAGCTTAGGGGAAAGTTAATGGAAATTTGTGGAAAATTTGGAAAGGGTTTATATAGGAAACATCCAAAGCAAAGCGATCAAAAGTGAAATAGAGTCAGCAGTGAACATTTAATTTTATTAGTGTCTGTGAATAGAAAGTAATTGTAAAAAATTAAGGTAAAGTGAATCGAGTTATTCAAAGTGATTTTTTTTAACAAAATATATTTTTTTAAATAAATAATTAGGAACAATTTCTAATTAATTTTGTGGCAAGCTGCTGACCAAGTTCCGTAAGCCTTTAAGGAGGGAAATAAAGGCAGAGGGTAGGATATAGAAAGAAGACACAAATTGTTTTATAATAAAACGTAAGCACAAATAAGAATATTAATACTTACCGGTAGGTGCCTAATAACAGAAAAATATATTAACATGTAGCTGGCTTTTCGAGAGAGTGGTTAATTGATGACCCTATCACAGACGAGGGAACCTAATCATACTCCAAAGGTATAAGCAAGAAGGAAAAGCCAGGTAACAGATTATAATCCTACATCTTAAAAAAGCTGAATTGAATCGATCAAAAATAAAAATCAAATTTAAAGAGAAAAGCAACTAAAACAAAACCAATCAAGTTGCGGTAGCACTTATGTGAAGTGTTAAAGTGAAGGCCAAAAGAAATAAAAAAAAAAAAACCAAAAAAAGAAAAATAAAAATCAAAATATTAAATTTATTTAAAAAAATCAAAATATAAAAAAAGCGAAATATAGAATTTCAATAAATCCCAATTTAATTGCGATATATAGTAGGGCTCGCAATTACCAATTTTTTTTTATCAATTCTTTTGTTTAAATTTTTAGTCATAGTTTTGTGTTACCATTGTATAAGCGTTTCCGGTTAGAGTGTTAATTTAGTGTTGAATATAATTTGTGTCAAAATAAAGCAGAACAGTCGTATTTCTAAGTAATAGTAAAAATTAAAATTTATTTAAAAAAAAGGCAAAAAGGTTCACCGGCACATACTATATGGTTTGTGGTTGGGTTTGCGTCGTGTAGCTACAAAAAGGTAGAACAAAATCAGCTAGCATTAGGGAGCTCCTTAAAGTTAAAGATTTGGTGCGGGATAAAAATAAAATTAGAGAAGAAAATTGAAAGAAAAGAATTACATATAGGTGATCGTGAACCGTTTTGGTAGAAAAACAAAAAAATACAAAATAAGATATAGGAAAAAACATAGGATAGGAAATAAAATATAGTGTATAAGAAAATATATTTCAAGAAACCCGTTTGTACTGTCAATTTTGTAGATATAATTTTTTTTAATAAATCGATAGGTACGTCTATTGTTGTATTAGTTTTAAGAATTATGTTGAATAAAATAATGTATGCTTTAAAGTGAAAACAAAATATAATGGCTGAGTAAAATATTTTATTGGTAAAGGCAAGATGGTGAGATAAGGTAGGAGAAGTCGTGTGGTTTTTGGGGTCACAAATAAAAATATGCATTTGGACAAATTCTTTGTGACATGGTTGGGCGGGCAACAAACAGGGCTACCATCTACCCCTGTCCTTGAGGTGTGGTACAAACAGGAAATATGATTGTGGTAAAATTTAGCGTTTTTTTTTGTTCATTGTTATGACTGTGTTTGTGTTTGAAACTATGTAGTATTTTTTTATGTGCAGCGTACCCAGAGGGAGGGTTGGAACCCGCTGAGATTTGTTCTCCGCGTTTATTAGTTGTCATGAGCTGAGCTGGAATCCCCTCTGGTCCCTGCGGCTGTTACAGATTAATAGAGTAAGGAAAAGTAAAATTGTATAACTGAGTGGGCAACCGGCTGTTTCTGGGTAGCAAACATACTTCATCAGCACCCTATGAACTTTGAACGTGTCAAATTTCACAATTTTGGCACAGCCACTTTAACCACTGGGCAACCAAAGCTCACGCAATTTTACTTTCTATTTATAATTTAATATACATGTGTGTAAAATTATCATAGTGCAATCAAATTGAACATGTCAATAAAATGTTAACAAACAACGTACGGGTTGGCGTAAATGATGAATTCATTACTGCAATCAAATGTCAAATTTTTGTAGCAAATCCATCTCCTTCTCATAAGTGATAAGACGGGATCTGAGAACAAAATAAGGTTCTGAAATATGTCCTGATTTTGAGATTGTCTGAAGTACTTTTTGGAGCCAAATTGATGGATATGTTTAAAATCACGGTTTCTAGACTCTTGAGGTTCTTCTGTGAGCTCTCCGAGTGGTAGTATATGATGTTCCATTATTATTTTTCCATGACACAAAACCTTGTGTACTGTTGGTGAGAAATCTTTCCAGGGGTATAAGTTAAGAAGCAGTCTCGAAACACCTGCACAGTACTCGCCGAACTTATCTGCATTTATTTTATGTTTACTGTTTATTGCTGTTAAAATTATATTAACGTTTTGCAATAATTCCACATTAATTCCGGTAATCTGTGAGGTTATTTGAAAATTGCTAAAAAATCGTCTAGCCGTTTTTCCATCATTTGTACTCCCATATCCCACTAGTGGCTTATCAATATTTAATCCGGTATGTTGCTTAAACTCCTCCTGAATTATTTGCTTTTCGTTAGCTCTCATTATCTTTAGCTCGTCGTTTTTAATTACTGATTTATTTACAAATTTCAAGGCTACTTCTGTATTTCAAATCATAAGCTACATATATGTAGAAAATGTTCCAGAAAACGTATGCGAGCATGTATTTAAGAACGTCTTCATTAATCTTTGTAGTTGATGACATATTTGAGAATTGACTTTTCGTTTTTCTACATAAAGAACAACTCCAAGTAGATGACGTTTCTGTTAAAGCATTGCTAACTTTACCATCAATTATCGTTAATCTCATTGAAAGAGTATTTCGATCAAAATGGGCTGCATAAATTTAATTTCCGATTCAATATGATGTACAAGTTCTTGAGTTGCAATCTTTGTCTCCTTAGTATACTCGAAAGTAATTGGTCTACAAAATTATTTAGATCCAAGAGTTGAATTTATCCAAATGTCTTCTTCGAAACTAGTTGATGGAGAGTCTTTGTCAGCATATTTTCGAATCCGTAATGGAACCATTGATGCCATAAGTACGCCTTTATAATCAGATAATAAGTGACCTTCAGTGGGCTGCTTGTATTCTGAAAGTAACGATGATCCATCACATCCCCATTTACATATTAGTTTCACTTCACTGCGGTTAATTTTATTTAGCTGCTCTGCAGTAAGTGTTGAAACTATCCTTGATGCTGTGTTTTCAAGAAGAGATCAGATTCCAACAGTAACTTTACGGTCAGAAACTGTAATACCTGCGGGTATAATGCTCTTCTTCCTTTCATGCAGAGCATCATATGATGGCAAAACCTCAACTCCTTTTTCTTTTAATGCTTTTCTCAATATTATATATTTATCACGGCTAAGTTGAAGCTGCAACAGAAGAGCAATGGCTTCTTCTTCTGTGAAAGCTGAATTAAACGATGGTGTTGGAATGCTCTTAACAATACGATTAAGCCTTTTAGGTGATGCATTCGGAAGAACATTTGCAATTTTCACAGCATCCATGGGTTGATCTTTCTTTTTCAGCATCGCATTAAATGTGTCTGTAACTTCTTCGGTAGACATGGTTGTAAGATTTGTTGTTAAGCGTGCTTGCTTTGACTTCGGACCTAAGTCTTCATATTCCTTATATTTAGCGCCAGGATAATAAGGAAATTGGGAATTGTATAGATACCTCCAACCAATCAGAAAATTTTTTTTCTAAACTTTGCATTACAGCTGTTGACAGCTTTCCATTTTTTTCGAATGTCTTAACAAAATTCTCAATTTTGCAAATATCCTTTTTGTCTACTTTAGTTGTATATGTTTCTTCAATATAATCAAGTAGAAATTTGACTTTTTTCTGTTGCTATAAGTTTGCACTTTTGTATAAAACTGAATATAAATCGATGTGTTTTAGTGTGATGGCCATGATCGTCAACTTTTTAACGATGCCAACTATTAATTGCGAGGTATTTTATACCATGCGCGAACTGTTTCGCGAACTATTATTAAAGATTAACTTATCTCTAAAGGTTGACTTTGTTTTTAGTTTCCCCGCCTATACATACATGTATAATAACCATCGAAATTGTATTCAGGTATACAAAATATTTATATATGATTACTAAATATAAGCATAAGTTCAGGTAATACTGCGTATTAAAGCGAAACAGGTAGAGCAATAAAGGAAACACGCGAAGGTGGTATTAACACTCTAATTACTTACCGTCTAATTCATAAAAATTATAACAGGTTTATAAAGCTCTTATTTGACATATTTTCCATACAAATATGTCAAATAACAGTCTTATAAGCCTGTTATAATTTTTATGAATTAGGGGGTTAGTGGCTGTTCAGACTATAGTGTCAGTTGTACTTCAATTTTGGAAAATGCAAACATGATATTATTATTACTTAAGCGTTTTCGAAAAACAATAACAACTGTATACATCAGCCCTTAATTACCATAAATTCAGGTATTTTTAGCTGAAATCTCTAGCCTTTAATAATAAATAAATAGGGATAAAAAGAAATGTACCCTTCGTATTAGTTGCAGGTAATACTACCTATTAAAGCAAACCAGGTAGAGCAATAAAACAAATATTCAAAGAGTATACTAACGTTGTACTAATAAGGCTACTATAGAAAATACTGCATAAAATAAACAGTGCCTCACCCCTTGTATTCCTAAATGCTGAATCTGTACTAATTTTTGGAAATTTTAATTGCAAATAGCTTAGTTGTAGCCCATTAATTGCATACCCTTAAAATGAAAGGGGGTTTTCTTATTATATATCATTAGTTAGATAATAACCTCTAGTTTATATATTATTAAATTTTTTAGAAATTTAAAGCTTTTTAAAACAATTTTTGCAAAAATACAGAAAAAAACGTCCTTCAACAAAAGTTTTTGAGAAATAACATTTTTTGAAATGCCTATAAAATAATCATTTATTTATTTTTTTTTTTACAAAATTTTGCAAAAATATAGGAATTCGTAAAAGAAATAAAAAAATTTCCAAAATGTAGAGAAAAGATAATACCAATCCCGAAATTCCCAAAAAACTTTCAAAAATTCCCAAAAATGGAATTTTTTAGTTTTTTTGCTGTCATTCCAGAAAATATCCTGGGGGGACAAATTCCATTTAAATAAAACTAAAAAATACTTACAGCTATAAAAACAAAGTAAAAATAATTAGGTTAGAGGCATGCGATTTGAGAAATTTCGGCCTAAAGTCAGTTTTGTCTAAAAAAATTGGTTAATTTCAGGATGCCACCCTTACGCAACAGGACATAATTTTCAATTTTTTTTTTTTAATATTTTTTAAGCAATAAGTTTTTAAAAAAAATATAAGCAACATATACTTTACTTTGGAAAGTTCTCCCAGAAATAAAAAACAATAAATTTACTTTTTGCCCTAAAAATATGCTAAAAACTGACTTTTTTTGAATTTTTAAATTGTGTTGAATATAACTTTTTCTTTATAAAAGATTTTTTGCTCAAATTTTTTTTTAGTAGTATTGAAAAAAAATACTGGAAAGCTAATAAAACTTATTTTTGAAAAATCGGTTAGGATTTGAGCTCAAAAATGTGAAAATACTCGACCAGGGTTGGTAAAACACGGAAATTTACTTTTTAAAACTTGAATATCTCGAAAACTTTAACAGATATTATATACGTGTCGCGACATTTTTTGTAGGCCTTGATTAGAAGAATTTAAAAATAAAAAAATATTTGGAAAAGAATTGGAAATGAAAAAATTAGATCGTTTTTAATTTTTCACATACCTCAGGTGGCCTACTTTGGGGGCGCGTGGACACGCCCACTTAAACGCTATATAGTCTAATCTCAAAACTTAAGCTTGAATACACCTCTTTTATGCCTGTCTCAAATTTTATTGCAATCGAGCCATCCGTTTAGAAACGGCAGAATTATTTCCAATTTTTTTGCAAAATCCCCCACTGTGCAACACAAAAAAATCTCCATTCCTTATCATGGTGGAACTTTACAAAGAAATAGAAAAGTTAGTTGTTTTTCCGTGCTGTTTGTGTAATGAAAGCAGTGTTGTGCAAAATATATGCTCTGATGTATTTGAAATACAAAATACAACTACTTTTTTCCATGTATTTAAAATACAACATACTGCATTCCAAAAGCAAGTATTTGAAATACAAAATACAGTGTAACAAAAATATGTATTTAAAATACAAAATATTTTTAGTCAAAAAATACTTTTAATCTGAGATGACCAAAAATCATCCATAACAGACTGCAAAAAAGATCATTGCTTTAGTTAATGTTAGTCAAGTATATAAATAGAAAGTAAAGTTGCGTGAGCTTTGGTTGCCGAGTGGTTAAAGCGGCTGTGCCGAAATTGTGAAATTTGACACATTCAAAGTTCATAGGGTGAACTTTGGAAGGGTGTTTGCTACCCAGAAACAGCCGGTTGTCCACCTAGCAAATAAATTTTACTTTTCTTTACTTAATTGATATTGATTTAAAAGTGACAAGCCAAGGGTTGAACTTGAGCCTGGAAAAGTAATCTATATATATGAAATTGTAACGTGAATGACTGACTGTCTGGGTCATCATCGCCCAGCCCAAACGGCTAAAGCTAGAGTAATCAAATTTCGTATGTGGGCTGCTCTTCTGACATATGGATCCAATAAGGCGGGATTTTAGGAAATTCGCACGGGAAAGGGGTATTGAACAGATAGCACAAAAATTCAAAAAGCACCCAAAAGTATAGTAAAAACAAGTAAGAGTGCTATATTCCGCTGGGCCGAATCTTAAATACCCTTCACAATGGTACATACATTCCGATTGATTTTTGGTGCGAAAAGTTGTTTTATTTGGCTTTTAAAGCCGATTTCTTGAAATATCGGGAGACGCTATATCTCGGGTATATATGGGCCGATTTTTTCTGAATTTCAATATTAGATCCACTACCGGGATTTAACACAGGCTGCAAAACTTTTATTTAAATAATTCTTAATATGCTCAAGTTCAACCACTGGGTGACACCAATTTTTTTTAATATCAATGAAATAAAGAAAAGCAAAATGTATTTCTTAATTATTTATCAGTTAACTTTATAGTAAAATTTATTTAACAAAAAATTGCATATAATTGCATTATTTTTGAATTATAATGCTAAACATTTCCATTAAGTGTGATTTTCTTTTCAATTTACTTACGTATGTGGGTACATGCATACGTATGTATGTATGTATCTATAATAGAAAACTCTAAAATAAATTCTTTATTATTGAATATTTTCAGTGTGTTCCATAAAACAATGATTATATACATACATACATATTTACATTGCTTGCTTTTACAAAATTATTTTTTTTCTTGTGCACGTTTTTGATGATCTATTGCGTATCATCATACACATGTGTGTGTGTATGTACATATGTAAGTACGTAGGGAAACCCAAATGATTTTTTGTGTGAATGAATTTGAAGACGCAATTGTTTAAAAGAATTTCATTGCGTACCCTTTTTTCAACAATTCTTTATATCACTTTCATTTTCAAGCTCGTGTATACATATGTACATACATACACATTTTTACACCAAAGCAAAAAAATTGTTTATGCTAACATACTTGCATGCATACATACATACATACATATGTAGATACATACATACCTACATACACACAAACGTATCTACATACATACATACATACATTCATACATGATCGCAAATATTTTCGAATTTTGCTTTTAAACATTATATACATATGTATGTATGTACCATTATGATTGATTTTTGGTACCAAAAGTTGGGTGCATATGGGCCGATGTCCAAAAATTTTCTAATTTTGCCCCTAAACAGCCTGTATGTACCATTCCGACAAATATTTAGTGCAAAAAACTGTTTCGTTTAGCTTCCAGGCCCGACTTCTTGAGATATCGGGAGGCGCTATATCTCGAACATATATGGGCCGATGACAAAAAGATTTCCAGTTTTGCTTCTGACTAACCTATATGTATCATTCTGATTGATTTTTGGTGCCAAAAGTTGTTTTACTTAGCTTATAGAGCCGATTTCTTGAAAAATCGGGAGACGCTATATCTCAGGTATATATAGACCGATTGCAGACATTTTCAAATTTTGCTTTTAAACACCTTATATGTACCATTCTGATCGATTTTTGGTACCAAAAGTTGTTTTATTTGGCTTTTAGAGCCGACTTCTTGAGAAAACTTGAGGCGCTATATCTCGAGTGTATATGGGCCGATGTCCAAAATTTTCCACGTTTGCATCTAAATAGTATATATGTACCATTCTGATTGATTTTTAGTGCCAAAAATTGCTTTATTTGGCTTAAAGAGCGGATTTCTTGAAAAATCAGGAGTCGCTATATCTCAGATATATATGGACCGATTTTAAAAATTTTCCAATTTTGCTTTTAAACCCCTTATATGTTCCATTCTAATCGATTTTTGATACCAAAAGTTGTTTTATTTGGCTTTTAGAGCCGACTTCTTGAGAAAACGGGAGGCGCTATATCTCGAGTGTATATGGGCCGATGTAGAAAAATTTTCCACTTTTGCCTCTAGATAGCCTATATATACCATTTTGATTGATCTTCGGTTCCAAAAGTTGTCTTATTTGGCTTATAAAGCCGATTTCCTTAAAAATCGGGAGACGCTATATCTCGGATATATATGGGCCGATTTCAAAAATTCCTTCATTTTTAGGATTTAATGGGCACTAAAAATGATATGGTTTAGTTTTTAAGAAAAATTTTATTTTCAAAAATCTGAATACAAAAATTACACAAAATATCCCTCAAAACCCGGTTTTTTGAATATATCTCGGCTATCCGCGGACCTATCTTACTGAATTTCAATAGCAGACCCACTACCGGGGTTTCACACGTTTTAGCGAAAGAATGAGGTTTCTATCTCAAACCGTTTTCTCAGAAACGGTATTTCAACGACTACAGACGGACAGACGGACCGACGGACAGACGGACAGACGGACATCGCTCAATCGTAATCGCTATTGATGCTGATCCAGAATATATATACTTTATGGGGTCTTAGATGGATATTTCAATGCGTTACAAACGGAATCACAAACTTATATATACCCTTACACATTTATGTGAAGGGTATAATAAACGGATAGGTGGCTGGTACTTCTTTCATATTTTGAGTACTAAGGGATAAAACGAGTAAAAACTGAATTTTGGTACTTTTTTTAATTGTATGTATCTATGTATAGGATAGAAACTGGAAAAAACTAAGAACTGAATTTAATACCCATTAAAAAATTCTCGATACTACTTCGTCACTTTTTTCAAGTTTTGACTTTTAGGGGATAAAAAGGGTAAAAAAGGGATAAGTATGTAATTCTATATCTCCGCGCCTAATACAAGTACTGGAAAAATTCAAAAAGATCCTAAAAGGCTACTCAAAATTATAAGACAGGTGTCAGGTACTTTTCTTGGATCCTGAATTTTAGGGGGATAAAAGGGGTGAAAACAGAATCTTGGTACTTTTCTGAATTGTAAAGACGGATGGGAGCAGGAAGGAAATAAAACAAGATTTACCCTCCTAAGAAAAGTGCTTTAAAAATGCTATGCAGTTTTTTTGGTTTTAAAACATTCAGGCGACAAAAAGGGGTAAAAAGGGATAAATCGATCATTCTATATCTCCGGGCCTAATACAAGCAACAAAAAATTTCAAAAAGGGAGTACACCTTACTAAAAATAATAGGACAGGTGTCTGGTACTTTCTTAGATCCTGATTTTGAGGTTAATAAAAGAGGTAAAACAGAATTTTGCTACTTTTTTAATTGCAGAGGCGGATGAGAGCAGGAAAGAAGTAAAACAATAATTAGACTCCTTAGAACAAAAAGGGATAAATTGGTAATCTATATATATCTCCTAGCCTAATACAAGCAAGAAAAAAAATTCAAAAAGGGCTTAAAAGGAGAGGTGTCTGGTACTTTTATGAAACCCTGAGTTTTCACTTTGGTCAGGGGGTAAAAACTGGTATAAAAGGACCAAATCTGTAATTTCATAATTCAGGACGATATATGTACGTATATCAGTTTATTCATTTATTTACGAATATATTTTACATCTGAAAATCTCATTCAAGGAATAAATAATCCTCCTCAGACAACACTTTTAGCGTTTTTTGAATTGTGTAAATATGACAATTTTGCTAAAACGATTCCTTATTCAGAAGTGCCGTCATATTTCGTTTGGAAAAATGGAAAGTTTGAAAGAAGAAAACGCGGAAAAAATTTTGATGAATGGGAAAACATTAAAAAAGATGATGTTCTTGGAAGAGTTTACACGATTCATCCAAATAATAGTGAGTGTTTCTACCTTAGATTGTTATTACATACCACTAGGGGACCAACATCATTTTCTGATTTAAAAACTGTAAATGGGGAAGTGCATTCTACTTTTCAGTCGGCATGTCTAGCAATGGGTTTACTAGAAGACGACATGCATTGGGACGCAGCTCTCGAAGATGCAGTATTGAGCGACCATCCAGCAAACCTTCGAGACCTTTTTGCAATTTTGTTAAGAAATTGCCAAATTTCAAATGCTTCCACCCTTTGCTAAAAGCACAAAGATAATCTTTCGGAAGATGTAAAAAAAACAATTCGAGTTGGAATTGGGTCAAGCGGTTCAAAATATTAATGACGTTTACAACAAATGCCTCATTCTAATTGAAGACGCGTTATTATTAATTGGAGGAGAGCTTATAGATAAGTATGGTTTACCTTCACCAAGTAGACTACATCAAATTGCAACAAATGCAGAGCTTTTGGTAGAAACAAACTATGACGTTAACGCATTGAACAAAGAAGTAGCTTTTCACAAAAAGTCTTTAACGGATGATCAAAAAAAGGTGTATAAAACGATTACAAAAAGCATAGAAAATTCGACGGGCCAATTTATTTTCTTGATGCACCTGGCGGTACAGGAAAGACATTTCTCTTAAATCTTCTTTTAAAGAAAGTTCGAAGTCAAGGTAGCATAGCATTGGCAGTAGCATCATCAGGTATTGCTGCAACATTGTTAGTAGGGGGAAGAACGGCACATGCAACCTTTAAAATTCCACTGAATTTGAATCACATAGAAACTCGTGTGTGTAATATATCAAAACAGAGCAATTTAGCGGAGGTTATTCGAGTCTGCAAGCTAATTGTTTGGGATGAGAGTACAATGGCACACAAAGGCACGCTTGAAGCACTTAACAGGACTTTGCAAGATATAAAATCAAACAGCTCTGTAATGGGAGGAATAACCGTATTATTAGCGGGAGATTTTCGACAAACCCTTCCGGTAATTCCTAGAGGAACTCGCGCAGATGAAGTGAAGGCATGCCTCAAATCATCATACTTGTGGAGCCTTATTACCAAAGTCTCACTCAAAAAAATATGCGTGTTCATTTAAGAGGTGATTCCTCAGCAAAGGTATTTTCGGAAAATCTTCTTAAAATTGGGAACGGAGAATTTCCTAATATACAGAACAAAATAGTTTTTCCTGCTGAGCTTGGTACAATTGTAAGAGACTTGGATGAATTAATTGAAAACATATATCCCGACGTCAAGCAAATCGACAATAAGTCCAACAATTGGCTATGCGAACGAGCAATTTTAACACCGAAAAATGAAAGAGCGACTATAATAAATGATATTATATTAAAATCTTTTGTATCATTTGAAATGCAATACACATCAATAGACTCAGTTATAGAAATAGATGATGCTGTACATTATCCGATAGAATTTCTTAATTCACTTAATCCACCCGGATTTCCGCCACATAGCCTTACTTTAAAAGTGGGAACACCGGTTATGCTTCTCCGTAATTTTAAACCACCAAAGCTATGCAATGGTACCAGACTTCGCGTGAAAAAATTGTATAAGAATGTAGTAGAAGCTATAATTTTAACAGGTTGTGGACAGGGTGAATGTGTTTTCATTCCGAGTATACCTTTAATATCTAATGATTTTACTTTTGAGTTTAAGATTTTACTTTTGCAGTTTCCGTTAAAAGTGTCATTTGCAATCACTATTAATAAATCGCAAGGACAGTCTCTAAAAGTTGCCGGTGTTGACTTAAGTGGAGAGTGTTTCTCTCACGGTCAACTTTACGTAGCTTGCTCAAGAGTTAGTTCACCAAACAATCTTTACTTACTTTCACCAGGCGTAAAAACAAATAATGTTGTGTATAAAGAGGTCCTTCGATGAGATATGTAGTATTCATTCTCTTTTCTTCTATTGGTCCTTTTTATGTAATTTCCAAATACGGAGGGAAATCTCAAGTCTTCTCTCAAGCTCTCATCAAACCCACAAAAAATTAACATATTATCTGTAGTAATTTTTGCATAGACCGTGAACTATCAGTAAACTTCAATTTCAAAATCACCATTACGCTAAGCTATTTCTTCGTGTAGCGATAGATATAACGAACTACACCAAAGGACTGGATTTAAATAGATCAAGCATAATACAGAGAAACTTAGGCTTAGATTCACAGTCATTAGTTAGCCGCTGAGAAGGTCGTGTGCCATGGCTGCAAATTTTAGTCATAACTACAGTAACATATACATAACAGCTATGTAGAGACATTAAACCGAACGAAAAGAGCAAAAGCAATGAAATTAGATCCCACAAATAATTAATAGAAACAAGTTAGGTAATATCAGACAGATCGTCAATCCACATAGTTTAAGCTCGAGTAGCGTTTTGATTCCGGCAGTAGAACCTCGAAAGTGTTTCAACATGGGCCAAGCTGAAGGTTACCGGACGGGTCACAGGTTGCGGATAGTGAACGGCCTTTAAATATAAAGGTTAGCTGCGAATAAGTGTCGCAACGAATAAGCAGCCCCGGACAGTCAGCGGGTGTAAGAGTATGGTTCAGCAACAAGACGAATGTGCGCTGTCCTTAAGTCTTAGTTAGCATACTTTCATCTCTCGAACTAAGTGGCTTTATTAAAAAATTTCGTATATTTTCAGCTACATATATGTCAGCGCCATTGAAATAATAAGATCGTTGGACTAACATCACTTATAAATAATAATTTTTTTAAATAATCATAAATAGTACATAGTCAAATAAGTATACACTCAGAATATTTTTGCAGTAACTGACCGTAGTTTATTTCAGAAGTAATCAGTGTAGTTATTTTTAAATGAAAAAACGTTTAAAGATGAACTTAATTTAACTTAATATAATGACCATATAAGAAAAAATAAAAAAAAATTTTAACAAGTTGATTACGCATTAATTATTTGACAGTTAGAATGAAGTAAAAATCATTATTTTTACCGATTGGGTTCCATAGATTTTTTAACATTTAAATTCAAATGAAGTGATCAGTAAATTTAAATGAAAAATGAGGTTTCATTTATTTTAAATGAAGTTTCATTTATTTTAAAGAGTGTTTTCAGTTAATTTTACTGACAAAGTTTTCTTTTCTGAGTGTATGTTTGAATTGAATTTTAAATAAAGAATATTTTCACATTTGAAATACTCCTACTTCTGTTAACCGAGTTTCAGATATCATACAGGTATACAAGATGAAAACTTGGCAAGATGGTTTATATTTTAAAATTTTTTTGAAACATATTATGTTATATTCGTCTAACTTTCTTACTTTTAGTACATAATTAACATGTATAATTAACATATATTATTTTCTCTTCTATTTTTTAAGCTACTATTATTTTGTATATATGTATGTATGTATGGATTATTTCATTAAATAACATCCGCTAACAAAGTAGCGGGTAATATGCTAGTTTAATATAAATGTAAAAGAGTTTTTATTTTCTTTCATAAACACCAGTTTTTCAAAAGTGATATTAGACAAACAATCTGTTGATGGCGAATAAAGAAAACCAGCTAACGACAAAATCTCAGTGATTTCTTATTAGAAAACGATATTTTATTGAAAGCCATATTTGCGACAATTGAAAAACGTTTCACCAAATGCTATATAACTATATATAGTCTATCCAAGTCAACATTTGATTGATATTTTTTTCTCTTGTTTTAGATTAAAATGTCGAACGCTGTTTTTCCTTGTATTTTATTTTTTCATCATTTAACTTTCTGACAGCTTGGCGACTTTCTCAATGTTTGTGCATTCAGTTGCGTTTTCTTTACACATGTACTTTGGTAATTAAATTGTGGTATTGCTATTTTTTGGAAATAAGACAGTAGGAAAATTTTCGATTTTAGTTGATGTATGAATGGAATAATTTTTGGAGCATATTTTCTAAAATAAATTAAAAGTGTATTTTGCAAAATGTATTTTGAGAGCACTAGTATTTGAAATACAAAATACTCAATCGCTTAGTATTTAAAATACAAATATGTATTTTGTATTTGTATTTCAAATACTGCCCAGCCCTGAATGAAAGCAACATACTCGTGCGTCTTTCTGGTAGAGTTGCTTTACTTGCCGATTTTTTGCACGCAGGCACATGATACAACTACTTAAAATTTAAATTCTTTTGTGAGTGTTTTACTTTCATACATGTAGTGTGTGCTTTAAAATGTTATTTATTTTCGAGTGACTTTCAAACCGCTGTATTGCAGAACAGCTTTTGATTCGGTTGATTTTGCTGTAAGTTGTAACTGTTTCATTTTGTTTGATAGATTTATGCTTTTAGATTTGTGTTTTATATTTTTTCTCGTTGAAAGCATATTTTAATATGTCCATGTATACATTGTTATGTACATTTGACAATTTCGGCTTACGTTATATAGGAAGACAATCAGGCGTGTGCGGAGCTGACACACACAATTTTGTTGTTGTATTGCAATGTAAAAAGCGCGAAAGACGAAACTAAAAAAAATTACAATTTGGTCAGATAAAATAAGTTTTTGACCATGTCAATTGCTCAAAATGTTTAGTTGAAATATTAAAGAGCTAGTTATAAATCAATAGATAAACTTACTCCGCTAAGATATGAATTAAATTGTATTCATTAGGACTCTTCAGAATCATCGGCAGTGTCATTGCCTCCACCACCTAATTTTTGGAATAAACCCTCTTAAACTACTACTCTACAAAATATTAAATACTTACCGAATGGCAACAAACTCCAAATTAAATTAAATAATCCTTGCAAGAGATCGAAAAACATTTCTTTATGCTCAGAAGCACTATTAACTAACGGGCCAGAAGTTGAAGAATTACTGACTTTTATTTATTCAAAAAAGTAAGTACATAGTTCATCAATGTAAATTAACCCAGAAAATAAGTATTAAATACATATGTACATAATTATAGTCAGGGAAACCAGACTTGTATCGCAAAATAAACTATTTATTCTTTCAAAACTTACGAATTTTAGTATTTATTTGTTAGTGCATAGTTTGGTCGTTACAGCATATATTTACATGTTTTCGCCTACCTTTTTGCGTTGTTTTAAAATTTAAAAATATTTTTTGCATAGACATTTAATAAGTATTTTGACGCGCTGAGCATTGGTATTCCTCTGGCAAACTCAGGATTTTCTTCCATCCACCAAACAAATGAACTCTTTAGCAAAACTACATATATACAAATGATAATTATTTAATATATTTACTAAGTAACATAAAAATGAAAAATATGTGGGGTTTCTAGTTTTATTTTACAGTTTTTGAGTAAATAAAAATAAAAATTTTTCTATACAAACTTCCACTCCCTATTCCTCAACGTCGAGGTCATGCGATTGTTCGCATTCTAAGCGAAAGAAAATTGTTTTGGATTAATCTATGACGTTCTTTTATTCGAACGATATCTAGCTCAACAATTCGAAAAGTGTTTTCATACAAAATCCGATTCCTCTATTTCGAGCGAACACAAACATCAGAATCAAATTTTTAATTTTTTTTAGTAAATATATTAAACAATTATCACATGTATGCATGCAGCTTTCTAAAACAGTTCATTAGTTCGCTATGTGGAAGAAAATCCTAAGTTTGCCAGTTCAGTGCGTTAAAATACTTATTAAATTTCTATACAAATTTTAAAACACCACAAAGACTATTTCCGCAGTGTCAATATGCTTGCTTTTTTTTGTACTTATTTATGTATGTATTTGTTTTGACTTGTCAGATACAGTTAACCAGTTTAAGAAGGGTTCTATTTACACAAGAACAATTTAGTAGTTTTTGTCAATACTTCAATAAAAAATCAACCAAATCCTTAATTTACCGATCTGGCATCTCCGTGAAGTAACGCAAGCTGTCGAAATAGCGGAGTCCAAATTGATTCGAAATCGTGCGACTACATTTCGATCGCGACAATGAGGAACAGGCAGTAAAATAAATTAAACATTTTTATTCATTCGATATTGTTCCTGTATGACTATAATTTTTTGTTAACTACTGATAATGCTGCAATCAAGGTACCTCGATACTAGGTAGCAGCATGCTGCGACAAGCATAACACCAACAAACACTTCACGTGCTTTGTTGGTAGACATCACGCATTTGTGTGTGTGTGTTTGTGTTGTGTATTTTGACAGTTCTTCAAGCAGTAGTCACCCAGGCTTGTAAGGCTACCTGGTATCGAGGTACCTTGGCTTTAATCGTCATAATGAATACAATAAAATGTTTTTATGAATTAGACCGTTAGTATGTACACATACATTCCGTGTGAAAATTTAATTTAAGTTGTTTCTTTACTGTTTTGTTTATGTCATGTTTACTCTGTTGAATAGAAATATTTTTTTTTATCAGCGAGCATTGCATTTTCGTCAATTTTTTAGATCATATTTTTTGATTTTTAATATGATATATTTTCATGTTTTTACTGCACATTTTACGTACATAAAACGGGCTTAGAGCAAATTTTTGGTTTCCCTGATCATAAACAACTTAATTTGTTTACATTAAGAGATACATATCTCAAATCTAAACCAATTTTAAACCAATAGCGATTAAAAATAATTACAAAAAAAGGAAAACATTATTTGCTTTAATTACACGAAGCAACAGCAAAATGTAAAAAAGCTGGGAGAATTCACCATACGTAGCTACATAATATGTATGTATGTATATGGAAGGTAGAGCTGTTTGATAACACAGAAGATTACAGTTTCATACATTTGACATTTTCAGTCTATTGTTTTTAACAAATGTATTCTGTGGTTTTGAGCCTCAGCTCTCAGAATTCTTTAAAATTGAGTTTTTAATTAAATTAGTATATATTCTTATGACCAATTTTTGAGCTAGAAAATCAAATGCCGTTTAGCTTTAAGTTGCTTTTAAGCAAAAAATTTATTTTTTCACCACTTATTTGATTGCAACTTAAATAAAATTTAATTAATTCTGGGCATTTAAAGATCATTTATGTTTAGATCAGGGATGCCTACGGCCTATACGGTTGGTACGCTTTTGTTTTTGTAAAAGCGCGAAGCATTGGCTGAGCATTCTAATATGTATACACTACTCTTTGTATGAAATACACACATACACACATATCCCAAGTTCAAAGCAACAACACTTTCATATGCACAGCAATAAGAACGCAGGCTTTGTTGGTACACATTGGTGCCAAGCGTAAATTTTGTTGTTTTTTTGTTTTCATGATGTTGTTTTTTTTTTTAATGATTTCGTGAGTATGAAACACTTGAAGAAATCATTTTTTGGGTTCCGTACTCATCAGAGTGAAACGGAACCCTATTACGGAGACAAGTACGTCCGTCCGTCCGTCACAGCGTCCATTCTCCGAAACGGTAAGAGCTAGAGAGCTGAAATTTTCACAGAATGTTGTTGTACCTTGCCGCTACAACAACAAATACTTTTTTTTTTTTCATTTCATTTATTCATTTAATTTAACAATTAGTTTACAATTTTTAACAATTAGGTTCCGCAAAGCTTTGGAGCTTGACTGCGGAGAGAACTATCTGCTAGTAATATGCAAACTTAACTTATATGTAATATGCAAACTTAACTTATGTATTCATATTAAGAAAACTTTTCAGATGCTATATGCTGGTGTTTTAATTTTGTTGTTGTTGTTGCCTTTTTTCATCTGCGGATGACGTTGATTTTGTTAATGTTTGCTCGTGACTCTGTTGCTAGTGCTATTGTTGTTTGTTTGGTTGCCAGTATTTGTTGTGATTATATTTGGCTTTAGAGTTGTTAGTTAAAGAAAGAAGATGAAGTTGTTGTTTTTGATGTTGTTCGTGAAATACATTCATACGTAGGTATGGGAAAAACTTGCTGTTGTGTTTGTTGCTGTACGTGCTTGTGTTTCGATTTCGAGTTTTTTTATTTTTTATTGAATGTGGTGTTTTTAGGCGTAAGGGCTCATTGTAAATTAATCAAGTGTGACTTAATGAGTTTGTTCCTTTTTGGCGCATTTGTCGTATTAATAATTGTGGTTGGTATTCGTTGGTTGGCAGTACCACAGGTAGTGTACCTCTACCGTATTCGTTTCTAAATTTATCAACTTTGAACCTTCCTTGTGCTCGTGTTCGCGTGTTGTGCAAATGATCAATTTGTTTTAAAAATTTATTGTCATTGTAGAATTCTTTGACTAAAGTTATGTGGTATATGTTTTTTATATTTAGTACGTTTAATTCTTTAGCCAGGTTGTTGTATTTTGTGTTTGTTGATGATATTTGATAATTTTGAATTGCTGTTCTATTGCTACGAATTAGTGTTGTGTTGTTGAGTTATTGTGTAGGTATATAAGGGTGAGACGAGTGTTTACTTTTCCATAATATTTTTAACAATTGATTTTGCGATTTTTGTAATGTACTGTTGTATTTGACATTCCCCCAGGCAGTTATCCCATGTCGAATATATGATTCAGCTAGAGCAAAATAAGCTTGACGCAGTACACTGTAGTTGCAGCAGTTACTTAAGTGATAGAGCATGTACGAGGCCTTTCTCAGTTTCTTCTGAAGATGTTCAATTTGCGTTTTCCATTTAAAATTGCTGCCGAGATATTTGTGTGTTTCCACCTTTTCTATTATTGTTGAGCAGCTTTCAGTGTGGTTGTTATTATTGTTTGTGATGTGTAAACATTGCATATCATGAAATTTTATTTGAACGGGTGAGTTTTCCAAATGCCGTGGTTTTATGTGCATAAGTTTGGTTTTCTTTGCATTGATGACAAGGCCGTTATCGTGGCACCATCTTGTTGCTAAGTCTAACTGACTTTGCATTCTTTCTTTTGCTCTTACTATGTTTTTATCTGCTATCACTATGGCTGTGTCATCTGCATAAGAAAATGCTGTATTTTTTTCTAAATGTTTCATCAATTCATTGGTATATAATATGAAGAGAATCGGTCCAAGTTTTGACCCCTGTGGTACTCCGCAATCGTATGGTATATTGTTGCTGAGTGTGTTGTTTATTTTAACATGGTACGACCTTAATTGCAGGTAGTTTTTAAACCAATGCAAAACATTACCTCTTATTCCGTTTCTCTCAAGAGCTTGAATGATATTGTTATGTGAGAGGGTGTCGAATGCCTTGCTAAAATCTATAAACAGTACTAAAACATGCATTTGTTTACTTAGGTATTCATTAATTTTGGATGAAAAATTTCCGAGAAGCATGTTTATGTTTTTGCCTTTCTGGAATCCATACTGATTTTTTTCTATTATTTTATATTTTTCTAAAAAGTTCGTTAGCCTTCGAACAACAATTTCTTCAAGTATTTTATCTATTACAGACAGTATGGCTATGGGTCTATAGTTGTTTATATCTGTTGTTTTTCCACCTTTATATATTGGTCTAATAAAAGATGTTTTGAGCGTTTCTGGTACTATTGCTTGTTGCAAACTGTAGTTTACTAATTGTGTAAAAATTGGTGTTAAAATTACCGCATTTAAATTTACATCTATTCGTCTAATTTCATCGATTCCTGCACCTTTTTTTATGTTGAGTGTTGTTAAGATATTGTGCATCTCCACTTCATTGGTATACTCTAGATACAACGAATTTTGTTGAGTACCAAATGAGCTGTTAATTGTTTTTATATCGCATTCGTGTATTATTTTTTTAATATTGCCACTGAAATTATTTGCAAACTTATTCGAAATTTCATTTATATTTATGTCCCTAAAGTATTTCATGATCGTTCCATCAATATTAAGAGCTTTTTTTTTACCTACTATTTCGTTTATTAATTGCCAAGTTTCACGTATATCGTGTCTAATTTCAATAAATTTGTTTTTTAAATAATAATTTTTTTCACAAAAAATTTTTTTATTTAGAAAGTTTCGAAATTTTTTGTACTCTTGTTCATATTTCTTATTATTGCGATTGTTTCGCCATTTTTTGAAAATTTTATCCCTATATTCAAAATACTTAACGATTTCATCACTGATCCACGGATTCGGTGATTTTTTTTTTGAAAGTTTTTTTGTTTTGTTATTGCAGTTGTATATATGTGATTGAAAGTTTTATGAATTTTACTATATAACGAGTTTGTGTCTGTTGATTCGCCCATAATTTGATCCCAGTTTGTTTCCTGTATTTGTTTGTTTATTTTGTAGTTGCTTAGATGTGGCCCGCTACAAATGAAGTTTTCTTCTTTCGGGCTGTTTACATTTTGATTCACAGAGCAGAAGAGCGTGTAGTGATCTGATATGGTTGTTGTAATTATTGCAGCATATGAATCTGTTGTTCCTCTATTTGTCTTAAAAAATAAATGATCAATGCATGTACTTGTATTTCGCTTAATGTCTTCGCGTGTGCTCTCATTTATTAAACATCATGTTAAGATATGTTGTTGTCGTATGATTTTCTCTTAATATGTCTATATTTACATCCCCTACAAGTAGTATTTCTTGTTTTTTCTTTATGCTACTTATTATCATATCGAGCTCATTTATAAACAGTGGTACACGTTCATGCGGAGGCCGGTAGACAGTAAGCAGAGATAGTGTTTTGTTGCTTATACTTAAATCAAGCTGCATGATTTCGAAAGAATTTGCTTTACGACTTACATTAATGAAAGGTAAATTATCTGCAATATATACTGCAATGCCACCGCCTCTACTTACTCTGTTTAGAAAAACTGAGTTAAATCCTTTAATATTATAGAGGCTATTCTCATCATCAGTAATATTGGTTTCAATTAAAATGATTTTTATTTGGGTGATTATTTGATTAATTGTGGACAGAAAAGGTTGAAAAGTTAACCTTAATGATCGAATGTTCATGTAAATTAGTGTTAAGGGATAACTTAGAAATTGTTTATTTACTAGATTGAAATTATTTAAAGTTTGTGTTTGGTTTGGAACCATTTTATAACTATCTTTGTTTTATACGCGTTTTATTTACAAAAGAGATAATTATCATATTATTAATTGGCGGGGTTAATTGATTCAATATCTGTACTATTGTTAATAATAAGTAATGGGGAGCTTTCATTTTTGCGCGCAAATATCGTTCCATGGCGTACCCAGACGAATTTCCAATTAGCTTCTTTGGCCTTTGTTTTTGCCAACCATAGTAAGCGTCGGTTATTGAATGTCAGTTGTTCATTAATATATACATATGTAGCTAGCTTGTGGTTCGTTGCTGGCATATTGTTTATTTATTATATTAGCCTCTACTCTGTGCCTTTTAATCTTGCCCATAAATTCATTTTTTTTTATTTTCGGAAGAGAATTCTGCTATTATTTTGTTTTGTTTATTTAAGCGATAGGTTTTAATAATATCTCCTTCGCTTATTTCTACGCCAAGAGATTTGCCAATTGTAGAGATAGGCAGAGATTTCGTTGTTCGTTATGTTTTTTATTTTAATATTTTTATTAATGCTTTGTTGTTTAAGCTTGTTTATACGTTTCTCTATTACTTCAATTTGTGCTTCTCTTTGCTTGTCTTTTTCACTAAGCTCTTTTACTTGTGTTACAAGCGTAGCTATCGTATTGGTTATGCTTGCAAGCGCATTTTGTATCTCATCTCTTATTTGGGTTTGTGATGTATAAACAATAGCTGCGAGTTGATCAATTGATCTCTTCACTTCTTTTATGTCCGATTTTAGCTCTGTGATGTCGGACTGCACAGAGCTTATACTTGTGTTTACAGAGTTCAACGACCTTGTCTCTTTGAATTTCTTGGTTTGCTCGTTGTCTGATTGTCCTTCATCATCTTCAGTACGTGGTTGCTTCTTGTTGTTGTTGTCATTGAAAATAACAGCTTGGTATAGTGTATTGGGAGATCGATTTCGCGGTTTACATATATGACACTTCCATGAAGTTTTTCTCTCACCATACATTGTTGCGTAAGTGCTTTCTGATAATGGGCAGCACGGCGAAAAGTGATAATTTGAATTGCAGTTGAAGCATTTCACATAATTTGTTGTTGATATTTCTTTTTTGCACTGATTACAGAGATTCATTTTTGCGCTCATTAATTTATGTAATTGGGTATATGCGCTTTGTTTATTTTTTTTTTCTCTTTTTGTGTATTAAAATTGCTTAATTGCCTGTCTTCAATACTAGAAAATCCAAAATATATTTTATTTAGCTGGTTTTTTAAAAACTTTCTATATGTTTTTTATTTTTTTAACGTTTAAGACACTTTAGGCTATTTTTTGTTTGCTTTAATTTGCACTTTTAGAGTTGTTTTTCAATCTTTTTGGGAGAGCACCGATATAACACGTCCGTTTGCTTCGACTTAATTTAAATAACAACAACAAGTCGAAAACTACCAGGTGTCCCCATACAACGAAAAGTTACAATTAGCCATAACTCTCGAACCGTAAAAGATAGAGAGCTGAAATTTGCATAGTGTATGTATTTATAGATGCTCCAAAGCAACAAACACTAAAACCAACAACAAGTCGAAAACTACCAGGTGTCCCCACACAACGAAAAGTTACCTTTAGGTATAACTCTCGAACTGTAAAAGATAGAGAGCTGAAATTTGCATAGTGTATGTATTTATAGATGTTCCACAACAACATATACTAAAAGCAATAACAATCCGAAAACTACCAGGTGTCCCCATACAACCAAAAGTTACAATTAGCTATAACTCTTGAACCGTAAAAGATAGAAAGCTGAAATTTGCATAGTGTATGTATTTATAGATGCTTATCAACAACAAATGCTAAAAATAACATGTCGAAAACTACCAGGTGTCCCTATGCAACGTAAAAAACATTAGCCGTAACTTTCAAACTGTAAGAGATAAAGAGATGAAATGTGCACAATATATTTACTCGAATATGGCTTACAATAACAAATGCTAAAAACAACAACAAGTCGAAAACTACCAGGTGTCCCTATATAACGTAAAGTAGCAATTAGCCGTTACTCTCGAACTGTGAGCGACAGAGGGATGAAATTTGCACAATATGTGTATTCACATATGCTCCACAACAACACTTGCTAAAAGCAACAACAACTGTAAAACTACCAGGTGTCCCTTTACAACGTAGAGTAATAGCTATAACTCTCGAACCGTAAGAGATAGAGAGCCGAAATTCGCACAGTGTATGTATTCCCAGATGCCTTACAACAATAAATTACAAAAACAACAACAAGTGGAAAATTACTAGGTGTCCCCATACAACATAATGTAGCTTTAAAAACAGAGAGATGAAATTTATAAAATATACATATGTATTCACATACGCCATTCCATACATACATTACACATACATACGTACGGAACCCTAAAGGCCGTGTCAGATAAAACTTTTGCTTCGCGTTGCGTTACATACACGCTTTGACATTTAAGATAAATGTACATGTTTATATGGCACTTGTCACATAAATTTTATTTGACGCAAAGCAAAGCAAAAAGTTGGGCATCTTTCATCTTTTTGCACGCTTTGACAATTAGCTGCTTTCATTTTCTTTTATTTTTTCTTGGCGTCAACAGAAATCAAAAAAAAAAATTCCAAATAAATAAATAAATTTAATGAATAAATTCATTTGAAAAATATAATAAACAAAACTACAAATAAGTACATATGTATATAAAATATTTTATATATTCAATATTTTATTGATAAACAAACAATGCGCGGGTCTTGTCAAAGTTTTTATTGTGACATACACTTTTTGTTTTACGCTTTTCTTTCAAAGTTATAAACGTCACGCAAAGCAAGAAAGTTTTATCTGACACGGCCTTAAGAGTGCGAGCCAGCCTCGTACTTGACTTAATTTATTTGTTATGAGTTTATTTCTGTTTTTCTTTGTGTGCGTCAATAAAGTGTATACGTATTGGTGTTTGCGCTTCCATAAGAAGATTTTGGGAATCCCTGTCTTAGATATTAATCATATGGGTTTTAGTGTTTCTTGTTGCTGATGTGCATAAAAAGTAATCAATGCACACATCTAGAGGCGTGAGATTGTGTTTCAAGCAGCCTCTTAAAATAAACTGTGGAAAATAATAGTATGATAAGGGATACTAATAATATAATCATTAAAAAGATTTATTTCTCTAAATTTATCATTGCTGGCCATAAATTAATTATTTTCACCAAAAATACCCAGCCGCTGTATGGAGAGTTCCGTAAAATTTTAAAGTAAAAATAGGCTACCATACTTTTTATGTAAAGGGTGTTTTTTTCGATGTATAGAACTTTAAGTTGCAATAAAACAACGATTGACATGAATTTGATTTATCCGAAAGATAAAAAAAAAGATAGCCCCACAGAAAGTAGTCTAGCGGTGTTAAATCACAAGATATTGGAGGCCAATTCACAGGTCCAAACGTGAAATTAAAGGCGGTCACCAAACGTGTATTTCAATAAATCGATTGTGGCACGAGCTGTGTGACATGTTGCGCCGTCTTGTTGAAACCACATCTCCTGGACATCATGGTTATTCAATTCAGGAACGAAAGTGTTAGTAATCATGGCCATATACCGATCACCATTGACTGTAACGTTCTGGCCATTAGCGTTTTTGAAGAAGTACGGACCAACGATTCCACCAGCCCATAAAGCGCACCAAACAGTCAGTTTTTCTGGATGTAACGGTGTTTCGACATACACTTGACGATTAGCTTCACTCCAAATGCGACAGTTTTGTTTGTTGACGTAGCCATTCAACCAGAAGTGCGCTTCATCGCTAAACAAAGTTCGCTTATGAAAATCGGGAACAACGGCAATCTCGTTTTGGGCCCATTCGACGCATCATCAGATCGTTTGGCTTCAATTCTTGAATTGCCAAATAAAACTGAGAATAAACCACTTCACAGCTGTTAAATCGGTCGCCATATTGAACAGTAATGCCAACTTAAAGTTCTATACATCGAAAAAAACACCCTTTAGCGATGTTTCTCAAATTAAAAAATTTCAATTAAAGGCCCACATACAAGCTGAATCATTACTGGATAAGTCGGGCAGAATAATTGAAAATGTAGAAGAAACCTTTAAACACATTTTCCGTGAAGCCCAGTAGAACCTACGGTTATGCTGAGCGACGGGAGAAGTGGCGAATATGAAGTATCTATTATCAGCGATATAATAGTTATGGAAGCGATAAAATATTTTCTCCATTTAAGACTGCAGGTCCGGATGTTATCTTTCCAGCACTCGTACGGAAGGGAAATAATTTAGTTTCGACCAACTCACACATATATTCCAATAGGCTGGCAGGAAGGGAGGGTAGTGCTTATCCCCAAATCTAGGTGGATCTGTAGACACTGCAATACATAATGTGGTGCTTTTTATATAGAAGTATCATAATGCCAGCAGTTTGAATTGACAATGAGGGGGCTTGCAACAACGTGTATACTAATACAATTATCCATTCTCTGGACTAGTTTAATGTCAACCGGGCCACACGCTACTTGATGCTAATGAGCAGATGGATAAATGGTGGAGCGCACAGCATAAATATAAGAAAAAAGGTACCTTGTGGGACACAGAAAGGGGGAATTTTATCACCCCTTCTATGGACCACAACAATAGTCCTTATTAGGGCTCTGACTGATGAAATATTTGAGACAGTCTTCAATACAAACTGTGAAGGAAAGCCGTGACAGTATTAGCCCTGGAACACAACTGGGCTCAACCAAGAGAGTTAAACATTCACCCGGACAAAACCGAAATTAGTCTATTTACAAGACATACAAAGATTGCTCCATATGACGAGCCGTGCTTTCTTGAAAGGATAATAAATATTTCAGGGTGAAATATCTTGGAGTCATCCTGGATCGGAAATTAAAATGAAAATACCACATTGATGAAAGAGTCAATAAGGCTCATATATGTTGGTCAATTTGTAAACCAGCCATAGGCACGAAATGGGGGCTGGGTCCGAAGATGACACACTGGCTTTATAGTAGCGTTATCAGATCGATTATGAACCATGCTTCTATAGTCGGATGGAAGTCAATTAATATATGCAACATCAAAATTATACAGAAAGTTGAAAGAACCTGCTGTCTTGCTATAAGTAGGGCATTCAAAACGACACTTACAAGGGAGATGGAAGCAATATAATCCGTCGAGCCAATCGAAATTCGTATAAAGCATGAAATGCCTCTCACAGTGAAACGATTAAAGATGATGGGTGAGTGGCTCGAGCAGGGACACGAAACGCAGCATCAACAAATCTTTACAGCCATAGGTGAGTCTATACATGAAAATGTGACCTTAGATCACATACCGGAGACCAGCATCATATGGGTGACAGGGCATGCGGGTATTACTGGAAGTGAAAGAGCAAATTAACTTGCTTCAAGAGCAAGAGACTTAAGTTTGGTATGCCCGAAACCTTTCGATGCAGTTAATCTGAGCTAAAGAATTAGGCACACAGAGGCTATTTAACTCTAGAAAAACGAAACTGTGGGAAACAATGCAAGGATTCTATGGGGAATTCAAACGAGGAGAAAACCGGGGCACTCCTGTAGTGCCATCACTCTCGCCGCCTTTCTGTGATACTACTAAATTAGACGACTAAGTTAACCATAAGTGTTATACACATACTTTTAATTTTATATATAATATCATATTATAGATTAATAAAGGAATGGATTATGAATTTAACACTGAACCAGAAAGGTTCGTTTTATTTTACACAACATGGTGATCCTGCCAAACTAATAAATTTATTATAAAAACAGAAAATTGTACTTTTCCTTTTCTTCTAAAAAAAAAAAAAAATGTGAAAAAAATGGACTGTTAGTGGAAGTGCGAAATAAAGAGATCTAGCATGGAAATCGGAAAAAAGTGTGCAGCGATTTATTTTTAAAGTGTGTACTATTAAGTGATTCACATATAATTTAATAGCTACAAAATAGGAAAATAGAAAAAAAAAAAAAAAGGAACGTAAACATAAAAAAAAAAAAATATATATACACATATATTTCCCGAAAGAAAGAAGGATAAAAACTTATCGTACGTGCATATTTCGCAAAAAATGTTGTCTGTAAATTCTGAAGAACATTTTTTTGATGTACATATGGGTAAAATAATGAAATCTACATATTACATGTGAATATTACAACAGAAACTATTGTTCCAAAAATTTATTACCAATTAAAGATTAACATTCTAAAACAAAAATTATAACAATGAAATGGTTAAAAAGTACAGTCGTCAACATTACAAAAGACCTAAATTTTCAATGGGTACCGGCATACACAAAATATTAAAACAGTGAATACCGCTAAAACGGTAAAAACCCGTGAAAAAGCAAAAAGTAAGGAGAATCTGCACCTCGTTTCTGTATTTCTCGTATCGAGAAATTTCTAACATGGAACAAGGGAATTGACACAAAAACAATGTAAATTGAAACAAAAATGTCAGTTTCTCGCACAAGCGTTTCTGTATCATTGACATATGAGAACTAGCTGTCATTATGAGTGTTTTCCGTTAAATATTGGAAAGATACGAGTAAAAGTGTTTTCATATGCAAATAAAGTGAGAACTTTTCGGCAAGAACTGTCAAAATGATCCGCATTCAATCATTCATCCGAAAACAAGACAAGAAGCAACAAGTGTACAAAATGTATTAATTGATCAAAATAAAATTTTTTTAGCACAAACCTTTTTAAATAAAATATTAAACATATTGTAAACTATTATGGATTCAAAATTAGCCGAAAAGGTGAGTAATAAAAAAAGAACATTTAAAAACTAATATTTATGTGGATGTAAAAATTTTGTTAAAAACAAGTAAGAGTGCTATATTCGGCTGGGCCGAATCTTAAATACCCTTCACAATGGTATATACATTCTGATTGATTTTTGGTGCGAAAAGTTGTTTTATTTGGCTTTTAAAGCCGATTTCTTGAAATATCGGGAGACGCTATATCTGGGGTATATATGGGCCGATTTTTTCTGAATTTCAATATCAGATCCACTACCGGGATTTAACACAGGCTGCAAAACTTTTATTTAAATAATTCTTAATATGCTCAAGTTCAACCACTGGCTGACACCAATTCTTTTTAATATCAATGAAATAAAGAAAAGCAAAATGTATTTCTTAATTATTTATCAGTTAACGTTATAGTAAAATTTATTTAACAAAAAATTGCATATAATTGCATTATTTTTGAATTATAATGCTAAACATTGCCATTAAGTGTGATTTTCTTTTCAATTTACTTATGTATGTGGGTACATGCATACGTACATATGTATCTATAATAGAAAACTCTAAAATAAATTCTTTGTTATTGAATATTTTCAGTGTGTTCCATAAAACAATGATTATATACATACATACATATTTACATTGCTTGCTTTTAAAAAATGATTTTTTTCTTGTGCACGTTGTTGATGATCTGTTGCGTATCATCATACACATGTATGTGTGTATGTACATATGCAAGTACGTAGGGAAACACAAAATGATTTTTTGTGGGAATGAATTTGAAGACGCAATTGTTTAAAAGAATTTCATTGCGTACCCTTTTTTCAACAATTCTTTCCATGACTTTCATTTTCAAGCTCGTGTATACATACCCTGCCAGCAAATTGGTAGTCGACTACTAAAATAATTAACTTTACGTTAACTTTTATGGACTAGCTTCAAATTAGCTACAATACAATCGAAACGTAGTGCAGAGTTCACCCAAAATTCAAATACTAACATACACACATACACGGTAAATAACTCTTGAATTAAATTGTCTATTATCGCATTCGTTTTAAATGTTGCGATGGCTGAATGGGTTAAGTTGGCTGCTCACCAGTCTTGAGGCTTAGTGGTTCGAATCCCACCAGAGGCTAACAAAAAAAAAAAAAAAAAAAAAAAAAAAAAAAATTTGATGAAATTTAATTTAATAAAATATATTACCACCGAAAAATGTAAAATTAGCCTTGATTTGTACATTTTTTTCTGTGGCTACTGACTTTAAAGTAGCTAACTTTAAGTTAGTTGAAAAGTAATGCAGCGTCGGACAATTGACTACCTCCTAGGACATCGTAATGTTAAAATAGTCAGTCATCTCCATTGAAAATAATCTAAGTGTCAACCACCACCAGTTGTAAAAAAGTTAGTTTTAATTCAGTACTAGTTAACTGAGTTGCCGGCAGGGTATGTACATACATACACATTTTTACACCAAAGCGAAAAAATTGTTTATGCTAACCTACTTGCATGCATACATACATACATACATACATATTAAGATACATACATACCTACATACATACAAACGTATATACACATACATACAAACGTATATACACATACGTATGTATGTATGTATGTATGGGATGTATGTATGTATGTATGTATGTATGTATGTATGTATGTATGCATGTATATGCATACATCCATACATACATATGTACATACATACATACATACATATACACAAAAGTTGTTTTATTTGGCTTTTAATGGCGACTTCTGGAGAAATCGTGAAGAGCGTTATCTGGGGTGCATATGGGCTGATGTCCAAAAATGTTCTAATTTTGCCTCTGAACCGCCTATATGTACTATTCCGACAAATTTTTAGTGCAAAAAACTGTTTCGTTTAGCTTCCAGGGCCGACTTCTTGAGATATCGGGAGGCGCTATATCTCGAACATATATGGGCCGATAACAAAAAAAATTTCCAGTTTTGCTTCTGACTAACCTATATGTATCGTTCTGATTGATTTTTGGTACCAAAAGTTGTTTTATTTAGCTTATAGAGCCGATTTCTTGAAAAATCGGGAGATGCTATATCTCAGGTATATATGGACCGATTGCAGACATTTTCAAATTTTACTTTTAAACACCTTATATGTACCATTCTGATCGATTTTTGGTACCAGAAGTTGTTTTATTTGGCTTTTAGAGCCGACTTCTTGAGAAAATTTGAGGCGCTATATCTCGAGTGTATATGGGCCGATGTCCAAAATTTTCCACGCTTGCCTCTAAATAGTCTATATGTACCATTCTGATTGATTTTTAGTGCCGAAATTGCTTTATTTGGCTTAAAGAGCGGATTTCTTGAAAAATCGGGAGTCGCTATATCTCAGCTATATATGGACCGATTTGAAAAATTTTCCAATTTTGCTTTTAAACACCTTATATGTACTATTCTGATCGATTTTTGGTACCAAAAGTTGTTTTATTTGGCTTTTAGAGCCGACTTCTTGAGAAAACGGGAGGCGCTATATCTCGAGTGTATATGGGCCGATGTGGAAAAAATTTTCTACTTTTGCCTCTAAATAGCCTATATGTACCATTCTGATTGATCTTCGGTGCCAACAGTTGTTTTATTTGGCTTATAAGGCCGATTTCTTTAAAAATCGGGAGACGCTATATCTCGGATATATATGGGCCGATTTCAAAAATTCCTCAATTTCTAGGATTTAATAGGCACTAAAAATGATATGGCTTAGTTTTTAAGAAAAATTTTTTTTTTAAAAATCTGAATAAAAAAATTGCAAAAAAAAAAACCCCTCAAAACCCGGTTTTTTGAATATATCTCGGCTATCCGGGGACCGATCTTACTGAATTTCAATAGCAGACCCACTACCGGGGTTTAACACGTTTTAGCGAAAGAATGAGGTTTCTATCTCAAACCGTTTTCTCAGAAACGGTATTTCAACGACTACAGACGGACAGACAGACATCGCTCAATCGTAATCGCTATTGATGCTGATCCAGAATATATATACTTTATGGGGTCTTAGATGGATATTTCAATGCGTTACAAACGGAATCACAAACTTATATATACCCTTACACATTTATGTGAAGGGTATAAAAAGTATTAAATACATATGTACTTACATTGTTAAAAAAAATATAGTGAAATTTTAAATATGTAAAAACGTTGCATTAAATTGAAATTGAGCATGTGATTCATACTGTTTTATTTAAAAATGTGTCGAATGTGTTTATTGTTAAAAGCAGTGCACCTGGGATAAACATGTTCATATATATTTGTTAATTTTATTTATTATCATTTTAGAAAATCGAACGAATTTCGAAGCAGCAGAAGCAGAAACTAGTGAATTATATGGCATCGAATTTAGAATTCGCAAGAGGTCAGTTTGGAGCAGCTAACGCCTACACCAGTTTGAAAGAGGAATGGGCGTCACTGACAACATCATTGAACTCCTTGGGTGGCAGTGAAAAAACTGCTGAACAGTGGAAAAAGGTAATATTTTGTAGATAAATACATAAACACATTTTCTTTCATAGATTTATTTTCTTAGTGCTGAACGGATCAGTTGCGTCCCTCAGTTTCCGACGATATAGTCGCATCATGTTCCTCCTGTCATCATTTTCTGCAACAACTACAGTAACGGCACACATTTTGTTTATAATTTTATTTTTAAATTGTATTGTGTTTATATTTTATTCTTTTTAACACAACTTCTCTTAACGTTTTTATACCCTTCACATAAATGTGTAAGGGTATATATAAGTTTGTGATTCCGTTTGTAACGCATTGAAATATCCATCTAAGACCCTATAAAGTATATATATTCTGAATCAGCATCAATAGCGATTACGATTGAGCGATGTCCGTCTGTCCGTCTGTAGTCGTTGAAATACCGTTTCTGAGAAAACGGTTTGAGATAGAAACCTCATTCTTTCGCTAAAACGTGTGAAACCCCGGTAGTCGGTCTGCTATTGAAATTCAGTAAGATAGGTCCGCGGATAGCCGAGATATATTCAAAAAACCGGGTTTTGAGGGATATTTTGTGTAATTTTTGTATTCAGATTTTTGAAAAAATTTTTTTCTTAAAAACTAAACCATATCATTTTTAGTGCTCATTAAATCCTAGAAATGAAGGAATTTTTGAAATCGGCCCATATATATCCGAGATATAGCGTCTCCCAATTTTTAAAGAAATCGGCTTTATTAGCCAAATAAGACAACTTTTGGCACCGAAGATCAATCAAGATAGTATATATAGGCCATTTAGAGGCAAAAGTGGAAAATTTTTCCACATCGGCCCATATACACTCGAGATATAGCGCCTCCCGTTTTCTCAAGAAGTCGGCTCTAAAAGCCAAATAAAACAACTTTTGGTATCAAAAATCGATTAGAATGGAACATATAAGGTGTTTAAAAGCAAAATTGGAAAATTTTTGAAATCGGTCCATATATATCTGAGATATAGCGACTCCTGATTTTTCAAGAAATCCGCTCTTTAAGCCAAATAAAGCAATTTTTGGCACTAAAAATCAATCAGAATGGTACATATAGACTATTTAGAGGCAAACGTGGAAAATTTTGAACATCGGCCCATATACACTCGAGATATAGCGCCTCAAGTTTTCTCAAGAAGTCGGCTCTAAAAGCCAAATAAAACAACTTTTGGTACCAAAAATCGATCAGAATAGTACATATAAGGTGTTTAAAAGCAAAATTTGAAAATGTCTGCAATCGGTCTATATATACCTGAGATATAGCGTCTCCCGATTTTTCAAGAAATCGGCTCTATAAGCTAAATAAAACAACTTTTGGCACCAAAAATCAATCAGAATGATACATATAGGTTAGTCAGAAGCAAAACTGGAAATCTTTTTGTCATCGGCCCATATATGTTCGAGATATAGCGCCTCCCGATATCTCAAGAAGTCGGGCTTGGAAGCTAAACGAAACAGTTTTTTGCACTAAATATTTGTCGGAATGGTACATATAGGCTGTTTAGGGGCAAAATTAGAAAATTTTTGGACATCGGCCCATATGCACCCAACTTTTGGTACCAAAAATCAATCATAATGGTACATACATACGTATATAATATTTGCGATCATGTATGAATGTATGTATGTATGTATGTATGTATGTATGTATGTATGTATGTATGTATGTATGTATGTAGATACGTTTGTATGTATGTAGGTATGTATGTATCTACATATGTATGTATGCATGCAAGTATGTTAGCATAAACAATTTTTTTGCTTTGGTGTAAAAATGTGTATGTATATATACACGAGCTTGAAAATGAAAGTGATATGAAGAATTGTTGAAAAAAGGGTACGCAATGAAATTCTTTTAAACAATTGCGTCTTCAAATTCATTCACACAAAAAATCATTTTGGGTTTCCCTACGTACTTACATACATACACACACACATGTGTATGATAATACGCAATAGATCATCAACAACGTGCACAAGAAAAAAATAATTTTGTAAAAGCAAGCAATGTAAATATGTATGTATGTATATATGTATGTATATAATCATTGTTTTATGGAACACACTGAAAATATTCAATAATAAAGAATTTATTTTAGAGTTTTCTATTATAGATACATACATACATACGTATGCATTTACCCACATACGTAAGTAAATTGAAAAGAAAATCACACTTAATGGCAATGTTTAGCATTATAATTCAAAAATAATGCAATTATATGCAATTTTTTGTTAAATAAATTTTACTATAAAGTTAACTGATAAATAATTAAGAAATACATTTTGCTTTTCTTTATTTCATTGATATTAAAAAGAATTGGTGTCACCCAGTGGTTGAACTTGAGCATATTAAGAATTATTTAAATAAAAGTTTTGCAGCCTGTGTTAAATCCCGGTAGTGGATCTGATATTGAAATTCAGAAAAAATCGGCCCATTTAAAAGCCAAATAAAACAACTTTTCGCACCAAAAATCAATCGGAATGTATGTACCATTGTGAAGGGTATTTAAGATTCGGCCCAGCCGAATATAGCACTCTTACTTGTTTTATTTTATTTTTATAATTTATTGTTTTTAACAAGAAAAAATTCTCTTTTTACTTTTTAAAACATTAAATTTTTTTGACAATTAATTTTTCCTTTTTGACGTTTATTTTTCATTTGACGTTTGATCAATGGAAATATTCCAGTGAATACAACACTTGTTTTGATTGTTTTCGCACTGAAATACAGACACAATTTTTTCTCGCAAATCGAGAAACGATGGAATTTTTTGTTTTACACTTCAACGGAAAAGTTTCTCAGTGCGAGAAATACAGAAACGAGGTGCTGATCGCCGGTAAAATCAATGAGAAAAGCAAGAATGTAAAATATAAAAAAAGGGAAACAAAAGAAATTGAAACAAGACAATGAAACATAACAGAAAATAAACGAAACAGAAGCGGAAATCACCCTTGGTTGCACATCTGCAATTTTAGCAGATATAGCATGATTTTTTGCTACAAAGCGTGAGTGTCTTTTTCAAGTGTTTAGCAAAATAATTATATCAGCTGATTTTAGAGTAACGGAAAATATAAATATTTTTGTTTTGCAAATTGGAAAGGAAGTTTAGAAAACAAATTGCAAAAATTTCATTATTCATCTTTTCGTTGGCCGTCTTTTATTGTTGACTTTTTGTTTAATTGCCTTAATTTTATTTTTACTTTCTTTATTTCCTTCCCTGTTTTATTTGTTTGTTTACAAAATTTAATAAAGCGAGTTTGCCGCATGAGATAAGCTAAGCCGCAGCCAATATTTGAAAAGCAACGCCGTCGATAAAATTTGCACGTGAAGCAACCGCCCGATTTTTTGCTTATTTTATAAAATTTAATAAAAATTATGATTGATAATAGGTATAATATTCATCTTTTACTACTTTGTAAATAATTCTTTGAGCAACGTTAGCATTAATTTAATTCCAGCACAGGCATGTTTTGTGGCGGCCTTGCCGTCATACAGTTTTTTGAGCGCAGGAGTTTACGTGTTGAAATGTAGAAAAACAAGCAGCTGTTTTAGCATTTAGCAACATTTGCAAACACGGATCTGCAATGGTTCTTAGTTTTGCATATTTGCTTAAGTGATGCAAACCTCGGTTTCATACATTTTGTTTTTGTAGTGTTGCAGACTATGGCACATATGCTACGGTTGCAATATCTGCAAGGTTTGCAAGGGTAATTTGCAATGAAGGGTGAGTTCCGCTAGAGTGAACTTAAAACTTATATGTGCTCATTTTGCTACAATAAATAAGATTCTTGCAAGAAATGGAAAACCGAACAGGAATGGAAAATATGAGAAAAAGGAAAAAACTTGCAGATAAATTCAAATATAAAAATAATAACACGTCTCTTTGTATTTGTTTACATACACAGGTGAAGTGTACAACAACACAAAAACAAAATATCACAACAGTGCAAAAACATCATCAGCAGCAAACTGCAAAAAGATACATGCAAACAACATTGTCAACTTTATCAACTCTAATGAAATACACAACGCAACCTGAAGAGAAGACACGAGAGACGTTCCTTGCGGTGAGCTCATGCGGAAAAAACTTTTTTATATACATACATATGTAGTACTAAAATTTATATAAATTATTCTAACGCTTTATAAAAATTTTGATAATAAATTAAATTTTTAAGGCTTAAGATCTTTTTTATAAAAATGTTTGTAAGAAATAACAAATATATTTATTTATTTCGATATTTCGCCCGCAATTTGTTGGCTTCCTCAGGAATATTTGTAAAAATAAAATAAAAAACACAGTCACTAATTGTTACGGCGGCAATTGGCTTATTCGATCCCACAATTATAATAAAACAAAACAGCAAATTCCAATCCAGTTCAGTTTAGTTTAGTTTTATTATCTATATAGGCACATACATCCAAGTCAAATATAAATCAAATCAAACAAATGAACAAAAAAGGCTTACTTAATTGTGTCTCCTTCGGCTTCTTCTCTGGAATTGTCGTTTTTTCAACCTTTTTCAAGAAGACGCCGAGCGTAGATACCGACTACTTGAGTACCAGTTATCAAATACAATAGCAGAAAAGAAGCACCGGCTCACACCGTTGCAATATTGCGTATAAAAATTAAGTGTTTGAAATAAGTACGTTAAATTTAAATCTAAAAAATGAATTCAATCCGCAACATCCCACCCCCCCGTGAGACGATCAGGGAGTCTCACCATCCACCTGGAGAACAGCCAGTTTGCTTGCTGGACGCCGTAGCCTCCCAATTGAAGTTCTTAGCAATGCCGAACGTACCTGACCATCACCTGCCATGTAGACCTCCTCAACTATGCCCTTTTTCCACTCACCACGCGTCTCGTTATCATCACAAATAATCACTACGTCTCCAGTCTTTATCGGTTCCACTGGTTTGTACCATTTGGTGCGTCTTGTCAAATCAGGAAGGTACTCTAGGACCCATCGCTTCCAAAAGGTCTGTTTCATCTGCTGTAAAATATGCCATTGTTTCCTAAGGACGACACTTTCACCAACAGCTGGGGTCTGTACTATGTTTGGACAACCAAGTAAAAAATGGTTCGGTGTTAGAGGTTCACACTCCGATCTCTCCACTGGAAGATGGGTTAGCGGACGAGAGTTGATCAGATTTTCCGCTTCCACCAACAAGCTGTGGAATGTCTCGACTTGTGGTGATTTTTCTTTTAATGTAAACGCCAACACATTTTTAACGCTTCGAACCATTCTTTCCCATGCCCCACCAGCCGAGGAATTCCTTGGTGTATTAAACACCCACTCTACTCCACGTTTTGTGCACTCCAACCTCGTCAACCACAAAGTTCTCCTTGCTCGCCCCAATAAAATTCGTTCCTCGATCGCTCCTAATGCGCAGCCCTCTTCGGTTAATGAAATTTCTAATGCACAATATAACCGCATCCGTTGACAAATCCTTTGCGATCTCCAAGTGTAGTTACAGTTAGGCAGGTGAAAATAGCTACCCATCTTTTTTCACTTCGACGCCCGATGGATACGGCAAAAGGCCCAATATAGTCAAGGTCGGTGTAAGAAAATGGCCTCACATATGGCGCAAGCCTATCAACTGGGTGTTGTCCCATGAGGGGTGGCTTGGGAACAGCATTCCGGTTCATGCACTGTTGACACTGCCCTTTTACTGATCTGACCAATTGTCGTACGCCAGGTATCAAAAATTTCGTACGAATCGCTGCACAAATTGACTCCTGATTCTGATGTCTAAATTTCTCATGAAAATGCTTGGCAATTAATCTCGTAATGGTGTGTTTTTTCGGCATGATGATAGGGTTTTTTGTCATTTCGGTAACGCAACTCGCATTATTTATACGACCCGACACTCGTATTAGCCCGTCCTCAGCCAAAAACGGCGACAAATTGTATATAGGACTTCTATCAGACACCGATTTGTTCAACTCCAACGAGCGCAACTCCGTTGGAAACTCCTCCTGCTGAGCAATAGAGCACCAAAAAAGTTCTGCTTCCTTTACCTCCCGTGCGGTTATATAAGAGGGATAGTCTACACTACGTCTTTTTTGACCAATTGTCGTACGCCAGGTATCCAAAATTTCGTACGAATCGCTGCACAAATTGACTCCTGATTCTGATGTCTAAATTTCTCATGAAAATGCTTGGCAATTAATCTCGTAATGGTGTGTTTTTTCGGCATGATGATAGGGTTTTTTGTCATTTCGGTAACGCAACTCGCATTATTTATACGACCCGACACTCGTATTAGCCCGTCCTCAGCCAAAAACGGCGACAAATTGTATATAGGACTTCTATCAGACACCGATTTGTTCAACTCCAACGAGCGCAACTCCGTTGGAAACTCCTCCTGCTGAGCAATAGAGCACCAAAAAAGTTCTGCTTCCTTTACCTCCCGTGCGGTTATATAAGAGGGATAGTCTACACTACGTCTTTTTTCCGGAACAAAAGGCTCTTGAATGTATTCACAGCACGAATGAACCAGCATCTAACTCCTAATAAGGTGTAGTAATTAGACCTGGAGCCATAAGCGATAAGTGATACCTCCTCTGTAGTTGTTGCTACAAATTTGGACCTCATTTCGGAATCACGTTCCTCTCTCTTAACACCTTCCGACAAAATTGGCCAATCGGCCTCTCCGAGCTTTAAAAATTCAGGTCCATTCATCCAACGAGAATTGGAGCTTTGCACGAAGGGCTTGTCTCTTGTCGCATCATCTGCGAGATTCTTAGAACCTGGAACCCATCTCCATTGACCCATTCCTGAGCTCTCAAGTATTTCAGAAATACGATGAGCCACAAACTGTTTATATATACGACAATCAGAGTGGATCCACTTGATCACAGTTTTTGAGTCAGACCATAGAGTTATACTGTGCGGTGTTATGTCGTGGCTGGAGATAATTGCGTCTTTCAGTCTAACACCAAGAACGGCTGCCTGGAGCTCCAACCTGGGGATTGACAGTGGTTTTGAAGGAGCACACCTTGATTTCCCAGCTACAAATACAACCTCAACCTCGTCGGCGTCATGAATTCTCCAATAGCCTACAGCTGAAAAAGCCATCTCGCTCGCATCAACAAGGACGTGCAAGTCAATAATAGTGCCAGCTTTGCCAAAGTTGTACCCATAACACCTAGGCACCCTTATATACTGAACATCTTGAAGTTGTTGATACCATTCGTACCATTTCCCGTATACTGAATGAGGAATCGGCGAATTCCAATTGAGGTCAAACCTCCACAGCTCTTGTAATATGATTTTAGATCGTATTACCATATTGGCCCAAAACCCAAATGGGTCGAAATCGACATTGTTATGCTCAGAACCTCGCTTTTCGTTGGTCTTCGTTGGCCCTTCAAAACAGAATCTGGAAACCTCGTAAATTTTAGAACGAAACAGAAGGTATCGTCCGCCGGTAACCAGAATAAACCCAAAATTTTCTCCGCTGCCGTTTCGCTCTTCCACAGGTTAGTCACATTTAATTCATCACCATTGGGCTCATCAGATGTAATGGACTCAAGAAATTCTCTGGAATTAGACACAAAGGACCTCAGTTCAAAATTTGCCTGTTTGTGTACATTTATGACTTGTGTTGTTACTGATACGGCCTCATTAATATCATCAAAACTATCAACATAATCGTCAACGTAATGACAATCGACAATGGCCTTGTATGCCCTGGGACAAGTGTCCCTATAAAATTCAGCGTTCTTGTTCTTTATGTACTGGGCTGAACATGGCGAGCTAGCCGAGCCAAAGATCATGGCCTCCATCACGTATACATCTGGCGGTTTTGTGGCGTCACAATTTCTCCATAAAAATCTTTGAGCGTTCTGATCCTGCTTTCTTATCTTGACACGGTGGAACATTTCTCTGATGTCCGCGCATACACCCACCTTACGTTGTCGAAATCTGAATAAAATTGATAATAACGACTTTGGCTGAAACCTATTCGGGCCCTTCAACAATCTAGAGTTGAACGATTCACCATCGATAGCGCCTGCGGCATCAAAAACGAGACGCCGTTTGTTGTTCTTATTTCTGTTAACGACAGCAAAGTGCGGCAGGTACCAAATATGCTCATCCTGAACAACGATCTCCTCAGGAGCAAGTTTTCTAGCATAGTTCTTGGAGACATACTCAGAAATTTTTCCGGTATACCACTTAGCCAAGTCTTCATCCATTCTTAGCTTCCGTTCAACAATTTCCAAACGTCGTGATGCCAAAGCATAGCTTTCCTTGTAACAAACTTCATCCGTTTTCCACAAGAGTCCGGTTTCGTATTGCGTTCCAATTTTTACAGTAGTATTCTCCAGAATCTCTTCGGCTCGTCTGTCATCGCCGGAAATAATTGCCCTAGAGGGCTTCATACCAAAATTTTCTATTGAGAAATACCCTGCAATTTGATCGTGAACATCGTTAAGCTCATTCACGTTGATAACGTTGACCATAGCTTCTGTGGACTCCTCATTGGAGCCAAATAAAATATTTCCAAGCGTTGTCTGGTGGATCGAGAAATGTTCATCAAGATTTACAACTCTGTATGAGCGAACCAATTCGATATGAGGCAGCCCTATTAACAATTATGGGACAGCGTCACAATAATCATCGATTCGAACGTCACCCAAAATCGGAAAACTACTTTTAAATTTCTTAAGTTGAAGGCTCTGTGGAGGCAATCTCAAATTCCTTGTCGTCCTGGCATTTCTCATTGCCTGGCAATCATTGTCATAATTACCCATGCTGAAAATTTCGAAGCTTACTGTCCTTGACATTTCGTTAGAAGTTTTACCCCCAATCCACCCCAAAGACAAATTACTCGTCGGCCCTTTTAGTCCTATAAGACTGGCAACACTTTCCTCCAAAAGTGAGATTCTTGATCCATCATCAATAAATGCGATTATTTTAATACAGCCCTTTGGTCCTCTCAGTTTTACCCACAGACATAACCAGATATCCCAAAAATGACTTTTGTTAAATGGCCATATCATTTGTTTGGGGACGGGCCAGCGATGAGCAGTGCAGGAAATCGTGGCAACATGAGCGTGTGAGAACAACTAGTATATACAAAAACAAACATAAACAATGAAAAAATGTTGTTGTAAAGTGTTTGGAAAAATATTGGTTTTGTTGTAATTTTTACGAAAAAAGTAGAAAACATAAATGAAAAGCTTTGAAAACTACGTTTTAAACATATTACATGCACAGCTAATGATGTACTCAATGGAAATAAAATATTAAATACAAATAATTATTATTTGTTTGCTTGCAAAGCTATTTTGTTTGCATCAGATTTGCACTGAATTTTTCTAACCAAAAATCAAATGTAAACAAATGCGGAGTCAACCAACAGAGACAGCTATATAAAAATTTTCATGTTTGCTGTCCTTCACTAGATCCACACGTACCGTAAGGATGCCACTTTCAATATATTTGGCAGTAAATTGGTAATTTTTGTAGTCTGGTAGAGCTGGTGACCCTTCTGGTAGTATTCTGTGGTTTTACCGGCAAGTATTTAAATAATGTTTTTCTATTATACTCACTGTGTACAATCGTTGTAACAAGTTTCTGTCTGCTATCGATACTATTTTCATTTGCCATGTTGTCATCACCAGAAACAAACTCCGATTCATGACGTATTACAGGGTTGGCACACTGCGGCGAATTTACCCCTCATGAAGCAAACGATTATGATACCTTGTACATTTCGATAACCCACATTGACGACGATAACTGCAATTCATCGAACTGTGACCACTATGTAAACAACTGAAGCAAAGTTTTTTTTGCTTCACAAATTTCCATCATTCTGCCGTAGAAATCTCCTTAAATTTGACGCACTGATGCAACAGATGATTTTGCTGGCACATCAAACAAAATCCTTTACGTCTATCGTTATAGCAAACGAAGACTTTATTCTATCTCGTTTATTGGCGACTGGCTCATCTTTGTGGAGTTCTGTTTCCGTAGCAAGAGAAATATAAGTGGCCACGTCTTGTAGCCAGAAACTGAACTCTCGTATAGTAGGATACTGGCCCAAATGATTCAAGGAGTATTTTATCCAATCTTCGCGTTTACCCAGGGGCAATTTGTTGACTAAAGGTGGGATCATACGATTGCCGCAATGCACCAATTTTTGTTACATTTTGTATGCCAATCGTGTGATAGCACAATTTATTGGCTCATGCGGCAACTAAAACGATTGTCCCAATCAAATACAACCCTGATGCGACAACCGTGTGGACACTTGACATACAACTAATCACCAATAAAAATTCTAAAAATGCACCAATATTTATTGTGTTCTCATGCGGCAACCAAAGGAGGCAATGCCCGCCAATAATCTACATACATACATACATATGTATACATTTATTTAGTTTCAAAATTGTTTAAACGCGTCTTCCAAACATGATTTCTGCTTTTCAATCAGTAAAATTCAATTGTTGTTACTATTCATTTTTTTGCTTTTTCAGCCCGCACAACATTATAATAATAGCCGAAGCAATTTCCTCTCTTTTTAATGAACAAACCATATTTTTAACATTTTTTTGGAAAAACAAAGTTTGTCATCAGCTACAACAGCTGTTTCTCAGAGTTGCCGTATAATATAGCAATCGTGTGACTATAATGCGGCAATTATTGGTACTAAATTGTTTTGCGGCAATTTGCGACAATAAAATTTCAGTAAAATGTCACAATCATGTGATTGCAGAGAATTTGATTGGGACAAATTTTTTATTATGCTCCAATTCAGCCCAATAAAAATTGTGTATAATTGGTGCATTGCGGCAATCGTGTGATCCCACCTTAATTCATCAAGCAACGTGGGGTTACACAAGTGGGGCTTGGCGGTGGCATTCTCCAAAAATACAGTCAAATTTGCAACCATTGTGCTGAAGTTCGAAATTTCACTCAGCCTTTTACTGGATATTGCCGAAAACGCTCGTACCTTCGATATTTGGCGGCGTATAATCGTTTGAGGGCGGCCATAATGAAAGTCCAAAGTCTTCATAACTTGCTCAATGCCCTCGGTATGAATAAGGTAGGCTTCAACCTTCTTTCTGGCATCGCCCTTTAGAGCTTTCTGTAAACGTGTTAGATTTTCCAATTTCGTATAATTATAGCAGAGGCTAGTCTCCCTGTATGAAACAGCAAACATTGGCCATTGTTCCGGCTGGCCGTCAAACTCTGGCAGGTCGTGCAGCTTACGCATAGGTCGGTTTTCGTAAATATTTTGTGATGTAGGCATAAATGTTGTATTGGCATGCATAAGATAAGGGTTGGTTGTAGCCGTTGATGACAATTGTGGCAAATTATTTGTTGTTGATGGCGGCGGCATATATGTGGTTGATGTAAGCGGTATAAACGAATGTGATTGCTCAGAATACGAATGAGTTGGCGGCATGGATGTGGATGGCTGTACAGACTTCTGATTTTGCAACACTGACGAAATAGGTGAAGATGTATAAATTGATGTTTGTGGCACTATTCGGGGCATTTGTGTTGAAGTATCCAGCGAATAGGGCGGTCTTTGTGATGTGCTTGGTACAGGCGCTGGCATGAAAGGAAAAGAACAGTATAAATTCGGCTGATAAGCTGAATGCATAGAAACTTCAGGGATACTCAAACTCTGTTGTTCCTGCAGATGTACAATGGGCATCTTAGATGCTCCTGATGAACCTAAAAATGCTGTGTCCGGCCTGTTGGTTGTGGTGGATAATGTTGAATCGCCTTTCCTTAGAAGCAAAGAAAGTGATTCCCTTAGAGCGCTAATGTCTTTTCTAAGATCGGCAATAGAATTTTGTCGCACTATTGTTTCTTCCGCATCCCCATCACTGCAATCGCTATTTTGTTCACTATCAGTAATTTTTCTGCTTTTAAGGCGTTCACTTCGGCGTAGCATAAGTCAATTCCAGGAATTAAATAATAAAAGCTGTTACGGCGGCAATTGGCTTATTCGATCCCACAATTATAATAAAACAAAACAGCAAATTCCAATCCAGTTCAGTTTAGTTTTATTATCTACATATATAGGCACATACATCCAAGTCAAATATAAATCAAATCAAACAAATGAACAAAAAAGGCTTACTTAATTGTGTCTCCTTCGGCTTCTTCTCTGGAACTGTCGTTTTTTCAACCTTTTTCAAAAAGACGCCGAGCGTAGATACCGACTACTTGAGTACCAGTTATACCCATCAAATATAATAGCAGAAAAGAAGCACCGACTCACACCGTTGCAATATTGCGTATAAAAATTAAGTGTTTGAAATAAGTACGTTAAATTTAAATCTAAATGAATTCAATCCGCAACACTAATCTTATTTACCATTATATAATTATACTACATATCTATATTATCAAAAAGAAAATAGAGAAATGTTTTCTGGTAGAAATAAACAAAACAAATAAAAGAAAAAGAAAAACAAAACAAAATAGTCAACCAAAATAAACAACCCTTAAATTCGGTAGAATTATATAAAGCATCCAACATTTTCAAGAGAAATATAAAGTATCTAAATAGTTTCTCTTACAAAAACAAATGATATTGAATTTTATTTTTGCCTTTTCTTCATTCCTTTTTGCATTCATTAAATAATAAATCTTTTGGATACAATCTCTTGCAAATGGTTAGATGCCAGAATATAGTGAAAGCAAATTAAAACAGTTATTTAAAGAATTTTACAAAATTGTTAAAAGAATTTTGGAAAATAGGCCTCTGTCATCAAACACAGGAAAATTAAACGAATACTAAACATTGTTAATAGAACATTACAATTCTATTGTACTTTATGCAGTATCTAGCTCAGAGAATCAATTGCCTTCCGACAAAGAATATACTTTCTCAATAATTGACAAATGTCGAACTAAGTTAGTAGATTGCTTTCATAGACTGGGATATAAAATAGAAAAACTAGGGAACATAGAGACCTTATTACGAATAGAACAAATTGTTATGCTGGAAAGTAAAGAAGAATCGAAAGAAGTAGAACTACAAAACGAAAAAAATACAAGTAGTGAAAAAATTGAAGAGATTGAACGCGAAATGGCAACTACGGAACAAAAAAGAGCTTACATTACTATGTTCGGTTCGATAATTAGGGAGAACTACGATGGGAATACATGTATGACAAGGACCAAAGCGCTTTAGCTAGCGATAGAGCAAACGGTCAAGGTCTGTCCGCTAAACGCTAAATCAGATATTGTCAAATCAATTTTAGCGTCTTCTGTTTTCGGTGAACCAAAGGATGTAATAGCCAAACTTGTAGTCGAACAAGCGAACGAAGCAAAAGAAAAACAAGTATTTACTATTCAGAACCATAGCCGAAATAGAAACAACAATTATCGAGGAGATAATTTTATCCATTTCCGTAACAGCAATTCCTATCGTGGCAATAATCGCTCCAATTCGTATAGGGCAAGCCATTGTGACAGCTGGCAGAATAGAAATTATCAGGGTCAGACAAACCGCTACGTCAACAGTCAGGCCAGGAACAATTATCGAGGTAACAGCAGGAATAACTTTCATCATAGTAGTAATCAAAGGGCTTCAGTACGGACTTTAAATGGGGAAGTCCCTCAACAAACGATGTTGAGGGAGGAAGAAAACTAATAGCTGAAAAACAAAATTTCTAAAAAACCGTTTACAGTTTCAGCCTTAATTACTCAGATTTTATTAAGATAGGCTGCACTGATACCATAAAATCATGTTCTTTTTTAGTTGACACACAAGCCGACATATTCATCATAAAAGTTTCTTATTTAAAACCAGATCATATCTTGAATAAAAATGAAATCATTAGTATTACTGGCATAACACCAAACGCAATATTCACATTAGGAACACTTTATACTGAGTTAATAATTTCGAACCGTTTAATTCAACAAGTTTTTCACATTGTTAAGGATGATCTTAACATTCCGGCGGACGGCATCTTGGGCAAAGACTTTCTTAAAAATAATAAATGTACAATCAATTATGAAAACATGAATATTTCAGTAGGTATGAGAAGTTCAAAATTAACGATCCCTATTCAGTATGGAACACGTAACTTTACCTGCATCATTCCACCTGGATGCGAGGTGTACATAATTTTTTACCTTCACAATATTACAGAACCAGCGTTCGTTGACTCGCAAGAAATATGCAATGGCGTTTTCATAGGGAAAGGTGTAATTGATTCAAACAACCCAGTTATCAAAATCATAAATACAACGGACGAATATAAATGCATTCAGAATGATAGCCTTAAAACAGAAAATCTTGACAATTTCTATGTCTACTCGATCAATGAAAACAAGGCAAATGGAGAACGTATAATTAAAGTAAAAAATATATTAAAAGAACATATGCCTAAAGATATATTGCCTACTTTAGTGGCACTTTGTGAAGAATACGCAGATATTTTTGCTCTTGAAGATGATAAAATGACGGTCAACAATTTCTACGAACAAAAGCTAAGGCTAACGGATTCGTTACCTATTTACATAAAAAACTATAGACTACCATATAGCCAAAGGGAGGAAATCAATAAGCAAGTTCAAAAATTAACGGATAACAATTTGATAGAACCAAGCAACTCCAACTTTAACAGTCCTCTAATCCTAGTACCAAAAAAAAAAAATTTAAATAATTAAAAATCTTATCGAATGTGTGTGGACTACCGAGCCGTAAACAAAAAACTTGTAGCTGACAAGTTTCCCTTACCACGCATCGACGATATCTTAGATAATTTAGGCAGAGCAAAGCACATCTCTATCATCGATTTATTTTCAGGATTTCACCAGATCCCTTTGCATAACGATTCACGTGACATTACTGCATTTAGTACAGATAAGGGCTCCTACCGTTGGAGAGTTTTGCCATTCGGTCTAAATGTAGCACCTAATTCTTTCTCCAGAATGATGGCGATAGCATTCTCAGGTCTTGAAACAAACAAAGCTTTTGTTTACGTCGACGATATCATTATTGTTGGCTGCAGTACACGACACCATCTTAACAACATAAAAGACGTTTTTGAAACACTTAGGAAGCATAACCTCAAAATAAACCCGAATAAATGTAATTTTTTTCGTCCAGAAGTGACATTTCTTGGGCATAAATGTACAGCAAAAGGTTTGTTGCCAGATAATTCAAAAATAAATAGAAAATTATACTACTCCAAATGATAAAGACTCAGTTAGGCGTTTTGTAGCATTCACTAACTATTACAGGCGATTCATACCTAATTTTGCTTTAATAGCAGCCCCTTTAAATAACTTGACAAGGAAAACCGTACATTTTGCTTGGAACGAAAAATGTGAAAATTCGTTTCAGAAACTTTAAGTTGCTTTGATGTCGCCGAACATTTTGCAATATCCCGACTTCACGAAACAGTTAGATGCATCAAAACTAGATTGCGGAGCTATTCTATCGCAAAATTTTAACGGAAACGATCTGCCCATATGCTATGCTTCAAAAACTTTACTCACTCAGAGCAGAAAAAACCAATTATTGAACTTGAATTATTAGCTATACATTTTGCTATCAAACAGTTTCGGCCATATGTTTATGATACTTCTTTTAGAGTCAGGTCAGACCATCGTCCATTGGTCTATCTCTTTAATCTGAAGGATCCATCTTCCAAATTGACAAAGATACGGTTAGAGCTTTCGGAATACGACTTTATAGTCGAACATATAAAGGGAAAAGACAACGTTGGTGCAGATGCACTTTCGAGAGTCTCTATAAATGAGCTTAGAAATGAAAATAATCAAGTATTGGCAACGACAACGCGATCAATGAAAAGAAAATCAGATAGCACCAGAACTGAGCTCAAGCAGCCCCAGGCAGATTCAAATAATTTTAAATTGCAGGTTTATGACAAATTTTCTCACCACTTCAGTAAGAACTTAGCACGAATAAAGACACAAATAATCAATTGCGACGAAAACACTAAACAACTAGTAATCAATATATACAAAAGATTTAAAAAACTTCTGACTGTTAAACTCGAATTTGTTAACGAAACAATTACTCTAGACTACTTGCTTTCGAGGCTACAAGATGAGGCCAACAAAATCAACATTTACAGTGCAGAGCTACAGAAAAACGATTCTATTTTTACAATATTTAAAATTCAAGATCTTAAAAACCATGGTAACAAAAATTTAACTAGTTTTGAAATAGTGCTTACTGAACCAGTATTAGTTATTACAGAAGAAGACGAAAAATTTAATGTCATGCAAATTTATCATAATGACCCTATTCTCGGGAACAGATATGCGTTAACATTAATGTGTGATTTAACAAAGTACTTAGTTACCGTATCTATACCCGATAAGTCATCGCAAACAGTTGCCCGGGCTATCTTCGAGAGTTTTATCTTAATTTACGGAAAAATGAACGTTATAAAAACCGATTTAGGAACTGAATTTAAAAACGAACTTCTAATTGAACTTTGCAAATTTTTAGACATTCATCTAAAATTCTCAACAGGATATCACCACCAGACAGTAGGAACAGTGGAACGTAACCACAGAGTATTCAATGAATATCTCCGAGCGTATATGAACGAAAATTCTTCTGATTGGGACACATACCTCAAATATTTTTCATTCTACCACAATACTACGACAAATACAGCTTTTTACAACAAGTATACACCCTTCGAACTCGTCTTCGGTAAACGCGCAGTCATGCCCAATGAAAATAGTAATGAAGTAAAGTATAGATTACAAAAAACACATTTAATTGCAAGTCAACTGATTGAGAAGAGCAAAGATAAAGCTAAAAAATATTACGACCAATTTGCAAAACCAATAAATATACAAATTAACGATATTGTTGTAGAGGAATTATTTCAAACATCTTTGTTGAGAGTCAAATCTAGACTGATTCTTTATTGATTGCAATTTCTTTTTCTTATCTTTAATTACATTGTTGTATTTTGGAGAAGTTGCCGCTACACCTTCCTTATTCGGGGAAAAAATGTTGAATCCAACAGGTGATCAGGCTGTTGAATTCAATATTTTTTCGTTTATTATTATTAATATAGGTTTTTTTTTTTTTTTTTATAATATTTAATGCATGATTTTTATAATTAAATATGTAACATTATTAAACTTCAGCTATCAGTTTTTTTGTTTTTTTTTTTTTTTTGTTTTAAGTTATTGTTTTAAATTTTTGTTTGTATTTTCTTTCTTATTTTCTATTTATTCAGTAAATTTGTATCACATTCTGAACTTTTTGATTTTCATTATAAAGTCGATGTACATATACATGTGTCGATGTAAAAGTATCTAGATTTTTCTCCTTTTGTACTGTATCTATAAAATAAATATTGAAATACATTTTAAATTTTGTTTATGTTTGAAATACTTTTCTTAGAGATGGGGAAAAATTGTTTCTTATGAAAGTTGGGAAAAATTTTTTTTTTTTTTACTTTTTTTTCCATGTTTTTCCTTTTTTTTTCGTATTTGTTGTTATTATAAAAATATTTTAAATATGATTTTTGTTTAATTTGCTTTTCTTATTCTATCTTTGTGAAAGATTTCGTGTTTTTTTGTGTTTTCATTATATAGAGTAACATTAACTCCATCAATGTTCTTGACAATATTGTTAAATTTGTCGTAGGGTTCTTTTTTCACAAACACGTAATCATTTATTTTTAGATTACATGGTTTTGAAGTTTTGTCATATAGGTTTTTGTTTCGCTCTTTGTGCTTTTCTATTAACTGTCGTGTCATAATATGCGATTTTTGTAGTCGGTATTTAATTTCCTTAGCATAGTTGTCTGCATTGTAAAGTGGATCAATTTGTTGGACTGTGAAATCTTTTGGCATAGTTACTTCTTTCCCAAAAACAAGTTCAAACGGCGTGTACTTCATTTCAAAAGTTGAGTTAGGCGTCGTGTTATGAAAGAAGGTGAAGTATTTTAAATACACATCCCAGTCTGTTATATTGTCTTTTATATATGCTCTAATATATTCGTTGAAGACGCGGTGGTTCCGTTCGACTGTTCCCACTGTTTGGTGGTGGTAGGGTGTTGAAAAACGTAAGTCTATATCTAAGAGTCTGCACAGTTCGCAAAATATTTCATTCTTGAATTCTGTTCCAAGGTCAGATTTAATAGTTGTCATTCGTCCATAGGTCAAAATAAAGTTTTCGAATATTGCCTGTGCCACAGTCTTTGCACTCTTATCGGGAATGGATACTGTTACCAAATATTTGCTAAAATCACATATGAGTGTTATTGCATATCTATTTCCTCTTTCGGATATTGGTAGTGGACCGATTGTGTCCACTACAACGATATCAAAAGGTTTGACGGGGGTTGGTGTTAGTACAAGCTCTTCTTTATTACTTTTTCTAACTTTGTTCAGAGTACACTCACTACAACACTTTACGAACGCAGCAATGTCTTTAGTCATGCCCTTCCAGTAATACTTTGTCCTTAATTTAGCGTATAGTCTTTTTCTTCCAGCATGACCTCCAATTATAGGGTCGTTATGATAAATTTGTAAAAGTTTTAAGCGTTTATCTCTGTCAAATACGGTTTCTATTGGTTCTACCAAAATAATCTCAAGAGTTGTTAACACTTTATTGCCATGGCTAATTAAATTTTGGGTACTGTGAATACTGAAAAATGGATCATTTTTTGCCCATTCTATTTTATAAATGTTATTATTGTTTGCTTCCTTTTGAAGCATCAAAAGCATTTCCTCTGAGTTTAATGTTTCGTTAACAATTTTAACATTTATATGAAATTTACATTTGAACTTGTTGTATATTTTAAATCGTATATCAGTGAGTTTATTATTATCGTAAAACAACTCCGATTTGATTTTTGAAACCTTTTTGTTAAAATCCTGTGAAAATTTATGGTAAACTTGTAAATTACTATCAAAATTATCAGGTAAGGGTGATATGTTATGATTTTGCTTTGACATTGAACGTGTTATGGCGAAAATATTATTATTAGGTGCGTTCTTTATCTTGTCGAATGAAATACGTGATAAGGCATCGGCTGCTACGTTAGTTTTTCCTTTTATGTACTCGATGGAAAAATTATACTCTGAAAGTTGAAGTCTTATTTTGGTCAGTTTCGACGACGGATCTTTCATATTAAAAAGATATACTAATGGTCGATGATCGGTTCTAACTATGAATTCTGTTCCGTAAATGTATGGACGAAATTGATTAATAGCAAAGTATATTGCGAGTAATTCCTGTTCAATAACTGGTTTCTTTTGCTCTGCTGAACTGAATGCTTTGGATGCAAAATACACTGGCAAATCATGTCCATTTACATCTTGGCTCAGGATTGCTCCACAGCCCGTTTTAGATGCATCGATCGTAATAAAAAATTGTTTACTAAAGTCAGGGTATTGGAGAATTTTAGGTGAAATTAATTCAGATTTTAGAGTTTCGAAGGATTTTTTGCATGTTTCATCCCACTGAAAGTTTACTTTTTTCCGCGTGATTCGGTTTAGAGGGGCTACAATTGAAGCAAAATTGGGAATAAACCTCCTATAATAATTTGCAAAAGCCACAAAGCGTTTAACTGAGTCTTTATCTTGTGGAACTGAATATTTCTTAATAGCTTCAAGCTTTGTATTGTCTGGTAGTAAACCGTTTGCAGTACATCTGTGTCCAAGAAAAGTAACGTCCGGCCGGAAAAAATTACATTTTTGGGGATTTATTTTGAGGTTATATTTTCTCAAAATATCAAAAACGATACTCAAGTTTTCTATATGGTGTGCCTTGCTACAACCTACTACAATTATATCATCGATATACAAAAAGGCTTTATTAGGCTCTAATCCCGAAAATGCTAATGTCATCATGCGAGAGAAGGAGTTTGGTGCAACGTTAAGACCAAATGGTAGTACTTTCCATCGGAATGAACCTTGGTCAGTACTAAAAGACGTTATGTCTCTGGACTCGCTATGAAGTGGTATCTGTTGGAAACCTGAAAATAAATCGAGAAAGAAAAGTATTTCGCTCGTCCAAGGTTGTCGAGTATATCGTCAATCCTCGGTAAAGGAAATTTATCTGGTATTAACTTCTTGTTTACAGCTCTAAAATCGACGCACATGCGATAAGATTTGGTATTATTCGAACTCTTTTTCGGAACCAATATTAATGGACTATTATACTCCGATGAGCTAGGTTCTATCAGGTCATTATTTAGTAAATTTTGTACTTGCCGTTTAATTTCAATTTTCGATGTATGTGGTAGTCTGTAGTTTTTTATGTACACCGGTTTAGTGTCTTTAAGCCTCAATTTCTGTTCATAAAAATTATTTACGGTCATTTTGTCATTTTCTAGGGTGAAGATATCTACGTATTGTTGGCACAATGCTATCAGCTCATCCTTGGCATCCTCTGGCACCTTGTCATTTAAAATATTTTTTAGAGTTTGCGCACGATCGCTATTATAAACTGTTTTATTAATTGAATAAACATAAAAGTCCGATAATTTCTCAGTTTTAATGTTGTGATTATGTACAAATTTCATTTCGCCCGTTGTATTTAACAGCCGTATTACTGGGTTTCTGAAATCTACTATGCATTTCCCTATCATAACACCTTCACAAACTTCATGACAGTCAATAAAAACGGGTTCCCTAATATTACCCAAATCTATTTCTCTAAAAACTTCGCATCTAGGAGGCACAAAAAATGAGTTCTTCTCAAAACTATGAAAAATTGGAAGTACTATTCTCCTACCATAAGCGTGAATAGAGACTGTCATCGCATCATAATCAATTTGGCACTTATATCTTTTTAAAAAATCCTTTCCTAAAATTCCATCACATGGTATATTAAAATTGTCGGGTACAATATGAAAAATCTGCGATATTTCTTGGTCAGGGAAAATCAGCTCTGTATTGAGTGTGCCTAATGTTTCTGTTGTGTTAGGATTTATTCCTACAATGTTGATTTTATTCTGATTATTTATAAATTCGCTATTATTAATACATGAAAATTTCAAGACAGATATGTCAGCTTGAGAATCTACCAAAAAGGAAGTAATTTTGCTTGTTGCGGAACATTGTAAATTGATAAAATCTGAATAATTCAAGTTTAGAGTATATACTGATTTAACTGTGATATTATTGTTTAAGCTTAGTTCTCTTCCTCCCTCAACATTGCTTGCTGAGGGACTTCCGAGTTTAAAGTCCTCACAGAAGCTGGTTGCCTACGAAAGTTGTTCCTCGTATTGTAATTATTGTTATGGCTATTGTTTCTACCCTGATTGTTGTAATTGCGATTTTGAAACCTGCCAGATACTTGCTGACCACGATAGTTATGGTGCGATCTATTGCCATAGTAATGATTGTTGCTTCCTCGCGAGAAGCGAAAATTATTATTACTATTATTTCGCCGATAGTAATTTTGACTATGTCCCGTGTGATGCATTGTTAATACTTGACTGTGTTTCTCATTACTAGACTCCTCAATAATCAATTTCGCTACTACATCTTTAGGTTCCTGAAAAACAGTGGAAGCTAGAATTGCTTTCACCATGTCAGATTTTGCGTTTTTTCTACATACTTGTACGGTCGACTCTATTGCCATTTCATGGGCTTTTTCCTTCGTCATACCCTCAATAACAAGCGAACGTTGTAAGGCGTCAGCGAGCTCCTCCACATTCTTGGCAAAACCCTCATAATTATTTTCTTTTACATGTAAAGATGTAATACGTCCAGCGACAACTTTAGAGCTGTCTGGTCTTATTTTACTTTTAAGTGCACTTTTAATATGGTCAACACTTGTTATGTTATCAGGCAAAACTTCTCTTGCTTTTCCATCCAACTTAGATTTAAGAAATGAAATTAAACAATTTGTAAGATTGGACTGCGTTATTTCCTCAATCAACTCTATTTTGTCTAGAAACGAATTAAGGGTTAAAGGATTTCCATCGTAATTGTCACGAATAATGCCAGAACACATTGTAATGAACTTAGTTTTGTCCTCTATTGAAGCCATTATGATATAATTCGCTGGTCCTGTTTCTGCTATATTACAATCAATTAAAATTTCCTTTTTCGTATCTGTATCAGAGTCAGTTTCACTATCTTCTATGTCCAATTCCGATTCAGAGTCAGTCAAAATGTCTCTCTGTATGAGTTCAAACAAGTCTTCACCGAATGGCACTTTTATTTTACAGTTTAATTTGCAGAAGCACTTTAATAGTAACTCTCTGCAATGTATTAAATTATTATAAACTTCTTGTTTTATATCTATCTTTACTTCATCGATATGAGGTTTGGTATAGATTATAATTTCGTTATATGAATCAATTATTAAGTTCGTATATTCATTAATTTTATTCTTATTCTTTGAAATTGGTCTGCTCTGAAAAATTCGTTTTTTTATTTTTGAAAAATTTCCGAAGAGTTCTTTGAAAGTGTCAAAATTGAACTCATTTACCGACATTTATCAATTCGTTTATTGAAAATTAACATTGGGTACGTACATTCGTTTAAAGAAAAGGCACAAAAAGAAATTATCTTTATTTAATTTCTTGATATGTATGTGTGTTTGTAAGTTATATTGCAAATTACCATCTTTACATGCGTATTTATTTTTTTTATACCTAATAATGAATTGTGACTGAAAATTCTTAAAATTTATTTATACACATACAAATGTATTTTGATATGTTTATTTAATTATTTTTAAAATCATTTTAACAATGTTAAAATCAAATTACATAGGTATATTCATAGTCATCAAATTTAATAATTGTACCGTTTTCATTAATGTTGCTGTAAGCTTTTTGTTTTTCATTTACCATATCTATGTACATATGTATGTTGTATATGTATAAAAATATATTTATTTAATTATTATTTTTTTCTTATTCTGTTAAAATTTTTGTTGTCGAATATATATGTATGTATATATGAGAACTTTTTAGTTAAATTGGTTTTAAAACCCAAAAGCTTTTTAGTGAAAGTTGTTATAATTTTAAACATATATAATGAAAAAGTATTTTGTGTATTAATTTAGTAGGTATAAATATATTCTGGACAATTAATATGAATTCATATGTTTTTTTTTCGACACTGTAATGTAGAAAATGTTTTCAATTACCATAAACACTGTTTATAAATATAGCCTAATTAGTAGTGTGTATATAAACATCTTTTGTGTGGAAACATTTGCTTAGCTACATTTATTAAAATACTAATATAATATACATAAGAATACAAGCCTGTTGACTGTTGCCAAAATCCCTTGCCGTTGCTAATTAGACGATGTTACTTCACTGGCTATTTTTTCGTTGTTTGCATCTTAATGATTCTTGTTGTTGTTCTGTATTTATTTTCGTTACATTGTTGAGAGATCAAATTTCTGTATTCTATTTCCAAGGTGTTAATTTTGAGTAAGTTCCTTTTTTTTCTTTGTTTTCAATTACCATGCTTTTTTTTTGCTTTTCAGTTTCTGCTTCTGTTTTATTTTTGTTTTTCGAACTTAAAAAAAAAAAATTCCGTTTTAACTGATTTCTCACTTTTTTTCTGTTTTTTTATTTAATTTTTTTTTTTTTTTGGGCACATACAAAAGTAGCGGTTTTTTTTTTCTTTTGTGGAACTGCAATTAAGTCTGCCTTGTAGACCACAAATTCGTAAAATATTTAGTTGGAGCTTATTTTGTCTTTTTAGTTAGGTATCTTTATGCAAATTAATACATTTGCGTTCTTGCATTTGCTTCACTTTTATAAAAATACTTATTTTTATAGGTATATAATTTTAGACACTACTAATTTTATTTTTTAGCTCACATACGGAAGCATTTAATTCATGTTCATATGTATGAACATGAAAGTTCGTATGTACACTGGTTTATTATTTTACTATAAAATGTCATTCCATTATTTGCGAATTTTCACTGTTTATAATAAAATCTTTTTTTTTTTTTTTTATGTACTTTTTTTTTCTTTTTATAATCAACAAAATGTTTTTCTATTTCGCAATGTCAATTAATTGTTAGTAAAATTTTTACTAAAATACGGCAGGATCGCCATGTAGAGGAATTATTTCAAACATCTTTGTTGAGAGTCAAATCTAGACTGATTCTTTATTGATTGCAATTTCTTTTTCTTATCTTTAATTACATTGTTGTATTTTGGAGAAGTTGCCGCTACATTGTTTTGTTGGAAAAAGAGCCGTACGAGAAACATAAGAGTATATGAAGGACCATATATTGTAAAAAATATAGACAACACAAATGTAACAATTTATAATGAAACTACAAACAAAGAAAAAACAGTACATAAAAACCGATTAAGGAAAAATTGAGAATACAATTACACTACATATACAAAGAATACTTTAAAAAATTATGGTTCAACATGTTATATCATTTTTTTAAGTCAAAATTAAATTTTTAATTTAATATATACATACATAAATTTGAATTACGCCATCACTCTCGCCGCCTTTCTTTGATACTACTAAATTAGACGACTAAGTTAACCATAAGTGTTATACACATACTTTTACTTTTATATGTAATATCATATTATAGATTAATAAAGGAATGGATTATGAATTTGATACTGAACCAGAAAGGTTCGTTTTATTTTACAAAACACTCCTAAGACTTAGCAAACCCGGATCAAGTAAATTGATGGGAGTTATGACAGATCAATCTCAACTACTGGCACATCTTAACGGCATGGGAATAGCGAGAGGAGATGAATGTAGAGCATATGAGGTGGAAAGCGAGATACTTGAGCACTGTTTATGCCTATGCTCCGCCTTCCAGTATAACCCAATTTCCAGACATAACCAAATTACAGGACATTTGCTATTGGAAATTAAGGAACTTTGTGAATGACACGGAGTTTCTATAGTCCTATGGGTCAAACTGTTAATGGCTAGATCCAGGGAGCACACAATAAGCCTTCTATGGGGGGTGTATGTCGCAAGACATGGGCAAACAAAACCCGCTAATCAACCTTACCTAATTATTTTATCGGTCCTAAGTTCAATTTTATAAAATACGTGCATATATATTTAAATCAAAAACAAATTGGTAAATAATAAAACGTGAAGTATGTTTATTATTTTTAATAAATCTTAAGACTAAGTAAGCAACATAAGGCTTTTATGCTTAGGATGCTGTTTGTAGTAATTTTGTTGTTTCTAAAAATACCTTAAGCAATGTATATATCTATATCTTAATGTTTACGTTGCTGTCTGGCAAGATGTGGCAGTGATAAAAATTAAAATGTGATTTATAACTCCTATTTGTGTTCCCTATGTTCCTATTTACTAGCCGTTATTATTAAATGCGTGATCGGGATGTAACTCCACCACCCCTTGCCTGAAATTCTCCTGAATTTCTTATAATTGCTACATTTACACATTTATGGATATTTGTGTGTATGTGTTTTTTGTGCAATGAAAAAGTATAATATTTAACAATAATTCAAAGGTATATTTTTTGCAGATTATTGAGATCTGTATTTATCTCTCCTATGTTTTCTGTTTCTCTTATTATTATTCTTGTTTTGATTTCGTCCAATTCAATTCTTCTTATTTCAGACTTATTTACAATTTTTATGTTACTTGGTGTGCTTTGAAATGATCGCTCCTCGTCGTCCATTGCATTTGTGAAAGTTGCAGCGAAATGGTTTACGAGAACATTTGCTTTTTTTAAATCGGTGGGTGGTGAAGTATTCCGTTACTTATATTTTGTGGCTTTCCAAAGCGAATAATTTGTTGTAGATGTCGAGCAAAGGTTGGTCAAATATCTGTGCAGTTTATTTTCCTTGTCCTTTTTTGGCAACATTTTTAGCTCTTTTGTGAGCTTATTAAGGAGAGTTTTATCTTGCGTAGATCTTGTATTTTGCCATCGCTTTCTTAATTTTTGTTTGGATTTTATTTTCTCCTTGATGTGCTCAGGAATACTGTATTTATGTAGATGTAGTTGAGTCACTAGCCGCGCTTAAAAGCTTGTCACCAAGTACAACAATTTCTAAGAGGTCAGAAAGATGGCATAGATAGTGCCATTATTGCATTCAGTACAATCACCAATTAAAGAAGACACATATGTACATAACATGATGGAAGGCAGGCATCCATATGCATTTGAGGAGGATATAAGGTGGTAAAGAAAGAAAATAACAAGACTAATTACCAGCCATATAAAGTCCAGTCACTCCAACGCCGCTGCTTTAGGCCATCTAACAACTACTTAAGGCCATTAGCGTTTTTGAAGAAGTACGGAGAAGTGATTCCACCGGCTCATAAAGCGCACCAAGCAGCCAGTTTTTCTGGATGTAACGGTGTTTCGACATGAACTTGAGGATTAGCTTCACTCCAAAGGCGGCAGTTTTGTTTGTTGACGTATCCATTCAACCAGAAGTGCGCTTCATCGCAAAACAAAATTCGCTTATGAAAATCGGCAACAACGACGATCTCGTTTTGGGCCCATTCGTCGAATCTACGCCTTACTTGATCAGTTTGGTTTGGCAATTCATGATGAATTGCCAAACCAAACTGAGAATAAATCACTTGACAGCTGCGAAATCAGTCGCCATCTTGAACAGTAACGCCAACTTAAAGTTCTATACATCGAAAAAAACTCCTTATTATACCCTTCACATAAATGTGTAATAAGTTTGTGATTCCGTTTGTAACGCATTGAAATATCCATCTAAGACCCAATAAAGTATATATATTCTGGATCAGCATCAATAGCGATTACGATTGAGCGATTTCCGTCTGTCCGTCTGTAGTCGTTGAAATACCGTTTCTGAGGAAACGGTTTGAGATAGAAACCTCATTCTTTCGCTAAAACGTGTTAAACCTCGGTAGTGGGTCTGCTATTGAAATTCAGTAAGATAGGTCCACGGATAGCCGAGATATATTCAAAAAACCGGGTTTTGAGGGGTATTTTTTGCAATTTTTTTATTCAGATTTTTGAAAAAAAAATTTTTCTTAAAAACTAAGCCATATCATTTTTAGTGCCCATTAAATCCTAGAAATTAAGAAATTTTTGAAATCGGCCCATATATATCCGAGATATAGCGTCTCCCGATTTTTAAAGAAATCGGCTTTATAAGCCAAATAAAACAACTTTTGGCACCGAAGATCAATCAGAATGGTATATATAGGCTATTTAGAGGCAAAAGTGGAAAATTTTTCCACATCGGCCCATATACACTCGAGATATAGCGCCTCCAGTTTTCTCAAGAAGTCGGCTCTAAAAGCCAAATAAAACAACTTTTGGTATCAAAAATCGATTAGAATGGAACATATAAGGTGTTTAAAAGCAAAATTGGAAAATTTTTGAAATCGGTCCATATATATCTGAGATATAGCGACTCCTGATTTTTCAAGAAATCTGCTCTTTAAGCCAAATAAAGCAATTTTTGGCACTAAAAATCAATCAGAATGGTACATATAGACTATTTAGAGGCAAACGTGGAAAATTCTGGACATCGGCCCACATATACTCGAGATATAGCGCCTCAAGTTTTCTCAAGAAGTCGGCTCTAAAAGCCAAATAAAACAACTTTTGGTACCAAAAATCGATCAGAACGGTACATATAAGGTGTTTAAAAGCAAAATTTGAAAATGTCTGCAATCGGGGTATATATACCTGAGATATAGCGTCTCCCGATTTTTCAAGAAATCGGGAGACTTTTGGCACCAAAAATCAATCAGAATGATACATATAGGTTAGTCAGAAGCAAAACTGGAAATTGTTTTGACATCGGCCCATATATGTTCGAGATATAGCGCCTCCCGATATCTCAAGAAGTCGGCCCTGGAAGCTAAACGAAACAGGTTTTTGCACTAAATATTTGTCGGAATGGTACATACAGGCTGTTTAGGGGCAAAATTAGAAAATTTTTAGACATCGGCCCATATGCACCCCAGATAACGCTCTTCACGATTTCTCCAGAAGTCGCCATTAAAAGCCAAATAAAACAACTTGTGTATGTATGTATGTATGTATGTATGTATGTGTGTATGTATGTATGTATGTATGTATGTATGTATGTATGTATGTATGTATGTATGCATGTATGTATGTATGTGTATATACGTTTGTATGTATGTGGGTATGTATGTATCTTAATATGTATGTATGCATGTATGTATGTATGTATGCATGCAAGTAGGTTAGCATAAACAATTTTTTTGCTTTGGTGTAAAAATGTGTATGTATGTATGTACATATGTATGTATACACGAGCTTGAAAATGAAAGTGATATAAAGAATTGTTGAAAAAAGGGTACGCAATGAAATTTTTTCAAACAATTGCGTCTTCAAATTCATTCACACAAAAATCATTTTGTGTTTCCCTACGTACTTACATATGTACATACACACATACATGTGCATGATGATACCCAACAGATCATCAACAACGTGCACAAGAAAAATATAATTTTTTAAAAGCAAGCAATGTAAATATGTATGTATGTATATATGTATGTATATAATCATTGTTTTATGGAACACACTGAAAATAATTTTTGAATTTTTGAATGTTGAATTTTTATAACTCAAAACTTTTTTCATTGTTATTTTTAAAATAATACTAAAAAAATATTCCTGAAGAAGCCAACAAATTGTGGGTGAACTATCGAAATAAATAAATATATTTGTTTTTTGTTACAAACATTTTTATAAAAAAGATCTTAAGCCTTAAAAATTTAATTTATTAACAAAGAATTTATTTTGGAGTTTTCTATTATAGATACATACGTATGCATGTACCCACATACGTAAGTAAATTGAAAAGAAAATCACATTTAATGGCAATGTTTAGCATTATAATTCAAAAATAATGCACTTATGTATATGCAATTTTTTGTTGAATAAATTTTACTATAACGTTAACTGATAAATAATTAACAAATACATTTTGCTTTTCTTTATTTCATTGATATTAAAAAGAATTGGTGTCACCCAGTGGTTGAACTTGAGCATATTAGGAATTATTTAAATAAAAGTTTTGCAGCCTGTGGTAAATCCCGGTAGTGGATCTGATATTGAAATTCAGAAAAAATCGGCAAATTTAAAAGCCAAATAAAACAACTTTTCGCACCAAAAATCAATCAGAATGTATGTACCATTGTGAAGGGTATTTAAGATTCGGCCCAGCCGAATATAGCACTCTTACTTGTTTTTAGTTGATTTTTAATTAATTTTTTAATAATTATTATCTTTTTATTTTGGTAAAAAAAAGAGGAGATTTTTAATATTTTTAGCGTCTCTTCGTACTGATTTTATTGTAAATTTTTTTTCTGTTTCACTACGGAACTCAAAACAGGTCCGCACTGTTTGAAGTTTACTCAGAGTTTTCTAGTTTATTTTTAAATAATTTTTTTTTTGTTAAAACTAATATTTTGCTTGCTTATACATAAAATTTTCAAAAATCCCGGTTTTCACTATATATGACGGAAAATGCAAATGGCCCAATGTCAGGAAAAAGTGTTTTTGCTTACTTATATGAGGAATTGTATAAGAAATCGGTCTTATCTATAGGAATATGTTGATCGATATAAAAAATGTTAATTTCTCAGCTTCTTTTAACCGTTTTAAACAGTACTGTCAGTTTGAATCAAAAAAAGAGTCTTTTTTCACGTGTTTGCATAATGCTAGGAACACAACTGGCACGAGCGACGAATTTTTCGCAGCGAATATTCGCCGTGAAAAATAAAATACATTGGTGTATATGAAAATGCACACAGTCACAGCGTCGGTCGGAATTCGTTGTACGCGGCGAACTTGAAATAGATTTATATATACTTCTTACGCCGGCGTACGACGAACAGTTAATTTTTATTTTAAGCTTTGACTTTTTGCATTTAAAATAAAAAGCTAACATTATACTATAAAACATGTTTGTAGTGTTTGAAATTTTGTTTTTGGTAATGCTAAATTTTTTAACAACCAATATTTTTAATATGGTCACCGTATCAGCTGTTCAACTGTAATAACATAAAATTAAAAAAACTGAGAAAATGGATACAAGTGAAATTAAAATTGAAAATATTAAACTTCATGAATATTTATATAATCTGGGATCAAAAGGATATAAAAATGTCGAGAAAAAGACGGAAATATGGGAGAAAATTGGTGGCTTAGCCATATTTTTACATACATATGTATGTATGTAGTTATACATATTGAACAAACAATAAACAACTTTATCAATTATAACAGATGTTTTTGTTATTGTGCTTCATACGACGAATTTACACAGTGAATTTTAACCGGCGTATTCGTCGTGTTGGGCGAAATTCGTCGTTCGTCCATGTTGTGCTGCTGGCATAAGGCTCTCTATGGACAAATTTTTGTCCATATAAATCGGCTCCGCATAGCGTATAAGTGCATTGCAAATTTGCTATTTAAATTCTGATGTTACGGTTAGATGTTTCTTTTTGTTAAGAAAAATTTCTCCATAAAATTTAGAATAAGTGCATTAAAACTTCTTTGTTTTATTCAAACTCTTGTCCATTAAGGTCTGTTTTTTTTTTTAATCGTGATTCGTTTTGTGTGCTATTTTATGTGCTAGTTTATTTGTATTAAAAAAAATAGTAATTTGTTGAACCAAAACTCATTTTTTGCCCGAAATACTGCTCATTGCTTTTAGCAAAACGATGCGATATTTATGGCAAATATTGACCATAATGCAACTTTATGTTTACAGTGTCGGCATAACTTGGCAGCACTTTCGGAGTTTTATATAACGTCGTCTTCGTAAAACTATTGGTCTCCTAAAATAGAAAATAAGTTTACTTGCATATGTGTCATTATATTTTAACTTAAAATAGTAAGAACATTCACGGCTGCAGGCCTCCAATTATATACATACGTGACTTGCAACCATCAATGTGAATTAAATTATGTGAGTTAGCAGCTCAGGTGATTATTTTTTGCCTCCCGGTTATTTTATTGTTGTTATTTTTTTTTACAAGCAATCTTCTCTTCTCTAAGAGTGAGAGAGCGGAACTACCAAGGCGAACTCTGATATTGACATAACAAGAAGAATTTCACACTGACAAAATGTAAGGGATTTTCGCTTGCAACTACCTATCTTAGTTCGCCTTGTCTTACAACAGTTTGGTATGCTTCATCGATATCTATATTACATCACCTGTTCCTAAATGTCGAAGTCGTGTGATTGTTTGCTTTGCTATGACGTTCTTTTATTAGAACGACGACTCGATCGACAAGTCGAAAAGACGTAAGTGTTTTCCTACACTCAGAAAACTTTGTCAATAAAATTAACTGAAAATACTCTTTAAAATAAATGAAACTTCATTTAAAAATTATCACATTAACACTGCATGCACACAGTTTTCCAAAACAGTTCACTTGTTCGCTAGATGGAAGAAAATCCTGAGTTTGCCAAAGGAATACGAGTGTTGAGTGTGTCAAAGTACTTATTCAATGTCTATGCAAAAGAATACTTTTAAATTTTAAAACACCACAAAAGCTATTTCCACTCAAAATGTTTGCTTTTATATTTTGTGCTTACTTATGTATGTATTTGTTTTGGTTTGTCAGCTAGAGCTGACCAGTTTTAAGAAGGGTTGTATTTACACAAGAGCAATTTAGTAGTTTTAGACAATACTTCAATTAAAAATCAAACCAAAACTTAAGTTTGCCAGTCCGGCATCTCTGTGAAGTAAATACCAAAAATTTCATGACGTAAGCCCATAAGAACGCAAACTGTCGAAATAGAGGAATCTAAATTGATTCGAAATTGTGCTACTACACTTCGATCGGTTTCATTTTCTTGCGACATCGAGGAATAGGCACTAAAGTTACAGAACTCAACAACAGAATCAGAAAATATGTAATTGTGAAAAAGAATATGAAAAGTATTTATAAAAATCTAAATGAAATTTTTTTTTTGTATTTCACGTTATCATGGAAGATAATTGTCCCCCAGAACTACTTTTCGTCACCAAAGATGATTTTAAATCGTTTTAGGGGAAAACATTTGAAAAAAATTTATGGCACTGAATTCCACTCATATACACATTTGCATACTGCAAATAATAATATAACATAAAATATAAAGATCATGAGAATTTTGATAGGTTTTTTTTCTTATTTGGTAAGTTCTGTTGAAAATTTGATTACAAAAATATCTTTGTTGTGTCAAGGCTGGCAATGAGATTGTTATAGAATTTTTCCAATTTCAAGACAGCAAGTAATTTTGTTGGCCCAATTTAGTTAAATTCTTTAAAGTATTGTTCAGGAAATATTAGGGGGACCATTACTGGCAATTTTTAGGTATGCTATATATAATTTGTAAAAATTACCTAAAAAATATAGGGTGTCTGATAAACGGCAACTGCCGAAAAGGTAGATCATCTGCGACTTATTTTTAATATAAAAAAAAACAATACCAAAATATCATGATTCAACAGCAATGGTTCTGACATTTCAACTCGAGAGAGTATCTTTTCTCAAAATCACCTTTTCTTAGGCTTTCTAAAAAGCTATTGACTTTAAGCATATCCACTAGCTATAATTTTTATCCAATGAAGCAAAATGTTTTTGAACTGGGTCAGTATAAAAAGAACATCGCACAGTTGGGGCTGTTGAAAAACTATGGAAATATCTCTGCAATTTCTAAACGGGTAAGCCGATTACAATAAAAACCACACACATCTTAAGGAAGTATTGCTGAGCTTAAGTTTTGAGTTTTAACTTTATACACCCAAAGGGGGGGGAGTTCTACGCCCCTAAATTAGGCTTATGGTTTTGATCCAAATAAAACGAAATTTTGTAGGCAAATTTTCCTATTCAAGAGCTTTAAAAAGGTGTGCAACATTGTTGGACTTTCGGTTGCAGGTGACGAATACTATTGAAATTTTTAGTGTTTTCCCTTTTCTGGTCCACTGTTTCGTTAATAGCAAAGACAAAACTAGTCGGACTTGCAAAATCCGACACTTATCTAGTCAAAAGTTATACGCAGTTGAAGTTCAAATTCTTAAAAAACTCAATTTTTCTCCGCTTTTTGTGGAAAAAAGTAGGTTCATTATTTTTAAAAATTTTTCTTTTTTAAGAAAGCAGAGAGTTGCCAAGTAGAGGAATTTTTGTAGCAAGCTCTCGGTTTATGGTTTTTTTTTTCTCCAATCGTAAAGCTAGAAACATAATTGTTTATACTGTAGGCAACTGCTATTTTACTACTTGTACGAAAACTACTTTTCTTTTAAATACTATTTTTGATCAGTGTTACATTTCTTATACTGTTAATAATTTTCATTTACATATGAACTTAATTATTTATTTGCTTTAAGAGCCAATTGAAATGTATTAATTTAGGTCCAAAAATGAACCTTTTTATAAAAAATATTTGCTGTCTTTCTCAGCTGTCTATATGCCGACGACATTTCGTTGGTACTAATCAACTCATCAGAAGACTTGAAAAATTCTTTAAAGTTTGTTTGAAACTTAACTACTTATTCCATAATTCCCATGAACAAAATGAGAATCAGAAATGTTCAAACAGCTACGTAACCAATGTTGACTCGTTGTATAGAAAGTTCCAAAGAAAAGTAAGAGTTGCAAAACCGAAAAGAAATGTTTGCTGTGTTAAAGGTTTGTTTGTACATACAGCACCAACGAAATGTCGCACAGTGGGGCCAAACGCAAAAAAAAGGGTAATAAATCTGTATCTTTGAAACAAGCGAGCTGATTATATAACAATGTATGAAGGAATTATAGAGGAGGACTTAGGCTTTAAAAGTAATTAAATTTGAGCCACCCTGTTGTATCACACGTTGACCTACAGGGTGTGAAAGTTGACTACCTCGGGTATGAAAAAGTTTGTTCGATTCATAACTTTTGTAAATATGGTCCGATTTTGGAAAATTTACATTTTGCAAAAAGAAAATTAATAGATTAACAAAACGCATTTTAACGCATTTTTGGTTGATATCGTAAATAGTTTAAAAGATATTTGGTTTTGAATTTCGAAATTTTTGTTTTTGGCCTTGGCTTTGTTTCTTATTTTGCAATATATCTTTTTTAATAAATCTTAATTGCTTTCTGTGTTTTTCAAGCCGTCTATATACGGCCGACATTTCTTTGACTCGTCAGTAGACTCCAAAAACTTAAAGTAATGTTTGAAACTTTATAGTTAATAATAGAATAATAGTTTTATTAAAATTTTTTCTCAATTTTAATAATAAACACATAACACGATATGTGAAACAAATTTTTCTAAGATAAGTAGTTTTCTCAAAACTGTAAAATATTATCAAAAGTTCTGATGGTTTTGGCATCAAAAATGTTATTTTTTATATATGTACGTATATATTTTTAACTGCTTTTACTGAATATCAATAGCAAATACAAGACACAATATATGAACAGGCACCAAGAAAAAATTTTCTTAGTCAAGTAGTTTTCTTAGAAACACCAACAGAGATACACCATACTTTTCTATCCATACTGATCCACAGTGTGTGTTACCTATATACGTATATTATGTATACGTTATAGGGTCGGAAAGAAAAATTCCGGAAATTACAAACTTACATATATTTACTAAAAACTTGTAACATTCTCGCATATATTTTATAAAATGTCAACGTCTTATCTTTGCCAGTTTTAAATCGTTTTAAAAATGTTTCATCTAAAGCCACTATCCCACAAATTTTTGAAAATAGCTCAAAATTTTGAGGGTGTTTCAAAATCGTTAAGAAGGATTTTGATATCTGCAACCTCCACTAGGTCACTGTGCAAATTCTTGCAAGTGTTTTTTGTAGTGGTGTGTAATTATGAAACACAGTCCAACTACACATAAAACTGAAAGCATTTTGCATTTCTTTACCTTGTTTGTCCTGCGTCTTCTTCCGATCCGTTCATTACAATCCAAAGGGTAATCATTAAACTTGCTTGAACTTTCCATAGCTAATATTGGTTTATCCATAACTGTTGTACTGGGCAAGGAATATCTATGAATTTTCAATGTTATATTAAAAGGAGGCGGCGGGGTTTTTTTAAGTTGTTCTTCAATTTCATGTAATTGTTGCTGAAATACACAAATTTTGTTATAAAACAAATGTAAAATATGTATATTTTACTCCATACTGTTCTACTTACACGATTCTTATACACCATACAGCAGGCTCTTAAGGTAAAGTAGTACATAATTTCAACTCCTGATAATAAAGAAAATCCCAAAAATAAACTGGCTATGCCACCAAAAGACACCAAAAGATCAACCCAACCGAATAAAACTTCACGTTTATAACGTATAATTGGCCAAGTGAGAAATTCAACCAACACTCCAGAAGCTTCGGGGCGATCAAAGCTAAGTTTAGAAAGATATGTTTGCAGTTTTATTGATAAGTTATAAAGCTACTGAAAATTAATAAAAATTTATGTGTATGTATGTTATAGTATCCACTCGCACGCCATGTTTGGGGGAATGAACGAAAAGCTTTTTTCCGTTATTTGATAAATTAAATATAATTTCCAATTTCAAATAACTCAGAGTTTTGCTAAAGTAAGCGATTAGTAGAATAATTATACATACGGCCTGTGCCAATTGATAATAAAGTGCTATGGTAATCCATCATAATCATGTCACAATCCTAGATTACAAAACGCAACTTTAGTTGGGCAATTCTCTTTTAAACCATAGATGCCCAATGTAGTAGTATTGGTGAGAGTGACAAAATAACACTGGAAGAAAACAATTTGCTATTTATTTTATTTAGTCGTCAACGAGATTGTGACACATGTATGGTGTTGTACATATTTTAGTAATACTCTTGGTAGTCTGAAATATTTTGAAATAAAAAGATTCTTTGAAGTGTTTATAAATTTTCCCTCAATTAATCATTGTTGATCTTGCAATTAAAAATTAATGAAATCTTCTATGGATACTCTTATTTCAGTTACGCAATAAAAGTATATTTCTCAAACTAGAAGAATTCAGCTTATTGCGTTTTTTTGAGTAAATATAATTCATATCTGAAAATATTTGTTCGCAAAGATACATTGAGGGAAATAAGGATAAATATTTCAATATTTCTTCTTTATTTCCAGATTTTTCCAGAGTTCTATATTGATAAAATTATCAGGGAAATCTAATTCACTTCGAAGAATAATAAGTTCTGTTTGGATTGAAAATTCGTACTTTAATATATCGCATTTTAAAGAGTTTTGAAAAATATTCAGTAAATGCTTAATATTATCAAAATCCTTGTCGTAAATAACAGAAGTTTTCGGAAAGTCTGCAGAATCAATTTGAGCTGCAAGTAAAAATAGCTGAGTTTTAAAATCCGAAAGAATTTTCAACATAATCATATACATGTTCATGAATCATAAACATGTTCACTGACAGCAGTCTCGACGACGATTAAAATGTAAAATAACACACAGAAGTTCTTCAAGTGTAGTTTGTCTCTCGCACTCAACATGGTGATTTCCTATTGGTTGATTGACGATCAAACAAAAGAGCGTAAGTATACGTCTGAGTTTAATTTGCTGATATCAGCCACTACTGGGCATCTATGTTTTAAACATACTTTCGTTTCAACACAAGACAATTTTGCAGCAATTTTTGTGTTGCCTTTAGCTTTTATTTTCATAAACTTGTTTTTATTTCATGTTAAGAAAAACAAAAATAATATACAAAACTCTTATTAATTATATTGCATACACTCTTAGAAATTAAAATAATTTCACATAAACAGCGAATAAAAAGAAATTTCAAATATTATCCAACGAAAACTAAGTGAATGGTAGATCAAAATAAAATCGTCGAGTACGGGCAATTATTTTTTTTCCCTTCATACTCTTCTCTACGAATGCTTGTTAAGCTTAAAATGAGTTTTTGGAAGATGTAAAGATAAAGATACCCTTTGAAGTGCCACCTCAAGAGACTCATCGTGCGCGTATAAGAGTGAGTCTTCAGCATATAGAATGCCTTCGGAGAGACAAATGTCATGGGAAAAATGTTATAGAGATGGGGTGTACACTGTGGTACTCCACAAGAAACCTGATACTCTACTACTAAGCTGAACACAAAATTTTAATAGTGCATGTACTCAAATATAGTTTGCAACCTTTTTGGTCCTTTGGCTTGTAGGCAGAGGTGTTAGGAAAATTTTTTCAGAAAACATCAAATTTTGGAAGGAAAAACGTCAAAAACAAATTAGTAACACGTCAATAACACGTTATTTATAAAAATGTACAAACAAACCAAAAATTAATTAATTTTATTTAATAATATCTTTTAAATTGTACAAAAAATAATTCAACCTGCATTTTACTATAACAAAACAAGTACAATTGTAATCTGAAGAGTTATATTTTAAATAGTCCTTAGCAAACAAAATCCTTTCAATGGTTTTTGTCCCCAAGGAATTTCTAATTTTAGTTTTGTTTAAATTTACTTGACTAAAAATTCGTTCAGCGTTAGCAGATGAATTTGGAAAAAGCATTAAATCGTTAATAAAACCACATAAGATAGGAAAAGCCGGTTAATTATTTAATAACTTGATTTGTTTCAAAAAAATATTAAAACCGGTTAAACTTGTGCTGGTCCAGGTAGCCTGGTTCAAACGAGTGGCAACACCACGGTAAGCGCAAAGTGCTGCCAAAGTAGAAGAAGGAGAGGGTAGCCAGACCCAACACAGTAGTATTAAGTTGGCTGCAGTACGATAAGTCAGGCAATTGTCAACAGTTGTCAAACACCCAAAATGCCGGAAGTAAAAATGACTTCCGTTCTTTCCTAATTGAGTCAAGGACGAAGCGAGACGATTGATTGAAGAAGCGGCGTCATCACCAAGCCAGAGCAAGCATCAAGAGCCGAAAAAGGGAAAAACAACGGCACAAATCCATCCAACAAAGGGCGGATCGAAGCGTTTGGACGGGGTTCAGCCCAGAAGCGCTGTAGGCCAGCTGCCGCGATCCGTATAAAAGAGAAGAAAATTTTTTAAGCCTTGGGGGCAATAGCTCAAGAGAGACTTGTGGTAAGCTATCACCTAAACCTACCTTGATTCGTTTCCTCATGGTCATAAGAGTGATGACGAAAATATGCCTCTCTTTGTAGACTTCATGGAATGCATTCAATGTAATAATATCAAACAAAAAAATATATTTGATCGCTTTTCTCGTCGCCACAAAAGTAACAAACAAACACGCCACTCTTTGTAGACTTCATAGAATGCATTCAATGTGGTAAGATCAAACCCCAACAAAATATATTGGATTTGCTTGTCTGGTCACCTCAAAATTAACAAAACAATTACGCCCCTTGAGAGACTTCATGGAAGGCATCCAATAAGAAGATCAAGCGCCAACTAAATAGATGTTGAATTCGCTTGCCTCATCGTCTCAGAAATAGCAACAAAAAGGGAAAAATTACGCCATTCAACAGACACTAAAGGTGCAGCAAGAAGAAAATAAAAACAAGTGGACGTCTAGGGGAACTGGCAGGGTAGAATTGCTCGCCCCCTGCGAAGAACCAAACCCCGTCAGCAAAAGTAAGGTGAAGCGAGGGAAAAAGTTGAAGGGCCAGCAGAGATTTATTGCCGCAGTTGCAGCAACAGGCGTCACTTTCACCCGCGCCACTGTAGCGGCCTACACAGCAGTAGACGGAGATCGACTAACTAAGTGGATGAGTTAATGTAAGATTAGTATTTTATTATTTTACTTAATAACTATACCATCAACGAGAGTGAACAGGAGACAATTCGCTCGAAAAAGAGCCCGAAGACGCTATGTTGTCGCTGAATGAGGGTAGCATTAGGAGTCGGTGTTGTTGATTTCATTTGTATTTATCGCGGTACGGGGTCGGTCCGGTTACATCATTTCATTCAAAGTCTGACGGTTGAAAGGGTTTCTGTAGAAACAAAGTCTGTCCGTATAAGCGGAAATAATTATCATAGTCCGTCCGCAACAATTCATGGTCCGAGGGGGGAGTCCATAAGTCCGCACAAGGGGGGGGGGGGGGGGGTTATCAAACGTCCGGTGACCAGTAGTGATTCAAGACGGTAATATTGTTTTTTTGTATCTTTTTAAAAGACTTTTAGATAAGGAAAAAAAAGTCACGCGTTTCATAGAGCTTTTCTCCGATTGTTACGGTGAGCTTCACAAAATTAATATTGTTTTTTTGTATCTTTTTAAAAGACTTTTAGATAGGGCAAAAGAAAAAATCATACGTTTTCAGAGATTTTTCTCCGAATTTTTTTTTTTAGCGGCTGGGGAATGTTAATCATAGGGCTACTATAACCATAGGAGTCGGCATAGATAGATAATAAATAAAAAAAAAAAGGGGAGAGGAGAAAGTTTTTTTGTTTACATCTAAGTATAGACATTAGTATTTCCGCCTCTGTGGCATGATCATTTTTCCCAGTTGTGATTATACTTCATATTTCTCTTTTTGATTTATATAACTGAAAAAAAAGAAAAAAAAATCAATCGATTTGTAAGAATTAGTAGCATAAAATTTGTACGCAGAGTAACAAGCTGCAAGCCGGCAACTGACGGATAAGTAGAGGCAGAATATTTCTGTTTCCCCAGACAAACATAGGGTTTGCAACCTGGTACCCAAAAGTAAGGGAGGCATTTTAGTGACAACCTTGAAGGGAAGTTCGAGTCCACCAGAATTGGCGCCAATTAGGTGTTTGAGAGAGTTTCGCTAGGTCAACTAAACAGCCGACCCCACTAAAATATTTAACAATAAGAAACGTAGATTAAATTGTAAATGGTGTAAATAAAATTAGATAAGCAGAGGAGTGAGCAGGTAGGGTCCTTGATTTAGGAGTAAACGTAAGAAGTTGTTGTTATAATAAAAATGCATTGAAAATTCTTTTATAAATCTGTTGGAATAAATTGTTAGGTGTTGAAGAGGTAAGTGTTGAGTGGTGATGAGTACTAGGGGTGTCCTACAGATTCCGGCCTAGGACACCATGGTTCGGGGAGGGGAACTTGGCGGGGCAAATTATACCTGAGCACCCGCCGCGATTGTGTGTGTGTGTGTGAGGTCCACCGATAGGGAGCACTGGCACAAAGCTGTCATTATTCCCTGGTACCGCTGTAACGAATCGACGCCCAGGCCCACGAGCTCAGCCGCGCTCAATTGACAAGTTGCCAGTGTACAGCGGCACACGGGGAGGAACAAGAGGCGTGATGGGAGGCAAGCGGCCCCCGTCAACTTTATTGGTTTTCTGGTGAAAAGGGCGCGACAACCGAATTTCAACGCGTCCTGCAAAAGGTAGCTGATCGCAGCAAGAGAGGAACAAACCGTTAAGGGAAAAAGAAAATATGACAAACTTTTATTTAAATTGAAAATCCGCATTTCTCTTACTTCGTTTTCAACTTCTCTATAGATCCCAACTTAGGAAAAATTTTTAACAAGGTTATTAAAGAAGTATTTTTACTTAAAATAGATTAATTGAAATTAAATTATTTAAAACTGAGTTTCCAAAGTCAAATCTTTTTTTCTTTGACAGCATAACTCAACATAGAATTCAATACTGTGGTGTTCCCTGAACTAAACTATTTATTTTGCCGGCGCTAATAAACGCCACTAGCAAAAAGCTATTCTGGGCAGCTTGATATGCCCAAGGGAATTGAATAATAAGCCGAAAGTTTGGCTAATTCAAGATTGAAATCTTTATTGAAATTCTTCTGCTTTTATACAAAAATAACGGTATTTTACATTTCTAAATGTAAAGAGTAAAAATACAATATATAAGTTCTTAATACTAATTTACAATGCTAAGGAAATGTTCAATACAAGGAGTCATTTTAATTGAGTGATAATTTACATTCTCTCGTGCATTCAATTTGAGTGACATTTACATATAATATCCCGTGTATGTATATATGAATGTCCAATCAATATTTAATAAGATAAAAATATTCTCATCAAAAAGAACGGTACTCCAATTAAGTGTGATATTAAACATGAGCAAACATATGTATGTAAGAATGTATGTAATGAATGATATTAAACAAGAGTAAGTGTACATATGTATATGCATGACATTACACAAGAGTAAACATATATGTATATATATGTATGTAAGTATTATTCAGTACAGTGCATTGTAATATATAAAATACACTTTCTAAATCAAATAGTATATGCAAAACTCACTACACCCTAACCCTTAAGATAAAATCATGAAATTGATTTTATTTCAAAAAAATATAATTATGAATATTCTAATATCTATGAAATATATTTCTTCAAATTATTTTTATGAAATTCTTTCAGCTTATTTCCTAAATCTAAAATAGTATTCACTCCCCTAACCTCAATAACTCGATAGGGACCATGGTATGGAGGCTGATTCTTTTTTCTATTAAAATTTTTCACTAAAACCATGTTCCCTACATCTATACTAATCGGAGTAATCCTGTCATGTCTGTCAACACGTTTATCCTTCGCTATTTCTAAAAATATCTTCGTTCTTTCTAAAGAAAACTGCAATCTTGCTCGTAATTCATTCACATAATTCTCAATGTTATAAATGGGTTTACTAATCAAAATATCATCTGGTAAGTACGGTAATTTGCCAAATACTAACTCATATGGCGTGTAGTTTGTATCAATGTGTGGTGTCGTGTTATACGCGAAACAAAAATAAGGGATCCAATAGTCCCATTCATCATTTTGACAAAAGTTAAGGAGAAATTCATTTAGTACCCTATGGTTCCTTTGTATGGTGTGCTAAAAATTTGTCTGATTTTCAGTAGACTACATACTCCTGCCATTAACTCATTTATAAATTCAGTACCCCTGTCCGATTTAAGTATCTTAAAATGACCGTATATAAGAATTAAATTTTCAACTAGAGCCTTTGCAACAGTTTTTGCATCTTTCGTTTCCAACGGGCATGCAATTACATATTTCGTAAGTTTACATTGCATAGTCTGTATATATCTGAAACCATTTGAAATCCTTAAAGGGCCAACTGTGTCAATTGATATGGTTTCAAAACTTGTTCCAGGTGTGTCTGTCTTCGTAAGTCTTTCCTTTGTGTGTCTCGTTTGTTTGTTTAATTTACATTCATTGCAATTCAATACGTGAGCTTTAACCATTCTATTCATGTTCTTCCAAATATATCTCTGTTTGAGTTTCAATAAAGTCTTCCTGATACCTAGATGTCCTGTCCCATGATATTCCGTTATGAGTGCTTCCTGTAGATTCCTATCAGTTATTCTTATTGGCCGTTTATATAATAAAATTTTCAAATTCTCTTCATTCATTCTATGCAATCTATTAAAAATATCCTTAAAATGTTCAATTGTCATCACATCAAATATATCATCGTTTTTGTCCAAAGCGAGTTAAAAAATTCCAAGTGATAGCATTTTTGATATTAGCTTCTCCAAAGACAGCCGTGTGTTCATTGGATTGTCACTACATACAACTATTACCTCTGTATCTCTCACTATAATCTTCGGAACCTTCAATGTATTTTTTATGTCAAACTTTAATTGTCTCATTCCCTTTATATCTGATATCGAGGCACTTTCCCATATAAAAATTCTGTTTATATTCTCAAATTCATCATTCTGTTCATTTTCGTTAATGTCATTAAATTTCTTTTTCATATTTCTTGTAATCGCGAGAGTCTTTCTCGGTTCTATATCAATCTCGTTTGGCATCATTGCCCGTAGTGTATCAGAGTTTATCCTAATTCTTGATAATGCATCCGCATTCGTATTTATTTTTCCTTGTTTATAAAGTATTTCAAAATCGTAATCGCATAGATCTAATCTTATGCGTGTCATTTTAGACGATGGATTCTTGTGTGCAAATAAAGATATTAATGGTCTGTGATCAGTAATAACGTAGAATTTTCTTCCATATAGGTACGGACGAAAAAAGTTAATTGCCCAATGAATTGCCAGTAGTTCTTTCTCAATGATAGGTTTGTTCAGGTCATGTTTGGATAATGTTTTGCTTGCATATGATATTGGTAAGTCTGTTCCTACCTCACCCTGCGACAAAACAGCGCCCAGTGCAAAATTAGAAGCGTCTGTTGTCAAAATAAAAGGCTTCTCGAAATCAGGGTATTGAAGAATTGGTGGATTTAATAATTTTGTTTTTAGTGTCTCAAATGAATCTTGACAGTTCTTGTCCCAGATGAAAGGTGTATTCTTTTTCAATAGAGCATTAAGATTTCGTGTTATGTGTGCAAAATTTGGAATAAAGCGTCTATAATAATTACAGAATGCGACAAAACGCCTGACTTCATCTGCATTCCCAGGAATAGGATAAGTTTCTATCACATAATTCTTTGCGGTATCAGTTTTCACTCCCTTATCTGTTATTAAATGACCCAAATATACCACTTCAGATTTTAAAAAGGTACATTTATTGGGATTCAACTTCATGTTATATTTTCGCAATCTTTCAAAAACTTTACGCAAATTATCATTATGATTCTAAAGGCTACAACCAAAGACAATAATGTCATCGACATATAGAAATGATTCTGCACCTAACCCGCTTAAAGCTATAGTGAGCATTCTCTGAAAACTGTTCGACGATATTTTCAACCCAAACGGTAGTCTCTTGAACTGAAAATGGCCATTATTCGTTGAAAATGCAGTTAGTGGTCTTGAATCCCTATGCAAATCGATCTGATGGAATGAACTAGTCATATCGAGAGTCGAAAAATATTTTGCTCTGCCTAATCTATCAAGAATATCTTCCATTCTCGTTAATGGAAATTTATCATTTACTATTTTCTCGTTCAATTTTCTAAAATCAACTACTAATCGCCATTTTTGTCTATCATCATTAGATCTTTTCGGTACTACCAATAGTGGTGAATTATACGGGCTAGTCGATTGCTCTATCACATGGTCATTCATTAGTTTATTTACTTGGTCATCTATTTCAACTGAGTTTCAGGCAATCTATAAGGTTTAATATATACAGGTGTTGGATCAGTCGTCTGGATTCTCTGTTTATAAAAATTATTTGTTGTTAATTTCTCACCGTCCAGATGGAAAATGTCACTAAATTCTTTAATTATTGTAAGTAGGGATTGTTCTGCTAAGGGATCGTTGGCCCTTATTTGCAAATTTCGTAAAACTCTATCTGTTCTTTCCATATTCATAGGTACACCTGTGTTGCAGCTGTAAATGGCATAATTCGATAAACTATTCAATTTAAGATCTAAAGATTTGAATGAAATGTCTTTATCGGTCGTATTTAAAATTCTAACGTGAGCCGTACCTTTAGCCGGTATCAAACTATTACCTACAAATACTCCATCAGCTATTTCCCTGTTCAGAATGATACTGTCCTCATGTCTATGTATGTATATCTATAGGTGTAATCGTTTCGGATCGTGCAGGAATAAAAACATCTGTCTTAAATATACGTTTAGTAGCTAATGGCAATACGAATTCTTGATTATCCACATTAAGTGATATCGTAAAGGTTTCAAAATCAATTTTGCACAAATATTTCTTTAATATATCCTGTCCAATTATTCCATCAGTTGGAATCGGAAACTCATTCTCAATTATATGAAATTCATGACCGATTCGGCCATTCTCAAATCTCAAACTCAAATTCTTAGTTCCAATACTTTCTACTACTTCACTCGTTATACCACTAAGCGTTGAAATTCTAAGCCTATTGATGCCATCAAAATTTCCTAATTTGCAGATCGAAATTTCTGCCCCTGTGTCTACTAAAAATTTCATATCCCTGTTCACATCCTCACATTTTAAAATAATCGAAATATTTGTTGTTTCAGAAGTTCCATATAATTTTAGGCCCTTGGGATAAGTGTTTCGCTTATCCGGCCGTGTCAGTTTCCCTGACCCGAATTGATATTCCTATCTCCGTATCTCCCGTTGTTACTATTGTTGTTATTGGTATATCTGTTGTTATTGGTGTTATACCTGTTATTGTTGTTATATCTGTTGTTGTTGGTATTATACCCGTTATTGTTGTATCGATGTATATTATTAGCGTTGTTTGCATTAAATCTGCCATTATTGTGGGTCGTACTGTAATTATTACCATTTGTGTTGATCCGGTTGTTATTGTCGTAACTTCTGCGATTGTTCGTGTTGTATGTATTATTGTAATCTCTAACATTTCTATTCATATCTCCTCTCTGTCCCGAAAAATTACCATTAGTCACTCTCGAGTTATTGCCCTGTTGATTGTCTCTTCTCCAAACTCTGAACAAATTGTTGTTGTCATTTCGTATGCTTTTCTCCGCAGTAATGCACTTCTCTACTGCCTCTCTAAACGTTTTCGCTGCACTTGCCAATAATAAACTTTTATATTCAGAGTTAACACCTTTCATAAACACATTGAGCGCCATTGTCTCGCTCATTTTAAAAATTGCATCCTTCGCCTCTTGTGTAGGATTATCGAGTGCCTGTATCTCAAAATTACTCAACTGATCGGAAAGTCTCAAAATCTGTTCCCTAAAGTCCGATACGTTCAATCTATTCTGTTTCAGTGTCCCTAATTCAGTCAAAATCTGTTGCAAATTTCTAGGATTAGGATAGGCCTCAATTAGTAGTTTCCTCAAATCTGCAAATGTGTTTGGTCTATTATACCGACCCAAAATACTTCGGACATGAGCAGCGAGTTTAAAATTATATATGTACTTTATGAAAATCCCCCTATCTTCCGTTCTTAATATATCATGTAAAAGTTCAGTTTGCGTTAGAAAATCATCAAGAGCTTCATAAGAGCCTTTAAAAATTTGTAGGTTTTTTCCTACAACCGAGATATCAAACTGAGCCATTTTTGACAGATTACCTACTTCTTCTTCCTTCTTTTCCTCAACCTCCAACAATTTCTGTTCCTCCCTTACTGGTAAATTCTCTACAATCTCGTATACGTTCTCATGTAAACTCTCAAAATCTATTACTAAGGACCTATATTCTTCTTCCCTCAATGTCTCGCAAATTCTTTTAACTTCTAGCTTCAGAAAATCTAAACGTGCTAACTTTTCTACCTTGTACTTATTCGAGTAGGGTCTATTCTTATGCTTTCTTGTATTTTCTTGTATCTTTTTTATTTCTGAATAATATTCCTGGATTTGTTCCATGAAAATCCCTTAAATTATAAATTTATTTTAAAAATTTCTTTTATTTGTTTGTTCTTTTTTTTTTTTTTTTTTTTGTAGAATACTGAAAATGTTTTTATTTCATGTGAAATTTGTTGTACGAAAATAAATAAAATGAAATTTAATTTAATTGAATTGAAAATGGATATATGTACATATGTATGTGAAATTATAATGTTTAATCCCTTTTTTTTATTTTTTTATGTTTTTTTTTTGTTTCTGTTTTTATATTTATTGTTTTTTGTGTTTTTTGTCTTAAATGTTTTTTTTGTTCTTTTTTTTTTTTTTGTAAATAAAATAGAAATATTATTATTGACTTCATCTTATTGAATTGTCTGCTATTTTGCTTTTGCAAATTTTTTATTTGGTGTCCCGATGCCAGATTAGTATATCGGCAGGATCGCCATGTGGTGTTCCCTGAACTAAACTATTTATTTTGCCGGCGCTAATAAACGCCACTAGCAAAAAGCTATTCTGGGCAGCTTGATATGCCCAAGGGAATTGAATAATAAGCCGAAAGCTTGGCTAATTTAAGATTGAAATCTTTATTGAAATTCTTCTGCTTTTATACAAAAATAACGGTATTTTATATTTCTAAATGTAATGAGTAAAAATACAATATATAAGTTCTTAATACTAATTTACAATGCTAAGGAAATGTTCAATACGAGGAGTCATTTTAATTGAGTGATAATTTACATTCTCTCGTGCATTCAATTTGAGTGACATTTACATATAATATTATTAAAATTTTATATAGAGTTTGACAGACATATTATGTATGTATATAGTACATAGTGATACTACTTACTTCTTATTAACATACATATGCTTGTTGTAAGCGATCGTAAGAATACTGTCTCTTAGTCTCTTTCTTTCTTGAGTAAATTAAATTATAAACATTTTTTTAAAGTTTTCATTCAATTACTTTCTCGTAGTTGCCATAAATTTAAAAAGTAGCAAAGCTAGAAAAACGTCATAATACAAGAGCTTCCGTGAAGGAAAACGTCAAACGTCATTTTAGTGATTTTTTTTTTATCAAAATTACGTCAAAATTACGTAAAATCGTTACATCTAACACACCTGCTTGTAGGTGAAATATTGGGTATTTTTTTCTCGTAACAATTTGGGTATAGTGGACAGATTCCAAGGGTTGCATTTTTACTACATTGTCTTTGAGAATACGCAGGCCATAACGACAATTTGGTAATGAGTTTAAAGCACTATTCAAGTTATTTATGAATTGTACATTTTCAACATATGTATATTGGTGGAGGCTTTGTTGGCTTCAAACCTGTTTGGTACAGAGGGTTGGCTTAAGCATTTCAACATTTACGGATTTCAATCTGTTTTGCTCTTTTCTGTTAACTTTTTTGTTGCTGTTTGTGTTTTCAGAATTTTGCAGTGGCGAGGCCGTTTTGTTTTGTTGGTACTTATTTTTAACTTCTCTTTCTTTAACGAAGTATTAAATTCATGTAACTTGTTGTTATCGGTGTATTTGTATGTATGTATATACAGTTTATGTTATTGTTGTTGCCGACGATGTCGTTACTTGTGACGAGTACGTTGTTGTGGGAACTGTAATCGTTGGAAGGAAAGTTACTTGTGTATTATTTGTTGGAGTTAAGCATTGAGAACTTCAAGAAAGCGGTTTAAAGTGCAATCTGGAGAAATGGTTGAAGTAGATTACGGCGGAAGGGATTTTAAATACATTTTCGAACTTTGGTTATTGTTTTTTTCATTTGCTGTATTTACAGCAATGCTCTTTTCTTTGCTTGATGAGCTGCAGCTCTTCGTTTTATTTTTATTTATTTCGACTTCATTGAGTTTCCATAGTTTTTCGACACCTAGTTCCAGTGGAGATTCATCACCAAATATTGCACACGTAAGTGGAGATGACAAGCTAGGAGCAACAAACCAGTTGTACTCGTATAGAGCCGCCCTCAATCCAGCCAAATAATGTGTTTTGTAGCGAAAATAACATTGCTTTGGTTAATGTTAGTAAGTATATAAACAGAAAGTAAAATTGCGTGAGCTTTGGTTGCCGAGTGGTTAAAGCGGCTGTGCCAAAATTGAGAAGTTTGACGCATCCAAAGTTAATAGGGTGCTGGTGAAAGGTGTTTGCTACCCAGAAACAGCCGGTTGTCCACCTAGCTATTAAATTTTATTTTTCTTTACTTTAATTGATATTAATTAAGATAGTGACCAAGATTTGAACTTAAGCCTGAAAAAGTAATTTAATATAAATGTATAATCTATATAATATAATACAGAAGTTCAATGAAATTAAAATTTTCAGTAAAAATGTAAAGTATTATGTTTCTGTCATTGTTGAGAATTTTTCGCAGCGATAGACTTGTGAAAGAGTACAGGTTGCAATTGCTTATACCATCCCTAAGTGACATAGACGAAATTGTTCAATTTGTTTATGATGCACATATATTCAATTTCTTCTTGCATATCCAACAGATTCCATTGACTGTCATTGGATTTTAAGAAAGGAAGCAGCTCTTCGGTAAGTGGCACATCTTTTGGATTGGATAACAATGCATAAGTTGGATGTAGAGACGATGAAAAAGTGTAAATATTTAAATTATTTTATGCTGACATGTATTCTTTCGTATTGCCATGAAGAGTCTTTATTAAAGTGATAGGCAATGTGCCTATTAGTTGATTTAGAAAACCTTATACTAATGTGGTTACTATGGCTCTGGCATATCGTTCCATGGTCCATGCTATTTGTAGTTCTCTTCGGACAATGCTAAGCGGCTAACTAATGGTGCAGCTTCTCCTAAAACGTTTGTTAAAAGATACTACATCTTTTGTACATTTAGTAGCGGGTGCTTGTCGACACTACTTGGAATGCTTCTGCTGTAAGAAATTAGTGAAATTGACTCCATTACATTGAGGAAATTTCCTTTTGGTAGATGCACACCGCCTATACTGCCTCGCAACTGTTATTCACCATCTTTAAACTGTTTCTGTTGATCTGCTATCAATGCTAACTTTATCAAATGATATTGAACCGAATCATCTAGTTTGTGATGCCCAAGTGCTAATTTTGTAGGATCTTCTTGTCATATCTCATGATATATGTAGATCTTGAATTTGAGCAAACAATTTTCTTACAATTTCTCACTCTTGACCAGGTAGAATTGTGGTGAATCGAGCTCTTCCTCCAACGATAATCCATATACTAGACTTTATAGCCGTCACTCGAGCTTTTAGTCTGCAGGTTAGATCTGCATCTTGAATGGATAACGTTTCAATTGTGTTCTTTCCTATTTCTTTCGTATTTTTCAAAAACTAAGCAGCAATTATTACTATACTATATTGTGACACGCTCATCATTCACAGAAACCGTTTGACCCGAGTATCTGAAACACCGTGTTAATAAGTCAATTACTGGAACAAAAAATTAGCTACTTTTTACGTCATTTGATTTGATGGAATAATTTAAGGTGCTCTTCCAGCGAGGTACAAATTATGCAAAAAGGTTTCATAACACTTTTTTAACACATCTTAAGGTTAGATAATTACAAAAAACTTTTTATATGAACATGCAGAAATGTACTTTAATTAACAAGAAAAAAATTTTTTTCAATTTTTGAGGCTTCGTCTGGTAACAGGTTGAAACTACAATTTTTCATCTTTTGTGAATAAAATCAAAAGTTGCCCACAGATTTTGGTCATTTAAAGCTCGCTTTGTTTCAAACATATTTTTTTATAGACACGCAAAAATTTGTTGGCATAGCTTAATTTTTCAATTTTTTATGCAGTTTTAAAAATCACAAAATTTCAAGAATTTGCAAAAAATAATTTTTTTTTTTCAAAAAATAATTTTTTTTTCTAAAAAACAAAAAAATTTTTTTAATGAATTATGTATCAGATTAAAGTTTATTTTATTGCAAAATTTCGGTTTTTTACTAAAGTTCAATAAACGAAAAATTTTTTTAGTTAGTTCAATACATGTAGTGCAACCTCCTCCATTTTTAAAATAACGGTAAATCTCGAAAACGCGAGCTAACCTAGAAAAACGGATAGCACCACTGAATTCAGCGTACCCGAATTATGTTTAGTCACTGGGTGCCCCGTTTGTCGGTTTTTTCAACTAGCACAGTGTAATTATATTTTTAAAAGTATGGTTCCAAGAAAATTTAAATATGGTCGTGTACGACAAAACTAAACAACATTAGAGTACAAAACATTTGTTGTTGATATACATTAATTACAATTCGTAATGCGAAAATTATAATATATGTACTTTATTATTATCTTAGGTACCTGATGAACGAAACATCTGTTGTAAAATTTTATGATCATTAATACATATTGGATCTTCCTCTTCACGTTTTCTTATGTGAACTAGACTTCTATTGGTGTATGCTGCTGATATTAGTCCACTGTTTTAGCCTCTGCGCTTGAAGATATGTATATTCGATGATTTTCCGGTATAAGATTTTCATTGACGTATCAGTGAACTGGTCTTTCCAAACCAATGTGATTTAAACGCAAAGCATCTTTTGTATATTTGACGTATGATGTTATTGATTTAAGAAAACAAAATTTCTATCGAATGGGCTTTCGAATTTAATAATGATTGCAGAGTCATGAGCGTCTTTAGGTATAGTCTTATTATACCCTTTGCCAAAAGGGTATATATAGATTTGTCACAAAAGACCAGTTTTCGAGCACCGATTGTGAAGCCACCAAACACTTTATTGACCTAAATCTTACTTTAATCGTTTCATAAATGTACCCTCTGCTTTGGTATTGGGAATAAGCACAATTGGGCTTATAATTACTGAGATATAGCCAAAAAACATAGCACAATTTCTTACCACATGTATTGTTTACAAAAAATACAAAAAGTAAAAAGAGCAAAAGCAACCAAACGTAGTCGAACCAGCAAGTGCGGGTTGACAAGCAGCTTACACTATCATTCAGCCACCGCCGCTTGTTGATGATGTTGGCATTTTAGGTGTATACAAGTAGAAATTTACCCCTTTTCTTATAGGTTTGATTTTCATTTAGCTAAACAAACCGAAAAGTTTGTACACTCGAACTTTGTCAAAACTATGAAAATCTATAATACACAGAAAAAAAATTATTGTGCATATGAGAACTTCCTGATATCAATATGTGTAAATAGGATTGCTATGAAGCTTAAGAAAATTGTACAACATTATTACTTCAAATTGGTTCCAGCAATGATGTTGGTAAAAAAAAAAATCCCCTTTGCTAACACAAACTAAGACTTCGTATTACAAATACTACACCTGATCAACTTTCATTACATTTATAATATGATAGATCATTTATTTACTCGTGGATTCCTTATTGGTTTCTTTTTCTTAGCCACAAATAATATTAGATCAAAAATATAAAACGTATGCTTTTTATAACTAAAAAAATGTTGCCTCATCAACAATTTGCACATAATAAATAAACATCAAACAGAAAAGTGACATTTCACACCATGATATAATACAGGTACTGCCAAAATAAATTGTAGGAAGAATTTCGTTACTGGTGGATACCGAAATATGTAGTGTCATTTTTGTATGATAATAATTATCATGATGGCGGTGTTATAATATATAATAATTTTTAAAACAACCTTCTTATATCAACTTTCAAAACTAACACAGACATAAACAAAAACTACAATATATACTGTTCGACGGGCTGAATTGACTTTATGTTATTATAATATCTAAATTAAAAAAAATACTTTTGCAGCATGGGATATAAAACATAATAGGTACTAACCGCCTTATTCATAAAAATAAAGCTGCAAATAATAAGTAAGCTAAAATTGGCCGAACTATATTCTTACACTTTCAGTAAGGATTATTTCCTACTATGTATGTAGTTCTTATTAATTACGAACTTTTGATGAAGATATTTCTTTTTCTAAACGTCTATTAAGGAGTAATATTTAAATAAAAAATTAAATCGGGTGTTTTGCGAAATAGGTCAGATGTTTTGTCAGGAGAATAGTCACAGCAGTTCGCCAAATAACTTAAAAAATTACGTTTTCAAAATACACTCATGCTTTAAATAACTGGAGACTGGAGTAAACTTTAGTTAAATGTCCATGATTTTTTCCATGGGGAATATGGGAACAATTTTTTAGTGTTGTTAAATTATTCAAATAATGCTTAAAATAAATAAAAATTGTAGGTACCAACTTGTTTATCCCTGAACGTCTGCGTCAAACTTCAATGAATGCTTATAAAAAAAATAAAATTACAAATAATTCTTTCTGGGTACGTTGATAAGTTAAGGAAAGAAGTAAAACAGCGCAACCAACAACAAACAAGCAAGTTATTCGATGTGCGGTTGTGTGGTTGAGAAAAAAGTGACCCAAGCAAAACCAATCTATATATGTATGTATGTAAAATTCTTTGTGTGTATGTATGTATGTAACGTATAGACTCCAAAACGGCTGGGCCGATTTTGATGCCATTTCCAGGGAGTCTTCAGAACATTCTGGCGGGTGACACTGTGAAGTCTGAATTTCGATTTTCGGTCTGGGGGCGGAAGGGCGTGGCAAAATGCAAAGGAACCCCTGTACATTAAAAAGTAAAATATAGCTGTAACTTTTGAACGATAAGAGCTAGAGAGCTAAAATTTGCACAGGATATTTCTTTACATATGCTTTACAACAACAAACACTAAAATCAACAAAAACCCGACGCTAAAGAAAACACCGTGTACATTGAAAAGTAAAACTTAGCTGTAACTTTTGAACAACAAGAGCTAGAGAGCTGAAATTTGCACTGGATATGTTTTTACACATGCTCTACAATAACAAATACCTAAAACAACAAAAAAATTTAAAATGAAAGGGTGCCCCATACAAAAGTGAAAATCAGCTGTAACATTTTAACGATATGAGATAGAAAGCTGCAGTTTGAACAGAATATTGTTACGTTTTAACCTTTTCAAAACGTTTTCCGTAGATTCTTTAATTGTAATGAAGTTAAAAACACTCACGTCTTCAGTTTACAATAACCAACAGTTCAACACTTTATTTATTTGAACACACTATACTTGTAAACACTTTACTAAGAACTCTTTACTAAAAGAACAACACTTTCACTTAATCACTTTTTATTACTTAAGACACTTTACACGTTAGCGCAGCTAAAAATCGACTGACTGTTCAGCGTTAAGCTTCGCTGCTTTTATACCTCCAATGATCATTACTAGAACATTCTAGACGTTTACAGAAGCTAATCACGCCACATCTATAGTGCGATGTGCGATGACTCATCATGAACAAAAGATATACACACACACCGACATACATACACGCGGCAGTAAAACTCAAGCATCTGAGTCGCGCACATACATGCACACACGAATATTGTATCGTGCAGTGGTGGTTTCTTTTATTTCGCTGTTGTGCTTATTTATCCACACATGTGTGTCAGTATGTGCACACTCGCTGTGCTGCCGTTTTGTTTATCAACAAGCTTCTATGTATGCATGTGTGTATATACCTCCTGTGTTCATTTACAATTAATAACAAGACAATATACGCACATATAAAATAACGATGATTTAGTACGTTCTAGAACAATCACAATCGGTCCGTTCACGACCAAATTTGTAACACTGCCGCCCGCTCAAGCCTGTTCGTCCCGAACAGGCCCAGAACCTCTACTTCCGTACCTTGCGAGTCGTTCTAAGTGTACAACCTTCATTTTGGATCGATGGCTGTTATGCTTCTGTATCCTGTATACAACATCGTTCAACCTCTTAATCACCTTATACGGTCCATCCCAATGCGTTTGTAATTTGGGAGACAGTCCTTTCTTCCTTTGTGGGTTATATAGTAGAACCAGTTGTCCCTCGCGGAATCCTTCGGAGTTTGCAGCTCGATCGTACCTGGCTTTCATTTTATCGCTGACTACTCGAATTCTGTTGCGTACAAATTCGTGTAGGTCATGCAAGTCACTTTTCTCCTGTGAAGAATTCTCGGCATCCTCATTCTTCGGTACAGGTTTTATGCCAAATTCCAAATCTCCAGGCAATCTGAGTTCTGTTCCAAAGACAATTTTTGCTGGTGTTCTAGACGTTGAGTCATGCACAGCGGACCTGTATGCCAACAAAAATTTTTGAATGTGCTCATCCCAGTCTCTCTCATGGTCGCTCACTACTTTCCTTAGGTATTCTTCCAGCGTGCGGTTAAATCTTTCAACCATACCGTCAGATTGCGGGTGAAGCGGTGATGTTCTAGTTTTTCTTATGCCATAGTGCTCGCACATTTCCTTAAAAATTGCAGACTCAAAGTTTCTGCCTTGATCGGAATGGAACTCCATTGGAGTACCATATCTGCACACCCAATTATTGATGAAAACATTTACCACAGTTTGAGCCTCCTGGTTTGGTATGGGGTATACTTCTGGCCATTTGCTGAAATAGTCCATCACCACAAGGACATAACGATTACCGGCAGTACTGACTGGAAAAGGACCTGCTACATCCATAGCTATTCGCTCAAAGGGCGCACCCGAATTGTACTGCTGCAGGTGTGCTCGAGTTCTCCGTGCCGGACCCTTCGCCGCTATACATTCCTTACAGTTCGCAATCCAGTCGGCTACTGATTGTTGCGCTCCAACCCAGTAAAAACGCTGCTTTACCTTTTCCAGTGTTTTATTAACTCCAAGGTGACCACCACTGGGACCATTGTGGAACTTTCGCAAAACTTCCGGTATCTTAGATGATGGTAGAACTATTAAGTTAGAAGTTGTTTTGCCATCCGCACTTTCCCATATACGGTATAAGCATCCGTCTGCCAGCTGTAAGCTGCTCCATTGTGCCCAATAAGTTTTAGCGAGGGGACTCTCAGCCACAATTTCATTGCGTGCAGGCCTGCTATTTCTCTTTTTAGCAGCTATTATTTTACTGAGCACCGGGTCATTTTTCTGCGCCGTTGGCCAGTCTTCGTGAGAGTCTATCTGCGTTAGCCGAACATCAATGACGCACTCTTTCTGTTCGTTTCCCCATTGGTATAATCGTGACTTCTTGGTTAGCTGTTGTTGGCCTGCCCCTTTGGTCGGCCTCTGTCGAGATACGGATCTAGTACGCCTCCTGGGAGCTTTGCAGTTGCGCTGAAAGTGGCCTGCCTTTCCGCAGTTAAAACACTCAGCTCGACCTTTGTTCGAGCTTTCGGCCAACGCTTGCAACACTGCCTCTTTAATCGTACTGGCCAAGCCATCTCCTGGCTCATGAACTACCTCTAGCTCCCGTATTTTGTGGACCTGTGGCCTTGAAATTAGTCTGGCTGTCTCCTGGGCCAACGCAAATCAGACGGTTTCGGCGAATGACGGCTTTTGTGTTGTGCACACAGCAAGCTTAATGTCGGGATCTCGAATTCCGTTCACAAATGCCTCCGTCTTAAAATAGTCCAAAAACGAGTAACTCTCTCCAGGATAGCTAAGCTGCACCAGACGCTCAATCTCCATTGCGTAATCCTGAAGAGTTTCATTGCCTCTCTGCACTCTGCTTCTTAGCTCCATTCTGTGGATTTCCTTCTTGTGCACTCCACCATACTTACGTTGCAGAGCTGCCATGATGACTTCATAATTATTTCTTGATGAAGCGGGCACCGTTTCCAGGACCTGCGCAGCGACACCCTTCAATGCCAAAATTAACTCAATGCATTTCTCATCCTCGCTCCATGCATTTTTATTGGCCACAGTTTCAAACTGAAACTGGAAAATGTTAAAAGGTGTGCTGCCATCAAAGGTGGGCGCTTTCACTCTGTTCACAGATTCAGAAATAGCTCGGACTGGCACTTCCTGCAGTTGAAGGCCATTCATTCTAGCTTCCAGGCTATGAAGCTTTTGATCGACATCATTTTCTAGGGCAACAAACTTTTCACTGACATCCCTCTCTAGGCCGGTTAGTTTTTCTTCAATAGAATTTACTCTCAGATTCATGGCCTCCGAAATTTCCATTAACTTCTCGCTGTTAGCTTTCAGCATTTGATTTGTTGCACTTGACGCCTCTTTGATAGACTGCATCATAGTTTCATTTGTTGCCTTGGAGTTTTCTTCAATCTTCAGCATCAATGTTTCATTTGTAGCCCTGGACGCCTCTTTGATAGACTGCATCATGGCAGCAAACATCGAGTTTAAGTCCATGCTACTTGCAACTGCTCGTGTACTCATCTCCAGTTCTTCTTTTCCTTCGAAGTCATGAGTATTGATGTCCAGACCCAACCGATCAAACTCCTCCATTAGCCTCTTCTGCAGCTCCACTTTGTTACCAGATGTGGGCAGATCCAATTTGCACAACTCCTTTTTCAGTTGTTCCACTTTAAGCTCGTCGAACTTCATTTTACAATTTCACTTCTGACACCAATTGTTACGTTTTAACCTTTTCAAAACGTTTTCCGTAGATTCTTTAATTGTAATGAAGTTAAAAACACTCACGTCTTCAGTTTACAATAACCAACAGTTCAACACTTTATTTATTTGAACACACTATACTTGTAAACACTTTACTAAGAACTCTTTACTAAAAGAACAACACTTTCACTTAATCACTTTTTATTACTTAAGACACTTTACACGTTAGCGCAGCTAAAAATCGGCTGACTGTTCAGCGTTAAGCTTCGCTGCTTTTATACCTCCAATGATCATTACTAGAACATTCTAGACGTTTACAGAAGCTAATCACGCCACATCTATAGTGCGATGTGCGATGACTCATCATGAACAAAAGATATACACACACACCGACATACATGCGATGTGCGATGACTCATCATGAACAAAAGATATACACACACACCGACATACATACACGCGGCAGTAAAACTCAAGCATCTGAGTCGCGCACATACATGCACACACGAATATTGTATCGTGCGGTGGTGGTTTCTTTTATTTCGCTGTTGTGCTTATTTATCCACACATGTGTGTCAGTATGTGCACACTCGCTGTGCTGCCGTTTTGTTTATCAACAAGCTTCTATGTATGCATGTGTGTATATACCTCCTGTGTTCATTTACAATTAATAACAAGACAATATACGCACATATAAAATAACGATGATTTAGTACGTTCTAGAACAATCACAATCGGTCCGTTCACGACCAAATTTGTAACAATATGTAGTTGCCTTACTCTCTACATAACAACAACAAATATGTACCAAAAATCTCAAAACTTTTGTATTAAAGGGTATCCAGTGTATTAGCGCACCCTATAGTCTATACATATATATAAAACTCTTTGTGTTTATACATATGTATGTATGGCAAAATCTAATTTTCATATTGCACCAACATGATAGCTTCATACATCATTCATACATACATCTTATATATAAAAGTGAATGTGTGTTTGTTTGCTCTTTCATACATACATCTTATATATAAAAGTGAATGTGTGTTTGTTTGCTCTTTATAAAGAGCTAAACGGCTTAACCAATTTGCTTGAAATTTCTATAGTATAACTCTGCATGTCTGGAAGGAGCTATAGGCTATATGAATTTTAAAAATTCCAATCGCAAAGGGGTAACAAAGGGTAAAATCGGTAGCTCAATACCTCCGGATTTAGCAAAGGTAGCGCAAAAATTTCAAAAAGACACTAAAAAAATTGGATAGGTGTTTGGTACTTTTTTCCAATTGCATTTATGTAAGGGGTAAAAAGGGTAAACTCAATTCCTCTGGACTTAGCAAAGGTAGCCTAAAAATTTAAAAAATACCTGAAAGCACGCTAAACATAATTGGATAGGTGTTTGGTACTTTTTTGAAGTTTTGAATTTTTAGGGAATAAATGGGGTAAAATCTGCGTTTTTGTACATTTTTCCAATTGTATTCATCCAGAAGAGGAATGAGAACAGGAAAAAAGTAAAAACTAAAAATTACTCCGCTGAAAACATGCTGTAATAATTTTCATCATTTTTGAAATTTGGACATATAAGGGACAAAAAGGGCAAAATCGGTAATTTTGTATCTCCGGACTAAATACAAGTAGCATAAAAATTCAAAAGTAGCATGGACGTCTACTAAAAATAATTGGATAGGTGTTTGGTACTTTTTGAAGTATTGAATTTTAAGGGCATATAACTGGTAAAAAGTAGTTACATTTTGGTACTTTTTCAATTGCATTTATGTGGGAGAAGGATGGGAACAGGAAAAAGTAGTTAGCTTACGCAACTGCATCGTGGACATAGATATATATTATATATTGTTACTTGAAAGATTTGCGAAATTGGATAAGAAGTGGGTGTGGTCATAATCAAAGTACTGGGGTAGCGAAGTACACCGGGTTTTCGCTAGTACTGAATAAAATTGCTGCTTGCATGTATGTACATATGTACATACAAGTAGCGTAGAAGATGTATCATATTTTTGAAGTTTACTTTAGCTTAGGTTGAATAGTTTTAGAGTCCATAGCGAACATAAGCAGAAAGACCTAATTATGGAAAATGTATTGACTGGACATTTTCAAACAATCCAAGCAACAGTGTAGCAAAAGTACATATATCTCACGATAAATAGCTTTCACTATGAAAATTTGCTTATGATTAAACGCCGCTTGCGAAATAAAAAAAAAATATTCGAGTACAGCAGTGACAGCGGATGTCCCAAAGAAAAGTTTTCACTATTACACATTTTGGTAAAGGTTATACTAGATTCGGCGTTGTCGAATATATCACTCTTACTTGTTTTTATTATTATTGTTATTATTACATTTGTTTTTCATATAGTTTATATTATTATTAACACGAAACATAGCTTTTATATTGGGTGGATCAATTTTTACTGTTTGACACAATTTCGTATACATTTCAAACAGACTTTTATTTTCAGTAAACGGAATCCCATTTATTCGAATGTCATAAGAAACTATTGAGTTTTCATGTTTTCTGACGTAACCGTTTAGAAATTCGAGTTCCTTTTGAAGTGTCTTATTTGACACTGCTATAATTTTTTCCGAATCTGTGTTTTTTATTTCTTCAACTGCACTTTCAAGTTGACACATGTTCAAGCTTTTATCAATCTCATTTAAGAGTCGATCTTCACACTCAGGGAACATATTTTGTACCATTGTTTGCAACTGATCAGTTAATTTTTCAAACCGTTTGTCCATTACTTGTACGAACTCAAGGGGAGGGTTTGTGTTTGCCAAATAAAGAGACTGCGAGTTTGTACGAGATGCTTTGGGCGTATTTTCACAGAGACTAGTCTGGACAACTTCTCTTAATCGTTTTTCTGCGCGATCGGTGGATTTATCCATGTAATATTCTGGTTCTTGTTCCTGTTGCTTATTAGGGTTTTTGTCTTTGTTAATAGCTTTGTTTTTGTTTTGGCTTCTTAATTTATTACTATACATTGAATTTATAAATTAATTATTTTTTGATTTGTATTGTTTTGACTCAGTTACTCTTTGAGATTTTTTGAAGGTATTTGCAGTTTTAAGTGATATAATTTTGTTGGTTTATTTGCGTGTTGTGTTTTTTTTTATTCTTGTATTTTTTGCAATAGATTTCTAAAGATCCTCAACGATGAAAGGATCTTCTTCTGAAAATATGACATTATTATGAATATGGTTCTTTGCTCTTTCGAAAACTAAATCCTTTTTTAATAACTCTAATGACTGACTTTTCTAATCTCGCCAGAGTTCACTACCTGCTGTGTCATAACTTCCTGTGCAGCAGTGTGGGGTCACCAAAAAAATACGATTTGAAAAGTAAACATTTCATGTTCTGCAAATGAAACGGTTTGATGTTTCATTTTTTCGTATGAAATGAAGTTCGAAAACAGACATTGTAAACAGCTGATATTGACTTGAAAATAAAATTTTTTTACTGTAAATTTTAATTTTGTTATTGAACTTCTGTGTTGTAATACATTTATATTAAATTACTTTTTCAGGCTCAAGTTCAACCCTTGGGTTTTCACTACTTTTTAATCAATATCAATTAAGTAAAGAAAAGTAAAATTTATTTGCTAGGTGGACAACCGGCTGTTTCTGGGTAGCAAACACCCTTCATCAGCACCCTATGAACTTTGGACGTGTCAAATTTCACAATTTTGGCACAGCCGCTTTAACCACTCGGCAACCAAAGCTCACGCAATTCTACTTTCTGTTTGTATACTTAATTAACATTAACCAAAGCAATGATATTTTTGCAATGTAGTGAAAACCCAAGGGTTGAACTTGAGCCTGAAAAAGTAATTTAATATAAATGTATTAAAATTTTTTTATTAAAACTGCTATTTGTGATTTTTTTTTTTGCGTAAAACTCTGTGAAATTGAAATATATAAATAAAGGAAAAATAAATAATGAATGCGGTGCTAGTGTCCACTATATAACAAACCAATGAATACGCAAAAGCAAAATTAGAAAGGCTGATTTTGCGGGATCACTCAAATCCTTTGGATGTGGGTGACACTACATAAGTACACATATGTATACTTAAGTACATTCAATATACTTTTAATAAAAACTCTATAAGGTTTTTACATAATCATAGCATTAACAAAGATGCATTTCGTAACATTTTGCATTACATAAAACTGAGACTACCCAAGTAATCCATTCCGGCCGAACTACAGCCAGGGCTGGGCAGTATTTGAAATACATGTATTTGCAATACGTATTTAAAATACAAATACGTATTAGGTATCTGTGTTTTAAATACGTCTCATGAATGTATTTTAAATACTAACCGCTTAAGTATTTTGTATTTCAAATATTCGTGCTCTCAAAATACATTTTAAATTTATGTTAAAATATATACATATGTACGCTAAAAATTATTCCATTCATACATCAACTAAAATCGAAAATTTTGCTGCTGTCTTATTTCCAAAAAATAGCAATACCACAATTTAATTACCAAAGTACCTGTGTAAAGAAAACGCAACTGAATGCACATACCTTGAGTCGCCCAGCTGTCAGAAAGGTAAATAATGAAAAAATAAAATGCAAAGAAAAACAGCGTTCGACATTTTAATGTAGAACAAGAGAAAAACATATCAATCGAATGTTGACTTGGATAGACTATATATAGTTATATTATAGCTTTTCGTGAAACGTTTTTTAATTGTCACTTTTTTCTTAATTTCGTTATATGTCTTTCAATAAAATATCATTTTCTAATAAGAAATCATTGAGATTTTGTCGTTAGCTGGTTTTCTTTATTCGCCATCAAGAGATTGTTTGTTTGATATCACTTTTGAAAAACTGGTGTTTATGAAAGAAAATAAAAACTTTTTTGATTAAAAGTATTTTGTATTTTAAATACATATTTTTGTTAAACTGTATTTTGTATTTCAAACACTTGCTTTTGAAGGCAGTATTTTGTATTTTAAATACATTAGAGCATGTATTTTGCTGAACACTGACTACAGCTTGCTGCCACATTAAGATTTTTAGCAGAAGGAAGGTTGCAACGAGGTATCGGAAAAGACACTAATGTGGCCTTAGTACGGAGCACCATTTGCAAAATTTTAAGCCGAGTGCTTATTGTTCTGGAAAATATATTTGTCCTAAGTGGATTGAATTGAAAATGACAGTTGATGAACGAAATTTGTCTAAGAGCCACTTCATGCAAAAATTGAGTATTCCCGGTATAGTAGGATGCATTGATGGAACTCACGTGGAAATTAAAAGACGGAAACTTGTTTTATAACAGGAAAGGGTACTACAGTTTAAATGGTCCCCTTGTGCGAATTCTTTTGCCAGGTCTGGATTGTTTTGCATAAAACGTAGCATTATTGCATCCTGCGTAGTATTCTTGTGTTTTTCCCTACAAACAAGCACAATTTTTATTCAACCAAAAGAATCTGACCACTTTTATTTATTATACTTACATGTTTATTTGCAAAAATTTTTGTTTCGCAATAAAATTTAAAAGTATTTTTAAACCACTTCTCTTTGCCTACAAGTAGTTTCTAGAACAATGCAATTCACTACGAATTGATGTTCGAAAACAACACAGAAATGAAATTAAAAAAGTAAAATTCAGAGCACCCAAGCATCAAATTGAAGTAATTTCAATCTAATTTTACTTCAAAGTGGAATCTGGAACATGCTTGATTAATTTTGTTATGTTATCATGTTGAATAGTTGCGTGGTTGAAAATTTCTAAAGAGTCCCTTACCACTGGTGAGGGAAACTCAAAGAATTTTTTCTTCTAGGGGTCAGTAAAAAGTAAATGATGAGAAATGGCAATAGTAAAATTCCATTCAAGTACATGATCTCGCATTGACCGGTTTCAAGCACTTGAACCTCAAGAAGTCTAATCACACAAAACACGTTAAATGCTTATTTTAAAAATTATGTATGTTTGCTCCACTTACCTTTTAATTAACTTCTCTACGTTAAAAACTGTTTTTGAGCAGCTCAACTCACATTGCAAGCAATCTTTTATGTTTGTTATATTGTTTTTATTTATATTTAGACACTTAAAATTGTCTACGCCGCACATTGGAACATTCGCTACAAGAAAAACGCAAATTTTAATTCAAGTTTTGTAATACATATTTGGGAATATTTACATATTGGCTTGTAAAACGATGGATTGCATTTGCAAAGTTTAATGGCCTTCTTCATTCGACACTCCTTCATACAAGATGAAAATGTATATTCTTCGGGAAAATAATTCAGCTTGATTTCATCGTGGAATATACACTTGCGTTGCCTACAAAAATAAGCAAATATTATGTTAATGTACTGAATCAGGTGAAGATTCCCTATTTTTCTTGGGTACTCAAAAACTTTCGCTACACTTCGATATATGTATGTCGGCTATATGTTAACGGATGCCGAAAGTTTTTATTGTTCACCTTTAAGCAACTATACTTTATTATGACATCTACTTGTTCGTATTAAAACTTGTTTAGCTTCGTGCACAAACTCAACTTCTTGAGAAATCGTTTTTCGCTATATCTCAGCATGCTTAGATTGATGTTAAATACATATATTATTTTTTACCTTTGAATAACTATGTAATTATTTTGTTACTGTAGAGCGTTGGTACCCAAATTTATTAAAATCAACGTTTTTGTTTAAGGTTCAAAATACTAAACGCGTTTACTGTTCAATTCTTTTTTTTATAATAATTTTTTTGAAGTATAAAATTATCAAACTGAAACTTATTTATAAACATATTTGATTTCCTATTTTTGTATAAAGTACATTTCGTGGTTTTAAAAGTATAGGATTAAATTCGACATCTGTGAAATTAAGTTGTTAAACCAATTTTTTAATTGACGAAAGCGAATCGCTTAACTATAACACAACGCATAAAAATTATTAAAACATACTAAAAAAATGGAGATTCGTGCTTTAAGGGGAGATTATGGTTTACATAATCGTCAAACTACGCAAGCAATTGGCAAAATTGTGAAGAAATTTTAAGAGATTGGTGCGGTTACAAATATTGCAAGGCCTGTGCATCATCGTTTCGCTGGTTTCGCTCGTTCCGGAGAAAATAACACTGCTGTAAGTGAAAGTGTTGCCGAAGACTCGAGTATGTCCATTCCTCGTCGTTATCAGGGATAAGATGTGTCTTACGGCACATTATGGTGTATTTTGCATTTATATCTACACCTACATCCATATAAATTCCAGGTCACACAACAACTGAATCCAACTGACCAGATACGTGGAATGGGTGCTTGAACAACAGGCGGTGGACGGCGATTTTTCGAGCACCGTGTATAGCCGAGATATTGCTGAAGAAGCTGGGCTTGTACGCGAACGTGAACTAGGTATGGTACCATCTAGTAGATCATAATAATAATATATAGTTTCTTCAAGGCAAACAATAACACCCATATTCATAAAAACTGTTGAAGGTTTATTACACGGTAATTTGACAAATATTCCGTAGAAATACGTCAAATAAGAGTCTAATAAACTTACAATAATTATTATGAATATGGCCTTAAAACTTTAATCATCAGTTAATTTAGATCTGTGCGTGACTTAAAAAAGTTTTGTAGTCAAAAAGCAGACGTTATTATTTTACTATAATTTTTGGTGTCAGGATGTTGTTGCAATAATAAAATAACTGTACAAAAGCAAACCACAAAATTCGGCTCATCGGTTTATATACATTCATCGGACCTGAGGGTCGAAGGGTTGATTGGAAAGGGTATTTAAGATTCGTGCCGGCTGAGTTTTTCACTCTGACTTGTTTTTTCTTGATTTCGATCTAGAATAAAAACTGGCCTAGAGTGCCCCATTTAATCCAAAAAAATATTAAGAAAGGGGGTGAGTGGACAGTTCATTATCAACAACTGTCATTTTATGTTATTTAAACGTTAAACAACAGTTAATAAGAAAGTTGTGTAAAAGGCGAGTAAAAGAACGCGTTATATTCAACAAAATATCTTACCCAATAGACAATTGTCTTGCATCATCTGTTGTATAGGTATTCTTCTTTGAAATACGAACTTCAACAACTTGATTTTCGGACCAGTCAATTTGGGGGTTAAATTCTTGGCCGAAATACTCTTCATTAGAAAATATAAAGATCTGCAAAATATTGATTTCGTTAAAATGAACAAAATTATTTGTGTAAAATGCTCACCTTTACAGTTACATTTGGTACAAAAAATAAAGCCCATTTCTTATCCGTTTCATATAAATCATGTTGTGGAGCGATGTTTTTGCTGGAAATTTTGTTATTAAAAGCAACATTAGGTTCCATTTTATGATAATAAGCTTATTAACATTCATGTATATTCATCTATGTATTAGCTATTAAGTGATAAGATAGCCTGTGCGCTGGAGCGAATGATCAGCTAATAGTTAGAAATCAATTAACGCTGTGACTTATATCGAAGAAATAGTTTATTAGCTATAGAAACTTTTAGACTCACTAAATATTTTGACTTGACTAAATCCTTGGAGTCCTCTATGGGGTTCTCTAAACACAAATAGAAGAGGCAAAATTATTGAAAACTTCCTACACAATCACAATTTTTTCGTTCTTAATACAGGACAAAGCACACATCTATCTATACATCATACTCTCACAACAGTAGATATATCTTTTTGTACCCCAAATTTATCAACTAAGCTAACCTGGAATGTCGAAGACGACTTATATGGGATCCAATCGTCATAGCATTTCAATGTGATAATCCTCCAATAAACTTCATCTCAAAGTTCAAAACAAATTGTGCCAATTGGACTCTATTCTCCGAGAAATTAGACATTCAATCCAACGAAAGACAACAATCATGCAACATTAATCAAGAGGCAGCATTAATTACTAAGTCAATATTATACGCAGCAAACGTCTCTATACCAAAAACCCACCCACATAATAAAAACCACAACACCTTTTGGTGGAGCAAAAACTTAAACAACCTGCAAAAGCAAAAGCAGTTACTGTGGAAAGAGATTAAATCTTCACCTGTATTAGCAAAAATAATTCAATACAGAAAGCTGAATGCCTTTTTTAGGAAACAAGTAAAGGAAGCAAAATCCCAAGCGTACAAATATTTCACTTCAAACATAACACCCACAACACCTATTCAAAAAATATGGCAAACAGTCAAAGCATTCTCTGACAAACCATGTAATATGCAAAACATACGTGCTATAAGAAGAACTGATTCTTAAATTACAACAGACCCAAATGAAATAGTTAACTTACTAGCTACAAATTTTGCATCTATATCATCCAACTCCAATTTTACAGAATAACAGAATACCTAAACAGTAAACAGCTAATTTTGAGTACCGAGTACAATCCATCAAACTTAAGCAAATCCGCAAGAGAATTAGAAAAACCTTTTTCAAAATTCGAACTCGACCTTATACTCAAAAATACAAAAGATAATAGTCCGGGAATAGACAAAATTACATATTCTATGATTAAAAACTCTTCTGACAATTTTAAGCAGCGACTAATTAAACTATTCAACGAGATTTTCACAAATGGTATCATCCCCCACAATTGGAAAAAAGCAACCATAATATGTATCCCAAAGCCAAACAAAAATAAGGACGAGCTTGACTCATATCGGCCGATTTCTCTTATATCGTGTTTAACTAAAACCCTTGAAAAACTAGTAGCAAAACGGCTCTCCTGGTTCATTTTTGACAACAATCTTATAGACTCAAAACAAACGGCATTCAGGCCTAATAGCAGTACAATGGATGCTCTTATGCATTTAGAATACAACATAGCCAAAATTATTTCGTCCAGAAATCATTGTTCGATTCTCAGCATAGACTTCGAAAAAGCATTTGATAAAGTTGGAATTCATTCCATCTTAAACCAACTTAGAGAATGGAAAATTGGCAAAAATATCTACCGTTACGTGAAAACATTTCTTACTAACAGAACTTTTATGGTTAAAAATAATGGACACATTTCATCTACCTTACATCTAAGAAATGGTATCCCTCAAGGGTCACCACTCTCAGTGATATTATTTTTGATAGCCTTCGAAAAACTTAATAAAATAGTAGCAAAACATAAACATTTTTCCCATCGCTTATATGCTGACGATTTCTACCTTCTTACGAAAATTACGAATCCAATCATCACTCAAAGCAACCTTGATAAACTGGTAACAGATTTAAACAAATGGTGTTCTACCTCAGGAGCCAAGATTTCTGACCCTAAATCTAAACATCTACACGTTTGTCGTAAGCACAACTGCCATACCCCACAATTAAAATTAAATAACACTTATTTTGAAAATGTCTCTGAACTGAAAATACTCGGGGTTACATTTAATAAAAGATTTAACTGGCACAGTCACATAAAATTTCTTTCCAAGGATTTGTCAAAACGTTTAAATATACTGAAATCTTTAAATGGGTCAACTAGTGAAAGTCATATCGACGCATTAAAAACATATCTTAAAATCTTTAATCATAAGCAAAATAGACTATGGCCTTACAATTTACGGAAAAACAGCAAAGTCAAATCTACTATCTATCAAAAAGTATTATCACGCCGCACTACGTATAACAAGAAATGCTTTTTATACAACCCCAATCAAAATTATACTGCATGAATTCAACTTACCGACCATCGAAGACAGGTACACAAAACTCCTTAGTAATCAAATCATAAAAATTTCACAACAAAAATCAAATATTACCTATGATGCTTCTAAAGACTATCTTAAATTAAAACGGAAACCGAAAATTAAAACAACAATTGCTTCTATCCATGAATTGACAAAACTTTACGCAATAGACTTAAATAACCCTCCCTCATTCAGAACCTTCACCCCTTACTGGAACTGCTTTACCAATTATATCATTGACTCGGAAATGCCTTCAAAAAAATACATCAGCTCAGACGTACATAAGCAATTTCACCTCCAAACTTTAACGCAATGGAAAGAACAAAACTGGATTTTCTGGTACTGCGATGGTTCAAAATCAGAGCTTGGCAATGGCTTTGCGGTTGTAACTGAAGAAGGTCATACGGTTAAAAAAGGACTGATTCCACACTATACCTCCATCTTTACTTCGGAAATCACAGCCATACAAACAGCTTTAATATCAAAACCGCCAGGAAAAAAACTAGTTATCTGCTCAGATAGTCTATCATCCATTAAAGCTATTATGAATACAAATATGAAAGAACCACTAATACTTTACACCCGAGAGCTTCTGCGACGACAAAAAAATATCAGACTGTTATATACTCCTGGTCATATAGGCATACGTGGAAACGAGTTTGCTGATAGCGCTGCGAAAGAAGCAGTTAAATCACCTTCTTTGACGATTAATAACACTGTGCTAGTTGAAAAAACCGACAAACGGGGCACCCAGTGACTAAACCTAATTCGGGTACGCTGAATTCAGTGGTGCTATCCGTTTTTCTAGGTTAGCTGGCGTTTTCGAGATTTACCGTTATTTTAAAAATGGAGGAGGTTGCACTACATGTATTGAACTAACTAAAAAAAATTTTCATTCATTGCACTTTAGCAAAAAACCGAAACTCCGCAATAAAATAACCTTTAATCTGATATATAATTCTTTAAAAAAAAATTTCAGTTTTTAGAAAAAAAAAATTTTTTTTTTAAAAAAAAAAATAATTTTTTGCAAATTCTTGAAATTTTGTGATCTTTAAAACTGCATAAAAAATTTAAAACTTGAGTTATTCCAACAAATTTTCCCGTGTATATAAAAAATTATGTTTGAAACAAACCGAGCTTTAAATGACCAAAATCTGTGGGCAACTTTTGATTTTATTCACAAAAGATGAAAAATTGCAGTTTCAACCTGTTACCAGACGAAGCCTCAAAAATTGAAAAAAATATTTTCTTGTTAATTAAAGTACATTTCTGCATGTTCATATAAAAAGTTTTTTGTAATTATCTAACATTAAGATGTGTTAAAAAAGTGTTATGAAACCCTTTTGCATAATTTGTACTATTATGCAAAATTATGCAAAAAGGTTTCATAACACTTTTTTAACACATTTTAATGTTAGATAATTACAAAAAACTTTTTATATGAACATGCAGAAATGTACTTTAATTAACAAGAAAATATTTTTTTTTCAATTTTTGAGGCTTCGTCTGGTAACAGGTTGAAACTGCAATTTTTCATCTTTTGTGAATAAAATCAAAAGTTGCCCACAGATTTTTGTCATTTAAAGCTCGTTTTGTTTCAAACATAATTTTTTATATACACGGAAAAATTTGTTAGCATAGCTTAATTTTTCAATTTTTTATGCAGTTTTAAAGATCACAAAATTTCAAGAATTTGCAAAAAATAATTTTTTTAATGAATTATATATCAGATTAAAGGTTATTTTATTGCGGAGTTTCGGTTTTTTCCTAAAGTTCAATAAACGAAAATTTTTTTTAGTTAGTTCAATACATGTAGTGCAACCTCCTCCATTTTTAAAATAACGGTAAATCTCGAAAACGCGAGCTAACCGAGAAAAACGGATAGCACCGAATTAGGTTTAGTCACTGGGTGCCCCGTTTGTCGGCAAAAAAAAGTTCCAAATTCAAGCACAGTGTAATTACACTAAAAAGGATATTAGCAGATATATAAATAAAAAAATCAAAGAAAACAAGAAGAGCTCCACCAATCTTACACCAAACAACCATTACAAAACAATAAATCCAACAACTAGGGCTACATTATATCCACTTAAAATATCAAAATACCAACAGAGAATCATAACCAGGCTTAGGCTTGGACACAGTAAACTTACCCACCAACATTATATAAACAAAGAAAATGCTCCAACCTACACTAAATGCTCCGAAAAACTCACAATCCTTCATATACTATCATGTTACAACAACCCATCAATTTCAACCAACCTCCTAAACTCTGTTAAAAAATTGGATTTCAATCTAATTAAAAAACATATTCCAAATTATATTCTAAAGGAATTGTAAAAACGAAATATTTATATTTATGAAAAGGACGAAGGCCACAGCAGCCAGCTCCTGACAAGTGAAGTTATTAATATATAAATTTATTTTCTGTATTAATAAATAAAAATAAATAAAATAAATCCTCCTCCATAAATTGGCGTTGAGAATGTGCATTCCAATCATGATTTTGAGAAATTTAAGTCCTCCTAATGTGTGCAACGGGACAAGACTATTTATTCAAGAGTTGAAAAACAATTTAATTATAGCTACCACTGTCATCGGTCTGGCAGATGGACAGCTCCTAAGCTATCTACAGGTTCCATTCAAATAGCTTCAATTCCCAGTAAAAATATATTTCGCGTTTACCATTAATTACCATTGCCATCCGATAAGACTGTATACTATATAATGTATATTGAATCAGTCGATGTTGGATGTTGTCTTGTTTTGTGGTAGCAAAATGAATTGATTTCATAGAGCTCGAGCCCGCGTAAGGCAACATTAGGTTCTCTGAAAAAACAACTCAATCCATTTGTACTTAAATCAATCCCAAACTGTGTCAGAAATACGGTAACGGATTTCCTCCTTAAACGAAGTTTTAAGTTCAGATTACTCAAGGGCTAAATAGAAAAAGAACGCCGTAATTGACTTCAGAACATTCGTACTCACCAATTTTTGACGCTTGTTGGGGTTAACTTAAGAACGGAAGCCAATTTAATCCTAAATTCGTACATGAAATAACCCGCTTTCATAATAATTCAATAATAATGTATAAATTATTTTGTCTATTTGCTCATTAATCCGGAACCTAACTACTAATTCAGCTATTGCAGCAATTAAAAAAAATAAACAAAATTCAAGCTTATACAAGCACACATGTGCTGGCTATAAGATATACACATAAGAATTTCGTACTCAGTTTAAGCCATAACATAATTGATTCTTTGTAATAATCCCCATTCGTCTTGTTTTAAGTACACTAGCATGTTATGCGTACGTAAATTTTCAAGTACGTATAATACTAAATTTAATTATAAAAACTTAAATTTAGTACCAGTTTTTTCTATCTGTATACAGTGTGTGCTAATAAAATTTCTCAAAAGATAGCTGCATAGTGAATCGAAAACCAAAATTTTCTCTTGGTATTGTGTACATATATAAGCCAATGTTCATTCGCTTGCTTACTCTGGTAGCGTACAAACGTGTTTACAACTATCAGCTGTAAATTTTTTTAGAAAAACTTCAAGTTTAAATATTTTTTAATTAATTTTCATTTATTTGGTCGTAAAATGACTTGTAAAAGAAAGATGATTTGAGAGAATAACCCCAAATACAAGATACCGAAGTCTGGAAATAGATTTCAGGCACTATCTGATATGGATGATGACGTCTCCAGTGATGAAGAGCGTGAGATAAGGAAGGACGTGACAAAAGTGCCTCCAATTGTTGGTGATAGCAACCACAGCCTTACATCGGTAATGAAATGTTTAGGAAAATCGTAAAAGTACAAAAGGATTTCGATTGGTGCAAAGGTAATACCAATTTCAAAATCTGACCTTGACTCTGCTCTTGCAAAGTTAAAGGCAGATGGTGTGAAATTCTAGACAGATCCAGTTAAAGACAATAAAACGTTTAATTTAATGTTATTTGGTTTACCAAAAATTGACATAAAGACTGATTGAGCCAGGAGCTTTTTCCTGGCACAAAGCAAAGATTTTTGTATTAATTCTTCTACGGATGTACAGATCCAAAATGCAAATAATAAAAATGCACAAGTTTTAGTTCAAAATCCAAAAAGTTCTTTATTTGCAACTTAATTCGTGTAGTTTACAAAATCAACTCACTCCTTTTTTGTAAAGCATGAAAAATGAATTGTTAATTATTAATATATATTGTTGTTATATATTAATAATTAATATATAACAACCAGTTCTGTCCGAAAGCTACATTTTTTGCATAACTGTTGACTGAGTGTAGTAACCAGCTGTTAAGGGTCATAAAACAATAAATTCTTGAATTCAGTTTTTAAAGTAATAAAAGCATTTAATCTTGATATGCATTAATTTTTTTAAGTTAAAAGTACCCTGTTGGTAATTTAGGTAGAATGTACATAATTTTAGATAATTATTTACTTACACACAAACTCAACATTCTCCCCGCGTGGAAAGATCGCTTTCTATATAAGTTTAATATTGAAGAGGGAGTTTACAAATTTTGGTGTTCGCTCTCTTAAATGTTCCTTCAGCAGTTTTTATGGATACCACACGGACCATTCCAACATCTCCGGGATAACATTCAATAACTCGTCCCAATGGCCGTTTGAGTGGAAGGATGGATTCTTCTTTGATGATTACTAAATCGTTGACCTTTACATTTGTTTTTGTTGCCGTCCACCTAGTTTTGTTTGCAAAAGTTTTAAATACTCATTTCGCCATCTGTCCCAAAATCGTTGCGGATATCTTTTAAGTGATATTGGGTTGTTGGTAATGACTGTTGGTTCACGAGTTGTTGTTAATAACCGGCCAACTAAAAAGTGAGCTGGTGTCAGTGGACGAAGATCATTTGGGTCAGATGAAAGGGGGGTAAGAGGTCGGCTGATCATGGCTTCTGTTTATCAGCATACTGTGTGCAGTTCATCGTATGTTAAAATCAAATTGCCAATTGTTCGCCGAATATAATGTTTTGCTTGCCTCACAGCGCTTTTCCATAAGACGCCAAAGTGTGGTGATCGAGGAGGTATGAATTTCCAAACTATGCCCTCCTCCCTGCATGTGTCTTGAACAGTTTTGTTGTGAGGTTCTGATGTTAAGTCCTGGAGCAGTTTTTGGAGTTCCTTATTGGCGCCAATAAAATTTGTTGCATTGTCGGAATAAATGACTGAACAACGACCTCTTCGGGATACAAATCTTTTCAACGCATTAATAAAGGCTGAGGTCGTCAAATCAGGGACCAGTTCCAAATGAACAGCCTTTACTGAAAAGCAAATGAAAATTGCCAAGTACACCTTTTTAGGCCCACGACCACGAATTTGCGATAACATCAAAAATGGTCCACAATAATCAACCCCAGAAACGTTAAACGGGAATGATTGCTGTACACGATGGGTTGGCAAGGAGCCCATTACTTGAGCATCCGTAATTGGTCAGCAACGATAACATAAAATACAGTCATGAACAATTTTTTTAATAGTGTTTCTTCCATCAATTATCCAAACAGTGTCGCGAAGAATATTGTGAAGCGTTAATGGTCCTGCGTGCAGATGCTTACGATGAAAATAGCTAATAATTGTTTTCACATACGGATGTTTGTTGGGCAGGAGCACGGGTAGTTTTGTTGAAAAGGGCAGAGTTCCATTTTTTAGCCTACCACCTACATGTAATAGACCATCTTGTAGAAACGGGGATAGTTGAGCCAATCTTGAATTGTGGGTTAGCGGTTTGTTTTTAGTTAACAGTTTTATATCTTCAAAAAATGCGATCTTTGAATTATTAATAGTAGATTAATAATAGTAGATTAATAATAGAGACTCTTGTAATTCATCAACGCACATTGATCCATGAAAGGTACTATTCAATTCACCAATGAATCCGTATCTGTGTATTTATGGACTCACAATTCATGAGTACTCAAAAAGTAAGAATAAAAAATTTAAATCTAAAATGAGGCTACCACTAATAGAAACAAAGGAAAATAAAAAAATAACAGATAAGGGAATAAAAAGAAAAAATACTACATAACTTCAAAAAAAATAAATCAAAAGCGAATAGTTATAATCAGAATGACAAAGATATGTCTGAATTGATATTAAATATATGTGTTCTAAATCAAATTATCATTTATGTACTGGAAGGTATTTGAGTGGTGAGATGGTCTAAAAAAAATGTTTGAAAGCAGTGGTGGTGTTGGTTCCCGTGGTTGTGGTTTCGCTAGATTATTGACTGTCTGCTGTGCCGTGCCGAGAGCTAACGTCGCAACGCGGTTTCGCTTCACAAATATCCGGGACTTACGTTACCCTCAACAGTGGCCAAGTATTTCAGAGTCAGGTAGCGGTTAGCCATTCAGGCTGAGCCTGACTTCCAAGACTGACTATGGCACTGAAATGGTTGGTCAGCTGCCAGTCTATGTAGGGGGAACAACGCAGTATTCTTCTGGATACTGTGCCGTAACTGCTAGGCTGTGCAGAAGTGCGACTATAACCTCCTCGTGGTGGCCACCGTTAACAGTTATTCCAGGAAGAGCATGTCTCTGCTGGAATGTCTGGCAAATATAGTCGGGCTAAGAGAGAAAACTCTACACAAACCCCAATCCAAGAGGGAACAGCATATCTAGAAAGGTGAATGGCTAGGGGGTCAACCTAGTCGCTAATATGCGAACTTGGGATGCTCAGGCAAGGTCCCATTTAAATTAAGAGCCTTACTGCGCTACCGGGGCACTGGCGTAGTGGACCGTATTATCCCCTTTACTCGTGGGAACAAAAATGGACACAATAAATATAAACAAATCAAAAAATGGCGAGAGCAGCCACAAAAGCTCTAAGGAGGACTCAGTACCTCACAAAGAAAAAGAGGCAACCAAGCCCTCATCAGAACCTGGGGCGAGAGTAACTCCTGGGGAAAAAAATAATAAAGAAAGGCCCAAAGGACTCAGCGGTGCAGGCAAAAAGAGGCTAGCGTACTTCCTCCGAAAAGGACATAGCAAAGAAGAAGCATACGCTATGGCTTCAAATCCCATGCCAACGGCCGAGGAGAGAAAAAAGGGCCACACACAAGGTCCAAAGAGACAGCGGTCGGAAGAAGAGACACCGCCAGAAGCTACAGCCAAGAAGAGATCTAGGGACGAAAAACCGTCCACCTCTAAGGCAGCGGAAAACCGCGACAAAGAAAGACAAACGTCCAAAAGGCGGCCCACTGCCTCATATAAGGACGTAGCGACTGGAGTTAAAATAGCGGTACTGGCAAGGGACTACCCAACTACGTCTCTCAATACCGAGTAGATGGACTCTATCCAAGGAATAATCCTGGATAAAATAATAGAGAATAAAAATCAGGCCACAAAACCTGCCTTTTTAAGCTGAATCTACAAGGTAGGATACCTAATTTTCCATTGTAAGGAGAGTAGATCAGCTGACTGGGTAAAGGCGTATATTGAGAGCATATCGCCATGGAAATGGATCCCATTGATGGCCACAGAGGAACATAAGATTCCTCATCCGCGAGTTGCGGTACGCTACTTCGCAAACGCGAAGACAATGGAGAGCAAAAAGATCTCGGACCTAATCCAGGGGCAGAACGAAGGCCTCTTTGCCGAAACATGGCGAATACTAAGAAGAGTGGAAAAAGGCTCTCACGTAACGCTAGTAGTAGCTGTGGACCAGAAATCAGCAGTCAGCTTGACGATGAGTAAGGGCAATATAAACTTTCGTTTTGGCCAGGCAACCCTAAAGCTAAAAACTGCAGCCAGCACAGAAGAGTTGGCTAAACAGATGGAAGAGATAGTTTTGGAAGAAGAGGGCGAAAGCACTCCTCCCAAACCTACAAATCCACAAAAATAAAACAAATGAGATGCCTCCAAGCAAATCTTCCACACGCTAAGGCTGCGTCGGCTGAGCTCAGCAGAAGATTTACCGAGGGTCTCATAAAAATAGGGCTCATCCAAGAGCCCTGGATATCAAAAGGCCGAATTAGGGGCTAAATATTCAAAACACAAAGGTAGTATATGACACGGGCGCAGCCAAACCAAGGGCTGCGCTTATCATGAATACCGATATAAACTATTTGCCTCTTACAGAATTTATAGATGGCGACACAGCAGTGGTGCTAGTTGAGGCGGACTCAAACGGCAGTAGGCTAGAAGTGGTCATTGCTTCAGCCTACTTTCCGGGTGATACGGACGAAGCACCACCCTCAAACATCAGGGGCCTGGTGGAGTATTGCAAAAGCCACAGGAAGACCCTCATAATTGGCTGTGATGCAAATGCCCACAACTTGGTATGGGGAAGCACCAACACGAACACCAGAGGTGAGTTACTTTTAGAATACTTATTAATTACTAACATGGGGATTGCGAATATTGGAAATAATCCGACATTTGTTAATGCCATCAGGGAGGAGGTCTTAGACCTTACACTTATAACCAACAAATCTTCTGATATGATCGTTAACTGGAGAGTCTCTGAGGAGGACTCCATGTCAGATCACAAACATATTCTATTTCAAATAACGGGATTAGTAAAGAGCAAATCGCTCTACAGAAATCCCAGGACTACAGACTGGACAAAATACTCAGAATGTTTACAAACCAGAATTACTAGCAACGTGCTAACTACTGCAATAACTGAGGAGCTGGACTGCTCAGTTGAAAGGCTTACTGACATGATCATATCCTCATTTCGGGACAGCTGTCCACCCAAGAACAAATCTTCCACGAAGAGGGTACCTTGGTGGAACAGGAATCTTGAAAGGCTACGGGGTATAGCAAGAGGAGAGTTCAACAAGGCCAAAAAGTCAGGACTTTGGGACAGGTACAGAGAAACCCTGACCACATATAACAAGGAGCTGAGGAAATCTAAGAGGAAGTCATGGACACTTCTCTGTGAGGAAATAAATGACGCTCCTGCTACAGCCAGGTTGCACAAGGCCCTTTCCAAAGGGGTCATTAACCAGGTCGGCACACTCAAGGGGCCTGATGGCACCTACACTGACACTTTCAATGGGACATTAGAGCTTCTCCTTAAGACTCATTTTCCTGACTGCAAGCTTCAAACACCCGGGACTGACACACAGGTAGAACCACTATCTAGTCAGCGCGGAGCCATGGACCATGCTATCAGGAAAATAATAACATTTAGAAAGGTGGAATGGGCTTTCAGCTCGTTTGGACGTTACAAATCCCAGGACCGGACGGCATATTCCCAAATTTGCTGTCAAAGGGGAAGTCGACCCTCACTCGTATCATGGTCGGTATCTTCAGATCGAGTTTAACATTGGGATATGTTCCAAGGATTTGGCGGCAGGTACGGGTTATGTTTATACCCAAGAGTGGGAATAAGCCCCCTGAAAACGCCAAATCCTACAGACCAATCAGTCTGTCTTCCTTCATGCTTAAGACAATGGAGAAGATATTGGATCTATACCTCAGGGAGGAGGTATTCTCCCTGAATCCACTTCATGGACTACAATTTGCCTATCAAAAGGGCAAATCGACCATCACAGCACTACACAAACTGGTTCTGGACATCGAAAAGGCCTTGAGCTCTAAGGAGATTGCCCTATGTGCATTTATGGACATTGAGGGCGCCTTCGATAACGCGAACTTCCGCTCCATGGAAACAGCACTCTCAAATAGAGGAGCAAATTCGGCAGTGGTAAAATGGATCAGCTGTATGCTGAATAAGAGGTCAATAAGCGCCTCAATAGGCTCGGTTAACCTGTCACAGCGGTTAAGGGATGCCCCCAGGGTGGGGTTTTATCTCCCCTACTATGGACAGTCCTGATTGACGACCTAATCAGGATCCTTAGCCGAAAAGGATACAAAACCATTGGCTACGCGGACGACATTTCCGTAATAGTTAGGGGCCGTCATCCTGGATTGGTCGGCGAACTGATGCAGGATGCACTGCTCAAACTCAATATGGTTACGAGATGACTCACAAAAATGGTACACTGATGGATCCAAGTCGATTCAAGGAGTGGGAGCGGGAATAGTGGGGCCTAGGGCACGCAGGGCAGTAACTCTCGGCGGGGACACCACAATTTTCTAGGCGGAACTGTATGCTATACTGGAAGCTGTAGGGGTCCTATCCGAAAGGGGACATACAGGAGTCAGAATCAAGATATTCTCCGACAGCCAGTCGGTACTCAAGGCCCTGAGTAGCTTTATGTTCACATCCAGGACAATACTGGAATGTCACGATAAGCTAAATGAACTGGCCACTCACAATCAGATTACTCTGATATGGGTGCCAGGTCATGAGGGGCACAAGGGTAACGAGTTGGCTGACACCTACGCGAAAAGGGTAGCCAATGGGGCTTTTATTGGATCCACTCCATCCTTTGGCTTCAATAAGCTTCTCCTCAGGGGGGAGATCAGGAAATGGACAGCATCCATCACAGGAAAACTGTGGAACGACACTAGGGGTCTGGAACACTCGAAGAAATTTCTTAGCTTTGATGCCAAGAGGGCGGACCTCGCTCTAAAATTAAACAGAAGAAATCTAAGGACACTGTGTGGGGCGCTAACAGGACACTATACCAGCATGAAGCATCTACACAGAATGGGACTATCCAGCACGGCAACCTGCAGATTTTGCGGAGAAGAAGAGGAGACAATGGAACACTTGATTATTGAATGTGTGGCACTTGGCCACAGAAGATACAGGCTGTTGCAGGCCTATACATTGGGTTCACAGGATTTGCAAGGGCTTCCACAGAAGGAGCTAGTACTGTTTCTTGATGTATTAAGCTCGTGAGAGAAAAGGGTTGCACAATAGATCATTCATGGTCGCAGTGCGAAGGGCCACTCTGGACCGACCTAGCAATAACAATAATAAAATAATAATGGCACTGAAATACTATTACCAGGACTTTTGTCGCAGATGGCGTGATGTGACATCCGCCACGACTTACAAAATCCAGAACGCTTTATGTTTACTGAGCAGTAAACAAAACCCCTTATATCCAAATAATCGTATGAAAACATATTATTAACAAGATCCGACAACGATCTCACAATTTAAATAAAATCGGTCAAATGCCTTTGATCGGGCCCCACGTTGGGCGCCAAAAATTAACTGTCACGATTCCCGGTAAGTTTATCGTTCGGCATTCACACGTTGGTGCAAAAAAAAATTTTACTAGCACAATTCCGTTTTCCTTATCAAATAACACAGCTAAACTGCTGCGAACAATTGGACATGCGGTTCCGGGTTATCGCGTATACGGGCTATCTGTCACACTGGTATCTAACCAATCTTAGGCACGGCTATGGCTCGACGGGCTTGGGCGGGTGTTCGTTGCAGATAGTCGCGTATAACTAGTAATTTTATGTACCAGTGTTGCAAAACCAAGCGGACTACAAAAAAAGAGCGGCCTGACGACAAAAGATCGAATTTCAACCACTTGATGTTACGGAACCACTGCGAATGCTTTCAGGGAATAAGATGGAGCCAATCGCAGCTGTGTCCTCCCTCAGCATTGGAGTTCAATGCCATTCCATGGTAGCGTAGAAGCCTGATGTGTTAGCTACCCATAAAAGAACACTCACCCACTCAAATACCTACCTTCGCAGTTCTTAGCGTATCATCGCTTCAACATAAAAACCAATTATTTTCTCAAAAAAAAAGTTCCAAAAATGAAATATTACATCAGCGTTATGTATAACCAAAAGTTGACATGAAGTTAGCAAAGACTTTAACCATAAATGCCAAATAAACCGCTGATAACAAGCTGCTAAACAGTTGTTAGCGAGTTGCCAAATACTTGCCATCTTCTGAAAAGCAGCTGTTTGCTGTCAATTTTTTGTAAACAAAAGAAAAATAAAATTGTGTGGGAAATTAAAAAAATGGAAACTTTAGACGCTTTGGACAACTTACAATACCTTAGATCCCGAAATCGTTCAAAAAAAAAAAATACAAAATGAGAAGAAACCCATTTTTGGAGTACAGCAATGAGGAGTTTCGCCTTAAATACAAATGGGTTTTCCAAGGAGAACTCCAAAAAATTAATCAGGTTGGTGGAAACTGACCTTAAAGGAAAAGGAACAAAAAATGGTGGTTGCATCCCTCCATATATACAAGTCCTAGGGGCATTAAGATGTTGGGGGCGCAATAATGTCCAAGATGACTGTGCTGAATATCATGGTTTCTCCCAGTCTGCGATGAGCCGAATATGTAGAAGAGTTGCTGAAGCTTTTGCTTCAAGGCCAAGGACTTCATAAAAATGCCAACATCAGTGGAAGAACAAATTATAACTATGGAGATGTTAAAAATGTTATAGGAGCTATTGATTGCACCCATATACGCATGAAAGCCGTCGGTGGCGACGATGCTCAATTATATGTCAATCGCAAGGGATACTTCTCTCTAAATATACAGGTATTTACGTTTAATTCTTGAAATTATATGTTGGAGATTTTTACAGAGTAATTTTATAATTAAATAGGTTGTTTGTGACGCTTCTTTAAAAATAACAGATGTTGTTGCCTGTTGGAGAGGAAGCACACACGACTCTAGAATATTTAATGAAAGCAAAATAAAAGAAAGATTTGAAGAAGGTGAATTTCCGGGTCGATTATTAGGAGATGGAGGTTACAAGTGCGCAAACTATTTATTTACACCTGTGCAGAATCCCAAAAATTTTCAGGAAGAACTTTATAACAAATCCCATATATCAACGAGAAATGTTGATGAGAGGGTTTTCGGGGTTTGGAAGAGCAGATTTCGAATTCTTTTGGATAAAATGCGAATTTCTAGAATCAATGGAAAAGTTTTAATTGTAGCTCTTGCCGTGCTCCACAATTTATCAATTATTTATAATGAGGAAGATCTTGGTAAGATTATTTTAAATTTAAATAATTTTAATTTACTAATAGAAAAATGCTGCTGTTACTTACATAGATGAGGACGATATTGAAAGCCATGACTCACCTACTGAAACTTTACGGAATAGCATCAGTGACGAAAGTATTTCACGCAGCATTTACATTCAACAAAATTTTTTAAAATGTTCTTGATTTTTCCTAATTCAAATTTACTACAATCACTTCTTGAATTTATACATAATAAATTATTTTTCTTTAGTTTTTTAAATAAACGTTTATTTAAAAAGAAATAAAACTAAATAACAATTCACTTTCAGTCTTTTCAATTATTAATAAAGCAGAAAACTACAAACTAAATAGATCCGAATACTGCGAAATTATTTACTGTTGAATAAAAAAATTAAGAGTAAAAAATAATTTCATTAAAATAAAAATAGAAAAATTAAATTATGTAATTACATATACATACATGTGTAATCAAATCAATTAAGTGAAAAAAATTCTAATTGAAAACCCCATTTTTCTTCAAATTTTCAATCTCTAGTTTGATTTTTTCCATTTTTAAAATATGCTCCTCCTTTTCTTGCCTTTCTAACATTTCGATCCTTCTTTTTTGTATTAAGTGATTTTCTTCTAAATATTTCAATTCCAATTCTTTTTATTTAATGCTAATATCCAACAGTTTAATTCTTTTTGAATTTTCATTTTCAACCTCTGATTTTGAGTTTTTCTTTCTTTTGAAAGCTATTGGGTTTTTCACTCCTTTGAATGAATCAATTAGTATGGAAGAGGACGCAAAATCTTCCATACTAAATGATTAGTTGTCTGTTTAGATTGACTCATTTAGTTTTGCTGAATTGCTGTCATATATATTGGTGTCGATTTCAAAATGCTTAGACAGCCGAGATACCAGCTCCTCCTCTACACTATCCAAAGGTTTAGGTGCAGGACCACCACCAGTCTGCTTTGTCTGCCTAAGTTTTTGGTTTTCGCCAGTGACTTGGTTTTACGCCACTGATTTTGAATCTGCTCCAATATTCTGTTGTTTGTTGAAACTTTGTTGAACAGCGCATGTATGGTGTTCCAAGCGTCCTTCTTTCTCTTATTGGTATTTGTGTCTATTCTAGCATCTTCTATGATGTCCAATTTGTCCAGAGCTATCTGTGAAAGTAGATCCTAAAAACTTTTGTTTTTATTCAACATTGCTATTAAACTTTAATAAATACCTTTTCATCCTGCTGCCAATTTGCTGATCTTTTTGTAGATTTTGCTATTTTTATTTCTTTTAATTCGATTTCTTCCATTTTAAACTATAAAATCATTTTGCTTTTTATTTTTTCCAAATTTTATTTTAATATGGAGGGAAAATATACAAATGTTTTAAACGTCAAATTCAGGGGTGATATAAGAAAAAACAGTGGTTTTAGTAGTGGCATCATTAATTTTCAGAGTTGATTGTTTCAAAGTTAGCAGCCTGTTACAAATCGTTTATGAATAAACATTATGTTAAGAAGCTGCTAACGCAAATTAATATTCTAGTTGGCAGCTATTTGACTACAGTTTATAAACAGTTGCTAACTTTTAGTTATACATAACGCTGCATATATTCAGTCACACTTGTATCATTCGATTATAATCTTGTTAAAGTTATCTTAAATCAGCAAATAAATATATTCCATCAATTTCTAAAGCATCAAAAATTCAGGCTGGCTTTAATTAAATTGCCAACACTAAAAAGTCGACGCACGATGCTGAGCGCGTTATTTGTTCTGGGCCTGTTAAGAGGTGATGTTGACTCCGAGTTCCTGCTTAGTCAAATAAACTTCAACGTTCCAGTAAGACCAACCCGTAATTTTACATTCTTGGCTTTGAAATTCTGTCGATCTGTTTATGCCAATAACGATTCTTTCCGTCGTGCCTGTGGGAACTTCAACGAATGCTACCATATAATTGATTTTTCTGATAATATTGAAATTCTAAAGAAAAAGCTAATAGTTTATCTTAATATCTGAATAATTTATTTTTGTAATTTGTGTTTTTCACTGCATATGTACGTATATAGTCAGTAAGGATGTAATAATCTATTGACTTAATAAATAAATAAATAAATAAATAAATAACCTAGTTAATACACTATGAGCTGAAGGCCTGCGTTGCTATTGCTCGTAAGTGTAATTTAGCTTATGATTTGTAATTATAGGCTAAGTACCTAATAAATAAATAAATAAAAGTATAGTAAAAATAAACGGTGTCTGCTACTTTTTTGATATTTTGAGTACTAAGGGGACAAAACGGGTTAAAACTGAATGTTGGTACTTTTTTTGAATTGTATATATCTATGTAAAGATAGAAACTGGAAAAAATTAAAAAAACCAATTTAACACCCATTGAAAAATTCTCGATACGACTTTGTCACTTTTTTCAAATTTGGACTTTCAGGGGGGTAAAAAAGGGGAAAAATAGGTAATTCCGTATCTCCGCGCCTAATCCAAGTACCGGAAAAATTCAAAAAGGTCTTAAAAGAATACTAAAAATAATCGGACAGGTGTCAGGTACTTTTTTGAAATTCTGAATTTTAGGGGGATGATAATGGTTAAAACAGAATTTTGGTACATTTTTGAATTGTGAAAACGGATGGGAGCAGAAAAGAAGTAAAACTACAATTACACTCCTAAGACAAAATCTCGAGTAGATAATACAATTTTTTTACTTTCTTATCAATGAAGGGGGAAAAATCAATAATTCTGTATCTCCGCGCCTAATACAAGTACCGGAAAAATTCAAAAAGGTCCTTAAAGCCTACTAAAAATAATCGGACAGGTGTCAGGTACTTTTTTGGAATCCTGAACTTTAAGGGGTAAAAACAGAATTTTGATACTTTTTGAATTTTAAACAGGGATGGGAGCAGGAAAGAAGTAAAACAAGAACTACACCCCTAAGTACAAAATGTCGAGTAGATAATACAACTTTTTACTTTCTTAGCAATGAGGCAGGAAAAGGGGTAAAAAAAGGGCAAACTCGGTAACTATGTATCTCCTCGCCTAATACAAGTACCGGAAAAATTCAAAAAGGTCCTCAAAGCCTACTAAAAATAACCGAACAGGTGTCAGTTAATTTTTGAAATCCTGAATTTCAGGGGGATGATAGGGGCTAAATCAGAATTTTGGTATCTTTCTTAATTGTGAAGATGGACAGGAGCAGGAAAAACGTAAAACAAGAATTACACTCTTAGGAACAAAGTCTCAAAAATGTTATTCAATTTTTTGAGTTTTCAAACATTCAGGGGACAAAAGGGTTAAAAAGGGATAAATCGTTCATTCTATATCTCCGGGCCTAATACAACTAAAAAAAAAAATTCAAAATGGGCGTAAAAGCTTACTAAAAATAATTGGACAGGTGTCTCGTACTTTTTTGAGATCATGGTTTTTAGGGGAACAAAAGGGGTAAAACAGAAATTTGGTACGTTTTTTAATTGTAGAGACGGATGAGAGCAGGAAAGAAGTAAAACAATAATTAGACTCCAAAAAATAAAACTACGGATAGATTATGCAATTTTCTGCATTTTCAAAGAGTACAAAAAGTTACCCCAAGGGATAACTTGATAATTTTACATATATCTCGTAGCCCAATACAAGTAACAAAATATTATTCAAAAAGGGTCAAAAGCTTACTGAAAATAATTGGAAAGATGTTTGGTACTTTTATGAAATCCTGAGTTTTTCACTTTGGTCAGGGGACAAAAACTGATATAAAAAGATCAAATCTGTAATTCTATATTTCAGTACCTAATGCAAGTAGCACAAAAATGAAAGACAGAATAGAGAGTAGCTATACTAACAAAATGCGTAGTGTTTCTTAGTGTTGCTTTTATTGTAGTAGTGCGGCTACCTGTTATAAATCGTTTTTGGGAGCATTCCACGAAAAATAGGACATTTAAACAATTTTACGAACATAGATTTTTTATATGTTTTTGTATCTACGTAGAGAGATTGAGTTCTCATCTAAAATACTCTATATAAATTATGACAAGTTGGTAACATTGTTTTTAAATACCGTTATTTTTTTGAGAGCAACCATAACTAGTCTGTTTTATTCAGTTTTGCATAGTTTTTTGATAGGTCGCCGTCGCAACATTTCTTGAGATAGAAACAAAGTTTCTTTTGTCGGGTGAAGTAAGTTATAAGGATTATTTAACTTCATAATATTTTTTCTATAAAGTGTTTAATTGATGAGAAATTAATTGCAACGCAAAGGAAAATTTTAATGTCCCACACGTGACGCCTAATTCCCTTATATAATAATAACTCTAAAACCATTAAACTATGGAAATTAATTTTCATTGTTTACAGCTAACTTTTGGTGGTCTAAAAATTAATGAAAACATTCATCAATTAATTAATTCACTAATAGTTAAATTTTCGTCATAAAAAGTGTCTGTACATGACGATATTAATTAAGAACTTATTTAAATTTTATTGCTATATGCAAACCTAATTTGCTACGGCATTTTATTTATCAGCATCTAAATATGAATGACCAACAACCTTCCACCAGCTCTGCCCGTATGCGGAAATTACGCGAAAAACGTAAGACAGAAGATCCACATTTCACTGCTAATGAATCAAAAAGGATATGTGAGCTTCGTAAGCGGAAAAAAGAACATATTTCACAGAAGGAGGTCAAGGCTATAAAACTTAAGAAAAGGGATAAAAAGAGACTGCAAAGAGCCAATAAACGGGCGCAGAATCAACGTTTTGCCAAACCCTGCGTAAGTAACAAATTTCCTTACAAGTCGAAACAAACTCTATCTAAAGCTGTGTAAAGAGCTCTGAAATCTCTTCCTCAATCACCAAGCAAAAAAAGAGCGGTAGTAACTGAATTAGCCCTTAAAATGAATATTTCTCTAGCTGAAAGTTCAAAGTCAAATACGCCAAGTGTCGATTCACATTACGAGGATATGGAACCGTTTTACTACCGCTCGGACATTGTATATACCTGTTCGAGTGCAAATGATTTTGTTGTTGTTTGGGAAAACGGTATTAAGAAAAACATCAGAAACATTATTTAACCATGTACCTACGGGAAGCTTTCTGCATTTTTAAGGACCTTAATCATAATATACCGATAGGTTTCTCAAAATTTTGTAGTCTAAGACACAAAAATATTTTGCTTATGAAAGACACTCCTTCAGATCAGTGTAAATGCATAACTCATGAAAACTTTATGTACATACAAAGTAAAAGGCTTAAAACAAAACTACTGCAATGACTGGTGGAATAAGATTTTATGTGATCCTTCCATAGATTCGAAGTGCTGGCAAAATGAATGCGAATCTTGTTCTGATGGCAAAAAATTATTATTATCTATGGACTTAAGTAAAGTCTGCGTGTGGAAAGAATGGGAAAAAGATTCTGAAAATAAACTGCGTTTAGTAACTCATGAAACAAGTTCAGGTGAATTAAAAGATAAACTGATTGATTCAATTCATGTTGTGATGTACCATGTTAATTTAAAAAGAATTCAAGCCGATGAGTTTCAAAAAGATAAGCTTAATGAAAATATATGTATCCTTCAAATTGATTTTGCAATGTCCTTCAGTTGTGAATACCAGAATGAAATACAAAGCGCACTATGGTCACGAGCAAGTGTTCTTTTGTTTACTGCTGCAAGCTATTACAAAGGAAAATGTTAAACATATCTTATATGTTCCGATGCGAATTGTAAAGATAAGGATACAGTTTTTGTTTTTTTGAATAAGTTGTTCGATTTGATGCATACGGAAAGTGAAGATTTACCTTCGGCTGAAATCATTTGGAGCGATGGTCCGGCATCGGAATTTAAAAACCGTTATATGGTAAAATTAACATCACTGTTGAGTGAAAAGTACAAAAACACATTTCTTTGGAAATATTTTGCTACATCACATGGAAAAGGTGTAATAGATGGAATCGACGGAAATGTAAAAAGACTGGTTAGAGAGAAAATGATGAGTCAGAACCAACATATTGTCATTCAATAGGCTAAACACTTTGCTGATTTGGCATCTCAATTAGTTCCAAAAACTCGTGTAATTTATGTATCATCGTCTGAAATATTCGAAAAAATAGAATCTGCGTCACCATGGAACAACACCAAAGCCATAGTTGGAATTTCAAATTTTCACTTTATCAAAGCCAACGAAAAAACCGTAGAATGCAGAAAACATAGTTTATCTGTAGACAAAACTGTAACTAATTACTAATTTTTATGTATTTTATAGAAATAAGTTCAATTGTGTCCGTTACGTGACGCGATTTGTCTGTACGTGACAAAATAAAAAAAACATTTTTCTCTTATAAATGTGTGTTTTATTTAAAATGTATTTCTTTCGTAATTAAGCCTTACTTATAATGTCTTTCTAAAACAGCTTTTTTCTATGTGTAGTAGTTTCGCTGAAATTGGCGGCTAAGAACAACAAAGTCAAATGTTGGTTGACTGAAGCCGTCCCACACGTGACGACATTTGTTTACTTTTTTCTTCAATATTTGGAGAATTAAAACGAAAAGAAATTACGTAGGATTGAAGACTACCATACACTCCAATTAATAAAAGAAAAAATTCAGATATCTGATTTACCAGTTGGGAGTTATATCTAAAATACGCGCTAAAAAGTAGTTGAATTTGTCTATACGTGACCGTGGAATGCTCCTTTGAATTGTTTATGTTTTGCTTGCGGCGAGATCATTCGTTCTTGAAATTGGTTTCATAGTGTTGAAACGAAAATTTAAGTTTACAACAATTTTACAAAAGTTAAGGAATTATATTAAAAAATCCAACTTTTAATACAAATTATAATAAATTATTTTCTCTTCTATTTTTTTGAGTTACGAGTATTTTGTGTATATGCATTATTTCTTTAAACAATATCTGCTAACGAAGTAGCGGGTAATATTCTAGTATAAAATAAATGAAATTGAACGTATGGCTTTCTATTTTACCCTGTCTGAAAGCCTAGTAAAAAGACACTAAAAAAGTTTACTTTGAGCCCTCGCTAACTCCCCTAGACCTAACGTTGAAGCTAATTTGGAAAGAAATGTAAAGTGCAATTCGGACAGACACGTAAGACCCCCTTCGGACTTATAAAAGTTTACGGACAGACTCATAAGAACCGCTCGGACTTGTAAAGATTTACGGACAGACAAAAACCTTCGGACCTAAAAAATAAATAAAAAAAAACCCCCCGTATAAACAGACAGACTGTGTTCTTCGAAACACTTTGAAACCGTCGGACTGTGAAATTGTCTTAGTAATCGGATCGACTTTGTACCGCGAAAATTTAACGTTGAATTGGAACAACAACAAAATAAGAAAGAATGGAAGGCAGCTAGCACGATTGGCTTCGCTTTTTGGCACTTAATTAACCATAAAACACTCAGAACAAACAATTCGACTCTACTTTACTTAGCCATTTAATTTTTCTGCATGCTGAGATTGCTTCCTTCTCAAGGGGTTGATGTGACCGGCCTCGGAGTGTTGACCGTGGTTGCTGTATCTGGTGTTACTGTTGTTGTTGGTGATAACGTTGCTGTATCTGGTAGTAAAGTTATTGCAGCTGATAGCATTGGTGCTATTGGTGGTAACGTTGTTGCAGCTGATATTCAAAAGATGTGATTAGGCTCGGGTGCCATTATGGCGATTTTCCTTGTTTTGAAGTACCGAACAGGTCTATCGAAACCGCAACCCGTTCAGCAGAATTGGCTGTGCGGCGCGGGAATTATTGCCGCGGCCGTCGTTGTTTTTATCGTCTGGTGTGCGGTAGGAATAGCGTAATCGGCGTTTAAGTGCCTAACAGGTCTACTGAAACCTGTCCAACAGAATTGGTTGGACGGCACGTGGATTGATGTTGTTGCTGGTTTGACCCGTTGCTGTAGTGGTGCTGACAAATGGCTTTTCGATGCCTATGTTTGTGGGGCCGTATCTAAGATTTCGGCATACATATTTTCGCAGCTGCCTTGATTCCTGCTGAGGCCTCCACGACACTCAAAAGCACCACTTCAAAAAAAAAAAAACAACTAGCAACTATATTCTATCAGTGCTTATTCCCTGGCACAGACCATCCAGGACGATCTTGGTACGGCACTCACACTACTTGCCTTTTATGGGAACAATGTCGATCCAATTTTTTTTCTTCTAAATAAATCATAATTTCAACCTGTTAATTCATAAAAAAAACATCTTACTTATATTTGGCTCCGATGCACACTCACTCCTCGTCAACTCCAGCACGTGAAAGACCGGAAATACCGGCTGAAGTTGGTTTCTGTCAAACGTCACCCGAATACGCCCCAACATGGTGGTATTTTTTCACTTTGCCGCGATTTCATCTCTGGGCTGGCCGTGATTACATTAGCTCGGCCCGTTTTGCCATATCGATGGCACCATGTCATGACATGGGACAAATAACAGAGGGAGCACTTGAATAGTGCTGGTAGATATCAAAAAAGCATTTGACTCCATATAGCATAATGGTTTAACTTTTAAGCTAGAAGCTTTCGGATATCCTATCTAAATATATGCAAAAGATTATAAATAGCTTTTTATCTGAAAGAAGTTTTGTAGTAAATATACATAAATAATGAGTACTCTAGCTTACGCAAAATTCCTGCTGGTGTACCCCAAGGTTCAGTCCTATCTCCTAGCACTAATAGCATCTGGCAAAGTCTCCATCGCAATTATTAAAAAGATTGGCAAATCGCTCATAAAAACTAAAAATTATTTCGAAAAATGGAAGATTAAAATGAACGAGTTAAGAACACAAGCAATTATATTCCCCTTTAATAAATCGCCAAAACGTGTACACGGTATAGGGTTTTCCATTCCATTCCAGTCATAGAAATACAGGATACAGTCAAATATTTAGGAATGACAGTGGATAAAAAATTGAATTTTAGAGAACATATTTTTCAAACATGTGCTAAAGCTGTAAGATGCGGGAGAGCCCTCTTTCCTCTACTAAATAGAAATTCATCCCTTAATCAGGAAAATAAGTTATTACTTTATCGAATGTACGGATGTCAGGTGTGGTCTACAAAATGCGCAAAGACTCACTTGAAAAAGCTTCAGATCATCCAAAATAAAAATTTCAAGATTATATATAACCTACCCAGACGCTACCCTACAATCGACCTGCACACAAACTTTAAAGAAAATTTATTTGAAACAATAATTTGCAAATTAACAAAAAGATTTAAACATCGCAACAGATTTTCAAACAATGATTTGATACGAAATTTGTAGCATTGAAATCCTCACCAACTTCTGTCACGAAGATGGCTTAAGATCCAATCCAAAAATTTTTTATAAAACATATCGTTTGTAGATAGATATAAGGTTTTTAACTATATTTTTTTCCTTAAATCCTAATTATATTTTCAACGATCTCTTATCTGTTTATAATAGTTTAACACTTGGTGAATTACTATTTAGTAATATTCTAATAATAATAATACTATTAATATTAATATATTTAAAATATTTGTGTTGCATGATGATGGAAAATAAAACGAATGAATAAAAAAGCCAATGTTCATATTTGGAAATAAAAATATGTATAAGATACGTGCATTTTTACATACGTACTCATGGTTGTCAAAGGATTTGAAACGGCTGTTAAATGCAAAGCAGTAACCATGTTCAGTGTACACTGGTTCGAACTCATTACAACATTTTATGGGTTCATCGCGGTATTTACATTCTACGAAAACGTCCTCACATTTGATGGAAGTCTGAGGAAACGAAAAATAAATATTTAGAGCACATGTTGCATGTATATGTCAGGTAAAAATGAAGGTGTAATATTACTTCCTTTTTGGTTTTATTATGAAACTATATTTACATACACTTCAAATTATTTCTTTCATAATTTTTCTACTTACAATTAACTATGAAACGCAGATGTTTGTGCATACATATTACTTTAATTCAGTCTGAAGCAATTTAAACTGATTTTAGAAAAGAGAGGTTGTAAATGTTTTCTGAAAGAGCACTTAGCTCAAAGCTCTTTCCCAACCAAATTCCACTAATAAAGTCTCCTTAACTAATGAGTAATTTTGTTTGTTACTCTATATGTATTAAGATTCTAAAATTGTCAAAAACTATTTACAAATCAAAAACTATTTACATTTGCAGCGCGAGTTAAGATGTCGTATCTTATATACAACAACAAAATTATATTATATTTACAAACGTAATTACAAGCCATAGACAGACGTACAAAGTCCAGCATTGAATCATAATGATAATATAATTGACGGAAAAACCCAGGATGTACAAAAACCGTATGCTTTGTAAATAATAAGTAAGCAATTAGGAATAATAATACCCAAACACATGTGCTAACTGATAACAATATCTACTTTAAGAAAAATATCTAATTATGAGAAAAACACATTTTTGTAACAAAGAATTATTACTTACCGAAGGGTTATTAATACATAAATAAACACTCTTAGAGATAAGAATATGATAAGTACAAGTAGTATAAATAGTCCTTAAGAAACATTTTGTTTTTTAGTTTTAAGAAAATATACTGAATAAAGACGAACGCTTGTCGTTCGAAAAAAGATATTTTTTTTTTTACTCAAGAAAGGTCAAAGACCTTAACTCGTACCATTGTTTTGTTAATTTATTTTTTTGTATGGTTTCATTTTATATCAGCCATCTCTATGCCGCCGACAGTCAGATGATGCTAATCAACTCATCAGCAGACTCGAAAAAACTTAAAAGAATGTTTGAAAACATGTTCAAAAAAACCTTGAACACAGAAAACATTTTATCGTCTTGCAACACTTTTACTTTTCTTAGCAAATAAAATAGAAATCATTATTGTGGTCTATTTCTAGACCTATAATACATTTCAATTAGCTCTTAAGTGCCCAGGAAAAGAGAGACAGAGAACTCTGACAAGATCAGACGTGTCAGACGCAATATCAAGCAAATTAAACATTAAATAGAAGAAAAGAAATTAATAAATTAATTTGTCGAAAGAACTAATAACTAAATAAATACTAACAAGTAAGAGTGCTATATTCGAACTATGCCGAATCTATTATTCCCTTTACCAAAGTGCGTAATAGTGAAAACTTTTCTTTGGGACATCCGCTGTCACTGCTGTACTCGATTTTTTTTCCTTGCCAAGCGTCGTTTAATCACAATCAAATTTTCATCGTGAAAGCTATTTATCGTGAGATATACTTTCGCTACACTGTTGCTTGAATTGTTTGAAAATGTCCAGTCAACACATTTTCCATAATTTGGTCTTTCTGCTTATGTTTGCTATGGACCCTACAACTATTCAAGCGAAGTACCCTAAGCTAAAGTAAACTTCAAAAATATGATATAGAATTTCAGTTTAAATTAAACCTTTTTCAAAATAAATGAAACCTTTCCCAAAATGAACGAAACCTTTTTCAGATGAAACGAAACTCTTTTCAGAATAAATTAAATTTTATTCAAATTCAATTAAACATTTTTCAAATTAAATCAGTTTCATTTATTTTGAAAAAGGTTTAATATAAACTGAAAATACTATTATAAATCTTCTTATGTGGTAACGCTTGTTGTATGTAAATATGTATATATGTATGTATGTACATGCAAGCAGCGATTTTATTCAGTTTGGTTTTGCTTTTTAGTTTTTTCTCAACCGCACATGGAATAACTTCCTTGTTTGTTGTTGTTGTGCTGTTTTACTTCTTTCCTTAACATACGTGGGTATGCGCCCAGAAAGAATCATTTGTAATCTTATTTTTATACCCTTCACAAAAATGTGTAAGGGTATATATAAGTTTGTGATTCCGTGTGTAACGCATTGAAATAACCATCTAAGACCCCATAAAGTATATACATATATTCTAGTATATATATATCATAAAGTATATACATATATTCTAGATCAGGGGGCAAATCACCGCATTCGAAATCGAGTGCTTTGTCATCGAAATGTTGTTGACGTGGATCACAGGACTCGTTATCGAAACGCATCTAGTTGATGTTGTACTCGATTGTTACTACACTATCGAAAACAAATAAACTCTAGCTTTTAGCAGCAAAACAAATAAAATAGCAAAGAAGTGACAAAAAATTAAAGAAATAATTTAAAAAATATAAATTTTATTTATATTAAATTACTTTTTCAGGCTTAAGTTCAACCCTTGGGTTTTCACTACTTTTTAATCAATATCAATTAAGTAAAGAAAAGTAAAATTTATTTGCTAGGTGGACAACCGGCTGTTTCTGGGTAGCAAACACTCTTCATCAGCACCCTATGAACTTTGGACGTGTCAAATTTCACAATTTTGGCACAGCCGCTTTAACCACTCGGCAACCAAAGCTCACGCAATTTTAATTTCTGTTTGTATACTTAATTAACATTAATCAAAGCAATGATATTTTTGCAGTCTTGGACGATATTTTATCATCTCAGAAGACTGTTATTTGTGCTTTCTGTTTATATGAAAGCTCTTTTCACATGTTCTGTTATTTGCATCATTGATATCTAGATGCTCTTTTATTGATACAATTTGAAATTTTATTGCTTTTGTGAAAAGTGAATACCAAGAAAAAGATTTTCTACTAAGTAGAGTATTTCATTTGTTACTTTTTGTACCGCTTTGCACATATGTAGTTCTTTGTGCCAAACCCACTAAAAAATAATTCCTGGCCGTGTACTGAAAGCTGCCACTAGCCAAAAGGGACAATGTAGCGGCAAGTTGCAATACGGGTGGTACGCTCGTCGACATGTGACCAGAGATATTTATTTCCGATAAAACGTATAGCTTTAGAATACTAGAGAGCCAAAAACGTCTCTTGAATCTATGTACAAACGATGAAACACAACTTATTCAGCTTCTGGCAATGAAAAAGAATTGCTTTTGTCACGAATCTTCCTACTTATAATGGCAATATTGCACTCATCCTCCGATTCCGAAGATGAGAAACATAACAAGTAAGAGTGCTATATTCGGCTGGGCCGAATCTTAAATACCCTTCACAATGGTACATATGTACATTCTGATTGATTTTTGGTGCGAAAAGTTGTTTTATTTGGCTTTTAAAGTCGATTTCTTGAAATATCGGGAGACGCTATATCTGGGGTATATATGGGCCGATTTTTTTTGAATTTCAATATCAGATCCACTACCGGGATTTAACACAGGCTGCAAAACTTTTATTTAAATAATTATTAATATGCTCAAGTTCAACCACTGGGTGACACCAATTCTTTTTAATATCAATGAAATAAAGAAAAGCAAAATGTATTCCTTAATTATTTATCAGTTAACTTTATAGTAAAATTTATTTAACAAAAAATTGCATATAATTGCATTATTTTTGAATTATAATGTTAAACATTGCCATTAAGTGTGATTTTCTTTTCAATTTACTTACGTATGTATGTGGGTACATGCATACGTATGTATGTACATATGTATCTATAATAGAAAACTCTAAAATAAATTCTTTATTATTGAATATTTTCAGTGTGTTCCATAAAACAATGATTATATACATACATATATACATACATACATATTTACATTGCTTGCTTTTACAAAATTATTTTTTTCTTGTGCACGTTGTTGATGATCTATTGCGTATCATCATACACATGTGTGTGTGTATGTACATATGTAAGTACGTAGGGAAACCCAAAATGATTTTTTGTGTGAATGAATTTGAAGACGCAATTGTTTAAAAGAATTTCATTGCGTACCCTTTTTTCAACAATTCTTTATATCACTTTCATTTTCAAGCTCGTGTATACATATGTATGTACATACATACACATTTTTACACCAAAGCAAAAAAATTGTTTATTTATGCTAACATACTTGCATGCATACATACTGTAGTGCCATCACTGGCACTGATATTGTAAACACAACCCTGTATAGGCACAACACTGTGTCTTAGTGTAGATTAAGAGAGATTAAATAAAGAAAGGCATTGATTGAATTGAACTCAAGAAAGACGGTTGTATCATTTATAAAGGAAAAGTATTACATGGCGATCCTGCCAGGAGCCTAACGGGAAAAAGTCTAAAGAGAACCAATAGAAATAAAAAAAAAATAAAGAAGTCACTTATAATAATCATTACAAAATTATTGCTGAATACTTGAAATCCAATTTAAATGGATGTTAAGAATTGTGTTGTAATCGGTGATAAACAAAAAAAAATCGTTCAAGGCAAAGAATTTATATATAATACATCCACGGAGTTTTTACAATGAATTTAAAACAAATACCCCCTAATTCATAAAAATTATAACAGGCTTATAAGACTGTTATTTGACATATTTGTATGGAAAATCTGTCAAATAAGAGCTTTATAAACCTGTTATAATTTTTATGAATTAGACGGATAAAATTTAAAACTTAAACTATCCTTTCAAATTTCAAAAGAACATGTACATACATATGTGCGTTTAATTAAATCATCGTGTAATAAAGCAAAAAAAAAAAAAAAAAAAAAAAAGAGGAACAGTTATAAGCATATATGTATATGTAATTATATAACCTTTTGGTGACATTGAAAATCACGCCACCTTAAGGAACTCAAAAAAAAAAAATTAAATAAAAAAATAAAAGAAAAGAAAATGCAAGTTTCAGTTATTATAAAAAAAAAGAAGCTAAACACGAAAGAAAGGGCGAGACGTTGAATAAAGCAACAATAGAAAATATACCTAAAAAGAAGTAAACATGTCTGAACAGTTGCAAAGTGCAAAAATTTTACGAATTTATCGTTAATGCTGTAACATTTTGGTGACATTGAAAGCCTAACAAGAAACAAAACAGTTATTTCCAAAAATCAAAAGCTACAATTTACAATAAGCTACAAATAAAACAAAGCAAAATACAAAAATCTGAACAACTGACTCAAAAATATGAAGAGAGACAACTACTTTCACTCAAACAACACAAAAGAAGAAATCATCTTTAACTCAAGCGCTCACAACAACAATATGTGCATTATAAGTTATATTTTACGCAAATACTTCTTATTACTCGTATAAAAAAAAAAACAAAAACAATTCTATTTAACTATTTTTCATTATAAATAGGTATGGATATATTTACATACTGCCTTAAAATTTTATTTACATACTGCCTAAATTTTATACATACATAGTTACATAAATATTTACACATATAATATTATATACGTATGTACATATTTAGAATTGTTTAAGACATACAAAAACCAAAATAAAACAAATAATATATATATATAAATTTATATATAAAAAAATCAATTTACTAAGGAAAAGAATGTATTTTTACCCTTTTTGAGAAACAAAATAATAATTTCTTTTCAGCAAATAAGCAAAGGAAAAAGGTAATGCAAATATGTTTGTTTTCAACCTTCTGTCTGTCAAAAACCTATGTATTTTGTATCACAATCTTCTTGAAATTTAGTGCGTTTGGTACCGTAATTTTGAAACACAAATTTATATCCTAAAACACAAAATAAAAAAAACAAAAAACATGATAAGCAAAAACAAAGAAATGATAATAATAAATGTCAGAGTTTAACAAGAAAGAATTTAATAATACAATTTTGCAGTTTTACAAAATAAAGAAAAGAGTATTGCAAAAAAGACCCATATCTAAAAATACTGATAAACTTAATGAGTACATAACACTCTTAGTTGAAAATTATAATTTAATATTGGATTATGCAGAAAGCAAATGCAAAAGTTTTCCCACAGCCAATAAACCAAAATTATTTCATAAAATTAATCATTGTAGAGAAATATTATCGCAATGTTTCATGAAATTAGAATGCAACATAAAAATACCAGAGGATGTGAGTTTGTTTGAACGAGTGGACAGTGGTGCTTGGTGGAAACTCAGTCTGATATTGACATAAGGCAGAACTTGAACGAGACAGGACAGATGAACGACATGGCAACGCCTGAGCAAAAGAAAACCTACATTTCAATGTGTTCTTCTATAATAAGAGAAAACTACAATGGTAATCCTCTTACTCTAGAATCATTTTTGGACAAGATTGACTTAATTGAGGACCTGACTGCACCCGATTTACAACCAACTTTCCTGCGTTTTATAAAATCCAAATTAGAAGCAAAAGCGCGTGAAATATTGCCCGATGATATAAATTCAGTAAGTGGTATAAAAACTGCTTTGAAAAATGGTATTAAACCGGATAACTCCAAAGTGGTGGCCGGTAGAATTGCAGCACTTAGCATTTCTAATAACAATTATACCGACTTTGCTTCACAGGTAGAAGAACTAGCTGACTCACTTAAGCGTTCTTTAGTTTTCGAGGGCATTACGAAAGCCAAGGCCCACGAAATGGCAGTGGAGCAAACAGTTAGTGTTTGTCGAATGAATGCGAGGTCCAACTTGATGAAGTCTATTTTGGCCTCATCTTCTTTTGCAGACCCAAAAGACGTAATTGCCAAACTGACAATTGAACAGACAACTGAGATGAAGGAACATCAAGTTCTTGCATTTCAGGCTGGGAACAGAAACAGACGTAGCTTTTATCAGGGCAATAGGCTTCATAATAATACCTACCGTGGAAATAGTCGTGGTAATTCGCATACTACTAATTATACTCGATCGAACAGTAATTTTACACGGTCAAACAGAAACAACGCCAACAATAATAATCAGTTTAGGGGCAATTAGAGGGGACACAATAGAAATCGTTCAGCCCATGGTAATAACCAAAGATATTCTGTAAGGTCTTTAAACGTAGAGGCCCCTCAACAAGCACTGTTGAGGGAGGAGGAAAACAACTAATTGAAGACAACCCAACTTCACAAAAGGCAGTTTATAGTTTTAACCTAAATTACGCCGACTTTATTCAACTTAACTGCGTAGATACAATCAGAACATGTACATTTCTGGTCGATACACAAGCAGATATCTCGTTAATTAAGGTTTCTTGCATAAATTCTAACATTGTTTTAAACGAGAATGAAATTATCAACATAACTGGTATAACATCGAATGCAATATCTACCTTAGGGACCATTTGTACAAATTTACTTATTTCAGAATACTTGGTACGTCAAGTGTTTCATGTTGTCAGTGATGATTTTAACATCCCTGCAAACGGTATATTGGGTAAGGATTTCCTTAAGGATAACAAATGTAGAATTGATTATGAGAAAATGTCATTGACCATTTTCACTCGTAACATAGCGCTAAAAATACCGATAATACACGGAATGCGAAATTTTACATGTATAGTGCCACCACGATGCGAGGTATTTAGGGTTTTCAATTTAAAAAAGATTAAGGAACCAATGTTTGTTGACGCACAAGAGGTCACAAAAGGGGTATTCATAGGGAAAGGCATAATAGACTCAGAAAACCCAATTTTGCGTATAGTAAACACCACGGATGAATTCAAATGTATTCGTAACGATAGGGTAAGAATGGAAAAACTTCAGAACTTTTATATATACTCAATCAATGAAACAGTTTCAAATGAGCAACGTATTAACGAATTGAAAAACATACTCAAGAATCAAATGCCAGATCACATTGAAAACGATTTAATGCCACTTTGCGAAAGATATGCAAATATTTTTGCCCTCAAGAATGATAAAATGACAGTCAACAACTTTTACGAACAGAAACTTAGGTCGGTTGATTCGTCACCAGTTTATATTAAAAATTATAGACTGGCATTTTCGCAGAAAGATGAAATAAATAAGCAGGTTAAGGAACTGTTAGAAAATGACTTGATTGAACCAAGCAGCTCAAATTTCAACAGTCCCTTAATAATAGTGCCCAAGAAAAGTTCTGATAATCAAAAAGCATATCGCATGTGCGTTGATTATCGCGCGGTAAATAAGAAGCTCGTGGCAGACAAATTCCCACTGCCCCGTATAGACGATATTTTAGACAATCTCGGCCGAGCGAAATATTTTTCGATCATTGACTTGTTTTCGGGATTTCATCAAATCCCTTTGCACCCCGATTCAAGAGATATTACTGCATTTAGCACTGATAAGGGTTCTTTCCGATGGAAAGTGTTACCTTTCGGATTGAACATCGCACCTAACTCATTTTCTAGAATGATGTCGATAGCTTTCTCTGGTCTCATGCCCAATAAAGCTTTTTTATATGTTGACGACATAATTATAGTTGGATGCAGTAAATCTCACCATTTAAATAATATAAAAGATGTCTTTGAAGTTTTACGTACACATAATCTTAGGATTAATCCGTACAAATGTAAATTTTTTCGATCTGAGGTAACTTTTTTAGGTCATAGATGTACATCGAAAGGACTTTTACCAGACAACTCTAAAATTAACGCAATTAAAAATTATACACTACCATCTGATATGGATGCAGTCAGACGTTTCGTTGCATTCGCCAACTACTATAGGCGTTTTATCCCGAATTTCGCAACTTTAGCAGCTCCTTTGAACAACATGACTAGGAAAAACGTTAATTTTAACTGGAATGAAAAGTGCCAAAAATCATTCGATAAACTTAAATTTGCTTTAATATCTCCTAGAATTTTGCAATACCCGGACTTTTCGAAACAGTTTTTAATTACGGTGGATGCATCGAAACTTGGTTGTGGCGCGATATTGAGTCAGGACTTTGATGGTAACGATTTACCGATCTATTTCGCCTCGAAATCTTTTACCCCGGCTGAACAAAAGAAACCCATTATTGAACTCGAGCTACTGGCTATATACTTCGCAATTACTCAATTTCGACCTTACGTTTACGGTACATTTTTTAAAGTTCGTTCGGACCATAGACCTTTGTCTTACCTTTTCAACATTAAAAACCCGTCGTCAAAACTTACGCGTATAAGACTGGAACTTTCTGAGTACAACTTCATAGTTGAATACATTAAAGGAAAAGACAATGTGGGTGCCGACGCCTTATCCAGATTGTCAATAGACGAGCTAAGAAACGACAGTGCCCAAGTGTTGGCAGTTACAACACGTGCAATGGCAAGAAACACTAATAACAGAACAATTGAGTTAAACGCCTTTGGTGGAAACAATAATAATTTGGATTTGAAAATTTACGACAAATTTTCACATAATTTCAATAAAAATGTAGCAAGAATAAGAACAGAAATACTTAACACTTATGGGCAATTAAAAACGATTCGAATAAACATTTACAGAAAGTTTAAGAGACTGTTATCTTTAGATTTTGAATTTGTAAACGAAACATTAAATTTAGATTTTTTGCTTTCGAGGTTACAAAATGAAACCGATAAACTCAAAATCTATAGTGCAGAATGGCCGAAAAACGATTGTTTTTTTAAAATATTTACGTTACAAAATTTGAAAGATCATGGAAACAGAATATTGAAGACGTTGGAGATTATTCTTGTGGAACCAATTGAGGTAGTAACTGAGGAAAATGCGAGACAGAAAATAATGCAAATTGCAATCGCAATTTTAATTTCTGTTTGTATACTTAATTAACATTAATCAACGCAATGATATTTTTGCAGTCTTGGACGATATTTTATCATCTCAGAAGACTGTTATTTGTGCTTTCTGTTTATATGAAAGCTCTTTTCACATGTTCTGTTATTTGCATCATTGATATCTAGATGCTCTTTTATTGATACAATTTGAAATTTTATTGCTTTTGTGAAAAGTGAATACCAAGAAAAAGATTTTCTACTAAGTAGAGTATTTCATTTGTTACTTTTTGTACCGCTTTGCACATATGTAGTTCTTTGTGCCAAACCCACTAAAAAATAATTCCTGGCCGTGTACTGAAAGCTGCCACTAGCCAAAAGGGACAATGTAGCGGCAAGTTGCAATACGGGTGGTACGCTCGTCGACATGTGACCAGAGATATTTATTTCCGATAAAACGTATAGCTTTAGAATACTAGAGAGCCAAAAACGTCTCTTGAATCTATGTACAAACGATGAAACACAACTTATTCAGCTTCTGGCAATGAAAAAGAATTGCTTTTGTCACGAATCTTCCTACTTATAATGGCAATATTGCACTCATCCTCCGATTCCGAAGATGAGAAACATAACAAGTAAGAGTGCTATATTCGGCTGGGCCGAATCTTAAATACCCTTCACAATGGTACATATGTACATTCTGATTGATTTTTGGTGCGAAAAGTTGTTTTATTTGGCTTTTAAAGTCGATTTCTTGAAATATCGGGAGACGCTATATCTGGGGTATATATGGGCCGATTTTTTCTGAATTTCAATATCAGATCCACTATCGGGATTTAACACAGGCTGCAAAACTTTTATTTAAATAATTATTAATATGCTCAAGTTCAACCACTGGGTGACACCAATTCTTTTTAATATCAATGAAATAAAGAAAAGCAAAATGTATTCCTTAATTATTTATCAGTTAACTTTATAGTAAAATTTATTTAACAAAAAATTGCATATAATTGCATTATTTTTGAATTATAATGTTAAACATTGCCATTAAGTGTGATTTTCTTTTCAATTTACTTACGTATGTATGTGGGTACATGCATACGTATGTATGTACATATGTATCTATAATAGAAAACTCTAAAATAAATTCTTTATTATTGAATATTTTCAGTGTGTTCCATAAAACAATGATTATATACATACATATATACATACATACATATTTACATTGCTTGCTTTTACAAAATTATTTTTTTCTTGTGCACGTTGTTGATGATCTATTGCGTATCATCATACACATGTGTGTGTGTATGTACATATGTAAGTACGTAGGGAAACCCAAAATGATTTTTTGTGTGAATGAATTTGAAGACGCAATTGTTTAAAAGAATTTCATTGCGTACCCTTTTTTCAACAATTCTTTATATCACTTTCATTTTCAAGCTCGTGTATACATATGTATGTACATACATACACATTTTTACACCAAAGCAAAAAAATTGTTTATGCTAACATACTTGCATGCATACATACATATGTTATGTATCTACATACCTACATACATACAAACGTACACAGATGGACAAAAGTCACCGTCATTTGGTATCTACAAAATTATAACAGCTACATACATACATACATACATACATTCATACATGATCGCAAATATTTTCGAATTTTGCTTTTAAACATTATATACATATGTATGTATGTACCATTATGATCGATTTTTGTTACCAAAAGTTGGGTGCATATGGGCCGATGTCCAAAAATTTTCTAATTTTGCCCCTAAACAGCCTGTATGTACCATTCCGACAAATTTTTAGTGCAAAAAACTGTTTCGTTTAGCTTCCAGGCCCGACTTCTTGAGATATCGGGAGGCGCTATATCTCGAACATATATGGGCCGATGACAAAAAGATTTCCAGTTTTGCTTCTGAATAACCTATATGTATCATTCTGATTGATTTTTGGTGCCAAAAGTTGTTTTATTTAGCTTATAGAGCCGATTTCTTGAAAAATCGGGAGACGCTATATCTCAGGTATATATAGACCGATTGCAGACATTTTCAAATTTTGCTTTTAAACACCTTATATGTACCATTCTGATCGATTTTTGGTACCAAAAGTTGTTTTATTTGGCTTTTAGAGCCGACTGCTTGAGAAAACTTGAGGCGCTATATCTCGAGTGTATATGGGACGATGTCCAAAATTTTCCACGTTTGCCTCTAAATAGTCTATATGTACCATTCTGATTGATTTTTAGTGCCAAAAATTGCTTTATTTGGCTTAAAGAGCGGATTTCTTGAAAAATCAGGAGTCGCTATATCTCAGATATATGTGCACCGATTTCAAAAATTTTCCAATTTTGCTTTTAAACACCTTATATGTTCCAATTTAATCGATTTTTGATACCAAAAGTTGTTTTATTTGGCTTTTAGAGCCGACTTCTTGAGAAAACGGGAGGCGCTATATCTCGAGTGTATATGGGCCGATGTGGAAAAATTTTGCACTTTTGCCTCTAAATAGCCTATATATACCAATTTGATTGATCTTCGGTGCCAAAAGTTGTCTTATTTGGCTTATAAAGCCGATTTCTTTAAAAATCGGGAGACGCTATATCTTGGATATATATGGGCCGATTTCAAAAATTCCTTCATTTCTAGGATTAAATGGGCACTAGAAATGATATGGTTTCGTTTTTAAGAAAAAATTTGTTTTCAAAAATCTGAATACAAAAATTGCACAAAATACCCCTCAAAACCCGGTTTTTTGAATATATCTCGGCTATCCGTGGACCTATCTTACTGAATTTCAATAGCAGACCCACTACCGAGGTTTCACACGTTTTAGTGAAAGAATGAGGTTTCTATCTCAAACCGTTTTCTCAGAAACGGTATTTCAACGACTACAGACGGACAGACGGACCGACGGACAGACGGACATCGCTCAATCGTAATCGCTATTGATGCTGATCCAGAATATATATACTTTATGGGGTCTTAGATGGATATTTCAATGCGTTACAAACGGAATCACAAACTTATATATACCCTTACATATTTATGTGAAGGGTATAAAAACACATTTGGATTCATTTATCTTGAAGTTTTTCACCAATTTATTTATATTTTGTTTTCGTTTTGTTTCTTTATTGTCAAATGCGTACTCCGATGTAAAAAATAGTAGTAGACAATAGTAATTGCGATCGAATACCGTGATCCAAAAAATTTCAGCCGTCGAAATATTTGTACACACCAAAGAAGACTATTTCGAATGCGGTGATTTGCCCCCAGAATCAATAGAGATTACGATTAAGCGATGTCCGTCTGTCCATCTGTAGTCGTTGAAATACCGTTTCTGAGAAAAGGGTTTGAGATACAAACCTCATTCTTTCGCTAAAATGTGTTAAATGGCGGTTGTGGGTCTGCTATTGAAATTCAGTAAGATCGGTCCATGGATGTTCGAGATATGTATATCCAAAAAACCAGGGTGCTAATTCTGGCAATCGCATACGAGCGAGTTTTTAGTCAAACGTGCGATTTTTTTTACTTTTGGGATTCTTTCACTCGTTATCCAGCAAAAGCTATTGGAATTTGTAATGATGGCAGTCGATTACAAGCGAACGTTCGAATGCAACCATGAGAGTTTTTACTCGAACGCAAGAAGCGTTCGAGTTATCGTTTTTTTGCAATCAAAACAAAAAAAAAAGTATACATATAGAAATATAATTTCATTTGTTTATTTATACTTGTGTTGTAGAAAGAAACAAACAAAAAGATAATTTCGTTTGTATGTTTTAATCCCTTAACTTTTGAATTTTTGATTGAGCCTTTGTCGAAAGATGACCCTCAAAGTACAACTGTTGCAGAACATAATCAAATGCTTCTTTTGTTAGCCGAAAACGCTTTTTAAACCTTTTTCAACACAAAAATAAATACATACATATATTATAAATATAAAATCCAATGTTTGTATTTGTGAAAACTTACTCATTATTTATTTATTTTTTTTTTAAACAAACACAAAACTGCGAAGCCTTTTGCTTGTTTGCCAAACTAAGGGGATCAGTGGTGTCTCGTATTCTTCTTCGAATGACGTTAACGTTTTCATTCTCGTCGGATTCGGTAGAAGATGAATAAAACAAGAATTCCGGATTCATATTAATTTTCAACAAATTTCTTTTACACAAGCAACAAATTTCTTTTGTACAATATTGTTTGTTTACCTTTTTTATTTCCATTTTTAGTGTTGTAAAACGAGTTTATACGCGATTTTTGTCCAACACTATAAAACAAAATCGATTCGTTCAGTATTGGATACAAGAATTAGAAAATAAAGTACGTTCGAAGTTATCTTTCAATCGAATACAATTTCGATCACGACTGCTAGAATTAGCCCCCAGGTTTTGAGTGGTATTTTTGGTCATTTTTTTGGTCAAATTTTTGAAAAAAATTGTTTCCTAAAAAGTCAGCCATATCATTTTTAATGCCCAGTAGATTCCGAAAATCGAAGAATTTTTTTAATCAACCTATATATACCCAAGATATAGCGTCTCCCGATTTTTCAATAAATCGGTTTCATAAGCCAAATAAAACAACTTTTGGTACTAAAAATCAATCAAAATGGAACATTTTGGCTATTCACAAGCACAACTGGAAAACTTTTGGACATCGGCCCATATACACTCGAAATATATCGCCTCCCGTTATCGCAAGAAGTCGGCCCTGGAAGCCAAACGAAACGATTTTTTGCACTAAAAATTCGTCAGAATTTTACATATGGGCTGTTAAGAGGCAAGATTAGAACGTTTTTGGACATCGGCCCATATACACCGCAGATAACGCTCCTCCCGATTTCTCAAGAAGTCGTCTCTAAAAGCCAAATAAAATAACTTTTGGCACCAAAAATCAATCAGAATGGTATATTTAGGCTATTCACAAGCAAAACTGGAAACTTTTTTGACATCGGCCCATATACACTCGAGACATAGACTATTTTCTCTTCTATTTTTTTGAGCTACGAGTATTTTGTATATATGGATTATTTCTTTAAATAACATCTGCTAACGAAGTAGCGGGTAATATTCTAGTAAGGGATAAAATTACAAATATACCAACAATAAACAACAAATAATTCCGAAAATTAATAGTCACTACTCTCAATACTAAAAAAAAAAATATTCTACATATAAACGTATAATCTAAGAAAGAAAAACAAATCAAATACAAAAATTACCAAAAGATTAAGCGCAGTCAGGACCAAGAAAAATACTAACAGACTACAACCTGATCTACCGAATATGCAATCTGGCACCAGTTAAGAGTTTCCGTATGACTGCCTGTGTGCCTCCAACGAACAACCTAGCTACATCCAGGTTAAGAAATGTTGACTCACCTTTTAAGGTCTTCACAGTGATGGATAAACGTTTTGACAAACTCACAGAACAGCTTATAAAGGTTATGGAGAAAAAAATTTATGAGTATAAGGATAAACTCTTAAGGGATCTAGATAAGAGTGTTAACATAAGGTATGAATTCCAAGAGATAACCCAAAGAGTATTCGCTTTAGAAACATTCGTGATCGAAATGAAGAGCTTGCAAGGGGAAATAGCATGTTTAAAAATACAAATTAAACAGCAAGAAAATAAAACTGTGGCCCGCGAGTTACGAATAAATGAACTCTCTTTCCAGCCAAATGTAAAATTAATGGATATTTTTAGTATTATTTGTTACTCTATCAACACCACTGTTCCCGCAATTAAATCTATTTATCGTCTACAAAATCATAATAATAGATTGAAAACTAATTCATGGGATGCAGTAATAATAGTCAAAATGTGGTCTTCTTATAACAACAACTTTATTCTGAAATCACTCGCAAATTATAAAAATATAAATAAAAATATTTCTTTTACACTCAGATTGCTCGGTTTTCTGATTCTAAATTCTACGTAAACGAAAATTTAACAAAAGAAAATTTTCAAATATTTCGCGCTGCAAATCGTATTAGGAAAAGAAAACTTTTGGATAGTGCGTTCACCATGCGTGGTATTGTATACATCAGAAAGTGCGAAGATAATAGCATCCTACGTATTGATGATATTAGACAGTTATATGCATTATTTCCTGATTCAAAAAACACCACTAACCGTAGCCGAAATGAATTGTAGACTGCTCTCATTTATGGTAGTTATTAGTATCAATAGTTTTATTTTTAAGTTTTTCACTAACCAAACATACAGTATGTGTACAGCTCTTTGTTATATCTGAGCATTATATATTTTAACTTTTTTGCGTGTTCACTACCTTTTTCGTTGCCAATGTATCAGTTATAGATGGTAAATTCTAGTTTGCATAGTTCCGAAGACTGTGTTTATCAAATGATCAAAATACTTGCTAAAGCTAAAACTGGTCTAAAGATCGTCCACCTAAATGACCAAAGTCTAGGAAATGGAAGAATTTAAGTATATTTTTGTTTCATCCGATGTTGACATAATATGCGTCTCCGAAAGTTGGTTTTCATTGGGCATTCCGGATTCGATTTTTAATACATCAAGATTCCAGCTTTTCCGCTCTGATATTACTATAAACGGTATTGCAGCTTCAGCTGGGGGGCGGTATCGTAGCGGTATATGTTCGAAATGGTATAACAAGTAAGGTAGTAAATAAAAAATTCATTGATATATTGGCTCTAGATAGTAACAAATTATTGATATGGAGTATTTACAGGGCTAGCAACAGCATAGAATTTCATCCCCTCATTACCTTTCTCGAGGAATTATCTGTTCAATATGATGACAGGTGATTTTAACAATAATTTGTTAACTGACAACCCTTTAATACTCTAGATCTTTATCCTGTTAATACTCACATTCCCACCACACTATCACAATACGTCCCGTAGTTTGATTGACTTAATATTAGCCAACCACAAATCTAAGGTACTGCTCTACACTTAGCTTTCAGCTCCAGTGTTTTAAAGGCATGACGCCATATTTCTAAACTATGACATGCCTGCCCCTAAGGATAGTTCCTACGTTACATATAGAGACCGGTACAATATTGATTTTGCTACACTAAATATTTACGCTGATAATATTTGCTGGGACCAGGTTTAGTTTTTGACAGTGTTGACGCTCAACTCTCATTCATTCAAGAAAACATAAATTACTTGTTTGACCTTTGTGTTCCAGTAAAAACTAAACGTATCAAACATAGACAACCGCCATGGCTTAGCACGGAAATCAAAGCACTAATAAAAAGACGTGATGAGGTATATTCACGTTGGAAAAGAATTAGGTCAGATGATCTGAAAGCAATGCATGTATGTGCTAGAAGTGAAGTTAGGAAACGAATTCAGTCAGCCAAAACAGCGTACTACCGACATAAAAACTTAACCTCTTGTGATCATGATGTCGATGTTAACGCCCTTAATAGTAAATTTGACAATTTCAGTTTATCCACATCAACATATAATGTTTACGACGATCTTTGCTTCGTATCAAGGGAAAATCCATATATCCATATATCACGCACTTGCTCATCTCGACTCTAACGAACCCAACCATTCCTGAAAAGTGGACGACATCAAGAAGCATTCCCATTCCCAAGACTAATAATGAGTTCTGACCAATAGCAATACTAATTTTTTTATCAAAAGTATTTGAGAAAATTATGTGCCAACAAATGAATGAGTATCTATCAAATAAGAAATTATTGTCTGAAGGACAATCTGGTTTCATGAGCTGCAAAAGTTGTACAACGGTTTTTACAGATGTAGTTTGTAACTTCAGCTTCTAACTTGGGTGTAATTTTTAATGATAGCTTATCCAGGAGTGATCATAGTAATACTGTTGGTAGAGTTTACAGTTAGCTCCGTGATTTGTGGTCAATTAAGAACTCAACACCTTGTTGCATACGTATGCTTCTGGCAAAGGTATATCTTGTTCCGACACTAGACTCACGCCTGAGCAACGCTTACAGACAGTGCAATTTTATTTAGAAAATAATGGTTCTGTGCGGAATACGTATCGCGCACTACGTCCATTTTATCGTCGACGCACTTTTGATTGAATGGCTACGTCAACAAACAAAACTGCCGCATTCGGAGTGAAGCTAATCCTCAAGTGTATGTCGAAACACCGTTACATCCAGAAAAACTGACTGTTTGGTGCGCTTTATGGGCTGGTGGAATCATTGGTCTGTACTTCTTCAAAAACTATGATGGCCAGAACGTTACAGTCAATGGTGATCGGTATAGGGGCATGATTATTAACTCTTTCTTTCCTGAATTGAATAACCATGATGTCCAGGACATGTGGTTTCAACAAGACGGTGCAACATGTAACACAGCTCGTGCCCCAATCGATTTATTGAAAGACACGTTTGGTGACCGCCTAATTTCACGTTTTGGACCTGTGAATTGGCCTCCTAGATCTTGTGATTTAACATCGCCTGACTATTTTCTGTGAGGTTATGTAAAGTCATTGGTCTATTCGGATAAGCCACAAACGCTTGACCACTTGGAAGACAACATTCGCCGTGTTATTGCCGATATACGGCCACAAATGTTGGAAAAAGTAGTAGCAAATCGGACGTCCATATTGGACTACATCCGCGCCAGCCGTTGCGGTCATATGCCAGAAATCATATTTAAAATGTAATGCCACAAGATTATCTTTCGGATAAATAAAATTCATGTCAATCGAATACTCCATCGTTGTTTTATTGCAACTTAAAGTTATATACATCGAAAAAAAAACACCCTTTATATTTATACAGAAATTCACACTAATACGCTTGTAGTATGAAAATATGAAGGTTGGATGTACAAGCGTGAAAAACATATCAAAAGCTATGAAGATTGAAGAATTCATAAATGCATAGATAATTGGTTCGAAGTTACATCAACAGTGGTCAAAGTAACAAAAATAACTATACTAATACATCGGTTATTAAATTAAAAATTAAACAGGATTACGAGGTTAAATTCAAAAATTTAAATAGCTCTTGAAGCAAAAATCAAAAGTTATACACTATGTAGATATTTTTATTTCTGTATTAAGTTTTCTTTGTCTAATTTAATTAATATCAATCACAAAGATAATATAGAAAGAACTTGAGCCTGATAAACTTAATACAGAAATAATTATATAAGAAAAAAATAATAGAAATTAATTAACTTTGTAGATATTTTTGTTGAAGAAATTTTTTCTCTACGTATTGCGCGGCAGAAAAAAACTCATTTCGTTCAAAATATCGTGGTGGATAAATGTACGGATAAAAAACCAGAGGCAAAATGCGTAATTACTGCTTCTTTGTTTAACTTTTTATATACACATACATATGTGCCTACATATGAAGTTTGTTTGAACTTTTGTTTGTCCTACTGACAATTCCTGAAAATACTATTTACTATTAAACATTTTATATGTGGGTGTTATTGAATATTGACATTGTAATAACAAAAATGCAGATTCATTGTTGCCTTCATTGTCTTTCTTCAGTCTACTACTACAGCGGAACTTAATTTTTAAAAGTATACATACATACATTCCAGGATGCAAAATTAGTCGAGAACTCTTTTCTCTGGCATTGATTGAAGCAAAATCAACAATTTTTAAGTTTTTATGTGTACTTGAAGCCTTTATGATGAAAAGAGGTCATGTGGTACACAATTGTCGAAGTGATGGAAAGGTGCGCGGATGAAAAAAGTTAGTTTTACGGTTTATTGAAAACTATCTTTATGCAATACAAAACAGCACAAGGCAGAAAAATTAACGACCCAAAGGCATAATAGCAACGAACGCTACAAAGTCACAAAAATTATGATGTTTGCGTATTTTATTGAATGTCTGCAGCAAATTATTAAATAATGTTACATTTTTACCTTTTAAAAGCGTTTTCCGTAGATTCTTTAATTGTAATGAAGTTAAAGCACTCAATTCTTCAGTTGACAGTACTCAACAGTACAACGCTTTATTTACTTAACACCTGTACTCACAAATACTTTACTAAAAGAAGAACACTTTTACTTATTCACTTTTTATTACTTAAGATACTTTACACGTTAGCGCAGTTAAAAATAGACTGACTTTTCTCAGCCTTAAGCTGAGCTGCTTTTATACCTCTCAATGATCATTGTTCGAACAGTCGAGAAGTTTACAGATGCTGATCCCGCCACCTCGCAATAAAACTAATAATGAACAAAAGATATACACTAAAAGTCTGCGCAAGACCACTTGCTTGTTTGTCAACACTGAAGACTATGCTGCAGTGTATATGTCAATACTGTATAAAATCTGATTATTGCACACTACACCATATACAAAATCTAAGCGAGCGCACACAATAACAATACAACGAAAAAATTAAAGTGTGTTTGCTTTGTGTTTGGCCGATCAATAACACGACCTGCCATTTATTCGTGTATTTGTTTATTCGTCAAGCAATGATGTTTTGCAAAAATGTTATGTGTTACAGTAGGTTTTGTTGTTATTTGCTGTTTTAAAAGAGGCAGCAGAGTATTTGCTGTACATCATAGGCAATGTTGTCGTTGTTATTATTGTTTTTCACTGTTAGCATTGTTAACCATGTAGAAAAAAAATTGGTTTTGTATTTGTTAAAATGGTTGAGCTTATTTCAATGCACATAGACTTATATTTTAATTATACTGCGCTGTTATACTTTTATTTATATAATTCTTAATATGCTCAAGTTCAACTCCTGGGGATACTGCCTATTTTTTTAATATCAAGTAAAGAAAAGGAAAATGCATTTCATTATTATTTATCAACTGACGCTTTCATGAAATTTATTCAATAATAAATTGCATATACATAAGTGTATTATTTTTTTTTTAATTATAATACTAAACATTGTCATTAATGGATGTATTTACATTCTTTGTTACTAAGGGTTGATTTCTTTCTTCGGCCACTCTGCAGATGATCTGTTGCGTAGAGCAATATGATGATTTGTTACATGATGAGTACATGAATGGTGTTCACACACACATATGTGTGTATTAAAAGTCTGCGCACAACCACTTGGTTGTTTGTCAACACTGAAGACTATGCTGCAGTGTATATGACAATACTGTATAGAATCTGACTATTGCAGACTACACCAACTGCCATTGATTCGTGTATTTGCTTATTCGTCAAGCAATGAAGTCTTGCAAAGATGTTATGTGAGACAGTAGCTTGTTCAGCTTGTTACTTATCAGATATGTTCTCTCATTGTTTATTATTGTTGTTGGCACATATTGTGTGTGTCATGCAAAACAAGAAGTCAGTGCATTGAAGTATTTGCTAAAAAATAGAATGTCTTAAATAGCAACATTTGCATCTGTCTAATATACACACACCGACATACATGCACACACGAATATTGTATCGTGCAGTGGTGGTTTCTTTTATTTCACTGTCGTACCTATTTATCTACACATGTGCGTCAGTATGTACACGCTCGCTGTGCTGCCACACAGTGGGGGATTTTGAAAAAAATATTTTAATAATTCTACAATTTCTAAACGGGTAAGCCGATTGTAATAAAAACCAGGTAAACAGTAGCAACTGCATCAATGCAACAGGTACACAAAAGGCAAGGCGAATCAAGTATAGGTCAGATATCGCATCTACCTGGTGTAATGAAACATGTACACAAGTAAATATTAACTGTTTAAATTACCTACATCGGCTTGCGATAGATAAAGCGGCCCACTTCTTTCAAAAAGTAATAATAAGAGGCATTAATTAGTCTGTTAAAAAAAAGATTATGAAAAAAGAGCATGATCTATATATATAAAGGTCTACCTACTTACACTACAATATTTTTATTTATGAACATTTTCTGCCCAAAATCCCGCATGTAGGTAAAATATGACGCAGTTTATAGATAAAAGTTGAAGCCGATGAGATATTCTTTTAAGAATCCCGGAATTTTCAGAAGAAAGTCAAAAATCCCAGAAATGCGATTTTTCAGTATTCAGCGCTTTTTTTTCATGCTACAAAATTTTTATTTGTTATTATTTTCTGCTAAAAACTGTCATTTACGTAGAAAATAACGTACTTAATAGGAAAAAGCTGGTAAGATTTAATTTATGAAACCCCGTAATTCCCAGAAAAAAATCCCAAAAATGGGATTTTTTTAATATTTTTGCTGTATTACTTATATTTTTGCAAGGTGCAGCTGGAGATATGGTGAATTTTTTAAAATATACTAGGCTTTAGGATCGTATACACAATCATTTGTTTCTAGCTTTGGGATTGGAGAAAAAAAGCCATAAATCGAGAACTTGCTATAAAATTTAATCTATTTGGCAACACTCTGCTTTCTTAAAAAACTAAAATTGTTAATTTTTGTTTCTGTCATAATATACCACTAGTATATTATTTCAAAAAATATAAACATAGCGTAGATATTTCCGCAACGTTTTCTTATAATTACGAAATAATCGGATCTGGGGACAAATCACCGCATTCGAAATCGAGTGCTTTGTCATCGAAATGCTGTTAACGTGGATCACAGGACTCGTTAACGAAACGCATCTGATCGATGTTGTACTCGATTGTTACTACACTATCGAAAACAAATAAACTTTAGCTCTTAGCAGCACAACAAATAAAATAGCAAAGAAGCGACAAAAAAATTAAGGAAATAATTTAAAAAATATAAATTTTATTGTTTTTAGGGAAAGTGAATACCAAGAAAAAGATTTTCAACTAAGTAGTGTATTTCATTTGTTACATTTTTCACCTTCCATTTTTTTTTTACATTTTCCACTAAAAATAATTCCCGGCCGTGTGCTGAAAGCTGCCACTGGCCAAAAGGGACAATGTAGCGGCACGTGACCAGAGATATTTATTTCCGATAAACGTATTCAAAAGCTTCCTTAGAGAGCCGAAAACGTTTTTTGAATCTATGTACAAACGATTAAACATTTAGTTCTAATCTTTTGCTTTAAGCTCACAACTTACTCAGCTTCTGGTATGAAAAAGGATTGCTTTTGTCACGAATGTTCCTACTTATAATGGCAATATTGGACTCATCCTCCGATTACGAAGATGAGAAACATAAAAACACATTTGGATTCATTTATCTCGAAGTTTTTCAGCAATTTATTTATATTTTGTTTTCCTTTTTCGTTTTGTTTCTTTATTGCCATATGCGTGCTGCGATGTAAAAAATAGTAGTAGACAATATTAATTGCGATCGAATACTGTGATCCAAAAAATTGCAGCCGTCGAAATATTTGTACACACGAAAGAAAACTCGACTTCGAATGCGGTGATTTGCCCCCTGTTCTAGAATCCTATTCGGATTGATTTAGCAAAATTTTTTAAATCCGCATAATTCATAAATTGGTGTTCTCAATTCAGCATGTTTTTAGATATTCGAAGTTTCTGTTCGAAAAAAAATTCTAAATATCAAATACATAAACAACAGGTTTTTATGTTTTGAAAAGAACTATCAGAGGACGTAGCCGGTAATAAAAGATAGCTTAACATACAAATAGTCGCCGGCGGCAAACGAAAAACCGACGGTTGACGACCGTCTAAACAATGTTTTTACAATCACGGAGAAAAATTTAAAAATGAAGTTAAAATATGACAAAAACTAAACATTAATAGATTATTCTGAGAAAGCAGCTCTACCGCAAGCAGCAATCAGTCGCTCTTGACCGCGACGGGTGTAAGGTTGTGAAATTACCGGCGCGGCAGTTTGCCGGCTATGACCACATGAACTACGATCTTTGACAACCATACATTGCAAAAAGAACTTATTGCCGGACTATTATTATATAAATACAATCATATTAATTGTAATGTGCACGTACACGTCACACAGTGGGGGATTTTGCAAAAAAATTGGAAATAATTCTGCCGTTTCTAAACGGATGGCTCGATTGCAATGAAATTTCAGACAGGCATAAAAGAGGTGTATTCAAGCTTAAGTTTTGAGATTGGACTATATAGCGTTTAAGTGGGCGTGTCCACGCGACCCCAAAGTGGGCCACCTGGGGTATGTGAAAAATTAAAAACGATCTAATTTTTTCATTTCCAATTCTTTTGCAAATATTTTTTATTTTTAAATTCTTCTAGTCAAGGCCTACAAAAAATGTCGCGACACGTATATATTATCTCTTAAAGTTTTCGAGATATTAAAGTTTTAAAAATTAAATTTTCGTGTTTTTACCAACCCTGGTCCAGTATTTTCACATTTTTGAGCTCAAATCCTAACCGATTTTTCAAAAATAAGTTTTATTAGCTTGCCAGTATTTTTTTCAATACTATAAAAAAAATTTGAGCAAAAAATCTTTTATAAAGAAACAGTTATATTCAACACAATTTAAAAATTCAAAAAAAGTCAGTTTTTAGCATATTTTTAGGGCAAAAAGTAACTTTATTGTTTTTTATTTCTGGAAGAACTTTCCAAAGTAAAGTATATGTTGTTTATATTTTTTTAAAAGCTTATTGTTAAGAAAATATTTTAAAGAAAAAAAAATTTGAAAATTATGTCCTGTTGCGTAAGGGTAGCATCCTAAAATTAACCCATTTGTTTAGACAAAACCGACTTTAGCCCAAAATTTCTAAAATCGCACGCCTCTAACCTAAATATTTTTACTTGTTTTTTATAGTTATAAGTATTTTTTAGTTTTATGCAAATGGAATTTGTCGCCCCAGGATATTTGCTGGAATGACAGCAAAAAAACTAAAAAATCCCATTTTTGGGAATTTTTGAAAGTTTTTTGGGAATTTCGGGATTGGTATTATTTTTTCCCTACATTTTGCAAATAATTTTTATTTCTTTTATAAATTCCTATATTTTTGCAAAATTTTGTAAAAAAATATAAATAAATGAAAATTTTATAGGCATTTCAAAAAATTTTATTTCTCAAAAACTTTTACTGAAGGACGTTTTTTTCTGTATTTTTGCAAAAATTGTTTTAAAAAGTTTTAAATTTCTAAAAAATTTAATAATATATAAACTAGAGGTAATTACCTAACTAATGATATATAATATGAAACCCCCTTTCATTTTAAGGGTATGAAATTAATGGGCTACAACTAACCTATTTGCAATGAAAATTTCCAAAAATTAGTACTGATTCAGCGTTTGGGAATACAAGGGGTGAGGCACTGTTTATTTTACGCAGTATTTTCTATTACGCAGTAGCCTTATTACGTTAGTATAATCTTTGAATATTTGTTTTATTGCTTTACCTGGTTTGCTTTAATAGGTAGTATTACCTGCAACTAATACGAAGGGTACATTTCTTTTTATCCCTATTTATTTATTATTAAAGGCTAGACATTTCAGCTAAACATACCTGAATTTATGGTAATTAAGGGCTGATGTATTCAATTGTTATTGTTTTCAAAAACGTTTAAGTAATAATAATATCATGTTTGCATTTTCGAAAATTGAAGTACAACTGACACAATAGTCTGAACAGCCACTAAGTAATTAGAGTGTTAATACCACCTTCGCGTGTTTCCTTTATTGATCTACCTGTTTCGCTTTAATACGCAGTACTACCTGAACTTATGCTTATATTTAGTGATCATATGTAAATATTTTGTATACCTGAATACAATTTCGATGGTTATTATACATGTATGTGTAGGCGGGGAAACTAAAAACAAAGTCAACCTTTAGAGATAAATTAATCTTTAAAAATAGTTAGCGAGACAGTTGGCGCATGGTATAAAATATCTCGCAATTAATAGTTGGCATCATTAAAAAGTTGACGATCATGGCCATCACACTAAAACACATCGATTTATATTCAGTTTTATACAAAAGTGCAAACTTACAGCAACAGAAAAAAGTCAAATTTCTACTTGATTATATTGAAGAAACATATACAACTAAAGTAGACAAAAAGGATATTTGCAAAGTTGAGAATTTTGTTAAGGCATTCGAAAAAAAATGGAAAGCTGTCAACAGCTCTAATGCAAAATTTAGAACAAAATTTTCTGATTGGTTGGAGGTATCTATACAATTCCCAATTTCCTTATCTACTCCTGGCGCTAAATGTAAGGAATATGAAGACTTAGGCCCGAAGTCAAAGCAAGCACGCTTAACAACAAATCTTACAACCATGTCTACCGAAGAAGTTACAGACACATTTAATGCGATGCTAAAAAAGAAAGATCAACCCATGGATGCTGTGAAAATTGCAAATGTTCTTCCGAATGCATCACCTAAAAGGCTTAATCGTATTGTTAAGAGCATTCCAACACCATCGTTTAATTCAGCTTTCACAGAAGAAGAAGCCATTGCTCTTATGTTGCAGCTTCAACTTAGTCGTGATAAATATATAATATTGAGAAAAGCATTGAAAGAAAAAGGAGTTGAGGTTTTGCCATCATATGATGCTCTGCAAGAAAGGAAGAAGAGCATTATACCCACTGGTATTACAGTTTCTGACCGAAAAGTTACTGTTGGAATCTCATCTCTTCTAGAAAACACAGCATCAAGGATAGTTTCAACACTTACTGCAGAGCAGCTAAATAAAATTAACCACAGCGAAGTGAAACTAATATGTAAATGGGGATGTGATGGATCGTCGTTACTTTCAGAATACAAGCAGCCCACTGAAGGTCACTTATTATCTGATTACAAAGGCGTACTTATGGCATCAATGGTTCCATTACGGCTTCGAAAATATGCTGACAAGGACTCTCCATCAACTAGTTTCGAAGAAGACATTTGGATAAATTCAACTCCTGGATCTAAATCATTTTGTAGACCAATTACTTTCGAGTATACTAAGGAGACAAAGATTGCAACTCAAGAACTTGTACATCATATTGAATCGGAAATTAAATTAATGCAGCCCATTTTGATCGAAATAGAGGACTACTCTTTCAATGTATCGTTTGATATGAGATTAACGATGATTGATGGTAAAGTTAGCAATGCTTTAACAAAAACGTCATCTACTTGGAGTTGTTCTTTATGTGGAAAAACGAAAAGTCAATTCTCAAATATGTCATCAACTACAAAGGTTAATGAAGACGTTCTTAAATATGGAATATCTCCTCTACATGCTCGCATACGTTTTCTGGAACATTTTCTACATATAGCTTATGATTTGAAATACAGAAGTAGCCTTGAAAATGTAAATAAATCAGTAATTAAAAACGACGAGCTAAAGATAATGAGAGCTAACGAAAAGCAAAGAATTCAGGAGGAGTTTAAGCAACATACCGGATTAAATATTGATAAGCCACTAGTGGGATATGGGAGTACAAATGATGGAAACACGGCTAGACGATTTTTTAGCAATTTTGAAATAACCTCACAGATTACCGGAATTAATATGGAATTATTGCAAAAAGTTAATATAATTTTAACAGCAATAAACAGTAAACATAAAATAAATGCAGATAAGTTCGGCGAGTACTGTGCAGGCGTTTCGAGACTGCTTCTTAACTTATACCCCTGGAAAGATTTCTCACCAACAGTACACAAGGTTTTGTGTCATGGAAAAATAATAATGGAACATCATATACTACCACTCGGAGAGCTCACAGAAGAACCTCAAGAGTCTAGAAACCGTGATTTTAAACATATCCATCAATTTAGCTCCAAAAAGTACTTCAGACAATCTCAAAATCAGGACATATTTCAGAACCTTATTTTGTCCTCAGATCCCGTCTTATCACTTATGAGAAGGAGATGGATCTGCTACAGAAATTTGACATTTGATTGCAGTAATGAATTCAAAGATTTGATGTATCTGCTAGATCTAGAAGAATTTGATACGGATTATTTTGTAAAGTTAACGTAATTGTATATTTGATTGATTGATTGACTTTCGTATTCCCAAACGCTGAATCTGTACTAATTTTTGGAAATTTTCATTGCAAATAGGTTAGTTGTAGCCCATTAATTTCATACCCTTAAAATGAAAGGGGGTTTCATATTATATATCATTAGTTAGGTAATTACCTCTAGTTTATATATTATTAAATTTTTTAGAAATTTAAAACTTTTTAAAACAATTTTTGCAAAAATACAGAAAAAAACGTCCTTCAGTAAAAGTTTTTGAGAAATAAAATTTTTTGAAATGCCTATAAAATTTTCATTTATTTATATTTTTTTACAAAATTTTGCAAAAATATAGGAATTTATAAAAGAAATAAAAATTATTTGCAAAATGTAGGGAAAAAATAATACCAATCCCGAAATTCCCAAAAAACTTTCAAAAATTCCCAAAAATGGGATTTTTTAGTTTTTTTGCTGTCATTCCAGCAAATATCCTGGGGCGACAAATTCCATTTGCATAAAACTAAAAAATACTTATAACTATAAAAAACAAGTAAAAATATTTAGGTTAGAGGCGTGCGATTTTAGAAATTTTGGGCTAAAGTCGGTTTTGTCTAAACAAATGGGTTAATTTTAGGATGCTACCCTTACGCAACAGGACATAATTTTCAAATTTTTTTTTCTTTAAAATATTTTCTTAACAATAAGCTTTTAAAAAAATATAAACAACATATACTTTACTTTGGAAAGTTCTTCCAGAAATAAAAAACAATAAAGTTACTTTTTGCCCTAAAAATATGCTAAAAACTGACTTTTTTTGAATTTTTAAATTGTGTTGAATATAACTTTTTCTTTATAAAAGACTTTTTGCTCAAATTTTTTTTATAGTATTGAAAAAAATACTGGCAAGCTAATAAAACTTATTTTTGAAAAATCGGTTAGGATTTGAGCTCAAAAATGTGAAAATACTGGACCAGGGTTGGTAAAAACACGAAAATTTAATTTTTAAAACTTTAATATCTCGAAAACTTTAAGAGATAATATATACGTGTCGCGACATTTTTTGTAGGCCTTGACTAGAAGAATTTAAAAATAAAAAATATTTGCAAAAGAATTGGAAATGAAAAAATTAGATCGTTTTTAATTTTTCACATACCCCAGGTGGCCCACTTTGGGGTCGCGTGGACACGCCCACTTAAACGCTATATAGTCCAATCTCAAAACTTAAGCTTGAATACACCTCTTTTATGCCTGTCTGAAATTTCATTGCAATCGAGCCATCCGTTTAGAAACGGCAGAATTATTTCCAATTTTTTTGCAAAATCCCCCACTGTGCGTCAGCTGATACAACAATGTTCAGTGGACCGATAGTCGGGGTGTGCTGGTATACTGGCTTTTAGCGCGGCTGAGCTCGCCGGATGGGGGTGGTTCTTTCCCACTTTCGGTGTCCTCTTCCACGTACACACTTACACGAAAAATTTTCATTCCAGGCTTAAAATCATCCAAATACAAATGAAATCGGTGGAGCCATTTCGAAGAGTTCACATCAAAAACCAAATACTACAAACAATCGTGCCACATGCCACCAGACTCCACTCAAACCACAACATTGGCAGATGTCTTGCCAATATTGACCGCCCTCCCTCTTGAAAAACCTTTTCAGGCCTTACCAATGCAGCCGATGGTCAAAAAAAGTCTTTTCGGACTGCCCCTAATACTTCACCATCACCCCTCGCACTTACCCGTCAATACCCATCAAAATCTTTCTCTTAGAGATCCATTGGAATTATATTCGCTTCCATTTCAGATTCCATTATCGAAACGTATTCATTTTATTATTTATGGAGAAAGTCTTAACAATATTGAAGTCTTATATAATATTAAGATATAAAAGAAAACTATAAAAAGTATTAACATGTATTTCAATTCACTTATGTTCTAAACGATTAATCTCCGTACACCGTTGGAAACTTAAACACATTTATTATAATATATTTGTATATATATTGTTCGCAATATCTCTAACTTCTAACCCTTTTCTCTCACCAAACTCAAAGACGTTAGGAACTAAAAGCTGCTTCCCGAGGCAAGCGCCAAACTCAACTATTGAAATTTATTTTTCGTATGCCCCAATACTAATCCTCACCAACACTACAAACCTCTATGCAGCCTTAACAGCTACACCTAGCAGACTACTACTTCTCAATTCTCCCAAGGAAAACTCTTGTGGCTACCTATCAGCCGGCTTAAAATCAAATTATCAATGCAAATTTCCTAACAACTCATATAACTACAAAATCCTTTAACCCAAAGAGAACGTGGAGATAAATTTAAATGCAATATTTTGTTTTGATTGTGTATACTGAAAATATATTTGCGATTTTACAGCCTCCACCACATCATATGCCAAAAGCTTGGCTATTCGCAAAAATTTAACTACTGAAACAAAAATAAATGTTGGCGGTACTATATCAAGCAATTATATTCTCCTTATACACCCAGCTTAAACCTGTAGGTTATTTACATACATAAAAATACCAGTCAATGAAAAAGGAAAAACAAAATATAACCAGGAGATATAATTGTAACTAGCGCTACTGTTTTATACCTATATGAAACATGTATTTCGTTGAAAAAGCATAAAAAGTTATGTGTTAATTATTGAAAACTTGTATAAATCAGTTATATCGTTTCAATTATATTTCCTTCGCGATGGTCATATTAAAAGACAAAAAAAGCATACTGACTTATAAACGATATTGAGTAATACAATCATTAATACAAATTATCCTTGAAACTGCATTCCATTTATGCAAAAAGAAATCATATTGTATGCTTTCTCAAAATTTAGGGAAGGTACTCATTGAAACATTCAAGTTTAAGACTCAAGGTACGGAAATTGAAAGCAAAACACAATTGCTATTGTATTTTTTTGTTTAAACAAAACGCATCTAACCTAGCTGATTACGAGCTAGGCTTTGATTAGTGAAAATTGAAATAAATATAACTGAAACTTGAATTAAATATATGTAGCTATTACGAGCATACAGTATGTTTCTTAAGGCACAAAAGGGTACACCACTCTTTGTATGTATATTGAAAGAAATCGACTGTAAAATGTGGTTACAATTATGTTTAATAAAAAAAACCAATGCTAAGATAGTTTACTTTTACACCGGAGAAAATACTGGCTTCCTAACTCTACGATTTATATCTATTATTTTCTTGTACGATAAAGGTGTAGAGAAAAATAAGCTTGCAAATAATTTCAATCTCATATAATTTTAGAGGAAAACGTAAAGCTGAGGCTTTCAAAACTCTCAGCCAAACTTATTTGCAAACAAATTTTTCAAAAATTATAACCAACGCGAAAATAATAAAAAAAATATATAAGTACATACAATATTTTTCTTCAGGTACTTGCTTGAACGTGGCAGCTTGGCATCCTAGTCTGGTTTATGATACAACTAATTGTTTATGATACAACTAATTGTGATACAACTAATTGTGTTGCCACTCGATCAGTGTTGTATATTTCCTAGACTTGAAGATTTTAGCTGGTCGTTTTGGAGTCGTCAATCCGCTAAAACTTGGCTGCAGTCAATAATCCGTCTACTTGTGGACGCTATTCAGTCACTGATGGGCTTGTTGATTTTGTTGTTGACCCTTTTTGTTAAGTTTGTAGCCTTTTCTTTGTGAAGAACCCTGTTGTTAAATTTGGTAGCTGATTTTGTTGCGATCGTTGTTAGCATTCGCCCGCCGGATTTGTTAGATATGACTTCTCCTTTGCGGAATTAATTGCGAAAATTTTTAATGCGGAAATCCCGTGATTTGTTAAATTGGTTGTTAATTAATCTTGTTGAAATTTTGTTGGCTTTTTCGTTGTTGCAATTTTTGGTGCTTTCAATGCTCTTGTTGTTTGGTTTGTAGAAATTTGCAACCAATTTGTTGAATTTGCTGAGCCACCTGTTGTTGAGTTTGTGGAAGTTCTCGCTAGTGAAAGTTCTTGCTAGCCCTTTTTGTTGAAATTTCTTAAAACTTTTTTTTTTCTGTTGAAATATTCGGTGCATTTGATCCCTTTGTTGTTTCGTTCGTAGGAATCTCTTGTTGAAATTTGCTCAGAAAATTTTTGTTGAATTTGTAGGTACTTTAAAAAAAATTCTTGCTGCCTTTTTGTTGCAATTTGTTTAAACTTTTGTTGAAATTTATTTAAACTTTTTGTTGCAGTTTGTTTAAACTTTTGTTGAAATTTATTTAAACTTTTTGTTGCAGTTTGTGAAAACTTTTTGTTAAAATTTGTTTAAACTTCTTGTTGAAATTTTCACTGTATTTGTTCGACTTATTCAATCACTTTTTTTCTTACTTTAATTTCTTATTCCTTAAATTCCCACTTATGAACTGCACTCCCCAAAATCAGCAAACAGAAAGGAAAGCATGCTTTCGATCAGGCTGTATATCAGTTAAAAAAACTCTCAAAAAAATTTTTTGCAGGCTGTAAGAACCGTTAGGTATCTAGAATTTTCTTTTCTCTTTCTTTTACATTATTTTCCATTTCGCTAAATCACGCCATCAGTGGTTATTTAGTGCATATAATTCGTTACCACAGAGTCGTATACAATAACAGACCTCTACATGTGAGAACTACATCCAAAAGGTTATTGCCATACTTAAGGCAGATGCCACAAACCCACTCATCTTGACCGATCAGAGAGAGATGAAAGGGAAAAACATTAAAGCCTCCAGTTTATCCTTACTGCTTTAAATCCTTGGCGTGGAAGACGCCTAACGCATTACCTTTCAAATCTTCTATCTCATATAAGCTGTTACCGATGGGTCGAACTACTCGGCATTTTTGGAATTTCTTTCCCAGTTTAGAGTTATACCCTTGCTTAAAATCACTCTGGCGGAAATTTTGCCGATAAATCTCCTGACCAGGAACAAAGTTTACTCGCCGACATCTGAAATTATAGGATTTCTCATTTCTAAGGAAAGCAGCGTGTAGATTCTCTTTTACTTTCTGTCGAATCAGGTCTTGCTTAGCCACTTTGGGAACCACATTAGTCTCGGGGTCGTCGAGTGCCTTGAGCTTCCTGGCTATCTTATATACGCTGCCATGGCTTACCATGTTCATACCGAATAACGCAAAGTATGGTGTAACCCCGATACTACTATGGACTGACGATCTTAAAGAAAACTCTATCGTTGATAGGTATTTGTCCCACTCATGCTGATCCTCTTGGAGATAGGATCTGATGGCAGATAGGATTGACTGATTCACCCTCTCGGACGCGTTAGCTTGTGGAGAGTATATCGCCGTCTTTTTCACCAAGTCCATAAATTCCTTGCTCACGAATTGTTTACCATTATCGGACACGATCACTTCAGGCGTTCCGAACTTATGAAACACTTCTGTTATCAAAAATTTTACAACATTTTTACTATTAGCTTTCGCCATTGCCTTGAGCAACACAAATTTCGTAAGGTGGTCTAAAACAATAAAAATGTAACTGTTTCCCGCTGTGGATCTAGGATACGGCTCGAGAAAATCGACGTATAACCGCTGAAATGGTCTTTCGATGATCGCTTCCCTCCCCATCGGAGGACGCAGTACGACATTCGCAGGCTTAGCCTCCTTACATACTGAACAATTTTGAACAAACTTTCTCACTTGGGTGCTCTGGTTGGGCCAATAAAGATACTCTCTCACCCTGCTTAGAGTTTTCTGGAAACCACCATGAGCTGCGTGTGGAGGATTGTGTGCCCTTTCCACTATTTCCTGGGTTAAATCTATCGGTACCCACAGCTTCCATGTAAAGTCTTCATTCAGAGGCACTCCGTCATACGGCAACCTCCTTTTATACACGTATCCGTCCAGAACTTTGACATCGGGCAGCTGATCAGCGTTCTGTTTCACAGTATCTATCAACTCCAGGTAGTCTGCAGACTTAAACGATTCAGCTTCAAGGTCCACAAGCGCTTCCAAGCTTCCTGAAACTTCTTCAATATCGTATCTCGATAAGGCATCGGGAACTTTGTTGTCTTTGCCTTTCCTATGTTCCACTGTGAAGGTGTAGGACTGGAGATGTAAACTCCAACGAGCTAGTCGCCCACTCAGATCTTTCTGCGTCATCAGCCATTTGAGACTACTGTGATCTGTGATAACGCTAAACTGCATGAGTTCAATATAAGGTCTGAAACGTTTTATTGCCAACACTACAGCCAAACATTCACGCTCTGTTACCGAGTAGTTCTTCTGCGCAGGGGTTAGCTTGTGGGAAAAATACGCCACTGGATGCTCTGCTTCCGAATCGTTTGGAACAATACGGTGCCGATTCCAACATCAGAGGCGTCACATTGCACATAAAACGGTCGTTCGAAATCGGGTTGTACTAACACTGGACTTGATACTAAGGCCTGTTTCAACTTCTCAAATGCGACTTTAGCCTCTTCAGTGAACTGAAACGTTTTTCCCTTTTTTAAGGTATCGAAAATCGGAGCAGCAATTGTAGCGTAGTCTGGGATGAAACGTCTGTACCACCCTGTGGCTCCCATAAAACTTCTCACCTGTTTCGCCGTTTTGGGATAAGAGTACCGTGTTATTGTCTCTATCTTTTTCGGATCAGCCTTGAGCTTCCCTCCGCCGACAATGTAGCCTAAATATCGTAATTCTTTGAAACAAAACATCGATTTCGAAACGTTTATGGTCAACCCAGCTTTTGACAAACACTCCGACACTTGGCTCAGCAACTCCAGGCGGGCCTCAAAGTCCGGCGAGACTACCAAAAGATCGTCTAGATAGACAAAAACCCTATCGCGTATTGCAGCTGGGACCACTTTATCTATTAAACGGCATAACCTTTGGGCGGCATTACACAGCCCGAAAGGCATGACCGTGTAATGGTAAAGTGGTCTACCTGGCACCGTGAATGCGGTTTTTTCCCTACTAGACTTCTCCAATGGAATCTGCCAGAACGCATCCGACTGAGCAGGCCCTCGATATGCGGAAGTGGATAGGCGTCTTTCACTGTGAGAGCATTGAGCTTTCGGGCATCCAGGCAAAGCCGATTTTTCTCTCCTTTACGGACTAATGTAACTGGGTGGCTCCAAGGACTTTCGCTTGGCTCAATGACTCCCAGCGAAAGCATCCTATCCAGCTCCGCATACATGAGCCTCTGCACAGCTGGTGAGACTGGGTAGTATCGGTCTTTAACCGGAGCAGCCTTGCCAGTGTCAATGTGATGTGTCTCAAGCTCTGTTTTGCCTAAGCCACTACGCACGGAGCATGGAAATTTAGCCACTACCTGGTCAAAACGACGCTGTTGTTCGGCTGATAGTTTATGCTTTACTCTTTCTCCTTCATCCTCGGCTTCTTCACATAGGCTGATGTGGTTGGTAGTAAGACTTTCAACATTTGCGAACAACCTAAAAGCCTTCATGAAGTCTACTCCCAAGAATAATTCGCGGCTGAGTGTTGGTACTAAGAAAAATGTTATCACGTGCGTTAAATTATTAAAAAATATTGATGCTCTAACTCGGCCAATTATCTGGTGCACGCTACCGTCTGCTGTTTTGATGACCGCTGTAATTTTATCCACGTGTAGGTCGTTTTTTTCTACGAACTCTATACAGTTTTTTCCCAAACAAGTCACAGTAGCTCCGCTGTCTAGCAATCCTTCGATTTGTTGTCCCTCAATGTGTATCTTGGCATAAAAACGCGAGTCTTCGCCCTCATATAAACTTGTCGAAGCGATTTCTCTCCTTACACGCCTTCGAGCCTGATATCTTTCTCTAGCTTTCTTAATCTTATTCGACACTCCTCCAAATATTTTATTACGAGTTTCCTGGTACTGCTTAATCCTTACGTGAAGCGGCTTCAGCGGTCTTACAAATGAGCCGGTGTTGTGAGTCAATAATGACAATAACAACAACAAGCGGAAGTTGACCAACAGCACAATTGGCTAATATGCAAAAACATAGTCAAGCTGAAATTAGGTCAACAAACTGCTACTGATGAAAACAGTGCAATAAACTGATATTGCAGCACATGCAATAATTAGAACTAATTGTCACAGCAGCGGTTTCTGCTGACGGTGTGATTCTTAACAATGGGAAAAACAATAACAGCAGCAGCAACAGCAAATAGCAGCGACGGCAAGCAGCAGCAACGGCAACAGCAACACGGGCAGAGACAGAGTACAATTAATTAGTATAAATAGAGTTAAGTTTTAGAATAAGGTGGGACTTGATTTGGCATAAATAAAGAAGTACAAAGCACAAATAAATCCGCCAGTCTTTTCCTCACTATAATACAAACAAAAGAGCCTGCCATACACCAAACACAGGGTCCCTGAACGGCTCAAATAATAAATAAACAAATAACTAAATAAAAGACTGTCTGCGATCTCCACGGAGCCCTCCAGGCAGTATAACAAAAATAAAGAGTATCCTGCGATTCCTAAGGGACCCTCCAGGATAATTCTAAATAAGATATTAATTAATAAAATTTAAGCATAACATTAATGGCGCAGCCGGTAAACGCGTAAAGAATTTTTTCGTATAAATTAATAAATTATTTTTAATTTTATAATTTTAATTGCGAAATTTTGCGCGGTGACGAACTACTTGGGTTTTGTTTAACTGCAAGGCAGAGTATTAACAGTCCAATAAAAGACGAAACTCTCGCTACCTTTGGACAGTTTTTCTCTGCATTGGGAAGTATAGAACCCAAATAGGAAAGTACAACATTAACAAATTGATAATTTCGATTTGGGAATGCCGTACCTCCAAACAAAATAATAAAAAATAAATATTATGTTACACGAAATAATAACAAAATTATAAAAGATAATCAAATAAGGCTTAACCACGATAAAAATAAAAAGTGTTTGACATAAGTTTCAGCGTTATAGGTCTTAGCACGAAATAATCTAATAAAAGACGAAACTCTCGCTACCTTTGGATTATCTAGTGCTGGGAAGTGTAGCGGTAGAACCAACGAAGTTGTACATGGTCAGGTAAACCTGGTTTAAGCCACGAGTCTTTCGGGGTGCCTTGGGCATGTGCGACTATTGAAAAATCCAATAATAACATATTGAAATAATAATTAATATAGTGATATAATAAGAGGAAGACGGCCTTAAAGTGGAAAAGAACAATTATTGTGAAAAAAGAAAGACAAAAAGAATAAAAAACAATATTTTCAATAAAGAATTTAAGAGCTAAGGAAGTCCGAATATTTGTGAACAGTAAACTTTTAGAAAAAGAAAGTGAAAATTAACAGTTTTAAAGACAAAACAAAAATGAAGTTTATAACCCTGGTAAGTATAACCCTTTTATACACAACCTTTTTGTAAATGGACAACCACCAGACAAGAACTGACGAGCTAATAAACAAGCTTGACAAGTACAACTATTCCGTGGACAGCCTACAGGTACTAGCTTGGGAAGAACTAGAACGCGTAAATTCTGACAAAGGATTTCTAAAAGAACACAGGGACCAGATTAGATATTTAAGACTAACAAAATTGGAGGAAGTAGGGTACGTATTGCAGTTGGTAGGAGATTTGAGCAAGGACCAGTCAGCATATTTTACACAAAAAATTGAGGAGTTAGAAGAAACAAAAAAACTCCTGCAAACACAGTGCAAGAAATTGAGAGAGCAAGTGAACTTCACCAACAATTTACTAGAGGAAGTTGTGATTGAGAACACAGACCTAAGGGATAAAGAGAAAAAGGTGAAGAAGGTAGGGAAATCGGCGAAACAACAACAGACAATAGAAGAACAGGACAGCACTATTCATAGGCTACAAGTTTCACTAGTAAACGCAAGACGAGAATTAGACACAATTTATAGATCAAAGTCACCATCACCGTCATTAAGTGAAGAGCTAGAAGGAGCAAGAGTTCCAGCAATAATAATAAGCGGTCTTGAGGAGGGTGATACTCTAGGAAAAGTACAAAAAGCGGCAGAAGCAGCACCAGGCGAAGTATCAGCAGAGGAGTTATTGAAAAGAGTACAAACAATAGCAATTAACGCTCGGAAGGCCGGTAGCAGGGGCTACACTGTAGACACCAAATCAAGGAAGCTCGCTGAATTGAGCGAATATAAGCATATATTTGACAGCCTCGGAATCACCGACGCACAACTAGAAGAAGATTTTGTGATCACACTGAAAGCAGCACAAAGCCTATTAGAAAGAAGGTCGCCGTCACCAGTATCTAAGCAAGACCTTGAAGTACAATTTAACAAGATGCCGTCCCTATCGGAAATAATAAAAGTAGTAAACAGTGCTGTACCATCATTTTTCGGCACTGAGGGACCAGATTTGCCAGCCGAAGTGTGCAGATACATCCAGGGGTGTAAAATGGTGGAAAGAGAAATACTGTCAGATGCGAATATTGACCAGGTCCAGGATGTGATCCAATGTTTAAAACTGAGACTAATGGGAGCAGCATATACAAAAATTTCGCAAACCAGTTTCAACTCAGTAGACGCGTTCTGTAACGCGATTAAAAAGCACTACCTGAAAAAGAGAAGTCTGGACAAGATAAGAGAGCTGATTGTGGGATGTAAGCAGAGTATCAGAGAATCTGCAAGCAAATTCGGGGAGCGGCTGGAGAATCTACTAAGTGAGGCTACAACGGCAATAGAAGAGGAATGGCGGAGCGGACCAGGGCGAGAAGTCATGGTCAAAGATTTTAAGAGGATTGCGATAAGGAGCTTCATAAAAGGACTGAGAGACCATGCTTTGAAAACACGGTTCATGGGTCAGGAACATGAGGAACTGGCAGTACTCATAGAAATAGTGGAAAATGCGGAAGATTTGTTTGGCGAGCCGGTGCCGAACATAAATACCGTGGCGTCAGAAAGTACTTGCAGCTTCTGCAACAAAATGGGCCATGAAAGGAGTAACTGCAAAAAGAGGCTAAACACGCCTTACTGCACAAACTGCGGCATATATGGGCACGAGGTTGGCCCACAATGCAAAAACAGCAACCACGTAAGAAGGACCTGTGAATACTGCAAGATGAGGGGACATGTGATGAGTGAATGCCGAAAGAATCTAGGGTCCTTATACTGTAGAGCCTGCAGGATAAGTGGGCATCAAGAAAACCCGTTTTGTAGACAACAACCATTTAGAGGGGCAGCCAATCGAAATCAGTGGCAAAACAATAGCAGAACACCTACAGACAGAAGCATCAACAGAGAAGACGTCGGCTCACGTGTACAAAATAGACCTGTAAGAGAAAACGTAAGCACCAACAGGCAACCGCTATGCTACAAGTGTAATCAGTTGGGTCACTTCGCAAGGAACTGCCAAAATGGTTATATACCAATCAATCTACGGAAAGAAGCACCTTTCTCACGAGCAGCAAATAGCTCTACAAATAACAGCCAGCCAAACCAGGGAAACGAGTTGAGGTCCAGTTATTGCCAGTAGCTGGGGAGCCCAAAATAAGAAGAGAATATTGTTACAAATTTGGTCGTGAACGGACCGATTGTGATTGTTCTAGAACGTACTAAATCATCGTTATTTTATATGTGCGTATATTGTCTTGTTATTATTTGTAAATGAACACAGGAGGTATATACACACATGCATACATAGAAGCTTGTTGATAAACAAAACGGCAGCACAGCGAGTGTGCACATACTGACACACATGTGTGGATAAATAAGCACAACAGCGAAATAAAAGAAACCACCACCGCACGATACAATATTCGTGTGTGCATGTATGTGCGCGGCTCAGATGCTTGAGTTTTACTGCCGCGTGTATGTATGTCGGTGTGTGTGTATATCTTTTGTTCATGATGAGTCATCGCACATCGCATGTATGTCGGTGTGTGTGTATATCTTTTGTTCATGATGAGTCATCGCACATCGCATGTATGTCGGTGTGTGTGTATATCTTTTGTTCATGATGAGTCATCGCACATCGCACTATAGATGTGGCGTGATTAGCTTCTGTAAACGTCTAGAATGTTCTAGTAATGATCATTGGAGGTATAAAAGCAGCGAAGCTCAACGCTGAACAGTCAGTCGATTTTAAGCTGCGCTAACGTGTAAAGTGTCTTAAGTAATAAAAAGTGATTAAGTGAAAGTGTTGTTCTTTTAGTAAAGTGTTCTTAGTAAAGTGTTTATAAGTATAGTGTGTTCAAATAAATAAAGTGTTGAACTGTTGGTTATTGTAAACTAAAGACGTGAGTGTTTCAACTTCATTACAATTAAAGAATCTACGGAAAACGTTTTGAAAAGGTTAAAACGTAACAATTGGTGTCAGAAGTGAAATTGTAAAATGAAGTTCGACGAGCTTAAAGTGGAACAACTGAAAAAGGAGTTGTGCAAATTGGATCTGCCCACATCTGGTAACAAAGTGGAGCTGCAGAAGAGGCTAATGGAGGAGTTTGATCGGTTGGGTCTGGACATCAATACTCATGACTTCGAAGAAAAAGAAGAACTGGAGATGAGTGCACGACCAGCTACCAGTAACATGGACTTAAACTCGATGTTTGCTGCCATGATGCAGTCTATCAAAGAGGCGTCCAGGGCTACAAATGAAACATTGATGCTGAAGATTGAAGAAAACTCCAAGGCAACAAATGCAATGATGATGCAGAAAATGGAGGAAAACTCCAGATCCATCAAAGAGGCATCAATTGCAACCAATCAAATGCTGAAAGCCAACAACGAGAAGTTAATGGAAATTTCTGAGGCCATGAATCTGAGAGTAAGTGCCATGGAAGAAAAATTGTGCGGCTTGGATCGAAATGTTCACGAAGTGGGAGAAAAGTTTGTTGCCCTAGAAAATGATGTGGATCAAAAGCTTCATAGCCTGGAAGCTAGAATGAATGGGCTTCAACTGCAAGAAGCGCCTGTGCGAGCTATTCCTGAATGTGTGAGCAGAGTGAAAACGCCCACCTTTGATGGCAGCACACCTTTTAACATTTTCCAGTTTCAGTTTGAAACTGTAGCCAATAAGAATGCATGGAGCGAAGATGAGAAATGCATTGAGTTAATTTTGGCGTTGAAAGGTGTCGCTGCACAGGTCCTGGAAACTGTGCCCGCTTCATCTAGAGACAATTATGAAGTCATCATGGCAGCTCTGCAACGCAAGTATGGTGGAGAACACAAGAAAGAAATCCACAGAATGGAGCTAAGAGGCAGAGTGCAGAGAGGCAATGAGACTCTTCAGGACTACGCAATGGAGATTGAGCGTCTGGTGCAGCTTAGCTATCCTGGAGAGAGCTACTCGTTTTTGGACCATTTTAAGACGGAGGCATTTGTGAACGGTATTCGAGATCCCGACATTAAACTTGCTGTATGTGCAACACAAAAGCCGTCATTCGCCGAAACCGTCTCATTTGCGTTGGCCCAGGAAACAGCCAGACTGATTTCAAGGCCACAGGTCCACAAAATAAGGGAGCTAGAGGTAGTTCATGAGCCAGGAGATGGCTTGGCCAGTACGATTAAAGAGGCAGTGTTACAAGCGTTGGCCGAAAGCTCGAACAAAGGCCGAGCAAAGTGTTTTAACTGCGGAAAGGCAGGCCACTTTCAGCGCAACTGTAAAGCTCCCAGGAAGCGTACAAGATCCGTATCTCCACAGAGGCCGAGCAAAAGGGCTAGCCATCAACAGCCCCAGGAGTCACCGTTAAACTAAAACGAGTCAGCTTTAAGGGGCAAAAGCTGGCTCCCACAAACGAGGGCCCCACAGTCTCCATATCAGTGATGCAGCAGAAAAACAGCAACTTAACTGTCAGTGGATACATCAATGGGAAGAAGCAAACTTTAACCATAGATACAGGAGCGTCGCAGTCTATAATAAGGCCTGATTTGGTAACAGGAAGGGTTGAACCGCTACGTAACGTGAGGCTGCGTACAGCTACTGGGGAGGCCGCTAGCGTCTATGGTAAGTCTGAGGCAAAGGTGCGTATAGCTAACATCACCGTCAGCCACATGTTTATTGTCGCCGATATTGTTGACGAGGTGATTATTGATGCAGATTTTATGATAGCACATGGCATAAATCTGCACATGGGTCAACAAATTATGACGTGGCGTGACGTGGAGATACAGTTAGATGTTGGCTACGAGAATAAGCCCCATGTGCTGAAACTGGTTGCTGAAGATACTCAACGAATTCCACCACGATCTGAGGCACTGATATGGGCTCGAACGAATGGAGATTTTGCGGACAGTCGATTGTGGGTAGTAGAATCAGAAAATATAACGGGCGATTTATTAACAGCGAAAGCTCTCGTGGAAATGCGTGCCGATAGGAAAGTCCCAGTTAGAGTGCTCAATTTATCAACCAGCGAGAAGGTCGTAAGTCCAAAATCGCATATAGGAAGCTGTACTCCAGCAGAGGCAATTATAAATTGCGAGACCAAACCAAAATCTACTAGCTTGTCACCTAAAGAACGAGAAACATATTGAACAGGAAATACGCCTCCGCTTTCGCCATGAACAGTAAGAGCCAAGGGAGAACGGCTATTGTGAGGCATGAAATCGATACTGGCGAAGCGAGGCCCATAAAGCAGGCGCCCAGAAGTGTACCCCTGGCCAAGCGTAACGAGGTTAAAGAGTTAGTCAGTGAAATGGAGAAGAGTGGGGTAATTGAACCATCTACAAGCCCGTGGAGCTCACCGGTAGTTTTGGTGAAGAAAAAGGATGGTAGCACGAGGTTTTGTGTGGACTACCGGAAGCTAAACGACGTCACGAAAAAGGACAGTTATCCACTACCCAGGATTGACGATACCCTAGATACGCTGTCCGGAACAAAATGGTTCTCAACATTGGACTTGCAAAGTGGTTATTGGCAGGTAGAAATTGCTCACAAGGACAAGGAGAAGACTGCGTTTAGTGCTGGAGATGGTTTATGGCAGTTTAGAGTAATGCCATTCGGACTCTGTAATGCTCCAGCCACATTTGAGCGACTGATGGAACAGGTATTAAAGGGGCTTCACTGGAGGACGTGTTTGGTCTACCTCGACGATATAATCGTAATGGGAAAAACTTTTGACGAGCACCTGAAAAATTTGGCGGAAGTTTTTAAACGAATATCGTCGGCGGGACTCACTCTTAGCGCGAAGAAGTGTGCATTGTTCCAGAAAGAGGTGAAATATTTGGGACATCGTGTAACTGCAGATGGCATTTCGACGGACGAAGATAAAATAAAAGCCGTAAGGGACTGGCCACAGCCACGTAATCTTCACGAATTGCGCAGTTTTCTGGGACTTTGCACATATTATAGACGATTTGTGCCAAATTTTGCCAGCGTAGCCGCCAGTCTGCACGAGCTGACCAAGAAGTCACGATCATACCAATGGGGAAACGAACAGGAACGAGCATTCCAGAAGCTGAAGGAGTTATTGTGCACAGCACCAGTTCTGGCATACCCGGTTGCTGGAGGAAGGTTTGTGCTAGATACCGATGCAAGTGGCTTCGGTATAGGAGGTGTACTCTCTCAGGTGGTAGATGGAGTCGAGAAAGTAGTAGGCTATTATAGTCGAATACTTTCAAAGCCAGAGAGAAATTATTGCGTGACACGGCGTGAGCTTCTGGCGGTATTGGAATGCATTAAGCATTACCATAAATACTTGTATGGCCAGAATTTCACGTTGCGGACTGATCACTCTGCGCTTAGATGGCTGTTGCAGTTCAAAAATCCCGAAGGGCAGTTGGCGCGTTGGATTGAACGGTTGCAGAGTTATGACTTTAGCATCGAGCATAGAAGAGGGACGAAACACAATAATGCGGATGCCCTCTCGAGACGACCATGCAGCCTAGAATGCCGACATTGCATCAAGGCCGAACAGAAAGAGTGCGTCATTGATGTTCGGCTAACGCAGATAGACTCTTACGAAGATTGGCCAACGGCGCAGAAAAATGACCCGGTGCTCAGCAAAATAATAGCTGCTAAACAGAGTGATAGCAGGCCTGCACGCAATGAAATTGCGGCTGAGAGTCCCCTCGCTAAAGCTTATTGGGCGCAATGGGGCGGCTTGCAGCTGGTAGACGGATGCTTATACCGTATATGGGAAAGTGCGGATGGCAAAACAACTTCTAACTTAATAGTTGTACCATCATCGAAGATACCGGAAGTTTTGCGAGAGTTCCACAATGGTCCCAGTGGAGGTCACCTTGGAGTTAATAAAACACTGGAAAAGGTAAAGCAGCGTTTTTACTGGGTTGGAGCGCAACAATCAGTAGCCGACTGGATAGCGAACTGCAAGGAATGTATAGCGGCGAAGGGTCCAGCACGGAGAACTCGAGCACACCTGCAGCAGTACAATTCAGGTGCGCCCTTTGAGCGTGAAGCAAAATAATTAAAACAATTAAATTTTGTTTTGTATTATTTAAAAAAATTGAATCTTTATTTCAGCAATCAAGCAACAAGTGCTCTGTCAATTGCTTTCGAATTAAGATTGATTTTAACTTAAAATTAGTTCAGCTTATATACTACTTATGAGAATATCCTAGACTACTTTTATAAACGTGAATGCATTGGCGCTGTGGAAGTGTTGTTGGAAATTCTTGATGAAATTTGATTTTCCTTAAAAATATTTATTTGTTCCCACAGTGGTGAATGTTTTAGTTTGCCCCAAATGTGCATAGCATTGCAAGTGCCGTTATTACGGCAAATTATTAAATGCATAACTGCATTAAATAAGGGCAGTGACTATTTCTAATTTTGTGGGAATAAACAAAACTGTTATTTAATCCATGTATAAATTTTCTCACGACGGGCTTAAGTGTGACACACACACACGCGAGTCATAAACATTTCATGGTCACTTCAAGAGGTGCAAAGGCGGCATTGTTTTTAAATAATTCACATGTGCTTGCCGGCCTTTGTTGATAAGATTTTTAGTGATACCTGATATTGTTTTGCCTGATTAATAAATGCATTTGAAATAATTAAATCTTTCATTTGTTATGGTTTAAAAGAATTAAATCATATTATGCTACACCTCCACTTTTCGCAAGAATGTTCATATAACGATAGTTTTATGGACATTCTTTTACAAAGATTGTTTTATTTTAAAATGTAAGAAAATTAAAATTGATTTATGACTTATCTAGTAAATTATTTTGTTTACTTCTATTTATATTTATTTATTAACAATTGTAGGGAAAGTTTTTTATTAAAAAAAAATAATTATTAAATTGATATACATATATGTATATATATTCTTATTTTACAATCGCGATTGCTTAGTAAAGGCTTTTTACTTGTTATGATATAACTTAAGTCTATTCTTATGTACTATTTGTTTTTTATTGGTTTTCTTATCAACTATAGTTACATTATTTCTTATGTCTATGTTCTTAATTTCAAATGGTCCTTTGTAGTTTGGTTCTACTTTGTGACCTGCTTCATATTTAAGTAAAACTAAATCTCCTATTTTTAAATTGTAGTCTAAAACATTTCTATCGTAATTTTGTTTTTGCTTAATTTTATTCCTATCTAATAATTGTTGAGCTCTCTTATATGCTACTTCTAATCTAAATTTTGCCTCTTTGGCATAACTATCTATATTATACAAAGGGTTGATTTTATCAATTTTATTAAATTGTTCAGACTGGTTAGGAAGTTTTGAAAAGACTAGCTCATATGGACAGTAATTGTGAACTGTTGATGGAGTTGTATTAAAACAATATGTAAAATATTTTAACCATTCGTCCCAATCTGTCTTGTCATTGTTAATATAAGAACGTACGTACTCGTTAAAAGTTCTGTGGCTTCTTTCTATTGTTCCTAACGTTTGGTGGTGATATGCAGTGGAAGTTATTTTTTCAATTTTTAAAAATTTACAAATTTCTTGTAATGTTTCATTTGTATATTCAGTGCCCATGTCCGAAATGAACGTCTTCATTGGACCATAGGTAAGTATAAAGTTTTCAAAAATTGCTTTAGCGACTGTTTTAGCGCTTTTGTCTTGTATTGGTATTGTAACTAAATATTTAGTTAAGTCACATATTAGTGTGATAGCATATTCATTTCCGTAAATTGATTTTGGAAATGGACCTATTGTATCTACATACACCGTGTTAAATGGTTTATCTGGTGTTTCTGTAAGTGTCATTGGACTTTTCAAATGTGTTGTTGTTTTTGATGTTTGACACTTATGACATGATTTTACATAATTTGATATGTCTTTGGACATATTCTTCCAGTAATAATATCTTTTTATTTTTTGTATTGTTCTATAAATTCCGCAATGTCCTCCTTCTATGGGATCATCGTGATATTTCAGCATTATTTCGAGAATTGCCTTGGCATTCTTACTATCAATTTGGGTCACCTCATTTAGTAGCGCTACTTTAATATTCTTTAATATTTTATTGCCCATATTTTTAAATTCATTAATTGAGATAAATTCGAAAATTTTCTCACTAGGTGCCACTTGTAATTTATTTATATTATGTTTACCGGCCACATATTCGAGCCTAGGGAGAAATTGTCCTAAGTCAAAGTTCCCTTTAGTAAACAAATCATTAATTTGTATATATGTTACTATAGATTTTCCTCGTTTGATGTAACATCTTCCGGGGGAAATCTTAAGTTTATAATATTTTCTGACGTCAGTGTTGTTTAGTGGTACATATATACTGGGCTCATTATTTTTCTTAATATTATTATGCTGATTATTTATATTATTATTTATTTTTGTTTTTTCATCGGTCATCGATCTAGTCGTGACTCTAAGTATAGAACAAATTTTGGTATTCATGTCTTTTAGGTCATTTATGCTTATTCTTGAAAGTGCATCGGCAACATAGTTTTCTTTTCCCCTAAGATACTCAACTGTAAAATTGTATTCTTCCAGATCAAGTCTCATTCTTGTTAATTTTGAGCTTGGGTTTTTCATTGAAAATAGATAAGATAGTGGTCTGTGGTCAGTGCGGACAAGGAAATGTTTTCCATATATGTATGGTCTGAAATGTGTTATGGCCCAATGTATGGCAGTTAGTTCCTGTTCAATTGTTGACTTGTTGCTTTCGCCTTTAGTGAATGTTTTTGAGGCGTATGCAATGGGTAAATGTTTGCCATCATATTCTTGTGATAATACTGCTCCACAAGCGAATTTACTTGCGTCCGTTGTTATGCAAAATTCTTTTGTGAAATCTGTCTTCTAGTTCTGAAATCTGTACCAATGTCAAGTCCGCTATTAAAGTGTTAATCCGTTCCTTGAAATTGAGTACGTTTCCCTTTTGTTTAGTGTTTCTTAGGTCAAAATGTATGTTGCTTGCCGTTCTTGTGGATTTGAAATGTTTTGTTAGAACTGTTTTAAGTTCTTCGAGTGTTTCAGGTGTGTTTCCTATAATCAGTATGTCCCTGACTCTGTCTACTAATTTTATCGCCAGTACGTATTTTATTAGGTTTTTTTTTCCTTGCTCATTCAGTTCAGAATGAACCATTTCTATCATTGAAAGGAAAATGTGTTTTGGTGTTCCGTCGAAAACTGGAATTACATCCGAAGCCTTTTTACTGTCAAAGTTCGACATGATTTTTGGAATTTCTTCTTGCTGCTCTTTTTGTAAATCTTCTCCTTTATGTAGTGTTAATATCTGTATTGCTGTTTCTTTAAAATTTCTAAACTGAATTATATTTTCATCTCTTAATGGATTTGCCAGATGTTCTACTACTTTAACAAATTTTTCACTTAATTGTTCTATTGCATTTAATTTTTCTTGTACTGTTTCTTTTGTGTATTTGTTATGGATTTTTTTTGCGTTTTATATTATTTTCTCTAGTTCTTCAAATAATTGTTCCATGAATATTATTTATTTATACAATATATGTATTTATAATTTTTTTTTTTTTTTTTTTTTTTTTTTTCATTTTTATTCTTATTTATACATATGTATTTGAAATGTTTGTTATATATTTTGGACATTATTTCGTACAACCTGTTTTTTTATATAGTGTTGCAAAAATTTAAATAAAATTATTATTACAAAAATAATTAATAAAACTATTACAATTTCCTGACTAATTTCTATTTTATTATTATTGACGGCGTATGCGTTCGACTGTCCTTCGACCTTTGCGTCGGCTATACCCATGTCTAATATGTTTTCTATATTAAAATCTATCATTTAAAATAATGTAATTTGTATATTCTATACTCTATTCTATTTTCTTCTGGGTTCTTCGTTTATTGATGTCCTTTTTATTTTTCTCGGCTTCGGTCCTACGGAAAGGATGGATGGTTTAGTTGCTTTGTCTGCACCTTCTTCTAAAATTGCCTTCCATCTGGCTTCTGCCTCTTCAAGGTTTTTCAGAATTTCCTCCAAGCTTTCTTCCATGAATGATTTTTTTTTATTAGGAGGGGTTCTATTTATTTTAGTAATGAAAAAGTTATAAATAGAGATCCAACTAAGCTTGAGCTCTATCTGTTGGATCCTATTGTCCTTTTTTTCAATATAAGGATAAGCAGAGTATGCTTTATCTTCCTTATAAAGAATCTGGCAGGATCGCCATGAAGCAAAATAATTAAAACAATTAAATTTTGTTTTGTATTATTTAAAAAAATTGAATCTTTATTTCAGCAATCAAGCAACAAGTGCTCTGTCAATTGCTTTCGAATTAAGATTGATTTTAACTTAAAATTAGTTCAGCTTATATACTACTTATGAGAATATCCTAGACTACTTTTATAAACGTGAATGCATTGGCGCTGTGGAAGTGTTGTTGGAAATTCTTGATGAAATTTGATTTTCCTTAAAAATATTTATTTGTTCCCACAGTGGTGAATGTTTTAGTTTGCCCCAAATGTGCATAGCATTGCAAGTGCCGTTATTACGGCAAATTATTAAATGCATAACTGCATTAAATAAGGGCAGTGACTATTTCTAATTTTGTGGGAATAAACAAAACTGTTATTTAATCCATGTATAAATTTTCTCACGACGGGCTTAAGTGTGACACACACACACGCGAGTCATAAACATTTCATGGTCACTTCAAGAGGTGCAAAGGCGGCATTGTTTTTAAATAATTCACATGTGCTTGCCGGCCTTTGTTGATAAGATTTTTAGTGATACCTGATATTGTTTTGCCTGATTAATAAATGCATTTGAAATAATTAAATCTTTCATTTGTTATGGTTTAAAAGAATTAAATCATATTATGCTACAAGCGAATAGCTATGGATGTAGCAGGTCCTTTTCCAGTCAGTACTGCCGGTAGTCGTTATGTCCTTGTGGTAATGGACTATTTCAGCAAATGGCCAGAAGTATACCCCATACCAAACCAGGAGGCTCAAACTGTGGTAAATGTTTTTATTAATAACTGGGTGTGCAGATATGGTGTTCCGATGGAGTTGCATTCCGATCAAGGCAGAAACTTTGAGTCTGCAATTTTTAAGGAAATATGCGAGCTCTATGGAATAAGAAAAACCAGGACAACACCGCTTCACCCGCAATCTGACGGTATGGTTGAAAGATTTAACCGCACGCTGGAGGAATACCTAAGGAAAGTAGTGAGCGACCATCAGAGAGACTGGGATGAGCACATTCAAAATTTTTGTTGGCATACAGGTCCGCCGTACATGACTCAACGTCTAGAACACCAGCAAAAATTGTCTTTGGAAGAGAACTCAGATTGCCTGAAGATTTGGAATTTGGCATAAAACCTATACCGAAGAATGAGGATGCCGAGAATGCTTCACAGGAGAAAAGTGACCTGCACGACCTACACGAATTTGTACGCAACAGAATTCGAGGAGTCAGCGATAAAATGAAAGCCAGATACGACCGAGCTGCTAATTCCGACGGATTCCGCGAGGGACAACTGGTTCTACTATATAACCCACAAAGGAAGAAAGGACTGTCTCCCAAATTACAAACGCATTGGGATGGACCATATAAGGTGATTAAGAGGTTGAACGACGTTGTATACAGGATACAGAAGCATAATAGCCAACGATCCAAAATGAAGGTTGTACACTTAGAACGACTCGCAAGGTACGGAAGTAGTGGTTCTGGGCCTGTTCGGGACGAACAGGCTTGAGCGGGCGGCAGTGTTACAAATTTGGTCGTGAACGGACCGATTGTGATTGTTCTAGAACGTACTAAATCATCGTTATTTTATATGTGCGTATATTGTCTTGTTATTATTTGTAAATGAACACAGGAGGTATATACACACATGCATACATAGAAGCTTGTTGATAAACAAAACGGCAGCACAGCGAGTGTGCACATACTGACACACATGTGTGGATAAATAAGCACAACAGCGAAATAAAAGAAACCACCACCGCACGATACAATATTCGTGTGTGCATGTATGTGCGCGGCTCAGATGCTTGAGTTTTACTGCCGCGTGTATGTATGTCGGTGTGTGTGTATATCTTTTGTTCATGATGAGTCATCGCACATCGCATGTATGTCGGTGTGTGTGTATATCTTTTGTTCATGATGAGTCATCGCACATCGCATGTATGTCGGTGTGTGTGTATATCTTTTGTTCATGATGAGTCATCGCACATCGCACTATAGATGTGGCGTGATTAGCTTCTGTAAACGTCTAGAATGTTCTAGTAATGATCATTGGAGGTATAAAAGCAGCGAAGCTCAACGCTGAACAGTCAGTCGATTTTAAGCTGCGCTAACGTGTAAAGTGTCTTAAGTAATAAAAAGTGATTAAGTGAAAGTGTTGTTCTTTTAGTAAAGTGTTCTTAGTAAAGTGTTTATAAGTATAGTGTGTTCAAATAAATAAAGTGTTGAACTGTTGGTTATTGTAAACTAAAGACGTGAGTGTTTCAACTTCATTACAATTAAAGAATCTACGGAAAACGTTTTGAAAAGGTTAAAACGTAACAATATGCTTGGCAGACAACTAATAGAAACTCACATATTATAAACAACATGGAAGAAGGTGCAGCACACGTAAATTTGAAGACAAGTAAGAATAATATCAAAATAATCGAAGTGAGAGAGAACGCGGCGCAAGATGCGGGATATAATACTCGTAAGCCGAAAAACACCAGAGTTCATAAAAACATCCAAATAAACGCAAAGGAAAAAATATTTAAAGAAGTAAACATGAATAGTGACTCGGAAGCAGAAGAGTCGACAGTAATCGTGCACAAGGCAATGGTGCACACGAGAGGACAGGAAAAAGTTCCTGAAAAGATTAACAATGAAATCAAGAAGAAACTAAATCAAAATGATGAAACAAAACAAAAAGAAGTGGGTGTGCAAAGAATCACTAGGTGCGATGAAGTCAAGAAGTCACCAGACAATGTGGATACAATTTTCATCACGCTTCCTTGCTTCGAGGCTAAGGAAGGAAAGTTGGTCTTACTTGTGGACACTGGTGCAGACTCCAGCATAATAAAGGAGGAAGCCCTGCATGTTATTCCATGTTATAACAAAACGGTACCAAAGACTTTGGCAGGTGCGTTCGGAGGGAGTGCTACTACGTTAGGCATGATGGAAGTAAATATAGGACAAAGGAAGCAGCAACGTTGGGTGTTCCATATTGTGGCTAGAGGAACTAGAATTCCAGGAGATGGTATCCTGGGAAGAGACAACATTTGGAGCAGAAGTATCGTTAATTCCATACAGCTAACTTTAAAAGTTTTTGATAACAATCGCTGGTTCAAAACGTTCACTCTACACAAAGGCCAGGACAAAACAGAGAGCGATGGAAGAGAAAATTTTGTCGTCAGAAAAAGGGCAATCACAATGGTGCCATTGAAAATAAAAACGAAGGAAAAAACAGTGGTCGTTCATAGACGAGAAATAAACCCAGGGGTGTATGTTGGGAACTCGGTGGTCAAGGTCAACAATGGAGAGGCAGTGGTTCCAATACTAAATGCCACGGAGCAGGACATTTCAGTAAGTGAAATTATGAATGTTGAACATTCGAATATAAATAGCTACATAGAATACAAAGGACCTGAAGGCCTAGGTCCCACTACAAGCAAATTAGAGAGAATAAAAGAGTTGAAAGATATAATGATGAAAGAGGATACGTGGAACGAAGAAGAAAGGAAATCTATGGTTAAAATCTGTGAGCAGTACCATGATGTGTTTATGCTAGAGGGTGACAAGCTGCCGTTCACAAGATTAGTAAAGCATAAAATTCCAACAAACTATGATCAACCGCCAATCAATCAGCGGCAATATAGGCTCCCACAAATACATAAGGAGGAGATAGATCGGCAAGTTTCGGAATTGCTGAAAGAAGGAGTTATTTCTCAAAGCACGTCGCCATGGAATTCACCATTGCTATTAGTGCCCAAAAAATCGCAGGACGGCCAGAAAAAGTTTCGGATGGTAGTGGATTTCCGAAAACTAAACGAAGCCACCATCAAACAAGTTTTCCCCATTCCACGAATTGATGAGATCCTGGATCAGTTGGGGAACAGCCGGTATTTTACTACGCTGGATTTGGCCAGCGGCTATCATCAGGTACTGGTAGATATAGAAGACAAAAAGAAGACAGCGTTCAGTACTGATAAAGGTCATTTCGAGTTCAACAGAATGCCGTTCGGGTTGACCGGAGCACCAGCAACATTCCAAAGAGTTATGAACACTATACTGACGGGTCTACAGGGTCTGGACTGTTTCGTCTATCTGGACGATATAGTTGTCTATGGGAGAAATTTGTCGGATCACGAGAGAAAACTGGTCAATGTATTGACGCGTCTTCGCGAAAGCGGTCTGAAGCTGAATACAAAGAAGTGTCAATTTTTGCGAAGAGAGATAGTCTATCTAGGCCACAAGTGTTCCGAAGAGGGGGCACTTCCAGACCCTGCAAAAATAGATAGCGTAAGAAAACTGAAGGCCCCAAGGAGCATAAAGGAAGTACAAGCGTTACTAGGGACTAGTTAATTACTACCGTAAGTTTGTGAAAGGCATGGCAGAATTAGCCTCACCGATAACTCGTTTACTTAGAAAGAATTGCAAATTTGTGTGAACACCTGAGTGTGAGGAAGCTCTAAGTAAGATTAAACAAAGTATCACCAACCCACCTATTTTAATTTACCCAAACTTTTCCGAACCTTTTCGTGTAACCACGGATGCTAGCAATGAGGCACTGGGAGCAGTGCTATCCCAGTTGAAGAATGGTAATGACCACCCCATAGCATTTGCCAGCAGGACACTAAGCGACACCGAAAAAAGATACTCCACCATAGAAAAGGAAATGCTGGGAATAGTTTGGGCCACACACACGTTTAGGTCATACATACTAGGCCGGCATTTCACTATTTTCACCGATCACCAGCCTTTGCGAGGAATAGCGAATCTGAAGGACCAAACGTCGAGACTTGCCCGATTCAGACATAAACTGTCAGAATATGAGTTTGATATTGTGTATAAGCCAGGGAAAACTAATTTAAATGCAGACGCTTTGAGCCGATTACCACTACAAGAGGAGAAGGTACAGGTCGTAACGAGGGCGCAACAACAAATTTTGGATGACGAAAACAGGCAAACAGAGACTGAAGGTCAGAGCGACATATCGCAGAACGATGAGAGCGCAAAAGAGACAGAGAAGAGTGCAGCAATTACCCTACTTAACAACAAGGATATCCAGGAAGTCCTAAGGAGTTTTCATGACTCCCCCCTCGGTGGTCACCAAGGGGTCAAAAAAACGTACAAAAGAATAAAAAATCAATATAAATGGAAGGGAATGCAGCGGGACATTGTAAATCATATTCGAAAATGCCCAAAAGAACAAAAGTGGTTTGCTAAACAAAGAGCCCTTGGTCCTGACTGACACCGCAAACAGGCCTTTCGAAAAGGTTTATATGGACATGGTGGGTCCTTTACCGACTACCACGATGGGCAATAAATACATCCTTACATTGCAGGACGATTTATCAAAGTTTTTTATTTGTGCACCAATGCCAGATGCAGAAGCGGAAACAGTGGCAAGAATTTTTTTCAATGATGTTGTTACTAAGTATGGAATTCCAACAAAGCTCATAACGGATAATAAAGTTGTTCGGGAGTGTGTGCAAACTTTTGAAAATAAAGAAATCCCACATCACTCCCTACCATCCTCAGGCCAATGGATCACTAGAGAGGAGTCATAGACCTTTAGCAGAATACCTGCGAAGCTTTGAAGAAGAGGACGGGTCCAACTGGGATCAGTGGTTAGCACCAGCGATGCATGTGCATAATCACACGGAGCACGCATCTACCCAGCAGACACCTTTTCGGGTACTTTATGGATTTGATACGCCTTTACCGTCAAATCTCAAACTAAGTACCCCCCTCTACAACCCATAAGACTACCCATCGGTATTAAAACACCAAATACAGAAGGCCTACGAGTTAGCTAAAAAAAGCCAGCAAAAAGCAAAACTAATAGCCAAAGAGAGGTATGACAAGAAAGCTAAATCGAGCATAATACGTATAGGAGATAAGGTTTTAGTAAAGAACCAAACCCGCAAAAGCAAACTGTCGCCTATATGGGAGGGTCCATATGAAGTGAAAAGCCTGCCTACTCGAGTAAATGTGCAAATATTAATAAAGGGCAAACTCAAAATCCTACACCGTAATCTGATAAAACTCTACAAATAAAAGCAATTACCCTCTACTAGTAACACAAAATTGTCAGCAAAATAAGCCGGTATAAGCAGCCGAATTGATCAGTTCAAAAGCCAAGTCCTTGAAGGAAGTTAAAGTACGCAGTTTCGATGGCTAAATTCCGAAAAAAAAACAACAACTGGAGTCTCTTCAGACTAGAAAAGCAGAAGTGCAGAAGTTACAAAACGTGATTTACAATAAGAATATGGTGACCATACATACCCACTTACAACTTCTCGCTAAGAGTTGGAATTGGTAAGTGGATCCATTGCTAATCACATTTTTTTTCTCAGGTATTCGCCTTTGCAACATTTACGTCGCATGTAGACTTCCAGTAATGCATTCAAAATATCAAACAAAAAAATATATATTTTACTATAAAATAAAAAAAAGAGAAAAAACATAACACAGTTGAGTGACCGAAAATATATTTTCCTCGATAATATATTTTTTCTTTTTGCACTGGTTTCAAATTCAAAAACAAACTTATGAATTGAACACAAACAATCATAAGAGTGTTTTTTTTTCAACATACAATACTACATTAATTATTTCATTTTCCCACTTAATAAAACTTTTGAAATTCGACTCAAGCAGACACCTGCCAACCTAGAAATTCAAAACCCTTTTTGCTTACATTTTATTACTGGCACGCGTTATTTTTCGGCAATTTGTTTTTACCAAGCGTCAGTTGGCATTTCATCACTGACCTAAATTAATATTGCAACGTCGTCGTATTACAAGACATCGAAATAACAGTTCATTAAATGCTTCATTTGCACAAATGAAAATGAGTTCATTGTGCAGGTGGGGTAGTAGTAACACATGTATGTATGTAATCACAATATTAGAGTTGTGCAAATATAATATAAACTGTTTTCGTAAGCACAAAATGTAAAAATATAGAGTTTTTACAGACATAAATATATATAAGAAGAAAGAGGGAAGAAAAAGCTATATGAAGGCACACATACAAAATGACATGTATGGCTTCATAATAGTAATGAAAAAAAAAAAATTTTTTTTTTAAGGAAAAGAAAAAAAAGATGTTAATTAAAAAAAAAAAAAAACTAAGAAGTAATTAACTATCCACCAAAAATATTTTAACACTAAGTTTAATGCAACAAAATTAGAGAAAAAAAGAAGTAAGAGTGCTATATTCGGCTGGGCCGAATCTTAAATACCCTTCACAATGGTACATACATTCTGATTGATTTTTGGTGCGAAAAGTTGTTTTATTTGGCTTTTAAAGCCGATTTCTTGAAATATCGGGAGACGCTATATCTGGGGTATATATGGGCCGATTTTTTCTGAATTTCAATATCAGATCCACTACCGGGATTTAACACAGGCTGCAAAACTAGTATTTAAATAATTCTTAATATGCTCAAGTTCAACCACTGGGTGACACCAATTCTTTTTAATATCAATGAAATAAAGAAAAGCACAATGTATTTCTTAATTATTTATCAGTTAACGTTATAGTAAAATTTATTTAACAAAAAATTGCATATAATAGCATTATTTTTGAATTATAATGCTAAACATTGCCATTAAGTGTGATTTTCTTTTCAATTTACTTACGTATGTATGTATGTACCTATAATAGAAAACTCTAAAATAAATTCTTTGAATATTTTCAGTGTGTTCCATAAAACAATGATTATATACATACATATATACATACATACATATTTACATTGCTTACTCTTAAAAAATTATTTTTTTCTTGTGCACGTTGTCGATGATCTGTTGCGTATCATCATACACATGTATGTGTGTATGTATGTAAGTACGTAGGGAAACACAAAATGATTTTTGTGTGAATGAATTTGAAGACGCAATTGTTTAAAAGAATTTCATTGCGTACTCTTTTTTCAACAATTCTTTCCATGACTTTCATTTTCAAGCTCGTGTATACATATGTACATGCATACACATTTTTACACCAAAGCAAAAAAATTGTTTATGCTAACCTACTTGCATGCATACATACATATTAAGATACATACATACCTACATACATACATATGTATGTATGTATGTATGTATGTATGTATGTATGTATGTATGTATGTATGTATGCATGTATATGCATACATCCATACATACATACATACCTACATACAAAAGTTGTTTTATTTGGCTTTTAATGGCGACTTCTGGAGAAATCGTGAAGAGCGTTATCTGGGGTGCATATGGGCTGATGTCCAAAAATGTTCTAATTTTGCCTCTGAACAGCCCATATGTACTATTCCGACAAATTTTTAGTCCAAAAAACTGTTTCGTTTAGCTTCCAGGGCCGACTTCTTGAGATATCGGGAGGCGCTATATCTCGATCATATATGGGCCGATAACAAAAAAAAATCCAGTTTTGCTTCCGACTAGCCTATATGTATCATTCTAATTGATTTTTGGTGCCAAAAGTTGTTTTATTTAGCTTATAGAGCCGATTTCTTGAAAAATCGGGAGATGCTATATCTCAGGTATATATAGACCGATTGCAGACATTTTCAGATTTTGCTTTTAAACACCTTATATGTACCATTCTGATCGATTTTTGGTACCAAAATTTGTTTTATTTGGCTTTTAGAGCCGACTTCTTGAGAAAACTTGAGGAGCTATATCTCGAGTGTATATCGGCCGATGTCCAAAATTTTCCACATTTGTCTCTTAATAGTCTATATGTACCATTCTGATTGATTCTTGGTGCCAAAGATTGTTTTATTTGGCTTAAAGAGCGGATTTCTTGAAAAATCAGGAGTCGCTATATCTCAGATATATATGGACCGATTTCAAAAATTTTCCAATTTTGTTTTTAAACACCTTATATGTTCCATTCTAGTCAATTTTTGATACCAAAAGTTGTTTTATTTGGATTTTAGAGCCGACTTCTTGAGAAAACGGGAGGCGCTATATCTCGAGTGTATATGGGCCGATGTGGAAAAATTTTCCAATTTTGCCTCTAAATAGCCTATATGTACCAAAAGTTGTTTTATTTGGCTTATAAAGCCGATTTCTTTAAAAATCGGGAGACGCTATATCTCGGATATATATGGGCCGATTTCAAAAATTCCTTAATTTCTAGGATTTAATGGGCACTAAAAATAATATGGCTTAGTTTTTAAGAAAAATTTTTTTTTCAAAAATCTGAATAAAAAAATTTCAAAAAATACCCCTCAAAACCCGGTTTTTTGAATATATCTCGGCTATCCGTGCACCTATCTTACTGAATTTCAATAGCAGACCCACTACCGAGGTTTGACACGTTTTAGCGAAAGAATGAGGTTTCTATCTCAAACCGTTTTCTCAGAAACGGTATTTCAACGACTACAGACGGACAGACGGACATCGCTCAATCGTAATCGCTATTGATGCTGATCCAGAATATATATACTTTATGGGGTCTTAGATGGATATTTCAATGCGTTACAAACGGAATCACAAACTTATATATACCCTTACACATTTATGTGAAGGGTATAAAAAAAAGATTTATTATTTGAATATATTAAGAAAAAACTAAGGAAGAATATATGTATATAATTTACTACTATTATCCACCAAAAATATTTTAACACTAAGTTTAATGCAACAAAATTAGAGAAAAAAAAAGAGATTTATTATTTGAATATATTAAGAAAAAACAAAGAAGTAATATATGTATATAACTAATACTATTATCCACCAAAAATATTTTCACAAAGTTTAATACAACAAAATTGAAGAAGAAAAGAGAAAAGATTTTTTATTTAAATATATTAAGGAAAAACTAACAAGTAATACATGTATATGATTAGCTACTATTATCCAACAAAATTAAAGAAAAGGAGATTTATTATTTGAATATATTAAGAAAAAACTAAGAAGTAATATATGTATAATTAACTACTATTATCCGCCAAAAATACTTTAACACTAAATTTAATACTACAAAATTTAAAAAAAAAGAGATTAATTAAGAAACAATATATATATGTAAATAACTACTGTTGTCAGCCACAAAATATTGCAACAATTATGCTGTTTCGGCGGAAAATTTCAACCTGATAGAGGAAACTCGTAATTGGGTTGCATCATCATACAAAAATTTCGGAGTTCACGACTTGTTGTCGGTGGCAATTTGGCGTATATACGGACAAACAACGTATACAAGAAGCAAAGCAGTCATTGAGGAAGCAAAATCTTCCTAAGTCGCCACTTCCGATAACTAAACAGCCACTACTAAAGACACTAAAACATCCATCTATCTTCTATCTATACACATATCATCTATTCTACAGCTGCTCTCTAAGAACAAGTCTGAGCCCAAAGATCATCGCCGTCAGCAAACAACAAGCAAGATATTCGCGAAAGGTTCCTTCCAGCCCCGTACGTTGCATCCTAAGACAGGATGCCTCTTTTCTGCAAGGGGGGAGGGATGTTGTGAGTCAATAATGACAATAACAACAACAAGCGGAAGTTGACCAACAGCACAATTGGCTAATATGCAAAAACATAGTCAAGCTGAAATTAGGTCAACAAACTGCTACTGATGAAAACAGTGCAATAAACTGATATTGCAGCACATGCAATAATTAGAACTAATTGTCACAGCAGCGGTTTCTGCTGACGGTGTGATTCTTAACAATGGGAAAAACAATAACAGCAGCAGCAACAGCAAGTAGCAGCGACGGCAAGCAGCAGCAACGGCAACAGCAACATGGGCAGAGACAGAGTACAATTAATTAGTATAAATAGAGTTAAGTTTTAGAATAAGGTGGGACTTGATTTGGCATAAATAAAGAAGTACAAAGCACAAACAAATCCGCCAGTCTTTTCCTCACTATAATACAAACAAAAGAGCCTGCCATACACCAAACACAGGGTCCCTGAACGGCTCAAATAATAAATAAACAAATAACTAAATAAAAGACTGTCTGCGATCTCCACGGAGCCCTCCAGGCAGTATAACAAAAATAAAGAGTATCCTGCGATTCCTAAGGGACCCTCCAGGATAATTCTAAATAAGATATTAATTAATAAAAATTAAGCATAACACCGGGGTTCGCTACTACAACAGGTCGGTTTAGGTTCTTAAGTATTGAAAATGTATTTTTTCGGGTTTTGTACTTAGGTTTGGGTCGATCGCGTCCCTCCCGTCCGAGACGGAAACCGACGAACGTTTCCCTGGCATTTCGGACAACTGGGTGTTATTACATGCTCTTTCCCACAACGGTAGCAGAATATTCTTCTAATTGGCGATGGGCAGTCTACGAAACTGTGACCCAATTGCTTACAATTCCAGCAAACATACCGGCTGGGCACGTTTACTTCTTCAACCTCTAATCTCAGTGCAGAAAACTGGTCATCGAAGTCCAGCTCGTGAACTCTCTGTGGCGCGTGTGGACGCAGCTGTGCAGCTTGACGTTGGTTAATCAACATATTTTCAGCCCTTTTTACTTCCTGACGGAAATTACATAATCCCGATATTCTCAACGGAAAAATAAGTTGTGCTAGGGAAGGCTTCAAGTTGCTCTTCATAATCTCAACCAGCTCCTGCTCGGCGTATGGTCTTCGCTGTTGGTTTCTCAATTTGATGATGACATTATAAAATTCTTCAAAAGACTCATGAGGATGTTGTCGACGGTCCATTATTTTCTTTTGGATTACAAATTCACTTTCAAAACGCCTAAATTGTGTAAGTATCGCCTCCCTCCATTCTTTCCATGACTGTATCGGAGCTAGCCTCCGGTGCATCCAATACCACTCCAACGCGTTTCCACTTAGTAAGTGATGTAAGTTCCTAATTATTTCCGCCCATGAACAGTCATAATCTTGACGTAATACCTCCAAACGAAAAATAAAATCTTCTGCATCCATTGTTTTCTCCGTCCCATCAAATTTAAGGCCCCACTTTTCCACTTCCGCCTTTCTCGGTACCTCGGAATGCCGGTAACCAAGAGGAGCGTTCGAGTTCGGAAACCTTGTTTGTGGATACTCTGTAAAAGCGTTATGTCTACACCCCGGATCTGATGGCACTGGGTTATGTCGTCTTTGCTGTGAAAAAAACTCTGGAACCAATGGTATCCCGTTAGGTCGTCCTGGTGTAGCGGTGGCAGCTTGCTGTGTGTAAGGCTGTGGCAAAACATTCGGGTCATCTCTATATACCGCCGGATGTTGATTTGTATGCGCCTCCGGATTGTTTGGTCTTTGCATTGGTAGGTTAATTGGGGTGGACGCTGATTGATCCAGATTAATACGTCTGGGCGGAGCGTTGTTGATCGTCCAGTCTTGCATAGTTTCCACAATCAGTCTTCGAATCCGGTCATCACCCTGATGGGTTTGATCAGGTACCGCTGCGGACTTTACTGGTGCCTCCCGGTAATTTCCTGCACATATTGGTCTCGACGCTGCGATGTCTCGTCCGGACGGGTTTTGCCGAAACGCGGTTACCACATTGCGTGCTGTGATGCTACTATAAGGTGGTGTAACAATTGTGGAGTTGGATTGCTCTGACTCGTTTATGCCCGAGATATCCCGCGCGTTATCAATAAAGTTTTGTACGGATGGGGCTATAGATGAAACTGACTCTCTTGCTGTTGGAACTACAACTGCCAGACTAGTTGCAGTAGCTAACGTGGGGTGGTGAAGGATTATATCGTTCACCGATGTTCCGGGAACTGCATCTCGTTGCAAATCTTGATCTGAATTAGGATTCATCTTTTTCCAACCTTGACGAGTTAGAACCATTACCTAAAAATCGCCGTTAACGAACTAAAACGACCGGCCGAAACTCTTTGCTAGTCGGGACTAAAACCTACCGCAATATAATCTTACCCTAGTGGGATTTTAGTAGTTTAGACGTCGAATCCAAATGGAAAGAGAAAAAAAAAAACTAAATGTGTGAATGTTAATCTACCGCCAATTTTGAACTTACTGTCGTCGAAACACTAGGATTTTAAATTTCTTTGCTATTGGTGAACTTTAATTGGGTTCACCAAAAGTTCAATGAAATGGTATATAATATTATCGTTGTAAAATAGTGAGAGAAATTAGAAAAATATATATAAAAGAGTAAAGAAATGAAAGCTAATAACTAAACAAACAAAAATTTTTAATGAGAAATAAAAAAAAAAAATATATATATATATAATATATATATATATATATATATATATATATATATATATATATATATATATATATATATATATATATATATATATATATATATATATATATATATATATATATATATATATATATATATATATATATATATATATATATATATATATATATATATATATATATATATATATATATATATATATATATATATATATATATATACATATATATATATATATATATATATATATATATATATATATATATATATATATATATATATAATATATATATAAATATAAGTTTTTAATTTAAATGTTTTATTGGGTTTTTAAAAAAGGTATTGGAGCTAATGCTCCGCTTTATTTGGATTCAAGATTAAGACTAAAATTTAATTTTACAATTTTAATAATATTGGTTTTACAGCTTTAATGCAAGCATTGCATTTTCATTTAGAATTTAATTTTACAGTTTTAATAATATTAATTTTGCAGCTTTAATGCAAGCATTGCATTTTCATTTAGAATTTAATTTTACAGTTTTAATAATATTAATTTTACAGCTTTAATGCAAGCATTGCATTTTCATTTTTCTTTGGAAAGAATTGCTTAATAGTTTATTTGTTATTTGGATTTCCGGCACGTTTTGGGAATAAAGTGCTTACCTAAAGTCTACAGCTTGTTTGTTTGCTCTATTATCGAATTACAGTTTATTGACCTAATAAGAATAACAAAAAAAAGAAAATAAATGTAGCGCGTGTTAACTCCTCCGCCTTTAAAAACGAACGTCCTCGTTCGTCTGAGCAGGATAATGGGAGATTGTTTGGTCCCCTCGAGGAGGTGGTTGGGGTTGTTGGAATTGTTCAATTGTTACTTCTTTTAATGGAGCGTTGTCAATATCTTTGAAGACGTATTTGCCCATTGGAGTTAGTTTTACTGCCAAGATTGCCATTAGGATTAAAGTTATACCAGATATCCCAAAATTAGCTATTGATGCTGTTAAACCCTTTCTTTTTAAAGTTTCGATGTAGTTTATATTTTTTAGGTGAAGTTCCTTCATCATTTCCAGGCTTAGCAATTCTTCTTCAGCCATTAATGTTGCGTTAGGTTGCAGAATTGCAGGAAGGGGCTTACCGCTAGAGATTTCGTTAGACACAAATGTTTGGTTGTCTATTGTAATTGTGGAATTATGGTACTGAATTGCGAATGAGCCAGTTAAATTAATTTCTTCTTTATCGATGCGGACGGAGCTGTTGAATTGGTTTAAAAGTATTATTCCTGGGAGGACTTCTTGGACAGTAGGAATGTGTTGGTTGTTAATCGTGATGCAGTTAGGCGGTCGGCTTTTTAGCAGGTGAGGAATACATGTAGAATTACTGATGTCTACGATATTTTCTTTTGTACAAATTTTAATTTGGTTATGTTCTTCACACTTGCGTTTCTTTCCAAAGATTTTATTTTTACATATTACAATTTTTTCAAATGGGATTTTATATAATTTATTTCCTTTCTTTATTGCTTTTATTAATAATGATTCACATAAATTGTTATCTGTTGTTGGAATTTCAATTAAATACAAAATCTTAGAATTACTAGAAGCTATCTTAACATTACTGAATTCAAATGCCTCTTCTATATTATTAAATGGAATATTATTTTTCTCGATAATTTCTTTTATTAGGTTCATCTCAATATTAGAAAATACATATGAGTTTACAATGCCAACTTTGGCCCAATGTATCGCATAATTGATATTTATAATTTCTTCTTTTATTAATTGTAGCTTAAATTTAATGTTTACAGCAATATCGTGCTGGATATCTTCTCTATTTTTTAATGTATTAAATATTTTATTCGACACTTCCGTTATATTATTTATTCTTTCGCTCATGGCTCTATTTATTACTAACTGGTTATTATTATTTTCAAGTAAGTTATTTATATGATTTTCTAAAATAACGAGATCGTCGTGATCCGGGCTCCCTGTGAGCCATTTCCATGCGGTACCAATTGCGTTTATAGATCTTTTATTTACCTTTGGCTTTAGTCTACTTAAGAAACTTTGTATTTCTGTTATTTCATGGTGCAGGAGGGGGAGTAAGGGATTGCCATTAACTATTCTTTGTCTTAGCGTAGAGTTAAGTTCGTCCAAAGTCCTTTGGTATTCGTCTATGTCTATGGTATGTATAATTTTGTAGGTCCCAGTTTGAATTTTGGTCCAACCTGTATTAAAGGTTGCCAATTGTGAATTTGTGTAGTCAAGGATACGGAATTCGCCACTGGCGAGTGGTATTATTAATCTGAAAGTAACCAAATGAGTTATGTTCTAATATTACTTTTGTGTACAGTTCGTCCTTTTTCTGTTATAACTACACTAGATTTGTCTTCCTTTACTATTTCTTTTCTGTACCTGGTAGTAAGTTTCGAGCCTAATCTTTTATTTATTCGCACGTAAATAATGTCGCCTGGCAAATATACTTTCATTGGAGTCCTCTTCTGATTGTGCACATCTAGGTCCTTTGCTTGTTTTTTCCTAAGTGCTTCGATGTTTTCCTGTCTAGCCTTTTCATACTGGTCAGGGTTTGTAGAGACTCTGCGACCAAAAAATATTTCTATCGGTTTCTTCCCTGTTGTCGAGTGAACTGTGCTATTGTATTCGTATACTGATCTGTCCAAAATTTCTAGGAATGATCTATGGATTCGTTCTGCCTTTAAGCAGCGCATAATTTCCGAAAGGGTTGAATGGAATCGTTCTACCTGCCCGTTTACTGTGCTTGCGTAAGGAGGTGTCTTGTAGATTTCTATTCCAAGTTGGTCTTCTAGCATAAAACATATGGAAGCTGAGTTTAATGCTTTTTCGTTGTCTACTACTACTGTTTTGGGTACGCCAAATGCAAAAATTATCTGTCTCAAAGGTTCCCTAATATCTTCTGAAGCTCTGCTTTTTATTATTCTAGCTTGGGCATATTTGGAAAATTTGTCGACTGCAGTGAGAACTAAATTTTTCTCGGTATTATAAATGTCAATATGCACTATTTCGCCGGGATATTTTGGAATGGGAGTTTCAAGTAACTGTGGCTTATTTGGATGACGGTCGTACTTGTTTTCTTTGCAAATTTTGCATTGCTTGACTAAATTCCCTATTTTAGCGCTCATTTTTGGAAAGTAAAATTTTTGTAATAGTTGGATTTTATTTTCCTGTGCATTTCTATGGGCACGTTTGTGTTCTTCCAGAATTTCTGTTTCCTGTCTGTCTTCGTCTGTAAGGTCTTCGACTTTGGTTTGGGTAAAACGTATTTTGAATTTAGAAAAATGAAGGGGGTATATTTGTTGAATTCTCCCCATGATTGGTTCTGAGGTAAAAAGTCCGTTTATTACTGAGGGATTTAAATAACGTTTAAAAATTGAAACTAGATTTTGTTCGTCGTAATCTTGTTGTTTAAAAATGTGTCTATGATATGTGGGAAAGGGTATTTTGAATTGGTAACTATTTTCATCGCCCTGTAGGAGCCAGATTTGATTCTTGAATGCATTTATAGGTCCTTCTACTGCTGGGATAAGGTTATCTGCTGAACTTTCGTCACTATGTTGCGTTCCTGTCAATGAATTAATTTGTGGTACCTGTGGTGGTCTTGAGAGTGCATCAGCCACAACATTGGTTTTCCCTGGCTTATAGATTAGCTCGTAGTCATACTCTTCTAATCTAGCCTTCCATCTTTTCATTTTGCTGTTGTGGTTTTTGTTGCTTAAAGCGAAAGTGAGTGGTTGATGGTCCGTAACAATTTTAACCTTAGCAGAACCGTAAAGGTAGTTTCTTAAAGAATTTAGCGACCATACTATCGCTAGCATTTCCCTTTCATTCGCAGCGTAATGCTCTTCGGCTTTAGAAAGAGTTCTCGAGATGAAGGTTATTGGCTTGTCATTTTGCGATAATACAGCTCCAATTGCGTAATTGGAGGCATCGGTTGTTAGCACAAATTCTTTGGAGTAGTCGGGGTATGCAAGCATTATGTCTTTACCAATGAGCGATCGTTTGAGTTTCTCAAAGGAATCTATGGCGTCTTTATTTAAGGTTACAGTGACTTTTTTTGATTGGTTTTTGGACACTCGTCCGCCTTCCCCTCTTAAAAGGACTGTAAGGGGTTTCGCGAGCTTCGCGTAATCTTTTATAAACCGGCGATAATACCCTGAAAGTCCTAAAAAGGATCGAAGTTCTTTTAAAGTTTGAGGTATTGGAAAATTTACTATTGCATCTATTTTCTGCGGATTGGTTTTGAGGCCGTTTTCGGATATTATAAAACCTAAAAATTCTACTTCTGTCTTTAGAAATTGGCATTTGTCAAGCTGTATTTTTAGATTTGCTTTTTCTAACGTATCAAAGATTTGTTGGATGTCATTAAAGTGGGTTTCTTGATCTTTACTAAATATTACGATATCGTCGATGTAGACATAACATCTTTTGCCTATGTGGTTCCTTAAAATGTCGTCAAGAGCTCTTTGAAAAATTGAAGGAGCATTCTTGAGACCGAAAGGTAGCCGGGTAAATTCGTATTTCCCGTTATTTACCGAAAAAGCTGTCTTCTCAATGTCCGATTCCCTTAAGGGAATCTGGTGGAAGCCACTCTTTAAATCGAGTACTGAAAAATATTTATTTTTCCCTAGGTGTGCTAGTACTCCATTTATCTCAGGAATGGGGTATCTGTCCGATATTGTTACTAAGTTTAGCTTCCTATAATCGATTACCATTCGATATTTTTTTTTCCCAGATGCGTCCAATTTTTTTGGTACTATCCATACAGGTGAATTGTATGGAGACCGTGAAGGTCTTATTATACCATTCTGTAACAAGTCTTTGATTTGTTTCTCTACTTCCCCTTTTAGAGCCATGGGGTATGGATAGAATTTGGTATATATTGGTGTATCTGTAGACGTCCTTATGCTTCCCTGTACTTTCGTAGTATATGTCAGTTTTTCCTCAGGTTCGGCAAAAAGTTTGGGAAATTTTTTCACAATTGCATTAAGTGTAGTCTTTTGTCTATCATTTAAGTGGTCAGTCCGTATGTCTATTGTATTAATTGACTGTATGTTTTGCTGTTTAATTTTAATCCTGACTCTATCCAGTATTGTCATGTAGTTGTATTTTGTATAAATTACTGCCGAAAGTTGTTTGAGGCTATCGTTGCCTAGAATGCCGTGGAATGATTTTAGGGAAGGTAACAGGAAAAATTTAATTTTGAGATCGGGTATTCCGAATAAGTTAACATTGGTGTGGTGTGTAATTTTTATTTTTCCAGCTATAGTGTTAGCAAAGAAAGGTTGGTCATTTGGGAGAGAATTTGGAACAATGGAGGGTTGCATATAATTACAGTTTGAACCCGTATCGATCAATATTTTTAAAATTCCTCCTTCCTTCGTTTTACATTCAAAGTATGGAAGCGAGGAGTTCGCTAGCCTAAAAAATGGATGTCTGAAAAGTCTTCTGTAGCATTGTCGTCTGTACCGTACTGTTCGAGTGTTTCTTGTACGTCGTAGTTGTCTGATCCAATTTCATCGTGTTGGTTTGCATATTCCAGATCTTGTTGGTATGCAGCATTTTTGTGTTGTTCAGCTTCTATGTTAAAGTTTCTTTGTCTTTTTCCTATATTTTGCTGGGGAGGTGGTGGCCTTTTCCCTTGAAATGCCAGGTTTTGTGATGGCCTATTCATGTAATTGACTCTTCTTGATTGAATGCTCTGGTCGACGTCCATTGGTTCAGGTCTTGGCATGGGTTTTGGTGCAAAAGGTCTAGGTGGTGGTTGGTATCGATTTTGAAAATTGAAATTTTGTTGTTGTGGGAGAAAATTCTGTGGTCTTTGCCAATATCCTTGCTGTTGAGGTGGGTTATACAAGGGTAGATGCATTTGTCTCTGCATTGGTTGATTCCAATGAGCAAGGTGTGGGTAAAATGGTTTTGACGCGGCGTCGTGCTGTGGGGAGAAATTCTTTCGCTGATTTATAGGAGGTTTCCTATAGTTATGGCTACTGGCAATATTTGCTCGATAGGTTTGATTTTCCAGCTTGAGGCATAATTGTAGAGCCTCTGGGAGGTCTGCTGGTTCTCTTATCCCGAGGAGTCTCGGAAGGTCACCATTGAGACCCCTAACAAAGGTATCCAACGCTTTGTTTCTATACGTGTCTACCAGAAGTTTTCGGGATTCTGATCCTGCTTCTAAACAAGAAATTCTGTTTAAGATCAGAGAAAGATTGGAATAAACTTTCTGATAGTATTCATGTATGGTTAGATTGCCTTGAGTCAGTGAGGACATTTGGTACTCTAAAGTACCTAGGTCTCGTTTGTCGCCGTAATGTGTTGTGAGACAGCGTGAAATCGCGGTCCAATTTAGAGGTGTGTTATACGATTCTAACACAATATCCGCTTGTCCTATAATTTTGTTTCGTATACTGTTTAAAATGCCAAAGTATTTATGTGAGCCTCGTATTGGCTCATACAGTTGTATAATTCTTTCCACACTTTTCTTCCAGGATCCAAATTCGCCTGGATCCCCTGAAAAATCTCGCAGAGAACGCACAACGTCGGGAATTTTGTCGAGTTCACCAATACCGTTGGCTCCTAAGTTAACAGGTTCGTCTACCTCAATAACGTTTCTAGCTGTTAGTCTGTTATTTAAAATTCTATCGACTACATCTGCTATTTGCCTAAACATGTCCCTATTTTCTTCAATTTGAGGAGGTTGTGGGTTTGGATTCGGTAAAACCGGTGGTCTTATTAAATTATTCGGGTTAGCCATTTTCTCAATTGAATTTTTAACTTTAATAAACTGCGATTACTTACGCTTTATAGGCTGGGAGGATTTATATATCGGAAATGTCGAAAATTGTTCACTTAATTATTTATTTCAAATTGATCAAGTTATTTTCTTTTCAAATTATTTTCAATATACTTCAATATACTTTGATATTTTCAATATATTTTTCCTCTTCAACAACTTTATAATTTCAAGATTTAATTTTAAATTTTCAAATTATTTTCGATATACTTTATTTCTGGTTAATTATATATTTTTTCCTTCAACTATTTTCGGTTTTAATATAATTTCAAGATTCAATTTTAGATTTTCGAATTATTATACCCTTCACATAAATGTGTAAGGGTATATATAAGTTTGTGATTCCGTTTGTAACGCATTGAAATATCCATCTAAGACCCCATAAAGTATATATATTCTGGATCAGCATCAATAGCGATTACGATTGAGCGATGTCCGTCTGTCCGTCTGTCCGTCTGTCCGTCGGTCCGTCTGTCCGTCTGTCCGTCTGTCCGTCTGTCCGTCTGTCCGTCTGTCCGTCTGTAGTCGTTGAAATACCGTTTCTGAGAAAACGGTTTGAGATAGAAACCTCATTCTTTCGCTAAAACGTGTGAAACCCCGGTAGTGGGTCTGCTATTGAAATTCAGTAAGATAGGTCCGCGGATAGCCGAGATATATTCAAAAAACCGGGTTTTGAGGGATATTTTGTGTAATTTTTGTATTCAGATTTTTGAAAAAAATTTTTTCTTAAAAACTAAACCATATCATTTTTAGTGCTCATTAAATCCTAGAAATGAAGGAATTTTTGAAATCGGCCCATATATATCCGAGATATAGCGTCTCCCGATTTTTAAAGAAATCGGCTTTATTAGCCAAATAAGACAACTTTTGGCACCGGAGATCAATCAAGATGGTATATATAGGCTATTTAGAGGCAAAAATGGAAAATTTTTCCACATCGGCCCATATACACTCGAGATATAGCGCCTCCCGTTTTCTCAAGAAGTCGGCTCTAAAAGCCAAATAAAACAACTTTTGGTATCAAAAATCGATTAGAATGGAACATATAAGGTGTTTAAAAGCAAAATTGGAAAATTTTTGAAATCGGTCCATATATATCTGAGATATAGCGACTCCTGATTTTTCAAGAAATCCGCTCTTTAAGCCAAATAAAGCAATTTTTGGCACTAAAAATCAATCAGAATGGTACATATAGACTATTTAGAGGCAAACGTGTAAAATTTTGGACATCGGCCCATATACACTCGAGATATAGCGCCTCAAGTTTTCTCAAGAAGTCGGCTCTAAAAGCCAAATAAAACAACTTTTGGTACCAAAAATCGATCAGAATGGTACATATAAGGTGTTTAAAAGCAAAATTTGAAAATGTCTGCAATCGGTCTATATATACCTGAGATATAGCGTCTCCCGATTTTTCAAGAAATCGGCTCTATAAGCTAAATAAAACAACTTTTGGCACCAAAAATCAATCAGAATGATACATATAGGTTAGTCAGAAGCAAAACTGGAAATCTTTTTGTCATCGGCCCATATATGTTCGAGATATAGCGCCTCCCGATATCTCAAGAAGTCGGGCCTGGAAGCTAAACGAAACAGTTTTTTGCACTAAAAATTTGTCGGAATGGTACATACAGGCTGTTTAGGGGCAAAATTAGAAAATTTTTGGACATCGGCCCATATGCACCCAACTTTTGGTACCAAAAATCAATCATAATGGTACATACATATGTATATAATATTATATACATATGTATATAATATTTGCGATCATGTATGTATGTATGAATGTATGTATGTATGTATGTATGTATGTATGTATGTATGTATGTATGTATGTATGTATGTATGTATGTATGTATGTATGTATGTATGTATGTAGATACGTTTGTATGCATGTAGGTATGTATGTATCTACATACATATGTATGTATGCATGCAAGTATGTTAGCATAAACAATTTTTTTGCTTTGGTGTAAAAATGTGTATGTATGTACATACATATGTATACACGAGCTTGAAAATGAAAGTGATATAAAGAATTGTTGAAAAAAGGGTACGCAATGAAATTCTTTTAAACAATTGCGTCTTCAAATTCATTCACACAAAAAATCATTTTGGGTTTCCCTACGTACTTACATATGTACATACACACACATGTGTATGATGATACGCAATAGATCATCAACAACGTGCACAAGAAAAAAATAATTTTGTAAAAGCAAGCAATGTAAATATGTATGTATGTATATATGTATGTATATAATCATTGTTTTATGGAACACACTGAAAATATTCAATAATAAAGAATTTATTTTAGAGTTTTCTATTATAGATACATACATACATACATACGTATGCATGTACCCACATACGTAAGTAAATTGAAAAGAAAATCACACTTAATGGCAATGTTTAGCATTATAATTCAAAAATAATGCAATTATATGCAATTTTTTGTTAAATAAATTTTACTATAAAGTTAACTGATAAATAATTAAGAAATACATTTTGCTTTTCTTTATTTCATTGATATTAAAAAGAATTGGTGTCACCCAGTGGTTGAACTTGAGCATATTAGGAATTATTTAAATAAAAGTTTTGCAGACTGTGTTAAATCCCGGTAGTGGATCTGATATTGAAATTCAGAAAAAATCGGCCCATATATACCCCAGATATAGCGTCTCCCGATATTTCAAGAAATCGGCTTTAAAAGCCAAATAAAACAACTTTTCGCACCAAAAATCAATCAGAATGTATGTACCATTGTGAAGGGTATTTAAGATTCGGCCCAGCCGAATATAGCACTCTTACTTGTTTTCGATATACTTTATTTCTAGGTAATTATATATTTTTTCTTCACCCTTTTTCGGTTTAAATTTAAAAATTCGAACTTTAGCTTTTCTTTAGCAAATTAAAAATTATTAAAATTATTTTTAGTGTGACTTATTTACACGTTCTTCGTACATATGCGAATTTTTGTGTTTCAAAATTAATTAAAGTATTTTTCTTTTATTTTTGTTAGATTTTATATATGAGCTTAAGGTCACTCAATTCTCAATAAATATATTTTTTATTTATTGATAATTTTTTTCGATATTTCGATACTCCTTTGTGTATCTTCTTCAGGAAAATGTGTTTTCTATTATTTTATAAATTTTCAAATTTCAAAACAATGATTACAATTGACAAACTAAATGAAAAATAACAAGTGTTCCTGTTGATTTAGCAATTGAAATTATAGAGGATAGTTGGGAGAGAATTTCGACATTAACGAATATTAATAAGAATTTATTTATGCGCATTATTAAATTTTGCATTGTTGACAATAGGTATTTTCAGTATGATAATAGGATATTCTTACAACGAAAAGGACTTCCTATGGGATCTCCAGCATCTCCTATTGTGGCGGATATTGTCATGGAGAGATTATTAGACACATGCTTAGGAAAAATGGTTGTCAAACCAAAGTTTATCACAAAATATGTTGATGATTTGTTTTGTATAGTGGATGAGAATGGAATAAATGTATTGTTATCAACGTTTAATTCTTTTAATCAGAATATTAAATTCACAATTGAGAAAGAATCAGATTTTTCAATTTCATATTTGGACACGATAGTCAGGAGAAGGAATAATAGATTGGTGGTAGATTGGTACCAAAAACCAACTTCTTCAGGTAGAATTTTAAATTATTTTTCTAAACATCCAAAAAGGATGATAATTAATACGGCAAGAAATTTGATAGATAGAATTTTAAGCATAAGTGATTATCAGTTTCATAGAAAGAATAAAAATATAATTAGAGGTATATTAAAGGATAATAGTTTTCCTAATGAACTCATTTGTAAATTAATAAGACAACATAATATAAGAAGATCAAACAACGACAATAGTACCTATGAAGCAGTGAAGTATAAATCACTAACTTATATACCTAGGATGTCGGAAAGATTAGAGGGCTCAAGTATATATGACAGTACTAAGTATAAGATAGCACATAGAGTACATAATACGGTAGGCAAACTCTTTAGTAGGACTAAGGACGTATTGAATAAGTTGGAAAAGTCCAATTTAGTTTATAGTATTCCGTGCAGTGGTAATGCTGATGAACAGTGTAATAAAGTTTATATAGGGACTACAGGCAACAAGCTTAAGACCAGAGTAGCATTGAACTACTCGTCCCTCGCTGGCTGCACGGATGAGTTCCTTTTTGGTCGGCTGGACCTACTGCGGCTCCTGCTACAACACTTCGATGCGAGGCGGTCTCCGGACGGACACTAGAGAGCCTGAGTCTTCTTGAATCCTGTATAACCAGTCGGAAAAATAGGATTGATGTCGTCGGGAAGTCAATTTTAGTTTCTTCCTTTCACAGACACTATTTATTATAATGCGAAACACTGCCACTACTTTAGGGGCCTTTGTACTTTCACTTTTATTTTTTTCGCGACTGGTCCCTGCTCGGGCGCCAGTTTTTAATTTAAATGTTTTATTGGGTTTTTAAAAAAGGTATTGGAGCTAATGCTCCGCTTTATTTGGATTCAAGATTAAGACTAAAATTTAATTTTACAATTTTAATAATATTGGTTTTACAGCTTTAATGCAAGCATTGCATTTTCATTTAGAATTTAATTTTACAGTTTTAATAATATTAATTTTGCAGCTTTAATGCAAGCATTGCATTTTCATTTAGAATTTAATTTTACAGTTTTAATAATATTAATTTTACAGCTTTAATGCAAGCATTGCATTTTCATTTTTCTTTGGAAAGAATTGCTTAATAGTTTATTTGTTATTTGGATTTCCGGCACGTTTTGGGAATAAAGTGCTTACCTAAAGTCTACAGCTTGTTTGTTTGCTCTATTATCGAATTACAGTTTATTGACCTAATAAGAATAACAAAAAAAAGAAAATAAATGTAGCGCGTGTTAACTTATATATATATATATATATATATATATATATATATATATATATATATATATATATATATATATATATATATATATATATATATATATATATATATATATATATATATATATATATATATATATATATATATATATATATATATATATATATATATATACATATATATATATATAATTTTATATTATATATACATGTACATATGTAGGTAAAATAAAAAATATATGCAAAAATAAAACTTAAAAAAAATAATAATAAAAATAAAGGAAATGAAAAAGCAAAATATTTGGTATTTGGGTCTTGACATTTTGGGTGACGAGGTTTGATGGTAATTCACAAAAAAAAAATATATACATACATATATATACATACACACATACATACATGCATACATATACACACACACACACACACACACACATATATATATATATATATATATATATATATATATATATATATATATATATATATATATATATATATATATATATATATATATATATATATATATATATATATATATATATATATATATACATACATACACATACATATATATAATGTCTAGATAGACTCTGGGTTTGAATAGCGTCCGATGCTACATGAGGCACCAATCATAGCAACCGAAAAAAAAAGTGAAAACTGATATCAAAGCTATATTAGAAGTTACAGCCTGAAGCTACCGATGACGTGCAACTAGAAATAAAATTGAAAGATTTATCTTCTAGGACTAGGCTTCGATGGCCTTGGCTGTGAGTTAATTTGTGTCAATTTACTGAAACTTGCATCCTTAAAACTACGGTATCTAACACCGGGTAGACCAAGTCGAAGCGATTAGGTTACACATGAAAAATATGTTTCTACTCCTAAGACTCTTCTTGTGATACGCGGCGCGACACTAGTGAATTTTATCTTTAAACTCCATATGTGATCCGAAACGTCGCAACGCGATTATTGCCTAGCTGGCGTTATAAACGGGACTTACGTTTGCATCACACACTAATTCGAGACAAGCAAAGGGGCTCTTTCGTTTCGGGCCCCACGTTGGGCGCCATTCTTGTAATGTGCGCGTACACGTCAGCTGATACAACAATGTTCAGTGGACCGATAGTCGGGGTGTGCTGGTATGCTGGCTTTTAGCGCGGCTGAGCTCGCCGGATGGGGGTGGTTCTTTCCCACTTTCGGTGTCCTCTTCCACGTACACACTTACACGAAAAATTTTCATACCAGGCTTAAAATCATCCAAATACAAATGAAATCGGTGGAGCCATTTCGAAGAGTTCACATCAAAAACCAAATACTACAAACAATCGTGCCACATGCCACCAGACTCCACTCAAACCACAACATTGGCATATGTCTTGCCAATATTGACCGCCCTCTCTCTTGAAAAACCTTTTCAGGCCTTACCAATGCAGCCGATGGTCAAAAAAAGTCTTTTCGGACTGCCCCTAATACTTCACCATCACCCCTCGCACTTACCCGTCAATACCCATCAAAATCTTTCTCTTAGAGATCCATTGGAATTATATTCGCTTCCATTTCAGATTCCATTATCGAAACGTATTCATTTTATTATTTATGGAGAAAGTCTTAACAATATTGAAGTCTTATATAATATTAAGATATAAAAGAAAACTAAAAAAAGTATTAACATGTATTTCAATTCACTTATGTTCTAAACGATTGATCTCCGTACACCGTTGGAAACTTAAACACATTTATTATAATATATTTGTATATATATTGTTCGCAATATCTCTAACTTCTAACCCTTTTCTCTCACCAAACTCAAAGACGTTAGGAACTAAAAGCTGCTTCCCGAGGCAAGCGCCAAACTCAACTATTGAAATTTATTTTTCGTATGCCCCAATACTAATCCTCACCAACACTACAAACCTCTATGCAGCCTTAACAGCTACACCTAGCAGACTCCTACTTCTCAATTCTCCCAAGGAAAACTCTTGTGGCTACCTATCAGCTGGCTTAAAATCAAATTATCAATGCAAATTTCCTAACAACTCATATAACTACAAAATCCTTTAACCCAAAGAGAACGTGGAGATAAATTTAAATGCAATATTTTGTTTTGATTGTGTATACTGAAAATATATTTGCGATTTTACAGCCTCCACCACATCATATGCCAAAAGCTTGGCTATTCGCAAAAATTTAACTACTGAAACAAAAATAAATGTTGGCGGTACTATATCAAGCAATTATATTCTCCTTATACACCCAGCTTAAACCTGTAGGTTATTTACATACATAAAAATACCAGTCAATGAAAAAGGAAAAACAAAATATAACCAGGAGATATAATTGTAACTAGCGCTACTGTTTTATACCTATATGAAACATGTATTTCGTTGAAAAAGCATAAAAAGTTATGTGTTAATTATTGAAAACTTGTATAAATCAGTTATATCGTTTCAATTATATTTCCTTCGCGATGGTCATATTAAAAGACAAAAAAAGCATACTGACTTATAAACGATATTGAGTAATACAATCATTAATACAAATTATCCTTGAAACTGCATTCCATTTATGCAAAAAGAAATCATATTGTATGCTCAATCCTTTCTCAAAATTTAGGGAAGGTACTCATTGAAACATTCAAGTTTAAGACTCAAGGTACGGAAATTGAAAGCAAAACACAATTGCTATTGTATTTTTTTGTTTAAACAAAACGCATCTAACCTAGCTGATTACGAGCTAGGCTTTGATTAGTGAAAATTGAAATAAATATAACTGAAACTTGAATTAAATATATGTAGCTATTACGAGCATACAGTATGTTTCTTAAGGCACAAAAGGGTACACCACTCTTTGTATGTATATTGAAAGAAATCGACTGTAAAATGTGGTTACAATTATGTTTAATAAAAAAAAACCAATGCTAAGATAGTTTACTTTTACACCGGAGAAAATACTGGCTTCCTAACTCTACGATTTATATCTATTATTTTCTTGTACGATAAAGGTGTAGAGAAAAATAAGCTTGCAAATAATTTCAATCTCATATAATTTTAGAGGAAAACGTAAAGCTGAGGCTTTCAAAACTCTCAGCCAAACTTATTTGCAAACAAATTTTTCAAAAATTATAACCAACGCGAAAATAATAAAAACAAGTAAGAGTGCTATATTCGGCTGGGCCGAATCTTAAATACCCTTCACAATGGTACATACATTCTGATTGATTTTTGGTGCGAAAAGTTGTTTTATTTGGCTTTTAAAGCCGATTTCTTGAAATATCGGGAGACGCTATATCTGGGGTATATATGGGCCGATTTTTTCTGAATTTCAATATCAGATCCACTACCGGGATTTAACACAGTCTGCAAAACTTTTATTTAAATAATTCCTAATATGCTCAAGTTCAACCACTGGGTGACACCAATTCTTTTTAATATCAATGAAATAAAGAAAAGCAAAATGTATTTCTTAATTATTTATCAGTTAACTTTATAGTAAAATTTATTTAACAAAAAATTGCATATAATTGCATTATTTTTGAATTATAATGCTAAACATTGCCATTAAGTGTGATTTTCTTTTCAATTTACTTACGTATGTGGGTACATGCATACGTATGTATGTATGTATGTATCTATAATAGAAAACTCTAAAATAAATTCTTTATTATTGAATATTTTCAGTGTGTTCCATAAAACAATGATTATATACATACATATATACATACATACATATTTACATTGCTTGCTTTTACAAAATTATTTTTTTCTTGTGCACGTTGTTGATGATCTATTGCGTATCATCATACACATGTGTGTGTATGTACATATGTAAGTACGTAGGGAAACCCAAAATGATTTTTTGTGTGAATGAATTTGAAGACGCAATTGTTTAAAAGAATTTCATTGCGTACCCTTTTTTCAACAATTCTTTATATCACTTTCATTTTCAAGCTCGTGTATACATATGTATGTACATACATACACATTTTTACACCAAAGCAAAAAAATTGTTTATGCTAACATACTTGCATGCATACATACATATGTATGTAGATACATACATACCTACATGCATACAAACGTATCTACATACATACATACATACATACATACATACATACATACATACATACATACATACATACATACATACATACATACATACATACATACATACATACATACATACATTCATACATACATACATGATCGCAAATATTATATACATATGTATATAATATTATATACATATGTATGTACCATTATGATTGATTTTTGGTACCAAAAGTTGGGTGCATATGGGCCGATGTCCAAAAATTTTCTAATTTTGCCCCTAAACAGCCTGTATGTACCATTCCGACAAATTTTTAGTGCAAAAAACTGTTTCGTTTAGCTTCCAGGCCCGACTTCTTGAGATATCGGGAGGCGCTATATCTCGAACATATATGGGCCGATGACAAAAAGATTTCCAGTTTTGCTTCTGACTAACCTATATGTATCATTCTGATTGATTTTTGGTGCCAAAAGTTGTTTTATTTAGCTTATAGAGCCGATTTCTTGAAAAATCGGGAGACGCTATATCTCAGGTATATATAGACCGATTGCAGACATTTTCAAATTTTGCTTTTAAACACCTTATATGTACCATTCTGATCGATTTTTGGTACCAAAAGTTGTTTTATTTGGCTTTTAGAGCCGACTTCTTGAGAAAACTTGAGGCGCTATATCTCGAGTGTATATGGGCCGATGTCCAAAATTTTACACGTTTGCCTCTAAATAGTCTATATGTACCATTCTGATTGATTTTTAGTGCCAAAAATTGCTTTATTTGGCTTAAAGAGCGGATTTCTTGAAAAATCAGGAGTCGCTATATCTCAGATATATATGGACCGATTTCAAAAATTTTCCAATTTTGCTTTTAAACACCTTATATGTTCCATTCTAATCGATTTTTGATACCAAAAGTTGTTTTATTTGGCTTTTAGAGCCGACTTCTTGAGAAAACGGGAGGCGCTATATCTCGAGTGTATATGGGCCGATGTGGAAAAATTTTCCATTTTTGCCTCTAAATAGCCTATATATACCATCTTGATTGATCTCCGGTGCCAAAAGTTGTCTTATTTGGCTAATAAAGCCGATTTCTTTAAAAATCGGGAGACGCTATATCTCGGATATATATGGGCCGATTTCAAAAATTCCTTCATTTCTAGGATTTAATGAGCACTAAAAATGATATGGTTTAGTTTTTAAGAAAAAATTTTTTTCAAAAATCTGAATACAAAAATTACACAAAATATCCCTCAAAACCCGGTTTTTTGAATATATCTCGGCTATCCGCGGACCTATCTTACTGAATTTCAATAGCAGACCCACTACCGGGGTTTCACACGTTTTAGCGAAAGAATGAGGTTTCTATCTCAAACCGTTTTCTCAGAAACGGTATTTCAACGACTACAGACGGACAGACGGACAGACGGACAGACGGACAGACGGACAGACGGACAGACGGACCGACGGACAGACGGACAGACGGACAGACGGACATCGCTCAATCGTAATCGCTATTGATGCTGATCCAGAATATATATACTTTATGGGGTCTTAGATGGATATTTCAATGCGTTACAAACGGAATCACAAACTTATATATACCCTTACACATTTATGTGAAGGGTATAAAAATATATAAGTACATACAATATTTTTCTTCAGGTACTTGCTTGAACGTGGCAGCTTGGCATCCTAGTCTGGTTTATGATACAACTAATTGTTTATGATACAACTAATTGTGATACAACTAATTGTGTTGCCACTCGATCAGTGTTGTATATTTCCTAGACTTGAAGATTTTAGCTGGTCGTTTTGGAGTCGTCAATCCGCTAAAACTTGGCTGCAGTCAATAATCCGTCTACTTGTGGACGCTATTCAGTCACTGATGGGCTTGTTGATTTTGTTGTTGACCCTTTTTGTTAAGTTTGTAGCCTTTTCTTTGTGAAGAACCCTGTTGTTAAATTTGGTAGCTGATTTTGTTGCGATCGTTGTTAGCATTCGCCCGCCGGATTTGTTAGATATGACTTCTCCTTTGCGGAATTAATTGCGAAAATTTTTAATGCGGAAATCCCGTGATTTGTTAAATTGGTTGTTAATTAATCTTGTTGAAATTTTGTTGGCTTTTTCGTTGTTGCAATTTTTGGTGCTTTCAATGCTCTTGTTGTTTGGTTTGTAGAAATTTGCAACCAATTTGTTGAATTTGCTGAGCCACCTGTTGTTGAGTTTGTGGAAGTTCTCGCTAGTGAAAGTTCTTGCTAGCCCTTTTTGTTGAAATTTCTTAAAACTTTTTTTTTCTGTTGAAATATTCGGTGCGTTTGATCCCTTTGTTGTTTCGTTCGTAGGAATCTCTTGTTGAAATTTGCTCAGAAAATTTTTGTTGAATTTGTAGGTACTTTAAAAAAAATTCTTGCTGCCTTTTTGTTGAAATTTGTTAAAACTTTTTGTTGCAATTTGTTTAAACATTTGTTGAAATTTATTTAAACTTTTTGTTGCAGTTTGTTTAAACTTTTGTTGAAATTTATTTAAACTTTTTGTTGCAGTTTGTGAAAACTTTTTGTTAAAATTTGTTTAAACTTTTTGTTGAAATTTTCACTGTATTTGTTCGACTTATTCAATCACTTTTTTTCTTACTTTAATTTCTTATTCCTTAAATTCCCACTTATGAACTGCACTCCCCAACATCAGCAAACCGAAAAGAAAGCACGCTTTCGATCAGGATGTATATCAGTTAAAAAAAAACTCAAAAAAATTTTTTGCAGGCTGTAAGAACCGTTAGGTATCTAGAATTTTCTTTTCTCTTTCTTTTACATTATCTTCCATTTCGCTAAATCACGCCATCAGTGGTTATTTAGTGCATATAATTCGTTACCACACTCTACATGTGAGAACTACATCCAAAAGGTCATTGCCATACTTAAGGCAGATGCCACATAATATAAATATTGCTTAAATTAAACTAAATATAGGAACTTTTTATTAAATTTCCTTTAAAATTTCATTTTTTATTTTTCAATAATGCATTAAGCATTAGCCCAAAAAACATTGACATATCACACTTTAATATGTAGGGCAACTTCGTGTTTTCGAACATAAACAAAATTTTTGTATTTTGGTTTTGCGGAAGTGCCATTTGATAAAACATACAAAATTTTTGGAAGAAATTAAAGTAAAGGTTTTTTTTACTAATAATTGTGTGCAAAATCAAATTTGTTTTTATTATATTTGATAAAAAACACTTAAAATTAAAAGAGAAAATTTAATTTTTATTAAAAAAGTTATCACTTGCATGAATAAAAGCCGATTATATTTACTTTCACTCACCCTATAATACTCTAATTGAAAACGAATAAAAATATGGGGATTCGGATTCTAGAACAGACCCTGTAAATACATTTTTAAATAAATAAATGGTCAATTCTATTTGAGTTCAGTATTTGGACTGTGTCTCTTTTATTCATTCGTTAAATCAATAAGTAAGTAACAATAGGAAGTATATTGTTTAACATACAAAGAGAAAATAGTGAATATGTATTCACAATAGATTAAAATTTATAGGATGGCACTACACCTCCCCATTTCTACAAAAAAAAATTTTCAATATTTCCAGAAAAATGTTACATAGATATTTTGTTTACTTCTCTTGTTTTTCCGTTTAAAAGTAATATTTAAAAATTTTTTTCTTTTTTTTTGAAAATTTTCTTAAAAGTTTTACATGGTATTTGATTTTCTGACTCGATTTTTGTGTACAATTTTTTCTTTCTGTGTTTCCTTGTTAAATATTGTTACATTGTTGCCATCAATCTTTTTTACAATAAAAGGTCCATCGTATACATTTTTGTGTTTGTCATATGGTTCTTTTTGTAAAAGAACTAAATCATTAATGTGTATATTTATTGAATTCGTGAATCTATCGTAAAAATACTTGTTTCGCTTCTTGTGTTTTTCAACTAATTCTTTTGCAATCAAATGTGTTTTCTGCAGTCTATGCTTTATTTCGCTAATATAGTTATCTATATTGTAAATTGGTTCAATATCACCATTTGTTTCATTAATCATTGTTACTTTTTTCCCAAAAACCATCTCGAACGGAGTGTATTTATTGTCGAATACTGTGTTAGGTGTTGTATTATGATAAAACGTAAAATATTTCAGGTAAGTATCCCAGTCTGATAGATTTCCTTTCAAATACGCTCGAATGTATTCATTAAAAACACGGTGGTTCCGTTCAACGGTGTCTAATGTCTGGTGGTGGTAACTAGTTGAAAATCCTTTATTTATATTCAAAAATTTGCAGAGCTCAGTAAAATCTCATTCTTGTATTCAGAACCTAAATCTGACTTTATTATACTCATTCTACCATATATTAAAATGAAATTTTCAAAAATAGCTCTAGCAATAGTCTTTGCCGATTTATCAGGGATGGGGATTGTTAGCAAATATTTTGTCAAATCGCATATTATCATTAGTGCGTATTTATTACCAAATGCAGTTTGTATTAGCGGACCTATTGTGTCTATGACAACTATGTCGAATGCCTCGCTTGGAGTGGGCATTAGTGTCAATTCCTCGGAATTTGAGGGTTTAACCTTGTTTAAGTCACAATCCCTACAGTCTCTCACGAATCTAGCAACATCTCTCGTCATGTTTTTCCAGTGGTATTTAGTTCGAATTTTCGCGTATAGTTTCTTCTGTCCACAATGTCCTCCTATTATTGGGTCGTTGTGGTAGATCTGCATTATTTTCATTTTCTCATCCTGGTCTTGAATTACTGCAATAGGTTCTGTTAGAAGTATTGTCAAATTTTTTAGTAATTTGTTGCCATGCTCTTTTAATTCCTGAATTTTAAAAAGTTTGAATAATAAATCATCTTTTGGCCATTCTGTAATGCAAATTCCATAATCGTTGGCTTCCTTTTGCAGCCTCGAAAGAAAATAATCGAAACTAAATTTTTCGTTAACTATTCTAAAATCTACATACAACAGTTTTTTAAATTTTCTGTAAATATTAACGCGTATTAGTTTGGTATACTCATCATAAACATATAACTTAGTTCTTATTTTTGCAACATTCTTACTAAAATTGTGAGAAAATTTGTCATATACAGTATTTATCGGATATAAGAAACTTGAAAAATCCACGAAAAAACTTTTATAAGCGTTTCTTTCTTCTATACAATTATTTTATATAAGAAACTTATTTCTTATATAAGTAGCTATGGCCATAAGGCATTTGTTTCTTATATGAATATACGAGCTTTTTACCTTTTTATGTATATACGTAGATGTATGTATGTAAATAGAAAAATAAAATAAAACAAATCAAATTTTATTTTATTAACCCCTTTAGTAAATAGATATAAAAAAACTAGACAACTTCAATTTGAAAAAAAAAAAATTATATGTAGTAAATACATGTACATACATACATAATTCATTTTGTACTATTTATTTATTTACGAGGCAAGAAACAAAAACTTCTCATAAGCACTAAAAGTAAAAAAAAAACGTTGTTGTTGCTGTAAAACTGTCAGAAAACAGAGTTGTCCATGCAAACTATATAAATTCAGTGTTGCCCTTGAAAATTTCTTATATACATTCTTTTTCTATACATTTTGTGGTTTTGGTGTTCAAGAAAAATGTTTTTTTATCAGTTTTTTTCTTATAAGCGTTTTTCTTATATGAAACTTTTTTTGTTAGAAAAAACACTAAAAAGGTATGGTGTTTTTGCAAATGTTTCTTATAAGCGTTTTGTTCTGATATGAGATGTTCTTATATCCGATAAATACTGTACTTTCAAACTTGACTGTTCTTCGCTCTCGAGAGGTTCTGATTTTATCTTACTGTCTGACTTCTTTGCCATTGCACGAGTTGTCATTGCAAGGACCTGATTTTCTCCATCAGTTTTCAATTGATTAATTGAAATCCTTGACAATGCGTCCGCTCCTACGTTAGATTTCCCTTTAATGTACTCTATTGTAAAATTATATTCAGAAAGCTCCAGTCTTATTCGAGTTGATTTCGATGATGGATTTTTTATGTTGAATAGATAAACCAGTGGACGATGGTCCAAACGAACTATAAAATGGGTACCGTAAATATAAGGGCGAAATTGCAATATTGCGAAGTGAATCGCTAAAAGTTGCAGTTCTATTGTTGATTTCTTTTGTTCTGCTTGATTAAATGATTTTGATGCGAAATAAATTGGCAAGTAGTTACCGTCGAATTTTTGACTTAAAATAGCTCCGCATCCTAGCTTTGAAGCATCTACTGTAATTACAAATTGTTTTGAAAAATTTGGATATTGTAGTATTTTTGGCGAAAGTAAAGCTGATTTTAGTGCATCGAATGAATTTTGACATTTTTCGGTCCAAGTGAATTGAAATTTTTTTCTCGTCATACTATTTAATGGAGCTGCCAATGTGGCAAAGTGTGGTATGAACCGCCTGTAGTAATTGGCGAATGCCACGAACCGTTTAACAGCATCTTTATCTGTTGGTGTCGGGTACGTTTTAATTACGTCTATTTTTGATTCGTCCGGTAGAAGACCATTTGACGTACACCGATGTCCTAAAAAAGTTACCTCCGAGCGAAAAAAAACTTTATTTATATGGATTTATCTTCAAATTACGAGATCTTTACACTTCGAAAACATCCCTTAAATTCCTTAAATGGTGTTGTGTACTACGACCGACAATGATTATGTCGTCAACATACAGAAAAGCTTTGTTAGGTGAAAGTCCTGCAAATGCAATAGCCATCATTCGCGAGAATGAGTTCGGAGCGACATTCAAGCCGAAAGGCAGAACCTTCCAACGAAAAGATCCTTTGTCCGTACTAAAAGCTGTAACATCGCGTGAATCTGCATGTAAAGGAATCTGGTGAAATCCTGAAAATAAATATATAACGGAAAAATATCTCGCACGACCTAAGTTATCTAAAATATCGTTGATGTGAGGCAAAGGAAATTTGTCGGCAATAAGTTTCTTGTTTACTGCACGGTAGTCAACACACATTCTATAAGCTTTGGTGTTATCTGTACTTTTCTTCGGTACGAGTATTAAAGGACTGTTGAAATTTGAAAAGCTCGGTTCAATCAGGTTATTGTCAAGTAAATTATTTATCTGTCTATTTATTTCCTCCTTTTGTGTATGAGCAAGTCTATAGTTTTTGGTGTAGACAGGTGACGAATCAACTAAACGAATTTCTGTTCATAAAAGTTATTTATCGTCATTTTATCATCCTTTAGTGAAAAAATGTCGTTATATTCTTCGCACAAGGGCATGAGATCTCCTTTAACAATATCTGGCATTTGGTTCCGTAGTACACTATTAAGTTTCGCGATACGTTCTCTATCTGTTTCATACCGGTTTATATTATAAATACAAAAATTTCGTAGTTTCTCCATTCTAACTCTATCATTTCTTATACACTTGTACCCGTCGGTAGTATTTACTAATCTAATAACTGGAGTGATTGAGTCAACAATGCCCTTTCCGATAAATACACCCTCACAAATTTCTTGCGAGTCAATAAACATAGCTTCCTTAATGTGCGGTAAATTAAATACTCGAAATACTTCACACCTGGGAGGTATCACACAGGTGAAGTTTTCTGTTCCGTGCAATATTGGTATCTGTAGTCTTAAGCCTCTGTTGCAAACTGTCAATCTCATGTTTCCATAGTTTATTAGGCATTTATTGTCCTTAAGGAAATCCTTACATAGAATTCCATTTGCTGGTATATTCAAATTGTCATTCACTACATGAAAAAGCTGCGGGACCAAATATTCGAAGCGACTACATTCGTAAAAACTGTTCCCAAAGTTGTAAAAGAATCCGATGTTACGCCAGTAATGTTAATTATTTCATTACGATTCAGAAAAATATTTTGGTTTAAACTAGAAATTTTTATCAACGAGATATCCGCTTGTGTATCGACTAAAAAAGAACAAACTGTGTTTGTATCTGTACAGGCCAGCCTAATAAAATCAGCAAAATTTAAGTTGAGGCTGTAGATTGCATTCTGAGGATTTTGGCTATTTAATTTTGGTATTGTGTTTCTTGGTTTTCTTGATGTAACTGCTCCCCCAACAATGACCGTCGAGGGGCTTGGACGTTTAAAGTCCTTACTGCCCTTTGATTACTGACGTTTCTTGGAAAATGATTTCGATCGTTACCACGATAATTGTCATGATAGTTGCCATGATAATTGCCACGATAGTTGCCAGCTTGACGATAATTGTTGACAAAGTTTTGGTTCCCTCTTGTGGAGTTATTATTGTAAAATCGTCTATACTTATAATCTCGGTGACTATTGTTTCGAATCTGTTGAAAATTATTGGACCGAAAACCATTATTATCGACATTCCTACTCTGTTTCCTAATTGCAAGTACTTGATGTTCCTTGGTCTCGGCGGTTTCTTCAACCATTAATTTCGCTATAACTTCTTTCGGGCTAGAAAAAACGGATGAAGCGATAATCGATTTTACCAGATTAGACCTAGCATTAAGTCGGCAAACACTCACGGTCTGTTCCAACGCCATTTCGTGGGCCTTGTTTTTTATCATGCCTTCTACAACCAAAGGACGTTTCAAGGAATCAGCAAGCTCTTCGGCTTGTTTGGTGAATTCACTTAAATCATTATTCCGTACACTAAGTGCTGCGATTTTTCCAGCTACAACCTTCGAACTGTCCGGTCTGATTCCATTCTTGAGAGCTGTCACTATCTGATCAATAGCTGTCACGTTCTCCCGCAAAACCTCGCGTGCCTTTGCTACTAATTTTGACTTAATAAAAACTACAAAAGTTGCATTCAAATTCTCCTCGGTCAATTCCTGAATTAGTTCTACCTTGTCCAAGAACGATTCTAACGTTAAAGGGTTACCATGATAATTATCCCTTATTATCGATGAGCACATACTGATGAAATATTTTTTATTCTCGACCGATGCCATTTTACTTTTGTTTTCCGAATTGTGGGTACCTACGATATTTCCATGTTCTACCAAAACACTTGTATCTATTCGTTCCAATAAATCCTCCGGAAGATATATTTGAGCCGCTCAGTGCACACATCGATTAACTCCATAAAACAAAAAGTTGAGAAACGCGATGATGTAATGTATATTGTTTTTTAAAATTCCTCTGATAATATGAATTCAAATATATAATGTAGAATGCATAATTGCAGATATAGCTTTCATCTAACGGTGTATAAAATTAATAAGAAAGAATAGCCAACAAACAATCATCAGTAATGTTATAGTTTTTATGTGACTGGTGGAGTTAATCGATTTGGCAACTGAAAAAAGTAATAAAGTTAAATTAAGTCTTTACATTTTTAAGTTTTTTATTACAGAAAAAGTTAGTTATTATACATTTTTATCACAGCTTTTCCATAAAAATGTATGTTGTCAGTTCTGTTATAATATAATTTTTGTAATTAATTCATAGCAGTTTTATGTCAGCGGCATTATTCTTTGGGATGATTCAGCAATATTATAAATAATGTCTTCTTCATCAGCTATGTATATGCGAGGATTCGTCATTTCGATTTGTTGACAAGTTCTTATAGTAATCGTGTTTAACAGGAGGAATGAATTTTAGCAGGTCCATCATGTCTCTCCATTTTTCCCTTGTCACAGTTCTACCTTTAGGATATAATAAAGGCTGATCTATATTTTTCAAACTTTGCGGTCTACCCACTAAAGATTTTCTTATATTAATGGTTTGAAATTCTGTATCTTCATTATAGTCACATTTGAATTGTATGAGATAGGGTTTGGACCTTTCTAACTTTATCCAGCGCATTTTAAGCCAATTTACTGGAAGCCCTGTGACGGTTACTTTTCTGTTAATGATAGACTGTTCTAAAGGTTTTGTTGACAAAAAATCTTGGTGAGTCATTTGGATTAGATGAAATGGCGCTTTCTTTTTACATGTTTTGATTATATGGTACCAATCATCTGGTGAAAAAATGTTTTGATTTTTTTTCGCACATGACTCAAGAATGGCAAAATCTGAGTCATTGGGCAAATAGCTGTGTCCACTTACCAAAAATTTCATTTCAATTGATTCAGCTTTGATTTTCGTGCTTTGAACAAGTTTCAATAAACTTAAGACGGTTTTAATATTTCTGTTTTGCCCGGTACACGAATCCGAATATGTTATTATTTTTTCAAAGTTTGCAGCGTAAGTCTTTATGTACTTTATTAGACAAGATGAAATTTCTTGAGACCCACGAGATCCTTCAGTTTCTGGCCAAACAAACATGTGGCTTATATTTTTATTGAATTCATGACATCCAAAATTATAAACATATAAATTTCGCTTATAATAAGCTACGGATGTGGTCAACTTGGGAAAGGCTAAAGCTTTTTCCAAGTCAAAAGAAAATACGAACAATTTTTCCGATGTTGCCATTCTATCGGCAGCCATTTGACTGCGAGCCCGTTCAGCCTCTTCTAAGTGAGTTTCCTTTTCAATTTTTGCCATCTTAATTCTCTCATCGTCTGAAGATTGAATTTCTATTTGAAAAGCATCACAAGTTTGACACGTATCCTTTGATGGTTGTTTAAAATGTAAATTAAATTTTGTAGAGAACACATTATAGTAATATTTTTCTTTCACTGGTGCTACGTTTTCCTTTTCACATTCTGTGACGTATAGTTCATACATCTTTTTAATATTTAAGTCAGGATTTAAATATTGTCGTCTTGGATTATGAGCTCTGGTGTAGTGACTACTGTAGGCTGGAAATGACTTTATATGCTTTATAACATTTGTATCATCTATTTTATTGCTTGCAACTCGGCCTTTGCGCTTATCAACCAAAGATGTAACTTGTTCTTTAGAACAACAATCGTATATCCGCCCGTCACTCACCTGATAAGTGTCTCTAAAATATTTTTTACAAACGGGAATATCAAGTCTCTCTTTTCGAAAGTAATATGTAAACGAATGTAATCTTCGTTCTTTAGTTTCATTCGTAGGGCGCCTTCTTCTTATTTCGTTAACTTTGATACAACCTCTTAAGAAAATATTTTGGTCAAGTTGACTATGTAAACTATAAAATGCTTTCATGGCAACCTCTCTCTCATCCGAAATAATTTTTTGATTGCAATTTTGACGGCATCTGCATGGTATATCGACAAATGTTTTTGCAGGTATTAATTTTCCTCCCCTATTCCTGTATGCCAAACCTTTTATCCTGTTATGCTTTTGTAAATTTCGTATCCATTTAACAGGATTACGACTTCTTTTCCTCCCAATCAATGTGTTTGTTGGGTTTGTACTGTTGCAATCCGATGAATCCGAGGAAAAAGATAAACGTCTTGGACCAGACTTTCTGTTGATAAATCGTATTGAAGAATCATCACTGCTTTCCTCACTCACATTATTAGTCTCACTCATCTTGATTATAACGGTATAATATTTATTTCTTTAAAAACAATCTGGGAGTAATGTTGAAAAGACTAAGAAGTACAGAATAACATTCAGCGTGCGAGATCACTGCTATACTAACTACCGTTTGCATTGCGCTTATTTTTATCTATTTACCGATGCGATTTTGTTACGAATATTATTGAGAGGGAGAGAGCATCTTCAGCTGTTTAAAAACAAATAAGCGTCGATGCACGGCAAGAACAGATACAGCGTTACTGAAACGATTTACATTAGAATATGGAGTTAATCGAAATGGCTTCTGAAATAAATTACTTATTATTCAATGGCCAATAAAAATTTGCCATTTAACGGTGCTAATCTTTATTATTCCGGAAAGTTATTATAAATACAAAAAGTTATGACATAAAATTTAAGATTTTTCAAAAAATGGAGTTAGTCGATGTGTGCACTGAGCGGCTCATTTCATAACCTAGTTTTTCAAAATATTTAATCAATGCAATTCTGCAGTTATGGACAATAGCTAAAACTGTTTTGGTTTCAGTCTCACATAAATCTTCCAAAATAGTTTTTGTGTAATTAAGAATTAAATTATATTGATCAATCAAAGTTGTTTTATATTCACTAATCTTTTCTAAATTCGTTGATAGAGGCCTATTCTGTGGGACTCGTTTCTTTATTTTATCGAATGTATCAATTAATTCTGAAAAAGTTTCATCATCATATTTCATCATTTGTTATTTGCTGCAACCAAATATTTTTACGATATATTTGAATTCCAAAAAATTACATATGTATGTTGTTCTATATCAAAAGGTTTTACTTATGACTGTTTGTATTCAGAGTATTTCTCTTTCTTTTATATAAGCATGTATTTTATGTAAAATGTTCTTATATTAGGCTTTAGTTAATTCTATATAATTTATTAGTTTCCAAAGGATTTTATTTATATACATAGGTGCATACATACTTATATGGACATATGCGTATTTTTTTTAAATTAACAAAAAAAAAATTTTTTCCACTAACCTTTTCTTTCTGGTGTAACACATTTTCATTGTTGTTTCGGCTTTAAATGCAAATTTTTTTCTTTTTGATATTATTGCTTGAAAACTATTTAAGTTTAACTGAGATATTTACAAAACAGGAAAATTGTAAAACGAGAAAAAAACAAGTAAGAGTGCTATATTCGGCTGGGCCGAATCTTAAATACCCTTCACAATGGTACATACATTCCGATTGATTTTTGGTGCGAAAAGTTGTTTTATTTGGCTTTTAAATGGGCCGATTTTTTCTGAATTTCAATATCAGATCCACTACCGGGATTTAACACAGGTTGCAAAACTTTTATTTAAATAATTCCTAATATGCTCAAGTTCAACCACTGGGTGACACCAATTCTTTTTAATATCATTGAAATAAAGAAAAGCAAAATGTATTTCTTAATTATTTATCAGTTAACTTTATAGTAAAATTTATTTAACAAAAAATTGCATATAATTGCATTATTTTTGAGTTATAATGCTAAACATTGCCATTAAGTGTGATTTTCTTTTGAATTTACTTACGTATGTGGGTACATGCATACGTATGTATGTATCTATAATAGAAAACGCTAAAATAAATTCTTTATTATTGAATATTTTCAGTGTGTTCCATAAAACAATGATTATATACATACATATATACATACATACATACATATTTACATTGCTTGCTTTTACAAAATTATTTTTTTCTTGTGCACGTTGTTGATGATCTATTGCGTATCATCATACACATGTGTGTGTGTATGTACATATGTAAGTACGTAGGGAAACCCAAAATGATTTTTTGTGTGAATGAATTTGAAGACGCAATTGTTTAAAAGAATTTCATTGCGTACCCTTTTTTCAACAATTCTTTATATCACTTTCATTTTCAAGCTCGTGTATACATATGTACATACATACACATTTTTACACCAAAGCAAAAAAATTGTTTATGCTAACATACTTGCATGCATACATACATATGTAGATACATACATACCTACATACATACAAACGTATCTACATACATACATACATACATACATACATACATACATACATACATACATACATACATACATTCATACATGATCGCAAATATTATATACATATGTACATAATATTATATACATATGTATGTACCATTATGATTGATTTTTGGTACCAAAAGTTGGGTGCATATGGGCCGATGTCCAAAAATTTTCTAATTTTGCCCCTAAACAGCCTGTATGTACCATTCCAACAAATATTTAGTGCAAAAAACTGTTTCGTTTAGCTTCCAGGCCCGACTTCTTGAGATATCGGGAGGCGCTATATCTCGAACATATATGGGCCGATGACAAAAAGATTTCCAGTTTTGCTTCTGAATAACCTATATGTATCATTCTGATTGATTTTTGGTGCCAAAAGTTGTTTTATTTAGCTCATAGAGCCGATTTCTTGAAAAATCGGGAGACGCTATATCTCAGGTATATATAGACCGATTGCTGACATTTTCAAATTTTGCTTTTAAACACCTCATATGTACCATTCTGATCGATATTTGGTACCAAAAGTAGTTTTATTTGGCTTTTAGAGCCGACTTCTTGAGAAAACTTGAGGCGCTATATCTCGAGTGTATATGGGCCGATGTCCAAAATTTTCCACGCTTGCCTCTAAATAGTCTATATGTACCATTCTGATTGATTTTTAGTGCCAAAAATTGCTTTATTTGGCTTAAAGAGCGGATTTCTTGAAAAATCAGGAGTCGCTATATCTCAGATATATATGGACCGATTTCAAAAATTTTCCAATTCTGCTTTTAAACACCTTATATGTTCCATTCTAATCGATTTTTGATACCAAAAGTTGTTGTATTTGGCTTTTAGAGCCGACTTCTTGAGAAAATGGGAGGCGCTATATCTCGAGTGTATATGGGCCGATGTGGAAAAATTTTCCACTTTTGCCTCTAAATAGCCTATATATACCATCCTGATTGATCTTCGGTGCCAAAAGTTGTCTTATTTGGCTAATAAAGCCGATTTCTTTAAAAATCGGGAGACGCTATATCTCGGATATATATGGGCCGATTTCAAAAATTCCTTCATTTCTAGGATTTAATGAGCACTAAAAATTATATGGTTTAGTTTTTAAGAAAAAAATTTTTTTCAAAAATCTGAATACAAAAATTACACAAAATATCCCTCAAAACCCGGTTTTTTGAATATATCTCGGCTATCCGCGGACCTATCTTACTGAATTTCAATAGCAGACCCACTACCGGGGTTTCACACGTTTTAGCGAAAGAATGAGGTTTCTATCTCAAACCGTTTTCTCAGAAACGGTATTTCAACGACTACAGACGGACAGACGGACATCGCTCAATCGTAATCGCTATTGATGCTGATCCAGAATATATATACTTTATGGGGTCTTAGATGGATATTTCAATGCGTTACAAACGGAATCACAAACTTATATATACCCTTACACATTTATGTGAAGGGTATAATAAACTAACCTAAATAAGGAATTTCAATTTCAGATATACGAAAATCGTAGAAAAAGAATTTTGCTGGTTTGTTGATATCGTCTGTTAACCATTTTATTTGGATAAATATTTCCTTGTCGAAAAATAAATATTAAAATTTAATTTCCTTTTTTTATTGTTTTCTTTTTATTATTATTATTATTATTTATTTTATATAGCTACGGTAAATAAAGTTTTTCCTTTACATAGATATATTTTGCAAAACAAAAACAAAATTATTGTGATTGCCATATGTAGTACATTTGACATTAATTTAAAACCATGAAATTTGTAGTTATAATAAGTAAATGTTATTCGAAAATATAATCAAAAATTAATAATATGTAATTAAATAGTTCTTACTGTATTCTTGTTAATACGTACAATTTTTTTTTTTTACTTAAATTTATACCTAAATACATACATACTTATTTACTTAAATACCTTTCACGGCTGCCTACTGTATTCTTCTTCTTCACTGCTCGTATCATTGCTTGGTCTCTCAACTTGTATTTCTTGCTCATTTGTCTGTTTGATGTTTGTCCTACTGGGGGCTAATTCTGGCAATCGCATACGAGCGAGTTTTTAGTCGAACGTGCTATTTTTTTTACTTTTGGGATTCTGTCACTCGTTATCCAGCAAAAGGTATCGAAATTTGTAATGATGGCAGTCGATTACAGGCGAACGTTCGAATGCAGCCATGAGAGTTTTTACTCGAACGCAAGAAGCGTTCGAGTTATAGTTTTTTGCAATCAAAACAAACAAAAAAATAAAAGTATACATACAGAAATATAATTTCATTTGTTTATTTATACATGTGTTGTAGAAAGAAACAAACAAATAATTTCATTTGTATGTTTTATGCCAAAAAAGAGATATTGGCGTATTCTTCTTCGAATGACGAATCCGACGAGAATGAAAACGTCATTCTCGTCGGATTCGGAAGAAGATGTATAAAACAAGAATTCCGGATTCATATTAATTTTCAACAAATTTCTTTTACACAAGCAACAAATTTATTTTGCACAATATTGTTTGTTTACTTTTTCATTTGCATTTTTAGTGTTGTAAAACGAATTTATACGCGATTTTTGTCCAACACTATAAAACAAAATCGATTCGTTCAGTATCGGATAAAAGAATTAGAAAATAAAGTACGTTCGAAATTATCTTTCAATCGAATACAATTTCGATCACGATTGCCAGAATTAGCCCCCTGGTTTCCCTCTGCTGCCTTGCAATGTGTTTGACAGTTTAAATCTTTCAAAGGTTTTGTAATTGATGTTGCCAGCATGCTGTTCTGTATTCTTGTATGTATGTAGTTTTTCTATTTATGTTTTAATTTGTGAATAGTAATAAGTACTTAGATAGTTGTTCATTTCATATGCGCGTACTTATGTATAATTTTATTTATTAACACCGGTATTCATAAAAAATAAAACGTTGCTGAAATACATTTTAGAACAAATTTTATGTGAAAAATTTGTTTTAAAATGTGTTTTAACAATGTTTTATTTTTTATGAATACCGGTGTATTTGTGTATTTTAATTACTTATTTATGTATTTTTCTGTATCGTATTTATTTCGCTGTTTTTTTTGTGTTTTTATGTTTCTTTAACACGGATCATTCACAATAATCTTCCTCTCTTTGTGTTTTTCATTTCTTGTCTTTTATTTTATTATAATTCTCTTCCCATGGTTATTATTTACATTTTCTTTTGTAATTTTTCCGTCCTTTTCACGTTTATTTCAATGCCTTTTCATTCTATATTTTCTTTTCTATAGTTCTTTCTTGGTTTTTTTTTCTTTACTTAAGTTTGATCATCCGATTTTGTAACTGTTAATTTTTCCCGTTACGGTAGCACATTTTCGAATACATAAAATCTTTTTTCACTTTTTTCTGACTATGCTACCTTTTTATATATAACGACGTATTATGAAGAATATGACTTATTTTTTCAGAAAATTTTTCGTTTTAAATTTTTTTTTTTTTTTGTTTTAGTGGAGTTGTTTTTGTAAAAATAGGTAAATCCATGAAAAAATAGTAGTTTACATTTTAAATGTATACGTACCAACACCAGTTGGTAACAAAGCAGTGGTAGACTGTACTTATTTTGTTAATAAAAACTGTGAACAGGAAAATGATTTTGAGGAATTTATAAATTCATTATGCACATAATTCACAATGTTAAATTTAAGACAAAAACTTTTGGAATCGATAGGATTTTATGCATGAAATTTTTGTTATTCAGTGTATTTTTCATTTTGTAATATACATATGTATACTTCTGTAAATTTGAAGTTTAGTTTCTTATTTTTAATTCCAATATGAATTTTCTTTTATGTATTTATTTTTACCACGATCACGGTCTCACTTCAGTTTAAAAATTTTTTTATATTCCGACCAGCTAACTCAAAGTTTTATAAATGTTTCTTTTAATTTAGCTCACTGTTTAAACATTTTGGCAGGACCGCCATGTAAATACATTTTTAAATAAATAAATGGTCCATTCTATTTGAGTTCAGTATTTGACTGTGTCCCTTTTATTCATTCGTTAAATCAATAAGTAAGTAACAATAGGAAGTATATTGTTTAACATACAAAGAGAAAATAGTGAATATGTATTCACAATAGTGTTACGCTTAACCTTTTCAAAACGTTTTCCGTAGATTCTTTAATTGTAATGAAGTTAAAAACACTCACGTCTTCAGTTTACAATAACCAACAGTTCAACACTTTATTTATTTGAACACACTATACTTGTAAACACTTTACTAAGAACTCTTTACTAAAAGAACAACACTTTCACTTAATCACTTTTTATTACTTAAGACACTTTACACGTTAGCGCAGCTAAAAATCGACTGACTGTTCAGCGTTAAGCTTCGCTGCTTTTATACCTCCAATGATCATTACTAGAACATTCTAGACGTTTACAGAAGCTAATCACGCCACATCTATAGTGCGATGACTCATCATGAACAAAAGATATACACACACACCGACATACATACACGCGGCAGTAAAACTCAAGCATCTGAGTCGCGCACATACATGCACACACGAATATTGTATCGTGCGGTGGTGGTTTCTTTTATTTCGCTGTTGTGCCTTTTTATCCACACATGTGTGTCAGTATGTGCACACTCGCTGTGCTGCCGTTTTGTTTATCAACAAGCTTCTATGTATGCATGTGTGTATATACCTCCTGTGTTCATTTACAATTAATAACAAGACAATATACGCACATATAAAATAACGATGATTTGGTACGTTCTAGAACAATCACAATCGGTCCGTTCACGACCAAATTTGTAACACTGCCGCCCGCTCAAGCCTGTTCGTCCCGAACAGGCCTAGAACCACTACTTCCGTACCTTGCGAGTCGTTCTAAGTGTACATACAACCTTCATTTTGGATCGATGGCTGTTATGCTTCTGTATCCTGTATACAACATCGTTCAACCTCTTAATCACCTTATACGGTCCATCCCAATGCGTTTGTTATTTGGGAGACAGTCCTTTCTTCCTTTGTGGGTTATATAGTAGAACCAGTTGTCCCTCGCGGAATCCTTTGGAGTTTGCAGCTCGATCGTACCTGGCTTTCATTTTATCGCTGACTACTCGAATTCTGTTGCGTACAAATTCGTGTAGGTCATGCAAGTCACTTTTCTCCTGTGAAGAATTCTCGGCATCCTCATTCTTCGGTACAGGTTTTATGCCAAATTCCAAATCTCCAGGCAATCTGAGTTCTGTTCCAAAGACAATTTTTGCTGGTGTTCTAGACGTTGAGTCATGCACAGCGGACTGTATGCCAACAAAAATTTTTGAATGTGCTCATCCCAGTCTCTCTGATGGTCGCTCACTACTTTCCTTAGGTATTCTTCCAGCGTGCGGTTAAATCTTTCAACCATACCGTCAGATTGCGGGTGAAGCGGTGTTGTTCTAGTTTTTCTTATGCCATAGTGCTCGCACATTTCCTTAAAAATTGCAGACTCAAGGTTTCTGCCTTGATCGGAATGCAACTCCATCGGAACACCGTATCTGCACACCCAATTATTGATGAAAACATTTACCACAGTTTGAGCCTCCTGGTTTGGTATGGGGTATACTTCTGGCCATTTGATGAAATAGTCCATCACCACAAGGACATAACGATTACCGGCAGTACTGACTGGAAAAGGACCTGCTACATCCATAGCTATTCGCTCAAAGGGAGCACCCGAATTGTACTGCTGCAGGTGTGCTCGAGTTCTCCGTGCTGGACCCTTCGCCGCTATACATTCCTTACAGTTCGCAATCCAGTCGGCTACTGATTGTTGCGCTCCAACCCAGTAAAAACGCTGCTTTACCTTTTCCAGTGTTTTATTAACTCCAAGGTGACCACCACTGGGACCATTGTGGAACTCGCGCAAAACTTCCGGTATCTTCGATGATGGTACAAATATTAAGTTAGAAGTAGTCTTGCCATCCGCACTTTCCCTAATACATACTAATACTAATATACATACTAATACATACTAATACTAATATATACTATTATACTAATACGGTATAAGCATCCGTCTACCAGCTGCAAGCTGCCCCATTGTGCCCAATAAGCTTTAGCGAGGGGACTCTCAGCCGCAATTTCATTGCGTGCAGGCCTGCTATCACTCTGTTTAGCAGCTATTATTTTGCTGAGCACCGGATCCTTTTCCTGCGCCGTTGGCCAGTCTTCGTGAGAGTCTATCTGCGTTAGCCGAACATCAATGACGCACTCTTTCTGCTCGGCCTTGATACAATGTCTGCATTCTAGGCTGCATGGTCGTCTCGAGAGGGCATCCGCATTATTGTGTTTCGTCCCTCTTCTATGCTCGATGCTAAAGTCATAGCTCTGCAGCCGTTCAATCCAACGTGCCAACTGTCCTTCGGGGTTTCTGAACTGCAAGAGCCATCTAAGCGCGGAGTGATCAGTCCGCAACGTGAAATTCTGGCCATACAAGTATTTATGGTAATGCTTAATGCATTCTAATACTGCCAGAAGCTCACGTCGTGTCACGCAATAATTTCTCTCTGGCTTTGAAAGTATTCGACTATAATAGCCTACTACTTTCTCGACTCCATCTACCACCTCAGAGAGTACACCTCCTATACCGAAGCCACTTGCATTGGTATCTAGCACAAACCTTCCTCCAGCAACCGGGTATGCCAGAACTGGTGCCGTGCACAATAACTCCTTCAGCTTCTGGAATGCTCGTTCCTGTTCGTTTCCCCAATGGTAAGATCGTGACTTCTTGGTCAGCTCGTGCAGACTGGCGGCTACGCCGGCAAAATTTGGCACAAATCATCTATAATATGTGCAAAGTCCCAGAAAACTGCGCAATTCGTGAAGATTACGTGGCTGTGGCCAGTCTCTTACGGCTTTTATTTTATCTTCGTCCGTCGAAATGCCATCTGCAGTTACACGATGTCCCAAATATTTCACCTCTTTCTGGAACAATGCACACTTCTTCGTGCTAAGAGTGAGTCCCGCCGACGATATTCGTTTAAAAACTTCCGCCAAATTTTTCAGGTGCTCGTCAAACGTTTTTCCCATTACGATTATATCGTCGAGGTAGACCAAACACGTCCGCCAGTGAAGCCCCTTTAATATCTGTTCCATCAGTCGCTCAAAAGTGGCTGGAGCATTACAGAGTCCGAATGGCATTACTCTAAACTGCCTAAACCATCTCCAGCACTAAACGCAGTCTTCTCCTTGTCCTTGTGAGCAATTTCTACCTGCCAATAACCACTTTGCAAGTCCAATGTTGAGAACCATTTTGTTCCGGACAGCGTATCTAGGGTATCGTCAATCCTGGGTAGTGGATAACTGTCCTTTTTCGTGACGTCGTTTAGCTTCCGGTAGTCCACACAAAACCTCGTGCTACCATCCTTTTTCTTCACCAAAACTACCGGTGAGCTCCACGGGCTTGTAGATGGTTCAATTACCCCACTCTTCTCCATTTCACTGACTAACTCTTTAACCTCGTTACGTTTGGCCAGGGCTACACTTCTGGGCGCCTGCTTTATGGGCCTCGCTTCGCCAGTATCGATTTCATGCCTCACAATAGCTGTTCTGCCTTGGCTCTCACTGTTCATGGCGAAAGCGGAGGCGTATTTCCTGAGCAGCTGTTTGGCTTTGTTTTTATCAGATGCTGGCAGCCCTGTGACCCATTTCTCGACATGCTGTTCAAATGTTTCTCGTTCTTTAGGTGACAAGCTAGTAGATTTTGGTTTGGTCTTACAATTTACAATTGCCTCTGCTGGAGTACAGCTGCCTATATGCGATTTTGGACTCACGACCTTCTCACTGGTTGATAAATTGAGCACTCTAACTGGGACTTTCCTATCGGCACGCATTTCCACGAGAGCTTTTGCTGTTAATAAATCGCCCGTTATATTTTCTGATTCTACTACCCACAATCGACTGTCCGCACAATCTCCATTCGTTCGAGCCCATATCAGTGCCTCAGATCGTGGTGGAATTCGTTGAGTATCTTCAGCAACCAGTTTCAGCACATGGGGCTTATTTTCATAGCCAACATCTAACTGTATCTCCACATCACGCCACGTGTAACGACACTTTTCGCTGGTTGCTGGGGTAGAGCTCAGCGACGGCCAGGGTCGTTATTCAGTAAAGATATTTCTGCTTCGGTGGAGTAAAACGCAGAGTTTATATACGTTATAAAATTTATTCTCTTTTGCTTTCGAATGAATGAGTGCTGTTAACGGCGGTGTGTGGGTAGTCCTCGGTGTCGCACAAGAGGAGTGCACGTATTTTGTAGCGCGGTGGCGATAGCGGTGCAGTGGCGATAGCGGTGCGGTGGCGACAGCGGTGCGGTGGCGACAGCTATGCGGTGGCGACGGCTATGCGGTGTCGACAGCTATGCGGTGGCGACGGCTATGCGGTGTCGACAGCTATGCGGTATCGATAGCGATGCGGTGGCGACAGCGATGCGGTGGCGACAGCTATGCGGTGGCGACAGCGATGCGGTGGCGACAGCGATGCGGTGGCGACAGCTATGCGGTGGCGACAGCTATGCGGTGGCGACGGCTATGCGGTGTCGACAGCTATGCGGTATCGACAGCGATGCGGTGGCGACAGCTATGCGGTGGCGACAGTTATGCGGTGGCGACGGCTATGCGGTGTCGACAGCTATGCGGTATCAACAGCGATGCGGTGGCGACGGCTAGGCGGTGGCGCCAGCTATGCGATGGCGACAGCTATGCGGTGTCACCAGGGCGGCACAGGAACGTTGTTGGCTGGTAGCAAAACAGCAGCGTGTGCTGGCTCAGGACATCAGTGGGGGCAGCGTACTCACTGACTGAATGGGTGTCACCAAAGAGGTGACAGGCTACAACGTGCAGCTTAGCGTGAAGCGCTGAAGTCGGCTTCTGGCGTAACTAATAAACAACGTTGTACTCTATGGCAGCGAAGTCTGGAGCCAGACTGAATCCCACCATATAGTCCAAATGTTGTCGCGTACTGTGATATTTGTACTTCAGGTCAGCGAAGTCTGGAGCCAGACTGAATCCCAACCTCAAGCGCAAATATTCACAGCGGAGTTTGAGCTTCGGGTCAGCGAAGTCTGTACCCAGACTGATCCTAAACCCTCCACTCGAGTGTTCACAGCGGTTGTGTGCTTCGGGTCAGCGAAGTCTGTACCCAGACTGATCCTAACCCTCCGCTTAATATAAAAAAAATGAATAGTGCACTGGCGCTTCGGGTCAGCGAAGTCTGTACCCAGACTGATCCTTTACCCTCCACGCAAAATAAAAAACAATTAGTGCACTACTTACCGCTCTGTGATAACACCACCTACCGCTTGGCCAGTTGCCGGCTAATTGAAATTCTTGCCAACGTGCTCGCCTTTTTATAGGTCATGCTTGTGCACACACAGACACACACACAACCGTATTCAAACAACCAACACAACAACGTAACACCAGTCAGTGCGACAACAGCTGTTCACAGCTGTTGGCTGTGAGGGTTGTAATTTGTTGGGTGGCCGTGACTACAGTCATTCGTTACATTCAAATTCTTAACGGCTAAAATAACAGAGTTATTTACTTATATTATTACTATGCAATAATTAAGGAAATTCTACAATTCTAATCCATTCTAAGGCAATACGAAAATTCATTGAATTCAACTTAGGTAAGATATGTACTGCAATACAGTATTATTAACAATAAGTAAAAAATGGGAAATGATTCAATAATCCTGGTGCGATGACTACGTTACCATATTCGAGCCCAGCGATGGAAACTAACATTTGTTGTGGCCAAAACGAGCCTGTTGACTTTGGGCATCACACTGCCTTATTCCTCTCCCGCTGCCGGATACTGGGATATCGGGTGATTGTTGGGAATAAGGTTTCAATTCGCTGACATGCGCGGTGCGCATCTCTCTACTATCTAATCTACTCAATTCGACAATCACGGGGGACACGAATCCCGTGACGACATAAGGTCCCCCATATTTTGGAGCCAACTTGGCTGCAAAGTTTTCGGCAGCTTTTGACAGCGGATGTTGGCGCACCCACACCTTATCGCCTATTCCCGGCTGCCACCGCCGTCGGCGTAAGTTATGGTATTTCTTTTGGGACTGAGTTGCCAAGCTAAGATTACGTCGGACGATGTAAAAAGTCTTCTGCAATTCTTCTGCTCGTTCAGCCAGTTCTGCTTTCTTGGCCCTGGTGCCCCTGGTAACCTCGTCATATAGAGCCTTAGGTAGCCTGGGCTCTCGCCCTTGTGTTAGGTATGCCGGTGTGTAGTTCGTTGCCTCAGCGATGCGAGAGTTGACAGCCAACATGACCTCCGGTAGAATCTTGCCTGCTGGTTTCTGTTGGACGACCTTATATTGCTGGCAGGTTTCACAGTGTTTTACGTATTTGGCTATATCTCTGGCCATGCCGGGCCAATAATACCGGCTAGAAACTTTAGCCAGCGTTTTCCGAACACCCAAATGACCGCCGGATACCATGTCGTGTTCTTCATGAAGGGTCCTTCTTCTCAATGGGGTGGCTACGCAGAGCTTCGAAGGGGTGCAATCTGATTTGTTTCGGTCACGAATAATGTGCCGGTAGACCTGGCCGTTCACTATAGAATAGTCAGTGAACTCTTCTGGCCGTTTTCTGATGCCCTCCGTCAGGGTTTTTAGCCATTTACATACATGAGGCTGTTGTGTCTGCGCCATATATGCCTTTCCTAGGGGCTGTCGAGACAGGGCGTCTGCGACGACGTTTTGTTTCCCCTTGCGGTAGGTAGTTGTGGATCTATACTGCCGCATCCGCGAACCTGCAGCTACTTTGTCTGGATTGGGTTTATTGCCCTCAGGGGTGCTCGGGAAACTGAAAGGTCTCCGCGATGGCTGGACACACCCATTTTCCAGCAAATTGTTGACGTCTTCACCGATGACATCTTGCATGGCTGTCTTACGTGGAGCGTATCTTTTGTTTATTGGTCGCTTGTCCTTCATGACAATGCGATGGGTGGCTGCAGAGGATAGACCCGAAATCTTATTACACTTGGGCCGCTCTGTTTCCAGAAAGTGTTTTATGCGTTTTTGCCGACACTCAGGGCCCTTATCGCGGCAACTCTTCATTGTGAGCACTTGTCTCGACAGAGATGGGCTTATTTGGGGCGAATGTTGAGGCGGCTGTGAGTTTCTGTCGTTATTCGGCGTTGCCTTGACAGTCAGGCCGGCGCACGTGATAGTTGTGTCAAACTTTTTCAGAAAGTCCAGCCCTAAGACTACGGGTTCGGTGGCAGAATCCATAATGAGGAAACTGTGTTCGATCGTACGATTTCCCAGGGTGACTGGACACCGGATGGCATTGGTGATTATTCGCTTGGATCCGTCGGCCATAGATACCTCGATGTTTACGGGAAAGGTCTGCACTGGGGGTGAGAGTCTGGGCGGGATTGTGGCCATAATAAAACTTTGAGTGGCCGCTGTGTCCACTAGTGCTGCTATCGTTTGGCTTCCCACGCGTATATGGGCAGTGACTCGGTTGGTTTCCCAGATGATGTTGGTGCCAGAAGCTCTGTTACGATTTCTTCTATTACCTCGCACACGAATCTGACGCCCGCTGGCTTGACGGTGATTTTCGCTACGGCCGGGTGGCATGGATCGTGGTATGCTCTCCAGATCGGTGGCCAGTGCGAGCAACTCGTCGAGGTTTGTAAAATCCTTTCTTCGGATGTACCATTGGTAGTCGGGGAGTGAATTCTTGAAGATCATCTCCAGCTTCTGTTGTGGTGTGAGCTGCGTATGACGCATCAAGTCTTGCAAGCACAACACATAATCTTTATATTGCTCCCTAGGTCTCTGGACACGCTTACGGATTTCATCCTCCAGTTTCTCAAAATACCTTGGGGCCAGGAAAAAGTGGCAGAAATCGGTTTTAAAATTCTTCCACTGGTCCCAATGTCTATTATTATTACGGTACCACACCAGCGCTTTGTCTTTCAATAGCTCGGACATAACGCGTACAATAAGGTGTAGGTCCGTTTCATAGGCTGCAGCTAATTCCTCCACTCGTTCGAGGAAAGCCAGCGGGTCTTTGCCTCCATCATATTTCACGCCCCATTTCCGTACAAGTTCAAACACGGCCACTTTGGGCGGATAACAAATTGGGCTTGACCCAACTGTCGCAGTGGATACATCTGTCTTCAATGGCGGGAACGAAATTCCGGTGGTTGGCACAGGGAGGTGAACTGTTGTCAGGCCTTCCATCTGATGTGAGGGCCCAGCGGCCTCGGCTGTGGTTACGACGGGGCGTAGTGATGCTCCTGGGGAGATGGCTTCATGTTTAGCCTGCCAGGCTAATAATTTTTGGAGAAGATCACCATCGTGTTCCATAGCCAGAAATTTCGCTAGCCGTTTCCGCAGCTCTTCCACAGTGCCAGTGGTGCTCTGCTCACACTGTGCTAAATAAGCCACCAATTCTTCCTTCTTACGCGTGTACACCCAGCTTGTTCTCAGCATTTTGCAATTTAGGATATAATTGTAACGTAGTGAAAACAATATATAAAAGAAATTGTTGTTGTTTTTTTCTTTCTTTTTGGACAATTAAGTCCCTGCTCGGGCGCCAACTGTAACGACACTTTTCGCTGGTTGCTGGGGTAGAGCTCAGCGACGGCCAGGGTCGTTATTCAGTAAAGATATTTCTGCTTCGGTGGAGTAAAACGCAGAGTTTATATACGTTATAAAATTTATTCTCTTTTGCTTTCGAATGACTGAGTGCTGTTAACGGCGGTGTGTGGGTAGTCCTCGGTGTCGCACAAGAGGAGTGCACGTATTTTATAGCGCGGTGGCGATAGCGGTGCAGTGGCGATAGCGGTGCGGTGGCGACAGCGGTGCGGTGGCGACAGCTATGCGGTGGCGACAGCTATGCGGTGGCGACGGCTATGCGGTGTCGACAGCTATGCGGTATCGACCGCTATGTGGTGACGATAGCGATGCGGTGGCGACAGCGATGCGGTGGCGACAGCTATGCGGTGGCGACAGCTATGCGGTGGCGACAGCTATGCGGTGGCGACGGCTATGCGGTGTCGACAGCTATGCGGTATCGACAGCGATGCGGTGGCGACAGCTATGCGGTATCGACAGCGATGCGGTGGCGACAGCTATGCGGTGGCGACAGTTATGCGGTGGCGACAGTTATGCGGTGGCGACGGCTATGCGGTGTCGACAGCGATACGGTGGCGACGGCTAGGCGGTGGCGACGGCTAGGCGGTGACGCCAGCTATGCGATGGCGACAGCTATGCGGTGTCACCAGGGCGGCACAGGAACGTTGTTGGCTGGTAGCAAAACAGCAGCGTGTGCTGGCTCAGGACGTCAGTGGGGGCAGCGTACTCACTGACTGAATGGGTGTCACCAAAGAGGTGACAGGCTACAACGTGCAGCTTAGCGTGAAGCGCTGAAGTCGGCTTCTGGCGTAACTCCTAAACAACGTTGTACTCTATGGCAGCGAAGTCTGGAGCCAGACTGAATCCCACCATATAGTCCAAATGTTGTCGCGTACTGTGATATTTGTACTTCAGGTCAGCGAAGTCTGGAGCCAGACTGAATCCCAACCTCAGGCGCAAATATTCACAGCGGAGTTTGAGCTTCGGGTCAGCGAAGTCTGTACCCAGACTGATCCTAAACCCTCCACTCGAGTGTTCACAGCGGTTGTGTGCTTCGGGTCAGCGAAGTCTGTACCCAGACTGATCCTTACCCTCCGCTCAATATAAAAAAAATGAATAGTGCACTGGCGCTTCGGGTCAGCGAAGTCTGTACCCAGACTGATCCTTTACCCTCCACGCAAAATAAAAAACAATTAGTGCACTACTTACCGCTCTGTGATAACACCACCTACCGCTTGGCCAGTTGCCGGCTAATTGAAATTCTTGCCAACGTGCTCGCCTTTTATATAGGTCATGCTTGTGCACACACAGACACACACACAACCGTATTCAAACAACAAACACAACAACGTAACACCAGTCAGTGCGACAACAGCTGTTCACAGCTGTTGGCTGTGAGGGTTGTAATTTGTTGGGTGGCCGTGACTACAGTCATTCGTTACATTCAAATTCTTAACGGCTAAAATAACAGAGTTATTTACTTATATTATTACTATGCAATAATTAAGGAAATTCTACAATTCTAATCCATTCTAAGGCAATACGAAAATTCATTGAATTCAACTTAGGTAAGATATGTACTGCAATACAGTATTAATTAACAATAAGTAAAAAATGGGAAATGATTCAATAATCCTGGTGCGATGACTACGTTACCATATTCGAGCCCAGCGATGGAAACTAACATTTGTTGTGGCCAAAACGAGCCTGTTGACTTTGGCCATCACACACGTCATAACTTGTTGACCCATGTGCAGATTTATGCCATGTGCTATCATAAAATCTGCACCAATAATCACCTCGTCAACAATATCGGCGACAATAAACACGTGGCTGACAGTGATGTTAGCTATACACACCTTTGCCTCAGACTTACCATAGACGCTAGCGGCCTCCCCAGTAGCTGTACGCAGCCTCACGTTACGTAGCGGTTCAACCCTTCCTGATACCAAATCAGGCCTTATTATGGACTGCGACGCTCCTGTATCTATGGTTAAAGTTTGCTTTTTCCCATTGATATATCCACTAACAGTTAAGTTGCTGTTTTTCTGCTGCATCACTGATATGGAGATTGTGGGGCCCTCGTTTGTGGGAGCCAGCTTTTGCCCCTCAAAGCTGACTCATTTTAGTTTAACGGTGACTCCTGGGGCTGTTGATGGCTATCCCGTTTGCTCGGCCTCTCTGGAGATACGGATCTTGTACGCTTCCTGGGAGCTTTACAGTTGCGCTGAAAGTGGCCTGCCTTTCCGCAGTTAAAACACTTAGCTCGGCCTTTGTTCGAGCTTTCGGCCAACGCTTGCAACACTGCCTCTTTAATCGTACTTTCCAAGCCATCTCCTGGCTCATGAACTACCTCTAGCTCTCGTATTTTGTGGACCTGTGGCCTTGAAATTAGTCCGGCTGTCTCCTGGGCCAACGAAAATGAAACGGTTTCGGCGAATGACGGCTTTTGTGTTGCACATACAGCAAGTTTAATGTCGGGATCTCGAATTCCGTTCACAAATGCCTCCGTCTTGAAATGGTCCAAAAACGAGTAGCTCTCTCCAGGATAGCTAAGCTGCACAAGACGCTCAATCTCCATTGCATAATCCTGAAGAGTCTCATTGCTTCTCTGCACTTTCCCTCTTAGCTCCATTCTGTGAATTTCTTTCTTGTGTTCTCCACCATACTTGCGTTGCAGAGCTGCCATGATGACTTCATAATTGTCTCTAGATGAAGCGGGCACAGTTTCCAGGAGCTGTGCAGCGACACCCTTCAACGCCAAAATTAGCTCGATGCATTTCTCATCCTCGCTCCATGCATTCTTATTGGCCACAGTTTCAAACTGAAACTGGAAAATGTTAAAGGGTGTGCTGCCATCAAAGGTGGGCGCTTTCACTCTGCTCACAGATTCAGGAATAGCTCGGACTGGCACTTCCTGCAGTTGAAGGCCATTCATTCTAGCTTCCAGGCTATGAAGCTTTTGATCGACATCATTTTCTAGGGCAACAAACTTTTCACTGACATCCCTCTCTATGCCGGTTAGTTTTTCTTCAATAGAATTTACTCTCAGATTCATGGCCTCCGAAATTTCCATTAACTTCTCGCTGTTAGCTTGCAGCATTTGATTTGTTGCACTTGACGCCTCTTTGATAGACTGCATCATAGTTTCATTTGTTGCCTTGGAGTTTTCTTCAATCTTCAGCATCAATGTTTCATTTGTAGCCCTGGACGCCTCTTTGATAGACTGCATCATGGCAGCAAACATCGAGTTTAAGTCCATGCTACTTGCAACTGCTCGTGTACTCATTTCCAGTTCTTCTTTTCCTTCGAAGTCATGAGTATTGATGTCCAGACCCAACCGATCAAACTCCTCCATTAGCCTCTTCTGCAGCTCCACTTTGTTACCAGATGTGGGCAGATCCAATTTGCACAACTCCTTTTTCAGTTGTTCCACTTTAAGCTCGTCGAACTTCATTTTACAATTTCACTTCTGACACCAATTGGTACGTTTAACCTTTTCAAGACGTTTTCCGTAGATTCTTTAATTGTAATGAAGTTAAAAACACTCACGTCTTCAGTTTACAATAACCAACAGTTCAACACTTTATTTATTTGAACACACTATACTTGTAAACACTTTACTAAGAACTCTTTACTAAAAGAACAACACTTTCACTTAATCACTTTTTATTACTTAAGACACTTTACACGTTAGCGCAGCTAAAAATCGACTGACGGTTCAGCGTTAAGCTTCGCTGCTTTTATACCTCCAATGATCATTATTAGAACATTCTAGACGTTTACAGAAGCTAATCACGCCACATCTATAGTGCGATGTGCGATGACTCATCATGAACAAAAGATATACACACACACCGACATACATGCGATGTGCGGTGACTCATCATGAACAAAAGATGTACACACACGCCGACATACATACACGCGGCAGTAAAACTCAAGCATCTGAGTCGCGCACATACATGCACACACGAATATTGTATCGTGCGGTGGTCGTTTCTTTTATTTCGCTGTTGTGCTTATTTATCCACACATGTGTGTCAGTATGTGCACACTCGCTGTGCTGCCGTTTTGTTTATCAACAAGCTTCTATGTATGCATGTGTGTATATACTTCCTGTGTTCATTTACAATTAATAACAAGACAATATACGCACATATAAAATAACGATGATTTAGTACGTTCTAGAACAATCACAATCGGTCCGTTCACGACCAAATTTGTAACAATAGATTAAAATTAATAGGGATGGCACTACAACCCGAATAAACGTACTTTTTTCCACAAAAAACCAGGAAAAATCGAGTTTTTTAGAAATTTGAAATTAAACTGCGTATAACTTTTGACCAAATAAGTTTTTCAAATTAATTATTTTTTGCAAGAATGAAAATTTTGTTTTAAATCCAGAAAATTAAAGATTTTTTAAATCTTACTAGCTGTGTCTTTGCTATTATCGAAACAGTGGGCCAGAACAGGGAAAAAATTAAAAATTTCAATAGTATTCGTCGCATATCTCCTAACCTGCAACTGAAAATCCATCAATATTGCACATTTTCTAAAAGCTCTTTGTAGAAAAATCTACCTCAAAATTTCGTTTTAATTGGATCAAAACCATAACTTTGACATGCTTTCGAATTTTTCTCATACCCGTGGAGGCCCACTTTAGGGGCATAGAGCTCCGCCCCCTTTGGGTGTATGACGTTTAAAATCCAAATTTAAGCTCAACAATACTTCCTAAATATGTGTGTGTGCCGCTTTGTTTGTCAACAAGTTTCTATGTATGCATATGTGTATACCCCCATATATATACCTCCTGTGCTCATTTACAAATAATAACAAGACAATATAAGCACATATAAAATAACAACAGTACGTTCTAGAAAAATTACAATTGGACTGTTCACAACTAAATTCGTAACAATACTTTAGCGGTACTCAGCGTTTGGTGCGTTTTTGGTTGCGACTATTTGCATTTGCGAATATATTGCAACTGATATTGAGCACCCTTTTTAACAACTTTGCAAATTTTATTGCACTCCAAATAACAGCTGATAAATTAATACAAAATTTTTAAAAGAAATTAAGTGTTTGCTTTGAAAGCTTTAACCAAAAAAAAAAAAGCTTCATTTCTACAATTTTTTGTTTGCTTTGTTTTAAAATGTCAGCTGTTCGAGTGTCAGTGTTGCAAACGCAATACTCATACTAAAAAAGGGAATACGTAATTAGCGGTGTGTAAATTCAAAAATATTGCGAGTACTTTTTCAAGAATACAAATTGTAGTAACCAATGGTAACTAGTTGTATAGAGGTTGCGAAGAAAAGTAAATGTGTTGCAAGACGAGAAAATGTTTACTGTATTAAAGGTTAGTTTGAACATTTCATTTTGTCATTTTGTTCGTGGCAATTATGGAATACGATTTCAAGCATTCTTTTAAATTTGTTTGAGTCTACTGATGAGTTGATTACCATCAACGAAATGTCGGCGACAAAACGACAGCTGAAAAACACAGAACACATTAATAAATTCTGTTTTTATACCTAAAAGATTAAATTAAAATTGGCTCTCATAATTAATAAATAATTGAGCTCATTCTAGTATAGTTTTTGTGCGTTGTTTTTTTCCCAATACTTGTATTGCCCTAATTATTAGATCTGCAAAAATTAACTACAATTATTTCCGCTTAATTGAGTTTACGGCTTTATTACACTAAAAATCATGGAATGAAATCATTCAGTATACCTGTCTTTGTTAAAATACCCGTTTAATTGAGTTCTGTTTAGTTGCGTCACCCGCTTAATTATTTGGCAAATTGAGACCGCATGGTAAAAACCAGAGAAAATGTTTCACTTAATTGATTCCGTCTACTTAATTTTTTTTTTTGCTTCACAAACGTAAAAAAAATTATTTTGCGGCAAAAAGGTCATGGTTCTGTTCCTTTATAAACATTGTACGATAAACGTACGTAACTGATTTTAATTTTGTTTTAATAAACTTAAACAATTTTCCAACTTAATATGTGAGTAAAGAAATGAGTTTTATGTTCCATCTACGCATGGTTGTTTCGCTTTACTGCACATATTGCTCATTAAGCGATTTTCGTTTAATTACGTCGGCGACTCAATTAACCGAGTATTGCTTAATTGAGTTCCCGTTTAATTTCGTCAAAAGCCGTGCATTTTTATAAACTCAATCAAGCGGAAATAACTGTATTAGCATTAATATTAATTAAACTTATTATCTATCTGTAAGAATTTGAACTTCAATGCACCTGTGTATTATACACTCTTTCTTGAGAGCTAATACAATTTTTCACCCCTGTCGTGCATAGACACATTTGGTGCTATTGAAGTTAATGTTCTTGACGGGTATAGCATTGTTTCTACGCAAACAAAAGCCTTTATTAATGGACCTTGATAAGAAACATAATAATATTTGGAAACAAATTTTGCGCTTCCAAAAGTAAGTACATAATTACGTTTTTAATCTGCTCCTAAAGAAGGGTTTTATTCCTGTTATAAAAATAAAAACAAAACTTGCCATAAAAGTCCAATAACGTAAAGTTTTCTCATTGATGTTTTTCATTTCCACATTTTTTGATCTTGCTTCAGTTTCGTTTAAAGTCTCAAACGATAGCGAAGATAATAGTTTTAGAAATGGAACGATAGCGTTAGCAGAGGACTCATCATAGTTCCTAAAATTATAAAATATTGTTATCGAAACTGTAATGACTCAAAACTACAAAAAGTACGCTAAAGTCTTATATGCCACTGCATAAATATTTTCCGGATCAAATGCGCTGTTCGGACAAACCATTGTGGTGGGAAATACTACGTTTTGATTATGAAAATCTGTATCCAAACCTAAAAACATAAGGAAAAAAGCATATAAGGAAAATATCAAGTGCACTGTAAGTTATATAGCAAGAATTTCACTACACAATAAAGGCCATATTCATAATAATTATTGTAAGTTTATTAAGTTCTTATTTGACGTATTTCTACGGAATATTTGTCAAATAAACGAGTAATAAACCTTCAATAGTTTTTATGAATATGGGTGTAAGGGTCTTATTCATAATAAATATTTTAGGTTTGTTAAACTCTCATTTGACAAATTTTTTTTACAAATATGTAAATAAGAGTCTTATAAGCCTGAAATAATTTTTATGAATTTTACCCCATAATTCATCGTTAAGGTTATATACATGTGTGTAAGTTTGTCATTCCATTTTGAATTTTCTCAATTTTCATTTCTAACATTATCAAGTGTATGTGTGTATGTATGTATGTATATATACAGTTGAAGTTATATAACAAGAATTTCATTAAAGTAAGTGAAAATCAATAGATGTAATAATCACAGACTACACAGATATCTCAAAAGTGACTTCTGTAAAGTGGCCATATCATTTGTTGTTGTGAAGTGTTAAAAAAAAATATTGGTTTTGTTGTCATTTTAACGAAAAAAGTAGAAAACATGAATGAAAAGCTTTGAAAACTAAATTTCAAACATATTCCATGTACAACTAGTGATGTGCTCAATGCAAATAAAATACTAAATACAAATAATTATTATTTGTGTGCTTGTAAAGCTGTTTTGTTTGCATTAGATTTGCACTAAATTTTTCTAACCAAAAATCAAATGTAAACAAATGCAAAGTCTACCAACAGAGAAAGCTTGATAAATATTTTCATGTTTGCTGTTCTTCATACATATATATGTATATATATATATATATATATATATATATATATATATATATATATATATATATATATATATATATATATATATATATATATATATATATATATATATATATATATATATATATATATATATAAAACATCCGGAGATAGGTCCTCACATTCTTGATGGATATTGTCTTTAAGACAAGAGCATGAGGCTTGTTGACATAAGCCCGCTACTTCAAAAAGCCCCACAAAAAGAAGTCTGCAGCGGTCAAATCAGGCGATCTTGCTGGCCAGTGCAAATCGCCAAAACGGGAGATTAGGCGCCAGGGAAATGCATCCTTCAGCATATCGGTTGTGGCACGTGCAGTTGTGCCGTAGCACCGTCTTGTTAAAACCACATGTTTTCCAATTTCAATTCATAAAGTTGCGGCACCCTGTTGTGCGATAAAACCGTCACAATTAAACATTTTTGTAGCCACATGTGAAATTAAGCTAGCAGCGCAAGGTGAGTGACAGAAAGGAAGAATCCAAAGAAAAGCTGTCAAAAATAGAACTTTCTGGACAAAGCTGTTATAATTTCCAGAAATAAAAGATGGTGGAGGCAAAAGAAAAAGCACGATGACCCATAATGGGAAGAAAAAACGAGAGATTGCGTGCTTTTTGTGGTGATCGTGACCGAAGAAGGTTGTTGGCATAGTGTAGTGCAACTTTATATGTATATAAAAAAATAAAATATTGTGCCAGAATAAATCAGAGGAAGAGGATAATTTAGCCAGAAGCCGTGCCGGATTCCACTTGGAAGTTCCAACAACATCAACAAGGCAACAAAAGAAATTTCAGGCTGAGGTACCACCAAAAACCCAATCACTTCATCAGGAGGGTTGGCACACAAAATTTGGACAAAAAGTTAACAAATGCTAAAACTTTCAAAAAAATTAAAACTAGTCAACAAATACTAAAATTTTCAACAAAATTAAAACTAGTTAACAGTTACCGTCAACAAATTGTAAATGGAATAACGCCAAGTTTAATAACATTAAAATTAGCCAACAAAATATTCGTAATTCACCAAAAATCTTCAACAACATTAAAAACGGTCTACAAAATATCTGAAGCATCTTGTAATTCACGAAAACCAAAAACCAATTGCCACCGGCCAACAGAATTGCCACTGAGATATCTAAGCTGTAACCCTGACGATCCAGCAAAAACAAGAAGGAGATAAGCGTACGGCTCCTGAAGCAATGGTAGACAGCTACCATTCCATCATTTACATATATGATAGTATAATATTAAAACACCTCTTTCTTCTTTCACGTTCAGACCAGACTGATCTGTTTTATTCATGCTTTTTCTTTTCATCCATCGTTGTAGTATTTAAGTAGTAGTAAGTAGTAATATTTAAGTTGTAATATTTAAGTAGTAATATATAATAAGTACTAACACATAAGTGCCCAACCAGAGTTGGCACTACACCTCCCCTTTTTTTTTTTTTAACATACTTATATTATTTAGTTTTTATTGCTAGATTTGATTATGGTGATGAAGTTAATGGTTGTCAACTGCTCACATGCCCAAAATAAAGAGATTTGTGTAGAGATGTGTATACTTTTATATTCCGCTGCTATTCCCCGTTGTGTTGTTGTTGATATTATTTCCTCGTTCTCTCTGTGTTGTTAGTTGCTGTCATCTCCACCATTGTTTTGGTTTTCTTGATTGTTGATTGTTTTCATAGTTTTGTTGGTGTTTTATATTTTTGTTTTGTGTTTTAATTTAAGCATTCTCACTGTTCTTTAGCAACTTATTTCTTTAATATTTCTTTCTAAGTTCGTTACATTTGACGACTTTTTACTTTTGTTTTAATATTTACTCGTTGGTTTTTTCTCAGTTTAGTTTTTGTAAATGCTCTTTTGTCCTATATATACATACATTTATACTTTATGCATGTTCTCTTCACACCAAGATTTAAAATTCAAAGTAGCAATAACGGCTAGTGCCCGAGATTTGAAATACATATGTATATTAAAACTGTATGCTATTGTAACAGTATTTAACAATTCCATTCTATTTAAGTTTATGTATTTTACAGTAGTTCTTTTTCTTTTTGATTGTTTTTATTAATTTTAATTATATTGATTGTTAATTTTAAGTATAATTTTACCATTCTTTTATTATTATTATTATTATTTTTTTTCGTTTTTATTTAATAGTCCCATTTGTACGTATTTTACTATCTCACTTCTTCGTAGTTTTTAACCGTTGTGTCCCGTTACTCGTTATTTTTAAGGTTTCCAATTTCCTTTTGATATTCATATTTTTGAACCTTTTGTAGCCGACACTGTTGCATGATTTCACATACTTTTTGCTAGTATTTTCTTCATATAACGGCTTTCCACAAAATTATTAAAATTTTCTCCGTTATGTATGTTAATACTGTATTCTATTCGAACAGTACTTAAAACTCCACTTTGTTTAAACAAGCATATGCGAAAGATATTAGAAGTTACCTTTTTTCCTAATATAATTTTCCGATGCATACACATATATATTTTATAGATTCATAAATATACATCTACATATGTATAGCAAAACAGTAGGTAATTTTTAAAAATTATGTATTGCATTTGATATAATCAAAAACATCAGCATTTATTAACTGCTAATTTTGTTTCTTTCGTATGACTTTGTTGTTTTTTCTCTGTCACTTCTATGCAGTTATAAAATGTATAGCTGTATCACAACACTTCTGTAGCCCATCATCGTAATATTATGTTCTTATGGTTGCATATTTTACATTTTATATATAATTTCACAGCAATTATTGTCACTAGTTAATTTTTCAATGATATATTATTCAAGATTGTTTTATTTCCAGCTTTAACTTTTTGTGAGTTTCCTTTTTCTTTTTTTTTTCAAAATTTCTTTTTGTTTTTATATAATAATGATAAGCACTGTTATTCCTTAAATATTAGTTTTCTAAAAAACTTTGTTATTTTGTTGTAACATTTGCGTTTTTTTTTCATTTGCTAATAATAAATGTTGTTTCTTTTTTTTCGCACGCCGCGCGGCAGGATCGCCATATAATATTAAAACACCTCTTTCTTCTTTCACGTTCAGACCAGACTGATGTGTTTTATTCATACTTTTTCTTTTCATCCATCGTTGTAGTATTTAAGTAGTAGTAAGTAGTAATATTTAAGTTGTAATATTTAAGTAGTAATATATAATAAGTACTAACACATAAGTGCCCAACCAGAGTTGGCACTACAATAGCCTTAAAGTTTTCGCATATGCCTATATTTTCGGGAATGATTTTTATATATATATATATATATATATATATATATATATATATATATATATATATATATTCCTGGAGGTATGTACATACACACATAGATAAAAAACAACTCTGAAATGTATGTACGTTACTGTGTAAAGAGCAAATATGATCACAAAAAACCTTTTTGACTTAATGTAATAAACACAAATACAAATGCTTGTGTGAAAACTAATGTTATAACCAACTAATTTTGCAAAAAAAACTTTTAATTTTCAATACAAATCTTTAACAGGGCTTGTATGTTACTTATTTTAATTTAGTATTGCATATGAATATTGTTGTTTAATTCTCTATTAAGCATCTCTAATTTTTTTTCCTTTAGATGATTGTTCCTTTCTTTCATTTTAAGGGCTTTATTTTCCATTTCAATTGGTTGAGCAAAGAATTCCAATTCCTTGGCCTTCAATTTCATTTCCTTATTTTTTATTTCAACCATTTTGTCTAACCTGTCCAACATTTCTCTGTGATAAATTTCTGTTAAGGTAATATTTTTCTTCAATAATGTTGTTTTCGTCTCTTTTGGAGATTTATGAAATTTTGGCAGATCTTTGCACTTTGGTTTTGTCACAGATTTTTCTTCTATATTCTCATCAATCTCTACAAAAGTGTGTAGATCATCTGCCATACCTTCATCCCAGGAGGTTGAAAATTGGGATGTGCTATTATTGCTGCTTTTTGACGTTGATGGAAAAATACAGTAACAATCCTTAGAGTCTTCTACTCTTAGTATCTACACACGATCCGAAACTTTTAACAGACGATAAGCCATCAACAACGGATTCTAAACCAGCGGCAGCTAATATTTGTTCGTCTACCTGTGAGAGATACTTTTCCTCATACGGCCCACCGCCGGTTCTTCTTTTTGACGATTTGTTAAACGCAAGTTTTCTTTTTACCATTTGTGTTTGGTCAGCGTATACCTACGTACAGTTAGATGTATATACATATGAATACAAATTATTCAAAAAACAACTTGTCAGTCTCATACATGCATACCTTACGCCACATTTTGGCATCCTTTGTTGGTGGACCTGAAGCATTAAGCTTGAGTGTAACATCTTCCCATAGCTGGTTAGCCTTTGCTTTTCCTTGAGCAGTGTTTGGCAATATGCCCTTCGTCAAGTCTTTGTGGATAGCCATAAAATTTCCCAATATCTCTTTTTGGGCATAATTTATTTTTACTACTGTTGACCTAAAATAAAAATTTATTGATATAATTATGTTTATACATATTTGTTTTTTTTTTTAATTCGGTACTTACATTTCCTATTTTATTATTAAGGGATTAAAACATACAAATGAAATTATCTTTTTGTTTGTTTCTTTCTACAACACAAGTATAAATAAACAAATGAAATTATATTTCTGTATGTATACTTTTATTTTTTTTTTTTTTGTTTTGATTGAAAAAAAACAATAACTCGAACGCTTCTTGCGATCGACTAAAACCTCTCATGGTTGCATTCGAACGTTCGCTTCTAATCGACTGCCATCATTACAAATTTCAATAGCTTTTGCTGGATAACGAGTGACAGAATCCCAAAAGTAAAAAAATCGCACGTTCGACTAAAAACTCGCTCGTATGCGATTGCCAGAATTAGCCCCCTGGTAATTCAATTGCATAAAGTATCCTTAGTGGTTTTTTTTCTTGCTACATACCGATCTGCACTACCGTCGGTTCGGGTTGTACCCTTGCTATTATTACTTGTGTGCTGTGTGGCCATAGTCGTATTTCTTTTTTAACTAAACCATATGTTTATGGTGAAACTCTTTTCCTACCTGCCTAACTTAATAAAATATGGAATGCTCTAATTTAAATTGTACAAGTACTGCAACGGATCGAATGGTGTCTTGCTGGTTGTGTTTGAAACACTTCCATTTGAAATGTTGTGGTCTTAAGGCTCGTGATGCAGATGCCTTGTCTGATCCGCTAAAATCCCTTCACTGGACTTGCACGAGTTGTAAAAATGTGGGAATTGAGTTTTATAACTTTTTTAAAACTCGAAACAGGAATTTGAACGAATAAGCAATGAATTCCGAGGGCTGCAGGATAAATTAACCAAATATGGTGAAGTATTTAGTGTGTTCCCAAACTTAGATGCATTTGTCGGCAACCAAGCTAATGCTTCTCCTAGTCGGAAAAAACCTAAGACAAGATCCACTGCATCTCAAAACAGAACGTCGGCTCAAGCTGTCATTTCCTCTCCGTTTACTTCTCCTGCAATACTTTCACCGAATTATTGAGGTTATGGGCTAGATTCCCAGATATCTGTAACACTCCGTTCTCCGTTGCCAAATATAAATGCTGCTAGTTCAATAAATACGCCTGTTGCTGTTACACCTAGCTCATTAGAAACCACGTCGCAGTTAATCGTCCACAGCAACTCCTCAATGGTGCAAATGGTTGGGCATCTACATTTGTTCCAAGTACTCAACCAGGTGCTCCAAGGCCGCTAAAAACTATACCACCAAATAAGCATATTTTTGTATCCCGCCTAGTATCGGAAACTACAGCTGAAGATGTTGAATTTTATATTAAATCTAAGCTGGATGTGACCAATGATATATCAGTATTCAAATTTGTGTACTCCCGGCCGAGAGCTATAACATCATTTAGAGTTACTGTACCTGACGTGTTTTTCAGGACTTTACTTGATCCTAATTTTTGGCCAGCAAGCACTTTTGTTCGAGAATATACATATAATAAAAATCGAAGAAATATGGTACGTCTACCCATCTGCTAATTCAAAAAACTAATTGCTGCCTCTGGATTGTCAAATTGTGGCCCGTCAACTGGTCCTCTTAACAATGACTTAAAAATCTTCTTTCAAAATGCATCTGGTATTCGTACTAAGTTAGCTGATGTCTTTAAATTCACTGCTCAAGCCGATTATGAAGTCATTCTAATTGTGGAATCTTGGTTAATGCCGGATATCTGTGATGGCGAATTTTGTGACTTGCATCAGTATCAAATATTTCGTAAGGATCGTGATTTGGAGAGGTTGGGTAAATCTCGTGGCGGAGGTGTCTTTATTGCTGTGAAAAGAACATTAAAAGCTAATCTTGTTGCTCTATCGGATACCAATCCTTCAATAGATCAACTCTGTGTATGCATCATGAGCTTTAAAAATCTGTTTATTTCTGTTTCGTATGTTCCACCAAAAAGTGATGATTCTGTTTATGCTGCCCATGTTCTAAATGTTGTTCACCTATCGGAGGATGTTGGTGTATTTGGTGATTTTAATCTTAGTGAGATTGGATGGAGAAATTTGTTCAATGATGGCTATCTGTCGTTATTAAATGTTAATCAATCTTGGTTTGGTACAAATTAATTCTTTCAGGAATAAATTAAACCGCATTTTAGATCTAATATTTGTGCCGGAAACACTAAAATACTCCTTATCTGATTGTCCATTTCCTATGTGTATGACTGACTTGCATCATGTCCCATTAATGTTGGAACTATCACAGTTCGCCTTTATTTCTGTTTGTAAAAATGATAGCTATACTTATAATTTTAAGGCTTGTGATTATAGTAACTTAAACGCTGAAATTAATGTTATAAATTGGGAAGGGATTTTTAATGCTAATGATATGGAAAATTGCTATAGCATTTTTATAACCACTTTGAATACTAATTGATCGTTTTGTTCCCCGCTTGCCACCAAAAATTCACAAACTTCCGTGGTACACTAAAGGTCTAAAAAGATTAAAAAAACCTTAGCAACTAGTTCTATAAGCAGTATAAGGTAACTGGTGATACACTTTATAAAGCACGCTACGAGCACTCGATGCGAGAGTTTAACTTTCTTGATAAGTTTTTGTATAAGCAATATTTGCTGAATCTCGAAACTTCAGTAAGAAATAACCCAAAGCAATTTTGGAATTTTATTAAATCTAAGAAGTCGAGTTCTGTTTATCCATCTGTCATGCATTATGAAGTAATAAGTTTAAATTCTGGGGATGACATTGTAAATGCCTTTTCATTATTTTTTCAATCAAATTTTGTGGTTGGCAATGACTCTATAGATTGTAATATTTTGGAATTTATACAGCTGATTGTCGATTTTGGTTGTGTTCAGTTAACAACTGGGACATCCTAAATAGCATAGAAAGTATTAAAAATTCTTCTGGTGTTGACATGGATGGTTTCAGTTCAATTTTCTTAAAGAAATTATCTGAAAGTTTGATTATACCTTTACAGTATCTTTTTAATAAATCCTTGGCTGAAGGCCGTTTTATTGATAGCTGGAAAGAAGCTTCTATTACTCCTATTTTTAAAGGAGGTGATAAAACTTGTGTTAATAATTACCGTCCCATTGGAAAGTTATCTAATATATCAAAAATTTTTGAGCACATTATCAAGGAAAAGATGTTTTTTTTTTCAATAAAGCGCTATATTTGTAATAAACAGCATGGGTTTTTTCCTGGCCGTTCTACTGCTACGAATTGTGCAGTTTTAACCACTACTGTATTTCTGTTTTTGAAAAACATAATCGAGTTGATGCAATTTTTATGGATCTATGCAAAGCGTTTGATAAGGTTTCACATAATATACTCTGTCTTAAGCTAAGGAGAATGGGTTTTCATGGCTCATTTCTCAATTGGTTAAGGTCTTATCTTTCTGATAGAAAATATACAGTTGTTCTGTAAGATTTTGTGTCCCTGCCATACACTGCAACATCCGGGATACCACAGGATAGTATAGTAGGGCCGCTACTTTTCTTAATTTTTATTAATGACATTGGAAATTATTGTTCTGGCTCACAGTTTTTGTTGTATGCTGATGACCTCAAAATTTTTAAAGAAATAATATCAGACAATGATGCATTTGTTCTTCAGCCTTGTATCGATGAGATATTCCACTGGTGCAATATGAATAATATGTCCTTAAATGTAAATAAATGTTGTCAAATGTCCTTTTACAAACCTAACATTCGTTCTGTGAATGCTTTCCAGTACAAGTTATTTGATTGCAATTTAGTAGTGGTTAATCAAATGTTAGATCTGGGTATCATTTTGGACTGTGAACTTAACTTTAATGCTCATCTTGACTACATGATACCTAAAGCCTATTCCGTCTGCTCTTTTATAAGAAGAGACTGTCAAGGCTTTGCTGATCCGATTAGTTTACGAATTTTGTATACAGCTTTCGTACGCTCTAAATTAGAGTATTGCTCGTTTATTTGGAACCCTATTTACGATGTTCACACCAATAGAATTGAAAGAGTACAAAAGAAATTTGTTAAATATGCGCTTCGTAATTTTCAAACTTTGTCAATGCCAATTTCATATAATGCTCATTGTTGCTTTTGGGTTTGAAGCCACTTTCTGTAAGACGTACTATGCAATCCACTATTGTTATTTATAGCTTGATAAACGGTCATATCGATTGTGAATACTTATCAAAGTTAATAAACATTTTTGTGCTATGTAAGTTTTTCAGATCCAGTAATTTATTTTATGTTTCTACTAATTATGCAATGCGTGAGCCGTTGCTACGGGCCTTGAATACTTTAAATTGCATCAATAATATCGTTAGCATTGATTTTTTGTTGCCGATTACTGATTTTTAAATTGTTATTAGAATTCAGATCGTAGTCAGCTACTTAGCTGCTGACATTAGGTGTTAGCTCGATGGCAAATGCATATTCGGGTTTACCTTAAAATTTTTTTATTTGTGTTTTTAATTATAAATAATTTGTGATTTTTCTATTTGGCCATAAATTTTATATCTTATAATATTTATTATACTATTGTACCAAATAAAATTTATCATAAATGAATGTACTAAACAATAATGTTTGTGAGGATTGTTGATTCCAGTATGATGGAATCATGTAAAAAGGTAAATATGGGATGATGATAGAGCAGGGTAGGGAGAATCAATTTTAGGGGATGGCTCTTTTAAAATTTTAAAGCGGCAACAAACCATCATGTGTACAACAGAGGGAGGGCAGCCGATGCTACCACAACACCGGGTAGTAGTTTTTGAGTTGTGTTGGACAAGCTGTAGCGAACAGACAAGTACGTAAACAGGAGCTTTTGTTTGTTTTTTTTTATACTTGCTTACACTTTCGGGCCTCATTATTTCTTTCGGTTCATTTATCAAGGATGGTTTGAGCGTATGTTAGACGCGATTGGCGATCAGCAGCTAACAGCTGATGTATCGTCTGGACTTTGTACGGAAACATCTTCAAACCTTGTACCAAGATTCGCTGTAAAAACCGTCGACTGATACCCATTTGAGTGGCACATCGTCTGGTCGATGTCGACGGCGCTTGCATGACGTCTTTGGATACAGCAGCAATATTCTCTGCAGAACGGCTACTCCGGGGTCTGCCACTCCTGGAAGCATCTCGTGTTGTGCCAGTCTCTTCGAGACTGTTGTTGTTTGTCAAACAACAACAAGAATATTTGTACTGATGTTTTATTACTTTAACGGTGTAGCCGTGATTATTTCTTGTCTTTAATTATTCTTTCTTAATAAAACTCAAATATTCCTTCATTCGATTTTAGCAATTGTACAATAAAGTCGAATTTGTTTGGAAACTTAACTTAATTTTGTTTCATTTTATTTGCAATTTTCAATAGCCTGTAAAAACGCTTACAGGCTCAAACAATAGCCTTTTCACACTTATCAACATCTATCATCAATTTGCCATGATGTTGAAATGTCCCCATAAGATATATACAGGGCTAAAAACCAACATCTTTATAAAATGTTCCTAACTCATTTTGTTCCACTCAACATCTTTCGATTATTTTAGTGCCATCATTGAAAAATTACGAAAAATTGTTGTAGCGATTCAGCTAGTTTGCTGATCTTGAGGCCTAACGCAAGCACTTAAACTTGGTTAGGAAATTTGACTGTGTTTTCTAACTCCAGAACTTAATCTTGGTTAGCGAATAGATTGTGTCAAGGCAATACATCAAGACAACAGAATGTATAACACAAGCACTTGTAACTTGGTTATAGCGGAACTGACAACCGTTATGTTTGAGTTGAATATTGATTCTCACTTTATTTTTGCAAAATCAAAAACTTAAATACTAACTTATTGCTATGTCATCAACTTTCCATGTGCGTAAGTATGTCTGTGCAAATTTATACAAACATACTTACGCACCCACTAAAGCCACTGTGAAGTTTTGAACATACACCCGGCCGTTGAGCTATGCTCAACAAAAGTACACAAACGAGAACCCTACCTTGTTCTCATTAATTTTTACTAAGAACCTAAGTTACTGAGACCTCAAATTCTGGAGTTGCGCTAAATTGGTGTGGGGCTGGACGTGGAGCCTGTTGAGTTGATGCACTTTTTCGGCAACGTGCTCTTTCCCATGCAATTGTTATGGTGATTATGATCGCGATGGTGAGGGCAGTATACGCAATGGTTCCATGGTGATATTGTATGCGTTGAATTTGAGCAGGAAAATCTGTAGCCACTTGCTGATGCAGCTTGCCTTGTATCTCTGAGATATTCTTAATTTGGTCGGCATACACCTTGTTGTGAATTTCCGCAGGATAAATGATGTCGCTTATATTACTGACTGCGGTGTATGAGCTTTGGAGATATGTGGAGACAGTTTGATGGCCTTTAAGAACGACTTAGTTGATTTTAACTGTGCAATCTGGAGCTATTTTTAGGAGGCCAGATCCATCTAAGCTTAGCTGTGATTTTTCCTGTCCGCACACGGCATTTATTCGGGAAAACTGCTGCATAGTATAGAGCCACTGATTACTGGACTCCAGCTGTTTTAGCACCATGCTGTCCGCAACGGGAATAATATTACAATGCGGTTGAGTATTGTTGTTGAGAAGTGAAAGTTCGCATGAGCATTTCCCAGCGTTTGCATTGAATTTTGATTGCATGTGCAGGCATAGGAATTCGTTTTCTTTAATAGTTTTGCATGAGCTCCACTGCCTTTCGGTCAAAACAAAATATTGATCTTGGTGAGCGTTTATGGCTAAAAGGTCGGCGCAGGGTTTTATAGCGAGCATTGTGTTGTTGATTTGAGCGGGAATGGGATGTGGCTTTGGAAGTCCAAATGCTTCAGGCTCAACCAGCGGAATAGATATGTGTAATATGACGTGTTCTTTAGTGACACCACCTTTTACGTTCATGATTTTGTAGAGCTGTAGAATTTTATCTTTAGATACCGGTAATTCCAGAGAGGAGGGGAGGTGATTTCTAATTTGCACTAGCTCGGCTTGAAGTTGAGCCGGTGACAAAAGTGTTGGGCCGATCTTTCCATGATGTGAATCAGTCAATGCTGCTATGATTCCTGATTGAATTCGATGTAGCCTTGCCGATGTTAAAGAAAGTCGAATGGAACGAGACATGAAAACGTTGAACAGGTTTGCTTGATACTTTTCTTTTTCGTTGTCGTAGAGCTTTGAGATGATTTTATTTAACTCAGTATCCATGTTGTGGAATTTCTGCTTGACATTTTCATCATCTTGCTGTCATCTTTGAAATTTGTTCAGCATAGTTTGAATCGAGAATCCCGAATAGTGAATTTGGAATGTTTCCAACCACGTTGATGGCACCGCGTGTAACCCTTCTTTTAAGCAAGATGTTGTTGTTTGTTAGACCTGTCAGGCTGAGTTCAATTGCTTGTACAATGCTAACACATGTCGTGTTTGGAGCTAAGTGGTTACACAATTGATATAGCACCTATGTTTCGGCCATGAAAGAAGCTATTTCCTTCCAATATGGTGGTAAATTGTAGTAGGATATTATATTCCATTCTGACCGGAACATTCGTGCGTTCCCAAGTGGAAGCCGATGTTGTTCTCAAATGGTGCTACTTCAACTTTGTTAGTCGAAACGAGCGGAAGTATGGGCAGTGCGGTGAGTAGTGTGGCCATTAGCTAAGTTGATGACGTCCGTTGTTTCTTTGTGGGCGGTATTTCTTTTGATGACGGAGCTGAATACTTCTTTTCTGTTCTTGAGTCGGATCGTGTGTCTTGTGGACTCGATTGATGCGGTTCTTCTTCGGGTTCGTCGTTGAGTTTGGGAAGCGGAGCTAGATATTGAACTGCTCGTTTGAAGACGCCTGAAGCGATTTGTACATCTGCGAATCTTACAATATCGTCGGTTCCCTTGTAGACTTTTATTATACGCCCCAACGGCCATTTCATAACTGGAACATTGTCTTCCTTGATGATCACGATCACTCCGGGCTGAAGGGCTTTTGACTGTTCTCGCCATTCATTCCGATATTGTAGTTCATTCAGATAGTCTCGTGACCATCTTTTCCAGAACTCATGCTTGAGCTGGGAAACCAATTTCCACCGAGTTTCCAATTTAAGGCTTGTGGATCAAGCGCGAGCATCAATTTGGGCAACTAGGGGCTCTCTTATTAAGAAATGGCCTGGAGTTAGTGCTTCTATGTCATTTGGGTCATTCGATAAGGGTGAAAAGGGCTTGGAGTTCAGTATGGCTTCAATTTCCACTACTACCGTTTCGACCTCTTCGTATGTTAGAGAGGCGTTTCCCAATGTTCTGACCAAAAGATATTTGGCTGATTTAACAGCTGCTTCCCACAGACCACCGAAGTGGGGAGCTCTTGGAGGGATAAAATGAAATTGTATCCCCTTTTTATTGCAGGCATTCGTAATGGCTTCTTGTGCGTCGGATTATAGTGGATAGTTCTGGCAATTTATTCCTTGCGCCAACGAAGTTGGTTGCGTTGTCGCAATATAAGTTTTGGCAATGTCCACGCCGGGAAACGAATCGTTTGAGTGCTCCGATGAAAGCTTCTGTTGTCAGTTCGCTCACCAGTTCTACATGTACGGCCTTTGTCGCGAAACAGCAAAAGATGGCAACGTAAGCCTTGTGCGGTCGTTTTCCTCGAATCTTATAGTGCACCGTAATTGGGCCACAGTAGTCGACTCCAGCATTGATGAATGCACGGGCGTAACCCGTGTGGGGGGCAAGTTCCCCATGATCTGTTGGAAAAGCTCTGGCTTGGCTCTGCTACATGTCGTACATCGATGAACCGTGGCGCGTGCCATGATTTTTCCCTTAATTGGCCAAAATCGTTGTCGAACAATGCCTAATAACGTCTGTGGACCACAATTATGATCGTCGTGAACTGTTTGAAAGATCATTTTGGCAATGGGATCATTGTAGGGGATGAGAAAGTGGTGTTTGGAATCATAAGCTAATGGAGACGCGTCGAGTCGACCACCAACTCGAATTAACCCATGTTCATCCAAAAATGGTGTTAGATTCTGAATGCTGCTTGATCCTTGTAGCTTGTTGTATTTTTTGCGTTGTTTTATTTCTTCCGCAAAATCCGAGCTCTGTATCTGTGCAATTATTTTGATTAATGCTTGGTTGAGTTCCGCTGTTATTGACGCTTGTCGCAACTGGTTTTGACATCTGGTGTGAGTAACGAATCGCAAAATGTATCCGACAATCCGTTGCAGCCGGTGAAAAGAATTTTTGTGATTAATTTTATAAATCAAGTCGAATTCAGGCGTAGTCATGACTCGTGATTCAAGAAATTTTGTTCTTCTTTCGAGATTTGTTTGGCTATTCGAGCTTGGATTGAACCTTGGTGGCCTTGCTTGCTCTATGCCATGCAAAAACGGTGGGCCATGAAACCACAGCGTACATTCCCTAAGGGCCGTTGGACATATACCGCGAGACAATATGTCTGCTGGGTTACACTTGGAGCTCACGTGTCGCCATTGTTCTGGCCGAGTTTCTTCTTGAATTGTTGAAACTCGATTCGCAACAAATGTGTTGAACGATGCTGAAGCTGAATTTATCCAAGACAGAACAATTTCTGAGTCGGTCCAAGACCATACCGGGTCCAAAACCATACTGAAGATCTGTCTTGATTTTTTGAGCTAGCTCCAATCGAGGAATTGTTTGTCGTTTGAGTGGTGCAATGCGAGACTTGGCGCAAAGCAAATGTACCATGATTGTTCCATCTTTGTGCACTGATCGGATGTACGCTGCTGCTCCATAAGGACCTTCAGATGCGTCGGTGAAAATGTGAAGTTGCTGGGATGTCGGAAGTTTACCCTTAAAAATATGCCTGGGTACTTGTAGCGTCCTCAATACATCCAAGTTTGCGCGGAACGTGAGCCATTCGGTATGCAGTGATTCCGGTAGGGATTGATCCCAATCCAACTTAAGTTCCCATAATTCTTGAATGAACATTTTAGCCCTCACTACGATAGGTGATAAAATTCCTAGAGGGTCGAAAAGTCTGCCTAGGTCTGAGGTAACTGTTCGCTTGGTTACCTTCTTGATGTTGTCAGTGTTCACCTTGATAGTCAGCTAATCATTTTTTGGGAGCCACACTAGTCCTAGAGTTTTGATAGTTTCAGCTTTTGTACTTTCAAAATCCAAGTTTACTTCCAGGTTGCCTTGTGGAATGTTACGCAGAAGTTGTGGGTGATTCGCACACCATTTACGTAAAGCGAAACCACCTTTTTCATAACCTGTACAAGTTGATCTTGCAAGTGTATGGCTGTTGCTAAGCTGTCAGATCCGCCCAAACCATCATCCACATAGAAGTTTGTCGTGATAAATTGCGAAGCGAGAGGATACTCGAATTCATTCTCTTTCGCCAGTTGATGCAAACATTTCGTTGCAAGTAAGGGGCCGATCGCGTGCCATACGTGACCGTATTGAGTTGGTAATACGTAATAGGCCTTGTAGTGTCCTTTCTCCAAATTATTAGCTGAAACTGGCGATCCTCGGGAGCAACCAAAATCTTCCTGTACATTTTCTCCACGTCTGTAGTGAACACGAACCGTGGCATGCGGAAACGCAGGAGTATGGAAAACAGCTCGCTCTGAATCACTGTCCCGTATACATCAGATCGTTCAGAGAATGCCCTGATGATGTTTTGGCAGAGGCATCAAAAACTACCCTGAGCTTGGTGCTCGAGCTTTCTGGCCTCAAGATGCAATGGTGTGGGATAAAGTAGCTTGGAGACTTGATCAGCTTTGTATCTAGTTTTGTCATATGTCCCATTAATTCATACTAGTCCATGAACTCGCTGTATTTAGATTTTAGTTCTGGAGATTTTTTAAGTCGGCGTTCAAGAGCGAGAAACCGATTGAGAGCGATTCCATGGGAGTCGCCAAGAGTGTCAGGGCTTTGATGGAATGGTAGTTTTACTACAAAACGGTTTCCTTGATTTTTTACTGTGGTTTGTGCGAAATGTTCTTCGCATTGTCTTTCAGCTATTGACAGCGGCGGTTTAGTTGCCTTAACTTCCTCTAACTCCCACAGTCGAGCGATGGAGTTTTCAAGCTGTTCATCTGTGCTGCAAATCCCACATGACGGATATGTTGATGAGTGTTCACGATGAATCTTGCCTGCCACGATCCAATCTAATACTGTGTTTTGTAAAATAGGAAGTTGTGGCGATAATATTTGTCCGATTGCAAGTAATTGGTGATAATGCTCTGCACCCAGTAATATGTCGATTTTATCTGATACATTGAATGCTGGGCCAGCTAACATGATATTTTTTGGTAGTGGCCAATCGTCTGTGTTGACAAATTGAGATGGCTGCGGTGCGATGATGCCATTGATGATGAGAAGCCATTAATTCTTGACTGTAAAGACACGTTGACTCGATGTTGTGCCTTAGTGCTGGAGTTCCCGATTCCATTGATATTTACTGATGACGTCCGCTTGGCAAGGTTTAGTCGTTTAACCAAACGGTCGGTTATTAAATTGACTTGGGATCCGGAGTCGAGCAAGGCACGGCACTCCATCTCCATTGCATCAGTTTTGATTTTGACTAATTCTGTGCTAAGGAGCACGTATGAATTTTGTGATTGTCCATCGGATGCTGCTAGTGACATTGCTTCAGGATGGCTAATTGTTGTTGCACTGACATTGGCTTCGCCTATGGGAGTTGTTACAGTTGCCGACCTTGTCTGATGTACCTTATTAGTGCTTGCATTTTGCTTCGTTGGCCGAGTGCTATTCTCCAGATGAAGCAGTGAATTATGTTTCTTGTTGCATTTGGTGCACGATCTTGACTTACATGTTTTTGCAGTGTGTTCTGGTATCAGGCAGTTTGTGCACAGTTTTTGCTTTTGGACGTGTTGAAGGCGGTTTGATGGTGCTAACTGTTGAAGTTTTGGGCACCGATATAGTTGATGATAGCCGTTTCGGCATAGTGCACATGATAACTTCCTGTGATTAGTGGCAGTCGTAGATACGTACACTTTTGATGGCTTATCTTTAGGACGCATTGCTTCCATGGATTGAAAGCGACCTTCTAAAAATGTGAGTAGACCTCTAATTGGTTGAACATCCTTCGGATTGGTGATGGATCGTTCATGCAAGACGTGCGTGTTTCGATATAATTTTTTCACCAATATGTGGTGCAGCATGGGGTCCAAAGATGTGGTTTCAACTCCGATATTGTTCAATGCGTGTAGGCATTCTTGCGTTGTATCATGCAGTTGTTTAATGGCAGCAGCTGATGGTCCCACATTGGGTTGCTCCAATAATTGTTGCAGTATCGTCGTCACAAGTACCCGTTTATTGTTGTATCGGCCTCCAGGCGGCAGCGTAGTTATCGGCTGTGGCTGAGGGATGACTTATGAGTTTCTCAGCTTCGCCCCCCACATTCGATTTCAGGTACCACATTTTTTGTACCGTCGGGAGCTGCTGGTTGTCTACCAGTTGTGTAAATAGATCGTGGAAGGTTTGCCACTGTAAGTAATCTCCGTTGAATTTTGGAATTACGACTTTTGGCAATGGCAAAATGTTTGAGTATGTCGATTGAAAGCCTTGATCCGGTGGGCGAGTGGCAAGTTTGAAGTTATCGATGACAGAGTTTTCCAGCTCATTGTAAGCGTCCATATCGTAACCTTCCTTGATGGGATCGTGACTTGTTTCCCATATGGAGAAATGTAGGTTTTTGATTTCACCCCACAGCTTTTCCTTTAATTGCATGTTGGATGCGGTGGGGTCCAAGATTAATAGCCGCCTTAATGATGACATCATTACGCCTTGTCTTTCGACTGTCGACATTGCGGAACCAGGGAAAGTCTTTGTAGGTGCGACAGGAATTTCGATGGTAGGCTGAGCAGTGTTGGATGCCATGGTGATGCCTGATTCAAATATTTCTCTATACTTGGTGACAATTTCTTCGATCTTCTGGTAGTAATTGTCAGTAAAATATTTGTGATTCAGTGGAGGGTCCTCAAGACATCGAATTTTGGTGTCGGTGCTTTCAAACTCACCCCACGCAGCCTCCAACCTGTTCATTCGTTCCTGGTAGTATTGAACCGTCTTCCTGGTTGCCGAATCTTTTTTGAAGTTTATGATTATGGCTTCAATCTGTGCTGCAGCAGCACGTTGAGCCGCCGCAAGGTTATCCATCGCCGCCATCAGGAGGATGCGTGCTTAAATCACGTCGGGGTCACCACTATGTAGCGATTCAGCTAGTTTGCTGATCTTTAGGCCTAACGCAAGCACTTAAACTTGGTTAGGAAATTTGACTGTGTTTTCTAACTCAAGAACTTAAACTTGGTTAGCGAATAGATTGTGTCAAGGCAATGCACCAAGACAACAGAATGTATAACACAAGCACTTGTAACTTGGTTATAGCGGAGATAGGAGAAAAAAAACTGACAACCGTTATGTTTGAGTTGAATATTGATTCTCACTTTATTTTTGCAAAATCAAAAACTTAAATACTAACTTATTGCTATGTCATCAACTTTCCATGTGCGTAAGTATGTCTGTGCAAATTTATACAAACATACTTACGCACCCACTAAAGCCACTGTGAAGTTTTGAACAATTGTAGTGGCATCACTGTAAATTTTGAATTTAAAGACATTCAAAATTATTAAGAAAACAATTACAGTCGAACTCCCTTATAGTGGATTTCTATAAAATGAAATTCTCCTTATTATGAACTAAAATTAAGTACACAGCTTTTTCGTTCCACTTTCAATGTATTTTGATCTCCGTATAATGAATTTCCACACAGAGAATTTTTCTTTACAATGAACAAAATTTTAGAAACAAAACTATATTTTAAGTGTGTTTTTGTCTCCATATTTGTTAGCAACACTATTTATAAAGAAAATCAGCCCCATTGCGAATTTTGTTGTCGACGTCATCGTCAATTTTTGGCCGCATTCAAATTTCGTCGACGCAAACGTCAACTCGACACTCATTTGGTATTCATTTGTGCGCATGTGTTGAAGACGTGTTATCGATCGAAAATATCATCTCCATATGATTTGACATTTAATAAACGTGATTTCCAAATTTTTTAATCCTTAATTTTGTGAAAAAATGTTTTTTATGTTTAAATCAAGTGAAAAGAAGAGCAATGACACAAAAATCAGACATTTTTAATTTGGTGGACATCACGTAAGTCAGGGATGCCCACGGCCTATACGCTTTTGTTTTTGTAAAAGCGCGAAGCATTGGCTGAGCATTCTAATATGTATACACAACTCTTTGTATGAAATACACACATATCCCAAGTTCAAAGCAACAACACTTTCATATGCACAGCAATAAGAACGCAGGCTTTGTTGGTACACATTGGTGCCAAGCGTAAATTTTGTTGTTTTTTGTTTTCATGATTTTGTTGTTTTTTTTTAATGATTTCGTGAGTATGAAACACTTGAAAAAATCATTTTTTGTTATGAGTTTATTTCTGTTTTTCTTTGTGTGCGTCAATAAAGTGTATACGTATTGGTGTTTGCGCTTCCATAAGAAGATTTTGGGCACCCCTGACGTAAGCAATCAAACAGTTTACCGCGTATTTGTAATAAAACGTAAACTTTTTTCTGTGTCTTTTGAACAGCTTTGTGGAATATTTTCGATTAAATAAACCAGCATTCAAATTTATACAAAAAAAAATTGAGCCTTTAATGAGGAACGCCATTGGCTCATCATCAGTTTCGACCACGTTAAAGCTAGCTACAACTCTGCGGTCGTTGGCTCAAGGCTCATACCAATCGAGTGTTGGTAATGATTTTAATCTTGGATTATCAGAGCCAACTGTTTCTTTAATTTTGGAAGAAATACTCGACGTTTTGGAAAGAGTCATCAGCCCTCTTCTTATTTAATTTGAAATGACTGAGGAAGATAAGGCAGAATGTAAGTTGTTTTTTGTTGAGAATACCGGGTTTCCTGGCGTTATAGGCTGCATAGATGGCACGCATATAAAGATTCAAGCTCCTAAGAAGGATGATCAAAATATGTACTACAACAGAAAGAGGTTTCTTAGTTTAAATGCAATGCTTGTAAGATACAGAAAAAAGTTAATTTATAACATTTAAAAACTGTCTTTTTGTTCATAAATTTCTAGATCTGTGACCATAAAATGAGGATAAAATATGTAGATGCTCGGTATGCAGGCTCATCGCATGATTCACTTATCTGGAATGTTAGTCCTGTAAGGCAGGTTTTGCGAGAACATTACGAATGTGGTAAGAGAAATTGCTGGCTTTTAGGTAAGATTGTAAACTTTGTATTTGCGTACATATGTATATATTTTTATGTATGTACATATTCATACAGGGGATGCCGGTTAGCCTCTCGAACCATGTTTAATGACAACCTATTGGTCTGCTGATGAAAGAAGTCCTGAAACGGTTTTCAATGAAAAACATGCAACGGCAAGGAATATAGTTGAACGAACATTTGGTGTACTCAAAAACCGCTTTCGTTGCTTACTTGGTGCTCGTCAACTACATTATAGCCCGGGTAAAGCAACTAAAATCGTTAACGTTTGCGCTGCACTACATAACGTTTGTATTGAGTATCGCACTTTCATTGAAGATTATGTTATACTAACAAATACTGACAATATCAACAATATCTATATATGTATATAAAAATGGTGTAAAAAATGTATAGTAATTCATAAAATGAGAACGGCTGGGCCGATTTCTGTAAAATTTTTTGGCAGTTATTCGTATTTTTGAGGAGAAGGTCTTTACGGAAGAAAATTTTGGAGAATCCCTCTGGAAAAGTCGGAAAATTGGAAAAATCGAAAATTCAGTTTTTGTATGAAATTTTACTTCTTAATTGCTTTCCAAATCAGAAAATAGAAAGTTTCTAGTGTAAATCATGGAAAATTGCGAAAAATGCGGAAAATTGAAAAAATCGCAAATTGATTTTTTTGTATGAAATTTTGTGTGCAATTATTCCTTAATGCCTTCCCAAATGAAAAAAAAAATTGAAGTTTTTAGTGTAACGAGACGTCTTACAAATTAACCGGTGTAATACACCTCATTGGCGTCAATGCCAAAATCCGATAGATGGCGTTGTGCATTAACTTACATTTGTTTTGTAAGAAAAAACCAAACAAACCACACCAAGAGAGTGAGTAAGAAATCACTCACATTCTTATTAGAGTGCTATGGGAATTATGCATGTGTGTGTTAAAGCAAAGCACAATTAAAGGAAACGATGTCGTCTTCGATAACCACTGGATCGTTCCATATTGTCCGCTTTTGTCGAAAACATTCTCAACGCACTGCAATGTTGAGTACTGCAACTCAATCAAAGCCATAAAATACATTTGCAAATATGTGAACAAAGGGAGCGACATGGCGGTCTTTGGTATTGCCAATCCAAACGCAAACGACGAGGTGACGAAATTTCAAATTGGACGCTACGTGAGTTGCAACGAGGCAATTTGGCGGCTGTTTTCATTTCCGATACACGAACGTCACCCGACTGTCGTACATTTGGCAGTTCACTTGGAGAACGGTCAGCGTGTCTACTTTACAGAAGCAAATGCAGCGCTAAGAGCAGAACGACCACCAGCGACAACATTGACAAATTTCTTTTCGACATGCCAAAGCGATCCATTCGCAAGGACTTTACTCTATTCTGAAATGCCACGCTATTACACATGGAACGCTGCATCGAAGAATTTCCAACGCCGGAAAAAAGGTGATACTGTTGCTGGTTTCGCTGATGTTTATTCGACTGATGGCCTCGGACGAATGTACACAGTTCATCCACGCCAAGACGAATGCTTCTATCTTCGTTTGCTTTTGCTAAACATTAGAGGCCCCACATCCTTCGATTCCCTTCGTACTGTGGATGGTGTGCTGTGCGCCACTTTTCGGGAGGCTTGCCAACGTTTGAATTTGCTCGAAAACGATTCACATTGGGACTTAACGTTCGCCGATGCAATTGTTTCTGCGCCGGCGAATCAAATTCGTACATTGTTTGCGATCATCATAGCCACATGTAATCCATCGAATCCAACCGTATTGTTTGACAAATACAAGGACGATATGGCTGACAACATTTTGCACAGAGTTCGCACGGCAACTTTGAATTTCGATCTTGAAATTAACGAAGAGTTACGAAACGAAGTTTTAGTTCTGGTCGAAGACATGTGCGGCAGTCTCCTGTCGACATTAGGATTGCCAGCGCCCAATCGTTCGATCCACGATGCATTCAATTCCGAATTGCAACGAGAGAAAGCCTACAATTGAGATGAGCTCGCCGAAAGAGTCCGAACAAATGTGCCATTATTGAATCCCGAACAGAAGAACGTGTACGATTCGCTAATGCAGGTTGTTGACGATGGAACAGGAGGCATTTACTTTCTCGATGCTCCAGGTGGGACAGGCAAGACATTCATCATTTCGTTGATTCTGGCAACAATACGGTCAAGATCACAAACTGCGTTAGCTGTTGCATCTTCTGGAATTGCTGCCACATTGTTGGAAGGCGGTCGAACTGCACATTCCGCTTTGAAGCTGCCGATGAATCATCACACAGTTGACGAGCCAACGTGCCCAATAACCAAGAATTCGGCGACAGGCAAATTGATGCGAGATTGCAAAATCATCATTTGGGATGAATGCACGATGGCGCATAAACGAGCTTTGGAGGCAGTTGACCGAACAATGAAGGATCTACGAGGTGATTTAAGACGATTTGGTGGGGCTTTGATATTGCTCTCCGGAGATTTCCGTCAAACACTTCCCGTCATCCCGAAATCTTCTGCTGCGGATGAACTTAACGCATGCCTAAAATCTTCGTATTTGTGGCGGCATGTCCAGAAGTTGCAATTGACCACAAACATGAGAGTCGCGTTGCAGAACGACCCATCGTCTGCTGAATTCTCGAGACAACTGCTGGAACTTGGCAACGGCCAAATTCCTATTGATGTTTCGACTGGATTGATATCGTTCCCTGAAAATGTTTGTGAATTCACATCGTCCAAGGAGGATATCATCAGCAATGTGTTTCCCGGCATTCCACAAAATTACAAAAATCTCGATTGGATTGCTGAACGGGCAATACTAGCAGCGAAGAATAAGGACGTGGATAGCTTAAACTTAATTATTCAAAGTCAAATCGCAGGGCAACTGCACACGTACAAATCTGTTGACTCCGTAACCGATCAAAATGAAGTGACTAACTACCCGACGGAATTCTTGAACTCACTTGATATACCAGGAACTCCCCCGCTAATTTACAGCTGAAGGTGGGATCGATCATAATTATGTTGCGGAATCTCAATCTTCCAAAATTGTGCAACGGTACGCGGCTGTCCGTCAAAAACCTAATGAACAAAGTGATTCAGGCGACAATCATCAAGGGCAAATTCAAAGGAGAGGAAGGCCTTATCCCACGAACTCCCATTATTGCAACTGACCTTTCTTTCCAATTCAAGCAGATTCAGTTCCCCGTTCGATTGGCATTTGCGATGACAATCAATAAATCGCAAGGCCAATCACTCGAAGTCTGTGGGATTAGTCTTGAATTTCCCGGTTTTTCGCACGGTCAGCTATACGTTGCATGTTCGCGTGTTGGGAAACCGTCTTCGTTATTTGTTTTTGCGCCGGAAAAAAAACGAAAAGCATTGTTCATCAAATCGCTCTCTATTGATTACATCAAATAAATCATATTGAAAATTTAAAAATTTGTGTCGTATTATTACTCTAAAGTTTTTCTGCAGGCTTAAAATTGGGGCCAGACGAAGTTCGCCGGGTCCGCTAGTATTTGATACAATCCCAGAAAACTTGATTAATAACGAAGCTACACAAATAAGATATCAAATTAAAAATATATTTCTGTAATTCATATTCAGTCTTTTTAAGTTTTTTTCTTTTTCAAAACAAATAAAACAAAACAATTAAATTCATTTACAATAGAAAGGCAATTTAATTAACATTGTACGTACTAAATAAAAAATATATAACACAACTTTGGCAGGTACAAAAATTGCCCTTAAGTATCTTTATATTGGTTATGAAGAACCTCTAATTCCTTTTTCTTTGCTTCGACATGTCTTTTATTTAACCTTCAAACGTAAAGATTTTGCTGGACTTCCACACTATCCTACAAAGAATCTCCAACAATTTCAATTTTTATCTTCTTTAATTAAATTTCAGTTTGGAAAAGTTGTTCTTCCCTTTGATAATGCTTTTCCATCATCTTCGTTTTTCTGTCCTCAACTTTCTGACTCTCCCATAATTTCCCAATATTCTGGTTATTTTCTTTTAAAGCAGTTTTTATTTCTGCCCTGAGGTTTGAAATTTGTTCAAAATCTTCTTGCTGCATAGTAGTATGCTTTTGAAACTATTCCTCGCGTTCATTTTTAGGGAGCTGAAATTTTCACAGGACGTTGTTGTACCTTGCCGCTACAGCAACAAATACTAAAAACAACAACAAGTCGAAAACTACCAGGTGTCCCCATACAACGAAAAGTTGCAATTAGCTATAACTCTCGAACCGTAAAAGATAGAAAGCTGAAATTTTCATAGTGTATGTATTTATAGATGCTTTACAACAACAAATACTAAAGACAACAACAAGTTGAAAACTACCAGGTGTCCCTATACAATGTAGAGTAAAAATTGGGCTTAACTCCCAAACTGTAAGAGACAGAGAGATGAAATGTGAACAATATGTGTACTCGCATGTGGCCTACAATAACAAATCCTTAAAACAACAACAGGTGTCCCTATACAACGCAAAGTAACAACTAGCCGTTACTCTCGACCCGTGAGAGACAGAGGGATGAAATTTGCACAATATGTGTATTCACATATGCTCCACAACAACGCTTGCTAAAAACAACCACAACTGTAAAACAACCAGGTGTCCCTTTACAACGTAGAGTAATAGCTATAACTCTCGAACCGTAAGAGATAGAGAGTCGAAATTCGCACAGTGTATGTATTCCCAGATGCCTTACAACAACAACAAGTGAAAAACTACTAGGTGTCCCCGTACAACATAAAGTAGCTTTAAAAACAGAGAGATGAAATTTATAAAATATACATATTTATTCACATACGCCATTCCATACATTCATTACACATACATACGTACGGAACCCTAAGAGTGCGAGCCAGCCTCGTACTTGACGTAATTTATTTTGTTTCGTTTTTCTTCTACTACGAGTGGTTTCTTTTTGCATTTGAATTGCATCCGCCGAAGTTGATGGGATGTTTTCCTCATCCTCCAAAATTGTGATGTCCATTTCAACAACATTTTCCGTTTCCATTTCATCAGCAGCAACTGTAAGGCCATTAATTTTACCTTCCGGACTCAAATTTTCAAATTGCAAATAATTTGCTGCATCTTCTTCCAGTGTTAACAGAGGTAATTGTTTATATGTACCACCACCAGTAGCATTCATTTCAGCCTTATTGCGGCTCATTTTTATACCCTTCACATAAATGTGTAAGTTTGTGACTCCGTTTGTAACGCGTTGAAACAACCATCTAAGACCCCATAAAGTATATATATTCTGGATCAGAATCAATAGAGATTACGATTAAGCGATGTCCGTCTGTAGTCGTGGAAGTACCGTTTCTGAGAAAACGGTTTGAGATAGAAACCTCATTCTTTCGCTAAAACGTGTTAAACCCCGGTCGGGGGTCTGCTTTTAAAATTAGTGAGATCGGTTCACGGATAGCCGAGATATATTCAAAAAAACGGGTTTTGAGGGGTATTTTTTTCCATTTTTTTGCTCAGATTTTTGGAAAAAAGTTTTTTCTTAAGAAGTAAGCCATATCATTTTTAGTGCCCTTTAAATCCCAAAAATTGAAGAATTTTTGAAATCGGCCCTTATATAGCTGAGATATAGCGTCTCCCGATTTTTAAAGAAATCGGCTTTATAAGCCAAACAAAATAGCTTTTGGCACCAAAGATCAATCAGAATGGTATATATAAGCTATTTAGAGGCAAAAATTTAAAATTTTTTGACATCGGCCCATATACACTCGAGATATAGCGCCTCCCGTTTTCTCAAGAAGTCGGCTCTAAAAGCCAAATAAAACAACTTTTGGTACCAAAAATCTATCAGAATGGTACATATAAGGTGTTTAAAAGCAAAATTGGAAAATTTTAGAAATCGGTCCATATATATCTCAGATATAGCGTCTCCCGATTTTTCAAGAAATCGGCTCTTTAAGCCAAATAAAACAATTTTTGGCACTAAAGATCAATCAGAATGGTACATATAGACCATTTAGAGGCAAGTGTGGAAAATTTTTGACATCGGCCCATATATACTCGAGATATAGCACCTCAAGTTTTCTCAAGAAGTCGGCTCTAAAAGCCATATAAAACAACTTTTGGTATCAAAAATCGATTAGAATGGTACATATAAGGTGTTTAAAACCAAAATTTGAAAATGTCTGCAATCGGTCTATATATACCTGAGATATAGCGTCTCCCGGTTTTTCAAGAAATCGGCTCTATAAGCTAAATAAAAAAAACTTTTGGCACCAAAAATCAATCAGAATGATACATATAGGCTAGTCAGAAGCAAAACTGGAAATTCTTTTGACATCGGCCCATATATATTCGAGATATAGCGCCTCCCGATATCTCAAGAAGTCGGCCCTGGAAGCTAAACGAAACAATTTTTTGCACTAAAAATTTTTCGGAATGGTACATACAGGCTGTTCAGAGGGAAAATTAGAACATTTTTGGACATCGGCCCATATGCACCCCAGATAACGCTCCTCACGATTTCCCAAGAAGTCGGCATTAAAAGCCAAATAAAACATTTTTTGTTACCAAAAATCGATCAGAATGGTACATATGGATATAATGTTTAAAAGCAAAATTCGAGCAAAATATTTGCGATCATGTAGGTATGTATATATGTACGTATGTAGGTATCTATGTATGTATGTATGTATCTAAGTATGTATCTTGCATATATACATATGTACATACATACTTATGTATGTACATATGTATGTATGTATGCAAGTAGGTTGGCATAAACAATTTTTTGGCTTTGGTTTAAAAATGTGTATACACGAGCTTGAAGATGAAAGTGATGGAAAGAATTGTTGAAAAAAAGGGTACGCAATGAAATTCTTTTAAACAAGTGCGTCTTCATCAATCATTCACACAAAAATATCATTTTGTGATCCCTACGTACTTAAGTACATACATACACACATGCATATGTATAAGGCTACGCAACAGATCATCAACAACGTGCCCAAGAAAAAAAATCATTCCGTAACAACAAGTAATGTAAATAAGTATGTATGTATGTATGTATATCTTCATTGTTTAAGAAAAAAATACACTGAAAATATTCAATAGGAAAGAATTTGTTTTAGAGTTTTCTGTTATAGGTACGTATGCATGTACCCACATAAGTAAATTGAAACGAAAATCACATTTAATTGCTATGTTTAGCATTATAATTCAAAAATAATGCACTTATGTATGTGCAATTTATTGTTGAATAAATTTTACGAAAACGTTAACTGATAATTAATTAAGAAATACATTTTCCTTTTCATTTTACTGTAAATTTTAATTTTGTTATGGAACTTCTGTGTTGTAATACATTTATGTATATTAAATTACTTTTTCAGGCTTGAGTTCAACCCTTGGTTTATCACTACTTTTAATTAATATCAATTAAATAAAGAAAAGTAAAATTTAGTAGCTAGGTGGACAACCGGCTGTTTCTGGGTAGCAAACACCCTTCATCAGCACCCTATGAACTTTGGACGTGTCAAATTTCACAATTTTGGCACAGCCGCTTTAACCACTCGGCAACCTAAGCTCACGTATTTTACTTTCTGTTTGTATACTTAACTAACATTAACCAAAGCAATCCTTTTCTTTATTTAATTGATTTAAAAAGAATTGGTGTCACTCAGTGGTTGAACTTGAGCATATTAAGAATTATTTAAATAAAAGTATTGCAGCATACTTCAATATAATTACCCTCTAATTCATAAAAATTATTATAGGGTTATAAGACTGTTATTTGACATATTTGTATGGAAAATCTGTCAAATAAGAGCTTTATAAGCCTGTTATAATTTTTATGAATTAGACGGTTAATATATAAGTATACATACATATGTATATTGAAATAAACTCATTTTACATCAACCATTTTAACAAATACAAAATCGATTTCTCTCACTGTAAACCAGAAATGCTTTACTGTTTTACAATTGCTGTAGTTGTGGCTGCCGCTTCTCTATACCTACCCTGTCGGACATTGAGTAGTCGACTGCTAAAATAGTTAACTTTTATGGACTAGCTTCAAATTAGCGACAGTATAATCGATTTGTAATTCACTTTTTGTGCACTGGCTATAACCTAGCTGAAACGTAGTGCAGAGTTAACCCAAATTCAAATAATAACATACACACATACACGGTAAATAACTCTTTAATTAAACTGCCTATTGTCGCATTCGTTTTAAATGTTGCGATGGCTGAGTAAGTATGTTGGCTGGTCACCAGTCTGGAGGCTTAGTGGTTCGATTCCCACTAGAGGCTAACAAAAGAAAAGAAAGTAGGATGAAATTTAATATAATAAAATAAGATATTACCACCGAAAAATGTAAAATCAGCTTTGATTTGTACATTTTTTTCTGTGGGTACTGACTTTTACGAAGCTAACTTTAAGTCAGTTGAAAAGTAATGCAGCAAATAGTCAGTTGTTTGCATTGAGAAGTAATCCAGGCGTCAACCAGTTACTGCTCTAAAATACTTAGTTTTAAGTTAATTTAAAGTTAACTTCGTTTCCGACAGGGTATGCATCTCATATTCAGGTGTGAAAATTTTTCATTACAAAATTTTTACATACACATATGAGTAACTAAGAAATAAAAAAATTTCTACATACACATACATACATATGTATGAGTAGCAAGAAATGAAGAAATTAGGCTATTCATTATATTCTTCACAAAAATGTGTAAGGGTATATATAAGTTTGTGACTCCGTTTGTAACGCGTTGAAACAACCATCTAAGACCCCATAAAGTATATATATTCTGGATCTGAATCAATAGAGATTACGATTAAGCGATGTCCATCTGTAGTCGTGGAAATACCGTTTCTGAGAAAACGGTTTGAGACAGAAACCTCATTCTCTCGCTAAAATGCGTTAAACTTCGGTAGTGGGTCTGCTACTCAAATTCAGTAAGATCAGTTCACGGATAGTGGAGATAAATCTGAAAAACCGGGTTTTGAGGCGTTTTTTGACTATTTTTTGGTCAGATTTTTTAAAAAATTGTATCCTTAAAAAGTTAGCTATATCATTTTTAATGCCCATTAGATTAAAAAAATCGAAGAATTTCTCAAATCGACCCATATATACCCGATATATAGCGCCTCCCGATTTTTAAAGAAATCGGATCTACAAGCCAAATAAAATAACTTTAGGCACCAAAGATCAATCAGAATGGTACATTGTGAAGGGTATTTAAGATTCGGCCCAGCCGAATAAAGCACTCTTACTTGTGTTTTTTAATTTTAATTTGAATTCATACATACATATGTATGGATGTACATGCTTTAAACGTTTCTTACTTTTTGCCAACCGTTACTGTCTCTTATTGGAGGTCCAAGAGAATTTAACTTTAAAGTTATTTCTTCCCAATCTTCCTTGAATTTGTAAGGGTTTGAACTTTTTACAAACCCTTTTGCTAAGCTTGTTTTTTTCGAGTTCAGCAACAAGGGTCTCGAATTACTGCAAAGTTGTGATTTTTAATTTTTTTCCATGGCACTAACTGAAATGTTTCCAACGCAAATTCACATGTTGACGCTAAAAATTTTGTTGACAGAAACAAAGTCAATTCCGGTCAACGACGCAGTAATATTGATCTCTTTAATACTGTTACGTTTTAACCTTTTCAAAACGTTTTCCGTAGATTCTTTAATTGTAATGAAGTTAAGACACTCACGTGTTCAGTTTACAATTATAAACAGTTCAACACTTTATTAATTTTAACACACTATACTTGTAAACACTTTACTAGTAGAACAACACTTTCACTTAATCACTTTTTATTACTTAAGACACTTTACACGTTAGCGCAGCTAAAAATCGACTGACTTTTCAGCGTTAAGCTTCGCTGCTTTTATACCTCTAATGATCATTACTCGAACATTCTAGACTTTTACAGAAGCTAATCACGCCACATCTATAGTGCGATGTGCGATGACTCATCATGAACAAAAGATATACACACACACCGACATACATACAAGTCATGTATTTCCATGACAAACCCAACAATGATGAAGAGAAGCCGCCTAAAGAGACGGACAATGATACCATAAATATACATCCATTGAATATTAACGTTTAGATTGCAATTATAGACCACCGCTAAGATTTATCTAGAGACACTCTTTGTCTATGGATTTTCACTTATCAAACCAATTTCAAATTATATTGAATTTCCAAAACGTAACGTAAACATAATTTCTTAATCTTGCTGTTTAAGTATAAACACAAGCTCATACTTTGTTTAAACTTGAGCTTTTCTTTGTTCAATGGAATCTTTTAGTTTATTCTTCGGAATATTTGTTTATTAATTTATAAAAACTAATTGAAGTTGCATTAGATTTCAAAAGATGCATCATAAATGCATCTTTTGCATTTTGCGGCCAGAATGTAAACAAAACACATTGTCTTTACTAAACCTAGACTTAATTAAACTCTTAGAGTCGATTTGTTTAAGATAGAAAAATAAAGTAGCAGTTCTGTTCAAGACCTCAAGTGAAAAAGTAGTTTTTATTAAAAAATAATTGGATAAACCAATTATTAAAACAATAAAAATATAATTGGCGCAGTCGGTGAAATATCCTGCGGAAAAGGATAACGAAATAAATAAGTTTTGCGATACCCAAGGGTCCCTCCAAAATTATAATAAAAAAAAAAAACTCCACGCAAAGGAGTATATAAATAAAAAGAACTAGAAAAATTTCATCCTGCAAGATAAAATCTAGAACGATTTCAAAATAAGAAAAAGTTGATCCATTTTAACAAGCAAAAGAACACTAACAGAAAAAAAAATTTTTTCTATATTTTCCAATACAGTGAACAATATAGTGAATTAACAGAAATAAGAAAAATTTAGAAAATTCCACCTGTTTAAAAAAAAAAAACCCTTGATTTTTGCCAGAGTGAGATTGAATTGAACAAATTACAAAGTTTTTAAACACCTACAAACTCTGAAATGTTCTAAGTAAGAAAACACAAAGAGAGTGAAAAAAAAAATAAACTTAAACAAAAAGTCAAACTTTTATCTAAAAAAAACGAGGACTTTTATTAAACCTTTCCAAAGAAGGAAGAAAAAAAGAAGCAAACATCAATTACAAAATTTAAGCTTCAAATATTTTAAAACTGCTACCCGATCACATCTAAATCAAAATAGATTTTCTTAAGAAAAGTGCTTAAACTGGAATCTCTCACGATCCCACCCTCAGTGAAAGGAAACTTTTCCAAAACAACCACCTTCTTGGGACCCGTATCAGTGCTGAATCAACGTCATCAAAACATCTACGATTGGAGCGGCGATTATCACCAAGGATGATTGAAGTGGGCGCTTAATTTACATAAGTTATAATAGTTTTATTGTTTTTATATTTTTTACAAAATTGTTATTGCAAGATATTGGAGCATCGCGACTTTGTTTTATCTATAAGAGACCGATCAGGACTTGTAGGTTGGTTTTCTGATTTAGAACAGACTAAACATTTTCTTCCCTTTTTACAATGGCACTAACATTAGCAGAAGGGCTGCGCGAAGCCCGAAATTTACCACCTTTTAGTGGATCCTCAGACTATGCTCTAACAAATTATTTACGGGACGTTACCATGGTATTGTCCTTGGTATCGGAGGAGCACAAGCCTACTATTAGGTCCGTTCTGGCAAATCGATTACAAGGGAAAGCTTTAAAAGCTATTGAGACACTCCTCACCCCCACATGGGAACAAATATTGGGTAAACTTAGAGAAGAATTTGGCGTAAAGGAGTCATTTCTCAATTTAAGAAACAATGCTATGAATATAAAAGCATTTAACGTTGAGGAACTTCATGAAAAATTAAACAAAATATTGCATCTCATGAACACAAAATATAACCTCGACCCAGAAGAGAACGCTACGTTCTCTCCCGATATAAATGAACGGGTAATTTTTGATATTTACTTAAACTTTCTAAGTCTCAATATTAAGACACTGCTGATTCAAAGCGGAATCACAACTCTTAGTGCCGCATATTCCTTTTATGTAGCAAATAATTTGATTAAAGAGGTCTATATTAGAGGAAGTGGTAATTTTCAGTATGGAAAAAACGAAACTCGCCAAGCTAGCAGTAGCAGGCAGATTAGGGATCAGAAATTTTGCCAAAGGGATACAAATGGTTTTGCAAATTATAGGCCCAATGCCGATAGAAACCCTGGAAATAATAGGAATCCGGGAAGTTATAGAAACCCTGGAAATTTTAGAATCAATAATTATACAAATCCTGGGAATTATAGAACGAATGATAATGTAAATCATTTAAATAGAAATCCTGCAAATTATAGAATGAATGATAATATAAATCATTTAAATAGAAATCTTGCAAATTACAGAATGAATGATAATATAAATCCTGGAAATTACAGAAGCAATGATAACAGAAACTCAGGAAATTATAGTTTTAGCGATAATAGGAATCGGAGAAATTATAAAAATAATAATGCTCATGAGCCAATGGAGGTAGATAACGTGCAAGTGGTTCAAAATTTTCGACAGGGGACTCGTCGAGCCGACTACCCTTAGTAATTCTGACTTTTAATGGTATACCAATAAAATGTCTAATAGACACCGGAGCCGCAACAACACTGGGCGACTTCGACACATTTTCGGCTTTATACAAAATACAAGATTTGATAAATCCAATTCTGTTAAATACATTGGGGGGTTTTTCCATGCTAACGAAGGAAGTGATTTCCACACTCCCTCCCGAGTTTAATATGCCAAACAAAACAATGTCCATAAAATTGACGAATTTCAGAAATAAATGCTTCAATTGTATTATAGGAGGTAATATTTTAATGCCGCTTAAAGCATGTATAAATTACAAGGCTGAAAAATTAATAATAAATAGAACTGTTATACCCTTTTACAAAAAAGATGAACAATTTAAAATAGAATTTGAGGATGTTCACATTATAGAGAAGCGTGAAATAAACTTCGAAAATATTCAATCTTATGCTTTAAATGAGAGTGAATCTAAACAACTCAAGAAATTTTTCTATAAATACAAAGACACTTTCTACCAGGATGGGCAAGTCCTGACTGCTACTCCCGTAATAAAACATAGTATTCGCACGAATTCAGATAAACCTATTTATTCCAGAATATACAGATACCCTCAGGTACATGAAAGCGAGATAGGTAAGCAGATAAATGAAATGCTAGAGCAGGGAATTATAAGAGCGAGTAAATCACCTTATAACTCACCCCTGTGGGTAGTTGAGAAAAAATCGGATAATTCTAATGTAAAAAAATGGCGTATAGTCATCGACTACCGAGGATTAAATAGTATTACTATAGACGACAAATTCCCTATACCAGATATTAGTTCAATATTCGATAAATTGGGTCGTGCTCAATATTTTTCTGTTGTCGACCTAGCAAAAGGGTTTCATCAAATTGTGATGAACGAAAAAGATATAGAAAAAACAGCATTCTCCACACCTTTTGGACACTATGAATATATCAGAATGCCATTTGGATTGAAGAATGCTCCATCCACGTTTCAGAGGATGATGAATTTTGTGCTTAGAGAGTACATAAATAAAATATGTATAATATATGTATATGGATGATATTCTTGTTTTTTCAACTTCGGCAGCTGAGCACTTCGATAGTCTAAATAAAGTGTTTGGTAAGTTGAAAGAATATGGTCTTAGAGTTCAATTTGATAAATGTAAATTTTTGGCTCAACAAGTCGAATTTTTGGGACACATTATAACTACTGATGGCATTAAACCCAACCCAGACAAGATAGAAGCAATAAATAAAGTACCATTACCGAAGACAATAAAACAAATCAAATCATTTTTAGATCTAACGTAAGTTTATAAAAAATTATTCATCGGTAGCGTCACCGATAATAAAATACTTAAAGAAAGATAAAAGAATTGATATTAGTGATCAAGGGTACATTGCATCGTTTGAAACTCTTAAGAATCTAATAACGTCTTATCCCATTCTCGCTTATCCCGATTTTGAAAAGAAATTCGTTGTTACCACCGATGCAAGCAATAGTGCATTAGGTGCAGTCCTTAGTCAGGAAGATAAACCTATCTGTTACGCAAGCCGTACTCTAAATGATCATGAAAGAAATTATTCAACGATTGAAAAGGAACTTTTGGCCATCGTTTGGGCTCTGAAATACTTTAGAAGATACATATACGGTAGAAAATTTTTAATCCAGACGGATCACCAACCACTAAAATGGCTTTATTCCATGAAAGAACCAAACTCGAAAATGTCGAGATGGAGAATCCAGTTGAGTGAGTATGAATTTGATATCGATTACGTAAAAGGCAAAAATAATAGAGTGGCAGACTTTCTAAGCCGACCAGAGCAAAAAGATGACTCCGATGAGCTCGTGGTTTTCCAGATGGATGACGATGAGTCAGGAGCGGCGCAAAATAATGCGGAAAGTTTGAATTACAGCTTTCAAATTAGTGAAGGGATTGTGAACAAATACCGTATACTCAATAATACAAATACTCAAATCCGTATATTGAAGGAAAAACCCAAAACTATAGAAAAACTCTTTGGGAAGTATTTGATTCTATATATAGAGGAGGCAGACCTATTGCAGGAAGAATGTATAGATAGGCTTTTTAGGGAAAATATTAAAAATGGTACGGTTGGAATATATTGCGAACTGGAAGATTTTAAATATAGCATTGTTGAAAAGAAGTTAATAAGAATGTTTTGTGATTTTAACAAGATAAAATTCACTAAATGTAGCGTGTTGGCAGTAGATCTAACAGAAGAAGATCAACTTTACGACGTAATAAAGAAAACTCACGAGGAAACTAACCATAGGGGAGTTTTAGAGAACTTCGAAGAAATTAAACAGTTGTATTTTTGTCCTAACTTAATTAAACAAATCAATAGATATATTAATAATTGCAGAACCTGCATTGAGTCTAAATATGATCGTAACCCAATAAAAAAACAGTTTTGCCATACAGAAACACCCGAAAGACCAAACCAGATAGTCCATATGGATATTTTCATTGTCGAAAAACAATACTTTTTGACAACAATAGATAGGTTCACAAAGCTGGGCAGTGTTCACAAATTATCCACTAAAAAAATGATAACTGTTAAAATAAAACTTGAAGAAAGAATTGCTCTCATAGGTAAACCGGAATTGTTGATTGCAGATAATGAGTTTGACAATCAATTAATTAAGCGGTTTTGTGCTGAAAAGAATATTCAGATTCACTTTACTACTCCTCACTCTCATACCGGAAATTCTGATATCGAGAGACTACATTCTACATTACTAGAACACATAAGAATAATAAAAAGTAAAGAAGATAGGATAAATGCCGAAGAACTGGCCATTAGAGCAGTAGGTTATTACAACAATACAATCCATTCAACAATAAAGCAAAAGCCAATGGATTTTATTAATAAATTGGATCCCGATTTCAAAGAAATTTCTGATTAAATTAAATAATAGCAGACAACCGCCCCCTGATATAGATAAAGAAAAAATGTTTATAAAAAACCCAAAAGCAGAGAGACAAAAAACTGCGAAAAGATTTACAAAATATAGTCGTAGTAATCCCAACAAAATCGACATTGCAAGAGTAAAGCGACCATTAAAGTCTTTTTCCTAAAATTTCAGATGATTTCGGCAATGATGTTGATTTTGGTACTGTTAACAGGAAACAGTGCTGAAGTCATAATAAATAAGATAGAAACCGAGGCAGGATACGTGATAGTGGGTGGACAGCCTGTGACTCTTATTCAGGGTTACTCAAGGTTGATACATGTAGTCGATTTAAAGGAGATAGAAGATACTGTCAATAAAGTCAAAGCAAGCGTTTCGCGTGGCATAAAAGTAAAACAGGGATGGATGATGTTAAACTTGCAAAAGGATATTGAAGAATTGGAGCACTCATTATTGACAATAGAAAAACATGACAGCAGAGAAAGGAGAGCATTGATTGATGTGGGAGGTAGACTGATCAAATGGGTATTTGGAAACTTGGACGATCAAGACAAACAAGAAATTAATGATCACTTCAGAAATATAGATATTAACCAACATAATATAATAAATAATCTTAATAAGCAAATAACAATAAATAACGATATGCAGAAATATATGTTAAACATTAAATTGATTTTAGAATCTCATAAAGAGTTGTTTAATGAAACAGTTGGTAAGGACTTAGAAAACAAGTTAGAACTAGTCGAATATAACCATTTGACATTGTTAATAAATAAAATAAAAGATAAAATTGAAAGAATACAGGATAATATAATGAGCTCCAAACATCAAATAATGAACAGATTCTTTTTAACAGATGAAGAAATTGACTTTTACCAAATTAATGGTGATAAATTAAAATATATCAAGTGCTCCCTAGGAAGACTCTCGAAAGATGTTATATTGTTTGTTATATCAATTCCAATATTTTTAGAAAATAAGAATAAAACCATGTTAATTGTTCCGATACCTAATTCAGATTATATGCAGGTAAACCTGGAAATTTCTAGAGTTATAGGAATTGAAAACGAAACATATTATGTAAATGATGAAAAAGACATAAAAAATTTGGAAAAAACGAATAAATGTATTACAAGTATCATGAAATCTTCATATGACGATTGCACAAAAGTAAAATTTACAAAAAAGTTAATACAGGAAGTGGATATCGGAAATGTTTTGTTAATTAATATTAATTCCACCCTAAGTAGTACATGTAATGAATACAAATATAAGCTATCCGGAAATTACTTAATAAATTTTAAAAATTGTGAAATAGAAATAGATGAATACAAAATTGAGAGATTCGAAAGTAAGATGGATATAGTTATCCCTAACCAACAAACGTTGAAAAGTAATATCACTGAATTATTGGAAATTCCAAAAATCGAAAATCTTAATGAAATTAAGCAATTGTTGAGAGAAAATGATAATACGTATCATACTTACATATTGTATATACTATTTTTAAGTTTTGTTTGCATTTTGGTGGCTTTAAAGCTAAAGAAATGTTCGATTCGAAGGGGCTCGAATCATAAGGAGGGGCGAGTCATGTATGTCCATGACAAACCCAACAATGATGAAGAGAAGCCGCCTAAAGAGACGGACAATGATACCATAAATATACATCCATTGAATATTAACGTTTAGATTGCAATTATAGACCACCGCTAAGATTTATCTAGAGACACTCTTTGTCTATGGATTTTCACTTATCAAACCAATTTCAAATTATATTGAATTTCCAAAACGTAACGTAAACATAATTTCTTAATCTTGCTGTTTAAGTATAAACACAAGCTCATACTTTGTTTAAACTTGAGCTTTTCTTTGTTCAATGGAATCTTTTAGTTTATTCTTCGGAATATTTGTTTATTAATTTATAAAAACTAATTAAAGTTGCATTAGATTTCAAAAGATGCATCATAAATGCATCTTTTGCATTTTGCGGCCAGAATGTAAACAAAACACATTGTCTTTACTAAACCTAGACTTAATTAAACTCTTAGGGTCGATTTGTTTAAGATAGAAAAATAAAGTAGCAGTTCTGTTCAAGACCTCAAGTGAAAAAGTAGTTTTTATTAAAAAATAATTGGATAAACCAATTATTAAAACAATAAAAATATAATTGGCGCAGTCGGTGAAATATCCTGCGGAAAAGGATAACGAAATAAATAAGTTTTGCGATACCCAAGGGTCCCTCCAAAATTATAATAAAAAAAAACTCCACGCAAAGGAGTATATAAATAAAAAGAACTAGAAAAATTTCATCCTGCAAGATAAAATCTAGAACGATTTCAAAATAAGAAAAAGTTGATCCAATTTAACAAGCAAAAGAACACTAACAGAAAAAAAATTTTTTTTCTATATTTTCCAATACAGTGAACAATATAGTGAATTAACAGAAATAAGTAAAATTTAGAAAATTCCACCTGTTAAAAAAAAAACCCTCGATTTTTGTCAGAGTGAGATTGAATTGAAAAAATTACAAAGTTTTTAAACACCTACAAACTCTGAAATGTTCTAAGTAGGAAAACACAAAGAGAGTGAAAAAAATAAACTTAAACAAAAAGTCAAACCTTTACCTAAAAAAACAAGAACTTTTATTAAACCTTTCCAAAGAAGGAAGAAAAAAAGAAGCAAACATCAATTACAAAATTTAAGCTTCAAATATTTTAAAACTGCTACCCGATCACATCTAAATCAAAATAGATTTTCTTAAGAAAAGTGCTTAAACTGGAATCTCTCACGATCCCACCCTCAGTGAAAGGAAACTTTTCCAAAACAACCACCTTCTTAGGACCCGTGTCAGTGCCGAATCAACGTCATCAAAACATATGCGATTGGAGCGGCGATTATCACCAAGGATGATTGAAGTGGGCGCTTAATTTACATAAGTTATAATAGTTTTATTGTTTTTATATTTTTTACAAAATTGTTATTGCAAGATATTGGAGCATCGCGACTTTGTTTTATCTATAAGAGACCGATCAGGACTTGTAGGTTGGTTTTCTGATTTAGAACAGACTAAACATTTTCTTCCCTTTTTACAATGGCACTAACATTATCAGAAGGGCTGCGCGAAGCCCGAAATTTACCACCTTTTAGTGGATCCTCAGACTATGCTCTAACAAATTATTTACGGGACGTTACCATGGTATTGTCCTTGGTATCGGAGGAGCACAAGCCTACTATTAGGTCCGTTCTGGCAAATCGATTACAAGGGAAAGCTTTAAAAGCTATTGAGACACTCCTCACCCCCACATGGGAACAAATATTGGGTAAACTTAGAGAAGAATTTGGCGTAAAGGAGTCATTTCTCAATTTAAGAAACAATGCTATGAATATAAAAGCATTTAACGTTGAGGAACTTCATGAAAAATTAAACAAAATATTGCATCTCATGAACACAAAATATAACCTCGACCCAGAAGAGAACGCTACGTTCTCTCCCGATATAAATGAACGGGTAATTTTTGATATTTACTTAAACTTTCTAAGTCTCAATATTAAGACACTGCTGATTCAAAGCGGAATCACAACTCTTAGTGCCGCATATTCCTTTTATGTAGCAAATAATTTGATTAAAGAGGTCTATATTAGAGGAAGTGGTAATTTTCAGTATGGAAAAAACGAAACTCGCCAAGCTAGCAGTAGCAGGCAGATTAGGGATCAGAAATTTTGCCAAAGGGATACAAATGGTTTTGCAAATTATAGGCCCAATGCCGATAGAAACCCTGGAAATAATAGGAATCCGGGAAGTTATAGAAACCCTGGAAATTTTAGAATCAATAATTATACAAATCCTGGGAATTATAGAACGAATGATAATGTAAATCATTTAAATAGAAATCCTGCAAATTATAGAATGAATGATAATATAAATCATTTAAATAGAAATCTTGCAAATTACAGAATGAATGATAATATAAATCCTGGAAATTACAGAAGCAATGATAACAGAAACTCAGGAAATTATAGTTTTAGCGATAATAGGAATCGGAGAAATTATAAAAATAATAATGCTCATGAGCCAATGGAGGTAGATAACGTGCAAGTGGTTCAAAATTTTCGACAGGGGACTCGTCGAGCCGACTACCCTTAGTAATTCTGACTTTTAATGGTATACCAATAAAATGTCTAATAGACACCGGAGCCGCAACAACACTGGGCGACTTCGACACATTTTCGGCTTTATACAAAATACAAGATTTGATAAATCCAATTCTGTTAAATACATTGGGGGGTTTTTCCATGCTAACGAAGGAAGTGATTTCCACACTCCCTCCCGAGTTTAATATGCCAAACAAAACAATGTCCATAAAATTGACGAATTTCAGAAATAAATGCTTCAATTGTATTATAGGAGGTAATATTTTAATGCCGCTTAAAGCATGTATAAATTACAAGGCTGAAAAATTAATAATAAATAGAACTGTTATACCCTTTTACAAAAAAGATGAACAATTTAAAATAGAATTTGAGGATGTTCACATTATAGAGAAGCGTGAAATAAACTTCGAAAATATTCAATCTTATGCTTTAAGTGAGAGTGAATCTAAACAACTCAAGAAATTTTTCTATAAATACAAAGACACTTTCTACCAGGATGGGCAAGTCCTGACTGCTACTCCCGTAATAAAACATAGTATTCGCACGAATTCAGATAAACCTATTTATTCCAGAATATACAGATACCCTCAGGTACATGAAAGCGAGATAGGTAAGCAGATAAATGAAATGCTAGAGCAGGGAATTATGAGAGCGAGTAAATCACCTTATAACTCACCCCTGTGGGTAGTTGAGAAAAAATCTGATAATTCTAATGTAAAACAAGTAAGAGTGCTATATTCGGCTGGGCCGAATCTTAAATACCCTTCACAATGGTACATACATTCTGATTGATTTTTGGTGCGAAAAGTTGTTTTATTTGGCTTTTAAAGCCGATTTCTTGAAATATCGGGAGACGCTATATCTGGGGTATATATGGGCCGATTTTTTCTGAATTTCAATATCAGATCCACTACCGGGATTTAACACAGTCTGCAAAACTTTTATTTAAATAATTCCTAATATGCTCAAGTTCAACCACTGGGTGACACCAATTCTTTTTAATATCAATGAAATAAAGAAAAGCAAAATGTATTTCTTAATTATTTATCAGTTAACTTTATAGTAAAATTTATTTAACAAAAAATTGCATATAATTGCATTATTTTTGAATTATAATGCTAAACATTGCCATTAAGTGTGATTTTCTTTTCAATTTACTTACGTATGTGGGTACATGCATACGTATGTATGTATGTATGTATCTATAATAGAAAACTCTAAAATAAATTCTTTATTATTGAATATTTTCAGTGTGTTCCATAAAACAATGATTATATACATACATATATACATACATACATATTTACATTGCTTGCTTTTACAAAATTATTTTTTTCTTGTGCACGTTGTTGATGATCTATTGCGTATCATCATACACATGTGTGTGTATGTACATATGTAAGTACGTAGGGAAACCCAAAATGATTTTTTGTGTGAATGAATTTGAAGACGCAATTGTTTAAAAGAATTTCATTGCGTACCCTTTTTTCAACAATTCTTTATATCACTTTCATTTTCAAGCTCGTGTATACATATGTATGTACATACATACACATTTTTACACCAAAGCAAAAAAATTGTTTATGCTAACATACTTGCATGCATACATACATATGTATGTAGATACATACATACCTACATGCATACAAACGTATCTACATACATACATACATACATACATACATACATACATACATACATACATACATACATACATACATACATACATACATACATACATACATACATACATACATACATACATTCATACATACATACATGATCGCAAATATTATATACATATGTATATAATATTATATACATATGTATGTACCATTATGATTGATTTTTGGTACCAAAAGTTGGGTGCATATGGGCCGATGTCCAAAAATTTTCTAATTTTGCCCCTAAACAGCCTGTATGTACCATTCCGACAAATATTTAGTGCAAAAAACTGTTTCGTTTAGCTTCCAGGCCCGACTTCTTGAGATATCGGGAGGCGCTATATCTCGAACATATATGGGCCGATGACAAAAAGATTTCCAGTTTTGCTTCTGACTAACCTATATGTATCATTCTGATTGATTTTTGGTGCCAAAAGTTGTTTTATTTAGCTTATAGAGCCGATTTCTTGAAAAATCGGGAGACGCTATATCTCAGGTATATATAGACCGATTGCAGACATTTTCAAATTTTGCTTTTAAACACCTTATATGTACCATTCTGATCGATTTTTGGTACCAAAAGTTGTTTTATTTGGCTTTTAGAGCCGACTTCTTGAGAAAACTTGAGGCGCTATATCTCGAGTGTATATGGGCCGATGTCCAAAATTTTACACGTTTGCCTCTAAATAGTCTATATGTACCATTCTGATTGATTTTTAGTGCCAAAAATTGCTTTATTTGGCTTAAAGAGCGGATTTCTTGAAAAATCAGGAGTCGCTATATCTCAGATATATATGGACCGATTTCAAAAATTTTCCAATTTTGCTTTTAAACACCTTATATGTTCCATTCTAATCGATTTTTGATACCAAAAGTTGTTTTATTTGGCTTTTAGAGCCGACTTCTTGAGAAAACGGGAGGCGCTATATCTCGAGTGTATATGGGCCGATGTGGAAAAATTTTCCATTTTTGCCTCTAAATAGCCTATATATACCATCTTGATTGATCTCCGGTGCCAAAAGTTGTCTTATTTGGCTAATAAAGCCGATTTCTTTAAAAATCGGGAGACGCTATATCTCGGATATATATGGGCCGATTTCAAAAATTCCTTCATTTCTAGGATTTAATGAGCACTAAAAATGATATGGTTTAGTTTTTAAGAAAAAATTTTTTTCAAAAATCTGAATACAAAAATTACACAAAATATCCCTCAAAACCCGGTTTTTTGAATATATCTCGGCTATCCGCGGACCTATCTTACTGAATTTCAATAGCAGACCCACTACCGGGGTTTCACACGTTTTAGCGAAAGAATGAGGTTTCTATCTCAAACCGTTTTCTCAGAAACGGTATTTCAACGACTACAGACGGACAGACGGACAGACGGACAGACGGACAGACGGACAGACGGACAGACGGACAGACGGACAGACGGACCGACGGACAGACGGACAGACGGACAGACGGACAGACGGACATCGCTCAATCGTAATCGCTATTGATGCTGATCCAGAATATATATACTTTATGGGGTCTTAGATGGATATTTCAATGCGTTACAAACGGAATCACAAACTTATATATACCCTTACACATTTATGTGAAGGGTATAAAAATGGCGTATAGTCATCGACTACCGAGGATTAAATAGTATTACTATAGACGACAAATTCCCTATACCAGATATTAGTTCAATATTCGATAAATTGGGTCGTGCTCAATATTTTTCTGTTGTCGACCTAGCAAAAGGGTTTCATCAAATTGTGATGAACGAAAAAGATATAGAAAAAACAGCATTCTCCACACCTTTTGGACACTATGAATATATCAGAATGCCATTTGGATTGAAGAATGCTCCATCCACGTTTCAGAGGATGATGAATTTTGTGCTTAGAGAATACATAAATAAAATATGTATAATATATATGGATGATATTCTTGTTTTTTCAACTTCGGCAGCTGAGCACTTCGATAGTCTAAATAAAGTGTTTGGTAAGTTGAAAGAATATGGTCTTAGAGTTCAATTTGATAAATGTAAATTTTTGGCTCAACAAGTCGAATTTTTGGGACACATTATAACTACTGATGGCATTAAACCCAACCCAGACAAGATAGAAGCAATAAATAAAGTACCATTACCGAAGACAATAAAACAGATCAAATCATTTTTAGGTCTAACTGGGTATTACCGTAAGTTTATAAAAAATTATTCATCGGTAGCGTCACCGATAATAAAATACTTAAAGAAAGATAAAAGAATTGATATTAGTGATCAAGGGTACATTGCATCGTTTGAAACTCTTAAGAATCTAATAACGTCTTATCCCATTCTCGCTTATCCCGATTTTGAAAAGAAATTCGTTGTTACCACCGATGCAAGCAATAGTGCATTAGGTGCAGTCCTTAGTCAGGAAGATAAACCTATCTGTTACGCAAGCCGTACTCTAAATGATCATGAAAGAAATTATTCAACGATTGAAAAGGAACTTTTGGCCATCGTTTGGGCTCTGAAATACTTTAGAAGATACATATACGGTAGAAAATTTTTAATCCAGACGGATCACCAACCACTAAAATGGCTTTATTCCATGAAAGAACCAAACTCGAAAATGTCGAGATGGAGAATCCAGTTGAGTGAGTATGAATTTGATATCGATTACGTAAAAGGCAAAAATAATAGAGTGGCAGACTTTCTAAGCCGACCAGAGCAAAAAGATGACTCCGATGAGCTCGTGGTTTTCCAGATGGATGACGATGAGTCAGGAGCGGCGCAAAATAATGCGGAAAGTTTGAATTACAGCTTTCAAATTAGTGAAGGGATTGTGAACAAATACTGGACTCAAATCCGTATATTGAAGGAAAAACCCAAAACTCTCTTTGGGAAGTATTTGATTCTATATATAGAGGAGGCAGACCTATTGCAGGAAGAATGTATAGATAGGCTTTTTAGGGAAAATATTAAAAATGGTACGGTTGGAATATATTGCGAACTGGAAGATTTTAAATATAGCATTGTTGAAAAGAAGTTAATGAGAATGTTTTGTGATTTTAACAAGATAAAATTCACTAAATGTAGCGTGTTGGCAGTAGATCTAACAGAAGAAGATCAACTTTACGACGTAATAAAGAAAACTCACGAGGAAACTAACCATAGGGGAGTTTTAGAGAACTTCGAAGAAATTAAACAGTTGTATTTTTGTCCTAACTTAATTAAACAAATCAATAGATATATTAATAATTGCAGAACCTGCATTGAGTCTAAATATGATCGTAACCCAATAAAAAAACAGTTTTGCCATACAGAAACACCCGAAAGACCAAACCAGATAGTCCATATGGATATTTTCATTGTCGAAAAACAATACTTTTTGACAACAATAGATAGGTTCACAAAGCTGGGCAGTGTTCACAAATTATCCACTAAAAAAATGATAACTGTTAAAATAAAACTTGAAGAAAGAATTGCTCTCATAGGTAAACCGGAATTGTTGATTGCAGATAATGAGTTTGACAATCAATTAATTAAGCGGTTTTGTGCTGAAAAGAATATTCAGATTCACTTTACTACTCCTCACTCTCATACCGGAAATTCTGATATCGAGAGACTACATTCTACATTACTAGAACACATAAGAATAATAAAAAGTAAAGAAGATAGGATAAATGCCGAAGAACTGGCCATTAGAGCAGTAGGTTATTACAACAATACAATCCATTCAACAATAAAGCAAAAGCCAATGGATTTTATTAATAAATTGGATCTCGATTTCAAAGAAATTTCTGACAGAATGAAAAGGAGAAAAACACATTTGATTGCTAAATTAAATAATAGCAGACAACCGCCCCCTGATATAGATAAAGAAAAAATGTTTATAAAAAACCCAAAAGCAGAGAGACAAAAAACTGCAAAAAGATTTACAAAATATAGTCGTAGTAATCCCAACAAAATCGACATTGCAAGAGTAAAGGGACCATTAAAGTCTTTTTCCTAAAATTTCAGATGATTTCGGCAATGATGTTGATTTTGGTACTGTTAACAGGAAACAGTGCTGAAGTCATAATAAATAAGATAGAAACCGAGGCAGGATACGTGATAGTGGGTGGACAGCCTGTGACTCTTATTCAGGGTTACTCAAGGTTGATACATGTAGTCGATTTAAAGGAGATAGAAGATACTGTCAATAAAGTCAAAGCAAGCGTTTCGCGTGGCATAAAAGTAAAACAGGGATGGATGATGTTAAACTTGCAAAAGGATATTGAAGAATTGGAGCACTCATTATTGACAATAGAAAAACATGACAGCAGAGAAAGGAGAGCATTGATTGATGTGGGAGGTAGACTGATCAAATGGGTATTTGGAAACTTGGACGATCAAGACAAACAAGAAATTAATGATCACTTCAGAAATATAGATATTAACCAACATAATATAATAAATAATCTTAATAAGCAAATAACAATAAATAACGATATGCAGAAATATATGTTAAACATTAAATTGATTTTAGAATCTCATAAAGAGTTGTTTAATGAAACAGTTGGTAAGGACTTAGAAAACAAGTTAGAACTAGTCGAATATAACCATTTGACATTGTTAATAAATAAAATAAAAGATAAAATTGAAAGAATACAGGATAATATAATGAGCTCCAAACATCAAATAATGAACAGATTCTTTTTAACAGATGAAGAAATTGACTTTTACCAAATTAATGGTGATAAATTAAAATATATCAAGTGCTCCCTAGGAAGACTCTCAAAAGATGTTATATTGTTTGTTATATCAATTCCAATATTTTTAGAAAATAAGAATAAAACCATGTTAATTGTTCCGATACCTAATTCAGATTATATGCAGGTAAACCTGGAAATTTCTAGAGTTATAGGAATTGAAAACGAAACATATTATGTAAATGATGAAAAAGACATAAAAAATTTGGAAAAAACGAATAAATGTATTACAAGTATCATGAAATCTTCATATGACGATTGCACAAAAGTAAAATTTACAAAAAAGTTAATACAGGAAGTGGATATCGGAAATGTTTTGTTAATTAATATTAATTCCACCCTAAGTAGTACATGTAATGAATACAAATATAAGCTATCCGGAAATTACTTAATAAATTTTAAAAATTGTGAAATAGAAATAGATGAATACAAAATTGAGAGATTCGAAAGTAAGATGGATATAGTTATCCCTAACCAACAAACGTTGAAAAGTAATATCACTGAATTATTGGAAATTCCAAAAATCGAAAATCTTAATGAAATTAAGCAATTGTTGAGAGAAAATGATAATACGTATCATACTTACATATTGTATATACTATTTTTAAGTTTTGTTTGCATTTTGGTGGCTTTAAAGCTAAAGAAATGTTCGATTCGAAGGGGCTCGAATCATAAGGAGGGGCGAGTCATGTATGTCCATGACAAACCCAACAATGATGAAGAGAAGCCGCCTAAAGAGACGGACAATGATACCATAAATATACATCCATTGAATATTAACGTTTAGATTGCAATTATAGACCACCGCTAAGATTTATCTAGAGACACTCTTTGTCTATGGATTTTCACTTATCAAACCAATTTCAAATTATATTGAATTTCCAAAACGTAACGTAAACATAATTTCTTAATCTTGCTGTTTAAGTATAAACACAAGCTCATACTTTGTTTAAACTTGAGCTTTTCTTTGTTCAATGGAATCTTTTAGTTTATTCTTCGGAATATTTGTTTATTAATTTATAAAAACTAATTGAAGTTGCATTAGATTTCAAAAGATGCATCATAAATGCATCTTTTGCATTTTGCGGCCAGAATGTAAACAAAACACATTGTCTTTACTAAACCTAGACTTAATTAAACTCTTAGAGTCGATTTGTTTAAGATAGAAAAATAAAGTAGCAGTTCTGTTCAAGACCTCAAGTGAAAAAGTAGTTTTTATTAAAAAATAATTGGATAAACCAATTATTAAAACAATAAAAATATAATTTACACGCGGCAGTAAAACTCAAGCATCTGAGTCGCGCACATACATGCACACACGAATATTGTATCGTGCGGTGGTGGTTTCTTTTATTTCGCTGTTGTGCTTATTTATCCACACATGTGTGTCAGTATGTGCACACTCGCTGTGCTGCCGTTTTGTTTATCAACAAGCTTCTATGTATGCATGTGTGTATATACCTCCTGTGTTCATTTATAAATAATAACAAGACAATATAAGCACATATAAAATAACGATGATTCAGTACGTTCTAGAACAATCACAATCGGTCCGTTCACGACCAAATTTGTAACACTGCCGCCCGCTCAAGCCTGTTCGTCCCGAATAGGCCCAGAACCACTACTTCCGTACCTTGCGAGTCGTTCTAAGTGTACAACCTTCATTTTGGATCGGTGGCTGTTATGCTTCTGTATCCTGTACACAACGTCGTTCAACCTCTTAATCACCTTATACGGTCCATCCCAATGCGTTTGTAATTTGGGAGACAATCCTTTCTTCCTTTGTGGGTTATATAGTAGAACCAGTTGTCCCTCGCGGAATCCGTCGGAGTTTGCGGCTCGATCGTACCTGGCTTTCATTTTATCGCTGACTACTCGAATTCTGTTGCGTACAAATTCGTGTAGGTCATGCAAGTCACTTTTCTCCTGTGAAGAATTCTCGGCATCCTCATTCTTCGGTACAGGTTTTATGCCAAATTCCAAATCGCCAGGCAATCTGAGCTCTGTTTCAAAAACAATTTTTGCTGGTGTTCTAGACGTTGAGTCATGCACAGCGGACCTGTATGCCAACAAAAATTTTTGAATGTGCTCATCCCAGTCTCTCTGATGGTCGCTCACTACTTTCCTCAGGTATTCCTCCAACGTGCGGTTAAATCTTTCAACCATACCGTCGGATTGCGGGTGAAGCGGTGTTGTCCTGGTTTTTCTTATTCCATAGAGCTCGCACATTTCCTTAAAAATTGCAGACTCAAAGTTTCTGCCTTGATCGGAATGCAACTCCATCGGAACACCATATCTGCACACCCAGTTATTGATAAAAACATTTACCACAGTTTGAGCCTCCTGGTTTGGTATGGGGTATACTTCTGGCCATTTGCTGAAATAGTCCATCACCACAAGGACATAACGATTACCGGCAGTACTGACTGGAAAAGGACCTGCTACATCCATAGCTATTCGCTCAAAGGGCGCACCTGAATTGTACTGCTGCAGGTGTGCTCGAGTTCTCCGTGCTGGACCCTTCGCCGCTATACATTCCTTGCAGTTCGCTATCCAGTCGGCTACTGATTGTTGCGCTCCAACCCAGTAAAAACGCTGCTTTACCTTTTCCAGTGTTTTATTAACTCCAAGGTGACCTCCACTGGGACCATTGTGGAACTCTCGCAAAACTTCCGGTATCTTCGATGATGGTACAACTATTAAGTTAGAAGTAGTCTTGCCATCCGCACTTTCCCATATACGGTTAAGCATCCGTCTACCAGCTGCAAGCTGCTCCATTGTGCCCAATAAGCTTTAGCGAGGGGACTCTCAGCCGCAATTTCATTGCGTGCAGGCCTGCTATTTCTCTTTTTAGCAGTTATTATTTTGCTGAGCACCGGGTCATTTTCCTGCGCCGTTGGCCAGTCTTCGTGGGAATCTATCTGTGTTAGCCGAACATCAATGACGCACTCTTTCTGCTCGGCCTTGATACAATGTCTGCATTCTAGGCTGCATGGTCGTCTCGAGAGGGCATCCGCATTATTGTGTTTCGTCCCTCTTCTATGCTCGATGCTAAAGTCATAACTCTGCAGCCGTTCAATCAAACGCGCCAACTGCCCTTCGGGGTTTTTGAACTGCAAGAGCCATCTAAGCGCAGAGTGATCAGTCCGCAACGTGAAATTCTGGCCATACAAGTATTTATGGTAATGCTTAATGCATTCCAATACTGTCAGAAGCTCACGCCGTGTCACGCAATAATTTCTCTCTGGCTTTGAAAGTATTCGACTATAATAGCCTACTACTTTCTCGACTCCATCTACCACCTTAGAGAGTACACCTCCTATACCGAAGCCACTTGCATCGGTATCTAGCACAAACCTTCCTCCAGCAACCGGGTATGCCAGAACTGGTGCTGTGCACAATAACTCCTTCAGCTTCTGGAATGCTCGTTCCTGTTCGTTTCCCCATTGGTATGATCGTGACTTCTTGGTCAGCTCGTGCAGACTGGCGGCTACGCTGGCAAAATTTGGCACAAATCGTCTATAATATGTGCAAAGTCCCAGAAAACTGCGCAATTCGTGAAGATTACGTGGCTGTGGCCAGTCCCTTACGGCTTTTATTTTATCTTCGTCCGTCGAAATGCCATCTGCAGTTACACGATGTCCCAAATATTTCACCTCTTTCTGGAACAATGCACACTTCTTCGCGCTAAGAGTGAGTCCCGCCGACGATATTCGTTTAAAAACTTCCGCCAAATTTTTCAGGTGCTCGTCAAAAGTTTTTTCCATTACGATTATATCGTCAAGGTAGACTAAACACGTCCTCCAGTGAAGCCCCTTTAATACCTGTTCCATCAGTCGCTCAAATGTGGCTGGAGCATTACAGAGTCCAAATGGCATTACTCTAAACTGCCATAAACCATCTCCAGCACTAAACGCAGTCTTCTCCTTGTCCTTGTGGGCAATTTCTACCTGCCAATAACCACTTTGCAAGTCCAATGTTGAGAACCATTTTGTTCCGGACAGCGTATCTAGGGTATCGTCAATCCTGGGTAGTGGATAACTGTCCTTTTTCGTGACGTCGTTTAGCTTCCGGTAGTCCACACAAAACCTCGTGCTACCATCCTTTTTCTTCACCAAAACTACCGGTGAGCTCCACGGGCTTGTAGATGGTTCAATTATCCCACTCTTCTCCATTTCACTGACTAACTCTTTAACCTCGTTACGCTTGGCCAGGGGTACACTTCTGGGCGCCTGCTTTATGGGCCTCGCTTCGCCAGTATCGATTTCATGCCTCACAATAGCCGTTCTCCCTTGGCTCTTACTGTTCATGGCGAAAGCGGAGGCGTATTTCCTGAGCAGCTGTTTGGCTTTATTTTTATCAGATGCTGGCAGCCCCATGACCCATTTCTCGACATGCTGTTCAAATGTTTCTCGTTCTTTAGGTGACAAGCTAGTAGATTTTGGTTTGGTCTCACAATTTACAATTGCCTCTGCTGGAGTACAGCTGCCTATATGCGATTTTGGACTAATGACCTTTTCACTGGTTGATAAATTGAGCACTCTAACTGGGACTTTCCTATCGGCACGCATTTTCACGAGAGCTTTCGCTGTTAATAAATCGCCCGTTATATTTTCTGATTCTACTACCCACAATCGACTGTCCGCACAATCTCCTTTCGTTCGAGCCCATATCAGTGCCTCAGATCGTGGTGGAATTCGTTGAGTATCTTCAGCAACCAGTTTCAGCACATGGGGCTTATTCTCGTAGCCAACATCTAACTGTATCTCCACATCACGCCACGTCATAATTTGTTGACCCATGTGCAGATTTATGCCATGTGCTATCATAAAATCTGCACCAATAATTACCTCGTCAACAATATCGGCGACAATAAACATGTGGCTGACGGTGATGTTAGCTATACGCACCTTTGCCTCAGACTTACCATAGACGCTAGCGGCCTCCCCAGTAGCTGTACGCAGCCTCACGTTACGTAGCGGTTCAACCCTTCCTGGTACCAAATGATACCTTATTATGGACTGCGACGCTCCTGTATCTATGGTTAAAGTTTGCTTTTTCCCATTGATATATCCACTGACAGTTAAGTTGCTGTTTTTCTGCTGCATCACTGATATGGAGATTGCGGGGCCCTCGTTTGTGGGAGCCAGCTTTTGCCCCTTAAAGCTGACTCGTTTTAGTTTAACGATGACTCCTGGGGCTGTTGTTGGCTAGCCCTTTTGCTCGGCCTCTGTGGAGATACGGATCTTGTACGCTTCCTGGGAGCTTTACAGTTGCGCTGAAAGTGGCCTGCCTTTCCGCAGTTAAAACACTTAGCTCGGCCTTTGTTCGAGCTTTCGGCCAACGCTTGCAACACTGCCTCTTTAATCGTACTAGCCAAGCCATCTCCTGGCTCATGAACTACCTCTAGCTCCCGTATTTTGTGGACCTGTGGCCTTGAAATTAGTCTGGCTGTCTCCTGGGCCAACGCAAATGAGACGGTTTCGGCGAATGATGGCTTTTGTGTTGTGCACACAGCAAGCTTAATGTCGGGATCTCGAATTCCGTTCACAAATGCCTCCGTCTTGAAATGGTCCAAAAACGAGTAGCTCTCTCCAGGATAGCTAAGCTGCACCAGACGCTCAATCTCCATTGCGTAGTCCTGAAGAGTCTCATTGCCTCTCTGCACTCTGCCTCTTAGCTCCATTCTGTGGACTTCTGTCTTGTGTTCTCCACCATACTTGCGTTGCAGAGCTGCCATGATGACTTCATAATTATCTCTAGATGAAGCGGGCACAGTTTCCAGGACCTGTGCAGCGACACCCTTCAACGCCAAAATTAATTCAATGCATTTCTCATCCTCGTCCCATGCATTCTTATTGGCTACAGTTTCAAACTGAAACTGGAAAATGTTAAAAGGTGTGCTGCCATCAAAGGTGGGCGCTTTCACTCTGCTCACAGATTCAGGAATAGCTCGGACTGGCACTTCCTGCAGTTGAAGGCCATTCATTCTAGCTTCCAGGCTATGAAGCTTTTGATCGACATCATTTTCTAGGGCAACAAATTTTTCTCCCACTTCGTGAACATTTCGCTCCAAGCCGCACAATTTTTCTTCCATGGCATTCACTCTCTGGTCTATAGCAGAAGACAGTTTCATCAAATTTTCATTCGTTGTCGTATGCTTTGCGTTTATTTCTGCTAGAAGCATTTCATTATTCGATTTCATCATTACATTTGTTGCTTTGGACGCCTCTTTGATGGATTTGGAGTTTTCCTCCATTTTCTGCATCATTATTGCATTTGTTGCCTTGGAGTTTTCTTCAATCTTCAGCAGCAATGATTCATTTGTTGCCCTGGACGCCTCTTTGAAAGACTGCATCATGGCAGCAAATATCGAGTTTATGTCCATGCCACCTGCAACTCGTGTACTCATTTCCAGTTCTTCTTTTCCTTCGAAGTCATGAGTATTGATGTCCAGACCCAACCGATCAAACTCCTCCATTAGCCTCTTCTGCAGCTCCACTTTGTTACCAGATGTGGGCAGATCCAATTTGCACAACTCCTTTTTCAGTTGTTCCACTTTAAGCTCGTCGAACTTCATTTTACAATTTCACTTCTGACACCAATTGTTACGTTTTAACCTTTTCAAAACGTTTTCCGTAGATTCTTTAATTGTAATGAAGTTAAAACACTCACGTCTTCAGTTTACAATTATCAACAGTTCAACACTTTATTAATTTTAACACACTATACTTGTAAACACTTTACTAGTAGAACAACACTTTCACTTAATCACTTTTTATTACTTAAGACACTTTACACGTTAGCGCAGCTAAAAATCGACTGACTTTTCAGCGTTAAGCTTCGCTGCTTTTATACCTCTATGATCATTACTCGAACATTCTAGACGTTTACAGAAGCTAATCACGCCACATCTATAGTGCGATGACTCATCATGAACAAAAGATATACACACACACCGACATACATGCGATGTGCGATGACTCATCATGAACAAAAGATATACACACACACCGACATACATACACGCGGCAGTAAAACTCAAGCATCTGTGTCGCGCACATACATGCACACACGAATATTGTATCGTGCGGTGGTGGTTTCTTTTATTTCGCTGTTGTGCTTATTTGTCCACACATGTGTGTCAGTATGTGCACACTCGCTGTGCTGCCGTTTTGTTTATCAACAAGCTTCTATGTATGCATGTGTGTATATACCTCCTGTGTTCATTTATAAATAATAACAAGACAATATAAGCACATATAAAATAACGATGATTCAGTACGTTCTAGAACAATCACAATCGGTCCGTTCACGACCAAATTTGTAACAATACCATGATACAATTAACAAGGTAGCCTCGTCAGCTAAACCGTTAATCAACTAACTACTTTAGGTTGTCAAGAGATTGCAGAGATGAAAGGCAGCCAAAACGAGATAGCTAATCCGCGTAAGCTTAGTGCATCTCTCTTCTGTAAATGTAGAAGTGGCGTCTTTTTGACAGTTTGCATAAGTTGTACAAAAACAAAATACATGTTATTTTTATTGAAGTTGTTCTTATTGTAGCGAAAAGGCTACCTTGTTAGTTGTATCATGTTTAATACAAACTTGTCGACGATAACTCTCAACTACTCTCAATATTGACGGCGGCAATACAATGACACGGCACGACGACATTACTTGTAACGATGTCGGCATTCGCAATACGGGTGAATATGTTATATTTTTGGGATTCGCAAAGTAATGAAAATAAAAACAAAAAAGTATTAATTTGGGTCCAAAAATAAACCTTTTTAAAAAATATTTGCTGCCTTTTTCGGCTGTCTATATGCCGACGACATTTCGTTGGTGCTAATCAACTCATCAGTAGACTGGAAAAATTCTTAAAAGTTTGTTTGAAACTTAACTTTGAATTGAATTGTTTTTTGTACAGTATAAAAGATTTTATTAAATAAAATTAATTAATTTTCGGTTTATTGGTACATATTTATAGATTACTTTTTTTGACGTTCTACGAATTCGTTTTTCTTTCCTTGTCGTTTTCTGAAAATATTGTTACAAATTTGGTCGTGAACGGACCGATTGTGATTGTTCTAGAACGTACTAAATCATCGTTATTTTATATGTGCGTATATTGTCTTGTTATTAATTGTAAATGAACACAGGAGGTATATACACACATGCATACATAGAAGCTTGTTGATAAACAAAACGGCAGCACAGCGAGTGTGCACATACTGACACACATGTGTGGATAAATAAGCACAACAGCGAAATAAAAGAAACCACCACCGCACGATACAATATTCGTGTGTGCATGTATGTGCGCGACTCAGATGCTTGAGTTTTACTGCCGCGTGTGTGTATGTCGGTGTGTGTGTATATCTTTTGTTCATGATGAGTCATCGCACATCGCACTATAGATGTGGCGTGATTAGCTTCTGTAAACGTCTAGAATGTTCTAGTAATGATCATTGGAGGTATAAAAGCAGCGAAGCTTAACGCTGAACAGTCAGTCGATTTTTAGCTGCACTAACGTGTAAAGTGTCTTAAGTAATAAAAAGTGATTAAGTGAAAGTGTTGTTCTTTTAGTAAAGTGTTCTTAGTAAAGTGTTTACAAGTATAGTGTGTTAAAGTTAATAAAGTGTTGAACTGTTGATTATTGTAAACTGAAGACGTAAGTGTTTTAACTTCAGTACAATTAAAGAATCTACGGAAAACGTTTTGAAAAGGTTAAAACGTAACAATATTTTCCTAACACCCCTGGATGAAATCTACCTTTTGGAATCAAAACTAGTTTAAGTTCATGTGAACCAAACCTCTTCAGGAATCGGTTTAGAATATATCTCGGCTATATATCGGTCGATGTTAAAGATTTTATTTTTGCCTTCCAATAACTACGTACTATATATTATTGTAAAATCTACTTATTTCAACCAAATTTTGGTTAACTTCGCTTACAAGACCTACTTCACGAGAACACGATTTTCGGCTAGGTCTCCGCTACACGTGGACCGATGTTGAAATTTATATATCTTGCCTTTTATCATTCATATATTATTATGATGTCTTCGTTTCGGTAATAAAATTGCTTTAAGTTCGCGTTCAGGTCTAACGCCTTAAGATATCGGCTTTTACTATATATCGGCTATATACGATCCAATGTCGAAAAAAATTTTTGCATTCAAGTAAGATTATTGTATGTTTCCTTTTACTTTTTGGTCAAAAAATTATTTTAGTTTACGTACATGAACGACTTCTCCAGAAATTGGATCTCACTATATACGAATCGATATCATAAATTAAAATTTTCTTTCATTGAGTAAGCATATATAAAGTTATTGGTTTGACTTTTAATGACCATGCCAAATAGTATAGGTAGTGTTTAAAGCTTGTTATGTTATGTTACGAGGGCCGCCGGTCCTGAGACCGACTTACTTGGGTCCTAGAAAAGGTCCCGTTGTGTTACCCGAAAAAGACTGTGGGGAGTTCTCCCTACACAAGCTCCACCGGTTCCACCCTGAACCAGCCCGATGAACGGATGAAGGATTCCACCCTGTCCAATCCGCATTCCGACACTTCCGGTAACCCTGTTAGAGAGGGCCGGACATCGGCAGAGGAAGTGTTCAACACTCTCCTCCTCTTCCTCATCTCTGCAGCCTCTGCAGAAATCATTGTATGGGAGATTCAGTCTTCTCGCGTGTGCTCCCATGTGGCAATGTCCTGTTAGAACAGCCACAAGGGTATGGAGCCTATGCCCCGGAAAGTCCAGCAAGGCCATAGTCCTCCTATGCTCATACCTGAGCCATGTAAGACCCGATATTCGACAGGTGATCTCGTTCGACCATCTATCCTGCGCGATTTCTAGCAGCTGTCGTTGTACTAGCTGCTTGCAGCTATTGAGAGGAATACCTACGAATTCGTCAATATCCTCCTGATGAGGGCGGGAGCCGGATCTTGCCAGTTCATCCGCTATCTCATTTCCGGACACACCATTGTGAACAGGTACCCAGCGAAGCTCCAGATCAGAATGTCTCGCTATCTCGTTTAGAGATACCCGGCATTCCTGAACCAACCGAGATGTTGAGTAAACATCCGCAAGCGTGTTAATGGCGGCCTTACTGTCGGTACAGATAATAATATGCTCCCCGTATATCCTATAGTACCTCATCCAGTTTACCGCCCTTCTTATCGCCGCAACTTCGGCCTGAAAAACGCTACACTCATTCCGTAGCCTAAAATTGCTCCTCCTTTGAAATCGTGGAATGAAAATACCACCCCCAACCCCAGTGCTCGACTTGGAACCATCCGTAAAGACCAGAAATACATCCTCTGATTGATCTAATCCGACACTATCCAAGGACGCACCCGACAGATCTACGCGGAAATCCCTTTCGACCATTGGGGCCGGTGAGCAGTAGTCTACTCGATCTGGAAAGTCAGCCAGTCTTCCTATTATCGATGCATGCCCAGAGACAGCATCCCTTCACATGCCACCTGCCTTTAACCGTGTTGCCGAATTCATAGCAGTTTCCTTGACCATGAGATCGGCTGGTAACCAGTGTAGCATAGTAAAGAGCGCCTTAGATGGTGTTGAGCCAGTTGCTCCATTTACCATCAGGGCCGATGTACGCAAAATCCTTTCAAAGATCTTGCAATAGGTGGACTTTTCCAGCACCTTCCACCATACAAGCGACCCATACACCAGTATGGGCCTCACTACCGCGCCGAAGAGCCAATATAAGTTTCTGGGGCTTATTCCCCAGTTCCTACCAATGACTTTTCGGCATAGATATTGTTTAGTGATGAATTTAATCAAAATTAAAACACGGTTCAATCTTTATTTCACACAATCTACTTTTATTTTTTAAGCAACAAAAATCACACTTAATTGGAGATGCCCACAACCTTTCTTGTTCAACTTTAAGAGCTAATAAAAACACGATAGTGTTGGGCAAGATTTTAGCGTTAAACATTCCGCCCCCCCATGCATAGGTGATATTTAGTCCAGCTTCGTGATCGGACCGGAAAATAGGTAGCCTCAGGCAGATTTTTCCGCTATGACGTGTCCTATTTCAGTTTCGATGGCTCCATCCCGGCGTATACTATAATAGACATCACTGCCTATCTCAAGGTCCACTGCCGAGTTTGATTGTGGGTCGATGTCTGCTATGGACGTGGTGGGGAAATCAAAGGATGGGTCTGCGTTTATGGGTCCTGAATATGGTTTTTTTGGTAACTCGTCAGTGATGTGAGCCATAATTTTTGTTGACCAGGGGTTGTTCAAATTGTATGAGCGTATTTCCACTGACACAAATTCGTGGTTATACCTTACGGTTGGTCGTATTCCGTGTTAATTTACAACCGATCTGGCTATTTTTGAGCTTGTCAAGGAACGATTGATGATGGCTCGTATGTTGACCTAAGCATCGGGATTTTCGGTCATGATGCGTACGGAAGCGGTCGGGATAAAAACTGCATTGCATTTGAAGGAGGTTGAGTCGTTGTTGATGGGTCTTCTCATTTGTTTTGAGATTGTTGTTTTACTTGGGCTACCTTTAGCATTTTTCTTCGACTTGTTAATGTCATCAAGCTGCTTTGCTTCATGTAACAGAGTGTTGTGTCGTCTGCCACAGATGGGCAGCGTGATGAACTTTTGCAGCCGGTTATTTGATGCGATCGTGCTAAGCAGTTGAGGCAATATTTTTTCTCCTCAATTAGCTCGTACCGTTGGGTTGGGGTGTGTTAGAATCTATGTCCTAATTGTGCAATGCCAGCCACGGAGTTTCTAAAGTAAGAAAAAACGACTCCGACACGTATCTCCAATTGTAATTCACCTTTATTTTTTTATTCTTTTCTATTTCGTACAATACTAATTTATAATTTGTACATTGCAACGTGTACGCTTCACCTTCAGTCCGCTACTACTACTACCACGATCCAAAGACGGGATCCAACCACCAAGTAATGCTTTACATTACATGCTATTTTGTGTAGAGTCGCTTAGCTCTAGTTTACAGATCATTCACAATTGTATAACGTACATTAAGTTTAACTATGCATTAATCAATCTTAAACAGGGTGAAATTAAGAAATTTAGCACAAGTACGAATAGGATGGTCTCGTAGACAAATGCCGCATGAATATAACCAGTGGTTGGGTCTAGTTGTGGGTCGAGATGCCATAACTGAAAGTAGATTGGTTGACGTTGAGATTAAAGTAATGTAGAATTTCATAAGGAAAGCAAAACTACTATTTTTGATATGGGTCTGGTAACACTGTGCTTGAATTTCGAACTTTTTTTTTGCCGACAAACGGGGCACCCAGTGACTAAACCTAATTCGGGTACGCTGAATTCAGTGGTGCTATACGTTTTTCTAGGTTAGCTCGCGTTTTCGAGATTTACCGTTATTTTAAAAATGGAGGAGGTTGCACTACATGTATTGAACTAACTAAAAGAATTTTTCGTTTATTGAACTTTAGTAAAAAACCGAATTTTGCAATAAAATAAACTTTAATCTGATATATAATTCATTAAAAAAAATTATTTTTTTTTGAAAAAAAAATTATTTTTTTTTGAAAAAAAAATTATTTTTTGCAAATTCTTGAAATTTTGTGATCTTTAAAACTGCATAAAAAATTGAAAAATTAAGCTATGCCAACAAATTTTCGCGTGTATATAAAAAATTATGTTTGAAACAAAACAAGCTTTAAATGACCAAAATCTGTGGCCAACTTTTGATTTTATTCACAAAAGATGAAATATTGTAGTTTCAACCTGTTACCAGACGAAGCCTCAAAAATTGAAAAATTTTTTTTTCTTGTTAATTAAAGTACATTTCTGCATGTTCATATAAAAAATTTTTTCTAATTATCTAACATTAAGATGTTTTAAAAAAGTGTTATGAAACCTTTTTGCATAATTTGTACTTCGCTTGAAGAGCACCTTAAATTATTCCATCAAATCAAATGACGTAAAAAGTAGCTAATTTTTTGTTCCAGTAATTGACTTATTAACACGGTGTTTCAGATACTCATTAAAATTACAAGCGGTGCACGGACGAGAAGATAACAAACTAAAAGTTAACAAACTACTCAAATTTTGCAGAAAGACATAACAAAGTACTCAAATTTTACAGAAAGGAAAACTAATTCTCTCACTGTTTGCAGATGAGAAAATACTGACTGTGCTACCAACTGTAAAAAGTATTACTTTAGTGCTTTTTTCCGGCAAAATCTACAAAATTCACTCTTCTTCTTGGTTTCTATGTGCAGATTTCATGGGAGAGGATTTTGAGAGAATTTGGAAGTTAACAAACTACTTTATCAAACTAAATTATGTAAAATATTAACCATTTTCAATTGATTGTTAATTAATGAAATGATGAAAATTAATAAAAAAAAATTGATCATTGCATAGATTATGTTCTACCTTAAATTATAAGCCATTATACATATTCTAAAAAAGCCGCTATATTGCAATACAGTTGAATTTATAACAAAACACAAATGGGCCTCTAGGGTCCACCTATCAAATTCTTCGGGGACCGGACCTAATGTAGGTGAAAGAGGAGGTTTTCACCTTTAATTTGATGTATAAATTACATAGCCCAGAAGTTTTTGCTAGAACAAAGTATTGATTTTAAAAAAATTTTCCATATCACTCAATACACAAATGGGCCTCTAGGGTCCACCTATCAAATTCTTCGGGGACCGGACCTAATGTAGGTGAAAGAGGAGGTTTTCACCTTTAATTTGATGTATAAATGACATAGCCCAGAAGTTTTTGCTAGAACAAAGTATTGATTTTAAAAAAATTTTCCATATCACTCAATACACAAATGGGCCTCTAGGGTCCACCTATCAAATTCTTCGGGGACCGGACCTAATGTAGGTGAAAGAGGAGGTTTTCACCTTTAATTTGATGTATAAATGACATAGCCCAGAAGTTTTTGCTAGAACAAAGTATTGATTTTAAAAAAATTTTCCATATCACTCAATACACAAATGGGCCTCTAGGGTCCACCTATCAAATTCTTCGGGGACCGGACCTAATGTAGGTGAAAGAGGAGGTTTTCACCTTTAATTTGATGTATAAATGACATAGCCCAGAAGTTTTTGCTAGAACAAAGTATTGATTTTAAAAAAATTTTCCATATCACTCAATACACAAATGCGCCTCTAGGGTCCACCTATCAAATTCTTCGGGGACCGGACCTAATGTAGGTGAAAGAGGAGTTATACTACTCAAATTTTGCAGAAAGACATAACAAAGTACTCAAATTTTACAGAAAGGAAAACTAATTCTCTCACTGTTTGCAGATGAGAAAATACTGACTGTGCTACCAACTGTAAAAAGTATTACTTTAGTGCTTTTTTCCGGCAAAATCTACAAAATTCACTCTTCTTCTTGGTTTCTATGTGCAGATTTCATGGGAGAGGATTTTGAGAGAATTTGGAAGTTAACAAACTACTTTATCAAACTAAATTATGTAAAATATTAACCATTTTCAATTGATTGTTAATTAATGAAATGATGAAAATTAATAAAAAAAAATTGATCATTGCATAGATTATGTTCTACCTTAAATTATAAGCCATTATACATATTCTAAAAAAGCCGCTATATTGCAATACAGTTGAATTTATAACAAAACACAAATGGGCCTCTAGGGTCCACCTATCAAATTCTTCGGGGACCGGACCTAATGTAGGTGAAAGAGGAGGTTTTCACCTTTAATTTGATGTATAAATTACATAGCCCAGAAGTTTTTGCTAGAACAAAGTATTGATTTTAAAAAAATTTTCCATATCACTCAATACACAAATGGGCCTCTAGGGTCCACCTATCAAATTCTTCGGGGACCGGACCTAATGTAGGTGAAAGAGGAGGTTTTCACCTTTAATTTGATGTATAAATTACATAGCCCAGAAGTTTTTGCTAGAACAAAGTATTGATTTTAAAAAAATTTTCCATATCACTCAATACACAAATGGGCCTCTAGGGTCCACCTATCAAATTCTTCGGGGACCGGACCTAATGTAGGTGAAAGAGGAGGTTTTCACCTTTAATTTGATGTATAAATGACATAGCCCAGAAGTTTTTGCTAGAACAAAGTATTGATTTTAAAAAAATTTTCCATATCACTCAATACACAAATGGGCCTCTAGGGTCCACCTATCAAATTCTTCGGGGACCGGACCTAATGTAGGTGAAAGAGGAGGTTTTCACCTTTAATTTGATGTATAAATGACATAGCCCAGAAGTTTTTGCTAGAACAAAGTATTGATTTTAAAAAAATTTTCCATATCACTCAATACACAAATGCGCCTCTAGGGTCCACCTATCAAATTCTTCGGGGACCGGACCTAATGTAGGTGAAAGAGGAGTTATTTGCCTTTAATTTGATGTATAAATTACATAGCCCAGAAGTTTTTGCTAGAACAAAGTATTGATTTTAAAAAAATTTCATTCTGGCATTACTTCTGCTACACTGAACGTGGCAGCACTTTATTGTTCTAAATGGCAAATAAAACAAAATTTTGCATTACCAAAAAAAAAATAAAAAAATTACAGCGCTACAATTTTATAGGTAAAAGAGGATGTTTTTACCATCAATTTGATATATAGTTTAAATATGTTTTTTAATGAAATATGTTGATTTGTATAACACATTTGACGATTTTCGAATTCATGAATTATTTACTAAGATTTCTGGCATCACAGATAGTAGTAAAAATTCTTCCACCTTCATTCTGGCATCACTTGTGCTACACTGAATGTGGCAGCACTTTATTGTTCTAAATGTCAAATAGAACAATACAACAAAAAATTTCAGAGCTACAATTTTATTATTTTATTTTTTTATTATAAATTACATTTTATTATAAATTTATTTTATTTATTATAAATTCTATTTTAATTTTTCTTTCCACACTTAGGAACAACAAGTTCAACAGGCATTGGAATAGTTGAAGGTAAGTGAAGCATATTTCATTCATTCATTCTGAATGTCAATAACACTTAGAATATGTGTGAGTGTGTATAAATTATATTTTAATTTTTCTTTTTTCATTTTTCACACTTAGGAACAACGAGTTCAACAGGCATTGGAATAGTTGAAGGTAAGTGATAATGCAAAACCGCATATTTCAATAATATCAATATCAATAACACTTAGAATATGTGTGAGTGTGCCATCCGCAAATTTAGTATGAACCTGTGGTGAGTGTGTGTGTATTTTCAGTACTTCTAAGCTCTGCAGCCGCTTTCCTTCAGCACCAGAAGTGCCGATTTTAAGAGAAAGAAATTTAGCTTCCTTTTCTTTAGCTTGATTAATTCTTTCTGCCTTTATTTTCCAAAATTGTCAACTTATATACTAACTTATTCTATAGGTCAGCATTATTTTGGGATACCAACAGTTCAATATTTGATTTGTTGTTCCCATGGTTTTAGCAAATTTAGTTTTGGTTCCCATAAACCATTGACACGTGAAAAACATTATTGCACATTGTTTGATATGAAATTCTTTCGGGCAACAAACCCAGCAACAAAATCAATATAAAGTATACATATGGATTTTTAAACAATTCCCATGCCCACAGTTTATTACATTCAATCGAACCTCATATTACAGTTTTCATTCTTCTAAAAATTATTTTTACACAAACAAAAATTACTTGAATACTTATTAATCCTGACCCAACATAAAAACATTAAGTCATTGGCTTTTAGGTTAATGGCTGAAATTCTTAATACAAAATTCTTAAATTGCTACAGTAGTAAACCTAAGTATGTATGTATACACTACAAACCACAATAATATTTTTTGTGATAAAAAGCATTTTTTGTTTTGCTTAACACTTTTAAATGGTTAAAGCCTGAAAAAGTAATATAAATGTATTAATTTTTCTTTATTTTTTCTTTAGACGTACACCACAGCACTCCACAGGCATTGTAGAAGGTAAGCAAAAAAGATTGAGCCCCGACACACGTGATGGAATGCAGACATTAACAATAAGTTTTGAATAAATTGTATTAGTTCTGTGGTTGTGATGAATAAAAGTCAAAAATGTTATATTGCACATTGTTTGAAATTGTGTTGAATAAAAATAAAAAATTATATATCGTTTAAAATTTACTATTAATTTTCTTTTTTGTATCTAGGACTGGCTGACTTGCAATGGGAGGTCGTAAGGTAAATTTTAACCCTAATAATTTAAAGTCCATTCTAATTAACTGTCCATTTTTGGACAAGTTGCAGATTGTTTCGAAAAAAAATGATGCATTATTTGACATCATTATAAATTCTTTAAATGTTTTGGGTGAAAAGGAGAAACACTCCAGAATTCAAAACAATTTGAAGAATAAAAGAAAAATCTATAGTATGGCAAAGTACTTGTTAAAATCAGGCAAGGTCAACAAATCTGATTTAGGCACTTCTGATGAAGTAATTATTAACGAAAATATTGAAGTTTCAATTATTAACGATAATGTTCATAATAAGGGCTTGAATTTTAGTCCAAGCCACAAAGAAACTTTGGATATCAATCCAACTCTTTTTCCAATAGAACAACATTGTACATCTGGACTAACAGATGAGAGCAATGTCAATATGAAAAGTGCGAATGAATTTGCTGCTTTACCTGTGGATGGCACACTCACACATATTCAAAGTGTTATTGATATTCAGAATGAGAATATGAATTCAAGTTGTTTCCCAACAGTACTGCATTGCACGCCAATACTAATGGATGAATGCAATCTTGTTGAGGAAATTTTAGATGTGCAAAGCAACATAAAAAAGGAAATGTGTTCAAGTGAGACAAATAATAAATTCCATGACGATGTGTATGAACACATTGAATTATTTAAAGAGTTCAAATTCGATTTTGACCAAGTTAAAAATAAGTTGGAAAAAGTAAGTCAGTTTATAACTGATGATAAAGAAGTAGGTTGTAAACAAAATGTTTTTGACAATTCTAATAATAAATCCAAATTAACAAGCAATAAACATGATAGAACTTTGGGACCATTTGAAATATCTGAAGATTCACTGCATGCTTCAAAGTTTTTAAAATACAGAAAAGAATCTAACCCAGATGAAAAGTGCAACAGAGTTGTGCTAAGGGGCGAGACAAAATCCTTGAAACCCAAACGTATATTTCGAAGAAATATCTTAGATTGTTGTTTTTCAATCGACTTAAATGATCTGAGTAATTTAAGTGATACAAAAATTACTCGAAAGAAGTTTCTCGAAGACATAGTTCGAGAAGAATATTTAAAACGTAATAATGTTTGCATTTTATGTTTTTATTGCTTCAAAACAATAAAAGATAATACTTTCATATACGCATATTGCAGATTTAATGACTGCACAACTTTTCGTTTTGAAATAAGTTCTATTGGAAGTGTTAGTGTTTATAGAACGAATGAGATTCAACATGCTGAGAACGAAATGCATGTTGGGCAAATAAGAGGAGTGAAAAGATGTGTTTTCAAAAGTAAACTCAAAGATAATAAAGCATACTTATTCAGAAAGAAACAAATTTTGAATGCGGCTGATGATATTGCTGAAAAAGGAAATTTGCAAGGCATTCATAATTTGGAGACTTTGAGAAAATGTAAATCTGAAGGAAATTTTGATTTCTATTATCATTCAGATCCATTATTCTCCCTTCTTTTAATGAAGACTGGCCCATATAAAAATTATATACATTTAGTTGCTTCGCCATTTACAGTATATACATGGGACCAATTAACATTTGAGACAATTTCAAGTAATACACAAATTCTTAAAGATTGTAACTTTACATTACATCTGGATGCTTCAGGTGAAAGTGTAAAACAACTACAATGTGCTGAGAAAAGAATTTTAACTTATAAAATGATAATTCACAATTCTAAGCTAAAAAAAGTACTACCAATCGCTGAAGCGATTCTATCTCGACACACACGAGATGCAATATGTGTATTTTTAGACACATTAAAACTATTTTTAAGAGAAAATAAAGTTAAATACCAATTTAAATGGCCTTACTGCAAGAGAGTATGCACCGATGTAAGCGCAGCATTATATGGTGCAGTAATAAAAAGCTTTAACAACCAAACTTTGTTGGAATACCTTAATGCTTGTGCTAGATATTTGAATAACATTAAAGTGAATCCAAACATGAAACCAGACTTTGTCTTGCTGCAATGGTGTAAATGTCATTATATCCATATTATTTGCAAGGATTTAGATGCAAAGTTGGGCAGAAAACATATTTTAAGGCCTTTATTAAAATATGCTCTGATAGCCGCCTTTAGCTTAACTTCTATTGAAGAAGCTCAATATTGGTTTAAACATATATTTATTGTTTTACTTACGCCATACAAATCTCCTTCTTTTGAAAGGAGCTTTGCAATAGTGCGAGAACGTGCACCAGGAATGTTCAATGATGACATCCCTGGGAAAGAGTACACTGTTCCTGAGGACGAACAAAAGCAATATATGGAATCAATTGCAATGAATAGTCCGTTTAGGAAAATGTTTTATGCAGTTTATCATGAAATTGAAAATGATATTAAAGACATAAACAAAGGACAGGATATAAATGAATATCGTAACGACGAAATGTGCATATTTATACTAAATAAGTACTGTTCATTTATTGTCCTATGGACCAATATTATGGGTATTCATGTTGATCCATCAGGAAAACATGTAAGTAATGCTCCTGTTGAATTTTCTTATTTTTTACAAAAGCATATTATCTTACCGCAAAAATCTGTAAGAGCAGACGTTTTTGTAAAAGTTATGAGAATCGACTATCTTAGTACTTTAAAAGAATTAAGATATATTTATAGAATGTTTGGGCACATTTCAGAAGAAATTGAAGACATTCTAGCTGCAAGTTTCGATATTCTGGAAAAGAACGAAAAAAGTATTAGTAACAAAAGAGAACATTCCTATGTTTGTTCGACTCCTATCGTTAATAAAGATATGAGTTTGGAGGTAATAGAGAGCGACCATAGTTATTTAAAAACTAGCTCCTTTATTGAACCTGAAGAAGAATGGAAAAAGAAAGACTTCAGAAAAAGGACGGCAATACGGCCGAAATTAATGCTTGCCTCAAAGGCAAGTAAAAAAGTTCCCCAGAAAATAACTTTGAACAAGGGAAAAGGTAAAAAGGTATCTCAAGATAAGTTTTATTTATTTAAATTCGATTTGTTATTTTCTGAAGTTAATAACATGAGTGATTCAATCGCATTCGGATTTTATGATATCTTAGAAACATCCGATTGGAATTCTTTGAATGATGCAATTTGGTTGACTAATTTCGTGCTAGATGCTTGTCTTTTAGCAATCATAAAAGACAGCAGATCAATAGATTGTTTTAGCATGCCTTGTCAGTTTGATGAAATAAACTTTGACAAAATTAATTTGTTAATACAAAACCAGCCAGAAATGATTTTTGTTCCAATGTTGAGTTCAGATCACTTTACTTTATGTGTTCTGAAATTTTCGACGCATGAATTTCTGTATATAAATTCTGGAAAAACTGGTAGTATTGGACAACAAGTATATAACCTCTTCATGGCAAAGCTAAGCACTGAAAAAAAAGTGTGGAAATATAATGAAATATCAGATAGAGATATTCAAAAAGATGGTTCAAGTTGTGGAATTTTTGTATTAATGTATGCAATGAAAATTCTGAAAAATGAACCATTAAAAAATTTATGGAAACCTTCAGATTTCAGAAAGAAAATGAAAACGTTACTATTGAAGCATCAAGGCGACAGATCAAGATTTTGTTGTCATTGTTGCAATATGAAAAGGGAAAATTGCAAAGCAACTGTCTGCAAAGACTGCAAATATTATGTTTGTGAAAACTGCACTCATAAACATAGGTTTGGAAATTCCAACATGTGCAAAATAATTGAACAAAATATATTATCATTGTGATTATAGGCATTATAAGCTGTGATGCGATAAGACTTGTTTAATTTTAATCATGCAATTCAGCCTTTAAGGCGATTATTTATTAATGCATGCATTCAGCCTTTAAGGCGATTATTTATTTATTTATTTAATAATTTATTTATTTAATAATTATTTATTTAATAATTTTAAGCAGTATATGGTATGTAGGCCTATTGGGGAGCCAGCCATAAAAAAAAAGTGGCAACGCGCATGGCATAGTACCTCCAGGGTTGTGTGGAAATCTATGCAATTTATTTTAATTGTATAAAAAATATATATTTTCCTGTTTTCGTTCTTACTATAGGTATAATTAGCTGTAAACACTTCCAGAAGATTCTTTAGCGATACTTTTTGATTATCATTGCGTTATTTAGAAATTGGTAACACTGTGCTTGCTGAGCATGCAAAAACGTTAGTCTTAAATAGTGTTGCCAGTTAAGTTTTTTGAAAATACTTTCGTACACGGAAAAATGGCGATAATTTGTAATAATTTGTATGCATCATATTTTGCACTTCCCTAAATTTATAAAATGACTTCACTTTCACTACCATGTTTCTAAATATATGTATCTACATATGCATTTTGTTAAATAATTTTAGTCCAAAACAATATTATTTATGTCCATAGTTTTTCCGGTACGATTTATTCGATATAATCAAATTACCTACCAAGCAATATAAAAACACCTTATGTACGTTTACGTACATACGTATATTAAAATCGAAAAGATCCTTTTAAAAAAAATAGATGACTTGAAAAAGTTCAAGCTTTACTTTTTTGCGAAAATCTCTTTAGATATAGGTATAATTCAAATATTCGCTTTGGCATTATAAGGACAGCCGATAGCACCAAGCCTAGAACCCCTAGTGGTTTTTCATAGTCATCATATTCGAAAACTTTGCGAGGAAAAGTTGTCATTAGTCCAAATGGCATTTCACTGCCAGTTTTCATCTGAATGAACACACGTACGGCAGAAAGATTTTCATTAACCATTAAGCAACCATTCCATAGCCGGTTCAACTCCTTTGTAATTCGTAACTTTCATGGCGTAGTCCCTAGAAAACACAATTAATAAAAATCACAACCGGCATTTTATTAATGCATTAATTACGCTCTTTCTTTGGGAAACCCCATTTCCATTAACATTTGAACATCACCCATAATTACTGCGATAGGATTAATATAAAATGTTTCGTAGCGAAAAAAACAAAATTAAACAACTTTGACCCGTTCACCACAATGAAAAAAAAAACTAGCTAAAAAACCCCTATACGTTAAAAAAGTAGCTGTTTTGAACCGTAATAAATTTATAATAAAATATAAATTATAGTAAAAAAATAAAATAATAAAATTGTAGCTCTGAAATTTTTTGTTGTTGCTGTAAATTTTGTTCTATTTGACATTTAGAACAATAAAGTGCTGCCACATTCAGTGTAGCACAAGTGATGCCAGAATGAAGGTGGAAGAATTTTTACTACTATCTGTGATGCCAGAAATCTTAGTAAATAATTCATGAATTCGAAAATCGTCAAATGTGTTATACAAATCAACATATTTCATTAAAAAACATATTTAAACTATATATCAAATTGATGGTAAAAACATCCTCTTTTACCTATAAAATTGTAGCGCTGTAATTTTTTTATTTTTTTTTTGGTAATGCAAAATTTTGTTTTATTTGCCATTAAGAACAATAAAGTGCTGCCACGTTCAGTGTAGCAGAAGTAATGCCAGAATGAAATTTTTTTAAAATCAATACTTTGTTCTAGCAAAAACTTCTGGGCTATGTAATTTATACATCAAATTAAAGGTGAAAACCTCCCCTTTCACCTACATTAGGTCCGGTCCCCGAAGAATTTGATAGGTGGACCCTAGAGGCCGATTTGTGTATTGAGTGATATAGAAAATTTTTTTAAAATCAATATTTTGTTCTAGCAAAAACTTCTGGGCTATGTAAATTATACATCAAATTAAAGGTGAAAACCTACTCTTTCACCTACATTAGGTCCGGTCCCCGAAGAATTTGATAGGTGGACCCTAGAGGCCCATTTGTGTATTGAGTGATATAGAAAATTTTTTTAAAATCAATATTTTGTTCTAGCAAAAACTTCTGGGCTATGTAAATTATACATCAAATTAAAGGTGAAAACCTCCCCTTTCACCTACATTAGGTCCGGTCCCCGAAGAATTTGATAGGTGGACCCTAGAGGCCCATTTGTGTATTGAGTGATATGGAAAATTTTTTTAAAATCAATACTTTGTTCTACCAAAAACTTCTGGGCTATGTAAATTATACATCAAATTAAAGGTGAAAACCTCCCCTTTCACCTACATTAGGTCCGGTCCCCGAAGAATTTGATAGGTGGACCCTAGAGGCCCATTTGTGTATTGAGTGATATAGAAAATTTTTTTAAAATCAATATTTTGTTCTAGCAAAAACTTCTGGGCTATGTAAATTATACATCAAATTAAAGGTGAAAACCTACTCTTTCACCTACATTAGGTCCGGTCCCCGAAGAATTTGATAGGTGGACCCTAGAGGCCGATTTGTGTATTGAGTGATATGGAAAATTTTTTTAAAATCAATACTTTTTTCTACCAAAAACTTCTGGGCTATGTAAATTATACATCAAATTAAAGGTGAAAACCTCCCCTTTCACCTACATTAGGTCCGGTCCCCGAAGAATTTGATAGGTGGACCCTAGAGGCCCATTTGTGTATTGAGTGATATAGAAAATTTTTTTAAAATCAATATTTTGTTCTAGCAAAAACTTCTGGGCTATGTAAATTATACATCAAATTAAAGGTGAAAACCTACTCTTTCACCTACATTAGGTCCGGTCCCCGAAGAATTTGATAGGTGGACCCTAGAGGCCCATTTGTGTTTTGTTATAAATTCAACTGTATTGCAATATAGCGGCTTTTTTAGAATATGTATAATGGCTTATAATTTAAGGTAGAACATAATCTATGCAATGAACAATTTTTTTTTTATTAATTTTCATCATTTCATTAATTAACAATCAATTGAAAATGGTTAGTATTTTACATAGTAGTAGTTTGATAAAGTAGTTTGTTAACTTCCAAATTCTCTCAAAATCCTCTCCCATGAAATCTGCACACAGAAACCAAGAAGAAGAGTGAATTTTGTAGATTTTGCCGAAAAAAAGCACCAAAATTAACACTTTTCACATCTGGTAGCTCAGAAAACCCCATTTTTTTCGATTTGGTACCACGGAAAATGCCACTTCTTGGACTTGGTACTACAGAGAATGTGGTCTGCAAAGATGAAACACTCATTTCTCATCTGCATACAGTCTGCAAAGCGAGAATCGCTATTTTACTCACTGCAAATTTGAGTAGTTTGTTATCTTAGTTTGTTATCTTCACGGAGATAAGCGGTGCACTTGAAGAAAATGTTTGTATTATATAATTGAAAAATCCCAAGATTCGGGATTTATTAATCCCGAAAAATCCCGATATTTCGGGATATCCCGATTGGCATCCCTAGTTCTGGTAGACTATTTGCTTAAGAAAAATGTAGGTATTAAAGGTCGCGAATTTCTATTTGCTTACATCTTAATGTAGGTATGAAGGGACGCAATTTTCAATTTCTTTAAGAAAATTTGGGAATTTTTCATAGAAAAGGGCGCGTTTTTTGATTTGCATGCACAGTGAGAATCTTCAGCTCTGGCTTGCTCTGCAATAAGTCTTAAAAAGTCGGTATTAAATTTGAAGTCTTTGAAATTCTTGTCAATATATTCAGTTACATATATTAAAATATCTAGATGGAATTCTGCAACAAGTTTAATTACTTTTGCTATGTGTGTGGGAAATACACAATTATGCCAAGTCGGCGTAAAATCATTGTAGAAATAATTAACTTATATGAATCATATTTTTCTTTAAATATGATATGTGGTAAGAATTAGACACCATCAATAGTGTGTACAACGTGTATTTACCATTTTAATAAATGGAAGAAAAACAGAGACGCCTTTCTATTTAGTGTTCCAATGAACACTAGGTGCTCTTCAAGCGCTTAATGTTAGATAATTACAAAAAACTTTTTATATGAACATGCAGAAATGTACTTTAATTAACAAGAAAAAATTTTTTTTTCAATTTTTGAGGCTTCGTCTGGTAACAGGTTGAAACTACAATTTTTCATCTTTTGTGAATAAAATCAAAAGATTTTGGTCATTTAAAGCTCGCTTTGTTTCAAACATATTTTTTAATAGACACGCAAAAATTTGTTGGCATAGCTTAATTTTTAAATTTTTTATGCAGTTTTAAAAATCACAAAATTTCAAGAATTTGCAAAAAATAATTTTTTTTTTCAAAATATAATTTTTTTTTCTAAAAAACAAAAAAAAATTTTTAATGAATTATGTATCAGATTAAAGTTTATTTTATTGCAAAATTTCGGTTTTTTACTAAAGTTCAATAAACGAAAAATTTTTTTAGTTAGTTCAATACATGTAGTGCAACCTCCTCCATTTTTAAAATAACGGTAAATCTCGAAAACGCGAGCTAACCTAGAAAAACGGATAGCACCACTGAATTCAGCGTACCCGAATTATGTTTAGTCACTGGCTGCCCCGTTTGTCGGTTTTTTCAACTAGCACAGTGTAATAGTTCCATTTTTTGTCTGAATGTCGACCACGCGACAATTTTTATCGGTTCCTAAATGAGTTTTTATGATGCGACCCATTTGCCATTCGTTAGGTGACAGGTTGTTATTTTTGATAACTACTAGGTCATTAAGTTTTACATTATCTTCCTGAACCTTCCATTTGTATATGCGATGTAATTCGGCTAGGTACTCGGTTTTCCATCTTTGGCAGAAGGAATGATAAATAATTTTCAATCGTTTCCAGCGATTAACGAGAGTTGCGTTTTTATTCCTGGTGTCAAGTTCAGCTGGAGTTAAAAGTGGAGTACCAATTAGGAAATGTCCAGGAGTCAAAGGGGCAAGGTCATTTGGGTCATCACTAGCAGGACTTAAGGGTCTGGAATTGAGACACGATTCAATGTTGGCAAGTATAGTAGACAACTCCTCAAATGTGAATTTCATATTAGATGTAATTTTCCGTAAATGGGTCTTAAACGATTTTACTCCCGCTTCTTAAAGCCCGCCCATGTGTGGAGCGCCGGGAGGGATGAATTTCCATTCGATGGTTTGGTAACTATAACTTTGAGTGATTTGGGTTTGAAGAGTTTTCATGAATGCGAGTCTGTCCCTTTTTATAAGTTCTGCAGCACCGTAAGCTTTGTATGCCATTATCTGAATAAACAATTGCTGGACATCCGCGTCTACCGATAAAGCGTGAAAACGCAGCCTTAAGTGCTTGGGTAGAGAGGTCGCTTGTTGCTTCTAAGTGTATGGCTTTGGTTGCGAAGCATACGAATATGCAGACATATCCCTTAGTTATTAGGCATGCTCGGCCTGTAAAGTTTCGGATGTTGAAGGGGCCTGCATAGTCAATGCCGACAATTGTGAATGGTCTAGATAGAGTTGTTCGTTCCGGTGGTAGGGATGCCATGATCTGTGTTTGGGTATGCTTTCTATGCAAAACACAGGTTTTGCAGTTATGGATCACGGTTTTTATTAACGGTTTTAATCTGAACCCAATACTCTGTTCGCAAGACTCTAATCATGAGTTGGTTCCCACCATGTAATGTAATTTTGTGCGTAAACTGAACTAAGAGTCGCGATAGTTGTGAATTATGGGGTAGTATTATTGGATGGCGCTCATTATAAGTTAATGCTGTTGATTGAGAGAGATGACCATTGGCTCTTATTATGCCATTGCTATCCAAAAAGGGATTTAAGGTTAAAAGGCGACTATTAGAGGAAAGATTTTGTTTTGATTCTAGCCGTCTATATTTGTCCGGAAAGAAGTTTTGTTGTGTTAGACGTATAAGACGAATCTTAACGGATTTTATTTCTTCAGCTGTGATCTCCGTCGTTGGGTTACTATTTGGAACGTTATTTTCGCTACGTTTTCTTAAGACGCGTAATACGTAAGCAAGTACTCGGAATGCTCGAGATAAGCTTGAAAACCGTTCTAAGGGGTCTTCGTATGTTGTAATGTTAAGGGTCTTAACTTTTTTTATTTCTAAAGGTGGGATCACACGATTGCCGCAATGCACCAATTTTACACAATTTTTATTGGGCTGAATTGGAGCATAATAAAAAATTTGTCCCAATCAAGTTCTCTGCAATCACATGATAGTGACATTTTACTGAAATTTTATTGTCGCAAATTGCCGCAAAACAATTTAGTACCAATAATTGCCGCATTATAGTCACACGATTGTTATATTATACGGCAACTGTGAGAAACAGCTGTTGTAGCTGATGACAAACTTTGTTTTCCCAAAAAAAAAAAAAAAAAAAAAAAAAAAAAATGAATTAAATGTTAAAAATATGGTTTGTTGATTAAAAAGAAAGAAAATTGCTTCGGCTATTATTATAATGTTGTGCGGGCTGAAAAAAGCAAAAAATTAAAATAGTAACAATTGAATTTTACTGATTGAAAAGCAGAAATCATGTTTGGAAGACGCGTTTAAACAGTTTTGAAACTATTATTATTATTATTATTATTTATATATTAGCCTTATAATTAAAATTAAAAGCTAACATTTTCGGCAATGGCAACTTAGGCCTTCAGCACAAAATTGTGTTTGGTTATTTAATCTTACGTGTTTTAACATTCATGGGTTTTTTCATATATATGTATGAATAGTTATATTATATTACATTATACAATTTAGTCTTTTTAAGAAATTCAATTATCAACGATAAATTGGAAGGTGTAGAATTTGAAAGGCACATTAATGGGCTCGAATGCTGAAATATTTCATGTTTAATAGTTTGGGTCTTACGACAGTTACAGAGAAAATGGTGTATGTAGGTGTAGAGGGGTGAGTTGCATTGGCAAGGAAGCGTAAAATTCGGGTTATATATTGGGGCAAAGTTAAGTTTAGTGTGACCTAAACGTAGCCTCATAAATTTTATATGGTCTATCCTTTTTATATTCTGCAGTTGCGTACATTCTTCTATGTAGTTTATGGAATTATTGTATGCACTTATGCTTTTATACCAAGACGAACATTGGCTAAATATTTCCTTTTTGTAGTGCTCATAATAATGTTTCATTATAGCTCTATCTATGTCCCTATGATTATAATTTGGTGTAAGAAAAAGAGGAGATCTCCCAGCATCTTTTGCTGCTTGATCTGCGATTTCGTTACCTTTTATTTTGCAATGCCCAGGGACCCATATTAATCTAATGTTTGGTGCATTTTTCGCGATGACACTTCTTATGTTGGCTGCATAATAATTCTCATTAGAAATGTTTTGCACTGATTTAAGCGCAGAAAGAGAGTCAGAACAAATCGCAAATTTACCTTGCTTTCCCTTAATATGAGACAACGCTTCGTGAATGGCAATAATTTCTGCAGAATAAATTGAGCTATATGATGGTAGCAAAGAGGATTTAATAATACAATTACTTGTTGTAATACTGAAAGTTGTTGTGTTTGCTGTTTTGGAACCATCCGTATAAATAAATTGATAGTTGTGCAGGGAGTCTTTAATAGAGGCAAACATCTTTAGGTATTCTTCAGCACTTGAGGTGGACTTAGTACGTTGGTTAAGAGATGTGTCAATGTAACTTTTGTAACTAAAAAAAGGGGGAGGTTTCGTTGGTGGCTGACGCAATGACTGCAAATTTAAGGGTAAGTCAATTTTTCTGCAATTTTCTACCATTCTGTAAATAGCAGATGGCACATTAGGAATTTTTTTACTTTTCTTAACTTTTTCAAAAATTTTTTCGATTACGCTGTTTTTCCTATATAATAAGTTTTTGTAGAGCTTAGTTTCTGAAATTTCTATTTGTGTATAAATGGGAAATATATTAGTCTCACAAAGCATATTATTAATAGGTGTTGATCTTACCGCTCCTAAGCAATATCTTATTCCTGCATTTATTATGGTGTCAATTTTTTTTCTTTGGGACTTAGGTGCGTTGGCAAATATAGGTAGACCATAATTAATTTTCGATAATATAAGCGCTCTGTTGACTGAAAGCAGGATACTGGTACTGCAGTTGAAGTTTCGACTTCCTAGACACTTTATTATATTTAGTCTTTGTTGTAATGATGCAGTCAAGTTATTTATCTGATCATTCCATTTATAACGCTTGTTTATAGTAATACCTAAGATTTTAAGAGAATCAACTTTTGAAAGTTTTACGATTTCGGATTCAATAATACAGTTACACTCTTTTAGCCTGCAAATATGGATATATTTACATTTAGTATTTGATAAAATAGCTCCTGAGCTTTTACACCAATTATTTATTTTGTTAAAAATATTATCAATATTTAGCACCAAAGGTTTTTGCTTACCAGAGGGAATAATTAAATTAAAATCATCCGCGTAACTACAGAAACTAATTTCTTTGTGAAGAGCTAAAATTTGGTTCAATTTATTAAATGCTATAGCAAAAAGAATCACTGACAGGGGTGAGCCCTGCGGTACACCATTATGTAGGGGAAAAGAGTTAGAATATTGACTTCGAATTCGAATGGTAATCTTTCTGTTCTGCATGAAATTAATTACATAGTTTAGTATCTTTGGACCAATTTTCCATTCCTTAAGCTGTTGAACAATCGAATGCATACCAATTCGGTCGAATGCACGTTCAAAGTCTAGCGATATCAGAGTAGCGTGTTTTTTGGACGAAAGACATTTCGCAATTTGGTAGTCTACGTAAATTAGACTGTCAATTGTAGAACTGCCCTTTTTGAAACCAAACTGTTGGCTTGTGAGCAGTTTGTTTGCCGAGACAAACCACCATATCCTATTCGATATAATTTTGTCCAGGAGCTTAGACATGCATGGGTTTAGCGAAATTGGTCGATATGAACTAACTAATGTTTTGTTTGTTCCTGATTTAAGCAGGGGTATAATTATTGTACTTTTATATTGTTGAGGAATAAAATTATTAAATATATTGTTATACAGTTGAAGTATTCTGGTTTTTAAGCAAAGTGGACTCATTTTAAGCATATCGTATGTAATTTTGTCTAAGCCAGGAGATTTTCCTTTAAGTTTGCTTAAAGTAGAAGTGAGTTCAAAGAAAGTAATATCTTCTTCAATTTTTAACGCGTTGGCACAAGGTGTAGCGGAAGTTGTAGTACTCATTAAATTTTGTTTGTGTGTTTGGAAAGTTTGTGAAAAATTGGCATCAGAAGAATTTTGTGACCAAAACTTGCCAAACTCATTTCCAATTTGGAAGTTATCATTTAACATCATATCAGGATTGTTTACGGAAGATATACAATGAATAAAATGTGAGGACTTGTAACCCGTAAGACTTTTAATATTTTTCCATATTTTGTCGATTGGACTTTTTGGGTTAATGGTAGAAGTAAATGATTTTACTGACTCCGCTTTTGAAAGTTTTACCTTTCTTTTATATACCGCATTCATTCTTTTATAGTTTACTAAGTTTGCTTGTGTCATATTCCTTTTGAAAAGATGCCATAATCTATTTTTTTCTAACTTCAAATCGTTTAGTTCTTTATTCCACCAATGGCATTTCTTGGATTTATTTCGGGTTTGCGGTATAGATGTATTAGCTGATTGTCTGATTATTTTACATATATTAGCTGCTTCTCTGTTTATGTTAACCAAGACTGGTTTTTGAGTCGCTATTTCATTACATTGAGATTGGAATTTAGGCCAATTGGCGTATTTTGTATTAAAGTTTGTTCGGTATTGAAAGCTACTAACGGATTGAAGGGGAAATAAAGAGATAATAATAGGGTAATGGTCGCTTCCACACAGATTATCCTGTACTGTCCACTCAGCACAAGTTGCTAAGTTAGAAGAACAGAAGGACAAGTCAATATGAGAGAACGACCCGTGGGTATTGTAATGAGTAGGCGACTTGTCGTTAAGTAAAATGAGATCAGAACTTTCTATGAAATTGTTTAATAAATTACCCTTACAGCTATTGTGATTCGATCCCCAGTTATTGTGGTGGCTATTGAAATCCCCTGTAATTAAGGAAGAGGAGAAATCATTAAAGACATTTTCTAAGTTGGTGATAGTAAAATTTTTTCCTGGTGGGACATATGAGCAAAATATTTTGAATTTAACTTTAGATGTAATTTCTATGCACAAGCAATCAAAGTCATTGTTTACATTTTTTTGTTTTTGTTGAAGCGATTTATGCGCCAATATGGCAACACCACCGTACCTAGTTGGGGATGAATTAAGAGCATACATATTAAAACTATTGGGAACGGGAATATTATTTAAGGAGTGTATATGAGTTTCTTGTAAGGATATAATTCTGGGATTTACGTCTTTTATAAGTAGCTGAAGTTCGTGGTAGTTATTAAGGTAACCGTTTATATTCCATTGTATTATTTTAACGGACATATCGTTGAACTAATATAATTGAAAGCACTACACATATTCATTTTTTCTGCTTTTCTGATTTCTGAACCCCAGTGATACAAGATAAAATTATCATTGTAATCGCTTCTAAGAGACACCATAGATATCGTTGATAAACTTTGTTTCTTTTTTGACTTTACATAGTTTGATATTCCAATTTTGAAAATGTTATGTTGTGTTTTTAATTTTGTTGAAGATTGTGATGTTATTAATAGGTATTTGATACTTAGATTATTTATTGTGTTTCTAAAAGTAATTTTATTGTTAGCAAAAAATGGAAAATATTTATTGTATTCTATTATGGGAAGAAATGCAATGTAATGTAAAAATGAACCACTAAGTTCCTTTGTATAGAATATACAGATATTGATAAATAGAAGTAGAAGAATAATGAACATAGATATGTTGATAAATTTAAGCAGGTAATGAAAGATGAAGAAAATAGTGAAGAACAAGATATTTTTATATGCTAAATTAAATATCATGATATAAATGTACAAAATTATTTACTTTTTTTTGAATTCCGAGTAGCTGCTTTGATTTTTTCTTTAAGTCTTTTTGTTGCATTTTTTGGCAAAATAATTGGTGCGTTAACATTTTTTAATACCGAAGATGAGCTGAGGGGATCAGTTTCCATATCTGAGCATGAGTTTTCTGTTTCAGTAACTATGTCCGAATAGTCATTTATAATTCTAGGCTTTTTAGTTACTGGAGGTGTAGGCAAGACGGTGGACTTTACTACAACGGGGGTAGTTGTTTTGAGTACGGACGAGAAGAGGGATTCTTGTGGATGACGTTGTCTATATATAGCTAAGGCTCTTTTCTTACCGACTTTTTCCAGTGTACTTATGGCTTGTATTTCCTTTTCTCTAACAAATATTGGGCAGTTTTTGTCATAATTTGGATGCTTGCAATCAGGAATATTATAAATTTTACAATTAACACAAGATGAGATTTGATTGCATTTTTCATTTATTTCATGATTGGTGTGGTAAGCTTTGGAGCAGTTCCCGCAAATTTTTTCGCTTTTACATACTTTAGCAACATGCCCGTATTGAAGACAATTTTTGCATTTTACAGGAAGTGGTATATATGGCCGTATTTTTACCTTTTCGTAACCAATTGATAAGTCATTTGGTAAATTAGTCGATGCAAAAGTTATAATGACAAGTCCAGTTTCTTTAAGAGTTCCATCCGTGTTTTTTAAAATTTTACTTACGTTAGTCACATTTTGATTCCTTAATTCTGCGAGTATTTCAACTTCATTGATTCCTCTGAGGTCATTCGAGTATATAACCCCCTTAGCGAAATTCAAACCTGGGTGTTCCTTAAGTTCAACTTCAATTTCTGGTGACAACGACGATAATTGAATGAGTTTGTTCGCTTGAACCAGTGATTTTGTTTGAATTAATATAGTCCCATTAAATAGTTTTTTACACTGTAAAACTTCACCTCCGACAACATTGTCGATTACTTTTTTAATAAGGAATGGCGAGACATTACTCAATGTTTCGGTGCTTTTAGCCCTTTCCATCACTAAAAACTTTTCTCCGGTGGATAGTATACTCATTTTTCTTGCTTTATCCAATGAGATGCCTAGTGTTGGTGGTGAACCCCCACGATCCGGTGGAAGGTTCATTTCTGCCTTTCACTTTCTAACTCTCCCTTTTTTAAGTATGATGCTGTTTAAACTGAATTAAATCCCGTGTGAGATTATTCAAAATAGTTTGTTAAGAGCACTGGTGATAAATTTGTAAAAGTACTAGTGTAGTTATATTTCCTTCAACCACAAAAAAAAATGTTTCTTTTTTTTTTTAATTTTATTCCTTAAAAAATTTTCCAAGTTTAATAATTTTTTGACAAAACACGTCCGCCTTCTATGAATTGAATTTCGTGAATGAGTTTTGAAACTAAATACATGTATACATATGCATATTATTGGCGCGTATTGTCTTCTTTGGTTGCCGCATGAGAACACAATAAATATTGGTGCATTTTTAGAATTTTTATTGGTGAATAGTTTGTATGTCAAGTGTTCACACGGTGGTCGCATCAGGGTTGTATATGATTGGGACAAATAGGAACAATATTCGCTTTGGTTGCCGCATGAGCCAATAAATTGTGCTATCACACGATTGGCACACAAAATGTAACAAAAATTGGTGCATTGCGGCAATCGTATGATCCCACCTTAAGTCGGTGTCTACACAATTTTCGTTTATTGACCATTTAGTTGCATCTTGTTGCAGCCATGCTGGTCCTGACCACCACAAATGATGTGTTTCTAGCTCCTCGGGTGTGCAGCCGCGACTGGCTACATCTGCAGGGTTATCTTTTGAGTCAGTGTGTTTCCACGTTTTGTTTCCAATTTTATGAACAATTTCTGAAACACGGTTGCCAACAAAGGTGCTCCAGGTACATGGAGGTTTCTTTAACCATGCTAATACAATTGTAGAGTCCGTCCAAAATTGTGTTTTCATGATTGGCGATTGTATGTGTGGTAGTATTCCAGATGCTATATTGGCTAACAATAGGGCTCCACAAAGTTCTAGGCGTGGTAACGATAATTTTTTTAGTGGTGCGATACGCGTTTTTGAGACTAAAAGAGACATGGATATTTCTTGTGGAGTTTGCACGCGCAAATAGAGTGCTGCAGAATATGCTTTTTGTGACGCGTCACAAAATCCGTGGATTTGTATTTCACAAGGCGGACTGAAATGGACCCAGCGTGCTATTTTTATTGTGTTTACATTAGGACAATTTTTGACAAATTTCGTCCAACGTTGGATTGTGAGATGTTTCAAATTGTCATCCCAATCGATTTTGTCCAGCCAAATTTGCTACATTATCAACTTAGCTTCGATTATCACTAGCGCTATCCATCCATTCTCGCTTTGTATACCATGATTTTGTTGGAATGTCCGGCGCGGTGAATGTGAAACAATCTGTTGAAGTAATCCATTTTATACCTAGAGTTTTAGTTCCCGGGGTTTCGGACAAATTTATCCAATCTTGTGGTAGAATTGTGTTGGTTGAAAGGTCTTGGATAACTCGCGGGTCGTTTGAGGTCCATTTTGTTAGATCAAATCCTGCAGACTTTAACACAGTTGTTATTTCATTTCTAGATTTAATAGTTTCATGTAACGTGTGGCCACCTGCTAGTATGTCGTCCACGTACATATGGTGTCTCAGGATATTCGACGCAAGGGGATATTGGTTTTCAGTGTCTTCTGCTAATTGAAGAAGTGTTCTAATTGCTAGAAACGGTGCGCAATTGACTCCAAACGTTACAGTTAATAGTTCGTAATCTTCAATAGGCTCATTTGGTGATTTGCGAAATAGTATTCGTTGATAATTGGTTTGCGATGGGTCGACAAGTATTTGCCGATACAGTTTTGTTATGTCTGCACTGTAGACGAAATAGTAGAACCTGCACTTTAATATCAAAAGAACGAGGTCCTGCTGAAGAGTGGGTCCTGGATATAAAATGTCGTTAAGGCTATTCTTATTTGACGTGGGGCAAGAGGCATTGAAAACTACTCTAAGTTTTGTTGTTAGCCTGTTAGGTTTTATTACTGCCTGATGCGGCAAGTAATAATTTGCGGTTTTGTATATATCAGACGGGGAAATTTTTTTCATGTGTCCGAATTTTATGTACTTATTCCAAAACGACTTCGTCATATTGTTGTTTTAGATCGGGTTTTTGGCACAGCATGAGTTATGTCAACCACCCATTCCAATAACCCAGCACATTCACTTCCTATTAATTGGCAACATTAGACAAGTCAATAAACTGCAAGCCTTTCAATATTTCGCAATGTTGTAGAATAACTGTCCTCATTTCACTAAAGTCAATAAACTACAACCTTTCAATATTTCGCAATTTTTTAGAATAACTTCCTGTCAACAATATTTTTAATCAGCATTAACTGTTTTATATTTTTTTTTACACCAATATACAAAAATTGACAAATAAGCTTTTTCAACAGACGTCAGCTGAAAATTCATTAAAATAAAATATTGTAATTAATTTTAAGATGCAGATTATAACAAGCAGTGACAGAGTGTAGTCGCGAAGAAAAGATAATAAAAATTATTTTTTTACATCGGAAAACGCTCGGACTCGTTAGTGGCGCAGTCGTTTAAAAGAACCTAATAACGAAAAAATAGTGAATATCCTGAAGGACTTCATTAAATCGTTAAAACAAAAAATACATATATCCTTGCGAAAAAGCGAAGTGACAGTGAAAAGTCAAAAGACTTCATATAAATAATCGCAAAAAAAAAAAAGAGAGGAAAAAGTATTTTTTAAAGAATAAAGTCTGAAGACTCTATTAAAAACAGTGCAAATTTTCCGTTAAACGTCTAAAGACAATATAGCAAAAAAGAGCTATAGTGAGGAAAAGTACACAAAATACTAAACAACAACAACAAAACAATCACTGAAGTGTTATAGAAAAGGAAAGTGCCTAAAGGCAGCTGTTGAAAAGAAAAACCCAGCAAATATAAATATGTCTGTCGAAAACAACCATATCAATCAACCCGCTTTGCTGTCTGGATCTGACCTCTTGAAGGAAGCGGCTCGTATCAGGGAGTTCCACGGTACAAGAGAGTACGATTTATCATCCTTCATCCGAGAAGTTGAACTAATACTACCTCTGTTTCAAGAAAATGCCATACTGCATCGGTTTGTCTTCGAAAGGTACGTGAGAAACAAAATCCAAGGGCCGGCTTTACACGTAGTTAGAGCGTTAGGAGCAGAAGCAACATGGAACCAAATAAAAGAGGAACTCGTGAAGAATTTTGGCATCAAGGAGAGCTACCACTGTCTATATCACCAAGCAATAAACATGAAAAATAATAATGTAAGCGAATATTTTAAGAATTTAAGATATTTATTAGATAAGCTTAACACTAATTACGAGTTTGACACAAATAAACCTCAGGAGTTTTCCCCTCCTACAAACGAATCTATTATTCTAAAAACCTTTTTAAACGGCATCCACCCAAATTTATCCAGCATAGTCTATAGCAGAAATGTATCCACACTTAGGGAAGCTTATTATGTTTTAGAAGAAACAGGAACACTAAGATCATATGACAATAGATTTTCAAAATACGTACATCCTCGTCAACAACACCAACAGCAAAGGGACTACAACGCAAACGGACAGAACAGAACACACCAACAGAAACAGACTTCTCAGGGACAGCTATTTAAAAACTCGTACGATAATTGTCCTCCTCCAATACGCCAAAACAATAATTCCACTCAGTTTCGACATAATTTTTTTAATACAAACAGTTCTCAACAATCTAGACATAGTCAACACTCAAACCGAACTTTTGGTAATAATAATGGTCATACTCCAATGGAAGTAGACCATATTGGAAACAATGACACAGAGGAAGTAAATTTTCAATGTCAAGCCGAAACATTCATCTACCGATAATTGAAATAACTATAGGAAATACAAAAATCAAATGCTTACTCGATACAGGGTCAACAACATCTTTACTTAATAAAAAATTATTGCCTCAATTTCAAAGAACACAATTAAAGAAACCAATATATTTTAATACAATAAATGGGAACTTCTGCATTGATGAAGAAGTTATCACACCCCTTCCAAACGAATTTAAAGAAAACAATCGTATGTGTTGGAAAATAACCAACTTTAACGGAAAAAATTTTGATGGCTTAATAGGGCAAAATATATTAAAAGCATTTTCAGCAATTATAAACCTTGAGGAAGATTTCGAACAAAATTAAATTCATAGATTCCTGTCCATACAACTCAGAAGAAATACAAACCCTAGAAACACAATCAGATAATATCTTAGAAAAATTAAAACGTCAGGACATGAATAAAGAAGAAGAATCGTTTTTAACAGAACTTATCTCAAAGAACTCTGACCTATTTTTCCAAGAGGGTAACTTACTTACTCATACTCATGAAGTACAACATGAGATCACAACAACAACTAACAAACCTGTATATTCAAAAATATACAGGTATCCTCAAATTCATGAAGAGGAAATCAATAGGCAGATGCGAGAAATGTTAGAACAGGGAATAATAGAAGAAAGTGTATCACCATATAATTCTCCGTTATGGATTGTACCCAAGAAGTCGGACAATTCGGGAAAAAAAAGTGGAGATTCGTGATCGATTATAGAGCTTTAAACGAAATAACTATAAGCGATAAATTTCCTATCCCAAACATCGACAATATCCTAGAAAAATTAGGTCGAGCACAGTATTTCACTACACTCGACCTAGCCAAAGGCTTTCATCTGATCCTCATTAAAGAAGAGGATAGAAAAAAAACAGCATTTTCTACCCCACTTGGACACTACGAATTTGCTCGTATGCCTTTTGGGCTAAAAAATGCTCCTGCACATTCCAGAGACTAATAAATGCAGTTTTAAGAGAATACATCAACAAAATATGTGTTGTATATCTCGATGACATTTTAATTTTTAGCACCACAGTACAAGAACATAATGCTAATATACAACGAATTTTCAATGCTCTTAGAAAACATAATCTTAAGATTCAAGTTGATAAGTGCAAATTTTTCGCAAAATCTACCGAATATTTGGGACATATTCTTACTACTGATGGCATTAAGCCTAACCCAAGCAAAGTCGAAACCATTCAGAAACTCAAACTTCCCGAAACTCAAAAACAGATAAAATCATTCCTGGGCGCAACTGGCTACTACAGAAAATTCATAAAAGATTATGCCAAAATTGCTCACGGCTTAATAAAATATTTAAAAAAGGACACAAAAATAAATAAAAATGACCCCCAATATACGGATGCATTTTACAAACTAAAAAGATTACTAATTGACACACCCATACTAAAATATCCCGATTTTAAGAAAAAATTTAAACTAGCAACCGATGCCAGCGATTTCGCAATTGGAGCGATACTTATGCAGGACAACCACCCCATCAGCTACGCAAGTAGAACTCTTAATGAACACGAGAGAAAATATTCCACCACGGAGAAAGAACTTTTGGCCATCGTTTGGGGAGTGAACTATTTTAGACCCTACATATATGGAAGGAACTTTGACCTCATGACAGATCACCTACCACTGAAATGGTTACAAACTAAACACAAAGGAAAAGACATAAACCCAAGACTCCAGCGTTGGTTACTAAAACTTGGCGAATACGATATCAACATCGGGTGTATCAAAGGTAAAGAAAACACTCTGGCTGATTTTCTTAGCAGAATCAATGCGAACACTGGAGAAATTTGTGCCATAGATAATTCAGGGGACATTGACCTAGATAACATAAGTACAACTACTACTATCCACTCTCAAGTAGAAGAATTAAACGATCACTTTCCTATATTAGAATCCGTCGTAAATCGTTTCCATACTCAAATCATCTTAACAGAAAGTAAAACAGATGAAGTCAAAATAGTTGATAATAAAAGAAAAATTTTTGTAAGCCTAGATGACATTAAAAGTGGATTCATGTCAGACATTTTTAGGAGATTTATACAAACAGGGAAAGTAGGAATATATTCAGGTATTTCAGACTCCGACTACAATATGGTGCAACAAAAACTAATAGAGTTATTCAATACTAGTGTAAAATTTTATAGGTGTTCATATCATGCTAAAGACATGAGAAATGAAGAAGAGGTTTAAAAAACACAATATACTTTAAAACCCTTATTCAAAAATATATAAACAACTGCGACATCTGTTGTAGAGGTAAATATGACAGAAAACCATATAAACCAAAATACTCTATAAGAGAAACACCCACAGACATAAATGAAATAATACATATCGACACTTATGTTATTAAAAAGCATAGTTTTCTCACTATAATAGACAAATTTTCGAAACAGGCTACAGCTATTTATCTAGAAGATAGAAACAGCATAACACTTATAGAAAAACTTCGTATGTATCTCTCTACCAACCCAAAACCAAAACGAATTGTCGGTGACAATGAGTTTAACTCAATAAATGTGAAAGATTTTTTTAGACAAGAGGAAGTAGAAATCCATTTTACAAAACCAAATTCCCATACGGGAAATGCAGATATCGAAAGATTTCACAGCACCTTAGGAGAAAGATTTAGAATGATAGAAATCGAAAGGTCAGACTTAATAGTCCAAGGAAAAGTGTATAAATGTACTGAATGGTACAACAAATCTATACATTCCGTAACTAAAGCAAGACCAATAGATATAGCAAATGGAAAAGTCGAAAAAAACAAAATTTATAACTTGTTACAAACTACAAAAGAAAAGCAAATTACAAGGTTAAACCTTAACAGAGAAGAATACCAGAATACAAACCAGGAAGGGTACGTAAAAAATTATAAAGCTGTTAGGCATAAGCAGGAACCTAGATACAGAAAAATGAAACTAGAAAATATTCATCCGACAAACATAAAAAGAACTTCTAAATTTTCAGGTACATATAATGCTGCAAATGACAATAATATTAATGCTTTTTGCTGTGAACAATACCAACCTAATCGTCGAAAACATTAATAGCTCCAATGGTTTCGCTGAAATTGCATTAGAAGACGTTGACATAACATATAGCTACAATACTATTCTACACATTATCGACCCTAAAGAGATTCAACATGTCATAGAAGGACTAGAGGAAAACACAAAAGTTAAATCAAATATCAACGACAAACACTTTTTAAACTTAGAAGTAGAAAAGGCGAAATCAAAACTTCAAACTATCATCCCGACTAGACATCCAAGAGGACTAATCAACTTTATGGGTACAGGAATGAAATGGTTATACGGTACAATGGACGATTTTGACAGGACAGAAATAGAACGACATTTACAAACAATTGATGACAACAATCATGCAGTAATAGAAGGTCTTAACAAAAACATTGAAATAAATTACGTATTTAATAAGACAATTTCGAAGCTAAAGGACGCAATAGAAAGCGATAGAACACAGATTTCTTCAACATTAAACCAAATATCTAAAAATAACGAAGAAATAGAAAATAAGCTTCTATATTTGGATATATTACTAAAAATTAAAATTTTGCTGGATAATGTCGAGCACATACAGAATAATTTCGTAGCCGCAAGAACAAACACTATGAATAATAATGTATTAACAAGTGAAGAAATAGTTCATTACAATATCGATCTTTACAAAATGCAAAATATTAAATTAAGTACAGCCCAATACAAAGAAAATAAAATTATTTTTGTAATTCAAATACCTAAAGATATACGAAAAGTAAAAACATCATTTTTTGTATCTATGCCTAATGAAAACCAAGAAGAACTTATTTTCGAAAACAAAGAAATTTTGAATATAAACAATACAATGTATGATTTTAATAACCAGGTAAAAAGAAGCCATCTGAAAAAGTCTAACCTCTGTATCTTTGTCAATAATTGCTTAAAGAAAAAGAATAAACAAATGGAAACCATAGAAGTAAAACCAGGCTTAATCATAACAAAAAACCATGTAAACTCTATAGTTAATAGTAGCTGTAATAACAACCAGTTCAATTTAAACGGAAATAAACTTATAACATTTAACGATTGTAAATTAGAAATAAATGGAGACATTTATCATAATTCTGATGATAAGTTTGAACAACATTTCTTAATAAACAATAATTTTAGTTTAAATAATATTACATCTCAGCTAACGTTTGATGAAATAGTATCTAATCAGATCGAAAATATAAAAAAAATTGAAGAAATTAGATTTCACAAACAACTCGACTACACATTTTTTAATGGCATAGCTTTGACGTTCAGTCTGTTAGCCCTAAGTGCAGTTGCCATATTATACATATACAAAAGAATAAGAAATAACAAAACAGAAATTATTATTAAAACTCAGGAGAGCTTTAAGTCAAATGGGGGAGGAGTTATGTCAACCACCCATTCCAATAACCCATCACATTCACTTCCTATTAATTGGCAACATTAGACAAGTCAATAAACTGCAAGCCTTTCAATATTTCGCAATGTTGTAGAATAACTGTCCTCATTTCACTAAAGTCAATAAACTACAACCTTTCAATATTTCGCAATTTTTTAGAATAACTTCCTGTTAACAATATTTTTAATCAGCATTAACTGTTTTATATTTTTTTTTATACCAATATACAAAAATTGACAAATAAGCTTTTTCAACAGACGTCAGCTGAAAATTCATTAAAATAAAATATTGTAATTAATTTTAAGATGCAGATTATAACAAGCAGTGACAGAGTGTAGTCGCGAAGAAAAGATAATAAAAATTATTTTTTTACATCAGAAAACGCTCGGACTCGTTAGTCATGCGCTCCATTCTCAATAACTGGGCCATAGCTATGTTTCTGGAAGCTCCGATTTCTTCGCCTTTTTTAAAAGGTAGGGTCACAATGTATCTGCCCGATATATTTCTACTTGTTGTTGTTTCGAAATTGGTTTCGCATATGATGTCCTCTTCTGACCTCAAAATTTTTTTTGGGGTTTCCTCCACCTCCCAAAAGCGTGTGAGTATTTGATCAAGTGAAGTTGTGTTTAGCAGTGAAAGCGTTGTTTGGTGTTGAAGAGGTTTGAAGATTAGCCCTCCCACAATCCATCCAAATACTGTTTTTTGTGCTAAGAGGGAGCCAATTGATTTCATGGGTGCTTCCATGATATAGATAGAGGGTACTAAATCAAGGCCTATGAGTAGGTCATTAGGTCAGTTTTGATTAAAGTGAGGATCTGCTAGTTCTATGTCTTTGATGCGTTTAATATGCTTCGAGTCGAACGGTTGTGGTAGTAAACTAGAAGGGAGGGTTTTTAGAACCGCAGCCCAGACCTCTAATTTGAAGCTGGGGTCCACTCGTGAACAAAGGTTAAACAAGCAAGCTTTGGTTGAGGTTTCCGTTATGGCTTGACTTAAGCCAGATACATGAACTAAATTGCGTTTTGTTGGTAGATTTAGTCTGTTTTTCAGTTTTTCAGACATGAATGTTGATTGTGAACCAGGGTCGATGATTGCTCTCGCCTGATAACGTTGGCCTTTTATCTCAATTTCTACTACTGCAGTAAATAACAAAGTTTCCCGATCGATTGAATGTTGTGGTATTTGAGTCTTTTCTTGTAGGGTCAAGGACGTGTAGTTTGGGATAGCCATTTCATGATTCTGGTTTGGATAACCCATTGTGGAAGTGGACTGTATATTAGAAGCTGTTGCTGTGAAACTTGTACTAGGGCGTTCATCAGCGCAGCTCTGAATTGCATTGCTAGGTTGTGTTGTAGCTGCTTTATGTAAAAGTGTGTGATGTTTCTGTTTACATAACCTACAACTGTATTTCCTAGGGCCTTGACACTATGGTTAACGGAAAGGCAATTATAACATAAATTGGTTATTTTCACTAAATGAATTCGGTCATTTACATTTCTCTGTAGAAATTCGGGGCATGTTCTAAGTAGATGTTGTTTTTTACAATATTGACACACAATTGGGCTTTTATTTTCGTTTCTATTTGTACTAGAAGGATTTTTATTTCGATATAGGCTTATTTGCTTTGTTACATTTGTCTGCAGTGGGCGTACACTTTTTTTTATTTGAGGAAACCATTTCCAGCGCTCTACTATGGGTTTGTTCTTTTAACGATTTCATACTACTGACTGATTCTAATGTTCGGAATTTATGGGTCAAAAATTTATCAAATTCGTTCCATGTTGGAATTTCAGCGCAATCTTCGCGTGAGTTTTCGAATTCTTCTACCAAGGGTCTGGGAAGCTTTTGTGAACAAATGAATATCAAAAACGATTCCCAAGTTCCCGTATTTATGCCTAAAGTCTCCAAAGTTTGTCTACAGTCATTTATCGTTCTTTGTAATTTTTTGCTGGAGGAACCAGAGTCGATATAAACATGGGGTAAATCGAGTAGGATTTTGCATTGCTCATTTACTTGCATCCATTTGTTTTCATATCTATCGACAAGATTTTTCCAGGCTAGGATAAATCCCTCGTTGGTTAATGGAATCTGAGATATGACCTCTCTGGCTTCACCTCCTGGTTTTTGTAGTAAGTAGAATAATCGTTCCACATTGCTGATTTTGGTGTTTCGTGTGTATATTGCCGTAAATAAATCACGAAAACTCGGCCACGATTTGTAGTCACCGCAAAATGTGTCTGTGCCGCAAGGTGGCAATTTTATGAAGGAAGTTTCATTTGGAGCAATTGATACACGTTCAGTTTGAGCAGTTGATACTCGTTCAGTTTTTGCTACATAAGTTATTAAGTGATCATTTATGCTTGACAGGCAATTTTTGTACGCAGTTAATGTTGTCTGATACCTTTCTCTAAGTTTTTTTTTGTCGACCGGTTTTTTATCTTCGGTTGAGTCTGTGTCCCTGCACTCTTCATACCATCTTTTGACCTGACTCCAGAGAGAGTCTAGTTCTACTCGGAGTATTTCAAGCGCATGTGAGTTCTCAGCCATAGACTTTATGTGAATTTCAGAAAACTCCATTAAGTCGTTTGTGAAATTAACAAATTTATCCAAAGCCATAGTGAAAAAAATTTGGTTTTTTTTTCTAGGGTCAGAGTTTTATTAAGTAACTGGTCGTGTCGGAAGAGAAGTAAAGCCTGCTAGTGATTTTGCTGCAAAAAATTACTGATGGCTCTGCACAAATGCGTTTCCCCCGCGAACACCAAATTTACAAGTTTCTGGCAATACTTTTTGCGATTCAGCTACTAGTGCTGCTATTAACAGCAGAGGGTTTTGTTGTTGTGTTGATTTTATTTGTAAATTTTGGTGTGTTGATAATTTAATTTTAAATAATGTGTGAGTACTTACTCCTTGTTGTTGTGTCTTGAGTGGAATTTGTGTACCGTTTGGTTTTTTCTCCAACAATATACGTACGTATGTATGTTGTGGCAGTTTGAGTCTGATGCAAATGCTCCGCTTTATATCAATTTTAATGAATGCTTATTCCACTGAGTCTCTTGTTTGCAATTTATTGTTTTTTTTCTGTTGTTTTTTATCCGGTTCGGACTGGACCAAATGTTTAGTGATGAATTGAAGGATTTATCAAAATTAAAACACGGTTCAATCTTTCTTTCACACAATCTACAACCCACAACCGTTCTTGTTCAACTTTAAGAGCTAATAAAAACAAAAAATAAGAATTCAAATGTAAGTCGGCAAATAATTCACAACCAAAAAAAAAGAACAGTTATTCAAGAACAGTGGTGGGCAGAATTATACACGATAGGGTTGGGCAAGATTTTAGCGTTAAACAGATATAAGGCAACAGGTGCTTTACTGGCTCTTTCCCTAACATTCCGTTGCCATGTAAGCTTGGAATCGAGATAAGTGCCAAGATATTCCGCAACCTCCTTAAGTACGAGTTCAATCCCGTTTAAATTTGGTGGTCTGAACATCGGAGGCTTGTATTTCCGAGTAAAGAGAACAAGCTCCGTCTTCTGCGGATTAACACTAAGACCACTTAGTGGAATTTGTGTACCGTTTGGTTTTTTCTCCAACAATATACGTACGTATGTATGTTGTGGCAGTTTGAGTCTGATGCAAATGCTCCGCTTTATATCAATTTTAATGAATGCTTATTCCACTGAGTCTCTTGTTTGCAATTTATTGTTTTTTTTCTGTTGTTTTTTATCCGGTTCGGACTGGACCAAATGTTTAGTGATGAATTGAAGGATTTATCAAAATTAAAACACGGTTCAATCTTTCTTTCACACAATCTACAACCCACAACCGTTCTTGTTCAACTTTAAGAGCTAATAAAAACAAAAAATAAGAATTCAAATGTAAGTCGGCAAATAATTCACAACCAAAAAAAAAGAACAGTTATTCAAGAACAGTGGTGGGCAGAATTATACACGATAGGGTTGGGCAAGATTTTAGCGTTAAACAGATATAAGGCAACAGGTGCTTTACTGGCTCTTTCCCTAACATTCCGTTGCCATGTAAGCTTGGAATCGAGATAAGTGCCAAGATATTCCGCAACCTCCTTAAGTACGAGTTCAATCCCGTTTAAATTTGGTGGTCTGAACATCGGAGGCTTGTATTTCCGAGTAAAGAGAACAAGCTCCGTCTTCTGCGGATTAACACTAAGACCACTGTTAGTGCTCCACCCACTTATGATCGTCAGTACCATCTGCATCTGTTGCGAGAGGATTTCAGGATACTTTCCCGAAACCGCTACAGCAATATCGTCAGCATATGCGACAGTCTTAAACATGTTGGAGTCTAGCTCCAACAATAACGAGTTAAGGGCAATATTCCACAAAAGTGGAGAGAGAACGCCTCCCTGTGGAGTGCCCCTGCTTGCCACTCTGCAGACGGTGGCCTGCCCCATACTAGAAGTTATGACCCTGTTAGTCAGTAAGTTCCGTACGAAGCATACAACCGACCGATCCAGAATATCCAGTCCGCTTAGAGCCCTAATTATAGCTCCTGATTCCACATTATTGAACGCACCTTCTATATCTAGAAAGGCAACCAGTGTATACTCACCCTGTTCCAGATTTCTTTCTATGAAACCCACAAGAGAGTGCAGTGCAGTCTCAACACTCTTGCCCTTAGTGTAGGCATGCTGAGAGTTGGACCATTGATTTTGACTAATAGACGCTCTTAGTTGCAGATCTATGATCCGCTCTAGAGTCTTCAAGAGAAAGGATGACAGACTTATAGGTCTGAAATCCTTCGGAGTGGTGTGCGAAGTCTTCCCTCCTTTCGGAATAAAGACCACTGAACACCTTCGCCACGATGTCGGTACGTAGGACCATCTGATACAGGCCCTGTATATCCCTAACAGCCATGGCATTACAATCTCGACATTCCTTTGCAAGTCCGCAGGTATGATACCATCTGGACCCGGTGCCTGGTTTCAAGCTTGCAGCAAAAGTTTTTTTTTTTAAATTTTTATACAAAAAAACTTTTTACCTTTCGGAATTTTTTGGCTACATCTCAGTTATTCATGAACCGATTTTGTTGAATTTCACTAAAACGATTAATAAATAGTTTGGCATCCAACAAATTTTTCTAAGCTACGTAGATTTCTCGAAAACGGTATTAAACGGCCTACAGACGGACATTGCTAAATCTAATCATATATCAGTACTAATTTAGAACATGAATACTTTATGCGGTCGGAAAGTAAAGCTCATAAGTTACATATTCTGGGATCTGATTTTTTCAACAATCTAAAAGGAACTTATTTAAAAAAAACTGTCTTAATAGATATATTTATGTTTTTACATCTGATGGAAAAAAGCCGGCGAAACGTTGAGAAAAACATAAATAAATAGTTTTATTTGTATTAAAACAAATCAACAGGTATATTTAATCATAAACAGTGCATTAAAATACTAAACATCAATAAAATACGCGTATAATAATGTCGGCTGTTTTAGTTATATACATACATTTGAAATTAATTATGTTTATTATTTAATGTATCACTTTTTTAAATTAAACTTTTTACGATTACTCTGGCAAAAGTTACAAAGGAAGTAATAAATAAATTTAGTCAAGTACGACTTAGGGTTCCGTACGTATGTATGTGTAATGTATGTATGGATTGGCATATATGAATACATAAGTATATTGTAAAAATTTCATCTCTCTGTTTTACAGCTACTTTATGTTGTATGGGAACACCTAGTAATTTTCGAGTTGTTTTGTTTTTGTTGTTGTAAAGCTCTAAACACATAGATGACAGCAGACTGCAAATGCTGCCAACTTCAAGCGCAGCCAACTTCAAATGCTGCTCTGAAAGTTGGCTTCATAATTATTTTGAAGACAGCAACAACATAATAATCAGCTGGTGTGTAAATCAATTTCGAATTTTTATAAATATTACAAATTCAAAGTTTAAAAATATAAAAAATGAGCGAAGAAAATTTAGCGAATTTTATCACAACAATTGTTAAAATAGCTCAGACTACAGCTGAAGTGTATAAAGCCCATAAGACGAATAGTACAAGAAACCGAAGATGGTGGGTTCGCCCAGTAAATATAACCCGTGATGAGGAGGGCGTTTACAAAACATGTGTACAACAGCTCAAGGAAAAAGATGAAGAACACTTTTTCAAAGCAACCAGGATGAAAATTAAATAAAATATCACAAAAAATTAGCTCAAACGAAAAAATTGTTTTGATATTGAAAATGAACAGCTGTGTATTTTAGCAATGCTAATTTCAGGGATGCCGTATTTCTTATTTCATAATGAATAAAATTGAAAATATTGATGAAAAATGTAATAATATCACGCGAAAACACATACATTTATTTATTTATTGTATTTTTGCAATGTTCTTTTGTGTTTAATATTAGAAAAAAAGTTTTTGTTCTAATTTGTCCAATTTATATATATAATGGCAACACTATATTTGCTTATTTGCTGCCCGTCAAAATAGAAAATAGCCTAAGTTGGCAGCAGCAGCAAATGCTGTTGTGCAGTCGTGCTGCCCTGCTGCCGTCAAAATAATCGTTTTCATTTAAACACATGCATTTTATTTTTGACATATTGCTGCTTGCTGTCTGCTGTCGTCTATCACCCATATTCATAAAAACTATTGAAGGTTTATTACACGTTTATTTGACAAATATTCCGTAGAAATACGTCAAATAAGTTAATAAACTTACAATAATTATTATGAATATGGCCTTATGTGTTTAGAGCTTAAGGCGCTAAAGACGTTAAGTTGCCATAAAATTTGAGATTGATTGCTTTTTTTATTTGAATCATAAAATGTTGTAGTAGGCTGGGCAGCAGTTTGATTTTTATACCCTTCACAATAATGTGTAAGGGTATTGTACGTTGAGGAAGTTTCTCACCGGCAACACTATAGAGAAATTCGGTATTTGTTGAATTGTTGTCTATAGGCCACTGTAATGTTCGATGACAAGTGATTTACGGGCGATATGAAATCACATTCGTGGTAGCGAGCAAAATTGATGGAGATGATACTCGTACCAATTCCAATTTATCAATGTTTTCTTTATTTAAAAATTCTTTAACTTAAACCTTTAAACAATTCTGATATAGAAGGAACATTATTGTTGTAATGGTTGTTTCTCTTTTCCAATGAAGCAATGTAATTCAGCAATGTTAATGTAGCAATAAAATAATAATAAAAATTACATTCTTGTTAAAGACACTAAATACATGCATTAAGAAATAATGTGAGGAAAAAATCATTACAAAGGATTAACGGTTTATAAACAAAATAATGATACGGTGGGCCTGCATGAACAATATTGCAGAAGGCCTGCACAACAAAAGTATGAATTAACTTATGAACAAGATTTGAAGGAAGGGATTGTTATACGCTGACCTAACATACCGGCCCCATTGAAAGGTAACTTTCAAGATGATGAAGTAGTGCAAGTCTGTGGATAGGGTGTCGTATAGTTCCCTTTGTTGTTTTAATATCTGCAACTCGTACCCGATCATCTCTTCCATATATGACGTTGATGATTTTACCCATGAGCCAGCGCTGCGGAGGTAAATTTTCTTCTTTGATAATTACCAGGGAACCATTTGCAACATTTGGGTTGGAGTTAGTCCACTTGTTATGAGTCTGTAGTTCATTTAAATAGTCGTGGGACCACTTTTTCCAGAAACTTCTTTTTATAGCGTTTATTCGTGACCAGTGCTCTAAGTTGTTAATATTTTTGATCTGGACATCACGTTCTGGCAAAGTACGGAGAGGAGCGCCAGTAAGAAAATGCCCTGGTGTAAGTGCCTGAAAATCGCTAGGATCAGAAGACATGGGAGAAATCGGCCTTGAATTTAAAATAGCCTCTATTCCTATCGCGGCAGTTGCAAGCTCCTCAAATGTAAGTCTTGCGTTAAAAAGCGTTTTATTCAAATGACCCTTAGCTGACTTGACCGCCGCCTCCCACAATCCGCCAAAATGTGGTGCCCTGGCAGGAATAAAGCGAAAATTAGTAAATTGATTTCAGCAATAATTAACAATAAAATTTGAATGTTTTGGCTCAAAAAGGAACGATTTTAATTGTGACAACTTAGAATTTGCACCAACGAAATTAGTACCGTTGTCGCAGAATATATCTGTTGGTAAGCCCCTTCGACCAATCATCCGCTTGAGGGCAGCTATAAATGCGTCAGTTGACAAATCTGACACAACTTCGATGTGGACAGCTTTCGTCGCTAGCAGACAAAAATAGCAACGTATGTCTTATAAGGGACCTTGCCTTTGATTCGCAAATAAGTGTTAAATGGACCACAAAAATCGACGGCACATTTAGCAAAATGTCGCGAAGGATTGAGGCGTTCTACCGGCAAATTTCCCATCATTTGCTGTAAAAGTTTTGGGCGATAACGAACACAATGCTGACATGAGTTTACAATACGCCGACATAATTTCCTTGAATTGATTATCCAAAATTTTTGGCGAATAAGGGACATTAAAGCCTTTGGACCTGCATGGTAGTTGCTAATGTGTAAATGACGAACATAGCAATTCACGAAATGAACCTTGCTGGGCAAGATTATTGGATATTTGTTACCTTCGGACAAGGCAGCGAGCTCCAAACGACCACCAACTTTGAGCAAATTTAACCCATGTGAAGAGTCTATGAAAGGATTAAGACATTTAAGAGCACCTTGTGGATCTCTTTTCCTTAAGGCTCGATTAATATCATCTGGAAAATTTTCATTTTGAATATTGTAGATGATGCGAACTTCGGCATTCTCTAGCTCTTGTGGGTTTAAAGACTCAGAAGTAAAGATGCGAGGTTGTTGTTTTTGTAAGAAGCGGAGCATCCAGGCATCGACACGAATCATTTTTAAGTATGAACTGTATTTTTCTATTGAATATAATAGATAGTTAGATTTTACTTCGAGATGCAAAACTGTTTTTCGTTTTTCTCTGTCGATTTCTTGTTGGCTTTCAGCAGAAAAACTTTCCGTCTTACTTGTAGGCCACTATGAGGAATCAAGTTTGAGAAATTGCGGTCCCTTAAACCAGATTGAAGTAGTGAGTTCCTTTACAGATGAGCCTCGAGATATAATATCAGCAGGATTGGAATAAGTCGGTACATAACGCCAATTGCAATCTGTTGTGAGGTCCTGAATTTGAGATACCCTGTTGCCCACAAAAACTGATAGCGTCGAAGAATGTTGATTAAGCCAATGTAGAACTATTTGAGAATCGGTCCAAAGAAATACTTGTAGATTTGAAACAGAAAATATGTTTTTAATTTTTGAATAGAGTTGAGCAATAAGTTGCGCACAGCATAATTCAAGTTTAGGTAAAGATTTTCTCTTTGTAGGGGCAACTCTGGACTTGGCAGTTAAAAGCCGAACTGAAATTTGTTGTGATGACGATTGTGAGCGCACGTGGAAACAGCATCCGTAGGCTCGAACTGACGAGTCACAAAAACCATGTAATTGGACAGACTGATAGTCAATAGCGAGACAAAATCGAAGAATATGCAGCAAAGTCAATGACTTAAGATCTGCGACAAAAGCTTCCCATGCCTCACGTAAGTCATAAGGAATATTTTCGCCCCAGCCAACTTTGACAATCCATAATTCTTGCATAATAATCTTAGATTTCACTATAATTGGCGATAAAAGACCAAGCGGATCAAAAAGTGAAGATGAGAGCGACAGAATTGTTCGTTTAGTTACATTTACATCAATATTTATTTTAGGCGAAAATGAGAATAGAAATTCATCTCGTTGTTCGTCCCATGTAACTCCAAGAGCGCTTGTTTTTGTTGCATCATCAATATTTAAATCTTTAGTTGTTTTATCATCTTCGAAATCTTCGTGGTTCGAGTGCCATTTGTCCAATTGGAAACAACCACGAGATAGAATTTCATTAACTTCATATTTAATTTGGGTTAATTCTTCAATTGAGTTAGCGCCACAAAGAAAATCATCGTATGTGACCGTATTAAGCTGATATGTACGAACTTGCTCTTCTTCAGAATTTCTCCACAAAATGTATTGGAATTTTCGATCACATGGGGCAATAAGAACTTGTCGGTACATTTTTACTATATCAGCTGTTATGGCAAAGCGATATAGACGGAAGCGAAGCAAAATTGTATAAAGCTCGTCCTGCATTGTGGGCCCTACCATGAGAATGTCATTAAGAGATTTCTGAGAAGATGTAGGGCAAGAAGCGTCAAATACTACACGCAATTTCGTGGAGGTACTATTTGGTTTAAAAACACAATGATGCGGAATGAAATAATGTGGGACGTTTAATTGTGGGTTGCGAACCAAGCTTATGTGACCACAATCCTCATACTCCTTCATAAAAGCTACATATTGACTTCTTAGACTGCTGTCACGAGAGTTAACGTCACTGAACACACATACATGCACAAAACAATCTTCTTTGTTTAAACCAAATAAATACAGAAGCATGACGTAGTTAAAGAAAACAATAAACATGTTTCTGAAACATCTTTAGCATTGAAAATAAGAACTAATATATTTATGCTGATAGCACATGCCATTACAGTGATAATGAAAATAACAAACATGTTTCTGCATGAAGCATGTTCAATAATGAAAATAGGAATTAAGATATTTCATAAAGGTTAAGCCATAAATCATATATGTACAAATGTAAACAAATATACACTATTATACTAAGATAAAATACGGATTGAACTTTAGACTAAGAACATCAATAAAATTAAGTTCTTTTGAAATACTGTAAAAGATAAAAAAGGTTAACTAGAAGTAAAAATAATATTATCACTTAACATAGTAAAAACAAAGTAACACTAAGAATAATGCTAGTATATAAGAAACTGACTTACAAATTAAAGTTAGTTAAAAATAAGTTATAGAGACGCATAGATGTCGAGGTATTTTTAATTCAAAAAATTTTAATTCCGAAGAATAATAAAAAAGAAAAAAGTAAACGCATACGCGTTGAAAAAAATAATTTTTTTATTCACTAAGAGCTAGGAATTATTAATTGGCGATCCTGCCAGGAGGATAATTCTACTTTATCCTTCAGTCGAGCGGTCCAAAAGTTTACGTCTTCCTTGTCGCAGCAAGGACATAAAAAATCCTTCATAGAAGGAAAGTGAGTGAAACAATCTTCATAAGAAGATATAAGTGAAAAAAACGAAGCGGAAAAACCACCTTTAAAAATTAAATGAACACACACAAAAAACGTGGAACAGCATTTGATCAAAACAGACCACTGGAAATAATCAACAAAGAACACCCATCCGTAATGGCGCAAAATATTGACATCAATATACTAATTCAACAAATGGCAGCGATGCAAGCCACCATCGAAATTATGAAGACCGAACACCAGAGGCAGGTGCAAAATTTAGAAGACCAAATCTGGCAAGCTCAACATATTGAAGTTGTTCCAGTAAACCAAAGGGCAACAATTGAACCAACAATAACAAATGAAAACCAGGTAAAACTGGACGTCTTCAAGTCATTACCAATATTTGATGGTAATATAAACAACTACAGAATATGGAGAGAGGACGCTTCAAGAATGATGGAGTCTATAGCCAGCCTAAGCAGTGAACCAATATATGCACAAGCATTACAAATTGTGAAAACGAAAATTCAAGGAAGTGCAGCACAGATCTTAGCTAATCACGGTACGATATTCAACTTCTATGCTATCCGTGACAGACTTGATAAAACATATGCAGACACTTGACCCTTGTATGTGCTACAAGATGAGATGAAAAGATGCCATCAGGGAAGGAAAACATTAGCAGAATTTCATGATGAAATTAATAAATGTTTAAACCTCATCATTTCGAAAATATCGATGTCCGGCCATATTGAAGCTGCAACTAAAGCCATGATAGCTCAAGCTGAAGAAGACTCAGTCCGCGTTTTCATAGCTGGAGTGAACAACACTTTTATTCAATCAACCCTCTACGGCAACGCACCACATGACTTAGAACATGCTTACACAATTTCAAGGACAATTGAACATGACAACCGACATCAAAACTTAAGGTTGTCCCACGATACAAGGTTCCAAAGGTCATTCAACAACGAACAATGTATTCAACAACCTAGGCCGCAGAATAACCATCACCATCAAACTCCAAGACATCAACAAAGGCAAACGGAAGCACGACAACACCAGTCACATAGATACAACAATTATCAACCTCGTCCGGAACCAATGGACATAAGTTCAGGAAATACCATCCACCATCAACCAACACGGTTCAACCCATTCAACAATCATCACCATAATCAATCATGGAAAAGAGAGAGGCCACAAAGCGGATCCTTCCAACAAACTAAGCACATGAGAAACAACAACATCATCACTACAGAAGACGACAACAGCAGCACTATAGTAGAAACAGGTACTGTGAATAAGTTAGTTGTTAAGCATTTAAACTAATAAACGGGCTGCCCCATATACAAATGAATGACGGTGAAAAAATATATAATATACTACTAGGCACTGGAGCAACCCATAGTTATGTTAAAAAATCTTTAAAGTTTAATGTAATTGAGAAAGTAAAACCTATGGAGGTTATTTCAATGCATGGAACTTCAATAATAAACACTAAACAAAGAATTAAATTCCTCGGTGAAGACATAGATTTTTTTGAATTAGATAATATAACAGGATCAGATTTAATATTGGGACTACAGGGTATAATTGCATTAAATGCCTTAATAGATATAAGAAATATGACTCTGACAGTGGATAGGAGAAAAGGAAATAATAGGATAAACTATACAATAGGTAATGACATGTATAAGGAAAGAATTAACAAGTTAATGAAAGAAAACAATGGCATAGGACCGTTACCTTTCACGACAACGATAGAAGCTACAATAAGAACATAAACAGACGAACCCATTTGGACGAAGCAATATCCATATCCTATAGCGGATAACGACTTCGTAAATAGGGAAATAGAAAGACTTTTAAAGGACGGAATCATACAAAGAAGTAGTAGTAAATCTCCAATATGGACTGTTCCAAAAAAGGGTGAAGATGAAGACGGACGACCTAAGAAAAGAATGGTCATAGACTACCAGAAATTAAACTCACATACAATCACCGACAGATATATCATTCCTGATGTGAACATGACAATACAGAATTTAGGAAAAGCGAAATATTTGACGACCTTAGATTTGGAATCAGAATTCCATCAAGTTAGAATAAGAGAGGAAGATAGAGAAACAACTGCTTTTTGTGTAAACGGTGGAAAATTCGAATTTATACGTATGCCATTCGGTTTAAAAAACGCACCATCCATATTCCAAAGATGTATCGACTACATCCTAAGAGAATACATTGGGAAATTTGCTTATGTGTATATAGATGACGTTTTGATATACTCATCATCGCCAGAAGATCACATGAAACACATAGAAATTATATTCAATGCACTAAATAGAGCAACCCTAAAGGTATCCGATGAAAAATCTAAATTCTTTCAAACAGAAGTTGAATATTCAGGTCACATAATTAAACACAATAAAATTGCCACTAACCCGGAAAAGGTAGAGGCAATCGAAAAATATCCGCTCCCCCAAACACTAAAAGACTTAAGAGGATTTCTGGGTATGACAGGCTATTACAGAAAATTTGTACAAGGATATGCTGGTATAGCCAAGCCCTTAACAATTCACTTACAAGGCGACAACGGACAAATAGGTAAAAACAAAAGTGCTAAAACAAAAATAGAATTAGATGAAGACGCTATACAGGCATTTAAAAAATTAAAAAGTTGTCTAAAAGAACAGGTTGAACTCTTCCAACCAAATTATAATAAACCATTCGAGCTGACCACAGACGCATCCAACATAGCTATTGGAGCAGTGCTCAGCCAAATGAAAAAACCAATATTCTTTCTTAGTAGAACACTTAGTAAAACGGAGGAAAATTACTCCACCAATGAAAAAGAATTACTAGCCATCATTTGGGCATTACAAAAACTAAGGAATTATATTTATGGAACAACAGACCTTACCATTTATACCGACCACCAGTCCCTAACACACGCCATTTCTGAAAAAAATCCCAACCCAAAACTAAAACGCTGGAAAGCTATTATTGAAGACTTTGGAGCAAAACTGGTATACAAACCAGGGCACCAAAATGTAGTAGCTGACGCTTTGTCAAGACAATGTATTAATACATCTTCAATTGATACAGCTCATTCAGCCGAAAGCTCTTACACAGAAATTATTAAACAGGTAAAACAACCTTTAAATGCATATGCCGTCCAAATTGAACTCGTTCCAAATAAAAGAATCAACGAAACACGAACCCGGACAATATTTTCAAATAGAATAAGGCACACAATCAACTTTACAAATGAACAAAATCTGATCACAGAGTTGAAAAAGATATTACATCCAAACAAAACGACTGCTATACACACCACCCGAGAAAATATCTATGCACTCGGCCCTATTATAAAAAACACTTTCAACACTACAAACTTTGTGTATACACCAACAAAATTAATCGACGTTCGTGAAGAAGAAAAACAAACCGAAATAGTAAAGAAAATACATAATAGAGCACATAGAGGTTACAAGAATAACATTCAAGAGATACTTGAAAAGCATTACTGGCCTGAAATAAAACAACAATGTAAGGCATTTAACAAAAGGTGTACACCTTGCCTATACGGTAAATATGAAAGGAACCCCACGAGAGAACCAGTAGGAGAATCTGACACACCAACAGAACCAGGAAAATACATACATATGGACATTTACTTTAATGATAAAAAAACATTTCTAGTCGCCATCGATACATTCTCAAAATATAATACCCTCAGAGAAATAGATTCAAGAGAACGTATGTCTGAGAAAATGGAAGAAGTCATCACAAATAATTATCCGAACTGCACACGATTAATGACAGATAACGAAAAATGTTTAAATACGCCAGCAGTAAAAATGATGTGTGAAAAATATGCAATAAGAAAAATAGAAACTCCAGTCTATAGATCAACTTCTAACGGACAAGTCGAACGCGCTCACAGCACAATCTCCGAGTTAGCTAGAATATTTAAAATACAAAATGAAACAACAATAACCGAAGAAATATATAAAACAATAAGGGAATTAAATAACACCATACACACAGTTACAGGACAAAAACCAGTTGACATTTTGTTTAACAAGATTAATTATAATAAAAAAGACATATATGAGAAATTAAAAAGTGCATCTGAAAAAACTCTCGAAAGATTGAATCAAGGTACAAAACACCGAACATTTTCACCGAATGAACAAATATTGGTCAAAATCAAAGGAGTAAGAAAAAAGAAAGACGCGAGATATATTAAATACACTGTAAAGGAAGACCGTGAGGACACTGGGGAAGATCGTACATAAGGACAACATTAAAAACTATACTGTTAATCATGATGATCATCTACCTGATATTACTCGCAGCGGTCACATCAGAAATCAGAGGAGACACAGAAATTAAAAACTTAAATGGACAAAAATATGTTATAACTAGAACAGATGACGTACTCATTTTTAACGAATTTTTATTTTTATTTCACGTAACCAACATAAAAAAAATATTATCACCATACAAACAAATTGTCACAAAAGAATATAAGCCTACCCCTCAAGAAATGATTTGGATAAAGAAAATTGAAATATTGGCAAACCAACTAAATGAACATATACGCCACAAAAGATCCTTAAACTTCTTAGGGTCAGCATTAAAATTTACTACTGGAAACCCTGATGATGATTTCATTAAAATGGAGGCAGCAATAAATATTCTAATAAACAACAACGAGAAACAACGCCTAATAAATTCAAAGTTCATGGACCTACTACAAGGAAAAACAGTAGAGAATCACTTCATCATAGAGCAAATGCATGACCAACTTTTATTGCTTGTCAGGACAATAAATGCAGCAAAGAATAATGAATATTTAACCGAATCTTTGAATATAGACGACGTAAAGGAAATAATAGAACACGAACTAATCTCAGTGCCTATAATGAACGTTTTAGAGTACGCTGACATACACATAGCGGGTACAGGAGACTTATTCATAGCCATCTATAAGTATCCCATATTGAATAAGAAATTTAAACTTTTCAAAATCACACCTATAAGCTTTAGACACAGGAAAATAAAAACAGATAGTCAAATAGCCCAATGTAATAGCGAATATGTTAGAGCAGAGGTGCCCACGGCCTATACGCTTGGTACGCTTTTGTTTTTGTAAAACCGCGGAGAATTGGCTGAGCATTCTAATATGTATACACAACTTTTTGTATGAAATACACACATATCCCAAGTTCAAAGCAACAACACTTTCATATGCACAGCAATACGAACGCAGGCTTTATTGGCACGCATTTGTGCCAAGCGTGAATTTTGTTGTTTTTTGTTTTTTTGTTTTCATGATTTTGTTGTTTTTTTTTTAATGATTTCGTGAGTATGAAACACTTGAAGAAATAATTTTGTGTTATTAGTTTCAACTGTACAGTTTATTTTGTATAATGAATCCCACGTGGGAAACCGACTTTTGTTCGCTAAAAATTTTGAAAAACGAGCACAATGTATGATTTGCTTTCAAATAATCAAGACGATTAGTAAATATTAATATTAAAAATATTAATACAGTACATACATTTTGTGAAAATGAAATTTAATTTTTTTCCCAGTGTACCTAATGAAATATTTCTGTTTTTCTTTGTGTGCGTCAATAAAGTGTATACGTATTGGTGTTTACGCTTCCATAAGAAGATTTTGGGCAGCACTGCGTTAGAGTAAACCACTGCAAGAATTTTTTAGGGATAAATATCTGTCAAACGAATAATACAACAGACACATGTATATTACCAATACTGACAAATAGAAATAGCAAATGCACGGTAGTACAGGAATACAATGACGAACTTTTAGAAATTGACGAAGGCTTCATATTATTAGACAAAAATCATACTGTTAACAATATCACCACTGATGGTATAACTTTAGTCACATACACAGACATAGTCACAATAGATAATAAAACTTATACAAACATGCATGACCGAATAATCGAAGCGATTCATATAAAGCATGACGAGAATTTTGAAATAGAAAAGATTTTAAATTCGAACCGATATAATGCCTTTAACAATATTGATTCTTTAAAGAAGTTGATAATACCATATGAACAGCATCCTGTAAGATCAGGTTTCTATACACTCATACTTATCACAACAGTAATTGGTTTAGTCATTATCGGACTAAAAATATATAAATACATAATACAATACAGACGCCGACGGGCAGAAGTTTTGTTTACAATCTATTTTCAACAACAAGTAGGGAAATTAATTAGAGATCGGGACGCTCTCGTTTAAGCAGGGGGAGAGTTAACGTCACTGAACACACATACATGCACAAAACAATCTTCTTTGTTTAAACCAAATAAATACAGAAGCATGACGTAGTTAAAGAAAACAATAAACATGTTTCTGAAACATCTTTAGCATTGAAAATAAGAACTAATATATTTATGCTGATAACACATGCTATTACAGTGATAATGAAAATAACAAACATATTTTTGCATGAAGCATGTTCAATAATGAAAATAGGAATTAAGATATTTCATAAAGGTTAAGCCATAAATCATATATGTACAAATGTAAACAAATATACACTATTATACTAAGATAAAATACGGATTGAACTTTAGACTAAGAACATCAATAAAATTAAGTTCTTTTGAAATACTGTAAAAGATAAAAAAGGTTAACTAGAAGTAAAAATAATATTATCACTTAACATAGTAAAAACAAAGTAACACTAAGAATAATGCTAGTATATAAGAAACTGACTTACAAATTAAAGTTAGTTAAAAATAAGTTATAGAGACGCATAGACGTCGAGGTATTTTTAATTCAAAAAATTGTAATTCCGAAGAATAATAAAAAAGAAAAAAATAAACGCATACGCGTTGAAAAAAATAATTTTTTTTATACACTAAGAGCTAGGAATTATTAATTCGAGCGAATCGCCTTTCTTGAGCCATAAATCTTTTTAAGGCCATGTTACGGGAAAGACCTAAATTGTCAATAGATTCTTTAAAAGGAAGTTTTACAACAATCCTGCCAGTAGGTTCACGGTAAACTGTGTCATTGAAAAATAGCTCACATTCGGCTTGTTCTGGAGTTAACATATTGCACCCAGTGTTTACATTTTCGATTTCCCACAAGCGCTGAAGGTTCTGATCAATTTCTTTTTCGATAGAAAATAAACATGAATTGTTTGAATTATGATATGTACTTGAGGAATAACGACCTGTAACAATCCATCCAAACAGTGTTTTATGCAGTTTGGGCAAATTTGGACCCAGTTTAATTTGTCCAACCGACAATATATCAAAAAATGTTTCGGTGCCAATTAACAAGTCTATACGTTTTGATTTGAAAAAGTTTTCATCAGCCAGTTGGGTATTTAGAGGTAGATTCCAAGATGAGGCATCTAATTCTGCGTCAGGTTGATAAGAAATATGTGGTGTAACACAAAATGAAAGTGACACTTCAAAGTCGGTGAAACTAGATTTTATATTAGCAGATGATCTGTATTTACTTCTACCCTGAGTATTTCCGATGCTGGCAACTTCGGTTGTTTGTTTTGTGCGAGGCAGATGTAATTTTTGAAAAAATTCGTCTGTTATAAAATTTAATTGGGAGCAAGAATCCAACAAAGCTCGTCCCAACTGATAAGAACCAGTGGAATCGCGAACGAGAACCATGGCAGTAGCGAGTAACACGTGTTCCGGCGAAGATTTTTCCAAGTGAGTATGGACTGAAGCAGGAGTATCATTCAATGCAGAACAAGAATTGGAAGGTTTAGCCGTTAGGGACGTGGCCGTAGAAACATACTGAGACCGATGGAGCAAACTATGATGTAAGCGAGAAAAGTGTTTGCACTTGAATGAAGAGGAACAGTTGTTGACCTGATGACCTTTCGACAAACAATTTATACATAAACCAAGTCGTTTAATATTTTCGAAACGTTGGCTTATATCCATGTCTTTAAATCGAGAGCAACGGCTAATCGTGTGATCAGGCTTCGAGCAGAGTACACACGCTTGATTTGAAACAGAAAATGTGTGGCCAGATTTATAATTTTTCGGTTTGGACTTATCGGAATGATGATTGTCAAGCTTACGAGTGAGTTGATTGTGGCTGCTGTCAACTGCTGTTCCAAAAACTGGCAATGTCTTTCAAGGACCTTACAACAATCATCCCAAGACAGAAGTTTGGTAAAGTCTAACGAATCTTTCCATTTTCGTCTAGTGTCATCATCAACCTTTTGCATAACAATGTGAATAAGCATAGAGTGAGCTATGTCACTTTGGGAACCGAGTGACTGTAGGGAACTATAAAGAGCTGAAACATTATCAACAAGACTGCGTAATAGTGCGCTGTTGGCGGGAAGTTCAAAAAGTGTAGTTATATTTTCCATAAAAATTAACGAGCTGTTGTCGTAACGAGCCTGTAGCCTTTCTAGAGCCTTCGGATAATTTTCATTGGTGATTTGGAAAGCTTTGACCGTTTCCAATGCTTGGCCATGAAGGAAGTTTAACAAGTGGTTAAATTTTTCAATATTTGATAGGCCAAATTCTCGATCAATTACTTGAGTGAACGAAGTAAAAAAATTTTTGAACTCACTGTACTTACCACTAAATGTGGGCAATTTGAGCTGTGGCAGTTTATGGCTAGGGACAGGGTAACAAACTGTTGATTCTGACATTGTGGCATTTTGCACATCTTCGCCAAGCTGCGACTGAATGTTGAGTTTAGCTGAGATATACAAATCTTTGATGTCGGGCCTTGAATTGTTTTCAGGGTCAAGCTTCTCGATTTGAGTTTGATAAGTTAGGATCTGCTTGAACTAGGACTCCAGAATTCCCAAGCGACATTTTAATTCTGCTGACGAGAGCACCCTACCTTCACCCCTTCCACTGGCTTCAATTTGGTTTTTGATGCGGGAAATACTTTTTCTTGTACTTGCCCGTTGCAGCTTTACTTCCTCCAATGTCATTGCAGTTGGGTAGAAAAGTTAGAAAAAAATTACAAAAATGTTATATTCCCCTTTTTTAACGTTCTAAGAGACACAGCTTCGATTAGCACAATAGGTGAAGCTAGAATTTTTCACAACCGTTTTGATTAAGGGTACAGTTTTTTTTCAATATAATTTTATAACAGTTTTTTATGTGCTTTATGTCCAGCAATAACGGGAGCAAAAATTCGTATGTAAATTTCCGCTATGTACTGAGACAACAAAAGTTATTAAGCCCGTTAGTTTTTTACTTCAAAATTAGCGGATTTAAAATTGGCGCTTTTTTATATATATGTATATATTTTTATACCCTTCACATAAATGTGTAAGGGTATATATAAGTTTGTGATTCCGTTTGTAACGCATTGAAATATCCATCTAAGACCCCATAAAGTATATATATTCTGGATCAGCATCAATAGCGATTACGATTGAGCGATGTCCGTCTGTCCGTCTGTCCGTCTGTCCGTCTGTCCGTCTGTCCGTCGGTCCGTCTGTCCGTCTGTCCGTCTGTCCGTCTGTAGTCGTTGAAATACCGTTTCTGAGAAAACGGTTTGAGATAGAAACCTCATTCTTTCGCTAAAACGTGTGAAACCCCGGTAGTGGGTCTGCTATTGAAATTCAGTAAGATAGGTCCACGTATAGCCGAGATATATTCAAAAAACCGGGTTTTGAGGGATATTTTGTGTAATTTTTGTATTCAGATTTTTGAAAAAAATTTTTTCTTAAAAACTAAACCATATCATTTTTTGTGCTCATTAAATCCTAGAAATGAAGGAATTTTTGAAATCGGCCCATATATATCCGAGATATAGCGTCTCCCGATTTTTAAAGAAATCGGCTTTATTAGCCAAATAAGACAACTTTTGGCACCGAAGATCAATCAAGATGGTATATATAGGCTATTTAGAGGCAAAAGTGGAAAATTTTTCCACATCGGCCCATATACACTCGAGATATAGCGCCTCCCGTTTTCTCAAGAAGTTGGCTCTAAAAGCCAAATAAAACAACTTTTGGTATCAAAAATCGATTAGAATGGAACATATAAGGTGTTTAAAAACAAAATTGGAAAATTTTTGAAATCGGTCCATATATATCTGAGATATAGCGACTCCAGATTTTTCAAGAAATCCGCTCTTTAAGCCAAATAAAGCAATTTTTGGCACTAAAAATCAATCAGAATGGTACATATAGACTATTTAGAGGCAAACGTGGAAAATTTTGGACATCGGCCCATATACACTCGAGATATAGCGCCTCAAGTTTTCTCAAGAAGTCGGCTCTAAAAGCCAAATAAAACAACTTTTGGTACCAAAAATCGATCAGAATGGTACATATAAGGTGTTTAAAAGCAAAATTTGAAAATGTCTGCAATCGGTCTATATATACCTGAGATATAGCGTCTCCCGATTTTTCAAGAAATCGGCTCTATAAGCTAAATAAAACAACTTTTGGCACCAAAAATCAATCAGAATGATACATATAGGTTAGTCAGAAGCAAAACTGGAAATCTTTTTGTCATCGGCCCATATATGTTCGAGAAATAGCGCCTACCGATATCTCAAGAAGTCGGGCCTGGAAGCTAAACGAAACAGTTTTTTGCACTAAAAATTTGTCGGAATGGTACATACAGGCTGTTTAGGGGCAAAATTAGAAAATTTTTGGACATCGGCCCATATGCACCCAACTCTTGGTACCAAAAATCAATCATAATGGTACATACATATGTATATAATATTATATACATATGTATATAATATTTGCGATCATGTATGAATGTATGTATGTATGTATGTATGTATGTATGTATGTATGTATGTATGTATGTATGTATGTATGTATGTATGTATGTATGTATGTATGTATGTATGTATGTATGTATGTATGTATGTATGTATGTATGTATGTATGTATGTATGTATGTATGTATGTATGTATGTATGTATGTATGTATGTATGTATGTATGTATGTATGTATGTATGTATGAATATATGAATGTATGTATGTATGTATGTATGTATGTATGTATGTATGTATGTATGTATGTATGTATGTATGTATGTATGTATGTATGTATGTATGTATGTATGTATGTATGTATGTAGATACGTTTGTATGTATGTAGGTATGTATGTATCTACATATGTATGTATGCATGCAAGTATGTTAGCATAAACAATTTTTTTGCTTTGGTGTAAAAATGTGTATGTATGTACATACATATGTATACACGAGCTTGAAAATGAAAGTGATATAAAGAATTGTTGAAAAAAGGGTACGCAATGAAATTCTTTTGAACAATTGCGTCTTCAAATTCATTCACACAAAAAATCATTTTGGGTTTCCCTACGTACTTACATATGTACATACACACACACATGTGTATGATGATACGCAATAGATCATCAACAACGTGCACAAGAAAAAAATAATTTTGTAAAAGCAAGCAATGTAAATATGTATGTATGTATATATGTATGTATGTATATAATCATTGTTTTATGGAACACACTGAAAATATTCAATAACAAAAAATTTATTTTAGAGTTTTCTATTATAGGTATGTACATACATACATACGTATGCATGTACCCACATACGTAAGTAAATTGAAAAGCAAATCACACTTAATGGCAATGTTTAACATTATAATTCAAAAATAATGCAATTATATGCAATTTTTTGTTAAATAAATTTTACTATAAAGTTAACTGATAAATAATTAAGAAATACATTTTGCTTTTCTTTATTTCATTGATATTAAAAAGAATTGGTGTCACCTAGTGGTTGAACTTGAGCATATTAAGAATTATTTTAATAAAAGTTTTGCAGCCTGTGTTAAATCCCGGTAGTGGATCTGATATTGAAATTCAGAAAAAATCGGTCCATTTAAAAGCCAAATAAAACAACTTATCGCACCAAAAACCAATCAGAATGTATGTACCATTGTGAAGGGTATTTAAGATTCGGCCCAGCCGAATATAGCACTCTTACTTGTTATACCCTTCACATAAATGTGTAAGGGTATATATAAGTTTGTGATTCCGTTTGTAACGCATTGAAATATCCATCTAAGACCCCATAAAGTATATATATTCTGGATCAGCATCAATAGCGATTACGATTGAGCGATGTCCGTCTGTCCGTCTGTCCGTCTGTCCGTCGGTCCGTCTGTCCGTCTGTCCGTCTGTCCGTCTGTCCGTCTGTCCGTCTGTCCGTCTGTAGTCGTTGAAATACCGTTTCTGAGAAAACGGTTTGAGATAGAAACCTCATTCTTTCGCTAAAACGTGTGAAACCCCGGTAGTGGGTCTGCTATTGAAATTCAGTAAGATAGGTCCGCGGATAGCCGAGATATATTCAAAAAACCGGGTTTTGAGGGATATTTTGTGTAATTTTTGTATTCAGATTTTTGAAAAAAATTTTTTCTTAAAAACTAAACCATATCATTTTTAGTGCTCATTAAATCCTAGAAATGAAGGAATTTTTGAAATCGGCCCATATATATCCGAGATATAGCGTCTCCCGATTTTTAAAGAAATCGGCTTTATTAGCCAAATAAGACAACTTTTGGCACCGGAGATCAATCAAGATGGTATATATAGGCTATTTAGAGGCAAAAATGGAAAATTTTTCCACATCGGCCCATATACACTCGAGATATAGCGCCTCCCGTTTTCTCAAGAAGTCGGCTCTAAAAGCCAAATAAAACAACTTTTGGTATCAAAAATCGATTAGAATGGAACATATAAGGTGTTTAAAAGCAAAATTGGAAAATTTTTGAAATCGGTCCATATATATCTGAGATATAGCGACTCCTGATTTTTCAAGAAATCCGCTCTTTAAGCCAAATAAAGCAATTTTTGGCACTAAAAATCAATCAGAATGGTACATATAGACTATTTAGAGGCAAACGTGTAAAATTTTGGACATCGGCCCATATACACTCGAGATATAGCGCCTCAAGTTTTCTCAAGAAGTCGGCTCTAAAAGCCAAATAAAACAACTTTTGGTACCAAAAATCGATCAGAATGGTACATATAAGGTGTTTAAAAGCAAAATTTGAAAATGTCTGCAATCGGTCTATATATACCTGAGATATAGCGTCTCCCGATTTTTCAAGAAATCGGCTCTATAAGCTAAATAAAACAACTTTTGGCACCAAAAATCAATCAGAATGATACATATAGGTTAGTCAGAAGCAAAACTGGAAATCTTTTTGTCATCGGCCCATATATGTTCGAGATATAGCGCCTCCCGATATCTCAAGAAGTCGGGCCTGGAAGCTAAACGAAACAGTTTTTTGCACTAAAAATTTGTCGGAATGGTACATACAGGCTGTTTAGGGGCAAAATTAGAAAATTTTTGGACATCGGCCCATATGCACCCAACTTTTGGTACCAAAAATCAATCATAATGGTACATACATATGTATATAATATTATATACATATGTATATAATATTTGCGATCATGTATGTATGTATGAATGTATGTATGTATGTATGTATGTATGTATGTATGTATGTATGTATGTATGTATGTATGTATGTATGTATGTATGTATGTATGTATGTATGTATGTATGTATGTAGATACGTTTGTATGCATGTAGGTATGTATGTATCTACATACATATGTATGTATGCATGCAAGTATGTTAGCATAAACAATTTTTTTGCTTTGGTGTAAAAATGTGTATGTATGTACATACATATGTATACACGAGCTTGAAAATGAAAGTGATATAAAGAATTGTTGAAAAAAGGGTACGCAATGAAATTCTTTTAAACAATTGCGTCTTCAAATTCATTCACACAAAAAATCATTTTGGGTTTCCCTACGTACTTACATATGTACATACACACACATGTGTATGATGATACGCAATAGATCATCAACAACGTGCACAAGAAAAAAATAATTTTGTAAAAGCAAGCAATGTAAATATGTATGTATGTATATATGTATGTATATAATCATTGTTTTATGGAACACACTGAAAATATTCAATAATAAAGAATTTATTTTAGAGTTTTCTATTATAGATACATACATACATACATACGTATGCATGTACCCACATACGTAAGTAAATTGAAAAGAAAATCACACTTAATGGCAATGTTTAGCATTATAATTCAAAAATAATGCAATTATATGCAATTTTTTGTTAAATAAATTTTACTATAAAGTTAACTGATAAATAATTAAGAAATACATTTTGCTTTTCTTTATTTCATTGATATTAAAAAGAATTGGTGTCACCCAGTGGTTGAACTTGAGCATATTAGGAATTATTTAAATAAAAGTTTTGCAGACTGTGTTAAATCCCGGTAGTGGATCTGATATTGAAATTCAGAAAAAATCGGCCCATATATACCCCAGATATAGCGTCTCCCGATATTTCAAGAAATCGGCTTTAAAAGCCAAATAAAACAACTTTTCGCACCAAAAATCAATCAGAATGTATGTACCATTGTGAAGGGTATTTAAGATTCGGCCCAGCCGAATATAGCACTCTTACTTGTTTTTAAACTAAATTTGCAATAACTTGAAGAGCTGGCAAATGTTATACAATAAAGTGTATTTTATTACGAGATTATGCCACAAAATTTTATAAACCTTTTGTTCCCGCCACAATTTTTATGCACTGTCTTTTGAGTCTTAAGTTTAAATTTTAACACCACTCCACTATACGACCGTACTATTAACTTAAGTACATCAACAATTGTCTGTGTTCCACGGAATGCGAAAATTTGGAGAACCGATAGAATCACTTGCCCTACGTTGGGCGCCAGAATGTACGATGAGGAAGTTTCTCACCGGCAGCACTATAGATCAATTCGGTATTTGTTGAATTGTTGTCTATAGGCCACTGTAATGTTCGATGACAAGTGATTTACGGGCGATGTGAAATCACATTCGTGGTAGCGAGCAAAATTGATGGAGATGATACTTGTACCAATTCCAATTTATCAATGTTTCCTTTATTTAAAAATTCTTTAACTTAAACCCAATACAATTCTGATATAGAAGAAACATTATTGTTGTAATGGTTGTTTCTCTTTTCCAATGAAGCAATGTAATTCAGCAATGTTAATGTAGCAATAAAATAATAATAAAGGAAAAAATCATTACAAAGGATTAACGGTTTATAAACAAAATAATGATACGGTGGGCCTGCATGAACAATATTACAGAAGGCCTGCACAACAAAAATATGAATTAACTTATGAACAAGATTTGAAGGAAGGGATTGTTATACGATGACCTAACAGGTATATATAAGTTTGTGATTCCATGTGTAACGCATTGAAATAACCATCTAAGATCCCATAAATTATATATTCTGGATCAGAAACAATAGATATTACGATTAAGCGATGTCCGTCTGTAGTCGTTGAAATACCGTTTCTGAGAAAACGGTTTGAGATAGAAACCTCGTTCTTTCGCTAAAACGTGTTAAATCCCAGTAGTGGGTCTGCTATCGAAATTCAGTAAGATCGATCCACGGATAGCCAAGATATATCCAAAAAACCGGGTGTTGAGGGGTATTTCTGTCCATTTATATACCCTTCACATAAATGTGTAAGGGTATATATAAGTTTGTGATTCCGTTTGTAACGCATTGAAATATCCATCTAAGACCCCATAAAGTATATATATTCTGGATCAGCATCAATAGCGATTACGATTGAGCGATGTCCGTCTGTCCGTCTGTAGTCGTTGAAATACCGTTTCTGAGAAAACGGTTTGCGATAGAAACCTCATTCTTTCGCTAAAACATGTTAAACCTCGGTAGTGGGTCTGCTATTGAAATTCAGTAAGATCGGTCCCCGGATAGCCGAGATATATTCAAAAAACCGGGTTTTGAGGGCTATTTTTTGCAATTTTTGTATTCAGATTTTTGAAAAAAAAAATTTTTTTTTAAAACTAAACCATATCATTTTTAGTGCCCATTAAATCCTAGAAATTAAGGAATTTTTGAAATCGGCCCATATATATCCGAGATATAGCGTCTCCCGATTTTTAAAGAAATCGGCTTTATAAGCCAAATAAAACAACTTTTGGCACCGAAGATCCATCAGAATGGTACATATAGGCTATTTAGAGGCAAAAGTGGAAAATTTTTCCACATCGGCCCATATACACTCGAGATATAGCGCCTCCCGTTTTCTCAAGAAGTCGGCTCTAAAAGCCAAATGAAACAACTTTTGGTATCAAAAATCGATTAGAATGGAACATATAAGGTGTTTTAAAGCAAAATTTGAAAATGTCTGCAATCGGTCTATATATACCTGAGATATAGCGTATCCCGATTTTTCAAGAAATCGGCTCTATAAGCTAAATAAAACAACTTTTGACACCAAAAATCAATCAGAATGATACATGTAGGTTAGTCAGAAGCAAAACTGGAAATCTTTTTGTCATCGGCCCATATATGTTCGAGATATAGCGCCTCCCGATATCTCAAGAAGTCGGCCCTGGAAGCCAAACGAAACTATTTTTTGCACTAAAAATTTGTCGGAGTGGTACATACAGGCTCTTCAGAGGCAAAATTAGAAAATTTTTGGACATCGGCCCATATGCACCCAACTTTTGGTACCAAAAATTGATCAGAATGGTACATACATATGTATGTATATAATGTTTAAAAGCAAAATTCGAAAATATTTGCGATCATGTATGAATGTATGTATGTATGTATGTATATACGTTTGTATGTATGTAGGTATGTATGTATCTACATATGTATGTATGTATGCATGCAAGTAGGTTAGCATAAACAATTTTTTTGCTTTGGTGTAAAAATGTGTATGTATGTATACACGAGCTTGAAAATGAAAGTGATACAAAGAATTGTAAAAAAAAGGGTACGCAATGAAATTCTTTTAAACAATTGCGTCTTCAAATTCATTCACACAAAAAATCATTTTGTTTATCCCTACGTACTTACATATGTACATACACACATACATGTGTATGATGATACGCAACAGATCATCAACAACGTGCACAAGAAAAAAATCATTTTGTGAAAAAAAGCAAGCAATGTAAATATGTATGCATGTATATATGTATGTATATAATCATTGTTTTATGGAACATACTGAAAATATTCAATAACAAGGAATTTATTTTAGAGTTTTCTATTATAGGTACATACACATGTACATACGTAAGTAAATTGAAAAGAAAATCACACTTAATGGCAATGTTTAGCATTATAATTCAAAAATAATGCAATTATATGCAATTTTTTGTTAAATAAATTTTACTATAACGTTAACTGATAAATAATTAAGAAATACATTTTGCTTTTCTTTATTTCATTGATATTAAAAAGAATTGGTGTCACCCAGTGGTTGAACTTGAGCATATTAAGAATTATTTAAATAAAAGTTTTGCAGCCTGTGTTAAATCCCGGTAGTGGATTTGATATTGAAATTCAGAAAAAATTGGCCCATATATACCCCAGATATAGCGTCTCCCGATATTTCAAGAAATCGGCTTTAAAAGCCAAATAAAACAACTTTTCGCACCAAAAATCAATCAGAATGTACATATGTACCATTGTGAAGAGTATTTAAGATTCGGCCCAGCCGAATATAGCACTCTTACTTGTTTTTTGTCAGATTTTTGAAAAAAAATTTTTTTCTAATCAACCGTATCATTTTTAATGCCCATTAGATCCCAAAAATCAAAGAATTTTTGAAATCGGCCTATATATACCCCAGATATAGCGTCTCCCAATTTTTCAAGAAATCGGCTTTATAAGCCAAATAAAACAACTTTTGACACCAAAAATCAATCAGAATGGTACATATAGACTGTTCACAAGCAAAACTGGAACATTTTTTGACATCGACTCATATACACTCGATATATAGCGCCTCCCGATATCCGAAGTAGTCGGTCCTGGAAGTGAAACGAAACAATTTTTTGTACTAAAAATTTGTTAGAATGGTACATATAGGCTGTTCAGAGGCAAAATTAGAACATTTTTGGCCATCGTCCCATATGCACCCCAGATAGCACCCCTCCCGTTTTCTCAATAAGTCGGCTCTAAAAGCCAAACAAAACAACTTTTGGTACAAATCTATGAGAATGGTACATATATGGTGTTTAAAAGCAAAATTTTTTAAATCGGTTCATATATACCCGAGATATAGCGTCTCCCAATTTTTCAAGAAATCAAATAAAACAACTTTTGGCATGAAAAATCATTGTGAAGGGTATTTAAGATTATATAGCTCTCTTACTTGTTGTGTGTAATTTTGCATCAAAACAATACTTCAAAATTGTTTTTTATTGCCTTAGATATTTCCAATAACTTATTACTTTAGGTCTAAAAAAAATAGACCTTCTGACAAAATGAGAATCAGAAATGCTCAAAAAAACTTTTTATACAGAAAGCATTTTACGTCTTGCAACACCTTTACTTTTTATAAAATGCTTTATGTATAAAAAGTTTATTTGAGCATTTATGATTCTCATTTTGTTCATGAGAATTTTGGAATAAGTAGTTGGACTTCAAACATTCTTTTTGCTTTTTCGAGTCTACTGATGAGTTGTTTAGCAGCAACGAAATGTCGGCGGCATATAGACATCTGAGAAAAACAGAAGGCATTCAGGTCTATTTTTTAGACCTAAAGTAATAAACACAGAATACTACCAGAAGGGTCACCAGCTCTACCAGTCTACAAAAATGACCAATTTGCGGTACGGGTGAGTCTAGTGAAGGACAGAAGACATGAAAATCTTTGTATAGCTATCTCTGTTTGTGGACTCCTCATTTGATTTTTGGTTAGGAAAATTCAGCGCAAATCGAATGCAAACAGAACAGCTTTACAAGCACACAAGTAATAATTATTTGTATTTAATATTTTATTTCCATTGAGTACATCACTAGCTGTGCATGGAATATGTTTAAATCGTAGTTTTCATAGCTTTTCATTTATGTTTTCTACTTTTTTCGTAAACCAACAAAACCAATATTTTTCCAAACACTACAACAACATTTTTTCATTGTTTATGTTTGTTTTTGTACACACTAGTTGTTCTCACACACTCATGTTCCCACGATTTTCTGCACTGCTCACCGCTGGCCCGTCACCAAACAAATGATATGGACATTTTACAAAAGTCAGTTTTGGGATATCTGGTTATGTCTGTGGTAATAAATTTCAATTGGCGCTTATAGCGAATAAATAATTAAGTTCATTGTCCAATAACTTATGCCATTATGTATGTACACAATTTATTTTCAGAAATGTTCTTACCTGTTATAGTTGGATTGGTTTGAAATTTCTCCCATAAGCTCATGATAATCACTAGAGCTGTAACAGCTCCAATTGAAGTAAAACAAAACCACATAAACCTAAAAATTGTCAAAAATATGCAGGTTCAGAGTTTCTATAAAAATATGCTTAGTTATCGTCAGACTTCTCTCCAACTGGCCTTCCGTTTTCGGCTATGTAACGCACTCCATGCAGAGTAGAGTTTTGAAAAAACTCTTTTGTTTGAAAAATTAAACTGCGGCGGAATATATTAAATACTTCATACAGTTTGCTAATGTGAAAGCCAATTCTTGGTGCCATCTTCAGAAATAAAGCGTAGTACAATTGCTTCTCTGTTCACATTTATTTAACGACTAAATTGAAAGAAATTGTTGTTTAGGTAATTAATTGTTCTTTAATTGTATTGGTGACAAAGAAAATTATTTGTTGTAACAAATTATTTAGGGAGTTGAAGGTCAAAGTAGTAAAAGCGTTATGCTGTTCCAATTTGATAGTATCGTACTTACCCACATGTACGTTTGTACAAACACATATACACAGGTGTAATTATTTAACCATTATCCCTGTACTTTTAGTTCTTATCAAGATTAGGTTTTTTGTTGTATAGTTCAAAATGAGAACTAAACATTTGTTCTAATATTTCAAATTGTTGCTATCGTTTGTGTTTGATATTATTACATTGAATACATTCCATAAAGTCTGCACGGTGGCGTATTTGTTTTGTTACTTTTATTTAATTTAATTATAACATCAACTATTTGACTTTAGGAACTCTTTCTGCTCCCATGCAAGCCTAATATCTTGAGAAATCAATTTTTGTTATATCTCGGCTACAAAATATTAGAATATTCGAAAAACCTATTTTCTGAATACTATTTTTAAAGAAAACCCTATATATATATATATATATATATATATATATATATATATATATATATATATATATATATATATATATATATATATATATATGTATATATATATATACTATATACATATATACATACATATGTATATGTAATATAAAAAGTGTAATTACGGTGGCGAACACATTAAAAATAAAGTTCCACTTCGTTTTAAATTGATTTTATTTCATAGAAAAAATAGTTAATTGTAATAATAATAATGTAAATGTTGATTAAATTCAATGCTGATTTAAATTAAATATTCAAATTAGACAAATCTTACAACTTCAGACAACTTCTTTCGATCAATACGACTTTATTCTTTTCCTTTCTTCAAGTGACTACTTTGGCTGCATTTCTTCTACCACTGATATTGTTACGTTCTTCTCCATGTTACATTGAGATAATATTAGGGTGTACCATTTAGCTTTGTTACAATCGGCCGTCCTGACAATTATCATCTGTCTCAGATGATGTTATGCCATCTTCAACTTGTCGCCACGGTTTCACAAAATCACAACTAGTGGATGTCGCCCTTGGCCCTTCGAAATCTGCTGCCCTTTTTACATCATAGCGCCTATTACGTTTAACCTTCACCACTTCATATGGACCTAGATACTCGCTAGGCAGTTTTTTCCCAGTTACAAACTGTGTTCTCTTAATTGCAATAAGATCGCCAACTTTATACTGAATTAAATTTATACGCTTTTTGTCGAAGTTCTTTTTTTGATGGTCTTGTGCTTTCATAATTTGGGTTTTTACATCTTGTCGTAACTGCTGCCTGTTCTCGTCAAAGCGGTCTACTATTTCTTCTTCTAACGACTCGAGCAACTTGTCGTCTATTTTAATTTTCATCTTTTTCCCAAACATAACTTGGAATGGTGTTGTTTTTGTCGTACTATGGACGCAAGAGTTAATTGTTTGCTGTACTTGACCCACATATCTGAACCACTTAGATGACTCATGTGATGAAACTTTGCTGATAATGGATAAAATCGTGCGGATAAGTCGCTCGACTTGCCCGTTTCCGCGTGGCACACCAGTTGTTATTACTATGTGTTCAACATCTGCCTCTCGACAAAAATCACCAAACGCAATTGACGTGAACGCCGAGCCCCTGTCGCTGATTATTCTATTTTGAAAACCAAAAGTTTCCGACCACACCTTCAAATTCTTTATTACCTCATCGGCATTTGTAGTTCTGGTAGGAAATAGCCACACAAACTTGCTGAATGCATCGATCATCGCAAAGATATACTTATATCGTTTGGCAGTGATGTCCAACGGACCCAGATGGTCAACATGTAAGGTGCATAGCGGCGTATCTCCCTTATCAATTGCTTGTAGATACCCTTCTTTTTTGCCCAGCTTCTTATTGTATATTATACACTTGATGCAATTATTAATACATTGTTCAACTTTTTTCCGTAAGTGTGGAATGTAGTGCTGTTGTTTGATAGCATGTATGGTTTTTTCGGCGCCATAATGCCCTGTTTCGTGTGCGCTGCGTATTATTTCGCCCTCCATAGATTTTGGAACCAGCAAAAGATCATTACCATCTACGTATTTGTAAACAAGGCCACATTTCAATTTATAATCATCATAACTACCTAACTGAAGCGCTGCTTTCACTGCTTTCACATGATCATCGTATTGTTGCAGTTTACGTAACCTTGCTGCTAGCTCTGTGTGTATTGCGTAAATGTCCACAGGGTATCTACTTAAACAGTCTACGTGCTGCATTCGATTTGACGGTTGATGTACGACAGTATAGGAGAAATCTTGTAGATACTAGACTGATGCAAATGTTGTCTTGAATGCTATTTAAGACATTCTATTTTTTTAGCAAATACTTCAGTGCACTTACTTCTTGTTTTGCATGACACACACAATATGTGCCATCAACAATAATAAACAATGAGAGAACATAGCTGATGAGTAACAAACTGAACAAGCTACTGTCTCACATAACATCTTTGCAAGACTTCATTGCTTGACGAATCAATGGCAGTTGGTGTTTTTTAATATTATTTTCGTTTTTAATATTTATTATTATCTTTTGTTTTTATATTGCCTCTTTTTGATCAAAAAGAGGCAATACAAAAACAAAAGATAATAAACTAAAATTGATGGCAAAAAAGAAGAATTATTAATTTATTATTATATTAATTGGGCTGGAGGTCTTTCTCTTACATTTTTAGTTTTAAAATACATATGTATGTATGTATGTACATATATATGTACTTATGCACATATTTGCCAATATTTTTCACTCACAAAGGCTTTGTTTATGTGTATCAATTATCTACATGGTTAACAATGCTAACAGTGAAAAACAATAATAACAATGACACCATAGCCTATGATGTACAGCAAATACTCTGCTGCCTCTTTTAAAACAGCAAATAACAACAAAACCTGCTGTAACACATAACATTTTTGCAAGACATCATGGCTTGACGAATAAACAAATACACGAATAAATGGCAGGTCGTGTTATTGATCGGCCAAACACAAAACAAACAAACTTTAATTTTTTCGTTGTATTGTTATTGTGTGCGCTCGCTTAGATTTTGTATATGCTGTAGTGTGCAATAATCAGATTTTATACAGTATTGTCATATACACTGCAGCATAGTCTTCAGTGTTGACAAACAACCAAGTGGTCTTGCGCAGACTTTTAGTAGATACATAATCCACTGCGCCACATCACGACGTAAAATCAATTCCCAGTATGCCGAAATTTTTTGAACACCAAATATGCCGCTTTTACTTCTAAAATGTACATAGCTGTGCAATCTGTTCTCTTGAGGTGTTGCTTTCTTACTCCTGTACAAAATTGGGTGGAAATTGCCTTCGTGTTTTTGAAAAATAGTCGCACCGAAACTGTTCATCGAGGCATCAGTGTGAACTTCCGTCTCAGCGTTTCTGTCATGTAACCTAAGTACGGGTTCGCTGGCCAATATGTGTTTGATCGTCTCTATAGCCTTAATTTCTTTTGTATAAACAATATCTTTTTAAGCAAATCGGTTAGTGGCCGAACTATCTGAGCATATCCCTTCACAAACTTTCTAAAATAGCCCGTCAGACATCAACATATAGTCTTGATTTTAATTGGAGAAAATGTTGTTTCATGAAAATGAAAATTGATTTTTTAAGCCACGTTGTATATCTTTAAAATTTTTTGGCAGCGGGAAATTTTCTACTGCTTTGCATTTCATTAACCCTGGTGATACTGTACCATTTTCTACAACGTGGCCTAAAAAATCAATTTTCATTTTCATGAAACAACATTTTCTCCAATTAAAATCAAGACTATATGTTGATGCCACTTGTAAAACTTTTTCCAACTTTTCTAAGCACCCTTCTGCTGTTTCACTGTAGATAATGATGTCATCGACATAGAGCTCCATCACGTCTTCATTTTTCAAACCTTGGAAAGTATAGTTCACATATCTTACAAAGGAAGCGGGCGAGTTACAGAAGCCAAATGGTGCTCTGTTAAACTCAAAGAGGCCCCGTTTTGTTACAAATGCAATATATTTTTTACTGGCTTCATCGATTGGGACATGAAAAAAACCATTGCGTAAGTCCATTACTGTAAACCATTTTGCTCCTTGTAATTTCTGAAGTACATCGTCCACAACAGGGACTGGAAAGCAGTATTTTAAAACCATTTTGTTTAATTGCCTAAAATCAATACATATGCGAAATTCGCCACTTTTCTTTTTTACTACAACAACTCTGCTAGCCACATCGGATGTCGACTTTCTTACAATGCCACTTTGCAACCATTCTTCCACCTGCTTATTGAGTGCTTCTTCTTCTTGTATAGCGAGTTTTGACGGAGAATGGCGGAAAGGTTTAAGGTTCTCATTGGGTATAATCTTCATGTTGTCTGAACAGATTTTATTGGGGGTTGGACGGCTTTTTATATTGCTAGAGAAATTTTGACTTAACGGATCAGCATAGCAATTTTGTATCAATGTTTCCACTTCATCTTTGTATTTAAAATCGACGTCTATTTCACTAACATTATAAACAGCAAATTCTTTTTTTTCTCTACATTGAAATGTATAACCGTCTTCGTCTGCGTGTAACACAAATTTTTTTATTAAATCATAACAGAGTATAGCCTCATATTTCATACTTTTGTCCTCGATTACCAAAAATTCATGTATTATTTTTAACTGATCTACACATATTTCAGCTTGAATTAGTCCAATAGGCATTGTTTTTGTACTGCCGAGCCCACGCAATACCGAACCACTTGACAATAATTTCAAATTGTAAAATTTTTCATCATATACACTTTTTTGTATTAACGACACGTCCGCACCAGAGTCCACTAAACATTCGATGCTTACATTGTTAAGTAGCACTGTTTTGAAACGTATTTGATCGAACACTGTATTTCCTAACTTTTCGGGCTTTTCGCTAGATTTACCGACGTTACATTCTCTCGAAATATGTCCAAATTTGTTGCATTTAAAGCATTTCGGAGCCGCTCTACATTCCCTCTTTTTATGAAATTTCGAACCACAATTACAACAATGAATTTGCTTGTCTGCTTGCAATTTGTTCTCTTGGTTGTAGCTATTTTTATGAAATTGGCCTTTCTCACGTTGTACAATGTGTTCATAAATTTCATATTGGTCGCGTAACTCTTTAAATGTGGTTGCATTGTACAAATTCATTTTAAAATTATCTGCAATATTTACACCATCAACTATGTATCGAATTGTCGCACGCTCTTCGATATTAGCTAAGCTTAATATTAACATGTATTCATAAAATTTAATTATAAATTAAATTAATTCCGAATATTTCTTTTTTGTTCCCGCTAGCATCTTGTGTAATTCAAAACTATCATATTTTCGATCAAATTCATCGGTCAACTTCTGTTTTAATTGTTCATAATCGGACTCAGTTTCTATAAATGTTTTAGCCGCGCCCGTGATTTTGTTTCTTGCATGTACATACATATATATACATTTGTTTATCGCTTAGTTCATATGCATCTGCATTTTCTTCAAATATTTCAAACCATTTTTTCACTGGTATGCTTTTTCCATCAAAATCACTCACAATTTTTGCGAAGGTGTCAACCGTTATAACGTTATTTGTTTTGTTTTTATCTTCATTTATTTTCAACGTTAGTGCCTTTATTAATTCACTGAAATCATTTTGTGTTGCCATCGATATTCTAGGTTTTTTAGTCGTGTTCAAATTATTTGTAACTTCAAATTCTGTATCTATCACTTGTTTGAGTTTCGTACTCTGATATACTATGTAAGCTTGACTCACTCTTTGTCCTTACAGTCTCCTTTATTTCTTTATCACTATTGCCTTCGTGAGTTTCTCTTAATTTTGATCTTGTTTTATAAACTATTTTTTTTCGTTTTCGCGAACATTTGCATTACCTTTACTGTCACTCATTTATGCATATTTTACATTCTTCGTATATGATTTTAATAATTCATATTTTATTTTTATATAAAAAAATTCAGTTATGTATTTAAGCAAACTGTACAGAAACTCTTCCCTTTGTGTTATTTATTCTTTACAAAAAAAATTTTGGAATTTCCAATGTAATGTTCACAATTTTGTTCTTTTTATACCCTTCACATAAATGTGTAAGGGTATATATAAGTTTGTGATTCCGTTTGTAACGCATTGAAATATCCATCTAAGACCCCATAAAGTATATATATTCTGGATCAGCATCAATAGCGATTACGATTGAGCGATGTCCGTCTGTCCGTCTGTCCGTCTGTCCGTCTGTCCGTCTGTCCGTCGGTCCGTCTGTCCGTCTGTCCGTCTGTCCGTCTGTCCGTCTGTCCGTCTGTAGTCGTTGAAATACCGTTTCTGAGAAAACGGTTTGAGATAGAAACCTCATTCTTTCGCTAAAACGTGTGAAACCCCGGTAGTGGGTCTGCTATTGAAATTCAGTAAGATAGGTCCGCGGATAGCCGAGATATATTCAAAAAACCGGGTTTTGAGGGATATTTTGTGTAATTTTTGTATTCAGATTTTTGAAAAAAATTTTTTCTTAAAAACTAAACCATATCATTTTTAGTGCTCATTAAATCCTAGAAATGAAGGAATTTTTGAAATCGGCCCATATATATCCGAGATATAGCGTCTCCCGATTTTTAAAGAAATCGGCTTTATTAGCCAAATAAGACAACTTTTGGCACCGGAGATCAATCAAGATGGTATATATAGGCTATTTAGAGGCAAAAATGGAAAATTTTTCCACATCGGCCCATATACACTCGAGATATAGCGCCTCCCGTTTTCTCAAGAAGTCGGCTCTAAAAGCCAAATAAAACAACTTTTGGTATCAAAAATCGATTAGAATGGAACATATAAGGTGTTTAAAAGCAAAATTGGAAAATTTTTGAAATCGGTCCATATATATCTGAGATATAGCGACTCCTGATTTTTCAAGAAATCCGCTCTTTAAGCCAAATAAAGCAATTTTTGGCACTAAAAATCAATCAGAATGGTACATATAGACTATTTAGAGGCAAACGTGTAAAATTTTGGACATCGGCCCATATACACTCGAGATATAGCGCCTCAAGTTTTCTCAAGAAGTCGGCTCTAAAAGCCAAATAAAACAACTTTTGGTACCAAAAATCGATCAGAATGGTACATATAAGGTGTTTAAAAGCAAAATTTGAAAATGTCTGCAATCGGTCTATATATACCTGAGATATAGCGTCTCCCGATTTTTCAAGAAATCGGCTCTATAAGCTAAATAAAACAACTTTTGGCACCAAAAATCAATCAGAATGATACATATAGGTTAGTCAGAAGCAAAACTGGAAATCTTTTTGTCATCGGCCCATATATGTTCGAGATATAGCGCCTCCCGATATCTCAAGAAGTCGGGCCTGGAAGCTAAACGAAACAGTTTTTTGCACTAAATATTTGTCGGAATGGTACATACAGGCTGTTTAGGGGCAAAATTAGAAAATTTTTGGACATCGGCCCATATGCACCCAACTTTTGGTACCAAAAATCAATCATAATGGTACATACATATGTATATAATATTATATACATATGTATATAATATTTGCGATCATGTATGTATGTATGAATGTATGTATGTATGTATGTATGTATGTATGTATGTATGTATGTATGTATGTATGTATGTATGTATGTATGTATGTATGTATGTATGTATGTATGTATGTATGTATGTAGATACGTTTGTATGCATGTAGGTATGTATGTATCTACATACATATGTATGTATGCATGCAAGTATGTTAGCATAAACAATTTTTTTGCTTTGGTGTAAAAATGTGTATGTATGTACATACATATGTATACACGAGCTTGAAAATGAAAGTGATATAAAGAATTGTTGAAAAAAGGGTACGCAATGAAATTCTTTTAAACAATTGCGTCTTCAAATTCATTCACACAAAAAATCATTTTGGGTTTCCCTACGTACTTACATATGTACATACACACACATGTGTATGATGATACGCAATAGATCATCAACAACGTGCACAAGAAAAAAATAATTTTGTAAAAGCAAGCAATGTAAATATGTATGTATGTATATATGTATGTATATAATCATTGTTTTATGGAACACACTGAAAATATTCAATAATAAAGAATTTATTTTAGAGTTTTCTATTATAGATACATACATACATACATACGTATGCATGTACCCACATACGTAAGTAAATTGAAAAGAAAATCACACTTAATGGCAATGTTTAGCATTATAATTCAAAAATAATGCAATTATATGCAATTTTTTGTTAAATAAATTTTACTATAAAGTTAACTGATAAATAATTAAGAAATACATTTTGCTTTTCTTTATTTCATTGATATTAAAAAGAATTGGTGTCACCCAGTGGTTGAACTTGAGCATATTAGGAATTATTTAAATAAAAGTTTTGCAGACTGTGTTAAATCCCGGTAGTGGATCTGATATTGAAATTCAGAAAAAATCGGCCCATATATACCCCAGATATAGCGTCTCCCGATATTTCAAGAAATCGGCTTTAAAAGCCAAATAAAACAACTTTTCGCACCAAAAATCAATCAGAATGTATGTACCATTGTGAAGGGTATTTAAGATTCGGCCCAGCCGAATATAGCACTCTTACTTGTTATTTCAGAGTTTGCTAATTATTTTAAAATTCTCTATTTGACTGTTATGTCTTTTAAACATAACAGGTGTATACGCGGTAATTATTATTATATTTTATTGAATTGTTTCGTTAACTAATTTAATGTACTTATGTAAATAAAGGTCAATCTTAGGTATTTAAATTGAACGGAGTTTCATTTTATTGGCCTATACCGACATATGCAACAAGCAGAGGTTACATATGTAACAGTTGGCGACGAGGACAAAAATTATTTATTTTTGGTTTGGCTTAAAGGTTACACATAAAGATGACGTCTTTGGAGCAAGTGGTGGCACAAATTCTAGCGCGGCAGCAGGAGTTCATGGAGAAGCAACAGGAGTTCATGGAATGGCTGATTAATGCGACGCAATGTTCGGCAGCTGCTAGTACCAGTGGTACGCAGACACCATCTATAAGTACTACAGCACAGGAAACTTTTATGGATATGCTAGCGAAAAATATACGAGAATTCAATTACGAACAAGAAGACAACCAAATTTTTGCGACGTAGTACGAGCGTTATGAGGATGTATTCAGGACGAGGATATAATTAGCTATGCCGCCAAAGTTAATCGCTATTGCAAAAATTTTTTATTGAACAAGTGTAATGCCGACAATTTTAAATGTGTGATTTTTGTTAATGGGTTGGTATCGCAAAAAGATCAAGAATACAAAGCTTTTGGATTGTGAATCAGAACATAAGCCGTTAAACTTAGATAAACCAATCGCTGAAGTAGAACGCATAAATAGCCTCAAGCATGATACCACATTAAAAGTGAGTAAAACCTCCAGTGTCAACGCTGTCGGTAGTTCTAAGCCACAAAACATGCCCTTTAATGCAAATAAAATTCAAAAACCAAAGCGACCGTGTTGGCAATGTGGGAACATGCATTTTGTTCGAGAATGTGCCTATTCGTCTCACAAATGTGCACAATGTGGTAAGGTAGGCCACAAAGAAGGATATTGTTCTTGTTTCGAAAAATCAAAACCAAAACCTTTCAAAAGTAAATGGCCAAACCAAAACGAAAAAGCAATTTTAAAAAGCGTGAAGCAGCAAAAGGCGTATACACCTGTTCAAATTAGCAAAACGATTTTCTAAGAATAATCATATTTCATATTTACAATTGGAATATTATTGAAATTATTATAGTGAAATTTATATTTGAATTCAAACCGATAGTTTTAAGTTACAACCGTGTTACCGACAGAAAATGTAACATTATTGTAAACATGTAAGAAAATTTAACATTCGAATTCTTTACAGACCCTTTTGTCAAATTTAAGCGCCAAAATTATTGTAAAAAAACTGAACGAAAAGAGCCTTCGTGGTAACTATAAAATGAAATTTCTGGCACTTCTTATTACACACTTAAGCTAAACGGTGAGCATCCTATGCTTCACAAAATAAAGCAACTTATTTCTAAGACCTAAAAATAATATCTTTTTTTTTCTATCTCAACGCATGTGTGTATGCATAAATAATATATCACGGAGATATATATTATTACTTATAAGTTGAGACGAACAGCACTGAGGTTTCAGCCAGTCTCTCCACTTGTGAGACACAAATCTGCTACCGAAGTTTGGCCAAACATTCGAGTAGAATTTGTACATGGTTCTCTCACCGACGTCATACCGGTCACCTTGTTGAATATTCCCACCTACGAACTCGCAGTTGTGTGACTTCTGCAGCAAGAAATTGAAAGTAGTTGGAAAGACGAGCGCGAGTAATAAACTAGGTCATACACGCAAGTAACATTCAAGATTATGCCGAAAAAGTAAGTGAACAAGCGCAAGCATATTAACAAATTTAAATTCAAAAATCAAAAAAAAAAAAGTGCAAAATTGATATGTGTTTCCATATATATACATACATAGGAAATTGTTATTACATTTGCAATGTAAGTGCCCAACAAGTGTAAAGTTTCTAAAAAAATTTAATTAGATATATGTAGGTACATACATACATATGTATCTTCCAACATAAAAGTTTCATAAGCAAACGTAGTAGTGAAATACATATAAAATCAAGCCAATATTAAAAAAAAATCAAAGTGAAAAAATCAGGTTTAGTACAGTTATATACATATAAATATTTGTATGTAAAATTGCAAAGAAAAAAGGTACATACCGATATACAGAAAACAAAACCGCTATGTTTGCTGATTAAATATTCTTCAAAGATAATTGAAGGTCAAACACTGCATTTACAACACTACATTCAAACTTGTCCTGCAATAAAATAGAGAGAGTTGTACATGCATAAAAGATCCAATAGAACAAGTGTGATCAAACAACATCAAACCTGTAGAGAATTATAACGTGTTGTTGTAAGTACAACTTATTTATTTGCATAATTATCATTCCACTTACATTTATGAAACAACTGTCAAGTAAATAAAAAGCACAGGTGGACAAACAAAGAACATTAAAAAGGTCTATTCCTGTGTTAAGAATGTTTAAAAAATTAATCTAATTGTTTGCTGTAAATACTAAATAAAATTGATCAGAACGTTCATATTTCCCAATTTCATTCCTTATTTCAATATTGGAAACAGTAGTTGAATTTTTCGAAAAAATTTACACAAAGTTAAACAACAACGAGAGTAAGGGCAAAAATTTTATTTCAGTAAATACTTCAGAGAAAATTTAATGGTGGAAATATCACGTAAGCAGGCTGTTGAGCACAAGTTGTTCAAGTCTGCAATTAATTATGCTTGAGGCATAGATATTCTAATTGAAATAAATGAACAAATAATTTTCAATGACATCAAAGGCATAGTGTACAAAACGATTCATTCTTATAATACAGTCCACTACTTATTATGGTTTATTTGACATAATTTTAATTTATTCAAAGGAGTAAATTGGCTTTGCGACAAGTCCGAGCAAACTTACATGTCATTTAAACGCCCAAGGCTTTTGTGAATTAAAATTCCGAGCCTAAAGTTGCTTTGCGATAAGTCCGGGCATATTTATTTTTCATTTAAACGCCAAAGGCTTTTCCGAATTAAAATTTCGAGCCTAAAGTTGATTTACGTTAAATCCAAGCAAATTCAAGATTTGCGAATTCTAAAATCTCTTTCCGATAAACCCAACCGGATTCCTTTTTCTTTAACCGCTCAAAGCATGTATAATATACAACTTTATAGCTGAATTTGCTTTGTGACAAATATAATTAATTCCTTTAATCGTACTACCAATCCATACACCCGAATTACAAAGGGAATGTATATATACAATAGCCAACAGTTCACTTGAATCAAAGAACAAAAGAAAAGTTTCTTGCCTGAACAAAATTTTTTTTCTTCATCAATCTATTATTTATCTGCTTGAGAACTACGCATTATTCAACGAATCGAAATTGAATAGTATTCAAATATTCTAACGAACACAACAAATACACTACATTTCGGGTAATCCTCATTAGAAATAAGAGTTGCGTTTTACCCCGAATTTCATTTTTTTCTTCACATTTTTCCAAATCAAATACATTTTCCATGGCGGATGCTAAAGCTAACCGATTTACGTTCACCAAGGACAATCTAATCGCACTTTGTACGCGATTTGGTGAACAAATCACAGAGGAGCAGTCTGAGTCGATCATTGATATGAAGATGAAGGCGTTAGACTCTCGGTGGAATAAAGTTGAAGAAGCATTTGAAGAGATGATGTTAGGAGAAAGTAAGGAAGAAACAAAACAAACAGCCCAGACGCAGTACGACGTATGTGTTGAAATGTATTACAATACAATATCTTCATTACTTGACAAAATTAAACCTTATAGGGATAGCGAAATTACACGTGAAGTTAAAGAAATACTTCCGCAAAACTATGTTGACGCAATTCCCAATTCTGGCCTGAAGCTTCCCCCTTGCGATACGCAAGTTTTCTCAGGAAGTTATGAAGAATGGCCAGCTTTCCGTGACATGTTCACGGCAGTTTACTACAATCACCCACGATTAACAGCCGCTGAAAAACTTTATCATTTGCGAAATAAGACAACAGGAGCGGCGGGTGCAATTGTTCAAAGATTCCCACTCACAGACGATAACTTCAATTTAGCGTGGCAAGCACTCAAATTACGATATGAAAATATCCGGGTATTGGTTGATAACCAAGTTAGGAACCTTTTTAACATTCCAGTAGCCACTAGGGAAGATAGCAAATCGTTGCAGAGAGTACACAGTTCTATCACAGACTCTCTATCAATGTTACAAGCACTAGGGGTCTCAACCGAAGGATGGGATGTTAGTAAATCTAGCCTACTCAAAGCTACCTAACACAACGTTAGCTCAGTGGGAACAATCGCTAAATGCCAGTAGAGAGCTACCGGCATGGTCCCAATTAAGTAATTTTCTACAGAAAAGATGTGAAGTAGTTGAAAGAATCTCAGATATTAACATCTCCAAGCTAACTCTTCCCACTCGCCTCGATCCCAAATCTCAAATTCATATGTACACATCTCAGGAAAAACTCAATTACAGCTGTATAATTTGCGATGGAAAACATAATCTAAGAACTTGTCCCGAATTTCGAAAGCTCTCGATACAAGAACGGGTAGATTTTGTCTACAAAAATCAACATTGTAATAATTGCCTCTCACCTGATCATTTGAAAAAAAATTGCAAGAGTAAAAAGACGTGCTTGAATTGTGGGAAAGATCACCACACATTGCTACATATGCGTGCAAAACAAAAACAAGTTAGTGAACAAAATGTCCAATACAATAACCGTCACCCTACGACCAAAAACATTGCATTACAAAACAAAAATATATCACCTTTAAGCGAGGAGGATGACATACCATCATTCTCAAATGCAGTAAGAATGCAACAAATACATTCTAATTATGCCACAAACAGTGCTAATATTCTGCTTCGCACTGCATTGATTCAAATCGAAAGCAGAGGTGAGCTCTTTACCATTAGAGCCCTCATCGATCCGGGCTCTGATCCTGGCAGATAAAATACGCAAACGCCTAAATCTCCCATATAGAAACGCCCACTTTGAAATAGTAGGAGTTGGGGGGCAGAGCCAAATAGCAAAGAAGGAGTGTGAATTGATTTTAGTCTCACAAAAGAATAATTTCAGGCTTCAAATATCTGCCATAGTTTTACCCAGAGTCACCAATCAAATACCCTCCACTTCATTTCAAGTAAAGAACCCGTCTGACTTCTCCGGCATAGAATTGGCAGACCCATATTTCAATGTTGCGTCATCCATTGATCTAATTTTAGGCAATGACAGTGAACGATATATTAACTTAGAGGGTATAAAAAGAGATATCTGTGGCACTGCCTCAGCCTATCGAACAATTTTTGGATGGGTCCTAAGCGGGCCTGTAGAAACTAAGCCTACTTATTCATTCGCGGCTAGCGTGGTTTCTTCCGAAACTTCTAATCTCGACAATTTATTGCAGAAATTTGGGGAAGAAGAAGAGATAACTACAGCCAAGCCAGTTTTGTTAGAAGATCAGATATGTGAAGATTTTTACTTAAAAACTACAAAACGTCTCCCAGACGGTCGATATAAAGTACGTTTGCCTTTCCGGAAGGAATTTGATGACTCAATGTCGTTGGGTCCCTCACGATTCGCTGCATTAAGCCAATATGTTCGAGGGTGATGTTGGTGGATAAAAAAAAGGAAAGAAAGAAAGAAACACACCTTACTTTATTAAAAGCTAAAGCGGAAGTAAAAAACGTTTATTGACAATTCAAGCAATAACATGTTGCAGGTGTCAAAGTGACACATCAATCCTTAAGTTGTAGCTCTCATATATTATATACAGTACTCACTGTATACATTTAACTACAACAGAGGGGAACAAACATTGAGTAAAGATCCGCCACTAAAATCAGAATATAATAAAGTTCTCAACGAATACATAACGTTGGATCACATGGAACCAACGACATCCCGCGAATACTTCACTGATAATAAATGCTATTCATTTTACCTTCCACACCACGCCGTTGTACGTCCGGATAGTAAAACCACAAAAGTAAGGGTGGTGTTCAATGCTTCACGCAAAACAAAATCCGGGCTATCACTCAACGATGTCCTTTATAAAGGACCGACATTGCAGTCGGACTTAATGACAATTTTGCTCAATTGGCGCTTATATAAGTATGTTTTCAGCGGAGACATCGAGAAAATGTATAGACAAATATTAATTGATCCCTTAGATAGGCCATTCCAACGAATCCTTTTTCAAAAATCCCCCCGGGAGGCTATAAAAGACTATCAGCTGAAAACGGTTACGTTCGGCGTAAATTGCGCACCATTTTTAGCCATCCGAACGCTTCTTCAATTAGCATCGGATACACAGGAACAATATCCGAAATCCTCAATCATACTACGAAAAGAAACATATGTTGATGACATCCTTGCCGGAGGTCATGCAATCGAAGAAGCTGTTGACGCGCAGAAACAAGTAATTCTAGCTCTCAGCTCAGGCGGGTTTGCGCTAAAAAAGATTACGGCTAATGATTTTCAGTTGTTGAAATTTGTTCCTAGAGAAAATTTATACGACTCCAATTTTCTTAAGTTTCATTCTTCCAGCGCAACAAAAACTCTCGGTATTCGATGGAACGCGCACACCGATACATTCACATATTCTTTTGAGCCAATTCCTATCACACAGAAGGAAACAAAGCGAAAATTACTGTCTTCCGTAGCCAAACTTTTCGATCCCGCAGGCTGGATCTCTTCAGTTATAATCAAAGGGAAAATTTTAATTCAACAACTCTGGCTGGAGAAAATTGGTTGGGATGAAGCAGTTAGTTCGGATTCTCTAAAGATGTGGAGCGAAATTATAAGCGACTTTCCACATGTTGAAGAGATACAAATCCCACGCTGGACTCAATTCACTCCCGATGATAACATCCAAATTCATGGATTTTGCGACGCCTCCAAACTGGCTTATTGCGCGGCGGTTTATCTGAGAGTACAATCAGCTAATAAAACTGTCTCCAGTTTATTGACTTCAAAGACAAAAGTTGCCCCTCTGGCAGCTACCACGTTGCCGAGACTAGAGCTCTCTGGGGCTTTGTTATTAACAAAATTGGTGCAACACACTATTACATCCTTAGAATTACAGAACCATGAAATATTTCTGTGGTCTGATTCCGCTATTGTTCTAGCATGGTTGGCCAAGGCTCCCGCAACTTGGAAGGAAATTTATGTCTCAAATCGTATTTCCCAAATCCAGACACTCTTACCCAATGCCAAATGGTGTCACGTTCCCACGAGTGCCAATCCTGCTGACTTGGGCTCTAGAGGATGTAGACCTCAAGAATTAGTAAGAAACTCGCTATGGTGGAATGGCCCCTCTTGGCTGGTTAATCCCATGTCTGATTGGCCGATAACCAAATCAATGCATAATCGACCATCCAGCAATCTCGTTTATATGACTTCCAGGGCAGACAATATTCATAAAAGCAACAGGCGATATTCGCCCATTGTCAGTCTAGTTGCAGCGGTACAAGGAGAAGAACTTTTACGAAGATTCTCTTCGTATAACCGAGCCTTGCGTGTAATGGCTTATGTATTTCGATTTATACGCCATTTTAAACCTTCGTTTGCGAACCCAACTTTCCCCACGCAGTACCGAAGTATACATCTAAGCCATCAGGAAGTTGCATCAGTAAAAAATACGCTGTTAATTGTAGTGCAAAAACTATATTACAACACTGAATATGCGACCTTATCTGGGTCAAAACCGATTCCACCAAAGAGTAGTTTGGTTACCTTAAACCCGTTTTTAGACTCGAATGGGATCTTACGTGTTAACGGAAGATTGGCAAATGCACAATTATCATACAACGAGCGATTTCCTATTATTTTGCCACGAAATTCCCATTTTTGTGAGCTATACTTAAAACACCTACACGAGTTCTAAGCCCATGCGGAATACAACCTTATGTATCGAATGGTTCAGACAGAGTATTACATAGTGCGAGCAAAACTTCGAATTAAAAAAGTAATAAGATATTGCAAAACATGCATAATACAGAAGAAAAAACCCTGTGCGCAAATTATGGGAGCTCTACCAGCTGATCGATGCTCCATTTCCTTACCTTTTAATACTACAGGCATTGACTTTGCGGGGCCCTTCGAGGTGAAGAGTTCTACAAATCGAAATGCACCAACACAAAAGGCATATGCATGCATATTTGTCTGCTTTGCAACTAAGGCAGTACACTTGGAACCTTGTTCCAATTTATCAACACCCAATTTTCAAGCAACCTTCGCCAGGTTTGTGGGTAGACGTGGACTTCCAAAAAAAGTAGTGTCTGATAACGGAAGAAATTTCCTTGGCGCCAGTCGCTCTTTACGGAACGAGTTTTCCAAATTTCTTAAGTCCGTTTCCCACGACCTTGCACAAAAATATCTCACCCATGGCTTCGAATGGACATTTATTCCCCCTTATGCCCCACATATGGGAGGTCTGTGGGAAGCGGCCGTCAAAAGTTTTAAATTTCATTTAAAACGGATTGGCGCCTCACAACGTTTTACCTTTGAAGAGTTTGCAACCATACTCGCTCGCATTGAGGGAGTATTAAACTCCAGACCGATTTCCGCAATGTCGGAAGATCCCGGGGACCTCTCGGTCCTCACTCCAGGACATTTTCTCAGAGGGGGTCCGATTTTGGCAATACCTGAACCGCCTTCCGGCAACATCTCCGTAGTCAACCGATGGGAAAAGCTTAAGGTCATTCATCATCAGTTTGCGCTACAGTGGAAGCAGGATTATCTTAAATCCCTCCATAAAAGGTACAAATGGAAGTTTTCTGGGTCTAACCTCAAGCCAGATGACATCGTTATTATAATGGATGACAATTTACCCCCAAATGAGTGGCACTTAGGAAGGGTGATAAAGGTGTATGAGGGATTGGACAAGCACGTACGAGTTGTAAACGTTCGCACAGTAGGCGGGATAGTAACACGGCCGATATCCAAATTATGTTTTCTTCCCGTGGAGCCAGAATTCACCGTTACGCCATAAAATTTTGTTAACCTCATATTATTCCTTCTCTTACTCACTATTCCATCCCCATTGTTATCTTCACAGAATGTTTTCATGTCATATTTCCGTCAATCTCTTAACGTCACTAAATTGTTGTTGTTTTTCTATAGCTCACGCCTCCCACCACCACGGGATCCAGCAATTCACCAGTGCCAGCTGTGTTTTAGATACCATCCCTTGAGATTTTGTAAACGGTTTTTGGCCATGGATGTATCTAAACGCCGAACGATTGCACGGAAAAAGCGGTATTGTTTCAACTGCTTGGCACGGACACACTCAGTCAGTCGGTGTGCCAGTTCCGATAGATGTCGAAAATGTGGATTGACACATCATACGCTACTGCATCCACAACGCCAAATGCGAAAACACAAACAATCTATACGTGAACGGCTAGGTTCACGTACACAAGAAACTCGTGATCAACCTGCCTATAATGGGTCTATTAGATCTGCTCGATCTTCATCAATGGAAACGACCACGCATCGAGAATCAACAGAGCAACCAAACCAATACATTTTGTCAGAAGCTATCCGCTCCCTCGCCGCTGTTTTGTGTGCGACTAAGCCTACTGCTTAAATTGCAATGCTGCAAGGAGTGGCGGCATGTTCAAATTAGCAAAACGATTTTCTAAGAATAATCATATTTCATATTTACAATTGGAATATTATTGAAATTATTATAGTGAAATTTATATTTGAATTCAAACCGATAGTTTTAAGTTACAACCGTGTTACCGACAGAAAATGTAACATTATTGTAAACATGTAAGAAAATTTAACATTCGAATTCTTTACAGACCCTTTTGTCAAATTTAAGCGCCAAAATTATTGTAAAAAAACTGAACGAAAAGAGCCTTCGTGGTAACTATAAAATGAAATTTCTGGCACTTCTTATTACACACTTAAGCTAAACGGTGAGCATCCTATGCTTCACAAAATAAAGCAACTTATTTCTAAGACCTAAAAATAATATCTTTTTTTTTCTATCTCAACGCATGTGTGTATGCATAAATAATATATCACGGAGATATATATTATTACTTATAAGTTGAGACGAACAGCACTGAGGTTTCAGCCAGTCTCTCCACTTGTGAGACACAAATCTGCTACCGAAGTTTGGCCAAACATTCGAGTAGAATTTGTACACACCACATCTGAAGCAAGCAAAAATAGACGATTTATTTCACTAAAAATTAACAATGTAAACATTTGTCTTCAACATGATACCGGCTCGGATGTCACAATAATTTCAAAGAAAAACTGGTTGAAGATTGGCAAACCAACTTCAGAAAAATCTCAGCACAAGCCAAGAGATGCATCTACAAACAAAATCAACATAATGGGTGAATTCCAGTGTACAGTGCTTATCAACGATCAAACTCTGCTTTCAAAAATTTTAGTTTCGGATTTGCCAAACTTAAATCTTTTTGGTTCCGATTTAATGGAGCAATTCAATTTATGGAGCAAACCAATTGACTCTTACACGTCTTGCAGCACAGTCGAAATGAACAAAATTTTTACTGAATCCGACTTGCGATCGTCATATCCCGAAGTATTTAGAGATGAAATTGGCCATTGCACCCATTTTAAAGTGCATCTACAATGTAAACCACAAGCTGTACCTGTTTTCCGTCCAAAAAGGCAAGTTGCGTATGACCTCTCGACAGAGAAATTGATAGGCTTCAGAACGAAGGCATCATTTCACCTATAAATTTTTCGGAGTGGGCTGCACCCATCGTGATCGTGAGAAAGGCATCTGGCAATATTCGCATTTGTGGGGATTATTCCACTGGTTTAAATGAACAGCTGGAACCCCATTGCCGATCCCTGATGAAATTTTTATCAATTTCAACAATTGCTCGTGTTTTTCAATAATTGATTTGAATAACGCCTATATGCAAATTGAAGTCGACAATGAAACAAAAAAGTTGCTCGTGATAAATACCCATTGTGGCTTGTATACCTTTAATCGCCTAGCACCAGGTGTGAGATCAGCACCAGGTGTGAGATCAGCCCCAGGAGCTTTTCAGCAGTGCATGGAAAAAATCATTTCTGGAATAAACGGTATTTTTCCGTACCTCGACGATCTAATTGTTGCCACTCAAACTCACGAAGCAAATGCAAAGGCAGTGCACGAGGCATTGGAGCGTTTTAAAAAATACAACATCACCGTAAATTTTGAAAAATGCCAATTTTTTAAAACTTCATGCACATATTCGAGATGTTATTTTGATAACAAAAATAAAATAAAAACAATTTTGGAATTTCCAGTACCTAAGAATATTGCAGAGCTGAGATCGTTTTTGGGAATCTTTTAGACAGTCTACTTAAGAAGACAACAACATGGAAATGGTCAACGGCATGTCAGCGGAGCTTTCAACGATTTTAGCAGTTACTGTCATCAGATTTGTTGCTGACACATTTCAACCCCATGCTTCCTATTAAAGTAGCAGCCGATTACTCCAACGTTGGGCTAAGTGCATACATATGGTAGCGAAAAAGCCATTTACCATGCATCAAGATATCTTACGCATGCTGAGAAAAATTACTCCCAGATTGAGAAAGAAGGCCTGTCTTTAATTTTCGCAGTGGATAAATTCCATAAATATTTATTTGGGCGTAAATTTATTCCGCAAACAGATCATAAGCCATTGCTCGCGATTTTCGGAAATAAAAAAGGTATTCCAGCGCATTCCGCAAATCGTCTTCGACGTTGGGCCCACACACGAGTTTGGAGCAGCCGACATCTTATCACGGTTGATTTGTAACCCGTCAAAAACAAACGAAGACACGGTCATTGCAACAGTTCAAATCGAAGACGACATCAAACAGGTTATTAATGACATCACAACTGCTTTACCATTGACATTTAAAATGATTTGTGCTGTAACATTCAAAGTGGGAATTGGAAACTAACTATCATCAGAGATGAAGTGTTATTTTTCCAGAAAGCAAAACTTAAGCATAGTTTTTGAATGCATCGAGATCGCATAGTGATTCCTGCCTGTTTTCGAAAACGAGTTTTAAAAGAACTACAAAGGACATCATGGTATAGAAAGAACTAAAGCTCTTGCACGCAGTTGCGTTTATTGGCCCTGTATAGACGATTATATAAAAAGACACGTACAAAATTGTTCTAAATGTGCATCAGTATCAAAATCGTTACCAAAAACAACGATATCGTCTTGGCCTTTAACAAAACGCCCAATGGAAAGAGTTCACATCGATATTGCGGGTCCTGTAGAAAGTTTTTATTATTTGGTCATAGACTCATTTTCGAAATGGCCACAGATTTATCAAATTAAATCAATCTCTTCAAACGTTATTTTAAATTGTTTACGTGAGTTTACATCATTGTTCGGAAATCCTGAGCTAATAGTTAGCGATAATGGGACTCAAAATGGAATTCAACGCAAATTCACAGCACCTTATCACCCCAATCTAACGGGCAAGCAGAAAGGTTCGTTGATACGTTAAAAATAGCATTGAAAAACTTCAAGGATCGGGCAAATCAAATGAAAATTTGCAATTGTTTTTATAGTGCTACCGGTCATCACCAAATCCTGCTACAAATGGTAAATCGCCTTCGGAACTATTCGTGGGGAGGAAATTGAGAAGTAATCTCCATCTCCTTAAGAAACCTGAAGATTCTCAACTGCTGCGCAATGCCAAAATGGAAGAGCAGTTTAACAGGTGCAATGGTGCTGAAAAACGCAATTTTGATATTGGTGAAAATGTTTATGCAAAAATATATAAACATAATAAATTTGAATGGGCACCAGGTGTTATTAAAAAGAAGTTAGGAAATGTGATGTATGAAGTGGAAACTCCAAGTAATCCTGAGCATCGGATAATCAGGTCGCATGCCAACCAGCTTAATACCATGTTCATACATGCGACTTTATTGAGATAATCGCAATAAAGTCCATTATTGAACTCAATATTCCATACAAAAAGTCAATAAAGTTATTGCTTAATAAACTCAAAATTGCTTTAAATATTGAGAAAAAGATGAAACACAACACTGTAAAAGATGTGTTTAATAAGCAAAAGTATACAATGCGACATGAATGACGAGATAAATCTCAACAAAAGCAAACAACACAAAATAATAAAACATAAAAATTTTTAAACATTGCAGCATTTCCAAATTTTTATTTCTCTTTCTTTTTATTATTGCCGCTTTGGAGTCGTAACATGAACGCACTACTTGTACAAGTTCCATATTTTTATTGTACAACACTAAAATCTTTTTAATAAAAGGCAGTTTTCTTCCATTTTTCTTATTTGAAAATATTTTTCACTTTTCCTTTCTCATTATCAAAACAAAAACAACAAGTTTTTTCCAGCTGTCAAATACTAATTGAGTTAGCGCAATATTTGTATGTATGAACGCAGAAAATATTATGTCAATAAACTGAATATTATCTCAATTAGAAATGCATGTATGAACAAGGTATAAGCCTCATTACAATAAATCCATCACATCAGCAGAACACGAAGTTTTGTTGGACTATTTCAATTTAACGCCACAACCCGTTTCAACTGGCAATCAGAACAACAATGCTATTAGCAGTGTACCACAACATAATCAAGAAAACGCGCTTGGAAGTAGTTCAACACCACCACAGCCACACAACAGTACAACTAATAATCAAAAAGGTAACTCATCTGAAAAAGTCATTATAACAACTCCAGTCGGTCTTAGAAGGTCGAGTTGCAGGAAACGTTCTCCAGCATGGACTCCAGATTATCATCTTTTTAAAAGAAAGAGAGATGTTGGGAACCCAAAATAAGCAGCCATGGTTTGATAGTACAATGTATAGATGTTTCTATGTACACAAATACCAATGTATCTGACTACTGTGTTAGTTATTTACTTACGCACTTGTGTCTATTTCATGTTTTATGCTAATTTAATGTACTTATGTAAATAAAGGTCAATCTTAGGTACGTAAATTGAACGGAGTTTCATTTTATTGGCCTATACCGACATATGCAACAAGCAGAGGTTACATATGTAACAAGAAGAAGAACAAAGAATACAAGAGTAGTTTAAGAAACATGGTTTAATCATTGGCAAGCCTTATATTGTTATGGAAACTCTAACGATGGCAAAACTGCTAGACGTTTTTTCGATGATCCTGAAACTACACCTGTAATAACTGGTATCAATGTTGACTTGGTCAGACGTTTTAAAGTATTACTTTGTCATAAATAGTAAAAAAGTAATAAACACCGAAAAATTCGAAAAATATGCAAAAGAAATACTGACCTTAATTAGTAATCTGTATCCGTGGAGACCATTAACACCAACCGTAAACAAAGTTCTAGCACATACAACAGAAATATTACCGAACAATATTCTTCCCTTAGGGGAATTAACAGAGGAAGCTCCAGAAGCTAGAAACAGAGATATTAAGCAGTATAGAATTTTTAATACACGAAAGTGTTCAAACACTGCTCAAATTAATTACCTTATGAATCATTTACTGTTGTCTTCAGACCCAGTCTTATATTCTATAATGGTTACCAAAAATAACAATGGAAATAGAAAAGGATGATCCCGAAGGCATTGAAATTAAAACTCTTTTAAGTCATGGCGCTTCCGATTATTTTAAAGAAAATTTGTATATTAGGTTAGGTTGAATGGAGGGGTTCTTCTGCCCATGTCTTACGACATACACCTAAGCCAATATAGGCTTGTTGTGCGCTCCGTGGGTTTTACCGTGAACCAGTTTGACTCATAGGTCTATAGGAACTCCGTGTCATTCACAAAGTTCCTTAGTTTCCTCCAGCATACGCCCCGTAATTGGGTTATGTCTGGTAAGGTGTCTCTCCCAAAATGACGGGATCGTATTTGTGAGAAAGCGGGGCACTGACATAAATAGTGCTCCAATGTTTCGCTTTCCTCCCCACAAGCTCTAGATTCATCTCCTCCCGCTATTCCTATGCGGCTAAGATGTGAAAGTAGTTAAGAGTGGCCTATCAGAACTCCCATTAATCTACTTAATTCGAGCTTGCTAAGTCTTAGCAATACCCCCGTTTTTTCCTCATCTGGATCCCCCCATAGGATTTTTGTATTGCTTCCCACAGTTTCGTTATTCCAAAGAGTCAAATGAGCTCTATGAACCCAGTTCTTTAGCTCAGATTTAACTGCATCGAAAGGTTTCGCGCATACCAAGCTTATGTTACTTAACTCTCTTGCTTTTGAAGCAAGTGAGTTTGCCCTTTCATTTCCAGTTATTCCTACATGCCCTGGCACCCATATGATTCGCAGTTCACTATGAGACGAGTAACTGTTAGTAGCATTTTTGCAATCCCAAACTGTTCGTGATTTAATCAGCTCAGCTGAGATCGCCCTGATGGCCATTTGGCTATCCGTGAATATATTCACGAATGCTGGCCTTCCCATTTCATTGAGCACCCTAATACACTCCGTAATTGCCCGAATTTCTGCCTGAAAGACTGTGCAAAAGTCCGGCAAACGATTTGTATATTAAGTAACAAACACTGTTAGTATATTTTATGCTTTAATCAATAAATGAAAAATATTTTGTTTAAAGCTTAAACAATACTTAATTAAAATAAAGTGGGTAAATCCTTTGTTCAAAACTTCACAGTGGCTTTAGTGGGTGCGTAAGTATGTTTGTATAAATTTGCACAGACATACTTATGTACGTACATACATATGTATGTGCCTGCATGAAATTCGTAATTGTGACGACAACCCTCAATTTCTGCTGTCATGTGCACCTCTGTGTATTTTCTTTGACTTAGAATTTATTTTTTATTTGTTCATTTTACTTGACTTTGATGATTGCTTGACTTTAATTTGGAATTTGTAAAAAAAGGAAAAAAATATCACACAGTTTCGAATTACAATTTTTAACCTTGAACTACCGCTTACCATTACACTACGTTTGTTTGAATTTATTTGTATTTTATGTGCAGTGCTTGGGCAGCTCATGTTTCCGCTAAAGTTATTGCACGCCTCGGATACTTAATCCAAAACTGCATTTGGCTGAAGCGGAACAATGAGCTGAACAATAACAAATTAAAGTCAGGTAAATTCAAATATAATTATTTCTTTTGACCAATAACATTTTGTATTATTACAAATCAGCAACTTTCCATGGGAACAAAATTTATTGGTGCATTTTTTATCACGACATTTTATTAATCCATAGTTTCTTGTTTCAAACTTACAGTTTTTTCCCATGGGAATTTATGATATAGCAATAAGTTAGTATTTAAGTTTTGATTTTGCAAAAATAAAGTGAGAATCAATATTCAACTCAAACATAACGGTTGTCAGTTTTTTTCTCCTATCTCCGCTATAACCAAGTTACAAGTGATTGTGTTATACATTCTGTTGTCTTGATGTATTGCCTTGACACAATCTATTCGCTAACTCAAGAACTTAGAGTTAGAAAACACAATCAAATTTCCTAACCAAGTTTAAGTGCTTGCGTTAGGCTTCAAGATCACCAAACTAGCTGAATCGCTACATCCTTTTAGTTTGTATTTAATATTTCTTAATATTACTAAAAAAAATTTTTTTTTTTGATGTGTTTGCTGGTTTAATCGAGATCCTTTTGAATCTATATGCTTTACGTGATCCTGTATTCGGGCAACCTGCTTCTGCGACTGATCCTTTATTTGCTTGTTTTCGCTCTGCTTTGCCCCGCTGTGTGCAGATTACAAGCTTTTGCGCCTAATCAACTGCTTTATCGAACAGTTGCATAAGCTTATATTTTTGTGGATTTCAAAGAAATGTGCTATTTTTATGACCACTTTCCCTTTCGATTTTGGAACCTTTTATTATGTTATCGTTTTCTTTTTTAAAGGAAAAATTACATGTATTTAAATGCATTATCAGGTATCTTTTGGCCTTTTGATTATAACCGAACTAAGTGCATTTAGTTCGTATGTCTGGCAGTCTTTCAAAATGTCAAACATGTTTACTTTGTATTGGTTGCGTAGCATTTTGATGGTTCCCGAATGTGCAAATATTTAAAAAAGGTATACATGTTATATATCGTTGGAAAGGAATTTGTGTTTTCTTTTCAAATATATGCAAAAATTTGACCTTTATTTATGTTTTTAAATCACATTCGTGAAAACAATGAAAAAAATAATAAAAGGATAGTTTTTCGCACATAAAAATCAAAGTGAAACTTGAATATCTGGAAGACGGTAAAAGATACATGCATAATTTTTCAAAGCATGTTAAAATACTAAAATTTGAAATAAAAACGTAAATTTTAGAAAGAAATATAAATCACAAGTCCATTTCTTTAGCAATTCAAAATTGTCCCTTCCAAGAATTGACTTTTTTTTAATAATCTCAGACTGGCAACGCTAATTATATCTAGGATGTCTCGAGCTTCTGCAGCAATAATACCAACTGATTTTGCAATAAAACGGAATTTGATTTCACTTTTGGCAAAACTTTTCAGACGCCCACATATCCGAAAATTGTTTTAAAAATTGATGATTTCCGACCACTGCCTACTGTAGGGTACTTTGTCTAAATTAAACAAAATAAAGTTTTTACACATTCTTAAGAGATTATCTTTCGCTACGTGTAAAAATAAGTATAAAAGCTGGAACAAAATTTTTTACGAATTCAAAAATAATAAAGCCAGCTTTTTTGTGAAAAACTAATTTTTCAGTGAAATTTCAAAGTTTTGAATTAAGACCTATTTTATGACTTAACGGACGAAGATATTTCAATAAAATGGTACCTTATCTCACTTAAAATTTTATAAGGAGTATAACGGTGGGCTACAAATTAAAATTAAAGTTTCAACAAAAAAGTTATAAGCAAAAAACCAAAAGAAGTTGCGGCGAAAATAATAAAAAATAATATTCTAAGGCGAATATCTCTTAAACTGTAAGAGAAATGAAAACATGTGTTACGGCCGCAGTGACCAGAGGGAGCCGGCTATTTATTGTGTGTTGTTATCGTGGAACGCATGAGACTCTATTTTGTTTTTTTTTTGCGGGGAGGTTCCAACCCTTCCCTCTGGGTGCGCCGGCATAAAATTGAAACTGAAAAAAAGAAACTACTACAAAGGATTTTGTGTGCCACACCAGCGATGACCGCTCGTTTCCTTAATGTGGAGCAACTGATGTTGGGTTCCTCATTTTGCCCTCCCGACCGTGTTGCAAAAACTGGTCCAATTTAATTTTTTTTTCTGCAACCCCAAAATCCCACCGTCTTCTCCTTCCTTACCTTATCCTCATGCCTCTAACCAATTTATTTTTACTCCAACTTCATAATTAAGTTTCTAATGCAAATTCTTTATTTTTTTCCAGATCTTAAAACTAACATTATTTTTCCCTTACTCTAATGTATAGCCTAGTTATCTAGGATATAATAAAAACTATATATACATAAAATACAATAAAATTACATATAACAAAAATTCCCTAACAATGAATTAAATATATCTACAAAAAAAAAAAATTAATCACTAACAATGGAATATTTTATTTTTGTACCTTAAAAAAACTTCACACACGGCTATAAACGAAGAGGGTAATTTTGGATATTTATTATCAACAATAGAAATTTCTTTTTCACTCTACTGTTTCACAGTTTAAACCTTTTTCCTACTAAAGTGCTATAGGGGGGGTCGCAAATCTCTAACCTAAAAGAGCCCAGCTAAAGGTTCTTCGATTTTTGAACCTAGATTTCCCACAAAATGTTACCAAAAATTCCTATACCTGTTGTTCGGTAGCAAAAAGGTTTTATTTCCTGTTACGTTTTGCTTTTCTTTAGTTATGCCCACACATCTATTTTGTATGCTGATTCAAAAAAATTAGTTTGGCATACCTTCGGGCGTTTATTTAAATTATATTAATTCTACCGCATTCGCCGTGGGTTTTATTTTTTTGACAAAAATTTAAAACAAAATTTCATAAACACTAACATTAAAATACACAATTTTAACACTAACACTTAAATACACAATTTTAACTAAACTACACTTATTCACTACACTGACGCTAATTTGATTTTTCTACGGGACTCGTTTTATTTTGGTGCTTAACAATTTTCTTCAGCACTGGTTTATTTTAAAAAGCTTTTTGTAACTTTTTATTATTTTCTTAAGATTTCTTGGAACAGATATATATGCTATTTTCAGTATAGATGTTTCTTTTTATTTTAGCATCAAAACTTTTTTTATGATAAAAATTTTTTGTTTGGTATCAATATATTTATTATGTAGCGGTTACCTGGCTTTCTGGATACTTAGCGGGACAATTGTTCCTTTTTGCGGTGAAAATTGTGACTTCTTTTAGCCGTCCAGCTTTCCCCGTATCCCTGCCTGTTAAGTTCTTATTTTAACACGAACTTCTAACTTAACCGCTACGTTTTAGCTGCTTTTTCCACCAAACTTGTAAAAAGAAACTTTCTTTATGACCTAAAAGAAATTTTTATATTTTTAACTTCAGCATTGCTCCATTCTATCGAGTTATATTTCTATTTTACTTTTGGTGTTTTAAGAAAAATTAATGTTTTTTTCTATTTTATTGAAAATTTCTTATAATATTTTTTTCTACATTTCAATTTCACATTAATTTCTTCTTAACGCACTTAAGTTTTACCTGAGGCTTTTTTTTCTTCCACTATTTTTTTCACAATTTATACATACACTTTTACACTTTATACATACACTTTCTCCGACAGCCAGTCGGTACTCAAGGCCCTGAGTGGCTGTTCGTTCACATCCAGGACAATACTGGAATGTCACGACAGGCTAAATGAACTGGCCACTCACAATCAGATTACTCTGATATGGGTGCCAGGTCATGAGGGGCACAAGGGTAACGAGTTGGCTGATACCTACGCAAAAAGGGGAGCCAATGGGGCTTTTATTGGACCCACTCCATCTTTTGGCTTTAATAAGCTACTCCTCAGGGGGGAGATCAGAAAATGGACAACATCCATCACAGAGAAACTGTGGAATGACACTAGGGGTCTAGAACACTCAAAGAAATTTCTTAGCTTTAATGCCAAGAGAGCGGATCTCGCTTTAAAATTAAATAGGAAGAACCTAAGGACACTGTGTGGGGCGCTAACAGGACACTATACCTGCAGGAAACATCTACACAGAATGGGACTATCCAGCACGGCAACCTGCAGATTTTGCGGAGAAGAAGAGGAGTCAATGGAACACTTGATTACTGAATGTGTGGCACTTGGTCACAGAAGATACAGGCTGTTGCAGGCCTATACATTGGGTTCACAGGACTTGCAAGGGCTTCCACTGAAGGAGCTAGTACTGTTTCTTGATGTATTAAACTCGTGAGGGAAAGGGGATGCACAATAGATCATTATTGGTCGCAGTGCAAAGGGCCATCCTGGACCAACCTAGCATAAATAATAATAAATAATAATAATACACTTTTTCTGTTTTTGTCTATCACCGCCTTTGAACAATTGCCTTGCTTGACTATAAATTGAAACTGCTGAAATTTCTACATTTTATATCATTTCTTAAACATTACATTTTCCAATTTTCCAAATTAGAACGGTCAGTTTTCCACCTGTTTCCAAATTTTGACCGGTGGTATTTTTCTCTATTTTCGACCTTTGATCAGTTGAAGATAATTGCGTTTTATTTAATTTAAATATTTCGCGCTTTAAATTAAAGTTTGGGCTTTATAAGTTCTTATAATGTTTTTTTGTTTTTCCTAGAGTTTTTTTCTCATTTCTATGCCTGAAATCTCTTGTTTTTCTTATTTTATTTTCTTATCTTCGCCCTTCTTCAATTTTTCATACACCTGGTCATCATAAATTATTGCAGGTTGAATTTTCATTCATAATTTTGAAAATCTTATTTCAAAAACAACAGTTCCGTTTGCCCAGTTCAGAGACTTAAAAATTCCTCCCTGTTTTAATTTATTCGGGTCACCCTGTTGCCATTTTTACTACTCATATGGGCGTATTTATTTCCAAGTGCTGGCAACAGTACCATGAGTAAAAACAGAGCTGGGGGTCAATTCTGGTTCTGTGAAATGGTGAAATGAAAAGTTTTTTCACCATTTCATAACAGTTTAGATTCGCGTTCTTTGTGAAATGAAAAAAATACGTCAAAGCGTTTTCATGTGAAAACAACACTGGAATGAAACGGGATTTTTTCACCGCTTCACAACGCTTCTGATTCTTGATTTGTGAAACAGTGCAACCAACTGTCAAAAAATCTTCATATGAAAAGATTTTTTTCACTGACAAAATATGCATGAAAAACAAAAAAAAGTGTTGCTTAACCAGCGGCTTATCGATGAATTTTGTGATTAAGCACTTCTTTTTTTGAACTTTTGTTTTCTCTTAACGCTTTTTTTTTGCAAATGAAAAGTAGGCAACACTCAAAACACAACAAAAAAGAGAATTTGGCTCTCACTAGCTTTGTCTGCTCTTCACAAGCCTACGGAAATATGTACAAAGCAAACAAATTAAATTAAAAACTTTATTTACTGCAATATTCCTGTAAGAAATGAATTAGAAAAACTTTTAATGTAGATTTCATTTATTATTTATTATTGTGTTTTATGTAATCCTTAAAGGTACATATACATAGTTTGTTAAAACTTGTTATCAAAAATGTTTTGTTTACATTTCACATATGCATCTAATTGTGTCTCTATTGAAGTGCTCTTCTCTTTTTTTTCCTGTAAAAATAACACACATACATAGAATGCATGAAATATGAAAATAAAGATAAACTTACATGATAGTTTATTCACTTTTGATTACAAGGACAATAAATTATTAAAGAAAATTATTTAAATGTATGTCGATGTCACCTTATTTGCGGTTGTGCTTTAAATAATATTTGTATGTATGTATGTACATATGTATGTGTAAAGTTTTGTTTACTGGCTTGACGTTTGCTACGAAATTTGTAAATCAATGTTGCAAAAGTTTCACAGCAACATATGGAATGAAACACTTTTTCATTAAATAAACGGGAATCGCAATTTGAGTGAATGTGAAATGATAAAGTGAAAAGTTGTTATGAAAACGAAAATGAAAAGTTTTTTTTTCATTTCACGTTTTCACAGAACCAGAATCGACCCCCAGGACAAAAATACATACAGCTGTGCGATAGTAACCTGCAGATTGCAGCGGCAAATTTTGCAGAGCAAATTCAATTTAAAAGTAAAATTATTTAATTATTCCAAGCAAATTTATTTCAAGATATAAAAAAATTTATTTACAAGGATTGTTTTAAAGCTGCTACTTTTCAAGGTGAGTATCATATACATACGTTAATCTGTGTGATATTATTTTAAATTTATTTCCCTTTTTTTCTATTTAGTTCTACACATATGTATGTATGTGCATACTACCACATTTGCAGATACCTAACCAAAAGGATACATCCCAACAAACTTTTCTGTTCGGATACATAAAAATCAGAAATTCTGATGCAGATTTTTATTTATTCCGCAACACATGTTTCATAACATTTTTTCTTGCTTTGCTAATCAAAATCCAAAAAGGTAAAAATCTTTCAAATCGGCCGAGATATAAGAAAGTTACAAGCTGCACAAAATTGTATATACTCTATTAAAGCAGCGCATTACTACTATACATTATTGCATTCTGCTTATTAATATTTTATTATATTATTTTTTCTCATATGAATGCAGTTATGTATGTTTTGTAATCATTTTCCATTACCATATACTTATGTATAGTGTTGATTTATCTTCTATAAATTTATCCTACTAGATATGGGTATGTATACATAAATCTTTATCCCCATAAATAATCTCAAATCTGTATGGACTTCTATATGTGGATATGCATGAACTAATTCGTTTCATATCAACGCACAGAAGTTCATAACCCTAGGTATATTCATATACATATATACCTTGTTCTTTATAGGTATATTTTATTATGTATATGCCATGTATGTATATGTATTAACGTTTTCCTAAACTTTTACCTATCCAGTATAAACCTATATAATGTCCAATATCTTCCTATATACTAGTATACTTGACGTAAAAATGAGCCTACATAAATCGATGTACCAATAATTCATAGACCATTAATACCAACATTTATCTTAATAGTCCTATATATTAATATAGCCCACACGATCCTAAACGCTAACGTTTCCGCAAACGATAAATCCCCAAACACTAACATCTCCCCGGGTTCATACATATACATATATAAGTACACATATGTTCGTTCATATATATGTATTTATGTGTATGTATGCCTCCACGTGTGTCGCAGTATATCAGTCCGATTGTCTGAAATAAAGATAAATACACTCACTATCAGCTAAGAATGGACCTAAGTTCCCTTTCTCTATAAATCCCACTTCCAAGAAACTTCTCTGTCTATGCGAAGATTATGAACAGACCCTCACCAACCCCCGGTATGATCCTAAATAAATTGGAAATTCCAAATATTAATTTGGTACTTACTTTGGCAATCTGACAAAAGCCAGGAACTGTCTCCTCTTTTGTGAAATCCCCACAGCAGTAAGAAAAAGATTTAATGGGTAAAAGAACGCGTACAAATACGATATACAACTAAATTTCCGGATTTAAATTCAAAAATTATTTACCTCATTCGGTAAATAAAAAGAAATATTACATTTATTCCTGACTAAATACTACTATACACTTAAACAACTACTTATCTGATGGTGCTGCTACGATAAAATCTTCAGATATTGATTACAACTGTTGGGTCCCGGGTTTCTTAGTTCCTCTTCAGGTGCTGTGTTTCTCCAGTTTCCTATTGGTGTGTTTCAGGCCACGTTTCATGGTTCTGTGGAAGCTTACTTGTGAGCTGCTGGTGATGTTGCTCGGCTTTCTTTTGGCGTTTGCCTTTATTGTTTGATACTGGTTTTTCTTCTTCTTCCAATGGTGGTTGCGTACAGTGGTGGTTTTGTAGTGCTACGTTCGTACGGAATGGCTTTGAACTTACCTACAGCTACACTGGAGTCTTTTAAAAAGCGAGTCCAAGTGAAGGAGCGTATGTGTGGTTAGAAAAAAGGAAAACGCGTGTTGCGTTCACGCAGCAGGGATCTTTTTATTTCATTCTTATAGAGGTGTCATAAATTTTAAGGATATCAAAAAGTTGGACGCAACGTAATCTTCTGGACACAGTGCGTTTCTTTTTTCTTTTTAACGCAGTGCGTTAACACGATGCACAGTGGGGGATTTTGAAAAAAAAGTGGAAATAATTCTGCAATTTCTAAACGGGTAAGCCGATTGTAATAAAAATTCACACACATCTTAAGGAAGTGTTGGCGAGTTTAAGTTTGGAGTGTGAACTTTATAGACACGAAGGGGGCGGAGCTGTACGCCCCCAAAGTGGGCCTCCTCGGGTATGTGAAAAATTCGAAAGCATGTCAAACTTATGGTTTTGATCCAAATAAAACGAAATTTTGTAGGTACATTTTCCTACTAAAGGGCTACTAAAAAACTCGATTTTTCCCCGTTTTTTGTGGAAAAAAGTACGTTCATTATTTCGTAATTATAAAAAAACTTTGCGGAAATATCTACGCTATGTTGATATTTATTTGAAAGACTATACTATGTTGTATATTATGACAGAAAAAAAAATTAAAAAATTTTCTTTTTTAAGAAAGCAGAGTGTTGCCAAATAGAGGAATTTTCATAGCAAGTTCTCGGTTTATGGCTTTTTTTCTCCAATCCCAAAGCTAGAAACAAATAAGTTTTTGTACGATCCTAAGGCCTAGCATGTTTTTAAAAATTCACCATACTTCCAGCTGCACCTCGCAAAAAATACAAAAAATAGAGCAAAAATATTAAAAAATCCCATTTTTGGGATTTTTAGACTTTTTTCTGGGAATTACGGAGTTTCAAGAATTATATCTTACCGGCTTTTACATTTTTCCTATTAAATGCGCTATTTTCTACGTAAATAACAATTTTTACCAGAAAATAATAACAAATAAAATTTTTGTAGCATAAGAAAAAAGCGCTGAATACTAAAAAATCGCATTTGTGGGATTTTTTGATTTTTATCTGGGAATTCCGGGATTCTAAGAAGTAAATCTCGTCGGTTGCAACTTTTATCTATTAACTACGTCATATTTTACCTACATGCGGAATTTTGGCAGAAAATATTCATAAATAAAAATATTGTAGTTTAAGGAGGTAGACCTTTATATATGTACATACATGCTCTGTTTTCAAGAACTCATTTGTTTAAGCCGACTAATGCCTCTCATTAATACTTTTTGAAAGAAGTGGGCCGCTTTATCTATCGCAAGCCGATGTAGGTAATTTAAACAGTTAAAATGTACTTGTGTATATGTTTCATTACACCAGGTAGCTGCAATATATGACCATTGTATACCTGTTGCATTGATGTACGTAGATATATGCAGTTGCTACTGTTTACCTGGTAACAGCGAAAAATTTTAATATGTATATTTGGTTAGGAATGAATAATTTGGAATATATCGTACTACTTCAGTTAAAGTAGCGATGGGGATCATATTGGTTTATAGAAATTTATGTTTCCTTTTGTTTGAGCACACAGAAATTCAATTCGAGGATAAAGTTAAAGTTATTACTCAGTTTATTGAAAATACTTGCACTGATAAGCTGAAAAGTGAAGAATATATAAAAATACAAAATTTTGTTAAAAACTTTGAGCTGAAATGGAAAACTGTGAGGAGAAGCAAGGCAAAATTCCTAAGTAAATATTCCGATTGGTTGGATAATAACATGGAATTAAACATTTCCACGTCTGGTGTCGGGGCTCCATGCAAAGAATACGAGAATTTAAGCGAAAGATCGAAGAAAAAAAGGTTGTCAAATTCCATTTCATCTATGTCCACTGAAGAGATTTCGGATACGTACAAAGCGATTCTTAAAAAAACGGGAAACCTTCAGAGGCTGGAAAAATTGCTGGTGTTTTACCAAGTGCATCACCTAGAAGGCTTAAGCGAATTGTTAAATGTATTCCAACACATACATCTGAATCAGTTTTTACCGAGGAAGAAGATATTGCTCTGATGTTGCAGCTTGGATTAACTCGTGATAAATATATTACTTTGAGAAAAGCATTGCAAGAGAAAGGGGTAAAAGTTTTGCCATCATATGACGCAGTACAGGAACGCAGTCAATGAACATAAAGCAAGCGTTAAAGTGTCAACTCTACTGGAAAATATAGCTTCCCGGATAGCTTCACTTTGAACAACGGAGCAGTATAAAAAAATAAATAACAGCAATTTGCAGCTGATTTGTAAATGGGGATGTGATGGCTCGTCATTGCTTTCAGAGTACAAGCAAGTTACCACAAGTCACTCACTTGAACGTAAAAGTGTATTCATGACTTCATTAGTGCCCATAAGAATTCGTAAATATGTCGATAGTAACAGTCCATCAACACGTTTGGAAGATCTCTGGATCAACCAAACTCCAGGATCGGTTTTTTTGTAGGTCAATTAGCTTTGAATATAAAAAGGAAATGAAGAATTCAACAAGAGATTTAATAAATTTTCCGAAATTCACCGTACCACGTACTATTTCACTTGCATTAATAATTATTTCTTCAGCATTTCTTTCGATATGAAATTATGATTGATGGAAAAGATAGTAATGCAACAACGGGCAGGCAGATCATCAAATTGGCATTGTTCCATATGTGGAGAAAAGAAATCACAATTTACGATTTCATCTAAGGAGAGAACAATAAATGAAGAAGCTCTCAAACTTGAAATCTTTCCTCTCCATGCCCGAATACGCTTCTTGGAATACTTTCTGCATCTGACATATGATCTAAAGTATAGGAGTTTTCCCAAAAATTAAAAAAAAACAAAGACCTAATTGAAATTAGAGCCACTGAAAGGCAATGAATTCAAAAAGAGTTCAAACAGCAGACCGGCTTAAATATTAATAAGCCCCTCATAGGGATGATGGAAATACACCTATAAGATTTTTTAAATATTATGAAGAAACAGCAAAAATTACTGGAATAAATTCGATGCTGTTGTACATATTAAGTTACCAACATCGGCTTGCGATAGATAGAGCGGCCAACTTCTTTCAAAAAGTATTAATGAGAGGCACTAGTCTGCTTAAACAAATGAGTTCTTGAAAACAGAGCATGTATGTACATATATAAAGGTCTACCTCCTTACACTACAATATTTTTATTTATGAATATTTTCTGCCAAAATTCCGCATGTAGGTAAAATATGACGTAGTTAATAGATAAAAGTTGCAACCGACGAGATTTACTTCTTAGAATCCCGGAATTCCCAGATAAAAATCAAAAAATCCCACAAATGCGATTTTTTAGTATTCAGCGCTTTTTTCTTATGCTACAAAAATTTTATTTGTTATTATTTTCTGGTAAAAATTGTTATTTACGTAGAAAATAGCGCATTTAATAGGAAAAATGTAAAAGCCGGTAAGATATAATTCTTGAAACTCCGTAATTCCCAGAAAAAAGTCTAAAAATCCCAAAAATGGGATTTTTTAATATTTTTGCTCTATTTTTTGTATTTTTTGCGAGGTGCAGCTGGAAGTATGGTGAATTTTTACAAACGTGCTAGGCCTTAGGATCGTACAAAAACTTATTTGTTTCTAGCTTTGGGATTGGAGAAAAAAGCCATAAACCGAGAACTTGCTATGAAAATTCCTCTATTTGGCAACACTCTGCTTTCTTAAAAAAGAAAATTTTTTAATTTTTTTTTCTGTCATAATATACAACATAGTATAGTCTTTCAAATAAATATCAACATAGCGTAGATATTCCCGCAAAGTTTTTTTATAATTACGAAATAATGAACGTACTTTTTTCCACAAAAGACGGGGAAAAATCGAGTTTTTTAAGAACTTGAATTTAAACTGCGTATAACTTTTTACTAAATAAGTTTTTCAAACTAAATTCTTTTTTGCAAGATTAAAAATTTTGTTTTAAATCTAGAAAAGAATAGGTTTTGTAAATCGGACTACTCTTGTCTTTGCTATTAACAAAACAGTGGGCCAGAACAGAGAAAAATGTGAAAATTTTAATAGTATTCGTCGTATATCTCCTAACCTGCAAATGAAAATCCATCAGTGTTACACATTTTTTTAAAGCCCTTTAGTAGGAAAATGTACCTACAAAATTTCGTTTTATTTGGATCAAAACCATAAGTTTGACATGCTTTCGAATTTTTCACATACCCGAGGAGGCCCATTTTAGGGGCGTACAGCTCCGCCCCCTTCGTGTCTATAAAGTTCACACTCCAAACTTAAACTCGCCAACACTTCCTTAAGATGTGTGTGAATTTTTATTACAATCGGCTTACCCGTTTAGAAATTGCAGAATTATTTCCACTTTTTTTTCAAAATCCCCCACTGTGCGATGGTTGTTAGAGATGAGGTTTTTTTTTAAATTTTATGTGTGAAGCAATGCTCCTTCAGCTCAATGGTTAACCAATGGTGTAATCTTCAAAAACTCGTGCCTGCTGGTACCTTCCTTTGTGTGTTTTGTCCTAAACCTTTATGGACTGTGCCACTTTACAAAATTGCTATTAAACAAGTTACTTCTTGTTTCACAAATATTTTAAATTTTATTTGCACTATATTACTTTGCGTTTGGTTGCGCACTTCACTAAGCCTCTTGCTGCTTCAACACTACACCACTGAATGAAAACGACGCTTCTTGCTCTGGCACCACATACGTTTTTCGCAAAATGGATAATGTTTTTCTGTCCCGCATCCTCCGATGGATGTGTTATAAACACCTGTCATCACTAAGTCAGAGATGTCGTTTTGACAGTATGAGGCCACTCATACATGTGGTGCGGGTGGTGAGTTGTCTACTCAAAAATATATCAAGATAGAATCAGCCATCACAAACCCAGCTATTTTCGGTCAACCTCTTGCTGAAAAGAGTTGGGGCCACGTATCGTTACTGGGTTAGTGCCCAAGCGGCAATAGACGTATAATGAAACAGCTAAATGATTTTCACACGAAGTTTTAGTTGAAATAGCTAAAGCATAATTGCAATCATTGTTTTAAGTGTTGCGCATGTATCACTCCTATTAGTTGACCTTTAAGATTCTCCACTTCGTACAAGCTGTTGCCCACCGCCTTTCTAATCCTACATTTCAGCCAGGGTCTGCAGAACTTAGCGTTCACTCCTTTTTTAAGACTGCTTTGCACAAAGTTTTTCCGAAAAACTTCTTGACCGGGCTTAAAACTGACAATCTTACTTCGGCGGTTGTACGATTTCACATTTCTCTCATACGCGTCGTGCAATTTCTCACTAGCTTTCTGGTGAACTATTTGCATTTGTGATGGTTTCGGCAAAATATTCATCTCACCGTCTTCGACCGCTCTTAATTTTCGTAAAATTCCATAGGCATCCACGTGAGTAATCATATTGATGCCTGTTAGTGCGAAATATGGGGTAATACCAGTGGATGCATGTACTGTGGATCTCAAAACGCATTCGATTCTAGCCAGATTTTCATCCCACCTCGAGTGATCCTTGTTCAAGTAACTCCGAATGGAACTCAATATGGTCTGATTTACTCTTTCGCTAGCGTTCGATTGCGGTGCGTATACTGGTGAGCGGATGTGTTTTACTCCAAATAACTTCAAAAAATCTCTAAAAGCTTCTGACACGAACTGTTTACCGTTGTCGGAATGAACCAACTCTGGAACTCCAAATTTATAAAAGACTTTGTCACGCAAAAATCGAATAATCGCCTTAGTCGTGGCTTTTCCTAATGCCTTCAGCAAAACAAATTTGGTCTTATGATCCAATACTATGAAAATGAACGTATTACCTTACCTCGATCTGACATAAGGTCCAAGGAAGTCGATGTAAACCTTCTGGAATGGTCGTTGTGTCTGAACTTCTGCTCCCATCGGTGATCGTAAAATTTGTTTTGGGTTCTTAATCTCTTTACATGTGTCGCAGTGCTGTATGTATTCACGGATTTGCCTTACCATTGACGGCCAGTAAAAATATTTACGGATATTGAAAAGCGTTTTTGATATGCCTACATGCGCAGTGTTGTCGATGTGGGACCGCTCGATGACGTTGCTAATCAATTCAGCTGGGAGCCAGATTTTCCAATAATCCTCTTCGCTTTCCGCATCATTCCTATTAAATTTTACTCTTTTATAAGCGATGTCTTCGCTTACTTTCAAATCCGGTAAACATTCTTGGTTCTGTACTACGGTGTCAATTAATCTCAAATACTCTTTAGACTTGAATGCTTCTGAACTAAAATCAATTAACGGTGCATTTTCCATTACCGGTTCCTCCATGTCTAACCTGGATAACATATCAGGGACGATGTTTTTAGACCCTTTCCGGTGTACGATGTTAAATTTGAACCCTTGCAATTTCAAACTCCAGCGAGCTAATCTTCCGTTAAGGTCCTGCGGATTCATCAGCCATTTTAGACTCGAATGGTCTGTGATAACTGTGAAATCCATTAACTCAATATACTTTCTAAACTTTTCAATTGCCAACACTACCGCAAGACGTTCTTTTTCCGTTGTTGAATTCCTCTGAGCGCTATTAAGCTTTTTCGAGAAATATTCAATCGGATGTGCACCATCCTCGTTATCTTTCTGAAATAAAACTGCACCTACACCTACGTTAGATGCGTCACACTGGGCAAAAAAGGGTTTTTCAAAATCAGGGCTGGACAGTATAGGACTAGATACTAAAAGATGTTTTAATTTATCAAAAGATTGTAAAGCTTCATCGGTCATGTGAAATTTTGGGGATTTTTTTAGGGTGTCGGTGAGGGAAGCGGTTAAAGTAGAAAAATCGGGGATAAAGCGCCGATACCAGCCCACTGTGCCTAAAACCTTCCTAACGTCTCTTTGACATTTCGGGGGCCTTATATCCAAGATTTTCTGGCTTTCAGAATTCGTTAACTGTTAATAGGTGTTTGATCTGCAAACATTTTGGCCCTTATGTCATTCTATCGTTGTAATCGTTCTTCAAAAGGTAACTTAGGGTTGAAACTTGTTTTCGGATGCATCATATGGTTTGATTCATTTCCTTCAGATGGTAAAATTATGTCCTGGTGGTTATTTTTGGTGTATAAACTTACAGGTACGGGTATGGTGTTATGAAAAATGTTTTTATCAGCGAAATTCGACGAGTTCGTTTTATCAGCGCAGCACAAAATTTCAAATTGTTTGTTTGACTCGCAATTGGTGTCTGGTATTTTCATACTGTGGTGTTTATCAAAAGAGAAATTGGTATTTGGTAAATGATAATCAGGCTTTTTAAAGTTTGACTTGTTGTTACATATACGTTGTTCATCATGAGCTTTATTTTCGAAGGGTGAATTTTCGCAGGACATTCGTTTCGTTCGAGTTTAAGGTTATTTGACAAATTGATGGATTTGGTTTCACATCGCAAGTGGTTAGAATCGGCGAGAATATATTTTAAGGAATTGTCTTCCACTGGGTGTTGTTTCGGTCTGAACATGCTGACCCAGTTGTTCGCATGTCCCGCCTGTTGTTTGCCGTACAGCGAGGGCAAGTTGGGCTGGTCACATTTATGGAACCCACATTTATAGCAAAATATGTTTCGTTGTGTTTCTGGGCATTCTATAAACGAATGTCCTCTTTGTTTGCAGTTCCAACATGACAACTGGTTGGCCGCAAGCTTCTCTTTTTCTACTGCTTCTACTTGGTGAAATTGTGCTCCTTCTTCCATGTAATTATTAGGTAAATCCATTTCATATAGTCTTCTGGGGTTTATGGTTTGCATTCTACCGGTCGATCTTTTTGCAATATTTCTTTCCGCTCGTTCGCATTCTTCCAGAAATTGGTCTAAACTTTGTATCCTTATTGGAAGTATTAATTGTGCTAAGCCATCCTTCAAGTTATCTTTTATTATTTTTACTAGTTCGCTTTCTGCTACATGTACTCGCATTTGGTTTTTCAGCTTAACGATTTCGGTGATATAAGTATCAGCAGACTCATTGGGTAGTTGCCTTCTCTCCATTATCCTTCGCTGTATTTCGAAATCGCTTTCAAAATTCCTGAACTTTTTGATGATATGAAATTTAAACGTGTTCCAATCGCAAATGCGGAATGACCAGAACCAGGTGCTGGCTGTTCCTGTTAACAAGTGGTGGAATCCTTTCATTACCACGTCCCATGGGCAGTTGTAGTCTTGCTTAAGTACCTCTACACGAAACACGAATTCTTCCACTGTGAAAGATTTGCACGTTCCGTCAAACTTTAAGCCCCATTTTTCCAATTGGTTTGGGTTCATGGTAAAGCCTTGGTAAACATTTTGTTGAGGACTAATAAAAAGATCTTGAGGAGGATAATATCTTGGTGGATCAGGAAATAATTGTTGTGGCATATATCTATACAGGATACTGTCGTTGCTGTGGATTTGCGTTAGATCGATTTGGTTGTGCATTTGGTTGAACCTCAGCCATGTATGACTGATCTCCTGGCAACGAGTCTTGTTCATGGTTCGAGGTAACTCGTTCCGATCGTAGTGAATCTCTGATTAGTTGTGGTATCATCAATTGCATGTTTTGCATTTCCCTCATAACATTTTCCTGTACAGCCTGAACTGTTTCGCTGACGTACTGTCTGATGGTAGAACTGTTTTCAGCGTTAGACACGTTGTGCATATCTGTTTCGTCCACGGGTGGCAGACTATTATTACGTCGACTCATATTGGCTGGTCCTGCGGTTTCTCCAACTGTTAAACTGCTATAGGTAGGAGTGGTCACTGTACAATCACTCGGTTGTGAAGAGTGTGTTGCTGGTCCAAATCCTGGTGGAAGTCTAATTGACATCAAAGGTGTAATAGGGTTTGTATGTACGGTTGCAGCTGAACTAAAGGTCGATGTAACCGCAGGTATATCCTGTTCGTTACTATATGTTAGCCTACTGTGTGATCGAAGATGCATGGGTTTCATGTCGTATTAAGGCTTACCTGACAAACGAAGACTTGTTTCGGGTATGATCAAATGCTGTTGGAAATGGTTCGGTGGGTAAAAAAAAATTGGTACAAATGGTGGTCATAAAAAGAAAAATCGAAAAATATTGTTCGGCGTGTCGATGCTGCTAGTGCCTAACAAAAAGGTACTATCAATTTATATAAATGCTGAAAATCAAGAAAAATTATAAAATCGTTGGTAAACAAACGATTAAGAAACGTTATGTTTCCTTTCGTTACGTTTCACTCCGTATTAAAAGGTTCAATCTGGTTATGGTAAGTATACGAGATATGTGCAAATAAAATTCTAAAAAAACTAAACTTATTCCTATACCGATAACAAAGGAATTTAAAAATGTTTTAATCGATCAAAAATTACTGTTTCATTTATTTTCCCGAAAACTGTAAACATTTAAATATCAATAGATGATTGAGCGATAAGTTATTTAGATATACAGTAATTGTTAATCTTTAAACATTACTCCTGTATACTAAAAATGCTAGCCAAAAAGAAATCAATTTTTTTATACGTACTGAGAATAATGACTTAAATACTTTAGACTTAGATTTTTTGTTATTATAATACTTAAAATAAAATATTAGTAATTATCTTCTATAATGTGTGAAATAATTACGAATGATAGTCAAAACTTAAACTTGCATCAATATTAAAATAATACGAATAGGTAACAATAACCGGACCGTAAAAATAATTCTTTAATATAATATTGTTTGTTGTAATTGAGATGTGTAGAATGGAAAAACCCAAATGATGGTATCAATATCAATCCTACTAAGCATATTCTCCTGAAGGGAAAAAATCTATACTTAAAATCAAATTGCTGAATTGTGTCCCTGAGTGTTGGTGGCCTAACTATTGTCAGACATAAATTGAAATAGCTTCACTAAAACAGGCAAATTGTTTGAATCGCTTGGACTCTCGTCCCCTCTTTTTCAGATCAAGAAAAAATGAACTCTATATATAAAGCGTTATGGATCATGCTTCTTGTTCCAAATTCCAATTAACTTAACTCCAAATGATTCCTCAGTGTTGGAAACTTCCTCCGATGGCGTTACGATGCGGCATGATGCTTAAAATCCTGTACCTTCCGGGATATCCGTCATCTTCAGCCGTTACGTTCCACGAAGTAAGAGCCTTGCTCACTAAGACAAAACTCCATGTTTTTGTTGTTGGTAGCTCTGTCTACCAAACAGAAGCCATTGGGCGCCATTTCTTGTAATGTGTTTTTCGTTTCGCACTGTGTGGCTCCACATTGGTGCCACAATTTCGTGATGTGCATGGTGAAACTGTTTTCATCATCTGGCTCCACTTTGTTGCCATATGTATGATGATGAATTCTCCTTAACTAGACGGGGAGTTTGGCACGCTGGTTGTTATCGCGACTGTAGCTCGCCGGAAATGGGTGGAATCTTTCTCGTAGCAGACCACATACAAAAATTCTATTAATTTGAGTGCCAGCTCAAAATAAAACCGAAAATCGAGTTGGGTTGCTAGAACCACATTGACGACAATTGATCATCGAAAAAAACTGAATGAGATCAAAATCTTAAAACCGCGAGGAATGTAAACTGTATAACGGACGAACGTTCGGCAATAGTTGATCACACAACACAAGGCACTGTAGGATGTAGGAACTGGTGACGTCGTTCCAAGCAGGCCGCCCTCCCTCTGTATGACATGAATTGTCATCCAGTGCATTATTTGTGCCTGAAAATAAAAGAATTGAAATAATGCCGCTAAAAAAAACTTACCACCTTTGGTGTTTCCCTTTTTTCTACTACACCTCACCCATTCAATAAATATAATCAAAACATGTTAGCGTTTCCGATATTCAAGAAAATAACAAAAGCTTTTTATTATTATTAAATTTAGATATGACAATATAAGTATTTCAGATATTGTAATGTACACAGTAGTAGAATTAATATTCAGTAGTCTCTATAACTAAACAATAACTTCAACTTATTTATGCTTACATTATATACATAGTTCCAAAGCAAATATTCTGAAAACACGATATATAAATTTGGTGCTTTTGTACTAATACTTTTGATTATTATAGATATATTATGGAATTCATTACTGCTACTCATTACTGGCCTAATGATGCCATTATTTCTTATCAATATTATTATTTATTACGTTAATCGTTTCTGTATTGCTATCCATCATATGTCAACATTGTTGTTATACAGCAATATTGCTGAGATCTTTCATTAGAACTAAAGTAGCATCAATATTGCCAAGAGATATCAATATTGTTGTTATTTGGCAAGAATAAATCAGTAATATATAAATATCATCACTATCCAAAATATAGCAAAAAAAAAAGGATATATAATTGTATCGGCCCTGTGCGACAACAGGAGCAAAATTCATATATAAAAAAAGGTAATTTATATTGTCACTATACAACAGCGTAATTATATTATTTTTGCAATGCACAACGATACAGGCAATATTCAATTCTATCATTATATACCAATATGGCGAAAGGATTAAAAAAAAACATGTAGTCACATCATCAATATGTAGCAACGTAATTAGATTGATGTTAAAATTTAATTATACCGCTGTTGTACAACGATGTAGAAAAAAAACTGTGATCATATTGCTATCTGTTTATTCAGCCACATAGTGAAAATGCACCTACATATGTTTTTTCGTTCAACATTATAGTAAAGACCATAATATTGTTGTGTTTCAACAATGTAGTTATAAACACACCAATATCGCTGTTACTCAACATTCTAATAAAAAAATTAATTAACGTTTTCGTTATCGTTATGCAACCGGATCATTAAAATGGAACCAATATCGCTATCAGTAGGCAATATGGGTGTTAATCAATTGATGTTTTTATTAATCAATTGATATTATTAGTTAAAAATATTATTGCCGACTAATGGTTGCTGTTATTGATTGCCGTTTTCAATATCCTCGTAAGATATTGCTTTTATGCTATAGCTTGACTAAGAAATATTATGGTTGCTATTTACACTTAATATAAATTGTTTCGGATATTTATTATCAATTATTTTTACTTATCTTTATATTCCTATATGTATGTATATACTCTATTAAAGTAGCGCATTACTGCTATACATTATTGCATTCTGCTTATTAATATTTTATTATATTATTTTTTCTCATATGAATGCAGTTATGTATGTTTTGTAATCATTTTCCATTACCATATACTTATGTATAGTGTTGATGTATCTTCTATAAATTTATCCTACTAGATATGGGTATGTATACATAAATCTTTATCCCCATAAATAATCTCAAATCTGTATGGACTTCTATATGTGGATATGCATGAACTAATTCGTTTCATATCAACGCACAGAAGTTCATAACCCTAGGTATATTAATATACATATATACCTTGTTCTTTATAGGTATATTTTATTATGTATATGCCATGTATGTATATGTATTAACGTTTTCCTAAACTTTTACCTATCCAGTATAAACCTATATAATGTCCAATATCTTCCTATATACTAGTATACTTGACGTAAAAATGAGCCTACATAAATCGATGTGCCAATAATTCACAGACCATTAATACCAACATTTATCTTAATAGTCCTATATATTAATATAGCCCACACGATCCTAAACGCTAACGTTTCCGCAAACGATAAATCCCCAAACACTAACATCTCCCCGGGTTCATACATATACATATATAAGTACACATATGTTCGTTCATATATATGTATTTATGTGTATGTATGCCTCCACGTGTGTCGCAGTATATCAGTCCGATTGTCTGAAATAAAGATAAATACACTCACTATCAGCTAAGAATGGACCTAAGTTCCCTTTCTCTATAAATCCCACTTCCAAGAAACTTCTCTGTCTATGCGAAGATTATGAACAGACCCTCACCAACCCCCGGTATGATCCTAAATAAATTGAAAATTCCAAATATTAATTTGGTACTTACTTTGGCGATCTGACAAAAGCCAGGAACTGTCTCCTCTTTTGTGAAATCCCTACAGCAGTAAGAAAAAGATTTAATGGGTAAAAGAACGCGTACAAATACGATATACAACTAAATTTCCGGATTTAAATTCAAAATTTTTTATTTACCTCATTTGGTAAATAAAAAGAAATATTACATTTATTCCTGACTAAATACTACTATACACTTAAACAACTACTTATCTGATGGAGCTGCTACGATGAAATCTTCAGATGTTGATTACAACTGTTGGGTCCCGGGTTTCTTGGTTTCTCTTCAGGTGCTGTGTTTCTCCAGTTTCCTATTGGTGTGTTTCAGGCCACGTTTTATGGTTCTGTGGAAGCTTACTTGTGAGCTGCTGGTGATGTTGCTCGGCTTTCCTTTTGGCGTTTGCCTTTATTGTTGGATACTGGTTTTTCTTCTTCTTCCAATGGTAGTTGCGTACAGTGGTGGTTTTGTAGTGCTACAGCGTCCGTACGGAATGGCTATGAACTTGCCTACAGCTACACTGGGGTTTTTTAAAAAGCGAGTCCAAGTGAAGGAGCGTCTATGTGGTTAGAAAAAAGGAAAACGCGTGTTGCGTTCAAGCAGCAGGGATCTTTTTATTTCACTCTTATAGAGGTGTCATAAATTTTGAGGATATAAAAAAGTTGGACGCAACGTAATATTCTGGACACAGTGCGTTTCTTTTTTCTTTTTAACGCAGTGCGTTAACACGATGGTTATTAGAGATGAGGTTTTTTTTTAATTTTATGTGTGACGCAATGCTCCTTCAGCTCAATGGTTAACCAATGGTGTAATCTTCAAAAACTCGTGCCTGCTGGTACCTTCCTTTGTGTGTTTTGTCCTAACCTTTATGGACTGTACCACTTTACAAAATTGCTATTAAACAAGTTACTTCTTGTTTCACAAATATTTTAAATTTTTTTGCACTATATTGTTTTTTACTTTGCGTTTGGTTGCGCAGTTCACTAAGCCTCTTGCTGCTTCAACACTACACCACTGAATGAAAACGACGCTTCTTGCTCTGGCACCACATACGTTTTTCGCAAAATGGATAATGTTTTTCTGTCCCGCATCCTCCGGTGGATGTGTTATAGGTTTGTCCTGCTCACGCATGCACAGCGAAACGCAAAAAACCCCGTAGCAACACGCCACTTGTGCAAAAAAAATGTGTAATTGTAAATTGCCGCGAACATTATTATCCATTATTTTTCCACACGACGTTTCTAAACACCTGTCATCACTAAGTCAGAGATGTCGTTTTGACAGTGATAAAGTTGCCAGGCCACTCATACATGTGGTGCGGGTGGTGAGTTGTCTACTCAAAAATATGTCAAGATAGAATCAGCCATCACAATAATAAAAACAATGTAGAGCAAAAACAAAATGAGCAACAAACACACAGCATTCTATAACGAAATCGTTCAACTATGAGTGCCAGAATTTGGCCCCTGGTAATACAGTTGCATAAAATATCCTTATTGGTTTGTGTTCCTGCTACATACCGATCTGCATTACCGTTTGTTCGGATTGTATCCTTGCTAGTATTGCTTGTGTGCTGTGTGGCCATAGTCGTACATCTTTTTTAACTAAACCATATGTTTATGGTCAAACTCTTTTCCTGCCTGCCTAATTTGATAATATGGAGTGCTCTAATTTAAATTGTACAAGTACTGCAACGGATCGAATGGTGTCTTGCTGGTTGTGTTTGAAACACTTCCATTTGAAATGTTGTGGCCTTAAGGCTCGTTATGCAGATGACTCGGCTGATCCGCTAAAATCCCTTCACTGGACTTGCACGAGTTGTAAAGATGTGGGAATTGAGTTTTATAACTTTTTTAAAAACTCGAAACAGGAATTTGAAAGAATAAGCAATGAATTCAATTCCGAGGGCTGCAGGCTAAATTAACCAAATGTGGTGAAGTATTTAGTGTGTTCCCGAACTTAGATGCATTTGTCGGCAACCAAGCTAATGCTTCTCCTAGTCGGAAAAAACCTAAGACAAGATCTACTGCATCTCAAAACAGAACGTCGGCTCAAGCTGTCATTTCCTCTCCGTTTACTTCTCCTGCAATACTTTCACCGAATTATTGAGGTTATGGGCTAGATTCCCAGATATCTGTAAAACTCCGTTCTCCGTTGCCAAATATAAATGCTGCTAGTTCAATAAATACGCCTGTTGCTGTTACACCTAGCTCATTAGAAACCACGTCGCAGTAACCAGTAATATCTGTTAATCGTCCACAGCAACTCCTCAATGGTGCAAATGGTTGGGCATCTACATTTGTTCCAAGTACTCAACCAGGTGCTCCAAGGCCGCTAAAAACTATACCACCAAATAAGCATATTTTTGTATCCCGCCTAGTATCGGAAACTACAGCTGAAGATGTTGAATTTTATATTAAATCTAAGCTGGATGTGACCAATGATATATCAGTATTCAAATTTGTGTACTCCCGGCCGAGAGCTATAACATCATTTAGAGTTACTGTACCTGACGTGTTTTTCAGGACTTTACTTGATCCTAATTTTTGGCCAGCAAGCACTTTTGTTCGAGAATATACATATAATAAAAATCGAAGAAATATGGTACGTCTACCCATCTGCTAATTCAAAAAACTAATTGCTGCCTCTGGATTGTCAAATTGTGGCCCGTCAACTGGTCCTCTTAACAATGACTTAAAAATCTTCTTTCAAAATGCATCTGGTATTCGTACTAAGTTAGCTGATGTCTTTAAATTCACTGCTCAAGCCGATTATGAAGTCATTCTAATTGTGGAATCTTGGTTAATGCCGGATATCTGTGATGGCGAATTTTGTGACTTGCATCAGTATCAAATATTTCGTAAGGATCGTGATTTGGAGAGGTTTGGTAAATCTCGTGGCGGAGGTGTCTTTATTGCTGTGAAAAGAACATTAAAAGCTAATCTTGTTGCTCTATCGGATACCAATCCTTCAATAGATCAACTCTGTGTATGCATCATGAGCTTTAAAAATCTGTTTATTTCTGTTTCGTATGTTCCACTAAAAAGTGATGATTCTGTTTATGCTGCCCATGTTCTAAATGTTGTTCACCTATCGGAGGATGTTGGTGTATTTGGTGATTTTAATCTTAGTGAGATTGGATGGAGAAATTTGTTCAATGATGGCTATCTGTCGTTATTAAATGTTAATCAATCTTGGTTTGGTACAAATTAATTCTTTCAGGAATAAATTAAACCGCATTTTAGATCTAATATTTGTGCCGGAAACACTAAAATACTCCTTATCTGATTGTCCATTTCCTATGTGTATGACTGACTTGCATCATGTCCCATTAATGTTGGAACTATCACAGTTCGCCTTTATTTCTGTTTGTAAAAATGATAGCTATACTTATAATTTTAAGGCTTGTGATTATAGTAACTTAAACGCTGAAATTAATGTTATAAATTGGGAAGGGATTTTTAATGCTAATGATATGGAAAATTGCTATAGCATTTTTATAACCACTTTGAATACTAATTGATCGTTTTGTTCCCCGCTTGCCACCAAAAATTCACAAACTTCCGTGGTACAGTAAAGGTCTAAAAAGATTAGAAAAACATTAGCAACTAGTTCTATAAGCAGTATAAGGTAACTGGTGATACACTTTATAAAGCACGCTACGAGCACTCGATGCGAGAGTTTAACTTTCTTGATAAGTTTTTGTATAAGCAATATTTGCTGAATCTCGAAACTTCAGTAAGAAATAACCCAAAGCAATTTTGGAATTTTATTAAATCTAAGAAGTCGAGTTCTGTTTATCCATCTGTCATGCATTATGAAGTAATAAGTTTAAATTCTGGGGATGACATTGTAAATGCCTTTTCATTATTTTTTCAATCAAATTTTGTGGTTGGCAATGACTGTATAGATTGTAATGTTTTGGAATTTATACAGCTGATTGTCGATTTTGGTTGTGTTCAGTTAACAACTGGGGACATCCTAAATAGCATAGAAAGTATTAAAAATTCTTCTGGTGTTGACATGGATGGTTTCAGTTCAATTTTCTTAAAGAAATTATCTGAAAGTTTGATTATACCTTTACAGTATCTTTTTAATAAATCCTTGGCTGAAGGCCGTTTTATTGATAGCTGGAAAGAAGCTTCTATTACTCCTATTTTTAAAGGAGGTGATAAAACTTGTGTTAATAATTACCGTCCCATTGGAAAGTTATCTAATATATCAAAAATTTTTGAGCACATTATCAAGGAAAAGATGTTTTTTTTTTTTTCAATAAAACGCTATATTTGTAATGAACAGCATGGATTTTTTCCTGGCCGTTCTACTGCTACAAATTGTGCAGTTCTTAACCACTACTGTATTTCTGTTTTTGAAAAACATAATCGAGTTGATGCAATTTTTATGGATCTATGCAAAGCGTTTGATAAGGTTTCACATAATATACTCTGTCTTAAGCTAAGGAGAATGGGTTTTCATGGCTCATTTCTCAATTGGTTAAGGTCTTATCTTTCTGATAGAAAATATACAGTTGTTCTGTAATATTTTGTGTCCCTGCCATACACTGCAACATCCGGGATACCACAGGATAGTATAGAAGGCCGCTACTTTTCTTAATTTTTATTAATGACATTGGAAATTATTGTTCTGGCTCACAGTTTTTGTTGTATGCTGATGACCTCAAAATTTTTAAAGAAATAATATCAGACAATGATGCATTTGTTCTTCAGCCTTGTATCGATGAGATATTCCACTGGTGCAATATGAATAATATGTCCTTAAATGTAAATAAATGTTGTCAAATGTCCTTTTACAAACCTAACATTCGTTCTGTGAATGCTTTCCAGTACAAGTTATTTGATTGCAATTTAGTAATGGTTAATCAAATGTTAGATCTGGGTATCATTTTGGACTGTGAACTTAACTTTTATGCTCATCTTGACTACATGATACCTAAAGCCTATTCCGTCTACTCTTTTATAAGAAGAGACTGTCAAGGCTTTGCTGATCCCATTAGTTTACGAATTTTGTATACAGCTTTTGTACGCTCTAAATTAGAGTATTGCTCGTTTATTTGGAACCCTATTTACGATGTTCATACCAATAGAATTTAAAGAGTTCAAAAGAAATTTGTTAAATATGCGCTTCGTAATTTTCAAACTTTGTCAATGCCAATTTCATATAATGCTCGTTGTTTGCTTTTGGGTTTGAAGCCACTTTCTGTAAGACGTACTATGCAATCCACTATTGTTATTTATAGCTTGATAAACGGTCATATCGATTGTGAATACTTATTAAAGTTAATAAAATTTTTTATGCCATGTAAGTTTTTCAGATCCAGTAATTTACTCTATGTTTCTAAGCATGGTGCGTGAGCCGTTGCTACGGGCCTTGCATACTTTAAATAGCATCAATAATATCGTTAGCATTGATTTTTTGTTGCCGATTACTGATTTTAAATTGTTATTAGAATATAGGGATTTATTTAAGTCCATTCCTGTTATTTCAGATGCTATTTCTGGATCTGAAAAGAATCTTCTTAGGTATTGCGTGACTCTTTTTTCGGCTGATCTATAATGAAACCAAATTTGCTATATTCGTCTTGAACATGTTTCCTTTTTGAACTTCTTAATACTTTGTTGGTTTCATTGTTTCTAATGGATCCTGACGACCTGAAATCCAAATCATAGCTAATTTTTAGTATATGTTCCGTAAGTCGTATTATTGCATGTAGTGATGATAATTATATGTACTATCTAATGATTTTTTCGGGACTTGGTTTAATTTTGTTGATGTTGCTTGGCATATAATGCAGCTGGATGCAGCCTTCGTGTTAGTCAGAGCCTGACCTTTAAGTTTCTGTCTCTTTATCTATCGTCGCGGTTATGCATTGATTTACGTGGTGTTCCAAACTTATCTTGCTTTGCTGTTTCTGCAGCGACAGAAAGTTGGGCTTCTAACCAGTTTTCACTTGCTAAATTTATTGCATCGTTTTTTAGTGCTTTTAAGAAATTAGATAATTGCTCTTGCATTTCGGTGCTACACGAATTTAAGTTTAATTTTATTTTAACGTAACTAAGAACATCTTAATGGTTCTTATTTCTAAAATACTCTTCGGTCAGTTTTCCATATTTTTCTGAATATTTTTATTTGTGTGGGTTATGTTTTATCACTTGCAAATATACATATATTTATATGTATGTACGTCCGTACACGCAACGCATTAACTTATTATTGAGTATTCCATTATCAAATCCGTAGTTTTATATATTTTTCTATATATGTTATTCACACATTGATCTTCAATTTCATAGCAGGTGGTACTTAAATTGAACAAAACTGCACTTGTTATCCAGACCTTAATATCAGGAAAAAGTAAGAAGTATCTCGCCAATATGAGGTTTCTTATCTCTAGTGGTTTAACGTCGTGATTATTGCTATAAAATTGTTTATGACTTTGGTTGACCCTAACAGTTGGTAATAGGTAAATTAGAAAGAGATCGTATGTTTACTGTAGAACGTATTGTGATATTTTTAAGACCGTTTTTTGCTGATCAAAAAATCTAAGCCATAAAGCGCTTTTGCAGGTATTACAGTTATATGAAAAATAATAAGGGCAGTTGTATTCACTGCCTTTGTTGTTTACGAATTTATGTAAAATGAAAGAAATTGAGATTAAGCAATATTAAGAAATCCCGTTACAATTTTTTAGAGTAATTTCATTACAATGAAAAAAGTGTTCTACAGGCGGGTCGTGGCGGGTGCAAAAGCATATATAGGGTTAAAGAGGACAATTTCACCTTTCTTCGGGACATTCGCATTTCTTGTTCCCTAGAAGTTATATTCCACTAAAGTTTAAATTTCAGAAATATATGTTAGTTTCCTAAATATTTCATAACGCACCTAATATTAAACGCTAGAGCAGTAACTACTTAAGGTGGGATCATACGATTGCCGCAATGCACCAATATTTGTTACATTTTGTGTGCCAATCATGTGATAGCACAATTTATTGGCTCATGCGGCAACCAAAACGAATGTTGTTCCTATTTGTCCCAATCAAATACAACCCTGATGCGACAACCATGTGAACACTTGACATACAACTAATCACCAATAAAAATTCTAAAAATGCACCAATATTTATTGTGTTCTCATGCGGCAAGCAAAGAAGACAATACGCGCCAATAATATGCATATGTATACATGTACATATTTAGTTTCAAAACTGTTTAAACGCGTCTTCCAAACATGATTTCTGCTTTTCAATCAGTAAAATTCAATTGTTGTTACTATTCATTTTATGCTTTTTCAGCCCGCACAACATTATAATAATAGCCGAAGCAATTTTCTTTCTTTTTAATGAACAAACCATATTTTTAACATTTTAATTTATTTTTTTTTTTTTTTTGGGAAAACAAAGTTTGTCATCAGCTACAACAGCTGTTTCTCACAGTTGCCGTATAATATAACAATCGTGTGACTATAATGCGGCAATTATTGGTACTAAATTGTTTTGCGGCAATTTGCGACAATAAAATTTCAGTAAAATGTCACAATCATGTGATTGCAGAGAATTTGATTGGGACAAATTTTTTATTATGCTCCAATTCAGCCCAATAAAAATTGTGTAAAATTGGTGCATTGCGGCAATCGTGTGATCCCACCTTTACAATAACTAAAGACTATAGGCCATATTCATAATAATTATTGTAAGTTTATTAAGCTCTTATTTGACGTATTTCTACGGAATATTTGCCAAATAAACGTGTAATAAACCTTCAATAGTTTTTATGAATATGGGTGTATAAACCTACCAACATTATAAAAAAGACCTCATGCCATTATCGATGATAGCTTGCGAGTAGTGATCATTTATTTTTGACGAAAAACACATAAAAAACACCTTTTTCTGAAATTATTAAAAAGCAAAGAGTTTGACAGCATGCCCACAATTATCAATAGTTTAACCTAATTTTTTGGCTACCTTAATATTCAAAAAGAATTTCGTAAATTAATCCACAAATGGCAAATTTTCTTGTACTTTTATTATTTATAAAAAGCTGAAATCAATCCTTCATTCTTTCCGCTTCCAAATACAAACATCTTGTTCACTTAATATTATTGGTTAATGTAGTAAAAATTAATTTTTACAGAGTATAGAAAAAAATTGTAATTATCTCCAACACAAAAAAGTTTTTTTAAGTGCTAAACGAGACTCATCGGTCTCATATATTTTTAATGTTTTCTAAGAATTAATCATATTCAGCTTTACGTTCACCCAGCACCTAAATATCAAGTTATTTTTATTTCTTCATATGTACGTAATTTTGTACATCAGAGGTGACTTAGACGCCTGTGGGTAGAAAAATATCAAAATAGTTTATTAAATCACACAATGGTAACATACTGTTACACATATCATTTTCCTTTTACGTATTTGTAGCCTCTGGAGTTTCATGGTGTTTGCCAGACACTAATTGCCACAAATGTTTCCGGCCTGTGCCACATTATTTAAAGTTGATTCTTTGTTGATGAACAAGACATACAAACTTAAATTTTTATTTTTTCTATTAATTTTACACTACAAATTTTAATTTGTGTGCGGCTGCCGATGATGAACTTTATAAATTTCTGAAATGCATAAACACTTTTGCAAAACTAGAACAGCTGACTTTGACAGTTATTAAGGCTTTTCTACCAACAAAATAAATTGTGGTTTGTTGGTGTTGTATTTGTTGTAGCTATGTGTTTACCTGATATCGTGGGAGTTGACAGTAAGCAAATAACACTTAAATATGTACCACCGTTCATGATACATTTAAAAAGATAAACTTTTCCCTACAATAAGAAAAAATTCGATAAAAATAACATGCATTTTGTTTTTGTGCAACTTCTGTAAACTGTCAAAAAGAAAGTCGCCGCTTCTTCATATATGAAGAGATCGATTTGCTCATTTTGGCTGCCTGTATTCTCTTGACAACGTAAAGTAGTTAGATGTTTAGAGGTTGAGCTGATAAGGCTACCTTATATTTTTATCATGCCACCCATGATACAATTAACAAGGTAACCTTTTCCCTACAATAAGAACAACTTCAATAAAAATAACATGCATTTTGTTTTTGTACAACTTCTGTAAACTGTCAAAAAGTCGCCACTTCTACATTTATAAAAGAGATATGAACAGAGGTTACATTGATTTGCTCCTTTTGGCTGCATTCATTTGACAACCTAAAGTAGTCAATAATTCTTCTTTTGTATTGCCATCAATTGTAGTTTATTATCCTTTCTTTTTGTATTGCCTCTTTTTGATGTATATTGTAATAAAAATTCTTCTTCTTTTTTTTTATCTATATATTTCGAACTTCTCGGTTTATAATAATTTAAATATTGTAATATTTCTAATAAAACAATTGTATTTATTTATTATTTTCTCTCGACACGTCACAAGTTTTGTTGTCGTTTTCTATCGGCTTTGACAACTCAGAAGATAAAATCGTGGAAAAATGTTGAAGCGAATTGGTATGCGGCAATGCGAATCAAGTATAGGTGGCCGCAAGGCGAATCAAGTACAGGTGGTCGCAATTCAATTCGCTTCAACATTTTCTCTCGAGACGTCACAATTTTTGTTGTCGTTTTCTATCGGCTTTGACAACTCAGAAGATAAAATCGTGGAAAGTTGCTGAAACGAATTGGTATGCGGGCACCTGTAATGGATTCGCCTTGATGCCACCATTAAAATATTAGTTGGGTAATTGCAAGGCGTATCAAGTATAGGTGGTCGCAAATCAATTTGCTTCAACATTTTCTCTCGAGATGTCACAAGTTTTGTTGTCGTTTTCTATCGGCTTTGACAACTCAGAAGATAAATTCGTGGAAACATGCTGAAGCGAATTGGTATGCGGGCACCTGTAATGGATTCGCCTTGAGTAAGAGCGGCGGCTGGAAATAAGCCGATTTCAGCCGGCATATCGGTGGCGGCTGGATCATATAAAATAACGTCGGCGGCGAATGTCACCCTCTGAAAAATACATGAGAATAATTGAATCTGCGATATAGACAAAATCTGCGATTCAACCCACAATTAAAGTAACTAGAATTCGTATGCCTCCCGATAGTCTGATTATATCAGATAGTGAGATAGAAAGTGTTATCTCACTACGGATTGAAAACACTAAAATTCGTCATGATAGCGTGGGCGCAAAATATACCTGCAATATAGATGGATGTGATCAAAGCTTTAAACGATTGGATCATTTAGACAGGCATGAGTATAAACATACGGGAATCGTAAGTTGATCTGACTATTAAATTTTAAAATTTCACAGTTTTATATTTATTTAAGAAACGACATGCTTGTCATTTTGATGGTTGTTCCAAAGCATATACCATTATAACACACTTGAAAAGACACATACGTACTAGTCATGAGAAACAAGAAAAACATGCTATTAAAAACGTTCCATGTGAGGCGGATACCTGTAATAAACTTTTTTCAAGTGTAAGTAATATGCAACGTCACTTGCGAGAGGTCCATGAGAATCCTAAAATTTATAGATGCCAGTTTTGTGGAGAAAAGTTTACACAGAAGTTAAAAATGAGGAGGCATGAGATAAGTAAGCATACAAAAGTTTATCCCCACAATTGTGAAAAGTGCTCTAGAGGATTTTATCAAAAGTGGCAGTGGGAAAAACATGAAAAATCATGTAAATCTTATCCATGCCCTAGCTGCGAAAAAATATTTGAAAAATGGTCCCTGTTTATGAAGCATTGCAAAGATACTCAACATTCGCGCAAATACTACAAGTGCGAATATTGTGAACGAGTATACGCTAAACCTGTAGAATTGCAAAAACATGTAGTGGCTAAACATTTAGCAGGTGAGAACTCCACAAATGCAGAATATAAATGTCATTATGAATGTTGTGGAAAAACCTACGCATATGAAAAAAATTTGCGCCAACATATAATTACGACCCACGAAGGGAGGAAATATAAGTGCACACAGGGAAATTGTGGTAAAGAGTTCAGTTCTTCTCAGAATCTGCAGAAGCATATTAGACGAGATCACTTCCCGAAACCATCTAACACTGAACAGCTTATGAGATCTCAACCCTCACTTCATCGGCAAAAACGTAAAGATGCGGGTGTTCCAAAAGTATCTTGTTTGGTAAAACTTTCTGGTATAACGGTAGATCGAGATCTAGAGAAAGGAATAAAATGCAGAAATGAAGATGCTTTACATGTGGTAACAAGTTATTTATCTCGGGATATGGATTTAATTTCCGGTGTTCTTGAGGGATACGAAAACAAAGCAAATGTCATTGGGAAAGAAGACATTTATACGAATGCAATTTGAAATTTGGAAGAATTTCTTCACAAAATACTTTGTTAAATCGTGCAAATAAAAATTTGCGTATAATAACGCTTTTTGATTTTGTTTATAGCATGATACGACTAATAAGGTAACCTCTTCCCCACAATAAGAACAACTTCAAGAAAAAGAACAATGCATTCATTTATATTAAATTACTTTCTTTTTCTTATTATAATGAACGTATTTATTATGGTTTTTACGTTAAAGTATTGCCCCAGCGCCTTGAAGACATGATTGGGGCGAGTTGGCAATTTCAAATTTTACATTATATAACTATATATTAAGAAAAAGAAATGTTCACATTTTTGATTTAATATAAAATAATGAAATCAAGCAAGTTCGTATACTTAAGCAAGTAATTAAATTCTTCTTATCAGTAACAGAAATATTATGCATCGATTAAATTGAAATATCAAAAGAGTGTTCAATAAATATTCTTTACGATATGATTTAAAAGAAGAAATACGATTTGAAAATCCTATAGTTAGGGGCAACTCGTTAAAAGCTATGCCAACTACAAAGTAAAATCTTTGTTTACTTTTTTTTAAGTCTACATCTGGGAATTCTTAGAGTCAGTTCCGAGTATTGATATTTTGCTGTAGTTGAGAGAACGTATGGTGTCCAATATTATTGACACATTTAAAATGTCATATCAATGCTCAAAGTTTGTGCCCATCTCATTCTAGCACTAAACTAGAAGAGTTTAAAAGTGTATTCGGCAATAATTGGTGTCTCCGAAACCTGGTTCACATCAGATATTTATTCAAAATCTTTAGCTCTTTCAGGATATAATTTGGTACGGAATGATCGGCCTAGTAGAGGCGGTGGTGTTTGTATGTATTTATCACAGAAGCTTCGTTACAAAGTAATATTTCGAGGAAATCGTTACGGTGAGTGTGAATCCTTATTTGTAAAAATCTTTGAAATCAACAATTCTTATGTAGTAGTGGGAATAGTCTATTTACCAAGGGGTGATATTCTCTCTTTTGAAAATCTTCACAATAACTTATTTGACCAATATTCAAACATCATAATTATGGGAGATTTCAATTGTGACCTCTTTAATAGTCTAAAATCAAATTCTCTTCGTAACTTGGCATTCAGATGTGGACTCCATTGTTTACATAACTGCCTTCCAACACACCTACATTTGCCAAATAACTCTACATCATTGTTAGACTACTTTCTCCTTAGCTCACCTACCGTCGTCTTTAAAGGTCAACTACAGTTTCCATTCTTGTCATCTCATCATAGTTTTATCTTTGTGTCCATAGAATTTTCTTCGCAAACTCATCAAAATCCGATTCAATTCAAAGACTACAACCGGGTATATTGGGATGATCTTTCTCTATTCTTTAGTCAATTTGATATTTCAGGTATTTATACGACAAATGATGTTGATTTACAATTATCCACTTTAAACAGCTTGGTTGAAAATCTGCATAGCTTTGTTCCAATTTCACGTGCTACGCCTAACTCAATTCTAATTGGATAAATTCCAGGGAGATTTTACGAGCAAGATCTCAAAGAGATTTGGCTTATGAATCTTACCTTAGAAATCGTTCCGAAGTAAACTGGAAAGTGTATTGTAAACTTAGGAATAAAACAAAATCTATTATAAGAAAAACTCGACAGAAGTATGGAGAGCATTTATTCACAGGCGTAAATAATAGACAAATATGGAGTAAATTACGAAAACTGGGCTGTGTTGGCCGCAGCGAGTCACAAATGGGTGATCTAAATATTGAAGAAATTGCTAATTCGTTCTGCAACAATTTAAGTCCTAATTTTCTAGGAGAATTTGATTTTGACAATTTTCCTCTGAACAATAACTCATTTTCTTTCACCCACATCACCGAATACGATCTCCTACTTGCCTTAAATTCTATTAAGGCAAATGCTACTGGTCATGATAGTATACCCATTAAATTTATTAAGATGATTTTTCCTCTAATATCACCACTGCTGTTGCATATTATAAATACTATTTTTACCGTCAGCAAATTTCCTAAAGATTGGAAGCTGGGTCGGATTGTTCCCAATGCTAAGAATGGTATCTTCGATTGTGACAACCTAAGACCCATCACAATACTTCCAGCAATGTCTAAAATAATTGAAAACGTTATGAAGTTTCAGATTTTAACACACTTTGAGCAAAACTCTAATAAATCCCAGCCAATATGCGTTTCAGAAACAAATTAGTACCACATCACTATTGCTCTCACTAACAGAGTCAATAAGAAGAAAATTAGATAGATATGAAAACTGTGCAATGGTTTCTTTGGATCTGACAAAAGCCTTTGACCGCATAAACCATAATATTCTCATTAGCAAACTTCAGGAAAAATTCAATTTCTCTAAGGCAGCATGTAAACTTATTTATTCTTATCTTGTTGATCGAACACAATATGTCTCTTTAAATGGTCTGACTTCAAATAATTTCAAAGCCACCTCTGGTGTTCCTCAAGGATCGGTTCTTGGTCCAATCTTTTTTCTAGCATACATAAATGATTGCATATCACTCATAACTAATGATTTTTGTCAACCTTACGTCTTCGCAGATGATATCATGTTATTATGCTCTACTACTGCTACTACTGAATTTGAAAACAATTTGAACGGCCAACTAAACTCTATATCTTCATGGATGTACAGAAATTATCTTGAAATTAACCCCGAAAAAACCAAAGCTATTCATTTTCAGACATCAAATCGAATTTCTTCTTGTCCAAGAATATTTATTAGCGGTAGACCAATTACTTTTGTTAACTCTCTCAAATGTCTTGGACTGATTCTTGATTCCAAGCTCAACTTTACCGATCATATTAATTTTCTGGCCCACAAGAGCTGTCTGATTTTAAGACATCTATATTCTTTAAAAGCGTATACACCAAAACATGTCAGGATTCGCCTTGCTATAGCACTCATTATGTCAAGAAGCAATTATGGATTAGAAGTTTTTTCTGCTACCTGGGCATACAATTTGAATGTTGTTGAGAGAATAATTAGAAAGATTGTTCGTTATGTATTCAATATTGGTGTAATGGAGCATGAACGTGTTTCTGAACTTACCCCTGAAATTTTAAAAAGCAATTTTGACAATTATCTGAAAATACGTATTTTACTTCACTTTTATAAAATCATTAAAACTGGAAGACCAACACTACTAGCTAACGAATTTTCTTTTGGTAACTCAACACGCAACATTCAAATCAACGTCCCCTTGGGGCGCCTTTCAGTATTTGATCGATCTTTTGTGATAAGAGTTCATCGTATTTGGAGTCAACTTCCTAATACTCTCAAATTATTTTGTTATACTTATCATATTTATAGTAAAATGCTCTTCGAGTATTTTAACAATATTCATCATTAAATGTATTAATTCAGGTCCAAAAATGAACCTTTTCAAAAATATTTGTTGTATTTTTCAGCTGTCTAGATGTCGACATTTCGTTGGTGCTAATCAACTCATCAGTAGACTTGAAAAATTCTTAAAAGTTTGTTTGAAACTTTACTACTTATTCCACAATTCTCATGAACAAAATGAGAATCAGAAATGTTCAAACAAACTTTTAATACAACAAACATTTCTATTTTCGTCTTGCAACTCTTTTACTCTTCTTTGCAACCTTCTATACAACGAGTCACCATCGGTTACTACGATTTGTATTTTTGAAAGTATCAAAAAGTAAAAGTTTTTGAATATTCAAATATGAACTAAATTGTTTATTTGCTTTAAGAGCCAATTGAAATGTATTAATTCAGGTCCAAAAATGAATGAAGAATTTTTCAAGTCTACTGATGAGTTGATTAGCACCAACGAAATGTCGACATCTAGACAGCTGAAAAATACAACAAATATTTTTGAAAAGGTTCATTTTTGGACCTGAATTAATACATTTCAATTGGCTCTTAAAACAAATAAACAATTTAGTTCATATTTGAATATTCAAAAACTTTTACTTTTTGATACTTTCAAAAATACAAATCGTAGTAACCGATGGTGACTCGTTGTATAGAAGGTTGCAAAGAAGAGTAAAAGAGTTGCAAGACGAAAATAGAAATGTTTGTTGTATTAAAAGTTTGTTTGAACATTTCTGATTCTCATTTTGTTCATGAGAATTGTGGAATAAGTAGTAAAGTTTCAAACAAACTTTTAAGAATTTTTCAAGTCTACTGATGAGTTGATTAGCACCAACGAAATGTCGACATCTAGACAGCTGAAAAATACAACAAATATTTTTGAAAAGGTTCATTTTTGGACCTGAATTAATACATTTCAATTGGCTCTTAAAGCAAATAAACAATTTAGTTCATATTTATTTATTTATTTGATTTCAATACAAAGAAAGCCTCATGGCCAATAATACATGTATTGTTAGTGAAATGTCTATGTAAATTAATTTGACTAATTCTAAAATTAAAACCTAATTGTTAGTTAGAAGGCTCCCCAACCATCCAAATACCGCCAAAAATATAAAACTAGTTTCGATATTGAGAATTACAATCGCATTTCCTAAAAACCAAGGATACTTCGAAAGATTTAAAAATTTAATGATGAAAATATGAACAAAAAAAAAATATGCTTTGAGAGCCAATTGAAATGTATTAATTCAGGTCCAAAAATGAACCTTTTCAAAAATATTTGTTGTATTTTTCAGCTGTCTATATGTCATCTCAGAAGACTGAGAGCTTTTTCATACATGTTCTGGTTTGCTACAACTTGAACATTCACGCCATGCCATGCGTTGTTTGTTAACATTTTACTGAAATTTTAATTTTATTGGACTTTGCGTTATTTAATTAATATTCAGCCCAATCATGAATGATAATTCCGTGAGAGTTTTTTCTCTTTTCCCATTTCTGTTATTATGTTGATAAATTCCTTAAGGTGGGATCACACGATTGCCGCAACGCACCAATTTTACACAATTTTTATTGGGCTGGATTGGAGCAAAATAAAAAATGTATCCCATGTCACATTTTACTGAAATTTTATTGTCGCGAATTGCCGCAAAACAATTTAGTACCAATAATTGCCGCATTATAGTCACACGATTGTTATATTATACGGCAACTCTGAGAAACAGCTGTTGTAGCTGATGACAAACTTCGTTTCCCCAAAAAAAAAAAAAAAAAAATGAATTAAATGTTAAAAATATGGTTTGTTTATTAAAAAGAAAGAAAATTGCTTCGGCGAATATTATAATAATGTTGTGCGGGCTGAAAAAACAAAACATGAATAGTAACAACAATTGAATTTTACTGATTGAAAAGCAGAAAGCGTGTTTGGAAGACGCGTTTAAACAATTTTGAAACTAAATAAATGTATACATATGTATGTATGTATATTATTGGCGGGCATTGTCTTCTTTGGTTGCCGCATGAGAACACAATAAATATTGGTGCATTTTTAAAATTTTTATTGGTGATTAGTTGTATGTCAAGTGTTCACACGGTTGTCGCATCAGGGTTGTATTTCATTGGGACAAATGGGAACAACATTCGTTTTGGTTGCCGCATGAGCCAATAAATTGTGCTATCACACGATTGGCACACAAAATGTACCAAAAATTGGTGCATTGCGGCAATCGTATGATCCCACCTTTAGGAAATTTTTTTTTAACTTTCCCTGTTTTAGCCACATCGAAGGGGAAAAATAGTCGGCGGAGGAAAAAATAGGTATTTTAAAAATATATGTTTTTTGTTTTTTCCTGTAAAAATTTTGATATTACCAACTTTTATTCTTTTGTTTGGATTTGATTGGAGGAATTTTTTCTCGAGAAACGTATTTTCCTTAGGAATAAAATTCCTTGAGAATATTCATGATTGGGTCTTATTCATAATAAATATTTTAGGTTTATTAAACTCTTATTTGACAAATTTTCAATACAAATATGTCAAATAAGAGCCTTATAAGCCTGAAATATTTTTTGTGAATACGGGTGATTGACTTTAAAGTGACAAACCAAGGGTTGAACTTGAGCCTGAAAAAGTAATTTAATATAAATGTATGTAAATATCATAGTTCAATGAAGTTAAAATTTCAGTAAAATGTGAACATGCATTTTATTTTGGTACAACTTTAGAAAATTGGCAAAAACACACTATTCATAAAAGAACAATAGCGAACATTTTATCACTAACTTATAGGCAAGCCCTTATTATAAGTATACAATACAAGAAATTTCAACTCAAAAATCTCCATGAATTTGAAGCCCATAAATGTATGCTGTAAATTCGCTACTCTTGCATATTATATTTCACCTGGTCGAAATAAGTTATTAGACTTTGCTTCAGAAAAAAGTAAAAAAAAATTAAAAACAAAAATGAATCGATTACCTTAGTGATGTATTTCAAATCAAAAGAATCAAAACAAACTCGCTCTTCAAGTGTAGCATGTAGCAAACCAGTATAATAGCTGGTAGTGATTGTTGTTTTTTTCCTTTGTTTTTGTAAGCATGCATGTTCCGGCCAATGTCTGGACGGCAAATGGGGTGGGTCACTTTATATATATTTATGGTACCCGCGCAGACTGCCGAAATTTGGTTTTTTTTTTTGTTTTGTTTGTCAAACAATAATATTAAGTTAGTCTGGCTAGGATATGGTGAACGATATAAAAATCATACTAACCTAGATTGTAGGTTGTAGGTTGGTCAGCTGCCAGTCTATGTAGGGGGAACAACGCAGTATTCCTCTGGATACTGTGCCGTAACTGCTGGGCTGTGCAGAAGTGCGACTATAACCTCCTCGTGGTGGCCACCGGTAACAGATATTCCAGGAAGAGCAAATCTCTGCTGGAATGTCTGGCAAATATAGTCGGGCTAAGAGAGAAAACTCTACACAAACCCCAATCCAAGAGGGAACAGCATATCTCGAGGGATGAATGGCTAGAGGGTCAACCTAGTCGCTAATATGCGAACTTGGGATGCTCAGGCAAGGTCCCATTTAAATTAAGAGCCTTTCTGCGCTACCGGGGCACTGGCGTAGTGGACCGTATTATCCCCTTTACTCGTGGGAACAAAATGGACACAATAAATATAAAAAAATCAAAAAATGGCGAGAGCAGCCACAAAAGCTCTAAGGAGGACTCAGTACCTCAAAAAGAAAAAGAGGCAACCAAGCCCTCATCAGAACCTGGGGCGAGAGTAACTCCTGGGGAGAAAAATAATAAAGAAAGGCCCAAAAGACTCAGCGGTGCAGGCAAAAAGAGGCTAGCGTACTTCCTCCGAAAAGGACATAGCAAAGAAGAAGCATACGCTATGGCTTCAAATCCTATGCCAACGTCCGAGGAGAGAAAAAAAGGCCACACACAAGGTCCAAAGAGACAGCGGTCGGAAGAAGAGACACCGCCAGAAGCTACAGCCAAGAAGAGATCTAGGGACGAAAAACCGTCCACCTCTAAGGCAGCGGAAAACCGCGACAAAGAAAGACCAACGTCCAAAAGGCGGCCCACTACCTCATATAAGGACGTAGCGACTGGAGTCAAAATAGCGGTACTGGCAAGGGACTACCCAACTACGTCTCTCACGACCGAGCAGATGGACTCTATCCAAGGAATAATCCTGGATAAAATAATAGAGAATAAAAATCAGGCCACAAAACCTGCCTTTTTAAGCTGCATCTACAAGGTAGGATACCTAATTTTCCATTGTAAGGAGAGTAGATCAGCTGACTGGGTAAGGCGTATATTGAGAGCATATCGCCATGGAAAGGGATCCCATTGATGGCCACAGAGGAACATAAGATTCCTCATCCGCGAGTTGCGGTAGGCTACTTCCCAAACGCGAAGACAATGGAGAGCAAAAAGATCTTGGACCTAATCCAGGGGCAGAACGAAGGCCTCTTAGCCGAAACATGGCGAATACTAAAAAGAGTGGAAAAAGGCTCTCACGTAACGCTAGTAGTAGCTGTGGACCAGAAATCAGCAGTCAGCTTGACGGTGAGTAAGGGCAATATAAACTTTCGTTTTGGCCAGGCAACCCTAAAGCTAAAAACTGCAGTAGCCAGCACAGAAGAGCTGGCTAAACAGATGGAAGAGATAGTTTTGGAAGAAGAGGGCGAAAGCACTCCTCCCAAACCTACAAATCCACAAAAATAAAAACAAATGAGATGCCTCCAAGCAAATCTTCATCACGCTAAGGCTGCGTCGGCTGAGCTCAGCAGAAGATTTACCGAGGGTCTCATAAAAATAGGGCTCATCCAAGAGCCCTGGATATCAAAAGGCCGAATTAGGGGTCTAAATATTCAAAACACTAAGGTAGTATATGACACGGGCGCAGCCAAACCAAGGGCTGCGCTTATCATGAATACCGATATAAACTATTTGCCTCTTACAGAATTTATAGATGGCGACACAGCAGTGGTGCTAGTTGAGGCGGACTCAAACGGCAGTAGGATAGAAGTGGTCATTGCTTCAGCCTACTTTCCGGGTGATACGGACGAAGCACCACCCTCAAACATCAGGGGCCTGGTGGAATATTGCAGAAGCCACAGGAAGACCCTCATAATAGGCTGTGATGCAAATGCCCACAACTTGGTATGGGGAAGCACCAACACGAACACCAGAGGTGAGTTACTTTTAGAATACTTATTAAATACTAACATGGGGATTGCGAATATTGGAAATAATCCGACATTTGTCGGATGGAGGTCTTAGACCTTACACTTATAACCAACAAATCTTCTGATATGATCGTTAACTGGAGAGTCTCTGAGGAGGACTCCATGTCAGATCATAAACATATTCTATTTCAAATAACGGGATTAGTGAAGAGCAAATCGCTCTACAGAAATCCCAGGACTACAGACTGGACAAAATACTCAGAATGTTTAAAAACCAGAATTACTAGCAACGTGCTGCCAACTGCATCAACTGAGGAGCTGGACTGCTCAGTTGAAAGGCTTACTGACATGATCATATCCTCATTTCGGGACAGCTGTCCACCCAAGAACAAATCTTCCACGAAGAGGGTACCTTGGTGGAACAGGAATCTTGAAAGGCTACGGGGTATAGCAAGAGGAGAGTTCAACAAGGCCAAAAAGACAGGACTTTGGGACAGGTACAGAGAAGCCCTGACCACATATAACAAGGAGCTGAGGAAATCCAAGAGGAAGTCATGGACACTCCTCTGTGAGGAAATAAATGACGCTCCTGCTACAGCCAGGTTGCACAAGGCCCTTTCCAAAGGGGTCATTAACCAGGTCGGCACACTCAAGGGGCCTGATGGCACCTACACTGACACTTTCAACGGGACATTAGAGCTTCTCCTTAAGACTCATTTTCCTGACTGCAAGCTTCAAACACCCGGGACTGACACACAGGTAGAACCACTATCTAGTCAGCGCGGAGCCATGGACCATGCTATCAGGAAAATAATAACATTTAGAAAGGTGGAATGGGCTTTCAGCTCGTTTGGACCTTACAAATCCCCAGGACCGGACGGCATATTCCCAAATTTGCTGTCAAAGGGGAAGTCGACCCTCACTCGTATCATGGTCGGTATCTTCAGATCGAGTTTAACATTGGGATATGTTCCAAGGACTTGGCGGCAGGTACGGGTTATGTTTATACCCAAGAGTGGGAATAAGCCCCCTGAAAACGCCAAATCCTACAGACCAATCAGTCTGTCTTCCTTCATGCTTAAGACAATGGAGAAGATATTGGATCTATACCTCAGGGAGGAGGTACTCTCCCTGAATCCACTTCATGGACTACAATTTGCCTATCAAAAGGGCAAATCGACCATCACAGCACTACACAAACTGGTTCTGGACATCGAAAAGGCCTTGAGCTCTAAGGAGATTGCCCTATGTGCATTTATGGACATTGAGGGCGCCTTCGATAACGCGAACTTCCGCTCCATGGAAACAGCACTCTCAAATAGAGGAGCAAATCCGGCAGTGGTAAAATGGATCAGCTGTATGCTGAATAAGAGGTCAATAAGCGCCTCAATAGGCTCGGTTAACCTAAGTGTCACAGCGGTTAAGGGATGCCCCTAGGGTGGGGTTTTATCTCCCCTACTATGGTCTGTCCTGGTTGACGACCTAATCACGATCCTTAACCGAAAAGGATACAAAACCATTGGCTACGCGGACGACATTTCCGTAATAGTTAGAGGCCGTCATCCTGGATTGGTCGGCGAACTGATGCAGGATGCACTGTGCACTACAGAGGAATGGTGCAACAGGGAGGGGTTGTCGGTTAACCCCGCGAAAACAACCATTGTACCATTTACCAAGAAAAGGGTGATAGAAATCCCCACTTTAAAGATTAATGGAATAGAGGTTGTTCCCAAGGAAGAGGTAAAATTTCTGGGTATTACTCTGGATAAAAAACTCACCTGGGAGCCACACCTCGAATCAGTGCTGGGAAAGGCAACAAGACACCTGTGGACAGCAAAACAACTATTCGGTAGATCATGGGGCTTGAGCCCTAAGATGACGCACTGGATATACACTCAGATGGTCAGACCCATAATACTATACGGGGCACTAGTCTGGTGGGTTAAGACCAAACAAAGAACAGCCATATCAAGGCTGTGCAGACTGCAGAGACTTGCATGTATGTGCATCACAGGGGCCATGAAATCCACCCCGACAGCAGGCATGGAGGCACTTCTCAACCTGACACCACTTCATGTATGTGTGCAGGAGGAAGCCGCCAAGCGGGCTATCACCATCTATGGGAGAGAGGAACTAAAGGAAGGCAACCTTATTGGTCATCTAGCGATCCTGAGGGGATTCAGAGACGTTTTGCATATGTCTCGGTCGAGTGATCACATGGATCCCATACTCTGCTTCAGCAGAAAGTATGAGGTCTTCTTTCCTACGAGGGAGGAGTGGTGCTCAAACCCAATATGGTTACGAGATGACTCACAAAAATGGTACACTGATGGATCCAAGTCGATTCAAGGAGTGGGAGCGGGAATAGTGGGGCCTAGGGCACGCAGGGCAGTAACTCTCGGCGGGGACACCACAATTTTCCAGGCGGAACTGTATGCTATACTGGAAGCTGTAGGGATCCTATCCGAAAGGGGACATATAGGAGTCAGAATCAAGATATTCTCCGACAGCCAATCGGTACTCAAGGCCCTGTGTAGCTTTATGTTCACATCCAGGACAATACTGGAATGTCACGATAAGCTAAATGAACTGGCCACTCACAATCAGATTACTCTGATATGGGTGCCAGGTCATGAGGGGCACAAGGGTAACGAGTTGGCTGACACCTACGCGAAAAGGGGAGCCAATGGGGCTTTTATTGGACCCACTCCATCCTTTGGCTTCAATAAGCTTCTCCTCAGGGGGGAGATCAGGAAATGGACAGCATCCATCACAGGAAAACTGTGGAACGACACTAGGGGTCTGGAACACTCGAAGAAATTTCTTAGCTTTGATGCCAAGAGGGCGGACCTCGCTCTAAAATTAAACAGAAGAAATCTAAGGACACTGTGTGGGGCGCTAACAGGACACTATACCTGCATGAAGCATCTACACAGAATGGGACTATCCAGGACGGCAACCTGCAGATTTTGCGGAGAAGAAGAGGAGACAATGGAACACTTGATTATTGAATGTGTGGCACTTGGCCACAGAAGATACAGGCTGTTGCAGGCCTATACATTGGGTTCACAGGATCTGCAAGGGCTTCCACAGAAGGAGCTAGTACTGTTTCTTGATGTATTAAACTCGTGAGAGAAAAGGGTTGCACAATAGATCATTCATGGTCGCAGTGCGAAGGGCCATTCTGGACCGACCTAGCAATAATAATAATAATAATAATAACCTAGATTGTAACACTAAACACGCTCGCACGTGATTATACGCCGACGATTAGCGTAAAGGGTACGTGCTAGGGTGTTTGCCGTTTTATTTGAGACAGCTTTACTCTCTCAAGCTGGACATCTAAATTTTAACTGACCCATTTAAATAAGTCTATTGGGTCTATTGGTTTTGTATTGCGTTATTTTCTCTTATTGATTTATAAATAAAAAAAATAGAAATTGTAGAAGGGTATTGAGGCCTTTTCCTGAAAGTACACTTTAGGCATGCGTATGTAGCCAAATTATTCGAATAATTTTTGTTCACAACGTCAACCTAGCCGAATCCGATTAAAGAACCGAAACTTAAGCGAAATAAGGGAGGAAACTCCGCATTACAAACAATTACTATTAACTTCCTTGAATATTTACAATTGTAAAAGGTTTTTGTCTGCCATTCATTGATACCCCACTAGGTATGAACGAATGAGAATCAAACCTAATTTTATTGGGCATTCAAAAGAATGCGTTCATCAAAATTAAATTCTTTGTTTCAGTAGGACTAAGATTTTAGTGTAGGGATCTTGTTAATGTCAACTTTGTCTATTAATTTGAATTCAACAATACGTTCACCTAGTTTCACTATTATTAGTTTAAGCTTGACTCTATGATAAGAATAAAATGAATTGTTAATTACTGAAAACTGGTTGAAGTGTAATGGCGTGACCTAGCTCAAAAGGGTAAGTTCTTCATAGGAGCATCACTAGAATCGTTATGCTGGCCAGAGTGATGTCAAGGATGACGCTAATATGTCAAAGGGGTGGGCAGCCGGCCAAGGACAACGCCATCGTGTCCTGCGATTCGGAATTAATAGTAAATAGTAGTCCCCGTCGTTTGTCACCTGGGATACAGACATCACACTGTCAATTGATCGTCTTCATGTACTTCAGTCGCCTTGCACGAGTTTAATTTTAATGTGCATATATATATATATACATATATATACATATATATATATATATATATATATATATATATATATATATATATATATATATATATATATATATATATATATATATATATATATATATATATATATATATATATATATATATATATGTTTAGATTTTTGGTTTTATAACACGTTTTATTTGAATATTAATAATAAGCGTCTTAGCGGAAGCTGTGACAAAAAAGGAATGAATCGAAAAAGAAAAATTAATAAGAAGGAAAAGAAAAATGTTAACGACGTTCACATTGAGAAAAAAAAGGGTTAACGTATTGGTCATAAAACCCAACACTCCTCCACAATGTGAATGGCGTTTTACAAAAAAATCAATATAAAAATTTCATTTAAATTTCATCAGTTCAGCAAAATATGAATGTTTAGTCTTCGAAAGATTCTTGGTCAAAATATCGGCTATCATGTGTTGAGTTGACAGGACAATTTCCTTCCTCTTCACAACTTCGCGTACATGGTGAAAACGTATATCAATGTGCTTTGTCCGTTTGTGGTATACGGGGTTAGTTGCCAATTTCTCAGCACCTTGATTGTCGATGTTTAAGATTACAGCTTCACCTGTTGAATAACCAACCTCTAAAAGTAGTCTTCTTAAAAATATCGCCTCCTTTGCTGCATCCGACAGGGCCATGTATTCAGCCTCTGTCGAACTTAAGGCAACACACGATTGTTTTCTAGACTCCCATGAAATTGGGCAGTCATTTACAAAAATATGAATCCAGTGTAGGATTTTCTATCGACAGCATTGCCACCCCAATCTGCATCAACAAAACCAGTAACTGCGTTCTCTCCATCCTGATAAACGATTTTCTTTTCAATTGTACCACGTAAATAACGAAAAATACGTTTGACAGCCTGCATATGCTCCTCATGAGGATTCGAATTTCTCTGTGCCAATTTGGAAACCGAATGGAGGATGTCTGGTCTGCTGGTTATTGCAAGGTACATGAGTGCTCCAATTACAGATTGATAATGTTGTTGATTAATAGGCTTGCAATTTTCTTTATCACAAACAACTTGATAGTTGACTTCCAGTGGTGTTGAAACCGGTTTACAGCTCTCCATTCCGCATTCCTTTAGCAAATCCTTAATGTATTGAGATTGAGAAATTGTAATTGCACCAGTTTCTCCTTCACGTTATACTTCAATACCAAGATAATAATGTAATTTGCATTTATCGGTAACATCGAATTTCTTTGCCAATAAATGTTTTACGTCAGAAATTGTTGATGCGTTTTTGCAGCCGATCATTATGTCATCTACGCATACTGCTAATAACACCAAATCGCCATTAACGAACATCTTATATAAACAAGGTTCATATTTACTTTGTTCAAAACCTATTTCTTGAAGTACAATTCTCAGTTTGTCATACCACTCCTTACCGGATTGCTTCAGCCCGTATATTGCCTTATGAAGTCTAAGTACTTTTCCCGGGTTTTTGGAGTCAATAAACATTTCTGGTTGGCGCATGTATATTTCATGTTGTACTTCGCTGTTCAAATACGCTGAACTTACATCGATCTGATGTAAATGCATTTTCCAATGCACCGCCAAAGCCAATATCAGACGAATAGTTGAGTACCTGACTACAGGGGAAAAGGTCTCATTGTAGTCTATTCCAAATTTTTGGTTGCAGCCTTTTGCCACAAGTCTGGCTTTAAACCGCTCAATTTGACCAAGTTCATTCTTCTTGAGCGCGAATACCCACTTTGAATTAATTGCTCTGGCATGTTTAGGCAAGTCTACCAATGTCCAAGTTTCATTTCTCTGCAATGATGTCATCTCCGATTGCATCGCCTTAAGCCAATTGGCACTGTTGACGCTATTCATAGCCTCCTCTACCGTAGTTGGAACGATTTCCTCAACAATGTTGTTCAGTTCTGGACAACGCTTTCTTGGTCTACCACGTTTACCAGTTTTTTTGACCTTTGGCTTACCACGTTCAACAATTTTTGCATTCTCCTCCTGGATAAAATTCCTCTCATCTGATTCACCTTCATCAGCTGTTTCAAAACCAGCAAAATCAGAACCAATAGAAGCTACATCTTTATACATATTGTCGCATGAGTCTACGTCAGAATCACCATCAACTTCATTGCGAATGTTACTGTGGAAATAGTTTTGGACACTGGCTGGAAAATTAGGTGAAGTCACTCTCTGAGCCAACCGCGTAAACAAAATAAATCCTAGTTGAAAATCGTACTTTTATTTTGTTTACTCGAATAATTCAAAATACCATAGAAAATGAAAAGAAATAAAACCAAGAAATTAGTATTTTGAATTAGAATAGTATATATGGATATTTATTGTTACCGTAGTCATAGGAATCCAAAGTACAGTTTTCAAAAAACTACGTTCGTCAAATAGAACATCCCGCCGTTCTACTACTTTTTGGTCATTTTCATCATACAAACGATAGGCTTTGGCTACCTGCGAGTAACCAACCATTATAAAACTTTCACCTTTTGCTTCAAATTTAGTTCTACCAGCCTTATTAAGAGCAACTGCATGACAACTAAAAACTTTTAAATGATTAACATTTGGCTTTCGGTTGAATCACACTTCATATGGTGTTCTTTCACCCAATATCTTAGTGGGGCATCTATTGCGTAAGTATGCCACTGTGTTGATCGCCTCAGCCCACAATTCTCGCTGTACATTGGCATGCACCATCATCGAACGTGCCATTTCAACCAAAGTACGATTGGCTCGTTCGGCGACACCATTTTGTTGAGGCGTATAAGGTACGGTGAGTTGACGTGTTATGCCTTCAAGTTGAAGAAAAATATCAAATTCTCGATTTATAAATTCTCTCCCGTTGTCACTTCTTATCGCCCTAATCTTTGAGCCAGTTTGTTTCTCCACCATCTGCTACACTTCGCATTTGAATGCACCAACTGTCGTAATTGGCGTCGTCGAGTTTGTCAATCTGGTACATTGATGCCATTCTTCAGGCCACTTTTTGTTTTCTTCAACAAATAAAATATCACTCATTACTGAGCAGGGATGCCCACTTTAGAGCAGGGATGCCCACGGCCTATACGCTTGGTGCGCTTTTGTTTTTGTAAAAGCGCGAAGCATTGGCTGAGCATTCTAATATGGATACACAACTCTTTGTATGAAATACACACATACACACATATCCCAAGTTCAAAGCAACAACACTTTCATATGCACAGCAATAAGAACGCAGGCTTTGTTGGTACACATTGGTGCCAAGCGTAAATTTTGTTGTTTTTTTGTTTTCATAATTTTGTTGTTTTTTTTTTTAATGATTTCGTGAGTATGAAACACTTGAAGAAATCATTTTTTGTTATGAGTTTATTTCTGTTTTTCTTTGTATGCGTCAATAAAGTGTATACGTTTGGTGTTTACGCTTCCATAAGAAGATTTTGGGCACCCCTGCTTTAGAGTATGCATTGGTTTCTTTAACAGACTTGCCTGATTTGCTAATGTTATCTTCATATTTGTGAAGCAGATAGTGATGTTTTAATTGACAGCCTTCAACATTACAGCATTAATCTTTGCTGTAACAGACACCAGAATGTGTTCTTAGGCAGTGGTTGCAAAAGCCATGTTTGTTTACTATGTTCCATTTTTCTTTTCGATCAACAGACAAAAATCGTTTACAGCTGACAACATTATTACAGTCGCTGTTACAGACGAGACATTTCTTTTTATTTATTTCGGTGTGTGTGTTGCAAAATACATTTTGTTGTTTTCGGTTATTAACAGAATCAGCTGTAAAATTGTTTTCGACATTCACAGTGCTTGCTGATAATCCAATATCAAATATCCAGTTGCTGAATTCAATTAAAGTTGCTTTCTTGTTATTTTGTTGCACATTAAGTTTATTTGCTCCCCACATAATTTGGTAATACGGTGGTAATTTGGAAACAAGTTCCTGAAGCAGTGAGGAGTTGTGTAGTTCGTCTGTGAGGCCACAGGCTTCAATGGTAGATTGCAGCCCTTTTACCTGCACGGCAAAATTTGTAATTGTGTCTAGTTTTTTCGGGTTTATTTGTGGTAAAGTTCTGATTTTGTTTTTCAGTGAAATTATGATTTTTTCTGGCAGGCCGTATAAAATTTTCAAAGTGGAGATTGCATGAGGTACGCAAGAGGGATGTACGAGTATTCGTTTAACAGACTCTAGAGCATCGCCACGAAGTGCTCGCTGAAGCCGTATTAAATTCTCGGCATCCGTCAGCCCGCACACGGATGTAGACCAGTCGTAGGTCGAGCTAAAAAGGGGCCATTCTTCTGGACAGCCAGAAAATGTCGGCAAGTCTTTCGCCACAGTTTGACGAGAATGTAATTGATCGTCCCTGAGTCTATGCTTTGGTGTTATTTGTTGCTGCGGTATTGACTGATTTGGTTGTGGTTGCCCAGCGTTAATAAAAGATTGGGAGTGCGATGTAGTGTTTACATTATGTGAATAACCGAAATGAGTTTGAGTGTGCCTTGGATAAGTTGTAGAATGTAGTGAAATATTTGGATAAATATACTCAATTGGTTGAAAATTTGTATTATTTGCTTCATAATGTTGATTTAAAGGTGCGTTTTGAGCCGTCATAACTGGCACTTTATTCGCCGTCACTGGCATACATATGTATATGATGAAGTGAAAGGCACATATGATGACGTAGCTGGCACATAGGAAACATAGTTTTGAGGTAATATATTTAGCTCTTCGGTTGTAACCTTGGGTGTTTTGCTTGTTGGAATATCGCCTACGTTATCTTCTAGGTATTCTAATTCGTCGTCAATTTCTTGGAAAATTTGATATTTTCTGTGTAAATACGCTTGATCACGTCTCATAGCGAGTTCGCGTTCTTCCTCTAGCCTTTTTAGCTCTAGGGTCCTTTTTCTACTTAAAGAGTCTTCTGATGCCGATGAAATATGCGTACTTGGGGTTGAACGTACACGCTGTTGGGAAGAAGGGTTGCATATTTGACACAACCATGATTCCTGAGGGCGTGACACTTTGGCGCAAACCAAATGATGGGAGTTGAGTTATGTTGAGTATGGCAATTCAATCCGGATTCAGGTATAACCAGTAGACTCCAGCACCAGTCCAGTTCACTGTGCAATTTAGTTATCCACGGGAGGGATGTATTTTTACAGCAAAAATAATTAAAAATTTGTTGACGGTAGTAGTCCGCGATGGCCCTTTGAATAACAACACAGGTTTAGTCAAATTCAATTTTTTATCAATTAATTCAAATGACCTAGTGTTTTAATTCTTTTTGGTTTTAGGACCATCACTTTTTTTAATATCTTCGAAATAATTTCTTTTACATGTCGTCTCCTCGACAATCACACGTGGATTCTGACATCACTTTTTTCTGTATAATAAAATTCATTTATGTATGTGTATAATAAATCAAGCTTCTCGATAACAGCCAGAGCTGCATTTCTTGGTGTCCAGCAAGAGTGGCGGTTACAGAGGGTTTCCAGAAAATTTTATTTTCGCGACAGGGAAATGATAGAGGGAGGGCAGTCGCAGCTGACACAGTTTGCGAGGCGGTGTGAACACAGAGGCTGCAGTGGTCAGTTTTTGTAATTTTAGTAGATTTTCTTTTTCAGCTTTTACTTTCGGGCCTTACAATTCATTTCTATTTTATTATTTTTCATTAATGATGATTATTTTGTAGTATGTATACGCTCCAGATTGACCGACAACAACTCGCCTCACCCAACGAATTTTAGCCGGAGCGAAACGCAGGCATATCAGCGGAGCCGGCAATCTGGCAGCATCAATTTGTGTTTATGTTTTTTCTTTTCCTCTAGCAGTACTACTACAGTGAGGAACTTACTTAAGTGTCAATTTAAAAATAAATGTGCAAATAATTAAATAAATACTTTTACAACATTTGTCGGCACGTCCGACAGCTTGTCTTTTAGGCTTCTATTATTCTAAAACTCTCCTTTTATATATTTGAACATATAGTTACTTCCGCTTAATTGAGTTCTAAAAATGCACGACTTTTGACGCAATTAAACGGAAACAATTAAGCAATACTCGGTTAATTGAATCGCCGACGCAATTAAACAAAAATCGCTTAATTGCTTAAGAGCTTCCCGATTTTAACTTTTCTCAGACTTGTGTCACCTTTTTTCTGGATATTTTGGTCTATAACAGCCAAACTATTAAGATTTTCGGTCCAATACTAAGACAGAAATTGTAACCAATACAATAGTTAACAACTCTCTAGTACATCTTCAGGCAGTTTTGGCCTTGTGAAAGTGCAAATTTTTCGTGAAAATTCTGATAAATTACCATTTTCAGTGTCTCATAGCGCAAAATCATAAAAATGTTCCTTTCTTATTTTTATTCCATTTTTTTATTGTCTATTTTATTCTATTTATTTGACTGATTTGTGTGTTTTTACAGCCATGTTTATTTATTGATATTCGATTTGGAAGAATTTATGAATTAGAACGCTGTTCTCCAAGTAGGGCGTACAAGGCATGTTTATAATGCCCGGATGTGTCACCTTTAATCCAGCTCTTCAAGCTCTTGCCATACATGCGTTCAAAGGCAACTTTGATATCACCCATATCAATCTAAAATTATTGAGAACTTATTATATTCAGGTACATTTGTTTTAAAATTCCGTTTTAACTTGCTTCGCATCTTGATATAACAATTCGTATTAATTGTTTGTCATTTGTTCCAATCCCTGCCATACTCTTGTGCAACCGGGATGCGAAATATTCGGCTTTATTAGTACAACAACGGTAAATGGCTATGAGGCCGTCCATAATGTCACCGGAAAACTCGTTTTTGATAGCCTTTTCCAGGGTATGGCCAGTCATGTGCTCATATTCTTGGAAAATCTGCAAATAAAATTACTTTATCTTAATTTTTAAAAATTAGGAAATAAGAGAGAGCAAACTAAGCTTTTGGTTATTCCTGTGGAAAGAAAAGGAATAAATCACAGAACAATATATGAAGTAGATGGACGATTTTGTAAATCTTTAATTTCAGACTGGCCGATGTTCGAGTGAATTTCATGAAGTGAAGAGCTTACTATCCAACGGCCCACCAAGTTTTGAAGATACTTATGTCTAGTACTGAATTAACGAGTTTTATAAGTATTTGTTGTACAAATAACAAACAAAATTTTAACGAATTGTGTTTATAAAATTCTATATATATATAAATATATATATATATATGTATATATATATATATATACATATATATATATATATATATATATATATATATATATATATATATATATATATATATATATATATATATATATATATATATATATATATATATATATATATATATATATATATATATATATATATATATTTAATATTTAGTTATTTCGACCCCTTCTTCTCTTGTATTTTATATACATATGTATTTATTCGAGCTTAAGGTGTTTTTTATACCCTTCACATAAATGTGTAAGGGTATATGTATATAAGTTTGTGACTCCGTTTGTAACGCATTGAAATATCCATCTAAGACCCCATAAAGTATATATATTCTGGATCAGCATCAATAGCGATTATCGTTGAAATACCGTTTCTGAGAAAACGGTTTGAGATAGAAACCTCATTCTTTCGCTAAAACGTGTGAAACCCCGGTAGTGGGTCTGCTATTGAAATTCAGTAAGATAGGTCCACGGATAGCCGAGATATATTAAAAAAACCGGGTTTTGAGGGGTATTTTGTGCAATTTTTGTATTCAGATTTTTGAAAAAAAATTTTTTCTTAAAAACTAAACCATATCATTTTTAGTGCCCATTAAATCCTAGAAATGAAGGAATTTTTGAAATCGGGCCATATATATCCGAGATATAGCGTCTCCCGATTTTTAAAGAAATCGGCTTTATAAGCCAATTAAGACAACTTTTGGCACCGAAGATCAATCAAACTGGTATATATAGGCTATTTAGAGGCAAAAGTGGAAAATTTTTCCACATCGGCCCATATACACTCGAGATATAGCGCCTCCCGTTTCCTCAAGAAGTCGGCTCTAAAAGCCAAATAAAACAACTTTTGGTATCAAAAATCGATTAGAATGGAACATATAAGGTGTTTGAAAGCAAAATTGGAAAATTTTTGAAATCGGTCCATATATATCTGAGATATAGCGACTCCTGATTTTTCAAGAAATCCGCTCTTTAAGCCAAATAAAGCAATTTTTGGCACTAAAAATCAATCAGAATGGTACACATAGACTATCTAGAGGCAAACGTGGAAAATTTTGGACATCGGCCCATATACACTCGAGAAATAGCGCCTCAAGTTTTCTCAAGAAGTCGGCTCTAAAAGCCAAATAAAACAACTTTTGGTACCAAAAATCGATCAGAATGGTACATATAAAGTGTTTAAAAGCAAAATTTGAAAATGTCTGCAATCGGTCTATATATACCTGAGATATAGCGTCTCCCGATTTTTCAAGAAATCGGCTCTATAAGCTAAATAAAACAACTTTTGGCACCAAAAATCAATCAGAATGATACATATAGGTTAGTCAGAAGCAAAACTGGAAATCTTTTTGTCATCGGCCCATATATGTTCGAGATATAGCGCCTCCCGATATCTCAAGAAGTCGGGCCTGGAAGCTAAACGAAACAGTTTTTTGCACTAAAAATTTGTCGGAATGGTACATACAGGCTGTTTAGGGGCAAAATTAGAAAATTTTTGGACATCGGCCCATATGCACCCAACTTTTGGTAACAAAAATCGATCATAATGGTACATACATACATATGTATATAATGTTTAAAAGCAAAATTCGAAAATATTTGCGATCATGTATGAATGTATGTATGTATGTATGTATGTATGTATGTAGATACGTTTGTATGTATGTAGGTATGTAGATACATAACATATGTATGTATGCATGCAAGTATGTTAGCATAAACAATTTTTTTGCTTTGGTGTAAAAATGTGTATGTATGTACATACATATGTATACACGAGCTTGAAAATGAAAGTGATATAAAGAATTGTTGAAAAAAGGGTACGCAATGAAATTCTTTTAAACAATTGCGTCTTCAAATTCATTCACTCAAAAAATCATTTTGTGTTTCCCTACGTACTTACATATGTACATACACACACACATGTGTATGATGATACGCAACAGATCATCAGCAACGTGCACAAGAAAAAAATCATTTTGTGAAAAAAAGCAAGCAATGTAAATGTGTATGTATGTATATATGTATGTATATAATCGTTGTTTTATGGAACACACTGAAAATATTCAATAATAAAGAATTTATTTTAGAGTTTTCTATTATAGATACATACATGCATACGTATGTATACGTAAGTAAATTGAAAAGAAAATCACACTTAATGGCAATGTTTAGCATTATAATTCAAAAATAATGCAATTATATGCAATTTTTTGTTAAATAAATTTTACTATAAAGTTAACTGATAAATAATTAAGAAATACATTTTGCTTTTCTTTATTTCATTGATATTAAAAAGAATTGGTGTCACCCAGTGGTTGAACTTGAGCATATTAAGAATTATTTAAATAAAAGTTTTGCAGCCTGTGTTAAATCCCGGTAGTGGATCTGATATTGAAATTCAGAAAAAATCGGCCCATATATACCCCAGATATAGCGTCTCCCGATATTTCAAGAAATCGGCTTTAAAAGCCAAATAAAACAACTTTTCGCACCAAAAATCAATCAGAATGTATGTACCATTGTGAAGGGTATTTAAGATTCGGCCCAGCCGAATATAGCACTCTTACTTGTTATTCAATAATTTGAGTATTTTTGTCAATATTTCGCTCTCCTTCGGATAGCTTCTTCAGGACAATAATATATATATCAAAACATTTTTCATTATTATTGTCCTGAAGAAGCTATCCGAAGGAGAGCGAAATATTGACAAAAATACTCAAATTATTGAATAAAAAAGACCTTAAGCTCGAATAAATACATATATAAAATATACATATATATATATATATATATATATATATATATATATATATATATATATATATATATATATATATATATATATATATATATATATATATATATATATATATATATATATATATATATATATATATATATATATATATATATATTTCTTAAAAGGTAAAGGAAATTTTTTTGCCATCGGCCCATATACACTCGAGATATAGCGCCTCCCGTTATCTCAAGAAGTCGGCCCTGGAAGCCAAACGAAACGATTTTTTGCACAAAAAACTTGTCAGAATAGTACATACATATAGGCTTTTAAGAGGCAAGATTATATCATTTTTGAGCATCGGCCGATATACATCGCAGATAACGCTCCTCCCGATTTCTCAAGAAGTCGGCTCTAAAAGCCAAAAAAGCAACTTTTTATACCAAAAGTCGGACAGAATGGTACATATAGGGTGTTTAAAAGCAAAATTCGAAAGTGTTTGAAATCGGTCCATATATACCCGAGATATAGCGTCTCCCAATTTTTCAAGAAATCGGCTCTACAAACCAAATAAAACAACTTTTGGCACCAAAAATCAATCATAATGGAACATATACCATTGTGAAGGGTAGTTAAGATTCGGCGCAGCCGAATATAGCACTCTTACTTGTGTTTATTTTGATTTGCCAAAAGAATTTTTAATTTGTGGTAAATTTGGCAGCGGATGGTAGCTACTTAATACTTTTTCAAGTTTTTGGTATATAATGGTTACTATAAAATTTCACAATATATCGTTATATCTGTATGTATGCCACACATACAGATTATATTATACAGGTGTGTACGTACATGCATACGTATGATGTATATGTATATATGTATGCACATACATACATTTGCACACATTTGCAGTTGTATTCATACGCATAAATTCTTTAAAATATACAAGGTGTACCTCTTAATTGAAAAAGAATTATCTATACATACATATGTGCATAGCTTTAAGCATGCAAGAATATACATATGTACATTAGACATGTACGAACGCAGAACTTTTATATATTATCATACATACTTATGTATGGATAACAATATTTTTAGTACTATAGTAGACTCGCTAAAACGTGAACTAATTTTTGCCGAGGGTGTTCACGTTTTGGATATTGTTCACGTTTGAGATTGGATTTTTTTACATGAAAATACTTTGAAAGTCAGTATGCAGAACCGTTTAATAGGCTTAATCATATATAACAAATTTTATTTAATAAATTTACTGCAATACTTCTGAAATGAATTGATGTAAAGCTATGAAAAAGTGAAAAATTTGTTCCGAACTAGCTATCAATTAAATATACACTGTACTATATCTGTATTGTACTTTTTTGACAACCACGTTACTGACGCACTTTTCCTTAAATGTTCATTATTGAATCACACTTTTCTTGAAGAGTTAAAACTTTTGGTTTCTGGCAGACATGAAACTGAGCTTAAATTCACTTGTTTCTATGTACACTTTATTTATACTCAGATGCGTAGAGATGTTTCCACCACAATCACCACATAAAAACTGAAATTAAATATTATATGTGTGCATATGTATGTAAGTAGGTGTGTATACATTTCTAAAAGATGTTTTTGCCACTAAGCTGTAAAGAAATTAAAATACCGCTATTCCCAAAATTTATAAAAACTACAGAACTGACTTAAGAAAATAAAAATAAATCATGAAAGTTCATATTTTAGAGCCATCATCACTTGTTCACGTTTTAGAGTAGTCAATGTTAAAATAAAAATGTTCACGTTTTTGGATGTTCACGTAACTGGATGTTCACGTTTTCGCGAGTCTACTGTATTAATAAATATATATACATTTGTGAACTTCTTACTTATGAAATAGTTTTCGATGGAAACAAGTATGCATGGATTTTAGTAAATTTTAAAAAAAGTTTTGCTAGAATTTTCGTTACAGCTGTGGCAGCCCTGTTTCTATGCAATCATTGAAGTGTGACGTAGACGTTCAGGAATAAACAAGTTGGTACCTACAATTTTTATTTATTTTAAGCATTATTTGAATAATTTAACAATACTAAAAAATTGTTCCCATATTCCCAATGGAAAAAATCTATGGACATTTAACATAACTGAGGAGTTGGACTCCTCAGTTGAAAAACTTACTGACATGATCATATCCTCATTTCAAGACAGCTGACTGCCCAAGACTAGATCTTCCACGAAGAGAGTACCTTGGTGGAACAGGAATCTTGAAAGACTACGGGGTATAGCAAGAGTTCAATAGGGCCAAAAGATCAGGACATTGGGACAGGTATAGAAAAACCCTGACCACATATAACAAGGAGCTGAAGAAATCTAAGAGAAAGTCATAAACACTCCTCTGTGAGGAACTAAACGACACTCCTGCTACAGCCAGGTTGCACAAGGCCCTTTCTAAAAGGGTCACTAACCAGGTTGGCACACTCAAGGGGCCTGATGGCACCTAGACTGACACTTTCAATGGGACATTAGAGCTTCTTCTTAAGACTCATTTTCCTAATTGCAAGCTTCAAACACCGGGGACTAATAAACAGGTAGAACCACTACCTGGCCATCGCGGAGCCATGGACCACGCTATTAGACCTTAAAAATCCCCAGGACCGGACGGCATATTCCCAAATTTGCTATAAAAGAGGAACTCGACCCTTACTCGTATCATGGTCGCAATCTTTAGATCGAGTTTAACAAAAATTTGGCGGCAGGTACGAGTTATGTTTATACCCAAGGGTGGGAACAAACCCCCGAAATACGCCAAATCCTACAGACCAATCAGTCTATCTTCCTTCATGCTTAAGACAATGGAGAAGATATTAGATCAATACCTAAGGGAAGAGGTACTCTCCCTAAATCCACTTCATGGATTACAATTTGCCTATCAGAAGGGCAAATCGACTATCACAGCACTACACAAAATGGTTCGGGACATCGAAAAGGCCTTGAGCTCTAAGGAGATTGCCCTATGTGCATTTATGGACACTGAGGGCGCCTTCGATAACGGGAACTTTCGCTTCATGGAAACAGCACTCTCAAATAGAGGAGCTGATCTGGCAGTGGTAAAATGGATCAGCTGTATGCTGAATAAGAGGTCAATTAGCGAATCAATAGGCTCGGTAAACCTAAGTGTCACAGCGGTTAATGGATGCCCCCAGGGTGGGGTACTATCCCCCTTCTATTGTCTGTTCTGGTTGACACCTAATTAGGATCCTTAACCGGAAAGGATAAAATTGGTTACGCAGATGACATTTCCGTGATAATTAGTGACAGTCATCCTGGGGTGGTTGGCGAACTGATGCAGGCTGCACTACGCGAGAATGGTGCAATAGGGAGGGGCTGTCGATTAACCCCGCGAAAGCAACCATTGTACCGTTTATCAAGAAAAGGGTGATAGAAATCCCCATTTTAAGGATTGACGGAATAGAGGTTGTTCACAAGGAAGAGGTGAAATTCCTGGGTATTACTCTGGATAAGAAACTCACCTGGGAGCCACATCTCGAATTAGTACTGGGAAAGGCAACAACACACCTTTGGATAGCAAAACAACTATTCGGTAAATCCTGGGGCATGAGCCATAAGATAACGCACTGGATATATACCTAATGGTCAGACTCATAACACTATATGGGGAACTAGTCTGGTAGGGTAAGACCAAACAAAAAACAGCCATATCAAGGCTGTGCAGACTATAAAGACTTGCATTTTTGTGCATCACGGGGGCCATGAGATCCACCCCGATAGCAGGCATGGAGGCACTTCTTAACCTGACACCACTTCATGTATGTGTGCAGGAGGAAGCAGCCATGCGGGCTATCACCATCTATGGAAGAGAGGGACTGAAGGAAGGGAACCTTATTGGTCATCTAGCGATCCTGAGGGTATTCAGAGACGTTTTGCATATGTCTCGGTCGAGTGATCACATGGATCCCATACACTGCTTCGGCAGAAAGTATGGGGTCTTCTTTCCTACAAGGGAGGAGTGGTACTCAAACCCAATATGTCTACGAGATGACTCACAAAAGTGGTACACTGATAGATCCAAGTCGATTCAGGGAGTGGGAGCGGGAATAGTGGGGCCTAGGGCACGCAGGGGATTAACACTTGGCAAGGACATCACAATTTTCCAGGCGGAACTATATGCTATACTGGAAGCTGTAGGGATCCTATCCGAAAGGGAATACTCAGGAGTCAGAATCAAGATACTCTCCGACAGTCAGTCGGTACTCAAAGAGTAGCTATATGTTCACATCCAGGACAATACTGGAATGTCACCACAAGCTAAATGAACTGGCCACTCACAATCAGATTACTATGATATGGGTGCCAGGTCATGAGGGGCACAAGGGTAACGAGTTGGCTGACACCTACGCAAAAACGAGAGCCAATGGGGCTTTCATTGGACCCACTCCATCCTTTGGCTTTAACAAGCTCCTTCTCAAGGGTGAGATCAGAAAATGGACAACATCCATCACAGGAAAACTGGGGCACACGAAGAAATTTCTTAGCTTTGATGCTAAGAGGGCGGACCTCGCTCTAAAACTAAATAGAAAGAATCTAAGGACACTGTGTGGGGCGCTAACAGGCCACTATGCCTGCAAGCAGCATCTACACAGAATTTGACTATCCTGTACGGCAACCTGCAGATTTTGCGGAGAAGAGGAGACAATGGAACACTTGATTATTGAATGTGTGGCACTAGGCCACAGAAGACACAGGCTGTTGCAGGCCTATAAATTGGGGTCACAGGATTTGCAAGCGCTTCCACAGAAGGAGCTAATACTGTTTCTTGATGTATTAAACTCGTGATGAAAAAGGGTTGCACAATAAATCATCTTTGGTCGCAGTGCAAAGGGCCATCCTGGGCCAACCTAGTAATAATAATACAATACAATACAAACATAACTCAAGTTTACTCCAGTCTCCAGTTATTTAAATCATATTAGTGTATTTTGAAGACGTAATTTTTTAACTTATCTGGCGAACTTCTGTGACAACAACAAAACATCTGACCACCCAATTTAATTTTTTTATTATTTAAATATTACTCCTTAATAGACGTTTAGAAAAAGAAACATCTTTATCAAAAGTTCGTAATTAATAAAAACTAGTAGGAAATAATACTTACTGAATGTGTAAAAATATAATTCGGTAAATTTTAGCTTAACTATTATTTGCAGTTTTATTTTTATGAATAAGGGGGTTAGTACCTATTATGTGTTATATCCCATGCTACAAATGTATTTTTTTTTTTAATTTAGATATAGATAGGTTATTACCAAAGTCAATTCAGCCCGTCGAACAGTATATATTGTAGTTTTTGTTTGTGTATCTGTTAGTTTTTGAAAGTTGTTATTATAAGAAGGTTGTTTTAAAAATTATTAAATATTATAACACCGCCATCATAATAATTATTATCATAGTAAAATGACACTACATATTTTGATATCCACCCGTAACGAAATTCTCCCTACAATTGAATTTGGCAGTAGCTGTTTCTATATGTAATGAATTTATATCATGATGACTGTAAAATTTGCACTAGAATGAGAAGTCATCAGGTCTAGATTATAAATATTATGTAATTGTAATGATGTAATCGTCAGAGCGCTCACGCAGATTATTATATCATGGTATGAAATGTCACTTTTCTGTTTGATGTTTATTTATTATGTGCAAATTGTTGATGAGGCAACAGTTTTTTAGTTATAAAAAGCATACTTTATATATTTTTATAGCATTTATACATACATGTGGATATTGGCAAGTTAACTTGTCGAAGGAAAACAAACAGAAAATAAATGATCACTCATATTATAAATGTAATCAAAGTTGATCAGGTGTAGTATTTTGATTATGAAGTCTTAGTTTGTGTTAGCACAGGGGAATTTTTTTTACCTAAATCATTGCTGGAACCAATTTGAAGTAATAATGTTGTACAACTTTCTTAAGCTTCGTAGCAATCCTGTTTTATACATATTAATATCAGGAAATTCTCATATGCACAATAATTTTTTTCTGTGTATTTTTGGTTTTCATAGTTTTGACAAAGTTCAATTAAAAGTTTCGCATCTCTGGGTTGTTTAGCTAAATAAAAATCAAAACTATAAGAAAAAGGGTAAATTACTACATGTATACACAAAATGCCAACATCATCAACAAGCGGCGGTGGCTGAATGGTAGTGTAAGCTGCTTATTAACCCGCACTTGCTGGTTCGAGTCCGCTTGGTTGCTTTTGCTCTTTTTACTTTTCTTAAACAATACATGTGGTAAGAAATTGAGTTATGTTTTTTATGTTATCTCAGTAATTATAGCCCTGATTGTGCTTATATACAATACCAAAGCAGAGGGCACATTTATAAAACGATTAAAGTAAAATTTAGGTCAATAAAGTGTTTGGTGGCTTCACAATCGGTGCCCGAAAACTGGTCTTTTGTGACAAATCTATATATATACCATTTTGGCAAAGGGTATAAAAATATTATAATTTTATATATGTATCTATCTATGGTTGTACACTGCGCACTTTTTTTACGTTTCATTTTTGGTTAGAAAAATTCAGTGCTAATTTAATACAACTGTTTCTGGGTACACTAGTTGTTCTCATACACTCACGTTTTTTGGAGTTGCCGACTTCCTGTTCTCCTTATTTTTAGCTGCCCCTTCACATATGATTTGGCCACTTTACAAACGTTATTTTTGAGATACCTGGTTATGTCTGTCAAACCTTTAAAACTAAAGGAATTTGATAATTAAAAATGCATTCACTAAGAAGCATACTTTTGTGCAGTAGCAATAATCAAAGACAAGCAAATTTACATATATGTATGTGTAGTGTTACAATTGTACAAATTATTTTGTGTAAACGATGTGATAAAATTTGAAAGAATGTGAAAAACCACTCTTTTTATGCATTAAGCGGTATATATGTAGCCAGGAATTCCAAGTGGTACGTTGATAGTGGTGTTTCGGCGCATATGACAAATAATTAAGATATCTTCAAGAAGTTTGATCCGTAGGAAGGAGAAATTAAGACTGCTGCAAATACTTTCTTGAAGGTTGTATCTAGAGGTAAAATATAAATAAATTTAAGTGGCGAATTTGGCATATATATTATGCCTGTCAAGGATGTTCCTGATGTAGCAGAAAATTTATTGTCAGTTAGCCAATTATGCACTGCTGGTGCAAACTTGTGGAGCGGGAATTGTTAACAGCCGCAAATGCAGATTCAACACAGAACGTCATACAATGCCTAAAACTAAGACTAATGGGGGCGGCATACTCAAGATTATCGCAAGCGCACTTTCCGTCAGTGGATGCGCTATGCAATGCAGTGAAAAAACACTACCTAAAGAGAAAACGCTCAGACAAAGTAAGGGAGCTTATCATAGGATGCAAGCAGAGTATTAGAGAGCCCGCCAGCAAATTCGGAGAGCGCCTGGAAGGACTATTAAGTGAGGCTGTAGCTCCTATTGAAGATGAATGGGCAGTGGGACGTGGCCGGGAAGCCATCATAAAGGACTTCAAACGGATTGCGGTGAGAAGCTTTATAAAAGGTTTAAAGGATCACGCTCTAAAAGCACGCTTCATGGGTCAAGAACACGAAGATCTTGCTACACTTGTAGAAATGGTGGTGAGCGCAGAGGAATTGTTTGGTGAGCCAACATTAAATATTAACACGATTGGATTGGAAATCCGTGGCAGTTTTTGCAACAAGATGGGCCATGAATGGAGTAGCTGCAGGCACAGGCTAAATAAACCATATTGTGGGAATTGCGGAGAGTACGGTCGTGAAGCAGGACCCCGCTGTAAAAGTACAGTTAATAACCAGGAGAGCTGCACATTTCGTAAAAATAGGGGGCACAATTTTGAAAATTGTCGTAAGAGACTAGGCTCACTGTATTGTAGAGACTGCAGAATAAACGGTCACAAGGAAACCCCATTCTGCGGGCAACAACAAAAGTTCACTCAAGGACAAAAACAATTAAATAGAAGGCCTCTTGAGTACAATAGAGGACAAAATAGAGGGGAAGTCTACAGAGCCCCTAATATTCCTATAAACCAGACCACAATTAGGCAAACAAATCCAGGTAGTTTCACACCAACAACATGCTTCAGTTGTTACCAGCAGGATCATTTCGCAAAGGACTGCCGAGCCAACATTAATCAAACTCGAGCAGCAGAATCAAGATTCTATCAGCAAGGCTAGATGGCTAGCACTCAAAGAAATTCAGCCGGAGGACAATATAGCCTAGCCAATAAATCCATCAACTCTCGCAACATGAGTAATCAAGCAACCCATCAGGGAAACAGTGTTCAGCCCAGTTACCGCCAATAACTGGGAGGCCAACAGAAATCAAGGAACTAAATTGGCAGAAAATACAGTGCAGAAAAACAGAATTACAGACACGCGAAACTAAAAGAAAGGACGATCAAAAGGTGGCAAAAATAGAAGGTTGGAGTACCACAAGAAACGAAGCAGAATATCAGTCCGATTCAGACGAAGAAGAGGCTACTGAAATAATAGAGAAAGCAATTGTACATAGCGAAATGCAAAATAATCAGAATACTAATGAAAAAACAGTTTTAGAGGAAGAAACAAAACAAGAAGTGAGAATGCAAAATATAAGTAGTAAGGCGAAATCACCAGCCAATGTGGACACCGTTTTCATAACACTTCTCTGTCCACAAGCTAGGGATGGAAAACTGGTCTTAGTTGTAGATACTGGAGCAGATTTCAGCATAATAAAAAATGGTTCAATGAAACATATTCCAAAGCAGAATTATAAACAAACAAAAATTCTTTCTGGGGCCTTGGGAGGGAAGACTACGACATTAGGCACTACTGAAATAAAAATAGGAGACAAAGGGCAACTACCCTGGGTATTCCATATCGTGTCCTAAGATATTCAAGTCCAGGGGGACGGAATTCTCGGAAGAGACATCATGTGGAACAGGAGTGTTGTAAACGCCATAGATAAAACCTTAAGCATTTTCGATGAGGGGCAATGGGTGGAGACGTTCGCCCTTTGTACTGCACAGGAATGTGAGGAAAAACATCAACAGGGCATATGTCTGAAGAAAAGAGCAATAACTATAGTGCCAATAAATATTACATCAAAAGACAAAACCGTGGTTGTACACAAACAGGAAATAATCCCTGGAGTTTACGTTGGAAATACTGTAGTAAATGTCCAAAAGAGAGGCACAGCAGTACCCATACTAAATTCAACGGATCGGGATATCACTGAAGAATGGTATGCAGGTACAATTTTCTAATTTTAATCACCACACCCAGCACGGGACAGTAATGAAAAACTCATTACCGAGGACAAAACAAAAAGAGAGAATAGACAAATTGAAAAATATCATAATGACAGATGGTAATTGGAATGTAGAAGAAACAGAGTCAGTGAATAGGATAATAGAAGAACATAAGGTACCCATAAAAGGAGAACATCCACCTATTAACCAAAGGCAGTATCGCCTGCCTCATATTCACACAGAAGAAATAAATCGACAAGTGTCAGAGCTACTACAGGAGGGGATAATTAGCCCAAGCATATCTCCATGGAATTCACCAATATTATTAGTGCCCAAAAAAAGTTTAGACTGGCCGTCGATTTCAGAAAATTGAATGAGGCTACAATAAAACAGGTATTCCCGATTCCTAGGATTGACGAAATTCTAGATAAACTAGGAAATAGCCGTTACTTCAGCACATTGGATCTAGCCAGTGGATACCATCAAGTATTAGTTAATGAAAAGGACAAAGAAAAAACAGCATTCAGTACAGACAAGGGTCATTTTGAATTCAACAGAATGCCCTTCGGCTTAACAGGAGCACCGGCCACTTTTCAAATGGTCATGAATACTATCCTGACAGGCCTACAAGGTATGGACTGGTTCGTATACCTTGATGATATAGTGGTATACGGCAGAAATGTGGCGGACCACGAAAAGAAAATCATAAATGTCCGAACAAGGCTTCGTGAGGGTGGATTAAAATTAAATACAAAGAAATGACAATTCCTAAGAAAAGAAATCGTCCATTTAGGCCACAAATGCTCAAGTGAAGGAGCACTACCAGACCCATTCAAAATAGAATGTGTGAAACAAATTAAACCAGAAATATCAAAGAGGTGCAAGCACTCTTAGGCTTGATCAACTATTACAGAAAATTTGTTGCAGGCGTGGGAAAATTGGCCGCACCAATAACGAAGCTGCTGAAAAAGAATACAAAATTTGTGTGGAGTACGGAATGCCAAAAAGCTTTGGACAAGGTCAAGGAGAGCATCGCAAACCCTCCAATCCTGATTTATCCAGATTTCACTAAACCTTTTAGAGTAACAACAGACGCAAATAACGAAGCGTTGGGAGCAGTATTGTCACAAATTCAGAACGGAAATGATCACCCCATTGCATTTGCCAGTCGAACCCTGAGTGACACCGAAAAGAGATACTCAGCAATAGAAAAAGAGATGCTCGGCGTAGTATGGGCAACACATACATTCTGCCCATACCTTCTAGGCCGACACTTCACCGTCTTTACCGACCATCAACCCCTAAGGGGAATAGCCAACCTTAAGGACCAGACATCAAGGCTGGCCCGATGCAGACACAAACTATCCGAATATGAATTCGAAATCGTCTACAAGCCAGGGAAAAATAATCTGAACGCAGATGCATCAAGCAGACTACCTACAGCCTGCCAAAACGTTGGAGTTATAACAAGGGCACAGGCAAACTCGAAAATACAAGAAGAAGCTAAGGTTAATCAGGAACACCATGCAGAGAACGTAGCGAGAAACAGTAGCGCAAGTAATAGAGAAAACCCTACGGTAACATTTTTGACTAAACAGGAAGATATTAAGGAAGTCCTGAGAAGTTTTCATGCCTCACCCTTGGGCGGACATCAGGGGGTCATGAAAACATACACAAGAATACGAAAGCGATACGGGTAGAAGGGAATGCAACGTGAAATCAAGGCCTACATAAAGAGATGCACAAAGTGTCAAAAAAATAAAAGTGGACTATTGAACAGGGAACCCATGGTCCTCACAGACACTGCAAGTATACCTTTTGAGAAGGTATATATGGATATGGTGGGTTCCTTGCCATCCACCACTATGGGAAACAAGTACATTCTGACCATGCAGGACGTCCTGTCAAAATTTTTTTGTTTGTGCACCGATGCCGAAGCAGAAACAGCAGCAAGAGTATTCTATAACGAAATAATTACAAAATATGGAATTCCTGATAACTGACAATGGCACAAACTTCACCTCTAAATTATTTGGAAGTGTGTGCAAGTTACTAAAAATCAAAAAACAGCACATCACTCCCTATCACCCACAAGCTAATGGAGCCCTGGAACGAAGTCACAGGCCCTTAGCGGAATATTTGAGGAGCTTTGCTAAAGAAGATGGAAGTAACTGGGACGAATGGCTCGCTCCAGCTATGCACGTGCATAACTATACAGTACATGCAGCCACCAAGCAAACCCCATTTAAAATTCTCTACGGATTTGATGCACCTTTACCCTCAAACTTACAAACACGAATACCCTTGTACAACCCCTATGAATACCCCAAAATTACTTAGATATCAAATTCAAAGAGAAAGTAAATAAAGTGTTAAACTGTTGATTACTGTAAATTGAAGACGTGAGTGTTTTCACTTCATTACAATTAAAGAATCTACCAGAAACGTTTTTAAAAGGTAAAAACGTAACAATATGTTTATAAATTACCTTAAATAACAATCTATTTTTGGTAATTAATGGTTGTAGCATACCACCGAACACTTAAAACTTCACTTAAAGCATGTTTCCATTACGAGTTTAATCACCCGCTTCGCTCTCTTTATAAGATTTACGAAGCATGCTGTTTACATGACTTACCTATGTGCTTCGATTTGACAGTTGTTTTTAATAAAGAAACAAAACATTTTCATTATTTCCAAAAATATTTATGTCTCGTAAATTGTTCACAACATAACACATAGATAACACAACTTACTATTTTCCAAGGTAATCGTTAAGAAGTTATTGATAATTTAAGAAAGTTAAGCATTTGCAGCTGCTCTAAAAGCTGGGAACGTTTCTTGTTCAGCTTCATATGTAGGTTGGAGCATGCTCTTGAATACTCCATAAAATGTAGCTTGGAAGAAATTCTTCGGGCCATAATGGCATTTTTCACAAAATTTTGCTTATTGTTCATTGTTATTTTCACTTTTTTCTTATTTTATTGCTATTAAAAAACTAACTTTCACTTTTCGCGGGATATTTTTGTTTTTTTTTTTTGTTTTTCTTTCTTTTGTTTACAATAGATGATTTTGACAATTAGTACAGATAAATTTGCGATTAAAATTAGAGAAGACAGACATTTTGCATGTCTCTGAAGCAACTTCATTCGCTCTCAAAATTGTGTATGGCGAAGCACGTTGCTTCGCTACTGATTGGGGTGTTAAGCACAAATAGAGAGCGAAGCATATGTCGTGGAAACATGCTTTTACAATTGACATAGCAAATATGTACTTATTGCCTGCATTACATTGTAACTATATTTTGTATATCTGGCACTTTTTGCATTCCATTATAACGCATTCTTTTTTTTTTGTATTATATAACCCATTAAAGTACAGCGCCAACTATTAAGCCAAGAGGTCCGAGTTCGAATCCCAGTCGTTTACTGACGTTTGGTAACTAAAATTGGCATGAGCAAAACTTGATTAAAAATCATGCTAAATTCGTACAGAAATAATGACTTGATTCAATATCATAATAACACAACATCTATTCAAATTGCTGGTTGTACCTTTTTATTGCGATGACGATTTAAACCCTACCTACCAAAGGAAAACTTTGCAATAAATAAGGTAGGAAATAAAAAATCAATAAAAAACAATTACTTAAAAAAAATTTTTTTGGAAGTATTTTTATATTCCCAGAGAGTAATGATTTCGACTACTTTTGTAAGCATTATTTTAATTATACATTTAAATAGGTAATGCATTACTTATTTATCTAAATATTTTTGTCGATGTTTTGCTTCGTTGTCATGAAGAAGCTATCGGAATGAGAGCGAAATATCGACAAAAATATTCGAATAAATACATAAAATACATACAATAAAAATACCTTAAGCTTTTCTTAATAATAATATTAAATCAATTTAAGCAACACGAAACTTAGAGGCTCCTTGCAAAATGAATGTATTAAAAAAAACTATTGCTCTATAAAAAATATTTTAAGTTTAATAGCTGAAGTTGTGTTAGTGGGGATATTAAAACTGATTTAATATAAACTTTAAACACAGATGTGAAACACATATGTTCATATGAATAAAAAATTTAGGAAATTGTGTTGTTTTTCAGTTTTAAAAAAAATTAGCGTAAGCTATTAAGTATTATTAAAAGAAATTACCCTAAAGTACAAACTACAATCTTTGTATAAAGTTTTTATTATTTTATACGTATATTATAAACATTAGTCACTTAGAATAAATTGTTCTTTGAAGTAATTTATTTGTTTTCAAATTAATACATCAACAAAGAAGTTTAATAAATTGAACAATATATACACACAAGTTAAA